>JBBGZY010000310.1:2950000-5460519 GCA_037952925.1 Lithobates clamitans
CTGTGTCATGTGACTCGTTAGTGTTACAAGGTCTCAGGTGTGAATGGGGAGCAGGTCTGGTAAATTTAGTGTTATCGCTCTCACTCTCTCATACTGGTCAACATGGCACCTCATGGCAAATAACTCTCTGAGGATCTGAAAAAAATAATAATATTTGCTCTACATAAAGATGTCCTAGGCTATAAGAAGATTTCCAAGACCCTGAAACTGAGCTGCAGCACGGTGACCAAGACCATACAGCGGTTTAACAGGACAGGTTCCACTCAGAACAGGCCTCGCCATTGTCGACCAAAGAAGTTGAGTACACATGCTCAGCGTCATATCCAGAGGTTATCTTTGGGAAATAGATGTATGAGTGCTGCCAGCATTGCTGCAGAGGTTGAAGGGGTGGGGGGTCATCTTGTCAGTGATCAGACTATACGCCACACACTGCAACAAATTGGTCTGCATGGCTGTCATCCCAGAAGGAAGCCTCTTCTAAAGATGATGCACAAAAAAGCCCACAAACAGTTTGCTGAAGACAAGCAGACTAAGGACATAGATTACTGGAACCATGCCCTGTGGTCTGATGAGACCAAGATAAATTTATTTGGTTCAGATGGTGTCAAGTGTGTGTGGCAGCAACCAGGTGAGGAGTACAAAGACAAGTGTGTCTTGCCTACAATGAAGCATGGTGGTGGGAGTGTCATGGTCGACCAAATTGCTGTATGGTCTTGGCCACCGTGCTGCAGCTCAGTCTCAGGATCTTGTCAATCTTCTTATAGCCTAGGCCATATTTATGTAGAGAAATAATTCTTTTTTTCAGATCCTCAGAGAGTTCTTTGCCATGAGGTGCCATGTTGACTTTCCAGTGACCAGTATGAGAGAGTGAGAGCGATAACACCACATTTAACACACCTGCTCCCCATTCACACCTGAGACCTTGTAACACTAATGAGTCACATGACACCGGGGAAGGAAAATGGCTAACTGGGCCCAATTTGGACATTTTCACTTAAGCCTCGTACACACGATCGGATTGTTGGCCAACAAAACCGTGGACTTTTGTTTGAAGGGCGTTGGCTCAAACTTGCCTTGCATACAAACGGCACACAATTGTTGGCCAACAAATACGCACGTAGTGACGTACTACGTTGTTTTTCAGCTCTTTAGCGCCACCCTTTGGGCTCCTTCTGCTAATTTCGTGTTAGTAGAAGTTTGGTGAGTGTCGATTTGCGCTTTTCATTTCGTACTTTTCATTTGCCACTTTTCAGTTTGTTACTGAAGGGCCGTTAGGTTGGTCAACCAGACATGTTGCGGAATCAGAGAAGATAGCGTTTTATTTATTATTGGCCTTGGAGTTATTGCTTTGACATTATTTTTTTGGTTGAATAATGATTTTTTTTTTGGTATATTTTCTATATTTTTGGATGCATAGAATGCACTTTTTGGTTAAGTTCTATTGGCAGATATCATGTCTAATTTTATTTGTTTTCTTTTTTTAATGCACAATAAAAAAATTGTGGAGAATAATACTTGGCTATGTGTTTTACTTCAAAAGACAGTTTGGGCGTAGGCCGTTACATTTAAAAAACTACAATGTAAAATTGACAAGGGGCACCAACATAGTTGTATCTTTGATCTTAAAAACTATGGGATAATGGTGTTGTGGTAACTTGCCCAAAAAAAAAAAAAAAAGCATAATAATATTATTCTTGATATCACTAGAAAAAAAAAAGCCTTTGAAAATTTGTTTGCAATAACTCCATCAGTATCACCAGCAAAGCAGCTTCATTATTATCCCATTAAAGAAGAAGAGAATTGTGCGCGGCATTTCGAGATTTCATAATTTGCCACATCACGAATGTGAATTCTCCATTACGATCGCTAGTTTACAAGACCGACCGCTTCTGGCTCATCCTTGTTTCCAAGCATGCGTGTTTGTACTTTGGACTTTTATCCGAAGGTCTTGTGTACACACGCTCGGAAAATCCGACAACAGACATTTGTCCGCGGAAAATCCGACAACACTTGTCCGATGGAGCGTACAAAACGGTCGGATTTTCTGGCAACAGCCTGACATCACACATTTCCCATCGGAAAGTCCAATCTTGTGTACGAGGCTTTAGGGGTGTACTCACTTTTATTGCCAGCGGTTTAGACATTAATGGCTGTGTGTTGAGTTATTTGAGGGGGCAAATTTACACTGTTATACAAGCTGTACACTCACTACTTTACATTGTAGCAAAGTGTCATTTCTTCAATGTTGTCACAGGAAAAGAATATTACTATTTACTACAATGTGAGGGGTGTACTCACTTTTTTGAGATACTGTGTATGTATGTATGTATATATATTTATATATATATATATATATATATATATATATATATATATATATATATATATATATATATATTATATATAAATAAATTTTTCAACGTGGTATTTTTTTTTTTGGATGAGCCTGGATGAGCTCTCCGTGTAGCCACCTGCATTGGTTTACTTTTTTCCCAGGGTTTTTTCCTTTCACCTGGAATTCTTTTTCACAGAATTCCAGGTGAAAGGAAAAAACCCTGGGAAAAAAGTAAACCAATGCAGGTGGCTACACGGAGAGCTCATCCAGGCACTCCAGCAAGGCATCAAAGCTCCCTTGGATTCCTCCGAATCAAACTATGTCTCGATTGGAACAGCGGATATCCAGTGGGGACTTTTAATACCAAGGGACAGGAAGCCCCCACCTCACTGTGTATACAGCTGCTTTTTGGAAATGGGACGCGTGGAAGGAAACTGGCACCTATAGGACTGGAGTGACAGGACTAACATTACACGCTCCTACCCCTGCAGGGGTGGAGCGCTCCGGTGAGTGCAACCACATTGGGGGGACCACCAGGTGTTACAGCACGGCACTTTATCACCTAAGAAGAATTTTCTGCACAATTGCAATGAACTTTTTTGCACCAAACAATATATGGTTTTTTGTTTTTTAGCTGTGATTTTGACACAATATTAATGATTTTTAATGTGTATAATTATTGCACATTTACACATTATTGGTGGACAATTATTGTTTTTGGCACTTTATCACTTTATATTTATTCATGTGAAGATGTATTTATGTTATTTAGTGATGCTGCTTAATATTTGCGATTTTTTGCACATATAGTATTAATTTTCACCTGTTTAAGGTGTTTTCACTAACACAAGGATATATATATATATATTTTTTTGTAAGTAATTTTTGGATCATATCTTATTCTTTACACTTTTATTTTATTTTTTACACTTGTACTTCTTGCTAATTTTTATCTATACTCCTAACACAGCGCCACTCCCTATACTTTAATCATCTGGGACCTATTACAGGTCCCAGGTGATTAAGAGGCCAATCACGGCGCGCGGCGCCGCTCGCGCATGCGCAGTGGGTGCCAGGCTGTAAAGCCACAGCCCGGCGCCCACAGTTAAAATGCCGGCGCCGACGAGCAGAGGGGGGGGACGAGCGGGGCTTCAATCCCCCGCATCGCTGGACCCAGGGACAGGTAAGTGTCCAATTAAAAGTCAGCAGCTGCAGTATTTGTAGCTGCTGACTTTTATTTATTTTATTTTTTTGACGGCCCCCCTGGGTGGAACTCCTCTTTAATGATTCTTACTCTGAATGGTCTAAGGTTATCAGCGGTGTACCCCAAGGTGCAGTGCTGGGACCCTTACTTTGTAATATCTTTATAAATGATATTGGGTCTGGGATTAAAAGTACCATTTCAGTCTTTACAGATGACACTAAACTATGCAGTGGAATAACGTCCTTACAGAACGTCTCCAATTTACAAGCCGACCTCAATGCTCTGTCTAATTGGGCAACAAAGTGGTAAATGAGGTTTAATGTTGAGAAGTGTAAAGTTATGCACTTGGGGGCTAAGAATATGCTTGCATCATACATACTGGGGGGGAGTACAACTGGGGGAATCCGTAGTGGAGAAGGATCTGGGGGTTTTGGTAGATCATAAGCTTAATAATAACATGCAATGCCAAGCTGCGGTTTCCAAAGTGAGAAAAGTCCTTTCTTGTATTAAGAAAGGTATGGACTCCAGAGAGAGAGATATAATTTTGCCCCTGTACAAAATATTAGTAAGACCTCATCTGGAATGTTCAGTTTTGGACACCAGTTATCAAAAAGGATATCGGGGAACTGGAGAAAGTGCAGAGAAGGGCAACCAAACTGATAAGACGCATGGAGGAGATTAGAGGAACTGAATTTATTCTCTCTTGAGAAGAGGAGATTGAGCCCTGGTTCACATTGGTGCGTTTTGACATGCAATTTGACATGTCAAATCTCATGTCAAATCGGCATCAATGGCACCATCCTAATCGACGCGACGTCGCACTTGCGTTGCCTCACTGATTTCAAAAAGTCGTTTCTGTACTACTTTTTGCGATTTCGGGGTGCGATTTCCATTGACATCTGTGCAGAAACCCACACAGATATCTGTGAAATCACAGCCGAAATCGGGACTGACATGCGGGAGTGAAATCGTGCGCACGGCTTCATTCCCGCAGCTCAGTGTGAACCTGGGCTAAGGGGGGATATGATCAACATGTACAAATACATAAGTGGTCCATATAGTGAACTTGGTGTTGAGTTATTCACTTTAAGGTCATCACAGAGGACAAGGGGGCACTCTTTATGTCTGGTGGAAAAAAAGATTTAATCTCCAAATACCGAAAGGTTTCTTCACAGTAAGAGCTGTGAAAATGTGGAATAGACTCCCTCCAGAGGTGGTTTTGGCCAGCTCAGTAGATTGCTTTAAAAAAGCCCTGGATTCTTTCATAAATATACATAATATAACTGGGCACTGACATTTATAGGTAAAGTTGATCCAGGGAAAATCTGATTGCCTCTCGGGGGATCAGGAAGGAATTTTCTCCCCTGCTGTAGCAAATTGGATCATGCTTTGCTGAGGTTTTTCGCCTTCCACTGGAACAACTGTGGGTGAAGGATTGTGTATATGGGATTGTATTTTTTATTTTTTTTTTTTGTTGAACTAGATGGACTTGTGTCTTTTTTCAACCTGACTAACTGTGTAAGAATATACTGGACAATTTTTGACTGTTTTATTTGACTTTATTAAAGGAGAAATTGATTATTTTGTATTCGTGCAGGCTGTCCAGCATTATATATATATATATATATATATATATATATATATATATATATATATATATATATATATATATATATATATATATATATATTGGATTGCTATACACTGACACAGGTTAATATTATATGTATGAATTAGTTGATCTTTGCAACTGATATCTTTATTTATTACTAGCAGCACAGCACTTGTAATAAACATATTTTGCAATATATTGATCACACTGTATATGGTATACTGTGTTCCACTAGTGTTTTTATAGAGCTGCACTCAATTTTATTGTTTTGCATAACATTGAATTTATTATATGTGTTCATATAGTGCAAAGATAAATGCCTGTTGATCCTGCCAGAACTCTTGTCAGCTGATAACCTTCTGTGCTCTCTGCCTCTGCTGCATTCTGATTAGTTACACTGTTCTCAGTTTTCTCTGTGGGCTACAAAACACCTCCACCCTATGTGGTGGAGAAGAGAAAAGGGGGAGGTGTTCTGTAGTTCCAAAGTAAGTATTTTCTGGCCCAGAATTACAATGCTGCTCCTCCATAGATACAGAGTGTGAGCTTTGTCACCCTAGGACAGAAAGTGTGTTACTGGCAGGATCCCCGGGGTAAATAAATAGGAAAAGGCTGAGAAAAAGAAAATGAATACAGCCACAAAAAGACTGGTAAGCTTCAATATATTACACTTTTTCCTCTCGTATTTACAGTAGGTACATTTGAGTCAGAAGACCTGCATGCATGTAACATGCTTATAGTAGCAGAGATGACC
This sequence comes from Lithobates clamitans, assembly GCA_037952925.1. Lineage (NCBI taxonomy): Eukaryota > Metazoa > Chordata > Amphibia > Anura > Ranidae > Lithobates > Lithobates clamitans. Next base: position 2,955,903 of record JBBGZY010000310.1, read on the forward strand.
CTATTAGACTTCAACCGTTCTTTCACTGGCCAGTCATATGCTGGAGGCTGGGAGGTGGCCTATCTATGTTCCTTAATTACAGTAAAGAAAAGTCAGGGCACCAGGTTGTTTGTGCTGTTGGACAGAGCTGTATAAATGTCAGCACTGGATTAACAGAAATAAAATCTTTGGCAGGTACAACAGCTCTCTTAACGTGTAATTAGCCGTTTGCCTGGAGTTCAGTTTTAGACTTAGAGCCGGTTCACAGTAAGGCAGCACGACTTGCAGCGCAACTGCCTCAGGCGACCTGCACATGACAGCAGCGACGACTTGCAAAATGACTTCTATATAGAAGTCAATGCAAGTTGCCCCCAAAGTAGTACAGGAACCTTTTTCTAAGTCGGAGCGACTTGAGTCGCTCCTATTAGAACGGTTCCATTGTACAGAACGGAACACGACTTGTCAGGCGGCTAAGTCGCCCCAGTGTGAACTGGCTCTTACTAAACCAACCCTCTGAGTGAATGTTATTTTTATTCTTCTGTTCATTTTGTGCAACTGGATTCCCATTCAATAAATGGGTATCATTTTTAGAACGGCCCTGAATCTCAGCCTGTGAAAATGCAAGTGCTCAGCTGATCCCCGCTGAGCAGGCAGATGACAGGTCTGTCTCCCCTCACTGAGCAGAGCAGATATGTACCCAGTCCTCTATGGGGAGAATTGGTGAAAACGGACCACCCGTCTGTTTTCATTTGATCATATCTGATCCGATCTGCCAGACGGATGGAAAATACGACCATAATCCCTCTGGATTTTGCAGACAGGATCGGATAGCAGCGGATGTCAGCGGACATGCCACTGCCGACATCCGCCTCTCCATAGCAGTGAATGGAAGGTCCGATCAGGTCCACCTGAAAAACTGACAGGCGGGCCTGATCGGACAGCCCGTGTGAAAGGGCCCTATGCCTGTATAACGTTTGGATGTGTTTGCACTCAGCTTGTCTGTGCTTATCCTGATCTTCAGTGAAAAACAAATAAACTGTACTCACAGTCCAAAAAAGTAGCAATACAATACACACAATTTGGTCTGGTGACATTGTGGTCTGGGGTGTGCTGATGTCACCAGACCACAGTGTAAGTGGATATTGCTTTCATCTTTATTATCCTGATCTTCAGCCTGTTATCTTTGCTTTTACGCTTCTGTGTTTTATCTAGTGCCTGATTTACAGGTGGCTAAGGAGAAGGGCAGTCAAAACTGGAAGTTGAGACGCAGTTCTTTCGCCCCCAACCAGAAATTAACATGGTCATTGGTAGCATCACCACGGTAGCGTTGTGGTGAAAATTACCACATTTGGCAGGCGATACCACTATTCAAGTGCATGAGAGTTCTGAATGGAAACACCACGCCGCAACAGCAAGCCAGTTGCTTCCTCATGGTTGCGGCATGGTGTTTCCATTCAAAAGCCCCCTTCAGCGGATTAAAAACAACAAAAAAAAGACAATCCGAAGGTGTCAGTATTGCCTTCTAAATACCTGCCAGCCACTGCTCTGCCATCCTCTGAAAAACGATCCACTGTGGATAGTTTTTTACAGGGGCGGTAGAGACTGCTGCTCATCCTAACAAGCCCTATCTGTCTGGAACCAGCTTGGAATCAGCTTGTCTGCACCAACCATCAGCTTGCTTTCCCTGCCACCGTCTGTTAATTGCACAGACAATGTGTCCAAGGACTTACACTGTTCTGGATATGTCTTGCTTGTTGTTCATGCCAACACAAAGGATCTACAGAACTCTGTGACTGATAAATCATTTCTATATGTTTACCAGGCCAATCATAACTGCTTTTCTGATAAAAAAAAAAATCTGTTTACAGTGCACAATAACTGAAGCTTGAATTTACAGAAGTGGCTAAATTAACCTAATACAGAACATACCATAAAATGCTGACACATTCTTCCCTTAGTTTGATCAGTTTAGACTGCTGTGTGGGTTTAAAGCGGGGTTCCACCCAAATTTTGAACATTATCTCTATGCATTCTCTTCCTTGCCTAGATGCTGACATGCTGTGTAAAAAAATTTAAATCGCTGTAATTACCTTTGTTTTCTAATCCTCTTTGCACTTCCTGGTTTTCCTCCCATGGGAGTAGGTGTGTTTCTAGCCTCTCCCAGACCTCCCACAGTCCCCTGGGAGCTAGTCTCAGGCTTCCCAGCATGCATTGCGCAACAGCATCATCACAACATCCCTGCTCCCAGCATTCACCGCATCCAGGAAATACATGCTTGTGGGCTTCAAATGCCCACAATGAAGATGGAAACCGCCTTCAGTGAATTTTATAAGTTATTCTTTACAACGAAATCGGACACAGGCGGACTTATTACACAGAACATGTGAGTAGATAATCATGAGAAGAAAAGTTTGTGAATGAACTCCAAAAAAAAAAAACGATAGATAGGTGGACCCCCGCTTTAAATGAGAAAAATTGAAGGAACAATGCTGCTGATGCGCTCTCTCTTTATAAAACTCACACTGCTCTGTGACAATAGATGCACCACATACTAAAATGGTAATTTACAAAATAAAGATTTTATAGAAAAAAAAAAAACTTACAAAAACTTAGCTGATATTTTTTCTCCTAAAAATGTAAAAATCCTGATTATTAAATTACACAAACAGTGACTTGTTAACACGAGACGCTATGCAGGAGCCATAGCATTATGTGACATCTTTCCAACTAGAAAATTTCACAATGGGTTGCCCAATAAAGAGATTAGAGATGGTAATTAGACTTGAGATGTTTTTATCTGCTCTATTAATGATAAACTGGAATAATTGTGCAATGTAAACACTTAACAGGTACAGTGTGTATAACAATGACCAGTTTCACATTCCATGGATATTGCGTTACCAGATAATGCAGCAAATAAAAGAAGTACAAGTCAATTATGCCATTGTCCTTGTGAACAAAAATGTGTAAAACTTTTTCTCATCTACCTGCTCAAGTTACTTTGATTTTATGGGCCAGATCGTAAAGCAGACCTAAACCGGTGATACATTCCTTGCTTTTTACCCCCCAAGATGTCTTAAAGAGTACATAAACCCTAAATGATTGCCATCATTTACAGTATACACTTTTCTTAACCCCTTCATGCCTAAGCCTTTTTCTGACACTTGTTGCTTACAAGTTAAAATACATATTTTTTTGCTAGAAAATTACTTAGAACCCCCAAACATTATATATATATATATATATATATATATATATATATATATATATATATATATATATATTTTTTTTTTTTTAAGCAAAAACCCTAGAGAATAAAATGGCGGTCATTGCAATATTTTATGTCACACTGTATTTGGGCAGCGGTCTTTCAAATGCAATTTGTTTGGAAGAAATACATTTTCATGAATTAAAATAAAAAACAGTAAAGTTAGCCCAATTTTTTTGTATAATGTGAAAGATGATGTTACGCTGAGTAAATAGATACCCAACATGTCCTGCTTTAAAATTGCACACATTCGTAGAATGGCGACAAACTACGGTACTTAAAAATCTCCATAGGCGATGCTTTAACAATTTCTTCAGGTTACCATTTCAGAGTTACAGATGAGGTCTAGTGCTAGAATTATTGCTCTCACTTTAACGATTGCAGTGATGCTTCGAGCGATACTTTGAACACTTTACATTTTCGGGCGCAACTTACGCATGCGTTCGCTTCTACGAACAAGCACGGAGGGATGGGGTGCTTTGAAAAAAATTCTTATTTATTTTTTTATTTTTACACTGTTCCTTTAAAAAAAAAATAATTCTGATCACTTTTATTGCTGTCACGAGGAAAGTAAACATTCCTTGTGACAGTAATAGGCAGTGACATGTACTCTTTATGGAGGGATCTGGGGTCTATAAGATGGGTGCCCCCATGGAAAATGGCTCTCCATGGGGGCACTCGCCGAAGAGGAGGAGCGCCGCCGGGGAACTCCAGAAAAGGAGGATCGGGGACGCTCTGTGCAAAACCCTTGCACAGAGCAGGTAAGTATAACATGTTTGTTATTTGAAAAATAAAACAACAATCAACCCTTTAAATTTGCTTTAAGTATTTAGAGAAGATCAAAATCTCTCCTGAGATGTGTGCAAACCTGGTCACCAACTACAAGAAACATCTTACCTCTGTGCTTGCCAACAAGGGTTTCTCTACCAACTGCTAAGTCATGTTTTGCTTGGGGATCAAATACTTATTTTATTCACTGAACTCAAATTTCTAACATTTGTATCATGTGTCTTTTCTGGATTTTAGTTGATATTCTGTCTCCATTATTTAAAATACACCTATGATATAAAGTATAGACCCTTCATTTCTTTGTAAGTGGACAAAATCTGCAGGGGATCCAATAATTATTTTCCCCACTGTATATACAGTGCTGTGAAAAAGTATTTGCCCCCTTTCTGATTCTTTATTTTTTTCGCATATTTCGCACACTTAAATGATTCAGATCTTCAAACAAATTTTACCATTACAAAAATATAACCCGAGTAAATCCAAGCTGCAGTTTTTAAATTATTATTTAATTTATTAAGGGAAAACAGTTGTTCAAACCTGCCTGGCCCTATGTGAAAAAGTAATTGCTCCCTCCCATGCTGAATCATATATGAACTGGGATTAACCACAATTTTTTGGAAAGCTGAGTTAAATTTCACTTGCCACACCCAGGCCTGATTACTGCCAGACCTGTTGAATCAAAAAATCACTCAAAAAAGAAGCTGTCTGACAAATGAAGCATGCTATAAGATCTAAAAAAGCAATACATCATGCCCTGATCTAAAGAAATTCAAGAACAGATGAGAAACAAAGTCATTGACATGCATCAGTCTGAAAAGGATTACAAAGCCATTTTTAAAGCTTTGGGACTCCAGCGAACCACGGTGAGAGCCATTATCTACAAATGGAGAAAACTTGGAACAGTGGTAAACCTGACCAGGAGTGACCGGCCAACCAAAAATGACTTCAAGAGCACAACTGCGACTCATACAGGAGGTCATAAAGAACCCAGAACAACATCTAAAAGAACTGCAGGCCTCACTTGCCTCAGGTAAGATCAGTGTTCATGATTCAAAGATAAGAAAGAGACTGGGCAAAAATGGCATCCATGGGACAGTTCCAAGGCCAAAGCCACTGCTGACCAAAAAGAACACAAAGGCTCATCTCACATTTAATCAAAAAACATCTTGGTTATCCCCAAGATTTTTAGGCAAATATTCTGTGGACTGATGAGACAAAAATGTAACTTTTTGGAAGGTGTTCGTCCCGTTACATCTGGCATAAAACTAATACAGCATTTCATAACAAGAACTTCATACCAACAGTTAGACATGGTGGTGGTAGCGTGATGGTCTGGGGCTGCTTTGCAGCTTCAAGACCTGGACGACTTACCATAATTGATGGAACCATGAATTCTGAGCTCTACCAGAAAATCTTAAAGGAGAATGTCCTGCCATCAGTTCATGACCTCAAGCGCACTTGGGTTCTGCAGCAGGACAATGATCCGAAACACAATAGCAAGTCCACCTCCAAATGCTTCTAACAAAGAAGAGGGGGCCAAAATTGCTCCACAGCAATGTGAAAGACTCATTGCCAGTTATCGCAAACGCTTGATTGCAGTTGTTGCCACCAAGGGTGGCACAACCAGTTGTTGGGTTTAGGGGGCAATTACTTTTTAACATAAAGCCAGGCAGGTTTGGACAGCTTTTTTGCCTTAATAAATGAAACCATCATTTTAAAACTGCATTTTGTATTTACTCGGGTTATCTTTGTGTAATAATAAAATGAGTTTGATGATCGGAGTCATTTAAGTGTGATAAATATGCAAAAAAAAATCCAGAAAGGGGGCAAATACTTTTATATATATATACACACACACACACACACACACACATACAGTGGAACCTTGGATTACGAGCATAATCTATTCCAGGAGAATGCTTGTAATCCAAAGCACTCGCATATCAAAGAGAGTTTCCCCACAGAAGTCAATGCAAACAAAGATAATTTGTCCAAATGGACTTCTATTGTATGCAGTACAGGATGTGGCCAGAGGTGGGGGGGGGTGCCGGAGAGACTCAGAAATACTCAGAGACCGCTCGGATGCACTAGGAAACCCTCGGAAACACAGTATTTTCCAGTGCATCCGAGCGGCTCCGAGTGTCACCGGCGCCCCCGCACCTCTGGCCAAATGTGGTACTGCACACCGCAGAGGCTTGAATCCTGCTTGTTTTGCGAGACAACACTTGCAAACCGAGTCAGAATTTAAAAAAAATAATAGCTCGTATTGCGAAACGCTCGTTAACCACATTACTCACAATCCGAGGTATCACTGTGTGTGTGTATATATATTTCCCTAACTAGATGAATCCCAGGTTGCAATGAAAATGTGGGATGATCTGGATGACATCTGCATTCAATGTACAAGCATCACACAAGTGAACACTTTATTTGCACTTTTAGCGATCACCATCATGCTAAGTTGTGCTCTCGTCAACATGACTTCAAGTGGAATTACACTGTATCTGAGCACCACAAACCAAAAATGATGTTTAATTCATTTTTAATATTCAAAGCAAACTCTCCCACCCATCCATGTCTCCATTCTTTATTTTGTTGAGAAATCACTTTGAAAAACACCCCCCTAGCATTTCTAGCAGTGGCCATCTTGAGTAAGGGCAGATGATTCATGTATCATTTACTTCCTAGAATCCATCTGCCCTTAGCTCAGGTGTGCAGGCAGGAGAGAGTATTCAGCTGAAAAAAACTCCTCCTCCCCTCCTGGAGGCATGGATATCCTATTTATTTACTAATAAAGGATTAAGAATAGTCAATGTTGATTAAGAGAGTGAAGTTCCACTTTAATCGTACTGCAATGTTACACTACCAATTCACGCAAACCACAATGAAGCATGAAAAAAGGGAATAAAGTTCTCCTGAACTAGAAAGGTGCACATTCACTTTGGGCCAATTTAAGAAAATGGGAGCAGACAGCACCTGGAGCAGCTGTGCAAGGTGGCCAATCAGCTTCTATTTTTAGCTTGTTCAGTTGAGCTTTGAAAATGAAAGACAGAAGCTGATTTGTTGCCATGCATAGCTGCTCCAGATTTTGTTTGCTCCAGTTTGGATAAATTCCCCTCATTGAGTTTTACCATTTGGTTATTAAAAAAAAAAAAAAAAAAAAAAAAAAAAACACCCCAATGTAACATCTTTTTAAACTCTTCACGCCGGCACCTCCCATCCCTTTAAGAGGTTTAGGATGCCAGGAGACGGGGCTTAAGATTACGTGACCACCGTGATTGGCTGTTGGTTGAGCGCTGGGATCGCGCTCTCGGTACAGCTGTATTGAGCGCAATTCATGCAAATATGCCGCCTCTCAGCACCAAAGACCAGGCGCAGAGAGGTCGCATATCTGCGCGTGGCCAGCGCCAAGGGGTTAATCAGCATACTTTCCTAAAGTGTTACTAAACCCACAACAGTAAAATCAGTGTGTATATCCAGTAAAGCATGCTTGTTATACTCACTGTAGAATCTAAGGGGTTAATCCTCTGCATTGTGTATAAAGGCTGTGTGATCCTGTCTCTCTGATCCTCCCCTTCTTTAACTGACTCCTCCCCATAGAACAGAGCAATAGGAGACAGGCTGCACATGCTCAGTTTGGTGTGTATTACTAGAGAGTTTTTTTTTTCTTGGGAGAGTGCATGTGATCAGCGCAGGGCCAATCAGCACTGTCCAGACAAAGGGTCAAGGGAGAATGAAAATTCATCCTACAAGCTTTAACCAGAAACTGATAGAAGTCACAAGACTGCTATATACTGCTGATGAGAAAAGGTATTCAGCAGGTTATATTTACTAAAATAATGGCATTTCCATGTTCTGTGTACTGTGGGAGACCAGATATAGTGAATGCAGGGTCCAGGGTTTAGTAACACTTCAATTATATTTTGGGGTAAGCATATGGGAGCACACACATTACATAAAATGCATTTTTTCCTTTTTACCATATAACCCCAAGAAAAACCAAGAAAATAAAAATGGCAGTGAACACTACAAACACTAAGGCTCAGTTCACATATATACGGTGTGGGAAATGCAGCGAATCCTGTGCGTTTCCCACACTGCCTTTGAATTGCATGTCGTTCATGCGAACCGCACGTCATTGTTACGTTAACGACATCCCAAAACGATTTGCAAAACTCGAAAAGTGCAATCAACAGAATCGGATATCGCATATGGAAGGGCTCATCCCCCCCCCCAACCCCTAGAGGAGGGCGTGTGGCCTGATATGGTTTAGGAGGGGAGTGGCCGTTTTTTGTTTTTTTTGGTCTGGGGTTCCCCTTTAAAATCTATACCAGACCCAAAGGGGCTCGTATAGATTGAGAGGGGACCCCTGCGCCCTTTTTTTTTTTAAACATTTTTGTATTGCCGGCAATGGCATTGTATTGTCAGCAATTTAAATGTGTTTTTTTTTTCTTTATAAATATCAGTTTTGCTGCAGCAGGTTCTGTACACGGTACAGATGCGCCACTTTACAGGCAGTTTAAGGGGACACACACACACACACACACACAACCCCCCCCCCCCCGCCCAGGCACTATATTTAAATTTTCCATTTTTATTGTTTCACTTTAACCACTTGCCGACCAGCCGCCGTCAGCAGGTCGGCCCGTTCCCGCAAATCACCGTAGGTGTACGGTGGCTCCTTCAAGGTGTGGGACCCGATGCGCCTGGCCAGCCAGCCGCGATCCTGGGAACGAGAACCAGAACGGGGATCTGTCAATGTAAACAGACAGATCCCTGTTCTGACAGGGGAGTTAGAGAGAGATCTGCTGATCCTAGTGATCAGGATCAGCGATCTCTCTCCTCCTCCAGTCAGCCCAGCCCCCATACAGTTAGAAACACTCCCAGGGAACACAACCCCTTGATCGCCCCCTAGTGTTAACCCCTTCCCTGCTAGTGACATTTATACAGTAATCAGTGGCTATTTTAAGCTCTGATCGCTGTATAAATGTCAATGGTCTCAAAAAAAGTGTCAAAAGTGTCCGATCTGTCCGCTGCTATGTTGCAATCCCGCTAAAAATTGCAAATCACCCCCATACTAGTAAAAAAAAAAATATCCCCTATTTTGTAGACACTATAACTTTAAATATTGGCCTAAACTGATGAAGAAATGTGTTTTGTTAAATTTTTTGGGGGGATATTTATTACAGGAAAAGTAAAAAATAGTGTTAGTTTTTTCTAAATTGACGCTTTTTTTTGTTTATAGCGCAAAAAATAAAAACCACAGAGGTGATCAAATACCACCAAAATTTATTTGTGGGGAAAAAAGGACATCAATTTTGTTTTGGTACAACGTCGCACGACCGTGCAATTGTCAGTTAAAGCGACGCAGTGCCGTATCGCAAAAAATGGCCTGGTCATTAATGGGGAAAATCTTCCGGTCTGTAAGTGGTTAAGCATCATTAAAATCACTGCTCATGTAAAAATTATCTTTTTAAAAAAATGTTTTTGCATTGATAGATGTCCCCCAGGGCAGTACCTGGCCCCCATACTTTTTATGGGCAATAACTGGCATATAAGCATTCAAAATGGGGACTTTTGATTTTTAGAATTTGGGCCCCATAGACTTCAATGGGGCTCGAGGTTCGGTCCCAATTTTTGCGATGTTCAAGAGTTCTGGCGCAAACCGAACCAGGGGGGTGTTCGGCCCAACTCTAGTGTAAGGGAGCCGAGCTGAGCGGCCGGAGCCTTGTGTGCGGGTCTGCGGGACGGGAGCAAGGCAAGCCTGGAGAGGGACTGTCAGTGCTGTTTGGACTGGAATGGACTGAAGGGAACACCTGGCATGGAAAGAGACTGTCACTGTGATTTAAGGAGGGGATGTCTCGTGACGGTGAGGTGCCATCATCATCTATGCTGCTACACACTGCTGTCAGTGTCCCTGTGAGAGTCAATTTCATGTGTTTGTGGCAGCCTATTCTAATTTCTTGCTCTCCTGAGTCCTGTACTGAACTACCGGTACTTGCTATATCGAAAATAAAATAAGAAATATGTTTTTTGCCTTAATATCTACCTTCAAGGAGAAGTCCAGCCTGAGCTTTTTAGGCTGGGCTTCTCCTGTGACCCGTTTTCAGCGGAGATCGGTCTAAAGTCCGCTCTCCGCTGACGTCACTGCCATCAGTCAAAGCACCGCATCATCCCCACTTCCAGGCCTGCCAGCTGCCTTGATTGATGGCTGTCTCAGCCTCTCAGCGAGCTGCTGAGAAGCTAAGATGGCCGCTTCCCGCCCCTCCACAGCTCAGCGCTCCAATGAGCGTGGAGAAGTAGAGAGGAGAGATGCTGACCGACAGTCAGCAGCTCTCCTCTCGGGGAACTGTGAAAACGTTGGCTTGGTTCTCAGTGCAGAGATCGGTCTGATGCTGCATCCCCATAGGTAAGTATGAAACTAGAATAAAAAAAATAACCCATACTTCTCTTTTAAATCACATTGCTAATTGCATATTGTACTTGTTTGTAGCCTAACTACCGACATTTGCACTTAAAACTGAAATTTTCTAATTTTTGAAAATGCCAGTAAAAACTTGGCTGTGCCTGTAAATTTTGGGTGTCATATCAGTAAATTTCAATAAGGAGGGTTGGCAACAATGGGTAACACCCACATGTGGTTCTGAGCCTCCATAAACGAAATAACTGAAATCCAATGAATGAAAAGGGCTGGCCAGGGAGAGCTAGATGATGCCAGATGTCCTTCAGCCCAGAAATGAGATGGACTTTATCTGAATTGCTGCAGCTTCAAATTCAGACTGTGAGTAGGTCTCAGTATGCAGTAAAATTAGAGTAAGCTACTTCAGTATTGGAGAGGAGTCTGTGCAACTGTGCAAGACTGAGGGGAAGGCTGGAGTTCAGCTTTAATGTTTTAATTCTTTAATGAGCGCAGTTGATTCTTCATTGAAAGTTCTAGATCTGTAAATCTTAAAGTAAAGTTTTTCTAGACCCCGAAGGATGGGGAAATAGCAGATAACATTCAAATCAAGTTTCAGGTTTGATTTAGTACAATATACAACATTCACAAGGGTCCTGCGAACGAGAAAGTGGAGCTTCAGGAAACAATTGGCACAGCTCTCCCGCGGGAAGCGTCATTTAATAACAGCTGCAGTAAGGAAGGTCGCCATACGCTCCTCCAGATCTACGGGGAAAATTAGATCATTTTACGGCACTTATTCACAGACACTTCTTGCAAATCCATAATAAGACGCACCAGCCCACTTCTAATTAACAAAACTGCCTTTTTAATTAAATGCGTTTTCATTCGTTTTTGTTTTTCAGATTCTGGATGTTTTTAATTAGATGGCTTTTATATTCGCTTTTATATCCTACAGATTTAGCGGCCATAAGGAAAGGGTTTTATGTGTGGATGCAAATAGTGTTTATCAGCATCTGCCTATAGTTTCTCTGTCCTAATTTTTCTATGAGAATGGTGATGGATCGCAGTGCGCAGAGTATTTATATGGCTTTTAATGCCTAAAATGTATATTTCCATTTCAGATATGAATCAGGATGTTGGCATGACTCCCAACTGTTATCTTCTACAAAACTGTATCTCTTAAAGTGGAACTTCCGCTCATTTGCGTCCGGTGCCACGATTGGCATCTTTCAGGGGGGGGTGACGCGACAGGATGCTGAGCAGGCAGATGACAGATCCATCTCTGCACACTTTGCAGGGACCGACCTGCGCCACTCTCCTCTATGGGGGATCGGATGAAGACGGACCGTAGAGTCGGATGGAAAAGTAGGGTTTTCCTCCATCATCAGAAACGGAGCATAGTGGAGACTGATGTCATCGGATGTTCATCCGCTGACATCCGCTATCCCATAGGGATACATGTATGTCCGTTTTTCATCCAAAAACGGATGGATGAGAAACGGACATACGGTCTGCCCGTGTGAAAAGGGCCTAAGTGTCCGATTATTAAAAGCCAGCAGCTGCAGTATGTGTAGCTTCTGGATTTTAATTTTTTTTTTTTTTTTGGGAGGACCTCCGTTTTAACTCTGCAATAGGACTTCTTTTATTGGACTGATATGTAGAGAAATGTGCTATATACCAATCAAAACGGTATACAGTATATTGCTCCAAATGCTATGTTAAAGTAGAACTATTGGCAAAACATTTTTTTTTTTTCAGTTTGGATAGAGAAACGGACGGTTATAACCCCTGAAAGGTTTATTTTTGCCCTCTTTGTCCCAATGGGGAGATTTACCTTCACTTCCTGTCCCATATCCATAACAGGAAGTGAGGGGAACTCCTTGCAAATTAAGGGAATCTCTTGAGGACCCCCAGGTCACCAGAACTAGTGTCCCCATTGGAAGATTTCCCCACTATTACTTTTCTGGGGCAACTGAAAATGTGGGATTTTCTTTTACTTTCACTTTCAATGATAATAGTAAACAGGACAAACAGAGAGGGTGCATCTTCCTAACGGGGACACAGACAGCAATAAGAATGTGACAGGGGTTCTAATCCCCCTCCACTCTATCCAAAACTGAAAAAAAAAGAAGTTTTGCCTTTAGTTATACTTTAAGTGCAACTTCAGCCAAAACAAGTGCCTGCAACTGCAAGTACCTGTTTTCTTCAAATGTATCTCTGTGTCCCTGTGGATCTCCTTAGATTCTCTGCACAGGCTGTACTCAGAGAAGCCAATAAGTGCTCATACTGATAGAAGGAGACAGCAGAGAGATGAGCCCCTCAGTCTGCTGCTTCTCCTTTAAAAGACCTGTAAGTGTTACTTCACTGCAAAAGAAAGGAAAATCAGGTCTCCCTCCCTGCCAGAAAAGGCTGTGCTCTGCGGCGAGACTGTGTAAATCTCAAGACTGGATGGGCAAAAATACAAAGCCTTTGGCAGGTAAAACAGTTTCCCAGTCCAGGCAACAGGTTTGTCTTATCCCCCCTTTCCCAAAGGCACATACCTTTCCTTCACTCCCTGCTGCTTTGTTCAGTTGCAGGGTATGGAAGAGCATCTAAAAGCACTGGGCCACCAGCGCTGTCAACAGGGTAGAGTCCATAGCCCTATGTAGGTTACAATTTGTAAGTTGACACAGGGCAGTTTCTCCTAGCAGTTGAACAGAAAAGCAACGGAAAGAAAGTGATTATGCGCTTCTGAGGAGGGGGCATTAAAAGAGAAGTATGGGAGTTCAAAAAAAAAAAACATACTCACCTAGATGACTGCAGCACTGATCCCGGCTGCAGCTGTCCCCCGCCATCTCTGAGACAGAGAACTGAGCAATCAAACACCACTGATCATTCAGCTCTTGGTCCTCAGCCTGCAGAGAGCCGGTGACTGTCAGTCACCGGCTCTCTGCCCCCTCCAGCACTCACTGGAGTGCAGGGCTGTGGAGGGGGGCGGGAGGAGCTGCCTCAGGCTCTCAGCAGCTCACTGAAAGGCTGAGCCAGCTGTCGGCCCAGGCTTTTGGGCAGATCCTGACTATATGGTTGGGATTTTTTCATAACTTTGAGAGGCTTTGTGACGGCAGCAGGCACAGGAGAAGTATAGGCAAAAAACCTTTGGCCATATTTCTCCTTTAAGTATAAACTCGTGCGTTGGGTCCCCCATGCCTACTAGAAGGGGCAACTGCTTATTTTTCCTAGAGGAGGTGATATATGTACCTTATTCCACACTTCCCCAGCAGATGGTCTCTTCTTGACTGCCTGACCCCCTGGAATGTGACCAGGCCCTCAGCGTCCTCCTGTACAATGCAGGGCAGCTGCTCCTGCATTGTATAGTATGAAAACAGAAAGGATTGACCGGGGGACCAGCTGTACAGAGAGCAAGGAATAAGGAAAGAATATCATCTTATTCATCATCCCCCAGGAAAACCAAGCAGGTAACTCTTGCAGTGGTTTTACCACCAGAGTAAAAACCATATTGTATTCTGGTAACTTTCAATATATTAATAACTTTTTACCTTCCTGTACTCCTTTGACCCAGATTCAGTCCGCTGGCTTCACAGAGCCAGTCCATCCAGAGCCAGAGCCAGTAGGGTTGTTCGAATGTAAGTGCTTGGGTCTCATGGACCCCAGCACCGTTGTTGTGTCTCCATCTTCTCCTGGCCATTCACTAAAGAAACAGTCCCAGGCTTTGTTTCATGAATGGCCAGCAGGAGAGGGAGGTGGAGACACAACTACAGTGCTGTGGACTACAATGCCCGTACACACAATTAGACATTCCGACAACAAAATCCTGGATTTATTTCTGACGGATGTTGGCTCAAACTTGTCTTGCACACACACGGTCATACAAATGTTGTTGGAAATTCTGAACGTCAAGAACGCGGTGACGAACAACACGTATGACGAGCCGAGAAAAATGAAGTTCAATATCCAGTGTGGCTCTTCTGCTTGATTCCGAGCATGCCTGGAATTTTGTGTGTTGGAATTGTGTACACATGATTGGAATTTCCGACGGATTTTGTTGTTGGAAAATTTGAGATCCAGCTCTCAAATTTTTGTTGTTGGAAATTCCGACAAAAAATTTCCGATGGAGCCTACACACGGTCGGAATTTTCGACAACTAGCTCACATCGAACATTTTTTGTTGGAAATTCCGATCGTGTGTACGCAGCATAAGACCTGCAGAGCTTACACCTGAGCGGCCCTGAAGTACAGCAAGAGTTTTACTAATCCCTGCATACCAACAAGCACATTTGACGAATGTACACAGTACAATAAAGCCTGTATGATAGGAGTTTGTCTTTGCAAATGTAACCCTAATTAAGTTTATTGTGTCAGGCTTTAAAGCATGTTAGCTGGAGTTCAGTTATCATTTATTTGTTGTGTGGAAGTTTACTCCTCCCATGTTTTTTTCCCTTTTTTTCACCAGATTTGTTGATTTCTCTTCTAAACACAAACTCACCCACCCAGTGAATCCAATATTGTCCCGCTGTGATCCGTTGTTCAAATGACCTAACCTGGGTCCCACACCGCCATCGTGGTCCACTTCACTGATGGGAACTGACTGCCTCTTCTGGGTTCTGGCAGCCTGCTGCTGACGCACGTCGGACGCACCCTCTGGCTTCTCTGTGTTCCTGATCTTGCAGCCTTCTGGGAGATGTGATGAGGGTATCCTTGGAGGCTGCAAGACCAGATACCTAATTTTCACCTAGATGAGAATGGTGGCAGGGGTGGGGCAGAGGAAAAAAAAATGGAAACAAACAGAAAAAAAGAAACAGTATAGGACTGTGGAGGGTAGGAGGGCTGTAAGGGAGCAAAATCCCTTTTGGGGGTGAAGGTTGACTTTAAAGGGTAACTCCCCTTTCTTGGGGGGAAAAAAAAATAGCAAATAAAAAAAAATATATAACATAGCATATACAATTGCGACTCAAGTCAGACTGTAATTGAATGTTATTAAAAATGATGTTTCCTTTTCAATCTGCAGCTCTGTCATTTTCTGTAAAATGCAATATGGCTACCTGAAGGTGTTCTGTACACAGATGATGTACAGAGCGCCTCCCAGAAACATAATTTCCTGCTTGTGTGATTTGCTCACTGATTTTCCCAGAAGTCTACACTAAGATACAAGTCCGATTTCAGGAATCCCTTGCAACAAAAAATTCAATTTTTGGTGAGATACTCCCAATAGGAAATCACGGCTAAAAGGATGCAGACCCTGCAATTTTTCTCATTAGAGCCCTGCAGGTGCAGTAGCTGATTGATAATTATGAAACCACACCCATTGGATTGCCTTACCACATTGACACAGAAACACACAGGGATTTCTTCAGAATAACAAAAGGTTGGACTCTGCAACAAAGTTAGTTAAAATCCTTGTAATGTACAGTACATAGATCACCCAGAGGGGAATGTTGAATCTCACAGTGTGGAGCAGTCATTGCTGGAAATGTGGCATCTAGGCCCTTAACATGGATCCCGAGCCTAGACTCCCAGAGTCTGCATGTTCTGGGGAGACACAAACCCAAATCAGAAACAAGACTACTCCAAGGATCCCCCAGGCACATACCTCCCAAAGAGCAGTGTTCCCCCAAAAGCCAGGGCCTATAGTCAGTGGGTAAGAGGCTTGCCCCTAGTCCTCTCCAAAAGCCTCTGTCCTGGTTAGGTCTGTCACACCGTTACTTTGCCCAGCAAGAGTTCCACCTCTTGCTACCCACATAAAGCATATGCATGGCAGCAAAGAGAGTTTAACACGCACGCACCGCACATATGCCTCCATGGGCAGCAAAACCTTCTGTGCTGAGAGAGCACTCACAGCACAATGACCAAGCTGTCAAAGACGGCTCTCACACTCGTTCTCTGCTAATGATCAGTGGCCACCGAGATCGGCTTCCAATCATGTTATTGTTGTGAAAGCCAATCACAGTAGTCATATGATCAGCCAGTCTCTCCCATCCTCCAATGCCAAAGACCCTGTTAAAGGCATGGCAGGTCTAGATGGTAAGGGGTTAAGGAAACTGGGATTTAAAAGAAATATGCAAAAAATAAATAAATAAATAAAATGGAGCATATAGTACATCACAGAGCTTTTCATGATGGATAATTACCATTTTAAGTTAGTATTTCTGTATTTTCGTGCTCTTTAGAACCTTTATTTCCGACGCCCACCCAGCACACTCCACACAGAAAAAGGTAATTATGAGAAAATCATAGTGATTTTCTTTCTCTTTTGTGAAAATCCATTTTAATTACCTGCACATAATGTTTAATAGTTTTTGTAGACGCACACCTTGAAGTCTCCAGCACGTACGGTCGTGTGCAGGTGTTTGCTTGCCCTTTGCTCCGTTATAAATAATGAAATTGTGCGTTTAATCAGGCACGCACACAGAGGATCGCTTTAAACGCTGCCCGCTCTACCCTAAATCTCGCATTCAGGTCGACGATTCCGCTGGAGTACGTCGCTCGCTTGTATCTGTGCCTAATTGATAGTCCATGTGGATATAATGTTATCACTGTCAGGCTATTGAAATGCAACACCTACGCCACTGCAAATAAATCACCCGCTCCTTTAACGCACAGGCAAATGAGTACTACATTACCGAGCAGAGGAGACCATTAATCACACCGTTATAAACAATAAATAAGGACGGTGGACCCATCAATCTCCAATGCCGTCTCCTGGCTCCTATTACGTATACGGGCTTGCTGTGGGCTTCAAATTAATGTTCAAACCAGTGTGAAAAAATAATGACAAAAAAAAAAAAAGTGCTGTTCGTGCGCGCAATAAAGATTATTCAAATTATTGTATTAAAGGCACACACTTCTCAATATTTAAAAATAAACCCTGCGATCCAACCAATGAAAAACAGGCTATACTGTATGACCAAAAGTTTGTGGTCTTCTGGCCATCATACCTATATGAGCATGTTGAAAATCCTATTCCAAAACCATGGGCCTCAATATAGAGATGGGTTCTCCATTTTGCAGGATTCGCAGCTTCCACTCTTCTTGGAAGGCTTTCCACAATAATTTGGAGTGTGTCTGTGGGGATTTGTGTCCATTTTTCGCAAAGTGATTTTGTGAGGTCAATTACTGATGATGGGTGAGAAGACCCAGCTCACAGATGGCATTCCATTCACCAGTAGGGTCTGGACACTCCGGTCAGAGCAAATAGCAGTAAAGTATATATCCAACCTTACCAGCCCCCTTTCCTTAAGGCAAACAGCCCTACCATTACTAGGTTGCCTATAGGACTTAACACATACCTGGGCAAACTGTGGCCCCAGGGCCACATACGGCCCTTTAGCTGTCCCTATCCAGCCCCCGATGCCTCACTGAGGAAATTGACAGGCTCATAGGGGCACGCTGACAGATGTCCATGTGGAGAGCTGCAAGAGCTGGAAGGAGAGAGCCTGAGGAACAGTACAGCTGGGAGGCTTGGTTCTGTCGGGACAGCATTGTCTAGAAGAAGTTCTGATGATATCCCCAACTCTGCTACCCAGCTAAGTTCTTCCTGTGTTAGCGCCTGCATGCTGCAAACCTCAGGAGGTGCGCACCTGTTCTTCACTACAGGTCAGGATTTGCAGAAATCCCAGCTGTACTGATCTCAGACTCTCTCCTTCCAGTCTCAGTGGTTTTCAGAGGGCATTTGACAGGCAGTGAGGAGGTATAATATGGCCTCCCCACCGGCGCATTTAACCTTATAATGCCACACTACTGCTCCGTGATCACGTGTATTGCACATTTCTCAACAAAGGTTCCTCCAGAGGTTGCTAGGGGTTCCTGGAGCAATGAACAATTTCTACTTCTCAGATAAGCTCCCACTGACACCATTGATCTTTTCATTGATCAATTCTTCCCAATCACCGCAAGTGTAAGGAGCATTCATTGTCATTTTTAGCAGGGGTTCTGAGACCAGAAAAATATTTCAAGGGTTCCTGTGTGTTGAAAAGGTTGAGAAAAGCTGCTGTAGAATGTTGCTAGCAAACCCAAGGTAGTAAACAGTAGACGTACCATATAGCGATAGGATAAAACAACATAGAAGCCACTCAGAAGTCAGGTGGATGTAGCAAAGGCCAGGGCAGGCAGCAGACAGTAGAGGTATCCAGTAACGTTGCATTTGGGTGTGTATGTAAGCTCAATGGGCTGCTTTAAACTATTTTTTTTCTTATTTCTACATATTTTACTTATAAATACCGTACATTTTTGACACTTTTTTTCATTTAACCCATCACAAGGGGACCATCAAGATCATCTACAGTATGTGACAGCATGGGCAGGTAAAATGTCTTCTTGATGGAGACATCAGGGTCTATTGGAGTTGTCTATGTCTCCCCTGTTTTCCACTACAGCTAATAAACCACAGATCATGCTTGATTAGCTGCTTCCCTGGCAAAAACAGCTGGGGAATGACAGCTCTGAATCCAGAAGTGACAAAGTCTTTGTCGCTTCTGGATTCATACTGCTGGAGCCATTTACAGGAGGAATTGAGAAGCCTGGGAACCACTGCAGGTACTAGCGGTGGGAGGGGTGCAGAACCTTAAAGTGGATCTTTAGTAATTTTTTCGTCTTTCCATCTATTAAATCTTCTGCCCTTGTTGTTTTAACTTTGGATATTAAAACATTTTTTTCTGCTAGTAAATACCTTATACAGCCCACTTTCTCTTTGTCTGGCCATTAGCCTAGGCTTATGACATCATACACAGCTCTCTCTCACTCTCGTGAGAGTTTGCCAGGAAGGGAGGGGGGATAAGTCATAAGAGGGCCAATGAAGACTGCAGAGCTGGAGGTATGCCTCTGTGTAAATCCAGGAAGTGAACAGGCAGCAGCTTCAGCTGCCCACAGTTAAAATGGCTGCAGCTAGACTTAGTGGAGGAAGATTTCTGCAGCATATTTGGCAAGTACAGAATCACAGTATATATATAATATGCAAAGTGGTTGGAGGGAAGCTTCAGAATGGCAAAAATGTTTTTATTACAAATTATGTGAGCAGACTGCAGTTCTTTAAAGTGGTGTTAAAGGTTCGGCTTTTAACCGCTTCCCGCCCGCCAGCCGTCAAATGACGGCTGGGCGGCGCGGCTCTCGTTCTGGGTGGATGTCATATGACGGCCTCTCAGAACGACCGATCTTGCGCGCCCGTGAGTCTGACACACAGCTACACCGATCTTGGTAAAGAGCCTCTGACGGAGGCTCTTTACCACGTGATCAGCTGTGTCCAATCATGGCTAATCACAATGTAAACAGGAAAAGCCGTTGATTGGCCTTTCCTCACTGCTCTCCTGACGGGGGGGGTCTGTGCTGATTGTTTATCAGCGCAGCCCCCCCTCAGATGCCCACCCAGGACCACGAGGATGCTGCCAGGACCACCAGGGATGGCCACCACACTGGACCACCAGATATGCCAGACTAGACCACCAGGGAAATGCCAATCAGTGCCCAGGCAGCTGCCAATCAGTGCCCATCCCCAATGCCTGCCAGTGCCATCAGTGATGCCTAACAATGCCATCTATCAGTGCCGCATATCAGTGCCCATCAGTGCCACGTATCAGTGCCACCCATAAGTACCCATCAGTGCAGCCTTTCAGTGCCTCTTCAGTCGCCTATCAGTGCCCACCAGTGCCACCCATGAGTGCCCATCAGTGCCGCCTATCAATGCCCATCAGTGCTGGAAATCAGTGCCACCTATTAGTGCCGCCTACCAGTTCCCATCGTCAGTGCCACCTCATTGTTGCTGCCTTATTAGTGCAGGAGAAAACGTACTTATTTACAAAATTTTATAACAGAAACAAAAGGAAAACTTTTTTTTTTTTTTCAATTTTAGGTCTTTTTTTATTAGCAAAAAATAAAACATACAGAGGTGATCAAATACCACCAAAAAAGCTCTATTTGTGGGGACAAAATGATAAAAATTCTGTTTGAGTACAGTGCAGCATGACTGCACAATTGTTGTCATTTAACAGCGACAGTGCTGAAAGCTGAAAATTGGCTTGGGCAGGAAGGGGGTGTAAGTGCCCTGTATTGAGTAGTTGAAAAAAAAAAACATGTCAAACTTACCTGCTCTGTGCAATGGTTTTGCACAGAGCAGCCCCAATCCTCTTCTTCTCAGGTCCCCCACTGGCACTCCTGGCTCCTCCCCCTTGACCAGTGCCCCTATTTCAAGCCGCTTGCTATGGGGACACTGGTGCGTGCTCACTTCTGAGCCCTGCTCTATAAATCCATAAGACACAAAGCCGCGGCTCAGCTGGGTGCCGCTCTCTCCTCATTGGCTCACTGGCTGGCTCCCACTGCTGTCAATCACAATGGCTCTGGCTGCTGTCTCAGCCAAAGAGAAGAGCGAGTCCAGGGACAGCTGAGGCTCTCATGCACATCGCTGGATTAAGTAGGGGCTTAGATGAGTATTAGGGAGTGCTGTGGGGGGAACGGCACACAGAAGGTTTTTTTACCTTCATACATAGAATGCATGAATGTAAAAAAAAGTTCAGCCTTTATAACCACTTTAAGAGCACTGTAAAGAGCCCTTGATCACTTTTACCTAAATGAAGAAGCTGTGAGCTTGTTTTAACTCACTGACTACCACAGCATTTATAAAAGTATCTTGGTAGACAAGGGGTTAAAGATAACAATGGTCAGGGCAGCCAGCAAATAGTAGGGTGATCCAGTAATGTAGCAAAGGTCAGTAACAGGCACAAACATGTTAAGATACAGTGCGCTTGGTCAGCAGGAAAATGCTATCACTTGCAATGAGGCACATGTTTAAAAGGGTAACTCCACTTTCGTGGGGGAAAAAAATAGCGAATAAAGAAAAAATAATATAGCGTGTACAATTGCGATACAAGTTATATTGTAATTGAATGTTATTAAAAATTACCTTTCCTTTTCAATCTGCAGCCGCTGTAATTTTTTAGAAATGCAATGCAATATGGCTACCTGGAATTGTTCCGTACAGAGAATGTGTACTGACCACACCCCAGAAACATAATTTCCTGCTTGTGTAATTGGCTCACCAATTTTCCCAGAACTCTGCCTAAGATATAAGTCAGAATTCAGGCATCCCCTGCAACAAAAATGTCATTTTTGGTGCGATATTTCCAATAGGAACACATCCAAAGGGATGCAGGCCCAGCAGATTTCCTCATTAGTGCCCTGCAGCTGCACAGCTGACAGATAATTACAAAACCACTCCCGTTAGACCTACTTAGCACAGAGGCACAAACAAACACACATGGATTCTTCTGAATAACACAAAGGTAGGAATCTGCAACAACAGGTTGTTATTATCCTTGCAACGTACATAGATCACCCAGGGGGAATGTTTTTTTCTCAACAAAAGTGGAGTTATGCTTTAAATATGGCGCCTCCCATGTCAGGGACCAATCCTGGAGCTCAGAGGAGTGTGACCAGCAATATGTGGCACATAGGCCAAAAAGGCAACAGCAAGCAATTGCTGTGCAGGGCTGGAAGACTGCATCTCACTGCCCAGCAACCGTGACACTAACCGAGAAGAGGGAATGTGATGCTGCTTGCTGTTGCCTGCAAACCAGGACCTTATTAGGGGGAGAGATAGCTGGAACTGGGCAATTGGGGCAGCCAGCAAACAGGTGAATAAGACTTTCAACAATCCCAATGGTGTTCAGTAGGGTGAGGTCAAGGCTCTGTGTAGCCCATTGAAGTTTCTCCATGTCAAACTGATCAAACCATGTCTTTATAGAGCTGGTTTTGTGTACAGGGCACAGTTATGCTTGTGGTCAATGAGAAATTAAAATAGTAGTCAATGGGAGAATGGCCTCACTACATAGGTGGTCAACGGGTAGAATGCTCTTATGTTGGTGATCAGTGGGAAGAATGCTTCTTAAGCTGATGATAAACTGTGTGGATTTCGCTTTGTGAGTGGCTCTGTAGCCCCCTCCTGCTAGACATCCTTTGATTTCAAAAACTGAAGGACCCAGGTGAAAAACTGACGGCCAAACAGCAGCAGCATGCAGTCAGATGCAGCCGCTGGTATTCGGACAGTTGCCAGCACCAGCTGTCAGAACACAATAAACTGGCTGAGGGGGATTCGTCCACCCTCGCTGTTGGCCAATCACTACTGCTTTCCTTCAAGATAAGCTAACTGCTCCATATACCCAAATATGCAATTTTTATTTGCAGAAATATCTTTTGCAACTAAGCTAGTTCAGAAAGCAGGATTGTACATTTCTAACCAATTATTGCCTTAAAACAGTTGTAAACAATTTTGTCCTTAAATCAAACATGTTGTACTTATCTACTCGAGTGGCCCTGAACCTCTTCTTCTGGGGTACACCTCCGGTGCTCTTGACTACTTCTTTTTTCTGTGTGCAAACATAGGAAGCTGCTTCCTATGGGGATGCATCTGCAGGCTCACTCCCAAGCCAGGCTGTGTGCATCCATAGTCACACATAGAGTGGCTCGGCTCCACCTCCACCCCTTCCTCACAGGATTTGATTGACAGAAGCAGGAGCCAATGGCTTCCACTCCTGCCTCCACGTTCTATAGGGAGAAAGAGAGCGCTGTTACAGACAGGCACATCGCTGGATCGAAATAGGTCTCAGGTAAGTATTTAGGGAAGGGTGGGGGGCGACTTTTTAACCTTAATGCATCAAATGCATTAAGGTAAAAAATGTATTGCCTTTAAAACCACTTTAACTCTGTGGGCACCTTTAAGGTTAGGGAAACTTTCCATCTTCCTGAAACTCTTCTGAAACTTTTCAAACTTATCTGAGAATTTTCCCTAGTACAGACTATCTCTGCCTGTCAAGCAATGGATAATTGCCTAAATTGCCCTGTGGGTTTTATATGTCTGAAAACCAGCGATCTTTAGGCTTAGAGATTTGAGGTCTCCATGTAGGCACTTTGTTCAAGTTACGGATGAGCACAATACAAAGGAAAGCAGAGGAAAGACGTGGCATCTAGTCATTAAATTGTGGCTTCAAAGCCTGGTGTGGTGCAAAGCAGCAAAAAGGAAGGAGGATTGTGCAGGGCGTCCCCGCAGTGTTGTGATTAGTGTGAACAGCGAGTGGCTTAAAAAGTCGCTGACCACTGTGAACCGCACCGCAAGATTTTTTGCAGCTGGGCTGGATAACAAATGTTCAGTGAAAGAGCACTGTGAAATCTGATGAGTTGAAAGCCTGCAAAAGAGTACTCGGCCTACGAATATGTAAAATGCGTTAGAACAAAAAGGCTTGTGTGTGAAGTTAGGGTTTAATGCACAAACTGAAAACTTTTTTTTTCCAAGCTTCTTTAAGATGAACAAGTCCGTCAAAATCACTATGATCACATGAAGTAAGGGATAATTAATGATACCATGAAATTGTAAGAAAAAAAAATGTCTACTGCAAAAATCATAGCAAATACTTTCCTCTCCTGCTTACTCCTATTGAAGTGAATCTTTTACTTGTAGACTTTTTAGAATTCAACTCTTCTGGAAGTGTCAATTTCCTGGACCCCACTGGGCTTTGTGGTTTTTCCCACTGGCACTGGACAGAGTAATGACATAGCAGCTGGAGGATCAATCCACTGAGCGCAGCAGGGAGCCAGCAAACTAACACTATCTGAACGGTTGAGCACATGTGTAGCGTTTAACCCCACAGGAGATGCTGGAAATGATGGGTTCTCTGTTCCACCATGACTCTTATGCCGCGTACACACGATCGGACTTTATGGCATACTTGATCCAACATTCTTCCCGCCGGACTACCGCCGGACTTTCTGAACGGACGGACTTGCCTACACACAACCGGACTTTCCGGCAGGCTAAGTCCGCCCGCCTTTCCGACGGACTTTCGCTGGAGTTACACCGGACTTTCAGAATGAATGGACTTGCCCACACACGGACAAGTCCGTTCATTTTGAACGTGACTCGGGTACGACGGGACTAGAAAAGGAAGTCAATCTCTTAGGTCTGGTATGGGTTTTAAGGGGAACCCCCTACGCCGAAAAAACAGCGTGGGGTCCCCCCTAAAATCCATACCAGACCCTGATCCGAGCACGCAGCCCGGCCGGACAGGAAAGGGGGTGGGGACGAGCGTGCGCCCCCCCCTGAACCGTACCAGGCCGTATGCCCTCAACATGGGGGGGGTGGGTGCTTTGGGGGAAGGGGGGGGCGCCCTGCGGGCCCCCCCCACCACGAAGCACCTTGTCCCCATGTTGATGAGGACAAGGGCCTCTTCCCGACAACCCTGGCCGTTGGTTGTCGGGGTCTGCGGGCGGAGGGCTTATCGGAATCCGGGAGCCCCCTATAATAAGAGGGCCCCCAGATCCCGGCCCCCCACCCTATGTGAATGAGTATGGGGTACATGGTACCCCTACCCATTTACCTAGGGAAAAAGTGTCAATAATAAAAAACACACTACACAGGTTTTTAAAATAATTTATTAGACGGCTCCGGGGGGGTCTTCTTCCAGCTTCGGGGGTTCCTCCGGTTCCTCTTCTCCCGGCGTCCGGTTGGTTCTTCTCCGCTCTCTCTGTCCTCTTCTTCCGGTGTTCCAGTTCTTCTGCCGGCTCCTCCGCTGTTTTTATGCCGCTCTTTTGCCAGCGGAGGCCCGGAATTCTGGCTTTTTTTCTTCTTGGCTTCTTCCCTCTTCTCTTCTCCAGATGTTGACACGACGGTCTCTCCGGTTGGACTGCTCTCTGAGCGCTCAGCTGTGACTTATATAGGCGGAGACCCCGCCCCCTCATGCCGTCACAGTCCCTGGGCATGCTAGGACTGTGACGTTTTAGGGGGCGTGGTCACCAGGTGATGTTGACCACGCCCCCTGAAACGTCAGTCCCAGCATGCCCAGGGACTGTAACGGCATAAGGGGGCGGGGTCTCCGCCTATATAAGTCACAGCGGAGCACTCAGAGACCATTCCAGTCGGAGAGACCGTCGTGTCAACATCTGGAGAAGAGAAGAGGAAAGAAGACAAGAAGCCAGAAGTCCGGGCCTCCACTGGCAAAAGAGCGGCATGAAGACAGCGGAGGAGCCGGCAGAAGAACTGGAACACCGGGAGAAGAGGCCAGAGAGAGCGGAGAAGAACCAAGCGCAAAATACAATAACCTGTCTGTCGGACCAGCATACAGACGGATGGACTTTCCGTCAGGAACTAAGTCCGGCGGACTAGGATTTGAAAAATGCTTCAAATCTAGGTACGGCGGACTTTTGGGGAAAAAAAGTCCGCCGGAGCCTACAAGTAAGCCGTAAAGTCCGATCGTGTGTATGCGGCATTAAAGTTACTCGGTCCCCAATGACACACCTGGTTGAAGGTTAAAGTTGCTTACACCTGTGCAACCTAAGCACTAGTATACTAGCACTCGATGACAGTACAAAGAATATAGGCCAAGCAACAGGTGGTAGGTAAATGAGTGAAAGGTTTTAATGCGTTTTTGTTCCTGTGCATTTTTCCCCACTTTTTTTTTTCTCAACTTAGGGCATTCTGGTGCATTTTTAAATGTGTTTTGCCACGTTCCACATTTGTTCCATATAGAAAAAATGCAGCATGTTCTACTTTAGTTGACTGCACTGGAACACTCAGCACTGGTGTGAACTAGAGCCATTGGAATACATGGAAAACACTGTGCATGCATTTTTGATGTAGATTAAAAATGCATTGCATTGCATCTGGTGTGAATCAGTCCCTAGGCTATTTACATTTTGTGGTGTCTACAATTGCCTTTTCACTCATGCCATCAAACATTTCAAAGAAAGAGCAGCCAACAGATATATTGCCATTGGATTGCTGGCAAGGGGCATGGCAAAACTGTGAGATGTAGTTTACTCACAAGTCCTGCAGCTTGTAACTAGTCAGCCCTTATCGGAAGTAGGGGCTGAAATCTGCAGGGCTTTTCTGCAGAAGCCTGATCTTGCACCCCTGATCCACTGATCAGGGGTGCAATGCTTTCCAGGCTCCTGCAGGAAAAAAAATTGTAAATTCACATTTTTTTCTGCAAAAATATGTGCATTTTATTATTTTCTTAAAAGGTGAATGTATTCTTTAACCTGTCACCCTTAACATTTCCATAGACAGTCCTGCTAGTGCTGCCATGGTAACACAAGACAAGGGTCTTACAACTGAACTCGGGGATAAGCAAATATTGTTCAAATACAAGAGCCATGTGTATTCTTACTTGGATCTTGGTGTGCTTTGTGTATTTCTTCCAGAGCTGTGCAATAATTGAATGTGAATCATTGTCTCTGTACAGGAGCTTCCTGTATTAAAAAACAGTCACTGCTGCTCTTTCTTTGAGCAGGGTGACAGGTCTTGTCTCCGCCCCTCCTGTAGTTTTCTGCAGATTGCCTGT
The DNA here is from genome assembly GCA_037952925.1 of Lithobates clamitans. Classification (NCBI taxonomy): domain Eukaryota; kingdom Metazoa; phylum Chordata; class Amphibia; order Anura; family Ranidae; genus Lithobates; species Lithobates clamitans. Next base: position 2,982,652 of record JBBGZY010000310.1, read on the forward strand.
AGTGGGTGGAGCCTGCTGGTTCCCTCCCACAGCTCAGGCTATATACAGCACAGTGATGATATCACTGCTACATTTATAATGTAATATATTGGTTTGTAAGGGCATTTGATACACACAAGTGCATTTATATAATTTGTGCCCACTTTGTGATTTTTACCTACAGGTAAGCCTATATATAAGGCTTACCTGTAGGCAAAATGAATATCTCCTAAACGAGCACCACTTAGGAGATATTCACCCTGGGTGCAGCCAGTGACATCATCAGCGCATGTGCCGGCATACCTTGCCAGAACTTCAGAGCTTCATGCCAGAAACTGGGGGCTCCCGCGTGCATGTGTGGAAGTGACGTCATTGTGGCTCCGGAGCACACAAACCCAGAAGAAAGACCAGGGGAAGCCCTCAGCCTTCTCATCAGTGACAGCATGGCACTGGAGGGCTTCATTCTAAGGTAAGTATTTCATAATGTGCTAGTATGTGATGCATACTAGCACATTATGCCATTTTGTCTTACAGGTGTTTTTTTTTTTTTTTTTAAACCAGCCACTGTTTACAACCACTTTAACTTAAATGGCCAGCTTGGGTGTTCACTGTCTAATTTTTGGTGGAAGCACATATTTTGGATGGAATCCTATTCCACGGGGATTTTGAAGGTGAAATGAGATTAGATTTTACAAGGGCTTTCTGGAACTGACAAGAAATATTATGGACATCTGACTTTATTTCCCATACAAATGTTTTGGGGTTTGTAGCACTGTACCTATTTATATTTCTTTACTTTCCATTTCACACTAAACCCCAGTTTACACTGACGCAACTTGTCATGTGACTTGAGAGTCCAAAGTCACATGACAAGTCGTCCCCCATTAACTTCAACGGAACTGTTCTAATCAGTCGCTCCGACTTAGGAAAACTTCCTGCACTACTTTTGGTGCGACTTCAATATGACTTGCATTGACTTCTGTTAAAGAAGTCGTATGCAAGCCACGATGCAGTCGCACAAGGATGTCGGATTCGAAGTCACGGCAGTGTGAACCAAGGCTGTCATTTAACGATTCCTGGTCAAAGAAGTAAAACATTTGAGCACACCACATACCTGTAAAGAAGAAAGAGCATACCTACCTTTTCTGCAGCTGATCAGTCCAATCCTGAAAAAATCACCTGCTGGAATCCAACACTTCTGGAGGGTCCTCTGTAGTTCTCACTGGGTCCTCCTGCTGACCTCCATGTCACTACTCCTGTAATGAGCTGGAGGTCAGCAGGAGGAACCAGTGAGAGCTGTGAGACCCTGGAGGTTGACCATCCCAGAAGTTGTGGTTTTCCAGCAGACTGTAGGAAAGGATTTCTCAGTATCAGAGCAACATTCAGCGGCATGGGTAGCAGGAGAGGTATTCTATTTCCACTTTACTCTACTTTAGATGTTTTACTTATTTGACAGGGTCTCTTAATGGCTACTTTACAGAAAAAAATTATGCAAAGGAAACCTATTCTGAGAGGAATTTAATGCTGCAACAGAAGGTCTCTCTTTCTTAAAAAATGTTAGTTGTCTGGCTGACATGTTGATACAATACTTTATACATGCACATGATGTTACCTGAATAGAATTCATAAGGCTGGACATCTTCAGATTCACATTCATAAGGGTCCTCTTCCTTTAGAGCAAAGAAATTGTAATACAGTGAGCAAATGATTCACTTTAATACTGGACAACATCATTTAAAGCTAACCTTTACATTCAAGGTAAACATTTTCTTTTATGAAAAAAAAAATTATATTATAATATATATATATATATATATATATATATATATATATATATATATATATATATATATATATATATTATATATATATATATATATATATATATATATATATATATATATATATATATATATATATATATATATATATATTTTTTTTTTTTTTTTTTTTTTCTCTAGGTTAACTGTAGACATGGTAAGGATTTCAGCAAATGTTACTGCATATCTTAACCTATTTCTATTCTGTAAATTTTGAGATAGCATAGCATAAAATATGATCAAACAATGGGCGTATCAAGAGTTCAAAGTATATAACGGCAACCCAACAACAAGGCTCATAATAAGTGACAGCATCAACACCATAAACCATAGTAATAGTTTTTTTTTTTTTTATACAAGTATCAGTTAGCCTATGACCTTTTTGTATTTGTAGTCTTTCCCATTGGATTTTTGTATTAATATGGCATTTTTGGAGATTTTTCTTTGTTAGGTTATTTTGCCATGAATGCTAACTGGTAGTCCCTGCATCTACTACACTATAAGGCCAGATATTTGTGAACACCTGACCATTACACTTAACTATATGGCCAACAGTATGTAAAACCCCTTCCAAATGAGTGACTTGAGGTGTACTACATAAGCTTCACCATAAAAAGCCACTTCCAACCTGCTCCATAAACACATGCTTTGATGAGTTTGGTATGGAGGAACTGGAATGGCCTGAACAGAGCCCAGACCTCAACTCTACTGAACACCTTTGGCAGGAAAATGACTGCGAGCCAAGTCTTCTCGTCCAACATTAGTACCTATTAGTACCTATTCTCAGCAGTGCTCTTTAAGGTGAATATGTACAAAATCCTAACCCCAAGGAAAGTCTTCCCAGAAGAGAGAAGCCTGGTATAGCCATAAAGAAAAGGACCAAATACATGAATGGCCATGGTTTTGGAATGCAATGTCCAACAAGCATATATAGGTGCAAAGGTCAGCAGTCCACAACACTTGCCCACATAGTATATAATCACATAACACACAATCGGACTTGATGCTGTAATAAGAAACTGCACGCTTCCCAAACTTAGGAAAACATAATACTGACGAAGGTGTGGATTTTGGCAAGTGACCAGGTGCTTACAGCAAAGTCATTTAGGATAGTGCAGGAATGGTATTATAGAAATAGGGATGAATGTGTAGCTTTCCTTTAATTTTCTATCTCTTCTCACAAGACACATAAGCTGTTGCTGAACATCTAAAAGAATCATGTCTTTAACGTTTTGTAAGTAGCTCACATGAATGATTTAGACATCTGCAGTCAGAATACACATGTGTCTTTGGTAGATACAGCACTCTGCAGCTTCGATGAAGAACACGGATAAGGCCTTAGTCATTTCTTTGATGTCAGCATATGTGTAATCCCACATTCGCAGAGATTTCCGCTGTATTGCAAGATGTATATTAACATTTCGACCTTAAAGCCAACAGGGATAAAAGCGGATGAGGCTGTTATCTCTGGTAGTCTCCTCCGCCCCATGGACCACATTAGAAATTCATGAAGAGAAGGCAATGATGATGTTTCCAGTGTCCCTGTGAAGATCTAGGAAAGTACAGGTATCATATTCCAAAGCTGATCATCTGCTCCGGAAGACAAGGCCTTTGTTTGTTCAACACATGGTGTCGAGAATCAATTTACATCTGCTAAATTCGTAAGCACACATCAGCATGACCATTAGATATAGAAGGGTTGGACATAATATTCAGTGTATCACTCTCTATATTATTCAGTCATGCTGCAGAAGATTGTTAGAATGTTCAACTTTGCTACAGGAGCAGAAGATATACACTCCTATGCAGAGGTTTTAGGCAGGTGTGAAAAAATGCAGTAAATTAAGAATCTTTTCAGAAATAGAAGTGTTGATAGTTTTTTTTTTATCAATGAACAAAATGGAAAGTAAATGTACAGAAGAGAAATCCAAACCAAATCAATATTTGGTGTGATCGTCATTTGCCTTCAAAGCAGAATCATTTCTTCTAGGTACACTTGCACACAGTTTTTGAAGGAACTCGGCAGGTCGGTTGTTCCAAAAATCTTGGAGAACTAACCACAGATCTCTGAAGGCTTCAGAAGTTACCATGCCACAGATAGCAGAAATGATCAATTTAAAACCCAATTCCAGGTTATTAGCAACCCCTCACTCCCACCCCCCACTAACTGCTGGTATGAAGAAAAAAAAAACCTATCCAATGCCCATTTTATTTAGCTGAACCCGTGGTCACATAATGACCCCTCTCTCTGTTTATCTCTTGGGGTCATGCTTCAGGTGTCATCATCACTGCTTGCAAAATGTGCACTTCTCCTATTGGTGGATGACAACACTTGCAGCAGCAGGGTCCACTCTCATAGGCTCCAGAAGCAGGACTCGTGCGAGGGGTCCAGTGCCCAGGAAGATAACGAGCAGGGAAAATGCCTGGTTCCCAGGGCAGGAAAATAGCTTGGCTCATAGAGGAAACTGTGACTTCGATTCATTGTATTGCAGGATAGCTTGGGAAGAGTTGTTTAGAATCAAGACTCAGGAGTAAGGTAATTGATGCACAATGCGCTATTTAAAGCGGTGTTCCACCTCCCCTTTCCAAAATTAAAATTCAGTAGCTATACATACTGTAGGTGCCAACTTTTAATATTAGGACACTTTTTTTTTTAACAGTAAGGTTTTTTATTTTATTAAACACTTAAGACAGTACAAACAATGCCAGCATTATTTGAGGAGACAATACGAATTAACAGACTACAATCATATAGCAGTACATGTAGAAAATTTATACTTCTCCATTCTATATAGTAATGTTATGAACACAGTCTTGATCAAAGTCTTAACCGGGACCTAATCCTACCCAGGTTGGAAAGTTTGATATCTTCATCTAGCTTTTCCTTGATGGGATAGTATGAGGAGACCCTTAAATACATCATCAGGGTGCGATTGAGCAATTTGCCCCACCATCTCCCAGACTGGAGAGAGGGGGGGGGGGGGATGATATAGATACCAGGGGTCCCCCCTCAACATCTGGGGTCAACCACAAGCATCTATCCAGCTCGACCACACCTTGTCAAATTTTTGGGGACAGTTTCTGCTCTCATAGGTTAAACGATATAATGGCAGTGCATTATTTACCGCGGCTTCCCATGCACCTTTAGTAGGGGCCTCTTTGTCTTTCCACTTGAGGAGTATTTCTCTCCTTGCATAGAATATGGAGTATGTTAGGCATTGTTTAATATAACGGTCTCCCTCTATGTTTTCCAAATGACTGAGTAATAGGACCAAGGGGTCCACCGGTACCTCAGCTCCACACACCACCCCCAGCCTGTCTGCCACCGCGGCCCAGTACGGGCGCAGCTTGGGACAGGACCAGACCATATGGAAAAATGTTCCCACTTCCAGTTCGCATCTAGTACAGGTGGGACTCTTCTCAGGGTAAATTTGTGCTAGTCGGTGGGGCGTATAATAGGCTCTGTGGATAAACTTTAATTGAATAAATCTATCCCTGGCTGCAATCATGGATGGGATAAACGTGGAGAGGCATTCCTCCCACTCCTCCTCTCCAAGCGAGGGAATATCCGTCTGCCATCGGACTCTGGTTCTGTCAGTTTTAACATCGTGGGCCACAGTTAAGTATAAATAGAGATAGGATAGAGGCTTCTCCAGCGTCCCCGAAGTCAGGAGACGCTCGATTGAATCCGGCTCGAGCGCCACCTGATCAGGAAACTGGGCCCTAAGGGCATGTTGCAGCTGCATGTATCTGAAAAGGAAGGAGTTTGGTAGATTATGGGCCTGTTGCATCTCTCTAAACGACTGTACTCTTCCCCTCGACATTACTTGTTTTAATTTAGTGATGCCTCGCCTAGCCCATATTGCCGGATCCGGGACAGTGAAGAGGTGTGGGAGCATAGGATTAGCCCACAGTGGGGTGTGCGGGGAGACAGTGGCTGGTTGCAACAAAGCTGCTCTAGAGGACCTCCAGACCTGAATGGTGGTTTTCATAGGGCCTGTAACAGCAGGGGTGGCTTTAATTCCTCTATACGGGAGGTTGGAGAGCGCCGCGTAGGAGCCCACAACCGCCGCCTCCAATGTAACAGCTGGGTTTTGACGAGGTTGCGAGAACCACCACCTCACCGTCACAAGGACGGCCGCCCAGTAATATACCAAGAAATTCGGCAAGGCTAGTCCACCACCAGACAGGGGAAGGTACAATATAGCTTTAGCTACCCTTGGGGTTTTCCCGGCCCAAATGAAAGAGATCACCACGCTCTCCAATCTACGAAAAAAGGATTTAGGTATCAAAACCGGGGTTTGCCTAAAATAATATAAAAATTTTGGTAGGTAGATCATTTTCAATAAATTCCCCCTACCGACCGGGGACAGGGGAAGAGACCTCCAGGTGGAGCATTTTTGCTGCAGCTGAGGCAATAATGGATAAACATTCCTGTCTAGGTACCCCTTTAACTCACCTCCTACACGTACTCCCAAGTATGTGAACTCTCCCACCCACTTCAGTGGAGTGTTTGTGTTTATAAGTGGCAGGGAACTACAGAGGGGAAAAAGCATTGATTTGTTCCAATTAATGCGGATGCCCGAAAAACGACCGAATGTATCGAAGAGGGCCAAAGCTGCATGCAGGGAGTCCGAGGCATCCGCCAGATACAGGAGGGAGTCATCCGCATACAACGAAATTTTCTCGGTGACAGCTCCCACCTGTATCCCCCTGACCGCTCCGTCTGCTCTAAGTAGGATAGCTAGCGGCTCAAGTGCCATGGCAAAGAGAGCCGGGGAGAGTGGGCATCCCTGCCTCGAATATTAGGACACTTACCTGTCCTGGAGACCAGCGATGTCGGCACCCCATTGCCAGTAAGGGAACCCGGCAGTGAAGCCTTGCGGCTTCACAGCCGTGTCCCTACCGCGCATGCACGAAGCGCTCTCTCACTGGCCCAGCAGCAGGGGAAGGAGGAGGGGGCCAAACTTGTGACGTACCTCGCCGTGACGAGTTTCGACGGAAATGGGGACAGGGTACCAAAAACAGATACCCGCTCCCCCCTCCCCTGAAAGGTGCCAAATGTGGCATCGGAGGGGGGGGGGTTGGGAATCAGATAAGCGGAAGTTCCACTTCTGGGTGGAACCCCCGTTTAAATTTAATCTTTCCCTGGAGTTGGGCTTTGAAATAGAACCATACTTTTTTTCCTTTAACTGCCTATTAATATTTATAAGAAACAATAATGTTGAAAGGTATTTTCCTGTTAGAGAACATTGGATAACACATTATAAGGGTATTTTGCCTTCCTCTTGATCAACTGTGAGTTTGGGGTTCTGAGAATGCAGATATTTATTTTCCAGACAACTTTATGGATATGTGTGTTTTTTTTGACCCAACTATTTAATTATGTAACTTTTGAGTGACATTAAACAAAGTTCATTTCCCACCGGGTCTTCATTGTTCTTTTTAGATTCTTCTTTTGGGCTTCCGTGCAAAATCTATGAAGATTCCACTAGATCAGGGGTCTCCAAACAAAGGGCCGGTTTACTTTCAGACTTTAGGGGGCAGGAGTGGCCAGTGGAAGTAGACAATGCACCAGCATCAGTGGGAGTAAAAAAATTACATAGTGCCTGTGGTCAGTAGAAGGAGGAATAGTGCCCCATCATTAGTACTAGTGGGAGGAATAGTGTCCCATAACTGGTGTCAGTGGGAGGAATAGTGTCCCATCACTGGTGTCAGTGGGATGAAGTGCCCCATCACTGGTGTCAGTGGGATGAAGTGTCCCATCACTGGTGTCAGTGGGAGGAAAAATGCCCCATTGTTGGTGTCAGTGAGAGGAATGGTTCCCCAGTGGTGGTGTTAATGAAAGGAATGGTGCCACCTCCTTGGTGTCAGTGGGAGGAATAGTGGGCAAAGCACTAGACCATTGCACTAGATCCTGGGTGACATGGAAATCTTGTAATCATAAATCAGCACATTCTACTCAAGACCTCAAGCTTCACCAACAGTAGCATTGGAGAAGCAGCATTAGCCATTACCATATTACTATACTATAGTTATGCGGTAATCTAGGCAGCATGACTATCAACAATTGTCAAGGTAATGCTAGGTGAATGAGAGTAGAGAGAGCAGGTACTCTGCCTGTCCCTGTCTGCCTGTAAAAGAAGTTGCTAGGTGAAGTGTCATTTCAAGATGGTATGGCCCTGCCCACACAGGTCCTGAAAACTACAGCAAAGGTGCAATGGTGTCATTAGAGGGGAGGAGACAAAATTGGTTGGCAGCAGGCCTGGACAACAATTCATCACTAGTCATTACTCATGAACAATGTGCATTGGAGGGTAAGGTGATGGTGGACTCAGGTATATGAAAGAGGTTGTTATGGGGGTTTTATATGTTTATTTTATGAATAGGGGAATAAGTGGTTTTCATTACCCAGCTTTAAATGAACAAAATTGTGCAGGCTGACTTACTAAAATTTTTATTTTTGCCCCTCTACCCCTTTTTAATTTTGGTTATAATAAAACTAAATAAATAATATACCTCATGTTAATTTTTATATTGTGAGAGCTGCGGATCATTTTCCACATTAAAAGAATGGAGTGCATCTATTCCCGAGACAGACTAGTCCCCAAGGTCATTGACTTTGTTATTTAATACTCTCTATGCTCGTTGTACAATGCCCACAAACATGGCTACCAATGACTTTCACACTCTGCTGACTGATGGCTGATCTCATAAAGGGGTTACCAACAGTTCAGTTTTTATTCATTCACAGCTTGTTAAGCTGCCCTGTATCTACTGCTATTGTGAGGTGTGACAAGCAACACACGTCTTTGTGTGCGCTATGTCTGACAAGAGAGGAAACCACAGATCTAAACACTGCCAAACGATACACATACTGGTAAAATGCTAATACAGAATGCTTAATAATTCTAACCAAGTGTTTGTAAAAGCTTAGAGGTTTAATTTTAATTGCATTCAATGGCATTAGTCATACAGTGGTGTTATTTTGTGATGTAAACTAACATGTAAGGAATGGTAGAGACACAAAAGTTTATTTTGGGGCCACAAAGGCATTTGGATTGAAAGCTGGAGTTCAGGCAGATAGAAAAGACCTACTGTAAATTAAAGGACAACTGTACCTTTGGTCAAGTTGTTCTTTTATGAATGCGGCCTCCCCGCTGAGTGCAGCCCACCCAGACCTATACTCAACTTCCTCGATGTGTAGCTCCTAGTGGGGTTCCATCGATCTTCAATGTGGAACCCCACTAGGCACTACACAGCCTTACTTCTGAAAAACTTCCTGGCCGCATCATCTTCAGCCTGCATATGCACCCTATCTCCCTTTTCATTCCTAGTGGGATAGCCATACCCATGGTGGCCTCCAGAGTATACAGAGGACTGAAATAGACCATGGAACGTGTACACATGCTGAAGAAAAATCAACAATATTATTTTCAAAAGCAAGGCTGTCTAGCACCTGGCAGGGCATGAAGTAAAGAACACTGGCTCAACAATGAGAGGGAGCTGCATTCATTTAAAGTGGGGGGCTGCATTTATTAAAAGGACAGCAGCTTGTTGTAAAATACCTATTTTTACAGACCTCAAGGAGAAATGTTCACACATAATTACTATTTTAAACACACTGTAGATCAGGGCGCAGGAGAGCAGGGAGATTAACAATCCTGGAATTGTCAGACTAGGCCATTGCAAGACATTAACTGCAAATGTTTCACTTTAAACCCAGTGTAGCTTTAGCACTATGTTTAGGGTCCTTGTCCTGCTAGAAGGTGAACCCCCATCCGTGTCTCAAATCTCTGGCAGACTGAAAATGGTTTTCTTAAGAATTGCCCTTTATTTAGCGTCATCCATCTTTTTTTTCAATCCTGACCAGTTTTCCAGTCTCTGCCAATTAAAAAGCTCCCCACAGCGTGATGCTGCCATCACCATGCTTCAGTGTGGAGGTGGTGTTCTTAGGATGATAGGAAATATAAGGTTTGAGCCACACGTACGTTTTCCTTGATGACCAAAAGGTTCAACTTTAGTCTCATCTGAAAAGAGAAGCTTCCTCCAAGTGTTTAGGGATGCTCCCACATGCTAAAGAGTGCCAAATGTGAATTCTTATTTTTTTCTTTAAGCAATGGCTATTTTTGGCCACTTTTCCATAAAGCTTTGCTCAGAGGGGTGTATGGCTTCAAGCGGTCCTATGGACAGATACTTCCTCCTCCAATGTGGGTCTTTCAATGTTTCTTTGTTGCATTACTGATTAATGCTCTTCTAAGGCCCCTTTCACACAGCAAGCCCACTCGGATCCGCCTGTCCGTTTTTCAGCCTGATTCGAGCGGGCAATCCATTGACTCTTATTGGGGGATGCATGTCATCAGAGATGTGTTCGCTGACACCTGTCTGCCATCCGATCCGCTAAAATCAGACATATGGCGATACGTTCGCCATCCATCGTGGCGGATCAGATGAGATCTGATGAAAACAGACATGCTGATCTCTCCTCAGAAATCAGCGGCGCTCTAACAGGCCCCTCCCTATTGAGTAGAGACAGACCTGTCATTCGCCAGCTCAGCGGAGATCAATGGAGCGATCTCCTGCTGAGCTGGCAGACTCCGCTAGACGGATCTGCCTGGTGTGAATGAGGCCTTACCTGGTCTGTGAGTTTTGTGGGCGGCCTTCGCTTGTTAGGTTTGTAGAGGTGCCATATTCTTTCCATTTTTTTATATTGGATTTAATGGTGCTTTGTTAGATATTCAAAGCTTATGATTTTTTTTATAACCCAACCTTGATCTATATTGTTCAACTTTGTCTCTGACCTGTTTGTAGACCTCCTGGTTTTCCTGTTACTTGCTGTCAGCCAATGACAGCTGGTTACGGAAGTAAACAGAAGCTGGTTATCTGCTTTTTTTTCATCATGCTGTCAGCGTGAAGAAAAGAAGAAAGCCGTTAACCAGCTTATGTTAGAGGGACATCAGTCCCCTTAGTGCCCACTAGTTCTGCTAATCAGTGTCCATCAGTACTGCTAATAAGTGCTCACCAGTGCCACCTATCAGTGCCCATCACTGTTGCCAATCAGTGCCCATCAGTGCCTCATCATCAGTATCACTTATGAGTGCTGCCTATCAGTGCCGCCTAACAGTGCCTATCAGTGCTACCTATCAGTGCCGCTTATCAGTGCCCATTAGTGCCACCTATCAGTGCCACCCATCAGTGCAGTCTCATCAGTGCCTCCTGATCAGTGCCCATCAGTCCTGCCTCATCAGTGCCCAGTGCCACCTATCAAAAAACCCCAGTGGTGAATAAATACCACCAAAAGAAAGCTCTATTTGTGTGAAAAAAATGATACAAATGTCATATGGGTACAGTGTTGCATGACAACTTTGCAATTGTCATTCAAAGTGTGAGAGAGCTGAAAACTTAAAATTGGCCTGGGCAGAAAGGGGTATAAGTGCCCCTGTAAGCAAGTGGTTTATGCCATGATTTCTGCCATAATAATAATTATTTTAGGCTATATGGTTATTTTTAGCTTTCACTGATGAAAACAACTGTTGCTGTAACGTATAATTATTATAGGTTAGTCATTAGGACCTAATGTTTCCTGTGCTGTTCTATGACAAGGTTTTGAACCCTTAACCACTTCAATACAGGGCACTTATACACCTTCCTGCCCAGGCCAATTTTCAGCTTTCAGCGCTGTCGCAAATTGAATGACAATTGCGCGGTCATGCTGCATTGTACCCAAACACATTTTTTATAATTTTGTTCCCACAAATAGAGCTTTCTTTTGGTGGTATTTGATGGTATTTGTTTCTGTTAAAAATGTTTGTAAATAAGTATGTTTTCGGCTGCACTGACGGGCACTGATATGACTGCACTGACGGGCACTAATAAGGTGGCACGGATGGGCAGCGATGAGGTGGCACTGATTATGGGCACTGATAGGTGGCACGGATGGGCACTGATAGGTGGGCACTGATGGGTGGCATTACTGGGCATCCCTGATTTTATTTGTGCCATAGAGGTGCCAGTCAGTGCCCATTTGTGGGCACTGATTGGCATATGTTGGGCATTCATTTGCACATGTTGATGGCCATGTCGGGATGTACCTGGCCATCCACATGTTAGGTGCTTCCCTGGTGGTCATGGCAGCTTCCCTGGTGGTCCAGAGTGGGCATCCGAGGGGAGGCTGCGCTGATAAACAATCAGCACAGACCCCCCCTGTCAGGAGAGAGACGCGAGTGAGGAAAAGCTGATCAACGGCTCTTCCTGTTTACATCGTGATCAGCCGTGATTCGACACGGCTGATCATGTGGTAAAGAGCCTCTGTTGGGGGCTCTTTACCGAGATCGGTGTAGCAGTGTGTCAGACTGACACACCGCACTACCGATCGCTGTGATGCGCACCCCTACGGGCGCGCGGCGGCTATTATCCTGCAGGACATCATATGACGTCCAGTCAGGATAACTGAACCACTGCCTGGCCGTCATTCTGCTATAGGTCGGGCGGGAAGTGGTTAAACAAATAAGTATTTCATCAGTGGAACATGCTGAGAAAAACTTCTGAAGGTCTTTACTTTCAATTCCGATATTCATTGCACGTTTCTTAGGAAAAATACAAAAAGGTACGCATAAAAGAATACCTACCGATTCTGATTGGCTGCTGCTGCTATGTTCTGAAAGTACATCTTGGATTTCTGCCTCATCACACATGATACGTCAGTTGGAGCTTATATCTAAGACAACCGAATGTTCTCTGTACAAAGAGAGGAAATATTGTATCACTTGCCCGAAAGCCACAAAGAAATAATTATAGAAGCTGTGCCGTTTGCCATTTTCAAATCACTAATAGCAAGACATGAAAAGCCAGATATTACAGTGGACAAATAGAAGTGTAGGGAAGAGACAAGCCTGTGTTAGCAATGGCAATAGATTTCCTTTTGGGCTGTTCAATATTAAAATGCCATAAATTTTCTGTTTAAAGTGGAACTGAATTACCAAACATTTCAAAAGATGAAAGGGAGGCTTTGGAGGGTCCATTAACATTGGATGAGTTAAGAAAGGCAGTAGCGAATGTACCTAATAATAAAGCACCAGGACCGGATGGTCTTCCAGGGGAAATACTTAAAAATATGGGGATGTGCTATTATCAGAGTTGCTTGATGTTTTTAGCTACGCCATGGAGGTAGGTATATTACCCCCCTCTATGAATGAAGCAGTAATTATTGTCTTATTGAAACCTGATAAGGATCCAAGTAACCCTGATTCATACCGCCCAATATCTTTATTAAATTCTGGAGAAGGTATGGGCGATTAGATTATCAAGATACATCTCCAAACTAATTTATTGTGATCAATCAGGCTTTATTCCCAATAGATCTACAGCAAATAATATTAGACGGTTATTCTTAAATTTACAAATTCCAACAGATAACACGGGAAACAGAGCTATAATGTCACTTACTGCGGCTAAAGCATTTGACAGTATAGAGTGGGCTTATTTGTGCAATTGTTTGAAACGATACGGGTTTGGTCCTAGATATATTGGATAGATACAACTTTTATATGACTACCCAAGCGCAAGGGTACAGATGAATGGATGTGTATCGGCCCCTTTTTTGATGGCCAGGGGGACGAGGTAGGGATGTCCCTTATCCCCGCTTCTTTTTGCTCTGGCCATCGAACCATTGGCTGAGGCTCTTCGTTCATCTACAAATATTGTGGGATTTCGTAGATCTACAGGTGAGGATAAGATAGCACTCTATGCGGATGATGCTTTAGTGTTTTTAGGGGATACGGCTCTTCTATGTCAGTAGTTATGTCCTTGATAAACTTGAATGGATCCTTCTCGGGATTTAATATTAACTGGGATAAATCTGTGGTACTGCTTGTGGACTCTGAGCATAGGGGACACCCGAGCCAGATTCATCAGATGGCCCTGGTTACATAGTTTAAATATTTGGGAGTGGTAATTACACCGAATGTTTTAGAATATACGGATAGGAATATACTCACTCTTATTGTTAACTTTAGACAACTGGGTAAAACATGGGGCAAACTTCCATTGTCTATGGTAGGGAGGGCAAATCTGGTGAAGATGGTGTGGATGCCCCAGATGTTATATGTACTACATAATAGCCCCATATGGCTGACGCTACAACTATTTAGATCTATCGATTCGGTTTTTAGGAACTGTGTGTGGAGGGGAGTAAACCCTAGAATTAGATTTGAAATACTACAGCAGCCCATTGATAAGGGGGGGAAATGCGATACCTAACGCAAGATTATATTTTATTGCATCACAATTACAACATTGGCATGGTTGGGAGGCAGAGAACATTGAGGACCCTACACAAAAGATATTATATTTAGCATGAAAAGTCATTCTACAAAAATGGACATCCGTCGCTCCTCCAACCCATAAACAATGGGTTGAAAAACGTAATATACTTAAAAGAGAAAAATTAACATTTAAGCATGGAGGTATACCCCAAAGGTTTGGTAAAATATGGTCACGTTGGATAGAATCTAGTAATGTATTAAATGATGAGTTATCTAGTGGAGAGGAGTGAAGGTAGAGGAGATAGATGAGAGTAGAGAGCTTGGGTAGAAGGGTGAGGATTAGAACGATGGGAAAAGATAAATTGAACCCACTTGGAGGAAGTAGCCATAGACTAATGATTGATATTGGAGGAGTCTAAGATGTTGTGCAGAATGTATGTTTCTACTATGTTTCTCTTATCATATGTTACGTTATTATAGTCAGAGAGGTGCAAGGTTTGTTTGTTTTGTTTGTTTGTTTAGGACATCTAGAAGTGTTCATTGTGTTTAAGCAGCTTTCCCTGGGGGCACCTGGTGAAGAGGATGGGCCTGGAGTGCCGGCAGATGATTGGGGCTGCTCTGTGCAAAACCATTGAACAGAGCAGGTAAGTATAGGCATGTTTGTTATTTTTATTTAAAAAAAAACAAAGCTAACAACTGCTCTGTTCTACTACCTTTGAATCTAAGCCCACATTTCTCCTATATCAGCTCACTCATTCTAGCTCTATTGATTCTAAAACACAAGAAACAAATGATAAGATTTTGTCACGCTGGTATTGGGTGCCAGCTGATCTGGAGCGTATTTACCCTTCCACACCTGAGCAATGCTGGCGAGGCAGTGGACACTGAGGTACGCTACTACATGTGTGGTGGGAATGCCCTATGATCAGGCCCTTTTGGGTTGACATCAAGTCCCAAATAAAGGATATCCTAAGCTTAGACAACCCTCTAACCCCCGATTCACTTCCTCTTGTATATCCCTCCAGTCCCAATTAGCCATTGCAAGAAAAGCACATTGCCCCATTTCTTGAATGCGGCAAGGCGCTTGCTTCCAATTTATTGCAAATGAACAGAATTCCCACCTGGGAGGAGTGGACTCGCAGGGTGAACGAAATAAGGGAAGTGGAAGACTGGATAGCGACTTGCAGAGGCACCCGTGACCGCTTTATTATTATTTGGTCACCTTGGATGGACTATATCTATGAAACAAAGGCAAATGTCTTCTATATTAGATCTGGCATTGCTGGAGTTGGCAGAACCATCCCTTAGAACTCATATTCAGCCAGGACAAAAAGGGGCTGAGATTTACGCTTTCTATATGTAATTTTTTCCACCATAGGATGACGAGCTTGGCGTGGGCATGAATATTTACTGCGAGATTTAAGGTATGTTCCGGTCTTCTCCTTTTTCCCCTTTTCTTTCTTCTTTTGAACAATGCATGTTTCTTGTTTTGCAGAATTTGGTTACTGTACTGCGCAATAATGCAATAGCTAGACATATAGCCCCAGTGCCTTGTCGTTGCAGGGGAGGCCTCCTCTCCAGAGGGTGGCGCTGTCTCTCCCCTTTGGTGTCTAATATTTGCCTTGGAGTGGCCCTGGTATTGGTGGTGTGCTAGGGGAGATTAGCTGGAGGCTATTTTTGCCCCCCTACCCCGGCACTCAGGCCAGCTGGGTGACTCTGTAGTCACTTTAGAGTTTTCAGCAGGGGGGGGCGTGGCCAAGACCGGCATGTGAGAGGACGCACTTCTCACAGCTCCTGCCTGATCCTTAGATTGATCCTTTCCCGGCACCTCAGATCCTGATTTTTTCGGCCCCCCAGCTGGCTACCGAGACCCCCTATCATCCGGACCCACCACCGGCCCTCTGCACGAGAGCAAAGACCCGCCGAGGCCCGTTGGAGATGGCGGGACCGGACTCGCAAGATGGCGCCGCCGCTGCAGCAGCCAAAGCACAGCGCACGCCGCGAACGACGGACAAGCCCAGGGATAATACCAGCAAGAAGCAGCTGAAAGGACAGGGTAAGGAGCAGTACAGAGACATGACATACTACACACAGAAAATACAAATCCCGGAGGAAGCGGGGGGGACTACAAGTACCGGGGAAGCTGCAGATCTTTTTTCACAAGCTGATTGGGGCCTTGATACAGACACCATGCCTGAGCAGCTCCATGAGGACATTAGTCATCCTCCCTCCCCCCCACCGTCAGATGAGATAACTGAGACCCTGGAGCAGCCCACCCTGGCTGATATTTTGAAGGCTGTTAATGTGTGCACGGCCACAGTCACTGATATGAAGGAGCAGTTTGGGGGCCTGAGGGAAGAGGTCTCATTACTTAGACAGGACCTCCAAAAGCTTAGAGAAAGAGCAACTGCAGCTGAGAGCAGAGTAAGTGATTTGGAGGAGCAGTTACCCCCGGTGGCGCGAGAAGCAAAGGCAGCTTACCGCATGGCCCAAGATACATATAACAGAGCAGAAGACACGGAAAATCGTTTGCGCAGAAACAATGTCCGTATAGTCGGCTTCCCAGAGAAATCGGAGGGTAGAGATCCCACATCGTTTGTGGAAAGCTGGCTGGTTGAACTGTTTGGCCGAGAAGCCTTTTCCCCATTCTTTACAGTGGAGAGGGCCCATAGAGTACCGGGGCGACCTCCCCCACAGGGTGCTCCCCCCAGATCAATGTTGGCCAAACTGCTACATTACCGTGACAGAGAGGCAGTGCTGCGCTGCGCAAGAGAACAGGCCACAGTGAAGTACAATGGCGTAAGAGTGTCTTTCTACCGGACTTTTCGGCCGAGGTGCAAAGAAATAGAGCTAAGTTCAGTGATGTGAAGAGGCGCCTAAGAGCTTTGCAACTGCCATACGCTATGCTATACCCAGCGAAGCTCCGGGTAACAGCGGAAGGACAAGCACAATTCTTCGACTCTGCCAGAGAAGCTGCCGCCTGGTTGGACCATAATGAACAAGCACTACGGCGTCACCGTGCTGAGGTGGAAGATGACTGAACAGGACATACTTCCGGATGGTAAGAGAGCTGCCTACACATCGAGATGCCACATTCTCTCCCTTTTTTTTGCTGTCTTTTTTGGTCCACAAAGTTTGTTTTTTACACCCTTTTACCATAATCTACTAACTCACCTGACCTCTTCAAAGTTACCCATGTGCCGGGAATCATCCCATATTTCTTCAGCGAGAGGAACTGAACTGTGAAACCCCCCTTTACTTGACTTGTGATGTCTGAATTATTAGTTGGTCTGTTTTTAGGCCGTGTTGGGCCCTATGGGCCTGCCCCGTTGGCATGGCCCACTAGAATGCCTACTTTGTTTATCCTTGCCTGCTCTCTCACAGGAGTGAGAGCGCCAAATCACAAAATGAAATACCTCAGTGCAGTTGCACTGCTGTTTGCTGGCACCATTGTGCTATGTTATTCTATACATCCTGTTTTTTACCGCAGTCCAAGAGTCTCACTCCCACTAACCACCTGCTATTTTGAATTTACTCAAGCCTGCTGCAATCTCTCCCAACAGGATTTCGGTGGTCTCTGCGCAGGCAAGCCACCCTCTAACCTTCCCTCACAACTAACTGTGTTTTTGCCATGGCGGGTTCACCGGTGATCTCCTGGAATGTTAGGGGCATGAACTCCCCCCTGAAACGCACTATGATTTTCTCATGTCTGAAAAAGTTTTATCCTGCGGTTATTTGCTTACAGGAAACACATTTAACGTCTGATTCTATAAGTTGTATGAGATATAGATGGATTGGGTGGTCGTACCACTCCACTCACACCTCCTTTTCTCGGGGGGTGAGTGTAGTGATACACAGCTCCCTGGACTATCAAGAATTTGAGTCCAAAATAGACCAGGAGGGTAGATTTGTATTTTTATATTGTCGTATTGGTATTCTGAAATGTATTCTGGCTTGTGTGTACATCCCCCCCCCCGTTTAATGCTCGGGTACTCCGGCTCCTCCTGGAATTTCTGGAGGGGAAGCCGGATCTCCCGTTATTGTTGGTGGGCGATTTCAATAGCTGGCTAGCTCCGGCCCTGGATAAACACCCGGGCCCGAGCACCCCGGCTTCTTGTGGTCTAACTCCGCTGGCTAGATTGCTACAGGAGGTGGGATGGCTGGATTTGTGGAGACACCGGAATCCCACTGCTAAACAGTTCTCCTGTTTCTCGAAAGCACACGGCTCCTTATCTAGAATAGATTTGGCAGTGGGAAACCCGGCTATGCTCTCCTCGGTGCTAGACATTTCGTACAAACCTCGTTGTGTATCTGATCACTCCTATTTGGTGATAAACCTTATTGTATCCCACCAATCCACACTCCCTAAGGTACCGTGGAAATTTAATGCCTTTTGGCTTCAGCTTTTTACCTCCCCTGAGAACCTAGAAGGCAACATAAAAGAGTTTTTTTCATGTCAACCGGGCTCATTGTCTACCCTTGCAGAATGGGAGGGCTTCAAAACACACCTTAAGAAAATACTTAGTAATGAGGTTACCAAGGTTAAGAAACATTCTGAAGCGCTGCGGGACACACTGGAGTCCCATGCCTACTCCCTTGAGGCAATGTATGTCCAAGACCCAACTGACTCCGCGAGGGAGGCTTGGCAGTCGGCTCAATCAGCTTATGAGCACCTGCTGACCTCATCGGCGGACAAAAAGAGGTTTTTTTCAAAAACTGCCTTTTTTGAGGAAGGGGAGACGACCGGACGCCTCTTAGCCAGAATAGCCAATTCTGATAAGAGATCTCCGGCAATCGGGTCCATAAGGAGGGCTGACGGGCGGCTGGTACACTCCCCAGATCAGGTACTCCAGACGCTGGCGGAGTTCTATGAGAAGCTATATTGCTCCTCTTCCAGATATAGCTCCGAGGAGCTGTCCAGTTACTTGGATGGCATTGTATTTCCACAGCTTACAGAATCCCAGAGGAAAGAATTAGACGCCCCTCTGACTCTTGATAAGATGAAAGAGGCGGTGGCTGCATTCCCTAACTGTAAGGCCCCCGGAGGAGATGGTATCCCTATGGAAATCTATAAAACCTATTCTGAGATACTGCTCCCCAAGCTCTTAAATGTATTTCTTACCGCTAGGAAGCACAATACCCTACCACCCTCCATGTCTAGAGCCCACATTGTCTTAATTTTAAAACCAGGCAAGGACCCCGTAGACCCGGCCTCATATAGACCGATATCCCTATTGCAGTCAGACATCAAAATATTGGCAAAGGTTTTGGCTATAAGGTTAAATAAGGCTGTTTCCTCAATTGTACACTCTGATCAGGCGGGATTTATGCCCAACAAATCAACAGCAATAAACCTTAGGAGATTGTATCTTAACATACAGTCCCCACCGGATAATAAAGGTAAGAGGGCATTGCTGTCTCTCGACGCAATGAAAGCCTTTGACAGTGTGGAATGGCCATACCTATGGGAGGTAATGAGGAGATTCGGTTTTGGAGAGATATATATTTCTTGGGTGCGTTTATTATATCATTGCCCTCAGGCGATAATTAGAGAGGCGGGTAGAATGTCACTGCCCTTTGCTCTGGGGCGGGGTACGCGGCAGGGGTGCCCTTTGTCCTCCCTGCTGTTTGCTCTAGCCATAGAGCCGCTGGCAATACGGGTCAGAGACTGCCGGGATATCACCGGCTTCTGTTATGGTGACAAACAGGAGAAGGTGATGCTCTACGCGGATGATACTATGATTCTTTTGGGTGACACTGACCACTCCCTAAAAAACACAATGGATACAGTGGTTCGCTTTGGGGACTTTTCAGGCCTTAAAATAAACTGGACCAAGTCAGCCCTAATGCCAATAGATGATGCAAGATTATTAAATGAAGAGAAAGTTGGGGGAATCCCTGTGTCCGCTTCCTTCAGATACTTGGGGATACAGGTTTCTCCTAAGATTAGGGAATATAGTCAGTTGAATATTTCCCCACTACTGGCTCGATTTCGGCTACGAGTTAAAACCTGGAATGCTCTGTGTATGTCGGTTGCAGGCAAAGTGAATCTAATTAAAATGATTCTGATGCCTCAACTGCTATACATACTACATAATTCTCCGGTGGTCATCCCACTTAAGATATTCAGAATAATTAATGCCATTTTTCGTGAACTGATCTGGAAGAACCGCCCACCAAGGATAAAACTAGAAAACTTACAACGCCCTAAAGATGAAGGTGGACTTGCATTGCCAAATCCATGGCTTTATTACTTGTCATCGCAAATGCAACATTTAATAGGCACCATGGCCCTGGAGGGGGAGTCTACGGCCAGGGTCCCTAGCGCTTCAGAATATATAATGCTACATACGATAGGGGTTAAATCCGTTCCCACGGCTTTGGAGGCCGCAGCCTTTAGCAAGCCTCAGAAATGTTTTCCCACTTATGCCCTCATACAAAAAATATGGAACAAAACTAAATACATTCAGGAGGCGACAGGTATCAACGAATATAGCCCTATATGGGGAAATGAGTCCTACCCAGAACTTGCTAAACTGCAACATGCGGAAAGGTGGAAGAGGTTTGGCATCCTCTACCTAAAGCAAATCATAAGTGAGGGCAAATTACGTTCATTTGACAATTTAAGGGACCTATATAGTCTCCCGTCCTCCATGCTTTTTTACTATATGCAACTTAGACATGCGTTTGAAGCACAGTCAAAAACCTCTGATTGGCACACTAGCTCGAACCCTTTGGCAGATTTGCTTAAAGGGGCAGAGACCTCTAAAGGATTCATTTCCCAGAGCTATAGCATCTTGCTCCACAAATACCTTCTAAAGCATCCTTTGACAGTAAAAGGGAAATGGGAGTTGGATGTTGGACCCTTGGATGAGGATCAATGGGAGGAGGTCTTGCAGTCAGTTTCCATATGTTCACTGAATGTAACGCAAAGACTAACGCAACTATATACACTTCTGAGAGCATATTACACACCCCATAGGCTACATAATATGGGACTTCTTCCCACCCCAATCTGTACTAGATGTAAGAGAGATCACGGAGATTTAATACATATGCTATGGAGATGTCCCAGATTGCATGTGCACTGGAGGGGGGTGGTGGGCACGCTGGACGCAGTGTTTGGGGTCTCCATACCGCTGGACCCTAGACACTGTATTTTGAATGTGTTAGATGAGCTAGAGTGGGAACCCCACGTCAGGGAAGCTTTAACTAGAGCCCTATTTGTGGCCCGCAAACTAATCATGGTACACTGGAAATCTGAAACGCCTCCCTCAGTCAAGGAATGGATTACTGCACTAGGACACATATTAAGAATGGAGAAAATTATATACCAACACAGGGGATGTTCAAGAAAATTTGAAAAACTATGGGAAGCATGGCTAGGCACTCCTGGGTTAGCTCCGGAGGACTTGGTCATGGACAGATTACTGCGCCTTAATAACGGCTGAAGCCATGGTGTACCCCGCATTAGCCCTGATTGGAGCTCTGAACTCGGGTTGGTTACAGATAGAGGATTGGAATTTCCATAGGTAGGAGGTTGTGTTATCATTCCCCATCTTATTTTCTAGCAGTGTGATGTACTTTACACTTTTGTATGTGCCTGTTTCTTATATGGAAATGTGCCTGTTTAGGCTACTATGTACAATTTAACTGTGGTTTTCTTGGACTGTACGTACTTGTTTTTTTCAATAAAAACTTTTTCTTGGATAAAAAAAAAAAAGAGTTTTCAGCAGCATTTAGTGGTAGCCACTGGGCTATCATGCCAAGGCTCCTTTATACATCTATATGAATATGCTAGTTGGTGTTGTTACCATCAAGGCTTCCCCTACTCCCCAAAAGGAGAAAGCCCTAGTATCCCCTAGTTAAACAACCACTATTGTTCTTCTTTTATTTTATTTATCTTTTAGTTTGACAGCGCGACTTTATTCTTTTATTATTTTGATAGTCTGTACCTTGCATTTGATACATGTCCTTCTTGGCTTATAACTTTGTTGATATGGAAATATTTGCTATGACGTAATTTTGTTCTAAATAAAGATTATACAAAAACAAAGCCATACACGGTTCGAATCTCGGCCGGTTTGAGATTCGAACTGTTAATGGGCAGGCTGAATGTACCAAGTTGATCGATCGATCAACTTGGGTACAACGAGCCTGCCGGATTCTCTTAGGGTTAGCGATAATCACTGTGTTCTCCTAGCGGGGACAGCTTCCCCCAACCGGGAGAAGGCAATGGCCCGGTAGGAGGGATTCCAGCATCAACACTGTCTTTGTTGATGGGGAATTGAGCAAATTGCTTTACTTCACCCGTGTATGGCTGGCCTAAGCCGATAAGACTGATAATGTCAAACAACATAAGATAACATAAGATTAGTAAACAAAGTGAACCAAAGAAGACATCATAGTATTATCCACTGGTGTGGGTACAATCTAAGGCTCCATGCACACTGGCGTAAAAAAGGTCGCTTCTACAGGAGTTTTGTGTTCTGGATGTAGAAGCAACTCAATGTTATCCTATGTGTTCATGCAGATTAGGACGTTTACAGGCATATTTTGAAATCAATGTTTAGAGGCAGGAAAAAAACACTTCTCATTTGGGTTTCTGATTGGAGCTCACTGGCAAAAAAACATAAAACTCTCCTAAACTTTGTACAAAAAATGCTCTATATGAGCGTTTTTTACTCCAAAGAGAACAGACTTTTTTTAAGCTCAGTGTGCACGGAGCCTTATTGTACAGAGCTAGCGTGGTCAGTCCTCTTCAAGGTGGCATCATTCAACCCACTGCCTGTGAACCAAGGCTATTAATCCAAATAGCTCTGGTTGAGCCAAATACAAATATCCCCCTTCTCCCTTAACAACTGTTGAGATAAGATATCAGCCACACAGGTGCCTTGTTTTCAATGTGTAGGTTGACTCATATATTGGAATTGTGAGAAGGAGAAGTAAAGCCGGCCATAGACGGTTTGAATCTTGGACGGTTCAGCAGGAACTGGCACAGATTTGAACTATGTATGGGCAGGGTGATTGTACCCAAGTAAAACCATTGATTGACTTGGGTACATCCAGCATGTCGGATTTTTGCATGCGATTATTGCTAGCAGCTATAGTTGCTAGCAATAATCACTGTGTTCTACTGCCAGGAAAACACCACAGCTCCATGGGAGGCATTCCCCCATCAACACTGACTTTGCTGATGGGGGAATTAAGTGATTTTCTTTCCCGCAATCTGTGGTTGCAGAAAAGAAAATCGTGCCATCATCTATGGCTGGCTTAAGTGCTACCACTGAAGAGTGCTGCAAAGCAAGAAGCAGAGTTTATATATGCATTAAGCAGATATGGTTACCCTCTTGTACATATACTGTATTATTACAAATTATAAATAGGAACAATTTTTGTAAAAGGTGCAGGGTCCATTTACGCACTTGCAGTGCGTTAACGTGCTTTATGTTGCATTTTATTACTTTTATTCAGCTTGCACCCCCTTTTTAGCACAGAGACATGCAGCAACGGCTGTTAACAGATATTACAGGAAGTCACTCACTTAACACTTCCTCCACCCATTAAAAACTTTTCAATTGTTTTCACTGAATGCAAGCCATTATGTGATTCTGCACTTTTTCTAGTCAGTGAAAAAGAATGTAAGGCTTTTCATGAATATAGGTGGTGCAGAGAAAGCGACCCCTGTGATATCCCTACTGCAGTAGGAACTACAAGTCTCAGCAGTGATTAATTTGTTCAAATGTTTGCACAACGCCCAATTTTCTTTTCCAGCTAGGGGAGTACATGCACAGGGCTGGTCAAAAGGGGCAACTCACTTGAAAAGCTCAGGTTCCTGTGCCTGCAAGTAGGAGGCAGGAGGGAGGAGCAGAGGAATGGCTTGACACTGTGACATATGTATTTGTTGAGGCATGCAGCAGTGGGGACACTCAGTTCCATTCCCAGTCAGGGGGGAACTTGCATGCAGAGGTGGCTCCATGGGACCCTGCAATTGCATGGAGCTACCTTAACAAAAGAAACTTGAGCAGTCAGCATTTCTACTTATGCAAAACTCAGCAAATACAGGCTTTGAAAGAAAAAATGTATGTAGCGCACTACTCCCTTGGGAGCTGCTGTTAGTTCATACCTTTCTGTCAGTGTCTCTCCGTTGTCCTCCCCTGCACAAAAATCACATCAGCAGACAGTCCAGTAACATTTGAACACAAACTTTATTCTTTTCCTTGCAGCATGTTAGAAAAGAACTTGCAATATTTACAGTCACTGACTCCAGGAAGTAGGAGTTGCCTCTTAATCTTTGGTTCCTTTATCAGTAGTTCTATCCTCTTCCCTTAATGAACTGACTGGTGCCTCTCTGAAAAACACCTTGGTATGTGGATGTTAGAAGTACCAGGCCTCACCTGCCTATCTCAACTCCTGCAATCATCCCAGGTCAGTTCAGGAACAGTCTGGGCACACCCCGATCTACTTCATCCTTTTAGCAACTGCTTCCTGCTCCCCATGTCCAGAACCGTTGCAGTCGGTAATGTCTGGCCCATAGTTTCTTTCGGTGACTTAAAGTGGATGTAAACCCAAACATTTTTTTTTTATGTCATAATATAGAATATACGATTTCCTATCATTTGAGCCCAGTCTTGCCACACAGAGAGTTAATCCATCTCTGAGCAATCCCCTTTTATTGTTCAGTGAGATAAATCTTGACAAACAGAAAAACTTTGTCAAATCCTCCCCCTTGCTGTGAGTGACAGGTGATTTACATATCTTGTGCACTAGCCTAAAACTTGCATTATTTTTGAATTTCCTCCCCCCACTCCTTTCTTCTGCTGCTCTGCCAGGATTGGCTGTTACACACCTCAGCATGATTTGGCATGCTGAAGTCATGTGGTTACTTTCCTGTCTTTTCATTGGATGTTAGAGATCATAGCAGAAGTTCAGTGTAAGAAATACACAGGAGAAAATGTATATTGACAAGGGGAGTGTAGAGGTGGGCGGGGAGTCTACTGACATCACGACTCCACCCACCGAGCTCCAGACAACAGACCCACCCACAGAATCTGCAGTTTTTCAGCTCTCATAACAGACAGAGGGGAGACTTTTGACAGGTAAAGATACATGCAGGAGGCATGTATATCCTTCTAGATAACCCCTATGGCAGTAGTTTAGAAAGGATGACATTGGGTTTACATCCACTTTAAGGTGATGAACCATCCAGCACTGAGGTCTCTGAACCCTCAGGCCTTCAGATTCAAGTTCTGCGATCCAGCACTGAGAGCATTACACCCCAGGCCTTCAAGCCTACTCCTTGCTGATCACATCTTTGCAGCCTTTCTGGATTCAATTCCCATCTCCAACCAACCCCAAGAAACATGTGACCTTGGTTTTATAACAGTCCCGCCTCTGCCCAAACAAAACAATGATTGGCTCAGAGCGGTCTCCAAAAACTACCTGCCACTCTGCTTCCCCAGTCCATCCACTTTCCAGAACATTTGAGGGAAAGAAATGGAAATCTTGCAGGGCAGAGTGTAGGTGGTCACACCCTCCTCTATTCTATCAAATCTCCCAACCAAATTAACCAACCAGCTTACACCAACAGGGTAAAACACTGGCAACTTTACCGGACACTGATCCTAACTAACTAACTAGCACACACCTAAAGATGGTGGGCACTACATTTATAAAAATAGCAAACCTGGTAAGTGCTGTTTTTTCCCCATTTTTTTAGGGTGTTTTAACACTTTAACAGTACCGTTCATTGGAAAGACCCGAACTCAATGATTTGCAGGATTGTCCGCATACTTTTGGCCATAAAGGTAGGTGTAATCATGGTCAGGTGTCCACATACCTTTTGCCATATAGTTTATCTTACAGGTGCAAACACTGACATGTCCTAAAAACAAAGGAAAATTAAGAAACCAAGGGGATTTCCAGCAAAGATTATGAGATGCATTTCCTGCTACTTTGTTGTCAAGTAAATATTAGTAACTAAGCAATTATAATAATTACTTGATGACATGCTTATTTCAAAGTGTACACAGAGATCCGATGGGCATGCAAAATGCAGGGTGTTGGTGCTAAATTAGCAACAGGGTAACATCTGATGGTATAAAAGTGATTGCACCAAAATTATAACAATCTATGCAAATCTAACAAGGGACCAATTTATAAATCAAGAAATGTGACACTCAACAAATATTCAATGCAGGTGAATCTTCCTGGGGCATGTGTTATAAAGCACAGGTAATGATGTATTGTATGGCTTCTACAACACACACAAATCACTTGTCTGTGCACTTGCAGGAGTAAAACTGATGTTTAATATGTTTATATTGTACCTTCCCTGGTTCCTCCCTTCTCCTCTCATCAATATGCTAATGATATTATTGATTAAAACCTTTCCGTTTTTCATTAGATACCTTATTGTAAAAGTAGTGATGTCAGCGGGTCTTCACACTTCTCTATGCAATGCAGGCAGATCATGGCTGAAGGGAGGAGCCTCAATACTCCTGTCAGGAGCCCTCAGCTCTAATGCAAGCAAAGGGCTGGTTCTTGGGAGCAATTATGTCAATTCTTTTAAATTTTCTCTTATTACCCTGCTACATTTTTCCTTCTCTCTCCTTTCTTTCCAGTCTCCCCCTTTTTCTTCACCCCTTTTTACATTTTCACTCCCCTTTTTTCCATTCACACTAATTTCCTCCATCCTCTGGTAATCCCCTCCCTTGCTTCAACATCTTTTTTTCCCTATTTTATTTTTGTTTTGTCACCTTTGTTTTTATCCACTCCACAGCAACACTTCCTTTTTTCCTCTTTTTCCTTTCAGATTTGGTTCCATTGTTCCACAACTTTTTTACACTGATATTCCTGCGGGGCGTCGTTCATTTTTGTGTTTGCCCGCCGCGGCATGTCCCCTCAGCTCCCGTGCAGGGCATACCTGGTTTGGTCTGGGGATTTCATGGCCGCACCACCACTGTGTGGACCATACATGTAAGTGTACGGGCGGTTCGGGTCCATCAGGGAGGACCCCTCCTGCCTGTTCTGTGTTTTTCTTTCTCCCCTTTTTTTCTCCCTTTTCTCCTTTTTCCTTTCAAAAAACATTTTTCCTTTATTTATCTATCTTTTTATTTTGTATTTTTTATTTCATAGATTATCACTATGGTTCCTTGCTCCTGATGATAGGTCAAAAACCTTGAAACGCGTAGAGCCAACATCAACCTAGTGTATACAATGATGCATCTGGTCAGGCCGTTCCTTATTAATTGATTTTTTTCCTCCATAAACAAAAACCTTCCTTTTTGTTTATATATATGTTTACTTTTTCCATTCAATCATGCAATTACGATTTAAATGTTTTATACTATATATCATGTATTGATTCCTTGTTGGAATATGTATGTATGTATATTTTTTCTGGCTCCAATGAATTGTAATAGTTGTACGAATGGTTCTATATAGCATCATGCATTGAATTATTTGAATACAGTAACTTTATGACAATTTGAATCCATTAAAACTATCAATTTTATTTTTATCCTTGCTCCCGTGTGTTTATATAAAGTCCCGCCACTCCTATTTTTTATTTTTCATTATTTTCATTCAATCGGGATGGAGGGGGGGATCTGAGCGGCACCCCTATACCTCATATAAAGTCCCACTAATTTCTTCCTCATATACTATCTTTTAAATTTTCCTTCCACATGATTGGGTCTTCTTTGCACAGTGAATTTTCACTCAGGCACTGCACAATTTAAAATATATTGTAATACAAACACTTTATCTTATATTATCCAGCTCTAAACAATGCAGGCTGCCTGAAATTATTTCATCTACTAATCACTCAGAAATGTCATTTATTGTAAAAGGACCCTGTCACTAGACCATTCATTTCACCAATAATCTTCCTGTAAGATTATATGCCCATTTCATTTATATGAGGTCAATTATATACCTGTAGACATTCAAAAGCCCTGAGACTGCTGTTGGGCCATCTTGGATGTGATGTCAACAGCCCCAGAAGACTCAATGCTGTCACTGGAGTGATGCTCTGTAATATTTCCCTTCACTCCTCCCTAGCATAAGTTTACCATGCATCCCAGTTTCCTGGGTACAGCCCCCATTTTGAGAGGTCTGTCTCGAGAGGCTGTAATTGCAGTTCAATCAAATAATCGAAACCCACCCGTCCTTTGCCAGGAACCTGCTGTATGCCAAGTCCCCAAACTCCTCAACCTGAGCTTCAGTAATAAGGTGGAGCAGGTAGGGTTTGGCCAGGGTGACCTGTCATGCGCGGTGGAAGCGGCTCCTGAGTCGTGACGTCAGATGCATGTATATATAGCGGCTATTTGTGGAGGCTTCTGCTCAATGTGCAGGCCCTGGTTGTATGGGCCTGCCAATCACCAGCCACCATCATCAACTACCAACACCAGGCCAAGAAGCTTGGGGAAGAGCAAGACTAACATCTTGTAACACACTGACCTGCACTGACACATTGGGGGAACTCAATAAAGCTGTTGTGCCACTTTTCTGGCTTAAAGGGGTTGTAAACCCTTGTGTTTTTTCACCTTAATGCATCCTAATCCTGAGCCCTGAATGCCCATGATACATACCACTGATCTTTTGAACTCTGCATTACTTACTCCTGACCCCTGCACTCCGCATTACATACTACTGAACAATACACTCCGTTTTATACACTACCAACCTTTGAATTCTAAAATATTTACTCCTGATCTCCTACTGACTTTTGTATTTATACTGCTGATCTCTTAGCTCTGTACTAGATGCTCCTGATCTCTGCATTACATACTTCTGACCCTGCTGTTGCATTCAGTTTGCAGTACCACCCACTGAACACAACCCATTCAACTGCATGTGGCATGCTAGTGCAGGGTTCAAGGGGTTAAAGCAGGCGATCAGGAGGTGATACAATGCCTCCTTGCTGCCTGTAAATTCTCTCTAAAGAGCAATCTCAATGCTAGTGTAAATTAGAACTAACTATGCCTCTTGTTCGAAAAATCTTTGGCCAACTGTTTGAGGGCGTGTGAAAAAGGGGGTGTGATTTTGTGATTTTTAGAGGGGAGGGATTCTGTAGTTCTCAGAGAATGGTAAGTGTAGAGTAGAAGGACAGAACAATATCAGATCATACGATTTCTGGAAGGATCAACCGGTATTTTTTAAAAACTTTATTATCATTAAAGGAGACATGCAGCTCTATATCCACCCTTCAAATCAATACATTATGTGTACATAACTCCACATATGTGAAATACAATAATGAATACATTATTGTACTTACTTAAGCTGGCCATACATAATACAATTTCCTTTAGATTTACCTTTAAAGTGGAAGTAAACCCTCCTATCGTTTTCAGCCAAGGAAGCTGCCATCTTGGCCTCTGTTTAATCTACAGCTGCCATGATGCTGCACATGTGATCAGTTATGATAATCCCATTGGATGGTTTGACAGTTTGGTTGAGAGCACAACCAATGTGAGTGTTACATTTCCGGCACGTGCCGGAAAGGTAACCGTTTTATGGATGGGTTTACTTCCGCTTTAACTATGTAGGGCAAGGGCCTGCCTGACTGCATACAAATTGTAAGTGTTTAGGTTTGACCTCATATTCTTTGGTTTTGATAACTCTATTGTTTTTAAATCACATGTAGATTGTCCAAGTACACAAATTGAGTACTATAAATTGAATTGGATTATTAGAAGTAACCACAGTAATTTATTCATTATTGTTTTATTTTACATATGTTGAGCTATTTACACATGTATACGTATTGATTTGAAGGGTGGATATAGCACTGCATGCCTCATTTAATAATATCAATCAATAACAAGAATGATAGTGTGTGTCCAGCTGCTCAGGGGGATGACTGTTTAATGCTAAATGCAGGAAGATTAGTAATATTGTTAATATTTAAAAAAAATACTTAGGCCCCTTTCACACTTATACGACTTGTCCCACCATTTTGTACTGCAAAATCGTATGACAAGTCATTCTCTATGATTTTCAATGACTACCACTCATATTGGCACGACTTTAAGTCGTGCCGACTTGAAAGTAGTCCCTCTACTACTTTGGTCCAACTTCTATGCGATTTGTACTCCATAGACCTCAATGTTAAACCCTCAAGTAGCATGCAAATCGTGCCTGAATAATATAGACACGATTTCAGTACGACTTTGTAAGCACAAGCCTGGCTCGCTGATCGGGAAAGGAAAACTTTTTTTTCCTTTCGCGATGAGCGACAGGCAGTGCTGACAGCTGTCTGGTATGAATCATGAAGGGGAACGCCGCGCCAAGTTTTAAATGAACAAACCGGCGCGGGTTCCCCCCCAGGGGCATACCAGGCCCTTAGGTCTGGTATGGATCTTAAGGGGAACCCCCTACGCCGAAAAATCGGCGTGGGGTCCCCCCCAAAATCCATACCAGACCCTTATCCGAGCACGCAGCCCGGCCAGTCAGGAATGGGGGTGGGGACGAGTGAGCACCCCCCTCCCCCTCCTGGACCGTACCAGGCCGCATGCCCTCAACATGGGGGGGTGGGTGCTTTGGGGTATGGGGGGGCGCCCTGCGGGGCCCCCCCACCCCAAAGCACCTTGCCCCCATGTTGATGAGGACAAGGGCCTCTTCCCGACAACCCTGGCCATTGGTTGTCGGGGTCTGCGGGCGGGGGGCTTATCGGATTTCGGGAGCCCCCTTTAATAAGGGGGCCCCCAGATCCCGGCACCCCACCCTTTGTGAATGAGTATGGGGTAAATCATACCCCTACCCATTCACCTAGGGAAAAAGTGTCAATAAAAAAACACACTGCACAGGTTTTTAAAGTAATTTATTAGACAGCTCCGGGGTCTTCTTCTGACTTCGGGGGTCTCTCCGGCGTCCTGATCTTCTGTCGGCTCCTCCGCTATCTTCTGCAGCTCTATTGCTAGCGGTGGTCTGGACTTCTGCCTTTTGCCTTCTTCTTTTCTTCCAATGTTGACACGACGCTCTCTCCGGCTGGAATGCTCTCTGAGCGCTCCGCAGTGGACTTATATAGGCGGTAACCCCGCCCCCTTATGAGGTCACTGTCCCGGGGCATGCTGGGACTGTGCCGTCATAAAGGGGCGTGGTCACTGGGTGGTGTTGACCACGCCCCCTTATGACGGCAGTCCCAGCATGCCCCGGGACAGTGACCTCATAAGGGTGCGGGGTCACCGCCTATATAAGCCATAGCAGAGTGCAAAGAGAGCATTCCAGCCGGAGAGAGCGTCGTGTCAACATTGGAAGAAAAGAAGAAGGCAGAAGGCAGAAGTCCAGGCCACCGCTAGCATTAGAGCTGCAGAAGATAGCGGAGTAACCGGCAAAAGATCAGGACACCGGGAGGAGACGCCGGAGAGACCCCCGAAGTCGGAAGAAGACCTCCGAAGTCAGAAGAAGATACCGGAGCTGTCTAATATATTACTTTAAAAACCCTGTGTAGTGTGTTTTTTAAGCCCCCCACCCGCAGACCCCGACAACCAATGGCCAGGGTTGTCAGGAAGAGGCCCTCATCAACATGGGGACAAGGTGCTTCAGGGTGGGGGGGCCCCACAGGGCGCCCCCCCATGCCCCAAAGCACCCACCCCCCCATGTTGAGGGCATGCGGCCTGGTACGGTCCAGTAGGGCTGCTGGGCTGCGTGCTCGGATAAGGGTCTGGTATGGATTTTGGGGGGGGACCCCACGCCGATTTTTCGGCGTAGGGGGTTCCCCTTAAGATCCATACCAGACCTAAGGGCCTGGTATTCCCCTGGGGGGGAACCCACGCCCGTTTTTTATTTCAAATTTGGTGCGGAGTTCCCCTTCATTATTCATACCAACTACTGTATGTTTTCATTTGTTAATGCCAAAGTTGTGGCAAAGCAGTACTGCTCCCAAATCACGGCAAATCGCGGTAAAATCACAGAAAAATAGCAGCCGTAAAATCGCGCAACTTTGAAGTCGCATAAGCGTGAAAGGGGCCTTAAAGTGATTGTTAATTCTTGTTTTTTTTTTTCTATAAAAATAACAAACATGTTATACTTGTCTGCTCTGTGCAGTGGATTTGCACAGAGTAGCCCGGATCCTCCTCTTTTTAGGTCCCTCTTCTGTGCTCCTGGCCCCTCCCTCCTGTTGAGTGCCCCCCGCAGCAAGCAGCTTGCTCTGGAGGCACCCGAGCCAAGCTTCAGCTCTGTGTGTCCATTCAGACACGCAGCTGCGTTTCGGCCCTGCCCCCTCTCTCACCTGATTGGCTAACTGACTTTGATTGACAGCAGTGGGAGCCAATGGCGCCACTGCTGTGTCTCAACCAATCAGGAGGGTCGAGACACTCGTGGATATCGCTGGATAGAGATGGGGCTCAGGTAAGTATTAGGGGGGCTGCTGCACACAGAAGGCTTTTTATCTTATGCATAGAATGCATTAAGATAAAAAAACCTTCTGACTTTACAACCACTTTAACCCCTTTAGCCCTGGAAGGATTTGCCCCTTAATGACCAGGCTATTTTTTGCGATATGGCACTGCGTTGCTTTAACTGACATTTGCATGGTCGTGCGACGTTGTACGTTTTTTTTGGCGCTATAAACAAAGAGCGACAATTTTGGAAATTTATGCTATAATACATATCCAAAAAACAAAACAAAAAATCTATAATAAAAAAAAAAAAATGTATTCGTCAGTTTAGGCCGATGTATAGTCTAAATATTTTTGGTAAAAAAAAAAAAATTCGGAATAGGCGTATATTGATTGGTTTGCGGAAAAATTAACGCGTCTACAAAATATGGGATAGATTTATGGTATTTTTATTACTTTTACTAGTAATGGCGGCGATCTGCAACATTGTGGCAGACAGATCGGACACTTTTGACACTTTTTTGGGACTACTCACATTTATACAGCGATCAGCCACTGATTACTGTGTAAATGTCACTGGCAGGGACGGGGATTAACATGTATTCCCTAGGTGTGTTCTAACTGTAGGGGGGATGGGCTGCCAGGGACATGACAGAGATCACTCTTCTCGATCACTGGGAACAGTAGATCCCTGTCATGTCCTGCCAGAATAGGGAATTGCCTTGTTTACAAAGGCAGTTCTCTGTTCTGCCTCTGTAATAGGCGATCACAGGTCGCTGGCAGACATCGAGGGAGCCCGACGCTATCGCGCCTGCGCAAGCCGCTGTACAGCTACGGTGATTTGCGGAGGAGAGACGACCTGCCACCGTATAACGGCGGCTGGTCGGCAAGCGGTTAACTGATACAACAAATCCTTTCAATAGTATATTGTACAGACCAACAAGGACCAAATAAAGCTGCCCATAGAGGTGAAATTTTTATTCATTCAACCAGCAGGTTGAACGAAAAAAAAAATTACCCGATTCCCCCATCCGCACATTCAAAGGGGCTGTGTCTTTGTATTCTGACAGTGGGTAGACTTCCCTGCCGTCAGTGCTGCTGGCTATAGCCTGAGTGCAGATTGAGCGACGAAAACCCAATAGGATGGTCGGGAAGAAGTCGATAAATAGATCAACTTCTCTTCAACCTACCTGCCTATACATGGATCTAAATTCAGCCGGTCCCTGTTGAACCAGCAGGAGTTTGTTCCATGTATGGCCAGCTTAACCGCTTCCCACCCATAAGTCGTATATATATGGCCTTGGGTTGAACTGATTATACCAGCATCATGACTGTAGCTGCAATAGATCCTGGTGTGTGTTTTTTCAGCCTGTGATTCTCTTTCTAGTAAAAGTGATCTGAGTGGCTGTACAGCTGCTGGATCACTTTTACAGGCATTTGAAAGAGGGAGAGGGTTGGCCCCCTCTCGCTGCTGCCGCCGCCACCTTTACTAGGCTCTCTAGTCCCATTGGGGTGCCCAGTAAAGATGCAACCGGCGACAATGTAATGCTGTACACAGAGTGAAAGGAACTGATGTCGTTCTATTCCCTCTGTGATGTCGGTAACTGGAAGCAACAAGGTTGACGTCACTTCCAGTTTCGGTTTGCTGTTTACAATCCATTACCGGCTTCTGAAAGCATTTATCAAACTGATCTTGGGTTTATCAGATGCTTTGGAGGAGAGATGAGAGATATTGGGTCTAATAAGCCCTAGATCTCTTAATAAAGGACCTGTCGTGGCCCATGCTGTTGTTCATCACGTGTGATAGCAATGAAGTTTATCCAAAAAAAAAGTAAAGATGCAGAGTAATAAAAAAAATAAACTGAAATAAAATAAAAAACATTTTTTTAAAGCGCTCTCGTTTCCCCATGCTAATGCGCAGCTCATCCCCGCTGAGCAGGCGAATGACAGGTCCGTCTCCACTCATTGTGCAGAGACCAACCTGTAAGAGACCCGCTCTGTATGGGGAGATTGGATAAAAGCGGACCGCCTGTCCGTTTTCATCTGATCCCCCAGACGGATGGAAAATAGAGTCACCATCCGTCTGGATTTCATGGACAGGATCAGGTCGGATAGCAGCGGGTGTCAGTGGACATGTCACCGATGGCATCCGCAGCTCCATAGAGGCGAATGGAGCATCCGAAAAACTGACAGGCGCACCTGATGGGAAAGCCTGTGTGAAAGGGGCCTTAGGCAGTGGTTCTCAACCTCAGTCCTCAAGTACCTACAACAGGCCATGTTTTGAGAATTTCTCTTAGATAAAATAGCTGTCCAAAACACCAAAACTCTGATTTAAAGCACCTGTGCAAGATAAAGGAAAACCTGCAAACATGGCCTGTTGTGGGTACTTGAGGACAGGGTTGAGAACCACTGGTCTAAGGTAACAGGAGTAGCAACAACACCCATTTAGTAGCAGCAGGAATGAGACACCATGGAGGAGTGAGACACCACGTATGATGGAACAAAGCCCTTATTATGGCAGAGAATTCTGGTCACTAAAAGTCTCCCTGAAATACAAGGGTCCAGCAGGTGACTCAACCAAGCAGACTACACCCATAACTGAAGGTTTGAGTGGACTGGTAAATGGGCTAGCATGAGCAGTACAAACTTTAACCTGTCTGGGTTGATTGATGAGTTTCAGCTGCTGCCAAAAACAGACTTTGGTTGAACTAACACACCCAGCAGACATGTAAGTGGAAATCTCTGTATGCTTTACCATTAACATCATTATACCAAAGCGGAGTGCCAGAATCCCTTTCAGTACTATGTAATCACAGCATCTCACGTTCCATTTACTGCTGCCAGATTTTTTGTGACCATTCAAGGATACCCTGTGGCTGTCCAGGCTCTGTAATAAGTAATCCTATACAGCACATAATACAGAACAGGAATTATAGACGTAAACAGCCCCAGGAACCAAGGAGCCGGGAGGCAGACGTAATACATGGATCCTCCAGTCATAAACCTTTTATATTGTATTTTGGGAGTGCCAGGCTTAAAGCGGTACTAAACCCCAAACCGAAACTGTAATATATTGCAGTTTACCAATCATTAGATGTGGTGGCTGCATTCATTTTCTTTATTTAGGCTTTTCTGCCTCTGTTTCACCTGGTAATCTGGCTAGTAAATCACCTCCTATATTAGAGTGCCTCCACTCTGGATGAAGGAGCACAGGGACACCTTTGGACAGTAGCATTGTTGTCTGAGGGGAGTGTTAGATATATTAGCAGATTTAGCTACACTAACAAATTGAAGCCAAATTCCAGCTCACAAGTTTTAGACATTTAGCCCCTTTTCACACTGCCGCTATTTGTCATGCGACCCATTAACAGCAATGGAACTGTTCTAATCGTTCCGACTTAGAGAAAGGTTCCTGCGCTACTTTGGTGCGACTTGTATTGACTTCTGTTAAAGAAGTCATATGCAAGCCACAATGAAGTCGGGAAGGGATGTCGGATTTGAAGCCGCGGCAGTGTGAACAACAGCAACAGTGTTGTTCCCCTTGGCATAAAGGTTGCACGGGTTAACTCCTCGTTTTTGCCTTGGAGAAAGGAGATTTAGGCCTGGTTCACACCTATACATTTTTAGTGCTTTTTGCAGATTTGCACTGCAGTCCATTTAACATGGTTTCCTATGGAACACGTTTTGTAGTGCAAATCTGCACAATGCAAAAAGCACTAAAAATGCATAGGTGTGAACCAGATCTTACTTACCTAATCCTGCCAGTACAAGACTTGCTCCAGCAGTCTTGAATTGTGGACTATCCCTGATGTAATCAAGTCCAGAACAGGCTCCATAGAAGAGGAACAGTCCACCACTGGACCATGGGGGAGCGCTGGTTTCTGGTGGAATGAAGGTTTTCTCCTCATCCCTAGACAAAATGAGCAGTTGTCCCGTGCAGTGGGGCTGTGCTCACAAGCGTGTATATTTTGCCCGGAGTTGGGCTTTAAATGGATTGTCTATACCTTCTAATGGCTATATCTGCAGAAAAGCTTGTTCTATTGAAAAACAACATACTTACTGGCTCGATCACCAAGTGAAAATAAAAGAAAGCCTAAGAAAGAAAAATGAATGCAGCCGTCACATCTAAGAATTGGTGAGCTGCAATATAATAAATGTTTGCTTTTGGGTTTAGGAAAGCTTTAAAGCTGAACTCCGAACAAACCACTAAATGCACAATACCCTGAGCTAAATACACAGTACACCGATTAAATAAATATATGGGTGCTGTTGTACCTGGCAAAGGATTTGTGTCAATCCAAACTTTTATGTACACAGCTCTGCCACAAAGCACAGCCTTTTTGCCAGGGATAGGACAGCTCAGGGATAAGCTCTCCCCTCTTATCAGCATGCCCTTTGCGCTGCAGCACACCCGATTGGCTTCTTGTGCTGTTTTCCCCTCCCCATTTTTGAGCTCTGCTGTGCAAGGACTACAAGAGGCTGATACCAAGTTAAAGTGGACCCTCTCCTGTACCCAGTGAAGTGAATAGCCTCTGATGATACACAGGGATGAAACAAATCTCCCCATATATATATTTACATGTATATCTGCTGTCTTCAGCTTTATATATTCTTTAGAAAGTTCAGATCCTGTTAGGAGATTTTCTCTTCC
The DNA here is from genome assembly GCA_037952925.1 of Lithobates clamitans. Taxonomy (NCBI): domain Eukaryota; kingdom Metazoa; phylum Chordata; class Amphibia; order Anura; family Ranidae; genus Lithobates; species Lithobates clamitans. The sequence goes on from JBBGZY010000310.1 coordinate 3,019,712, forward strand.
TGGTTAGCACTGCAGTGAAGCCTGGGCATACAGCCAAGACAGCTGATTGGAGAAAAGGCGCACCCTCCCCCCCATAGGTAGAGACTTTCAGCTCTGTTGGTTGAATCTTTCAGCACTCTGCTAATCTATTTATAGCATCCTTCCCAACACAAAAATCAGCCTGCTTTTATCTCCTGTGACAGAAAACTTGTCAGGAGTTATCATGCTGATAACAGAAAACAGAGCAGGAGACAGCTACAGGACATAGTGCTTTGAAGAGAGATAAGAAAACACTGCAGATATATGTGCCCAACTCAAATTTCATGAATCAGGTTTACATCCACTTTAAATTTCAATAGCTCCAGGTATGCAAAGGAGCAAGATATAGGCTGAAGAAAGTCTGTCTGTCAGTTTTTCAGATGTCTCCAGACTGAACCACAATGTACGGCCATGGCCAAAAGTTTTGAGAATGACACAAATATTCATTCCTTACAAAGTCTGCATACATATTTTTGATTCATTGAAGTCTATGGAACCAAAAACCAGAAAAAAGTGTCTGGCCCTTTACATAAAATGCACAGATGTGAACGTGACCCATAGGAAACCATGTTAAATGGACTGTAATGTGTTTCTGCAAAACGCAAAAAATGCACTAAAAAATGCCACCATGGCCAAGACCAAAGAGTTGTCCAAGGATGTCAGGGACAAGATTGTAGACTTACACAAGCCTGGAATGGGCTACAAGGCCATCGCCAAGCAGCTTGGTGAGAGGGTGACAACAGTTGGTGCGATTTTTTGCAAATGGAAGAAACACAAAATAACTGTCAATCTCCCTCAGTCTGGGGCTCCATGTAAGATCTCACCTCATGGAGTTTCAATGATCATGAGAACAGTGAGGAATCAGCCCAGAACTACACAGGAGAATCTTGTCATGCTGCCTATGACCCCAAGAACACCATCCCCACTGTCAAACATGGAGGTGGAAACATTTTGCTTTGGGGGCGTTTTTCTGCTAAGGGGACAGGACAACTTCACTGCATCAAAGGGCCATATACCATCAAATCTTGGGTGAGATCCTCCTTCCCTTAGCAAGGGCATTGAAAATTGGTATTTCAGCATGACAATGACCCAAAACACACAGCCAAGGCAACAAAGGAATGGCTCAAGAAGAAGCACATTAAGGTCCTGGAGTGGCCTAGCCAGTCTCCTAACCCCTAACCCTAATCCCATGGAAAATATGTGGAAGGAGCTGAAGGTTCGAGTTCCCAAACGTCAGCCTCGAAAACTTAATGACTTGGAGAGGATCTGCAAGAGGAGTGGGACAAAATTCCTCCTGAGATGTGTGCAAACCTGGTGGCCAACTACAAGAAATGTCTGACCTCTGTGATTGCCAACAAGGGTTTTGCCACCAAGTACTAAGTCATGTTTTGCGAAGGGGCCAAATATTCATTTCACTCATTAAAATGCAAATCAATGTATAACTTTTTTGAAATGCGTTCTTCTGGATTTTTTTGTTGTTATTCTGTCTCTCGCTGTTAAGATAAACCCACCATTAAAATTATAGCCTGATCATTTCTTTGTCAGTGGGCAAACGTACAAAATTAGCAGGGGATTTTTTTCCCTCACTGTATACTGCAGAATGTTATGAAGAGTGATCAGATGAATTGCAATTAATTGCAAAGTCCCTCTTTGCCATGAGAATTAACTTAATACCATCAAAACAATTTTACTGCAATTGTGAAGAAGGCTTCATGGTGCCCAAGAAAGTCCAGCAAGTGCCAGGGTCACCTCCTACAGTGGATTCAGCTGTGGGATCGGGGCACCACCAGTGCACAGCTTGCTCAGGAATGGCAGCAGGCAGGTGTGAGTGCATCTACACGCACAGTGAGGCGAAGACTTTTGGAGGATGGTCTGGTGTCAAGAAGGGCAGCAAAGAAGCCACTTCTCTACAGGAAAAACATCAGGGACAGACTGAAATTCTGCAAAAGGTTCAGGGATTGAACTGCTGAGGACTGGGGTAAAGTCATTTTCTCTGATGATTCCCCCTGCTGATTGTTTGGGGCATCTGGAAAAAAACTTGTCCAGAGAAGAAAAGGTGAGCACTACCATCAGTCCTGTGTCATGCCAACAGTAATGCCACGTACACACGGCCGGACTTGCCAACGGGCTAAACTCCGTCTGCATTTCCGACGGAAAGATTTAGAACATGTTCTATATCTGAGTCCATCAGAAATGCCAACAGAAAAAGTCAGATGGGGCATACACAAGGTCGGAATGTCCGACCAAAAGCTCCCATCGGACTTTTTCTGCCGGGAAGTCCAGCCGTGTGTACGCGGCATAAGAGTGCTTTCACACTGAGGCGTTGGGGGTGTCGATTTCAATGGGCAGGGGCGCTTTAGGAGCGCTGCAAAGATGCTGGTTGCAGGACTTTTTTTACCGTCCTGCAAGCGCATCGCTCCAGTGTGAAAGCACTCAGGCTTTCACACTGGAGTGAGAGGAGAGGCTCTTTACAGGCACTATTTTTAGCGCTATAGCGCCTGTAAAGCGCCTCAGTGTGAAAGCAGCCTAAAGCATCCTGAGACCATTCATGTGTGGAGTTGCTTCTTAGCCAAGGGAGTGGGCTCACTCACAATTTTGCCTAAGAACACAGCCATGAATAAAGAATGGTCCAAAAACCATCCAAGAACAGTTTGGTGATGAACAATGCCTTTTCCAGCATGAAGGAGCACCTTGCCATGAGGCAAAAGTGATAACTAAGTGGCGTGGGGAACAAAACATTTAAATTTTAGGCCCATGGCCAGGAAACTATCCAGACCTTAATCCCATTGAGAACTTGTGGTCAATCCTCAAGAGGCGGGTGAACAAAAAAAACCACAAATTCTGAGAAACTCCAAGCATTGATAATGCAAGAATGGGTTGCCATCAGTCAGGATTTGGATCAGAAGTTGATTTACAGCATGCCAGGGCGAATTTCAGAGGTCTTGAAAAAGAAGGGTCAACACTGCAAAAATTTACTCTTTGCATAAACTTAAAGAGGAGTTCCAGTCGTTTTTGTGTTTATTAAAAGTCAGCAGCTACAAAAAGTGTAGCTGCTGACTTTTAATAAACACACACTCACCTGTCCCAGGATCCAACGATGCAGCCGCCGGAACCCTCGGTTCTCTCCCTCACCTTTCCCCAGTGCCGGTGTCTTGCTGAGAATGTTCCCTCGGCGGATAAGTTCCCCCCCTGTACTGCGCAGGCGCAGCGCCTGTGCAGTACGGACTACTGTCAACCGCCGGAGATAGCCGAAGCTCAAACGCTTCAATCAGCTGTACACGGCACCTGCGCCCAGGTTCCTTCCCCACCATCCAAGTGGACCTAGAGGGGGAATCTAAAAGAGCCGAGCGAAGCGAGCCCGCGAGGGGCCCTCTTACAGGCGCCGTGTACAGCTGATTTTCAGCTATTCCGCTTCGGCTATTTCCGCCGGATCCGCCTGCGCAGTAGAGGGGGGAACTTAGCCGCCGAGCGGAACTTTCTCGGCAGAACACCGGCATCACAAGTGTGGGCACCCGGCTGTGACAGCTTGCGTCTTCACAGCCAGGTGCAAGTCGCGCTGCACCTCCTCAATGGCCGAGCAATCTTCTGGGACCTGTGACGTGTCCCAGAAGATTGCAGGGAGGGAGGGGGAGAGGAGAACTTCCGCTTGGCGGCCCGAGCGGAAGTGGGAGCTGGGTATTCGTAAAAAATAGGTACCCACCCCCCCAAAAAAAAAAAAAAATGACATGCCAAATGTGGCATGCAAGGGGATAAGTCCTTAAAGTGGAACTTTCACTTTTGGGTGGAACCCCCCCCCGATTTAATGTAATTGTCAATAAAAGCCTTTGACTTTTATGAAATGCTTGTAATTATACTTCAGTATATCATAATAGCATCTGACAAAAAGATCTAAAAAAACTCAAGCTGCATAAAATTAATATTTGTGTCATTCTCACACAAAGGCTGTATGTCTAAATGGATGATCATCTGTTTACATCATCCTGCACCTGTGTCCGTTCAGGTTGTTTCTTTGTTTATGCGTTGGGGTGCAATTACCAGTTAATGACTCTATCGCACGTCTGCGTGTTTCTGTGCATGTCGGGAAAGCGCATGATTTTGCACATGTTACTGACACGCATAGATATGAGCCTAAGGCAGCTTTCACACTGAAAGCGTCGGCCGTTAGTAGTGCGCCGCTCGTCTTAATGTCGCTTTACCAATGTTTAAGCGGCACTTTCGCGACGCTTTTCGGCCGCTTTTAACCCCAAAGAAGGGGCGCTTCGGAAACGCTGCCCATTCATTGCATGGGCAAAGATGCCGCTTGCAGGACTTTTTCTAACGTCCTGCAAACGCACCGCCCGGGTGTGAAAGCCCTCGTTGCAGAGAATGGGAGGCAGTTTTCAGGAGCTTTACAGGCGCTATTTCTAGAGCTAAAACGCTTGAAAACTGCCTCAGTGTGAAAGGGGTCTTGGTGATGTATCAATGAATACATTTAACCATCTGCTACTAAAACTCACAAAAATAAAGTTTTGACTCTTCACACTTTGAGAAGTTTTTGTGGCACACATGTAGAGTAGAGTCTGTCAGGGGACCATCCCAGATTACATGCTGCAATTTCCCACCTCCAAAATACTGGCTCTTCAAAACATTCACACAGGACAATAAGGACCACTCTGCACACAATGCCATGGAGGTAATGCATTGTGCCACTTCCAAGCACAACATTTAAAGTCAGAAGCTGCCCTGGAAATCAGGGAAGAAGTGTTACCTTCAAAATACCCCCCAATCCCTCCAGAGTCCCCCCTCACCTTGTCCCCTCTGGAGAGCTGTGCATCCTCTATGATATGCTCTACTCATCAGTCACTGGAGCTCCCTAGGGACACGCCCCCTCTCCTCCACCTGCATGGCCCATTGCCAGCTCCTGGGAGTCTGTGTGTACCCGTCTCCATGACAACCCCCGCACAAAAGACTTGCGTTCCAAGCCTCTCTCTAAAGCACAGTCGGGTTTGGATGACGGGGGAATATGCCCAATTCCAGCTGCTGCTTGACTCCACGTGCGCAGTGCTGTGAGACTGGAGATGTGTGCTGACCCTCAGGATTCACAGATCATATATCATCGGATCACTGTTCAGCTCTCCAAGTTTGTCACTTTTTTAAAGTGGAGCAAACCTGTTTTACTTTTTTTTTTACTCTCTTTTTTATTTTTTAAGTAAAGTAAACCTGTTCTTCACCAATAAAGGAAATGTAAGATGTGCACTTGACAGTAAGGTTGACAGTTTACCTGGCCAAAAAAAAAACAGGATTTTTCTACTTACCCAAGACCTCGCTTAGACGTGCTTTGAAATGTGCCCATTATCACCCCTATTGGGTTAAGATACGGTTCTGATGCGTTTTACGATTGCGCACGTAAACTGCTGGCACTAGATAAATCCTGAATAATAATAATAACAGTAACGCTTTCCAGACGCCTCCTCCTGTGTTGGTTTTCGATTGTATGGATTTTTGTACAATCCTCTCTGCTAGTAAAGCCGCGTAAACACGATCGGATTTTCCGACAGGAATTGTGTGATGACAGGCTGTTGGCGGAAAATCCGACCGTTTGTATGCTCCATCGGACAATTGTCGGATTTTCCGCGGACAAATTATGGATGGCAGGTTTTAATATTTTCCACGGACAAATGTCTGTAATCGGATTTTCCGAACGTGTGTACACAAGTCCGTTGGACAAAAGTCCAAAGTACAAACACGCATGTTCGGAAGCAAGCACTAGCCAGAAGCGATCGGTCTTGTAAACTAGCGTTCGTAATGGAGAATTAACATTCGTGATGTAGCAAATTATGAAATCTCGAAATGCAGCGCTCAATTCTCTTCTTCTTTAATGGAATAATAATGAAGCTGCTTTGCTGGTGATACTGATGGAGTTCTGCCAAACGTATTTAAAAAGGCTTTTTTTTCTAGTGATATCAAGAATAATATTATTATGTTTTTTATTTTTATTGTTAAAGAGCTGAAAAAACGTGTAGTACGTCTAGTACATCACTACGTTCGTAATTGTTCAATAATTGTGTGGCCATGTGTATGCAAGACAAGTTTGGGCCAACGCCCTTCAGACAAAAGTCCACGGTTTTCTTGGCCAACAATCCGATCGTGTGTGCGAGGCTTTACGCTTTTTTTTTAAACATCTCTAATGTGCTGTAAACACCATAGGGACATTTTATGGAACGTTTGGAGCCTATTTACATTGACATATAGTAAATGGAAGTGTTTAGGGAGCAGTAAGGCCAAGTTCACAAATGCTTTAAAAGCAGAAGTTTCATGGGCGTTTTTGAGGCCCCACAAATGCCTGTCAAAACTGTGTACATTGCAGCAACCAGTGTTGTTCATAGTTTGCGTGAATTTGCGTCAACCAGTGTTGTTCATAGTTTGCGTCAATTTGCGTCAATCAGTGTTGTTCTTAGTTTGCGTCAATTTGCGTCAACCAGTGTTGTTCATAGTTTGCGTCAAATTGCATTTGCGTCAATTCACATCATGCCAAAATGGACCGGACGTGTCATTTTTCAGACATTAGGCCCCATTTACGAATCGCAGGCAGAAATGGCGCGATTCATCCTACAATTCCAATTCATGGCAAAATGCGCATCATGTCTCAAGAGCGGTGTGATTTTTGACGTGACTGTCATGTGACAAAACATGTGAAAATTGTAGCAAACAGCACGTGTGAAAACGCGCCTGACTCAGGGCCAAATTTGGTCCTTGAGCTTCTTTGCCATGACAAACGTGCATAGGGTAGCTCACTCAAATGAACGCACGACACACGTTTCCACTTGTAAATCGGTCTTTAAAAATCGCTAGCAGGAATGCGCATTACCACTACGCCTGATGATCTTACTGCTCAACAAATGTTTCCATTGATGTCAATGTAAAGGCACTGAAAACACGCCACAACAACCCTATGGCCTTTACAGACTGAGATGCACTTTACCAGCAGAGATGCTAGATACAAAAATCCTTACAATAAAAAACCAACACAGAGGAGGAGTCTGTAAAGCGTTATCACAATGCAAATGTGTAAAAAACGCATTACAGACGCATCTTAACGCAATAGGTGCAATAATGGACTTTCAAAGCACATCTAAATGAGGCCTAAAGCCTGCCAAGTAACACGTTTTGGTCAATATTGGAGCAATGCAAGTGCAACCGTGTGTAACAATAATGAGCGCTGCAATGTACACACTATTATGACAAGCGATCGTGGGACTTCAAAAATGCCCACGAAACACCTGCTTTAGATGCTAGTGTAATTTTAGCCTGAAGTCCATTTTTGAACTTCATTAAAGATGAAGTCTAGGTATGTTCTTTGTTGCATAGGTGCATTGGTCCAGCTTGGCTCATTGTAACTGTGCATATAACTACTGTACTTTGATGGATTGCTGTGGAAGGTGACATTCGCTGTAGTATTTGGCATTACTACAGTGATCTATACAATTTTCCGAGTCAAGCGTTGCATATTAACTATAGGAGCTCCATTGCAATTAACAAAACACCTTGGAGGGCAATTTCTAAAACTGGAAATAAAAACAAGGACACAGTAAGGCGCAAGCATCTAATGCATAACCGCAAAAAAATGTATTTGAGCAAATTAAAATTGGAAAAACACATAGACCACAAGCTGAGCTGCATCCGCCTATCATTTGAAATAGTTGCACAGTCCTGTTCAACAGTGGAAGACCTCTGAGCGCTGGAAGTGATTTATTTTGTACTTAGGCTCCGTTCACACTTTGTGTATGGTGCGATATTGCATGTGATTTGCACCGCACTGCAGTGCAAATCACATGCGATGTCCGTGAGATTTCAGCCATGCAGCTAGTGTATGGCTGAAAGCGCATTGCATTCGGCCCAAACTCGCACAGGACCTTTTTTTTTTGGTCCACACCAGAATCGGATTACATGGGTGTTCACACCCATGCAATCCAATTCATGTCCGAACTGTCAGTTCGCAGTGCGATATGCAAGCTGAAATGGGGGTGTCATTAACAATGTATTGATACTCCCATCAGTTCGCATATAGCAGTGTGAACTGCCGCGCGAGTCGGATGCGATGCGGGAACCCGCAGTGGATTAGCGGGGTTCCTGCATTGCACAAGTGTGAACCAAGCCTCAAAGTGGCAATAAACCTAACTTGCAGAAGATTCAGTCTCTTTTGCAATAACAAAAACTTGGTTGCTTGCAGTTTTCTACCGAATTTACACTGAACTATGAAGCTTAGTGCACATTCCCAGCACACTTTGGCAGTGCCAGAATGACTGACTCCTGTGCGCATGTGAAGGATGACGTCATCCCCCGCCAGCCAATCAAAAGGCCAAAAACCAGGCACTCGGGGAGAAGGTGACATCGGTCAGCAAGGGATGTAACCGCTACATCGCTGGAGGTGAGTATACTGGGGAGTATTTTTATATGGATTATCCCTGCGCTACCTTGGAAACAGCGGTGTGTACGGACAGCTGCAAGCAGAGAGTGGGATCAAACAAAGCCCATGAATAGTGCAAAACAAAAGTGGAAAGTGCTGCGCTAATCCAGTGTGATATGTTTGTGTAACAGTGTTTATTTAAGAAAATTAAATCAACAAATGAAATAATGGGATGTACAGGTGCTATGTCTGTGTGCACAGTATCCTGTATTTATACACTAAATCTGAGTGAAAAAAAAACCCAATCCTATATGCTGTTGAACCTGTAGAAGGGATGCAAAAGTGCTCTGTGTGTAGGGAACCAATGCGAATAGTTCTCATACACATCTAGTAACTTGTGCAAATAAACCCTTAAAGTGCTGTCGTGCCTGTGCAAAAAGGGGTATTAGAATAGAAAAGTGAAAAAAGGTATGCGGGTACTGTGTTTGTATGCACAGTATCCTGTGAAGAAAGTATATAGATATATAACACAATTCCTTATGAAATGGAGTGTACGGGTGCTACGTCTGTGTGCACAGTATCCTGTATATACACTAAATCTGAGTGGAAAGAACAGAAGACAAAAAACAAATCCTATATTACGTTGAACCTATGAAAAGGATGCGACAGTGCACTGTGTGTGGGGAACCAATGCAAATGGTTCTCATACACACCTAATAACTTATGCAAATACACTCTTAAAGTGCTGTCGTGCCTGTGCAAGGAGAAAATTCCGGATGAAAGCGGAAAAAAAAAAAAAGGTATGCGGGTACTGTGTTTGTATGCACAGTATCCTGTGGAAAAAGTATATAAATATATAACACGATTCTTTATGTCAGATTTTTTCTCTATAAGGGTTGTGACAGCACAGTAGGTGCAAAACAAATGAAAAAACCTTAAGGTGCTGTTATATCTCTGCGGCCCATAGAGATAGAATAATCATATACATATAGTAACAGCAATCAGGATAATAAATAATATCCACATAACATGTGCAAACTTCACTCTGTGGGCGATATAAAAGTGCAAACTTATGCAGAAACCATGATTCGTAAAAGACTTTGTGCAGCCTGTATAAGATAGTGTGCAAAAACTTATAAATGTGACAAACAGGTGGGGGGTGTTTCTCTATAACACACAGATAATTAGTAATAATCCAAATAATTATTGCAACATGTAGTCCAGAACCAAGTCTTTTAGGATATAATAAAAATGCCGGTGCAAGCTTCAAATGCAATGTTTTGTGATCCCTTTGGCAATCCAATTGTGCAGCTAAAAAATCGGGTGGGGTGCCGAAAGAGAGAGGGTGTATATATCCTTTTCGTTCTCAAACACACACAATTGAAGGATGGCCCTTATGTCTGTGTGCACAGTATCCTGTATTTATACACTAAATCTGAGTGAAAAAAACCCAATCCTATATGCTGTTGAACCTGTAGAAGGGATGCAAAAGTGCTCTGTGTGTAGGGAACCAATGCGAATAGTTCTCATACACATCTAGTAACTTGTGCAAATAAACCCTTAAAGTGCTGTCGTGCCTGTGCAAAAAGGGGTATTAGAATAGAAAAGTGAAAAAAGGTATGCGGGTACTGTGTTTGTATGCACAGTATCCTGTGAAGAAAGTATATAGATATATAACACAATTCCTTATGAAATGGAGTGTACGGGTGCTACATCTGTGTGCACAGTATCCTGTATATACACTAAATCTGAGTGGAAAGAACAGAAGACAAAAAACAAATCCTATATTACGTTGAACCTATGAAAAGGATGCGACAGTGCACTGTGTGTGGGGAACCAGTGCAAATGGTTCTCATACACACCTAATAACTTGTGCAAATACACTCTTAAAGTGCTGTCGTGCCTGTGCAAGGAGAAAATTCCGGATGAAAGCGAAAAAAAAAAAAAAAAAAAAAAGGTATGCGGGTACTGTGTTTGTATACTGGGGAGTAGGGATGAGCTTCCAGTTCGAGTCGAACGTAATTGGCCGTTCGACCATTCATCGACTTACGAACATTATGGGCCGTTGGCGCCAAATTCGAGTGGCGTGTCGCAGCCCATAATTCACTGAGGCATCGCAGTGCATTGCTGGCAGATGATTGGCCAAGCATGCACTATGACCCGCATGCTTTGGTTAATCACAGCGTGGTAAGAACGGAGAGCCATAATTGGCCAAAGGCAAGGTGGCTTTGGCCAATTATGCCTCAGGGGATTTAGTACACGCCCCACACTATATAAGGTCGCCTGGAAGTCGGCCTTGTGTAGTGTGTTCCGGCGTGCTGAGAGAGATAGAGACAGTGTCATTTCATTTCAGTTACATAGAGCGGGCAGGCTAGTCAGTTAGCTGCAGTCAGTGTATTTAGTATATATATGCATCCCAGGTGTTGTGTGTATATATATATATATATATATATATATATATATATATATATATATATATATATATATATATATATATATATATATATATATACAGTGTATTCAGTTTAGCTAGATCCGTTATTCTCTTCCTAATATACTTACAGGCAGGCAGCTGCAGTATTTTCAGTCAGTGTATTGCATCCTGTGCACAGTGTGCAACTAAAGCTAACTGCAGACAATTGCTGGTGTTCTCCTCCTAATAATACCTCAGGCAGGCAGCTGCAGTATTTTCAGTCAGTGTACTGTATCCTGTGCACAGTGTGCAACTAAAGCTAACTGCAGACAATTGCTGGTGTTCTCTTCCTAATAATACCTCAGGCAGGCAGCTGCATTTTTTTCAGTCAGTGTACTGTATCCTGTGCACAGTGTGCAACTAAAGCTAACTGCAGACAATTGCTGGTGTTCTCTTCAGCAGTGGAGGAGACATTACACACCACACCGCACGTCATCTGAATTGCAGCTTGTTTATACGCTTGTTAAGGTTGGTGCACTGAAGCACCCACTCAATGTGAGTACCCTCCTGGAGAATTTCTTTTGATTTAATAAATTATCCCTGCTTTATTACACTATGGAGTTTTTACTTCTCTCCTATACATGTGGATACTGACTGCACCTGTGAGGATTGTATTCTTATCTTTTCATCCTGAGGGAGCCCAGGATTGGCCCCACTGCGTGTTTGACACAGTTTAAATACTGGGTCACACGAGTAGAGGTGAGCGCAAGCACATGTGGGGTGTCACGGGAGAGCACGGATTGTTTGCTGTGATTTGAGCATCTCGGAGGAACTTTTATTTTTTTATTTTATGGACACTGTTTTTGCACATTTTTATGGGTTTTAACCCGTGGATTGAGCTGGACACTTGCAATACACAGGTTACCTGTGTACTTGTTGCTGTTTTTATTTTTGCATGGTGCACTTTCAATGGGTTATATTGCTTTTTGCACTATGTCATATGCACTTTGAGGCTAAATTTTGCACTTTTATAGTATACATATATGGTTTCACAGCTCATTTATAGTGGATTAATTTACTATTTATGCACGTTTTTTTGTATATTTCTCAGCGCAGGCACAATTATATAATTTTTAAGCTGCAGTATTTTCAGTCAGTGTACTGTATCCTGTGCACAGTGTGCAACTAAAGCTAACTGCAGACAATTGCTGGTGTTCTCCTCCTAATAATACCTCAGGCAGGCAGCTGCAGTATTTTCAGTCAGTGTACTGTATCCTGTGCACAGTGTGCAACTAAAGCTAACTGCAGACAATTGCTGGTGTTCTCTTCCTAATAATACCTCAGGCAGGCAGCTGCATTTTTTTCAGTCAGTGTACTGTATCCTGTGCACAGTGTGCAACTAAAGCTAACTGCAGACAATTGCTGGTGTTCTCTTCCTAATAATACCACAGGCAGGCAGCTGCAATATTTTCAGTCAGTGTACTGTATCCTGTGCACATTGTGCAACTAAAGCTAACTGCAGACAATTGCTGCTGTTCTCTTCCTAATAATACCTCAGGCAGGCAGCTGCATTTTTTTCAGTCAGTGTACTGTATCCTGTGCACAGTGTGCAACTAAAGCTCACTGCAGACAATTCCTGTTGTTTTCTTCCTAATAATACTACAGGCAGGCAGGAGATTCAGCTAGCTGTAGTATAATCAGTATATATATATATATACATCCCAGCTTTGTGCAGCTACATCTCACTGCAGGCCATTCCTTGTGTACCTATTCCAATACATCAAAGACAGTATGTCTGGAAGGCCAATGAGGAGAGGCAGACAGTCACAGGCCAATAAAAGAGGGCAAGTAGGCTCTGTGTCTAGAGGCAACAGTGCTGGTCGTGGACACGATGCATCCTCATCAGCACGTGGCCGCGGGGCATGCTTGTCCTTTTTCTCGGCAGCTGGCCGTGTTGAGCCACAACATCCCGAAGAGTTGGTAAAGTGGATGACCAAGCCGTCCTCATTCTCCTCATCCTCTGTCACCCAGGCTACCTTGGCTACCAATGCAGGTGCCAAAGCGGCCTGTTCCTTGGACTCAAGGTCATCATCAGTTACTCCTTCCCTAGCCCCACCAGAGGAGTCCCCCGAACTGTTCAACCACAGTGTAGGGTACATGCTGCAGAAGGATGCGCAGCGTTTTGAAGGCTCCGATGATGATACCCAGCTTGAGGAAGGCAGTAAAGTGAGCCCAGAGAGAGGGGTTGCCCAAGAAGGGCAACAAACTGGCAGTCATGTACCCCCAGCTGCAGCATACTGCCAGGTTTGCTCCAGTGACGAGGAGGGAAGGAATGATGAGCTCACTGACGCTATGTGGGTGCCTGATAGGAGAGAGGAGGAGGAGGCGGAGGAGGAGGCACATCTGCAACAGGCAGGATGCCCTCCAGGGGCCAGCTTAAGGGCAGCCAACCGACTGCATCACACCGCAGAGCTCCGCAAGTGCAGGGCGCTGGTGACTCCGCGCGTTAATCCAAAAGTTCTTTGGTGTGGGCCTTTTTGAGACGTGTGCAGCAGATCGCACTATTGCTATTTGCAACATATGTCTGAAGCGTATCAAGCGTGGACTAGATAGCAAGCGCTTGGGCACCACATGCTTAATCAGACATATGTCGAGCTCCCATGCAGCCCGTTGGCAACACTACCTAAAAGACCCACACCAAAGAACAAGGCGGACCTCTCCTTGCTCCTCCTCATCAGCTGGGATATCCAACCCCACTATACCTTCAGTCCTCTCAGAAACCTGCATTGAGAGGAATGAAGGTGCAGAATTAGGTATGCCACTGCCAAGTACTTGCGGGCAATCTGCTATCGGTCCACCAACGTCCGATTCTAGTAGGCAGATTTCCCTACCCCAGTTGCTCCACCAGCGAAAAAAGTTCGCTCCCAGCCATCCACATGCACAGTGGTTGAATGCTAGCTTCAACTTCAACTGCTGCCTTTTCAGTTGGTAGACTCTGCCCCCTTCCGTGAGTTTGTGGAATGTGCGGTACCTCAGTGGCAGGTTCCCAAGTGCCACTTTTTTTCACGGCAGGCGATTCCGGCTCTCTACCGGCATGTGGAAGGCAATGTCCATGCGTCGCTGGACAGGGCGGTCAGCGGTAAGGTGCATATTACCACTGACTCATGGTCCAGCAGGCATGGACAGGGACATTACCTATCTTTCACAGCGCACTGGGTGACTCTGCTGGCATCTGGGAAGGATGCAGGACAGGGTGCAGTAGTGTTGGAGTTTGTTCCGCCACCACGCCTCCAAAATTCTACTAGTGGTGATTCTGCCACAGCTCTCTCCTCCACCCCCTCCTCTTCTTCTTCCTCCATGGCCTCTTCCTGTGCTGATTTGTCATTGGAAACCAGCGGTGCTCCATAGGTGTTCAAGGGGCTACACAAGCACGCAGGCAAAAAGATGCCATGCGGTGCTTGAGCTGGTGTGCTTGGGGGACAGGAGCCACACTGGGGCAGAGATTCTGTCGGCTCTGCAGGGGCAGGCTCAGAGGTGGTTGACGCCACGCCAGCTTAAGCCAGGAAAGGTGGTTTGTGACAATGGCACCAACCTCCTCTCCGCCTTCTGACGTGGACAACTGACCCATGTGCTCTGTTTGGCTCACGTCCTTAACTTGGTGGTGCAGCGGTTAATTCTTACAGGATGTCCTGAGGCAGGCCAGGAAAGTCTGTGTGCATTTTTGCCGGTCATATAATGCCAGTGCTCGGCTGGCTGACCTCCAAAAGGAATTTAACCTGCCCAAGAACCATCTGTGAAATCGCGTTTCCAGAGCCTGGGAGGTTACAATTTCCTGGTCCTCCTGGACAACGTGTTGCTGAGGCTTCGGTCAGTCACAGAAGGAGCGGTGGAGAAGGTGGCCGTCTGACCGATGCGTTCAGACAATTTTTTAGTCCGCAGCCCCAAGGTATGATCGGTTCCAGCAACCATCACCAGCGTCTGATTCACATGGTGCAGGAATACCTAGGGGCAAGATTTGGACACCTTTCCCACCGAAAATCCTCTGGATTACTGGGTTTTGAGGATGGATCACTGGCCAGAGCTTGCACAGTATGCAATTGAGCTACTGGCCTGTCCAGCATCCAGCGTTCTTTCGGAACGCACTTTCAGTACTGCTGGAGGCTTTGTAGCCGATCACAGGGTGCGCCTGTCCACCGAATCGGTCGATCGGCTGACCTTCATAAAAATGAATCAGTCTCGGATCCCCAGCTACCAAGCACCTGATGCTGATGTAACCGAATATTTTTTTTTTTTTAATGTGAGATCCCTTCAAGACTGCCTATGCTAATGCTGAGTGACTATCCTGTTATGCTGAGTGACTATCCTCTTCCTCCTCAATGTTCATGCTGATAGCTTGTAAGAACATTTTTGGTTCTGGGCACCGCCACCAGTGGCTAAGGCCCAATTTTTCTGCCCCTGTTTAACAGGGGCGTGTAATTACAATTTTTGATGCAATACTTTGCAGCAGGGATCATTCCTGCGCTCCAACTAGAGTATCTGTGAGGGGTTGCAGTGTTGTGGCACCAGCACCAGTGCCTAAGGCCCAATTTTTCAGCCCTTGTTTAACAGGGGGGTGTAATTTACAATTTTTGATGCAATACTTTGCAGCAGGGCTCATTCCTGTGCTCCAACTAGAGTATCTGTGAGGGGTTGCAGTGTTGTGGCACCAGTACCAGTGCCCAAGGCCCAATTTTTCTGCCCCTGTTTAACAGGGGCATGTAATTACAATTCTTGATCTAATATTTCACAGCAGGGCCCGTTTCTGCGCCCACCAAGAGTAACTGTGAGGCCTTACAGTGTTGTGGCAACACCACCACACCGTCCACCACCAAAGGCCCAATTTTTCTGACCCTGTTCAACAGGGGCATGTAATTACTATTCTTGATCTAATATTTCACAGCAGGGCCCGTTCCTGCGCCCACCAAGAGTAACTGTGAGGGCTTGTGTTGTGGCAAGACCAACACCTAAGGCCCAAATTTCTGCAGATAATATAGGGCACGCCCCTACTTTCAAACATCCAACTTACAAGCGACTCCTACTTGCAAATGGAAGGAGACAACAGGAAGTGAGAGGAAATTTACCCCTAGGATAGGAAATTCTCTCCTGTAAGAGTTCCTTGTTTCACTAAAAGCCCCAAATTTTCAAAATCCAACTGTCATTGGGACAGAAAGTGAGGTGAAATCTTCTGAACAGGTGCACAGACAGCAAAACAAATGTTACAGGGGTGATAACTTCATGGTGGTAAACCAGCTGGCCTTAAATGTAAAGGGATTTATAAACTTAATTTGCCCCCAAGAAGAGGCGACTTCGATAAAATACTGTACCAGAAGGAAAAGATGTGGATATTTAACCTGAGAAGCATGCAGCCTTCAGGGTTAAACAATGAGCTTAACCTGTCTGTTTTCTTGGAGCAGTAATGACTGACCTTTTCCAAATCAAAATTATCTGAGTGGCTATCTTGCTTCATAAACATCTTCTCCCTCTGAAGGGGTGTGTGGAACTTGTATTTACCAACAGTACCTTCTATTGGAACCTATAACTGTACTTATAAGGCATGACTAAAATAACTACTACATGAGGGGATTTTCTGTACCTAATTTGTTGGCAATAGGTGAATGCACGGGGTGAAAGTCTATTTTTCATATGTGTGATAACCCTTCCCTATGTTTTCCAAAAAGCTTAAAAACAGATTTTTTGGCTGGATCTACACGTAAAAAATGTACCAGTTCAAAATTACAAACAGATTCTACTTAACAACAAACCCACAATCCCTGTCTTGTTTGCACCACCTGTATACTGCTGTTCAGAGTACATAGGGCCAGGGGGCCCCATGCCTTTCCTTCTTTTTTATTTGGGTGCGGGGTTCCCCTTAATATCCATACAAGACCCAAAGGTGCTGGTAATGGGCTGGGGGGGGGATGATTTTCATCCATGTTGCCGGGACCAGACAGTTTTAAATGACTTTTTTTCCTTTAGAAATGTCATTTTGAGCAGGGACTGTTCTAAACACGGGAAACACGCGCCACTTTACAGGCATACTATGGACACCCCCCAAGCACGATATTTAAAGGAATATTTCACTTTTATTTTTTCACTTTAAGCATCATTAAAATCACTGCTCCCGAAAAAACATCCGTTTTTAAAACTTTTTTGCATTGATACATGACCCCTGGGGCAGGACCCGGGTCCCCAAACCCTATTAAGGACAATAACTTGCATATTTGCCTTTAAAATTCGCACTTTTGATTTCTCACGTTCGAGTCCCATAGACTTTAATGGGTTTGAAAGTTCTCGTGAACTTTCGGTCCGTTTGAATGTTCTGATGCGAACCGAACTGGGGGGTGTTCGGCTTATCCCTACTGGGGAGTATAGTTCCACTTTAAACCGCTTCCGGTCCAGCTGCCGCAGTTTCACTGCGGCAGGTTTGCTCCTTTGCCTGAAACCACGTTACTGTACGTGGGCTCACGGGGTCCGGATAGCAGGGGTGCCGATGCTTGTGGCCGACGGTCACGATGACCGCCGGCCACGAGCGATCGTGACCAGGAGAGACAGAACAGGGACGAGTGTGTGTAAACACACACTCATCCCTGTTCTGTTCTGACAGGAGTGACAGATCGTGTGTTCCTCTTAGCTAGGAACCACAATCCGTCACTTCCTGTAGTTAGTCTCTCCCCCTTCAGTTAGAATCACCTCCCAGGGAACACAGTTAACCCCTTCACCGCCCCCTAGTGTTAACCCCTTCACTGCCAGTGACATTTTTACAGTAAACAATGCATTTTTAATCGCACTGATCACTGTATTAATGCCGAAGGTTCCAAAAATGTGTCAAAATTGTCCGATGTGTCCGCCATAATGTCGCAGTCATGATAAAAATCGCAGATCGCCGCCATTACTAGTAAAAAAAAGTAATAATAAGAATGCTATAAATCTATCCCCTATTTTGTAGATGCTATAACTTTTGAGCAAACCAATCAATATATGCCAAAAATATGTAGAAGATTACATATCGGCCTAAACTGAGGAAAAAAATAGTTTTTTTATATATTTTTTGGGGATATTTATTATCGCAAAAAGTAAAAAATAATGTGTTTTTTTCAAAATTGTCGCTCTTTTTTTGTTTATAGCGCAAAAAATGAAAACCGGTGAGGCGATCAAATACCACCAAAAGAAAGCTCTATTTGTGGGGAAAAAGGACATCAATTTTGTTTGGGTACAGCGTCACACGACCGCGCAATTGTCAGTTAAAGCAGCACAGTACCGAATCACAAAAAGTGCTCTGGTCAGGAAGGGGGTAAATTCTTCCGGGGCTGAAGTGGTTAAGGGACAAAGGATTCATATAGGCTTAGTTTACACTGATGGCAATCTGAAAACCAATCACTGTTCCATACCTCCCAACTTTTTGAAATGGAAACGAGGGGCACCTATTAGCAAAAGTATGCAGGCTTAGGAGTGGACACACCCCCTGCCACGTCTGCCACGCCTCTTAAAAAAGAATTGTACAAAAAAAAGATTAGTTAAACCCACAAGTTTTTATTTTTTTACAACTACTATTCCTTTATATTGGCTTTTGATATTTACAAATGCAGAAATTTAGAAGTTAGATGACAGGTTTAGCGCTGGGAAACACTTTTTTGAAAGATAAATAATGCATTTTATATGCAACTATATAGATCAGACCAAAATGAGGGACAAATGAGATGGAAATAGAGACAGAGGTTCCAAATCAGCTATGCTGTTCAGACTGCAATTGACAGCAAGGGTACAGGTGTTCAGGTCAGGAGATCTTTTTTTGTTTATTTCTAATCCTGGGGGATTTTTTTTTCACATCTCAGTGGAGATTTTACATCCAACTACTGTGCCGCAACTGCCATAGCCACATTGGCATGTGGTTGCAGCAGAGTGCCAAAGATATCAATAGGCGGGTTTGAGGATTGCACAGCCACGGACATGCCGAATTATAATTGTGAAGTATTGTGGCCACGGCAATGGTGAACTCACCCCTCTCACCAACTTGTAAATTTGAAGGTGGGCGGAGAGGGGGGATAAACAAGCAGATCAACCAGCTGTTTTTATCCATGTGACCTAAGCCTTATGCTGAGACAATTGGAATATACTGCCACCTTCAGTCAGTAAGAATCATACTTCCTGTAGGCGCAAGTATAACCCACATGTCCAAGACTTTTCTTACGGTCCTTTGTCCCTCAATGGACAATAAGGAAAAGAAGCTGTTTTAAGTGAATGCTACTTTTATTTTTATTTTCTGATAATCGGATAATTGGTTTGTTTGTTTTTGGTGTGGAAGCTTTGGCATGAAAGTTTGCAGGCGCCAATGCCAGTATTTTACCAGCCTACCCAATAAAGATGGTGATTGTCCCCAATAATAATAGGAAAGAGATCATAAAAATTATTCCCTCCCCCCTCCCAAAAAAAAGAGAAAAAATGTTTTATATATATATATATATATATATATATATATATATATATATATATATATATATATATATATATATCATATAAAAAGTTTACACACCCCTGTTAAAATGTCAGGTTTCTGTGATGTAAAAAAAATGAGACAAAGGTAAATATTTTCAGAACTTTTCGGAAGATTTTCTTACGAAGAAAAACAACCAAGCCCGGCTAAATTTTGATGTGTTACGGTCTGATGAAACGAAGGGTGAACTGTTTGGCCATAATTCCAAAAGATTTTTTTTTGGAGCAAAATCCACACTGCACATCACCAATTAACATCATACCCACCGTGAAGCATGGTGGTGGCAGCATCATGCTTTGGGGCTGTTTTTCTTCAGCTGGAACAGGGGCCTTAGTCAAGGTAGAGGGAATTATGAACCGTTCCAAATACCAGTCAATATTGGCACAAAACCTTCAGGTTTCTGCTAGAAAGCTTAACATGAAGAGGAACTTAACCACTTGAGCCCCGGACCATTATGCTGCCTAAGGACCAGAGGTCTTTTTCCAATTTGGCACTGCGTCGCTTTAACTGCTAATTGCGCGGTCATGCAATGCTGTACCCAAACGAAATTTGCGTCCTTTTCTTCCCACAAATAGAGCTTTCTTTTGATGGTATTTGATCACCTCTGCGGTTTTTATTTTTTGCGCTATAAACGGAAAAAGACCGAAAATTTTGAAAAAAAAAGATATTTTCTACTTTTTGTTATAAAAAAAATCCAATAAACTAAATTTTAGTCATACATTTAGGCCAAAATGTATTCGGCCACATGTCTTTGGTAAAAAAAATGTCAATAAGCGTATATTTATTGGTTTGCGCAAAAGTTATAGCGTCTACAAACTAGGGTACATTTTCTGGAATTTACACAGCTTTTAGTTTATGACTGCCTATGTCATTTCTTGAGGTGCTAAAATGGCAGGGCAGTACAAAACCCCCCCAAATGACCCCATTTTGGAAAGTAGACACCCCAAGGAAATTGCTGGGAGGCATGTTGAACCCATTGAATATTTATTTTTTTTGTCCCAAGTGATTGAAAAATGACAAAAAAAAAAAAAAAAAAAAATATTTACAAAAAGTCGTCACTAAATGATATATTGCTCACACAGGCCATGGGCCTATGTGGAATTGCACCCCAAAATACATTTAGCTGCTTCTCCTGAGTATGGGGATACCACATGTGTGGGACTTTTTGGGAGCCTAGCCGCGTACGGGGCCCCGAAAACCAATCACCGCCTTCAGGATTTCTAAGGGTGTAAATTTTTGCTTTCACTCTTCACTGCCTATCACAGTTTCGGAGGCCATGGAATGCCCAGGTGGCACAAAACCCCCCAAAATGACCCCATTTTGGAAAGTAGACACCCCAAGCTATTTGCTGAGAGGCATATTGAGTCCATGGAATATTTTATATTTTGACACAAGTTGCGGGAAAGTGACACTTTTTTTTTTTTTTTTTTTTTTTTTTCATAAAGTTGTCACTAAATGATATATTGCTCACACAGGCCATGGGCATATGTGGAATTGCACCCCAAAATACATTTAGCTGCTTCTCCTGAGTATGGGGATACCACATGTGTGGGACTTTTTGGGAGCCTAGCCGCGTACTGGACCCCAAAAACCAATCACTGCCTTCAGGATTTCTAAGGGTGAAAATTTTTGATTTCACTCTTTACTGCCTATCACAGTTTCGGAGGCCATGGAATGCCCAGGTGGCACAAAACCCCCCCAAATGACCCCATTTTGGAAAGTAGACACCCCAAGCTATCTGCTGAGAGGCATGGTGAGTATTTTGCAGCTCTCATTTGTTTTTGAAAATGAAGAAAGACAAGAAAAAACATTTTTTTTTTTCTTTTTTCAATTTTCAAAACTTTGTGACAAAAAGTGAGGTCTGCAAAATACTCACTATACCTCTCAGCAAATAGCTTGGGGTGTCTACTTTCCAAAATGGGGTCATTTGGGGGGGTTTTGTGCCACCTGGGCATTCCATGGCCTCCGAAACTGTGATAGGCAGTGAAGAGTGAAATCAAAAATTCACGCCCTTAGAAAGCCTGAAGGCGGTGCTTGGTTTTCGGGGTCCCGTACGCGGCTAGGCTCCCAAAAAGTCTCACACATGTGGTATCCCCGTACTCAGGAGAAGCAGCAGAATGTATTTTGGGGTGTAATTTCATATATTTCCATGGCATGTTTGAGCAATATATCATTTAGTGACAACTTTGTGCAAAAAAAAAAAAAAAAAAAAAAAATTTGTCTCTTTCCCGCAACTTGTGTCGCAATATAAAATATTCCATGGACTCGACATGCCTCTCAGCAAATAGCTTGGGGTGTCTACTTTCCAAAATGGGGTCATTTGGGGGGGTTTTGAACTGTCCTGGCATTTTATGCACAACATTTAGAAGCTTATGTCACACATCACCCACTCTTCTAACCACTTGAAGACAAAGCCCTTTCTGACACTTATTGTTTACATGAAAAAGTTTTTTTTTTTTGCAAAAAAATTACTTTGAACCCCCAAACATTATATATTTTTTTAAAGCAAATGCCCTACAGATTAAAATGGTGGGTGTTTCATTTTTTTTTTTCACACAGTAATTGCGCAGCGATTTTTCAAACGCATTTTTTGGGGAAAAAACACACTTTTTTTAATTTTAATGCACTAAAACACGCTATATTGCCCAAATGTTTGATGAAATAAAAAAGATGATCTCAGGCCGAGTACATGGATACCAAACATGACATGCTTTAAAATTGCGCACAAACGTGCAGTGGCAACAAAATAAATACATGTTTAAAAGCCTTCAAAAGCCTTTACAGGTTACCACTTTAGATTTACAGAGGAGGTCTACTGGAAAAATTACTGCACTCGATCTGGCCTTCGCGGTGATACCTCACATGCATGGTGCAATTGCTGTTTACGTTTGACGACAGACCGCCGCTTGCGTTCGCCTTAGCGCGAGAGCAGGGGGCGACAGGGGTGTTTTTTTTTTTTTTTTTTTTTTTCTTTATTATTTTTTTGCTTTTTTAATCTTACTTTTAAACTGTTCCTTTCATATTTTTTTTTTTAATCATTTTTATTGTTATCTCGGGGAATGTAAATATCCCCTATGATAGCAATAGGTAGTGACAGGTACTCTTTTTTGAAAAAATTGTGGTCTATTAGACCCTAGATCTCTCCTCTGCCCTCAAAGCAAATGACCACACCAAGATCGGTGTGATAAAATGCTTCCCCAATTTCCCAATGGCGCTATTTACATCCGGCGAAATCTAAGTCATGAAATACTCGTAGCTTCCGGTTTCTTAGGCCATAGAGATGTTTGGAGCCACTCTGGTCTCTGATCAGCTCTATGGTCAGCTGGCTGAATCACCGGCTGCATTCTCAGGTTCCCTGTTGAGACAGGAGAGCCAGAGAAAAACACGGAAGACGGTGGGGGGGGGGGGCATTCCCTCCCACGGCTTGTAAAAGCAGTCTAGAGGCTAATTAGCCGCTAGGATTGCTTTTACATGAAAGCCGACCGCTGGCTGAAAAGAATGATACCAAGATGATACCTAAACCTGCAGGCATCATTCTGGTATAACCACTCAAAGTCGTGAATGGCGTACCTGAAGACAAAAAAATGGTTAACAATGGTTAACAATAAAGCACAGTAAAGTGTAAATAATTACACACCTGAAAAACAAACATGATAAAACATAATAACAATAACAATAACAATCAATAACAATAACAATAACAATAACAATAACAATAACAAGCAATAACAATAACAATAACAATAACAATAACAATAACAATAAAACATTGCAGAATAGAATACAGTAAAAAAGAGCAGAACAATAGAGAGAGAGAATAGAGAGAGAGAGAACAATAAAACAACAACTATTTTTTTTTATTTCATATTTTTTTTTTTTTTTTACACTTTTTTTTGTAACTAACTTTTATAACGGTAACCGGTTCCAGGTTCGGGTCTCTCAAAATGCGATGGCATCTTGGGAGACCCTGTGAAAGTGTGCCTAGTCTGTGCAATGCTGTACCCTACGCTAATACTCAACTAGTGAATGGTAGCGTTCAAAACATTCACCAATGCAAAGACCAGGATTGTCAGGACAGGAGGGACAATAATAGCGGGTGTCACGCCTATATCCGCGCTTGCTGCAGACACGACATCTTTTTTGGGGGGTTCGCTGGGTAGGGGTACTCGGGAGGACATAAAAATGCCTCTCATGCAGCCGACTGCATTTGGTTGGGGATGTGAATGGGGGAAGTACGGGCGCTGCAGAAGCGGTGGGTTCCCAATTAGGATTGGCGAATGCAGCAGGAAGGGCACTATGGGCACGACGGGCCTGTGTTTGTCTTTTTGGTGGCAGCGGGACACTACTTGTGCTTGCCACCTCACCAGCTTGAACTGCACTTATGGGACTCGCCACGTCACCACGTGTTACTGTAGTGCTGGTTTGACTACGACCGGGGTGTACTAGGCCGCTGGCGCTTGCCAGTTCACCAAAACACTACCAAAAAACTGTTAGCGATCGCAGGGATCAGGCCTGACTCTGCGAACGCTGCAGTTATGCGTTTAGTGTTTTGTAAGTGACAGTGATCGATCGATACCGCACTTGGGTGGGCTGGGCTGGGCCGGGCGGAGGGGCAAAACGCAGGTGCTAGCAGGTATCTGGGCTGATCCCGCTAACACTGCGTTTTTGGGAACCCTAAACTGCTGGGGACACTAGTATAGATCTGATCGGATCAGATATTGATGCGATCAGATACTATACCACTAAGGGAGGTGTACAGTGCGTGCGTGGGTGTTAGCGGTACTGGCGCTAATCTGACGCTGCCTGGGGCTGGTGCTTGCCAGTTCACCAAAACGCTACAAAAAAAACTGTTAGCGATCGCAGGGATCAGGCCTGACTCTGCGAACGCTGCAGTTATGCGTTTAGTGTTTTGTAAGTGACAGTGATCGATCGATACTGCACTTGGGTGGGCTGGGCTGGGCCGGGCGGAGGGGCAAAACGCAGGTGCTAGCAGGTATCTGGGCTGATTCCGCTAACACTGCGTTTTTGGGAACCCTAAACTGCTGGGGACGCTAGTATAGATCTAATCGGATCAGATATTGATGCGATCAGATACTATACCACTAAGGGAGGTGTACGGTGCGTGCGTGGGTGTTAGCGGTACTGGCGCTAACCTGACGCTGCCTGGGGCTGGTGCTTGCCAGTTCACCAAAATGCTACCAAAAAAACTGTTAGCGATCGCAGGGATCAGGCCTGACTCTGCGAACGCTGCAGTTATGCGTTTAGTGCCTTGTAAGTGACAGTGATCGATCGATACTGCACTTGGGTGGGCTGGGCGGAGGCACAAAACGCAGGTGCTAGCAGGTATCTGGGCTGATCCCGCTAACACTGCGTTTTTGGGAACCCTAAACTGCTGGGGACGCTAGTATAGATCTGATCGGATCAGATATTGATCCGTTCAGATACTATACCACTAAGGGAGGCGCATGCTGCGTGTGTGGGTGTTAGCGGTACTGGCGCTAATTTGACGCTGCCTGGGGCGACGCATATCGCCGCCGGGCGATCGGGGGGCTAAACCTTTATTCGGTAATAAACGGCGGGTTCCCTGACACTATAAAAAATAAACAAACTAACCAGCGTCACCCGTATCGGTTATACGGTGATCAGTGGTGAAAGGGTTAACTAGGGGGCAATCAAGGGGTTAAAACATTTATCAGATAGTATATGGGGGTCCCTGACGCTATAAAACGCTGACGGCGAACCTAAATATTTACCTCACTAACTAGCGTCACCAGCGACACTAATACAGCGATCAGAAAAATGATCGCTTAGCGACACTGGTGACAGGGGGTGATCAAGGGGTTAAAACTTTATTAGGGGGGGTTAGGGGGGTACCCTAGACCTAAAGGGGGGTAATATACACTGTCCCAACACTGTCACTGTCACAAACTGACACTATGCAGTAATCAGAAAAAAAAAAAAAAAAAAAAAAAAAAAAAACTGCTGGTGTCAGTTTGTGACAGGGGGGGGGGGGTGATTGGGGGGGGATCGGGGGGCGATCGGGGGGGGGATCGGGGTGATTTGTGTGCCTGGCATGTTCTACTGTGTGTGTAGTGTTTGGTGCACTCACATACTTGTCGTCTCTCCTCGGGCCGGAACGGAAAATACCGACCCGAGGGGAGATGACATCACTTCCTTTGCTGCTGTTTAGCATACAGCAGCAAAGGAATGATTTCATTGGCCGGCGGCGATCGCGAGGGGGGGGCCACGAACGGATGGTCTCCCCCTCATCACCGATCGCCGCTGGACAAACGACGACCGCCTCGGGCACCGGGGGGGGGTCCGATCGGACCCCCCACCCGCGGAAGGCAAATCACGTACATGTACGTGATTTTGCCTGTCCGTGCCACTTTGCCGACGTACATCGGCGTGAGGCGGTCGTCAAGTGGTTAAAGCGGGGTTCCACCCAAATTTTGAACAATATCTGTATGTATTCTCTTCCTTGCCTAGATGCTGACATGCCTTTTAAAAAAATTTAAATCGCCGTAATTGCCTTTTATTTTTTTATTCTTCTTAGCAGTTCCTGGTTCTCCTCCCGTGGGAGTAGGCGTGTTTCTAGCCTCTCCCAGACTCCGCACATGTGCGGGAACGAGCGGTGAATGCTGGGAGCACAGCATTCACCGGATCCAGGAAATAAATGCTTGTGGGCTTCAAATGCCCACAATGAAGATGGAAACCGCCTGCAGTGAATAATATAAGTTATTCTTTCCGACGAAATCTGACACAGGCGGACATATTACACACAACATGTGAGTATGAACTAAAAAAAAAAAAAAAAAAAAACGATAGATAGGTGGACCCCCGCTTTATTCTTTCAGCATAACAACGACCCAAAGCATACATCCAAATCAACAAAGGAATGGCTTCACCACAAGATGATTAAAGTTTTGGAATGGCCCAACCAGAACTCAGACCTGAATCTGATTGAAAATCTGTGGGGTGATCGGAAGGGGTGTGCACAGGATATGTCCTCGCAATCTGACAGATTTGCAGTGTTTTTGCAAAGAAGAGTGGGCAAATATTGCCAAGTCAAGATGTGTCATGCTGATAGAGTCATATCCAAAAAGACTGAGTGCTGTAATAAAATCAAAAGGTGCTTCAACAAATTTTTAGTTTAAGGGTGTGCACACTTATGTAACCATATTATTTTAGTTTTTTATTTTTACTTCCCTCCTTCTAAAACATTTCAGTTTGTTTTTCAATTGGGTTGTACAGTTTCAAGGTCACATTAAAGGTGGAAAAATTTCTGAAATGATTTCTCTTTGTCTCATCACAGAAACTTGACATTTTAACAGAGGTGTGCAGACTTTTTATATCCACCGTGTGTGTATGTGTGTAAATATATATATATATATATATATATATATTATTATTCTGCCTACAAATTGGATCACTCCATGTCCTCACAGGGATGTCTGTAAATACAAAGGCATTAAAGAGATGAGTTATGAAGCTCTGTGCTTGTGTATGATGCTTCAAAGAACAAAAGAACATATTGCTGTTAAAAGCATATTTTATTAATACCACAAAGGTTTTTGGTGGAAATAATTGAGTAGCCTGCATTTCTTTATTTAAAGTGTGGCTATCCCACAGTGCTGAACAGCTGGCAAAATGTATAGCGATTTCTTCTTTACAGGGCCAGATAGGTTAGTCTTAGATCGTGAATGTCTGTAAATGTAGCAATTTTAGTGTTAGGGTGGACTTCCCCTTTAAGAATTGCACGTCCACTCTGTGTCATTTGAATATCTCTTCTCTATCCCTATCTTATTTTGTTATTTTTAGGAAAATTGCAAAGATTTCAAACAAACTTCATCACATTGTCATTATTGGGTATTGTTTGTAGAATTTCGAGTTCAATCCATTTTGGAATAAGACTGTAACATAACAAAATATGGAAAAAGTGAAGCACTGTGAATATTTTCTGGATGCACTGTATGTTGCTTTTGACATTCATCTCTAAGTAAATCTGACTCATTACTGACATGACTTTGGTAGGAGAAGTTTGCTCTTCTACCCATAACTGATTAATTGAAAAGTACTACACCCCCAATCTCAGTATATAATTAGACCATCTGTACGGGGCAGCACAGGCAGGGGTGGCATCAGCAACTATCATCTTGGATAAAGTATTAATCTTGGATTAAGTATTGCACTACCTCTCTCACTTCAACTACTGCACGTAGAGAAAATCCACAGCAAGCTCCTTTGCAAAACACTAAACAGACTGCAGGTGACCTGTTTCCCCATCTAGCACTTTCATCTCTTACCCAGTTTACTTATTAATCTCTCCACTCTGCGCTCTCCTTCTCTCCTTCTCACAGTTGTGCCCTCTAGCCTTAAACTCTCTTTCCTTCACCCCTCTTCTCCACCCCACAGCCTATTTTATCACTTCCTTAACATCCTCTCATGCAGTCCCTTTTAACTCAAAGGAGATCGCAAATCACTTCAAAAATAAGATTGATACAATTTGTGATGGGATTTTCACTGTACAGATACACCCCCCCCCCCCCCCCCCCGCTGCATTCCATGTCCACCTGCAAACTCAATACTTTCCTCATTTAACCCTTCTACTACAGGGGATGTCACTAAACTTTTTTTCTAATACCCACCTGTGACAGACCCAACTGGGACAGAGTCTTTTGGAGGGCACTGCAGGGTAGCCTCTTGCCTAATGACAATTGGCCCTGGCTTTTGAGGGGGCTTTATTCTTTGGGAGATGTGTGCCTGGGGGATCTTTGGAGTGGTTTTGCTTCAGATTCCGGTCCATGTCTCCCCGAAACACGCAGACTGGGAATCTAGGACCTGGATACAGATTTGGGGCCCATGTGCCCAAACCAGCAATGTCTGCTTCAACCTCCTTCCTAGACTCAGAGACTCTAAATAAAAGTTTATAATCAGCTTAAAACAATCTGATGTTGAGGTTTCCTGCTGCTGTGTGTAAATCTGTTTATTAAGGTGTATAATGTATAATGCCCCCATTGTGTGCCTCCTAGATGTGACTTCCCATTGTTAATTGAGTCACCCATAGTTTCTGTCTGTCTGCTAATCCTCTTGGAGATGTGATTAGCATTGTGTCCACTTTACCTTTTTACTGAACCATTGTGGGATGTTTATGTGTTTATGCTTATATTAGCTGTTCATTAGACGTCTTGTTAGATGTACTGATGTTATTACTGTTTAAAGTTTGCATTGTTTAGGATAATGTGATCAAACTCTTTTCTGATTTTGTGTGGTATGAATTCTGTGTGAATTTACAATAAAGGGTCAGTTCCAGTTTGCAGCTTTTGTACCTAAGCTGGTGTGTCATCTAGTTCTTGGGTGCAATACTCAGCTGTAATACCTTGTTCCTGGTTCCAGAGCAGAAGAGTAAGCTGTATCTTGGCAGAAGCACCCAGGGTGGGTGCCAGGCAGTCTGTCACACCACCTAACCACCTGCCTCCTAGACCCTATTACCTTGCAAGTACTACAGTGATCCTCTGGCTCTATCCTACACTTGTACCTTCAATCTCTCCATCTCTACTGACATCTTCCCCAAAGCTGTAAAACATGCAATGGTCACCCCCATACTTAAAAAGCCTTTGCTGGATCCCACCAATCTTAACAACCTATCAGGAACCATGAATCAGACAGAGACAGAAGTATAGTTAAATCACACTTGTTTAATAATAGTAATAAAAAGGTAAACCGAGTAAGCGTAGTCAAAACAAGCCAGAGTTCAGTAACCGGATCAGGTAGTCAGCCAAGCCAATGTCAGAGAGCCAGAGGTAAATGTAGTAGTACAGCAAGCAGGATCAGGAGCCAGAAGGGACGTCAGCCGAGCAAGTCGAGCGTACGCAATACCGCGCACAACATAAGCCTCCCACTGGCCTATAAAAGCCACTCTGTGCCATGACCAGATTGCTGGTTTGTCTTTCAGCTCCCCGTGTGTTTCCTGCTTTGTATCCTGATTCTTGATTACCTGTTGTGACCCCGATTGAGCATGACCTGCTCTGATCTCTACCTGCATCTGACCCTCGGCTTGCCTCTCGGACTTCACTTGCTTACTGTGTTTGACCCTCGGCCTGTCTACAGATATTGCTTCCTGTCTCCAGTGATTGACCCTCAGCCTGCTCCTGGACTTTGCTATTGTCTTCAGTGCTCGACCCCTGGCTTACTCACAGACTTTGCTTCCAGTCACCTGTGTTTGACCCTCGGCCTGTCTACGGACTTTGCTATCAATCTTCAGTACTAAGTCATCAGCCTGCTGAGAGACCTGCTAACAGTCCTTTCAACTAGACTGTTTTTGCCTATCTAGAGACTCTTACTAGTCAACGGTGTTTGACCCCCGGCCTGTTGTTGGATCAGCTGTTCATCCTCCTTCTTGAGCTTCAGCATCTTCCAGACCTGCCCAGCCTGCTGGTGACTCGTGCCACTTTGTGCCCTTCACCCCCTGTACCATCTCCAAGAGTGGAGTGCGCTTAGTCGCAAGAGGTTACCGCTCTCAGCATCTCGGCCTCGATGAGTACCCTTATCTGACAGAAGGGCTGAGCCCAGCCCTGACACAACCTAAGACTTTGTTCCTCTTTGTTCCCTTTCAGGCAGGGATCCAACCTGTCTCATGTGGGGGTGCAGAGGATGGACAGAGGATGGGAGGTCAGCAGGGCAGAGTACAGAGGGGCAGGTGGCGCAGAGTACAGGAGTCAGCAGGGCAGAGTACAGGGGTCAGCAGGGCAGGGCAAGGTACAGGGGGACAACAGGGCAGTGTACAGGAGTTAGTAGGAAGTAGGAGAGGGGTTAGCAGGGTGCAGAACATGGGTCAGCAGAGCAGTGTACAGGGGTTGGCAGGGTAGAGGACAGGGGTCATCTGGGCAGTATACAGGGGTCAGCTGGGCAGTATACAGGGGTCAACAGAGCTATGGATAGGGGTCAGCAGGGTGGAGGACAGGTCAGTTACCTGACAGGGCCCCCCAAAATATGAAAAAGATTGTTTTGCTAAAAATACACTAAAATAATTATTACCGGACACAACATTACTTACAAAGTTCTTGCAAAATCTAAAAGATAAGAACTGTATTGTGTTAATAATGTTCTGGGTATAAATGAGGTTTTAGGGCTCATTTACATGGGTTCTGTGACCCATATGGTGTGAATCAGTGTTTTTTTAAATGTGGCTGGAGTTATGTGTATGCAGGCAATGTTACGCTATGGGGATGCAGCACCTGTAGAAACACAGCCACAGGTCCTAATTTGACAGGTGTGTGGATGCATGTGTATGGCCCTGAACATAGACAGTGTGCATTCAGGGCCACTCACCCACTCCTGCACACCTGTCAAATTAGGATCTGCGGATGTGTTCGTATTGCCGCTGCGTTCTCTTAACAGGTATCCAGATAGGCGCAAACTGCTAATTTAATTCCTCAAACCCTTTCTCTATAACCTCGGCTGCACTGGACAGTGCATTAACAGTTTACTATGCTTCCGTTATGAATCAACACAGTGAGTGATCGGTACCGATCATCACTCACTGTGTTCATTCAAGAAAGGAAGGGCTGGTAAATATAACATATTTACCAGCAATTACAGAACTGATCCTCTGTGTGGCTCTCTCTGCTTTCAGCTGCTACAGAGAGAGCCACACAGAGGATCAGTTCTGTAATTACCAGCTCATTTCCTCCCCAGCGTGCCTCTTCCCCGACTTCTCTTTCGAGATGGATGGCACAACTATCAGTCCATCCCCACATGCCAGGGTGCTAGGTGTAACTCTGGACTCTAGTCTTGTTTCAGCCCCAGATCCAATCACTGTGTAAATCATGCCACCCCAGTTTCTGCAACATCTCCAAAATATGCCCCTTCTTGATCAACAACACCACAAAGCTTCTAATTCACGCCTCTTATCTCGACTACCGCATCTCCCTTCTCATTGTCTTACCTTTACATAGGCTATCTCCCCTTCAGTCCATCATGAATGCTGCTCACCTTACCAGCTGTTCAGTTTCTGCTATCCCTCTCTGCCAATCCCTCCATATTGGCTTCCGCTCACCCAATGAATAAAAGTCAAAATACTAACAACAGCTTGCAAAGCCATCCAAAACTCTGCCCCCAGCTAACCTTGTCTCAAAATACCAACCAAACTGCTTTCTTTGCTCCCTCGTCTCCTACTCCCATGCTCAACTCCAGAACTTCTTCAGAGTGTCTCCCATCCTATGGTACTCCTTACCCCAATCTGTCTAAGGCCCCTTTCACAAGGGCGCCTTCATTGAAGGATTCCGCTTGCTCAGTGGGGGATCACTCTGCTGATCCCTGCTGAGCAGGCGGATGACAGGTCCATCTCCACTCACTGTGCAGTGCGAAGATGGACCCAGTCCCGCTCTCCTCTATGGGAAGATAGGGTGAAAACAGACTGCCTGTCCGTTTTTATCCAATCCTATCTGATCCGCCAGAAAAATGGAAAATAGGATCAACATCCATCTGGATTTGGCAGACAGGATCGAATAGCGGCGGATGTCAGCGGACATGTCACCATTGACATCCACCGCTCCATAGGGGCGCATGGTGGGTCCGATCAGGTTTGCCTGAAAAACTGATAGGCAGACCTGATCCCATGTGAAAGATAACTGTTTCCTTCTCTATCCACCTTTAAACAATCCCTAAAACCCATCTATTAGGGTCGATCGTCTCTCTGGGGGGATGTTAGCTTTGAGCACCAGCCGCCTCTGCTGTTGGTGCTATATATATCCAGTGTAATAATAATAATCACTATGCTGCTCCTCCTTCACTGTCCAATCACAGGTTGGGGGTGGGGTCATGACTGCCTTGGCTCAGAGGAAGTGGGATGAGCAAAGCTTGCTGTGCTGTCATTCAGCCCAGAAGACTGAGGACATCTTGTGGCAGAAAAAGTAACTGTGGTGAATAGTTTTCGATTGAAGGCGAATATTGCAGCAAAAGCAACTTTTTTATTTTATATTTTAATGGGCTCTTATTTTTTCTGTTTTTGTTTTGGATGGAGTTCATCCAAGGGGGCGACTTGCATTGACTTCTATACAGAAGTCGTTTCGCAAGTGGCCGTTGAGTCGTGTCCTGGGTCGCCTGAGGCAGTCGCGCTGTAAGTCGTGTTGCCTCAGTCTGAACCGACCCTTACTCCACTTTTGTGGAGATAAACATCCCCCTCTGGGTGCTCTATGTACATTGCAAGGATTATAACAAACTTTGTTGCAGATTCCTACCTTCTGTTATTCTGAAGAAATCCCTGTTTGTTCCTCTGTGCCCCTGTGCTGAGTCTAATGGCCCGTACACACGATCTGAATATCGTACGACAGATCAGATTTTTTCGCTTAATAGTCGCAAGTAGACATTGAATAGGTAAATAAATTCACGAAAATTCTCATATGACAGAAAAAAAAGATCAGAAGTGATATCATGCTTGTAATTTATTTGTATTGTATTTTCGGACGACAACTATACTGACTAAACGAAAATCGTACGATCTGGAATCGTACGAGGAAAATTTTCGTGCATGTCCGATCGAATAATATCGGATGAACTGTCGTAATCGGCTGTCGAAAGCAGTGTACACACGATCCAAAAATTGTACGATTCTTCCTTGGACGACAGTTTTCGTACGATATTCGGATCGTGTGTACAGGCCATAATGGGAATGGTTTCATAATTATCAGTCAGCTGTGGCACCTGCAGGGCACTAATGAGGAAAGCTGCTGGGCCTGCATCCCTTTAGGCTGGGTTCACACTGGTCCGACAAACGCTCCGACATTGGGAGCTCATGTCGCATGACGTGTGAAATGTAATGTTTCCCTATGGGAGCCGTCCTAACTGGTCCGACACAAGTCGTTCCGACTTTAGAAATGCTCCCTGTACTACTTTGGTCCGACTTTGATCCTACTTCAGCCTATTGACTATCATTGAAGTCGGATCAAAGTCGGATTGCCGTCTTGCATGATCCGACTTCGGCAGGCGACTTGTGCTCAGATGTTCTTGAGGGGGAACTCCGCGCCAAATTTTAAATAAAAAACCGGCATGGGTTCCCCCTCCAAGAGCATACCAGGCCCCTGGGTCTGGTATGGACCTTGAGGGGAACCCCCTACGCCGAAAAAACGGCGTGGGGGTCCCCCCCAATCCATACCAGACCCTTATCCGAGCACGCAGCCCGGCCGGACAGGAATGGGGGTGGGGACGAGCGAGCGCCCCCCCCCCTCCTGAACCGTACCAGGCCGCATGCCCTCAACATGGGGGGGTTGGTGCCTTGGGGGAGGGGGCGCGCTGCGGCCCCCCACCCCAAAGCACCTTGTCCCCATGTTGATGAGGACAAGGGCCTCTTCCCGACAACCCTGGCCGTTGGTTGTCGGGGTCTGCGGGCGGAGGGCTTATCGGAATCCAGGAGCCCCCTTTAATAAGGGGGCCCCCAGATCCCGGCCCCCCACCCTATGTGAATGAGTATGGGGTACATGGTACCCCTACCCATTCACCTAGGGAAGTGTCAATAAAAAAAACCACAGCACACAGGTTTCAAAATTAATTTATTGGGCAGCTCCGGTATCTTCTTCCGACTTCTCCCGGTGTTCCGCCTCTTCTCCCGGGCCCCGCCGCTATCTTCTTCCAGCTCTATTGCCAGCGAGGGGCCCGGTCTGCTGCCGCTGTCTTGTCGCCGCTGTCTCGCCGCTTCTTCTCTTCATCTCTGCTTCCGATGTTGACACGGCGCTCTCCCCGGCTGGAATGCTCTCTGTGCGCTCTGCTCTGACTTATATAGGCGGTGACCCCGCCCCCTTATGCCGTCACAGTCCCTGGGCATGCTGGGACTGTGACGTTTTAGGGTTGTCGGGAAGAGGCCCTTGTCCTCATCAACATGGGGACAAGGTGCTTTGGGGTGGGGGGCCGCAGCGCGCCCCCTCCCCCAAGGCACCAACCCCCCCATGTTGAGGGCATGCGGCCTGGTACGGTTCAGGAGGGGGGGGGGGGGGGCTCGCTCGTCCCCACCCCCAGTCCTGTCCGGCCGGGCTGCGTGCTCGGATAAGGGTCTGGTATGGATTGGGGGTTCCCCTCAAGGTCCATACCAGACCCAAGGGCCTGGTATGCTCTTGGAGGGGGAACCCATGCCGGTTTTTTATTTAAAATTTGGCGCGGAGTTCCCCCCTAAAGATTCATACCAAACACAGTGCCGGCATTGGCGGGGATCCAAGTCGGATCCCCGTTCATTGAAAGTCGGACACATGCCGGCTTCATGTCGCAGGGCAAAGTCGGATCCAAAGTAGGACGGCTGTCGTGTCGCACCAGTGTGAACCCAGCCTTAGACATGATTTCCTATTGGGAGTATCTCACCATAAATGACATTTCTGTTGCAGGATATGCCTGAAATCTGACTTGTATCTTAGGCAGACTTCTGGAAACATTGGTGAGACAATCACACAAGCAAGAAATATGTTTCTGTGGCGTGGTCAGTACGCATTATGTGTACAGAACAACTCCAGGTAGCCGCATTGCATTTATAGAAAATTACAGTGGCTGCAGATTGAAAAGGAAAGGTAATTTTTAATCAATTACAATATGACTTGTGTCGCAATTGTATATGCGGCTATATTATTTTTTCTTTATTTGCTATTTTTTTTCCCCCACGAAAGTCGAGTTAACCTTTAAGTGGTCGCAAAACGATCACTTAATGTAACAAAGAAAATGTAAAATTGGATTGGTTGAATTTGATTGGATTACCTGCTTTTTTTTAATGGAAAATATTCAGTCGTGGATCAAAATGATTGCTTAGCGCAGGCAATTTTATTGAAAATATAATCCTTTAGTCCAGGGGTCTCCAAACTTTCTGAACAAAGGGCCAGTTTACTGTCCTTCAGACCTTAAGGGAGCCGGACTGTGGCCATTGGGAGTTGAAAATCCCTTGGTGTAAATGAGAGTAAAGAATGCCTCATCACTGGGGTCAGTGGGAGGAATAGTCCCCCATCGTTGGTGTCAATGGGAGGAATTCAGCCCCATCATTGGTGTCAGTGGGAGGAATAGTTCCTCATAATTGGTGTCAGTAGGAGGAACAGTGCCCCATCATTGGTGTCAGTGAGAGAAATAGTGCCCCATCATTGGTGTCAGTGAGAGGAATAGTGCCCCATCAATGGTGTCAGTGAGAGGAATAGTGCCCCATTATTGGTGTCAGTGGGAAAAGTAGCGCCCAATCATTGGTGTCAGTGGGAAGAACAGTGTCCCATCATTGCTGTCATATAGAAATAGTTCCTTGTATCAGTGGGAGGAATAGTGTCCCAAGGGCCTGATAAAGGCAAGCAAAGGACCACAGTTTGGAGACCACTGCTTTAGTCAAAAGGACTGTGACAGCGAACAATTACATCATTATACATACTAAAAATATCTCGTTCACAGCCAAACAGCTAATCATTGGCTGGACTGAAAAAAAATTCTGTTCCCACAGTGTCTAGGTGACAGGTACACTTTTACATATGAAAAGCGCTTTCAGGCCTACTTCAACAAGGACTTGAAAGCGGCAAAACTCTCTGCTATTCAGCCACAGCTCATGTGTTGGACTGCTTCTCATTAATCTTTCAGTAACCAGGAAAAGAAGCATGTATTCGTTTCCATGGCAATTTGTTTATAACGACTTAAAGCAGAACTAAACCCACTGATTTAACTGTTTACCAAAACATGCCATGAGTGATGTCACAGTTGCTTGTGCTCTCACGTGAACTGTCTAGCCATCAAATGGCTGGTGTCATAACTGATCACATGTAGAGTTCATGCCAGCTGGATATCAAGCAGAAGCTAATATACAGTAGTGGCTTCCTTGGCTGTAAGGCAGGGGCGTTGCTAGGTCTGCAAAGATCTAGGGCTAAAGCCCATAGCAGCGGTCAGCAACTTTTTTGCAGGCTGGGGGGGGGGGGGGTGTTCCTCCAGTGGTAAGCTATTTTTCACGGGCGAAGGCTGGTGTTGGAGTTTCAATCATCATGGCACCATGATTGATATATGGTGTCAGGGTGATCGAAGCGCATTGTTTCTATTGTTACATTCTAATATATAATGGAGTGGTTCAACTCACCATAATGCAGAATCAGTGGGAGCCCTGGGCGTGTCACTTGCCACATCTCCTGCCACGAGATGCGGCATGTTGCTTGCCAGCGTCGCCTGTCACCAGATGCAACTTGCCACCATCACCTGCCACCATTTGCAGATTGCCACCTCACCTGCCACTATTTGCAGCTTGTCACTTGCCACGTCACCTGCCACCTGATGCAGATTCTCGCTTGCCATGTCACTTGTCACCATTTGCAGATTGTCACTTGCCACCATTTGCAGATTGCCACTTGCCACGTCACTTGCTACCATTTGCAGATTGTCACTTGCCACGTCACCTGCCACTATTAGCAGATTGTCACTTGCCACGTCACTTGCCATTAGATGTGGGTTGTCACTTGCCATGCCAGCCAGTGCCACCAAATGTGCATTGTCGCTGCATTGGTGGCAGGCTGGCAGCACTGGTCCATTTAGTAAAGGCAGGAGAGTGGAGATGCAGGGTGGGCAGTGAGAGATGATGTAATCTCTCTGCTCCCCGCCGCACCTCTGACATTGAAGAGGCCTGCGCTGTGAGGGGGGAAGAACGCTGATGTGTGGCGGGCAGTGAGAGATGATGTCATCTCTCTGCTCCTCATCACACATCGCTCCCACATTGAAGTGGCCCGGCTGTGAGGGCGGAAGAGTGGTGAAGTGGAGCAGGCGAAGAGAGATGATGTCATCTCTGCTTGTCCGCCCACTAGTCTCTCTCCTCCACCTCTAATGCAGCCTATGCTGTAAGGGAGAGAAGGGTTTAGTTCTGCTTTAACTCCCCCAGCACTGAAGACTTTAAAGGAAGTCTGTGGTGTTATTTTTAAAATATGTTTTATGGAGGTGAACTCCTTCCTCCATTTCAAGCCTCTGCAGTCCATGGACTCGCTTCCTCTGGTTCCCTTTACAACAAAACAGGGTTCCCTTGTCCTAAATAAACGAAACAGAGCCCACAAGTGAAGAATTTAGCACTCACCTTAACTTTTCTTAAAGCAGACACCAGACATACCAGTCCTGGCTGTCAGAACAGTGTTTTAGAACTTTGTCACAAGAAATGTCGGGAAATATACTTTTTTTTTGGTTCCTCCACCCTTCCATTTCCTGATTTCTTGGCTAGGCAAGAAGGATGTATGCTAGACCACATGCTGCTTCCTGGGATATTCACATTATATATTCCTGAAGGCTGCAGTCAGTAAAGGCTGCCATACACAGGCTGTATTTTAGCTGAATCATCCAAGGCCATGGGTGCCCCCCTGAACAAGCACCTTTTGTTGAAAGAGCCAGGTGGAAAATTCTCAGCCAATCAGTGGTTGCATCCAATCACATGTAGTCACTGTTCACCTCTAGAAATAGCTGTCAGAATACATTAGCCGGCACTGCACATTTATCCATCAATGCTTTCTAGCACGGATGGAGGAACCTGTCAGATTTTTTTTGATCAGCTCGCAAGATGAAAGGGTAACATTACTTTTGTGGGTGAAAAAAAGGCAAATAAAAAAAAATAATATATCGTAAACAATTGCGACTCAAGTCATATTGTAATTGAATGTTATAAATGAAGTCTCCTTTTTCAATCTGCAGCGTTGTATTTTTCTGTAAAATGAAATGCAATATGGCTACCTGGAGGTGTTCTTTACACAGATGGTGTACAAAACGCCCCCCTGAAAATGTATTTTCCCATTTGTGTGATTGGCTTACTGATTTTCCCAGAAGTCTGCACTATGATACAAGTTTGGCATCCCCTGCAACAAAAATGTAATTTGTGGTGAGATACTCCCAAAAGGAAATCACGCCTAAAGGAATGCAGACTCTGCCACTTTC
Source organism: Lithobates clamitans (assembly GCA_037952925.1). NCBI lineage: Eukaryota > Metazoa > Chordata > Amphibia > Anura > Ranidae > Lithobates > Lithobates clamitans. The sequence goes on from JBBGZY010000310.1 coordinate 3,057,956, forward strand.
CTCATTAGAGCTCTGCAGGTACAGCAATTGATTAATGAGTATAAAACATAATAAAGTTTCACTTAGCACATTGACATAAACAGCTATTTCTCAAAAATAGTGGAGTTACTCCTGAACTAAAAAAAAATTCTTTTGGTTGTACTTCTCCTGGGGATCACAGGAGTGCAGTTCGTTCTGCATTCCTGTGATCCATTTTTAGCTGACAGTGGGCTCAAGCCCGCTGTCGGCTGAAGTCACAGAGCCGGTCCAGGCTCTGAAAAGATCCCGACCATGGGTTCGGGATCCACCCAGACAAGCCTGGTCTGGTAGCTGGTTCAGCCTCTCAGCGATTTGCTGAGCCAGGCGCTCTGAGTGTATATATACTGCATATATATATATTTTTGTTATCCCACATTTCTCTGTTAAATTCCAGCAGCAGATGGGAAGTCACCCGTGCTGCTGCCAGAACATAGCACCGCTTACTGTATGTAGCTCATGCTTCTACAGTACATTATCACATTGTTTAGTTAATGAAATCGTTCGTTTGGGCCACCTTGGTCCAAAAAACTATTTAAAGTAACATGAAACCTGGAAGCTGCAGTGAGAAGCCAGCTCAAGTGAGATGGAGGAAATAGTATACTGGGCATCTGTTCTGTTATATTCATGTATCTCACCAGCCGTGTTCGGCCGCTATTGGACAAAACATGCAGCACGTTCCAACACCTCTTAACATGCTGCAGCACATTGTATTCCATAGAAAAAAAGCACTGCAATGCATTTTAAAGCCCAGTTCTGGGTAGGAAATAAGTATCCCTTAAAGTGGGGCTGTGTGTCCTTTTCCTATGGATCTTGCTGGTCTTTATGACGTCAGGACCCTAGGCCGCATGAGCAAAAGCTGCAGGGACCAGCAGTCTAGCTGTGGGCAGAAGTGGAGGATTGGGTACGTATGTTTCCTTTTATTGTTCCGCTGGACCTAAGTGAAAAATTAGCCCTTGCAGTGCCAGCCCATTTTTTATTTGCCCGGAGTTGGAGCACACTGCAGCATACATTCACACTACACATCACTATGCGCACAATAACACACGCCGTGTGGTGTGAACGAACCCTAAATGGTACTTTAATGACTTTTATATAGAATCTTTATTTGTAGAAACATTTGCCATAAAATAGTGCAGACAACCAGAAGAAAATAACATTCAAAAGTAAAAAATATCAACATTTTAGGCATTAAACAGTTGTCATCCGTAACATGTACATAAATCAGCAAACATTTGAGAGGCAGGAGAGGAAGCGTGGGGCCAACATGCCACCAAGCCAAGGTGAAACATAGACAACAGGAGAACAACGGAGTCACAGGTAGGCATCACAGGTGTGTTCAGTGGAAGGTGGGCTGTGTGCCCTGTGTGCATACCACTTAGCATGCCAAGTATTATTGGATTGTGTAATCGTCCCTCAGCAGTATAGTGTTAAGGGGAACCCCATCCCGCAGGCACTGGGCCATGCCGGAGTGAGCCCCCCCCAGGTGGACTGGCACACCCATTATTCTCAAGGTTAAGTCTAGAGTGTCACTGTTACGCATAAAAAAGTTTCAAACACCCATTCACTACCAATAAGGGTGAAATGGTTGAGAGGAGCAGGTGTAAAGAAGGTAAGAAACAAGAACAACCTTAAGAAAAACAAAACAAAATAAAAAAGGTAAAATAAAATAGAATGCAGATCTGAATTTACCACAAACAGCCTAAGGAGAAATTTGATAAAGAGAGCTTGGAATTTTTAGGCACAACAACACAAAGGTTACAAAAATATAAATTTATTTAGAAAAAAATGACAAAACGTATATAAAGTCACACTGATAAAATGAACCAATGTGAAGAATATATAGCTAAATATAACCAACGTATTGCTACATGGAATCTGACAACAAATAAATTTGCTGTATAGTAACGGTGAATCCAAGAGTATTATATTGCAGTGAAGTAATATCTTGCTCTACATGTTACGCACCTTGCGCTTCTTCAGGAGTATTTGAGTAACTATTTAAATATAAAGAAAGAGAATGCATAAGCAACATATAATGAATACAAACATTTAACAATTAATACAGTCTTCCATTTCACCCATCCTGCCATGGGGTGGATAGCCCACAAGGCGACCACACAGACAATAAGTTTTTGTCCTAATTTCCATGCGGATTGCGACACACGGGGTAGTATATCTCATGTCCTGTAAATGTGGAGCCTTTTATGTGGGGAAAACAGCCAGGCATTTTCATTCAAGAATCAAGGATCACATCTACTACTCAGCAAATGGTAAAATGTTAACTGCTGTGAGTAGACACCTGGCCTTTTACCATAAATTTGTGTCCTTGGTATCTTTCATTGCCCTGGCTGTGATCCCCAAAGATCCCAGTGGGGAGAATGGGACAAATTCATTCTCCAGATAGAGACTATCTGGATTGAGCGCTTCAATGCCACACATGCCCCTGGCATCAATGAGGCCCAATCGTACAAACCGTTTCTCTAAATTCCCCACATGACTCTCACATTCCTGACACTTTTTATATCCCTCATTGGATAGAATCTCCACCTATTTACGATTTTGATCATTTTGGTTATTATTCCTGTTTCTCTGTCTAATCAATTTATCTTTCAGTTCATATAAAATTTGATTCTAATACTCATTAATACTTCTACTTCAAACTCCAAATAATAGGTGCTTCTAACCTGTCCTCTAATTGACATATCCTGCATACATCCAAGCCCTCAAAAGATTGGCAATTTCGTTTTGCCATCTTTTCATGCTCTTCCCCATTATATACATATTCTTTTTTCGTTTAGAGTATTGTTAACCACTTTCCACCCAGCCACTGCATATGTACGGCCAGGTGGGCGCTCTCTCCTTCTGAGTGGACGTTCAGGAACGTCCCACGGAAGGAGGAGGATCGCGCGTGGGCACATGCAGCGGCGCGATCCTGATGCGCTCGTGTCACCCGGACACGGCGCATCTCAGATTGGCAGGAGGGCTCTGTGATTTGCCCTCCTGATCACATGACGGCCGTGTCCAATCACAGCTGTCATGTGATGTAAACAGAGAGCTGGTTGCTAGGCAATCGTCTCTCTTCTCCTCACACATTAGTTGTCGGTGAGGAGAGGAGAGGTGATCGCTGCACCCGGCTGGTGATCAGTGTGTATGAGCTGTTTTTTACAGCTTTTTACACACTTTTCACCAGCATAGTAACACACACTGTAAAACATAATGTCCCAAAACACATGTCCGCAAAGCACATGTCCCCAAAACACATGTCCCCACATAGTAAAAACACCTGTCCCCCACATAGGTCCCAGTTAAATCACATGTCCCAATGATTATCTGCACACATATGTCCGTGATCACCTGCACACATCTGTACATGATCATTTGCGTACATATGTCCGTGATCACACAAACTAATTATTATACACTTAACAGGATTTTTTTTACCAAAGACATGTAGCAGAATACATTTTGGCTTAAATTTATGACAAAATTTGATTTGATTGTATTTCTTTTAAAAAAGAATAAAGAAAATATTGTTTTTTTTCCAAATTTCCGCTCTTTTTTCGCTTATATCGTAAAAAATAAAAAACAGAGCCGTGAATAAATACCACCAAAAGATAGCTCTATTTGTGCGAACAAAATGATAAAAACTTCATTTGGGTACAGCGTAGCATGATTGCGCAATTGTCATTGAAAATGTGAGAGCTGAAAATTGGGCGAAAGTGCCCAGTATTGATGTGGTTAAAGTATATTATATGAGTGAATTACATTAGACTGTCACTCATGCATTGGACCGTTAAAAAAAAAAAATTGTACTGTGCTGTATCTGCAAAGCTTTTAAAACTGAACTTATTTTTTATTTCGTTACAAACCTTACAATTGGTCTTATTTCCCTTCGGAATATCCTATTACACATATAACAAAACTTTTCTTTTGGCATAGCGGATTTTTAAAGGATTAGAAGATTTTTCTTCCATCGCTCTGCACAGCTCGGGAAAGGCACAGATGAGCTATGCGTGGGTGACCGAAGGGTTAAATCTATACGCTATGCTAATCCATCATTCTGAGCCCTCATCTGACAATCAATAATTTATTCATGAAGATGCTTTCCCTTGTTAGGAGGTAAATTTGCTATTTATGACAACTCTATACACTCTCCTGAGATTAATCCCTGATATATTTAACAAGTGGGGGGGGGGGGGGGGGTGTTCTTTATTTTCTGAATGCCCCGGTAGCCTAGATCTGAAGTCTAATAAAAAAAAAGGTGTGCTCTTTTTTCATTGTGTTTTATATTTGCGGTGGCAGCATGAAGCAGAGGTGGGTTTTTACACTTCTCCCTGATTAATTCTTCCGCGCACTCCCTTTATCGAAGCCGCGGCACTGATTATGTTGCAGCTCACTCAGCGGGGACTTAAGAAATACTTTGCTAGCTAATTATCTTCTTTAGGAAGTTTTGATCTGTGTGAGAAAGAAACTTTCTGTTTCTTTGGTTCTGGAGATAAGTTATTTATTTTCGGATCAATCCAACTGTGAAAGAAAAAACCCCCGGGAAAAAAAGAAGACATACAGAAAAAAAATCTGAATTTCATCCATATACAGTCATAGAAAATTAGATTTTTTGGGTAAAGAGAAATACAGGCAACAAGAAAATTCATTCGATGAAATGCTGTTGTAAGGGGATGACAAGTCAGCTTAAAGTGTGTCTAAACCCAAAAAACAAAAATGTAATATATTGCAGCTTACCAGTCCTTAGATGGGGTGGGTTAGGTTAAGGGAAGGGGGGGGGGGGGGGAGGGGACAATAAGAACAAGTGAACTTTGTTTCAAAGTGCATTTATCCATTAAATCACTTAAACATCTTGACGGACTAATAATAACTGCTAAGCTAATAACTGAATTCTCTTATAAGTTCTAACCCCTTCATGCCGTCACGCCTTCTGGCCCTTTAAGAGCTTCTAAGAGGGCAATCGGGTCATGTGACTGCTGTGAGTGCCTATCACAGAGGTCATATGATCAGAAAGCTGCTGATCGCTACTATGCATCTGCAGCTTTCTGGCATCAGCAGAAAAGTGTTCACATAGGGCTGCATATATGTGGCCTCTCAGTCTTAAAGCCTACTTGCCGAGAGGCCGCATTAATGTGCCACATCAGCAGGAAGAGGTTAAAGTGGTTTAAAGGCTGAAGGTTTTTTTTCATCATAATGCATTCTCTGCATTAAGGTAAAAACCTTCCATTGTCAGCCTCCCCCAAATTCTTACCGAGCCCAATCTTGATCCAGTGCTGTGCCCAAGCACAGTGGCGTAGCTCTCTCTCTCCCTCATCACTGGACGCGAGCAGCGGAAGCTGTTGGCTCCTGTTACTGTAATTGAAATCCAGCGACAACGGAGCAGGGGGCAGGGCTGAGATGCACTGTGTGTGTCAATGGACACACAGAGCACAGCTCAGGATTGAGCCTGCAGGTGTGCCCCTATAGGAAGTGGTTTCCTATGGTGGCACACGGAGAAAAGGCGATGGCGGGAGACCCCAAAATACAAGGATGGGGGCTGCTCTGTGAAAAATCAAGGAGTGTAGAGAATAGGGCACTCTGGATAACAAGGAGACTTTAACAAACAGTACATGACTGGCTCTTGAAATGTGATTAATGCACCACGGCAGCACTTGGAATATAGGGAAAAAAAGCAGAGAAGAAGGCACTTCTAAGTGCAGTAATAAAACATTTTAATGACAAGGAAGGGTTAAAAACACTTACAAGATGAAAAACAGGCATATCAATGAATCCATAACGGTCAGCAGGATGCCTGCTGGGAGTAAAAACAGTTGCAGGCGGAAGTTCCTGCCAATCAGCGGTGGGAAACACTGTGTCTCTGATCCAAGCATGGAATTCAGGCAACCGGAAGTGACGTCAGAGTGGGCGGTACATGTTTCGGAGCATGCCCAGTCGCTCCTTCTTCAAACCAATTGGTTCTCCATCTTGGATCAGAGACACAGCGTTTACCACTGCTGGTCGGCTGAAATTTCCACCTGCAGTTGTCTTTACTTCCAGGAGACATCCCGCTGGATGTTATTTATTCATTGATATGCCTGTTTTTCACTTCTATCTTGTAAGTGTTTTTAACCCTTCCTTATCATTAAAGTGTTTTATTATTGCACTTAGAAGCACCTTCTTCTCTGCAAAAATCTCTCAATGCAAAATCGTTACACAGAGCAAGTAAGTATGACATGTTTGTTATTTAAAAATTACAATCACTTAAACATGATAATTCAATAGTTATATTTAATCTTCCTAAATGTGCACCACACAATCACTAGTAAATACACCAAACTGGTCCTTTTTCAGGCACTTCATGTTATGGGATGACAACTCTTTGCCTCTGCCTGCCAGTTGTGCTCCTGCATTGTCACACAATCACATGTGACTCTGGTTGAGACTACAAGTGATCCGACTAACACACATTGTGCAGACATAGCCTACTATGGAAGCCAGTCCAGAGCAATGATGTGCTACAAACGATATAGAGAGTGCATGTAGTGAGGAAGTGGCTGAAGAAGGCTAGAGGAGATCAGCATCCCTGATGAATGAAAAAATAAACAAAAAACATGGCAGTTGATTATAATATATACAGTGCCTTGAAAAAGTATTCATACCCCTTGACATTTTCCACATTTTGTCATGTTACAACCAAAAATGTAAATGTTTTTTATTGGGATTTTATGGGATAGACCAACACAAAGTGGCACATAATTGTGAAGTGGAAGAAAAATGATAAATGGTTTTCAAAATGTTTTACAAATAAATATCTGAAAAGTGTGCCGTGCATTTGTATTCAGCCCCCCTGAGTCAATACTTTGTAGAACCACCTTTCGCTGCAATTACAGCTAGAGAGTCACATTTTTGCCCATTCTTCTTTGCAAAATAACTCAAGCTCTGTCAGATTGGATGGAGAGCGTCTGTAAACAGCAATTTTCAAGTCTTGCCACTGATTCTCAATTGGATTTAGATCTGGACTATGACTGAGCCATTCTAACACATGAATACGCTTTGATCTAGACCATTCCATTGCAGCTCTGGCTGTATGTTTAGGGTCGTTGTCCTGCTGGAAGGCGAACCTCCGTCCCAGTCTCAAGTCTTCTGCAGACTCTAACAGGTTTTCTTCTAAGATTGCCCTGTATTTGGCTCCATCCATCTTCCAATCAACTCTGACCAGCTTCCCTGTCCCTGCTGAAAAAAAGCATCCCCACAACATGATGTTGCCACCACCATGTTTCACGGTGGGGATGGTGTGTTCAGGGTGATGTGCAATGTTAGTTTTCTGCCACACATAGCGTTTTGCTTTTAGGCCAAAAAGTTCAATTTGGGTTTCATCTGACCAGAGCACCTTCTTCCACATGTTTGCTGTGTCCCCACATTGCTTCGCGCAAACTGCAAATGCCACTTCTTATGGCTTTCTTTCAACAACGGCTTTCTTCGTGCCACTCTTCCATAAAGGCCAGATCTGTGGAGTGCACGACTAATAGTTGTCCTGTGGACAGATTCTCCCACCTGGGCTTTGTTACCATGGGCCTCTTGGCTGCTTCTTTGACTAATGCTCTCCTTGCCCGGCCTGTCATTTTAGGTGGGTGGCCATGTCTTGGTAGGTTTGCAGTTGTGCCATACTCTTTCCATTTTCGGATGATGGATTGAACAGTGCTCTGTGAGATGTTCAAAGCTTGGGATTTTTTTATAACCTAACCCTGCTTTAAACTTCTCCATAACTTTATCCCTGACCTGTCTGGTGTGTTTCTTGGCCTTCATGATGCTGTTTTTTCACTAAGGTGCTCTAACAAACCTCTGAGGGCTTCACAGAACAGCTGTATTTATACTAAGGTTAGATTACACACAGGTGGACTCTATTTACTAATTAGGTGACTTCTGAAGGCAGAAACCACTAGATTTTAGTTAGGGGTATCAGAGTAAAAGGGGCTGAATACAAATGCAAGCCACACTTTTCAGATATTTATTTGTTAAGCATTTTAAAAACCATTTATCATTTTCCTTCCACTTCACAATTATGTGCCACTTTGTGTTGATCTATCACATAAAATCTCAATAAAATACATTTATGTTTGTGGTTGTAACATGACAAAACATGGAAAATTTCAAGGGGTGTGAATACTTTTTCAAGGCACTGTAGGGCCATGGATAAGGGGGTACCTCTTTCCTTCTTTATGGGGCCCGGTCCAGCTGGGAGCCAAGGCAGCAGGGTGAAACGGATGTGGGCAGGGAGGGTGATTGGTGCAGGAGGGGGACAATTACTGGAAACAATCCCCTGTATGGCTCTCTCTGCAGCAGCTGAAATCTAGCTTCTTCTCCTCTCCCTCCCGCCTGCTTTCATCTGCTGCAGAGAGAGCCATACAAGGGATCGGTTCCAGTATTGCCTCTCCCTATAGCAAGTGATAATAAAAGGTGAAATCTTTTTTAAGATTTTGCTGGCAAGCTAATGATGATATCAGCTCCACTTACTGCCTCTGTGAGTTTGGGGGTGGGGGGTTCTGTGCTCATGGGGCAAGGTGCACTGCACTCACAGTCCTTCCTTGGTCTTTTCGATTAAGTGACTCTGGAAGTCATTTATCCCAAAAGACTGAGGACATCTTGTGGTGAAGAAGAGGCACTGCTGGAACAGCAACCCGATCTGCATCTATTTTTAACTTCTATTGGGACATAAAAATGGTCTGGAGTTGGGCTTTAACTGGGCTCCATGTTTTTGTTTTTTTTTGTTTTTTTTTTGCAGCTTAGCTTTAGTGAACTCTCATTTTTAAATAAATATGCTCACAGGTTAGCATGCATTAAGCAAAAAGCATAAAACAAATGTCACTAAATGGAAAGTACCAAACCCATGCCAACGCTTAGGAGACAAGGTCCCATTAAGCAGGTCCCTGGTTTATACAGATGATTAGATACTAGTAAGGAGATTATTGGAGTGCGAAGCACATCGTACATCAGAGAATTCTGGCACAAAGCAGAACCATGTCACCTTTCGACTTTTTCAAGACACAACAAAATCCATAGGCTAAGCTCACCTAATCAGTTCTGAGATTTAGCACTAATTTGTCATCGTCTTTAAATTATGGATATTGCTTGTTTTTAAGTCAGTTTCTCCAAGGTGGCAATGTACAACTTTTGGATAGCAAGTAAACAATAAAGGAACGACTAAGGTAGGAGTAGTTGTGCTGTGTTTACCTTTAGAGACCATTACCGCTGCTTTTGCTTCCATAAATTGCATACTTAAAAGAATAGTTCACCTTTTACCATAAAACTGCCTATGTAGATGGAGTGATGTCTGTAGATAAAAACAAACCATGCAACTTTGATCGAATTTCAATGATGCCCTTGCTATGGGTGTAGGCCATTTATGTCCTTTACGAGACCGTAAAATTAAGAAAGGCTTTTTTGGGACTTTATATGAAGAACATTGTCAACCAGAGCATGTCTCAATCCTGATTCATTGAAGAAAGGAGAGAGGTTTGGGACTTTATATGACACGTGTTACACACAGAGGGTAAAATTGATGCACAATGGCACATTTATTCATTCATAAAAATAACATAAAAAACATAGTATATAATAGGAAAAGAAAATGTTGAATATGAGCTGATATACTTACATTAACATTGGATAAAAAATACATGATTTTGCCAAAATTCAATATAATTCATATAATGTCTAAATACAAATGCATAATTGTACCTGGAATACTGCATCTAAAAGGCTCCACGTGTTTTGTGGATGGAACTCCACTACCTCAGGAGCAAGCGCAGCATGCATATCTACAAAAAATATGTATATAAAATTACTAATATAATATAATGAAAAGGAAAAAAAGGGGAAATTAACCCAGTATTACTTAAAAATCAGCTCAAGTTGGAATTGTAATGGTGGGAATCAAAGGTGGCCGATAATGAGTCTTTTAACCATGCTGGAGAACTTCTAGGTTGTTGCTAACTAAGCCCAGCTGTTACTGTTCACCTTCACCACAACAGGAGTGGGCTTTTTTTCTAATTCCAACCCCCTCACATGCACTTGCTCTACCCAGGTTCAGTAGTTTTGAGCTCACGACTGTGATGGTGAAGGTGAACAGTAACAGCTAGGCATCTATTAGCGAAGTCCTAGATGTTTTCCAGTCAAGGTTCATGAGGTACATAAATGGCCTACACATATAATAAGGGCATTATTCAACTGTAGTCCGAGATGCACAGTTTGTTTTTATCTACAGACACCCCTTACCTGTGTAGCACCCTCTAGCTAGGTGCTAGTGTACACAGTTGTTAGTGTAAGAAAGAGGGAGCCAGGCCTGGGTTGAATCTGGGTCAGGGCTGAGTAACTCAGGGAGGCTGAATGACTCAGCAAGCAGCACCTTTGTTAACTCCCCCTGCTCTCTGGAACCTTTAAGAAGCTTCCAGAAGTAGATTGTGGAGTCTAGGAGGAGCTGCTTGGAGTATTGATGAGGGCCCCAGCCAATCCCCAGCAAAATGGGCTGGCAGGGGGCAGACTCACTTCATAAATACTCATGGGTCATGTCAGCAGGGGCAGTCGGATGGAAGATGGAGAAGGAGTGCTGAATAGGCTGTCGGCAGCCCTTGAGGGTGCCCCCTAGTCTGGGGGGTGGGGGTGGCCTCGGCCTAGAGCTTGGGTGCTGGAGAGGAAATCTACAACACACCGAGGAAACCCTTCTTCTAGGCACGGAAGCAAGGAGAGGAAAGCAGGAGAAGGTCAGAACATCCAGGGGTTCTCCAGAGGAGTCAGCCGGGTAGGCTGGTGAGTGAGAAGTCTGGAAGGACTGTGGTGTCAGTCTGGGAGGACTGAGGAGAAGTAGCCAGGAGGGCTAGTGAAAAGGGCCGCTGCAGCCAGGCAGGCTGGCAGTGCCTGAAGGGGTAGTGCTGAGATCAGTAGCTAGAGGGTTGGAAGCTGGACACTGACTTTTGCCACACATTTAAATGGGCTTTTGGTTCCTGCCTCTAACAGGCTGTTGTTCTAAGATCTGACTGAGTGCTGTGTCAGGATCATCTTTTTGTCAGTGGAGTTCTGCAAGTAAGTGTGCTGGAGGAGCAGAGGAGTGTACATAGACTGTATATAGGAAAGTTGTCCCTGAAGTTGTTTGAAGTCAAGTGTCCAAGTGTCCACCCCATAATACCCCTACTCCCCATCCAAGTTTTATCCCCTTAATAAAATACAAAAAACCTCCCAAAGTGCTGGACTGTTTTCTGACTCTGGGTGACCATGGAAATTTGGTGTGCCTGGCTGTGCAGGGTGGAGGATCCCATTTTATCTGCGGTTCCTACATGGGGTGCTACGTGGTTTACGCAGGGTTGCAAATAAATTTAGTTTTTCAGGTATTAATCATCCTGGCTGATCGTTAGAAGATCCACTAATTCCTCTCTAACTCTGGATTGCTGTACCTTTTCTCTTCTGCCACCAGGTGGCGCTTGCTGGTGGCATTAGATTGACAAGGGTGTAGAAAGGACAGACTATGGATGGATGGGGTGTCTCAGCCAATTGGCAGGGGCTTCTTTGGTCTCTTGGCCTGCTGGGAGAGCCTATTTATTTGGGTGGAGTCAGGTGATCGGGGTTCTGTGCCACCTGGACGGCTGTCTGGGTGGACGTGTGTTATGTCGAACCGGGCTGCTAGGCCAGAAGCCTGAGGACACCTGGCTGCTAGGCTGTCTGAGGCCTATCCAGGAGCAAGAGAAGCAGCATAGGGTTGGGACTGCAGAATTGAAGTGTAACCGAGTTGTGAAGGTTCAGCCAACCGGGGAACTAGTTATGGTCGGAGGTAGAGGGGAAGCTGTTGCCACTAAGGGACCATCTACCTTGTTACCAGAGACTACAGTGAGTAAGCCGGAGCCAGTACCAGAGCAGTCTTCTCACCAGCCGGGGACTGTGAAGAAGGGGAAATCTTCAGGAGGTGCCAAGCTAGGGACCCAGCAGGACGGCAGGGGTGATGCTTGAGGAGCATCGAGTATCAAGCTTGGGACCCAGCAGGATGGCGGGGGGGGGGACGCTTGAGAAGTATACAACGTGCTAGCTGTGGAAGAGCTCAGGAGATTCTGTGACGATTGGATCTAGAGGTCTAGTGAGAGACTGAGAGCTCAGTGAGTAAAAATCTACAATTAGAGACTGTAATGTAAGAGAAGAACTGTGTTGCCAATAGTTAAGTACAACTACCGTTCACTACAACTACCGTTAGTGACTGTTACAAGCTTTGTTACCATAAGAGACAGAGGTCCTACCTATACAGAAGTGTTATCCGGCTGGAGGCCTTCCACTGTATAGCTGTCTACCTATAGAAGTCTCGAAGTCTGCCAATTATCATTGCATCTACTTAAGACTTGCCCTGGCCCTAACCCTCTCTCCCACAGTTCTGTTAAGAGACAATAAATCTCTTTTGCATCCAAAAAGTGTCTGGCGCCCATCACTCCATCTTGCATCACACACCATGACTGGTAACCCACTTTACAAAGATGAATGTCAGCTATCCCTGACTCTGGAAGTTGCCTTTAGGCCTTTGGAGGTCCGGGACCTTGCTATAGTAGTATCAGCTATCAACAGTATACAGTATACAGCTCTGTGTGTCGCAGTGAAAATGCGACTTCCCTTCCCACTGCCGATACAAAATCTGGTCAGCCATTCACACAAACCTTTGTATTTTCTGAATGAATACAAGTCTTCCTCTAATTGGCTGAGGTGGAGAGGAACATGGATGATGTCGCAATCTCCACCTCATCCAATCAAAGAAAGCCTTGTAGTCGTTCAAAAAATACAAAGCTACCTGTGAATGGCTGAGCAGTGTTCAACCTGACTATTGTTCCAGGAGCAGGATGGGAAACTGATGCTACGTACAGTTTATATAGTTGGTCCAAGCAAGCTATTTTAAAGTGACAGAAAACTTTGAGCTATAATCCAGAGCAGTCCCCTGCAGTACTATTTTCTTCCATATTATGTCCTCAGACTGCCAGCTGCATTAAACCAAATTCCTTTGAGCCCAGGATGTTATAGACCCACCCCCAGAACAGTGATGAGCTCATCTCTTTGTCACTCTGTTTACCTGTACTGTCAACATGCTCTTGTCAGCACATAAACTGATTGGCTTCCTGTACTGTTTCTAACACTCCCAGTCTGTATAGGACTTTAAGAGGCTGATAGCAAGTGACTTTCAGATACTTACACTGCTTATACTTACATACCTGCCAACTGTCCCGAATTTCCTGGGACATTCCCGAAAATTAGACCTTTGTCCCGGTCTTACCGTTTCCTGGGAAATGTCCTGGGGGTCTGTACTGATGGGGGGGGTTTCCTAGGGGGGTCTGTACATATGGGGGGTTTGGGTTGTCCTGGGGGGGTCTGTACTGATGGGGGGCGCCGAAGCAAAGGAGGAGGAGACATAGGGTGAAACCACCGCCCAGAGGGGCAATTGCGGGCCTGGTGACTGACCGACTGGGGGCGGGTGGAATGTTTGCCGCCCCCCCCCCACCCAAAAAAAAATATACCACCAGCCGCCACTGCATAGAAAAATATGTGAGTTCCAATATAACAAATATTTGCTTTTGGATTTAATACTGCTTGAAATGCTCTGGCAGATTGATGAATCCAGGCCTATACATTTCCCTCAGCACAGCTTTCCTTTAAGAAATATTAACCTTTAAAGCTTAATTTTCTATCTTGTTATTTTGTATTCTAGCCATCACTTATAACTTTCATGACAATCCTCATACTGTAACTTTATTAACACCATCATCATGAACCTGACATTGCATTACACCTACTCCTCATATGGAAGTGTCATGTCAGCACTATTAATAATTGAGTCTTGTTAGAGGAGTCATTAACCGGATGTTACTAGTGGCCAGGTGACAGGTCTAGCGGAATGTGGATCCATTTTGTCTCCGGGTAACATGTCAACTCTTCTGCCGTACAAATTAGTATCTGGCCAAAGTTCACAGCTCGCCCTGGGGGTCTGCTCTCCTGGGCAGCACATAATTACAGGGTTAATTTGGAATGATCTACAGATCACTGGCTGTTGCAATACCATCTGTAGTTTTGTGTCATCGACTCACTCACCCTTGCAGCTTGTCAGTTTTCTCTCCATTGTTAATAAACCAAAGTTATCCGATGCTGGTTTTATTTTTGTTTTAACTACTTCAATACCAAGTACTTTTACCTCCTTCCTGCCAATTTTCAGCTTTCGGCGCTGTCACGCTTTGAATGACAAATGCACAGTCATGCGACACTGTACCCATATGAAAATTTTATCTTTTTTTTCACACAAATAGAGCTTTCTTTTGGTGGTATTTAATCACCACTGAGTTTTTTATTTTTTGCTAAAAAAAAAAAAAAAAAAAAAAAGGATAAAAATGTAGAAAAAAAAGTTTTTTTCTAGTTTCTGTTATAGAATTTTGCAAATAAATAATCTTTCTTCATACATTTAGGCCAAAATGTATTCTGCTACATTTTTTTTGGGTGAAAATAATCCAAATAGGTGTAGATTATTTAGCCTGTAGGAAACTTTTAGAGTTTACAGACTATGGTATATATCTGAAAATCAGTCAATGTACTGACAGCCTCTCTCATTTCTTGAACCCTGAAAACACCAGGACAGTACAAATACCCACTCAAATGACCGCATTTTGGAAAGTAGACAGTCCAAGGTATTTAGTGAGCGGCATGGCGAGTTTTTTGAAGGTGTCATTTTTTGACACAATTTTTGAGAAAATAAAGAATTTTTTTTTCCATACTGTCACCAGTGCAATACAGCGTTGTCATATAACGGGTGTGATGTTGATCAGGGACACTGACTGGTGACAGTATGTATAAAAAAATAAAAATAATTGTAGTAATTTTTTTCTCAATTTTTTTTTTTACATTTTTTTTTTTTAACGATTTTTTTTATTTTTACTGTGACCAGAGCAATACAGCATTACCTTATTAACACTGTACTACGCTGGGGAAGTGATCAGAATTTTATTTTTTTACACATGATTGTTTGAGTTTCACTGGTATAAGCAACAATTTTTACTGAATGAAACTGATTCATTCAGTCTGTTTTGTTGTGATTGGTCACATCTATTCACATGGTACAGATGGGCTGTGATTGGCGCTGTCTGTACCAAGTGATCAGTGTGATCACAGCTAGCAACACAATTGTATACAATGAAAGTAAGCCATCCATTGTTTACAACTGTCATGTGACCTTCTGTGATTGGTTACAATCTTCACATGGTACTTGTAGCGGGCCGGTACGCTGATCAGTCATCGGCTGTGGCCGCCGCAGCACCGCACCCAGATCGACGCATGTCCCGCCCAGCCGTCATTTGACTATAGGTGGGACGTGGTTAAACTCTGTAACTGTGTATCAAACTCCTGCTTGATATACTGGGGGAGAGGTGGAAAGCCCCAGGTAAATGAAGCTGTAATTTTCTGTCTGTGCTGCTCTGCAGCTCAGAAGTGATCAAAGTGCTAGGAGGAGAAAAAACTGTTAAACCGGCCATTGATTGTTCGAATCCCTGCTGAACAGGAAAGAAAATCGCTCAATTCCCCCATCATCATGGGAATTCCTACCATGGCGGAGCTATTGTGTTCTTCCAGGCAGGGGGCGCGACATGCTGGTTGTACCCTAATCGATTGATGGATCGACTTGGGTAAATTCAGTCTGACCATACATGGGTTGAATCTCGGAAAATTCAACCCATGTATGGTCAGACTGATTTTACCCAAGTCGATCCATCAATCGATTAAGGTACAACCAGCATGTCGTGCCCTCTGCCAGGAAGAACACAATAGCTCTGCCATGGTAGGAATTCCCATGACGATTGGGGAATTGAGCGATTTTCTTTCCTGGCCTGCTTTGGGGCTGTTTAATAATCGCAATTCTGTGACAGGGCATTCCTTTATTTAGGTGGGTGGTCTGATGGTCCGTAAAACCACATCTCAACCTCCCATGAGAACTAGCCCTGAAACAGTCAAACATTTAATTCTTACTTTAGTTACACGCCGCTACATAGTTAAAAGCAGCTTTGGCAATGCATGTCATTCTTTTTTTTTTTTTTTTTCCTAGGCACTGGACTGAATTATGTTTATATGGAATAATTTATTTCCAACTGTTCAGCTTTACTGCGCTGTGTGGCGGTTAATAGGTAATCCTGCTCACGGACGGCTCGTTGCTTGGCATCTGTGTCGGACGCGTCACCTATTGATATATTACTGGTAAACAGTTCTAGACATTCAACATTATAATTCCCTGTTCCAGTACAGATGCACCACCACCTGTGTATAATGGAACATTAAATCATATATCACATTTTTCCTATTGGTCAAGTTTATGGCTAATTCATGAAAAAAAGTCCACATGGTGCATCCAGAACTGGGAGGTGTATTTACACAATATTTATTTATTTATTTATTACAGCTACTTATATAGCAGTGACAATTTACACAGTGCTTTACATACATTTAAAGGCTAAGTTTACCTTTCTGAATATGTTACATGTGACACGCGTATTTAGGGTGTCATGTGACACACGTATTTAGGGCACCCCCCTTCCCCCATGACAGTGGGTGGGGGTGGTCCTCACCCTGCATCCGCTGTCACAATTTTAAAATAACACAGCCGTATGGGGCTCCACCCACTCAGCCGCATGATTCATTCACAGTTTCCTGTGAATGAATAGACTACAAGTACCTGGCTGACGACTTGTAGTTCTCAATGAACTGCACGGCGCTGGTGAGCGCTCTTGTAGTTCATTGATCTTCCTGCCTGCCATGGGTGCAATGCTCTGCAGGCTCCTTAAAAAAAAAAATAAATGCACATTTTTTTTACCTGCAAAAAAATGTGCATTTATTATTTTTTTTCAAAAGGTGAACTTATTCTTTCATATATTTTGTACATTCACAACAGTCCCTGCCCTTAAGGAGCTTACAATCTAAGGTCCCTATCTCTCATTTATATATTAGGGTCAATTAACCTACCAGCATGTCTTTGGAGTATGAGAGGTACCCAGAGGAAACCCATCTATCTTTATTTCCAAACTTTATTTAACATTTTTAGCCATGTAATACACAACAGTAGGTAAACTATCAAAGATAACCCCTTTCGCTATATCCTAACCCTTACCTAAATATAATCCTGGTAGCTGCTCACACCATATGTCACTCTCATGCAAAAACAAAAAATAAGAACAGTAAAGCACTACTCAAACTTAATCAATGCACTAGTGTCACTTTTAATAATCATATTTATATAAACAATGTACAAGCACGTAAATATTAGTATGGGGTTATGTTTTTTTTTAAGAATCATACTTACCTAGGTGGATGCTGCATCTGTCCCCCGTCGGCTCTAACACTGAGAACCGAGCTATGAAACAGCGCCGATCGCTCGGTTCTCAGAGCTCCCTGAGCAGAGAGCCAGTGACTGTCAGCCTCTGGCTCTCTGCCCTGCCCCCTCATGCTCATTGAAGTGCTGGGCTGTGGAGGGTGCGGGAGTGGCCAGCTCAGGCTTTCAGCGTCTCGCTGAGAGGCTGAGCCGGGTGCCGGCCCAGGCATGTGGGCAGATCCCGACTTCATTGCTGCGATCTTGCTTGGGCCTAGACCGACTCTGTGACGTCAGCAGCCAGTCGCCTTCAGCCCGCTGTCTGCTAAAAACGGGCCACAGAAGTGCAGAACGAACTGCACTCCTGTGATCTACAGGAGAAGTACAACCAACTGAGCTTTGGCTGTACTTCTCTTTTAACTTGCAGCATCCAAAAAGTAGTGAAAAATCTCTATTTGTGTTTTCACCAGACCATATAAAAGTATTTAAATATATTTGTGTCTTCATTCAATAAGCAGTTCACACTGTGTATTGTGCTCCACAATGTGCTATAGTGCTTACCACTTTCTCCCACCTTTGTGCTCCCCAATGAGGGTACTCTCACCTTATCTCCATGGCCTATATTCTATAGTAGGTCATATAGCACACAATTCCCCTCTCAGGGGTCCTCTAAGCTCCAATATCAGACAGGCACTTTTTATCCTCTCTGGTTCTCAGGGCAGGAACAAAAACAACAAACTGTATAGTGTTTTACTGTTTAAAAAACTTTTTAACACCAATTAAAAATAGGATCCCCCTGAGGAAGCCACAAGGGTGTGACGAAACACATTGGGACGAAGTTTAGGTGATTTCATCACATACATGTGGACCAGGAAGTAACTGGACAGTTTGTATGTATGCTGGATGCCAATGTTTTCCTGAGTGCTGTACTGATTCACTTGATCTCTTATGTGCACTGAGCATATGACCTACTATAGTATATTGGTCATGGAGAAAAGGTGAGAGTACACCCAGTGGGGAGTACAAAGGTTTTAGAAAGTGGTGAAGCACTATAGCAATTGTGGAGCACAAGACACACTGGGAAGTATCTTTTGAATGAAGACACAGAGAGACTTTTTTTATATTTCTATATATTTTTATAAAATAGTGTGGTGTTGGTGAAGACACAAAGAGAGATATTTATTTTTTTTACCTTTTTTTCTGTAAGTTGCAATAACTATCAGTATATATGTGATTGTACACTGTTGGTATACAGTGCCTTGAAAAGGTATTCATACCCCTTGCAATTTTTGAGATTTTGTCATGTTACAACCAAAAACATAAATGTCTTTTATTGAGATTTTATGTGATAGATCAACACAAAGTGGCACATAATTGTGAAGTGGAAGGAAAATTATAAATGGTTTTAAAAATGTTTAACAAATAAATACCTGAAAAGTGTGGCATACATTTGTATTCAGCCCCCTTTACTCTGATACCCCTAACTAAAATCGAATGGAACCAATTGCCTTCTGAAGTTACATAATTGGTAAATAGAGTCCACCTGTGTGTAATTTAATCTCAGTATAAATACAGCTGTTCTGTGAAGCCCTCAGAGGTTTGTTATGCCCCGTACACACGGTCGGATTTTCCGACGGAAAATGTTCGATGGGAGCTAGTTGTTCCGACCGTGTGTAGGCTCCATTGGACATTTTCCATCAGAATTTCCGTCACACAAAATTGGAGATCTGGATCTCAAATTTTCCGACAACAAAATCCGTTGTTGTAAATTCCAATCGTGTGTACACAATTCCGACACACAAAGTTCCACGCATGCTCGGAATCAAGCAAAAGAGCCCCACTGGCTCTTGACGTTCAGAATTTCCGACAAGATTTGTGTGACCTTGTGTATGCAAGACAAGTTTGAGCCAACATCCGTCGGAAAAAAACATGGCTTTTGTTGTTGGAAAATCCTATCGTGTGTACAGGGCATTGGAGAACCTTAGTAAACAAACAGCATCACGAAGGCCAAGAAACACACCAGACAAGTCAGGGATAAAGTTGTGGAGAAGTTTAAAGCAGGGTTAGGTTATAAAAAAATATCCCAAGCTTTGAACATCTCACAGAGCACTGTTCAATCTATCATCCAAAAATGGAAAGAGTATGGCACAACTACAAACCTACCAAGACATGGCCGCCCACCTAAACAAACAGGCTGGGCAAGGAGAGCATTAACCACTTGACAACAGGGCACTTAAACCCCCTTCCTAACCAGACCAATTTTGAGCTTTCGGTGCTCTCACATTTTGAATGACAATTACTCAGTCATGCAACACTGTACCCATATGAAATGTTTGTCCTTTTTTTCACACAAATAGAGCTTTCTTTTGGTGGTATTTAATCACAGCTGGGTTTTTTATTTTTTGCGCTATAAATCAAAAAAGACTGAAAATTCGGTTAAAAAAAAAATAATTCTTTGTTTTTGTTAAAATTTATTGCAGAGTATTGGCAAGTATTGGCAGAGTATTGGCAAGCATTGGCAGAGTATTGGCAGAGTATTGGCGAGTATTGGCAGAGTATTGGCAAGTATTGGCAGAGTATTGGCAAGCATTGGCAGAGTATTGGTAGAGTATTGGCGAGTATTGGCAGAGTATTGGCGAGTATTGGCAGAGTTTTGCAGTGTTGCAGAGTATTGCACAATGTTGCAGAGTATTGCACAATGTTGCAGAGTATTGCACAGTGTTGCAGAGTATTGCACAGTGTTGCAGTTTTGCAGAGTATTGCACAGTGTTGCAGTTTTGCAGAGTATTGCAATGTTGCAGAGTATTGCAGTTTTGTAGAGTATTGCAGTTTATTGGCAGTGAGCAGCGTTGTGGGCACTACATCCAGCCTACAGCGCTGCTGACATCTCTCCCCCTCTCCCCTCGCACTGTACCGATCGGTACACAGAGGGGAGGGAGGAACCGGCTTCATGACGTGACGGGGTTTGTTTACAAGTGATCGCTCCGTCATTTGACAGAACAATCACGTGGTAAACGGCCGCGATTAGCGGCTATTTACCGTGATCCGTGATGCCGGGTGGGCGCCTCGGGGGGCGGGCGGGAGCAACATTCTGGAATGACGTCCCACAGACGTCCACCCAGAATAAGCCGACCGCGCTGTAGCCTTCTTTCAGCTATGGTCGGCAAGCGGTTAATCAGAGAAGCAGCCAAGAGGCCCATGGTAACTCTGGAGGAGCTGCAGAGATCTACAGCTCACATGGGAGAATCTATCCACAGGACAACTATTAGTCATGCACTCCACAAATCTGGCCTTTATGAAAGAGTGACAAGAAAAAAGCCATTGTTGAAAGAAAGCCATAAGAAGTTCCGTTTGCAGTTTGCGAGAAGCCATGTGGGGGACACAGCAAACATGTGGAAGAAGGTGCTCTGGTTAGATGAGACCAAAATTGAACTTTTTGGACCAAAAGCAAAACACGATGTGTGGCGGAAAATTAACACTGCACATTATCCTGAACACACCATCCCCACTGTGAAACATGGTGGTGGCAGCATCATGTTGTGGGGATGTTTTTCTTCAGCAGGGACAGGGAAGATGGTCAGACTTGATGGGGAGATGAATGGAGCCAAATACATGGAAATCTTAGATTCTGCAAAAGACTTGAGACTGGGGCAGAGGTTTACCTTCCAGCAGGACAACGACCCTAAACATACAGCCAGAGCTACAATGGAATGGTTTGGATCAAAACATACTCATGTGTTAGAATGACTCAGTCAAAGTCCAAACCTGAATCCAATTAAGAATCTGTGGCAAGACTTGGTAATTGCTGTTCACAGACGCTCTCCATCCAATCTGACAGAGCTTGAGCTATTTTGCAAAGAAGAATGGGCAAAAATGTCACTCTCTAGATGTGCAAAGCTGGTAGAGACATCCCCAAAAAGACTTGCAGCTGTAATGGCAGTGAAAGGTGGTTCTACAAAGTATTGACTCAGGGAGGCTGAATACAAATGGACGCCACACTTTTCACATATTTATTTGTAAAACATTTTGAAAACCATTTATCATTTTCCTTCCACTTCACAATTTTGTGCCACTTTGTGTTGGTCTATCACATAAAATCCCAATGAAATACATTTATGTTTTTGGTTGTAACATGACAAAATGTGGAAAATTTCAAGGGGTATGAATACTTTTTTAAGGCACTGTATATTATTATTGGGAATGACAATAGTCCACGGATTTGATTTGAGTAGTGCTGCACTGTTCTTATTTTTTATTTTGTTTTTTATACATACTGCAGGTATGTCCATATGAAAAGAGAAATTTAGCAGAACAATGTTAGTTTTACTCTTATACACACGGTCAGAATTTCCGACAACAAATGTTCGATGGGAGCTTGTTGTCAGAAATTCCGACCGTGTGTAGGCTCCATTGGACATTTGTTGTCAGAATTCCCGTCAACAAAAATTTGAGAGTTGGTTCTCAAATTTTCCGACAACAAAATCCGTTGTCGGAAATTCCGATCGTGTGAATTTTTAATTTGTTCTTTTTTATACTAGTAATGGCGGCGGCGACTTATAGTGGACAATCTGATGCTTACTGACACTTTGTGGGAACCAGTGACACTTATACAGCGTACAGACGATCGGAATTTCTGACAACAAATGTTCGTTGTGAGCTTGTTGTCGGAAATTCCGAACGTGTGTAGGCTCCATCGAACATTTTCTGTCGGAATTACCGACAACACAAATTTGAGAGCTGGATCTCAAATTTGCGACAGCAAAATCCATTGTCGGAAATTCCAATCGTGTGTACACAATTCCGATGCACAAAATTCCATGCATGCTCGGAATCAAGCAGAAGAGCCGCACTGGCTATTGAACTTCCTTTTTCTAGTCCCGTCGTACGTGTTGTACGTCACCTTGTTCTTGACGTTCGGAATTTCCGACAACATTTGTGTGACCGTGTGTATGCAAGACAAGTTTGAGCCAACATCCATCGGAAATAAATCCAGGATTTTGTTGTCGGAATGTCCGATCGTATGTACGCGCCATTACTGTACCAATATTAGTGTATAAACATATACAATAACTAGACACAATAGAGAAAACAAATACTCTATCTATCTATCTATCTATCTATCTATCTATCTATCTATCTATCTATCTATCTATCTATCTATCTATCTATCTATCTATCTATCTATCTATCTATCTATCTATCTATCTATCTATCTATCTATTCTATCTATAAATCATATCTACAGCCATGTGAAAAAGGTTAAGTTGACCTTCACTTTTTTGTTTTACAGGGAGCAGGTACCTTTTTTGACAGATGAGAGTCCCAGATAACAAGCAATTGTGCTGTAAGTTTGAAAATGACTTGCTAAGCTATTGCTAGACTTCCCAGGCTTCACAAGTTTGTTGCACAATTGCAGCAAGTCCGCATTGCAAGACTCCAGATCGACTTTCTTTGCAAACATTCTGCAAGTCTGCTGCAAGTTCTGGTTTAGTTATGCTGTACAATAGTGGGCATCGGGCAGCGGGCAGCAGGCAGCTAGTATCGGGCAGCGGCTCCTGTGTCCCTTTCCTCCATCACAGCGGCTGTGCGTCTCCTCCCCTCCTCCTAGGCATCCAACAGGATCGCCTATCCTTTCAGTCAATCAGGTGACGGGTCTCAGACCCGCTTCCTGATTGGCCGGGAGGAGGATCAGTGTTAGAATAGCACATTCATGCCACATCAGTGCTCAACCATGCCACTTCAGTGCTTATCTGTGCCACTTCAGTACTCATCCGTGCCACATCAGTGCTCATGCGTGCCACATCAGTGCTCATCAATGCTACATCAGTGCTCATCCGTGCCACATCTATGCCACATCAGTGCTCATCAATGCTACATCAGTGCTCATCCGTGCCACATCCATGCCACATCAGTGCTCATCCGTGCCACATCCATGCCACATCAGTGCTCATCCGTGCCACATCCATGCCACATCAGTGTTCATCCCTGCCACATCCATGCCACATCATTGCTCATTCATGCCATATCAGTGCTCATCCATGCCAATCGGTACAGTGTGCGAAGAGAGGAAGAAGGCGATGCAGCAGCGCTGTAGGCTGGATCTGAAGTTGCCACAGCGCTGACCTGTGCCCATCCATGGCTCATCCATCCATCCTTATTCATGCTCATCTATCCTCTTTCATACTCATCCATCCATATCCATGGCTCATCCATCCCCATTCATGGCTTATTCATGCTCATCCATGGCTCATCCATTCCCATCCATGGCTCATCCATCCCCATCCATGGCTCATTCATGCGCTTCCATGCTACATCAGTGCTCATCCGTGTCACATCCATGCTCATCCGTGCCACATCCATGCCACATCAGTGCTCATCCCTGCCACATCCATGCCACATCATTGCTCATCCATGCCACATCAATCCTCATCCGTGCCACATCCATGCTACATTGGTGCTCATCTGTGCCACATCCATGCCACATCAGTACTTATCCAGGCCACATCTATGCCACATCAGTACTCATTCGTGCCACATCTATGCCACATCAGTGCTCATCCATGCCACATCAGTTCTCATCCGTGCCACATAAGTGCTCATCTGTGTCACATCCATGCCACTACAGGGCCCATCAGTGCCGCTAGAGTGCTCCACAAAAGTGTAATAGGTAGTCAAATTAGATTTGAAATGTATGTCCCTAGAACACCTGATGGTGCTCCCTGCATGTTGGGCCTCTGTATGTCCCCAGGCTGTGTAAAAGTCTCACAAATGTGATATCGCTATACTCGGGATGAGCAGCAGAATATATTTTGGGGTGCAATTTTTGCTATTTACATGCCATGTGTTAGAAATATCTTATACATAGACAACTTGTGTAAAAAAAAAAATGTGTTTTCATTTTCTTTCCACATTTTCCAAAAACTTGTGGGAAAAAAATCACAGGTTCAAAAGACTTATTATGCCTCATAGAATATACGTTGAGGTGTTTACTTTCCAAAATGGGGTAACTTTTTGGGCTTTTTTTCATTGTCCTTGTGCACCAGGGCCTTCAAAAGTGTAAGAGGTAGTCAAGAAATGATATGTGTAATTTATGTCCCTAGAATGCCTGATGGTGCTCACTGCATATTGGGCCTCATTTTGCAAAGAATTGTGGGAAAAAATGACAACTTCAAAAAACTCACGATGCCTCTTACTAAATACCTTGGATTGTCTACTTTCCAAAAAAGGGGTCATTTGGGGGTACATCAGTGATTGGTCACCATAGCTTGTGGACTCTATAACTTTCACAAAGACCAAATAATATACACTGATTTGAATTATTTTTACCAAAGATATGTAGCAGTATAAATTTTGGCCAAAATTTATAAAGAAAAATTACTAAGTTGCAAAATTTTATAACAGAAACTAAGAAAAATGCATTTTTTTTACAAAATTTCCTGTCTTTTTTAATTGATAGTGCAAAAAAAAAAAAAAAAAACGTAGTGGTGATTAAATACCACCAAAAGAAAGCTCTATTTATGTGGAAAAAAAGGTAAAAAAAATTCATAAGGGTATAGTGTTGCATGGCTGAGTAATTGTCATTCAAAATGTGAGAGCACTGACAGCTGAAAATTGATCTGGTTAGGAAGGGGGTTTAAGTGCCCAGTGGATAAGTGGTTAAAGGAGTTGTAAAGGGAGAAGGTTTTTTATGTGTGCAGCAGCCACCCCAGCTCCCCCTAATACTTACCTGAGCCCCCTCTCTGTCCAGCGATGTTGCACGAGTGTCTCATCTGCCTGGGACACCCCTCCTCATTGGCTGAGACAGCAGCGTGGTGCCATTGGTTCCCGATTCTGTTAATCAAAATCAGTCAGCCAATCAGGGGAGAGAGGGGGCGGGTCCGGGTCAGGGCTCTGTGCCTGAATGGCCACAGGGAGCTGTGACTTGGCTCGGGTGCCCCCATAGCAAGCTGCTTGCTGTGGGGGCACTCGGCAGGAAGGAGGGGCCAAGAGCTATGGCGAGGGACCCGAGAATGGGAGGATCCGGGCTGTTGCACGAGTTTCTCGTCTGCCTGGGACACCCCTCCTCATTGACTGAGACAGCAGCGTGGTGCCATTGGCTCCCGCTACTGTTAATCAAAATCAGTCAGCCAATCAGGGGAGAGAGGGGGCCGGGTCAGGGCTCCATGTCTGAATGGACACAGGGAGCTGACTCGGCTTGGGTGCCCCCATAGTAAGCTGCTTGCTGTGGGGGCACTTGGCAGGATGGAGGGACCAAAAGCTCTGCTGAGGGACCCGAGAAGAGGAGGATCTGGGCTGCTCTGTGCAAATCCACTGCAACAGAGTAGGTAAGTATAACATGTTTTTTAAAAAACTAGCCTTCACAATCACTTTAATCACCTCTGGGTTTTTTCATTTTTGCTAAAGAAACAAAAAAAGATCGAAAATTTGGGAAAAAAACCCTTTTTTTGTAGTTTGTTATAACAGGTAATTTTTCTCCTTCACTGATGTGTACTGATGAGGCTGCACGGATGGGCACTGATGGACACTGATGAGGTGGCACTGATGAGGAGGCACTGATGAGGCTGCACTGATAGGTGACACTGATAGGTGGCACTGATGGGTGGCACTGATGGGCACTGGTAGGTGGCACTAATGGGCACTAAGCGGTGGCACTGATAGGCAGCACTGATGCCAGTTTCAAAATCTGCTACAACATTTTAATGAAAATGAAATCAAGGTTCTGGCTAGGGCAACCCATAACCCTCTATCTCATCTTTTTCATCCATTCTTTGGTAGATTTGCTAGTGTGCGTCTGATCATTATAGCATTGAAAGACTCATTTTCAGTTCCACTTTTGGACAGATGGCATCACATCCTCATCAAGCGCAGAAAGTATAGCTACCTTGAGTGTGAGCTGCCCAGTCCCTGAAGTAGGAAAGCAACCCTAAACCATAACATGTCCACCAACATACATCACAGTTGTTCTAAATCTTTATCTCCCTTGCCAGACCCCCTTGGCATCCACAACTTTCTTTCTGAGGGTCTTCAAGAGCTCTATTGATCTTGGCATGATTACACCACATATGCCAATAGCAAAGAGAACACCAGGTATCTTATATAGGTTTCCTAAAGACAGGTTTCACCTTGATCTCCCCATCTATCTGGCTGCTGACTGACTCATCTGTTCCTTTCACTGGTCAGTTATGTTCTGAGTACATTGGGGTTACCAGCGTGAGTCACTCTGCAGTCTGTATACTCTGACCTCTCACATACTTAGGTTAAAGGGATTGTAAAGGTTCAGTTTAAAAAACAAACAGTCATACTTACCTCCACTGTGACGTTGGTTATGCACAGAGTGGTCCCAATCCTCCTCTTCTGGGCCTCCTAACCCTACCCTCACTCTGCTGCTTCTCCAATCCGATACTCCGCCTCCCATTTGTGCCTGCCCAACCCCGCCCACACTCCATCCACATGCATGCCATGCACTTGCTCTGTGCTGGAGAGGAGTTCTTTGAACAGATGAGCGGCACTTTTCAAACAGCAGGATCCACAGCCCTGAGGGACACCAGGCTGAATGGGGGAGACATAATTGGTGAGTGTGACTTCCATCCCCAGAACAACCCCCCTTCTCTGTTCCCACCACTTTGTGCTCTGCACCTTCTTCCCCCCTCTCCCTTTCTTTTTCTCTCTCTACCCTTCCCCTCCTCTTTTCCTTACACCTCTCTTCCTCCTCCTCTCCCTCATTCTCTCCCCCTCTCCTCTACTAGACTAGGGCCTGGCCTGTTCATAAACCAACCTGTCTATATATACCACCCTGTCTATATACCACCCTGTCTACATACCACCTTGTTCATATACCACCCTGTCTACATACCACCCTGTACATATACCACCCTGTTCATATACCACCCTGTCTACATACCACCCTGTACATATACCACCCTGTCCATATACCACCCTGTCCATATACCACCCTGTCTATATACCACCCTGTCCATATACCACCCTGTCTATATACCACCTTGTCTATATGTCACCCTGTCTATATACCACCCTGTACATATACCACCCTGTCTATATACCACCCTGTCCATATACCACCCTGTCTATATACCACCTTGTCTATATACCACCTTGTCCATATACCACCCTGTCTATATACCACCCTGTCTTTATACCACCCTGTCTTTATACCACCCTGTCTATATACCACCCTGTCTATGTACCACCCTGTCCATATACACCACCCTGTCTAAATACCGCCCTGTCTACATACCACCCTGTCTATATACCACCCTGGCCTGTCCATATACCACCCTGTCTATATACCACCCTGTCTATATACCACCCTGTCTATATACTACCCTAGCCTGTCCATATACTATCCTAGCCTGTCCATATACTATACTAGCCTGTCTTTATACTACCCTAGCCTGTCTATACACCTGTGGACCAGGGCTGGTATGAGGAAGCGAGCTGGTGTCGTCACTATTTGTCTTCAGGTCAGGTCCAGAGGCGCAGGTGCTGGCCTGCAGGACCACGGCTAAAGAAATAGTGGTGAGGCACCGCAAAAATCTCCACCCAGCCACCTCCACTGTATACATGGGCAGGGAAAAGTGGGTGAACTCAGGGGCAGAGCCAGGGGGGGGGGGGCAAAATTAGGTTTCACCTAGGGTGTCAAAAATCCTTGCACCAGCCCTGCTTTTAGGGTCCATCCGCGGCGCTTCTGGCTCCTCCTCTTCTCGAGTTCCCCATCGGAGAAGTGTTCTCCTTCATGGACACCTGTGCGGGCGCGTTTAGAGTTGCCACCTCATCCCTTTAAACCCTAACACATATTAATTATACAGGTTCTGTGGCTGATTAAGGTGGTAATTAAACTCACTTGGTGCCTTACCTGCATCAAATTAGCCTCAGAACGTGTGTAATTCATATGTGTTCAGGTTTAAAGGGATGAGGCGGAAACCCTAGGAATGCTCCCGTGTCCTGCTTCTGTGTCAGGACTCATGCACGCGTTTTTGGATTTGATTGACAGCAGCGGGAGCCAATGGCTACGCTGCTATTAACTGATCCAATCAGGACAGGAGACACCGGCCGGAGCTGGTGTGCATTAACATTATCTTACAGGATGGAATACTTAACCACTTGCTTACTAGGCACTTAAACCCCCCTCCTGCCCAGACCAATTTTCAGCTTTCAGTGCTCTCACACTTTGAATGACAATTACTCAGTCATGCAACACTGTACCCAAATGATTTTTTTGTCCTTTTTTTCATACAAATAGAGCTTTCATTTGGTGGTATTTGATCACCTCTGGGTTTTTTAATTTTTGCGCTATAAATGAAAAAAAGACCGAAAATTTTGAAAAAAAATGCTTTTTTCTTTGTTTCTGTGATAAAATTTAGCAATTTAGCAATTTTTATTCATAAATGTTGGCCACAATTTATACTGCTACATATCTTTGGTAAAAATAACCTAAATTAGTGGATATTATGTGGTCTGTGTGAAATTTATAGAGTCTACAAGCTATGGTGCAAATCATAATAAATTATCACATCTGATCACACCTGATGTACTGAGGCCCATCTCATTTCTTGAGACCCTAACAAGCCAGGAAAGTACAAATGCCCCCCAAATTACCCCTTTTTGGAAAGTAGACATTCCAGGGTATTTAGTAAGAGGCATGGTGAGTTATTTGAAGTTGTCATTTTTTCCCACAATTCTTTGCAAATTAAGGTTTTTTTTTATTTTTTATATTTTTTCAGAAAATTGTCATTGTAATAGCTTATTTCTCTCATATGGAATGTGCATACCACAAATGACACCCCAAAATACATTCGGCTACTCCTCCTGAGTATTACAATACCACATGTGTGGGACTTTTTCACTGACTGGCCACATACATTACCCAATTACCCATCTAACTTGTTGACTACCTATTACACTTTTGAAGGCCCTGGAGCACCAGGACAATGGAAACGCCCACAAAATGACCCCATTTTGGAAAGCTAACACCCCAACGTATAATCTATGAGGCATAATGAGTCTTTTGAATGGTTCATTTTTTTCCAGAAGTTTTTGGAATATGTGGAAAAAAAATGAAAACGCATTTTTTTTACACAAAGTTGTCCGTTTATAGGATATTTCCAACACATAGCATTTACATAGCAAAAATAACACCCAAAAATACATTCTGCTACTCCTCCTGAGTAGAACGATACCACATGTGTGAGTCTTTTACACAGCCTGACCACATACAGAGGCCTAATATTGAAGTAGCACTTTCAGGCGTTCTACGAGCATAAATTACACATCCCATTTCTCACCCACCTATTACACTTTTGAAGGCCCTGGAGCACCAGGACAATTGAAACGCCCACAAAATTACCCCATTTTGGAAAGCTAACACCCAAATGTATAATCTATGAGGCATAACGAGTCTTTTGAACGGTTCATTTTTTTCCAGAAGTTTTTGGAAAATGTGGAAAAAAATGAAAACGCATTTTTTTTTTACACAAAGTTGTCCGTTTATAAGGTATTTCCAACACATGGCATTTACATAGCAAAAATGACACCCCGAAATACATTCTGCCACTCCTTCTGAGTATGGCAATACCACATGTGTGAGACCTTTACACAGCCTGGCCACATACAGAGATCCAACATGCAAGGAACACCATCAGGTGTTCCAGGGACACATAGCATGCACATAGCAAGAATTACACCCCAAAATACATTATGCTGAGCAAAGAGAAACAAAAGATTACCTGTGGTTTTAGTAGTACAGTTGTCCACAGGAGGATAGCACTGGTCCAGGCAGCAGGCAGGGACTTGGTCAGCAACAGTGAACACAATTTTACAGGCAGCAGGCAGAAATACTGTCCATAGTCAGTACAGGCAGCAGGCAGGGATACTGTCCAAGGTCAGTGCAGTGCAGGGTAAGTGCAGGCAGAGATTGTCAGCAGTGCCAAAATATTGGTCCTGGTAGTAGGCAGGAACAAGGTCCATGTGCTGTGGTCAGTGCGACAAACAGAGGCATGAGGGCAGTAAGTCCTACAGGCAGCAGGCAGAAGTAGGGCCTCGTTCAGGACAGAATGGGGACAGGGGTAGAGGCTTCTCCCACCCAAATCTCTTTGAAGCCTCCGAGTCTCCAGACCCTAATCTAGGAATGAGAAAACAAAGAAAATTGTTTTCTTCATCCAGAAAAACTATTCTGGAGCTCCTCACATATGTGAGACCCCTGTGTTGAATCCCACTAGTCCAGTTGCAGGGTACAAGATCAGTCCAAGAGGAAGGCAAGAGGCATGGTCAAACAGTCCAAGGACAGTTCCAGATCAGGCAAAGGTATGTACAGAATCGTTAGGCAGAAGCATGGTCGAATAACAGTCCAGGGTCAGTTCCATATCAGGCAGAGGTATGTACAGAATCGTTAGGCAGAAGCATGGTCGAATAACAGTCCAGGGTCAGTTCCAGATCAGGCAGCAGTATGTACAAAATCGGCAGGCAGAAGCGTGGTCAAATAACAAGCCAGGGTCAGTTACAGAGCAGGCAGTGGCATAAGGGGTGTGAAGGCAGGAACTGAGGATTACGTTTACCATACTTCACTAATAATTTAGTGAAGTATGGTAACGGCGGAAGCATTCACCTATACAGAGGTCTGGTTCAGAAGGACATTGTGCACAATAATAAGATGTCTCTTCTGACTTCTGCTCTGGTACACACCTTACATCTTTTTTTACGTCTTTGGCCTGTTGGTTTGGGAGGGAGTTTATCTGGAAAGTGGCGTTCGGAGAGTCAACTAACAACATCTGATCGGATGTTTACTGGTGGGCCATTCGGGAATATAAGGGCAGTGTAAATTGCCTCCTGGTAGCCAAGGAAGGGTTGGGGGTTTTGGGTGGAGTTGCGGTAAATGATATAAGAGTTGTATATGATGGGCACTGATAAGGCGGCACAGATGTGCACTGAAGTGACACAGATGGGCACTGATTGGTACAGATGGGCACTGATGAGGTGGCACAGATGGGCACTGATGAGGTGGCACAGATGGGCACTTATGAGTTGGCACAGATGCGCACTGATTGCACAGATGCGCACTGATTGCACAGATGTGCACTGATGGGCACAGACGGGCACTGATGGGCACAGACCGGCACTGATGGGCACAGACGGGCACAGATGGGCACAGACGGGCACTGATGATGCACTGATGGCACAAGTGGGCACTGATGTGCACAGGTGGGCACATATGGCACTATATTGATGTCACTGTGGGCACTTTTTGGGCACACTTCGCTATTATACTTTATAATACTACTCACAGAAGCTCTCTCTCCTCACACGCTGTCTCTGTGTGAGGAGAGAGAGCCGGCAATGAGAGATGATCTCAATTGTTTACATTTCAGATCATCTCTCATTGGAGGCGGCGATCGCGCTGTAAACGGCCGCTGTGATTGGCCGTTTACAGCGATCTGTGATTGGCTGTGTCCAAGGGACACGGCCAACACAGATTTTCCCCGAGGCGCGCTCATGAGAGCGCGCTGGGAACGAGGAAAGGGGACGACGTCAATAGACGTAGTCCCGGTATTTCAGATCCGCGCTGTTGCCGTCATTTGGCAATGGCCCAGATCTGAAGCGGTTAAACACTAAAATAAACCAACCTTGGATCCGACCACTCAAGTACCTCCCCTAGCCATTAAACCAGTAACTGACTAACCCCATGAGCCCCCAGGATCCCCCTCCCCATACTCATTCTTTACTCCCCTCACCCCCACTTTTCTTAAAGTGTTACTAAACCCACAGCAGTAAAATCAGTCTGTATGTGCAGTAAAGCATTCTTGTTATACTCACTGTGAAACCTAAGGGGTTCATCCTCCGCATTATGTAAAAAGGCTGTTTGATCTTGTCTTTTGATCCTCCCCTTCTTCCACTGTCCTCAATCCATCTCCTGGTAGAACAAAGCCTTCGGGCACTCTGCACATGCTCATTTTGGTGTGTATTGCTAGAGAGTTTTTGTTTTCTTGGGAGAGTGCATATGATCAGCACAGGGCCAATCAGCACTGTCCAGACAGAGGGTCAGGGGTCCTGCAGCCTCATAGGAGTCAGAGTAGAATGAAAACTCCTCTTACAAGCTTTAAAGAGACACCGATAGAAGCCATAAGACTGCTACATACTGCTGATGGGAAAAGCAGTTTATATTTACTAAAATAATTACATTTCCATGTACTCTGGGAGGCCAGATATAGTGAATGCAGGGTCCTGGCTTTAGTAACACTTTAAGTTAAGGGGTCATACAATCTGGTGAGTGTGTTTCCTCAAGGGGATCTGTGAAGAGGCAATTTATTCACAAGCAATGGAGTTTTGTCACAAAGTACAGAGTATATATGAAGTTTGTGGATTATATGTACTTTAGAGCACAATAATGACACTTTGGTTATTATGAGAACGTTTGTTTCACCCTGGGAAGGTTCACCACTGTAAACCCTTACATACAGTGGGGACGGAAAATATTTAGACCCCCTTAAATTTTTCACTCTTTGTTATGTTGCAGCCATTTGCTAAAATCATTTAAGTTCATTTTTTTTTCCTCATTAATGTACACACAGCACCCCATATTGACAGAAAAACAAAGAATTGTTGACATTTTTGCAGATTTATTAAAAGAGAAAAACTTGAATATCACATGGTCCTAAGTATTCAGACCCTTTGCTCAGTATTTAGTAGAAGCACCCTTTTGATCTAATACAGCCATGAGTCTTTTTGGGAAAGAAGCAACAAGTTTTTCACACCTGGATTTGGGGATCCTCTGCCATTCCTCCTTGCAGATCCTCTCCAGTTCTGTCAGGTTGGATGGTAAACGTTGGTGGACAGCCATTTTTAGGTCTCTCCAGAGATGCTCAATTGGGTTTAAGTCAGGGCTCTGGCTGGGCCATTCAAGAACAGTCACAGAGTTGAAGCCACTCCTTCGTTATTTTAGCTGTGTGCTTAGGGTCATTGTCTTGTTGGAAGGTAAACCTTCGGCCCAGTCTGAGGTCCTGAGCATTCTGGAGAAGGTTTTCGTCCAGGATATCCCTGTACTTGGCCGAATTTATCTTTCCCTCGATTGCAACCAGTCGTCCTGTCCCTGCAGCTGAAAAACACACCCACAGCATGATGCTGCCACCACCATGCTTCACTGT
Organism: Lithobates clamitans; assembly: GCA_037952925.1. Classification (NCBI taxonomy): domain Eukaryota; kingdom Metazoa; phylum Chordata; class Amphibia; order Anura; family Ranidae; genus Lithobates; species Lithobates clamitans. The sequence goes on from JBBGZY010000310.1 coordinate 3,091,463, forward strand.
TGGGACTGTATTGGACAGGTGATTAGCAGTGCCTGGTTTTCTCCACACATACCACTTAGAATTAAGGCCAAAAAGTTCTATCTTGGTCTCATCAGTCCAAAGAATTTTATTTCTCACCATCTTTGAGTCCTTTAGGTGTTTTTTAGCAAACTCCATGCGGGCTTTCATGTGTCTTGAACTGAAGAGAGGCTTCCGTCGGGCCACTCTGCCAAAAAAGCCCCGACAGGTGGAGGGCTGCAGTGATGGATGACTTTCTACAACTTTCTCCCATCTCCCCACTGCATCTCTGGAGCTCAGCCACAGTGATCTTTGGGTTCTTCTTTACCTCTCTCACCAAGGCTCTTCTCCCCCGATAGCTGAGTTTGGCCGGACAGCCAGCTCTAGGAAGGGTTCTGGTCGTCCCAAACATCTTCCATTTAAGGATTATGGAGGCCACTGTGCTCTTAGGAACCTTAAGTGCAGCAGAAAATTTTTTGTAACCTTGGCCAGATCTGTGCCTTGCCACAATTCTGTCTCTGAGCTCTTCAGGCTGTTCCTTTGACCTCATGATTCTCCTTTGCTCTGACATGCACTGTGAGCTGTAAGGTCTTATATAGACAGGTGTGTGGCTTTCCTAATCAAGTCCAATCAGTATACAGGCATACCCCACTTTTAAGTACACAATGGGGTTTATTTACTAAAGCTGAAAGTGCAAAATCAGGCTCACTTCTGCATAGAAACCAATGAGCTTCTAACCCCAGCTTGTTCAATTAAGCTTTGGAAATAAAACCTGGAAGCTCATTGGTTTCTATGCAGAAGTGAGCCTGATTTTGCACTTTTCAGCTTTAGTAAATAAACCCCATTGTGTACTTAAAAGTGGGGTATGCCTGTAATCAAACACAACTGGACTCAAATGAAGGTGTAGAACCATCTCAAGGATGATCAGAAGAAATGGACAGTGCCTGAGTTAAATATATGAGTGTCACAGCAAAGGGTCTGAATACTTAGGACCATGTGATATTTCAGTTTTTCTTTTTTAATAAATCTGCAAAAATATCAAAAATTCTGTGTTTTTCTGTCAATATGGGGTGCTGTGTGTACATTAATGAGGAAAAAAAATGAACTTAAATGATTTTAGCAAATGGCTGCAATATAACAAAGAGTGAAAAATTTAGGGGGGTCTGAATACTTTCAGTCCCCACTGTATACTCAAAGAAGTGACTATCACCAGGTGATACACAGGGATGAAACAATTCCTCCTGCATAAGTTGTACCTGTTTATCTGCAGTCTCCTCTACATCTATTCAAAGGCCATCATTTTTAAAACTGGTCTGAGCTATCAGAAAAAAGAGGGTGGAAAAGTAAGGTTACACACTGCAGAGCTTAGTGAGGAGAACTCTGAGAACTAATTGGAGAGAAGGGACACACCCCCTTCACACAGCACACAGGAACAGCTGGAGCTTCACCCCTTGTCACCATTTTTCTCTTGGTGTCCAGAAAACTTGGCTTGGAAAGCTTTGGTGAATCTTATTGTTACTTATTGATTGCTAATATTCTTAGCCATTACCATGTGTCCTACATTGTATCTGCACTTGTCTTTGAATAAAAATCACTGAACAAGAAAAATAGATTTATCTATCTATCTATCTATCTATCTATCTATCTATCTATCTATCTATCTATCTATCTATCTATCTATCTATCTATCTATCTATCTGTTAATTTATCATCTCTCCAATGCATGATCTCTCCCTTTTCTCAGTAAAGATCTGGCTCTGCTTTTTTCAAAAAACAATTCTCAAAAAAACAGGTTCCCTTTGCGTGCAGCATGTCTAGTAAGAGTCCAGGGATTTCTGGCCTCTAGGTGGCACTTGTGCTTCTGAAATGAATTGGAATGAAGGGTGTAGTATGCTAGTTTATAAAATATTACCTGTCTTGCAGTGTGTGAGTCTCATGAGTGACTGGCACAGGACCAGGCTGCCAGCTGCAAGGTATTCTATCCCATCTGGTATGTAGCCTAATTTATGAAAAAAACAGTCAATAGAAGAAGTGTAGTTTTTAAGCATTCTATAATAAAATGTAGAATGATGTTTGCTTTGCCAATAAAGACAATTTCAATTACTTCCATTTGTTTTCCTGTTTAATAAAAAGAGCCTGTCACTTTGGGGGCATTGATCAATCAAGGTAATCCAAGTTATTTCATTTTTTAACCACTTCCGTACAGGGACCAGTTTTGTCTCCTACATGAAAAAATCATATTTTTTTGCTAGGAAATTACTCAGAACCCCAAAACATTATATATATATTTTAGCAGACACCCTAAGGAATAAAATGGCGGTCATTTCAACTTTTTATTTCGCACGGTATTTGCGCAATGATTTTTCCAACGTGTTTTTTCATGAATTAAAAATTAAAAAACCAGTAAAGTTAGCCCAATTTTTTTGTATAATGTGAAAGATGATTTTACGCTGAGTAAATAGATACCCAACATTTTGGGCTTTAAAAACACTTATGGAATGGCGCCAAACTTCGGTACTTAAAAATCTCCATAGGCGACGCTTTAAATTTTTTTACAGGTTACCAGTTTAGAGTTACAGAGCAGGTCTAGTACTAGAATTGTTGCTCTCGCTCTAACACATGCGGCAATACCTCACGTGTGTGGTTTGAATGGCGTTTACTTATGTGGGCGGGACTTAGGCGTGCATTCGCTTCTGTGCGTGAGCACACAGGAACTTTATTTTTTTATTTTTACGCTTTCTCTTAATTTTTTTGATCACTTTTATTGTACTGTAGCTGCAGGCATCATTCAGCTATCCCCACTGAAAGTCAAAGATGTCATATGATGTCCTTGGGCTGAAAGTGGTTAATATACTTTATTTGCCAAACAATTAGGGTGGATTTTATTTAAATCGAGTCGATTTAAATCATGATTTTTAAAGAGCAACTGTCATTTCTGTCCCACAGCAGCTCCTCCTCTGTCCCGCTGTTGACTCACAACAGTCCCTATCACTTTAATGGGACAGCTGGTGATGGGGCAGTGACACAACAAGGTGAGGGACATTGCGGCAGCAAGTGAGTGGATGCCCGCTAACAGGCACTGCCATGATGGATCTGAAATGACAGGTGCTCTTTAAATGTAAGGACTCATTCTTGCTGGTGGTTAGAATCTTTAATATTTGCAAACAAAATAAAGGTTTCCTATTTAGAATAATAAGCTGTCAGGTTGGTAAAACTGCGATATCAGAACCGATTTTAGGTAAACAGGTTAATCACACATAGTTGAAGTACTCAAATTCTTTTATTTAACCACTTCCCGCCCACCATATAGCAATATGACGTGCGTAAAGTGGTTCTGTTATTCTAACAGGACATCATATGACGTGATCAGGATAACCCGCGAACGCGCACAGTGCAGCAATCGTTGATGTGGTGTGTCAGTCTCCAATCTGGGTAAAGAGCCTCTGACAGAGACTCTTTACCATGTGACCAATCACAGCTGATCACACATTACCGTGTCCAATCACAGCTGATCACAGTGTACACAGGAAGAGCCGTTTATCTGCTTTTTCTCCACTCGCGTCTGACAGACGTGAGTAGAGGAGAGCTGATTGGCTGCTATCCTGACAGGGGGGGTCTGCGCTGATTGATTAACAGTGCAGCCCCCCCGAGTATGCCCACCCAGGACCACCAGGGATGCCACCCATGGCCACCAGGGATGCTGACCATGGATGCCCACCCAGGGCCACCAGGGATGCCACCCAGGACCACCAGGTATTAACTTTAAAGGTACCAGTCAGTGCCCATTCTAGATGCCAATCAGTGCCCAGCAGTAAAGCCTGCCAGTGCCCCCTCATCAGTGCTGCCTATCAGAGTCATCTATCAGTGTCCATCAATGCCGCCTATAAGTGCCCATCAGTACCGCCTATGAGTGCCCATCAGTGCCGCCTATCAATGCTCATCAGTGCCACCTATCAGTGTCCATCAGTGCCCATCATTGCTGCATATTAGTGACTCATCATCAGTGCTACCTTATCAGTGCCCGTCAGTGCAGCCTCATCAGCGCCCATCAGTGAAGGAGAAAAATTACTTATTTACAAAATCTTATAACAAAAACAAATAAAAACTTTTTTTTTCAAAATCTTTGGTCTTTTTTTATTTGTTTAGCAAAAAAAAAAAAACCCAGCGGTGATCAAATACCACCAAAAGAAAGCTCTATTTGTGGGAACAAAATGATAAAAATTGAGTTTGGGTACAGTGCAGCATGACCGCTCAATTGTCATTCAAAGTGCGACAACGCTGAAAGCTGAAAATTGGTCTGGGCAGGAAGGGGGGAAGTGCCTGGTGTTGAAGCTGTTAATTAAAACAATAAAATTATATTACATATTCTTGTATTTGTGTAAACATCAATGTTTAGTAAATAAAGTGCATAAACAAAATATCTTTGAAAAAACAAACAAACAAAAGAACTTTAACTAAATATATCAGCTGGGTCCACATAGAAAAAAAATCATCACAGCATGTCTTCTCATGATGTTGTTTCATTCAGGCCACCAGGCTTTGCATCTCTTTGTTGGATTGCTTCTATTATACACGCATACCCTCTTTACCCATAGGTAGAGGAACTTCATTCAAATATTCCCAAACTGGCTCTCTTTTACAACCGTCTGCCATTTTGCTTCTCAAGGGAATAAAAAAAGCACTTCAAGTTATGTGCAGAAAGATCACAGGGTTTATAAGCTGCTTGGAATGTTTCACTTTTATTTTTACTGCTTGCCCTTCCTCCTCATACTTGGAGCCTGGTACAGATGCATTTCTCTTCAAACAATCATACAGCTTATAATGTACATAGATTAGCAAAACAATAGGATAAAGAATATTCCTGAACTTTGTTTTATCTCATGGTTACTGTGAAATTGTGTGAATGCATCAATGCAGTGCATGTTATCTCAGCTTGCAGAACTTGGATTCATTGAATGAGTTTACCAAAAATGTAAATATTGCAGAATATATAGCTTCATTTAAATAGAAAACTGTCTTTAGTTAGATTTTTACTCCAAAAGCATTTTATAAAAATAAATTTGATTAAAAAAAAAACAAAAAAAACTGTTTTAAATAAAAAAAAAACATTTTTTTTTTAAAAATCAATTTTTATCAACCCTGCAAATAAAGAATGTAAACTGTTCCTGCTCTACTCTCTTTAGAACATGCAGAGTGCTCTGTGTCACCAGAGCCAAATGATTACTCTGTTTTAAGGGCACATTTACAGATATGTGTTGCAGCAACACACTTTTTATACCACAACATGTTAACGAACAATACATTCATTTTCAATGGCACTCCAACACACTAAGGCCTCATTCGCACCATGAGCAGAGATGTGCGTTTTTCTGCACCTCTCTCTGCAACGACACAAAGAAAACAATTGTTTTCTTTGAGTCCTTGCAGGGATCCATGTTAGAATAATAAATGTGGACGTAAAAATTCTCTCAAAATTGGTAGCAGAACAACTATCCTTGATTTTAGCCACTTAAATATCACCGGCCCAGGTCAGGTTTGTCAAAGGCCGTTCATTGGTTTTGAATATACTTAAAGCGTTTGTTAACCCAGAAAATAAAAATAAAGACCCTGCTCCCTTAAAGCATGTTATACAGCACAGTGCTTGTGCTGTGTCATTTGGACCCCTGTATTACCTTAAAAAAACCTGGCTGATCTTGCCTGGCTTTACCCTCCCATCTGCAAACTGACCACGCTAATCATGGCTGCTGAGCCCTGACACCGTGGTCAGTTTGCTTGATTCCATCATCTGCAGCCTGCTATCTGTCTCCTGTGTCCTTCTCCACCCTCCCCTCTCTGCCTGTCTCTGCTCGTACTAGTGCCACCCCCCCGCTCCTGCTGCTCTCATATCTACTCTCATATCTGCTATTAAATACTCCCAACCGCACTGTACCTTTATAATAATTATCCCTGTGCCTGTGTTCTGTAAAAAATATGCCCGATTCTACCTATATGTGCGCAGCTCCTGTCACTCAGCTGATTGTCGGCTCTCTCTCTTCTCTCTCCCCCTCCTCCCCGGCTGACGTCACCGGGAGGTCTCGGCCCCGCCCACTGCAGCCCTGAGTGGGAGAGTGAAGAGAGAGCCTACAGTCAGCTGAGTGCCGGAACGGAGCTCATATAGGTACAATCAGGCAGATTTTTTACAGAACACAGGCACAGGGACAATTATTATAATGGTACAGAGAGGAGGGGAGTATTTAGTAGAAGTGGGTTAACAACCACTTTAACCACTTTCCGACCGCCCTCCATCGATTGACGACGGCAGAATAGCACTCCTGTACGAATCGCCGTAGCTGTACGGCGGGCACTTTAAGGAGTATAGGGTGCGCGCCGTGTAATATAGGAGCCCGTGCATGTGGCTGGCAGCCATGATGGCCGTCGGCTACCCGCGATTGCTCCTGAGAAGGAAAGAACAGAGATCTGTCAATGTAAAAAGACAGATCTCCATTCTGTCAGGGGTGAGGAGAGCGATCTGTTGTTCCTACTGCTTAGGTTGTCTTTGGCAAATAGACTTAAGAGTGCTTCCACCTTTGCTGCAGAGGTTGAAGGGGTGGGAGTCAGCCTGTTAGTGCCCAGACCATACACCACACACAGCATCAAATTGGTCTGCATGGCTGTCATCCCAGAAGGAAGCCTCTTTTAAGATGATGCACGAGAAAGCATGCAAACAGTTTGCTGAAGACAAGGAACCATGTCCTGACATGACACTGGGGAGGGAAAATGGCTAATTGGGCCCAATTTGGTACTCACTTTTGTTACCAGAGGTTTAGACATTAATGGCTGTGTGTTGAGTTATTTTGAGAGGACAGTAAATTTACACTGTTATACAAGCTGTACACTCACTACTTTACATTGTAGCAAAGTGTAATTTCTTCAGTGTTGTCACATGAAAAGATATAATACATTATTTACAAAAATGTGAGGGGTGTACTCACTTTTGTGAGATACTGTATGTTAAATTTTCCAACAAAAATTAAAAAAATCTGTAGAGAACTGACAGATGGGCGTCGTTACATTTAACTCAGTTTGGTCAAATACATTCATTTTTGCTAAATTACTCTCTACCCAATGCAGACACTATAATTTCTTATTAAATATAAAGACGTGAATGTGTTGAATTTAACATTCTGTAAATTCATTTGGCAGGGTAAGAAACCCCAGATTGCATTTAAATACTCTACTTGCCTAAGCAAAAGGGGGGAATGGCTTTACCCAATTTACAATTATGCAACCTATCATGTCTGCTGAGATATGCCATAGATTGGATTGTTGGTAAATCCAGGTTTTCAAATATTGAATTGGAATCAAATATGACAACACCTTGGAATCTAGCGGCCCTTTTGCACTGTCCGCCAGCGAAATTGCCTATATTGAATCACCAAAATAGCTTGATAAAAGATACTTTGGTGCCAAAATATATTCATGAATCTCCGTATTGCACAAAATATCTCCCTATTAGAAGTAATCCAGCATTATTTCCTGCAGGGCAAGAACATATAGCTTTTTTCAGATCAGGATTTATAACACTTACATCAATTGTTTGATGGACACGGAATCCATGGAATCTATGCACTTTTCAGGCTTTAAATCAGAAATGTCATATTCCCCTATCAGATTATTTTTATTTTGTGCAAGTTTCTTCTTACTAGAAGAGAATTACATCACATCCTACATTTCTATTTCCAGTTTGGATACTTTAGTAGGAACAATAGATTTATCCATATCTGTCAATTATCCATACTTGGCAAGGCTTAGAGCTTTTGATTTAGGTACAGTGGGGGCGGAAAGTATTCAGACCCCCTTAAATTTTTCACTCTTTGTTATATTGCAGCCATTTGCTAAAATCATTCAAGTTAATTTTTTTCCTCATTAATGTACACACAGCACACCATATTGACAGAAAAACACAGATTTGTTGATATTTTTGAAGATTTTCTAAAAAATAAAAACTGACAGAATTGTGGCAAGGCACAGATCTGCCAAGGTTACAAAAAAATTTCTGCTGCACTTAAGGTTCCTAAGAGCACAGTGGCCTCCATAATCCTTAAATGGAAGATGTTTGGGACGACCAGAACCCTTCCTAGAGCTGGCCGTCCGGCTATCGGGGGAGAAGAGCCTTGGTGAGAGAGTTAAAGAAGAACCCAAAGATCACTGAGGCTGAGCTCCAGAGATGCAGTCGGGAGATGGGAGAAAGTTGTAGAAAGTCAACCATCACTGCAGCCCTCCACTAGTCGGGGCGTTATGGCAGAGTGGCCCGACGGAAGCCTCTCCTCAGTGCAAGACACATGAAAGCCCGCATGGAGTTTGCTAAAAAACACCTGAAGGACTCCAAGATGGTGAGAAATAAGATTCTCTGGTCTGATGAGACCAAGATCGAACTTTTTGGCCTTAATTCTAAGTGGTATGTGTGGAGAAAACCAGGCACTGTTCATCACCTGTCCAATACAGTCCCAACAGTGAAGCATGGTGGTGGCAGCATCATGCTGTGGGGGTGTTTTTCAGCTGCAGGAACAGGAGCAAAGGGTTGCAATCGAGGGAAAGATGAATGTGGCCAAGTACAGGGATATCCTGGACGAAAACCTTCTACAGAGTGCTCAGGACCTCAGACTGGGCCGAAGGTTTACCTTCCAACAAGACAATGACCCTAAGCACACAGCTAAAATAACGAAAGAGTGGCTTCACAACAACTCTATGACTGTTCTTTAATGGCCCAGCCAGAGCCCTGACTCAAACCCAATTGAGCATCTCTGGAGAGACCTAAAAATGGCTGTCCACCAACGTTTACCATCCAACCTGACAGAACTGGAGAGGATCTGCAAGGAGGAATGGCAGAGGATCGCCAAATCCAGGTGTGAAAAACTTGTTGCATCTTTCCCAAAAAGACTCATGGCTGCATTAGATAAAAAGGGTGCTTCTACTAAATACTGAGCAAAGGGTCTGAATACTTAGGACCATGTGATATTTTAGTTTTTCTTTTTTAATAAATCTGCAAAAATGTCAACAATTCTGTGTTTTTCTGTCAATATGGGGTGCTGTGTGTACATTAATGAGGAAAAAAAATGAACTTAAATGATTTTAGCAAATGGCTGCAATATAGCAAAGAGTGAAAAATTAAAGGGGGTCTGAATACTTTCCGTCCCCACTGTACATCTAATAACCAAAAATGGTCCTGGGATTTTTAGGTGGACAACATAGTATATAAAATACTCCAGGGATACAAAAGACTTTGTAAAATCATAATAAATAAATGAAGTTTGGCAAGAGAGATGTAATATGAGATAATGCATTGAGCGTATTTACCATTTAAAGATTATGACCCACAGACAGGACTCAACCATAGATATCCAAGATGTGTAGAAAACATTGTCACATAAGTACACTATTTTTGGTACTGTCCCTGGCAATAATTTTTGGAAGCAAATAATAGTTTATGCATCCACAATCTGTGGTTATAGCAACTGGAAGACCCAATGCCAGCTTTGTTTGGCTTTTGCGAGATAGCGCCAATGGGACGGTCAGAAAAATGTAATACAGAATGTGTCCAAATTTGTCTTAATAACAGCAAAAAAGTGCATACTTAGAGAATATCTCAACCTATTGCCTCCAACATTTAGAAAATCTATCAATTAAAATTGGTAATGGGGGGTGGAAATTTTTAAGAAAATGAATCAACGATGAGTTCCATATATGGATAAATGTCTAACAGCAAAGGAAAAAGCTATAAATCCAAACTGTAAATCTAGAATATGATATATATATATATATATATATATATATAGATAGATATAGATATATATATATATATATATATATATATATATATAGATATAGATATCTATCTATATATATATATATATATATATATATATATCTATATCTATATATATATTTATTTATATATATATATATATATACATTTTTTTTTAATGTTATATTTTTTACTGGTAAATTCTAGATTTTGGTCTAGCAGTAAAAAATGTTTATATACCATGAGAGAGTTGTGGTACCAAGAATTTAAAGTGGTTCTAAGGGTTAAAGTCCTGCCCCCCCCCCCCTGCTGAGTGCCCCCAATAGCAAGGCGCTTGCTATGGGGACACTTGAGCAGGCTCGCTCCCAAGCCTCGCTCCTGTGAACATTGTCCATTCACACTCGGAGTGTGGCTTGGCCCAGCCCTCTGCTCTCTCCTTATTGGCTTTTTGGCTGTGATTGACAGCAGCAGAAGCCAATTGCTCCAGCTGCTGTGTGAACCAATGAGCAGACAGAGACCCAGGAGAGTCACTGCTCTCATGCACATTGCTGGATCGAGATGGGGATCAGGTAAGTATACAGGGGGGCTGGAGGGGAAGGCTGCACCCAGAAGGTTTTTTTACCTTAATGCATAAATTGCATTAAGGTAAAAAAACCTTTTGCCTTTAGAACTACTTTAAAGCGGGGGTCCACCTATCTATCGTTATTTTTTTTATTTCATTTACAAACTTTTCTTCTCAGCATTACATACTCACATATTGTGTGTAATATGTCCGCCTGTGTCAGATTTCGTCGGAAAGAATAACTTATATTATTTACTGCCGGTTTCCATCTTCATTGTGGGCATTTGAAGCCCACAAGCATTTATTTCCTGGATGTGGTGAATGCTGTGCTCCCAGCATTCACTGCTCGTTCCCGCACATGCTCAGTGGCATCCTGGGAAGCCTGAGACTAGCTCCCAGGAGTCTGGGAGAGGCTAGAAACAAGCCTACTCCCACGGGAGGAGAACCAGGAAGTGCAAAGAAGAATAGAAAAATAAAAGGTAATTACGGCGATTTAAATTTTTTTAAACGGCATGTCAGCATTTAGGCAAGTAAGAGAATACATACAGATATTGTTCAAAATTTGGGTGGAACCCCGCTTTAATAGTGAATTAAGTATATAGGAATTTTGGTTAGAGTTGGTCTGGTGATGGATTATAGAGAGGAGTGAGGAAATGATTGGGATAATTGATGTTATTAAAAGTTTTTTTTTTTCTATTATAAATATTGGTGCAAAATATAACATTCCGTGATTGATATTTTATACTGTAGGTATAATTATAGTAAAGATATTGGACTCCTTCTGGTCTCCCTCTTCTACCCTTCTAAACTTTTCCTTCTTCTCCTTGAAACATATTTAAAGTGAGTTGGGCAGTCCTTGTTTCATACGGTGTCCAGTTTTACGACAAGCCTTCTATAGTTTTTCTATTATTATATTCTATATTATTATATATATTTTTTTATGTGTAATTTATTTGTTTGTTTTAGTAAAGAATATTTTTTGAAAAATGTATAAAATTTTTGTAAAGAAAAATGCACGTCTCTATTTTGTGCGTTCTTTCCATCAGTTTTTATGCACATATGGGGGGTTATTTACTAAAGGCAAATCCACTTTGCACTACAAGTGCAAACTACAAGTAGAAAGTTCACTTGAAATTGCACTGAAAGTGCACTTGGAAGTGCAGTCGCTTTAAACCTGAGCTGATTTTATCATCCAATCATGTGCAAGCTAAAATGTTATTATTTATTTTCCTTGCATGTCCCCTCGGATCTACAACGACTGCACTTCCAAGTGCACTTTCAGTGCAATTTCAAGTGCACTTTGCACGTGTAGTTTGCATTTGTAGTGCAAAGTGAATTTGCCTTTAGTAAATAACCCCCATTGTGTGAACGAGGCATTTCAGCACATGCCAACACATGGCAACACATTACTGTGCATTGTGGTGTGCTGTGCTGCTAAAAATGGTGCTTGTCCTTTCTCTGGTCCATTCTGTTGTGTTGGCACCCCTATACAATGAATGGGTTTCCTTAACACAAAGCAGGTCCAAGAACAACATAACACACATTAATGCAACCCACCAGAATAGTAGTGTATTAATGGTCCCTAAATGTTAATTTGTAAAATAAAGATATTATATATACAATACATCAGTCATAAAATGTATACAAAAAATGAAGGGCTCATTTACATTTTTGCAGTGCATCAACACATTATGTCACACATTAACTTGCTTTGCATTAAAGAGAAGCTCCAGTCTCCCCTCAAAAAATGAAATATTAAAATAACGATACAAGGACACCTTCCTGTCCAGGGATCCAGTCAGTATTCTCACCTGAGCCGATTCTTCATTGGGCTTTATGATCCAGACTCCACCATCTTAGCTAAGGGAAACCGGCTGTAAAGCCTTGCGGACGCCGTGCTGCACTTTGTGAATGGTCCCACAGTCTTCTGGGACCTGTGATGTGTCCCAGAAGGCTGCGGGTGAAGAAGGGAGGGGGGCAAACTTCCTGTTAAAACCAATTACCAGCCCCCCGCCTTAAAAAAGTGTCAATTGTTAAAGAGGACGGAGGCAAAAGGCAAACAAGCAAAACTTTCCCTTTTGGGTGAAGTTCTGCTTTAAGGCAGCCCTTCAAAATCCATGAATTTCCAGCCCACCAAAATGTCCCGAATATGGGGCATCTCACAAAGTCTCACTATAATGCCTTGAAGCATGTTGCAATGCATATCTGCAATAATATTCTCCTGAGCTCAAGTGTGGTGTAACGGGCCTGGATGTATTACAGGTTCTTGTTGGTTCAAATAAAAGCACAGGTTTTGCTTCCCTCTGAGGGTCAGGCGAAAAAAAACAATGGAAGCACTGTAAAACAAAGAAAAGAGGGCGCACCAACCTAGTGCATTTCCCAAGTGGTATCTTTAGTAATGTATGAAAAGAAATATAATCACAAACACAATAACGATAAAAGCATAGCAAGGTTCATAGTAGACACAAAGCGACATGGTCACCAAGACTGTTACCTAGAAAGTTGTAGGACCTTCCAGATGTCTTATGCGTTTTGAGGGGGGGGGGATCTCCTTCTTCCTCAGAGCCAGTCTGAGATGTTTCATTGACAGGCTTAATATTGCAAATTATTCAAAATACATGATGTTATGGAAGTCACTGATGGGAGGGGACTACCATAACATCATGTGGTTTGAATCATTTGCTATATTAAGCCTGTCAATGCAACATATCAGACTGGCTCTGAGGAAGAGGGGATCCCCCCTTGAAAAAAGTCAGCCATCTGAAAGGTCCTCTGACTTGTTAGGGAACAGTCTTGGTGACCTGGTAGCTTTGTGTCTACTATGGACCTTGATATGCTTTTCCCATGAATGTGTTTGTGAGTATACTTCTTTTTTTACATTATGAAAGACACCACTTGGAAAATGCACTAGGTTGGTGCCCCCTCTTTTTTTGTTTTACAGTGCAATGCATGTGTGTTGCCTTAGTCTATTAGAGGGTATTCAACATGATTGGTACTGCAATGTGCCAACACATGTTATGTGCACTGCCGTGTGTTGCAGTAATGTCCAAGTTCTCACAATGCATAGATATAAATGGTCCCTATAAGAAAACTCACTAAAAAACATTCCTTTTAAAAGCCAAAAAACAGCTTTAGATGAAAAGCATAACACCTGACTTCTGGCAAAGGTATAAAAATCATCACTATTAAAGTTTCATGGCCTGTCTGCATCTCAGAAAAGTCTGTTCTAATATTTACACCCGACAAGCACAATGGTGAAGTGAAAACCATGGTCTAGGTTCACTTTATAGGTGCAGCGCTACGCTAACAAGGTGTAGCACCCTCTACCTAGGTAGGTGCTAGGGGTGAGATTTTTGGTGAGTGCAGGTAAATTCAAGGAGACCTATTTGTTTTGATCTGTGTGGGCTGGGAGTGGCATAGTGTAGGCTGGTGACTCACAGACAGCATCACTTCTCGCCGGTTACCTCCCTCTGGCTTCTAGAGGATTCTAGAAGAGAGGAAGGGAAGAGAGGTGGAGCTGCCTGGGGTGTTCTAAGGAGCCCTGAACAATCCTCAACCTGGATTGGCAGGGGGCAGGCCTCCTTAAATACCTAGGGTCAGCCCAGCTGGGGAGTTGTTGTCGGGTGGAAGAACTGAGGATGGAGCACTAGGCTGTCAGAGCCTTTGAGGGCGCTCCCCACATTGAGGGGGGGTGACCTTAGGCCTGGGGACTCAGGTGCAGGACGGATCCCTTCAAAGAACCCATGAAGGATCTGAACAGGAGGAACAGAGAGGAGTCAGGGAGAACAGCTGGAGCTAGTACTGCCAGGCAAATCTTTAGGAGGGAATCACCGGTTTGCAGCCAGGAGGGCTAGTGAGTGACATGTGCTATCGGGAGGATTGGAGAGTCATGCCAGAGAGGACTGAGAGGAAACAGTCAGAGCTGGGTGTGGAGCCAGTAAGGATTGCAATGTCACGGGGAGTGAAGTCGGGCAGCTGCAGCCAAGAGAGCTGGCAGGGCCTGAAGAGGGATTGCTGGGAGCAGTAGTCCACCATAGAACAGCTAGCACTAAAGACTTTCTATTCTATTTTTGCTACACTAAAATGGACATGCGGTCCCTTGCTGCAAATGGCAATTATTAGGGCCTGACTAAGTCAGTGTTGGGCCTAACCATGTGCTAGCTGTGCCTGAATTGAAGTGTTGCGCAGGAGAGAGAGAGAGAGAGAGAGAGAGAGAGATAGTCTGCAAGCAAGTGTTGTGCTGGAGGAGGCTGGAGCTGTAAAGTGTATATAGTTGTTCCAACTGATTGAAATACAATCGACCTTTTGTTTATTTTACTGGGCATCCCATATATTCCCAACCTTGACCAAGTTCAAATTCCTCAATAAAATAACAATACAAACATCTGGACTGTTCATTGTCTCCAGGGTGATTGGAAAGTGAATGCCGGGCTAGGCAGGGTGACAGGTGGACGACAACTTTCAGCAGCCCCACAACTTTCAGCAGTACCGCTACAAAGGTGTATTGTTTATAGCTAAACTGACTCTGCATATGGCGGTTAAATTTGAGGCTGAGGCAGCGGAGGGGCTGCAAAGTCTCTTGAGTGTCACTCGTCTTTCATGCTTGTCTGAGGCCCCTGTCATGTGGATTCGGGCCTGCCTTGACTGGATTCCCCATGACAGGCTGCACATGTCAGCGTCTCCATTGTGACAGGTCCCTGGACACAAATATCACATTGATCTGTCAAAGGCCATTGTGACTTGCAGGCGGAGAACTCTTGGAATTGTTAAGGCCCTGGACAACTCCAAGCTGTGTACAATTACTAGGACTGGCGATATCGCACTGGGTTTCGTTAACCCCTTTGAGGCTTTACTTCATGGTCATGTCATCTCAGAAATTAAAGCAGAACTTTTTTTTTCATCATGCATAGACCCGTCAGTGTAAGGGTGGCTCTTTGTAACCACACTGTGCGCACTCTTGTGAGACTTTGTAAAGACACAGGGGTTGATTTACTAAAGGCAAATCGACTGTGCACTTTGCAAAGCAATTGCACTCTGCAAGTGTAGTTGCTCCTGAGCTTAGTAAATGAGCAGAACCTCTTCTGACTTCCATCATCCAATCACGTGTGTAGCGATACCCCCGAAGGAGCTGCTTTTGTTAGTTCAGTCTGTTACTCTGCCTCTCAGCCCCAATATCAGTCTCAGCCCCCTCTGCCACCATGGTGTGGATCTCTGCTGTCTTCTCAAGCTAAGCTGGATAAAAAAAATCGACAGCGTATGACATTTCTGGGAGTTTTGGATTCCTGCTTCCCTTTGGAACACTGTATTTCTTTTCTCTGGCCCTTATGTCATTGATAGTATGACATAGTGACACAGGGGTTGATTTACTATAGGCAAATAGACTGTGCACTTTTGAAAGTGCAGTTGCACTGTGCAAGTGCAGTTTCTCCAGAGATTAGTAAATGAGGTAAAGCTTCACTTTCATGTGCAAAGAAAATGAAAAAAAAAGCATTTTTACTTGCACATGATTGGATGATAAAAGTCAGCAGAGCTTCTGCTCATATACTAAGCTCTGGAGCAACTACCCTAACAGAATGCCAATGCACTTTACAAAGTGCATAGTCTATTTGCCTTTAGTAAATCAACCCCACAGTGTCACAATGGCCATCTAAATGGAACCACAGAGCATAGTGCAGCTTGTGAAGGCAGCGGAAACCGGCAGTGTGGGTGGTGGAAAGGGTAATGCCGCGTACACACGAGCGGACTTCTTGTCAGACTGAACTCCGAAGGACTTTTCGACGGAGTTCCGACGAAACGGACTTGCCTACACATGATCACACCAAAGTCTGATCGTTTCGAACGTGATGACGTACAACCGGACTAGAATAAGGAAGTTTATAGCCAGTAGCCAATAGCCGACCTCGTTTTTGGTCCGTCGGACTAGCATGCAGACGAACGGATTTTTCTATAGGAATTGAGTCCGTCGGAAAGATTTGAAACTTGTTCTATTTCTAAAGTCCGTCAGATTTTTAGACAGAAAAGGTCCGATGAAGCCCACTCCCGATCGAATTGTCCGACGGATTCGTTCCATCAGGCCTTTGATGCCGAAAAGTCCGGTCGTGTGTACGCAGCATAAGAGTTAACCCATTTATTTTGCAGGCATGCTTTTGCTCATATTGTCATTTAGCCCCTAAGACCCCTTTCACACTGGGGCGGTTTGCAGGCGTTATTGCGCTAAAAATACCGCCTGCAAACCACCCCAAAACAGCCTCCGCTGTTGTTCAGTGTGAAAGCCCGAGGGCTTTCACACTGAAGCGGTGCGCTGGCAGGAGAAGAAAAAATCTCCTGCAAGCCGCATCTTTGGAGCGGTGAAGGAGCGGTGTATTCACCGCTCCTAAATCGCTCCTGCCCATTGAAATCAATGGGACAGCGCGGCTATACCGCAGCAATACCGCGATATACGAGTGGTTTTAACCCTTTTTCGGCCGCCAGCGGGGGGTTAAAACCGCACCGCTAGCGGCCGAATACCGCGGTAAAGCAGCGCTAAAAATAGCGCTGTTTTACCGCCTACGCCCCCCACCGCCCCAGTGTGAAAGCAGCCTAATGGCAAGGGCTACATCCATCTTTGTGACCAGAGAAAATCTTGCGGCTTTGCACTGCTTGCATACTGTATATTTTTCTGCAGACAGACATGGCATTCATGGCATACTTTAAAAAATAATGTTTAATGCACATTTATTATTCAGGGAGATATTGAGCAAAATTGTAAAGTGATACAATCGTCTTTAGCTTCTAGTACAAAATTTTAGCAAACAGTAATTTTTGCTGCTCAGTTACATCTCTAAACATATGCTCGTGAACGCATGTACGTTTTCTTCCCTTTTGCTGTTATTACTTGGTCTCTAAATTAGCAGGTAAATTTCACTTTACAAAGTATATTTACATTTCCAGGCCCTTAGGGAAGGTTCAGCATTACAAAATCACCATAAATTCTGCTAAAGCACTCCATGTACAACAGCAGATACCCAAATACATTTATTTATGAGTGATTTAAATATACGAAGAGCTATTTTTGTTATATATTGTATTCATTATACATTGTAAAATAAGAAAAATGCAGCTTGTTCTAAAATACAGAGCTTGACTTTTTGTAAAAGTCAACTTTGGTCCTACCCCATTCAACTCTCAAGCTTACCTGGGGTCAGACCAGTTTTTTTTTTTTACTTCTAAACCTACCTTTTAGCTTTTTGAAATTTGTGTGTTGTTCCTGTCCTCCACAGTTTCTCTAGCGTTATAAACAGAGCTGTATGTTATGTGTTAAAGATGAATTTCAGACATGATATATTTTTACAAATATACATAGGTTCACCTTGGAACAATGTAACTATATACTGTATATACCATACCTAGCTGATGCCCCTGGAAGCTGGAAATCACTGTAGTAGACGCCGCCATGGCTCCCAACTGTCCCTGATTTCGAGAGACTGTCCCTGATTTGGAGCAATGTCCCTCTGTCCCTCTTTCCTCCTCATTTGTCCCTCATTTTGGTCTGATCTATATAGTTGTATATAAAATGCACTTTTTATCTTTCAAAAAGATTTTCCCAGTGCTAAACCTTTCATCCAATTTCTAAATTGCTGCATTTGTACATTTTAAAAGCCAATATAAAGGAATAGTAGTGGTAAAAAAAAGCACTTGTGGATTTAACTGACCTTTTTTTTGGTTAATTCTCCTTTAAGGAGGTGTGGCCAGGGGCATGTCCTATGCCTATGTACGTTTGTTAGTAGGTGTCCCTCACTCATCTCGAAATGTTGGGAGGTATGGATGCCGCTACTTTAGTGATCTCCACTTGTTTCCGTGTCTTGTGCAGAGCAGCCAGCCTGATGTATTCTGAACACAGAAGGTCAGCCACTCGGCACAGGTGCCATTCAGAGAATGCTTTGCATTTGTTGTCACTCTGTAAACAAAATTTTCTTAAAGTGGTTCTGAAGGCAGAAGGGTTATTACCTTAATGAAGTCTATGCATTAAAGTAAAAAACATTCTGTATGCAGCTCCCCCCTCCAGCCCTCCTTATACTTATACTTACCTGAGCCCGGTCTCTATCCAGCAATGTGCTCAAGAGCAGGGGCTCTCTCAGCTCTCTTCCTCCTCATTGGCTCAGAGACAGTAATCACAGCCAATGAGGAGGGAGCAGGGGTTGGGGCCGAGCCATACTCTGTGTCAATGGACACAAAGAGCAGGACTCAGGATCGAGAACACAAGAGTTCCCCCAAAGCAAGTGGCTTGCCATGGGGGGGCACTCAGCAGGGGTAGGGGGAGCCAGCAGCACTAGTGGGGGACCTGAGAAGAGGAGGATCAGGGCAATGGTTTTGCACAGAGCAGGTAAGTAGAACATGTTTATTATTTTCATTTTTTGAAAATCGAACATTTAATATCACTTTAAATAGAGATGTTGCCCAACTCTAGGTAACACGTTGTAGCCCTTGTTCACACTGCCACGGCTTTCTTTTGAAGACGACATCCCTGCGCAACTTCATCGTGGCTTGCATACGACTTCTTTAACTAAAGTCAATGGAAGTGACGTTGAAGTCGCCCCAAAGTAGTGCAGAGACCTTTTTTCTAAGTCGGAGCGACTTGAGTCGCACCGATTAGAACTGTTCCATTGCTGTTGATGGGGCGCAACTTGTCATGCGACTTTGAACTCTCAAGTGGCATGACAAGTCGCGGCAGGGTGAACCAGGGCTCAAGTAGTTACAGCAACAGAGTTTTATTTTATTTTATTACCTTTAGAAAAATGTTTAACCCCTAGGCGCCGACAGTACGCAAGTATGTGGCCTCTCAGTGGGTGGGCCTTGACGCCGAGTTACTGCATAATTGCATACCAATCAGCCAACTCCCAAGACAGTTATTGGTGGCTAACGGAAAGCTTTCCGATCATGTGATCGCCGTGACAGCTGTTCATGGTGGTCACATGATCATAAACCCCGCCCCGCCTCCCGGTATCCGAAACCTTTTAAAGGGCCGGGAGGCACCCGCGCAAAGGTTAAACTATATGAATTTAAACTTACCTTTTGTAACTACCACTAGCTAAAAAGTGTTATAATTTGATTTACTCAACCCTGTAACTGTCAGTTTTGCTAGACAGCTTGGTTTGCATGTAAATGGGGAGAAACAAATAAATAAAAGGATGTGAGACAAAATATTACAGGTTTTAACCCAATTTGGTTACTAGAGTAAAATATTATTTCACTATTTATAACCACTTAATGATATGGCTTGGAGCTACATGTCCAAAAATTTAGACACACCTTGCTAGGAGCTATCATGTTGTACATGTTTCCATGCTGTGTTTGAGCATGTCGGCTTGTAGTCCACAGTGAACACATGTATCCCCTAGGGTGAGAGTGCTGCTCCTAGTGTTTAAATCCTCTAAGTGCTACCTTATTCGTGCAGCCCTCTTGTGTGGTCATGTGATCTTTCCCTGTTCTTTGGCATCTGCAGGGAGGGATCCTTGGGAGGAGCTTCTATTACTCTGCTGATGTATACTCTCTACAGTGTGAGTCTGTGTCTGATTGGTGCCTTGTCAGTCACATGACTAAAAAAGAAAAAAACTGCTTCGGAAGAGCAATTTAAATTAAATTATAAACATCAAGAAACTGTTTTACAGCTTTGAATAAATATTTTTTAAACATCAAATGTGTATTTTTTGTGCATTAATATGGTGTAGGCAGATTGACGCTAGCTTTCATTTTGAGCGGCAACTGCATCCAAGGTGCTTGATTTTACTCTACAGGTATTATCAATTGTCAATTTACCATAGATATGTTTGACCTCCTTGGCAGTATTCCCGAGTGTGGCTCGGGGTGAAATTTCAGTACCATTAGGGGCAACCCCGAGCCACACATCACTGGATCCTGGAAGAGGTAAATTACCTTGCCCCCATGATCCCGCGATGTACTCCCGCTGTGTCAAGCCACCGGATCTTCTGCCCGATGCTCTGTGTGTCCTGGCTAAATCACAACACATACACAATACATTGTAATCTTATTGGATTACATTACTGTATCAAATCATTTGACCTCAGTTTGACCCCCAGTGCTTTGTCCAGTTTTACAGTTCTTTCTGCCTGGAAACTGGAGAACGACCATGGCATCCAAAAAGCCTGCTTCTACATCAAAAGCGGTTTATGACCTGCTTGAAAACAGCGATAGCGATGCAGATAAACTCGTGGAATTGAGTGATAGCGATTCATGGGGAAATTCGTCATCAGGCACAGAAAGTGATTTCAGCGAGGATCCTGCGACTGAGCTCAGTGATGTGCGGACTTGGTGCTCTATTGACTGCGGTAGGGATCACGCAGCTGCCCCAAGTTTCCCATTTACTGGAGCACCTAGTATGAAAGTGGCCATTGAAGATGACAACCCCTTGGCACACCTACAACTATTTCTGACCGATGGGGTTATTGAAAAAGTAGTTACAGAAACAAACCGGTACCAAGAGCAACAAGCTACTACGCATCGGAAGTTTTCAAGAAGTAGAAAGTGGGAACCAGTGACCAAAGATGACATTTGGAAATTTCTGGGCCTAATAATACTTCAGGGAGTGGTGGGGAGTGGTGGGGAAACCCATGCAGAAGTGGTATTGGACAACCAATAAATTACCTGCCACTCCATTCTTTGGCACGGTCATGTCAGAGTACAAATTTTCCCTGATAATGAAGTAATTGCACTTCGAAATCAACAAAGAATTTGATGAAACTACTCATCCAGCACCAAAACTCAAGAAAATTTGGAACGTATATCATGTGATTCTGAAGGATTTCCAAAAGAGCTATGTGCCAGAAAGAGACATTAGCATTGATAAAAGTCTAATGGCTTACAAGGGAAGGCTCAGCTGGATTCAATACATGGTGTCAAAGAGAGCATGATTTGGCATAAAATCCTTCATGCTATGTGAATCATCAACTAGCTGCATTTCCTCTGTGAAAGGAACAAAATTCAACCCAAAATACAGCAACTATGGAATGGCAACATCTTCCGTTCTTTCACTGATTGAGCCATTGCTAAATCAGGGCTATTGCGTAACTACCGACAACTTTTACACATTCCCTGAACTTTTTGAGTTTCTTCTGCAGAACAAAACGGATGCCTATGGAACTGTTAGGGCTAACCGGTGTGACATTCCGCCAATGTTTGCAATAAGAAGCTCAAGACTGGAGAAATGGTTGCCTGGCAGAAAGGCAAAATGATGGCACTGCGATGGCGTGACAAAAAAGATGTGTGCCTAATGAGTACAGTCCATAATACCTCCTCTGTTATGGTACACACAAAAGGTGGGAAAGAAAACCTGAAGCCACAAGTAGTGATAGACTACAATAACACCGTGGGAGGTGTTGACAGAGCCGACCAAGCAATGACATTCTATCCAGCAATGCGGAAACAGCAAAAAAGAAGATCTTCGGGCATCTTCTTGAGCAATGCTTGTGGAATGCCTATATTCTACTAAAAAAAAGTAACAGGCCTATCATCCATTCTGACTTTATTTGGAAAGTTGCTGAACCGATCTTCGTGAAACACCAATGGCCGTGAATAGAGCTGGTCGTCGTGCTGCTGGCGTTGTCAACCCTAAACGCCTGACTGGTCGTCACCTCATGGACTACATCCCACCAACTGAGAAAAAGTCAGCACCTACAAGGATGTTCATGGTTTTTTTGCTCAAAGCGAGATGACAGTAGAAAGAAAACCCGAAAGGGAACCAGGTTCCATTGTCCTGATTGTGACATCGGACTTTGTGCAGTCCCATGTTTAAAAAATTTTTCATACCAGGGATGTTTACTGAATCAATATGACTAGTAATATTACACCCTGTTTTGAACAAATTTCAGTGTTTTTTGATTTGATTATATTATTGACTAAAATGTATTGACTAAAATGTATTATTATTATTATATTATTATTTGTTATTATTTATAGTTATTTATAGTTATTTATTATATTATAATTTATGATTTTGTGTTTCAAACTTTATCATACCCGGGATATCTACTAGACTCTTGTTTGGACAGTTTTAAGTGAGTTATTCCTAAGAATTACAGGCCTACAATATAAAACGCCGAATTTCCATGCAAAATAACTGTACCGCTTTCAGCATCAAAAATCAGACATAATCATACCGCCAGGGAGGTTAATACTGATTTATATTACAACTAAGCATTTTTGTAGTTTCTTAATGAATGTGATCAATCAGCATACTGCTGTATATCCTGCCCCCATAGTGTTTAGCAATAGGGGGACACGGAGGAGGGAGGGCTGTGTCATTTTCCACTATGTGGTGTCACTCTATAGTAATGCAGGTTGCACAGATAAGAAGAACCAGGAAATGAAGAGCTTAGAAGGGAGCTGAAATTAAGCATGCTCTGTAGGGGACACCAGCTGGTCTACACAATCTCAACCTGGAGTTGAGGAAACAGAGAAGATGGAAGGGACAGCTTAAGGCAGGATCAACCTGGTATAATTCACTTCAACACAAAATTAATGTTTTAGTGCCTTTGTGAATGTACACACTCTGTTATATAGCATGCAATGAGAGTTTTTCATAGTCTGAATAATAATGACACTTTAAGGTACTGCTCAGGGATTGTTGTCACCCCAGCACAGGAAGCTGCCGGGGAGTTTAAAATTGGCAAGATCACCAGGAAAATACAAAGTGAAAAGACTAAATAAAAAAAGACACTAAACAGCTAATGGAGGGTCAGCACCTGTTGAACCTGTTGCTTAATCCAGCCTTGGCTATGCATAGGTTCACTTTAGGTCCTATGAAGCTTGAGATTATACAGTCTTGCTCTAAACTCCTTTTCTTCTCTGAGTCAGAACGTGCCATTGGGGAAAACATTCTTGTTGACACCTAGCAGCACTGCATTCTGGGATTGCTCTACCAGCATCTTTTGCAAGATTTTTTTCATGCAGCTCCAACTAGAAGCAGCTGCGCTGCTTTTTTATTTTTTATTTTTTTTTACATTTTCCAGGGAAAATACATAAATTATCCAAGAGAAAAGGGTAGGACAGATGGTGGGTTATGCATTGTGAAGCCTTAACCATAATTCTCAATTAATCTTCTGTGTGACACACAGTATGGGATGATTGTAGAAAAGAAAACACGCTTTTGGCAGTTTTCATTTTTTTTCTTTTCGATGAGTTTGTTTACAGCACAAATGTGCAAATGGCCTTATGATCACAAACTTTAAAGAAGGGTCGACTTCAACAGTTTGCACAGGCTTGGCATTCAGGACTCCATGATCGAGTAGTAATAACAGCGTTGTACATGTCCTGGTCATTGCTACCTTTAAAGAGGAGCACCAGGTCCCCCTCCAGAAAATTAAAAGTAAGCAACTACAAATACTGTAGCTGCTGACTTTTAATATTAGGGTACTTACCTGTCCAGGCATCTAGCGGTGTCTTCACCTGAGCCGATTCTTCAATCGACTGGCACCGCCATCCTGACTAAGGGAAACCGGCAGTGAAGCCTTCTGAGACCTGTGAAGTGTCTTCTGAGACCTGTGAAGTGTCCCAGAAGGCTGCATGGGAAGGAGGGGATGAACTTCCGGGTCTGTTTGCCACAGTGAACCAAGCCAGAAGTGGGAGCAGGTACTTGTCAAAACCAGGTACCCACTCCGCCCATCCCCCCAAAAGGTGTCAATGTGACAGCGGAGGGGGGGCAGGGCGGAGGCAGACAAGCAGAGCTTCACCTTTTGGGTCGAGCTATTGTAAGCGGCGCGTTACCGTCGGTATTTGACCGATAGCGGGGCGGTTTTACCCCCCGCTAGCGGCCGAGAAAGGGTTAATAACCACCGCAAAGCGAATCTGCAGAGGCGCTTTGCCGGTGGTATAGCCGCGCTGTCCCATTGATTTCTTGTACAAAAGGTTTTATTGAAGATATAACAACAGAAAAATACAAAAACAATGATGGATACATCATGAATTAACATGCCTAAGGCTGCCGGTATCCGGCAGGTAGAGCTATTGTTCAAAGACTTAAGCCTGGACTCAGACTGTGCAAAGCCGAGGCCAGACGACATACCAAGGCCTATCCATATAAAATGATAAAAGAATAAAAAAAATGGGGAACAAGAAGAACCAGAAATAAACTAAAATCAGATTAAACTAAATAACCTCAAATAGGATAACATACCTCTGTATGTAATAATTTGTGTGTTATATTAAATTTCCAGTCTATGTAGAGTTAAACCCGAGGGCCCGAATAAGAAGAAAAACAGAGAAATTGAAAGTGGGGAAAAGAGGGGGGAAGAAAGGAGGTAGGGACCCTGGGGTGGGGGGAACGGAGGCTCATTATAGGGAAAGGAGCGTTAAATCAAATCTTGATGGGCGATTGTAAGTCACCCAAGGTTGCCATATCCTGAGGAACTTATCATGTGTGTCCAGCAATATGGCCGTAAGTTTCTCATTAAACATGATATCATTCACTCAGTTTTTAACTGCTTCAAAACTAAGGTTTGGGGTTTTCCAGGCCCTTGCTATGGTGAGTTTAGTTGCAGTGAAAATCTGTGCTGTTAACTGACGTTCAGGATGAAGAAGTTCTGCAATCGGTTTCCATAAAAGGGCCTCAAAAGGATCCCGCTTTATGTTGGTATTAAAAAGATTGCGTAATAGTGCATATACTCTAACCCATAGTCTGCAGACCCTGGGACAGGTCCACCAAATATGTGCCATCGTGTCCTCCTGTGAGCACCCACGAAAACAGAGGGGGGAGTAAGATGGGATGAAGCTTGCTAATCTAGCCAGGGTATAATACCATCTATAGAAGACTTTGTAAGCGTACTCTAAAAAGAGAACATTCTTAGAGCATTAGCGCAATAGTCATGTTATGCCAATCCTCCTGGTCTAATTGTTTCCCAAGCTCGGCCTCCCATTGGAGATGGTAAGGTCTCAATGGTGTTGTCTTAGAATTAATTATAGCGGTATATATTAGGGAAATCAAATCCGGGGATTGGGGACGTGATCTACAAAGGCTTTCAAATGGAGTTATGGTAAAGGGGGCAGAATGGGATATTGTAAGCTGTTGGAGAAAATGTCTAATTTGCAGGTAACTGTAATGCTCCCTAAGGGGGATATCGTGGGAGGAACGTAAGGCCGCGAAAGAAATGATCTTGGTTGGGGTGAAAAACGAATGGACATCTATGAAACCATTGTCGTACCACCACTTAAATTGCAATGGATTATCACAACCTGGTTGAAATAAAGGGCAGTGGAGGAGACGAAGTAGTGGGAGATGAGGAGAAATTAGGCCTGCTGAGTATTTAACCGCATCCCACAATTTAAGGGAATCAGCTTGACAGGGACCTATGGTAGGGGGGCGATGTGCTTTAGGAAGCCAAGCAAGAGAAGCTAGAGGCATTAGGTGTGCGTCGACTAAGTCAATGGTGGCCCATAGTGACATTTGTTGCTTTTCATGAAGGTGAGATAATGGAGCGATACCCGCAGCTATATAATATGCTTGCAGATTAGGAACTGAAAGGCCGCCATTGACTTTTTGCGAACGTAAAGCACTTGTCTCTTGATCCTGGGCCTCTTGGGGCCCCATATAAACTGCATAATTTTACGTTGATGTATTCGAATGATATGGGGGGCACTTGAACTGGCAAAACTCTAAAATAATAGAGCAATTTAGGGAGGTACGTCATGCGTACCATCGCTATTCTACCAAACCACGAAATCGGAAGTGTGGACCAAGAGGCCAGCATAGCCTCCAGCTTTCGGAAAAGCGGAGGAAAATTGGCTTGATATAAGCCCGAGTACTTCAGGGTAAGTTTAATACCCAAATAGGGTAATGAGGTTAACCACTGAAACGAAAATGCAGACTGCAGGGCTTCTAATTCCGAGGGCCGAATGTTGATAGACATCGCCTTAGATTTTGCCGGATTAATTGAAAGGCCCGAAAACGAGGCGAAGGAGTCTAAGAGAGAGAATAAGTTGGGAAGGGAGATTCTGGGTTTAGTAATGGTTAATAAAATATCATCTGCAAAGAGGGACAATTTGTGCGCGGTGCCTGCTATTTCTACTCCTGAAATATCCGAGTGAGAGCGTATGGCCTCCGCCAGGGGTTCAAGTGCTAATATAAATAGAAGGGGCAAAGCGGGCATCCCTGACGTGTTCCCCTCTTAATAGGGAAAGTAGGCGATTCATATCCATAATAACGCATTTTAGCCTGAGGGGAGTGATATATGGTTGAGACCCACCCCAAAAAGGAGGTGCCAAAAACATAGTGTGTGAGGACCTGTGTCAAATAGGGCCAGGATAAGGTATCGAAAGCCTTATTAAAATCTAAAGAAAGAAACATTGTCTCCAGGGACCTTTCATGTGCTATATGTTGGATTTGGAGGAGTCGTCTGATGGCATCTCCTGCCTGTCTACGGGGGACAAATCCCACCTGATCCTTTTTGAGGAGTTTGAAGGAGTTCAAACGGTTGGCCAGAATTTTCGTCAATATCTTCATGTCAATATTAATTAAAGAGATTGGCCGAAAATTTGCCCAGGAAGAATATTCTTTGTCTGGCTTAGGAATCATCACTATGTTGGTAGTCAGCATGTCTGGTGTAAATGAATGACCTCCTTTGACCGAGTTATACATAGTCGCTAGGTGTGGGGCCAGGACTTCTGCAAATTTTTGGTAGTACAAAGCAGTGAAGCCATCCGGACCTGGTTTTTTGCCCACTTTCAGTTCCTTAATGCACTGGAGAACCTCAGCGACCTGTATATCTCGGTCCATTAGGGAGATATGGGGTTCCGATAGAGAAGGTAAAGATAGCTTACTTAAAAAATCATTCAGGCCCTGTGCTGGAGAGTGATTTGGGAGGGAGTAGAGATTAGTAAGTCGGTGATGAAATTCTTCCAAAATCCGCTGGGGGTTTCCCGTGAGGATGTTATGACGGGTGCGCAGGTTTATGGGAGTAAATTTCGGGGTAAAGTACGCAGTCTGTTAGCCAACTGTGCATTGGGCTTATTTGCCTTAGCGTACCATTTCTGGCGGGCCCAACGTAAGGTGCGGTCCGCTTCATCTGTCAGACATAGGTCCAGGTCTGTAGGGGCTTTGTCTAAAGATCTGCGGTTATCAGGGGTGGGGGTTAATTTAAAGGCCGCCGAACAGTCCTCCAAGTTCTGTTCTAACTTGCGTCGAGCCTGGATTCTTTCTCTTTTTCATTGAGACTCTATTCGAATAACGCGACCCCGGAGGACCGCTTTATAAGCTTCCCATAATGTTATTGGGAACGAGACCGAACCTGCAATAAGTCTAAAGTATTCCATAGAAGCTTCTTGGCTTTCACTGAGGATCGGTTTGAATGAAAAAAGTGAATCATTCATCACCCAGGGAGCATGTTGTGGCTTGTTGAGAAGGGAACGACAGACAGTTAGAATCGTGGTCTGACTAAGGAACTGCTAGGATCGATACCGAATCTATTAAAGGGAGATGTTTCCGTAACATAAACGAATGGTCAATTCTAGAGTGAGAGTGATGAGGATGGGAATAGTGGGTGTAGTCTCAGCCCATGGGGTGAAATTCTCGCCATAAGTCTACTAGGTCTAGATTTTGTAGGGCCCGCAAGAACTTTTTTGCCGCAGGAGGGGGGGGATTTATGACCCGCCGGGTACTTATCAAGGACGTTCGAATCACCCGCCAACAGGAGGGTGCCTTTCTGGTGGACCTGTAACAAGGAACAGACATGAGACAGAAATGGGCCCGGATTGTCGTTCGGAGCGTAATAGGTCATGATGGTTACTTCATTATCCTGAACAGAACCCTGTAATAGAAGGTACCTGCCATTAGGGTCAGCTATCTGTTTATCGCATATAAATGGGACCGACTTTCCTATAGCTATAAGAAACCCCTCTCTGCTTAGTAGGACCGTTAGCTAAATATACTTGGGGATAATTTGCTGCGAAATATTTGGGGCATGAAGAAGAGGAAAAGTGAGTTTCCTGTAAACAGGCTATGTCTATTTTTTGTTGTTTAAGGTATTTAAAAATTTTAACTCTTTTTTGTGGGGAATTCATGCCCTGAACATTCAGGGACAGCCAGTGAAGGGTCATTGAAACTGAGTTATAACGCTATGGACAACTCCATCCGCTCACCCCAGGGGCCGAGGGAAAGGGGAAAGGGGGGAGGGAAGAAAAGCGAGAGAAGAATAGTAAAAACAAGAAGGAATAAGGTATGAGAATACCGAGAAGAACTCTAATTAGAGTATGTAGTGAATACATTGACGTATCTCGCCGTGGGCAATTGGGCCCTCAATGGGGTGAGGCCACAGCCAAGAGAAATATCTTAGCTGTGTGCCAACCCATGGGGGGAGCAGTGGTCCGTCGGAACCACCGGCCTATAATGAAGATAATTCAAACGGACTAAGTGAAGTTGACATAAAATTTAAACAATCCTTAAAGTTAGCAACAAAATAAGCAACATTATCCACTTGACGACCGCCTCACGCCGATGTACGTCGGCAAGGTGGCACGGACAGGCAAAATCACGTACATGTACGTGAGTTGCCTTCCGTGGGTGGGGGGTCCGATCGGACCCCCCTCCGGTGCCCGAGGTGGTCGTCTTTTGTTCCCCGGCGATCGGAGGTGAGGGGGAGGCCATCCGTTCGTGGCCACCCCCTCGCGATCACCGCCGGCCAATGGGAACATTCCTTTGCTGCTGTATGCTAAACAGCAGCAAAGGAAATGATGTCATCTCTCCTCGGCTCGGTAGTTTCCGTTCCAGCGCCGAGGAGAGAAGACATCACTGTGAGTGCACCAACACTACACCTCACAGTAGAACATGCCAGGCACACAAAACACCCCGATCCCCCCCCGATCGCCCCACCGATCACCCCCCAATCACCCCCCCCCCGTCACAAACTGACACCAAGCAGGTTTTTTTTTTTTTCTGATTACTGTATTGGTGTCAGTTTGTGACAGTTACAGTGTTAGGACAGTTACTGTTAGCCCCCTTTAGGTCTAGGGTACCCCCCTAACCCCCCCTAATAAAGTTTTAACCCCTTGATCACCCCCCGTCACCAGTGTCACTAAGCAATCATTTTTCTGATCGTTGTATTAGTGTCGCTGGTGACGCTAGTTAGGGACGTAAATATTTAGGTTCGCCGTCAGCGTTTTATAGCGACAGGGACGCCCATATACTACCTAATAAATGTTTTAACCCCTTGATTGCCCCCTAGTTAACCCTTTCACCACTGATCACCGTATAAGTGTTACGGTTGACGCTGGTTAGTTCGTTTATTTTTTATATGTCAGGGCACCCGCCATTTATTACCGAATAAAGGTTTAGCCCCCTGATCGCCCGGCGGTGATATGCGTCGCCCCAGGCAGCATCAGATTAGCGCCAGTACCGCTAACACCCACGCACGCAGCATACGCCTCCCTTAGTGGTATAGTATCTGATCGGATCAATATCTGATCCGATCAGATCTATACTAGCGTCCCCAGCAGTTTAGGGTTCCCAAAAACACAGTGTTAGCGGGATCAGCCCAGATACCTGCTAGCACCTGCGTTTTGCCCCTCCGCCCAGCCCACCCAAGTGCAGTATCGATCGATCACTGTCACTTACAAAACACTAAACGCATAACTGCAGCGTTCGCAGATTCAGGCCTGATCCCTGCGATCGCTAACAGTTTTTTTGGTAGCATTTTAGTGAGCTGGCAAGCAGGCACCAGCCCCAGGCAGCGTCAGGTTAGCGCCAGTAGCGCTAACACCCACGCACGCAGCGTACACCTCCCTTAGTGGTATAGTATCTGATCGGATCAATATCTGATCCAATCAGATCTATACTAGCGTCCCCAGCAGTTTAGGGTTCCCAAAAATGCAGTGTTAGCGGGATCAGTCCAGATACCTGCTAGCACCTGCGTTTTGCCCCTCCGCCCAGCCCACCCAAGTGCAGTATCGATCGATCACTGTCACTTACAAAACACTAAACGCATAACTGCAGCGTTCGCAGAGTCAGGCCTGATCCCTGCGATCGCTAACAGTTTTTTTGGTAGTATTTTGGTGAACTGGCAAGCGCCAGCCCCAAGCAGCGTCAGGTTAGTGCCAGTACCACTAACACCCACGCACGCACCGTACACCTCCCTTAGTGGTATAGTATCTGAACGGATCAATATCTGATCCGATCAGATCTATAATAGCGTCCCCAGCAGTTTAGGGTTCCCAAAAACGCAGTGTTAGCGGGATCAGCCCAGATACCTGCTAGCACCTGCATTTTGCCCCTCCGCCCGGCCCAGCTCAGCCCACCCAAGTGCAGTATCGATCGATCACTGTCACTTACAAAACACTTAACGCATAACTGCAGCGTTCGCAGAGTCAGGCCTGATCCCTGCGATCGCTAACAGTTTTTTTGGTAGCTTTTTATTGAACTGGCAAGCACCAGCGGCCTAGTACACCCCGGTCGTAGTCAAACCAGCACTGCAGTAACACTTGGTGACGTGGCGAGTCCCATAAGTGCAGTTCAAGCTGGTGAGGTGGCAAGCACAAGTAGTGTCCCGCTGCCACCAAGAAGACAAACACAGGCCAGTCGTGCCCATAGTGCCCTTCCTGCTGCGTTCGCCAATCCTAATTGGGAACCCACCGCTTCTGCAGCGCCCGTACTTCCCCCATTCACATCCCCAACCAAATGCAGTCGGCTGCATGAGAGGCATTTTCTTTATGTCCTCCCGAGTACCCCTACCCAACGAACCCCCCAAAAAAGATGTCGTGTCTGCAGCAAGCACGGATATAGGCGTGACACCCGCTATTATTGTCCCTCCTGTCCTGACATTTCTGGTCTTTGCATTGGTGAATGTTTTGAACGCTACCATACACTAGTTGAGTATTAGCGTAGGGTACAGCATTGCACAGACTAGGCACACTTTCACAGGGTCTCCCAAGATGCCATCGCATTTTGAGAGACCCGAACCTGGAACCAGTTACCGTTATAAAAGTTAGTTACAAAAAAAGTGTAAAAAAAAAATATATATATATAAAATAAAAAAAAATAGTTGTCGTTTTATTGTTCTCTCTCTCTCTATTCTCTCTATTGTTATGCTCTTTTTTACTGTATTCTATTCTGCAATGTTTTATTGTTGTTATGTTTTATCATGTTTGCTTTTCAGGTATGAAATTTTTTATACTTTACCGTTTACTGTGCTTTATTGTTAACCATTTTTTTGTCTTCAGGTACGCCATTCACGACTTTGAGTGGTTATACCAGAATGATGCCTGCAGGTTTAGGTATCATCTTGGTATCATTCTTTTCAGCCAGTGGTCGGCTTTCATGTAAAAGCAATCCTAGCGGCTAATTAGCCTCTAGACTGCTTTTACAAGCAGTGGGAGGGAATGCCCCCCCCCCCCACCGTCTTCCGTGTTTTTCTCTGGCTCTCCTGTCTCAACAGGGAACCTGAGAATGCAGCCGGTGATTCAGCCAGCTGACCATAGAGCTGATCAGAGACCAGAGTGGCTCCAAACATCTCTATGGCCTAAGAAACCGGAAGCTACGAGCATTTTATGACTTAGATTTCGCCGGATGTAAATAGCGCCATTGGGAAATTGGGGAAGCATTTTATCACACCGATCTTGGTGTCGTCAGATGCTTTGAGGGCAGAGGAGAGATCTAGGGTCTAATAGACCCCAATTTTTTTAAAAAAAGAGTACCTGTCACTACCTATTGCTATCATAGGGGATATTTACATTCCCCGAGATAACAATAAAAATGATTAAAAAAAAAATGAAAGGAACAGTTTAAAAATAGGATAAAAAAAGAAAAAAATTATTAAAGAAAAAAAAAAAAACGCACCCCTGTCGCCCCCTGCTCTTGCGCTAAGGCAACGCAAGCGGCGGTCTGTCGTCAAACGTAAACAGCAATTGCACCATGCATGTCAGGTATCACCGCGAAGGACAGATCGAGTGCAGTAATTTTTGCAGTACACCTCCTCTGTAAATCTAAAGTGGTAACCTGTTGGTGCTGTGAGGGGCGTGACCGGATGTCAGAGTGAGAGGAGGGTTGAGTGTGTGCTTCCCAGCCCGATGCCTCCGTGTCCCCCGGACCTAGCTTAGATTCCCGGCCTGCCTAGCTGTGCTTCCAGCATCCTATAGAGCTCAGCGTTTGCCTGGCCGCCTGGCCCCCCCTAAACAGCGTGTGTCCCAGTGCGCCGGCGGTGTATTGACACAGCGGCTTGGGAGAAGAAGCAGTCGGAGCTCTCGGAGCGGTGTGGAGGAGCACGAGCTATTAGTTGTTTGCGGTTACCCGGGCAACGGCCTCGGCAACAGCAAGAGGAAGCGGCGGGGGTGGCAAGTGTCACTTGCAGGAGGATCAAGAGGCTTCACTACCAGGAGCGTCCCTGCGCTGCCCAGGCACCTGGCAGCATAAAGGTACCAGCCCGTGCGGCCGCAACAGGGGCGAACTGTCCCCCCCATCTCTCTAAAGGGCCAGTCCATTGCTGCAGACAAAGGTGAGGGGGGAGGCTCAGGTGGATCCAGGCAGAAAACACACACTGCAAATTAATGATCAGCCCTTTGGGCTTAGGCAAGAGTGGGTAGTCTGGTGTACCGTCACGCAGTGAATTGTATCTATTAGGGAGCAGGCACCCTTCGAGGGGTAGGGGTGAGTCGCATTAACAAGATTGACGGACGCTAACTCCACGCCATATTACACAAAGCTAACAGAGCCGAAACACCGCCTACCCTCAAACTTGGACAGTCTCCTTAGTGCAGCAGCAAACGGGAAAGGTGAAGAGAGGGGGGGGATAGCATTAACTCCACGAGCGGCTCAACTCTTTTCTATACTTTGATAATCCTATATAATAAATTATGACAAGGAAAAAGGGAGAAGAGCCACAACAGCAGGACAACACTAGCTCCCAAATGACTCGCACATCAAAAGAAAAGGTGAACCAGGCAGCAGCCGCTGCAGCGGCTAAGCTGGAAAAATTTGCGCACCCCTCGACCTCATCGCCATCTAAAAACACCCAGCTACAACAGGACAGATTGCATGCGGGGGGCTCAGGGGATAGGAGGAGCCTAGGAAAAGGGCCAGCGGCAACACATACAACAAAAACGGCGAGCAGTAATAGCTCTGCGGGTGAAGCTGCGGGACTAGCAACTAATAAGGCTGCTGCGCACGATGCACCAATAGAAGCTGAACCCACACTGAAAGATGTCCTATGAGCTGTTAACTCCTGTAGAGCCTCCCTAAGCGACCTGTGCGACCAGCTAACGGGCCTAAAGGAAGAGATAACTACACTAAGTCAAGAGTTGCAAAGGATCACTGCCAGAACAACTGTGCTGGAGGATAGAGTTAGCCAGGCTGAGGAT
This sequence comes from Lithobates clamitans, assembly GCA_037952925.1. Lineage (NCBI taxonomy): Eukaryota > Metazoa > Chordata > Amphibia > Anura > Ranidae > Lithobates > Lithobates clamitans. The sequence continues at coordinate 3,125,134 of JBBGZY010000310.1, forward strand.
GAATTAACCCCATTGAAAAAAGAACTTAAGTCTTTAAAAACGCAGATGGGCGTATATAAAGCCAAAATGGAGGAAATGGAAAATAGGTCTCGCAGGTGCAACGTGAGGATAGTAGGCCTGCCGGAGCGGTGTGAGGGCCCCCACCCTGAGGAGTTCTTGGAGAAGTGGCTTAGGGGAATATTTGGGACGGAAACCTTCTCCCACTTCTTCACTGTTGAAAGAGCCCACAGAGTGCCAACTAGGGCCTCGCAAATAGGGGGGCACCCCAGGCCAATAATAATGAAACTTTTTAACTATAGAGACAAGGTAACATTGATGCGCAGAGCTAGAGAGCTGGGGGACATTTTATACAATGGAGCCAAGATCTTATTTTTTCCTCATTACTCCCCAGACCTCCAGAAACAGAGGGCTGAATTTAGGGACATTAAGCGCAACCTACGGTCCTACAATGTAGAATATGCCCTGCTGTACCCGGCGCGACTACGTATCACTGCCCTAGGGTCCACCCTTTTTTTTGACACAACAGCAGGGGCATCAAAGTGGCTGGAAGACAACAAAGCGGACCTGCAGAGCTAGGGGTCAAATAAGCCTAGATTTGGATAGGAAAAGAGGAAAATTTGATCTGTTTCTCTTTTTTACTTTCTTTTCTTGCTTTTTCTCCTTTTTTTTCATTTTTTATAGCAACCAGTAGTTTACACGGGGGACGTGGGAAGGGGGAAGGGGGGGGTTTGCGAGTTGGAAGCACGGATGAAGGATGCGATCACATTAGTGTTACACGTTTTAAATGCTGATTTAAGGGTCCGGAGGAGGGTTGTGGGAGGGGGGGAGGGGGGGAAGAGTGTGGTAGTGAGTCATAATGTATTTTCTCAATATATGTGTGGGGAGGTAATCCTTGTATGGTTGGGAGGAGGGAAAAAGGTCACAAGCACAGCCCCTGGGGCTAGCCTAGTTAGGCAGAAGGGGGGGGTCACGAACAAGGGTGGGTAGTAGAGGGATGCACAAAGCTGAGGGCGGGGGGGAAGGGGGGCTTATAGAAAAACACAAGGTTAGGCAATGGAGTGTACGTCAGGCACATATAGTCACGAAGGGCGGGCCCATAAAAATAAATGCAAGGTTTATTAGCACATGTGGTTTATATTTGCACCTAGGAAGTGGGGGGGGGAGCCCCCCTCTCCTCTCCTTTTTCCTTTTCTATCTTTTTTCTTACTCTACTTCCTTTTCTTTCTTTTTTTTTTTCTCTCTTTTCTTTTCTCTCTAAATTCTTTTTAATATGTTGAAGATAGGCTCTTGGAACGTTAGGGGTATGGGTGACCCTGCTAAAAGGGCAGCAGTTTTCACGGCATTAGAAGCTTACGGGGTCGAACTGGTTTGCCTGCAGGAAACCCACCTCACCAATGACACCAAATTACAAGTCCGGAATTACAAATTCCAAAAACAGTACCACTCAGTCTACACCTCATACTCAAGAGGGGTGAGTATATTGGTGGGGAGAGGTATTTCGTTCTCCTGCAGGGAAACCAGAATTGATGCATTGGGCCGCTATATTTTTTTGAGCTGCATTGTGGAAGACAGGCCTCTGGTAATAGCAAATATTTACATCCCTCCCCCGTTCAAAACAGAGATCATATTGGATCTGTTGGAATTTGTTGAGAACAAGCCAGACGTACCGATATTAGCGGTGGGGGATTTTAATGCAGTTTTGGATAATAAAATGGATCGATTTCCGCCCACGAATCGGGCGGAAAGGGTTTCGGAGGGACACTTTAAAAGCGGTTCTTAGGGGACTACTACACCAGCAGGTTGTTACAGTAAAGAAAAAGTCAAGGGAATGGGAGGAGAGAGCTAGAAGAGAAGCTACGGAAGCAGAAGCACAATTTGTGGCGGACCCGACCCCTGCAAAACAGGAGGCATGGCTTAGTAGGCAACAAGAGTATAGGGAATTAATCAATAGAAGAGCAGAAAACAAAAGACTATTCCAGAAGCAAAACTATTATGGCGAAGGAGAGAAGGTAGGTCGGATGTTGGCACTAATAACTAAGTCCAACCTATCCCCATCGGCTATTCTTTCAATTAGGACACCGGTTGGAGAGATCACTTCTGATCCCGCCGAGGTCCTAGAAACCTTCACTACGTTCTATAGGGACCTGTACAGGTCGCGCCGGAGGTCGGATCGGCGCGAAATGGATGGGTTTCTGAGTGGGGTGGACCTGCCTGTACTCTCGGAGGGGGACAGGAGTGAGATGGAGTCTCCTCTGACCTTGGAGGAGTTGCAAAAGGCTGTTGCAGAACTGTCATGCCAGAAATCCCCCGGCCCGGATGGCCTGCCGCTGGAGATTTACAGAAAATATGGGGAGGTTCTACTCCCGGAGCTTTTAAAAGTATTGGAGCAGACGATCAAGGACGGAAGGCTACCCTCATCAATGTTGGAGGCCGACATAGTGGTGATACCAAAAGAGGGGAAAGACCAACTGGAAGTCACCTCATATAGACCGATATCGCTACTGTGTTCGGACGCCAAGATTGTAGCAAAGGTGCTGGCGTCTAGATTAAATAAGTGCATCGCAAAACTGGTTCACCCAGACCAATCGGGGTTTATCCCCGACCGGTCTACCAGCACCAATATCAGAAGGGTATATCTGAACCTCCAGGCTCCAGCGGAGAATGCGGGGCCTAGAGCCATACTGTCTCTGGACGCCGCCAAGGCCTTTGACAGCCTGGAGTGGGAATATCTCTGGCGGGTGATGGAGAGGTTTGGATTTGGCCCCGTATTCATCAGCTGGTTAAAAATCCTTTACAACCAACCAAGGGCAAGACTCAAAATAAACAATAACTACTCAGAAAGCTTTCCCCTCGAAAGAGGGACCAGACAGGGCTGTCCCTTATCCCCATTGCTGTTTGTCTTGGCTATGGAGCCGCTGGCGGGAGCGGTGAGATCATCACCCGAACTGCAGGGCTTTCGCAGAAATGGCGAGGAAGAGAGAATTGCACTGTTCGCGGACGATGTCCTCTTTTTCTTAGGGGACACGTCCTCCTCACTGGAGAAAGTAATACACCTAGTGGAAGACTTTGGGAAACTCTCAGGATTGACAATCAATTGGGAGAAATCATCGCTCCTGCCGGTTGACCCATTGACCAACCCTATATCAGCGAGCTTACCCCAACTGAAAGTCATGGGGAAAATGAAGTACCTTGGTGTAGTGCTGTCCAGGGATCCCGGTGCGTTCATTGACGACAACTTGGTCCCTCTTCTATCAAAATTCAAGAAAAAATGTGATACTTGGTGTAGACTCCCTCTATCCGTGGCGGGCCGGGCAAACTTGATTAAGATGATATGGCTGCCTCAGCTGCTATACCTGTTCCACAACTCCCCAGTATGGATCGGGGAGAAGTGGTTTCAAAAAATCCAATCCCTCTTTAGGGAACTAATTTGGAAGAAAGGACAGGATAGAATAGGCTTACAAAAATTGCAGTGTTCCACCACGGAGGGGGGACTGGGGGTCCCCCACCCGCGTATCTACTTTCTGGCAGCCCAGTTACAGCAATTAGGGGGTTGTGCCACTGCTGGAAGGGGAAATAAGAACACCAAAATCATCCTACAGGGCAGCCCACACAACCTATTAGTTGAAGCACTGGAGGCAGGCTCACTACTAGGAGGGACCCCGACGCTCAAAATGATTACCAGGGTTTGGCAGACAGCCAAGCGAATAATGGGGTATAGGGGAGTCTCAGAATACTCACCAATTTGGGACAATAAGAACCTGCAGGAATTACTACCTGTTGATAGGAATAAGTTGTGGGAGAGGAAAGGGGTCCGCCGGTTGATACAGTTATATGAAGGGGGCACTTTGAAATCCTTTGAGGAGCTGAGGCACGAGTACGGGCTACCAAATCGTGTATTCTATAGTTACTTACAGATTAGACACGCCCTGGGAAAGCAGTTTGGAAGGCAACCCCCCACTTGGTGCAGGATGTCACTATTACAAACAATAATCAATTCAGAGACTTCCAAGGGGTTAATTACAGCAATATATAGTCAACTAATCAAGAAAACGAACATGAATGCTGGTTCTCCGGGGGGCAGGGACAGGTGGGCGGCTGATGAGGGGGAGATAACAGACATACAGTGGGAAAGGATCCTGGAAATGGGACCTGAGGTGTCGGTTTCTCCCTCGCAAAAGGCCTCCCACCTGATGCTACTGCACAGGTCTTATTGCACACCAAAAAAGCTCTTTGCGATTGGCCGCCGAACCAACGATGAGTGCCCCAGATGCAGGGGAACAGGCGATCTGATTCATATGTTCTGGAGGTGCCCAAAATTGGCTAGGTATTGGTCCGAGATTTTAAAGAAAATAAATACCATATTTAAAATTAACCTAGAGCTAGATCCAAAGACTTGTGTGCTGGGACATGCTATCAACGGTTCAAGAGATAGGAACATGGCGATGGTGGTGGCAAGATGCCTGTTCCAAGCCAGAAAACTGATTGCACAGTCCTGGCAATCAAGTACTCCTCCCACCCCGGAAGCCTGGATAGGGACTGTTAACTCCACAGTGTGGAGTGAAAGAACATTTTACACGAGGTCAGGCAACTATAATAAATTTGTGAGAATGTGGAACCTGTGGATTCAATCAATGTCGTGCCCGTCATCAGTGCTACTCTAGCTCCGAGAGTACCCACTCCCTATCAATGGGGTGGGCTACACTAGGAGCAGTCCAGTGCCCAGAGTTGAGTTGGAATAATGCATTGAACCTATGTCGGCCATTGGACGCGCCTTGAATATATAGGGCTTTAATAGGGGGGGTATCACAGGGGGTGGGTGGGTGGCTTCACAAAAAAAGAAAAAGTACTAAATATACAAAAAAAGTATAATAGTAACTGCGAGGACACACGGTCAACTGGCTTAGCGCTGCAGGATGTAGGCTATGTTTTTTTGTAATATGGCGCTACTGCAACTGCACATATTTTGTAATGTATATTGTTACATAACATCTGCACAGAAGACTCATATACTAAGGGAAAAAAAAAAAAGGGCAACTGCGATAAGCCGCAATGATGCGACTTGATTAGAGACATATATGAACATCAGGCTGAAGTTAGTCTCTTGACAAAGTTATCTGATGTGGCAAAAAAAAAAAAAAAAAAAGTGGTAACCTGTAAAGGCTTTAAAAATTTTTAAAATCATGTATATTGATAACGAATGTTTTGGGTCTTACCCCCTTTAGTAGTGTAATAATAGCCATAGCAACCCAAGTAGCTGCTATAGGAGCTCAGTCAGCAAGGTCTAGGTTTAATCCGGGAGGAAAATCTGTTAGACCTCCTGCACACCAGTACTTCTAAAAAGATACTACCTGAATATGAATATCTAAAATGTTGATTCTTCTGCCGGCCCAGTTGGGGCCCTTAGGTTGTTGTGCAGTGAAAGGTGCAGTCCTTTTAAGATGTGGAAGAAACAGGAAGATTCTCTTTAAGAGGCAAATTGGTTGGGACGGTTCACTTTAAAATGTGATGTTGGGAAGGGTCACATTAAGATTTTGAATTGTGGGCAAGAGCCACTTTAGAAGTTGAGTTGTGGATAACAGTCTCTTTAGGAGAGGGAAGGATAGTAGGTGTGTTCCCCTTTAAAGATGAATTTGAACGCAAGAGGCAAAGGCATCCCTTTAAAATGGCATGAACAGCAATGGATGCAGCTGCAGGGACATGGTTCTGCCTAGCAGGGAGCAAAGGGTTAACACAGCTCAGCAATCTGCTTGCAGTGACCACAGTGGCAAACGAAGAATGGCACCTTAAAGCAATAGCTGGACAGTGGTGCATTTGACTCAGATAATAGGCCACTGGTTTAGAATGCAGCAGGCCTGGCTGGCAACAAGGGTTAACTTAATGACAGTAGCGATGGGTGGGTCAGCAACCCTCTCACCAGTCCTTCTCTGACAATCCAAACAATAACAGTTGTGTTGCGATGGGGGTCAACTTTAACTGAAGATGTGACGGTGGTGCATGCGACTCACGCACTCCTTCAGGTCTCGCCAGAGAAGCTCTTTGTACGCAGTGTTCAGCTAGACAATCTCTTAATCAACTTCTCCAGCTTCTCTGCACTCTCCAGTTTAACCCGATCCGGTCCATTACCGCACAGCTCGACACAAGCTCTCACATGCTCCTTCCACGGGCAAAGTCTCTCTCCAACTCCCCTCTGTCTTCTCAGACTTTTCCTTTTATATGCTCACGTTCCTTGGTGATTGCTAATTGACTCTGTAGTTTTGTTTCAGCTTTACTGTAAGGAAAGTTCTGATTTCAGCATACACCTCCCAGGAGTCCCTGAACACCTGTATAACGACTTGCCCTCCAGAGGATTTTACCCCCTTCATGAGCAGGGCATTTTTTGCTATTCGACACTGTGCTATTTTAACTGACAATTGCGTGGTCATGCAACACTGTTTGCAAATTACATTTGGATAATTTTTTTCCCTTACAAATAGAGCTTTCTTTTGGTAATATTTAATCAAAAGAAAAACACCAAAAATGTTATAACAAAACACATTTTTTTGCTTTCTGCTGCAAAACATATGCAATAAAAAAATTTAAAAAATCTAATTTCTTCATTAATTTAGGCTAAAATGTATTCTGCTACATGTCTTTGGTAAAAAAAAACCCTAATAAGTGTATAATATTTGGTTTGCATGAAAGTTATAGCATCTACAAACTATGGTATATATACTGGAATTTTTATTTTATTTTTTTATACTAGTAATAGCGGTGATCAGTAACTTATAGTAGGACTGTGATAGTGTTGCTGACAATCTGAAACTAACTGACGCTGGATGAGGGGAACACTAACTGACTAAATGACACTGACATCAATAGTGACACTAATACAGTGATCAGTCCTAATACCATACACTGTACTAATGACACTGGATGGGAAGGGGTTAACATCTAGGGGCGATCAAAGGGTTTACTGTGTGCCTAACAATGTGTAATATGTGCTGCTTTTACTAAGAGATCTTGTTTTTTCCCCTGCTTTTGCTCAGTGTTGTTTACATTCTCTTCCATGAATAACGGAGCTGATCAACGGATCCCGGCGATCAATCATTGGCCGGGACCCGCTGATCACAAAATAACAAATCACAGTGGCGCAAATGCTAATCACATACCAGACACATGACCCAGCTCACAGCAGCCACCACAGTAGATGTATGTGGAGCAGTCCGCAAGTGGTTTAGGCTGTGGCAAATAACAGTGCTGAACGCTGCCATCTTGTGGATAAATACAAATCTGCATTCTCATTAACAATGCACAATGTGTATGCCTAAGGCCTCATGCACACAGGTTGTTAAAATAACATTATGAAAACGCCAGTATTTTTGCAGTGATTTTTTAAAACTTTTTTCAGCTTTTTTCAACGTTTTTTGCAATAGCGTTCTTAGCGTTCTTGAGCGTTTTCCCGCGTTAGAGGTTTTTTAGCGTTTTTTTTTTTTCAAATTTTTTTTTTTTTTAATGGATCAAAAACGTTAAAAAACGTTGGTGAACGACGTTTTTGAGCGTTTTTGAGTGTTTATGAGCGTTAGAGCGTTTTTATAGCTGAAAAACGGCTCTTAGAAACCACTGGTCCTGGGTTTTTTTTACAGCTTAAAAACGCCTATGCCATTTGCAGCTCAAATACGCCTAGGTGGACATGAAGCCATAGACTAACATAGACAGGCCTTTTTAAGCTGCAAAAAAAGCTCAAAAAAGCAGCTGTAAAAACGTCCGTGTGCATGAGGCCTAATACAGTCAACATCCCAGAGTTTCTCTTTAGCTAAAACCTTTATAGGACAGCTGAGGTTTGTAGTTTTGCACAAAACGCTGAAAGTTCAACTCCAAGAATCATAATTTTTGCACTGTCCAGCTTGGCAAAATGTAGGTGTGCATAACTCCTACATAATGGGCTGCTGAGGAAGCTGAAATTCACTGTAGTATTTGGCGATACTATAAGTAATACACATTTGTATGGGGTGGATCAATAGGGCTATGATGTCACCACTCCACCTCATCCAGTCAAAGAAGGTCTTGTATTAACTGCAAAAAAAAATACACAGGGTTGTTCTAAGGATGGTAGAGTTGCAGAGTGATCAACCTCTTGTGGTCAGTATGCAGAGGGGAAGCCACATGGAAGATCATAGCTATCACTGTAGTAGTGTCAACTACTATAGTTTAGCTTCCTCAGTGCTCCCTCGGGTATAATATAAGCATATTTAAATTGTGCTGAACTAATGTAAAGCAGGCCATAGACTAGCTGAAAACTGATGAAAATTCTTGTTGATCGTCAGGTTGTTAGTTTTTCGCATTATTAGTGTGCCAACTGTGACAAGTGATTTCTGTTCAGCAATCGAAAGTGCCAGATCCAATATGCTGAATTTTTTTTTTTTTTATAAAAACAAAACAAATGATGGCACAATCGAATGCACCATTTTCGTTTTTTGATCGACAGAAATTTCGTTTTTTGACTCGCCTATGGCTGGCCTAAGTGTGCAATACAGATCATTCCTGCAGTTCAACTTTTACATAAACTAGAGTTTAACCACTTCCCACCCGTAGGATATCACATGACGTTCTGGACTTTCAGTGGCTTTACTGTTCTATTGTTTTTCAGCAAGCAATTCCCTACAAAGTAAAAGCCATCCTAGCCATCCTTACCCCCCCCCCCCCCCGCTCCTGCCCCCCTCCAGTGCCTTTCCCCTTTCCGTGCTCTCCTGTGTAATTGGGATTGTCTCTGACCATCTCTATGGTATTAGAAACCAGGAAGCGTCAAGACAGACCCCATATGTCTTACTAAAGAGGTCCTGTCACTGGTGATTGTTGTCACAAGGGATGCTTACATTTCTTGTATTAGCAATAAAACTGATAAAACATTTTTTAAAGCGTAAAAATAAAAACATTTAAATAAAATAAATATTGTCAGAATTGGCATGGTAGTTAAAGCAGAAATCCACCCTATTTAGCAATGCCCCACTGGTAGCTGATCCCTGTGCCATTAATCTTTGGATATTTTTGTTTTTTTGCTTTTGTTTAAAAACTTATTTTAATGTAAAAAATCCCATCTCTTCCGGCCAACCTAGCTGCGGCGAGGTACACAATTTTTGCTCTCCCGTTGGCTCCTGGGATATCAGTGTCATCAATCCCAGGAGTCAACGGGCACCCTTCGCTTCTGGCATCATGTTATTTCAAAACCAGAAATGACGAGATGCCAGTCCACACTTGCCTAACTTCTGGGTTGTGTTGATTGACAGGTTGCCATAACAATGGGGAAGGATCCTCCACCACCGTTACCATTACTATGGAGAAACTGTGCCACACAGTGTCATTACTGCACGGTTGTGAGATCGGGAGGTTCATGCTGGGTAGCCAGCTGCACCTAATCCCAGAAATAAACACAAGCAGGCTTCAGATGCCCACAAGCTTGATGGCCCCAGCCTGCTTCCGAGATCAGGTAATTGATTTCTAAGAATGAAGCAGGAATACATTACTAACATTATGCAAATATCAAAGTGGAAGCTTTAACAATCACGGGGAGCTTTTAAAAAAATGGTTATGGGGACTGAAGCTCCGCTTTAAAGAATTATTATGGGATTAGGATAATAGAGTAGTGTGTGCAAAACCATTAATCATTTTGCCAGGCAAATTTTATGGAAAGATTGCTCACATGTATTGTCACAGATGACACTGCCAGCTGCTTATCCAAGGGGATCCCATCACATTCTAGCTATGGGGCCCCTTGATTTATAGTTATGCCCCTGACTTCTATTATACCATTTATTTCTGCTTGTTTTTGTAGTATATTCTGCTCTCCATTAACCCACATCTCCTATTGTCCCTCTGTTCCAGCATTGCAACTAGGGTTACCACCTTTTCTTCAAGTCAAACCTGAACACTTTAGGGGCACACAGCAATTTTTTTTTTCTGGTTCAATATTTTTATTGAAGTTTGTATAAATAAGATACAAATTAAGACAAGTATCAAAGCATGGGATATAGATATAGACAATGCGATTAACAATTTTTATACATATTACAAATTAGTCTTACTGAAAGAAAAAGATTATGTGTCTTAGAGACTGTATAAAAATAGTAACATATGTAAAGATCCGAAACAAGATCTAAATTGGGGTACATAAAGAAAGAAAAAATCTATTTATATTATGACTCCAGACCACACATCCACCCCAAATGGGCTCAAACTGTGGACGGGTGGGGGCATTTATAATCCAGATCGAAAACTTAGTTATTTATAATTATTATATTATGTGATATATAATATAAAGATATAACAATTTCTTTGATGAATCATTAGATAATCATAACCAGTTCGGAAAAAAAATTGTGAATAGAAAAAAAAAATGTTTTACTTCAGAGCATAAGTTAGTCCCTAAGCCGATGAGGAATATATTAGTGTATAAATCGGTAAGGTATCCCAAGTTCATCATTAGCTTTAGTAAATAAGATGAGAATAGAGGAGAAGAAGAAGAGTAAGGAAAAGAAGAAAAAAAAAAAAGGGGGAAAAAGAAGAGAGGAAAAGATAAGAAAGAAAGAAGTCTCTCGAGGTGATGACCTAGCTTATGATATGAACAAGTTATATAATAACAATAACACAAGGATTTTAGCATGGTAACAACAATGACTGGTCAAAATCAGAGGTAAAGAAGTGTTTAACCCATGGTTGCCAAATCAGACGGAATTTGTTGATATTATTATCTTCGATAGCTGACATTTTAGCAAAAATGAGAGCTTTGTTCATTCTATGTTTAACCTCTGCCCCGATTAAATTCTTGTTCTTCCATGCCTTGGCTATGGTTTGTTTGGCAGCAGTATTAATGTGAATTAGTACCCTGGTGAGTGAATCCGGTTTAAGATTCAGAAGTGCAATGGCAGGGTCCGGAGTAATAGAGATATCTAGAGCCTTAGATGCCATTGCAAATATATTTTTCCAAAATTCTTGGGCCACCGGGCAATCCCACCATATATGGAAATGTGTACCTGGTGAAGAGCAATTATTGGGATAATAAGGAGTAAATTTTGCTATTCTAGCTGGTACCAAGTACCACCTTGCCAGAACTTTGAAGTTGGTTTCCAAAGCAAAACAATTAGGAGATGATGATTTGGTGGCTAACCAAATATTAGACCAGTCATTGTTGTCAAATATTCGTCCCATATCCTGTGCCCATTTAACAGTATAAGAAGGAATATTCACATTAGAGTTAGTAATAAGTATCTGGTACACACATGAAATCAACCCTCTAACATGTGGGTCACTTATACAAATATGTTCAAATTCGGACATTTGATTAATTGATGTACTTAAACTAAGTAGAGGTGTAAAGAAATTCTTAATTTGTAAATAACGGAATATCTCATTGTTTGAGAGTTCGTGATTCTTACATAACATAGGAAATGTTTGAATAGTATCCGTAGATATTAGCTTATAAAGTCTCGTCAATTTTCTAGAAAACCATGCACACAGCAATTTTTTATAGTATAAACTATACATATATTTTCACTGTCCAGTGCAGCTGAGAGAAAGGAATAGAGGAACTTATAGCCTCAGCCCCTTTCTCTACCTTAAAAGTGAGACATCAGTGGTCTGCTTACACCCCTGATATTTCACCAAAGCCAACACTGATAAAAGAAATAAGAAAAAAATAAAACATTGTAAAAAATAATTCTAAAAAATAAATAAAAATGAAGGTCTCATGCACAGTCCTAAGTTAACAGGTGTGCAGGTATAGGTGAGTGGCCCCAAATGTACACTGTCTGTGTTCTGGGTTGTACACCTGTATCCACACACCTGTCAAATTAGGACCTGCGGCTGTATTCCTACAGCTGCTGCATCTCCGTAACGTAACAAAGCTGGCCTATACACAGCTCCAACCACATAAGAAAAATCACTGATTCACACTGTACAGGCTACAGCAGCCATGCGAATGAGCCCCAGGACCTCACACACAGAGCTTAATTTATTAACTCAATACAGTTTTATCTTTTAGATTTAGCAGGAATTTTGTAACTTATGTTGTATTTGTCTCCCCTAATGATGATTTTAGTGTATTTTTAGCAATAATATAATTTCAATATATTTTTTAGGCTGTATAGGGCCCCCCATAATTTCTAACAGCAGCCCTGCTTACATCACAAAGGATTCAGCAATAACGGAAGGGTACCGCAAGGCATAGCTGTGAAAACAGCCTTTAGGGTCCTAACCTGGTAAGAATATCATGGCAATGTATAAATACTGTAGGCCTATGTTGGATGTTTCTACTCATGATGGGAAAAGGTTGTGCGATAACTACACAGGAAAAGCTATCACTTTGCCTCTGGTTCAGTAAACCTGGCATGCTTTAACTACTAAAATTCTGAGCTCACTTCATTGGCAATGAATTGCCACAGTCTGAATGCAACTGCTTTGGCCTGGGGGGGATAAATGGGGACAGTAAATTGATCAAATGGCACGCATGCTGTCCATTCAGAGCACATGCACTGGTGACATCACCAGCTGCCGCAAATGTGAATATCTCGTAAATGATGCACTCTTAGGAGATATCCACTGTACCTACAGGTAAGCCTTATTATAAGCTTACCTGTAGGTACAAGTAAAAAGGCAGACTTTACTGTCACTTTAACTGCTTCCCACCCCCACTATAGTGAAATGACGGACGGGCAGGAGCACTCTCATTCTGGGGGAGATCATATGACGTCCTCCCATTCTTGCCGTGCATGCGCGCCCACAGGGGCATGTGGTGCAGTGATCGATGGTGAGTTGTGTCCCTCGCACACAGAGCATCATCGATCACGGTAAAGAGCCTATGACATGGGCTCTTTATAATGTGATCAGCTGTGTCCAATCACAGCTGATCACAGAATAAACAGGACATGCCAGTTATCGGCATTCCTCTCCTCACGCTGACAGTGCGTGAGAAGAGGAGAGCTGGTAAGCGGCATTCCTCAGTGGGGACATCTGCACTGACTATCAGGGCACTGATCATCAGTGCCCTGATGATCAATGCAGCCCCATCAGTGCCCACCAGTGCTGCTCCTCAGTGTTCATCAGTGATGCCTGTCATTGCCTACCAGTGCTGCCAATCAGTGCCCATCAGTGATGCCTGTCAGTTCCCATCAGTGCTGCCTTTCAGTGCCCATCAGTGATGCCTGTCGGTGCCCATAAGTGATGCCTGTCAGTGCCTATTAGTGCCACCTATCAATGCCGCCTATCAGTGCTCATCAGTGCCCATCAGTGCCGCCTATCTGTGCAGAAATGTGCTGCCTATCAGTGCCCATCAGTGCCGCCTATCAGTGCTCATCAGTGCTGCCTATCAGTGCCCATCAGTGCCGCCTATCAGTGCCCAAATGTGCTGCCTTTCAGTGCTCATCAGTGTTGCCTATCAGTGCTGCATATCAGTGCCCACTCATCAGTGCCCATCAGTGCCACCTCATCAGTGCCCATCAGTGCAGCCTTATCAGCGCACATCAGTGAAGGAGAAAAATTACTTAAAGCGGAGTTTCACCCAAAAGTGGAACTTCTGCTCATTTGTCTCCTCCCCCCTCCGGTCCTACATTTGGCACCTTTCGGGGGAGGGGGGGGGGAGCGGTTACCTGTCTTCAACAGGTACCCTATCCCCACTTGCAGGAGATTGGGGCGTGGCGCATTATGTCAACAGCTTGGCTCTCTCCTCCCCCCTCCTCCTTCCCCGCCGCCGGGCCAGTCGGAGAGCGCAGCAGTGCCTCGCGCATGCGCAGTAGGGACCGTAATGCTTCACTACAAGGTTCCCTTACCGGCAATGGAGGCGGCAGCAGCACCCGACAGCTGATGGAAACACCAGCTGCGGTGCCGACATCGTTGGACTCAAGGACAAGTAAGTGTTTAAGTGTAAGTTAATCACAAAATTTTATAACAGAAACTAGGAAATTTTTTTTATTTGTTTAGCAAAATATAAAAATCCCAGTGGTAATTAAATACAATCAAAAGAAAGCTCTATCTGTCTTAAAAAAATTATAACAATTTTGTTTGGGTACAGCGTTGCAATACCGCGCAATTGGCATTCAGAGTGCGACAGTGCTGAAAGCTGAAAATTGACCTGGGCAGGAGGGGGGTGAAAGTGCCCGGTAGGCCCAGTGGTTATTGAATCATGGAAGTCCCAGGAACATGTGGTAGGCTAGGTACAGATCAGTAATAGAACTAAAATCTTTATTCGCTTAGTGAAAGAGACTGCCGTGTGTTTCTTCTGCGGAGCAGCATATAGGAGGTTAAAAAGAAAATTGTACTTGGTGCAACAGATGGCAACTAGGACAAGAATTTCATTACCAGAAAAAAAGACTTTAAAAAGGTGTGATCCTGGCACCGTCAGCGTGTGTGTGATCCTGGGAGTTTGTGTGTTATTATGTGTAATCAGTTCTCAGATAAGGGTAATTTCAGGCATGTGAGGTGTAATTATCTTATAAACTTTACATTACACACAGGGCATGGAGAGGTGAGGAGGTAATTCTAAGTGCACGCAGGCGAGAGCTGCGAACAGACCTGTCCCTCGCTTGCTGTAATTGAACCTCGGTCGGTACAAGAGTTGCAGTTAACATATCAGGGCCTTGCCTTCTCTAACCTCTCACCTGCTTCCTGGTAAACAACAGAGCCAAGGAAAATGATAGACCATTTCTAGGTGTTACACATGCTACAGGCTACCTACAAGTGATTTTCTTCACACAGAGATCACAACCCCCTCCCTCCCCACAATGGCTTCATCTGCTTTTCCCCTCCAGAAGGACAGTAACATCTTTGTTCAGACATCATCCAGGATCACCATCTACAGTACGTCCTGGACTAAGATGCCAGCTCAGAGATGACTATATAATAGGGTTGCCAACTGTTCGGGATTCACTCGGACAGTCCGGGTTTTGAATCATGTGTCCAGGTTTCAGTCCACCTGATTCAAAACATGGACTGTCCTACATTATTCAGACAAGAATGTCAAGAACAAGAACAGGGCCTGACAGGTGGGTGAGGGGGCACTATGCGTCCCACATTACTGTTCTCTTTGGAGCACCAAATGGTGTCCCAGGTCTGTTACAATTCTTTAGTGTATACTAAAAATAAATTAATAAATAAATTGTTGTGCGTCGCTAAAGTGTTCGGGTTTTGTTTGAAGAAAAAGTGGCAACCCTACTACATAATGTGAATCTTGGCACTGATGCAGTTCTTGGCATTGTTCACAAACCTCTGATGCAGATCAGCTTCTCCTGCAGCTTCTCACTGCAAGTTACAATTGTTGGAGTCTAATCACTGGGGGAAGAGAGAGTGAGGAATTGCTTCCTCCTGCCTGCAGCTGACTGATGACATCATCTCAGCTTAGGAAAAGTCAATAGACTGGAGCGCAAGAAAGGTTTTTTTTTATAATGATAAAAGGTGGAGGATTTATCATTTATACTGTATATTGTAACATATCAGAAATGTATTCTTGCAGAATTGTATATTACCTTCCTGCCACCCACATAACGCATTTGTGTGGAACCAAAGAGGGTGGACTTTATTGCCCACATACAGCACATATATATATATGCCTGTGGACAGCTTACTGTGTGCTCCCAGCAGTGACAGAGCTGTCATAGAATAGTCATTATTAAGAACCGCTGAGACTGTCTCCAGATCACGTGACCACTGTGAGGTTGGGTGCACACTGCTGTGTGGAGTGGCTCACAGCAGGGGTCTAGTGCGTTCCCATTCTCCGTTTCAGGGACGAATCAGGGCCGAATTTTTGGCTAGATTCGGACCCACTGACCAGAAGACGCACAGGTCTCTTCTACAAACTGCTCAACAGCCGTTCCGGAGCTGTGTGAACTGGCTTCATTGAGCACTAGTGTGAACCCAGCCTGACAGCCAATGACAGGGATCATGTGATTGGGCAGTCCTTCCCACCCCCCCAGGACATGAAGACCAAGTTGAAGGGGCACTGTGGCTGGGCATCAATGTTTTAAGTTCAGATTTCTAGAGAGCAAAAGCACTTGATGGATTTGATTTACTTGTTGCCTGGAATTGTATTGGCTAACTCTATAGACTAAAAACACAACCTTTCAAAATGCATTTTTCCTCTTGTGAGGCTGAGAGAGATGGAATGTAAAGAACACAAAGGATAGCCCTCAACTTTGTCTTCTTTTGTGCAGAAAATTCTTGGAAGATTCCAGGCAGATATACTAATATTATTTTAAAAAACAGAATGCTTTTTAAAACATTACCTAGTTGAAGGAATGTCATGAACCAGTCCCAGTCAGATTCACTCATTCCTATTAGTAACCATAAAAGAAGCGATCCTCGCCAGTGGTAACACGAAAAGAACAAAAAAAAAAAAAAAAGAAAAAAAAAAAAAAAAAAAAAATATATATATATATATATATATATATATATATATATATATATATATATATATATATATATATATATATAAAATAAAAGTTAATATATAACTTTTTATTTTCTTTTATCTTTTTTTTGTTACCACTGGTAAGGATCGCTTCTTTTGTGGTCACTAGTAGGAATGAGTGAATTTATCTGGGACTGGTTCATGATATTCCTTCAACTTTAAGTAATGTTTTAAAAAGCATTCTGTTTTTTAAAATAACATTAGTATATCTGCCTGGAATTTTCCAAGAATTCTCTGCACAAAAAGAAGACAAAGTTGAGGGCTATCCTTTGTGTTCTTTACATTCCATCTCTCTCAGCCTCACAAGGGGAACTAATGCATTTTGAAAGGTTGTGTTTTCAGTCTATAGAGTTAGCCAACACCTGCACATTTTTTTAACCTAATATATAACTTTTTATTTCCTTTATATATATATGGTCACTAAAAGGAATGAGTGAATCTGCCTGGCACTGGTTCATGATATTCCTTCAACTTTATGACACCTGTTTCTGGAAGAAAACCTGCACATTTTCCAGCTAAATGTTTGCAATTAACAATCTTAGAAACTCACTACTAACCCAAGCCGAATCCCATCCCTAGTAGCTAAGAAAGGAAAAAAGGGCAGGACAGGGACAGCAGTGAAATCTGCTTATCCTCCTCCTCTCTATCCAAATAAAAACTGTTTTGGCTGAAGTAAAACTTTAAGGGTCTTCAGTACTTATCAGAGTCTCTGAGCAATTCATCCAAGAGATTCCTCCAAAGATTCAACAGGATTCCCCCTTCAGTTCTGGTGACCATTACTCTATTTATTATGCAGTCAGCTCATTGGCAAATGTTGTTAAATTCAATGTTGCCCAGGTGAATGCCATTGAAATATATAAAGTTCAGTAGAGGTTATTGTGATGGGTTCTTAACACCCTGACTGAGTATCTCCGCCAGAGAGCTGCTTCTTCCCTGGACCAAGGTATTATAGCTGGGAATTGCACCAAAGAGCTAGATCAGTGGTTCTCAACCCTGTGCTCTGTTGTATATGTTGTAATATGTTCAACGATTTATGTGGGACATTATATTAATATATGTATGTACACATACAGTCAATGTTGACCAGGCCAGAATTCAATTGACAATGGTTGATTTGTCCAAGCCAACTGAATTTTAACATAGCAAGGGGACAGCTGAAGACCCTTGATGTGTTAAACCTAATTGAACATTTCAAAGAGTGTTCAGGTGGTATCTATTAATCTAATCTAATTACACATATCTAAGGGGACTTGTTGATGTTGATATGCGGGAGTGCAAATTGGGGCGGTTTATGACTACAGCTGTTCACGGCTGGGGGTTGTTGTCTGTCTGAAAGATTAAAGCAAATCAAAGTCCTAAATTGAAACAGCCAATCAAATTGCTCAGCCATTCAGTGTCTAGTGAATATAACATGGCATTCAGTCTATAGTTTAAGTTAGGCTTGTCTGTGTATGCACACTCAGACCTAGGAAATGGCACTCTGAATTATATACTCTGTCGGATTTTTTGTCATCTGTGGACTTTGGACTTTGTTCTGTGTTGGAAGTCAATAAAGTGCATCTCTCTGGAAGAATTGGTTTTCTGCGGAAGAGTATTTACTAAGTAATTATCATACCCACGATAACACTCTACATCATATCACCCAATACATCATATATCACTACATCCTCAAGTACTCAATTTTTGGGAATTGCTGTCCAAAATACCAAGCCATTGACTTTGATTTAAAGCATGTGTGCAAGATAAAGGAAAACCTGCAAACATGGCCTGTTGGGGGTACTTGAGGACAGGGTTGAGAACCACTGAACTAAACGACACTAGCTTAGGTGAAGGCAGGAACCCACTGAATTTATACCACACAAAATCAGATATGAGCTTGACCACATTATCTTAAACAATGCAGACTTTAAACAGTATTATTATTAGTACATCTAACAGTACATCTAATGAACAGCTAGCAGCTAACAGTAACCTAATTAAACAGTGATCTAATTAACAGTAAGCTAATCAACAGCTAGGCAACTGAACAAGCCTTGATTAGTCAGGGAGTGCCTACACCAGACTGTCCGGCAACAGGTCCACATCCCTTGATACATGAAGTACGTTACATGTGCTGTCTGTCTTTCAGGTGTTTGGCTTTTACTTGTGTAATCTTTCAAAAAAACTCATACGCTGTTTTAGTAGTCTGAAAAAGCGGAATTAATTTATCTTCATGGATTTCTTGAGGGAGATTGTTGATAAATATTTGGAGGAGCTTCTCCAACCCAGTCTGCAGGAGGGCCACCATATTCCCTCTGATCATTAACATATACAAGATTAAAGCTGGCTACACATTTTACAATTTACTTGTACAACTTTCCTTTATTTTTACCAAAACCATATAATGGTCAAACCTAAACACTTTCATATTGTATGCAATTGGGTAGGTCCTTGCACTACATAGTTGACGGTAAATCTAAAGAAAATTGAACAATAAAAATTGTATAATCTGTACCCAGCTTAATATGACACCTTTTTATCTACTCCAGAGGGGAAGCTTTTTTGTCTTTATTCAGAGATTTAATCCAAGCCTCCCTCTCAGCATTCACCACTTTGTTGTCCATCATTAGAGAATGATCTGCTCTCTCCATGGGATTAGCGGCTGAACTGAGCTCTTTTACCATGCTCTGACTGGGAGAAGCAGACAAAATCCCCAGTCTCTTCCATGGGCCATAATCAGTGGTTAGCCCCTAGTCGCCTTAAAAGTCACAGTCGCAGTGGTTACCGTGACAGTTATTTTCTTGTTTCTGGTTGAATCTTTGTGTCAAGGTCTTTGTAAATATCTGGAGTCCATTGATTCATCTGATGGCAATCACGGTTCATGGTGCTAGAAGAACAATTATGTACTGTTCGTGATACTTTTTTTCATTTGCACTAAACCAAATTTTCCAGACAACCTTTCGGTGTGTATCCACTTCAAACAGCACTGCTTGGACTTTGAAGAATGGGGGTACACCCCAAAAGGTTTTCCTGAAAATTTGGATGTTAATGCAAATAAAAAAAGCATCATGGAGCAGTGCTCAATTGTTCTTGTGGCAATTGTACTAATACGGCTATATTCACGTCAAACATGATTCATGGTGCTGAAACTTTCAGAACCATGGTTAGCGAGTGCCCCCCTCCCTAAAGTAACCAGCTCAGCACACCAGGGCATCAGTCCATGATCCCCATAACAACTGAGCAGTGATTGCGCAGCCCGCTTGCTATGTTGATACCAGCCTTCAGGCCCTTCATTATCAAAAGGTGCTTTGAAAAGGGGTTACTCCAAGAAACCGGGTCCCCTCCTGTGTCCCAAAGCACCCATGCCCAAGAGGTGGTTCTGACAAGGAGGGTCTAAGTAATTTAATACGTTAATAGAAGAGACCACACACACACACTCCCAGAAAAGTTTAATACTCTTTTTAAACTAATACAGTATCTACCTTTTCTGGATCCAGCAGTTTCTGAAGATGTCCCATGACATCTGATCCAGCATCATTGGCAGCAGAGAGGAAGGAGTACATTTTATGCTGAAACTCAGATGTCAGATTTGTCACATTGGGAACATTTTTATGGAATCATCAAATATCTGGTTTCAGTAGACTTACATTTAAAAAAAATACCGGAGTAAAGGTATTTGAGAATGCTGCCCACAGCAACAGTTCAAGTACAAGCTAAGCACAAAAAAGAGATTCATTGGTGGTCACCTTGAACTAACTTCAATGGTCTGTTTGTTGAGTTTTAATACATTTAGCAACTCTCTTCCATCAGCCATTATAGCAAGTTGAATAGTAATTGTGTTAATCTCTCTATGAGAATGTTCTATATTGTAACTATTACAGTGATTATTGTTTTCACGCCCCCTACTGCACTGTGTGATATTTTGGCATTTGATAAATACATTATAATAATAATAATAATAGCAATTGGGTAATGAAGCAAATTTCATCATTGCAAATTACATGGTTAGCATCAGGCTGCAGAACTAATTTAACCTCTGTGAGGAAATAATACCGAGTATTATTTATGAGCAATGGTTGAGCATGCTCACTTTCATCTATGATTTTCTACCAGGGATGAATTTACACTACAGGCATACCCCACTTTTAAGTACACAATAGGATTTATTTACTAAAAGTGGAAAGTGCAAAATCAAGCTCACTTCTGCATAGAAACCAATGAGCTTCTAACCCCAGCTTGTTCAATTAAGCTTTGGTAATAAAACCCGGAAGCTCATTGATTTCCATGCAGAAGTGAGCCCGATGTTGTACTTTCCAGCTTTAGTTCATAAACCCCATTGTGTACTTAAAAGTGGGGTATACCTATATATTGCTATAAGTTTGTAGACGCTAATCATCATACCTAACCCTGCACAGAGCCCTGACCACAACCCTACAGAACACATTTTGGATGAATTGTAACTCCAATTGTGAATCAGATCTTCTCATCCAACATTAGTACTTGACCTCACAAGCTCTTTGGGCTGAATGGAAACCAATTCCTACAGACCCCCCTCCAACATCTTGTAGAAAGCCTTACAGAACAGCAGAAGCTGCATAGCAGCAAAGGGGGCAACTCCATATTAACACCCATGGTTAAGGAATGGTCAAACCAGCTCATATAGGTGTGATGGACATGTGTTCACAAACATTAAAGTGGTTCTAAAGCTCAGCAAAGCTGGCCCCCTACAATCAGCACAAATAAAAACTCAAGTGTGTTTCTTTAGTGCTACATTTGTGCTGTTTTGTGCAGTAAAAATTTACATTTGTGCTACGTTTATTTTTAAGATATTAGCAATTGTTTTTTCCAGACTATGACATCACCTAGCCCCCCTACAACAGCCAAATGGCACAAAACTGGTCTCGTTGGTTAGTGCTACGTTTATGCTGCTAAAATTTCTGTTCTATCTCTTATCGTTTTTGCGTTATTAATGATTTATTGAAGGTCACCAAAGGTCACTTAGCCCCCCTACAACACCCAAATAACACGAAACTGGTCTCGTTGGTTAGTGCTACGTTTGTACTGTTTTGTGCTGCTAAAATCTGCTTTATATCTTTTATCGTTTTTGCGTTATTAATGATTTATTAAAGGTCACCAAAGGTCACTTAGCCCCCCTACAACGCCCAAATGACACAAAACTGGCCTCGTTGGTTAGTGCTACGTTTGTGCTGTTTTGTGCTCCTAAAATTTCTGTTCTATCTTTTATAGTTTTTGCATTATTAATGATTCATTAAAGGTCACCAAAGGTTACTTAGCCCCCCTACAACGCCCAAATGACACAAAACTAGTCTCGTTGGTTACGCGGCACAAATGAGTAATATATTTTTATTCAGGTTTTACAAACATGGGGTGCCAACTTCACACAGCTAGTGCCAGCTCATCTGCCACCAGCCGGTTCTGCTGCCACCTGCTGACTGCTGCCACCACGCAGTCCACTGGACTGATCACAGGCACTCATACCTCGCTGTGCTCCCATGGCTGCTGTCTAACCAGGAGCTCACTAACCAGGTACTTGGCAGGAGGGCGGGATGATGTAATCGTCTGGAAAAAACAAATCGCTATTATCTTAAAAATAAAAACAGCACAAATTTAAATTTTTATGAAAAAAAAGCACAAAGGTAGCACTAACAAATAGTATGTTTGTTTTTAAGATTTAATAACATGGGGTGCAAAATGGGTGGGGTGTTATCAAATATAAACAAGCTGTTATAGCTAAAAAAAACCATAACAGCACAAATAAAAATGTTAGCAGCACAAAACAGCACAAACGTAGCACTAACCAACAAGACCAGTTTCGTGTCATTTTGGCGTTGCAGGGGGGCTAAGTGACCTTTGGTGACCTTTAATAAATCATTAATAACGCAAAAACGATAAAAGATAGAACGGAAATTTTAGCGGCACAAAACAGCACAAACGTAGCACTAACCAACGAGACCAGTTTCGTGTCATTTGGGCATTGTAGGGGGGCTAAGTGACCTTTGGTGACCTTTAATAAATCATTAATAACGCAAAAACGATAAAAGATAGAACGGAAATTTTAGCAGCACAAAACAGCACAAACGTAGCACTAACCAACGAGACCAGTTTTGTGCCATTTGGCTGTTGTAGGGGGGCTAGGTGATGTCATAGTCTGGAAAAAACAATTGCTAATATCTTAAAAATAAAAGCAGCACAAATGTAAATTTTTACGGCACAAAACAGCACAAACGTAGCACTAAAGAAACACACTTGAGTTTTTATTTGTGCTGATTGTAGGGGGGCCAGCTTTGCTGAGCCTGGTTCTAAAGTGTTTTTTTGTATTAAAATAACAAACATGTTATACTTACTTGCTCTGTGCAATGCTTTTGCACAGAGCAGCCCCGATCCTCTTATTCTGGGGTCCCCCGCTGGCGCTCCAGACCCTTCCTCTTCGAAAATTGATTTCCATTGAGCGGCTGGATCGAATCAGGCTCAGGTAAGGGCAAGGGGGTGGGGGGGAGCAGCATCTGCAGCACAAAAGGTTTTTCACCTTAATGCAAAGAATGCATTAAGGTAAAACATTTTAAGACTTTATTACCAATTTAAGCCATGTAGTATACAATTATATGTTCAGGTTTACCCCTCATTAAACAAAATTATTGCTAATGAAAAACCAAGCTTTGTGTGTGGAATTTTACTGTACCCAGTATACACATTACAAGATTCTCGGGTGGTGAGATGGTTTTTACAAAGCAAGGAAAAATGAGAAGGAAGAGAGAGGGGCAGAAGAGAGCAGATGTTCCAGCTGGAAATTAAATTGTGAAATTTATGTCTACTGTGTGTTTGACAGGGGGCATATGTCCTGTCACCTGGCTGTGTTCTAGCATCCGGATAAAGCTTGTAGCCGCTGACATTTAAAGAGACCCGGTCATCACCTTAAAAAATGCTTGTAATAGCACAGAAAATTCAAGTTTATGAAATGCTTACTTGCAGTCATTTTTTTCCTTTCCATAAATTGTTTTTATTCACTTGCAATGCAACTTTGAACTTGCTAGCAAATGTGACTTCTTCGGGAAGAGTTAATTCACTAGCACAGGTTCTTCCTTTCTCCCCTTCTGGGAGTGTCTAGTTACTGTCGATGCTAGCCCAGCTACTCCAATCCTCCCCTCTGCTTCCTAGATATACACTATATTACCAAAAGTATTGGGACGCCTGCCTTTACACGCACATGAACTTTAACTTTACACTAGTTTGTAGGGTTCAATATTGAGTTGGCTATAACAGCTTCAGCTCTTCTGGGAAGGCTGTCCACAAGGTTTAGGAGTGTGTCTATGGGAATGTTTGACCATTCTTCCAGAAGCGCATTTGTGAGGTCAGGCACTGATGTTGGACAAGAGGGCCTGGCTCACAGTCTCCACTCTAGTTCATCTCAAAGGTGTTCTATCGGGTTGAGGTCAGGAATCTGTGCAGGTCAGTCAAGTTCCTCCACCCCAAAATCTCTCATCCATGTCTTTATGGACCTTGCTTTGTGCACTGGTGCGCAGTCATGTTGGAACGAGAAGGGGCTATCCCCAAACTGTTCTCACAAAGTTGGGAGCATGAAATCTTCCAAAATTGGTATGCTGACGCCTGAAGAGTTTCCTTCACTGCAGCCAAGGGGCCAAGCCCAACCCCTGAAAAACAACCCCACACCATAATCCCACCCCCACCAAACGATTTGGACCAGTGCACAAAGCAAGGTCCATAAAGACATGGATGAGCGAGTTTTGGGTGGAGGAACTTGACTGCCCTGCACCTCAACCCGACTTAACACCTTTGGGATGAGTAATAGAGGAGACTGCGAGTGAGGCCTTCTCGTCCACATCAGTGCCTGACCTCACAAATGCACATTTGGAAGAATAGTCAAACATAGACACACTCCTAAACCTTGTGGACAGCCTTCACAGAAGAGTTGAAGCTGTAATAGCTGCAAAGGACAAAAAATATTTGACTAACTAATTGGGAGAGAGAGAGGTTCAGACTTTACAGGATCAGGAACACTCAGAAGAATAGAAGCTTTATATAAAATGATACAAATTTGTTACAAAGAGTAAATAGCATGATACAACATGAATAAGACTAAAACACATGATATACAAAAACAGTCCAGAGACTGACAAATAGAAGAGGCCCAAACCAACTGTCGAGGAGACAGATGAAATCCAATGCGTTTCAACCAGTAAGGTAAGGGTCTTCTTCAGGGAAAGAGAATAGGCTGAGAACTTCCAGATGAATACAAACAATCTATAATTCCAGCAGGGCAATTGTCTCCTTCTTTTGGGCTTTCCAGCATCCATTAAGTTTAGGAGTTTCTACAATCCAGCTCCTGTGTTTCCTTACCTTCCTTTATGAGACTCCTGGGTGACACCATGGATATTACTGAGAGTCTATTTTAAATGGTCATGCTGGTTTTTGCATGGATTCTTTATCAGCTTTGTATGTAAGGATATAATAATTTATAAATATTTTGTGCACATTGGAAATTGACATGACAACTAAATATTTATTATGAGGATGGTGATATGGAGGATGGGGCGGAGCGTCACCACGTAGGCGCGTCAGGTCCGCGCCATAGCCTCTGCCTCCCTGCACACTCGTTTGGCCCGTGGCTGGAATGAAGAGACGCCGGGTCCTTGTCTGCCCCGAGCAGTTGCGCCTACCCCCCCCCCCGCCCCTCCCGCAGCAGCGTCGGATCGAGCAGTCAATTGGAGCAGGGACCCACTGGAGTGTGTGAGGTAACGCTGACCTCCAATGAACAGGTTAGTGGAGTTGGTTGGAGGGTGGCTGCAGCGGCAAGGAGGTATTCAGCAATAGGTCCTCGGGGACGGAGGTGAAGGAGGAGGTGGTGAAAGCGCCTGCGCATCTTTGTAAGGCTCCCCGAAATTGGACCAGCACAGAAGAGGTGCTGATGGCCTCAGCTCTATATATCGGTTAGTAAAGAACTATTGGTGAAAGAACCCTCTCTAGAAATGTGGTACAGATGGAATTTTAAAATTATGTGAAGACGAGAAGCGGGGGATATCGGTCGATGACTACCCTATTAATGCTGGTTTAGAGGTGACTGTTTGGAGGCTTTATTCTCTGTGGCTGAATGAAAAAGCAATATTTTGTATATAAAAGCTCACCCACTGTTGTATTTAAATACTCACGATACCCCCCCTCATATAAACGCAAATATACAGGGTTTGACTCCGGGTAAACCCTTAGGATTGCCTTACTCCCCTCAGATCACCCCAGGATTGAGGAAGGATTGAAGAAGAGTGAGGGGCTCCTCTATGTGGGTCCACTGATAAGCTGAATGGAATTGATCAAATTAAGTCTATATAACTTTAAGGAGATGGCCCTGTAGGTGTCTAGCTGCCTCCCCTTGGGAACAATTGTTTTTGGGAAATGCTTGAGTGATCAACCCGAAAAAAAAATCGCACCATAACTGGATTTTTTCCCCAGGATCAAACCACCACCAGACTAATACCAGACTAATACCTTACGCTTGGTTAGGTGGGGATTAAAACAGAGATATGAGGGGGAAAGCAGCTAAAGCTGGTAAAGGTGCCACGGCCGTGTTAAGCCCTGGCGGGATACAACGCTATATGTCCGCGGAATCGAGTATACTTGAAGAAACGCAGGGAAGCCCTAGACTAGGGGCCCCAATGAGATCAGGAATTAACAGACAGAAGGGGGCAGCCGAGGAGAATAAAGGAGGAAAAATACAGGAAGGTAAAACTGTAAAGTCAAGGAACAGAGATCACAGAGGAAGAATGGGGGTGAAGAGGAATCAGGGGGAAAAAGACCAGCACAGCAGTCAACACAGGAGGAAGCCCCACAAATTAAAGTAATGCTTGCTGAGATGTTGTTAAAAATGGAGACCTCACTAAAAGCAGATATTGGGGCAGTAAGAACAGATATTGGACATGTGTTTAGGAGGATGGAGGAGACAGAGGACAGATTAGATGATCACGAGCAAAGATTAGAAAGCATCGGTAAGCAACTAAGGGATCTACAAAATACAAACAGAAACCTCCTTTATAAAATTGAAGATAGGAGAATCGCAGCCGACATAAAAACCTGCGAATCAAGGGACTGCCTGAAAAATATGGGAATGAAGCCTTGATGCCAGTATTGCAGCAACTGTTTAACCCCTTATTGGGAAAGGAAATAACAGATCCACTGAAACTAGACAGAGCCCACAGGATCGCACGATACCCCCAAAACAGAGCAGAGAGCCCGAGAGACGTGATAATAAGGTTCCATTACGTAGAAGAGAAAGCCAAAATAATGGGAAAACTGCGGCAGCAGTCAGGATTAGGTTTGGAAGGGGTGGAACTCTCTTAAGAAGGAGACTGTTGAAACCATTGAATGGGTTATTGAAAACATCAGAGATATTCTATCAGTGGGGGTTCCCAGCCTGCCTAATTGGGAAAAAAAATGGGTGAACAGCAGTGCTGAGATTCCCAGAGGATCTGGAGGACTTCTGTAGTAGGCTGGGCGTTGTTCCCCCTCCCCCCCGCTCCCAGGTTGGGGAGAGGAGGAGGGAGGTATACCCACAAGAAGAGTAAGGGGCTGGAGAGGGGTGGAGGCTTAATAAACAGAGTAGAAATAGCCGCAATGAAGTACTGTCGGTGAATATGGGATTCTCCCAGCGCAAGCTGAGTGTGACGGGGGGGTAGGGGGGAATGGGTGGGATCTGGGGGTGCCTGTGACGTGAGCCCATTGGGGAATATGCGGGCAGGGTGCC
The DNA here is from genome assembly GCA_037952925.1 of Lithobates clamitans. Lineage (NCBI taxonomy): Eukaryota > Metazoa > Chordata > Amphibia > Anura > Ranidae > Lithobates > Lithobates clamitans. The sequence goes on from JBBGZY010000310.1 coordinate 3,152,313, forward strand.
ACCAAGCTGATGGAATCCACCCGACCCATATAAAGAACAGAGGGGTCTGCCCAGCCGTCCTAGATGACCTGTTCCAGACTAGGGGGGTGGGGGGAGGGGATGGCGGGAGGGAGGGGATTGGTTTGGAGGGGGGTAGGTTTTTGGGGGGGACAGGGTGGGTGGGAGGCTTTTTATTTTGGGGAGGGGTGTGGGGGGAGATTATGTTTTTTGGGGGCTCCCTCTCTCTCTCTCTCTCTCTCTCTCTCCAGGGTATCCCCTAATGGATTGGCCAGATGCTCTTTTTGGAGATAAAATATGGGAGTCATAAATTTTGTCACTTATAATGTAAGAGGACTTAACACAGCAAAAGAAGATGTAAAATAAGCCAGGAATTGCAGTTCCTGGGAGAAAATGTGGTGTTCCTGCAAGAGACCTATATCACAGATGTATCAGGAGGTGGGTTGGCGACGTATCAGTTCCCAAAGTGGTTCTATGGAGACGCAGGATCAACACACTCAGGGGGAGTAGCGATTGGGTTTGACAGGACAATGATGTTTGTTGAGGAGGAGCGGCTGGTCGATCCAGGGGGCAGGTTCCTGTTTGTGCAGGGGAAGCTGTTTGACATGTTAGTTAGTGTAGCAAATATTTACTCCCCAAACAGGAACCCCGATAAATTCTTGAAGAAGGTCCTGAGGAAACTCGAGACCTTTAAAAAAAGGTAAATTGATAATTGCAGGGGATCTAAACTGGAGTATGGATCCTGGGATGGACACCTCAAGGGGTGTATCAAAGCTTGGTATACAAGGAGAGGCACTAAAAAAAACGTTAACAAGCCTCCAGCTAATGGACGCATGGAGTATTAGCCATCCAAAGGAACGGGACTATACCTTTTACTCTTATGCACACAAATCATTTTCAAGGATAGACCGCATTTTTATAGAACACCAGTTATTCCCTATTTGAAGGCAGCTGAGATTACAGCCATCACCCTATCCGACCACGTACCGGTGAAAATCCAACTTGAGATTACCGGAGTGGTTCGGACTAGAATGAACTGGAAATTGAATGATTCTCTGATCCAGGACCCGGATTCTGTAGCGAAAATAGAGCAGGAATTATTTTGAGATAAACGGCACGGAGGAAATGTCTAGGGCTACTCTTTGGGAGGCACACAAAGTTTTTTATAAGAGGGATTTTGATAGGCATTGGAACAAAGAAAAAGAAAGAGAGGGGGGAAAAGATGGCACGCCTTTATAGGGAAATTCAGGAAATAGAGCAGAGTACAAGACCCCGGGGGATCTCTGAAGAGAAAGAGTTAATAGGGAAAAGAAGAGATCTAGATGAGTTATTGGACCAGAATAGGAAATGTGCTTTTGACAATATCAATAGGGATATGTACCAGGAAGGCAATAAGTCAGGAAAGTGGATGGCAAGAAGGGTCAAGGAAAAGAAAAACTTTCATATCAAAAATGAGGGATGGGGGGGGGGCTTGGAATTCTCCTCACCAAAGATTGCCAAAATATTTCACTCATATTTCAGCGCCCTCTATAAGGTAAGCCGGAAAGAGGAGGTGGAGGAAAGTAAGAAAGAGGTGATAATGGAGTACCTTTGGGGACTAGACCTTCCCAGGGAAGAGATGGAGGAGGTTGAGTATCTTGAAAGACCTGTTTCTCAGGAAGAAGTAGAAAGAGCGATAAGTAATACTGCACTGGGAAAGAGCCCGGGCCCCGACGGATACTCCATAGCATACTACAAAAAATTCTCTAAAATTTTTGCGCCTAAACTGTGCAGCTATTTGAATGCTTTGGGCGAGGATGAGGTGTCCCGGGAAGAGTCCCTGCTAGCCCACATTACCCTTACCCTGAAGGAAGGTAAGGATCCAGCATCCCCTGGAAGTTATAGGCCAATCTCGTTATTAAACGTAGACATAAAAATTTTTGCTAAAATACTTGCATGTAGGTTGAAACTCGGGCTGCAGCAGTGGATACATAATGACCAGGTGGGGTTTGTACCCGGAAGGGAGGGGAGGGATAACTCACTGAAGTCAATTTTTTTGATGCAAGAGGTGGTTAGGGGTGATATTCCAGCAGTATCTGGTATCGGAGAGAGGATGATGAGATGGATCATGTCCCTATACAGACATCCAAAGGCCAAAGTTAGAGTGAACGGAGCCCTGTCTTCTCCCCTTGAGTTATTCAATGGGACAAGACAGGGCTGCCCCTTATCTCCAATCCTATTTATATTGACTTTGGAGCCATTGTTAGCTGCGATCCGTAAGAATGCGGATATAAAGGGCATCCAGGTGGGGGGAAAAGAGTATAAAGTGGCGGTATTTGCCGATGATTTGCTCTGTTATATCACCTATCCGAGAACAACAATACCCATGGTGCTTAAGGAGTTAGAGCGCTATGGAGGATTGACAAATTTCAAAATAAATATGGGTAAGTCAGAGCTTTTAAACATATCGACTCCTATGTGAGAAAAGAAGGCAATACAACCTAGGTTCCCCTTTATTTGGTGTGGGAGGGAGCTGGGGTACTTGGGCATAAAATTGATGCCGACCCCAAAGGACTTGTTTGCCGCGAACTATATTCCCTTACTCAAAAAGATCAAGGACATATTAAGCAGGATGAGGTACAGAGCTTTATGATGGATTGGCAGGATAAACGCCGTAAAAATGTTTGTCCTGCCAATGCTAATCTACACCTTCCCAATAGCTTTTCCTTATATTTTTTTTAATACGCTTCAGACCATTGTTTTGAGATTTATTTGGGCAAATAGGCATCCTAGAATAGCATATGATACTTTGCTGAAGGATAAAAAACAGGGAGGGTTGGGAGCCCCGGACTTTAAAGAGGAGTTCCACCCAGGGGGTCGGGTAAAAAAAAAAAAAAATTAAAAGTCAGCAGCTTCAAATACTGCAGCTGCTGACTTTTAATTGGACACTTACCTATCCCTGGGTCCAGCGATGCGGGGGATCGAAGCCCCGCTCGTCTCCCCCTCCGTTCAGCGGCGCCGGCATTGCAACTGTGGGCGCCGGGCTGTGGCATCACAGCCTGGCACCCACTGTGCATGCTGTGATTGGCTTCTCAGTCACCTGGGACCTGTAATGGGTCCCAGATGATTGACAGGAGGGAGGGAGCAGAGCGGAGCCCTTCCTGTGCCGAGGGGGAAGTGATGTCACCAGCCCAGGCACTGGAAGGGGCAGACTACGAGGGACCCCCTAGCAACAGGCATTTAGAGGTAAGTTTAAAAAAAAAAAATCCAAATTTTTTTTGGTTTTTTTTAGGATTTTTCATGTTTTTTTTGGGTGGAACCCCACTTTAAAAAATATTATCAAGCTATTGTTATCTCGAGGGTTATTGATTGGACATATAGTAAACAGAAGAAAGGCTGGGTAAATATAGAAATTGCATAAGGCTGAGCAGATATAGAAAAAATGATATGGATCCCACCACAATTTCGAGAGTTAAGACATGGGATTAATTTTTTGACTAGGAACACATTGAAGACTTGGGATGGTTTAAGTAGGAGATTTCACTGGGAATATAATTCACCATTGATATCACTTTTGAATACTAATTATTTTCTGCCGGGGAAGGAGGAGCACTTATATTTCACAAGGTGGGCGAATAAGGATGAGTTACAATTACAGGATGTGATGAGGGTAAATAGATTATGCACTTATACAGAAATCACACGGGTATGGGGGAATAAACCACTAGATAAATGGAGATATGCTCAGATACAGCATTTTACACAATCACTTCCACAGCCACTGAGGGGAAGAGATCAACTAAGAGCAATAGAAAAAGTATTAAGCACTCCCACAAGTGTAAAAGGTAGTATATCTAAACTCTATAGAGTACTAAGGGGGCTCGTCACTTTTTTGAAGAAGTGGGAAAGAGAAATAGGTTATTTGAAAGACGAGGAACACAGGTGTAAGATATTGAAAATGATACATTTAACGGCTAGGGATGCTCGGACGTATGAAATGGCCTATAAGGCGATTGCAAGATGGCATAGGACGCCCCAGCAGGTGCACGAGTATGGGCCTGAGACCTCCCCTACTTGTTGGAGGGGATGTGGGGCAGTAGGAACTTTGGTGCATCTTTGGTGGGAATGCCCCAAAATACAGTTGTATTGGGAGGGAATATTGGGAGAAATTCGGCAAATAACGGGGGGAGCAAGTTGATAAAAATCCTTGGAGGTGTCTGTTTCACGATACTGAAAAAGATGTCCCCCAATATAGTCAATCTCTAGTCCTGCACCTCCTAAACGCGGCCAAATCGCTAATCCCGTGCCACTGGAAAGGTCTGGAAGCTCCAAGGTTAAGGGAGTGGATAATAAGGGTGGAATGGGAAAGAAGAATGGAAGAGTTAATCCATTCGACGGAGGGCTCACGGGAGAAATACTGCAGAACCTGGGCGAAATGGCTGGAATTCAGGGGCACGGAGAGATGCATAAGAATTATGGAAATTTAGAGGGGAGAGAGAGAGGGGGGGGAGGGAGGAAGGGCAAGGGAAAATTAAAAAAAAAAAAAAATAAAATAAAAAATGTAAAATTAAAATTAATATTATTACTAAGCAAGAAGGAAAGTGAAAAAATTAAATAATTAATTAAATAAATTTGACCACAATGATGCAAAAATGAGAAGGGTCAAGAATGAATGGCTCGAATGAGTTAAGTCTCTCTAAAGCGTTTGCTGATGTGGAAAAAAAAACAAAAAAAAAACGAAATATTTATTATACATTCGTCAATAACTGGAATTTTATTTCTTGAAGATAATCACCATTGTTCGTGTCCCAGTTCTGAAAAAGCGGGAAACCCATGAAATGCGATGACCTTTTGTGGACGCATGCCAATATTGTGAAATCATTTTTCAGTGTTATTTTTATGCCTTTCTTCAAAAAAGAGAATGATTATTTTTACCTTTGTGTATACTAATAAATATTGTGAATTTTAACTATTGGTGTATCTTTTGAGTTTGCCCCGGTGCACATTTGAAGTCCTTTGTTTTTAAATTTTGAATGTGCACTCATATTTTTTTTTTTTTACAAGAGAAATGTGCACTCATATTTGGATGGTGATTTCAAGGAAACAAAAACAATCACTATAGGGATACCCCACCTGGCTTCTGAAACCAGTGAGCTTTCCTCTGAAATGATCCTGGCTTTGCATGCACCAATGTTTATTCCTATGGGTAAACTGTGTTCTGAGAGACCACTGGAGATACAGTTGCTACCATTTCAAAAACAAAAACTGATGATTAAGGGCATGGCTTGTTGTGGCCCTAAAGAGGAGTGTCATGACATAAGAACCTTCAACCTCATCCATATAAATTCATAGAATGGTTTGGTGTTTGGATAGAAGTATACTCTGTACACTGCAGCAAATCAGGTATCATTTGTGGAAGTTAACATTTTAGCTTGATTGCAGTCAAGCATTCTGCATTGCATGCATGGCAAACGTGCATCTTAGCTCACACTGCGCTTGCTAGCATGTATTAATGCACATTTTGTGTTCCTTGACATGCTTTAGCAAAATCGACATGATTCCATTGATTTAAATAGAAGATTTAAAAAAGAGCAAGGATGAGTGGCCTCTAAAAGCAGCAGTTAAAGTGGAGCTAAACCCTGCTATCCTTTACAGCCAAGGGGACTGCCGTCTTGACCTGTGTTCGATCTGAAGTGGCCATGATGCTGCATATGTGATGTGTTATTACACCAGCCATTTGATGCTTGCTTGCACAAATAACTAGGACTGTTAACATTCAGGGAATTCCCTAAATGTAACTGTTTTGAGAAACAGTTAAATATTGATGGGTTTTTACCATTTTAATGGTTAAAAATAGTGCCGGATTTATGCCACTACAGTTCTGATAACAGAGAAAGTCAACAAAGAATCAATTTATAGGGCTACAATTTTTTATTGTGTAGCGCGCAAACTGGAGTAACCAATCCCATGTCAGTTTTCTGGGAAAAAAAAGCTTACCGAATGCCATAGGTTACTGTACTTTTGGAATAAAACCCAGTAACCTTTACTACTTAGAATACTATAATTTCATCTGTGCCTTCGGGTTACAGATGGCGATACGTCATGAATCATAACTGGACCAAAAGGCTTGCAGGAGTCTTTTTAGAGCTTTTTGGTTCGTACATCTGTCACAGTCTCTTTGCAACTTCGGAGCATGTTGTGACAGCTTGTCTGATACACAATAGGGAGTTCTATTGAGTTTGTGAACGCTGTGGTGCATGGACTTCCATCTGCTTAGCAGATCGTTAGGGAAGAGATGGACTTTGCTCGTCCGTGTATTTTTTCTCCACAAAACACAGTTTTTACCTTTCTCATCCTTTTTCCCATCTTACTGCTGCTGATCTTTTCCAGCCAATTTAAGCACTTCATGTCTACATGCACTCACTCCAATATCAGCTGCACTTCATTGCTCTGGACTGGCAATGGTGGGCCATGCTTTTACAATGTGCATTGGCAAAGTCACTTGTAGTCCCCACCAAGACTGCAAGTGACATGGTGACAATCCTGGACAACAACTGGGAGACAGACTGGGGGTACCTGAACAAGGATTTTTATGGCAGGACCACCAGGTATTATTTTATGGAAAGTTGGATATTTAAAATAGACTTACATTAATGTAGCACCCTTTAGTGTTCTAGAAGAGTAGTGTAGTTTATATTTTGGGAATAGGTAAATTTGTGACCTTGGGCCTGGGCTCGGGTGTGGACAGGACCCTCTTACAACCCACAGAGGTGTCCTGACTAGGAGGCACAGGAGGAGCAAGAGACTACAGTGGGAGAACACTGCAGGGCAAGCCTCCAGGAGTTCCACAGCTGCAGCCAAGAGGGCTGGTGAGTGTTCACACAGTCGGGAGGACTGGGAGGCATGCCTGAGAGGACTGAGATGCAGCAGTCTAGGATGGATGCAGAGCCAGTCTGGAGGATCGTGGTGGCACGGGCAGTGGAAAGGAGCAGCTGCAGTTAGGAGGGCTGGCATTGCCTGAAAAAGTGGTGCTGGGAGCCTTAACCACAGGGACAGCTAACACTGGAACTTTCTATTGTGCTACACTATAGGGGCCCGTGGTCCCTGCCTGTAAAGGGCATCTGCTTTAGGCCTGGCTGAGCCAGTGCCAGGCATACAGCGTGTCAGGGAATTAGTAGACCAGACTGTGTGGACTGCACAGAGGAAACCAGAAACGCATGTAAGTGGATGATAATGGTGTTTATTTAAATAGGTGACAAGTAAGTGAATACAGGCGGTGCACAACCAAACCACAAGACACACAAACAACAAATAGTATATACAATAAATGGGAGAATTGTAGACAAAAGCCAGGCCGGGGTCCTATACAGGGAGATCAGCAGATGGGTAAGGATGGGAAACCAACAGGACAGGGAGAGGATGGATAGGATGCAGGGCAGGGATCCAAGGTAATCAGGTAACAAGAGGGACAGGTCCAGGATGGGCTTGGGATAGGGATCGGAACAGGTCAGGTCAGGTCAGGTCAGATGCAAGCTCAAGGTTGGGATTACAGGCAGCGAGGTCAGGGTGTAGGGAGAGAGATACCAAGGCCAGCATGTGAGGGCTTGCCGGGTATTTATGAGACTGCCAGTAATTGTCCTCATGTAACACCTGAGTGCAGGAGGTGTTGCTTGCTCCACACTGCTGGAATATACCCGCTGGTGGACACCGGTATTACGGCCCATAGATCTGACAGTGCCACCAGCAGGTGAGATCCTTTATTACAGATCCTGGCTGCAAGAAGACACCCGCTGGTGGACACTGGTACTGCAATCCATGGGACCAACAGCGCCACCAACGGGGAAACCCTTTCCTGATATAGTGCTAGCTAGTCCAGGAGGTCCAAGTGAAGTGCTGGAGGAGTTTGGAGTGACAGTCTGCAAGTAAGGAAGTGCAGGAGGAGAAGAGGAGATTGTATATATACCGAGGTGTAAATAATTTGGTCCCATACTGACTGTTGATTACCTGGGCATCTCATAAGTTCCCAATCCCTATCCAAGTTGAATTTCTCTCAATAAAACATAAAAAAAAACGAGCGCAAGGACTACTTTCATGTCTCTGGATGCTTGAAAAGTGTGTGCCTGGCTGGGCAGGGTGACAGACGGACTACTAATGCAGCATCGCTACATTAATGTTTGCAATGACATTAAAGAGGAACTTCACTCTCCTTTCTTGTTTTGTTTCAATCCTAACTTACGTTTTTCACTGGGTTGTCCTTAATAACCCACCCTATTTTCACCCATCAAGTGAATCTAGAGATGTTTTGTTACAATCTGCCACTCTCCTGCTGAATATCAAGTCCCACATTGCCATCTTCCTCTCCTATGTCCAGACTATCACTTCCTAGTTCTTGCAGTCAGCCCTCTGATGATCCACCGCCGGCAGAGTCGGCCCCCTGATGACCAGGTGCATGTGCTAGCCTGCCCCTAAGCCTCCTGGAATGCCTGACATGAGAATACAAGGAGGCTGCAGGCAGCTAGGGGGCGTCATTCTCACCCAGTTGAGAAATCCGGTAGTGTGGGACAACTTACTTAAAAAAAAAAGGCATTTACAAGGGAAAAAATGAGCTTCACATGTGTTAAAGGATAGGGAAAAAAGTAGTTTAACCACTTGCCTACCAGGCATGAACACCCCCTTTCCTGCCCAAGGCATTTTTCAGCTTTCAGCACTGTCGCACTTTGAATGACAATTGCGCAGTCATACTACACTGTACCCAAACAAATTTTTTATCACTTTCTTCACACAAATAGAGCTTTCTTTTGCAGGTATGTAATCACTGCAGTGTTTTTTATTTTTTACAAAAAAAAAAAAAAAAGACCAAATATTTTGAAAAAAAAATAGTTTTTTTCCTTTTTTACTATCAGTAAATTTTGTAACTAAGTAATTTTTTGCTGATGTGCGCTGATGAGGCGGCACTGATGGGCACTGATAGCCTGAACTGGTGGGCATTGATGAGGTGGCACCTATGGGCACTGGTGAGGCGGCACTTACGGGCACTGATGAGGTGGCACTGATGAGGAGGCACTAATATGCCACACTTATGGGCACTGATAGGTGGCACTGATATGTGGCATTGATGAGCACTGATAGGCGGCACTGATGGGCACTGTTAGGTGGCACTGATGGGCACTAATAGGCAGCACTGCTGGGCACTGATAGGCGGCAGTGGCGGGCACTGAGAGGCGGCACTAGTGGGCATGGATAGGTGGCATGGATAGGCGGTACAGATGGGCACTGATGGGCATTGATGGGTGGCACTGATGGGCGACACTGATGGGCATTGATGGACAGCAGTGATGGGCAATGATGGGCAGCACTAATAGGCGGCACTAATTGCCAGCACTGACTGGCATGGCTAATGGGCACTGATTTGTGGCACTTGTGGGCAGTGTGGGCACTGATTGCTGCCACTGGTGGGCTCTGATCACTGGCATTGGTGGGCACTGTATGCTGGCATTGGTGGGCATGGCATTTTATTTATTTGTGGCACTTTATTTATATCTTGTAATCAGGGCACTGATGATCAGTGCCCTGATTACTTCCCTAGCTGTCCCCCTGTGAGGAGATGCCGCTGATCGGCTCTCCTCTGCTCGCACTCTGTCAGATTTCCAGCATCTCCGTGTTTACATATGACCGGCTGTGATTGGACACAGCCGATCACATGGTTAAAGAGCCGCGGACGCGGCCTTTACACAGATCGGTGTTGCACCGTGTCCTAGCAACAGGGTGCGGCCACGAACGCCGAGAGCGGCCGTTCTGTGCCACCGTCATATGACGGTGGTCCAGAACAAGAGCTGCACCACCCCACCGTCATACACAGGTATAAAAAGAGGGACATAGAGCCATAGTCAAGCATTTTACTCCATAACGGTGACAGCGGATCCCGAGTCAACATGGCTATGGCTCTGTGTCCACTTTAACATGTTTAAGCTGATATTAGTGGTTGGGTTTTACTAATATTTAGAGGTTGAAGGATGGGAATGAGTTGTAGCCAGGTGTGGGCGTGAAGCGGAGCTAGTTTGGAGATATGTTTTTGCTTTCTTTAGCAAAGATTTCTTGAGTGAGTCATGTTTCTTTTTAATGACCTGTCATTCATCAATTTTTGTTTTCTGCAATCACCTCCGATTATATTTCCCCTTCCCGGGTTGCCAATCATCCTTTACAGTACTGAGCTAACTGCCGATCACCTTTCCTCTTCTCTAAGTGCAGCTCTGAGAAGTTAGTGCTGCTGAATGTCAGCAACTGATATTTATTATGTGACAGGTTACTCTTTGAAAGTGAAACTCTGGGTAAGGAAAAAGAAAAATAGCATTTGATTTTTTTGGAACATTGCTATTTTTTCCACTTTCTGTAACAGGCCGAGCTGTCCTGCAACAATTTCTGTTACAGAGTTTTAATCAAACAATTTAGGGCCAATAGGGGAGCATACACCGGCCATCAGTTATTCACGTGGAGAGGCAGAGTAGTGCTTGCCAGATTTTCCTTTTTAATATGTTTTTTTTTTTGTAAAAAAGAATGTTTAAAGTGAACTTGTACTTTTTCCTCTTTCGTCTCGCTTCTTTCTCTTCATTTACCCTAAAGCTGGCCATAGATGGATTGAAATTCAGCTGGTTCAGCAGGTACTGGATGAATTTTAATCCATCTATGTCCATTCCTGTTCAAGAGGAGTTGATCTAATGACTGACTGCTCTTGAATGGGACTGTTGGTATATTTTTTAAAGTGTTACTAAACTCACAACAGTAAAATCAGTCTGTATATGCAGTAAAGCATGCTTGTTATACTCACTGTGGAACTTAAGGGGTTAATCCTCTGCATTGTGTAAAAAGACTGTTTGATCATGTCATCTCTGTTCCTCCCCTTCTTCTACAGTCCCCAAATCAGTTCCTGATAGAACAGAGCATTGGGGACACGCTGCACATGCTCAGTTTGGTGTGTATTGCTAGAGAGTTGTTTTTTTCTTGGGAGAGTGCATGTGATCAGCACAGGACAAATCAGCTCTGTCCAGACAGATGGTCAGGGGTTCTGCAGCCTCATAGGACAGCCATAGTGCAATGAAAACTCCTCCTACAAGCTTTAACCAGATACTTATAGAAGTCACAAGACTGCTCTAACTGCTGATGAAAAAAGTTATTTAGCAGTTTATATTTACTTAAATTATTGTATTTCCATGCACTGTGGGAGACCAGATATAGTGAATACAGGGCCCTGGGTTTAGTAACACTTTAAGGGGGACTACAACTGCCTGTGTGTTGGTGCCAAATTATGCAAGTCTCCACCTCCTCTTCTTCTTGAATTGGACAGCTTCCCACCTGCTGCTAGATGGAACCCTTCTCCATATTGCCAAACTCCAGGCAATAGGCACTCCCAGCCAGAGGCCTTAATATTTAGAAATAAAGGAATGTCCACACATGAAATAAATTTTCCACACTTTAATGTAACTTCTTAAAGATGTCAGTGACATCTGACATCACGTTGACAACTGACAGAATTCTATGGCGTGGAATGCCATACACAGCAGTAGACATTCTTTAGATGTCATTACACAAAATGCATAATATCTATAATAGTATGTTGTACCCTTTCCATTAATCTGATTATTTCCATTCTCTGCATTACTTGAGGCCACGGCACAGTTACTGTACATAGTTACATAGTAGGTGAGGTTGAAAAAAGACACAAGTCCATCAAGTCCAACCTACGTGTGATTATGTGTCAGTATTACAAAGACACAAGTCCATCAAGTCCAACCTATGTGTGATTATGTGTCAGTATCCCATTGTATATCCCTGTATGTTGTGGTCATTCAGGTGCTTATCTAATAGTTTCTTGAAGCTATCGATGCTCCCCACTGAGACCACCACCTGTGGAAGGGAATTCCACATCCTTGCCGCTCTTACAGTAAAGAACCCTCTACGTAGTTTAAGGTTAAACCTCTTTTCCTCTAATTTTAATGAGTGGCCACGAGTCTTGTTAAACTCTCTTCTGCAAAAAAGTTTTATTTCTATTGTAGGGTCACCAGTACGGTATTTGTATATTGAAATCATATCCCCTCTCAAGCGTCTCTTCTCCAGAGAGAATAAGTTCAGTGCTCGCAACCTATCCTCATAACTAAGATCCTCCAGACCCTTTATTAGCTTTGTTGCCCTTCTTTGTACTCGTTCCATTTCCAGTACATCCTTCCGGAGGACTGGTACCCAGAACTGGACAGCATACTCTAGGTGCAGCCGGACCAGAGCCTTGTAGAGTGGGAGAATTATCGTTTTATCTCTGGAGTTGATCCCCTTTTTAATGCATGCCAATTTTCTGTTTGCTTTGTTAGCAGCAGCTTGGCATTGCATGCCATTGCTGAGCCTATCATCTACTAGGACCCCCAGGTCCTTTTCCATCCTAGATTCCCCCAGAGGTTCTCCCCCCAGTGTATAGATTGCATTCATATTTTTGCCACCCAAATGCATTATTTTACATTTTTCTACATTGAACCTAATTTGGAGTCAGTTGGAGTCCTCCAATTCAGTGCTATGGCCCATAGCACCGCACAGAGTAATGTATGGGCTAGTTTCTGGGCTGGTGCCGTGACCTCAGGAATCTGCGTAAAAAGAAGGCACATTGGTTCATTCAATGTGACCAGAGAATACGTTATTTGGCCTACCTTAGAGGCTACCTTCTGCCATATCGGTTGAAGGACCGGGCAACTCCAAAAGGTATGGAGAAATGATCCTGTTATTTGACAGCCCCTAAAGCAACTATCTGGAACTCTCGGGTAAAACAGATGTACCTTCCTGGGGGTCAGGTACCATCTAGTGTGTAGTTTCACTACAGTTTCTTTTATAGACGTAGAGCACGTGCATTTATGCATGTTTAACAGCATATCAGACCATTCATCTGGGGTAAATTCCTGGCCTATTTCTGTTTTTCACCTGACCATCACAGAGGACTTTTCCGGCAAATATAACCCATTTGGGTAACTATATATCTGTGATATGATCCTTTTGTCTCTGGAAGAGTTAGAGCAGATATATTCATAAGACGTAGATCCAGGCCTGACGTTGAGAGGGTTTAGGCAGTCATAAAAATGCCTAATCTGGAGGTATTTAAAAAATTCCATTCTTGGAACGTTATATTGTTGCTGGAGGTGGGAGAAAGAACATAAATGTGAATCTTGCATCAAGGAGTTAAAGGTAACTAGAGTGTTCAGCTCCCACCAAAGATAATAATTTGGTGAGGTATATGCGGGAGGGAATCTTTTATCGTCCAGGAATGATAGTAGAGGTGGTCTCAGGGATGAGAGTTTGAATTTCAGATGGTATAAAGACCATAAGTGGAGGGATTGTGAGACTATGCTGTTAAGAGGGCTCAACTCTCTGGTCCTAACTGTATACTGCCAAAGCAGACCCAGTAGGTAATACGGATGAACTGAGGTAGTTTCGAACTTGAGCCAGGGGATCGAGGTAGTCAGGGTGTGCCATTGTGCTGTTTGTGCCAGTCTGGCTGCCAAGTAATACCGCCAGAGATTAGGGAGACCTAGACCTCATTGTGAAAGAGGTACCAACAAAGTTTGGGCAATGCCCAGGAAAAAGCCAAAGTCTACTTACCACCAGCTTGCAGACAACCAATGTTAACCAATCTAACAGTAAGCGTTAAAAAAGGAGTTTAGTCCGCACGCATTTGCAAACGCATGCGTGAGCCATAGAGCCACGTCACGGCACCCTTGTATCTGTGGTCCTAACACTAAACTATGAGTGTCCCCACAGTGGAGGCACATGCTTTTTAATGGATAAATGAGAGCAGGTGGACTGGAGGGGAGCCCACCCCTCCTTAAAGGTACAGGAGCACACCAAACATCCAGCAATAGCACCATGGCTGCAAAGGTGTTGGTGTGCTGCTGGACCAATACAAACACTCACGTGATAACAAAAGCTTGCCACCACTCTCATTTATAGCTGGCTAACGCAATAAGCAGCATTGGGAGGCTAAAACAGGTACCAACAAAGTCTGGGGAATGCCCAGGAAAAAGCCAAAGTCTACTTACCACCAGCTTGCAGACAACCAAATTTACCTATCTAACAGTAAGCGTTAAAAAAGGGGTTTAGTCCGCACGCATTTGCAAACGCATGCGTGAGCCACAGAGCCACGTCACGGCACCCTTGTATCTGTGGTCCTAACACTAAACTATGAGTGTCCCCACAGTGGAGGCGCATGCTTTTTAATGGATAAATTAGAGCAGGTGGACTGGAGGGGAGCCCACCCCTCCTTAAAGGTACAGGAGCACACCAAACACCCAGCAATAGCACAATGGCTGCAAAGGTGTTGGTGAGCTGCTGGACAAATACAAACACTCACGTGATAACAAAAGCTTGCCACCACTCTCATTTATAGCTGGCTATCGCAGTAAGCAGCATTGGGAGGCTAAAACAGGTACCAACATTAATGATAATGTACACGGATTATTGTTATATATAAATAATACGTGGACAAATTTGGAAGAATTACATGAGCAACATATGTATATGTAAAAAAACACACATGAAACTCTCAAACCCCACATATATATGTATATATATATGCATAAGCATATGCATACACACATGTATACATGCACACACATACACACAGAAAACCATATGTTAATACAAGTGGAGTCCATCCACTAAAAAGGGATGATGTTATAACCCATAACAGTGGGATATGTAATGTGGAATTGACAGATCAAGAAGTGATTGGAAATAATCAGAACAATAAACCAATACCAATAATAATACCAAGAAACTGTTACAAATGACGCAATACACTAGAAAAGAAGACAGAAAGACAGGATATGAGTTGTCAACGCTGACAGCCTAATTGGCCAGTCTATTTTTGAGGGAACAAACTACCAGAGGTTATAGAATAGTATTAACCTAGAGTTCCTCGTTGAGCCCATTGGGTGCAAGAGTGTCCAAAGTGAAAATCCAGAACGTTTCACGTTCAAATAGTCGCAAAAAACGTTCTGCTTTGGATAAGCCCCTGGGTATAGATTCAATGACCCACACCCAGAGGTCCACTGTGGACAAGGCATGGTGCTCTAAAAAATGGCGTGGCACGCTATGTTCATCAAGTCCCAATTCCACAAGCCGACGATGCTTTCTAAAATGTTATCTTAATGGACAAATGGTGCGGTCCATGTATAGCATCTTGCAAGGACATGTAAGACAGTAAACTACATAGTTGTTGGAACAATTGTGGAATTTATAAAAGTTATAGATCTTATCTTTATGAGTAAAACTCTTTTGTCCATGGTGGACAAAAGTCAGGTCTTACATAAGGACCTATTGCACCTATACATTCCTATAAGTGGAATAAGACAAAGGGGATCTTCTTTCTTTATACATCTTAACTTACTGGGCGCTATTTTGTTTTTCAATGTAGGAGCCCTCCTATAAGTGACTTTTGGCCTTTTACACAGAGTGGTGTTCAAGTGAGGGTCCTGCCTTAGAATGCTCCAATGTTTTTCAAGGATATGTTCCATTTTTTTGTATTGTCCATGGAACCCTGTAATGAAGCGTACTACAGAATCTTCTGGGGGTTTAACAACCTTGGGTTTCTTCCCTGGAAGAAAGTGGTTGTAAGCCTGTTCTATCAAATGTAATGGATAGCCCTTTACAATAAACTTCTCTTTAAGATGTAAACTTTGAGAAATATAATCACAGTCTCTGGTACAGTTATGCCAGAACTGTCCTTTTGGCATGTTGTTCACCCATAAAGGATGATAACGATCAAAGTGGAGGTAGGAATTGCCTGCAGTAGGTTTAGTGTAGTTGCGAGCAAAGATTCTACCATCCTCATGGTTGAGTTCAAGGTCAAGAAAAGCCAAACTACCCTTGTTCCAAACAGCTGTAAAACAGAGACCCAGATCGTTGGCGTTACAGTGGGCGACAAAGTCATCAACCTGGGACAAAGACCCATCCCAGATGATGACAATGTCATCAATGTAACTACCGAAAAATACCACATGTTGTTACCAAAAGGGTTATTGTTCCATATAAACTGGTTCTTCCACAGGCCCATGGTCAGGTTGGCGTAAGATGGTGCAAAGTTGGCTCCCATGGCTGTACCATGAGTCTGCAGATAGAACTGGTCTTCAAAATGAAAATAATTGTGTGTTAAACAAAAAGAAGTAACCTCCAAAATGAAGGAGGCCTGTCTGGTACTGAGCATAGGATCCAGTAATAGAAAATGTTGTACTGTTAATAACCCTACATTATGTGGAACTGACGTATAACCGATAACCAGGAATAACCTTCAGCCCAAGCATAGGGGGACAGGAGTTCCATAAGATGCGTGGAATCACGTATGTAAGATTGTAGACCCTGAGCTAGAGGTTGCAGAAAGGAATCTATATAAAGAAAAGCCGCTAGTAACGCTATTCATTGAGGCCACAATCGACCTACCTGGAGGATGTAGTGCATCTTTATGCACTTTAGGCAAATGATAAAAGTATGGCGTGCTGTAAAAGTCTTTCTGCATAAAAGCTGCATCTTTAGTATCAATAATGTGGTCTATGACACCATTTTTAATTAAGGTCTCAGCCTCAACGCGAAAAGAGGGCAAGGGGTCACTAGGCAACTTTTTATATGTCTTAATGTAAGAGAGCAACCTCTTAGCCTCAGTCACATTAGTGGTTCTGTCCTGAATAACAAACCCACCCCCTTTGTCAGCTTGCTTGATGACAAGGTCTGGGGTGTCAAGGAATAGTTTAAGAGAGATTAAGAGGTGAGGTTATGATGACCATATTTCCGGTTGTTGGCTGATTGCTGACATAATTTTTGAAAGTCAGCAGACACCACTCTATAAAAAGTCTCTAGATAAGGTCCCTTGGACTTAGTGGGATAAAATTATGATTTCGGTTGTAGATGTGTATGTGTCACTGGGAGTGATGTTAGAAGATGTTGCGTAAGTAGAATCAATACAACAATCATAAATGCTGATAGAACTATCAGTGGTATCTTCTGAATCTGGCTCTACTGGAACTGAAATGGACGATGACGAAGAATCTGGCATGGATGCCTGATACTTCATCAGTTGTATATGAAAAACAGTAAAATTACATGTCCCAATGATTATCTGCACACATATGTCCGTGATCACCTGCGCACATCTGTACAAGATCATTTGCATACATATGTCCGTGATCACACAAACCAATTATTATACACTTAACGGGATTTTTTTTACCAAAAACATGTAGCAGAATACATTTTGGCTTACATTTATGACAAAATTAGATTTTATTGGATTTCTTTTAACCACTTCAGCCCTGGAGGATTTGGCTGGTCAAAGACCAGAGCACCTTTTGCGATTCGGCACTGCGTCGCTTTAACTGACAATTGTGCGGTCGTGCGACGTGGCTCCCAAACAAAATTGACATCCTTTTTTTCCCACAAATAGAGCTTTTATTTGGTGGTATTTGATCACCTCTGCGTTTTTATTTTTTGCGCGATAAACAAAAAAAGAGCGACAATTTTTGAAAAAAAACGCATTATTTTTAACTTTTTGCTATAATAAATATCCCCAAAAAATATATTAAAATTTTTTTTTTTTCCTCAGTTTAGGCCGATACGTATTCTTCTACATATTTTTGGTAAAAAAAATCGCAATAAGCGTTTATTAATTGGTTTGCGCAAAAGTTATAGCATCTACAAAATAGGGGATAGTTTTATGGCATTTTTATTAATATTTTTTTTTTTTTACTAGTAATGGTGGCGATCAGCAATTTTTATCATGACTGCGACATTATGGAGGACAGATCGGACAATTTTGACACATTTTTGGGACCATTCACATTTTTACAGCGATCAGAGTGATTAAAATTGCATTGATTACTGTGTAAATGTGACTGACAGTGAAGGGGTTAACACTAGGTGGCGCTGTAGGGGTTAAGTGTGTCCTAGGGATCGATTCTAACTGTGGGGGGGAGGGGCTGTGTGTGACACATCACTGATCATGCTCCCAATCACAGGGAGCTGTAATCAGTGACAGTGTCACTAAGCAGAAATGCTTGTTTACATTAGCATCTTCCCGCTCTTCTTCTCCGTGAGACGATCGCGGGTATCCCCGCAGACATCGAGTCTGCGGGACCCGCGATCCGACCCACAGAGCTCGCAGCGGAGCGTGCACGCACGCCTGCTATGCAAGCCCCGTGAGATCACGTAGTATAACATGATTTCGCGCAGCGGAGCCAACCTGCCACAGTAAAACTACGGCGGCTGGTCCGCAAACAGTTAAAATAGAAAGAAGAATTTTTTTTTTCCAAATTTCCGCTCTTTTTTCGGTTATATCACAAAAAATTAAAAACGGAGTCGGAAAAAATACCACCAAAAGAAAGCTCTATTTGTGTGAACAAATGATAAAAATTTCATTTGGGTACAGCATTGCATGACCGCGCAATTGTCATTGAAACTGCAAGAGCGCTGAAAGCTGAAAATTGGTCTGGCAAGGAAGGGGGTGAAAGTGCCCAGTATTGATGTGGTTAACCACTTGACATCAGCGCTATAGCCGAATGATGGCCACAGCGCGGACCTGTCATATAACGGCCTCCCCTGTGCATGCGCGCTGAACGCGCTGTGGTCACCGAGTCACTGAGACTCGGGTGATCACTGATCTGAGTCCCGGCCCCTTACCATGTGATCAGCTGTCAGCCAATGACAGCTGATCACATGATCAAAACAAAAGCTCCGTGATTGTTTTTTTTTCTCCTCACGTTGACAGCGTGAGGAGAAAAAAAAGGCGATCGATATAATGGTTAATGAAAAGCTGACTGCTGTCCTTTCGGACACTCATGATAAGTTCCTGAAGGTATGGAGGCCATGGGTCGAATATACTAAACCCACCAGATTTAATACCACCCTTCTTCGGATTTAATGCACTCTTGCTCCTCACTGCGAGGACCCACCCTCCCCCCTTTCTTCCTCTTCTCTCCTTTCCCCCTATTCTTTACTCCTCCCTTCTTAGCTAATCTCTGCCCCATGTCTTCTTTAACCTCCCTCTCAAAACTGTTTTCAGCCTTTGTTATATTCTTATTGTTTTGTTTTTCTTTGATTTACTAGCATACTTATTTTATTTATAAGATGCTAAACTTTATGTTATGTTTATTCATGATGCATTATCTACACTGTTAAACTGTGAAATTGCTATGATTATCAATAAAACCCTTTGTAAAAGAAAAAAAAGGCGATCACCGGCTTATCAGCAAGGGACATCGGTCCCGAAGAGGAAGAGGCAATTCTGCCTCATATGTGCCACAAGTACCCCCTGCCAGTGCCACCTGCCATTGCCACCTGACAGTGCCCACAGTGCCCACCAGTGCCACCTATCAATGCCCATGAGTGCCATGTATCAATGCCTACAAGTGCCACCTATCAATGCCCACAAGTGCCACCTATCAATGCCCACCAGTGGTGCCAATCAGTGCCACCTAGCAGTGCTGCCTATCAGTGCAACCGATCAGTGCCCATTATTTCCACCCATCAGTGCCCATCACTGCCACCCATCAGTGCCCATCAGTGCCACCCATCAGTGCTGCCTCATCAGCGTACATCAATGAAGGAGAAAAATTACCTTTTTTAAAATGTTATAACAAAATATAAAAAAAAAAAAATTGGGGGAAAAAATTTGTAACAAAAAATAAAAACCGCAGAGGTGATCAAATACTACCAAAAGAAAGCTCTATTTGTGGGAAAAAAATGATAAAAAAATTCATTTGGGTACAGTGTTGTATGACTGCGCAATTGCCATTCAAAATGCGTCAGTGCTAAAAGCTGAAAATTGGTCTGGATAGGAGGGGGGTTTAAGTGCCCAGAAAGCAAGTGGTTAAAGAAAGTTAAAACACAACACAATTGATTAAAAAACATTGTTTTCACTTCCATACCGGGCCTATTCTGGCACTTCTCTCCTACATGTAAAAATTATCTGTGCAAACAGAGAGAAAATTTGGTGGGATTTTGTAGGCGCCAGTTTATGTTATTCAGGGATGGTGGCGCCCTCCTTCTGACATGGTCTCCTCTCCATACCAACCAGCATGTAAAAATCATGATTTTTTTGCTAGAAAATTACTTATAACCCTCAAACATTATATATGTTTTTTTAACAGACACCCTGGGGAATAAAATGGCGGTCATTGCAACTTTTTATCTCGCACGGTATTTGCGCAATAATTTTTCAAACTCCTTTTTTTTGGGAAAAAAACGGTTTCATGAATTAAAAAATAAGAAAACAGTAAAGTTAGCCCATTTTTTTTGTATAATGTGAAAGATGATGTTATGCCGAGTAAATAGATACCTAACATGTCACGCTTCAAAATTGCACACACTCATAGAATCGCACCAAACTTCGGTACTTAAAAATCTCAATAGGTGACGCTTTGAAAATTTATACAGGTTACCAGTTTAGAGTTACAGAGGAGGTCTTGGGCTAGAATTGTTGCACACGCTCTAACGCACGTGGCGATACCTCATATGTGTGGTTTGAATGGCGTTTACATATGTGGACGGGACTTGCGTGTGCGTTCGCTTCTGAGTGCGAGCTACCAGGAACAGGGGCTTTTTAAATTTTTTTTATTATTATTTTTATTTTACTTAATTTTTTTTATTTTTACACTTTTTTTTATTCTTTTTGTTTTAACACTTTTATTCCTATTACAAGGAATGTAAACATCACTTGTAATAGGAATCTATGTGACAGGTCCTCTATATGGAGAGATGCGGGGTCAATAAGACCCCACATCTCTCCTCCAGGCTGAAAAGCATGAGATCGGTGAAAAAATATTCACCGATCTCATGCTGACAGCCTGGATCGCAGCTTTGTTGACATCCAGAAACCTGGGCGTGACGTCTTAACGTCGCACCCGGGCCTCCGACGGTCATAGAGATGACTGGTGACCATCTGTTCACTGGAAATCTCTATCGTAGTCATCCGGCGCCGGCCGATTCTTTCTCCGGGCCCCCAATGGCACGGGAGAGCCTGGAGTAGCACCGGATGGCGGCGGGAGGGGACAGAATCCCTGGCTGGAAATAATGATATCTGAATGATGCCTCTAGATGCAGGCATCATTCAGATATCACCGTACAAAGTCAAGGAGTTCATTTGACTATGTGCGGTAGGGAAGTGGTTTTAAGCACCAGGGAGTGTAATGAGCAAAAATGACAGCACTCATGTATGTAAATATTTACATATTATAAATCATTAGCACTTGTTGTTGAGTGATGTTTATTAGGCTGATCTCTTTCATTAACATATCTAAAAGTATATAAATGACAATACTTACAGTACACTTTAAATATAGTGATGGTGGTTACAAAGTTCTAATCCAAATCAACTAAAGATGTACAGTACACACATAGATATAGAACAGGATTTACAACTGACTGTCAAAGGTCTCCATTTATCAAGGAAACCTCTATGCTTAATAATCACTGTCATGGATAATCTACATTAATATAATTATCATCGCTTATCTGCAGTGTGTTAATAAAACGGTTTGTCTTTATCTGTATTAAAAATTACAGTAAGTGAACATGCGTCACATAATCTATGACTATTTAAAGTGAAATCGATGCGATAAGGAAATGAACAGAGAGCAGCACAAAGCACAGAGCAATAGACCATTTTAATATACCCTGGCAGCCATAAAATATACGCAAAATGCAATATAGGCTAAATCATTAGGCGTAGAAGATGTTAGAAATAGAATGAAGTACCCTATAGATTGGAATGTTGTACAGGCAGGACAGCTGAGAGATATTTACTAAGTATTTAAATGGAAAATGGGTGGTGTAGATAATGGCTTTGTAATCATTGAGATAAAAGTGACACATGCAATTAAAAAGGTCAAAGCTGAACTCCAAAAACAGCTATACACACAGGTGAAAAACATACAGTAAAACCTTGGATTGTGAGCATAATGCGTTCCGGAAACATGCTTGTAATCCAAAGCACTCATATATCAAAGCAAATTTCCCCATAAGAAATAATGGAAACTCAGATGATTCGTTCCACAACCATTTATTCATAGGTCTTTCAAGTTATAGATAACCATAAAATGATTATAGCAATGTAATAGGTTGAGTAACCATAAAATGTCCATTCACAAATGGAAGCTAAATCCAGCAGGAGCAACAGAATATAAAAGAGAATAGAGACACCTCTAAATGTATGGATATGGTTACATTTAATGAAGGTACAACATTTAGCAACTCACATGGTAGATGATTAAGGCTTGGCTCACACCTAATACCGATACGGCTCCCAGCAGGGGTCCGGTGCATCCTGGTTCATGGTTTAAGGTCCGATTTCAGCCCCAATTTTTGGCTAAATTCGGACCTGAAACGGACCAAAAGACGCACAGGGCTCCTCTGCAAATTTGCATCAGAGCCGCATCGGAGATATGTGAACCGGCTCCATAGAGAGCCGGTCACAATCTCTTGCTATCCCGCATCCAATCCACTGGCTTTCACCGCTGTCAGTCTGCAATCATGACCGGGAGGACTACTCTGAAAGTGTGGCTTGAAGTGCTTGTGGAGCGCAGCGTGGAAGGGACAATGTCGATGGCGGTGCGGGGGATGGTCTATGCGGACAGCTTTACCCCGGATGCCTGCATACTTAGATGTGATCATCAACCATGTGAGTTGCTAAATGTTGTACCTTCATTAAATGTAACCATATTGCTACACTTTCTCTTCTCTTTTATACTAAGTTGTTACATGAGGCTACTTGTATATCAAGACATCGCTTGTATATCAAGTCAAAATTTATTTAAAAATTTTGCTTGTCTTGCAAAACACCTTCAAATAGGGATGCACCGATACCATTTTTTTTACAATGAGTACAAGTACTGATACTTTTTCTTTTAGTACTTGGCGATACCAATTACCGATACCTACCGCAATTGTTTTGTTTTAACTTCAGCTGTCAGCAATGGTACAAAGCATTGAAAAGTTATTTACAAATTAAATACATTGATTTTTTTTAATTTAGCACATTTTCAATGTGAAATGTGTAAATATGTGTTAATATATATGTGTAAAAATATTCACTAACAAAGCAAACAAAAAAAAAGTTTAAATTGTTTATCGTTTCTAAAATAGACATGAACAAAAGAAAAAAAGCAGGAAAATAATGGAGGAGAATAGGGAGTTGATTAAGTCTGAGTAGAGTAAATTAAGGGTTATTAAGGGGTTAAACAGAGGAACATTTGTTCATCCCTTTAATCTGCAGATGAAGAAACAGAAATATACAAAAAGAAACAACGTTTCTTTTTATTTCAGTGTTTCAGGGGTGAGTAATGTTGGTAATAAACATTGCTGGCTGCTTTTTTTTTTTTTGACAGCTCCAATTACCGGACTTCTTTAAAACCGGGGAGACCCACTGACAGCTCAAAGACCCGAGCTTGAAAGTACCGCAACCCTACTCTCAAACCAAGGTTTTACTGTATATGGGAGCTATTTTACCTTTGTATTTTTGTCCACTCAGTCCTGAGATATTTACAGATTTGCCATGCAGTTCTTCTCGGTGGTGCATCATCCAGTTCTATGTGTTTTAAATGACAGTGATCATAGGTGTGTGCAGCCTGTTGCATTAAGGTGTGCACCCTAAAGCTCAAACACACGTGTGCGTGTCTACATATATATGACTCGGCACATTGATCTCCCTTCTGGCACAGTGAAAAAGAAGGGTGTAAACACTTCTCTTATTGCATAGCCGGCAAGAGGGAGATCTTTCCCATCTTCCTGTAGGCACACAGGGCAATAATACTAATCTGCATGGGGTGATTAGGGTGTGCCCAGGCACATCCGCCTACCCTGTGCGCACGCCTATAACAGTTGTGGAAAGAACTTTGTATGTCTTTTATTTGTGCCTGGAGTTAAGGTTTAAGATATTTTCTTGTTCAAATAAACCTGAATTTTACATGTCCTAAAGATTAACAAAAAGGAACCTTAACCACTTAACAACCGGCCCATAGCCGAATGACGGCTACAGGGCATTTGCTTAACTCTGGGAGGGCGTACTATGATGTCCTCCCAGAATTCCGCTCTCGCGCGCCCCCTGGGGCGCGCACCCGAGAATATCACTCCTCTGGACTCGGCGGATCACGGATCATAGCGGCCGTTTACCATGTGATCGCTCCGTCATATGACAGATCGGTCACGTGTAAACAAACCGGTGTCATGTCATGACGCCGGTTCCTCTCTCCCCTCTCTGTACCGATCGGTACAGAGGGGGAGGGATCGGATGGCAGCAGTGCTGTGGGCTGCATCTGTAGTGCAAACAACGCTGCTCTGTGACACAATCCATCCATCCATGCTCAGCCATCCCTCCATGCTCAGAAATACCCTGCAATACTCTGCAATACCCTGTGCAATACTCTGCAATACCCTGTGCAATACTTGGCAATACCCTGTGCAATCCTCTGCAATACCCTGTGCAATACTCAGCAATACCCTGTGCAATACCCTGTGCAATACTCGGCAATACCCTGTGCAATACTCGGCAATACCCTGTGCAATATCCTGCAATACCCTGCAATACTCTGCAATACTCTGCAATACCCTGCAATGCTCTGCAATACTCTGCAATACCCCACAATACCCTGCAATACTCTGCAATAACCTACAATGCTCTGCAAGAGCCTGCAATACCCTGCAATACTCCGCAATACCCAGTCATACCCAGCCATGCTCAGCCATACTCGACCATGCTCAGCCATACTCGGCTGTACTCGGCCTCTGTATGTGGCCAGGCCGTGGAAGTCTCACACATGTGGTATCGCCGTACTCAGGAGGAGTAGGAGAATCTATTTCGGGGTGTCATTTTTGGTATGTACATGCTATGTGTTAGAATTATTGTATAAATGAACAACTTTGTGTTAAAAGAAAAAAAAATGTTTTAACCACTTCCCGCCCGCCGTTATATGACGTCCTTGACTGTGTGCAGGGATATCTGAATGATACCTGCAGCTACAGGCATCATTCAGATATTAGCTTTTTCAGCCGGCGATTCCCTACACCATAAGAATGATCATAGTGGCTGTCCCCCCCCCCCCCACCCTCCGGTGCTTCTACCGACTCACCGCTACGATCGAAGCCAGGATCATTTTTCTTTTTTTTATTATTTCAGGCTTCCCAGCCTAGAGGTGAGAGGTGGGGTCTTATTGACCCCATATCTCACTGTAAAGAGGACCTGTCATGCCATATTCCTATTACAAGGGATGTTTACATTCCTTGTAATAGGAATAAAAGTGATCAAAAAAATTAATTTTTGGAAAAAAGTGTCAAACTAAAATAAATAAAGTAAAATGAACAATTAAAAAAAAAAAGTGTAAAGTGCCCCTGTGCCCGTGTGCTCGCATGCAAAAGCGAACGCATACGTAAGTCCCGCCCACATATGAAAACGGTGTTCAAGCTACACATGTGAGGTATCGCTGCGAACGTTAGAGCGAGAGCAATAATTTTGGCCCCAGACCTTCTCTGTAACTCAAAACATGTAACCAGTAAAAAATTTTAAAGCGTCGCCTATGGGCATTTTTAAGTAGCGAAGTTTGGCGCCATTCCAAGTGCGTGTGCAATTTTGAAGGGTGACATGTTAGGTATCTATTTACTCGGCGTAACTTCATCTTTCACATTATGCAAAAACATTGGGCTAACTTTACTGTTTTGTTTTTTTATAAAGCACAAAACTGTTTTTAAAAAAAAAAAAACGAGTTCGAAAAATTGCTGCGCAAATACCGTGCGAGATAAAAAGTTGCAACGACCGCCATTGTATTTTTTAGGGTCTTTGCTAAACATACATATATAATGTTTTGGGGTTCTATGTGATTTTCTAGCAAATAAATGATGATTTTTACATGTAGGAGAGAAATGTCAGAATTGGCCTGGGTGCTCCAGAACGCCTGAAGGTGCTCCGTGCATGTTGGGCCTCTGTATGTGGACACGCTGTGTAAAAGTCTCACACATTTGGTATCGCCGTACTCGGGAGTAATAGCAGAATGTGTTTTGGGGTCTAATTTGTGGTATGCATATGCGGTGTGTGAGAAATAACCTGCTAATATGATAATTTTGTGAAAAAAAAATTTAAAAAAAAATCTTGATTTTGCAAAGAATTGTGGGAAAAAATGACAACTTCAAAAAACTCACCATGCATCTTTCTAAATACCTTGGAATGTCTTCTTGTACTTTTCTGGCATGTTAGGGTCTCAAGAAATTAGATAGGCCATCAGTAATTCAGGTGTGATCAATTTTCAGATATTGGCACCATAGCTTTTGAACTCTATAACTTTAACAAAGACCAAATAATATACACTGATTTGTACTTATTTTTACCAAAGATATGTAGCAGTATAAATTTTGGCCAAAATGTATGAAGAAAAATTACTAATTTGCTAAATTTTATAACAGAAACAAAGAAAAAATTTATTTTTTTACCGAATTTTCAGTCTTTTTTCTTTTATAGCGCAAAAAATAAAAAACCCAGCAGTGATTAAATATCACCAAAAGAAAGCTCTATTTGTGTGAAAAAAAGGACCAAAATTTCATATAGGTACAATGTTGCATGACTGAGTAATTGTCATTCAAAATGTGAGAGCACCTAAAGCTGAAAATTGGTCTGCTTATTAAGGGGGTTTAAGTGCCCAGTGGTCAGGTGGAACTTAGTACTTACCTTTCCTGACACCCTGATCAGCTGCCAGACCAACCTGGTGTTTCCAGGCATGAGGAAAACACGTTAAATTTATCCAATTATCAGCAGAATTTGATTACTGAGCAACCAATCAGGAACCTTTTTTTTTTTTTTTTTTTTTTTAACAATCAGATTTTCTTTATTGAAGGATGATTCACATAACAAGGAAAAGGCGGCTGAATCAGCCTAAATGACATGACACTACAAAACAATCATTCATACATTCATCGAACAACAGTTCATGGTACCAGACAGAGCGATGATAAAGCAGTGGAGATAAACATAACCGGTGCACCTTCAGGGGCAGGGTCAGTCAATAAAGGCCCAGGAAATAAGTACAAAACTCCAGTATTGGGGGGAATAAGTGTATATGGGGGGAGGAACTAAACTAGAGCCGTAATCAGGATGCAGTACCACCTGTGGCAGTTAGGATTCTCTCATCTATGGTGAAGTCCATGTCTGCCACACCCTTTTAAACCTCCATGGGCATCCGCGACTAATATAGGTTAACTTGTATAGTGGTAATCAGGAACCTTACATAGACCTATGTACATTTCAGCTTACTAAACAAAACACTTGTAAGGGGAACCCCCTCTTATACTTATCTCCCATGCACTCCACTACTGCTCTATTCAGAATTCTAATACTGTTCAAGCTCTGTGTCCAATGGTGTCTGATGGTCCCCCATCATTGCAAGAGTTAAATGACTGTTATATCCAGGGGGTAGAGCAGTGGTCTCAGAACTGTGGCCTGCAGTCCGAATGCAATCCTTTGCTTGCCTTCATCCAGTCCTTGAGGAACTATTTCTTCCACTGATATGAACCTCTATTCTCCCCCTGACACTAATAATGAGGTACCATTCCTTCCATTGACACCAACATTGGGGCACTATTTCTCTAACTGACAATGGGACAATAATCCTCCCATTGACACCAATGATGAGTCACCATTCCTTCCACTGACACCAACTATGGGACACTATTCCTTCCACTCTTCTACTGACTCCAACGATAGGACACTATTCCTCCCACTAATGCCAATGATGGAGCATTATTCTTTCTCCTACTGACCACAAGCCATATGCAATTATTTCAATCCCACTGACCACCAAACCTGAGGCGTTTGTCCAGCCCCCCAAAGTCTGAAGGACAGTAAATCAGCCCTGTGTTTAGAAAGTTTGTAGACCCCTGGGGTAGAGGAACAGGCAGCATATTTTCTATGTCCTCGTGTTGGGTTTTAATGTTAAAGTATATCAAACCCAGAAACAAAAATGTAATATACTACAGTTTAACAGTCCCCAGATGTAGTGGCTGCATTAGTTTTCATTTTTATTCCTAATTTCTTTATTTTCACTTTGTTACACTCACTGTATTGTATCTACGGAGAAACTGCATTGTCAACCTAGGACAGGACCACTGAACGTGGAACAGGGTCTGCATCTTTGTAAAATCTTCTAAATAATCAATAGTATAGTTACTGTTTTTAAAAGTCTAAAAGTCATATCTCATCCACAAACAATGGTGGCAAGTTTTAAAGGAGGTCAGTTCTGCATGGTAAAAGGCCTTGTCCCTTTTATGGTTAATCTTCTTGGCTCACAGCTTGCTGAGCTAACACAGCCCTTTTCATCCACCTAGCTAGGTTTGTTAAGCAGGTAGAAAAATAAATCACTGTATATGGTTGTATATAGATGACCTTCCATTTTTTAAACACTTTAAAAAATATATGCATTTTAACCTCCCTGCCAGTATGATTACCGTATTTATCGGCGTATAACACGCACAGGCGTATAACACGCACATTCATTTTAAGAGGGAAGTTTCAGGAAAAAAACTTAAATTTTAAATAAGGAACTTTGAAGTAAAATAAGGGTCAGTGCCCATCTGCAGCCTCACAAGTGCCATCAATGCAACCTCATCAGTCCACATCAATGCAGCCTCACCATTGCCATCAGTGCAGCCTGATCGATGCCCATCTGCAGCCCAGAGGGGACAGGGAGGGGGCGGGACGAGCGCCAGATTACATACAGTGGGAATCTCCTATGATAGACAGAACAGTGGTCCAATGGCAGCCCAGGAGACGGGAGTTCCTATAACAGAGGCCACCAAGTAAACAGGAGATTCTCACTGTATGTAATCTGACGGTGCTCGTCCTGCCCCTCCGAGGCAGCTAAAACTGAAGTATTGGCGTATAACACGCATGCACTATTTGCACCCGATTTTCATGGCGAAAAAGTGAGTGTTATACGCCAATAAATACAGTATTTCAGATTTTAGGTGCTGAAAGCGGTACAATTATTTTGCATGGAAATTTGGCGTTTTATATTGTAGGCCTGTAATTCTTAGGAATAACTCACTTAAATCTGTCCAAACCAGAGTCTAGTAGACATGCCGGGTATGATAAAGTGTGAAAAACTAAATCATAAATTATAATATAATAAATAACTATAAATAATTATACCAAATAATAATATAATAATAATAAAAAATATTCAATAATGTAATCAAATCAAAAACACTGAAATTTGCTCAGTTGCAGAATTGTCACTGTCATTACTTTTCAGTGTTTGATAACGGGTTTCCCCACAAATTACTATCGCTCAATTCTGCGAGTGATTCTAATTTATTATCGCTGTTTTCTAGCTGGTCTAAAACCACTTTTGATGTAAAGGGACAGTTTTGGTTGCTATGGACAATCTCCAGTTTCCAGGCAGAAAGAACAGTTTTTATAATAAAAAAACTGCATGCAGGGCACTGGACAAACCACTAGGGACAAAGGGGATGTGTAATTATTTGATACAGTACTGTAATCTGTAAGATTACAGTATACTGTATCTATACTGTGTGTTTTACTTTTTGAATTTGGCGCCGAACTTCGTCCCTGTGCATCGCAATGCTCGCAGGGAACAGAGCTCGGCACTGTGAATTGAGCGAGACACGGCAGCTGCGGGCGTCCGCAGACCATTTTTTAGGGGGGGGGGGGCACTTAGACAAAGCGATCGGCATAGCAACGTTACACAGGCAGGCTGAGGCAGCCAATCATGTTCCGGAACAGCCGAGATGTCGAGCAGGAGCCCAAGTGGCAGTCAGAGCCAATCTGATGATTGGGCCGGGGGGGGGGGTGAGGGAGGGAGGGAAGGACACATGTCTGTATCAATCTGTAATAAGTCGGAACAGACTAAGAGCATCCCCAGGCCAGCAGACGTAAAAAAAAGTCCACGGCTGACGCGGAGGCGAACGCAGCAGCCATTGCGTTACACAGGGCAACTGTCTTCGCTCTTCAAAACCTTACGATTCCAGGGGGGGCAATTGCCTCCCCTTTCCCTATGCTGCGGACGCCCATCGCAGATCACAGCAGGGAGACATCGCAGGATCCAGGGGACAAGGTAAGTAACCTCTACATGGATCCTGGGATGCGATCCCGAGTCTGGCTCGGGGTTACCGCTTTTGGTACTGAAAATCTGCCCCGAGCCAGACTCGGGAATACCGCTAGGGGGTTAAAGAGAATACATGAAAAAAAAAATTATGGTAACATGTTATTACCATTTTTGTTTATTTTTCTATAGCTGTCTTTAAAAGTCAGTTATATGCAGTTCTTTGAAAAAGTATTCATACCCCTTGAAATTTTCCACATTTTGCAATGTTACAACCAAAAATGTAAATGTATTTTATTGGGATTTCATGTGATAGACCAACACAAAGTGGATTTAATTGTGAAGTGGAAGAAAAGTTATAAATGGTTTTCAAAATGTTTTACAAATAAATATGTGAAACGTGTGGGGTACATTTGTATTCAGCCCCCCTGAGTCAATACTCCCTAGAACCACCTTTCACTGCAATTAGAGCTGCAAGTCTTTTTGAGGATGTCTCTACCAGCTTTGCACATCTAGAGAGTGACATTTTTGCCCATTCTTCTTTGCAAAATAGCTTAAGCTCTGTCAGTTTGGACGGAGAGCGTCTGTGAACAGCAATTTTCAAGTCTTGCCACAGATTCTCAATTGGATTTAGGTCTGGACTGTGACTGGGCCATTCCAACAGATGATGAATGTGCTTTGATCTAAACCATTCCCTTGTAGCTCTGGCTGTATTTTTAGGGTCATTGTCCTGCTGGAAGGTGAACCTCCTCTCCAGTCTTAAGTCTTTTTCAGACTCTAATGCCGTGTACACACGAGCGGACTTTTCGACCGGACTAGTCCGACGGACGTTCCGATGGACTTTCGACAGACTTTTGACGGACTTCCGACGGACTTTTGAACGAACGGACTTGCCTACACACGATCACACCAAAGTCCGATGGATTCATACGTGATGACGTACGACCGGACTAAAATAAGGAAGTAGCCAATAGCTGCCCTAGCATGGGTTTTCGTCCGACGGACTAGCATACAGACGAACAGATTTTCGACCGGACTCAAGTCCGTCGGAAAGATTTGAAACATGTTTCAAATCTAAAGTTGGTCTGATTTTTGACCGAAAAAGTCCGCTGCAGGTCCGATGGAGCCCACACACTGTCGGATTGTCCGTCGGACCAGTCCGGTCGAAAAGTCCGTTCGTGTGTACGCGGCATAACAGGTTATCTAAGATTGACCTGTATTTGGCTCCATCCATCTTCCCTTCAACTCTGACCAGCTTCCCTGTCTCTGCTGAAGAAAAGCATCCCCACAGCATGATGCTGCCACCACCATGTTTTTTCCGCAACACATAACGTTTTGCTTTTAGGCCAAAAAGTTCAATTTTGGTCTCATCTGACGAGAGCACCTTCTTCCACTTGTTTGCTGTGTCCCCCACATGGCTTCTCGCAAACTGCAAATGGTACTTCTTATGGCTTTCTTTCAACAATGGCTTTCTGCTTGCCACTCTTCCATAAAGGCCAGATTTGTGGAGTGCATGACTAATAGTTGTCCTGTGGACATATTCTCCCATGTGAGCTGTGGGTCTCTGCAGCTACTTCAGAGTTACCATGGGCCTCTTGGCTGTTTCTCTGATTAATGAACTCCTTGGCCAGCCTTTCAGTTTAGATGGACAGCCATATCTTGGTAGGTTTGCAGTTGTGCCATACTCTTTCCATTTTCAGATGATGGATTGAACAGTGCTCCGTGAGATGTTCAAAGCTTGGGATATTTTTTTTTGATAACCTAACCCTGCTTTAAACTTCTCCACAACCTTATCCCTGACCTGTCTGGTGTGTTCCTTGGCTTTTATGATGTGGTCTGTTCACTAAGGTTCTCTATCAAACCTCTGAGGGCTTTACAGAACAGCTGTATTTATACTGAGATTAAATTACACACAGGTAGACTCTATTTACTAAGTAGGTGACTTCTGAAGGCAATTGGTTCCACTAGATTTTAGTTAGGGGTATCAGAGTAAAGAGGGCCGAATACAAATGCATGCAACCAAATAAAAAATGTATCATTTTCCTTCCACCAATAAAATACATTTACATTTTTGGTCGTAACATGGCAAAATGTGGAAAATTTGAAGGGGTATGAATACTTTTTCAAGGTACTGTACCTAGCAATAAAAGATTTTAACATAGGCTTACATGCATATACATATAAAACAAAATATGTAACAAAATTAACCATAAAGCCTTTTTTTGCTTTTCTAAATGTATTGATTTCGAAAAATAAATTGAGCTTTCAGTTTTAATCAGCTAAATAAGTTCCAGCAGCATCAAAAAAATGTCTTAGGGCTAGTTAACACTTGCTTCAAAACATGGCTTCAGACACGCTTTATTAAAGCTCTCTAAACGCCAGTCAAAGCCCCTGTCACTAAATAAAATGGTTAGCTTACAGTCCTGTATACACCTTGCTTTTGCTTGGTGCTTCGAAGAGGCTTCGATGAAGCTTTGGTGGGGCTTCAATGAGGCTTTGCTGGGGCTCCAATGAGGATTTGGTGGGTCTTTGGTGGGTCTTTGGTGGGGCTTTGGTGGGGTTTCCGTGAAGCTTCGTGGGGCTTCGATGAGGCTTTGATGGGGCTTTGCCATAGACTTCTATGGAGGCTTTGAAGACGCTTTGAAGCACCACTAAAGCTACATGGGGTATAATTTTTGAAGCAAAGCCAAAGCAAAGCAAAGCAAAAGCAAGGTGTAAACAGGACTCTAAGCTAACCATTTTATTTAGTGACAGGGGCTTTGATTAGCGTTCAGAGAGCTTTAACAAAGCGCGTTCGAAGCCTTGTTTTGAAGCAAGTGTAAACTAGCCGATAATGTGTGTTGAAGCGGAAGCAAGGGTAAATGAGCCCTTACACTTCTTGTTCTTTAGAAAGGAGCCACAGCCTGTATAGAAAAGCCCGTCCCCTCCTAGCATGTGGTAGAAGCAGTATGGGGCAGCAATGGTTTCTCTGCAGAGATCTGACCTCCTCCCTTCCGTTTCAGAGCTAGAAGTCTCCAATCAGCTGGGAGCGTGGCTACAGACTCACTGATTGCGGAGCTATAGGTCTGACTCAACAGAGATCACTGCTTCCACAAACTTCTTCTACTACATGCTGGCAGAGGACAGGTTTTTCTACTCAGGCTATTGTAGCTTTCTAAGAAAATTCTATTGTAAGACCATGCACACACTCCTAAACCTGGACAGCCTTCCCAGAAGAGTTGAAGCTTTTATAGCTGCAAAGGGTGGGCCAACTCAATATTGAACCCTACGGACGAAGACTGGGATGCCATTACAGTTCATGTGCGTGTAAAGGCAGGTGTCCCAATACTTTTGGCAATATAGTGTACCTTGTTCACTCCAAACAGGACACCAAGTGCACTAACAAAGAGCTAGCGGAAGACATAAGGCCTTCTTTCCTTCTAAAACTACAACCCATTTCCCCTCAAGGGATTGGTCCTATTGGTGCCTTAATAAAGACTCTTTTATTAGGAGGGCAGGTTTAAATATTCAAGTGCTGTGTTGCCAGTTAAATATGGTGTTCTCTCAGTTACTGGGACTGTGATGTTATGGGATAGAAGGGAGTGGCCTGACACAAGGCTGGTCATTCCACTGCCCTCTTCCTGCCTGGACCCATAGAGCTCAACTTAAAATGGTTGTTACCTTTCAAAAGATTCACTGACAGCCCCTCCATTTTATCCAGGCATAATGCACTCTGTAAGTTTTTTTTTCAAACAAAGCCTCTAAATACCTTTTTTTCAGCTATATTCAGGCTGGTCATGTGACTCCCAGCCACTATGCTTCATCCGATCCAGGGCTATAGGAGGAGTGGCTGAGATCTCCCTCTGATGCCAGCCAGGGAGATCATGAGGCAGCTCGGCCCCTCTCGCTGTAGCCCTGGATCCGTGTACCAGAGCGACCGGGAGTCACATGACCGGCCAGAATATACAGTGCATCTGTAAAGTATTCACAGAGCTTCACTTTTTTCACCTTTTGTTATATTACAGCCTTATTCCAAAATGGATTAAATTCATTATTTTCCTCAAAATTCTACAAACAATACCCCATAATGACAATGTGACAGCAGTTTGTTTGAAATCTTTGCAAATTTATTAAAAATAAAAAATGAAAAAATCACATGTACACTCAAAGTTGAGCTAAGGTATACAGTATCCTGTTTCCATTGATCATCCTTGAGATGTTTCTACAACTTAATTGGAGTCCGCCTGTGGTAAATTCAGTTGATTGGGCACCTGTCTATATAAGGTCCCACAGTTAACAGTGCATGTCAGAGCACAAAAAAACCCATGAAGTCTAAGGAAGATCTCCAAGACAGGATTGTATCGAGGCAGAGATCTGGGGACGGGTACAGAAAACTGTCTTCAGCATTGAAGGTCCCAATGAGCACAGTGGCCTCCCTCATCTATAAATGGAAGAAGTTTAGAACCACCAGGAATCCTCCTAGAGTGGGCCATGACCGGTTAACTCTTGATGTGTGCCGCTCAGGCTCGAAGAATGGGGGATATACAAACAGATGCCTCCGCATCTGCTACTGGGAGTGCCAGCATGGTATTTAGCCCGTCCTGGCTCCTGTGATGACTTAAAGGGAAGAGGAGGTATCCCCTGATGCCGCACATCCAAGAGATCCTAGGAAGGTGAATGGAGTGGCAACCTCGCCTTGGACTCCGACCAGGCCATGCCCCCAACACGTTTCGCTCCGGCCCCCAGAGCTTAGTCATGGGGATCCTAGAGCGGGCCGCCCGGCCAAACTGAGTGATCAGGGCAGAAGGGCCTTAGTCAGGGAAGTGACTCAGAATCAGATGGTCACTCTGACAGAGCTCCAACGTTTCTCTGTGGAGAGAGGAGAACCTTAAGAAGAACAACCATCTCTGCAGCACTCCACCAATCAGGTCTGTATGGTAGAGAGGCCAGACGGAAGCCACTCCTTAGTGAAAGGCACATGACAGCCTGGAGTTTGCCAAGAGGCACCTGAAGGACTCTCAGACATGAGAAATAAAATTTTCTGGTTTGATGAAACAAAGGTTTAACTCTTTGATCTGAATGGCAAGTGTCATGTCTGGAGGAAACCAGGCACCGCTCATCACCTGCCATCATCCCTACAGTAAAGCGTGGTGGTGGCTGCACCATGCTGTGGGGATGTTCTTTCAGCAGCAGGAACTGGGAGACTAGTCAGGAAAGATGAATGCAGCAATGTACAGAGACATCCTTGATAAAAACCAGGTCCAGAGTGCTCTGGACCTCAGACTGGGGTGAAGGTTCATCTTCCAACAGGACAATGACCCTAAGCACACAGCCAAGATAACAAAGGAGTGGCTACGGGACAACTCTGTGAATGTCCTTGAGTGTCCCAGCCAGAACCCAGACTTGAACCTGATTAAACATCTCTGGAGAGATCTGAAAATGGCTGTGCACCGATGCTCCCCATCCAACCTGATGGAGCTTGAGAGGTCCTGCAAATAAGAATGAAGAAACTGCCCAAAAATAGGTGTGCCAAGCTTGTAGCATCATACTCAAAAAGACTTGAGGCTGTAATTGGCACCAAGGGTTTTTAAACAATTTAATGAGCAAAGGCTGTGAATACTTACGTACATGTGATTTTTAAAAAAAAATTTGCAAAGATTTCAAACAAACTTTTTTCACGTTGTAATTATGAGGTATTGTTTGTAGAATTTAAAGGAAAATAATGAATTTAATCTATTTTGGAATAAGGCTGTAACATAAGAAAATGTGGAAGAATGAAGCGCTGTGAATACTTTCCGGCTGCACTGTAGCTGAAAAAAAGGTATTTAGAGGCTTCATTAAAAAAAAAAAAAAAAACACTTACAGAGTGCATTATTCACAGATGAAAGTAGAGTGGCTGCCAGTGACATTTATTAAACGCTTTTTAACTACTAATAGCGGCAGGAGGGAGGCGGAGACACAGACACACAGAGCTGACAGGCAGGGAGGGGTGAGGTGGAGAGAGGAAAGCTGGGGATGACGGAGGCACATAAACTGACCACGGTAATCAGGTCTCAGCAGCCATAATTATCGTGGTCAGTACACAGAGGGGACACAGGAACTGACAGGATCAGCCAGGTTTTTTACAGCTTAGAAAGGGGCAGGTTAGACAGTACAAGCACTGTGCTGTTTAATCTACTATACAGGAACAGAAGGTTTTTTTTTAGGGTTACAAACAATTTAAGTAGAGTTAGTGGGCAATTTGTTAGTTTCATCATATTGCAATATGTTACTGTTTATGTGGTTACCTCTTCTTTCAGGGTTATTTGCCTTGAGGAGTCCCCTGGAAGTAGACAGGTTACAGTGTTTAGTTTCCTTACTCTTAATCCTGCAGTCAGTAAAACCCAACTGAATTATTTGCATATATCTGTCGATCATTTTATCATATTGCCACTGTTTGTTTCATTGTTAAAGAAACTTTCTAGTAAAGATAATTTCTGTGTTCACTACAATTTGTGTCCATTTACTGTGGTGTTTGCAATAACATTACCATACCTCCCATCTTTCTTATCTTACATCACGGGACACAGGGCTATAGTAGTTACTATGTGGGTTATAGGCCACCTTTAGGTGATGGACACTGGCACGCCCTCAGACAAAAAGTGCACTCCCTATATAACCCCTCCCACTACTGGGAGTACCTCAGTTTTTTCCCCAGTGTCTAAGGTGTTGGTCACGAGTGAAGATGTGCTGTGCTGAGCTCCACTGGAGTAATCCTTGCTGGGGCTAGCTATGCAGCCAGATCCATTCAAAGTGTCTTTTAGGCCGAATTGAATGGTACCCGGGCCTCGTGTCCGAAGAAAAGAGGTTTTGCTGTAAACGCTGCTCTTTTAGAAAGCTGGACCCCGGGATCCAGTACTTTTGGTATTAAGGCCATAAAGTTTTACTGGTGGTGGTGCTATTACAGGTCCAGGATTGTGGGTTTCCCTGAGGATCCCAGGCTCCTGAAGGTTTGCTAACGGAACCCACCATGAAGGGTGAAGATTGGGTCTGTTGGTCTTTACCACAAAAAACCCTGCGGCGGGAAAGGTAAGTGGAATTTTCGAAGAATTTTTTTTAAATTTTCTTATGAATGTCTCCTTTACTTAAATGTTCTCATGCCTATGTGTCACCACTGGGGGCTGTATGGAGCACATACCTTCTCATGCTTCCTCAGAGAGCTCATGTTGTGTCCAGAGCAGCAAGCTTCTTTTTCTCTCCAGACAGCAGCAGACCTCCGGTAAGTCTGGGGGGGGTTTCTCTTCTCCAGACACCCCCCACCTGTGCTGTATTCTCCCCCTCTTCACAAGGAAGAGTGTCGGGAGAAAAAATGGAAAAAAAAAAAAAAAACAATCAGCACGCCGCTACTCAGCGGCTTCCAGGCTCTCTCCTCACTATGTTTTTCCCTTCACATGTTGATCCTGTAGGATCAGAGGCCCGCTGTTACGTACCTAAAGGGTGAGCCTGAATTGCAGAGGATGGCCTCTCTTACGCCTCCGACTCAAGGGCCCCTGGTAGTGATGACAGGGGTGCAGGAGTGGTACGAGTGCCTGGCAGGATCAACAGCAGAAGGATCAGATGGGCGGCACAGCTG
Organism: Lithobates clamitans; assembly: GCA_037952925.1. Lineage (NCBI taxonomy): Eukaryota > Metazoa > Chordata > Amphibia > Anura > Ranidae > Lithobates > Lithobates clamitans. The sequence continues at coordinate 3,189,993 of JBBGZY010000310.1, forward strand.
ACAGGATGGATCAGTAGACAGGAACTGCAGACTGGACAACTCAGCAGACAGGACAGCAGGCAGGATAGATCAACAGACAGGTGAGCAGCCTGGATGGCTCAGCAGACTGGATGGCTCAGCAGAAAAGCTCAGCAGGCTGGATGGATCAGCAAACAGGTGAGCGGCTGGGATGGCTCAGCAGACAGGCCAAGCAGACTGGATGGATCAACAAACAGGTGAGCAGCCTGGATGGCTCAGTAGACAGGCCCAGCGGACGGGATGGAATCCCAGGAACATCAGACAGGCCGGGTTGGAAAGCAGGTTGGCAGCAGAGGTACAAAAGGAGCAGGCAGAAGGATCATCAAACAAGCCAAGGGTCAGGTACAGGCGGATAACAGGAACAGTCTCAAAGCAAGCCGGGTCAAAACAGGAGCAGATATCAGGTTTTCAGGGAACACATACACAGAGCTGCAGAGCAAACAGCAATGATGCAAGTGTCAGACAGGTTTAAATAATACACCAGACACTAACGAGTGCGTGTGCGCGTGTGCATAGATGCCCACAATCATGCAACGATGGGTCTAATCTTCCTGTTACTGGCAGGATCTTCATGACACCCGCGCTCACGCGGGATAACTCTTTTTTTTTTTTTTTAAAAGAGAGAGGGAGACAGAGGGGGGGGGGCGGAGTTAGCGCGGCAATGGCGTCCTCAAACGTCCAGTGTGAGTATGTGTTTTTTAAAGCACCATTATTACTGCTGTAAGCTGGTGGAGGGACACAAGAGCGTAGAGGGGTTTGAAAGAGGTTGGTGTTACAAGCATTTTTTTTGACACATTTACTATTGCATCAGGCTGAGCATTAATAGCAGCAGCAGTGGCTGACTATTGCTCAAGCAATGGATGCGATTTCTTCTGGTAGTACCTCTGCTTTGTGCATCGGGCTATGTTCAGAAGGGGAGGTTAAAACACTCCCAAAAAAGGAGCTAAAAGGGGTCTCCCTCAAGCTCTGGAAATTCTACTCTGTAAATGGCATCCTCCCCTGAGAGGGGTTGGCTGGTCGGAGTGAGCATTGGGGCCATAAAATGTTTGCAACTGTTTTACAACACTGCAGCCCCTGTTCATTTTACACTTTTTCCTCAGCCATGGTAGGTTGTTAAAAAAATAAAAAAGTTTAGCGACTTTAATCGCATCCCAGTGTGGTTAAGATGCGACAGGTTCTCTTCCATTTTCCTAAGACCCTCAGACTGAGGAACTAAGGGCAGGAGAAGACGAGTCTCAGGGGACCGTGGTGAAGCTGATGACTCCTCTTCTGAGGTGTCAAATGCGAGAGAGTCAGCTTTCACAATCTGTAAGATTGATGGTACAATTTCTTGCTGCATGATCCGCTCCACATTTATGTACCCTTAACTGAATGTTTGGGTTCACTAAAGCCTCCTCAAGCTGTGCATGCTTTTTCCTGTTCATTCTTTGTTGGAAAAATTTTTTGTATCTGGAGGATTACCCAGATAAGTATTATTTTCCTTTCTAAAAAGTTGTCACACTTTATCCTATGGTAGTGAAAACTCACTAAGTGGGCTATACCAGCAATTAACGCTACTATATCCTTTGTGAGTAAGTTTGACTTGTCCGGCAGACAATACTCAAACACTTTTTTCTCTGGCAGGTTGAGTGTCTCAGCCTGCGCTTACAGTAATTGGATAATCGTTGAGAAACCAGTTTAAACAGGTGTTTAAGGTTATCCTGCTCAGCAGGTCCAGGAGGCAGCTTTATGTTTGTAATAGTTGCTATGACAGCTCTATCCTTTAGGCCTTGCGCCCTTCACTAAGCCTCATGCTAGAAGCTCCTAGCTAGTTTTCCTTCTTGCGGTGAAACAGCTATCCGGGGATATTTTTGGATAAATATATCCAAAGAATTTCTAGTAAAAGAAAGATACCCCTTTTGCCATTTAAGTGAAAGAGTACATGTATTTTTCAAAGCTCCTTCCTCTATGCCAGGGGCATCAGCCTCCAGGCTGTCACGACGGCTTCCGCCATCAGGTTCAAAGGGTAATCCTCAGGGTTAACCCCAGGGACAAAAGAGGTAAAGGGGGAGGAAGCCTACAAGATACTGTAGCCTCCTTATGAGGAGGTGCCCCCGCTTGCTCAATAGAGAGAATTCCTTTGCAGTTCTCAGGGATCTGGCAGGAGTGTCAAGACGAATGGGGGACTTCCTCAATAGCTCCAATGTATAAACTGGAGTTCCAAGAGTTTCCGTCTCCTCGTTTTTCTCAGATCAAATGTTCCTAAGGTTCCAGAGAAAAATAAATCTTTCTCTCTAGCATTGGACTATCTTTTGGCAAAAAGCGTTCATGGTGGCCCCCATGTAAGAGCAGAGGTTTGGGTTTGGTTAAAATCCAAATGGACATTTTGGATCCCATGGCGTCAATCGACGACAAAGATGCATGTCCCCATATGCCTATTTCCTCGTTCACTAGTAATATTTTCTTTCAAAGTGGAAAATCTTCATTTTCAACGTGTAGCTCTGCTTTCCGATCTAGCTGCTACACCTCGAGTACAAGGTTCTGGCCCCTTTTCTAGGCAGATTGAGGGCCTGGGAATACCAGGTGCCGTAGGCTTAAGTTTTAAGGATTATGATTTACCTAGTCGATCTGTTCTTGTTAGACCAGTCGGTAGCCTGCTTAGACCAAAGTATGGTCACCACATTCGACTACCTGGAATATCTAGGTCGGATTCTCAAAATAGGAGGAATCTTCTTTAAGACATGAAGAAAATACTTGGGTCTGGTCATAGGTACACCCAGAAAAGGGTATTCATACCCCAGGCTAAGATCAGCGCCATAAAGGAACTGATTTAGGTAGCCAAAGCAAGATGATTTTCTCCTATTCAACTTTGCGTGAGGTTGTCGGGAAAGATGGTGGCTTCATTCGAGGCCGTTCCTTATGCTCAGTCTCATTCTAGACTGCTGCAAAACAGAATCCTATCGCCTTGAAACAAAGAGTTCAAGCTCTACATTCCCAATGTGTCTGACTCCGAAGCCTACGGCCACATCACCCTGATAGCGCTTGATCACGTCTGATCTTGGGGGCTAAGCAGGGTCAGGCCTGGTTAGTACCCGGATGAAAAACCACCTGGAAATACCAGGTGCTATATGCTGGGTGCGCTGGAGCCTCAGTTTATGGTTAACGTCCAAAAATCTGCTAAGGGGAAAATCCTTCCTTCAGTTACCTGGGAAATAGTAACAACATATGCCAATCTTTTTTTGTTCAGGTTGGGGGACAGTCCTAAAAGAGGCAGCTGTCCAGGAGACGTGGCCTAGATCAGAAATGGCCTTGCCCATTAACATTTTAGAAATTCAGGCAGAACTCTTGGTCCTGAGTTCTTGAAAACGTTCAGTTTAAGGTATTGTCCTGCTAGGATTCATTCCGTTTATACTATAGCAATGGCCTATATTAATCACCAAGGGGGCACAAGAAATTGTGCGGCCCAGAGAAAGGTGAATCTTATCCTATCTTGGGCAGAAAACAATGGACTTTGCCTATCGGCAGTTTTCATTCTAGGAATAGAAAATTGGCAGAGGGATTACTTGGGTCGCCAGCAGTTGTTCCTGGGAGAATGGTTTCTTTACCCCGATATCTTCCTGTCAATATGTCAAGGATGGGGGATCCCAGACATAGCTCTGTTTGCGTCCAGGATCAACAAAATAGATTGACAACTTTGTGGAAAGAACAAAGGATCCGCTAGCATGCGGAATGAATGCCTTGCTATTCCCCTGGAATCGCTTCTCACTGATTTGTGCATTCCCTCCTATTCTGCCTGCATGCACGACTTCTTCACAGGATCAAGCAGGAAGGGAAGTCGTTGATTCTTGTGACCCCCAGCGGGGTCCAGGAAATCTTGGTATGCAGAGATCGTAGAGATGGCAGTAGGGAACCCATGGACCCTACCTTCACGGCCAGACCTTCTCTCGCAAGGTCCGGAGTTCCATCCTACTTTACAAACGCTAAATTTAATGGTTTGGCTATTGAGACCCACATTTTGAAAGACCGTGGGCTGTCAGCTTCAGTAGTTTCTACTTTGGTTAATGCTAGGAGGCTGGCCTCCAGGCCAGAGTCATATACTATAGAGTCTGGAAGGCATATGTCTCCTGGTGTGAATCCAGGGGTTGGCTATTGAGGCCCACACTCTGAAGAAGCGTGGGCTGTCAGGTTCGGTAGTTTTCTACCTTGGTTAATGCAGAGCTGGCCTCCATGGTTATAGATTATGGAGTCTAGGAAACCTATGTCTCCTGGTGTAAAACCAGGAGCTGCACCCCAGGAAATAAGTCTAGGTAGAGTCCTTGACTTTTCTGCAGATGGGGTGAGAAATGAAGCTGGCCTTGAGTGCTTTCTAAGGACAGGTCTTGGCCTTATCGGTGTTATTTCAACAACCACTTGCATCGCATTCTTTGGTCCATACATTTATTCATGGGGTAACACGGCTTAATCTCCAGTTAAGTAACCCCTGAACCCTTGGGACTTGAATTTAGTTTTGTCGGCATTACAAAACAGCCTTTTTTTGGGTTGATACGACATATTCCCTTGGTCCTTTTTTGACAAGGAAACTATTTTTTTTTTTGGTAACCATGTTTGCTGCAAGAAGGGTATCAGTATTTGCTGTTCTTTCTTGTAAAGAGCCATATTTTTATTGTTCTCAAGGATAAGGTATTATTGCATCCTCATCCTAACTTTTTACGAAAGATAGTATCAGGTTTTTTATCTAAACCAGGATATTGTTCTACCGTCTTTTTTTCCAGAACCCTGTTCTTTGGAAGAAAAATCACTACATTTTTTTTTTGATGTGGTGAGAGCAGGCAATGTCTACTTAAAGGCGATTGCTCAGATTCGGAAAACGGATGTTTTTGTTTCTGTTGCCTGAAGGTCCTAAAAGAGGAAAGACAGCATTGAAATCTACTATTCTAAATAGATTCGACAAGTAATCGTTCAAGCTTATAGTTTAAAGAGGCGGATTCCACTCTCTCAAATCAAAACGCACTCCTCTAGGGCTGTTAGTGCTTCCTGGGCAGTGCATCACCAAGCCTCCATGGCTCAAATCTGCAAGGCCGCAACTTGGTCTTCAGTCTATATATTTACCAGATTCTATCAAATAGATGTAAAAGGTCATGAGGATATCACCTTTTGGCGCAGTGTACTGCAGGCTGCAGTATAAGTCCTCTAGTCTCTTATTGCCCCACTTTTGTTGTGTCTCCCTCCCTTCAGTTGGCATTGCTATGTGACATCCCACATAGTAATTACTATGGCTCTGTGTCCCGTGAAGTACGATAAGAAAATAGGATTTTTAAAACAGCTTACCTGTAAAATCCTTTTCTTTGAAGTACATCACGGGACACAGAGGTCCCTCCCTTCTTTGGTATACACGTGTATTGCTTTGCTACAAAACTGAGGTACTCCCAGTAGTGGGAGGGGTTATATAGGGAGTGCACTTTTTGTCTTAGGGCTTGCCAGTGTCCATCACCTGAAGGTGGCATATAACCCATATAGTAACTACTATGGCTCTGTGTCCCGTGATGTACTTCAAAGAAAAGGATTTTACAGGTAAGCTGTTTTAAAAATCCTATTTTTTGAGATGGGAATGAGGGACACCTATTAGCAAAAGTATGTAGGCATAGGACAAACCACCTGCCACACCCCCTTAAAGGAGAATTATACAAAAAAATTAATGGTTAAACCCACAAGTGTTTTCTTTTTTTTACCACTACTATTCCTTTATACTGGCTTTTTCCATTTACAAATGAAGCCATTTAGAAATTGGATAAAAGGTTTAGCACTGGGAAACACTTTTTGAAGATAAACAGTGCATTTTATATACAACTATATAGATTAGACCAAAATGAGGGACAAATGAGGAGGAAAGAGGGACAGAGGGACTTTGTTTCAAATCAGGGACAGTGCCTCGAAATCAGGGACAGCTGGGAGCTATGACATTACTGCCAGGTGTGCCAGAGGGGCTGAGACTGTTCTTGGGGTTGGGAGGCAGAGTACAGGACCAAACATACTCAAGTGGCTCTTGCAGGGGGTAGCGCTACTCTAATTTAAAAGTTTAATTGGGCTTTAAACTGATCACAATAAGGGGTTCACACTGGTGGACTGCAGTTTTGGGCGCAGTGTGATTGTATGCATGCTTTATACACAGTTTTAGGTGCGATCCCTTCTTGGGACCCATAAATCCGTGTAGAGAGGAGAGAACTTCCATAACTAATAATAAAATAAGAGTTACAATTACAGACTGCATGTTTCTTTTTTGCTTCTCCAGGGATATGTGTTCTATTAAGTTTTACAACCTCTCCTGGGGATTTATGGTGATCATTCAGTTCCTGATTTAAACAAGCTAATGAGGTTATCACCTTAATGAGCCGTTATGAAAATATTTTTTCCGTGAGATAGGCCCAGGTTGCTGATCCTCGAAGTGCTCATGCACCTTGAGGCTAATCGCTGTCATCATTTTCTTTAGTGAGTAAACTTTTCACCTCCGACTTTCTAACCCCTTTGAATATTTTTTCTCCCTCTACCCTATCTGTGAATTTATTGTTCCCAAGATAAACATGTTTTGATTAAGTCTGACACAGACTACTAAAATGTACTGCTTTGTAGCTTGCTGCCTGATGTTTGATCTGCTCTCCTTTTAATATATGTTCAGGTGTATAGAAGAGAAAAAGAGTGTAAGGAGACATTAATAACAACTATGACTGTGTGTTAAAATGTTGTTAGTTTAAATGGAACATGTCAAAGATGAGGTACCTGTGCAACCATAGCCAATGCTATTTAAAAAAATATTAGTTGTCTCCAGTGGCGATCCGTCCATTAGGGGCGCATGGGCGCCGTACCCCTAATCTATGTGTCCAGCCCCTATTCTACATGCAGAGCGCCGGATGCATGGATTTAAATGGGTTTTTAATTTTTTTTGAAGCACATGATCGGAGCCTGAGGCTCTAATTGGCTTCAAAAAAGGGTGGGCTCGGGGCGCAGAGCACTGCGCCCTGAGCCCACTCAGTTGTGTGACAATAGTGATCAATATTCTCTATTGCCTTCCTGCTTCTCCTCCTGGCCAATCAGGAAGCGGGTCCTGAAACCCGATTGGCCAAGAGTCTTAGGACTCCCGGCCATTCGGGTCTCAGGACCCACTTCCTGTTCGGCCATGAGGAGAAGCAACACCCGTTTGGCTGGGAGGAGAAGCAACAGCCCTGGCTTTTCCCTCGGCAAGCTGGAGCGATGAGCAGCATCAGCCTCCTAAGATAAAGACACTGATCTCCTGCCGGGGGGGGGGGGGGGGTGTTTACTGATCGCTGCCATCCATCCCCTGCGGGGGGGCAGGTTTGTTTGCCACCCCCCCAAAAATAGAGCACCAGCTGCCACTGGTTGTCTCTGACTGGGCTACTTTAAGCTGAACTCCGCATAGATATAACATACACAAATGAATGCAGCTCTTTATTTTTTTATACATTCTTTTATGTGTTTTTCATGCAAGCAGTGTAATTACCTGAATTTACCTTGACACCAGCCTCTTGCAGCCTCTGTAGAGCAGAGCTCACGATGGAAGAGGAAGAAGCAGCACAAGGCGCCAATCAGTTGTGCAGCAGTGCAAGGGCCATGCTGATAGGAGGAGAAAGCAGAGTGACATTTATTTGTATTGTATCTGTGTATTTAACTGCTTGTCTGGAGTTCGGCTTTAAACTGCAGGTAAACCCTAAGAGTGAACTTCCCTTACTCACTCAATACACCATTGAAGGTGTTTTGTTATATCTGTTGCATGCAAAAATACCTGTTGGTCTTGCCCTAATACTTGAAAACTGATAACTCTCCGTGCTGCACTGTAAGCCGTTATATTGTTCTGAGGAGTATAGGACCCTGCCCATATATGTCACAGAAAAGAGAAGTGGAGGTTCTAGTAGTCCTGTCTTGTTTCTGTTATAATACAGAAGAGTGAGTGAGCATTGTCATACTAGGACAGAAAGTGTGTTACTGGCAGGATCACCAGTTGAAATTAAAGAAAGAAAACCCTGAAAAAAGAAAATTACTTTAGCCACCACATCTAGGGACTGGTAATGGGCAATATAGTACATTTTTGTTTTGGGGTTTAGAGTTTCTCCTTCAGAGCAGTGATAAGTTGTCTTAATAGCTTGGCTTCCCAACCAGGAGAAGCAAGGCAGAGGTGGTTATTAATGAGAAGGATATCAAGAGAACCTGTCATTTTCCTCTTAATGGACAAAGTGACATATATTCTTTAAATCTGAACTCCAGGTAGTGGTTTTCTTCAGTAGATTTTTTCTTAAAAGTAATTGTAAAGGATCTTTTTTATTTTTATTTTTTTAAAGTACAGGCCAGGAGCTCAGGCGCAGCATAAGCGTAGGGCCTACATGATGGGGTTTGTCCAGAGAGGCTATGGTCAGTTAGGGGTTAATTTAAGGTTTGGTCAATAGGAGGGGAATTAGAGGTATTATCTCATTAGAGGAGGTTAGGGTGGGGCAGGCTGGGGTCCTAAGTGCCGGTTCACACAGGGGCAACACGACTCTGGCCGCGACTTTGCCAGGCGACCTGGACACGACCTGAGGGCGACACCACAGCGCGACTTGGGGCGACTTGGGGCGACTTACAAGGCGACTTCAAGTCGCCTCCAGGACAGGGGACTTTCCAGTGGCCAATCAAACTACAATCCGCTCTGGGGGAGGGAGGGGTTTGCTTGAAAAAAACATCTTCTCTTCCTGTGAAGTCGCTTCAGTATAGATCACGATCCGACTTGTAGGCGACTTACATTGAAATCAATGGGTACAAGTCGCCTACAAGTCACCTTGAAGTAGTACAGGGACCTTTTCTGAAGTCGGAGCGACTTCAGTAGCGTACATATAGACGGCTCTCATTCACTTACATGGACTTTCAGATATCAAGCGACTTGGGGCGACTTGAGGTCTGACAAGTCGGATCCCAAGTCGCGGTAGTGTGAACCAGCACTAAGGGTTCCTTGGTGGGAGGTGACGCTCCAAGCTTCAGATGGCCCAGGGGACAGCGCCGGACAGGATTTTCACTGCCTGCTGAGTCTGGAGTTGCTGCACCAGTAATGGAGGTTCTTGAGATCATGCTGGCCAACATTCGCTTGGCTGCGTTTGCAAACGGGCCACAGTGGCTACGTGACCAGCTTTCTGGCTTGCTGCCGGGGTCGGGGCAGGTGACTGCTGCACCTGTCCCAGAACTTACACGCGCTAGGAGGTCACAGCCTCCTGTGCGCTTGAGCCCTAAATTGACCCCGAGGGGTTGTCGCTGCGCTGGGAGCCCAATCTTGGACCCTTCAGCCTCCACCGGCAAGAGAACGCCTGCTCGTTCGGCTGGTGGGGCTGGGAGGAATCCTCATCACAGGCAAGCTCGGGGGGGGGGGCGTAGGTCATCTACCTGCTCCCGAGCCCCCTCTGCTGATCATTGGGACCATGCGGCCATCACGGCGGGTGCACTCCCCGCTGCTGGTGCGGCCTGACGAGGAAAAGCGAGATCTACCAGTGCCGGCCAGATGCCTGGGGCAGCCGTAGTACTACTAGAGGGGATGCCAGCGTGTCTACACCAGCTTGGGACCGGCGCACCGCTTCTGCCAGGCCTTCCAGGCAGAGAGCGCAGCTGGGGAGGAGGAGTGATTGGGGGGACAGAGGGACGGCCGCCAGTGACGTCATCACCAAGTGCCAGGTACCGGAACAGCGATCCCGCGTCGTGGGCTGCCTGTGGAGGAGGACAGATCGGAAGGGGAGCTGACCACCTCAGAGGACGGAGAGGTGGATGCCAGGAATGACCCTCTGCACGGTTCAGGAACTGGGCTACAGGGATTCGGATCTGCGGCTGTGCTGACAGATGTCACTGGGCAGCCTGGTTCCTCTGTTAGCTTTTTGTCTCCTGTCGTGTCCCCTAATCTGTGTGCCGTGTATGGTGACAGTGTGGGTGGTGGGCTAAGTCAGGCTCTAGGAGGGGTTCCGGGTTTGAGATTATCTCAGCAGGTGTTGCCGGTGGCGGCAGCAGCGGGGGGGGTTGCATAAACACCATACTGCAGGTGTTCATGGCTGGGTTTAGCGAGGTGATGGCTCATTGTGATCTGGGTTGGGGTTTAGCGGGATTGGCTTCCCCGGTGACCGCATGGACGGCTATGAGGGCTCCCGCAACACAGTCAGGGGCTGCAGAGAGCCTGGGGGAGTCCTTGGGTGCCCCGGGTCAGGATGTTGGGGCTTGGTCCTCGACTTCCTCTCCGTCAAGGACTAGGCAGCGCAGTGAGGTGACTACTTCCATACTACTTCTGCACAAGATAAGGCGGCGGGGAGGGCAATAAGGTGTAGGGGGATGCCGATGGAGTATGTTTGGTGGATTCTGTGAAGTGCAAAGTCTACGTGTGCTTTGAGGGTCCACTAGGTGCTCATTTGAAGCAGGAAGTGAGAGATCAGATCTGGAAAGGTGAGTATGTGGAGATATTCTCCCTTTTACCCCTGGAAAAATTTAATCTAGATAAGGTTAAGCCAGATGAGAGTAAAAAAGAAGAGGAGGAGAGATGGCGTTATAGTCTTATTCCCAGGACGTTTGGTAATTTGCTCCAGGCGTTTATTATTCTGGCCAGTGTTATAGGCTTTTTCGCTATTTGGATTCTTTTAGCGAGGCCCAGCAGGTATACAGAGGTGTGGCCTGGTTAAGATACGATGAACAGTTCAGGCAGCGGAAGGCGCTCAGGCCCTCTTTGAGGTGGGACCACAAAAATATCAGTCTGTGGATGAAGCTCCTGACTCAAACATGGGCCCCTAATGCTCCCTTTCAAGGGTGGGGGGGGGGGCTGGTGATGGTTCAGCAGCCTCGTCACCATCGGCCGGAAAGCGCAAAGGTTTCTGTTGGCAATTCAACGAGGGGACCTGCAGATTCGGGGGATCCTGTCTTTTTCATCATGAATGCTCCAGCGGAGGTTCCCATCCACTCATGATGTGCTTCAAACATGGAAAAGGTAAGTCCAGTGAGGCTGACAAGAGGGAGGACTCTGGTGAAGATGGAAAAGTTGGCTCTGGAAAAGTTGTCTCCCTTCCTAAGTAGGTATCCCGACTGGGCGGCGGCACGTCTTCTTTTCTTGGGTTTTTCTGAGGGTTTCTTGATACCTTGCGCGTTGTCCAGCATTCCTCCAGTCCCCACTAACTTGCAAACTGCAAGGCTCCACCCTTCGGTGGTGCTGACGAAACTGTCTAAGGAGGTGGCCTAGGGAAGGATGGAGGGTCCTTTCGCTGCACCTCCCCTGGATGATCTGGTCGTCTCTCCGCTGGGAGTGGTTGCTAAGAAGGAACCCAATTCCTTTCGGCTGATTCGCCATCTTTCTCATCCTAAAGGCGATTCGGTAAATTATGCCATTGACAATGAATCTCTTATGCATCATTTGACAAGGTGGTTGCATGGGTTCGGAAGTTTGGAAAAGGGGTTCTGTTGGCTAAGACTGACATTGAGTCCGCTTTTTGCCTTCTTCCGGTTCATCCTCACAGTTTCTGCCTGTTGGGCTGCGTCTGGGAAGGTCAATATTTTGTGGATCTCTGCTTGCTTATGGGGTGTTCTGTTTCCTGTTCCTTGTTCAAGGCTTTTAGCTCATTCTTGAAATGGGTGGTGAGGATGATGTTGGGCTTGCGGTTCATAATCCACTACCTGGTTGACTTTTTGGTGATCGGCCCTTCGGGTAGCAGGGTGTGTCATACTCTGTTGGCCACCCTGCAACATGTATTTGAGTTTTTTGGAGTGCCGTTTGCGTAAGGGCTGGTCACCAAAAATTGACATTTCTGGGTATTGTGATTGACACAGAGGTGATGGAGTGCCGCCTCCCACTTGAGAAAGTGGAGGACCTGCAGTCGGTTGTGTCCGTTGCCCTTGGCTAAAAAAAGATTCAGTTGCATTTCCTGCAGTCGCTGCTGGGCAAGCTGAATTTTGCGTGTCGAATCATGCCCATGAGGTGGATTTTTTGCAGGAGGTTGGCTACAGCTACAGTGGGTATCAGGTCGCCACACCATTATGTTCGGTTGACTGCATCCCACAAGGCTGATTTACGGGTGTGGCAGCTGTTCCTGGAAAAGTACAATGGGCGGTCTTTGTGGATGAAGGCAATAGTTTCCGAATGGGATTTGGAGCTGTTTATGGATGCGTCAGGTGCAGTGGGATACGATGGCAGATGGCCGGAGTCGTGGCGCGAGGAAATTTTACTGGGCAACCTGGTTCTATTGGAATTGCTTCCAATAGTACCGGCGGTAGAGATTTGGTGACAGGAATTCAAGAACAAGAGTTTGTTTTCATTGTGACAACTTGGGGGTGGTGCAGGCCATTAACAAAGTTTTTGCTTCTTCTCCACCGGTGGTGCGTTTCCTTAGACACCTGGTGCTTCAATGTTTTGTGTCTGAATTGTTATGTCTGTGTGGTGCATGTGCCAGGTGTGAACAACAATGTGGCTGATGCGTTGTCTCGCTTGCAGTGGGACAGATTCCGTATGTTGGCACTAGAAGCGGAGCAGCATGGGGTGCCTTGCCCGGACCACTTGTGGGATGTCGCCTTCGAACGGTAGCTGGGCTACTTTGGAATTCGGTGTGCCTGGCCACTTGGAGAGCCTACGATAAGGTTTGGGGGAATGGCAGGTCCTGGTGAATGAGGTAGGCGATGACGATAGTTTGTGCTTGTTACTGTATTTCATTGGCAGGAAAGTGGAGGACGGGGCCTCGATTTCTAAGTTGGGTCGAAAAATGGCCGGCTTAGCATGTTGGTTTCAGTTGTCGGGGGTTGGGGATGTGACAAAGCATATGTTGGTGAAGAGGGTTTTGTGGGGCTACAGAAGGGGTAAGGTTGTGCCAGATGTTTACCGCCCAATCTCCTTCGAGATGCTGTTGGCCATCTTGGGAAGTCTGCGGGTTGTTTGCTCTTCGGCTTACCAAGCTACACATTTTAAGACGGCCTTTGTCCTGGCCTTTTTTGGAGCGTTTTAGGGTTATCGAGCTGGTGGGGGCTTGGACGTGGCTGATGTGGTGTAGCGTGATGCCGGGGCTCCAATTTTCATTAGCAGGTCCAAAACAGACCAGCGCGGTAAAGGGACATGGGTGGACTGGGGGGGGGGGGGTGTTCCAGGCTCTCCGGCATGCCCGGTAAAGGCTGTACGGGAGTGGGTAGCGTTAAGGGGGTCGGGCCCTGGGCCTTTCCTTAAACACCTAGATGGGTCCACTTTGTCCAAGTTCCAATTTGGGTCTGTTTTTAAAAGGAGTCTCCTGGCCACGGGTTTCCCTCAGCAGGACTACTCCTCTGATTCTTTTCGGATCAGTGTGGCCACTGGGGTGGCTCGCTGGGGCTTGGAATACAAGTTGGTGAGAAAGACTGGGTGCTGGGAGTCGCAGCGCTTCAGGCCCATCTGTTGCAGTAATGGTTCGGGTCCTTCTTTGGTGGGGTGCCGGCCTGTGCACGGCTCAGGGCGGGGTTGACGTGTTTGCCTGTCTATGTTTGTGATGTGTTCTATGTGTGTGGTGGTAGTCTATCATTTTCAGTGGCGTTAGTCAATGTTGTCTGTGTGTGTTAAAAAAGTGTTCGTGTTGGTTTTATTATTATATTTGTTTTTCAGTTTCAAAATGTTTGGTGTGGATCCTTGGCCATTCCTATGTTTTTGGGGGGCTAAAAGGGCTGCGGTTAGGCCTGAGGATCGACAGTTAGGTTTTCACAGGGGACAGGTCAGGATCAGATGGATCGGGGTCCCAGGGATGTTATGGTCCAGGGTCTTACCAGAGGTACATCACTATTCTCGGCTTGACAGGCCCCCGGACGTACTCCTGTTGTATGTGGGGGCAATGACCTGGGGCTTCGCGCCTCACGAGAATTATGTAGGGACACCAAATTTGATTTTTTTTTTGCGCTTGTGGTCCCTGTTCCCTAACACTATTATTGTGTGGTCCGACATGGTGGCCAGGACTTCCTGGCATTTGGCGCTGTCAGTGAAGCATGTTAACAAAACTAGAATCAAAGTTATCAAAGAAGTGCCAAAGATTTTTGTCCATAACGGTGGCTTGGCTATTCGCCACTGGGACTTGGAAAAGGATCATTGGCTGTTCCTGAGAGGGGACAGGGTTCTTTTAAATGCGGTGGGGATTGACCTTTGGTTTTTGGGTCTGTAGGAAGGTGTCCAGCGTGCCATTCGGGTGTGGCGGGGCGCCCACGTGTAAGGCTGGGTATCTGTGGTAGAGGTCTTAGGGTTTTTGAAAGCGGGGATGGTTACGTTCTTTAGTGAATGATGGGTTGGGTCCATCTCTGGTATGAGTGTTCCTGCCCTAATAAGGGCGGAAGTAATACGTGTTGGGGCAGTTGGCTGTATCGGCTGGAGAAGTTACCAAACAATTGTCCCCGAGTCTGTGTAAGTTGCGGCTGGGGGCCGTGAAAAGGCAAGGTGGTACCCGATACAGCTAGTTGATCAGTCAAGGGTGCGTTCAAAAATCCTAAGACATAGAAACAGGTAGTTACATTCAGGCTGAGAGGTCAGGGTATGTTTTTTTCTGTTTATTAACGGTTATATTATGTAATAAAGCTATTTTCATGGTCGGTGATTGTAATAAAAGGGCTGCTAAGGCCATTTAAACCCAGAAGTATGTCTGGTCTGATTTATTTAAATAAGTAAAGTGGTATTGGGTATATGGCATATAGCCGGTACTTGGGCAATGACCCATGCAAATACAGGCCAGGAGCTCAGGCTCAGCATAAGCGTAGGGCCTACATGATGGGGTTTGTCCAGAGAGGCTATGGTCAGTTAGGGGTTAATTTAAGGTTTGGTCAATAGGAGGCGAATTAGAGGTATTATCTGACTGGAGGAGGTTAGGGTGGGGCAGGGTGGGGTCCTTGGTGGGAGGCGACTCTTCAAGCTTAGATGGCCCAGGGGACAGCGCCGGACAGGATTTTACCACCCTCAATGCATACAACATACAAATATGTTATACTTACCTGCACTGTGCAGTGGTTTTGCACAGAGCAGCCCAATTCTCCTCTACTGGAGTCCCTCGTCAGTGCACTTGCCTTCTCCTGCTTTTAAGTAACCCCCCTAGCAAGTCGTTTTGTAAGGAAAGGCCTTCTGTGCACAAGCTAAAACATGTTCCTTTTCATTCTTGCAAGAATTGGGCACACGTACACAGGTTACAGATGTTGGCACTAAACAGACTATTTAAACTCAGCCAGTGCTCAGGATCAGTGCTGCTTTGTCTTTCAGCCTTCCCCGCATCCTGTGTTCCTGTACCCTGATTCCAGTTACTCACCTGGCTTGTCTGACCACTCTCTGAACCCCGGCTTGTCCTTGACCTCCGCTTCTGTCTGCTCCATTTGCTTCTACTGTACCGATTGGCTCCTGCCCTGACCCGGCTCATAGTGATTTTTGACATTAGAGTTATTTATTATTTATATATATATATATTTAAAGTCATTTATTATATATCTACATATATATATATATGTGTTTAGCACTTATATAATCCTAAACGCCCCTTTTTCTCTTGTTGGGCTCATTTGGGATTATTATTTCATGTATGTTTGAGCAATATTTCCATTATTAATTTAATGGTCTTTTTTATGTTTATAACGCTACACTTTTTCTCCTTAGCTTGTTGCTTCTGGTCTATAGCTGTGTTGGCTGCTGTTTACATTTATTTACACAGGGCTGTGTTTTTTCCCCTTTTTTACTGACCCGACCATGCTATGGCTTGATCCTCTGTACCTGATCTGTCCTGCCAGTATATGACCCGGCTTGCCTGACTTTGCTTCCTGACACATCCTGCTATGCCTGCTGTTCTATAGTCTGCTACCAGCGCATGCCACACCTGCCCGCTGTCACCAGTACCAGCCTTCTTCAATTCTCCGGCTATCTATCAGCCTGTCTGCTTCATTGAAGACTACTGACGACCTCTCCTGCCTGTTGTGGTTATCTGCTCTGCTACTGGCAAGATCTACAGGCTCTCATGCCACTCTGCACTCCTGCGCCTTCTGTTCATACTACCAGGGGCCCCCAGTCAGTGGTGTAAGAGGCCTTCCTCATCATTTCAGGCTCTGCTACCAGGTACATGATATGCTTGCTGAGGGGGTACTTGTGCGGGCTCAATCCCGAGCCGCACTGTGTGCATCTATTGACACACACAGTATGGCTCAGCCCTGCCCCCCACTCCCTCATCACTCAATTTGATTGACAGCAGCAGGAGCCAATGGCTCCCTCTGCTCTCACTGAGTCCAGTGAAGGGGAGAGAGAGAATCCAGCGCAGCTACTCTCAGGCACAGCGCTGGGTCAAGATAGAGCTCAGGTAAAAGTTTGGGGAGAAGAGGAAACTGCATGCAAAAGGTTTTTTACCTTAATGCAGACAATGCATTAAGGTAAAAAACCTTTAGCCTTTACAGCCACTTTAAATTTACTGGAAAGACCCACGCTTTGACTGGATTTACTGATTTTTCTCCGAAGCTCATACATTTTTTAAATACCTTGACTGTTTAAACAATGCATTCAATAAAGATAGAGCAATGTAAAATGTTTGATATTTTCTTAATTAAATAATTGCAGGTATTATTGTAACCTGGAAGAACATCCGATAACATTCATGGCCATTTAGACCCCTTTCACACTGGAGGCTTTTTTCAGGCGTTTTAGTGCTAAAAATAGCTCCTTTAAAGTGCCTGAAAAACGTCTCTGAGTGCTTTCACACTGGGGCGCTACACTGGCAGGACAAGTGGCTTGCTATTGGGGACACTGCTCAAAGGGGAGGAGCCAGGAGCGTCGGCGGGGGACCCGAGAAGAGGTGAGTCGGGCTGCTCATTGCAAAATCATTGCACAGAGCAGGTAAGCATAACATGTTTTGTTTTTTTTTGTTTTTTTTAATCTGAACCTTTAGTACCACTTTAAAAGTAAAAAAGTTTTCCTCAGACTTTTCATTTTATTAAAACATTGAAACTCTAGAAGGCTCCAGCCCTTCCCTACATTCCTAAAATAAATGTTTTGGATACATTTGGGTGAAGTAAGGAAAGAACTAGAACTTCTGTGAGATTTTATTACTGTCTGTGGCCCTACAGAGGACATTTGTTGACCAAGCAGATTTCAATGCATAATGGTTGACTACACTGCCCAACGATTATCAGTTCCTCTTCCAGGTGACAGGTCCACTTAAGACAATGCACGGAGATGTAACAGAAACACTGGTGCAGCTGGAGAAACTCAGAGTCGTTCTGTATTCAAGATGTCTTTGTTGTTGAACAAAGAGCAGCGTTCAACCTTTGACGGCTTTGATGCCATTTAATTGCCCGATGTGTGGCGGTTCAAGCAGCTGGTGCACTTCCTCTGGCAGGGATGATAACAGATGGCTCGCTCTCACAATTGAAGGCATCGTTCAGGAGGAATTATGACTTTGATGACACTGGCATAAGAAAATGAAATGTCAGGTATGGCAGCGACTGCTGTTTTGTGAACGGTCTGACACTGGCAAACACCATTGTTTCTAAAGAAAAAAAAAACATACAATAGTGCTGGACTGCATCACCACCTGTTTTCCCATTCGCAGGATGAAAAGACAATCCTTGTTAGCAAACAAAATGATTACCGTATTTTCCAGTGTATAAGGTGACCGGGCGTATAAGACGACCCCCTAATTTTACAGGTTTTTAAGATCTTTTGCCTGTACTCACCGTATAAGACGACCCCCCCTTCCGAGGCTTCCTGACACTTCATATCCTTCTTCGTTCTTGCTGGAGCTGGAGCCATATGCTTCGTCCTTCTTGCTGGAGCTGAAGGCCAATCACGGCGAGCGATGTTTTCTTTTAATGAATACAAAGCCTGCTTGGATTGGCAGAGGCTGTAACATCATCAGCCCGCGCCTCTCTTACTCTCAAAGCCAATCCGAGCAGGCTACTGTTTGTAGCCTGCTCAGACTGGCAGAGGTTGTTACTCCAATCCGAGCGGGCTTTATATTCATTTGAATACATCGCTCACCGGGATTGGCTCAGCGGTATATACTGTATGTAGCCGAAGCTACATACAGTATTACCACACATCCAGCAGGCATCCGAGCAGCTGACCTGAGGTATAAGACGACCCCTCCTTTTTTGGCCAGTTTTTTTAAGTGTAAAAGGTTGTCTTATACGCTGGAAAATATGGTAAGTAAGTCCATCTAAAGCCTAGTCTGTTGACAGACTGTTGTCCTAAAATGTTTCCGTTAGTACGCTCCTTTTGACAATTGTTGTCCAACTTTCGGCCAACAGATGTTGGATGACAGGCTAATACATTTTCGGCAGACAACAGTTTGACGTCAGATTTTCGCATGGTCAGTACACAAATCCGTCACACAAAAGTCAAAAGTACAAACACGCATTCTCAGAATCAATGCTCACCAAACACGAAATTAGCAGAAGGGGCCCAAAGGGTGGCGCTCAAAAGCTGAAATTCCTCGTAGTACGTCACTACGTTCCTGTCTGTGGCATGACAATTGTGTACCGTTAGTATGCAAGACAAGATCCTATCACACTCCCTTTTGGCAAAAATCAGAAGCTCGGTTGGCCAACAATTGTACCGTGTGTACGAGGCTTAAAAAGTCACATTTTCATACAATGAAAATCTTAAAACTTTAAAGGCCAAAAAAGAGCTGAAGCACAACTTTATTTAAAAGGATAATAAAAGGGTCAGTCCAACCAAAACAAACTTTCCAGCCTTCCCTTTTCTCGAGAAGAATGGCAATGACATCTCCAGGCTTGGGTTACATATACAATCCTATACCCACAGTTGATCCAGAGGAAGGCAAAACACCCAATAAAGCATGATCCAATTTGCTCCAGCGAAGAAAAAAATAAATTCCTTCTGGATCCTCCAGGAGGCAATTGGATATTCAATGGATTAATTACCCCTGGTGTTATTACCTATAACTGTTAGTATCCCGTTATATTTTGTGCATTGAGGAATACATCCAGCTCTTTATAAAAACAATCTACTGAGCTAGCCAGAACTGGTTCTCGAGGGAGTCTATTCCACATCTTCACAGCTCTTTTGCCGCGTACACACGATCGGACTTTATGGCATACTTGGTCCGGCGTACTGGACTTCGTCGGACAATTCGATCTTGTGTGGGCTCCAGCGGACTTTGTTTTCTCAAAAGTTTGACGGACTTAGATTTGAAACATGTTTCAAATCTGTCTGATGGACTCGAGTCCGGTCGAAAAGTCCGCTCGTCTGTATGCTAGTCCGACGGACAAAAACCAACACTAGGGCAGCTATTGGCTACTGGCTATGAACTTCCTTGTTTTAGTCCGTCATCAAGTACGAATCCGTCGGACTTTGGTTGATTGTGTGTAGGCAAGTCCGTTCATTCGGAATGTCCGTCGTAAAGTCCGTGGAAAAGTACGGTGGACAAAGTCTGCCGTAAAGTCCGATCGTGTGTACGCGGCATTACTGTGAAGAAGCCTTTCTGTATAAGTAGGTTTATTCTCTTTTGCTCCAGACAGAAAGAGTACACCTTTGTCTCTGTAATGGCCTGAAAGGGAATAACTCTCAAGTTCATTATATGGGCCACTTATGTATTTTATACATGATTATCATGTCCCCCTTAATTGTCTCATTTCAAGAGAAAATAAATTCAGTTCCTCTAATCTTTCCTCACAGCTGAGCCCTTCCATGCCTCTTATTAGTTTGGTTGCCCTTCTCTGCACTTTCTCCAGTTCTCCATTATCCTTTTTATGAACTTGTGCTCAAAAGTGAAGTGCATTTTCCAGATGAGGTCTTACTAATGATTTATGTTATTTATAATAATGTTTGTGAAATTATGTCTCTCGCTGGAGTCTATACCTCTTTAATTACAAAAAAGTATTTTGCTTGCTTTAGAAACGTAGGCTTGGCATTGCATGCTACTATTAAGTCTATGATCTACCAGGACACCCAAATCCTTCTTCACCATTGACTCCCCCAGTTGTACTCTCCCTAGTATGTATGATGCATGCATATTTTTAGCCCCCAAGTGCATAACTTTTATCAACATGAAACCTCATTTGCTGCATAGTTGCCCATTTTACCGCTTCCCTACCGTTCTATAGCCAAAAGTCGGCTTCAGTGCGGCTCTCCAGTTCTCCACCTCCCATATGCGTGCCTCCCGTGTGCCCCCTGGGGCGTGTATAAGGTGCATCCTGTGCCTATCACAGTGGCTCTTTATCATGTGATCAGCTGTGTCTAATCACAACTGGTCACATGTAAACAGACTTGCCGGTTATCGGCATTCCTTTCCTCACATGCGGTCTCTGTGTGAGGAAAGAAGAGTGCAGAGCAACCCCATCAGTGCCAATCACTGCCCATCAGTACAGCTTATCAGTGCCCATCAGTGCAGCTTTGTCTGTTTTGTGCAACATTTGACACCTTTTGGGGGGGAGGGGGACAGGATACCTGTCTTTGACAGGTATCCTGTTCCCACTTCTGGGAGCCACAGCTGCTGCTATTGACATCACTGCTCAGCTCCCTCCTCCTCCCCCTGTCGCCGGGCCAGTAGGCGAGGAGAGCGGAGCTTCCCGCATGCGCAGTAGGGTTCCCAGGGTGAAGCCGTAAGGCTACACTGCCGGGTTCCCTTACCCACAATGGCGGTGCCGACATTGCTGGACTCCAGGACAGGTAAGTGTCCTATTACTAAAAGCCAGCAGCTGCAGTATGTGTAGCTGCTGGCTTTTAATTTTTGCAGCGGTGGGCGGACCTCTGCTTTAAGTGGAATTCACAAACATCAATGTGATTTTGTAATTGAAGGGTAGGCAACCTCGGCACTCCAGCTATTTTTGGAACTACAAGTCCCATGACGCATTGCTAGACTGGCATGACTTCCAGAGGCATGATGTAATTAGTAGTTTCACCACAACTGGAGTGCTGAAGTTGTCTACCTCTGCAAATCTGTACAGCATCCAAGACAGCCAGCCTAATGACAAATACCTGGTAGATTTGACTTATGGTAACCTGCTATCTTAGGGCTCTTTCACACGGACATGTCCTTGTATGGAGCCCGCTCTGCTCAGCAGGGGATCACTCCGTTGATCCCCGATGAGCAGGCAGATGACAGGTCTGTAGCTGCACGATGGACCTGTAAGAGCGCCGTTCTCCCCTATGGGGGATCGGATGATGACGGGCCGTAGAGTCCGTCGTCACCCGATCCGATCCGCAAACGGATGGAAAAGTAGGTTTTTCCTCCGTTACACTTTTTCGGATCGGAGCGGGTCGGATGTCAGAGGACATGTCATCGCTGACATCCGATGCTGCATAGAGGTCTATGGAGGGTCCGTTCAGGTAAAAAACTGACAGGCGGACCTGAACGGATCGTTCGTGTGAAAGAGCCCTTATCCTTAATGATGGAGGGTAAAACAAATGTTAATGCCTAAACACAGTTTTGCAACTTTGACATGTGTTAGTAAAACTGTACATTATTAGAAATACTTTGTGTGTCCAGGTGGATTATACCTTGTTTTTTTCAGAAAAAAGTGGCCTTTCTTTTGGTGGTAAATAGTAATGAATATCTCCTGTTTTTTTTTAGTTTTAAAGGAAAATTGGCCCAAAATAGTAAAAAAAAAATGAATACTGCATATGTGTATACTATTTGTTGTTTGTACCTGTAGTAGGGCCCAGAAACATTTAGCTTTTTTTTTATAATACCTAAAACACACTGGCACTAACTGACACTGATACTAATGTCAAAAAAAGTTTTTGTTTTTTAAATCCTGTCCAAAATATACTGACCTTTGACCTAGATCCTTGACCTTTAACCCTAAATTGAATCTAACATTAACCCTGACACTGGCCTAGATCAAACTTAAAGAGGGAGTCCACCTAAAAAAAAAAATATTAAAAGCCAGCAGCTACAAATACTTCAGCTGCTGACTTTTAATAAATGGCCACTTACCTGTCCCAGGGTCCAGCGATGTCGGCAGCCGACGCTGATCACTCGCTTGACTCTCGGCAGCTGGCGCCACCATCCTAGTTGAGGGAATCAGGAAGTGAAGCGCTGCGGCTTCACTTCCCGGTTCCCTACTGCGCATGCGCGAGTCGCGGTGCGCGTCGTAAGCGGTCCCCGCTATCTCCTGGGACCTGTGTGTTTCCCAAGAGACAGCGCGGAGGGACAGGAAGAGGCATAGACTCCCCTGGGAGTCTATGCCGGAAGTGGGTGCAAATACCTGTCTTAGACAGGTATCTGCACCCCCCTCCCCCCTGAAAGGTGCCAAATGTGACACTGGAGGGGGGAGGGTTCCGAAAAGCGGAAGTTCAATTTTTGTGTGGAACTCCGCTTTAATCTAGCTATTTTTTAATTTTTTAATTTTTTAACAAATTTTGTTTGTTTACATCTTTCTCCCATGCAAGGAGTGATATAATGTATATTTCTTCATTCAGAAGAGAAATAAAACACATGGGCATGCTGCACAGTGACTGATCACTATGATAGCCAATCAGAGGCTATCACAACAGGTGACAGTGAATCAAGAGTCTGGGGTCCGCATTTTGATTGAGGCACTAAGAATTCCTGCAGGCTTTTGGATCATACAATGGAGGATATGAAAGAGAATATATCCCATTAGAGCTCTTTGCCAAATTCACACCTCTTTTGACTTGGGGTTTAGCATCTGGACCTACCCATCCATGAAGGTGTTCTCTGTGTTGGTTTTAATATACGCACATGTCATTTTAGATAAGTGAAGAATATTTGTTTCTCTCAAGAAGCAGGCATTGGCCTGTGAAACGCATTGAACATGGAGACCTTATCTGTCACTTTCTTGAAAGTAATCAACTGCTGGATTAATTCACATATATCATGGGTGGACTTTTTATATGATATATGTAAATTGTAATGTCAATAATATGTGTTATTGACATACATTATTTTACATTGTTTTAATTGGTTAAAATAAATAATTTTTTATATTTTTATAACTATTGGATTGTGGTGGTACCATTAAAATCCTGTCAGTTTTTCTCGGAGGGATTGCACTACAATGTTCAATCCTGGAGACAAAAAAAAATCTTCTGTCTTGGACTATTAAGGAGAGCTCAAAAAAGGGACCATTTGAGTGTGCGATAATGTTGGGCATTGTTACATAAACTATTTATTTATGAGAAAATTAGAGATAATTTCATGTAAAAAATTTTTACAGATTTCCCACCTACAGTTTGTGAATTGAACATTTATTTTTAGAATTTTTGTGAAATAAAATAACATTCATAGTTACTTGACTCCCCAGCTAATTTACTTGACTCCCCAGCTAATTTTATTCAAGTTCTAAAGAGAAGATGATCTTTTTTGAAACATTTGTACCCCTTTTGTAAATGATGTCACTGGAATGTTTGTAGAGTTCTGGGAGAAGTTTGTATAACTTATACAGCCACAGATTATTTTTCAAATTCTGCTGTATCGTAAACATAATATGGCAAGAATTTATAGTCAGTGTAATAAAAACAGATAGCGGCTGTAAAATCATTTAGTCAGGTTCACCTGCGGGTTATAGAAGTGCACAAGTTCAGGGATTACTGAGCATCCTGGCAGGTTGGCGGGAGCCGTTTGGAAGGCGTCCACAATATCTTTAATGGGGGAGGCTGATAGTTGTACAATTGGGAGATGAAGTATGCAACCATTCCTGACTCGGGTGTGCCAAAGCTTCTTGGTCTTCTTTCACTATATTGTTTGATTAAACAAGCTGATAGCAGGATTCAGTAAGCGTTAACACTACCTGAAACTTGGATTTTTCAAAAATGTTTGACACAGCTCCCCGCGCACAGCTAATGCGTAAAGTAAAGTTTACAGGCTTGGAAAGATCAGTTTGTAAATGGATAGAAAACTGGATAAAAGACCATATTCAGAGAATAGTGGTTAATGATTCTTACTCTGAATGGTCTAAAGTTATCAGTGGTGTACCCCAAGGTTCAGTGCTGGGACCCTTACTTTTTAATAACTTTATAAATGATATAGGGTCTGGGATTAAACTACCATTTCTGTCTTTGCAGATGACACCAAGCTATGCAGTTGAATAACGTCCTTACAGGATGTCTCCAATTTACAAGCCGATCTCAATGCACTGTTTAATTGGGAAATTGTGTGGCAAATGAGGTTTAATGTTAATAAATGTAAAGTTTTGCACTTGGGGGCTAAGAATATGCATGCGTCATACATACTAGGCCACAGGGATCTCCAAACTACCTCCAGCTGTTGCGGAGCTACACATCCCATGAGGCATTGTAAAACTCTGACAATTACAGACATGACCAGGCATGATGAGAATTGTAGTTCCTGAACATCTGGAGGGCCATAGTTTGGAGACCCCTAAGGGGAGTCCAACTGGGGGAATCAATGGTGGAGATAGAGCTGGGTGTTCTGGTAGCGCATAAGCTTGATAATAGCATGCAATGTCAAGCTGCGGTTTCCAAAGCGAGCAAAATCCTTTCTTGTCAAGTAAAATACTCTCTTGTATTAAGAGAGGTATGGACTCCAGAGAGAGAGAGAGATAATTTTGCCCCTGTACAAATCATTAGTAAGACCTCATCTGGAACATGCAGTTCAGTTTTGGGGACCAGTTCTCAAAAAGGATATCGGGGAACTGGAGAAAGTGCAGAGAAGGGCAACCGAACTGAGGCATGGAGGAGCTCAGCTATGAGGAAAGAGGAACGTAATTTTTATTCTCTCTTGAGAATAGGAGATTAAAGGGGAATATGATCAACATCTATAAATACATAAATGGTCCATATAGTGAACTTGGTGTAAAGTTATTCACCTTGAGGTCATCGTAGTGGACAGGGGGGTATTCTTTATGTCTGGAGGAAAAGAGATTTAATCTCCAAATATGGAAAGGTTTCTTCACAGTAAGAGCTATGAAAATATGGAATAGACTCCCTCAAGTTATGGTTCTGGACAGCTCAGTAGATTGTTTTGAAAAAGGCCTGGATTTTTTCCTAAATGCACAACATACAATTGGATACTAATATTATATAGGTAAAGTTGATCCAGGGAATATCTGATTGCCTGTTGGGGGATCAGGAAGGATTTTTTCCCCTGCTGGAGCAAATTGGATCGTGCTTTATTGTTTTTTTTTTTTTTTTGCCTTCCTCTGGATCAACAGTGGGTACAGTATAGTGTATATGGAGGTTTTCTATTTGTGTGTGTATTTTGTTTCTGTGTTTGTTGAACTGGATGTACTCCTGTCTTTTTTCAACTAGATTAACTATGTAAATATGTAACTATGAAACGTGTTACAAGCCTGGAAAAGTCCACTAGGTGCTTGTCTAAAGTGATGAACATAACTCTGGTTAAGATTTGTGTTTAACCACTTGCCGACCAGCTGCCGCAGTTGTACTGCGGCAGAATGGCACGGCTGGGCGAAACGACGTTATGAAATGACGCTTCGCCCTGTGGCCACTAGGGGCGAGTGCGTGCCCCCTGCTCGCCCACGGAGCCAAAGCGAGTGCCCGGTGGTCGCGATAACCGCCGGGCTCCCGTGATTGCTTGTGGCACACCAAGAACCGGGATCTGTGTGTGTAAACACACAGTTTCCGGTTCTCTGAGGGGAGAAGACACAGATCGTCTGTTCATACAGCATATGAACAGTGATCTGTCATCTCCCTAACAGTCCCCTCCCCCCTTCAGTTAGAACACACACTAGGGAACACAATTAACCCCTTGATCGCCCCCTAGTGTTAACCCCTTCCCTGCCAGTGACATTTTTACAGTAATAAATGTATTTTTATAGCACTGATCGCTGTATAGGTGCCAATGGTCCCAAAAATGTGTCAAAATTGTCCGACGTGTCCGCCATAATATCGCAGTCCCAATAAAAATCGCAGATAGCCGCCATTACTAGTAAAAAAAAAAATTAATAATAAAAATGCCATAAAACTATCCCCTATTTTGAAGACGCTATAACTTTTGCGCAAATCAATCAATTTACGCTTGTTGCGATTTTTTTTTCCACCAAAAATATGTAGAAGAATACATATCGGACTAAACTGAGGAAAAAAAAATTTTTTTTTATATATTTTTGGGGGATATTTATTATAGCAAATAGTAAGAAATATTGTATTTTTTTCAAAATTGTCGCTCTTTTTTTGTTTATAGCGCAAAAAATAAAAACCGCAGAGGTAATCAAATACCACCAAAAGAAAGCTCTATTTGTGGGAAAAAAAGGACGTCAATTTTGTTTGGGTGCAACGTCGCATGACCGTGCAATTGTCAGTTAAATCAACGCAGTGCCAAATCGCAAAAAGTGCTCTGGTCAGGAAGGGGGTAAAATCTTCCAGGGCTGAAGCGGATAAAGGATATCTAAAGCAATGAACAAAAATGCATAGATGTGGAACATCCTGGATATGCAGGGGCAGTCCTGCATCTCAGGCCTCTGTCTTGGCCCTGGGTTGTGTTCTGGAATCATAGCATTACCCTTATTTGAATCACTGAGCATCAACAGTATCTCAATGAGTGCATTCATTAAGGGGATTGTGGACACGTGGTTAATTTCTGCACTTTTTGGGATGGGACCATGCAAGAAAGTGAGTGTGACCTGGGTGTGACAGTGTCTTGGAAAGTGGGCTTGTCAAGTGTGGGCCATGGGTGGGTGAGTGTCCCAGGGACTATAAATAATATGCTGGTAAGTATGAAAATGCTTTATATTTCAGATTACCAGTCCTTAAAGTGGATCTAAACCCTCACATATGCCCAGTGAAGTGAACAGCCTCAGATGATGCACAGAGATAAAGCAAATCCTCCTACATAAGTTTTACATGTATATCTGCTGGCTTCAGCTTTATATACTGTTTATAAAGTGCACATCGTGTTCAAATTTTCACTTCCTCATTCAGCAGTAGCAGTGTAGTGTTGGATTACACTGGGAGACAGATGATTGGAGAAAAGTCACACACCCCTCCACATAGGCAGATACTTTCAGAGATGTGCTGTGAGTAGAGCAGCTTTCTGCTAATCTATTTATAGCGCTCACCCTGACACAAATTTCAGGCTGGTTTTATCACAGTTGTCTGACAAGTTTTCAGAAGTTATCATGCTGATAACAGAGGAAAGGAGCAAGAGAAAGTCAGGGGATTTAGGGCTTTGAAGAGAGGGAGAAGAAAACACTGCAGATATATGTTCCCAGCTCATATTTCATGAATCGGGTTTACATCCACTTTTATGTGGTAGTATAAATGTGTATGCTTTTGAGAGAACGGAGAGGGAGGAGAGTTCAGTAGTTTTGTCCTATGGTGACAATGCTGCTCCTCATACGGTAAGTGAGCGTTGTCACCCTAGGACAGGAAATGTGTTTCTGACAGGTAACATTAAAGGTAAAAAATATTTGAAAAAGCTAAACAAATCCAACCACCAAATCCAAGGACTGCTAAGTTACAATATAATACTTTTTTTGTTCTTGGGTGGGCAGAAAGTTGCTTTAAACGCTTCAAAAAAGCTGTCTGTGTAAAACTTAAAACATCTTACCTTTCTAAAAAATATGTAACATTAAAGTGATAACCATTAAAGGTGCCCTCCAAATAAAGAAATAAATAGTAGTAGGAATCATGTCAAACAAAGGACCAAATCTGGTAATGTGATCTCTATTGGAATTATCAGCCAATCTGAAATCAGACCATTTTCATTAACAGAGATTACATGATGAAATGCCTAGACATTTGGTCACATGACTGATTGATGTGATTCCACAGCAGCAGGAAATATCCAAGGGTTCTGCAACCATTTATTTGATCCCCTGCAGATTTTGTAAGTTTGCCCACTTACCAAGAAATGAAGGGCCTATAATTGTTATCATAGATATATTTTAAATGCTAGGGACAGAATATCAACCAAAAATACATAAAAAAACAGGATACAAATGTTATAAATTGAGTTGCAGTTCAATAAGCAAAATACGTATTTGACCCCCTACCAACCAACAATAGTTCTGGTGCCCACAGACTGGCTACAGTATGTGCTCATGTGGTACGCAGATTAGTCCTATCAATTTAGGAAGGTGCTCCTAACGACAACTCCTTATGTTTATAAAAGGCACCTGTCCACAGAATCTCATTCTTCCATTCCGATCATGGGCAAGACCAAAGAGCTGTCAAAGGATGTCAAGGACAAGACTGTAGACCTGCACAAGGCTGGAATGGGCTACAAGACCTGTTTGAGTGAATATTTGCAAATGGAAGAAATACAAAATAACCATCAATCGCCCTCGGTTTGGAGCTCCATGCAAGATTTCACCTCATGGGGTAAGAATGTTCATGAGAAAAGTGAGGGATCAGCCCAGAACTACACAGGAGGAGCATGTGAATGATTTCAAGGCAGTTGGTGACCACAGTCACCAAACAAACCATTGGTAACACAATACAGCGCCATAGATTGAAATCCTGCAGCGCCCACAAGGTCCCTCTCCTCAAGAAGGCACATGTACAGGCCCATCTGAAATTTGCCATTGAACATCTAATTGTTTCAGAGAAGGATTGGGAGAAAGTGCTGTGGTCAGATGAGACCAAAATTGGGCTCTTTGGCATTAACTCACTGTGTTTGAAGGAAGAAAAATGCTGACTATGACCCTGAGAACACCATGCCTACAGTCAAGCACAGAGGTTGAATTATTATGCTTTGGGGCTGTTTCTCTGCTAAAGGTACAGGCCGACATTGCTGCATTGAGGGGCCATTGGACGGGGCCATGTATTTTAAAATCTTGAATGAAAACCTTCTTCCCTCAGCCAGAACACTGAAGAAAGGTCACGGATGGGTCTTCCAGCATGGCAATGACCCAAAACATACCACAAAATCAACAAAGGAGTGGTTCAAGAAGAAGCACATAGGGGTCATGCAGTGGCCTAGTCAGTCTCCAGACCATAATCCTATAGAAAATGTATGGAAGGAGCTGAAGCTTCAAGTTGCCAAGAGACAGCCAAGAAACCTTAAGGATTTAAAGAAGATTTGTAAAGAAGAGTGGACAAAAATCCCTCCTGACATGTGTGCAAACCTGGTAACCAACTAAAAGAAATGTCTTCTGTGCTTGCCAACAAGGGTTTCTCCACCAAGTGCTAAGTCATGTTTTGCTTGGAGATCAAATACTTATTTTACTCACTGAACTGCAACTCAATTTATAACATTTGTATCGTATGTTTTTTCTGGATTTTTGGTTGATATTCTGTCTGTATCATTTAAAATACACCTATGATAAAAAAAATTATAGACCCTTACGTTCTTTGTAAGTGGGCAAACTTACAAAATCTACAATGGATCAAGACATTTATTTTCCCCACTATATAATATTTAGAACTGGTAACTATGAACTCAGGATGCAAGTCACAAACTTCTTCCCCTTGTGTATACAGTTCACGGTGGCCTTTCCTTCAACCTGCCTTCCACGTAATAAAACATCACCCCACAAGTGCATTATGTTACGTTGGCTGTATAGTTGCACTGTGTGTTGTTGATACTTTATACTGTATATCATATCCCCATTATATCTTATCTTCTTGTAGATTAAACAGGACATATGGAGCAGAGAGGACTTAATGCAAAGAACAGATTCTCTGAGTTTCAATGACTTTGCTCTCTTTACTCATGTTTAAAGTGATATTAAAGGTTGGATTTTTTACTAAAATAATAAACATGTCATACTTACAGTCAGGTCCATAAATATTGGGACATCGACACAATTCTAATCTTTTTGGCTCTATACACCACCACAATGGATTTTAAATGAAATGAACAAGATGTGCTTTAACTGCAGACTTTCAGCTTTAATTTGAGGGTATTTACATCCAAATTAGGTGAACGGTGTAGGAATTACAACAGTTTGTATTTGTGCCTCCCACTTTTTAAGGGACCAAAATTAATTGGACAGATTAACAATCATCCATCAAACTTTCACTTTTTAATACTTGGTTGCAAATCCTTTGCAGTCAATTACAGCCTGAAGTCTGGAACGCATAGACATCACCAGTTGCTGGGTTTCATCCCTGGTGATGCTCTGCCAGGCCTCTACTGCAACTGTCTTCAGTTCCTGCTTGTTCTTGGGGCATTTTCCCTTCAGTTATGTCTTCAGCAAGTGAAATGCATGCTCGATCGGATTCAGGTCAGGTGATTGACTTGGCCATTGCATAACATTCCACTTCTTTTCCTTAAAAAAACTCTTTGGTTGCTTTCACAGTATGCTTCGGTTCATTTTCCATCTGCACCGTGAAGAACTGTCCAATGAGTTTTGAAGCATTTTGCTGAATATGAGCAGATAATATTGCCCGAAACACTTCAAAATTCATCCTGCTGCTTTTGTCAGCAGTCACATCATCAATAAATACAAGAGAACCAGTTCCATTGGCAGCCATACATGCCCACGCCATGACACTACCACCACCATGCTTCACTGATGAGGTGGTATGCTTTGGATCATGAGCAGCTCCTTTCCTTCTCCATACTCTTCTCTTCCCATCACTCTGGTACAAGTTGATCTTGGTCTCATCTGTCCATAGGATGTTGTTCCAGAACTGTTGATGTGTAAATGTGAGGCCTATGATTTTTACCTTCAATGATAATCAACATTAATAAATGGACATGCAATATGGCTTAAACAGTGTGTTAGGAAATTGCCTGGACATTTTGAGAACAGCTGACATCATAAAGCAGCTCTGGTTTAAGCTCCGTTTATAGTGTCAGTTATACCACCTAAAGATGTACTGTCCCTTGCCTGGAGGGAATCACTTGGGGGTTGTGAGGCTGACTGAGAGTAGTAATGTTACCAAACTTGTTTTACTTAAATGAGGTTG
The DNA here is from genome assembly GCA_037952925.1 of Lithobates clamitans. Lineage (NCBI taxonomy): Eukaryota > Metazoa > Chordata > Amphibia > Anura > Ranidae > Lithobates > Lithobates clamitans. The sequence continues at coordinate 3,220,765 of JBBGZY010000310.1, forward strand.
GGCAGAGAGGGGTTTATGACATATAAAGATCTCCAGTTGGCCAAGTGTGGCCACCTAGCTTATGTGCAACCCCCACCCTTAAAGGAATGTGGCAATGCCTTAGCATATGGAAGGGGGGGGGGGGTGAGGAGGGGTGGGGTTTTAAAAGTGTGTGTATATACCATAATACAGACCCCTCACTCAGTCTATTTAGTTTGTGATCTAAGAAGCATGGGGATGTAAGGTTTCTCTGTAAATGTACCTCTTTCACTTTTCTTAGTGTGTGACTTCATTTTGTCTGTAACTTTTCCTATCCTACAATTTGTCCTGATATATAGATAGCACTTGAATGTCCTTTATAACAATATTACAAGTTTCTTTTCTGTACAATAGTACGTTTGAATAAAATAGATTGTTATCCTTTTCGCACAGTTATTATTCGTTCTTAATTTCATTGGTTATAGCTGCAACTGAATGGGTCGGTTCTTATATAGACAAGTTGTATTCACTTATTTGATGTATCAATAAGCGTGTAAGTAAGGTAGGTATAAAGATCTCCATATCAGATGGTGCCCCGTGTGAGGAAGTTTAACGTTTGGGTGAATGTTAGTTCGTGTATGGAAGACAGAGCTGGTTTATACAGTCCTAACTCCAGAAACGCTAAGCATTTTTTTATGTCTTTTGTTTTCACCTATCTCTGAATTATGGAAGAGCCCTGGGGCCATCATAAAAAAAAATACAGAATTATGAGTTTGCAAAAAAAAAAAATTTTTTTTACAGAATTCTGAGTTTGAAAGTCAGAATTCTGAGTTTGAAAGTCAGAATTCTGAGATTCAAAGTCAGAATTCTGAGATTGAAAGTCAGAATTCTGAGATTCAAAGTCAGAATCATGAGTTTAAAAAAAAAAAAAAAATCTACAGAATTCTGAGATTAAAAGTCAGAATTCTGAGTTTCAAAGTCAGAATTCTGAGTTTCAAAGTCAGAATTCTGAGATTAAAAGTCAGAATTCTGAGATTAAAAGTCAGAATTCTGAGTTTCAAAGTCAGAATTCTGAGTTTCAAAGTCAGAATTCTGAGATTAAAAGTCAGAATTCTGAGATTAAAAGTCAGAATTCTGAGTTTCAAAGTCAGAATTCTGAGATTAAAAGTCAGAATTCTGAGTTTCAAAGTCAGAATTCTGAGATTAAAAGTCAGAATTCTGAGTTAAAATGTCAGAATTCTGAGTTTCAAAGTCAGAATTCTGAGTTTCAAAGTCAGAATTCTGAGATTAAAAGTCAGAATTCTGAGATTAAAAGTCAGAATTCTGAGTTTCAAAGTCAGAATTCTGAGTTTCAAAGTCAGAATTCTGAGATTAAAAGTCAGAATTCTGAGATTAAAAGTCAGAATTCTGAGTTTCAAAGTCAGAATTCTGAGTTTCAAAGTCAGAATTCTGAGATTAAAAGTCAGAATTCTGAGTTTCAAAGTCAGAATTCTGAGATTAAAAGTCAGAATTCTGAGTTAAAATGTCAGAATTCTGAGTTTCAAAGTCAGAATTCTGAGTTTCAAAGTCAGAATTCTGAGATTAAAAGTCAGAATTCTGAGATTAAAAGTCAGAATTCTGAGTTTCAAAGTCAGAATTCTGAGTTTCAAAGTCAGAATTCTGAGATTAAAAGTCAGAATTCTGAGATTAAAAGTCAGAATTCTGAGATTAAAAGTCAGAATTCTGAGTTTCAAAGTCAGAATTCTGAGTTTCAAAGTCAGAATTCTGAGTTTCAAAGTCAGAATTCTGAGATTAAAAGTCAGAATTCTGAGATTAAAAGTCAGAATTCTGAGATTAAAAGTCAGAATTCTGAGTTTCAAAGTCAGAATTCTGAGTTTATAAATATAGTAGACTTTATTAGGAAGATTTTAGGACCAATGAGCAATAAGGTAGTAACACCTACAGATCATCATTCTGCAGACATACATGTCTTCTGCTCTGTATATGAATATGTAAATCTATCTTAGTTACAGCACACAGTATAGGGAAGCAGGCAGTGCTGGGTTCTCTGGTTCCTCTGTATTAACTTATTAATTAGTTCCTTGGTTTGCTGTCTTATCCTTCTTCTCTGTCATCCGCTCCAACATAAAGAGCCATGCTGAAAACGTGTGTATTGTGTGTGAGTGGGGGGGGGGGGGGCACAGCTTCCATAGATAACAGAACACAAAGGCCAGCACACCTCTGCACCCCAACTTGTAGGACACATTGCACTATTGCCCCTACATGAGGGAATTGTGAATGGCTAGAAGGCAGCAGGACAATGTGTGTCTATGGTCATAACAGATTAATCATAGCAAGTAATTATATGGGCTAATAAGGTGTTTCACACACAATTTATCTCATATTCAACATAAAAAGCATTAATAAAGTATCCCTAAGTGATAGCCTAGTGGTTAGAGTAAGAGGCTTACAGTGTTGAAAGTTGTAGGTTCTAAACCAGTTCAGGGCATAACCTTTAGTTATATATTTTCAATATATTGATTTTATATTAAACATATTTTAAAATATATTATATATATGTATTTTATTGATATATCCAAATTGATTTCAAGGCATATTAACAAAGACATATTGATAAAATTGTTGTATATGCTGACTACTATAAATTAGAGAGTAGGGATTTTTTTACAAATCTGTGTATATATTGGGATGATTTTGGTGACATGGGGCCAGTTCTCAATTTTAGGAGATTGTCCCTGGAAGCTGCATGATAACCATCATGTCTTATAACTCATCCCTGGGCTCTGCACTATAATCTGTGTGTACTACAATGTACACGCCCATATCTCCCCTTCACTGATTGGCTGCACTTTATCCCCACTGACACCGATGCAGCACCATTTTCCTCTTAGCTACACCATTGACACAGAAATTTTTTCCATCCAATGACACCACGGATGCAGGGTCATTTTTCCCATCTAATGATATCACCGATGCAGGGTCATTTTTCCCATGTAATGATATCACCGATGCAGGGTCATTTTTCCCATCTAATGATATCACGATGCAGGGTCATTTTTCCCATCTAATGACATCACCGCTGCAAGGTCATTTTTCCCATCTAATGACACCACCGATGCAGGGTCATTTTTCCTATCCAATGACACCACCGATGCAGGGTAATTTTTCCCATCTAAAGACACCACCGATCCAGGGTCATTTTTCCCATCTAAAGACACCACCGATGCAGGGTCATTTTTCCCATCTAAAGACACCACCGATGCAGGGTCATTTTTCCCATCCAATGACACCACCGATGCAGGGTCATTTTTCCCATGGTATGTGTGTGATGGAAAAATCTGGACAGCCGCACTCCGGATTGGAAAAGTGAAAAATAAAATCCTCTTTATTGAAAAAGTAATAACATGATTAAAATCCGTACATGGCTTTGTTGGGATAATGCAGCATAACCGCTAACGCGTTTCACGCTCCCATAGAGCGCTTACTCATCGTTATTACTTTTTCAATAAAGAGGATTTTATTTTTCACTTTTCCAATCCGGAGTGCGGCTGTCCAGATTTTTCCATCACACACATACCATTGGAATAGCAATTGCTAGCACCTGGGGCTCTCACAATCATCCACACAGCGGAGGACGGGAAGCTTGAACCCGGTCACCTAGAGCGGTGGTAACTATCTTGGTCATTTTTCCCATGTAATGACACCACCGATGCAGGGTCATTTTTCCCATGTAATGACACCACCGATGCAGGGTCATTTTTCCTATCCAATGACATCACCGATGCAGGGTCATTTTTCCCATCCAATGACATTTCGGCCACTAGCGGGGCGCTTTTACCCCCCCCACTAGCTGCCGAGAAAGGGTTAAAACCGCCCGCAATGCACCGCAATAGCGGCGTTTTGCCGGCGGTATCCCAGCGCTGCCCCATTGATTTCAATGGGGAGCAGCGGTGGAGGAGCGGTAAACACATCGCTCCAAAGAAGCTGCTGAAAGGACTTTTTTTCCTGTCCTGCCAGCGCAGCGCTCCGGTGTGAAAGTCCTCGGGACTTCACATTACTCTACCCGAGGACTTTCACACCGGAGCGCTGCGCTGGCAGGACAGGAAAAAAAGTCCTTTCAGCAGCTTCTTTGGAGCGATGTGTTTACCGCTCCTCCACCGCTGCTCCCCATTGAAATCAATGGGGCAGCGCTGGGATACCGCCGGCAAAACACCGCTATTGCGGTGCATTGCGGGCGGTTTTAACCCTTTCTCGGCCGCTAGCGGGGGGGTAAAAGTGCCACGCTAGCGGCCGAAATGCGCCGCTAATCCGACGGTAAAACGCCGATAAAAATAGCTGCGTTTTACCGCGGATGCTATGGGCAGCTCGGTGTGAAAGGGGTCTTAGAGTTTAAAACTGGAGCACACATAAGGGGCTAACAGTAGTGAAGAAGAAAAATGACCCTGCATCGGTGGTGTCATTGGATGGAAAAAAATGGCCCTGCATCGGTGGTGTCACTGGATGGAAAAAAATGACCCTGCATCGGTGGTGTCACTGGATGGAAAAAAATGACCCTGCATCGGTGGTGTCACTGGATGGAAAAAAATGACCCTGCATCGGTGGTGTCACTGGATGGAAAAAAATGACCCTGCATCGGTGGTGTCACTGGATGGAAACAAAATGACCCTGCATCAGTGGTGTCACTGGATGGAAAAAATGACCCTGCATCGGTAGTGTCATTGCATGGAAAGAAATTACTCTGCATTGGTGGTGTCACTGGATGGAAAAATGCCCCTGCATCGGTGGTTGAGTTATGAGATATGATGGTTATCATGCAGCTTCCAGGGACAATCTCCTGAAATTGAGAACTGGCCCCATGTCACCAAAATCATCCCAATATATACACAGATTTGTAAAAGAAATCCCTACTCTCTAATTTATAGTAGTCAGTTTATACAACAATTTTATCAATATGTCTTTGTTAATATGCCTTGAAATCAATTTGGATATATCAATAAAATACAATTTAAGTTCTTAGTAACATAGTTTAAAATAAGTTTAATATAAAATCATTATATTGAAAATATATATAACTAAAATACATGCTCTGAATTGGATAAGAACCAGAACTTTCAACATTATAAGCCTGGGACTCTACCCACTATACTATCACTTAAGGGTTCTTAATTGTTGCTTTCTTATTGTTTAATATGTGGTTCATTATCTGTGAAACAACTGTATTAATCCAGATAAGTGATTTATGATCGATTTGTTATGACCAGTCTCCTGAAATTGTGAACTGCCCCCCAGGGGAAACTGAAGATGACACCCTAATGATCCCATCTGATCACTCTAATAATATATACACAGTTTTTTCTTTGAAATCTCTACTCTCTAATTTATAGTAGGCAGCATATACTACAACTTTGTGTGCTCAATATATCAGTGTGTCTTTGTTAATATACCTTGAAATCAATTTTGGATATATTGATAAAATACAATTTAAGCCCTCACTATCTCATATTTTAAAATATATATGTATAAAGATATGTCCTCACCTGGACTAGAACCCACAACTTCACCAATATAAACCTGCTGCTCTAACCACTACACTATCTCTCAATAGTGTTAGTATCTGCTTTTATGTTTAATATGAGGTTAATTGTATGTGAAACATCTCTATTAGTCCACACAAGTAATTGCTATGATCAATCCGTTATGACCATAGACACACATTGTCTTGCTGCTTTCTAGCCATTCACAATTCCCTCATGTAGGGGCAAAAGTGCAATGTTTCCTACAAGTTGGGGTGCAGAGCTGTGCTGTGCTGGCCATTGTGTTCTGCTATCTATGGAAGCTGTGTCCCCCCCCCACTCACACACAATACACATGTTTTCAGCATGGCTCTTTATGTTGGAGCAGATGACAGAGAAGGATAAGACAGCAGAGGAACCAGAGAATCCAGCACTGCCTGCTTCCCTATACTGTGTGCTGTAACTAAGATAGATTTACATATCCATATACAGAGCAGAAGACATGTATGTCTGCAGAATGATGATCTGTGGGTGTTACTACATTATTGCTCATTGGTCCTAAAATCTTCCTATAGACTACTATATTTATAAATTCAGAATTCTGACTTTGAAACTCAGAATTCTGACTTTTAATCTCAGAATTCTGACTTTTAATCTCAGAATTCTGACTTTTAATCTCAGAATTCTGACTTTGAAACTCAGAATTCTGACTTTTAATCTCAGAATTCTGACTTTGAAACTCAGAATTCTGACTTTAAGGCTGGGTTCACACTGCTGCCGTTGCAGACATCGCATGTGATTCGCAGCGCACTGCTGTTCACATCACATGCGATGTCTGTGCTGTGCGATATCAGCCATACAGATAGTATGGCTGATATCGCACCGCATTCGGTCCAAACTCGCACAGGACCCTTTTTTTTGTTCGGACCAAAATCGGATCGCATGGGTGTTCACACCTATGCGATCCGAAAGTGTCCGAATTGTCAGTTCGCATTGCGATATGCGGGCTGAACTGGGGGTGTCATTAACATTGTATGACACTCCCCAGCAGTTCACATATGGCAGTGTGAACTGCCGTGCGAGTTGGTGCGGTGCGGGAACCCGCAGTAAATTCGCTGCGTTCCCGCACCGCAGCAGTGTGAACCCAGCCTTAATCTCAGAATTCTGACTTTTAATCTCAGAATTCTGACTTTGAAACTCAGAATTCTGACTTTGAAACTCAGAATTCTGACTTTGAAACTCAGAATTCTGTATTTTTTTTTTAACTTACAATTCTGAATTTCAATCTCAGAATTCTGAGTTTCAAAGTCAGAATTCAGTTTTTTTTTTTAATGATGGCCCCAGGGCTCTTCCATACTAGTGACAAAATAATCTTCCAAAAAACTACCAAAAAACTGTTTAAAGTGCTAGTGCTAAAAAACAAAAACACATAAACACTACAGCCCACTAGATGTCCTGGGTAATTACTTCTGTGCAATGACGTATGGTGTTACTAAAAACTATTTAGTGCTAGTGCTACAAAATATAAAAAAAAAATATTAATAATAAACAATGTGCCAATATTACTAACAAAATATCACATATCAACATGCATATGTACTACATAGTGCAAAAAAATAAATAAATATCCTCGACATATGCAAAAACACCACAGTACACTGGCTGTCTTCAGCGAGTGATCACTTCTGTGCAATGATGTTCCTTTTCAGTATATTGTGCTCCTAATTCACCACTTATCGTGGCTTCACCACCACCTCATGCAATGGCCACTCACCAGATGTAATAAGAATGGTTAAACTTACATGTTATGGTGCCCTTGAGCCGGCACCAAGAAAATTCAGCAGTGTGTATGGAGAGCGGTCTGTTTGTTTTCCCTCTGTCACTGTGTCTCCTCACAGCGGCATGCATTCCAGGCCTCACTCTCGTTCAACCGGAAGTGATGAGTAAGTTCCCAGCAGCCTCTACACATTTCGCAATGTAATTTGCGTCATATTGTGTATATATAAAATGAAATTGTAAGTGCGAATGATAAGGGCTCTGTTTGGAATCTTGGAGGCAGTGGAAAAGGATATGTGTCTCTTGGCCAAAAAGCAGTTTCCCCTTTGAATGAGATTAGGCCAATTGTTGTGATTGAAACACACCTGAGGGTATAGGGCTGCATTTCCAATGGCACAACTCCAATGTCCCATGATTTAGAGTGTGACTTTGAGATGCAACTTTAGCGCGACTGTGGTGTGGATTTGAATGTGACTTTGATCCAGAGTCGCATCAGAGTGGTGCAGGTACCTTTTCAGAGTCGCTGCAGCTTTGAGTCGCATAGATTGGAATGGGTGCTATTGAAATCAATGGGCTGCGACTTGTAATGCGACTTTGTTTCCAAAGTCGCATGACAAATTGCATCAGTGGAAACGGAGACTAAATCACACTGAATGATCTTAGGTATGAATCTTTCTTCTTTGCAATTACTAACTGGGGATTGTAAGCTTTGTAAGTAGACCTGGGAGCATTGGCTATACTGTAACAGATACAAATCTTATTGCAAATAAGTGTGCCTCAGTTGACTGCCTTCTATACTCCCAGCATGCATATACCTTCGTGATTATCCAAGTTTGCTCTAATCATTCTTGAGATAACAAAAGTAATAGCCCTACTTTAAGCCATTTTTAGAATATTTTGGAAAAGTCCACGGGGGAGATTGAACTAAAGAGTTCGGGAAAATCTCCTGGCTGACTTGAAGGACTATCGTCATCAACAGGGAAAATATTGTTCTGACAAATAGTGAAAAGCAGCAATGGTGACAGGGGCGGAACCTGTCAACCCAATCACAGTCCAGAGAGTAGCTACCTCTGGAGGAGAAACCTATAAAAGGTTGGGAAATCAGGTCAAGGTTCAAGCATCCGTAAGGATGGGTAATAGAATCGCTTCAAAGAGGGGGTCTGAATGGAGTAAACCCTATTAAATGACCCCAAGGGAAGAGATGATAGATAAATATGGGCCCCAGGTGGTAAAATATATGCGTGAGTGGGATAGGTGGACAAAAACTAGTTTTTCTAAGAAAGGTTCATTTAAACTTAAAGTATGGGAAGATCTGTACCATGCTCACCACAAAAAGATGACACGGCCATATGAAAAAGATACTTTATTTATATGGATGCTGCAGTCAGCGAATAAAACAGAGGAAATGACTGTTATTACTATGGGATTTAAGGAGAAATCATTCCAAACAATGCTTGAACGTAGGGACAAGCGGAAACCATCACAACGCCCAACAAGTGGTGACAGTGATTTTCAGGGAGACAAGGAGAAGTTGTCAGGACTTGGGCCTTATGCAGTTGCCCAGCCCTTGTCAGCAGAGTGCTCATGGGCTGACATAAATTGTCACCTTTCAGTGGTGGACAAAAAGGGAGAGCCACAACACAAGTCTGATACCTCAGTAAAATGTGGATTACAGGGGGATTGTGAGGTACAGGAAGAGGAAGGCAGAGTAGCAGGACATGGAGAAGAAATGGCCATGCTGGCATTAAGGGAGGAAGGTTTCCAGGCAGAAGGGAGACTTTCTGTCCCGCTGACGGGAGAGGATTTGAAATTAAATTTCACTAAAAGAAGCTGTAGTAAGCGCACGGGAAACGCCACTAATCTTTGCGGCCAGGTGGTTAGCGAAACAGTATGAACATTTGAAAGTGCAAAACACATCCCTAAAAGAAGCGCTAGAAATAACCAAAGGTAACATCCGTACTTTAGAAGCTTCTATGTTAAATTCTGAGGCTATCCACCAGCAATTAGTACTAGAAAACCAAAGATTACAGGAAGACGTTCATCTGTTGGGAGAAAGACTGGAGGATGCAGAAAGAGAAGTGAAACCATTATCTGTCAGCTGCCAGGAGCCGTTGGCTCAGTTTTCAGATAGAGAAAATAACAGGGTAACAGATTTGGGTAGGTCTGAATTCAGGGGGACGTCCTCCACACCTAAGGTATGTACCAACAAGAATAAATCCCTGGAAGGTAAGAGGTCTTTAAAAAGTGCCCCTATATTTTGTAAGCCGCAGGCAAAAACTACCGCGATGTGTTTTTTTTTTTTAAAGTCAGCAGCTACAAACACTGTAGTTGCTGACTTTTAATAAGGACACTTGCCTGTCCAGCGAGCCCGCGATGTCGGCCCCCCGAGGCCGATCCGTCCATCGGTTCGGCTGTCGGCGCCACCATCTTAACGAAGGGAAACAGGCAGTGGAGCCTTGCGGCTTCACTGCCCGTTTCCTACTGAGCATGCGCGAGTCGTGCAGCGCTTTGTGAATGGCCCCGTTGTGTTCTGGGACACACACATGTCCCAGAAGGCAACGCGGCCACTCGCTGAAGAGGAGGAAGCGCAGCGGAATAGGAAGAGGCAGATTAGGAAGACTGCCTAGCAACAGGGGTTTCAGGTAAGTTACATTTTTTTTTTCAAATGTTTTTTTAAATTTTTTTAAGAATATTGATGCAATTTTTTATTTTAGGGTGGCCCTCCAGTTTAAGAGATGTTGTACCACTTTAGATAAGATAAAATGTCACTTATGTGGTTTATTTGGCCACATCGCGTGATTCTGTCTATCCAGTTCCAATCAAAAAGTCAGTAAACATAATCCATACAGGACCACAAGACGTGATTACGAAGTGTACTCAGTGCGCTTTGCAAAGTGGCCTAGGTGTACGAAGTATGAACCGCCTACATCATGGGTCCCATTCCAAAATCCTGAGAATGCATCCATACAGGCTGAGAAGGGGCTAACAAAAGGGATGGATCTCCAAAGAATTTCACCCTTACAAAACCGATGTTATGGGTTTAAGAAGAAGTACAGGTTATGATAGAAAACATGCTAAGTGTGTGAATGTGTGTGTGGAATATGCAATATATGTCGTGTGAAGTTTGTTCTCAGCTGCTGACAAGCCCACCCAAATGACCACCTTCTTACCGACCAGATCTGTGAGAATGTAAAGCGAACTGTATTGACATGCAAATGACCTGAGCCAAGATAATTATCTGTACTAGTGAATTAAAAGGTGCATTTACTAAAATGTGTTTGTTTTCCAGAGACAGTTTTGCAAGAGGTTTTCTGGTGAAGTATTATGATTTGTTGAAAAATGGTACTAAAAGATTTTTTGCGAGTTGCTAATTTTTTTCTCACCATGGTGTATACATTTTTTTGGGGGGGAATTATTGGTATACCATAAAACAAAAAACCCATGTGGTATTAATATGTATTAAGTAATACATATTAATAATAAGTTGAGCTCAACAATTTTTGGTATTTGAAAAAAAGTGCACTGTTTATGTAATGTAATGTAATGTAATGTATATTTGTGTGTCATATGCTAATGTCTTGTTATAGGTATATAGCCATTGCTTTATTGTTTCTAGGCAAAAAATGGAATGTTTATTACTAAATGTTATTGGTGTTTTATCCCTCAGATTCGATAATTGGGTTTTATGGCTTTCAGAACAAAGAATATCACAGCCTCCATAGACAATTTTTTTTATTTTTCCTGGTTTCAGCACCATTATCTAGTTGGTGCTTCTATTTGTCAGCCCATTCGGCTGTGTTTTGGACTACCTAAGAGTGTGTTGTATGTTCTGATCCAATTCTAAAAAAATCAGTGGCCATGCTGACTTTTGTGTAGATTTGTTTAAGACTGCTTAATCCCCCCTGCGGTTAATTTGATTAGTTACACACCCAGCCAGTGCTTTCTTTTCAAGCATGGCTCTTTGCCTCAGGCTAAGGTATGTTTATGTCCCTAGCAATCTGTGTGTCCCCAAGTGTATTTGAAGCCTGCTTCCTGCCCAGTGTCACTGTTTTTACGTGGCTATTTGTTTCCAATTGTCTAATGTGTCTGTGGCGTATCTGTCACTAATATCTGGGGGTTTCAAGACACACCAGTCGGCTCAAATTGTACCCCCTACTGTTCATGATCCCGGCGCCTCAGTGCTGCAAGGGATTTTTCTTTGCCTGTTGGCCAGTTGTGTCTGGTAGCAGCAGTTCCTTGAGCCGGATACACATTATACAATTTTTTGTTCTTCGGTTTTCATAAGATTTACCTTCAGATGTGTAGTATGAGGGCCTGCCTGATGGCATACAAGTTGAGAGTGTATAGGTCTGGCCTCGTATTGTATAATTTTGGGTAAGTCAATACCTATAGGTGTCCTTCCTGTCCTAGACTCCTTGTGTACCTTAACAAGTTGTCTGTGTTCTGCATGCCAGGAAGACCAGTGCCCCATATTTGCACTATGCCCCTGTCATTCATGTGAGTCCTGTCTGAATAGTGTAGACAGTTTATTTTGTATGGGTGAAGGATAGCCTTGTCTGATTACCGAATTGATAAAGGAGGGAGAAGGTGTTCAGCCTCTATAAAGAAACAAGTGTACCTGGTGGCAGGTGGTTTTCAATCTGGGTATTCAGACTATTTCCTATCCTTAGGAAAGAGAGGCTTAATGGAGACTGTCTTTGGAGCTGGAGGTGGGGCACTGGGTACCTTAAAACACTATGGAGCTGGAGATACTCAGGATCTCATTGGGGGGGGGGGGGGGGGGTCTTGTGCTACATATAAGGGAAGGGGTTAGGAAAGCCAACTTGCTCTGTCCAGCATAACTTTGCAAGGACAGGCAGGTGGGGGTAGTATCTAGGTTGCCTATGAGTCGTAATAGGTTGGTGGCTGACTCCGTTCCAGGATCATCAAAATCTAACTGCACTGTTCTCATCCCTAATGGCAGGGATGGAACATTGTGCAGATATCACGGTCAATTTGGGTACTATCCTATCAGACTCTACTGTGTTACACCCTGGAGTCCATCTTGGTCTGATGGTTTGATTCTGGACAGCCTCAGATGACTGGTACTGATGAGTGCTGGAGAAAGGAAGGTGGAAAAGGCAACAATGCTGGCACAGGAGGGGGTCGTGTCTAATGGATGCCGGGGTAGTGTCACAACTGGTCCTAAACAAAGTTAAAAATACTTGAGACCTGAGACCAGGGTACTGGTGCTGGTATCATGCACTGTTTTCAGCATCGGGTTAAATGGTACTCAGCAGGGTACACTACCTCGGGGAGTCTATTGTACATCTCCTCTGGCCCTTGGCATGGATATAGCAGGAACACCGGGTTGTACCCCGATCACCCCTGAAGAAAGGTTTTATAGCAAACCTGACATCCCATTACACCTACTGAAACTTCCGTTGGGATTCGTGGAGGAGTTAAAAGTTGGGTAGTTGGGTAGTTTGGGCAACAGGTAGATAGTGCCAACAGTTTGTGCTGGGCATGAATAGAAGGGCCCTGTTTATGATCTAAGGGGAGGAGGGTGGTACAAAAATAATAGCGGCTGGGAATATGGAGCTGGCTGAGGTAACATTTTAGGTGGAGGCGGGGCAGGCTTCCCGGAATAAAAGTTTTATTTTAGGGATCACCTAGTAGTGGTCAGGGTAGGAGCAGGCTGGACATATTGGGGTGGGGAAGTTCCAGAGGTCCGGGAGCAGTCCTGAGGTAACAAGAGAGCTGGAAATCAGGATGTCTTAGGAGGAGTGAAGTGAACGATTTGGGTGATCTCAAGATCAAAAGAGGTCAATCCAAATATCTCAAACTAAGGTTTGTTAATGGGAAAAGTTTATTCAGGTACAGTCTTAGGGCCACAGCTTTAGTAAACTCCACCCTGTTGCTGTCAAGATGTGGGTATCTATTAAGAGACCGATGTAGAGTATTGTGCACATTTAAAAGAGGACCCTAGAACTATATTTTTCTTTTTGTTGTTTTGGGAAAAAGCCTCTAAAAATGTTTTGAGCAATAAAGCGCAGTCGAGTTTGACTAAATTCTAAAAGTTTTTGGCAACCATTGTTTTTTTCTCTTCTTTTTAATATTTTTTTGTTCTCGTCTTGTAAATTTTTAGTGACAGTGATCCTGTTCACCTGTTGATCACTAATATGGGAGAGGAGTTACCGTATATACTCGAGTATAAGTCGTTCCGAGTATAAGTCGAGGCCCTAATTTACCACAAAAAAATGGGAAAAACTTATTGACCCGAGTATAAGACGAGGGTGAGAAATGCACAGCTACTGTAAGTGGAAAAGAGGGTCAACAATGCCCATTTGCAGCATCTCTGTGCCCATTTGCAGCCATAGGTCCCCTGAACTTCAAACTCGGTAGTTAAGGGTTCCTAGATGCCCCCTAGCTGCAGCCAAAATTTGGGGTCTCTGAATCCAAAGGGTCCCGAAATGACATTGCTGCAGATGGACACAGTTGACCGAATTTGGGGCCCTGTATCTCAGGGCCAGTTAGTGCTAAGAACCCCAAATTTGGTGTGCAAACCCAGTGGAACTAGCACCATAAAATTTCCAAAGCTGGGGTTTCTAGCATCAAGTGGCCCCGAGATACAGGGCCCCAAAAATCAGTTCAGAAAATGTCAAGCACTTTTCTGCAGCAGAGAATTACATTTTCCGAACCAGTTTTGGGGCCCCGTATCTCAGGGCCATTTAGTGCTATGAACTTCAGCTTTGGATATGTTGTGGTACCAGTTCCACTGGGTTTGCACACCAAATTTGGGGTTCCTAGCATCAAGTGGCCCTGAGATATGAGGCCCCAAAGTCGGTACAGAAAATGTCAAGCACTGTTCTGCAGCAGAAAATGACATTTTCCGAACCGATTTTGGGGCCCCGTATCTCGGGGCCACTTAGTGCTAGGAACTTTAGCTTTGGATATGTTGTGGTACCAGGTCCACTGGGATTGCACACCAAATTTGGAGTTCCTAGCACCAAGTGGCCCTGAGATACGGGGCCCCAAAGTCGGTTCGGAAAAATGAAATTTTTTGCTGCAGAAAAGTGCTTGACTCGAGTATAAGTCGAGGGGGGCACTTTCAGCACTAAAAAATGTGCTGAAAAATTCGACTTATACTCGAGTATATACGGTATCTATTTTTATTTTTTTTTTGTTCCTCTTTATTTATTTTTTGCTAAGTTGCTGCTGCAACAGCTGCAATGTATTATTTTTCAAGGCACTTTATAATATTTTTTCAGGACAGTTATATATTGTTTGTTTGTTTTTATGAATGCAGATTCAATGCTCTTTGACATAAAGTGAAATGTGTGTGATAAACGGTCTGGGTTGAAGCAGCATTAAACCTGTATGTTGCAGTACAGGCACTCATGGGTCAAATGAGAAGTCTCAAAGGCACCAGGATTTCATTGCTGTCTCCAGTCTTCCTTGATGGGTTTCGTCATGCTCAAGACAAGAGGAGGCCGCAGTGGTGGTGGTTAGGGAGTTGGGCCTTCTGGGCTGTTGTGGGTGGGTGCAAGATCATTGAGGGAGGGCATAAGTTCAAGAATGAACTTCAGGGGGAACTGATGTGGAAATGTGAGGCCTATGATTTCTACCTTTAATGATAATCAACGTTAATAAATGGACATGCCATATGACTTAAACAGTGTGTCAGGAAATTGCCTGGACATTCTGAGAACAGCTGACATCATAAAACAGCTCTGGTTTAAGCTCTGATTATAGTGTCTGTTTATAGATGTACTATCCTTTGCCTGGAGGGAATCACTTGGGGGTTGTGAGGCTGACTGAGAGTAGTAATGTTACCAAACTTGTTTTACTTAAATGGGTTTGGGCAGAGAGAGGTTTATGACATGTAAAGACCTCCAGGTGGCCACCTGGCTTATGTGCAACCCCCCCCCCCACCCTTGAAGGAATGTGGCAATGCCTTAGCATATGGAAGGTGGGGTGAGGAGGGGTGGGGTTTTACAAGTGTGTGTATATACCAGCATACATACCCCTGGCTCAGTCTATTTGGTTCTTGATCTAAGAAGCATGGGGACGTAAGGTTTCTCTGTAAATGTACCTGTAGCACTAACCCCCGAATGAGCTGCTGATTATTATTTTGGGTCTTTGCCGTTCCCCCTTACTCACAGTTCACCACACTAGAAACTTAAAGTCTATACTGGGCCTCGAGCCCACCTATATATGCACAAATCATTTAGTTGTTTTCTTCCAGTGCTTTTTTATTGAACAACTTGAGCAGTAGAGGGATGGAGCGTTTAAGGGAAAGTTCAGATACCTTGTGCAGATCACTGAGGAACTTCTAGATCCCGTAGACAAGTACTCCTTCAGTCAAGGATCTTGCTCACCCAGATAGGCCTCTCTCACTGACCTAGCAGCCGGAATGATGCACGGACAAAAGTCTCTGCCACAGACTTGATAGAAACAATAATTGTTGAACAATCCTCTGCCACAGGATTTAGTATTTACTTGAACAGCAACACAGTACCAGAACCTGTAAGCCGACCCAGCAGTACTGTGAGGTAGGTTTGGTTAGGATGCATCCTCAAATTGAGTCACCAGGCTCCTCCTGAGATACCAGCTTTTCGCTCGGTCCTCTCCAAGATGAGTCCTCCCCCAGATTGCTTGGCTTCTTCCCGCAGGACAGACAGCACAGTACCACCTCTGAACCAGCAGGCCCCAGATAGCTTTTGGGCCTATTTGTGGTCACATAGCCTAGGGTCAGCAGGGCCCCAAGACAGAAAAGGAGTTGTCACATACCTTAGGCCAGGAGGGCCAGGAGGTGAGAGAGCGATGAACCACTCCCACTGGGCTGTTTCTGAGAAAGAAGGACACTCAATACACCCCAGCCTGTTGCCCTTCCATCACTGGCCTGTGGTGACTACGACACCTACAGGTGACAGTGTGGAACTGCACGCAACATAGCCAATGCTGGAACAGAGGCTAATTTAACCATATCATTGAATCTGAACTATGTACAGAACAGATAACCCACTAAATTTACATGCAAGCGCCTGGTCAACAGGAGCAGGGCGCTGCATACCTCTTTCACTTTTCTTAGTGTGTGACTTCATCTTTTCTGTGACTTTTCCTATCCTACAATTTGTCCTGATATACTGATAGAGCTTGAATGCCCTTTATAACAATATTACAAGTTTCTTTTCTGTACAATAGTAAGTTTGAATAAATTAGATTGTTATTCTTTTTGCACAGTTATTATTCGTTCTTAATTACATTGGTTATAGCTGCAACCGCATGGGTCGGTTCTTATACAGACAAGGTTGCAGGGGCGTTGCTAGGGGGTGGCTTTTGGGGCTATAGCCCCGAATCTGGGGCCAATAGCCCTGAGTCTCTGCAGGGGTCCCCAAAGGGGAGGCTCTCTGGGGACCCTTATGTAAGTGGGGGGCTCTCTGGGGACCCTGATGCAAGGGAAAGGCTCTCTGGGGACCCTGATTTTAAGGCAGAGGCTCTCTAAGGACCCAGATTTAAGGGGGAGGCTCTCTGGGGACCCTAATGTAAAGGGGGCTCTCTGGGAACCCTGATGTAAATGGGGGGCCCTCTGGGTACCCTGATGAAAGGGGGAGGCTCTCTGAGGACTCTGATGTAAGGAGGAGGCTCTCTGGGGACCCTGATGTAAGGGGGGACTCTCTGGGGACCCTGATGTAAGGGGGGACTCTCTGGGGACCCTGATGTAAGGGGGGACTCTCTGGGGACCCTGATGTAAGGGGGGACTCTCTGGGGACCCTGATGTAAGGGGGGACTCTCTGGGGACCCTGATGTAAGTGGGGGGCTCTCTGAGGATATATATATACACACGTATATTACTGTATATACATGTGTATGCCCGCCCAAGCGTATGACTTTCTTTACTACCCTGCTATGGGCTCTAGCCCCAGATCTTTTGTAGACCTAGCAACGCCCCTGCAAGGTTGTATTCACTTATTTGATGTATCAATAAGCGTGTAAGTGAGGTAGGTATAAAGATCTCCATATCAGATGGAGACAAAGGTTTAATCACTTATTTTTTGTATTGTTAATCATTTAAGTGAAGTATAAACATTGCCAACACACTGTGAAGGCTTTTTTAGATGTTGTTTGGCAAACTCTAATCTGGCCTTCCTGTTTTTGAGGCTCACCAATGGTTTACATCTTGTGGTGAACCCTCTGTATTCACTCTGGTGAAGTCTTCTCTTGATTGTTGACTTTGACACACATACACCTACCTCCTGGAGAGTGTTCTTGATCTGGCCAACTGTTGTGAAGGGTGCTTTCTTCACCAGGGAAAGAATTCTTCGGTCATCCACCGTGGTCTTCCGGGTCTTTTGGTATTGCTGAGCTCACCGGTGCGTTCTTTCTTTTTAAGGATGTTCCAAACAGTTGATTTGGCCACACCTAATGTTGCTATCTCTCTGATGTTTTTGTTGTTTGTTCAGCCTAATGATGGCATGCTTCACTGATAGTGACAGCTCTTTGGATCTCATATTGAGAGTTGACAGCAACAGATTCCAAATGCAAATAGTACACTTGAAATGAACTCTGGACCTTTTATCTGCTCCTTGTAAATGGGATAATAAGGGAATAACACAGACATGGCCATGGAACAGCTGAGCAGCCAATTGTCCCATTACTTTTGGTCCCTTAAAAAGTGGGAGGCACATGTACAAACTGTTGTAATTCCTACACCGTTCACCTGATTTGGATGTAAATACCCTCAAATTAAAGCTGAAAGTCTGCAGTTAAAGCACATTTTCATTTTAAATCTATTGTGGTGGTGTATAGAGCCACAAAGATTAGAATTGTGTTGATGTCCCAATATTTATGGACCTGACTGTACCTGCTCTGTGCAATGTAATTGCACAGAACAGCCCTGATCCTCATCTTCTCCCCGCCGGTGCTCCTGGTTGCTCCTTTTCTCTGAGTCCTCCTATAGTAAGCTGCTTGCTATGGGTGGCACTTGTGCATGCTCGCCCCCGAGCCCTGCTCTGTGTGTCCATAAGACACACAGAGCAGGACTCGGCCCATCGCTGGCTCCTGCTGTTGTATCTGAGCCAATGAGGAATGAGAGAGCCTCGGCTCCCGTGCATATCGCTGGATAGAGATCGGGCTCAGATGTGGATTTAGGGGGAGGCTGTGGGGGAAGCTGCATGCAGAAGGTTTTTTTTACCCTAATGCATAGAATGCAGAAAACCTTCTGCCTTTACAATCACTTTAAAGTACAAGAAAACTATAACTATAACTACGCTCTGTCCCTAACACTTACCTTCCTCCTCTTATGCATGCAGAGCTGTCCCTGGCTGCAGCACTGATGCTCTTCCTTCCTGGTCTCACAGGAGATGCAGGTAGTAGCAGGAACCCTAGACTGTCAGTCAGATCCTGTGAGGGGGAGTGAGGGGCATGGTTGAGCAGCACTGTGTGTGTCTATGGGTGCACACAGTCCAGCTTGAGAGCACTCTTAGCAGCCGGCTTGCTAGGGGGCACCCAGAGGAGAGGAGGAGCAGCACTGGCTGGGGGACTCCAGAAGAGGAGATAAGAGACCGCTCTGTGGTCTGTAGGTAAGTATAACTTCCTGTTTACTTTAAGACAAAAAACTTTGCCTTTAGATTCACTTTAAAAATGTTCCCTCTTCCTACCTATCATGTATAAAAAAGATCTGTGTACTTGCTTATTTTCTGCTTTGGTCTGGTACACAATTGCGGTTTACATTAACTGTAAATTTGATATATTTATATAAAGTTGAATTCCAGTCTAAAACTAAGCATAAAATGTCTCTCACCCCCTTCTAACTCTTATGCTAACTGCCCTTTAGATAGAAGATGCCTAACTACTTCAGCCCCAGAAGATTTTCCCCCTTAATGACCAGGCCATTTTTTGCGATACGGCACTGCATCCCTTTAACTGACAATTGCGCGGTTGTGCGATGTTGTACCCAAACAAAATTGACGTCCTTTTTTTCCTACAAATAGAGCTTTCTTTTGGTGGTATTTGATCACCTCTGTGGTTTTTATTTTTTGCACTATAAACAAAAAAAGAGTAAAAAAAACTATATTTTTTACTTTTTGCTATAATAAATGTCCCAAAAAAAAAAAAAATTAAAAATGTCTTCATCTGTTTAGGCCAATATGTATTCTGCTACATATTTTTGGTAAAAAAAAAATCGCAATAAGCGTATATTGACTGGTTTGTGCAAAAGTTATAACGTCTACAAAATAAGGGATCGATTTATGGCATTTATATGGCATTTTATTATTGTTTTTTTTTTTACTAGTAATGGTGTTGATCTTGCAATTTTTAGCGAGACTGCAACATTGCGGCGGACAGATCGGACACTTTTGACACTTTTTGTGGACCATTGACATTTATACACTGATAGTGCTATAAAAATGCACTGATTACTGTGTAAATGTCACTGGTAGGGAAGAGGTTAACACTAGGGGGCGATCAAGGGGTTAAATGTGTTCCCTCGTGTGTGTTTCTAACTGTGGGGGGATGGGACTGACTTAAGGAGGAGACATATCGCTGTTTGTAATTACTACGAACAGCAGATTTGTCTCTCCTCTCCTGTCAGAACGGGGATTTGTGTGTTTACACACACAAATCCCTGTTCTGGCTCTCTTGCCTGCGATCGTGGGTGGCCGGCGGGCACCATGCCACACGCATTAGGTCCCCCGTCATGCAGCTGGCGCTCGCCTGCTATGGCTCTTAAAGGAGCCAACATGCAGGTAAAGCCATTCGCGGGAACGAGACACTTTGCCAACGTACAATATATGTATGTGAGCTGGTCGGCAAGTGGTTAAAGAGTAACTCCACTTTTGTTGAGGAAAAAAACATTCCCCCTGGGTGACCTATGTACATTGCAAGGATTTTTACAAACTTTGTTTAGGATTCCTACCTTTTGTTATTCTGAAGAAATCCCTGTGTGTTTGCCTGTGTCCATGAATCTAATGGCAGTGGTTCCACAATTATCAATCAGCTTCTGCACCTGCAGGGCTCTAATGAGGATAATTGCAGGGTCTGCATCCCTTTAGATGCAATTTCCTATTGGGAGTATCTCATCAAAAATAACATTTTTGTTGCAGGGGATGCCTGAAATCAGACTTGTATCTTAGTGGAGACTTCTGGGAAAATCAGTAACCTAATCACACTGACAGGAAATTATATTTCAGTACACTATCTGTGTACAGAACACCTCTAGGTAGCCATATTGAATTGCATTTTACAGAAAATTACAGAATGAAAAGAAAAGATAATTTTTAATAACATTCAATTACAATATGACTTGTGTCGCAATTGTATATACTATATAATTTTTTTTTATTTGCTAATCTTTTTCCACCAAAAGTGTAGTTACCCTTTAACCACCTCACACCATATTGACAATTGACAGGCGCAAGGTTGCTCTCTTGTCCTGAGACGACATCATATGACGTCATCCCACTTTCGCTGCGCTTGCGTGCCCATGGCAATCGGTGGTGTGCTGGGTCCCTGGGACACGGCGCATCACTGATCTCGGTAAAGAGTGGATGACGAGGATCTTTACCCATGCGATCAGCTTTATCCAATCACAGCTGATCATATGTTAACAAGGAAATGCTGGCCATGTGCATTCTGACACTGACACTAGCAGCGTGTGAGGAGAGAAGAGCCGGTCACCGGCATTTCCTCACAGGGGAGATCTGCACAGATAATCAGGGCACTGAACTGATAATCAGGGCACTGCTGCAAATCAGTGCCTCTTCATCAGTGCCCATCAGTGCTGCATATTAGTGCCTCTTCATCAGTGCCACCTCATCAGTACCCATCAATGCCGCCTCATCAGTGCCCATCAGTGCAGTCAGTGTCTATCAGTGCAGCCTCATCAGTGCCCATCAGTGCAGTCAGTGTCTCTCTGTGCAGCCTCATCAGTGCACATCAGTGAAGAAAAATTACTTATTTACAAAATTTTTGAAAAATTACTTATTTACAAAATTTCATAACAGAAACAAAGAAAACGTTTTTTTTTCAACATTTTTATAACTTTTTACATTTTTTTTAGCAAAAAAAAAAAATACAGTGATGATTAAATACCACCAAAGGAAAGCTCTATCTGTCTCAAAAATAAGATAATGTCATTTGCGTACAGCGTTGCATAACTGCAATGGTCTTTCAAAGTGTGACAGCGCTGAAAATTGGCCTGGGCAGGAAGGGGATGAAAGTGCCCTCCATTGAAGGTGTTAAACTTACCTATTCTGAGGGTGCTCAAGTGACTGGCTCCCAGTGACAGCTTCAGGGGAGAGGAGGGACAGCCGACAACAGATGGCCTATAATAAGCCTATGGATGACTTCACCGCACAGACATTCCAATGGTTTTCGGTGATCTCTTATTTTCACTGGGGAGATAACGTGACCGGACCGGAGTGCTCAAGAAATAGGTAAGCATAGGCATCTTACTTCTACTGGGTAGTACTTAGTATAGGAGTTTGGAGGTGGGTGGGAGCTGTTTTAAGCTTAGTTATTTCTAGACTGGAATTCCACTTAAAAAAAAAAAAAAAGAAGTAAATCAAAAATAATACTTTTTGGCCTTAAAGTGGAAATCCATGCTAAAACTAAAATTCCTGCAACTATAGCCACCAACATTATAACACTAACCTATCTAGCCCTATAAAAAAAAATACGTATACATACCTTTTCTGCAGGCAATCCGACCCGATATCCAGCGGCGGAAGCTCTGCTGAGTACATGTCTGACAATGGCTGTGAAATGAATAGGGAGTGTCGTCACCCATAGAGTTACCATGGGGCTTTCATTGTTGGATGTGTCCTCTACACCCTCCCACACAGCGAAGCCGCGGCTGACAGCTCAGCGTGGGTTCAGAGCTTCCACCTCGGGTCGGATCGCCTGCAGAAAAGGTATGTATACAGATTTTTTCTTTATAGGGCTAGATAGGTTAGTGTTAGAATGTTGGTGGCTATAGATGCAGGGATTTTAATTCTAGTATGGACTTCCACTTTAAACATATTAAATAATGAAAGAAATAATATGTAAACTCTATATGCTCCTTTTAAAAATAACAGTCCCATTCTCCCAAGCTTCCAGTGGCGCAGCCACCCACGCATACAGCCTGAACAGCGCATAACGAGGGACCAGTTATAAACAGGTTTTAATAAGGTTCTGACTGCAGGGGAATTTGTTTGTTGTATGCCCTTTCATTGAACTGTTGGTCCCCTGCGCCCCCCTGGTACTAGTTATAAAATGATGAGGAACAGCTTACTATTTTTTCCTCTAGGCAGTAGACACTCCCTCATTAATAAAACACCCTGATTAGAGATCTGTCCTCACCTGCTGGGTACTATTCTGCAGCCCCAGTGCAGGTCCTGGTACAACTCACAGAAAAAAATAGCAGTATTTAAAAATAGCAGTACTTAAAAATAGCAGTATTTAACAGTATTTAGCAGTATTTAAAAATAGCAGTACTTAAACCAAGATTGTCCAGTCATTTTTCATTTGAGTGGAGTTTTTCTTCAAAGCAGGATGCCAGCCACAAGGATTAATGGCACTGGATAGAGTGCAGAAAAGGTTAAACCTGATTTTTTTTTCTCTGTAGGACGTTATAAGCTTGCATTTTTTTTACCAGTGACACACTGTCCTACTTTGACATGCAGGGTCTGTTCTGCCAGCGCCCGAAAAACGCTGGTAAAGCACCGCTTATGACCCCTTTCACACTGGCGCGTTTTTCGGGCGCTGGCTGTGTGAAAGGGCTCGGTCCATCGGCGCACCCAGCCCGGTGGCAAAAACACGAAAGCGCTGCATAGAAGCTGCTGCAGGACTTTTTTTGACGCCCTATCAGCGCAGTGCCCCAGTGTGAAAGCACTCAGGCTTTCACATTGGGATTGCAGATGAGGCTTCTTTCAGGCGCTTTACAGGCACTTTTTTTAACGCTAAAGCGCCTGAAAAATGCCCCAGTGTGAAAGGGGTCTCAGTGTGAAAGCACTCGGGCTTTCACATTGGGATTGCAGATGAGGCTTTCAGGCGCTTTACAGGTGCTTTTTTTAACGCTAAAGCGCCTGAAAATCACCCGAAAAACGCCACAGTGTGAAAGGGGTCTTAGCCTGCTTCTTCACCAGGGCCCCTGATGGTGGGGGTGGACTTACAGCACGCTGGAGCCAGGTCTTGGCCTCCAGGTACGCCAGCTGATAATGCGGAGAGACCACTTAGCTCGTGCAGAGTACAGCAGCATGAGACTGAATGGAAAACCAGGAAACAAGCCGAGGTCAGGGCAGGAGGTAGGCAACCACAGACAGTAGGCAAATCCGGAATCAGTACACTGGTAGTCAGACAGGAGTGTCCTCGGGGTGCAGAGCTCTGCGCCCTGAACACTCCCACTATAGCATTGTTTCCTGTTGTAGTTAGTGATTAGCGGGTCCCGCGGCGTCACTTCCGGTTTCTCGAGTGACTCATCCCGGCAGGTCTGAAGGTGGATGGAAGGCAATTTGTTGTGAGAGCTGTGAGTACGAGGGGGGGGATAGGGGTGACACATGATGTAAAGGGGGACACTGATGGGGGTACCTGATGTGAAGAAGGATGCTGATGGGGACACCTGGTGTAAAGGGGGACTCTAATGGGGGTGCCTGATGTATAGGGGACTCTGATTGGGACACCTGATGTAAAGGAGGACTCTGATAGGGACGCCTGATGTAAAGGAGGACTCTGATAGGGACGCCTAATGTAAAAGGGGACTCTGATTGAGACTATTGATGTAAAGGGGGACTCTGATGGCAACGCCTGATGTAAAGGGGGACTCTGATGGAGATGCATGATGTAAAGGGGGACTCTGATGGGGACACTTGATGTAAAAGGGGACTCTGATTAGGACACCTGATGTAAAGGGTGGACTCTGATGGGGACACTTGATGTAAAGGGGGACTCTGATGGGAACGCCTGATGTAAAGGGGGACTCTGATGGGGACACCTGATGTAAAGGGAGGACTCTGATGGGGACACCTTATGTTAAGTGGTTTTATTTTATTTTACTTGAAGTGTGGATGTGATTGGCCTACTGTGATGGGCACAGTAAGGCTGCATATGATGGGCACAGTGAGGCTGCAATTGACGGACACAGTGAGGCTGCAATTGACGGACACAGTGAGGCTGCATTTGATGGGCACAGTGAGGCTGCATTTGATGGGCACAGTGAGGCTGCATTTGATGGGCACAGTGGGGCTACATTTGATGGGCACAGTGAGGCTGCAATTGGTGGGCACAGTGAGGCTGCATATGATGGGCACAGTGAGGCTGAAATTGATAGGCACAGTGAGACTGCAATTGACGGGCACAGTGAGGCTGCATTTGATGGGCACAGTGAGGCTGCATTTGATGGGCGCAGTGAGGCTGCATATGATGGGCATAGTCAGGCTGAAATTGATGGGCACAGTGAGGCTGCATTTGATGGGAAAATTGAGGCTGCAATTGGTAGACACAGTGAGGCTGCATTTTGATGGGCACAGTGAGGCTGCAATTGATGGGCACAGTGAGGCTGCATTTGATGGGCACAGTTTTATCTAGCAGCAATGTTAAATAATCACCTGATAAATGGCTATTTACAGTCCTGCATTACTAACAGTTGCATTTTTCAGTTTGTTTGTGCCCCCTCCCCCCCCAAACATTTTGAGAACCAGCCACCACTGGATATATGGCAGCTAATCAGCTCACAGCTTTTCATATTCAACGCTTAAAGCAGATCTAAATAAATTTAACAATTTAAAAAAGCTTACCTACCCAGTGAGCCGGAAGTTCTAACTGTCACATTTGCTTGTGCTTTCAACCAAACTGTCAAACCATCAAATGGCTGGAGTCATAACTGATCACATGTGCACCACAATAACAGTTGCAGATTAAACAGAAGCTAAGATGGCAGCATTCTTGGCTGAAAAGAATAGGAGTGTTTAGTTCCAATTTAACTGAACAAGCTTAAAGTGGTGTTCCGGCCGAAATTATACTTTTTAAATAAAAATACCCCTATAATACACAAGCTTAATGTATTCTAGTAAAGTTAGTCTGTAAACTAAGGTCTGTTTTGTTAGTTTATAGCAGTAGTTTGTGATTTTATAAACTTACAGCAGGCCGTGGCCATGTTAAGTGTGGGCATCTGAAGCCAGACTGTATTTCTTCCTGGATCTCATCCTTGCAGATCTCGCACATGCTCAGTGCAGCACAAGCAGTGTAATAGGTTTCAGGTCAGGTTACCTTAGCAACGGCAGTTTCAAAGGAAGTATCCGCCCCTTCCCAGAAGGCATTGCAAACAGGAAATGATGCGATGGGCCGCGGCCAGGGAGGAGGAAGTGAAAAATGAATACAGCAGATATACAGTAGGTGCTGAGAAAAAAAATAAAAAATTATCCAATTTGTTTACAGTGCGCAGTTTAGTGAGGGATGCTGAAGAGTTGTAAAAGTGGGTGGAACTCCACTTTAAGATAGAAGCTGATTGGTTTCTATACACCATTGCTCCAGATATTGGCTGCTCCAGTTTTGATAAATTCCCTTAGTTGTGTTTTACATTTCATACTCCTGATCACTGCTTATAGGTTATAGAGTCTACAAGCTATGGTGCCACTGCTAATCATTGAAAATTGATCACACTTGATGTACTGATAGCCTAAGTCATTTCTTGAGACACTAACAAGCCAGGACACATTCTGCTACTCCTCCCGAGTATGGCGATACCACATGTGTGAGACTTTTTCACAGCCTAGCCACATAGAGCGGCCCAACATGCAAGGAGCACTGTCAGGTGTTCTAGGGACATAAATTACACATCTAATTTCTTGTTTACCTATTACACTTTTGAAAGCCCTGCAGCCCCAGGACGATGGAAATGCCCACAAAATGACCCCATTTTGGAAAGCAAACACCCCAACGTATATTCTGAGGGATAATGAGTCTTTTGAACATGTCATTTTTTACCACAAGTTTTTGGAAAATGTGAAAAGAAAATTAAAACGCATTTTTTACACACTTTTACAGTACTGATGAGTAGGGATGAGCTTCGTGTTTGAGTCGAACCCATGTTCGACTCGAACATCGGCTGTTCGATCGTTCGTCGAATTGCGAACGATATAGGCCGTTCGCGCCAAATTCGTGTGGCGCGTCACAGCCCATAATTCACTGCGGCATCGCAGTGCATTGCTGGCTGATGATTGGCCAAGCATGCACTATGACCCGCATGCTTGGTGCCGTCGGTAGAGAGAGCTGTAATTGGCCAAAGCCAGGGTGGCTTTGGCCAATTATGGCTCAGGGGGTTTAGAACACGCCCCACACTATATAAGGCCGCCTGCATGTAGTGTGTTCCGGCGTGCTCAGAGAGAGAGACAGTGTCATTTCATTTGAGTTAGCTAGATTAGGCAGGACAGTCAGTGAGTTAGCTGCACTTATAGGATCAAAAGAACACCAGCAATTTTCTTCAGGTAGCTGTAAATACTGTAACAAGACAAGCCTGCCTGTCAGTAGGAAGATAACAGGAACAGATCTAGCTAAACTGAATACAGTGTGCATACATATATATATATATATGTATGCACACTGTATTCAGTTTAGCTAGATCTGTTCCTGTTATCTTCCTACTGACAGGCAGGCTTGTCTTGTTACAGTATTTACAGCTACCTGAAGAAAATTGCTGGTGTTCTTTTGATCCTATTAGTATCACAGTCAGGCAGCTAGACTATTTACAGTTAGTGTAGTGCGTCCTCCTCACAGTGTTCAGTTAAAGCTACAAGTTAGTTTAGTGTGACCTCTGCACAGTGTTCAGCTAAAACTACAAGTTAGTGTAGTGCACAGTGTTCAGCTAAAGCTACAAGTTAGGGTAGTGCGTCCTCCTCACAGTGTTCAGCTAAAGCTACAAGTTAGTTTAGTGTGACCTCTGCACAGTGTTCAGCTAAAGGTACAAGTTCGGGTAGTGCGTCCTCCTCACAGTGTTCAGCTAAAAACTACAAGTTAGTGTAGTGCGACCTCTGCACAGTGTTCAGCTAAAGCTACAAGTTAGTGTAGTGCGTCCTCCTCACAGTGTTCAGCTAAAACTACAAGTTAGTGTAGTGAGACATCTGCACAGTGTTCAGCTAAAGCTACAAGTTAGTGTAGTGCATCCTCCTCACAGTGTTCAGCTAAAGCTACAAGTTAGTTTAGTGTGACCTCTGCACAGTGTTCAGCTAAAGCTACAAGTTCGGGTAGTGCGTCCTCCTCACAGTGTTCAGCTAAAACTACAAGTTAGTGTAGTGCGACCTCTGCACAGTGTTCAGCTAAAGCTACAAGTTAGTGTAGTGCATCCTCCTCACAGTGTTCAGCTAAAACTACAAGTTAGTGTAGTGAGACATCTGCACAGTGTTCAGCTAAAGCTACAAGTTAGTGTAGTGCATCCTCCTCGCAGTGTTCAGCTAAAGCTACAAGTTAGTTTAGTGTGACCTCTGCACAGTGTTCAGCTAAAGCTACAAGTTAGGGTAGTGCATCCTCCTCACAGTGTTCAGCTAAAGCTACAAGTTGGTGTAGTGTGTCCTCCTCACAGTGTTCAGCGAAAACTACAAGTTAGTGTAGTGGGACCTCTGCACAGTGTTCAGCTAAAGCTACAAGTTAGTGTAGTGCGTCCTCCTCACAGTGTTCAGCTAAAACTACAAGTTAGTGTAGTGCGACCTCTGCACAGTGTTCAGCTAAAGCTACAAGTTATTGTAGTGCGTCCTCCTCACAGTGTTCAGCTAAAGCTACAAGTTAGTTTAGTGTGACCTCTGCACAGTGTTCAGCTAAAGCTACAAGTTAGGGTAGTGCGTCCTCCTCACAGTGTTCAGCTAAAGCTAGAAGTTGGTGTAGTGTGTCCTCCTCACAGTGTTCAGCGAAAACTACAAGTTAGTGTAGGGCGACCTCTGCACAGTGTTCAGCTAAAGCTACAAGTTAGTTTAGTGCGTCCTCCTCACAGTGTTCGGATAAGACTACAAGTTAGTGTAGTGCGACCTCTGCACAGTGTTCAGCTAAAGCTACAAGTTAGTGTAGTGCGTCCTCCTCACAGTGTTCAGCTAAAACTACAAGTTAGTGTAGCGCGACCTCTGCACAGTGTTCAGCTAAAGCTACGAGTTAGTGTAGTGAGTCCTCCTCACAGTGTTCAGCTAAACCTACAAGTTATTTTTTTGCGAGCTCTGCACAGTGTTCAGCTAAAGCTACCTGTAGAAGGTTGGTGGTGTTTTCCTGATCCTATCACTATCGCAGGCAGCTAAATAAGCTACAAGTTATTTTTTGGCGAGCTCTGCACAGTGTTCACCTAAAGCTACCTGTAGAAGGTTGGTGGTGTTTTCCTGATCCTATCGCTACCGCAGGCAGCTAAATAAGCTACAAGTTATTTTTTGGTGAGCTCTGCACAGTGTTCACCTAAAGCTACCTGTAGAAGGTTGGTGGTGTTTTCCTGATCCTATTACTATCGCAGGCAGCTAAATAAGCTACAAGTTAGTATAGTGCGAGCTCTGCACAGTGTTCAGCTAAAGCTACCTGTAGAAGGTTGGTGGTGTTTTCCTGATCCTATCACTACCGCAGGCAGCTAAATAAGCTACAAGTTATTTTTTGGCGAGCTCTGCACAGTGTTCACCTAAAGCTACCTGTAGAAGGTTGGTGGTGTTTTCCTGATCCTATCACTACCGCAGGCAGCTACATAAGCTACAAGTTATTTTTTGGCGAGCTCTGCACAGTGTTTACCTAAAGCTACATGTAGAAGGTTGGTGGTGTTTTCCTGATCCTATCACTACCGAAGGCAGCTAAATAAGCTACAAGTTATTTTTTGCGAGCTCTGCACAGTGTTCAGCTAAAGCTACTTGTAGAAGGTTGGTGGTGTTCTCATACTACAGGCAGGCATTTCAGTTGATTTTGCTAGCTGCAGTATCAGTATATATATATATATATATATATATATATATATATATATATATATATATATATACCAGCTTAGTGCAGCTACAGGTCATTAGTATGTCTGGAAGGCCAACAAGTAGAGGCAGACAGTCACAAGCTAATAAAAGAGGGCAAGCAGGCTCTGTGTCTAGAGGCAACAGTGCTGGTCGTGGAGACGGTGCATCCTCATCAGCACGTGGCCGTGGGACATGCTTGGTCTTTTTTTTGGCAGCTGGCCATGTTGAGCCGCAACATGTGGAAGATTTGGTCAAGTGGATGACCAAGCCGTCCTCATCCTCCTCATCCTCTCTCACCCATGCTCAGGGTACTTTGTCTGGCAAAGCAGCGGCCTCTTCCCTCGGCTCAATGTCATCAGTGACTCCATCCCTAGCCCCACCATGTTCTCCTGAGGAGTCCCTCGAACTGTTTGACCACAGTGTTGGGTACATGCTCCATGAGGATGCCCAGCGTTTGGAAGGCTCTGATGATGATGATACTGAGCTAGATGAAGGCAGTAACGTGAGCACGGACAGAGGGGGTGCCCGAGAAGGACAGCAATCTGGCAGTCATGCTCCCCCTGCTGCAGCATACTGCCAGGTTTGCTCCAGTGATGAGGAGGGAGGGGATGATGAGGTCACTGACTCAACGTGGGTGCCTGATAGGAGAGAGGAGGAGGAGGAGGAGGCACATCACCAATGAGGCAGGATTATTATTATTATTATTATTATTATTATTATACAGGATTTATATAGCGCCGACAGTTTACGCAGCGCTTTACAACAACATTAGGGCAGACAGTACAAGTACAATACAATTCAATACAGGAGGAATCAGGGGGCCCTGCTCATTAGAGCTTACAATCTAGGAGGGAGGGTCAAGTTATACAAAAGGGTAATAGCTGTGGGGGATGAGCTAATGGAGAAAATAATGCAGTTGTTAGATGGAGGCAGGATAGGATGCCCTCCAGGGGCCAGCCTAAGGGCAGCACACTGACTGCATCACACCCCAGAGCTCCGCATGTGCAGGGCGCTGCAGTCTCTGCTCGTTATTCAAAAAGTTCTTTGGTGTGGGCCTTTTTTGAGACGAGTGCATCAGATCGCACCGCTGCTATTTGCAACATATGTCTCAAGCGTATCTCGCGTGGCCAAAACATCTCCCGCTTGGGCACCACATGCTTGACCAGACATATGTTAACCTGCCATGCAGTTCGTTGGCAAGCGTATCTTGGAGGCGTGGTGGCGGAACAACCTCAACACTACTGCACCTTGTCCTGCATCCTTCCCAGCTGCCAGCAGAGTCACCCAATGCACGGTGAAACTTGTTTTTTTTTCCCCACGCCAGTGGGCCATGATCAGGGATGCATGCACTGTCCTGTCACCATTTGAGGAGGCCACGAGGATGGTGAGCAGTGACAGTGCATGCATCAGTGACACTGTCCCCCTTGTCCACCTGTTGGAGCACACACTGCGTGGAATAATGGACAGGGCACTTGAGGCAGAACAGAGGCAGGAAGAGGAGGACTTCCTTAGCTCTCAAGGCCCCCTTTATCCAGCCAGTGTTCCTGCGTGCCCGCCGATCACACAGGAAGAGGAGGAGGAGGATTGTGTCAGTATGGAGGTGGAGCCTGGCACTCAGCATCAACAGCAGTCTTTAAGGGCTCAGTCCCAAGAAACACATGGACTTGTACGTGGCTGGGAGGAGGTGGCTGCGGACCATGTTGTCCTTAGTGACCCAGAGGACTCCGGACCGAATGCCTCAGCAAACCTACGCTGCATGGCCTCCCTGATCCTGAAAAGCCTGCGTAAGGATCCTCGTATTCGTGGTATCAAGGAGAAGGACCAATACTGGCTGGCAACCCTCCTTGATCCACGTTACAAGGGTAAGGTTGCGGACCTTATCTTGCCGTCGCAGAGGGAGCAGAGGATGAACCATCTTCGGGAGGCCTTGCAGAAAGGTCTGTGCAGCACGTTCCCAGAGACTGGGAGGTTAAAAACTCCTGTTTCTGGACAACGTGTTGCTGAGGCTTCGGTCAGTCAAAGAAGGAGCGGTGGAGAAGGTGGCCGTCTGACCGATGCGTTCAGACAATTTTTTAGTCCGCAGCCCCAGGGTATGATCGGTTCCAGCAACCATCGCCATCTATCACTGGCCAGAGCTTGCACAGTATGCAACTGAGCTACTGGCCTGTCCTGCATCCAACGTTCTTTCGGAAAGCACATTCAGTGCTGCTGGAGGCTTTGTAACCGATTATAGGGTGCGTCTGTCCACTGACTCGTTCGTCGACTGACCTTCATAAAAATGAATCAGTCTTGGATCACCACCAGCTACCAAGCACCTGATGCTGATGTAACCGAATAAATTTTTTTGAAATCTCAGATCCCTTCAAAGACTGCCTATGCTGATGCTGAGTGACTATCCTGAGTAATTATCCTCTTCCTCCTCAATGATCACGCTGATAGCTTGTAAGAACATTTTTGGTTCTGGGCGCCGCCACCAGTGCCTAAGGCCCAATTTTTCAGCCCCTGTTTAACAGGGGCGTGTAATTACAATTTTTGATGCAATACTTTGCAGCAGGGCTCGTTCCTGCATTCCAACTAGAGTTTCTGTGAGGGGTTGCAATGTTGTGGCACCAGCACCAGTGCCTAAGGTCCAACTTTTCAGCCCCTGTTTAACTGGGGCGTGTAATTACAATTTTTGATGCAATATTTGCTGCAGGGCTCGTTCCTGCGTTCCAACTAGAGTATCTGTGAATGGTTGCAGTGTTGTGGCACCAGCACCAGTGCCTAAGGCCTAATTTTTCAGCCCCTGTTTAACAGGGGCATGTAATTACAATTTTTTTTTTCCAATAGATTTTTATTGGGTTTTACAAATTACAGGTTATGTGGTCACAGTGAGGAACAAAAACATGCAAGTATAAGCATACAGATTGGTTATTGCAAGTGTGGTCTGATTAGAGAGTATATGAACAACGTTCCTAAAGAAGAAATAAATTGTTAACAAAGTGTGTATAAAACATAAATCAGAACAGTTAACCTGGTATGGTAGGAGGAGGGGTAGGGTAGGGAGGGGAGGGAAGGGGTACAAGGAAAAAGGAGCAGGAAGGGATAAGGAGGGGGGGGGGAGAGCCTCAAGTGGATGTTTAGATGTGGAGCAGGACATTCAGTTCTTACATCATTTTAGTTTTGTACCAGAGAATCCATGGATTCCAACGGACCAGTGTCTTTGTGTGAGATTGTTTGCTGCGTGACAGGAGGGTTTCATACGTGAAATGAGCTTGAACTAAGTTGGTTACTTCAGTGAGGGTAGGGATGTAGTCTGATTTCCAGTTTCTAGTGATCAAGAGTTTGGTAGCTAGGAGAACATGTGTGATCATTGATCTCTGGTATGGTGGAAAATCGTCTATGTTTAGATTAAGAATGGCTAGCTGTGGGGTAATTGTTATCGAGCAATGGAGTATTTCACGGAGCATGGTTTCCACATTTTTTCATAGTTGTGTTACATGTGGGCATGACCAAAGAATGTGGAGGAGTGTGCCTGAGTGGCCACAGTTTCTCCAGCATTCCTGTGGGGTGTGTTTGTGGAATTTGGCCAGTCTGATCGGAGATAGGTACCATCTCATTAAGGTTTTTTGTGTGAGTTCCCATAGGGAGGTGCAGTTTGTTGCTTTGCAAATAGATGTGATTGCTGTTTGCCATTGGGCGTCTGTGAATTGTGTTTGTAGGTAATTTTCCCAGTCAAGGAGGGGTTTGGATTTGATGAACATACTTTTTTCTTGTAGATGTGAGTATTCAGTATAGTGTTAGAGTGTTCTGTAAAGAAGTAGTTACAAAATTTTAGGGGCAGTGCTCCTTCTATAGATGCGTGTGCCGTTAAACATTTTTGTAGTCGGAAGTAAGTGAGGAAGTCTTTGGAGGGTGCCTTTAGGTCTTTGCAGATTTGCGAAAAGGATTTGCAGGTTGTGAGGTCGCGAAGTTCTTGTGTGTGTTTTACCCGGTCTGTAATCCAAGATGGGATTGATAAATCAGGTGTAAGAAGCTTCATGGTATTTAAAGGAATGTGTAATGGTTTTGTCGTCAGTCGTGCCCATTTTGTAATGTGCAGTGCATGCCAGACTTTAACTGAGGCTTGGACTGTCGGTGAATAATGGAAAAGTTGAGTATTGTGTATAGAGGTACTAAATAGCCAATTGGCGAGGTTTGTGCCCGGCGTCATGTGATTTTCTATATCGCTCCAGAGAGTTGTGGGTGATGTATTCATCCATTCTTTTATTTGTGATAGAATGGTGGCATAGTAGTAATCTTTGATGTCTATATATCCCATCCCACCTGTGGATCTGTGTTTAATAAGTTTAGTGTGACTACATCTGGATTTTTTCCCTTGCCACACAAATTGGCTTAGGACGGATTGGAGAGATTTCAGGTAGGACGATGAGAGTGGTATTGGAAGTGTGCGAAAGATGTAAAGCAACCGGGGCAACACCATCATTTTAAAGGCTGCTAGGTGGCCTGCCCATGAGAATTCATGT
Organism: Lithobates clamitans; assembly: GCA_037952925.1. NCBI lineage: Eukaryota > Metazoa > Chordata > Amphibia > Anura > Ranidae > Lithobates > Lithobates clamitans. The sequence continues at coordinate 3,254,437 of JBBGZY010000310.1, forward strand.
TTAGAGAGTCTTGTGGTTTCAGTAATCATCATTTGTTTGGCGCCCGTATAGTTGTGTGTGAAAAGTCCTCTAGTGGATTTGATAAGAGTAATGCCTAGGTAGGGAATACCATCATCCGCCCACGGATAGGGATATTGGGATTGAAGTAAATTACTAGTGGTTGCATCCAGGGGCGGACTGATAACTCATGGGGCCCCCGGGCAATAGGAGATTATGGGGCCCCCAGGCAATCAGAGATTATGGGGCCACACAGTATACACACACACAGTATACACATACATGTACACACAGTATACACAGACAGATGTAAAAAAAAAAAAACACACAGATTTATACATACTGTCCCTGGTTTTACTGAGGCTGGCAACCCTGATGGGGCCCCCTAGTGGCCCAGGGCCCTCGGGCAGTGCCCGAGTGGCTCAATGGTCAGTCCGCCCCTGGTTGCATCAATGCCTAGGTCTAGGATGTAGGATTTATGTTCATTAACCTTGTAGTAAGATAGAGTACTAAACCTTTTCAACAACAGTTGGACCGAAACCAGGGAAGAGTGTGGGTGTGTGATCATCATTATCATGTCGTCTGCAAATAGGTTTATTTTATGTTCTATGGTGCCAATGGTGAATCCTGATATGTTGGAGTGGGATCTGCCATGTTCTGCTAAGGGTTCCATGATTAGGTTAAACATGATCGGTGAGAGTGGACAACCTTGTCGGGTGCCATTAGTGATGGGAAATGGCTTGGATAGCATCTCCGTGGTATATACCTGCGCTGATGGGGCGGAGTATAGGGCCATTATGGCCGTCAGAATTGAACCTTGGAAGCCAAGTTTGCCTAGGGTTGCTTCAAGGTATTTCCAGTGAACTCTGTCGAACGCCTTCTCTGCATCCAAGGATAGGAGCAGAGAAAGCGTTCGAGACATCTCAGCATGGTGGATTATGTTGATAATTCTGCGAGTAGCATCAGTTGTCTGTCTCCCTTTTGTGAAACCTGATTGGTCTTTGTGTATTAGAAGGGGCATTAGGTTAAGTAATCTGTGGGCTATTAACTTGGCATAAATTTTTGTGTCCACATTGAGAAGAGATATGGGCCGAAAGTTTTGTGGAGAGGTAGGTTCTTTCCCTGGCTTCGGTAATGTGACGATTAGGGCATTCGGCATTTCTGGGGGAGAGAGGAGGATGAAGCAGCGTCATTGCACACCTTGGTCAGATAGGGTGCTAGTATAGTTCCGAATTGTTTGTAGTACTCTCCTGTAAGACCATCTGGTCCTGGAGATTTGTTAGTGGGTAGTGAGGAAATTATATTTCTGATTATATTTCTGATTTCTAGATCTGTAAATGGGGTGTTCAGGGAGTCTAGTTGTTCTGCAGTTAGTTTGGGGAGGTTAATCTCGCTAAGGAATGCTTCTATGTCAGGTAATGACAGCTGGGTGACAGATACGTCATCTTTTAGATTGTTTGTGTGCTTTCTCAAAGGATTCTAAAATGAGAGATTTTAATTCTTGTCTAAGGGAGTCTAGTTTAGTCTTGGTTAAGGGATCAGGATTAGTTTGTTTTTGGTGGTCTAATGGTTTGATATCTGAAGTGAGTGTGTCTAGACGCTGTGATTTCATCCTCCTCTCTCTAGCATTAAGTTGTATAAGGATCCCCCTTATGAATGCCTTATGGGCATTCCAAAGAACAGTGTCATTGCTAACAGTCCCTGTATTAGTATCAAAGTACTCTGTTAAACGGTTCTTAATATAAGCAGAGTAGGCCAGTGAGTGGGGAATAGCAGCATTCACCCTCCAAATCCGTGTTCGAGAAGTCTTCGGTGAATCTTCTATGGTCATTGTGACCGGGGCGTGATCCGACCATGTAATGGTCGATATCTCCGTGGAAGAGATTTTGGGCAGAGTCCATTTATCCACTAGGAAGTAGTCAATCCGAGTATAAGAGTTGTGTCTAGGGGAGAAATAGGAATAATCCCTTTCGGTGGTGTGATGGCATCTCCACACGTCAAAAAGATCGTGAGATCGGAGAAACGGTCCCATAGGAGATGTGAATCTGCTAGAGTGGGAGGAAGAGTCGATGGAGTTGTCAGGTACTATATTAAAATCGCCACAGATGACAAAACGACCCTGTTTAAAGCGATTGATTTTCTTCATCAATTTGGATAGAAAGTGGATCTGTTTCTTGTTGGGGGCGTATACTGATACAATGGTATATATGAACGTTATTTAATGAGCATTTCAATGCCAGATATCTTCCCGCAACATCTTGAAGACTGTCATGTAGGGTGAATGAACATGTATTTCTGACGGCTATCATGACTCCGTTTTTTTTGTCAGGGCCTGAGGCTCTAAAGATATTAGAGAAATTTTTGTTGGAGCATTGAGGTTCAGCATTTATCTGAAAGTGTGTTTCCTGGATGCACATGACAGTGGGAATCTTGGGCTGTTCGCCACATTGATGATCGTTTGGCATGATGATTCAGGCCTTTCACGTTCAGTGACAGAAATTTAGGCATTTTGAGGGTGGCGTGCAAATAAAGTGGAGTAATGTGTTACAGTTCCACAGGTGGGTGAATTGCTCAAGGAGGTTGAGGTCTGCTATAAGTCCTGGATCCGATGTACTGGAGCTCCCGTGGATGAGGAAGGGAGAGAAACAATAGGGTGGTTAGTGGTAGACAAGAGGGTAGAGGAAAACAGGTGTCAGCAGTGTGTTAGGGACTGCTGAATGAAGGTTAGGGTAAAGTTTGTAAACTAACTGCAACGAGCAGGCACTGAACCAGAGTGCTTTCTGATATTATATTGACAGCATCACTGATTTGGAAGTCATTTGTGGTGGTGAGGCGAATGACCGGAGTGGAAAGATTGCGAGTGTGAATTGTGGGTCACTGGGGTTGGAGTGTCACCATCAGGTATAATACCCCAATTTTTGAGCAATTGTATGCCTTCTTCTGCGGTGTGGATGTTGTGACGCACTCCATTTCTGGTAACCATCAGCTTGGTGGGGAAGCCCCATTGGTATGGGATCTTGTGATTGTTGAGGGGTTTTGTGATCGTTTTCAGTTGACGTCTCTGTTGCCGGGTGTATTGGGAGATGTCAGCAAAAAGTTGCAGCTTTACGTATGGATGTGGGAGCTGTCCCAGGCGTCTGGATTGTGTAAAGAGCATGTCCTTGGTGTGGTAGATGTGGATGCGCGTCAGAGTGTCGCGTGGTACTTCTTCGGGTAGACGTGGAGGTTTTGGTAGACGGTGGATGCGATCGATGATCGTCTCAATCGGTGGGAGATCTGGGAGGAGTGTTGAGATCAATTTCTTAGCATAGGAATTTAGATCTGCAGGCAGGATAGTCTCAGGGATTCCTCTGATTTTAACATTTTGATGCCGTGAGCGATCCTTGAGATCCGCCATTTTGGCACGCACCCAGCGGTGCTCTTCTCTGGTATGATCATGTGCGTCTACTAGGTCATTAACTGTTTCTGTCATGACGCTCATTTGTTTTTCCATAATCCCCATTTTCTGCCCTGTGTGCAGCATTTCTGTTTTAAATGCTGTAAACATTGAGGAAATGTCAGATTGGAGGGAGCTGTGAAGGGACATCAGCATCTCTTTCATCATAGTGTCTATGACAGGCTGATTAGTAGTGGGGAAGGCTGCTATGGGGGAAGATGCAGGTGGATGTGTGAGGAGGTTTTCTAAAGCAGGCCTTACCTCCTGTAGCTGATCAGTTGTATCCAGTCGCATCCTTGCTTTAGCAGGGCTGTTGGAGGTGGATGAGGGGCCTGAGGATAGCTGGGAGCCTGAGGAGTTGTGCTGGGCTGAAATGGAGGATTCTTCATCATCAGGCAGGTCAGTGTAGGAATCCTCTGTGTGCTGTGCAGTGCCGCGGCGGCCATCTTGGATTTTATCTCCCTGAGGAAATCTGTGATTTTCATGGGAATCCTGTATTCTTTTCTTTTCCTAGAGGTTCCGGTCTGGTTCCCCAGGTTGTGGGGGTCTGAGAGCTGCATTTTTGAGGGCCAGATGCTGTGATTTGGGGTCCGTTTTTCCATTCAGTGCAGGAGCTGTGAGATCAGGCTTCCATTCAGCTCGGCTGTTAGCCACGCCCCCCATGTAATTACAATTTTTGATGCAATACTTTGCAGCAGGGCTCCTTCCTGCGTTCCAGCTAGAGTATCTGTGAGGGGTTGCAGTGTTGTGGCACCAGCACCAGTGCCTAAGGCCTAATTTTTCATAATTTTGTTCCCACAAATAGAGCTTTCTTTTGGTGGTATTTATTTTTTGCGCAACAAATAAAAAAAGACCGAAAATTTCGAAAAAAACCAAGTTTTTCTTTGTTTCTGTTAAATTTTTTGTAAATAAGTACGTTTTCTCCTTCAATGATGGGCACTGATATGGCTGCACTGATGGGCACTGATACGGCAGCACTGATGGGCAACGATGAGGTAGCACCAATGAGGTGGCACTGATGACATGGCACTGATGGGCACTGATGATGGGCACTGATAGGCAGCACTGATGGGCACTGATAGGTGGCACTGATGGGCACTGATAGGTGGCACTGGTATGCGGCACTGATGGGCACTCATGGGTGGCACCGATGGGCACTCATAGGCGGCACTGATGGGCACTCGTAGGTGGCATTGATTGGTACATATGGGTGGCACTGATGGGTACTTATGGGTGGCACTGATGTGTGGCACTGATGGGCACTGATAGGTGGGCACTGATGGGCACAGATGGGCACTGACAGGTGGCACCGATGGGCAATGACAGGTGGCACCGATGGGCATTGACAGGTGGCACTGATAAAACATTGGGGGCATTGCTGGGCAGATCTGAGACATAATGGTGTCAATCAGTGCCCATTTGTGGGCACTGATTGGCACAGAGTGGGCACATGTGGATGGCCATGGGGTACATACCTGGCCATCCACATGTTGCCCCTTTCCTGGTGGTCCTAGTGGCGATCCCTGGTGGTCCAGTGTGGTGATCTGAGGGGGGGCTGCGCTGATAAACAATCAGCGCAGACCCCCCCTGCCAGGAGAGCCGCCGATCGGCTCTCCTCTACTCGTGTCTGTCAGACGCAACTGAGGAAGAGCCGACCAACGGCTATTCCCATTGACAGCGTGATCAGCCGTGATTGGACACGGCTGATCACATGGTAAAGAGCCTCCGCCGGAGGCTCTTTACCAAGATCGGTGTAGCGGTGTGTCAGGCTGACACACCACTCCGCGATGCGCGCCCCCGGGGGCGCGCGGCAGCAGGTTATCTTGCTGGACGTCATATGACGCCCAGCCAGGATAACAGAACCACTTCCCGGATGTCAATCCGCTATAGGGCGGGCAGGAAGTGGTTAAAGGAATATTTCACTTTTTTTTTTTTTTTTACTTTAAGCATCATTAAAATCACTGCTCCCGAAAAAACAGCCGTTTTTAAAAGTTTTTTTGCATTGATACATGTCCCCTGGGTCCCCAAACCCTTTTTAGGACAATACCATGCAAATTAGCCTTTAAAATGAGCATTTTTGATTTCGAACGTTCGAGTCCCATAGAAGTCAATGGGGTTCTAACGTTCGTGCAAATTTTCGGTCCGTTCGCAGGTTCTGGTACAAACCGAACCGGGGGTGTTCGGCTCATCCCTACTGATGAGGGTCCGATGATAAGGTGGCACTGATGAACACTCACCGAAGGGCACTGATGTGCACTATTGGGCACTGATAAGCACTAATAGGGCACTGTAGTGGCACTGATGAGGACTCACTGATGGCACCGTAGGTCACTGATAAACACTGATAAGCACTAACTGATGGCACTGATAAGCACTCACTGGTGGGCACTGTACGGCACTGATGTGTACTGGAGGGCACTGATGAGCACTGTAGTGGCACTGATGAGCACGTGTCCATTACACACTCACTTGTGGCACAGTCATTAAAGCATATGCCCAATAAAGTCCATCCCACTGTTGATGCAATTTGACTCCCCTCTCCAACAATTTGGCGCGGCATGCTGCACTTGCTGCTATATTCCTTCACAACATTTTTTTGGGGAAGGGGGTGCAAAAAAAAAGACCAGCCTAGCTCCCAGATATGCTCGCTAAGTCACTGCCTCCACTGCATATTATTAGATGTCGGCTTTGACAGCTTCCCATTGGGATAGCTCAGGAGGGTTGAGACTTATGTCAAAACATACCTGAGATCATCCCTACTCATGGACATCCATCACCCTTGCAATAATGCATTTACGGTATTATGATCTGCTCCGGATTCCCTCCTCACTTTTGTAGCAAGTTCAGATTATAAAGCGCTTGAAAAATGTGTGCAATAAACATTATCCTCTTTTCTGTGGATTTGGATGTTTTGCATGAATCATGCACTGTATTACATGTCAGGCTAAAAATAAAGTATGACAGCACTGTTGTTAATTTAAAGTTATATCCCATAACAGTAAATGTTTATTGCGCTTTATAGGTGATAAAAAATCAAGTGAATGGCAGAGGCCATTGTCACATGAGCAGTTGTGTACACCAACAAGATAAAAATTGCATCAGATACTAAGTAGTGAGTAAACTGACCAAACCCATCAGAATGAACAATGCTAAAGATACTATACCTGTTCATCATGGCCCAGTTATACTTACACTTCTATATATAAAGCAGTTTGTAAGGACACACCGAGTATGAAAGGTGTTAAAGCTGTTTAGGACATTCCATTTCCGAACACAAAGGCAGCTACCAAACACTCCGATCAGCCGAACAAGAAACCCATAAGAATAATTCTCCCCCAAGTACGAGACAAGGCTCTGTGTTGAGGTTCAAATAGGACTGAATCTTTATTCAAACACGTTATACAGATCCCATTTCAAAACACTTCCCCCCACCCTTGGAAAACAGGGCGGGTTAAACTGTCCAATGACAATGGACACACAGGTCAGGTCAGTCTTAACAGGGGGGCTGCTGGAGGAATCCTCGCTCCCTCTTTCCTCACAGCAAGACACTTAGACATCCCTTAATAGTTGAGGCAGACAGCCACAATAGACAACAGAATACAGTCAATGCCCCAACCATCACAGCAAATAGTAAACAACATAATGAGACAGCACACATTATATATACATATATACAGCATTGAGTCTGACTAGCACAGATCATTGTGGGGTTCTCATTCACCTTGTGCCCCTATTAGTGCCTCCCTTCACAATGGCATATCCAGGGTCCCCAGAGTCTGTGTGTCTTGGGCAGTGGTGTCTCCAGCTTTCATATTTAGGGGGGGCACATGGGGGGACAGGGACAAAAGTAGGGGGGCAACTATAAAATGCAAGATATATATATATCCTGGGGCCCTTTACTACGATCCCACAACGCCCCCTTCACATGTTCTGCAGTGAGCTCCCTTCCTACTGTATTGGGCCCCCCCCCCCGTGGGAGAACTATCAGGGTTGCAAAGGTTGTCTTGCCACCGAGCCCTGGTGTCCTGCCACTGTGGGGTTCCCCAGCTTCCTCTTGCTGTCCTGCCCCTGCTATTGACAGCGCTGGTCTGGCATCTCTTGGAATTTACAGGCTGGTTCTCCTATCCTAAGGACGGGAGAAATCAGTCTGTTTTTTCAGTAACTGAGAGTCCTGGTGGAGTCCTTCCTGCAACTCGCTCTTCTCCCTGCCAATGAGGATGCAGGGGAAGGAGCAGATCGGGCGGCCGTGGTTGTGTGAGCGCTCGCATTATGCAGTGCCAGCGAGCAGAGGGAGGGGGGAGGGCTGGGGATGCTCTCCCTCTTATGCCCCGTACACACACGAAAATGTCCGATCGGAGCGTGTTGTCGGAAATTCCGACCGTGTGTGGGCTCCATCGGACATTTTCCATCGGATTTTCCGACACACAAAGTTTGAGAGCAGGAGATAAAATTTTCCGACAACAAAATCCGATCGCGTCAATTCCGACCGTGTGTGGCCTGTTCCGACGCACAAAGTGCCACGCATGCTCAGAAGAAATTCCGACACGGAAGAGCTCGTTCTGGTAAACTTAGCGTTCGCAATGGATACAGCACTTTCGTCACGCTGCAATGTCAAAAATGGTTTAATACAGCGCACTCTCTTCTTCTTTATAATGTGAGAAGAATTAAGTAGTTTTGCTGCTCATATTCACACACACTTCTCACAAACTTTTTTTTTTGTATTTATATTGGGATTCCCTGAATATATTGTTATTTGTCACATCTGACATAATGTTTTTTTTTAATTTTTTTAATTTTTTTGGGATTTTAAGCCTTTTTTGTTTTAGATTTTATGTTTGTATTTTTTCCAAGGCTGATCTTTGTTCAATGTTATTTTTATTTTTACTCCAGGCTATTTTTGTGTGTGTTTCGTGTGTCAAGTTACCACAACACCATTGATATCTTTTATTATTTAATCTCAATTAACAAATTGTTTGTTGTTGGTGTCCCTTGTTCATTTCACATTGTATATTTGAAATGTACCATAATCCTCACAAACAAACTGTCCTTTTTGAAGTAAAACACATAGGAGAGTATAATTCAAACCAAAATTCCTTTATTAAGGGCTCAGAACCAAACAAAGAGGGAGGCAACACTGGATCAACAGGAGAAATTAGCGAAGCCTGGGACCCCCACGGCAGACATCAATTCTTGAACAGCAAAATTGGTGGCCTGAGGAGTCCATATGTAAGGGAGGGCAGTCTGGTCCAGAAGTCCCTGAGATCTGGAAAGCAGCAGATGACATCTGTGTCCCCAGGCTGTGGTACCACAAGAGGCTGCATCTTTTGGCCGACCAGACTGGATCCAGGGTCCTCACTTTCTGGTCTTCCTTCCACCCCCTCATTCCGGGCTGTGGCTGTGCTGTTGGAGATGTGGCAGGAGGAGGAGTAGGACCTGGAGGAGGAGGAGGACTGGGATGACCTGGAGGAGAAGGAGGAGGAGGAAGAGGACCTGCAGGAGGAGGAGGAGGAACATCTGTGAGTTCGCAAAGGTGTGTCTGAGCTGTAATTTGGCCCCTCATACCTTTTCTAAGAGCCTCCAATATGAGTGACTCACACATGAGTTGTTGTCCCTCCTCCATCCTCTGCATTTTATAGGCAATGGTGGCAGCAATGTCCTCCTCCACGGTGTGTGGTGCTCCCAGGACCTCTGTAGCCCTCCAAAAGAGTCCTCTGCCAGCCTCCTCTAGGGCAATCCTCCTGCCACTTTCTCTTTTCAGGGGTAGTGGAGGGACCTGCAGATCAGCCAGCCGGCTCGGCCCGGCCACCTCCTGGCTGCAACTTCCCTGTGTATGAAAAAGGGACATGGTTTTATTTTTTGCTTCATCAATCACAATCCTAAATTAGTACTCCCAACTAACATCTAGTTAACATCATTGATTGTACAACCAGAAATATTTAGAGGAATGCTATACCTGGCTCAATCTGGGCTCCTCCACATGTTGCCTGGAAGGCCCAGGTTGGGCACCAGAAGCCTCAGCCGGGGGGGAAGGAAGCGTGGAAGGAAGACTGGAGAGAGATGGCCTGGGTTCAGTCTGGCCTGCCAGAAAATGCAGCCTGTCGTAGTACCACATCCTGGGGACATAGATGTCATTTGCTGCTCCGGATCTCTGCGAATCCTGGACTTTCTTGGGCTTCCTTACATATGTGCTCCTCAGGCCACCAATTAAGATCTTCAAATAGGTGATGTCTGCCGTGGGGATCACCTGCTTCACAATTTCACACAATTGCTCCAGTGCTGCCTTCCTCTTTGCTTGGTTCTTGTAATGTGGGTGGTTAATCTCCCACAGACATGGCAGCTCCCTTAACATATCAATGAATAGTGACATGAAGTCATTGTCTTTCACTAGCATATCCATGTTCACTGCAAGACACAACACAAGACAAAGCCTAATGTCAGGCAAAACTCTTCTAATCTTGTTACAATATAGGCCTCAATCTAGAAGCAGTATAGGCACAAGTTTGTCTCTTACCTTCGTTCTTACGATCCAATGCTCCTTCCGCCGCTCACAGATCGTATGTAATACGCACGTGTGTTACGCTTTATATACACTGCACATGCGTGTAACTCCGCCCGCCCCTGACGTTCTTTCTATTCTATTCCCCGCCCCTTTTCGTTCGGACCAGTGGGGGAAGAGCACATGGCGAAGTCACAGTAGGTGCGTGCTAATTACAGGAACGAGGAGGAGGAGGAGGAGGAGGAAAGCCCGGATCCGGACACGTCCCGATCCAGAAGGAGACAATTTAAGGCCACAAATATGTCCTTTGGGGAGATGTTGAAGATGATCGACATCCTGAAGAAGGCCGAGTATGACGGAAAGTATGGGCCTTACCCCAACCCCAATATCAGAAAGGCCAAGATCATGGCGAAAGTGGTCAAAAGTCTGCACAGGAATTTTGGGGTACGACGATCAAAAGATCAGCTCAGGAAGCGGTGGTCGGACCTGAAATTAAGAGAGCCTGAGCAGTACAGAAAGATCCGGAGAGTGCTGCAAAAAAGTAAGTAGTTGTGCTGTGTTCCTATTCTTTTTGTCTTTCTTACATTCGTGCTGCTCCATATGCTTTTCTTAATTGTACAGTTTAAAATGTCAATTTTTTAATGTTCATGGGCCCATTATTTGTTCGTATCAAAAAAATTTTTGGACCCCTCTAAAACACCATTGTTTAGGCCATATGCATTTTCCGACATTTTTTAGGGCCTACTTGGATGCCAAATATTTGTTTGTGTAGATGGGTTTGTTACTAGAATGAAATGCAAACTAGATTCTGTGTAAGGAGAGGACACTGAGCAGCTGTTTTCACATCTGGACACTGGAGCACTAGTGTGGGACACAAGAACACCATTTTTATTAGGGGGCCACACAGGTGCTCCAGTGTATACTATAGGGGGGTCTCCATCTGTGAAGCTTGTACTAAACAGGGAAAGTATTGCAGCTTGACAAAGGCCAATAAAAATGCTACATCTTGGAACTCGGCTAAAATAGACAATTGTACCCCACTTCCAAGCAATGTTTCCTATTTATAATTTTGCCATCAAATATCTGTGTGCTAATTATACCATTTTTGTTTTACATAGGGGAGAAAAGACTCGGAGGACACCCCTCATCCGAGGAGACCACAGACCCCCCACCTATGGAAGAAGGTGAAATACCCCCAACCCAAGAGGAGCAGGAGGAGGAAGAAGATGTGGTGGAAACTGGCACCACAACAGGTGAGTGTCTGCGACCACAGACTCAGGTAAGAGATGGATGGTGGCAGATTTTTGATACCTGTTTTTGTTTGGTTTCTCTCTTTTTAGATGATCGTGATGTTAGGGATCGAGATCCTTTCACATCTGAAAGTACCCAGATCCTGATCGGGGAGATCATGGGGTGTAATGTAGAATTGCAAAACATCCAGAAAAAAATAAATGACGTGATTCAAAAAAATAATAACATCATTGATGTTTTGGGGTGAATTTAAAACCCAACAAAAGCACTTTTTTTAGTGTGGTCCAATGTTTTAAATATTTTAGCAATGTTTTGAAAAGCTGAATTTGGAGGATGCACACAGTGTGCCAACATGTGCTATCTGCCATCACGGGAGATCAATGGACGCGTTTTGGGGGTGCAACCCTTTCCTCAATGATAAAGTAGCGGTGAGGAAGGGCTTGCTCCCCCAAAACACGTCCCTTGATCCCCCGTGATGGCAGCTAGCACATGTTTACATTCGTAAATTGGTGTGCATCTTCCAAATTTGGCTTTTCCTGGGGTGATTTGACCCCATCTGAATGCAATATCAAACACAGTTCCTAAATACTCATGTCTGATATTGCCTTCAGGTTTTACCATATGTGAACTTTGTAAGTTCAAGTTTTTTGTCTTTCTTGTTGGTTTTACACAGGCCTGTTTTATCTTAAATGGACATTTATATTTTTGATAATGCCACCCCAAAAATTGTTATACAACAAACATGTTGGTTTGTTTTAAAAACCTTTGATAAATGCACATGTGATTTTGCAGGTATAAAAAAGTTTGTTAATCAAGAATGTGTGGATTATTGTCTCAACACTACAACACTTTTGGGGTGATGTAATTGCTGTTTTCAGCGAAAATGGGGGTTATTTCCTAAGGGCAAATCCTCTTTGCACTACAAGAGCATTTTCATTGCAGTTTCAAGAGCACTTTTAGAATAAAAAGTGTCTTTGCCTTTAGTAAATAAAGCCAACAGTGCTTTGTATAAGGCTACACAATCACACCATTTTCAGGACTCCACACATTTCTGTCAGGGTCAGCTAAAACAAACACAAGCAGTAAATGTCCACAAAGATTTTCATTTGTTTGCTTTTTTATTGGAAAAAGGCTTCACAAATTTGAAGGCATATTGATAGCCCCCCTATCCGCAAAGAACTCCAGGTATCATAACCGGACATCACGGGCACTCAGGGAGGGAAAGCCAGGACGGCCGCTTTCAAGCAATGTCAGTGTTTCAGGTATCACTCCGGCCTCGGGCCCAACTGAGCCAGCATAGTTGGCCGAATGTTTCCTTAAAAAGTTATGGAGAATACAGCACGCCAGTATATTATGGTTCAGTTTATACTCCGCCATATGGGTAGGTGTCAGAAATAGGCGGAACCGGCTGGCCTGGATTCCAAATGTGTTCTCCACCACTCTTCGGGCTCTGGCCAGCCGGTAATTAAAAACCCTCTGTTCCGGGGTGAGGGTCCTCATCGGGAATGGCCGCATCAGGTGGTCCCCCAGCGCAAACGCTTCATCAGCAACGAACACAAATGGGAGTCCTTCCACATTGTCCTCTGGAGCTGGCAGGTCCAAGCTGCCATTCTGGAGACGCCTGTAGAACTCTGTCTGGGCGATGACTCCACCATCGGACATCCGGCCATTCTTCCCCACGTCCACATACAAGAAGTCGTAATTAGCCGACATCACCGCCAACATCACAATACTATTGAACACCTTATAGTTGAAATAGTACGACCCCGAGTTGGGTGGTGGGACGATGTGGACGTGTTTCCCATCAATTGCCCCTCCGCAGTTAGGAAAGTCCCACCGCTGGGCAAAGTGGGAGGCCACAGTCTGCCATTCCTGTGGCGTGGAAGGAAACTGTTGAGGAAAAAAAAAATAATTATAATTTTGGCTCAGAAACATGGCAAGCAGATTAGGCACAAACATTCTGGGGCAACCTCCAGATAGCATTTATTAAGGGGAATTTAACAATGCCAAAGTATAAGGTACACCTATCATATTCCCCCTCCCCCCCTCTCATGGGCCATTTCTAACATTATGGGGTGTGTGGAAATCTTGGACAGGTAACCCTCTTCACTTCATTGAGAGATGAATGCCTAAAGACAGGGTATTACTTGGAACAGCCCCTCCTTATTTACACTATTGGCAGCCCACTGGACAGGTAAGAAGTGTCATAATACAAAGATATAAATACACATTGTACACATTTGAGGACATTTGGACATTCTGCTATTACCTGTCAAGATAATAATAGGATACAAAAACTTAAAACAGTACCATTTGAAAGTATACAGGCAGGCCCTTGCACTACATGCTTTGGGGAATTCATGCATAAATCAGAGCACAAAAGAGATGGGTATAGTGTGTATGGGTTTGGCAAAGTCAGCAGATAGATGATTGAGGATAGATAGAGAATTGGTATCAGCTGACTTAGCAGTTAGGGGGAGGGAGGGTTACTAAAAAAGAATTGGGGACACCACAAAAAAAAAGCCTCTGGCACTCTGCCTGAATTTAAACCTAAAATAACATTTCAAAACATTTTAGGGGGTGTTTGGGGTAAAGCACTACTATGGAGCTGATAAAATACATTGTTAAGTGACTACATGAGATGAATATGGGCCGGAGACCATGCTGGGGAGGTTATTGAAGGCCAATCTGTATGAAGGACCTAAAAAAATAATTACATAAAAATCCAGCAAGCATGAGGACAAAGGGGACTTTCACAGCATATTACAATCATGGTATTTAGGGAACGAGGAAAGAAATACAATATATTGGCAAACATTAAATACAATAAAATGTGATATTAAAAGATACAAATCTTACCTTCATATACTCCTTCTGCAGGACCTGGATGATGGCAGAACAGGTCTCTGGGATAATGATCCCCAGAGCCGGGGGGGAGATGCCTGTCGAGAACTTCAAGTCCTGCAGACTTCTCCCTGTCGCCAAATACCGCAGGGTAGCGACCAACCTCTGCTCCGGAGTGATGGCTTGCCTCATGCAGGTATCCTGCCTGCTAATATAAGGGGTCAGCGAAGCCAACAGACGGTGAAACACGGGGTCCGTCATCCTGAGAAAGTTCCTGAAATCATCAGGATTATTCTCACGGATCTCACGGAGCAAAGGCATATGAGAGAACTGGTCACGCTGAAGCAACCAATTCTTGGTCCATGAACTGCTCCCCACCCTGTTCATGGACTGGACTTGTGTCAAGGTCAGGACCCCAACACCAAGCCCCCGCACAGCACGAACTCTACGAGGAGTACGCATACACAACATGGCTAGAAAACGGTCGGCTGCTCAGAACGAAGTAACAGAACGCACTGAAGAACAGCAAGGCCTGTGAAGAGCGACCTGAAAAACAGTAACGAACGAACAAGAATACAATGACTAATTAAAGTCACGCGGAACTTGCTTGCACGCACTGAGCAGATACAAACCCACAAGCACAAACTGAACGGCAGAAAACGATCTGAAAGCCACGAGTCTGAAAAAGCGCGAATCGTCTCTCACCAAACTTTTACCTACACAAGATTAGCAAAAGGAGCCCAAAGGGTGCCGCGCTTGGTTCTGAACTGGCCTTTTCTAGTCTCGTCGTACGTGCTTGACGTCACCGTGTTCTTGGCGATCGGAAATTCTGACAACTTTGTGCGACCGTGTGTACGCAAACAAGTTTGAGCCAACATCCGTCGGAAAAAATCCTAGGATTTTGTTGTCGGAATGTCCGAACAAAGTCCGACCGTGTGTACGGGGCATTAGACATTGCCTTTTTTGTAAAAAAAAAAGTTTTTTTTTAATTGGGGGGGCACATGGGGCACAGCATTATGTTGGGGGGGTCAGGGCCCCCTCTTGCCCCCCCCTAGGGATGCCATTGGTCTTGGGGGACATGGACCTGAATCTAAAGTAACACCACCTCCAGGGTTCCCAGACATACAGCTCACAACAAGCACCATTCCCCCAAATGCCAGGGGCCATAATCAGTAGGCAAGAGGCTGGCATTCAGTCCCCTCCAAAAGCCTCTGTCCCAGCTAGGTCTGTCACATTTCTCCCCTTGTGTGAGCAGGAGACTAACACAGGAGGAGACCCCAGACGGGTTGACTCCGAAGTTAGTCAGTAGTTCCAGTCCACACAGTAACCCAAACAAATTGTTCCATTCAGAGTATTACTCACCCAGCCAACCTCTGGTACTCTCAGAGAACATATCCGCCGCTGGGGAGAGGCCTGGTCTGGCCCTTCTCCCTGGAGTCCTTTCAGCCGCTGGAGAGAAGACAGGGTGACTGGGCTCACTCCGTCATGCTGTTGGGGATCTGGGCCAACTGCCCAGCATCCCTGGGCTATACAGGTGAGGACTGAAGCCCCATCCACCTTTACAGGAAATTCATCCTCTGTTAGTTGAGGGTAGAGGCCAGTAGCACTCTGCCCTGTTGCCAGCCCTTCTGCTGGAAACCCCACACCATCTGCTCTGGCTAACTGCTGGGGAGGGAGGTCGACTGCCCCGGCTCCCTGGAACTCTGTAGTTGTTGCCAGTGCTGGGCAGAGGTTGGTAGCACTCTGCCCGGTTGCCAGCGCTTCAGCTGGGTTGGTGTCATCATTCTGGGGCGCCGTCTGCTGTTGGCACTCCCTTTTATTGGTATTGTCTCCAAGGTGCACGAACCCTTGTTGGGGAGGGAAAATGGCTGCTTCTCCTCCCTGCATCTCTGAAATCCACTGGGAGAGAGGAACCATCGTCTTCTCAGCTCGGGCCTCCGAAACTGCCAGGGGTGTATAGCAGGGGACTGCAGTACTCTGTCCTGCTGCCAGTACTTGAGCAGGTGATGCATAATCTATAACATCCTCTGAACAGTCCATTAAGTCCATACATTCTGTAGTCTGTGGCTGGAGAGCAGCCGACTGCCCCAGCTCCCTGGAACTCCACAGTTGTTGCCATTGCTGGGCAGAGTTTAGTAGCACTCTGCCCTGTTGCCAGCACTTCTGCAGAGGACTCCACATCATCCGCTTCGGCTAACCGTTGGGGCAGGAGGCTGAATTCCTCCCCTCCCAAACTGTACAGCTGCCATTGGGGAGGTGAGCTGGCTGCTTCCTTTTCTGTTCCCTCATCTGGCTGCTAGGAAGTGATTGCCACCTTCTCACCCTGAGCCTCCGGAACTGCCACAGGTGTGGGGCAGAGGTCTTGGACCCTCTGTCCGGTGACCAGCGCCTCAGCTGGGGAAGTTCCTTGCAACTCCACAGATACTGCTGTTGGTGCTGGCCAGAGCACACTGAAGTTTGGCCCTGATACCAGCTGCTGGAGCCTCATCAGGTTGTTCTTCCTCAGCAGAAAAGTCTATCAAATCCCCTGTCTCTGCAACTGGTGTCTGGGGATAGAGGTTCACCATCTCCTGTCCGTGGAACCCAGAAGATGCTATCGGTGCTGGGCAGAGGTCAGCAGAACTCTGCCCTGTTGTCAGCACTTCAGCTTTGGGGATGGAAATCTCCAGATTTTCCACTGCCGATTCTTCAACCAGGATTTCAGAGTTGTCAACTGGTATTTCCTGATAGTCCCAGCCAAAGGGAGCCCCACCCTGCTGCTGAGCAGCGTCTAGCAGCTGTCTGTAGGCGATCTCCAGCTCCCATGCCTGAACGGCCAGAAACTCCAAATCTTCCTATGCCCAGTGTCCTTCCGAGACATTCAATCTTCACTCTCTGTGCTCCATTATATCCTCCAAACGCCACTCCCGATCACTCCCAAAGTCAGGGTCCCTGGACAGCCTCCAATACAACAATCCCAAGCCATCATAGTGAAAGCCCTCCATGGGGCTGTCATCCGCTGACCATGGGCACTCTTGGGCTACATATCACCGGAGGGCTGTGTAGCTCTCGTCCAACCGCATCTCTGCCCGGATAAGCCTGCTTAACTCAGCTGTCCACTCCTGCTTTGGTTGTTCCCCCAATAACAGCATTCATACTTCATACTGCGACCTGTACCTCACATGGATGGAGGAGAGAACTTTTCCCTGGAGTTGCTGCTCGAGAGCTAGCGCTTTCTTCCAGAGTTCGCAGTGGATAGAATCAGACCATCCCAGCAGGACCTGCTCTGCTACTGGTCCTCTATGCTGTATCTGCATCTCTCGCAACCTCCTTCTGAATTCCTCTTCCATGGTGGCTGGTATCTGTACCTATCCTCTCCTTTCAGTTGGTACTGCTGTGACTTCTGCTGCTGCAGCACCTCTTTGCTGTAGCCAATTTGCATCCACAGCCGCTATTACTAGGTCTATGATCTCCACTGTAGGGTTAGGACCATAATGGACCAGTCTTATTTTAACAGCCCTATCAAACTATGCCTCTTCGGGTGTCCTCTCTGTTATGCTGGGCCTTTCGGTTATGTTGGATCTTTCGGCTCTATCCATTTTGACTAGTTCTGCGATAATATCCCTCTTCTTACGGTTGTTGGCCGGTCGGCCCCGGTTCTCCAGTAAGTCCTTGAGGGTAGAGGGCTTTAGCCGTTCATACTGTGCTTCCATTGTCCTGTGTCCTCTTGTAGCTGTCCTTCTGGGCTGTGGGAATGATCCGCTGCTTGCCACCAGTTGTAACGACACCCCGAGTATAAAAGGGGTTAAAGCCATTTACGACATTCCATTTCCGAACACAAAGGCAGCCACCGAACACTCCGATCAGCCGAACAAGAAACCCATACGAATAACTCTCCCCCAAGTACGAGACGAGGCTCTGTATTGAGGTTCAAACAGGAGTGAATCTTTATTCAAACATGTTATACAGATCCCACTTCAAAACACTTCCCCTCAACCTTAGAAAACAGAGCGGGTTAAACTGTCCAATGACAATGGACGCATAGGTCAGGTGTGTTTAACTTCTCATCAGTAAACAGTCTTAACAGGGGGGCTGCTGGAGGAATCCCCCCTCCCTCTTTCCTCACAGAAAGACACTTAGACATCCCATAATAGCTGAGGCAGTCGGCCACAATAGACAATAGAATACAGTCACACCCCCACAATCACAGCAAATAGTACACAACATAATGAGACAGCACACATTATATATACATATATACAGCATTGAGTCTGACTAGCACAGATCATAGTGGGGTTCTCATTCACCTTGTGCCCCTATTAGTGACTCCCGTCACAATGGCATATCCAGGGTCCCCAGAGTCTGTGTGTCTTGGGGGACATGGACCTGAATCTAAAGTAACACCACCTCCAGGGTCCCCAGGCATACAGCTCACAACGAGCACCATTCCCCCAAATGCCAGGGCCCATAATCAGTAGGCAAGAGGCTGGCATTCAGTCCCCTCCAAAAGCCTCTGTCCCGGATAGGTCTGTCACACAGTTTATGTGACTTTCCCCAACAATAAATCTGTATACTGCAGCAAAGAATGAGAGGACCAAATACTTGTGCATCTAACCTTAAATTTAGGGGGTCTCAAGTAAATGCAGTGCTAGAAGCTAAAAAGGTAATTGAGTCACTCCAAAACTTCTAATACTGGCCAAGACAGTATTAAACGTTGGGACCCAGAGTCCTGCATTTGAGCGCTCAGTTATATTTATATTCTAGAATGTTAAGCCTAGTACACATAGGCTGAATGTCAGGCGGCACTGGCCAATTCAATAGAAACTGTCCGACATTCGGCCCGTGTGTACTGGAGCGAGTCCGAGAGAAGCCTGTTGGGTTGTTTTACAAGGTGATTGTTTACAATCACTTTAACTTTTACTTACCTAAGCCTGATCTCGATCCAGCAATGTGCACAAGAGTAGCGGCTCTCCCAGTTCTATTCCTTCTCATTGGACAGAGAGGCAGCAGTGGGGCCATTGGCTCCTGCTGCTGTTAATTACAGCCAGTGAGTAAGGAACAGGGGGCAGGGCCAAGTCACGCTCTGTGCGTCAATAGACACACAGCTGGCTCAAGAGCGAGCATGCACGAGTGCCCCCATAGCAAGCCACTTGCTGGGGGGGCACTCGACGGCGGAAGGAGTCAGAAGTGCAGGTGGGGGCCCCAAGAAGAGGAGGATTGGGTCTGCTTTGCACAAAACTATTACACAGAGAAGGTAAATATAACGTTTGTTATTTAAAAAATAATTACCCTTATAATCACTTTAAGGTATATATTGTTACAAAGCGTAATATATACGCATATTCATGATTATATCTTATGTATGTTTTCCTTAGTTGGAACCACTGTTTTTGCCAAATATGAAGAATCACACTTTAAGTCAGTCCGGAAGAAGTGGACATAGTCTGTGAAATGCATCGACATAAGACATGAGTTTTGAATAAAGGCATATTGTTTGAGTCATATTTCCCCAAATGAATGTATTTCCTCCAAGATTTTAACAAGTTTGTTAAAAGAGAAGTGCAGGACCTAAAAGAAAAAAACTTTTATACTCACCTAGGTGGTGGCAACATCGATCTGATGCTGCAGCTGTCCCCCACCGCCTCTGAACTGAGAACTTAGCGATCCAAGACCAGTGATTACTCAGTTCTCGTGTCTGTTAGCCACCACCCTGTGCTGGTGCTCTCCAGCGCTCACTGGAGTGTCGGGCTGTGGAGGGGGGCGGAGCGGCTGGCTCAGCCTTCCAGTGGTGCTCTGAGAGGCTGCCGGTCAGGCATCTGGGCGGAACCCGTTATTATTGTCTGGATTCCTGCAGAGCCTGGACTGTCTCTCTGACATCAACCGACAGCTTTAGCCTGCGGTTGGTTGAATCGATCTGCACTTCTGTGACCTACAGGAGAAGTATGGTCGTAAAATCTTTGCTCATACTTCTCATTTATTAAAACTGATATATTTTATTTAGATGTTTTGTCTCTTTGGTACTATTTTAACTCCCCATACACACAGGGCATTTTTACAGCTGCTTTTACCAGCGTCAGAATTTTTTTTTTGCAGCTTAAAAATGCCTCTCCATGTTATTCTATGGCCTCATGCACACACAGACTTTTAGGAGATGTAAGTGGCATAGGTGTTTTCAAGCTGCAAAAAGACCCAGGGCCAGCGCACTCTTAGGACCGGCCTTACAGCTGTAAAACCGCCTGACACTGCTAAAGGCTGCTAAACACGTAAAGCATTTCTTTGACATGTCAAAATCAATGGTTCCCTATGAGAGCCTATTGAGTTGCAGCCAAGTCAGATCATGATAATCCGACTTGTGGTACAACTTGTGCTCTGAAGATCTTGAAGGGGAACCCCACCCCCAAATGAAAAGAAAAATGGCATGGGGTCCCCCCAGGACCACACCAGACCTAAGGGTCTGGTATGAATTTTGAGGGGAAGCCCCACACCAAAAAAAACAAAAAAAAACAGCGTGGGGTTCTCCCCAAAATCCATACCAGACCCTTATCCAAGCATGCAGCCCGGCAGGTCAGAAAAAGGGGGGGGGGGTCGAGCGAGCGCCCCCCCCCCCCTCCTGGACTATACCACCAGGCCATATGCCCTCTACATGGGGGGGTGGGTGCTTTGGGTACCCCATACTCATTCACATAGGGTGGGGGGCTGGGATCTGGGGCCCCCTTCATAAAGGGGGCTTCCAGATTCCGATAAGTCCCCTGCCCGCAGACCCCCACAACCACCGCCCATGGTTGCGGGGAAGAGGCCCTTGTCCCCATCAACATGTGAAAGATAGCTGGGTGCTCACCACTCAAGAGGCCACCTGTTAGGATCTGTAGAAGCTGTTGAATGAGTTCGGGTGCCTGCCTGGTCTGCAGCCAGGGACGTACAAGTAAAACAAAGAGAGATGGCGGCACATACGGAAGTAAAATCAAAGAAATGTATTGAATATCCATAAAATCAAAGGAACATGACATGCATTGATCCAAAAAGAGCTCAGTGGACGCGTTTCACGTGAATGTGCTTACTCATCACTGAGTACTTTTTGGATCAATGTATGTCATGTTCCTTTGATTTTATGGAAATTCAATACATTTCTTTGATTTTACTTCCGGATTTGCCCACACCCCCTTTTATATTCTTCCCCATCAACATGGGGACAAGGTGCTTTGGGGCAGAGCCCCCCCTGCCCCAAAGCACCCCCCCCCCATGTTGAGGCCATGTGGTTTGTTATGCTGCTCTCTCCCCCCCTTTCCTGACTTGCTGGGCTGCATGCTTGGATAAGGGTCTGGTATGGATTTTGGTGGGGGGGGACCCCACGCTGTTTTATTTTTGGCGTGGGGATTCCCCTAAAAATCCATACCAGACCGAAGGTGTTTTGTTTTTTTTTCATTTTGGTGTATGGTTCCCGTTCAAGATCCTCAGAGTACAAGTCGCATCACAAGTCAGATCGTCATGATCCGACTTGGGGACAACTTCTATTCAAATGAATGGGCTGAAAGTCGGATCAGTTATGACAGGACCTGTCAAGACCTGTCATAGGGAAACATTGATTTTGAATAGAGCCAGAGAAACGCTGCTAAAAGCTAACGTGGCTAAACACGCATTGACGCCAATGCAAAAAGTTACTAAAAGTGTGTTTTTACAGCTGCTTTTTCCTGACATTGGTAGTGGCTTTGCAGCTTGTTTTTTATAACGCCCTGTGTGCATGAGGCCTTAGTCTCATTGTTTAGGAATCTCTTGATTTTTTTTTTTTTGTTAAATAGAATAACTGGCGACACTATCAAGCTGTCTGAGACGTGACAGGTTACACATGGATGGGATTATGACGCCGCAGAACATGACGAGCACTTGCGTGGCAGATAAAGCAGGTGAAACTGCATGGGCCAGTTGTAAATGGCTTTGAATTTGTTGGGTTTCTAATTACTGCACAATGACTTTATGGCCCCACAAAGATAATGAGAAATCATTACCCCTCCCGTTCACACAGCAGCCGAGGTCGGGCAGCGGTCGAGGCACTGCTAGGTGATAACGCCGGGGCATGCGGTCACAATCTCTGCTGGAGAGTGAACTGCACATTACACACTGAGCTACACGGCAGTCTTTGGAGAGTACCTGTCACTAGCTGGCTTTTCTGTTGTTTGTTTCATGGTGACATGGAGGCTAATGGAAATTGATATTATGTAACTGGAGAAGGAGAGGGAGGAGAAACCGTGTATCGCTGGTTTAAATGTATAACAAGTGCACCAAGACCTTCTTATTAAAGCGGTTGTAAACCAATGGGCATTTTTTTGTCTTCTTA
Organism: Lithobates clamitans; assembly: GCA_037952925.1. NCBI lineage: Eukaryota > Metazoa > Chordata > Amphibia > Anura > Ranidae > Lithobates > Lithobates clamitans. The sequence goes on from JBBGZY010000310.1 coordinate 3,276,772, forward strand.
CCCTGCAAGGTAATGCCATGATATGCTAGTATGCATCGCATACCAGCACATTATGTTAAACTTACCAGAAAAAGATGTTCTTACAGCGGCGAGATGTCAGAGCTGCAGGCACTCCCATCGTCACCCGTCTTGTTTCTGAGTTCGCAGACTCTGGCTCTGTGACTGGCCGGAGCTGCGATGACATCACTCCCGTGGGCCACAGGTTACGGCACAGGGCCCTGATAAAATGGCACGGGTGGCCGTTCCTTCAGAGTGTGTGCACCAGTGATGTCACTGGCTGAATGTACAGTTAATATCTCCAATGCCCATTTAGGAGATATTTACACTACCTATAGTTAAACCTTATAGGCAACAATAAAATCAGTCTGTATAAGGCATGCTTTTTATACTCACTGTGGAACCTAAGAGGTTAAGCCTCTGCATTGTGTAAAAAGGCTGTTTGATCCTGTCTTCTCTGATCCTTCCCTTCTTCCACTGTCCCCAATTCATCTGCTGATATAACAGCGCCTTGGGGGCAAGCTGCACATGCTCAGTTTGGTGTGTATTGCTAGAGGGTTTTGTTTTCTTGGGAGAGTGCATGTGATCAGATCAGGGCCAATCAGCATTGTCCAGACAGAGGGGCAGGGGTCATGCAGCCTCATAGGACACTAAGGGGAGAGTGAAAACTCTTCCTACAAGCTTTAACTAGACACTGATAAAAGTCACAAGACTCTAACTGCTGATGAAAAAAGGTATTTAGCAGTTTATATTTACTAAAACAATTGCATTTCCATGTTCTGTGTACTGTGGGAGACTAGATATAGTGAATGCAGGGTCCTGGGTTTAGTAACACTTTAAGTTAGGGGGTCATACAATCTGGTGAGTGTGTTTCCTCAAGGGGATCTGTGAAGAGGCACTGAATTCACAAGCACTGGAGTTTTGTCACAAAGTACAGAGTATATATGAACTTTGTGGATTAAATGTACTTTAGAGCAGAATAATAGCACTTTAGTTATTGGGAGAACGTTTGTTTCACCCTGGGCAGGTTCACCACTGTTCCAAGTTTTCTCCATTTGTGGATAATGGCTCTCACCATGTTTTGTTGGAGTCCCAAAGCTTTAGAAATGGTTTTGTAACACTTTTCAGACTGATACATGTCAATTACTTTGTTTCTCATCTGTTCTTGAATTTCATTAGTTTGCGGCATGATGTGTTGCTTTATGAAATCTTTTAGCGTGCTTTACTTTGTCAGACAGCTTCTATTTAAAGCAGAGGTCCAGCCCGTCCCTTTAAAAATTAAAAATCAGCAGCTACACATACTGTAGCTGCTGACTTTTAACATTAGGACACTTACCTGTCCTGGAGTCCAGCGATATTGGCATCACAGCCATTGCCGGTAAGGGAACACGAAAGTGTAACCTTTCAGCTTCATGCGCGAAGCGCGCTGCATCCTCTCACTGGCAGAAGGGGAGGGAGGAGAAAGGAGGAGGGAAACCGAGCTGTGACGTACTTCACTGCAGCCCGGTCTTTCTGGAAATGGGGACAGGGTACCTGTCAAAGGTATCTGCTCCCCCCGAAAAGTGCCATATGAGGCACCGGAGGGGAGGAATCAGATAAGCGGAAGTTCCACTTTTGGGGTGGAACTCCACTTTAAGTGATTTCTTGATTCAACAGGTCTAGCAGTAATCAGGCCTGGCTATGGCAAGTAAAATTTAACTCAGCTTTCCAAAAAATTTGGTTAATCCAAGTTCATTCATGATTTAGCAAGGGGAGGAGGGCAATTATTTTTTCACATAGGGCCAGACAGGTTTGGACAGCTTTTCCTTCCTTAATAAATTAAATAATTGAAGTTATTTAAAAACTGCATTTTGTATTAAAGTGGAGGGCCACCCTGGAAAAAAAAATCCCACCAAAAATCCTAAAAATTTTTTTTTTTAAATTTGGAAAAAAAATAAAATGTTATACTTACCTAAACCCTTGTTGCTAGGCCTCTTCCTATTCCACGGCGTGTTCTTCTCCTTGGTGAGAGGCCCCGTTGTCTTCTGGGAACTGTGTGTGTACCCAGAACACCATGGGGCCATCCACAGATCGACGCGCCGCTCGCGCGTGCGCAGTAGGAAACTGGCAGTGAAGCCGCAAGGCTTCACTGCCTGTTCCCTTACCTAGGATGGCGGTGCCGGGACCCGAGAGCCGAGGGACGGGTCGGCCTCGGGCGGCCGACATCGCGGGCACCCAGGACGGGTAAGTACTTATTTAAAGTCAGCAGCTACAGTGTTTGTGGTTTTTTAGCTGGCCAGAATCCTGCTTTAACTCAGGTTAACTTTGTGTAATATTAAAATTTGTTTGATGATCTGAATCAAGTGTCAAGTGTGACAAATATGCAAAAAAACTAACGAAAAAAAAAAAAAAATCAGGAAGGGGGCAAATACTTTTTCACAGCATTATACAGTATATCTATATATAGATTTCACTTTACGTGTTAGGCCTGCTTTAGCAGCTCATACTGTAGCATGTTACATAATAATTTGTCCCCTCTGGTGCAAAAAAAACACCATCCATATCAACATATTTAGGCAATCACGGTTTATAAGAAATAGTCAAGTTGGCAGGTACAGTGGTGTAATTAGGAGATTAATCAGAACAGAACAGCAGAACATTGTGTCCCAGAAGAGTCGGGTTATACCGGGCATCCGGAGACTTTAAACTTGAAGTTGGAGAAGCAGATATTTGGTAAAGTGTCACAGCCCAGGCTTCTCATCTTGTTCCCAACTCCTCTTCAAAGCATCAGTCTCATCTGCACTGATAGATTGTGGTTGTTTAATTAAAAGATAGCAGCACGGGAACCCAATTCTTCCTTGTCGGCAAGCTTTTATCCCATCTCCTTTCATTGCTGCGATCAGACTCGCCTCATAAGGATAGGAGATGCTAATTTGATTCTAGCTGAAATCTCTGACAGCCGATGTGCCAGAAAGAACGTATCTCGTCTCCTACACATCACGCCTCCAGTTCAGGTGTCACAGGCAGAGGACTGTGGGAGGGTGCAGTCATTGTTGTGATGAATGCAGATGCTGGGGGACCAGAAGCACAGGGGCTAATAGACAGGAAGGAGTAACAAAAACTGTATAAGTGATCCCCCGCGATACCAGGTGGGTAAATAATAAAGGTGACAAACAAGTAAATTATGAGAAATTGCATTCACAATACACGTAATAACAATGAAAAGTGATCTGCGCAGTTCCTCTAATGTCACAATGTGTATTATTAAGTGCAATAAACAAGTAAATCCAGAACAAATGTCCAAGTTTCAGTGTATTAAACAAGCAATGGTTTATTAAATACAAGTGGATGCTTACAACAAAAACAACTTCTGGTTTTGCGACTCATTCTGGGCACTCCCTACGCGTTACGTCACATGACTTCATCAGGGGACGATGAAGTCACGTGATGTAATGCGTAGGGTGTGGCTGGAGTGAGACACGGACTGGAAGTGATGTGAGAGGTGTTCTAACACTGCGTTTTTAACTCATTGCACTTTTTAATAGTTTTTGATGTAAGCATCCACTTGTCTTTAATAAACCATCGCTTGTTTAATACATGTTACACTATGGGAGGCATTTATCTATTCCATTGCTATATGTGAACCAGAGCCCTTAGTGATACATTAAGAGCCTAGTACCTGGAGCCTGGAGGTTGGATATCGTCTGTACCCATATGTGTCCTTGAGGCTGATTATTCACTGCATAGAGGTGAGAGTTCTGTGAGCACTGAGCAGTTGTGTGAAGGCACGGGAATATATCATTTTGTTGGTGGAAGTTTATCTTAAGAGGACTTTGCTTATTCATCCACTGACATTTGGACATTTGTTCTGGATTTACTTGTTTATTGCACTTAATAATACACATTGTGATATTAGAGGAACTGTGCAGGTCACTTTTCTTTTTCAGTAGACATTGTACGGCACTTATTAAAATTATTATTATTATTATTATATAGGGTTTATATAGCGCCAAAAATTTGCACAGCACTTTACAACATGAGGGCAGACAGTACCGTTACAATACTATTTAATACAAGAGGAATCTGAGGGCCCTGCTTATTAGAGCTTACAATCTATACACTTGACAACAAAAAATACTATAAAAAGCAAATGACAATGCTACACTTAAAGTAGATGTAAAGCCAAACTAAATGGCATTTGGTTTTCTAAAGCTTTCTGTACGAAAAAAATTGCCCTTTTTAAAAAAAAAATGAAATACTAATTTAACATTTCCTTTAAGTGAACATCTCTGCATTGCTAATCTCCTTTGCCAGCTTTTCAGCCACTACCCATGTTTATAGATATCTGAATGACATTCCTCATGTTCCCTGACTACAGTGAATCATACCTGTGTAACGTGTGTTAAAACAGCCACTTATTGTCTCCCTTAGAAAGCCCATGTGACAAGACGGCAATGCAGGAAAACAATTGGGAGACAGTGACAGAGTGTTGTCACCCTATAAATGAAAGTTCCTGATCAAGGACCCTCATGATAGAATTACTAATTATTTAACTGAAAGCTGCAGATTAAAAAATGAAGAAAATAGATGTGAAATTTAGATATTAGTGATTGGGTTACTTTCTCTTTAGTTCAGAATTAACACTGAATTCTGCACAGTTACAAAAAATTAAAGTGATACTAAAGTCTCGTTTTTTTTTCTTTAAAAATAACAAACATGTTATACTTACCTCCCACGTGTAGTGGTTTTGCACAGAGCAGCCCCGATCCTCCTCTTCTTAAGGTACCTCGCCGATGCTCCTGGCCCCTCCCTCTTGCTGAGTGCCAAGCAGCTGGCTATGGGTGCACCTGAGCAGAGTCACAGCTCCCTGTGTTCATTCTGACACGGAGCCCCAGCTAGGCCAGCCCCCTCTCTCTCCTTATTGGCTCACTGACTTTTATTGACAGCAGTAAGAGCCAAAGCTGCCCACTGTGTGTCTCAGCCAATCAGGAGGGAGAGTCCAGGACAGCCGTGTCTCTAGTGCAACATCGCTGGATTGAGATGGGGCTCAGGTATATATTAGGGGGCTGCTACACACAGAAGGTTTTTTATCTGCATAGAATGCATTAAGATAAAAAAACCTTCTGCCTTTAGAACCACTTTAATGCTCGTTTTTCCAGAGGATGATACCTTTCTCCAGTGACCTACAGGGACAGCATGTAGTCCGTTCCTCTTCTATCCAGCATTGGAATGCAAGCATGTAATGCTACATGATTACATACAATGCAGGACCAGGCCAGAGTATACCGGGGAAGTCTATCTCCTGCTGACATCTATGTAAGCAGGCATTGTTTCTCTTACTGACCACCAATGTAAGGAGCATTCTTCCCTCACTGACACCAATATGCAGGGCATTCTTCCCTCCACTGTAGGGGGACATTCTTTATATAACTGACCACCAATGTAAGAGGCATTCTTCCCTCACTAAACACCAATGTAAGGGGGCATTCTTTCTCCAACTGACCTCCAGTGTAAGGGGCATTCCTCCCTCTGACACTAGTGTAAGGGGGCATTCTTTTTTCTGAATGAACACCAATGTAAAGGGCATTCTTCCCTCACTGACACCAGTGTAAAGGAGCTTTCTTCCCAATGACCCCCAGTGTAAGGGGTATTCTTTTCTCATGGGCAACAATGTCAGGGGCATTCTTCCTTCCACTGTGTCACGATCAGGGGTCAGGCTCTAAGACCAGTTTCTATAGCAGTAGTGGAACTACCACCATGCAGCAGGATAGGTACTGTCAGGAACTGGGCCCGAATCTGGGACCTCTTCGGTGTCTGGCGTTGACTCGTCCCACTGAGCTATCTGGGATGCTGGACAGCTTCCTGCCTGATCTATTGGACAATCCTATCTGATCCATTGGACAACCATGCCTTGTGTCTTGCTTGCTGTTGAACCTTGAACTCCTTGCTCCTCCCATGAACTTCCTATATAAGCCTTGTCTCAGCACTTCCTCTTTGCCAGGTTATTGTGCCTTCTCAGCCAGTGCCTTGCTCTTGTCTTCTCTGCTGCCTCTGGGGCTTGGGGGAACTTTATGGACATAGAATTTGCCCACAGTAATAGTATCCAAACAAGAAATAAGTCTGCTCCTATCGATATGGAGATGGTCCATGGTTCACCCTTAATTTCAGGACCTGTTACCCATGAAACAGTCCCTTTGGTACTGCAATTTGAGGCTAACCATCATGAGACCATCAGTTTTCAGCTGATTACATCACCCAAATTTCTTGTCATCCTGAGCATTCCTTGGTTTTCCACCCATAATCCCTCCATCAACTTGGAAACATGGATTATAAACTTTACCTCCCCCCATTGCGAGGAATTCTGTAGAGAACCTTGTCAAACAAGTTCTTTGCCGATCAAGGAATCACAGGTGGATGTTGTTACTATGCAGTCATATGACAACCTGCCTCCGTGATATCATGAGTTTCGGGATGTCCATGATAAGAAGAATGCCGAACAGTTACCTCCTCATTGCCCATATGATTGCCCCATTGAACTGCTCCCAGGGGCTGAAATACCTTTTGGTCGCCTTTTCAATCTTTCAGAACCTGAATTAAATGTTCTCAGGGAATGGATTGATGACAATTTAGTGAAGGGCTTCATTAGAACCTCAACGTCTCCTGCAGGGGCAGCCTTGTTCTTTGCTGCAAAGAAAGATTCCACCTTGCATCCATGCATTGACTACCGGCACCTTAATAAAATCACTATTAAAAAACGTTATCCACTTCCTTTAATCTCTGAAATGTTGGAAAGACTCCACTCTGCCAAAGTCTTCACAAAACTAGACTTAAGGGGGGCATATAACCTCATCCGCATGTGTCAAGGAGATGAATGTAAAACCGCCTTTAGAACCAGATATGGCCATTTTGAGTCCCTGGTTATGCCTTTTGGCCTCTGCAATGCCCCTGTCACTTTCCAACACTTCATCAATGATGCTTTTCAAGACCTATTGGACCAGTTTGTGATTGCTTATCTGGATGATATTCTCATCTTTTCTAATAACCTGGAGGAACATCGCAAACATGTTTGCACTGTCTTTGAAAGGCTAAGGAAGAACCAACTTTATGTTAAATTTGAGAAATGCGAGTTTGAACGAACCTAGATGCAGTTCTTGGGATATATTATTTCTCCTAAAGGAGTAAGCATGAATCCTGAGAAGATCAAAGCAGTTGTTGATTGGCCTGCCCTTAGAAATGTGAGAGATACAACAATTTGTTGATTTTGCCAACTTCTACAGAAAATTCATAAGAAACTTCTCTAAAGTGATAGCACCAATTACACAGCTGACAAAGAAAGGTATGCCCTTTGTGTGGTCAGCTGAGGCACAGACTGCTTTTATTAAGCTAAAGACTCTTTTCACTTCTGCACCAATATTGGTACATCCCGATCCTGAAGTTCCTTTTATAGTGGAAGTGGTTGCCTCAGGCTCTACTGTGGGAGCTATCCTTTCTCAGCAAAAAGGAGAAAAGATGCAGCTTCATTCTTGTGTGTATTTCTCTCTCTTAATGTCATCAGGCAAAAGAAATTATGACATCGGGAATAAGGAGTTACTGGCAATTAAGGAAGCCTTTTCTGAATGGAGGCATCTGCTGGAAGGGGCTAAGCATCCAGTAACTGTTCTCACTGATCATAAAAATCTAGAATTCATTTGTTCTGCCAAGAGCATGTCTTCTAGACAAGCACGTTGGTTACTGTTCTTTTCCAGGTTTAATTTTATCATCTCGTATCGACCTGGGTCAAGGAATGGTAAGGCTGATGCATTATCAAGGATGTTCACTGAACCATGCCAGGAAGACAACCCTGAATGTACTATCCTGCCTCAAAAAAACTTCATAGGGGTCACGGGTTTCAAGACATTCTTGAGTCTCCTAAAGGAGGGGTATGAAAATGACTCTCTTCTCAATCATCCGCCTACGGGTATTAACCTTGTGTACAAGAATGGCTTTTGGACTCATGCACTTAGTCTCTATGTACCTGAATCTGCTCAGATTGAAGCCCTCAAGTTGGTTCATTACTCAAAACTTGCTGAGCATTTTGGGTTTTCCAAAACAGAAGAGCTCTTGTCACGTTCCTTTTGGTGGCCCAGCTATAAGAAAGATGTCAAACACTATGTGGCCTCATGCCTGACCTGTGCACGCACTTAGACTCCCCGAGCTTCTCCTTTGGGGTTGCTCCAGCCACTCCCTGTTCCATTAAGACCATGGGGCTCAATTTATATGGATTTTGTGGTAAAATGACCTCCCTCAAAAGAAATGACTACTATCTTGGTCGTTGTTGACTGTCTCACTAAGAAGGCTCATTTTATACCTGTTAAGGGGGTACCTTCAGCTGAACAAACTGCTGAGTTAATGGTTTGAGAAGTATTTAAAATACATGGAATTCCTGACAATGTGGTTTTTGACAGAGGAGTACAGTTTACTTCAAAATTTTGGAAAAACTTTTGCTCAGCCTTAGGTGTAACAGTTAATCTGTCTTTTGCTTTTCATCCCCAGTCTAATGGTCAGACCGAGAGGACCAATCAAACCCTGGAGCAGTATCTTCGATGTTTTGTCAGTTATATTCAGGATGACTGGGTGAATTATCTTCTACAGCAGAGTTTGCATATAACAATTCTAAACATAGCTCCACTTCTAAAAGTTCTTTTTATTTAAACAACAGGTATCATCCAGTTTTTATTCCTGTTCTCCCTATCTCAACTTCAATTCCTTCTGTTACCAACAGATTAACTACTCTGCAGGAGATTCAGGAGAAATTGATCGAAACTTTAAGGGAGGCTCGGGAATGTTACAAGAAGTCTGCTGATAGACATGGCAGATCACTTCCTACCTTTAATGTTGGTAACAAAGTTTGGTTATCAACCAAAAATTTGAAGGTCCGTGTTCCGTCTGCAAAGCTGGGCCAGAAGTTTGTAGGACCATTTAAGATTTCTGCTCAAATCAATCCGGTTACCTTTCGCTTAAAACTTCCTGATATCTGAAAAACAGGATGAATTTTCATACTATCACTACTTAAGTGATAGTGGTGGGGCAAACCTGAGGACCGCTACCTGGTATTAGCACGCAGCTAAATCCATGTCCACCTTCAGGAGCACTGGTTAGTACTTAGACTCCGCACCTCAGATGAGCCTGTGTCATCTGCCAGGGTGACTGCCTGTGTACCTATCCTGCTGGTCGGTGGTAGTCCTGCAACTGCTATAGCAACTGGTCTTCAAGCCTGACGCCTGATCGTGACAGGTACACAAGCAGTCATCCAGGTGAATGACGTGGGCTTATCTGAGATACTTAGTCTAAGTACTAACTGGTGTTCACTAGAGCTCCTGATGGTGAAGATGGATTTTGCTGCTGATGTTATTACCAGGTCTCGGTTCTCACCAGGAGGTGAGCAAGCCGGGGTCCTGCAGTAGTTAAGCAGTTAGGGATCAAACAGAAGCATAATCAGTAATCAAGCCCAAAAGTCAGTAACGAGTAGTTGCAGGTTGGGATCAGGCAGAAGCGTAGCCGAGGAACAAGCCAAGGGTCAATAACGAGTGGTAGAAAAATATAGACGGCACCAGGTAAGACAGGAGCAAGATATTGGCTGGAGAGAGCACAATAATCTGGCAAACAGGAAGTGCAGAGACATGGCTTAAATCAGGAAGTTCATGGGAGGATCAAAGAGTTCAGGGTTCAAGACAGGATCATTCAATGAAGCTCAGCAAGATGAGACATTGCCTGACACAGCAGAGATTCCGGCTTCATATCCAGGCCCTGAAACACTGACCACCAATGCAAGAGGTATTCTTCCCCTTCCTGACATCAATGTAAGATGGCATCCCTCCCACTGACAACCAATATAAGGGGCATTCTTCAATCACAGACTTCAATGTAGGGGGCATTCCATTTCCAACCACTGACCATCAGTGTAAGGAACATTCCTCTTACTGACCACCGATGTAAGGCAGCGTGCTTCCCACTGACCACCAATATAAGGAACATTCTTCCTCCCCCTGACCAGCCAGCCACACATCATGTTACTATCACTTGTGTAAAAGATTTACGGGTGACGCTCTGTCAGTAACATTCTAGCCTTTTTGCACTGGGTGCTTAAAGTGCACTCTCTCTGGGACAGTATACGTTGAGCCAAACAGACAGAAAATTTGTGTGACATCTGTCAACTCCTTTAGCCGTTGGTCACTGGTGCACAGTAGGTAAACTGGCGCTTTGGCCTCTTTGCCCCTAGCCTTGGTGTGCCTTATGTGATTGCAATGATGTCTGATTTGCTTGTGCGATAACAAGGTTAGACAGTGATAAGAGTATTGCAAAAACAAAATCTGATTCCAGCCTGTGTGGTGGAAAAAGTCTTTGTGAAATGCCAAGCCTTACAGATAAATTTCTGCTTTGCTAACAGTCAGTACATTTTTTTTGCAGTGAAACATTCAACCTTGTCCAATGAAGTGAGGGCAATTTTCCAGAAACAATGAAACATTCCTCTTTCCCGCAGTACAAAAGTTAATTGACTGACTTACTGCTTGTTCTGTTATTTTTTATTTTAATAAAAGGTAAAAACATAAAAATTGCCAATAAAAATGTTAAAATAAGTTGTTACAATTTTGAAGCATAAGGTGCCACCAGGACTGGCCGGGGTGTCAGTCCCACTTGTCCATCTTGCAGAAAAATATTTATGAGAGAGGAATGGAGATTGTAACACTATCTTAAGCACGATTTCCCTAAAATCATTATACTAAAATATACTTTACAAGTTTTATTGAATACATTTTTGGCATGTCACAATATGCAGCAATAGTTTTTGTTTTTTTTAAATCCAAATTTTATAATTAACAACATGTCCTTGAACTCCAGTTCAGTGACTTTGTATAAACTGAGATGTCACCAGTCTGCTGCAGGCAGGGGAAAGCATTTTCTCAGTCTCCTCTCCCCATTAAGAGTCTGCAGCAAGGGCTGAACTGTGTCATACATTTGTGAACACTGCACTGTGGAAAGGAGAGTTAGAACACCTGTCAGGTTTTTATTGCTGTGTGACTTTCCCTTTCCCCATGACACCCACACCCTCTCATTCCTTGTTTTGATGTCAATAGAACAGGATATGAGATGTGTCCAAAGTGGATAAAGCAAGACAAAATTGAAAAAGTTCTGACTGCTACCTACTCTATCAAATACTAAACACGTTTTGGCTGGAAATAGGCTTTTAGCCTACCAGCATCACAAAGGCCGTAATTTAGCAAATTGCAATATCGCATACAAAGTGCTAAATAGTGCTTAAGACATAGGTATAAGCGGTAAAAATGTTGTTAAATTTCATCTGCAATTGATCCCAATGCATTTTTTAGAACTTTTATGTAAGTAAAGATCTCCATTTTGGTCACCCCTCTAGGAGTAAGAAATTTTGCTATGGGTATTTATGGTGAAGTGTACTGGAATCAATTGGAGGCAAATTTAGCAGAAATTAAATTAGAATTTCAGGATAAAGCTAACTACTCTTAAAAATAACAACCCCCGCCCCCTCCTAATACCTATTCTGACTAACATGTGTAAGAAAGATCTGTATACTTATCTATTTTCACCTGATCTGGCTCCCCTGTTTCAGTCACTGGTGGCTGCAGGGGAGAGGAGGGAGCACCAACAACGGATGGGTCATAGTAAGCCTGTGGGCAAAGTCACCGATCCTAGGCATTGCTAGTCCTTGTTGAGCGCTTTCTTACATAGGTTAGTCAGAATAGGTGTTAAGAGGGGGAAAAGAGCATTTTAAGATTAGAAAGGCCTTTTCCTGGAATCCTAGTTTAAAATAACATATGAAATGAATGGTTAAAAGGCTATTCTAACATGCCTTAAGTGTACTTTAAGGTCTCATTGACACATGAGCATAGGACTATTTGCTGTTACCCATGGGATACACAGCATGGTTCCCTGCTATTAAGCCGGCCATGCATGGATCGAAATTTGTCTGGTTCAGCCCAATTTTAATCCATGTATGGGCACCCTGGCTGTATCAATTGACTTGTGTACAACCAGCCTGTCGGGTTTTTCCTGCATGAGTAATGCTGCCAGCTATAGCAACACTAATAATTGTGTTCTGCTGGCAGGAAAGGCTCCCCGCACTTCCCACCAGCAGAACACAATATCACTGCAAGAGGGATTCCCCCATAAACACTGACTGTGTTGATGAGGCAACGGAGCAATTTTCTTTCCTTCCACCCATGGTGGAAGTTAAGAAAATTGCATAAGCTATGGCCTGCCCTAACTGTGGGTGAGAAGCCCCATTGAAAGCAATGGGAATCTGGCAGCACCTGCAGCTATTTTGCGGCTGTTCACATGTATTTGCTCATTCAGTGATTACCTGCAGATGATCGGTCCTGAATGCAGACTGTCTGCTTTTAATAGGGGCTTTTAATGGGAATCCTGTTGTATCTCCTGCTGGTAATCATAAACGGGCCCCATTTGCAAGTGTGAATGGGGCCTTACGAGTCTTATAAGCTGTTGCACCTTGATGAACCACATTAAAAGCTAAAATATCAGATTGGGAGTCCGGACTCTTTTCTTAACACAAAGTGTTACAGCAAATCTTGTTAAGTATCAAAGTGCTGCATTTTCCATAAAAAAGCCTTAAGAAAGAAGTAAAATATAAAAAAAAAAAAAAAAACACAATTTGGTATCACAAAGTAATGGGGAAGGCAACATTTAGCAGTTGGTGTATTTCAGCTTTTACTAGTTGAATTTTAATTGTTTGAGACTCAGATAAATTCTTGCTCATTGTCATTGTTTTCTAACCGAGGATTAAAACTGAAACTCAATAAAAGAGAAAAAGAATATATTCAAGCATTGTGCGTACAGCGTTAAAATTTGTAGCCCACCAGCAGATGGGATAATGAAGGTTTTGCCTCGCGTTCGTCTTGAAAATTTCTCTCTAGAAAGCTTTTTATTAAGCCATCCAACCAATGGACCTTCTACTGCATGGCCCCCGTCCCATTTTCCATCCACATCAATCCTTAGAGCCAAGCGCTCGACTACTCTTCCAAAGTGGTCCCAAGTCTCAGAGTTAAACGGACTTCAGAAACATCTGCTCACTCTCTCCATTTTCATGTACAAATTGCCCGCTTGCCTATAAATAAATTATAAGGTAATTTAATTGTGTATGTTCTTGGTTACGGCACTGTTTGCTTCTCAGAAATTTTTAAACAACAGATGAATGGCTTTCTGTGCCGGAGTCGGGCTTGTTGTCCTCTAGAGGGGAGCAATTAAAGGCTTGCTGTTAGTTACAGATATATTCATCCACCAAGCAAAGTGCCGGTCCCATCTGCTCAATCTAGGATTGTAGCTTTCTCCTGCAACAGGAATGCGGATGAGATGCTGATACGACAACCCGGTGGACAATCAACTTTTATGATAGTAGTAACGTTCCTGATTTATATTGGAGTGGCCAAGCTGATGTTCTAGTCGAGTCTCTGGGGAGATAGAGTGTAGCAAGGATAAGGTTTTATCTTGACTGGAAAAGGTCTGGTGTGAAGTCAAGGTCATCAAACCAGGGATCATAATCGAGGTTGGATACCTGTGAAAAGGTAGGTAGTATGTTGGCTGCAACTCAGTACCTGGTGTTCTCTGCAGGCTGTAGTCCTGTGGGTTAAAAGGAATTGTTTCATGAAATGAATGTATCATATTTTTGAAGGTAAATGCTATTTTTAATCCATTTGTCAAAATTTATTATAAAATTTTTTGGCCTAAAAGCTTTGTATTAAAGTAGAACTAAATGCAAAACTTTTTTTTTTTCACTTTGTAAGGGAGGGTTAATAGCCATACCAAACCTTCAGGTCTGGTATGGCTATTAAGGGGAACCCCGGCCAAAATGTAAAAAAAAAAAAAATGACGTGGGGTCCACCCAAAAATCCATACCAGACCCTTATCCGAGCACGCAACCTGGCAGGCTGCAGGAGAGGGGGGACGAGACAGCGCCCCCCCTCCTGAACCGTACCAGGCCATATGCCCTCAACATTGGGAGGGTGCTTTGGGGTAGCCCCCCAAAACACCTTGTCCCCATGTTGATGGGGACAAGGGCCTCATCCCCACAACCCTTGCCCGGTGGTTGTGGGGGTCTGCGGGCGGGGGACTTATCGGAATCTGGAAGCCCCCTTTAACAAGGGGACCCCCAGTTCCGGCCCTCCCCCCTGTGTGAAATGGTAAGGGGGTACAAAAGTACCCCTACCATTTCACAAAAAACTGTCAAAAATGTTAAAAATGACAAGAGACAGTTTTTTAATAATAAATGAAAGGAACAGCGCTCACAACAGAAGAATTGGATTGGAAGCTATCGCTGCTGTAAAAAAGTGTAAACTTGAAAAGATAATAATAAACGGTTACAGCGCTGATAGACGTGATTATACAATAAAGTGCTATGTGCTAAAAATATACATTAAATATTAGCTGTATTCCAAACACAACTGCTGGTCACCACAGTGTATGTGATGTGTGAGAAAACAACTAGTGTTACCCAATTAGAAAAACAACCTAAAAATACTCTGACAGAAACCAATAAATGGTTAAAAATAAAATACAAGTGAACTCTAATCACAATACAAAAGTGCAAAATATGGAGAATAGTCCCAAAATAAATATCTGGCACCAGCTGGGCATGGAAGACTCAGACAGACAGCTTAATGATGGCCCAACGGCTCCTCAATCAAAAAATGTCAGTCCGTATCTATGATCCAACAACAGGTGCTTCTAAAGTGGATAAATGGATGTTTTAGCTGATATTTCAAACAGTGGAGCCATGGATCTTGTAATCGGTCACCCAAAATAGAAAGAGGAAAAATATATGGTGAAGTACTGCGGGATGTAAGAGCCAATTGCGCTACAAACCGCTACTCACGCTTTCCCTGGTTGCAGTCAGGCATGTCAGGCATATCAGATGCTTCCGCGATCGCCGCTTGGTAGCGTGCGTTCCACGGAGCCAGGAAGATGAAAAAGCGTCACTTGGTTGTGTGAAGGCCGGATGTGACGTCGACGCGTTTCGCCCCTCCTCCAGGGCGTCATCAAAGGACTCAATCCTTTGATGACGCCCTGGAGGAGGGGCGAAACGCGTCGACGTCACATCCGGCCTTCACACAACCAAGTGACGCTTTTTCATCTTCCTGGCTCCGTGGAACGCACGCTACCAAGCGGCGATCGCGGAAGCATCTGATATGCCTGACATGCCTGACTGCAACCAGGGAAAGCGTGAGTAGCGGTTTGTAGCGCAATTGGCTCTTACATCCCGCAGTACTTCACCATATATTTTTCCTCTTTCTATTTTGGGTGACGATTACAAGATCCATGGCTCCACTGTTTGAAATATCAGCTAAAACATCCATTTATCCACTTTAGAAGCACCTGTTGTTGGATCATAGATACGGACTGACAGTTTTTGACAATTCCTTTATTTAAATGCTTCTTCTATCTTCTTTCTTCTATCTTCTATCTTTCTTCGGTTTCTTCCTCCATCTTCATCTTCTTCTTCTTCTGGTTTTTCTGGTTCTTCCTCCGGTGTTCTCGTCCGGCATCTTCCTCCGCGGCGTCTTCTTATCTTCTTCTCCTCGGGCTGCTCCGCATCCATGATGGCATGGAGGGAGGCTCCCGCTGTGTGACGCTTCTCTCTTCATCTTTTTCTCTTCATCTTCTTCTCTTCATCTTCTTGTCTTCATCTTCTTTTCGGGCCGCTCCGCATCCATGATGGCATGGAGGGAGGCTCCCACTGTGTGACGCTTCTCCTCTTCTGACGGTTCTTAAATACTGGGGGGGCTGGGCCACCCGGTGACCCCGCCCCCCTCTGACGCACGAGGACTTGACGGGGACTTCCCTGTGGTATTCCCATTGACGTCAGAGGGGGGCGGGGTCACCCGTTACGTAACCCCGCCCCTTCTGATGTCACGGGGAATGCCACAGGGAAGTCCCCGTCAAGTCCCCTGCGTCAGAGGGGGGCGGGGTCACCGGTGGCCCCGCCCCCGTTATTGAAGAACCGTCAGAAGAGAAGCTTCACACAGCGGTAGCCTCCCTTCATGCCATCAGCGATGCGGAGCGGCCCGAAAAGAAGATAAAGAGAAGAAGATGAAGAGAAGAAGATGAAGAGAAAAAGATGGAGAGAAAAAAATGAAGAGAGAAGTGTCACACAGCGGGAGCCTCCCTCCATGCCATCATGGATGCGGAGCGGCCCGAGGAGAAGAAGATAAGAAGACGCAGGAAGGTGCCAGATAAGAACACCGGAGGAAGAACCAGAAGAACCAGAAGAAGAAGAATATGGAGGAAGAAACTGAAGGAAGATAGAAGATAGAAGATAGAAGAAAGAAGAAGCATTTAAATAAAGGAATTGTCAAAAACTGTCTCTTGTAATTTTTTGCATGTTTGACAGTTTTTTTGTGAAATGGTAGGGGTACTATTGTACCCCCTTACCATTTCACACAGGGGGGAGGGCCGGGATCTGGGGGTCCCCTTGTTAAAGGGGGCTTCCAGATTCCGATAAACCCCCCGCCCGCAGACCCCCACAACCACCGGGCAAGGGTTGTGGGGATGAGGCCCTTGTCCCCATCAACATGGGGACAAGGTGTTTTGGGGGGCTACCCCAAAGCACCCTCCCAATGTTGAGGGCATGTGGCTTGGTATGGTTCGGGGGGCGCTCTCTCGTCCCCCCTCTTTTCCTGCGGCCTGCCAGGTTGCGTGCTCGGATAAGGGTCTGGTATGGATGTTTGGGGGGACCCCACACTGTTTTTTTTTTTTAATTTTGGCGCAGGGTTCCCCTTAAAATGCATACCAGACCTGAAGGTTTAGTTTTAAATGACTTTTTTTCCTTTGAAATGTCATTTTTCTGTCAGACTGTTCTAAACAAGGGAAACATGCGCCCCTTTACAGACATACTATAGACACCCCCAGGTACGAAATTTAAAGAGATTTTACACTTTTATTGTTTCACTTTAAGCATTATTAAAATCACTGCTCCCAAAAAAACGGCCGTTTTTAAAACTTTTTTTTGCATTGATCCATGTCCACTGGGGCAGGACCCAGGTCCCCAAACACTTTTTATGACATTAACTTGCATATAAGCCTTTAAAATTAGCACTTTTGATTATTCATGTTCGTGTCCCATAGACTTTAACGGTGTTCGCGCGTTCGAACAAATTTTTTGCCTGTTCGCAAGTTCTGGTGCAAACCGCACAGGGGAGTGTTCGGCTCATCCCTACTGCTTACCATTATGCCTGTGGTTGGTGCAGGAATCATGTCTGCTGTGGTTAGATGCTGGAGGCCTCCAAAATTACCTAGTTTTTCATATTTTCTCCACTTCGCTCTGCGATTTTGAAACCAAATCTTGAATTTAAAGATAATAGAACAGAACACAATTAGTCAACTTGATAAAAAATATTACTGTACATCAGAAAGTAGAGGCTTTTACAATAGTAACCAAGATGGTTCAGTATGTTTGTGCTCCTGAAGTGTAGTCATGTGATTGAATAAGGCCAGCAAAATACTACACACAGCCTATTTAACTACGTAATAATGTAACAGTGTTGACCAGACTAATATGCCATTAATTTACTATTACTATAATATAGCTATCACTATACTATATAAATCGTAATTTGTTTCATTTAGGCATGCCAAATTTGTAGTGTTTCGCCTATAATCCTCTTCTTCCAGACAATTCCGGGCAATACTGCGGACTAGCGGAGGTGCAGCAATGGGGAGCTAATCACACTCTTCTGCAGAGTTCAATGCTGTTAATCTAATGCTGGGAGCTAGCTGACAGGAGGAGAGAACAAAGTAAGGAGAGTAAGAACCTTATTATTGTGCTGCTGTTCCTTTATTGTGCAGTCAGCAAGCTAGGGTAAATCAGGGACCACAATGAAGTTCTTTACTGCGGCGGAGAACTAAGAGGTCAGATTCTTATTATGCAGTGTGACAGCAACATGTGAATAATGATACTGGCTAAACAGAACTGAAAATGCTATGGCAGATAATATTATTCATATACTGTATACTGTACAGTATGTGTATGGAAGCCTACATTGTATAAAATAGCTAAATACATTCTATTTGCATCGAAACAAACGGTGTTCAAATTATTACATTTGGTTTCTTTCAACAAGCAGCCACATCCTGTCCCATGCCAGTACTGTATGCTATAGAGAGGACCCTTGCTCTCTGTATGGAAGCAGTAGTCTCTCTGCCTAGGTTTGACACTCCCTCTGCTGACTCAGAGCTAAAGCTCTCCATTATTAGCAGAGAGCATGAGCTTAGCTGTTGGCAATGCTTAAAGTGGTTAAAAACCCTTAAAGTGGTTGTTAAGGCATTAAGATAAAAAGCCTTCTGTGTGCAGCAGCCCCTTTTAGCCCCCCTAATACTTACTTGAGCCCATCTCTATCCAGCAATGTTGCAGCAGTGTCTCGTCTGCCTGGGACTCCCCTCCTCATTGGCTCCGCTGCTGTTAATCAGTCAGTCAGACAATGAAGAGAAAAAGGGGGCGGGGTGGGGCCGGCTCCATGTCTGAATTAACACAGGGAGCTGTGGCTCAGCTTGGGTGCCCCCATGGCAAGCTGCAGGGGGCACTCAACAGGAGGGAGGGGCCAGAAGCACCAAAGAAAGACCCGTGAAAAGGAGGATCTGGGCGGCTCTGTGCAAATCCACTGCACAGGGCAGTTAGGTATAACATGTTTGTTATGTTTAACTAAGAAAAACAAGGCTTTACAATCACTTTAAATATACTCAGTGAAATGACCAATCTCAGCTGTATTTGTTTATCTGCAGCCATCTCTATGCTACATCCATTTAAAGTCCAGAATTTACGGTCTTCTTCTAGCGGCAGGGGGCGGGGATTTGATGTCACACTTTGCACAGCTCAAAGAGAGCTGACTCTCATCTGGGACCTGAATAGAGGGAATGGACACACTCCCCTCTACAAAGTCTCATTGGAAAACATGCACAACTGAGGCTGTCAATCACAGGCTGTGTGCTGGAGGCCCTCTCCCCCATCCCCTGTCCGCACAGCCTGTCACAAATGACTCATGCAGACAGCAGAGGAAGAACACTGCAGACAGAAATCATACTCAGTGCTTTGGATTGAGGCAAGTACACACTATAGAAGGATTTAAAAATTGAGTGAGGGGGCGCTGTACACAAGTAAATAGTATAATTCTAAGTAATAGTAAACTGTGACATTCAAAAAATATTTTGTATCATACACAATCAAAAAACACATTAATCAAAGTGTCTAAAAACATAAAGTGCATCAAAAGCTTCAGGTAGGTGGAACGCACGCCAGCTCCAGGGTTTGAGCGGCGGCCATCCCCACTATTGTAAGAAGCAGGCATTTCCAGTGCTGGAGCCAGCATAATTTATGTAAGCAGCACATTGAAGAGTCAAGAATATTCATTTATAAGGACACACTGTCTGAACTTTATCTGAGGTACTTTGACCATTTGATGCACTTTATGTTTGTATGCACTTTGAATAATGTATTTATTGATTTTGTATGTTACAAAATATTTATTGAACATGACAGATTAGTATTACTTAGGATTGTACTATTTACTTGAGTATAGCACTCCCTCGCACAGTTTTATTCATTTTTTTTATACACATATAAGTTGATTGGCGCAAGGTTTATTTATTATTTATAGAAGGATATACTTTCCTTATTTTTCATGTCCATGTATTATCAGATCTCTGCAGAGAGACCACTGCTTCCACAACAGAGCAAGGGTCTCTCTCAGCAGCATGCTTGGCAGGGCCCAGGCTTTTCTATTTAAGCTGTGACTGCTTTAATTATTTCCCTGAATTCAGTCTTACAACAGCTTAAAAATCCTCACACCATTCATGCGATTCGTCATGGCAATAATAAATGCCCTTAGTGTGCAAAAGAAAAAAATAATGGATTTGTTTTTTTTTAAAGACCACAAGACACGGAAAAAAATTGAGAGATTTACACAGGAATTGGCCCTGAAATTACAAATCAATCAATGTAATGAATGATTAATATTGCCTCATATCATTTATACATATTTTTATTAGATTTGGTGGATGTTGAAAAGAATTTATAGCCTTCATGTCTGGAGTTCAGTGAAATATTTACGCAGGAGCACTGTGACTTTCATTGGAGAGTTCTGGTGCCGTGCCATTTTGATAAAGCAATAATCGAGAGGAAAGCATACAGAGGATATCGTTCTGTTATATAATATTGTCAGGAGTGGGAGTGGGATTGTCATGTGGCCATTGAGAACCTAGAAAGTCTATAGTTCCTGGTCCCATGTCTCTTATTTTCTTTTGCAGCAAGCCTTCAGTCTCTAGCCAAGGGCCTCATCCACATGGGCAGAAAAAATAATACTTTTAGAAGTATATTTCTTTTTTTTGGCCAAGGTGTCCATGCACATGGTGGCATTTAGATGTATATTACAGAGCACTGTTTAAAGGTATAAACAAAATGCCCCAAACCTGCATTCAGAGAGAAGTGCACTGGCATAATTTATGCATATGCGCACAAGAACACGCATAAACACGTGCACAATTTCAGTCTACTGACTAGAACAAATGAATATTCACACCACTAGAATGAAATTACAACACACATGCATATGTGCATCAAAATGCGTAAGAGTATTTTTTTTCAGCTTCTGACAGAAATGGGATTATTTTATTATGCCCATGTGCATGCACCTGTTACATGTCCCCAGACTCCGATCATTGTTTCTACTAGTTTGTTCACACCAGGGCTTTTTTTCAGCTGGAACTTGGTGGAACTCAGTTCCACCACCTCTGGTTCAGGCAGCGCATCCCTAAATTCTGTACTATGTACCAAGCGCACCCTGCAACTCTGCACGTAGCGCACCCCTAAACTCTGTACAATGTACCAAGCACACCCCTAAACTCTGTACTATGTACCAAGCACATTCAAGACTTAACTAACCCCTGCACATAACTAACCCCTATGAGGAGGGGAGTTTTAGGGGGTTGTGGTTGAGTTCCTTCACCTATTTTCTGAGAAAAATAGCCCTGGTCTTGACACTCCTTTCTAACATTACATGTAGCATTATGTGCAGCCCTTTGGTAATGTGACCCCCCAGTCAGATGTACCCCCCAGTCACATGCAAACCCCCCCAAAAGTCCATGTACCACACACACAGCAAGGTTCTGTCCCCTCACAGCTTAGTCAGCACATCCTCAGCTCAGCAGTCACACGGCTGCACACAGACAGCTAACTGGAATTGGCTCTGCCTGCACCACGGAAGCCCCGCCCTGGAAGGAGGGTGGACTCAGCGATCCTGCTGAGGTGCTAGCTGCACCCTTGCACAAGATATCGGCTCAAGGGACGGACGGGATTTGCGGGTAGAGGTGGGAGCGGGGCGGGGCAGTCGTCAGTCTCTGTGTGTGTCTCTGCCAGCTGTTCCGGTGGAGTTTAATGACAGGAGTGGAGACTGGGCAGTGCTCTGGTGGGGGTGCCGTGTCACAGAGCAGAGAGGAGGAGGAGGACTGTACACTGAATGAGGCGGCACGATGCTCCGCTAAATGTATTGGGACTGATGTATGAGGATAGCCAGAGGCAGCTCTTTAGGCAAACTAGGCGGCTGCGAGGCCCTTGTGAGTGCAAGGCCTTAGGCGACCACCTAATTTGCCTAATTAGAGAGCTGCCTCTGTTAGGAATTGCCTGGCCCCAGGAGTCAGACCCCCCCCAGGATCATTGAAAATAAGCTATTTACTTTTTTATGCTTTTATGCATGTGGTAGATATCCTGCCTGTAAGTGTTCTAGAACCAACATTAAAAAATGCAAAGAGTTTAGTTTGTCAGTCAAACACAAACACTATCAAATTAGGGATTTCATCACTTGTGCTACAGTAGGCGTGGTTTATATGTTGGAAAGCAAGTGTGGCCTTTAGTACATCGGGAGGACCAGTAGGGCATTACATGTACGAGTAGGTGAACACATAAATAATATTAAGAAGGGGTTAAAAACACATAGTGTATTCAGACATTTTAGAATGTGTTACCATTGTAATCCCAAAGGCCTAAAATTTTGGGGAATAAAAAAAGAGAGATGGCAATTTTTTTTGCCAGTTGAGTCGGGGAGAGTCATTATGTATATATAAAAATTAAGGTTAAACTTGGATTTTAATGTCAATTGTTTTATTTCTGATAGACAACTGTTTTAATTTAATTTTTATTATTTTATCAATTTTTTAACATTTCTGTGATTACTGTCAATTATTATTATGTTGTATTCTTGTACATGGATGGCCGTGGTGTGACGTCATTAGTGTTTAGATTTTATGTTCTGAATATTGATTCTCTTGTTTGCCTTATTTAGTGGAGTGCCCCTTTAATGAAAATGGGGATTAGTATGTATTATTATATGTGGGATTTTGTTATTGTTTATATGACGATATACAGTGCTTTGCAAAAGCATTCACCCCCTTGGCTTTTTACCTATTTTGTTACATTACAGCTTTTAGTTTTTTTAATCTGAATTATATGTGACGGATCAGAACACAATAGTCTAAGTTGGTGAAGTAAAATTAGAAAAATATATACTTAAAACTATTTTTCAGAAATAAAAAAACTGATAATTGGCATGTATGTATGTATTCACCCCCTTTGTTATAAAGCCCATAAAAAGCTCTGGTGCAACCAATTACCTTCAGATGTCACATAATTAGTGAAATGATGTCTGCCTGTGTGCAATCTAAGTGTCACATGATCTGTCATTACATATACACACCTTTTTGAAAGGCCCCAGAGGCTGCAACACCTAAGCAAGAGGCACCACAAACCAAACACTGCCATGAAAACCAAGAAACTCTCCAAACAAGTAAGGTTTGTTGAGAAGTACAAGTTAGGGTTAGGTTATAAAAAAATATCCAAATCTTTGAAGATCCCATCAAATCTATCATAACCAAATGGAAAGAACATGGCACAACAGCAAACCTGCCAAGAGATGGCCGCACAACAAAACTTACGGACCGGGCAAGGAAGGCATTAATCAGAGAGGCAGCACAGAGACCTAAGGTAACACTGGAGGGGCTGCAGAGTTCCACAGCAGAGACTGGAGTATCTGTACATAGGATGACAATAAGCCGTACGCACCATAGAGTTGGGCTTTATGGCAGAGTGGCCAGAAGAAAGCCATTACTTTCAGCAAAAAACAAAATGGCACGTTTTGAGTTTGCGAAAAGACATGTGGGAGACTCCCAAAATGTATGCAGGAACGTGCTCTGGTCTGATGAGACTAAAATTTAACTTTTTGGCCATCAAAGAAAACGCTATTTCTGGCGCAAACCCAACACATCACCACACCCAAAGAACACAACCCTCACAGTGAAATATGGTATTGGCAGCATCATGTTATGGAGATGTTTTTCAGCAGTCGGGACTGGGAAACTGGTCGGACTTAAGGGAAAGATGGATGGTGCTAAATACAGGAATATTCTTGAGCAAAACCTGTACCACTCTGTGTGTGATTTGAGGCTAGGACAGAGGTTCACCTTCCAGCAGGACAATGACCCCAAACACACTGCTAAAGCAACACTTGAGTGGTTTAAGGGGAAACATGTAAATGTGTTGGAATGGCCTAGTCCAAGCCCAGACCTCAATCCAATAGAAAATCTGTGGTCAGACTTAAAGATTGCTGTTCGCAAGCGCAAACCATCCAACTTGAAGGAGTTGGAGCAGTTTTGTAAGGAGGAATGGGCAAAAATCCCAGTGGTAAAATGTGGCAAGCTCATAGAATCTTATCCAAAGCGACTTGGAGCTGTGATAGCCACAAAAGGTGGCTCTACAAAAGTATTGATTTTAGGAGGGTGAATAGTTATGCACATTGACTTTTTCTGTTATTTTGTCCTATTTGTTGTTTGCTTCAAAATAAAAAAAACCCATAAACATAAAAAAAATCTTCAAAGTTGTGGGCATGTTCTGTAAATTAAATGATGCAAATTGTCAAACAATCCATGTTAATTCCAGGTTGTGAGGCAAGGGGGGTGAATACTTTTGCAAGGCAATGTATGTTCCTATTTTATACATATTTTCCAGTCATTAGTAAGGTTAAATAAACTGGATAGAATCAATTTAAATTTTTAAGTTTGTAACATTTTTGTTACATACTTACTGGTTCTCTCATAGCTTTGATGTAAGGCAGGATACAATGTGCGGCTGTGCCGTTCCGTCCAGAGAGACCGGCTTAATTGGCGTCAGGTTGCTATGGCATTTATTCTAATAGAGCGGGTCGTCTGCCTCACTCTAAACCCTTTGAAGTCTCGACCACAGGACGTAACGCGTACAGGGGGAGGAGTCACATAAGACGTCACCCGGAAGCCATCTCTTTGGTTTGAAACTTTCTAAATGCCATTACGCCCACACTTGGCTATAAGTGCTATACTTGTAAGTGAGTTTATTTATTTTTTGTCGCAATAAATGTATGAAAAGGAGACCAATAGATCTTTTTTTATGTTCACATATATACCATGTGGCGTGATCGATCCATATCGTTGCTGGATTGCTTGGAAGTCAATGCCCCCTGGTGGTCGATACACGCTGTTTGACCTTTTCAGGTCGAATGTTTGAGATGAGAGGCTAGCATTGCCTGTGGTGGACGGGCTTCATTCACCCTTATCATTGTCTCATCTGTCATCAGGCACTGTGTACACAGATGAGGATCATCTCTCACGTTGGGACTGTGCTTTCTTTCGGACTTTTACTTTTTGTTGTTCATGTTGCGCTCGCACTGATTTTGTTATTTATTACGTTCAAGGCTTTTTTGGATTATCCTTGTAGTGTTCAGCTGGCAATTATCATTTTTGCTTTCACCTCATATCTGCACTGAATATTTACTATTTTTTTCAAATTCCACTCACAGCCTGGGTGAATGTTTAACTGCAGTAGAGAAAAGTTTCCTCTCCTATGCTATGTGGCAGAGCTGTATAAATCTCAGGATTGGATGGACAGAAATACAGATACTTTAGCTCACATATATGTATTTCATCTTTTTTTTCATCATTCTTGCTGTATGTGGTAGCACGGAATAAAGTGTTTTTGCTGTATGTGGTAGCACGGAATAAAGTGTTTTTGCTGTATGTGGTAGCACGGAATAAAGTGTTTTTGCTGTATGTGGTAGCACAGAATAAAGTGTTTTTTCTGTATGTGGTACCACAGAATAAAGTGTTTTTGCTGTATGTGGTACCACGGAATAAAGTGTTTTTGCTGTATGTGGTAGCACGGAATAAAGTGTTTTTGCTGTATGTGGTAGCACGGAATAAAGTGTTTTTGCTGTATGTGGTAGCAAGGAATAAAGTGTTTTTGCTGTATGTGTTAGCACAGAATAAAGTGTTTTTGCTGTATGTGTTAGCACAGAATAAAGTGTTTTTGCTGTATGTGGTAGCACGGAATAAAGTGTTTTTGCTGTATGTGGTAGCACAGAATAAAGTGTTTTTGCTGTATGTGGTAGCACAGAATAAAGTGTTTTTTCTGTATGTGGTAGCACAGAATAAAGTGTTTTTGCTGTATGTGGTAGCACAGAATAAAGTGTTTTTGCTGTATGTGGTACCACAGAATAAAGTGTTTTTGCTGTATGTGGTAGCACAGAATAAAGTGTTTTTGCTGTATGTGGTAGCACAGAATAAAGTGTTTTTGCTGTATGTGGTAGCACGCAATAAAAGGGTTTTGCTGTATGTAGTAGCACTATAATTGGTGTTTATGTTTTTTTACACGGTCATTCTGCATTCTAATAAGAAGAACATCTTTCCTGAGGATATTAAGCCGAAGCAAAGAAGAAGTTTAATATTAATGAGAGCAAGTCTGGTGACATGTGGGCATAGACTCTGGTAAGTGCATATCGGCATGCGGATTGACGCATGCGGACGCGAGTGCACAAGGTGATTTCATTTAACACGTTTGAGCATATTTTAGCATATATGAGCACATTTATTTTATATATTTGCCCATTTTTGAAACAAGATTACACTATATTATATATTTTGTTTTTGATTGATACCTCATAAGGATTGAAGCAATTAGGAGCACATCTGGACGGAGAGGGAGAAGAAAGAGAATAATTGATGGATGAATGAATAATTGTACTAGTTTGGTAAGGGTATTTTGGCATATGGATCTGGGAGGTGAATTACATTGGGTGATGTACAATGGATATTAGCACGTATATGTGAGCACATTACTATAAGAGATATTGATTGCATGGTGTATGCGGACATATTAAGGAGAACACACCATATACATTTCCTTTGGAACATATGAGCTTTATTCAGCCCTTACTGGTGTTGGGTCAAATCTTCCTGGGAGAGTGTAAAATGACTACAAGAGTCTTACATGTTGGTGAAAAACAGAAGATTGCTATTGGATTATAGAAGTGCTGGTCCTATCTGTATGTATTTCATCTGTATGCATTTAGCTGTCACCACTAGTTCACATGTCACATCAATAATATTAAGAATTATAAGAATGCAATGACTGCCTATATTGTAAAAGCAAAATGGAGAGCTTGTGCAGTATATGTACTTTCTGGTGCATTGCTGTTCATTCTGAATGGCATCCTAATTCAAATTTACAGTGCAAGAAACGCCCCTGCCCTTCAGCGCATCACAGTGCAAGTGCATTTAGATTTATTAAGTGCAGGGCTTTTTTTCTCAAATAATAGGTGGTGGAACTTAACCACGGCCCCACAAAACCCCTCCCCCTACACACACCCTCCAGATCATATCAAATAGTGGGTCTGTTCACAAAAACAATAGGAGGGTCTTAAATACCAGGATTGCATTGCATACAGAGTGCAGAGCTGTCACTTGTAAACACAGAAACCAGACTGCTGTGTTTACAAGTGATTGTGGTGAGCAGGCACCAAAGGGTCTGAGCCAGAGGTGGTGGAACTGAGTTCCACCAAGTTCCCCCTGAAAAAAAGCCCTGATTAAGTGTACATTCAAAGTGAACATATGAAAAAACGTGCTAAGTTGTAACTACAGCCTTGTACATTATCATTGGAGTCTCTTAACTCCACAGTTCATAGTATATCTACTGCTCACAAAAATAAAGTATTTGTATCCCTTGACCGTACCTGTACTCTGGTTTCGGGAAGTTTAATCTTTGCGGCCAGCTTGTCCCTCATCTGGACATCGGGATAATGTGTCACATGGAAGATCCTCTCCAGTTCTTGCACCTGCTCTATGCTGAAAGTGGTTCTGACCCGTTTTTTGTTCTTACAGCTATCTGCAAGAAAAGATGCACATAATTCATATGTATATTGATGTTGATACATCCTATAATGACACATTTTTTTTTACTCATATAATGTGTTCAGTCACATTTTTTGCTTTGATTTTATGTTGTTTGTCATTGTGTTGATATATACCATAAATTGTAAGTTTTAATTTCAATGCATGCATTTACTTGCTCCTTAATGTGTGCATTTTCATTTATTTTTGATGAAAGGAACCCTATCGGTTTTATAAAGATCATAAACAAAGGTTGCTACAATAGGGTGTTTATACTCATCTCTCCAGAGGCCTGTGTTGCCTACCTTCCCTCCATTCAAGCGTTGCAGCCCCTATGAGGCTATATGGTATTCAACATAGGGAGGGTCAGGTGGCTGTGTCCTCCACCAATTGCCATGGTTCCATCTCCTGTCAACACAACCACCCGACACTTGCCGAATTGTTAAATGATGAAAAGTCTAATGCCACGTACACACAATCAGAATTTCGGCCCGCAAAAGACCGATGACAGTTTTTCGTCGGAAAATGCGACCGTGTGTATGCTCCATCGGACTTTTGCTGGCCCAATTCCAGCCAGCAAAAGATTGTGAGCATGTTCTCTATTTTTCGGTCCGAAAAAGTTCCTATCCGAAAATGCGATCGTCTGTGGCAATTCCGACGCGCAAAATTCCTACGCATGCTCGGAAACAATTCGACGCATGCTCGGAAGCATTGAACTTCATTTTCTCGGCTCGTCATAGTGTTGTACGTCACCGCGTTCTTTACAGGTGGCTAACATAGCTGCTCCTCTAAAAAGTAATCCACAATCAATTGCTTTTCAGAGGGCATTTGACAGGCAGTCAGGATGTGAACTGTTGCCTTAAAATGTCACACAATTATGCCACATTATGCAATTTACACAGTTCCAGGGCGGTTGTGTCACAGCCCTTTTTCAATTGAATGGGTCGCGTTTGTTGACGGCACCGCTGACTGAAAGCAACAATCAATAAATTCTTGCTGGGATATGTGTACAGCCCTGAGTGTCTGAATGCCTTTGATCAGGTGGGTGGGCAAAGGAGCTGTAAAACTGTGGCTCAACAGCAGTGGCGTGGGGAGGGGGAGCTGACTGGGGCTTTAGTCCCGATTGGGCCTCCAAAAAGCCCCGAGTCTTGGTAACAGTGACACAATTATTAGCCACGTATTCCAAGGCCTGGGGTTGGCCGGGGCTATTGGCCGCCTGCCCCGGGGCCGCTTTCGGGACGATCATGGACGGGTGCACGCTGGGCAGGCTGCCAGTCTTTAGGTAAGGGGGTAGGTGAGCGCCGCCGGACAGAGCGGGGATCTCCATCTATCTCTTACCTAGTGTTCTGTCAAAATAGCCAATTCATCAAGATCTCCAATCACGTCAATTCCGGTTACTGTAAACTATCAAAGACTTGCCATTTTGACACAACAGTGGCAAGCGTGTACACTCAAAGACAATTGCTGCTTTGACACAACAGTGGGTGATGAGGAAAAAGTTGTTGCTGCGTAGGCGGCCATTTTGTTGGTTAGTATCAGAGCAGACTAACAGTATCCGGTCATAATACCATATACGGTCGCTGGTGTTGTGTCACAACAGCAAGTCTTCGAAATCTCCCATTACTGACGGTTTACTGTAACCGGAAGGGACGTAATTGAAGATATGATGAAGATGATGAACTTCACACTGGTCCAATGCCGGTGTTCTGTCATAATCTCCAAACTATCAAAAACTCCAAACCCCTTGTACTACGCATGCACGAGCACAGGCACGAGAAGGGATTTTTTCTGCACGTCGGATTGCTACGTAAAAGCCATCAACTACACCAACTCCTCTTGCCACCGCACTGCTCCTGCACGGTCTTCGTGTAACACACGAAAATCATTCTATCAAATTCTCCAACTGTTATGGCAGCAGTGCGCATGCACAGCAACACTAACATCACCTGTCACATCTTCCGACCGTCTCACACATAAATCCAAGGAGATACATGGACAGACAAAAACTCAGAGTTTTATCATACGGATTCAAAGCAATCAACATGATGAACTGGGAAGACAATTTACGGGACAATGTATTTTCAGAACTATGTTGACATATCCACACAATGTTCTGTACATTATCTTGCCAGTTCAGGGGAAGTGAGTCTTCCCGCGCAATCTGAACGTAAGATTGTCACGTAAAAGGCATCAAATAGAACAACTGCTCTCACCGCCGCAGCGCGCCTGAGCCATCAAATAGACCAACTGCTCTCACCGCCGCAGTGCGCCTAAGGCATCAAATAGACCAACCTCTCTCACCGCCGCAGCGCGCCTAAGGCATCAAATAGACCAACTGCTCTCACCGCCGCAGCGCGCCTGAGCCATCAAATAGACCAACTACTCTCACCGCCGCAGTGCGCCTAAGGCATCAAATAGACCAACTGCTCTCACCACCGTAGTGCGCCTGAGCCATCAAATAGACCAACTACTCTCAACGCCGCAGCGCGCCTGAGCCATCAAAGAGACCAACTGCTCTCACCGCTGCAGTGCGCCTAAGGCATCAAATAGACCAACTGCTCTCACCGCCGCAGCGCGCCTGAGTCATCAAATAGACCAACTGCTCTCACCGCCGCAGTACGCCTAAGGCATCAAATAGACCAACTACTCTCACCGCTGCAGTGCGCCTAAGGCATCAAATAGACCAACTGCTCTCACCGCCGCAGCGCGCCTGAGCCATCAAATAGACCAACTGCTCTCACCGCCGCAGTGCGCCTAAGGCATCAAATAGACCAACTGCTCTCACCGCCGCAGCGCACCTGAGCCATAAAATAGACCAACTGCTCTCACCGCCGCAGTGCGCCTAAGGCATCAAATAGACCAACTGCTCTCACCGCCACAGCGCGCCTGAGCCATCAAATAGACCAACTGCTCTCACCGCCGCAGTGCGCCTAAGGCATCAAATAGACCAACTGCTCTCACCGCTGCAGTGCACCTAAGGCATCAAATAGACCAACTGCTCTCACCGCCGCAGTGCACCTAAGGCATCAAATAGACCAACTACTCTCACTGCCGCAGTGCGCCTAAGGCATCAAATAGACCAACTGCTCTCAACGCCACAGCGCGCCTGAGCCATCAAATAGACCAACTGCTCTCACCGCTGCAGAAGCACAGCAGAAGCACAGCGTCCAGTCCCGCCCTCGCCACTAACACACCCCTAGGCTGCTCTGGAGAGGGGGGCGGGCCCCGTGCATAGCCATGTATGTGTCACTGGAGCTCGGATTGACAGAGCGTGTCGGGGGGGGGGGGTGAATGGCTGTCAGAATGTTGATCCCTGTGCCCAAGAGCTTGCAATCTATGACAATGACCTACAGTTTAGTTGCTAAGATTAGAAGAGCTGTGCCTATTGTGATCTCTGTCACTCTTTGCTATTTTTAAAAGTGTCCTGTAGATAGAGAATGTCAAGCCATAGCTGTGCTCCCTGGGGATATGCTGATCGCCCATCTGTGCTGTTGCTGGAGGGAGCCCAGGTGACCATGAATGAGGGACCTGCAGATTTGGTCATGGTGAGTGAGACCATCCCATACCCCCCCACACCATCTCCCCTGGGGACTGGGACCCCTTCTCCCTTGGGGACAGGCATCCTATCTCCCCTGGGGACAGGGACGCCTATCTCCCCTGGGGACAGGGACATCCATCTCCCCTAGGAAAAGGGACCCCCATCTTCCCTGGGAACAGGGACCCTATCTCCCCTGGGAACAGGGACCCCCATCTCCCCTGGGAACAGGGACCCCCATCTCCCCTGGGGACAGGGACACCCATCTCCCCTGGGGACAAGGGCCCTATCTCTAGCTGGTGAAGGGATGAGCACTGATCAGGCTGCATTGATGGGCACTGGTGGTGAGGCTGCACTGATTAGCACTGGTGAGGCTGCATTGATGTGCATTGCCAATGCCCCAACGTTGTTCTTCGCGCCCCCTTCTGATGTCGGAAGGGGGTGTCGTGGGATCCAATCGCAGGCTTCTCATAGAGCAGATCGCTGGGACAGATCGCTTGCACGCGGTCTGAGCCAGCAAGGGGGGGGGAGATTTTTTTTTCATTTAAAATGTGGGAGGGGTTATCAAATTTACCTTCGGGCTGAAGCCCCTGGTCTTTTTCTCACCTAGCAACACCCCTGCGACAAAAGCCTGATCTTTTTGCCCCCTGACTGCTGATGTGAGCGAGACAACTCCTGGAAGGAGGGAAGGTAGAATATACAGTATGCTCTTTTGTAGGAAACTTTATTCTCATTCTTTTTAAAACTTGACAAGGTCGCTTTAGAGCGACTCTGTTGCTACTCTGTTGCTACATACCAAACTGTAACATTTATCTATCCCACAACTGTGCTTTGGATCATCTCTTAAGCGTCTGACAATTTTCTGGGTGTGTCGGACACCTAATACCTCACTGCATGTTGTTTTTTCACCCACCAGACACCCATCACTAAAGGACACAGTATGGATGTAGCAGCCTGTAGGTAAAACCACAAAGCACAGCAAAGAGACCAGACAACACTTTCAGAACTGACAATTAGTAGCAGCTGCCACACCTCTGAAAGAGAATGAAGTAATCTAAATAGAGCAGAGGGTTGGAAGGGGGAGGAGTCGTTGCTCTGACTCATTCATTTGTGTGTAGATCTCAGCTTGAGCTATTGACTTCTGTGTATAACAGACTTTTTTCAGGAGCACTGTTAAGAATAGCCTGGTAAACAAAATAACTCTTAAAGCGGAGTTCCACCCTGAATTTTTTTTTAACATAATCACAGACCTTTAATCCTATAAAGAAACATTTGGGGGAATTTTTTTTTTTATACTTACCAGAAACGCCCTGTTACTATGTAGTGCTCCTAATCTGCCACTTCCTGGCCGCGGAGCTCCTCGTCATTTCCTCCCTCGCCTGTGGGCAGTACTGTGACCAAAAATCGTGTTATTTCCCAACAGGAAATTACGCGATTTAAGGCGGTTGCCATAACAACAGGGCGAGACCTTCCTCCATCGCCACCCCTTGTTATGGCAACTTTCTAAACAATCGGCGCTATGGCTACCAGAGCATCGCACATGTGCGATAAAGAGAGGTGCATGCTACCCAGCATGCACCTCTCCATCGGTAATCCAGGAAGAGATTGTGATTAGGCCTCACATGCCCACAATCATCATGGCAATGGCCAGAAGAGGATTTAATAAGTTGTGAGTATAAAACAAATATATTACCAACATCCACTAGCAAACATATAATAACGTTATTTATGTTAATATTGCATTAAGCTTGGATACCTGAAAAAAAAAAAAACTCAGCTGAAAAAAATAGAATTGCGTTAAATTGGAATATACACTGCAGTTTCATTAGATTATGTTCCAGAGATACACATATAATGGGAAGATTTTAATATTATTCACAATTATAAATGTCTTGACAAGTACAATAATGAAAATTAAGATCCTTAGGATAGTGAGGATCAGTGGCAGGATACAAGGGCTCTTAGAGTGGCTGTTGAGCTAAGCAGATCATTATATGTTATAATGAGGTGATTTAAGGGAGTGGATGACTGTGAGCTTTACATCAGACAACAGACTTCTTATTGTATCAGGGACATCTGGGTAACCAAGGTTTGCCATTACTGCTGTAGACCAACTCTGTCAATCAGTGCTCATCTTACTCAGAGCAGAGTGGTAGGACAATACTGGGGGGGGGGGGGGGGGGGGTGTGCATCGTCCACAACACTGGCTTTGGTAATACTACACCAATTAAAATGAAACAAGGGGCTACATGCACTTTGTGCCTTGGGGGCAGAAGAAATAAAAACATGTGTAGTGAGAGCTCTTCTTCAGGCCTTTTGCATATGGACATTTTGAGGCATAGGCGGAGCCAGGCATACGAATCCTGACATTTTCCAATTGCCAGGAATCCTCAGGTAGCATGTACAGCTGCCCATTGAGGCGAATGGTTGTACAAGCTTATACTTCTATAAACATCAATGCTTTTTTTTCATCAAAGTTTACCTGCGCATGTGCGTATGACATATTCCCCAAATGCGAAACTTCTGTAGGCGAGCCCTAGGCCCAAGGTACCCAGTCAGGGGGTCGATCACACACTGTGTTTGATCGTTTTGAATTGTCTTGTATTATTATTTACAGGTCTGTGGTAATGAGTGTTGACAATTCTTGAAGGCACTGATATAAGGTAATGTAATGACATTCCGACAACAAAATCCTAGGATTTTTTCCGATGGATGTTGGCTCAAACTTGTTTTGCCTACACACAGTCGCACAAAGTTGTCGGAATTTCCGATCGACAACCACGCGGTCACGTACACCACGTACGACGAGACTAGAAAAGGCCGGTTCAGAACCAAGCGCAGCACCCTTTGGGCTCCTTTTGCTAATCTCGTGTTAGTAAAAGTTTGGTGAGAGACGATTCGCGCTTTTTCAGACACGTGGCTTTCAGATCGTTTTCTGCTGTTCAGTTTGTGCTTGTGGGTTTGTATCTGCTCTTCAGTGCGTGCAGCAAGTTCTGCGTGACTTTAGGTAGTCATTGTATTCTTGTTCGTTCGTTACTGGTTTTCAGGTCGCTCTTCACAGGCCTTGCTGTTCTTCAGTGCGTTCTGTTACTTCGTTCTGAGCAGCCGACCGTTTTCTAGCCATGTTTCGTATGCGTACTCCTCGTACAGTTCGTGCTGTGCGGGGGCTTGGTGTTGGGGTCCTGACCTTGACACAAGTCCAGTCCATGAACAGGGTGGGGAGGAGTTCATGGACCAAGAATTGGTTGCTACAGCGTGACCAGTTCTGTCATATGCCTTTGCTCCGTGAGATCCGTGAGAAATATCCTGATGATTTCAGGAACTTTCTCAGGATGACGGACCCCGTGTTTCACCATTTGTTGGCTTCGCTGACCCCTTATATTAGCAGGCAGGATACTTGCTTGAGGCAAGCCATCACTCCGGAGCAGAGGTTGGTCGCTACCTTGTGGTATTTGGCCACAGGGAGAAGCCTGCAGGACCTCAAGTTCTCGACAGGCATCTCCCCCCAGGCTCTTCTTTGTGGACATTTACTGCTTGTGTTTGTTTTAGCTGACCCTGACATAAATGTGTGGAGTGCAGAAAATGTTGTGATTGTGTAACCTTATACAAAGCACTGTTGGCTGTTATTTACTAAATGCAAAGACACTTTTCACTACACTTGCAACTGCACTGAAACAGCACTTGTAGTGCAAAGTGGATTTGCCCTTAGGAAATAACCCCCATTTTCTCATAAAACAACAATTACATCACCCCAAAAGTGTTGTAGCGTTGAGACAATAATCCACACATTCTTGATGAACAATCTTTTTAATACCTGCACAATCACATGTGCATTTACCAAAGTTTTTTCTGACAAACCGACATGTTTGTTGTCTAACAATTTTTGTGGTGTCATTATCCAAAATCAAAATGTGCATTTTATATAAAACAGGCCTGTGTAAAACCCACAAGAAAGACACAAATCTTGATCTTACAAAGTTCACATTTGGTAGAACTTGAAGGCAATATCAGA
Source organism: Lithobates clamitans (assembly GCA_037952925.1). Lineage (NCBI taxonomy): Eukaryota > Metazoa > Chordata > Amphibia > Anura > Ranidae > Lithobates > Lithobates clamitans. Next base: position 3,311,553 of record JBBGZY010000310.1, read on the forward strand.
CATGAGTATTTAGGAACTGTGTTTGATATTGCGTTCAGATGGGGGGAAATCACCCCTGGAAAAGCCAAATTTGGAAGATGCACACAAATTTCCCAATGTCAACATGTGCTAGCTGCCATCACGGGGGATCAAGGGACGTGTTTTGGGGGAGAAAGCCCTTCCTCACCGCTACTTTATTATTGAGGAAGGGGTTGCACCCCCAAAACGCGTCCATTGATCTCCCGTGATGGCAGATAGCACATGTTGGCACACTGTGTGCATCCTCCAAATTTGGCTTTGGGAAAAATCACAAAAACATTTCGCACATTGTAGCAGACAAAAGAAGAAAGTGATTTGGAGGGGTTTTAAACTCGCCCCAAAACATCAATGATGTTTTTATATTTTGGAATAACATCACTGATGTTTTGCTTGATGTTTTCCAATTGTAAATTACACCTCATGATCTCCCCGATCATTATCTAGGCACTTTCGGATGTGAAAGGGTCTTCATCCACAACCTCACGATCACCTAAAAAGAGAGGAACCCCAAAATAAATTAGGTCTAAAAAATATGCCGCCATCCATCTCTTATCTGAGCCTGTGGTCGCAGACACTCACCTGTTGTGGTGACTAGTTCCACCACGTCTTCTTCCTCCTGCTCATCTTGTGTTGGGGGGATTTCCCCTTCTTCCAGGGGGGGGGGGCTCTGGTCTCCTTGGATGAGGGGTGTCCTCCGAGTCTTTTCTCCCCTATGTAAAACAAAAATGGTATAATTAGCACACAGATATTTGATGGCAGAACTATAAAGATGAAACATTGCTTGGAAGTGGGGTACAATTGTCTATTTTAGCCGAGTTCCAAGATGTAGCTTTTTTAGTGTCCTTTGTCAAGCTGCAATACTTTACCTGTTTAGTACAAGCTTCACAGATGTAGCCCCCCCTATAGTATACACTGGAGCACCTATGTGGCCCCCCTAATAAAAATGGTGTTCTTGTGTCCCACACTAGTGCTCCAGTGTCCAGATGTGAAAACAGCTGCTCAGTGTCCTCTCCTTACACACAATCTAGTTTGCATTTCATTCTAGTAACAAAGCCATCTACACAACCAAATTCTTTGAAGACAAGTATAGGGCCTCAAAATGGTGGCCAAATGCATATGGGCTAAACAATGGTATTTTATAGTCCGAAAAAAAAAAATGTGTGATCCGAACGAATAATGTGCCCATGAACATGAAAGTTGCCATTTTAAACTGTACAACAGTTCCTAAAAGCACATGGAGCAGCACGAACGTAATAAACACAAGAACAATAGGAACACAGCACAACTACTTACTTTTTTGCAGCACTCTGCGGATCTTTCTGTACTGCTCATGTTCTCGTAATTTCAGGTCCGACCACCGCTTCCTGAGATGATCTTTCGATCGTCGTACCCCGAATTTCCGGTGCAGACTCCTGACCACTTTCGCCATGATCTTGGCCTTTCGGACATTGTGGTTGGGGTAAGGCCCATACTTTCCATCATAGTCGGCCTTCTTCAGGATGTCCACCATTTCCAACATCTCCCCAAAGGACATATTTGAGTCCTTTAATCTCCTTCTGGATCGGGGCGTTTCAGGCTCCGGCCTTTCCTCCTCCTCCTCCTCCTCGTTGCTGTAATTAGCACGATCCTGCTGTCTATCCGCCATGTGCTCTTCCTCCACTGCGCCGAACGAAAAGGGGCGGGGAATAGAATAGAAAGAACGTCAGGGGCGGGCGGAGTTATACGCATGCGCAGTGTGTATAAATCGTAACGCGCGCGTCTTACGAACGATCTGTGAGCGGAGGAAGGAGCATCGGAGACGCCGATCGTGCTAACGAAGGTAGGATCTAAACTTGGGCCTATACTGCTTCGAAATGGAAGCCTATATTGTAACAAGATTAGGGGAGTTTGGCCTGACATTAGGGTTTGTCTTGTGTTGTGTCTTGCAGAGAAAATGGATGGGTTCAACGACCACAATTTCCTGCCCCTGTTTATTGACAAGTACAGGGAGCTGCCCTGTCTGTGGCAAGTGAGACACCCCCACTATAACCACAAACAGAAGAGGCAGGCAGCGCTGGAGAAACTGCTGGAGTTGGTGAAGCCGGTGGTCCCCACAACAACCATCCCTTATTTAAAAGCCAAAATTGGTGGCCTGAGGAGCACTTATCTCAAGGAGCGCAAGAAGGTCACAGATTCCGGAGCTGCAGCAGATGACGTTTATGTCCCCAGGCTGTGGTACTATGAGAGACTGCGATTTCTGTCAGACCACACTGAAGTCAGGGAATCCCTCTCTACTTTTCCTTCCACTCTTCCTTCTATCCCAGCTGAGGCTTCTGATGTCCAACCTGGGCCTTCCAGCCAGGAAGAAGTGGAGGAGCCCAGCTGGAGTCAGGTATAGCATTCTTCTACAGATTTCTGGGCAATAAATAAATGATGTTTACTAGATGTTAGTATTGATCACTAATTGCTGATTAAAAAAAGTGTTTTACATATCAATAGACAGTAGTGGGCACCCAAAATTGGGACAAGAATGCAAAATGCTGGGCTCAGAAGGATAGTCTGTTATATTTGTTAACATTCAATTTGCAGCAGTCAGGAGGTGAAAATTGTGTGTGATTGATGTAAAAAATACTAAAACTATGTCCCTTTTTCATACACAGGAAGACCTCAGCCAGGAGGAGGCTGTGGAATGTGGCAGCCAGGAGGAGGCGGGGATTAGTGTCAGCCAGGAGGAGGCGGGGATTAGTGGCAGCCAGGAGGAGGCGGGGCTAAGTGTCAGCCAAGAGAAGCCTGGGACAAGTCGCAGCCTGACTGAGTCTCAGGTTCCTCCCCTCCGCCTGCCACATAAACGAGCCAGGAAGGCCACTCCCAGTCCTGTGCAGGATTCAGCATACAGGCTGATCCAGGAGGCTTCGGCGTCCCTCAGAGCCTTCCCCAGTCCTGAAGAGGCCTTTGCCTGCATGGCTGCCACCAAATTGCTGGGCATGCAGGAGGGCCAACGCAAGATCTCTGAGGACCTGATTTATAAAGTCCTACGTAAGGGGGAGAGTGAGGAACTGACACACAAGACGGATGTCATTGAGATGGACGATCCTCCTCCTCCTCCCCCTCCTGCTGCCACAACTAGACCACCACAACCAAAGGCTGGAAGGAAGCGTGGAAGGAAGACCTGAGAGTGATGACCCTGTGTTCAGTCTGGTCTGACAGAAGATGCAGTCTCTAGTATGACCACAGCCTGGGGACACAGATGTCATCTGCTGCTTTCCGGATCTCTGGGACTTCTGGACCAGACTGCCCTCCCTTAGATATGGACTCCTCAGGCCACCAATTTTGCTTTTAAATAATTGATGTCTGCCCTGGGGATCCAAGGCTTCGCCCACTTCTGTAGTTTCTCCAGCGTTGCCTTCCTCTTTGTTTATAGTTGTGACCCCTTAATAAAATTTTTTTCGGTAAATTATACTCTCCTGTGTGTGTTTTCATCCAAAAAGGACAGTTTGTTGGTGACGATTCAGGTACATTTCTAAAAACATAAAATGTGAAATTAACAAGGGACAACACCAAACAATCTCCTACAGATTAAATAGAACAACATATCAATGGTGTTGTGGGAACTTGTCACAAAAAACACACAAACATTTTCGGGAGTACAAATCAAAATCACCAAAAAAAAAAATTAAAAAAGAGAAGCACAGAAAAAGATTCTACATTAAAGTCAAAAAAAAAAAAAAAAAAATATGTTGTCAGATGTGAGAAATCAAAATATATTGAGGGAATCCCGATAAATAGTAACGAAAGAAGTTTGTGAGAAGTGTGTGTGAATATGAGCAGCAAAACTACTTAATTCTTGTCACATTATAAAGAAGAAGAGAGTGCGCTGTATTAAACCATTTTGAACATTGCAGCGTGACGAAAGTGCTGTATCCATTGCGAACGCTAAGTTTACCAGAACGAGCTGTCCCGTGCCGAAATTTCTTCTGAGCATGCTGGCACTTTGTGGGTCGGAACAGGCCACACACGGTCGGAATTGACGCGATCTGATTTTGTTGTCGGAAAATTTTATCTCCTGCTCTCCAACTTTGTGTGTCGGAAAACCCGATGGAAAATGTCCGATGGCGCCCACACACGGTCGGAATTTCCGACAACACGCTCCGATCGGACATTGTCCATCGGAAAATCCGACCGTGTGTACGGGGCATTAGTGTTACCAGGCTTTGGCCTGTGTGAGGATAGCTTCCTCTGGAGGGGTGGTAGTGCATTAGGATGGCAATGAAATGCTGTCATGGAGAACCCACATTCCTATTTTGTTTACTAGGTAGTTCCCTTGCTGCAGGCGTTGTCCCTATCCTGACCCTACTCGCCAGGAACCCTTCCCTGCGCTAATCTCTTTCCATTGTCAGCGCAGCGGCTATCTGACCCTGACCTACCACTCACTACAGGCGTGCCCAAATGATGCAGGAGACCCTATTTATAGGGTCCTTCATCAAGATGGTCACCTGAGATCTCGGGAGACTGCATTGTCCAATCAGACAGCTTCTTTGAGACACTGATGAAATCCATAAGGGGAGGGGACACATCCCTTATCAGACGCTTCTCCACCTGTGATAATGGCACAGTGACACCTATAGGTTGGGGATAAACCTACACCTGCCTACATGCGAGTAAGTATCAGTTTACAAGCATGTACGGCCAATCTTCTTTATAGGTGGCTGTATACACCACCTGCAGCTCTCTGGCTGCAGGAAAATGCTAGGATATAATGCCAGACCCTGCCTGCTCCTCCTAATGTTCTTGTTTATGAGGCCTTAATTATACACAGTGCTTTAGCAAACTAAATGTCATTCAGTTAAGGTTTACATCTACCTTAAATTTTATGTGTCACCACTTAAAAAGGTTGAAAACCACCAGAGCACTTAGTGAAATTATATGAGAGTGTATTTTTAATAAATCTCTCTACATTTCTTCGAAAAGCTGAAGTCTCCTGAGTCCCTCTCTCTTCACATCAGCAAAATTTGCCATCTCTGACTCCAAGCTTTCCAAATGACATTATATTGTGTAGCAGCTGTATGGAATATTGTATAAACGACCCAGAGTCCTATCCTCTACTGTAAAGTTGCATCGACACAGGTTGCATTGCATGAACGTGAGACATATCACGCAAAATCTCAGTGGGAATTCGTGCACTGAAGCCAATAATTGAAAGAAAATTTGAAGACATTATTTTTCCAAGCAGGAAATCGTAAGCGTAAACTCTGAATATGACATTTTAATAACGCCACTTCTTGCATAAGCGTCGATGTAATATTTACCTGGCTTGCAAAAAAAATTAAATGTTCTTTTCAAATGTATTGACGGAATGTGTAACACTAGCAGAAAAAGCCACAACTGAAGCTCAATGTTGCAGTTTAAGCCGTTTCTAATTAAAACCGTACCAAACTGTTTGCCGGTGAACACAAAGTGTTGTAAGAAGCTGTTACAGGTGACGTATCAGGAAAATGGAATTTATTAAATATGTGTTTGGAAATTAAAACAGTATTGCGCCTTGAAAGTGATTTTTGAAAACCTTGCAAAATGATATTATAATAATAATTAATATTATTATTATATTTATAGTATTTATTATGATAATTTAAATATGACAAATTGAAAAATGCTATGTTTAATTAATATTATTGTATTTATTGCAACTATTTTTGTCATATGTAATGAAACAGATTAAATATTATTATAAAGTATATGTGTTTTTATAGCAAAAAGTCTCTGCTGCAGACAGTCTCCTCTCCCCCATAGATTAGACTGCAACATTGTAACTTTGTAGCAAGTCAAGAGACTGCAGCAGGGGCTAATCTGCGTCAGATATTTGTGAACACAGCCCAGCACTGCATAGGAACCAGTGTTTCCAGGAAGAAGATGGTCACCCTGAATGATACGTGAACAAATTGGTAGTGAAAATTTTTATAGTGCAACATTAGAGAAAACGTAGGAATACTTACAGGGGGGGCTGTTTCCTTCGGCATCGCTGATCTCCCCTTCCTCATGTGAGTCTGATACAGAATCACTGCCGGATTTATCCAAGTCTGACTTCAGAGGCTTTATATCACTTTCCAAGCATCTTGACAATGACCTTGGGCAATTTTCATTCTTCAGACCCATCCCGTTATCTGCGTTCGAATCCCGGTAGGGTAGCGCACTTAAAATGCGGCCTAAAATAGGACAATGCATTCAGGCATTTTTGGTGTCAAAATGGACTTTATAATTACATGTCCAGCATCTTATAACTTCTATTCATTAATGTCTTTATCCAGAATTCACATGCTTTTCACCAAAGTTTAACCAAAATATCTAACTGAATCTTATTTGAAAAAATTGGTGTATCTTGGGTAAAAGTTGTGTGAATTCTGTGTCTGACATAGAAACCTGCTGTAAACAGCTAAAGGAGACACTTCCGTGAAGGCTCCTAGGATCTCATCCCTTGCATTCTACCAAGGCTTTCCCTCTATTGCCGGTGGGCAATACAACCTGATTTGACCCATAGAGCATATACTGTTTTGGGTTCAAACTTTCCGGTTGGCCTCCATTCACTCCGGTGGCGGTATTTTCACATTTTTCCATTCCTATGCACATGATGAGCATGATGGCTTCACGCAAAGATGGACTGTGATTCACTATTATACATGATGGACATTTAAAAAACATTAAAGATTTTCTCAATCATTATTTTTATTTGTATTTAACTCTTTAGCGCTACACTTTGTTACACTTGTCGTTTATAGCAAAATTTCTATTTGTTGTGTTAGCCGCTTACATTACTGAGTAAGCGCAAAGTTATCTTTGTTTTTTTGTGCACGTTGTATATGTACTTTTTACTGCCTTTAGTAGGGAATAAGGCCTGACAGATACACGTTACTTCTCTTGATTCTGGCCAACACTCTCCCATTGTTGACATTGGAGCTGAATAACACGAAGGGGTTGATTTACTAAAGGCAAATAGACTGTGCACTCTGCAAGAGCAGTTTGTCCAGGACTTAGTAAATGAGGTAAACATTCACTTTGCAAAGAATACCCAATCACGTGCAAGGAAAATTTAAAAAAATAGCATTTTTTTTTAACATGATTGCATGATGGAAGTCAGCAGAGCTTCTGCTTATTTACTAAGCTCTAGAGCAACTGCACTTTGCAAAGTGCATAGTCTATTTTCCTTTAGTAAATCCACCGGAAATGTATGTCTAAGTAATATTAATTAAAAAAAATACATGCACAAAAGTAGAGAAAACACTACTAATCTCCCAGAAATCCAGCATGCTCCTAACTTCCTGTTTTAGCTGACAACACAATGGGGTTGATTTACTAAAGGCAAATAGACTGTGCACTTTGCAAAGTGCAGTTTTCCTCTGTGAGTGCAGCTGCTCCAGGGCTTAGTAAATTAGATAAGGCTTCACTTTGCAAAGAGTACCCAATCACGTGCAAGGAAAATAAAAATAATAAGAAGCATTTTTGCTTGCACATGATTGGATGATGAAAGTCAGTAGAGTCTTTGCTTGTTTATTAGGCTGTGGAGCAACTGCACTTGCAAAGTGCAGCCGCAGTTTGAAACGGGCACAGTCTTTTTGCCTGTAAAGTAAATCAACCCCAGTGCCTCTTCTGCACTAGAATCCCAAACAGGGTTTTTAGGCCTTCAGTTCTCTTCTGTTAGATGACAAAACACCTCCCCTCTATTTAATGGTGGGAAGGGGGCTAGGGTTCTGTAGTCCAACAGAAAAAAAAAGAGATGGGCTTACAACACTGATTTCAGCAAAGCAGAGGCAGAGTTGTCTCAGTGACAGCTGCTCCCACCATTTTCCATTTGGGTGCACAAGGACAGGACATGAAGGAAAATTTACTCAATGGGGTCACAGAAAGAAATAAAAACTGGATAAACCTTTATAATTTCCCCTACTCCATTCAAAACTTTTTGGCTGGAGTTAGGCTTTAATACAAACTTTTAGGGACACAAACTACATTTTCATCCTCACCATTATTCTGTACGATGCCTGGAAACATTACCCTTTCCGTAATACAGACTCTTTAATGAATTATACATTAATGTTAATATTTGCAACTGGATGCACTTATGTAAAGTACAGCATTGTAGGTTTTTTTTGCCTGAAAAAATTCATAGGAGTATATTGCCAGACAAATGAATCATTTAATAAGACGTAATAAAGACTACACTACATTACGGATGGAATTTAACGCCAGTTTAAGTGACTTGCCGAGTGGAAATGAAAATCTGATGTTTGCCCTCCGAAGTTTTAAATGGAGTCGGCATAAAAGTTTGTTAAAGGGCAACTAGCATGACAAATGACATTGCACAATACAATCTGGAGGCTTCCGGGAGCTAAATGTTGTTGCAATGATTCCAAAAGGCTGACATTTTCTTTTGTGAAGTGGAGAGGATGAGAGCATTGTCTGGCGGTTTGAGAAGAGAAACATGATTCCAGGGAGAAAATAGAGAAAAACCTCTGGTAGTAGATTGTCAAAATGTGTTATCATAGGAGCAAATGTGTGTTATGTTTAAAGAGGAATATTCGGGTATGGATATTTTATACACAGTTACAGTCACAGTTTGGATGAATGTAACTATGTAAATACCTTACCTGCCCTATGCCTGTAATAGGTGCAAATCAGTGTAGTAGACACCACCACTCCAGTGGTCTTTACTTACATCTGGGTCCTGTGCAGCCCACCTGATGCATTCTAAACACAGAAGATCAGCACCATTTAGAGAATGCTTTGCATTTTCTGAATGAATGCAAAGTGTTTTCTGATTGGACAAAGATTGAGAGTATGACATCACTGCCCTACCTCTCCACCTTGTCCAATCAGAGACTACTTTGCAATAATTCAGAAAATGTACAGCATTCTATGAATGGCACGCATGCGGTGTTCAGAATCCGTCAAGTGTTCTGCCGAAAACTCCAACTCGCCCAAATCTCCAACCATGTCACTTCCGGTGACTCTCCAGCAGCAATAATTGGAGATTTCGACGAGTTGGCTGTTTTCACAGAACACCGGCAGCGTATACACTACAGTTCATGACGAGTTTTGACGGAACACCGGGTAAAGAGGAAATAAAGTTGATTAACAATCTCCACTCATTGTAATGTGTGCCCTAGTGTATACGCTGCCGGAGTTTTGTGAAAACAGCCAACTCACCGAAATCTCCAATTATTTCTGCTGGAGATTCACCGGAAGTGACGTGGTTGGAGATTTTGGCGAGTTGGAGTTTTCGGCAGAACACCGGCCACTCGTTATGGGACCTGGAAGCTAGAGGAGATCACTGGAATAGCGGTGTATATTACTAGTTAATTTCCAGCTTCACGGGGCATTGGCCACATTAGGTATAAACCGTGTTTCCTCGAAAATAAGACCTACTGTGATTTTCCAGGAGAGCTGCAATATAAGCCCTACCCCAAAAATAAGCCCTAGTTCAAAGTGGTTGTAAAATCTTATAATTCACTCTAATACAGTATTATATAATGTACAATGTGTGTGTTTCTGTAATATTATTGTGCCAAATACCTTCATTACAGCGCCGCTCGGCGCTCAACTGACCACCCACTGTTCTCCTACTCTTCTCCCAGCTGTCAGCGGGGGATCTCGGCCCCTCCGTCTGCAGTGCCCAGAGCAGGGAATAGAGCTCAGGTGGGTGGCGTAAGCGCCAGGCGGCGCTGTAACGAAGGTATTTGGCGCAATCATATTGCAGAAACAAAGACATTGTACATTATATAATACTGTAATAGAGTGCATTAGGATTTTACAACCACTTTAACACATAATGCTAAATGCTAATAACTCCTGAGCTGACAGCCAGGGAGGGAGATGGGGAGAGAAGACAGGGGCACAGGAACGGGCAAGTACACATTACATGAAAGACCTACCCAAACAATAAGCCCTACTGTGCCTTTTGTTGCCAAAATTATTATAAGAACCAGTCTTATTTTCGGGGAAGCATGGTACATAGTTACATTGGTCCAAGCTGGACCAGTGTAACTATGTAAATATATATTTTGCCTCAAATTCATCTTTAAGGACCCTGTTAAGTTTTTTGTTGTTTTTGCTGTTGAGAAGCTTTCTCTTCTTTTTCTGTCCCACAGACACAGCAGGAGGAAGGGGTACTCTCTCCAAAGTGAGGAAATCCCCTCTCAGACAATTGGTGATAAAGCAGTTGTTCCTTTTGGAAGAGTGGTCATCTTCCTCACCTTCTGTTCCTGTGACAACTCCAACATTTTGGAATTTCCTTCACTGTACTGGAGGCAATGGTTACCAGGACAAGTAAAGAGGGTGAATCTCCCTAGTGGGGACACAGTCAGCAAAAAAATAAAAAATCGGACAGTGAGTATAAATCCTTAAATCCTATACAAAGCTAAAAGAAAGTTTTCGCTTTATATAGTCTTTAACTACTCATGGATTTTGAACCCAAGAGGTATGCCCTAAAAAAACTTTAACAAAGTTTTAGTCCCAGGTTCACACTTGTGCAATGCAGGAACCAGCACCATTACAGTGCAGGTTCCCGCATCGCATCTCACTCACAGGCAGTTTACACTGCTCTCTGCAAACCGCTGCAGGTGTCAATGTAAAGTTAATGACACCCCCAAATCGATTTGCAAATGGTCAAATCGGACAGGAATCGGATTGCATGGGTGTGAACACCCATGTGATCCAATTCCAGTGTGGACCAAAAATGCGTCCTGCACCATTTTGGTCAAATTCAATGCTATTTCAGCCATACAGTTTGTATGGCTGAATTTGCATTGCACAGACAACACATGTGATCTGCACAGCAATGCGGTGTGAATTACATGCAATGTCTGGCATCCCACTAGTGTGAAGCCAGCCTTAAGGACACATCCATTATGTCCAGCCCCTCTCCCCCTGCCTCTGCTCCCCTCGCTGCTATAATCAACAATTACTGGCTACCAAAATGACAGTCGGCAATTACTTCATATTACAAAGCTGGAACATCTGTCAAAATACAGCTGCTACTGTGTAAAATTACACTTGTAGAGATTGAAAATATACGGGATCAAGGCATTGTTTAATTGTATTTACTATTTCATTCATATCTACATCAAAGGTGGGACATTTGATCTGTATATGATGTATCTGATGTCAGATAAAGAAACCTTCCACATTGAAGAAAAAAATTAAAGTCCTAGGTAGGCACTCTGCTCATGTTCAATTTGGTGTGTATTGCTAGAGAGTTTTGTTTTATTTGGGGGGGGGGGGGGCAGTGTATCTGTACAAACCTTAATAAACGAGCCCGTTAAATTAAGTTTTGTTAAAAAATGAAAAAAGGCCTTTGCAAATTGACAAATTTTCACAAAAGCTAGCATACAGGGGATCAGTTTATACCAGCAAAGTGTTCTAATAATGTGCAAGTATTTCATATTTTGCATGAAATTAATATACTGTTTTTCCCCTGAAGATTATGAAAATTGCTATAACTGGGTTGCATGTCTTTAACTTTTACTGTACACCCTATAAAATCAAGCTGTATTTGAAGGAATTGGTCAAATTGCAGGGCAGATTGCAGTGAGAGCACCTGTAAAGCTGGATACACATGTTACAATCGAACTGTACAACAAATGTAAAATCTTGTTTAGATTTACCAACAACTGTGCAGTGCCATTGCCTACCTATGCAATAAAAAAATGAAAATTGAAGCTCTGTACCACTGCTAAAATTTCCAGATACAACTTTATTCCAGTAAGGGTCAGGAGGACAATCCACAGAGTAGACACCATGTTTCAGGGGTCTGAAAAGAAAACACTCCCCTCAGTGCTTGAGGTAGTAGACAATGTATATAGACTAGATGTTAACTGGACTAATAGTGGATTCTATGCCCAGGTCCTGTCAGCAGCTGGGTTGGCATTTTTCTTAAAACATTTTTAAATATTACACTACAAGCCAAAAAAACTGTGAAGATCCTCTTGGGTGTAGAAGCTGTTTGGTTGAGAAACAGATCACCTACATTGACAGCATTACATTAATATTGGATAGCAAAACCAATAAGATAACCTATTGGGTCCAGTGCTAAATCAAACCCTTTATGTCTAGTCAAGTAGGTCATTGCACTACATATTAGTTGGTAAAGCAATTGTACAATTTGACTGAAACAAGTGTGGATAGTACTAAATAATAAACTTCAGTCTCTTAGTAAATGACCACAAAGTATTAAGAAATTCCTAGCATAAAGCAAATTAGACCCTCCTATGTAAAAACATAACAGTCCCTATTGACAGTTCAAATCGGAAGCTGTCTTATATCTAATTCAAACATTTTTAATGTTTTCTGTTAAGGGCTAGAAAAAAAAGACAATACTTTATGTTTAAAGGAAATTATGCAAATGGTAGTAAAAGATCATTTTAATCTCATACAGAAAGTAACAGAACCAAAGATGAAAACTAAAACTTGCATCATGTTGAATGCAGCTGATAAGTGGGGCTGTTTTGTAGCAAACTGGTCCTTCTGATTCCATGGACATTGGAATAAAGGGATCTTTAATTTGCCCACTGAGTAATTATACCTTTGCCAATAACTATGCAATGATTTACCTCGGTTACATAAACTTGTGCGTACTTACTTACCAACAGTCCATATACAGGGCAAAGAGTTTGCGGTCACATCTTGCAAATCTTGACAAAAGTGATTCCTGCGTTCCATGCTACCATTTTCTTCAGAAGTATGCTGACACCAAGGCTTCAGTATTTCCTCAATTGAATGAGACAAAAATGGTTTTGGCCTCTTCTTGCAGTCTGAGAAGGCGCTGAGATCCATCATTTGTGTTCCAAAAAAATGAGATCCAAAAACAAAAACTTGAGAGAAAGTTGAGTAAAGAGTTGTCCAATACCAAAGACTCCAAAAAAGCCGTCTACCTTCCTGCACCAAAGATTTTCGTCAGGAAAGTGAAGATGTTCTTCAAGCAACACTTTTTTTTCAAAAAAGCTTCAAATCCAATTTGGATGTTTTTAAAAGAAATCTGTCGATTCAAATCAAGTCAGGTTTATTCCAGATAATGCTCAAGTGAAGGATCTGTGTAAGCAGATATATTGTTTATATTATTTTTTAATTTCTGGGTGATAAAAGAGAAGTAGTCGTCTTCTTTACTGTTCTAGAAATTACCATGACAGCGACAATAGAGAAAGTCTGGAAGTTGGGTTGAATGAGCCTTGAAGACCAATTCTTTGGGATCTTTCAGATTTTTTTTGGTTCCCAACTAGCCACCCAAATATTTTTTGTTATGTTTTTGAAAGATTTGAAATCTTTATGAAAAAAAATCCCAAGTTTCAATTATTTTTTCTCATTGCATTGCTGAAATGCATATTTCATGTAACCAATCATTTTCTTGTTCCCTAAAAACAATGTTTTTTCCTTTTATTTTTTTAAAATCTTTTTATACTGCTTATCGATCCTCTCTCTCTACTTGTTGCCTATTTTGGTTGTGCTCCACTCATGCAATGGTTTTGTTTTATGTTCTGCTGCTAAGTTTATACTTTTATTATATTTATATGCCCGTGTTTTATGTTGTTTTAGGTCAGTTTTTCTTGTCTGTAGCCCTAGATAAGTCCCTTTTGTGAAATGATTTTAAATTCTTTCTTTAGCAGTTACTTTTGCTCTTTATTTACTTGTGTCTGTGATTATGCCTGCTATGCCTATTGGCTCTTTTCTCCAGCCTGTCTCTATTTCTCCGTTAAGTTAAATGGGGTTTTGTCATTCTGTTTTTTACCCTCTCTACGCTCCTAGTTTTCTAATTTTTTCAGTCCGTGTACCTGTAGCTGGTCCTTTTTTCATTAGTCTGATTCCTCCATACTCTGTCTCCTCCAGCTGTGCCAATGTATCTCTTTGTGTTTCCTTATCTCCTACAATTTTATTGACAAACCCCTCCTTATTTGCTTATTGCTAGGACTATCTTGTGCAGTTATAGTCCTACTACAGCCAGAGATTACTTTGTAACTAGAATGGGTAGAGATTGCCTTGTAACTAGATGTGTATATGCATTATATTATATTAACCCTGGCTGTAACTGTCTGCTCTTGAAAGATATCAGTGCAAAACTCCATTTTGGAAGCAGTCCTTCTTTATTATTAAAGCTGAACAGGCAGGTGAAAAAAAAGAAAAAGAAAGCAGTAATGCATTTATTAAACAATAAAATAAAAAATCTTTCAAATAGATGTAAACCGTGTGACATTGCAAAAACACATACATTGATTACAAATTAATTAAAAAGGATTGTTTACACTTTTAATGGAATACTTGTTTTCATCCATTGTTACACCTCAGTGCTTCTGATCTACAGTCTCTTCGCAGCCGCTTCCTGTCTACACAGTTAGGGCCCTTTCACACTACTCCACTGAAAGAAATGCAGTAAAAATGGATATGCAGGTTTCATGCATTTGTGATGCTTTTTTAATGCATTTTGGGTGTATTTTCTGGATTCCTGTCTCCTAGCAAGCACCTGTGAAGCTTGGACATGTGACTCACAAAAACACACCACAGGTGCGTATTTGATGGGTTTTCCATTTCATTCCAATAGGGAGGTGCATTTTTGGTGTGCTTTTTAACCACTTCCCACCCGGCCTATAACGAATTGACGTCTGGGAAATGGTTCTGTTATCCTGACTGGACGTCATACGACATCCAGCAGGATAACATGCCGGTCTGACACGCCACATCACCGATCGTGATAAGAAGCCTCTGACAGAGGCTTCTTACCACGTGATCAGCTGTGACCAATCACAGCTGATCATCGCGTGAACCAGGAAATGCTGGTAAACGGCATTCCTCAGTTCGCGCTGACAGGGAGAGACGATCAGCGGCTCTCCCTGTCAGAGGGGGGGTCTGTGCTGATAATCAGCACATTGATTATCAGCACAGCCCCCATCAAATGTACCCATAAGCTGCCAATCGTTGCCCAGTCAGTGCCCCATCATAACCCCCTGCCAGTGCCCAATAAAGTGCCAATCAGCGACCACCACAGTGCAAATCAGTGCCAATCAGTGTCCATCACAGTGCCAATCAGTGCCCAGTATTAACACCTGTCATTACCTGCCCAATCAGTGCTGTCCATCAATGCCATCTATTAGTGTCCATCAATGCCACCTGTCAGTGCCAATCAGTGCCGCCTATCAGTGCCAATCAGTGCCCATCAGTGTCGCCTGTCAGTGCCCATCAATGCCGCCTGTCAGTGCCCATCAGTGTCACCTGTCAGTGCCCATTAGTGCTGCATATCAGTGCCACCTATCGGTGCCCATCAGTGCTGCATATCAGTCCTGCCTATCAGTGCCCATCAATTCTACATATCAGTGGCTCCTCATCAGTGCCCATCAGTGCCACCTTATCAGTGCCAACTCATCAGTGCCCATCGGTGCCGCCTCATCAGTGCCCATCAGCGCCGACTCATCAGTGCCTGTCAGTGAAGGAGAAAACAAAATTTTATAACAGAAACGAAGAAAAACTTTTTTTTTCAAAAATGTCGGTCTTTTTTAGTTTATTTAGCAAAAAATAAAAACTGCAGAGGTGATCAAATGCCACCAAAAGAAAGCTCTATTTGTGGGAAGAAAATGATAAAAAATGTGTTTGGGTACAGTGTAGCATGACCGCGTAATTGTCATTCAAAGTGCAACAGCATTGAAAGCTGAAAATTGTCCTGGGCAGGAAGGGGCAAAAGTGCCTGCTATTGAAGTGGTTAAACATGCACCAAAAATGCAGCATGAGGGACTTTTAAAAATGCACCACACCCACACCACAATGCACTGTAAGTTCCTTAGGATGTTCTGCTTTCTTAACACCAAAAGCACATCAAAATATTAAACTGCATGCAGGGTACTGGACAAACCACTAGGGACAAAAGGGATGTGAAATAATGTGATAGAGTTATGTAATTTGTAAGATTACAGTGTACTGTATGTGTAATGTGTTTTTTTTAATTTTGGCGCCGTGCTCCGTCCCCGTGAGTCGCAACACTCGCAGGGCACGGACCTCGGCACTGTGATGTATCGAGTGGAGACACGGCTCGCACACACAGCGGGAGGACATTGCAGGATCCTGGGGACAAGGTAAGTAACTTTGCCTGGATCCTGCGATGCGAAACTGATCAGTTTGAAAGGGCCCTTATGGCAATTGAATTTCTAGAACAGTTAATGAAAACAGTTATTTCTCAGGGTGGGTTTTCTGATGGTGACAACAGTTGCCCATGCCTATGTAATATGTGATGAAACAGCTAGTGGTAATCTTCATTGGAAGCCTGGGTGACAGGGTGACAACACAGGAGTACCCTTACTGAAGAAGTCACACCCATTTGAAAAGGGATGTGAAATAATGTGATAGAGATTTGTAAGATTACAGTGTACTGTATGTGTAATGTGTTTTTTTGAATTTTGGCGCCATGCTCCATCCCCGTGAGTCGCAACGCTCGCAGGGAACGGACCTCGGCACTGTGATGTATCGAGCGGAGACACGGCTCGCACACACAGCGGGAGGACATTGCAGGATCCTGGGGACAAGGTAAGTAACTTTGCCTGGACCCTGCGATGCGAAACGGATCAGTTTGAAAGGGCCCTTATGGCAATTGAATATCTAGAACAGTTAATGAAAACAGTTATTTCTCAGGGTGGGTTTTCTGATGGTGACAACAGTTGCCCATGCCTATGTAATATGTGATGAAACAGCTAGTGGTAATCTTCATTGGAAACCTGGGTGACAGGGTGACAACACAGAAGTACCCTTACTGAAGAAGTCACGCCCAATTGACGTAACGCATATAGGGGGTGGAGTCAAAGTGGTGATGTCATCCCGTGAGTATTGTGCTGCTCATAGCATCCTTAGCCTGGACTGCTTAACGTCCTTGGTAGTATGATTATGTCAGATTTTTGATGCTCAAAGCGGTACAATGTTTTGCATGGAAATTTGGCGTTTTATATTGTAGGTCTGTAATTCTTAGGAATAACACACCTAAATCTGTCCAAACAAGAGTCTAGTAGACAGCCCGGGTATGATAAAGTTTTAAACGCAAAATCATAATTTATAATATAATAAATAACTACAAATAATTCTAACAAATAATTTTATAATAATACCAATGATTCAATAATGTAATCAAATCAAACACACTGAAATTTGCTCAGTTGCAGAATTGTCGCTGTCATTACTTTCAGTTTTTGATGACGAATTTCCCCACAAATCACTATCGCTCAATTCTGCAGGTGATTCTAATTTATTATCGCTGTTTTCTAGCTGGTCTAAAACCGCCTTTGATGTAAAGGGACACTTTTTGGTTGCTATGGACAATCTCCAGTTTCCAGGCAGAAAGAACAGTATATATATAATATTAAACTGCATGCAGGGTACTGGACAAACCACTAGGGACAAAAGGGATGTGAAATAATGTGATATAGTTATGTAATTTGTAAGATTACAGTGTACTGTATGTGTAATGTGTTTTTTTGAATTTTGGCGCCGTGCTCCGTCCCCGTGAGTCACAACGCTCGCAGGGAACAGAGCTCGGCACTGTGATGTATCGAGCGGAGACACGGCTCGCACACACAGCGGGAGGACATTGCAGGATCCAGGGGACAAGGTAAGTAACTTCTCCTGGATCCTGCGATGCGATCCTGAGTGTGGCTCAGGGTTACCGCTTTTGGTACTAAAAATTCACCCCTATCCACACTCGGGAATACCACTAGGGAGGTTAAGTGCTTTGTTTTACTGGAATCACCTGAGGGAGGTCTAAGGCCGCGTACACACGGGATGACTTTTCGACCGGACTGGTCCGACAGACTTTCCAGCGGACTTTCAACTGACTTTTGACGGACTTCCGACTGACTTTTTAACCAATGGACTTGCCTACACACGATAACACCAAAGTCCGACGGATTCGTACGTGATGACGCACACCGGACTAAAATAAGGTCCGGTGAAGCCCACACACGATCGGATTGCCCGCCGGATTTGGTCCGTCAGCGTCCGTCGGACAAGTCCGGTCGAAAAGTCTGACCGTGTGTACACTGCATAAGACTGGTCAAGCCAGTAAAGAGAGAGAGAGGGTGAACCGGATGGATTAGGAGCTCCACACCAGGCTGATTCATTGATTACCCTCAGAGGGGATCAGCTTTATCTGACCTGCTGGTAAAA
Source organism: Lithobates clamitans (assembly GCA_037952925.1). Classification (NCBI taxonomy): domain Eukaryota; kingdom Metazoa; phylum Chordata; class Amphibia; order Anura; family Ranidae; genus Lithobates; species Lithobates clamitans. The sequence continues at coordinate 3,329,718 of JBBGZY010000310.1, forward strand.
CGTGTCCGATTTTAAGGTGAGCGGCTAGGATATCGAGGTGGAGGAGAGCACCAACACTTTTTATTTGTTGTGCACTATTTAGTGAAGTCTTCGATTTGGAAGCAACTGAAGACTTTTGTCACTTTGGACTTTCACTGTTATATAATTGGAATGTTATAATTGTATGTGTTATTAGCGCAATGCCATTCTATTCATTTGATTAGGCACTAGCAGCCATTTGGTGGAGGTGTAGTTTTACACCCTATTTTGCACTGAAATTGTACGTTTTGCACATTGTATTTTGTAAATTTTTTTGCAGGTAAAATTGATCTAGTAATAATCTTATTATCCGCATTGATATGATTGACAGTGCAGCACTGTTTTGGTATATATTTAACACAGGAGTACAGTTGGGAGACAGGGTGAGAACATTGTCATCCTGTAACAGGAGGTGCTTGAACAAGGACCAGGTATTTTAATGAAAACTGCATATTAAAAATATTGCAAACTACTTTCAAAACAACATTGATTAATGCTTATATGAGGTTTTAACAGTTTACATCTGCTTTAACCACTTGAAGACCCAGCCTTTTTCTGACACTTTTTGTTTAAAAATCTGTATTTTTTGCTAGAAAATTAGTTAGAATAATAATTATTAATAATTAATATTATATTTTTTTAAGCAGAGGCCCTAGGGAATAAAATGGTGGGTTTAGCAATTCTTTAAGTCACACGGTATTTGCGCAACGTTTTTTTAAACACATTTTTTTTGGAAAAAATACACTTTATTGAATTTTAATGCACACAAACAAAATATAATACCCGATTTAAAAAAAATAAATAAAAAAGATTGTGTTATGCTGAGTAAATAGATACCTCCCGCCTCCTGTAAAAGTCATGCAGCCAGCAGACCCACGCTTTTTTCTTTTGCTTTTGATAGGGTAAATGGAATAGCCATTTTATTTATCAAACATTTATTTCTGATTATCAAAACATGTATTTCTGTTTGAGCAGATATATTTGATGCAAATTGTTAGAAGTCATATTGTGTAACAGCTGTTGTGTTCAAATGCTATTTACACCTTCATTTGCAAAGATTGCTATCTCGGCCTTTTCCCAGAGAACTACTAAAAGTGACATGTCTATGTGAACCAAGTATTTTGCATTTGAATCAAGATTTGACTTCAAAGAACCTTTAGCTAGCTAGTTCCCACCCTTTGGTAACAACACATAAATTGTATTACAAGGCCCTAGCTAGGCAGAGTATTTTTTTTTTTTAAATCAACATGTACTGTGATTGTGCTGCTCTCCCTGCTTGTAGCTAAAACTACAGGCTTGTATAATAAATACATCTATTTTTCAATCTGGCTTCAGCAGTCAAAATGTTACTGAAACCCATGAGTCTTGAGGTTTCCCTTACACTGTTATGTACACACTGGGGGTTATTTAAATCTGGTACAAATCTGCCTGGAAACCAGCTTCCAGATTTTATTGCCAAAGCTTAATTGAACAAGTTGAAGTTAGAAGCTGATTGGTTACCATGCGCAACCAGATTTTGAGTGCACCAGTTTTAGTAAATCTCCCCTGTATCTCTAATGGGAGCTTTGAGGTATATCTACTGATAGTCTCAAGTCTATGAAATGGTGATATCCTTCTTTTCTTTTTGTTTCTATTATTTCTTGTTATGCTTTGTGTTATGGGGAAATTAAGACTATTTAAGAATTATGCCTGTAACTATTGTTTTATACCTTATGTCCTTTTTGTGATCCTCTGTTTGTACCTACTTTAATAAAAATCACCATTTTAACAAAAAAAAAAAGCCATCCAGTGGCTAATTAGCCACTAGGATGGCTTGTACATGAAGGCTGATTGCCTCCTGAAAAAAAAAAAGCTGCAGGCATCATCCCAGTACAACCACTTCAAGTCAATCACGTACATGTATGTGATTTGGCAGCAAGTGCTTAAATGTATTTTAAATGCAATTTATACAAAGACCTGAATTTTTACTTGATTCAGTATTCTCTTGAACAGCAGCCAATCAGGTGTCCTGTGTTCACATGCAATGACAAGAAACATGCTGACAGGTGGACAAAGCAGAGAGATGAGACTATTGATGTTCTTGCACTATCAAATTACAGGCTGAAGGTGGGGAGGTGAACTAGCTATGCTGCTTAAAATGTTACTAAACCCAGCACCCTGCATTCACTATATCTGGTCTCCCACACTACACAGAACATGGAAATGCAATTATTTAAGTAAAATAATTGCATCCCTGTGTTCCGGGGACGGCTGGGACATGGAGTCACAGGTGCGATCCATGCACAGATACATGCAATCCCTGCCCACAAAATCAGATTTTGAACACTATGTCTCTCGTATTAAAAAGGCATACAGACAGGAGATAACTGAACTTAAACAGGATTTGGGGGTCCGTATGGAGGATGTTGAGAACACCACAAGATAGTATCTGCAATACATTGCGATTCCACGAGGAGATCCTCAATTCCCATACAGTTATGCTCCAGCAGCTCATGTACCGGCAGGACGATATCGAGAATCGTAATAGGCGGAACAATATTAGGATCAGTGGCATCCCAGAGACTGTGGAACACAAAAAACTGGCAGCGGCAGTCACCGCCATCTTTAAACAGCTACTCCAGCAGCCGGATACACACATCGAGCTGGACAGAGTGCATAGTACCTCAGGCCCGTGGAATTCTGATTCCTCCTTTATATGTGACACGCTGTGCAGAGTGCATTTCTATAAAGTAAAGGAAGATATCATGCGGGCCGCCAGCACACAGGATTCCATTTGGCTGAACGACACCCCTGTTATGCTGCTCCCAGACCTTTCACGCCAAACATTGGCCATGAGGCACGCTCTCAATCCACTTACATCTCTTATACTGGAGAAGCATATCAAGTACCAGTGGCGGTTTCCATTTCCGTTGCAGGTCCATCATGAAGGCAAGACGGCCCTCTTTTGCACTCTGGGGGACTTACCGCAGTTCCTGAGCACCTTGGAATTACCTCAGGTCTCCCTACCAGATTGGCCCCTTCGGCCTACCACCCCAGGTCTTCCATTTGACTCGCAATGGCAGAAGGCCAGCAAAAATAAGCGCTCCCGATCTACCACTTTGATGCCGCCTGACGGCTGACTCTGCCCTAACCTCGGCTAATTGCTCACCTCTTGTTTCCATATCCGGGACTATTTTGTTTTCTTTGCCCTGTTAATGGAGTATATAGCCCTACTTCCTTGTTTTTTGGGACTAACATCTGTGACCACCTGTCTGGTGTCCCCACCGTTCCTGTTGCCCTTGTCAGGGAACTTCCCCCCCCTTTTTTTTCTCCCCATGATGCCCCAGTTTTACCATGCTTATCCTTCTCGGGACAATTTTTCCTGAAAGGGTTTCCTTTTTTCTCCTTATATATATTTTTTTATTTTTCCCCGGACTGTTTAATAATATTTTTATTCCCCGGATATTTGGACACACAGAGATCTTCCTCCATACTGTGGATGGCCCTGGTCACTCCTGATGGTATTTACTATCTCCTTCCCCCGTGCCCCAGCTACGCCCTGCTTCCCATTGCTCTACTATTCTCCCCCTGGGCACGCCACCCTACAGTATGAAGGAACATTTGTTCCACATGGTGCTATTGTGCCTTACTGTTTATGATAAGTTAACTGTGATTATGTTGATGGTTATTCTTAGCTTTGCATTCATCGCTACGCCCCTGTGGACTCCGGGACCGGGAGACACCTCGTGTGCTTCCCACGTATACCCCCCTTAGGACCGATAGTGCTGGTACATGTACTGTAATTTTCTTAGTCAGCTTTTTGTTTTAGTAATGTTAAGCTATTTACTTCATGGTATACTACCGCCACCTTGTGGCCTGTTACTCCTTCTTCACTCTTTATCTTTAGTGGTGGTTCCAACTTGTTGCAAACCGATTTCCGTATCCTCCCCTGTCATGGGGGTGGATCCCACTCACTTCCTCAACACTCTCCTTTTCTTACTCTGTCTTCTCCCTCTACCTCACCTCCCCTTCCCTCTTTTCCCTTCTCTCCCTGACTTTCCCTTCTCTCCCCAGCCTTGATTTTCGCATTATCTGTTGTTGGACTCATTTGGAGACTTGTCCTCTCCCCCCAGTTCCATCATGATGTCCCTTGACCGTGTAACCTTGTCTTCCTATAACAACACCCGGAGAAAAGGAGCCAGATATTATACCATTTTCACAAGGCCAGGACTCAAATTTTGCTCCTACAGGAGACTCGCTTTAGGGGCACGGCTATCCCGCTCCTCAATAACCCTTATTACCATCAATGGCACCACAGTACGAACCGGCTAAATCAAGGGGAGTGTCCATAGCCTTCCACAAATCTTTCCACTCCGAAGTTTTAGATTCCCTCATTGACCCCCAGGGCCGTTTCCTTTTCCTTAAATTGAAAACAAATTTTTCTATTTTTACAGTGGCTAACGTATATGGACCAAACCAAGACCAGGGGAATTTCCTATCCAAAATGATTTGCCCAGTCCCTCCCTTGCTCTCTTTAGCGTTTAACTTTATAGATGATTCTCATCTTCCCTCTAGTGCCCTTTTATCCGCCAACATCTCAGTCATACCCAAACCAGGTAAGGACCCCTCCCAATGCAGTAGTTACCGGCCGATTTCGCTCCTCAACATAGATGTTAAACTTTTTGCAAACGTTTTGGCTAACCGCTTCTCACCCCTTTTACCTTCTATCATCCATACAAACCAAGTGGGGTTTGTCCCTGGACGTGAAGACAGGGACAACACCACTAAAACCATCCATCTTATCTCTTACATTCAACGACATGACCTTAAAGCGTGCCTTTTTCTCCTTTGACGCAGAAAAGGCGTTTGACCGAGTCAATTGCCAGTTCTTACACCTCTCCCTCGAACAGATAGGCCTTGGCCCCGCCTTTGTGTCCAAGGTTATGGCGCTATACTCCCAACCCTCAGCGTCCGTTCTGATTAATGGCTCATCATCCACACCGTTCCATATATCCAACGGTACCCGGCAGGGCTGCCCTCTGTCACCCCTACTTTTTGTACTGGTGATAGAACACTTAGCTAGGGCCATCAGACACAATACCTCCATTGTGGGGATTAAGACACCCTCCGCTGATCACAAACTCTCCCTTTACACGAATGACCTTCTGATCTACATCCAGCAGCCACACACATCCCTACCCTCTCTGATGCATGAATTCCACAGATTCGGGGAGTTTCGTGACTTCAAGTTGAACATGTCTAAGACGGAGGCCCTTAACATTTCCTTATCACCCCCACCCTCGCCAGGGTTAAGGCTAACGTCCCTTTCCAATGGGGCGCCAAAGGCATATCTTACTTGGGGATAACGATCCCCTCTAATCTGTCGGATTTATACTCCCTTAACTACCTCCCTTTACTCACCCGACTTAGGAAGGAACTAGACGCTTGGCGCTTCTCCCTGCTACCCTGGTCCGGACGCATCAACTCCCTGAAAATGGACACTCTACCTAAATTACTGTATTTATTTCAAACAATACCTATTTCCGTTCCTAAGCACTTTTTTAACTCCCTCCGCTCCATGTCCATACATTTCGTTTGGCACCAGGGCCTATCCCGCATTTGCTACACCTTGCTCACTTATCCTAAAATTTGCGGCAGGGCGGCACTGCTGTCCAGGGTCCTGGAATGGTTCCCTCGCCCCTTTCCCAAAGCATCCACCTCGGTGGAACAAGACCTTTGACTTACGGGCTTTACTCTGGGGTTACGGACAGAAACTACACTTACTTTCCTTATCCTCCCCCTTAACAGTCGCTGCCTTACATATCTGGTACAAAAAGGGCATGTCATCTCTTCTATCCACAGACCCCTCACCCCTTACCTCGTTGTTTGACCACCCCTCTTTGCCTCAAGGTATGGGGTCCAATACAATAGGCACATACTCCAGATCAACCTGGCCGGTAGCGAGCTCATTTGTGGATTCCTCTTTGGGTACCCCCATTTTACCAGGCGCTCAAGGTAACTAGCTCACAGCACTCCATATATCTTCCTTCTGTTCTGACTTGTTTTCCTCTTCCCAAATTCACAGACCTCTAACGGGATTCGAACAGCTGTGCTCTCTCTCAGAACCTAGACACCTACTCTCCTCTTTGTACTCACTACAACATGCACTGCTACACAATCAACCCCCCTCTTACACCAGGAAGTGGTCTACAGACCTGGGCAGGGATCTCTCTTTAGTGGATTGGCAAAAATCATTCCACTTTACGCATAAATCCTCTATATCCTGCTATACCCAGGAAAACATTTTTAAACTCCTCTCCCGATGATACAGGGACCCTCAAACTCTTCATAAAATATTTCCGCCTGTATCTCCCTTATGCTGGAGATGTGGCATAGCGGAGGGAAGTTACCTACACATTTGGTGGCACTGTGCAACGATACAACCCCTATGGTCCCAGGTTTTTGCTATATATAACAGCCTATATGAGCGAAAAAATTATCACCCACCCCAGGAATAACCTTACTATCTGTGCTCCCAGGGTCGATAGCCTCTCAAAAGCGCTCCCTGTTGCGTTTTTTCCTATCAGCTGCTAGACAACTTATACCCCTGTTTTGGAAAACTACTACCACTCCACCCCTGGCAGTCTGGGTCTCCATGGTCAATGACATCATGTGCATGGAGGAGATGGTAGCCCTAGACAATGACACCTTTGACAAATTTAGGGCCCTTTGGCTTATTTGGATCGACTACTCTACCTCTGACTCCCTGCTTGTTTGATTGGCTCACCAATTTTCCCAGAAGTCTGCCTAAGGCCCCTTTCACACTTGTGCTACTCCAAAGTTTCGCGATTTTGCCCCGATTTCGCTGCCGCGATTTGGACTCAGTCAGTCATACGACTGTGCGTCCAACTTTGCCTCACAACTTGAAGTACGACTTCAATGAGCAGGAACGCGACTTTGATTACCAAATAATTAGGGGGAATTCTAAGGCAAATTAAAATAAAAAAAAAACGGAATGGGTTCCCCCTTCATGGGCATACCGTGCCCTTCTGTCTGGTATGGGATTTAAGGGGAACCCCCACGCCGAGCACCAGCCTGGCCGGTCAGGAAAGGGGGTGGGGACGAGCGAGCGCCCCCCCTACAGAGCCGTACCAGGCCGCATGCCCTCAACATGCCCTGCGCCCCCCCACCCCAAAGCACCTTGCCCCCATGTTGATGAGGACAAGGGCCCCTTCCTGACAACCCTGGCCGTTGGTTGTCGGGGTCTACAGGCGGGGGGCTTATCGGAATCTGGGAGCCCCCTTTAATAAGGGGCCCCCAGATACTGGCCCCCAACCCTATGTGAAGGAGTATGGGGTACATCGTACCCCTACCCATTCACCTGGGGGGGAAGTGTCAATAAAAAAAACACACTAGACAGATTTTTAAAGTAATTTATTGGGTCTTCTTCCGACTTCGGGGGTCTCTTCTGACTTCTTCGCTCTCTTCTCCCGCTCTCCGGTGTCTTCTCCCGCTCTCCGATTCTTCTCCCGCTCTCCGGTGCCTTCTGCCGGGCTCCTCCGCTATCTTCTTCCAGCTCTTTTACTAGCGTTGGCCCGGTCTTCTCTGTCGTCTTCTTCCCTCTTCTCTTCTTCTGATGTTGACACGGCGCTCTCTGCCGCTGTAATGCCATGTGAGCGGTGCGCAGTCCCATCATGCCCTGGGCTGTGACGTCATAAAGGGACGGGGTCATTGGGTGATATCACCCGGTGACCACTCTCCATGCCAATATGAATTGTTGCGCACCGCGCACATGGCATTACAGCGGGACAGAGCCTTGTGTCAACATCGGAAGAAGAGAAGAGGGCAGAAGACGACGGAGAAGACCGGGCCAATGCTAGTAAAAGAGCTGGAAGAAGATAGCGGAGGAGCCCGGCAGAAGGCACCGGAGATCGGGAGAAGAATCGGAGAGTGGGAGAAGACACCGGAGATCGGGAGAAGAGAGCAGAGAAGTCGGAAGAGATCCCCGAAGTCGGAAGAAGACCCCCGGAGCAACCTAATAAATTACTTAAAAAACCTGTCTAGTGTGTTTTTTTTTATTGACACTTTTTTCCCCCAGGTGAATGGGTAGGGGTACGATGGGGGGGGGGTCGGGATCTGGGGGCCCCTTATTAAAGGGGGCTCCCAGATTGCGATAAGCCCCCTCCCGATAGACCCCGACAACCAACGGCCAGGGTTGTCGGGAAGGGGCCCTGGTCCTCATCAACATGGGGCAAGGTGTTTTGGGGTGGGGGGGGCGCAGGCCCGCCCCTGCCCGAAAGCACCCACCCCCCCTGTTGAGGGCATGCGGCCTGGTACGGCTCAGGAGGGGGGGCACCCCCTTTCCTGACTGGCCAGGCTGGTACTCGGATAAGGGTCTTGTATGGATTGTGGAGGGGACCCCACGCCGTTTTTTCGGCGTGAGGGGGTCTCCTTAAAATCCATACCAGACTGAAGGACCTGGTATACTCAAGAAGGGGGAACCCGTGCCGTTTTTTTCTTTAAAAAAATTGGTGTGGAGTTCCCCTTTATGCACAAGTCGCATGCCAAAGTCGGATCAGTTAATACAGAATCCGACTTTGATCCGACTTCAGAAAAAAAAAGTAGTGCAGGAACTACTTTGAAGTCGGCACGACTTAAAGTTGTGCCAATATGAATGGTAGTCATTCTAAATCATGGAGAATGACTTGTCATGCGAATTTGCAGTCCAAAATCATGGGACAAGTCGTATAAGTGTGAAAGGGGTCTAAGATACAAGTCAGATGTCAGACATCCCCTGCAAAAAAATGTAATTAGGAGCATGTCTAAAGGGAATGCAGGCCCAGCAGCTTTCTTCATTAGTGCCCTGTAGCTGCCACAGCTGACTGATAATTATGAAACCACTCCCATTAGATCCACTTGGCACAGAGGCATAGAAGAACAAACATGGATTTTTTTCAGAGTAACAAAAAGGTAGGAATCTGCAACAAAGTTTGTTATAATCTTTGGAATGTAGATAGATCACCCAGAGAGGGATGTTTTTTTTCTCAAGGAAAGTGGAGTTACGCTTTACAGCAGCAACTCTTCTGCAAGATATACACAGTTCAAATCTTATAGTTTTCACTGAGTCGCGCTAACAATAGTTAATGTCCATAGTGAATCAAGTAAAATATCAAAAATGAGATAAACAAAATAGAATAAAATCCACATGTGATCAAATAGTAAAGTCCTTGATTGAAAGTCATCAACATCCACCACCGTAAAATCATAATCCTCTGTGATATCACCACCACCAAAAGCAGAAATGCTTGCTTACTAGGTCATATTGACCTCGTATTACAGGAGGTCAAATGCACCTATTAATACCCAGTCGGGGTCTTTATATCATATATGGGTCCTCCTACGGTTCCTACATCAGTCCTTCTGGCAACGATTTTATGGGGTATCCCAGAACAAAAAAGGCTCCACATAGTGTAAAATCGTTATCACTTTATTGTAAAAGTCATTAAAGGTTGCACTTACATTATATCAGTGTCTAAAACACCTTAAAACAGAAGCACCAGCCAGGGCTGGGCTCAACCCTTTCTTCTCTGAGCTGGCCACTTAGCTGTCGGCTAATTGCCAACCCCCATCTCTCTCCACAGTTACCCAGCTGTTGATGATCCTGCTCGTCAGTCCTGCCTACTTAAAGCGGGGTTCCACTCAAATTTTTAACTTAATCTTACCCCCTTCAGTTAATTGCATAGATGTTCAAATGCCGCACAAATTTTTTTTGTATCGCTGTAATTACCTTTATATTGTACTTTGTTGTGGCACTTCCTGTCTCTCCTCCCATGGGAGTAGGCGTGTTTATTGCCTTTCCCCGGCGCCGCACTGTCTCCTGGGAGCTTAGTGTCAGGCTTCCCAAGATTCAGTGCGGAAACAATGATCATGCGTGTGAACAAGCTGTGAATGAACAGCATTCACCGCATCCAGGAAATCAATGCTTGTGGGCTTCACATGACCACAAGCAAGATGGAAACAGCCAGCATCACATTTTTTAAGTTATTCTTCAGTACAAAAACAGACAGAGGCGGAAATATTGCACCCAAACTGTGAGTATTATTTTGGGGTTAGCAAAGTGTCTCAATGACCTATAAAAAAAAAAAAAAGATTGGTCGCCGGACTCCCGCTTTAAGCTGTTCAGTCCAGAGGAGCTCTGCCTTCGCCTTGGTCACATCACAAGAAACTATCTCCTGTGTTCCTGTTCCTGTTCCTGTGAAAGACTGGTCTCTGACATGGTCTCCGTTCCGGTTACTGAACTTTGTTTGTTTTGACTACGTTTGTTCTTTTTACTTTTATTATTAGACAAGTGTGATTTAACTGTACTTCTGTCTCAGTCTGATTTCATGGTCTCTGACAATTCCACAATCACGGTGATGTCAGCATACCGTTCACCCTATGCTTTTCATCACACGCTGACGTCTGCCAGGGTTGGGATTCCATGATTGCGATGACGTCAGCACGTTGCTCACCCTATGTGTTTCATCATACATTGACGGCTTCCGGAAGACGTCAACGTACAACGAAATGCGTAGGGTGAGGGACATGCTGACATCACCGCGATTGTGGAATCCCGGAGGGACAGGTTGCTGTGTATGAGCAGGCCGGCGCTTCTGTTTCAAGGCATTTTAAACACTAATATAATGTAAGTGCAGACTTTAATGACTTTTACAATAAAGTGATAACGTTTTTACGTTATGTGGAAACTTTTTTTGTTCAAGGATACCCCTATGGCATCGTTGCCAGGAGGACTGATATAGGAACCGTAGGAGGACCCATATATGATTTTACTGTTGTCAGTTTAGTAACGCTTTAACTGCAGAAAAGTCAGGATATGTGTTTTAACTGTTAGCTGTTTTCCTAGAGTTTAGATTAAAAAAAAAACCCTTCAGTTTCAAACAAGCCATATGACATGATAAAGAATGGCCTTTAAATTTCTATAAACACAAATCTATCTTTGAAAAAAAAACATATTGATAAGGTTATCTTTAGCTGAACACATGTACTTAAATCATTAGAAAATCCTTAAAAGAATATACATTCCTTTAAGCATCTCTTTGAACTACTGATCGGCCTATTAACACGGGCACCATAGAACAAAATAAACAGACGGATATCAGAGCAGAAGCTTGGCATGCAATGTAATTTGTTAATTCCGCAATTAATCACTATATAAACTCCTTAATTAACCAAGCTTATTAATCACACTTCACATAACATAACGTGTGGAAGAGCCTGGCCGAGCAAGCAACCTTGAATCAGCTGATTTAATACGGAATGTCTTTTTTTTCAGATTTGTAATTGTGTTTGAAGAAGACCAAGGCTCCTTCGAAATCAAGACAATCTGTCGTGGTCTACAGAATGCAGCAAAGGCTCATGGGAGCTGGGATTAGCATGCATTTTGCTCAGCAAAGTTTGGACTTGTAAGATAAGGCTAGATCATAAACATTTTCCAACCATTGTTTTCCTCTCAGTATCTTCTTTTCAAGATGTCCCGCTGAATGCTTTGACTGCTAGAGAAGAGATCCCCTTTGAACGTAGGCTGAAAGCTCGTCCCTTTCATAGAACATTGCGACTCAAAAAGAAAGCAGCCATTTGTTGCTTAGCAAATAACCTTTTTTTGCTGTGACTGTCTCATATTAACCACATTTTATCATCAAGTGCCACAAGACGGTAAAAGAAGCAAAAGGAGAGATGGAAACTTTCTAAAAGACTTCTTTAAAATGGCTGCTGATGTGTTTCTCTTTCACTGCAGGGTTTATGCATAAAATAAACAACGAGATGTGCACCAATAGAATAAATGTCCATCACAAAATTTTACAGCAAGAAGCTGCATCTCTGTAAAGCAAGCACTCTGTATATACAGCAAATAAAATATAATACTACACAGTATCTGATCAAAAAAAAAAGAGCACCCTGCCAGTAACTGCACTGACCAGATTGTGATGTTAAAAGTCACAGCAGCATTTAAATGAAAGGGAGTTCAGGAGATGGCGGTACCAGAAAGTGAGCTTTAGTTTTAGTAGTAATGACACCAAAATGAGAGTAATGAGAAAGTTAGTGCCAAAATATTCTAGATTCACCTTACTAACATTCTTCAAAAGCAGCTCAGTCTTGATGGGTATCACAGATTTCAAGGCCACATGCCAGACAGTGCATCCAACTCAGAATGCTTCCGCTGTCATGGACAGGACTTCATTAGGCTGTGGATTATCACTTCTCTACTGGTGTTCTCACGGGGGTGAAAAATGAATGGGTCCCTTTAAAGAAAGTCAGCAAGTCTGAATGAATATCCCCGGGTTCTTTTCACCTTGCCACTTTTTTCCGGACCTCAACCGACTTTGTCACTATAACAGTACTTCAGGACTGCCAGGACCTTCAGAACTCCTACGTTCAGAATCCCTGCTAGGATTTCCAGAATCCCTGCCAGTGCTTCCAATACCGCTGGCAGAATCTCTGCCGGGATTCCAGTATCCCTGCTGGTCCTTCCAATGGTGCTTACAGAATCATTACCACTAGTTCCAATCAGTGTTGCCAACCTACCAGACTGAAATTTACTGACGCGACACTCAAAATTTACTGGCACAGTTACGTTTTTACTGGCATATCCTAAGGTTACAAAATTACAGTTTTAAGTGAAAATTTCAGTATTTAGGCTACAAATAAGTATAATATGCAATTAGCAATATGATGTAAGGTAGATATTAAGGCTAAAAACATATTTCTTATTTTATTTTGGATATAGTAAGTAAGTAGCTCAGGGACAGGACTCAGGAGGGCAAGAAATTAGAATAGGTGGCACGCACATGAAACTGACTCTTACAGTGACACTGGCAGCAGTGTACAGCAGCACAGATGATGATGGCACCCCACCGACACGTCACGTCCCCTCCTGAGTCACAGTGACAGTCTCTCTCCACACCAGGTGATCCCTTTAGCCCACTCCAGTCCAAACAGCACTGACAGCCCTGCTCTTGGCTTGCCTTGCTGCCGTCCCGCAGACCCGCACATGAGACTCCGGACTGCTCCGCTTGGCTACCTTGCACCATGACATCACACGACATGCTCAGGCACTGCCTCCACCAGATTCGCCTCCCCCGCCAGCACTGCCTGAACACACTGTAGCAGGCACTTGGATGGTTTTGAACGGCTCCTGACCAGAACTGCGTATGCACAGTTTCGAGCAGAGCGTCACAGCCATATTATTTCCTCACAACCTTTTGCTGTCACTGGCATTTACTGGCAGGAGAAAAGTGCCTGTTTTTTACTGGCTGCCAGTAAAAATACTGACGGTTGGCAACACTGCTTCCAATGGTGCTTGCAGAATCCCTGCTAGGATTTCCAGTACTTCTGACAGTAGTTCTAATGGCACTCACGGAATTATTGTGAGCATTTTTTAAAGGTGTTCATATCATCATCACTTTCACCACCCTTTCCAATGGTGTTTGCAGAATCCTTGAAGGGATTTTAAGTATTCCATAAACAATGCTGGGTATGTCCTCTGATTAAGGACATTATATAGGTATAATCTTTGTAAGGGGCTGCTGCTGCTGTGACTTCTTGCCAACTACCCAAATTGTGCAAAAGAGCTATACTTTTCTGATTGCTTGTTTCCTTGCCAACTCAGACTGAACTGACTATTTTCTTGTCTGCCCCCTTACCACAACATCTGCCTGAACCTTACCACTCTCTTGCCTGCTGCTTGCCCACAACCTTTGCCAGGACCTGACCAATCTTTTACCTACTATACAAAAAAAAAGGTCACTGCCCCCACCTATAATTGGTCTTCACAGCAAGGAGCACTGGAAGGGCACACGCATGTAAAATAAAACCAAAGAATTTCCAAGCTCAACCTACCAACCAGCCTGCGACCAACTGAATTAACCTGCCCAACAGTATGCGTTAAAAACAAGGGTTTAGTTGCACACATTTGTAAATACATGCATGAGCTGCAGGCCACGGCAAGGCATCCTGCAGACACTAACTCCAACTTTGAAGAGTCTCCACAGTGGGAGCACATGTATTCTAATGGATAGATGAAGGGCAGATTACTGGAGGGAGGGTTCTTAGCCTCGGGTGTGCCTGTGTCACCTGTCAGGGGATGCTATAACAGTAATACATGGGCAAGATGCATGCTACTGGAGTTCACCACGCAACAAACTCTGCACGCAGATTTCTAAACTGAGAATCTTTGTGCAAGAAATTCAATGGAGCTACTTTTATCTTGAGACATGTATCCAATCCCTCGCCAATCTGCCTGCTTCTGCAGTCAGTGGTACAGCAGCTCCTATGCCACCTACATCAGAACCCAAGGTACCCCTTTCTAATCACGTCCCAGTGGGCCACAGTTAGTTTAGGGTGCTAGTGTAGTGCTTGCCTCCTGTTTCTTTGCACCCAAGGACCTACTTTGATGAGCAGACTAAAGTGGGAACCGGTATCTCTCTTTTTAAAAGGGTGCCTCAAGCTTGGGCCTTTCTGCTTATGGAGCCAGGAAAAGAGGCCCTGACCTGTGTCTCCTCTCTGTTTGAGGCACTGGCTGAACTCTATGACCCGTCTGTTCATTCTCTGTAATCTACTTCAGGCATAATATCTCTCTTCTGTAATAAAATACCTTCCGGCTCACAATTTTCATGTTAGGCCACTGTTCCACATTAAAGAGTAACTAGACTGTGCTCAAAAAGGCAGGCAGAGAGCAAAGGACAAGTCATCAGTGGACTCCTTGCAGCTTATCTTCCCCCATTACTGACTTACCATGTCTTGTTCTGAGCTTTGTCTTTGTATGGAAGTGGCCATCTTGATACAGGCATTGTTTTTATACCCCAGGTCAGAGTCACAGCAAGGAGAACAGTGAGCAGCAGTAGTATAATCACCACTTCAGCTCCGGAAGGTTTACCCCCTTCCTGACCAGGCCATTTTTTGCGATACGGCACAGCGTTGCTTTGACTGACAATTGCGCGGCCGTGCAACACTGTACCCAAATAAAATGTATGTTCTTTTTTTCCCCACAAATAGAGCTTTCTTTTGGTGATATTTGATTACCTCTGCGTTCTTTTGTTTTTTGTTTTTTTTGCGCTAGACTGACCGACAATTTTGAAAAAAAAAAAACAATATTTTTTACTTTCTGCTAAAAAAACACATCCAATAAAGAAATGTAAAAAATCTAATTTCTTCATCAGTTTAGGCCAATATGTATTCTGGTACATATTTCTGGTAAACAAAATCCCAATAAGTGTATATTGATTGGTTTTGCGCAAAAGTTACAGCGTCTACAAACTATTTTTAAAAAAAATCATTATATTTTTTTACTAGTAATGACGGCAATCAGTGACTTATAGCGGGACTGTGATATTGCAGCCGACAAATGGGACACTAACTGACACTTTTGACACTTTTTTGGGGACCAGTGATATTATTACAGTAATCAGTGCTAAAAATATGCACTTTTACTGTAGTAATGACACTGGCAGGGAAGGGGTTACCATCAGGGGCGATCAGCGGGTTAAATGTGTGCATAGGGAGTGCTTACTACCTGTGGCAGAGGTGCTTTTACTACTGGAAGACATGGATCTGTGTTTCTGCTTCACAGAAACACAGGATCCATGTTTTCTGTACTCACAGAATGACAGCCTGCCTTGTTTACATAGGCAGACTGTCATTCTGTCAGAGTAACGGACGATCGGCGGGTTCCGGGGGACATCGGCTCCGGAGGACCCGCTGTGTAAAATCACAGTGGGATCGAGCCGCAGGCAGCGGGCGCTCGCGCCCAAATTCTGGAAATGCAGAATCACATATAAATACATGATTCTGCACAGAGCGGCCATAAATCTGCTATGGGGCGGTCGTGAAGTAGTTAAGAGCATTAAGTGTCATTTTTGTCTGCTGCTTCCTTCCTCTACTATCAGCATGACTCACTCCTGACAAGTTTTCCAAGAGAAAAAAGGTGACAGAGAGGGACCTCCAGCTGATTGACAGCCTCAGCTCTATTCCTGCTGTATGAAGGGGGTGTGTCCCTTCCCTCCAATCAGCTCTCAGAGCTCCCCTCTCTGAGCTCTGCAGAGTGTCATTTTAGCTCTCCACCCCCTTTTTTCTGAACTCTCAGCTTTAAAATTCAGCACTTTGAACAGATGTAGAGAGGGCTGCAGATAGACAGGTACAACTTATGTACGAGAATATTTTTAATCTCTGTGTATCATCTGAGACCAGTCACTTCACTGGGTATATATAGGGGTTTACAACCACTTTAAGGTACTTCTTAGACAGAAAAAACAATAGCATTTTTTTAGTTTTCATTAGAGTGCTGAAGTGTTAGAACTTCTCGCAGATGTTATTGCTGACTGTGACTCGATTAGGGAGGTTTTCCAATGCTTATGCCCACTGCTTTTATCCTACAAAAAAAAAAAAAAAAGGTTTGGGTTGGAGTAATCATGTCAATTAGTGATTTATGGTGAGCGGCACTGGCAGCTAAGGAGTTAACTGGCAATCATTTACTGTCTCACCATATGCCTTAACATGCAAAGCATAGCATATCAATTGAGTGTTTTTCTATATACCTTAATTCCTCACAACTTCCGCGCACGCAGTTATCTGCCACCTCAGCTATCTCCGGCTCACTTTCAATTAACTCCCTGCTCCATGGCTCATTTGCTGCTCATTCTGTGAATAATTAAGAAAGGAATTTTTAATAACTGTATAGAAGCTAATTCATTTATTGCGCGCCGTCCTTCTCCCTTGCAGCACTTCAGGCCATGCCTGTGCCGCTCTGTAAGGACACCAGGGGGAGCTGTGCCCCAAGGCAGATTCTGATTGCTTTGCTGATGCAAAGCCATTGTGATGAGCAATAGCTATTTTTAAGGAGGCCAAGCGCGCCAAACCTTACCTGTCTCTTTAACCTCTTCTCTGATGCACACCTCCTGCCTCATGTTTGGCAGCCTTGACTGCACCATTTGTTACGCAGCTGCTTACTTTTGGCTTGCATGCTGATGTTGTTGCGTCACTTGTCTGCATCTGTTGCTATTAAGGTTCTCATATTTTCTGGAAAAAAATACCTACCTTATGAATGATCTCTTTCCTATTAAAAGCGTTGGCAGCATGACCAATTTTTACTGGTCAGGCTGGTAAAATACCGACTGGTTGGATACTCTGGTTACCATGCGTGATGGATGATTATTGCCTGGGTGTAAGGTTTATGAGAACAGATAGTGGTGTGGCTACTCTGGGCTGAGGATTTAAACCCCATGGGCTTCAAAGCTATGGGCCTTACTCAGTGTTGTTTTTTGTTAGAACTTGCCAAGTGTCTGCTTGCCTAGTGAAATGAATGCCTATTAAGGTACAAGTAAGTTAAATTGAAAAGGCAAATTGATTTACAAAAAATAGCGGTTAATAAAGGTGCAGATATCTTTAGATGCTTCTAGAGGTTATTGGGAGGCAAAATAATTTTTCAAATGTCAGAGCTGCCCTAAAGCAGAGCCCCATGAGTACATAGAGTTGACAGTAACAGTAGATATTGTGCAGGATGCCAGGGATGGGTCCTGGAGAGGAGATATAGTTCCTGCTATTTGGGTTGTGGTCCCTTTAAAGAAGAGTTTAACCACTTGCCGACCGCCGCACGCCGATGTACGTCCAAAGTTTGGCGGCGCATATCGTTGTTGTGGCAGCAGCTAGCTCCCCGTTTTTGTGCGGCGGTCGGCTTTCAGATAAAAGTGGTCTCTGCTGTGGATTCGCCGTGAGATCACTTTTATCGGTGGCGGAAGAGGGCTCCCCCTCCCGCCACGATCCGGTGCCCTCTGCCGCTTACCGGAGCCGTTGGTAGCGGCGGAGGCGATCGCGTCTGTCTCCCTGCTGTGCCTGGAGAAGAATGAGGCTAAGATGGTGCCCACTCGTCTCCATGACACTGCAGGGCGGAAGTGACGTCAAAACATCACTTCCGCCCATACGTCTTAAAGGCACATTTTTTTCAATGTTATTTTTTTAAATTACTTTTTTTTTTCTTTTATTGTATTTTAGTGTAAATATGAGATCTGAGGTCTTTTTGACCCCAGATCTCATATTTAAGAGGTCCTGTCATGCTTTTTTCTATTACAAGGGATGCTTACATTCCTTGTAATAGGAATAAAAGTGACACATTTTTTTTTTAAAACAGTGTAAAAATAAAAAATGTAAAATAAATAATGAAAATAAAAAAAAAAATTTTACAACCCCCCGTCCCGACGAGCTCGCGCGCAGAAGCGAACGTATACGTGAGTAGCGCCGCATATGAAAACGGTGGTCAAACCACACATGTGAGGTATCGCCGCAATCGTTAGAGCGAGAGCAAATATTCTAGCCCTAGACCTCCTCTGTAACGCAAAACATGCAACCTGTAGAATTTTTTAAACGTCGCCTATGGAGATTTTTTAGGGTAAAAGTTTGACGCCATTCCACGAGCGGGCACAATTTTGAAGTGTGACATGTTGGGTATCAATTTACTCAGTGTAACATTATCTTTCACAATATAAAAAGAAATGGGCTAACTTTACTGTTGTCTTATTTTTTTATTCAAAAAAGTTAATTTTTTCCCAAAAAAAGCGCGCGTGTAAGACCGCTGCGCAAATACGGTGTGAAAAAAGTATTGCAATGACCGCCATTTTATTCTCTAGGGTGTTAGAAAAAAAACAATATATAATGTTTGGGGTTCTAAGTAATTTTCTAGCAAAAAAACCTGTTTTAAACATGTAAACACCTAAATTCCAAAACGAGGCTGGTCCTTTAGTGGTTAAGAGACATTGTTAGTAGTCAGGGGTTCTCAGCCAAGCAAGGTGAAGGGTTCTGGGGTAGTCCGGTCACAAAGGCAAGGACAGATTTTCAGTATAGAGAAAAGAAGACAGATTTTCAGTATTCTCTGGATTGGTAAATCTTCATTTGGGAATACGGTATGTATAATTCAAAGGGTTGTAAATATACATTTAGAATACAGGCTTTCCTCACTCAATGACCAGGTTCCCTTCCAACGACTAGGTCATTAAACAAATCGGTTATTAAACGGGGAGCCACAAGTAATCAATATTTTAAGCATTCTTAACCACTGTACTGTACTGTACTGTGAAAAAAAGGTCTAAACATAAAACTCCAGCACAATAAAGTTGTTTTTATTTGCATAAGTACAGAACACACGAAAAACAAAAGTTCTTTACTGTACTGTACAATACAATGATGTATAGCACGTCCTTCGGGTGGGGAGAGGTGGTCATAAGTCCGAGTGGTCATTAAACAGGTAAGTCGTTAAATGAGGAGTATCTGTATACCCTATATTGCCAAAAGTATTGGGACGCCTGCCTTTACATGCACATAATCTTTAATGGCATCCCAGTCTTAGTCCGTAGGGTTCGATATTGAGTTGGCATACCCTTTGCAGCTATAACAGCTTCAACTCTTCTGGGAAGGCTGTCCACAAGGTTTAGGAGTGTGTCTATGGGAATGTATGACTAGTCTTCCAGAAGCGCATTTGTGAGGTCAGACACTGATGTTGAACGAGAAGGCTTGGCTCGCAGTCTCCTCCCTAATTCATCCCAAAGGTGTTCTTTCTGGTTGAGGTCATGACCAGTCAAGTTCCTCCACCCCAAACTCACTCATCCATGTCTTTATGGACCTTGCTTTGTGCACTGGTGCGCAGTCATGTTGGAACAGGAAGGGGCCATCCACCAACTGTTCCCACAAAGATGGAAGCATGAAATTGTCCAAAATGTCTTGGTATGCTGACACCATAAGAGTTTCCTCCACTGGAACTAAGGGACCAAGCCCAACCCCTGAAAAACAATCCCACACCATAATCCCCCCTCCACCAAATGATTTGGACCAGTGCAGAAAGCAAGGTCCATTGGGACATGGATGAATGAGTTTGGGGTGGAGGAACTTGACTGGCCTGCACGGAGTCCTGACCTCAACTCAATAGACTGCAAGACATGCCTTCTCGTCCAACATCAGTGCCTGACCTCACAAATGCGCTTCTGGAAGAATGGTCAAACATTCCCATAGACACACTCTTAAACCTTGTAGACAGCCTTCCCAGAAAAGTTGAAGCTGTTATAGCTGCAAAGGGTGGGCAAACTCAATATTAAACCTGAGAAAGCTTCTGCTTCTCTGCAAAAGGCAGGCCCTGAACTAGTGGACTTTTTCTCTGGGTGCGTAGCAGCCCTTATTAACCTGGCCATCTGGACTTTCAGTATCATAGGATCTGTCTCAGAATCAGCGCCACATGTATAATTATTCAATATTAAACCCTACAGACTAAGACTGGGATGGCAAAAAAATTAATGTGCATGTAAAGGCAGGTGTCCCAATACTTTTGACAATATAGTGTATATATGAACTGTTTTTATGTACAATTCTGTTCAGCTAGTCTTGTGGCTCACATGTATTTGCCACAATTCCCAACCAGGACGGTGACTACACTCTTTCTTCTTTACATTTTACACTATCACCTGCCTGCTTGATGGACTGTGAATGATGATCATTATACTGCTGATGCCCTGCCTCTATAAGGTAAGTGCCATGTCACCCTTGTGATCCTGTTTCTACTTTCTAGCAGTGACTTGACAGCAACAGGATTGCTAAAGCAGCAGAGAGTGGTGCTCCAATGTTACCAGGTACCAAACCAAGGTGTCCCAATATACTGCTTGGCCTTAGCCCAAACCACAGACCCATTTTCTCATTCTATTGCTCTGAGTGAATTGTGGGAAGATAATAAAATGGATTATGTTGCAGTTATTCGATCAGCATTTTAATATCATTTTAAAGCCCAGCTTAAAGCTGAACTAAACCCATCAATTCAATTGTTTCCCAAAACAGTTACATTCAAGGCAGGCCACGAATGACAGTTGTCACTGTTGCTTGTACTGCCAACTGAACTGTCAAGTCATCAAATATCTGGTATCATAACTGATCACATGTGAAATACCATGACAACTGCAAGTCAAACAAAGGATAAGATAGTAGCTTCCTTGGCTGTAATTACACCCTTTCGCCCTTGTAGGTTCTGTTATAACAGGGGTGCTCAGACAGAATTGTACAAGTGGCCAACCTCGTTATCCGTGGCACTCATACAGGTATGTGACATATCTCCACTCCAGTCATAAGGCCTCCATGAGCTCCCTCAATAGTGCATACATCTTCTTCCTAGCTTCTTCTGAGGGAGTGGTCTTTGGTCATCTTGATTGGCTGGTGTGAATAAAGTAACTCCATGCAAACAGACAGGTATTTTTTTTTTTTATTGCAGAAGAGACGTAACATGATGCATGCTTGCAATTTTTTACTTTTTCACTTTAGTTCAACTATGAAAAAATAAAAATGTCTGGCATCAGTTGTTTAAGTGAGCACTAGTTAAAGTATAACTAGATTTAGAGTGGAGAGAGGTTGGAACCGTTGTCACGTTTGTATTGCCTTTTATGTCCCCATTTGGGATGTTCGGTATACTGTTTCTAATTGTCCAGATCAACAATGTAACCAGCCAAGAAAGTGATGGTAAATCCAAAAAATTGTGCTGCCACAAGAACAGAAATAGAAGGCAATCTTTAAATGAGGACACTTGTTCTTGTGGCAACTGTCTAATAGGGCGTACACACGGTCGGACTTTGTTCGGACATTCCGACAACAAAATCCTAGGATTTTTTCCAACGGATGTTGGCTCAAACTTGTTTTGTCTACACACGGTCGCACAAAGTTGTCGGAAAATCCGATCGTTCTAAACGCGGTGACGTAAAACACGTACGTCGGGACTATAAACGGGGCAGTGGCCAATAGCTTTCATCTCTTTATTTATTCTGAGCATGCGTGGCACTTTGTCCGTCGGATTTGTGTACACACGATCGGAATTTCTGACAACGGATTTTGTTGTCGGAAAATTTTATCTCCTGCTCTCCAACTTTGTGTGTCGGAAAATCCAATGGAAAATGTCCGATGGAGCCCACACATGGTCGGAATTTCCGACAACATGCTCCGATCGGACATTTTCCATCGGAAAATCCGACCGTGTGTACGGGGCATTAGAGGGAACATAACTAGCGATGAGCTAAGTTTTGGGCTGAACCCAGTTTGGCCTGAACCCATGGCAGACTGTCACATGATTATAGGCTGCTGGCCCAATCAGCTGCAGCCAGGAAATTCCCTGCCCTGCAGTCACAAGTAACTAAAAGGATGACATCACTGACCAGATTGCCACATGGCCATATTTGATCAATGACATGGTTCTGCCCAAATCTCAGCCTATCACTAAATATCACCACATTGGAAAGAAATCCTCTCACTTCCTATTGATTCTACACATGGATGGCAAAAAGCAGTGATTTTGAACTCTCTTTCGTGTTATCCAAAATGAAAAAAATGTTTTCCCTTTAGATATTCTTTAAGTCCAACAGTCAGTGATGTCAACTCATTATGCAGCAACTTTGCCAACCAACGCCATGCAAAGGCAGTAGTTCACCTGCCAACCAATTCCATGCCTTCTCCATAAGGTGAAATAACACTGCTCTGCTCAATATTCTCCAACTGTCATGGTTATGCAATAGAGTTTGTCAATCAGCATACCTGTCTCCGTGTGTTAATCTCTAGAGACCAGCTGACCCTCACCTGACTGCTTTTGTAACCTCTCCTCTAAGCATGGCCCCACCCCAGGCCCTATCAGAGAACCCTATATTAACCTGTGCGCTGCAAGCCAGCAGTGCTGATCAACCATTGTGTGTTAGCCTCTGTGTGTACTTGCTGTGTTTCCTACATCTGATTCCTGTTACCGACTTTGGCCTGTTCTTAACTATTCCTGTCTGCTCGTGACCCTGACCTTTGGCGTGTTCCCGACCATCCCTGTTTGCCTGTGACCCTGAACCTTGGCGTGTACTCTGTTGTCCTTGTCTGCTTTAGGCCCCGACCTTGGCTTGTCCCTTACTTTCCTTGTTGTTCCAGCCTGCTGCCTCCTTCCTCTTCTCCTGTAGTCTACCGTGAGCATGAGCTGTGACACCCTGGGGGCCGCGACCTGGAGCCAGACTGCAGCGCATTCCATCCTTACCAATAAAGTCTCTGGTGAACACCTGCTGGCTCTTAGACTCCGCGCCCTGGGGAATCTATGCTCTAGCTCCCAGTGGGATCTGTGTCAGTGATCCAGTAGACCTGCTTCCTGAAACCTCCCAGGGTTCAATCCGCAGCAGTCAGTCGTAGGGTCCACTACCTTGCGGTGCACTCCTGATCCCAACGGTGTGCATCTGTCACCCAGCCTCTAGGTGACCTGACACCAACTAGTAAGAGACACAGAGACAGAACAGCGCTGCCTATCTACCAGCGGCAGTAAGAGAGGAAGTGGCAGCAATTTTCTCTCAGACTGCAAAACACTAATTCAGTTACATAGGTATAACATAAGAATATATGACAAAGTGTAATTGAGGTATCACAACTTTCTAATTTAAATGCATTCTACACTTCAAATTTTTGTTGTTGTTTTAACTAGGTATTAGTACAGTTATATGTGTTGTTTCAGTTGTTTCACTTGTCTTGTAATGATGGGCTCACATGTTTTGGCTGCAGTTTTTAGTGCTATGGCTAATTCATTACCTGTGTCCATGTATTCATTCACGTAACTTGTCCCTATTCGCTAAAGGGAAAGACAATTTCTTGTTCTGAGTCATGTAGTATCCTTGCCATTTCCTCTGTGCTGCATCACAAATATGGAAGTGCTAATGTGATAAAACACATATGTTGCCTTCATTGCTCTGCCTGCTTGTGGATGTATCCGATCTAATTACTGTTAAGCTCTCACCTGCAGAACATTAAAATGACAGACCCAGGGATTGTGGGATATGTAGTTTCTTCACAGGCAGTGTTACTTCCCAGACTACAGACAGAGGTCATGCATTAACCTGTTCAGTGCCATAGAGCCTGCCTTATGTTCAGTGGCGGCTGGTGTTTTTTGTTTGGGGGGCAAACAACCCCCACGCTGTCTGCCTGAACTTACCTCATCGGTGGCAGGGATCGGCAGGCGCACAGCGGCAGGCATCGACGGGCACATCGGGCAGGGGATCAGGCTGCAGCAGGCATCTAGCAGAATCTCCTGTGTCCTCTTCTCTTCTGAGATCATGACGGCATGTGTCTCCTCCCCTCCAGACCCGTGCTTCCTGATTGGCGTAGAGGCTATTCAGTGTTAGAATATTCATTTGCTTTTCAACACACCTGGGTGGGCTCCAAGCGCAATGCTCTGTGCTCCGAGTCCACCCTATTTTGAGGACTATGGCTCTAATCAGGTGCTTCAAAAAAACACCCCCGCCGCTGTAATTCAGGAGCCCAGTGTCCTGAAGGGGCCAGATGCCTGAATAGGGGGTGGACGCCGCGGCCTGGATAGATTCAAGCTATGCATTAATCTATCCATTAACCAAATAGTGGGGTGGCGTGGATAGAGGGGGCGGCGCCCGTGCAGCCTTAATGGACACGCCGCCCCTGCTTATGTGTCAACAGAAACTTCTGTTACTGGAATGTGAAGTTTTACTCTACTATATGCTGTGTGTACAGGACAACAGAGGACACCAAGAAATAACATAACCAGTGCACATCTTAAGCAGACAAATAACACCTATAAGGTAGGAAAGTTTAAAATATCTTTTAGGAGATACCTTTACTTATCTATTCATGGATTAGTTTAGATTTTTGTGGATACTGGAGAAGTTAAATCATTAGACAGTCTCTTCTATCCCGGGGACTCTACTGGTGAGATCACTGCGCTGAGTTCCTGGGTCTGCACAACTGCGAGGGACTCCCACCATCCCTGCTTCATTAAGAAAGGGCTGCTAATGCACCTCAATGAACCAATAAACATATACTGTATGTACTTTTTTTCCAATGCTCCACACCACAGTGCATTGTGGTGTGCTACCATGTTGCTGTGCTGGGGTGCCCTTCAAAATAAATGGGATAGCACTGCAGGTAGATCATGCTTGGTAAAATGCATAGGTGTAAATGGGCTCTCAGGGTTTTCCTTTTTTTCCCCTGAAAAAGCTTGTGGTACGCTCCAAGGTTTGGTTCACACTGGGATCACACAGCTTGATTCTTGTGTGGTGCAATTTTGCAGCCCATTCATTTGAGTGAGCTGCAAATCGCACCAGGATGCAGAAAAAATAATGCATGCATTACTTTTAAAAACACGCTGCACCAAATCGCATGGTACTGCTGTACTATGCATTTTTGTGGCTGCATACACACTGCCTTTAGGGTGTCATTAACATTACATTGGCACCCACATGCATTATGCAAGGGCAGTACATATGAACACAGTGCAGGAAATGCGCATGGGGCACTCCTTTCTTGCACTGCATTCTAGTGTGAACCAGCCCTAAGGATGCATTCACACCTGCGAATGCACCCTGCCTGCAATTATAAGTGGTAATCCCAATGGAGGTTCCCATAATTAGCTGTGAGAGGCAGATCCCATTGAAAGCAATGTGAGGCTGCCAGCTCCCGCAGCTAATTGCGCCCACTTGCATGTAATCACTCATGTGGCAATCACATGTGAGTGATTAGCCTTGGACACAGACTGCCTGCGTGTAGGGCTGATCATTCTCATGTAATCGTTGCATGAGCAATTACATGTGAGTGGGTATGCTTAGCTAGGAAGCTGGCAGCCTCATATTGCTTTCAATGTGGCTGCCTCTCGCAGCTAATTATGGGAACTATTGCTGGATTTCTTGTACCTAATCACTGGAAGGGTGCATTCAAAAATACTGCAATGCCAGTAGGATCCCCATGTACATGTTTGTCACTGCTTGATGGTCATGCATGTTGGACATGGCTAGTGATAGCAGTGACTTACCACACTTCCACCTTCTCTGAAGTTTTCAGCTATTCGCAATGAGATACAGGTTTACCTGTGATGCAGATTAAAATGCCAGCGCGTTTGTGAAGGCTGCGTTCTGATTGGCAGCTGGTATTAAGCTCTTGAAGACATAGGAAGTCAGTGCAACATTTTTCCAAGACTCACAGGTTGGCGTATACATGTCCTGACCAGAGGTTAGCATTTTTCCACGTGTCAGAGATTGACATTGTAATGAGCAGAGAAATC
Organism: Lithobates clamitans; assembly: GCA_037952925.1. Lineage (NCBI taxonomy): Eukaryota > Metazoa > Chordata > Amphibia > Anura > Ranidae > Lithobates > Lithobates clamitans. The sequence goes on from JBBGZY010000310.1 coordinate 3,355,819, forward strand.
AGAGGCCAGTGACATGCAGTCAGTACATTTAGACCTGTAGTTCATATTAAATTCTCAGGTAACATTCATGGTAGAAATGTGCAATCCGTTTCGGAATGAATCTAAATTCGGCCGAATTTTGCATCCGAATGTCCGAATAAAAAAATAACAAACTAATACGAAAGAAATTATAGCGGATATAATGAATGAATTCGACATGATTCGGTAATTCGTTAAAGATCTAATGAAACAAAAGGTCAACTCAAAGTAAATCTTACAGTCCAATCAGCTGATTCATTTTGTGCTGGAGGTTGGATTACTGGCAAAGTGCATTCCTGAGAACTGATTGAGAAGAGTGTTGTATTGTATTTGAGCAGAGGAGAAGAGATATTGTCATTGAGTGTGTTAAAAGATTCAATAAACAAACGACTTTCCAAACTACGAATCATTATCACGAATATATATATATATATATATATATATATATATATACATAAATATCGAATTTCAACTAATACGAAAGAAATTATAGCGGAATTATGAATTTGGCATGATTCGAGATTCAGTATAACGAATATCGACACTCTACAGAAATAACAAATTATCCGAAATGTAACATAACGAATATAACAGAACGAAATTATGTATTTTACGAATGACAACGAACCTAAACTAAACAAAATTTTCTGTTCTGCACAAGTCTAATTCATGGTTTAAATGGTGACAATAACCTAAAGCTGCACTCCAGGCAAACAGCTAAATAAACAGATAAAATACACACATGAGAGCTTTTTTACCTACCATGGGATTGGTTTTCCTATTCGTCCAGTTCTGAGATTTGTACAGCTCCACTACACAGGAAGCTCTGTTTGCAGGACAGAAGACCCCATACAGCTTCCCTGCAATACACTTCAGTAAAAGGGGGCCTTCACCTGACCAGCTTCCCAAGGTAGCATCCTCCATCAAATTTATTTCAGGCCAGGTTTCTCCAGGCCCTCAGGAAAGCACATGTCGGGCTTGATAACAACCGCTCTTCAATAACCCAGACTGTCTCCCAGGGGCGTAAGCCCCAGAGGAGAGAGAGTTTTGAACAGTCCCTCCCAAACCTTTATCTTCTCCCCAGTCACACCTAATAGGTCTCCCTCTCAGGTATGGTCAGATAGATATTCATAACCCAGTGACTAACCCTCCTGCTAAAGCTTCTTCCAGAGGCAGGCAGGAGTAATCATCCACTAGGCTTAGGATAGGCATGATCAGCTGCTCAGCTTGTAAGCAGGTTGAAATGCTGGTTAGTGAGACAGCTGCTGCCCCAGCCGGAGGGGAAAAAGTTAATCTGTTTCACGCACTATCAATTGAGCTCCACCTCTCTCTCTCTCTGTGTTGATAATAAAAGGGAAGGGCTCTTCCCAGTCAGACAGTCTGCATGGGAGAGAAGACACAGACAGGACACGGCATGCAATCTCTAGCTACATCACAGAGCTGCTACAGCTACCAGAGAGAGTCTTGCCTGCCTTTAGGAACCTTCCACATGTAGGGGAATTGCTGGGACCTGCGGTTCTCCCTGAAGAACACCAGCTCTGTAGATCTGCCACTGTGGACTCTGCTGTGTGTGGACTCTGCTGTTTATGGACTCTTGCCTGTGCAGCTACGCTGGGGCAGCCACAAGCCAGAGTTAGGGATTAATTTAGGGAAAAGACTGTGCACTTTGTTTTGGAACTGTTATGCTGAGAGTTTCCAGTAAAGCTTTTAAAAATTTGTCATGCTTAGTCTGAGGTTACTTAACGGGGTGCATAGCGGTAATGGCGTATGGAAGAACAGGGCCTGTAATGCACACACATGGGGTGAAGTGGTGACATGATGTTTCTAGGGGCAACAAGTACAAGAAAAGGATGATATGACAGGCAGACAGCGGGAGAGCAGTACAGGCAGGGGTGACGGGTCTCATGCATAGTGAAGGAAGCAGTCTGTGCCCCAGCAAATGGGACCAGACCCACATTGACCCAGCAGCATGGTACGTAAGAGAAAAGAGTTAATTATGCATAATCAAGGGGTCTGTGCTGGTGCCTGGTGGGTTCCCATTCTGTCATTGGGGAATAGGTGGCAGAGTCAAGCTGGACTGGTGGAACAGGACACTACTCTGTGGTGTCTCCTTCAAAATGTCGTATCCTGAGCAGGTGTTTGGATTGTGGGACCAGGTGGCACCTGTATGACAGCTTCAGGTTAACATACAGAGACACCGGGGTGCACAGCTCACTTCTAAGTTGGGGTACTGCCATAATATTGATGTCACATGAACGTGGCCCTGCCTAAATTTGGGTTTTAGTGAGAGCGCATACTGGAGAGTTCGGAGGAAGGAGAAGAGTTAGAGAGAGCAAAAGGCCCCCTGTGCACTGGGTGAGTCGGCCCCGCCCACCAGCTAAGTACAGCAGAGCCAACAAATAAGTTGATCCAGCCTAGAGCAGGGAGCTACATCTACTTTAAATGTATCTGGTAAATGTGTGTTGAAGTCTTGATGTAGTTTAGTCATGGATAGGAATTAATTGATTTGCACACATGAAGACTTGCAGTAAGTCTGAAGTGTATACCATAGAACAGTGTTTTTCATTTCTGGAAAACCCAATTCAGCGCCCTTTAGTGTGCTATTAGCGGCAATGCATGCCAATTCATGTTTTTGTCTCAAGCTAAAATGAGACTTTGAATCTGGGTCAAAAGTTTACTGCAGTTCAGGGCTGGATGACTCACACAGGCAGGTCTCTGGTTTTGGAAAGTTGAAGAACGTTCTAGAAATTGGAGGGGGGAGACCAGGAGGGTTGATCTGTATACTTAGGGGAGTTTGGCCAATCCCCAAGCAGTGGGCCTGCCATGGTGGCTAAGCAGCCCTTAAACATAGATGAGTCATGCTGGCTGGTTGTCGGGTGGAAGAGGGAGTGCTAAGGAGACTGTTGATAGCCCTTAAGGAAAACCTCTGCCGGGGGGGGGGTGGGCCTTTGAATCTGGGTCAAGGGTTTACTGCAGTTCAGGGGCTGGATGACTCACACAGGCAGGTCTCTGGTTCTGGAAAGTTGAAGAACATTCTAGAAATTGGAGGGCGGAGACCAGGAGGATTGATCTGTATACTTAGGGGAGTTTGGCCAATCCCCAAGCAGTGGGCCTGCAATGGTGGCTAAGCAGCCCTTAAACATAGATGAGTCATGCTGGCCGGTTGTTGGGTGGAAGAGGGAGTGCTGAGGAGACTGTTGGTAGCATTTAAGGAAAACCTCTGCCGGGGGGGGGGGGGGGGATGGGCACCACGCCTCGGGCTGGGGCACGGGCTGGCCTGGGAGGATTTCTGGCAGCATCACCACTTGAAAGGAATCTTGCCTAGGAATCAGCGAGAGCAAAGAGGACAGTGTGAACTTGCAAAGGGAGAGACTGTCACATATAGCAAGCCCTTTCTAGAAGTCAGCACTGGGCTTAATTCTTTCCTTTCCCCCACCCTGGGAGATCTTCAGTACCAGCCAGGTGGGCAACAGTGAAGTTGGAGTCACTCCTGTATGCAAGCTTCAACTTTTGTGGTACTTTCCATAGAGAACGAAGGGTTCCTAGTACTTAAGTTGTTGCTTTTTTTTTATCAGAGACTGTCAGTGTCCAGGAAGAAAGACAGTTCTGAAACGTGTACATAGGGAGGAAGTTGTCCCTGATTTTCGTTGCTATCAAGTTAGGCATCCTATAATTCCTAATCCCCATCCAAGTTATTACCCCTAATAAAACATAAAAAACAAGCTCAGAGACTATTCCTTGTGTATGGGGAAAGTATGGAGAATACTTGATGCCTGGCTGTGCAGTGTTGCAGAAGTTATAGGCTCATTATTCAACACTATCCCTGTATGAACATACTGAAAATACTTTCTTATGAGGGCAGTAATGTCAGTGTTTTTGAAAGAAAATACAGTATGGGGGGTGGTGGGAAGGTGAGGGGAGACGCTGCACTCTCCGCTACTTTCAATATTAAATTAGATTTGTGGTGCTTTGAACCACTTTTTTTTACTTTATGTCAGTTAAATCTGTAGAACCCTCTTAAGTAGGTGGTAGAGAGAGAGAGAGCATAGTTTTGGGTTTCCCTGCCCACCAGGGAGACTATTAGGTAAATTTAGGTGTTCTCTGCCTACCATAGAGCAGTGATCCATTAATAGGGTCTGCTCATAGTGCTCAGATGCTGCTCATGTTTTCTGCCTGGTTCACACTGGTCCAATAGGACGAGGCTTATTGGACAGTGGAAGGAAACCTGGCAAATGGAAGCATAGGCGTAGTTACAGCCCTGGCCATTGGCAGAAGCAGCTGCCCCTCTCCTATGCAGGCTGCCATGTGTCCTCAGGTGGTCGACCTGAGGGCTGGAACTGCAGGAGCTGTAACCCAGATGTCCTTTAGAGCCGACTAGGAGGGAGACACATCTAGAAATATCTGTTTCTGGCTACAGAAAGTACAGATCTGCGTCTAGGGGCCTAACAGGTGTCAGCTAAAGGGGATACTAGTGAGTGTCCTGAAGAAAAGTGATGCACTGAGTCTGCTGCCAGGGCAAGCAAAGGACTTATCCTCCCACACAGCATAGTGTGGTCTAGCAGGGAAACTGCTATCTGGATCAATTTAGTGGGGTCAAGTGAGAGTTGTCCTCATCTGTGTATAGTTCAAGTTGGAGTATCCCACTAATCCCTTCTCCTATCCAAGTTCTACCAATAAATACCAAAAAAAACAAATACCCTAGACTGATCATTGGATAACGAGTAGAAGAGTGCATGGGTATAGTGTGAAACAGTGGCGTAGCGTGGGTTGTCAGCGCCCGGGGCAAGGCAAGAAATTTGAGCCCCTAACCCGCAGACTTTTAACACTCCCTGAGTCCCTTCCACTAGTACAGTAGTACTGACCAACCTGATTCCCACACTGAACACTACACTAACCTACCTGATTCCTACACTGACCTACCTGTTTCCTATACTGCTTACTACACTGACCTATCTGACCACTTCACTAACCTACCTGATTTCTACACTGTCCACTTCACTGACCTACCTGACCACTACACTGACCTACCTAACCACTACACTGACCCACCTGATTCCTATACTGACCACTACACTACCTGATTTCTACACTGTCCACTACACACATTATTATTGTTCATTGATTGGTTGCTAGAAGTTACTGCACATCAATACCACTCACTGGTTGCTAGAGGTTACTGCACATTATTAATGTTCCCTAATTGGTTGCTAGAGGTTACAGCACATCATTTTATAGCTCACTGATTGTTTGCTAGAGGTTACAGCACATGATTACAGCTCACTGATTGGTTGCTAGAGGTTACAGCACATCATTAAAACCCACTGATTGGTTGCTTAAGATTACAGCACATCATCTCACTGCCTACACACCACAGACTGCGGAGGTGATGGGACCCACCAATAGACAAAAATTTGTAGAATTAGTTATTAGCAATGAGGATTAAGGGGTGTGCTGTGTATGGAGTGCAAGGTTGAGGGGTGCGCTTTGTACGGAATGCAGGGTTCAGAGGTGCGCTGTGTATGACGTGCAGGGTTGAGAGGTGCCCTGTGTACAGAGTGCAGGGTTAAGAAGGCGCGCTGTGTATGGAGTGCAGGGTTGAGGGGGTGCACTGTGTACAGCATGCAGGGTTCAGGGGGTGTGCTATGCACGGCGTGCAGGGTTGAGGGGGTGCGCTGTCTACGGCGTGCTGGGTTGAGGGGGTGCGCTGTGTACGGCGTACAGGGTTGAGGGGGTGCGCTGTGTACAGAGTGCAGGGTTGAGAGGTGCGCTGTGTACGGAGTGCAGGGTTGAGAGGTTCCCTGTGTATGGAGTGCAGGGTTGAGTGGTGTGCTGTGTACGGTGTGCAGGGTTGAAGGGGTGCGCTGTGTACGGCATGCAGGGTTTAGGGGTGCACTGTGCACGGCATGCAGGGTTGAGGGGGTGCGCTGTGTATGGCATGCAGGGTTGAGGGGGGTGCACTGTGTACAGCATGCAGGATTGAGGGGGTGCGCTGTGTATGGCGTACAGGGTTGACGGGGTGCGCTATGTACGGAGTTCAGGGTTGAGGGGGTGTGCTGTGTACGGCATGCAGGGTTGAGGGGGTGTGCTGTGTACAGCGTGCAGGGTTCAGAGGGTGGACTGTGTATAGAGTGCAGGGTTGAGGGGATGCGCTGTGCACGGAGTTCAGGGTTGAGGGGTGCCTGTGTAAATCTTTCCCCCTAATACAAAGCTTTCTTCCCCACAGATTTCAGTTCAGAGCTCAACCCCCGCTGCCACCATCCAGTACAGAGCTTTCTTTTGTAGAGGAGTACTCACAATGTCTGTGCAGGCTGCCTGTCTGTGTGGGTGCCTCATCCTCTTCCTCCAGTCCTGGGGTGCCCTCCTCCTCTCTGCATGCCACACGGTCTCTCCCATCCCTGGTGTCATGGATAATCTTCAGTTCAGTCACTGGTGTCCCAGCTGGAGCCTGGGCTGGGCCCGGGGCTCTGCAACAACAGGTCTTCTATCTCTTAGCAAAGAGCTCTCGCTCTCCCAGAGTGCACAGCGCAGGAGATGAGCTGCAGGTAACCTGCGCCCCTCTAAATGTTGGGGCATTGGTCCCCCTGCTCCCCCCCCCACACACAAGGTACGCCACTGGTGTGAAAATACCCAAGTGTCTTGCTGCTGGATAAACAGAGGGAGGTCCAGGAAAGAATTTTCTCAGCGACCCCTACGGGGCAGTGCTACAAATCTAATAAGCAAATTTTGGGGTTTTCCAGCTGTTATACAAGGCCTTACTGATAAGAGAAAGAAACCTTTTTTCTGTTGTTTTATACACACCAGGCCTGTCATTTATTAAGCTTGTCAGAGTATCAACAGCCTTTAAAGTCCACCAGGGACAAATTCTGCCACTGCAGCTGGAGAAATGCCGTGCACCATTGGCACCGGAAGCTGTGTTCTCCTTTTAAATTGATAGGATGGACATTTGATCCCTGAATAGAGTGGCCCCCTGTTTATGAGACACGTACGCTTTAACCTCCCTGTTGATTAATCTGCATCTTGATGTGTAGAGGTGACCTGACCCCGGATCAGCAATGACATAATGATGCAATCCCAGTCTTCCAGTAATTAATGGCAGATCATTAGCTAATGGCTGCAAGTTTGTAATTTTAACATTATTATGGATGATACAAAGGAAGGGTACTTATATGAATATGGATAAGGAAGCATCACAATGATTAATCAATACTGGAGCTTCATGTGCTGTGCATTGCTGCTAGGTTGGGGATCAATCCTCCTGTGTGGCACTAGGACTATTCTACAGCATGTGCTGGGGCTTATCAATGATCTACAGACATTTGAATTAAATGTAAATGTAGCACTACCCCCGTAGGGGTCGCTGATATTTGGGTCTTCACCGCTGCATAGCCAGTCACATAACGTTTCCTTCATTGTCTCAAACACAGAAAGTCCTTGGCTTGTTTTTTTGTTGTTTTTATTAGGGGGTTATAACTTGGATGGGGTAGGGAATTATGGCATGCCCAAAATGTCCGGAAAACAGAACAAGGGACAACTTCCTCACTATTTACAAAGAATCCTCTTCTTCCTTCCTCCTGCACACACTTGGTTCCTCCTGCTGATCACTCCAGGGTTATTAACAGCAGGGTTGTGCAGTCAGGGCAGGGAGGTGAGGCAGAGCCTCCCCTGCCATGAACATAAATAAAAAATGATCCAGCTTTGAGGGTCGTAGCTTGGTGACCTGGGGTCACAGAGACCCCAAAGTCCTGAAGTCCTATCCAACCACTGGTCAAAATTTGGGGCACCTGTCACCTATGGTTCCGGAGTACCATTGGCCCAAGCTGTCCAATAAAAATGCTGCAGTGGAGGCTCTCCTCTCACTGCAGTGTCATAGAAGGGGGCATGTGTCTAAAAGACACATGCTCCTTTTCAGCCCAGCCCTCTTAACTACAAGGAAAAAAACATGGGTTTATGGGTATAAGATTTAGCCATAATCTCATGTTTTTCTCACAAAGTTAAGCGGGAGAATCTGCTGCAGCTGAAAAGGTACTGTTTTAATCACGCTAAATAACATGTTATTATGCTATATGTTATAACATAATAATTTATTATTTATCGATTTACTGTGAAATTACTGGTTTGAAGTTATAACTTCAAACTTCAGTAATTTGCCTGAGTACAGTTTTTGAAAATATAGTAAATTATATTAAAAACAATATATAATAATTATTTGTATATTACTTACTTAAAGTAATTACCACTTGCAACCCAGGCCAATTCTGACACTTCTCTCCTACATGTAAAAATCATCATTTCCCTAAACGTCTTTCAGGACAGCACCTGAGAGAGTGGCTCCTCCCACTTTGCAACAGGAAACACCACTTCCACCAAAGTTTAAAAGGAGGCTTCTCCCCACAGCTCATCAGTTTTTGTGTTTCCTCCGGCAAGGAAACACCTAGTGGGAGTCAGGGTCTCTGAGGTTCTGTCCTGAGAGGCCAGGCTACCTGCTCCACCATACCTTTTTTTGCCACTAGAGAGTCCGCCCCTCCCACACCGCATTCAGAGGTGGCTGTGTGGGCTGCTTCTCCCTCTTTAGCTCGGGGAGAGCCTGTACTGCTCCATGGATCGCCGCTCTTGGGCGGCGGCAGCAGGACGGCCGCTGGTTTATTTTTGTCCACCCGCCCATTCGGCGCTACATGCCGCTGCCATCTTTTAGGTGGCAGAGTGGAGACTTGCCCAGCCGGAAGTGAGGTATCCAGCAAGGGGCGGCACCGTGGAGCAGGCACGCAGCGTCACTACCGCCGGAAGTAGCGCAGAGAGAGGTGCGGATCTGGTGCCTATATTCCGGTTCTGGCCAGGAATGTAGGAAGAAAGAGAGGCACCACAGTATATGGGTCAGAGCACCCATACACCCCTTACCTGAGTCTTGCTGGTGTCTTTGCCTTTCCCACTCTCTGCCGCCACTGAATCCAATGTGGTGCTGCGTCTCTGTATGTGGCTAGAACGCTGGTTCCGGACTCCATTAGTGTCACTGCGCTGGACCAGAAGTGATGTTCTAGCCACACACACAGGTTCAGGTATCTCCAGAGGAATGTCATCAGGGTTTCTATCTCCATATCTTTCTGGTAAAGAAACCACCTGGGGGCTTCCGTCTCATTCTCAACTTGAAACCATTTAACAAGTCAGTCCTATACAGAAGATTTCGCATGGGCTCGATCTTTACGGTCAGAAATCTGTTAACCAAGGAATGCTTCATGGCATCAATCGACTTAGGAGATGCATACCTCCATGTTCCTATAGCCTCTCAGTTCTAAAAGTTCCTCAGGCTGGCAGTAAAAATGGGGAAGGAGGTGCTACATATACAATTCAAGTCCCTCCCTTTTGGGCTTTCATTCGCCCCCAAAAAATTTACAAAAATTCCCTCTCCGTCTTAAGGGAATTGCGGTAATCCCCTATCTGGACGACCTCCTCTTCTTTGCCCCTTAAAGGGAAAAATTGCAGGAAGAGCTGGGCAAGGCCTGCAGTCAATTGGAAGCCTTGGGATGGATGGTGAACCTTCAAAAATCAAATTTCAGTCAGGGTCAGCAGGTTAAATTTCTAGGTTACCAAAAGAATTCAGTAGAGCAAAGAATCTTTCTTCTGGAAGAAAAGAAAAACAAGGTCAGAAATGTAGCAGCTATGCTACAGGCAAATCTGGAGATATCGATCAGAAAGGTTATGTCAGCCCTGGGAACCTCAACCTCAACAATGCCAGCCAGTCAATGGGCGAGGCTCCATTTCAGGCCTCTCCAGAGTTTTCTCTTAAGAGTTTGGGACCACAGTCCAAAAACCTTAGATACAAAAGTAAAGCTCCCCACCAGGATCAAGGGGACCCTTTGGTGGTGAGAAGACAGTCAATTTTGTAAAAAGGCTTACTATGGTCTTTCCCGACCGAAAGAAGAATGACGACAGATGCCAGTTGGGGATGGGGGGCCACTGGGATAAGAATCTAGCACAAGGAGTTTGGTCCCTAACCGAGGCAGAAAAGTCCTCAAACTGGAGGGAGTTAAAGGCAGACACCTTAGCATTGGATGCCTTCTCTCCAAACCTCCAGGGGTCCCATGTGCAGATTTTATCAGACAATGCCACTACCGTGGCAAACCTGAACAAGGGGGCACAAGAAGCAAGGCTCTTCAGTTGCTGTCAACAGAAATCCTGGAGTGGGTGGAGGATCATTTACTTTCCTTATCAGCGGTCCATCTTAAAGGCACACTAAATGAAGTAGCAGACTTTTTGAGCTGATAAAAAATTCAGGCAGCAGAGTGGAGCTTGAATCCAGAAGTTTTTTCATTGATCACCAAGTCGTGGGGGCGTCCACAAGTGGACCTGTTTGCATCAGAAGAAAAAGTACAGCTCCCTCAGCTCTTTTTTCTTCACCAAGATAGCGGTTCTCCAGGGTTAGATGCCTTATCACATCCCTGGAACTTTCAGCCGGGCTATGCCTCCCCCCTTTCCAGCTAATTCCGTTGGTATTAAGGAAGATACAAAAAGAAAGAGTGTTGGTAATTCTGATTACTACATACTCCGTACTCTGGCCAAAAAGATCCTGGTTCTCCACCATACAAATGGCAGTCAAACCGTTCTGGTAGCTTCCTCTCAAACAGTATTTACTACATCAAGGCCCAGTATATTACCCGGATATAGCCAGGCTAAGCCTCACCGCCTAGTACACTGGTACGAGCAGACAGAGAGGGGAGGGGGGATGAGGACAGAGAAGACACAGGAGAGCAGGGTAGCGTATGACGAAGGTGACTCCAGTGAGCCCTGATATATCGGTGTCAGCGTACAGGGGAAAGGGTATAGCCAGGCAGGATCAGACAGGTATTTCAGGTGTTACAGGGGGCCAAATTACACAGCACAAGCACTGTGCTGTATAACATGCTTTAAAGGAACAGGATTCTTTATTTTTTTTGGGGGGTTAACAAACGCTTTAAGCTTTGTTGAAAAAAACTTGTAAGCTTATTAGTTTTAATGAAGAAATGTAACTGATTTTGCACTCCCCAGTTTTAGTAAATAAACTCTATAATAGCTAACAAGCTGTTAAGGGTCTCCACTGACTGGTGAAATGTGTGAAGTTCTCAGGGTACTGGCGTAGCTCTGCAAAGATTTGGTTAAAGTAACCAGATGACAGGGATGTGAGTGAATATCATTGTTTGTGTCACCTTTCCTCCTCTTTAGAGAGCTCTTAAACCCATAAACACTAGTCACTGCTAATGCACATAGAAAACAATTGCGATGCAGTGAGATGTGGTAAAATGCAGACATGCTGCGCACAGGTAGGTTCTGCACGCCACACGCACTGCTGCGTGGAGACATGAATTAAATGTCGCTATGTGCACTTCAAATAAAGTTTTTAAAAAAGGAAACAGTTTGATGTGCTGCCTCCGCACTGCAATTCACTGCAGCCGAAAATTGACAGTGAGTCACTGTTGCTTTAATAAATGAAAACAGGATAAGCACCTGACGACTTTCCTCCTTAGAACTCTGAACATATGGAGCTATCCCACGCAATTCACATTGAACAGCTTAAGAAAAAAAAAAACTCTACGGCATTTCACAGCTAGTGATCTGGCTCTGCCAATGCGTTAATTAAAATTTTTTTTTTCTTATTACAAAAAGATAAAAAAAAATCTGATGAGAGTTAAAAGGGCTCTTGTATAAGTTGTGTACATTTGTTCACGATACTGTGTGAACAGCTATGACTTACAAGATTCTTTGTAATTTATCAGTTTAATGGTGCAGTTTGAGGGCCTGGAGCGCTAACTAGAAAGGAAGAAAACTCTTTAAAATGTTTTTCCTCTGCCTCCCTTTAAAATTTGTGTTGTAAAGATTAAATCCCTAGGCGGGGAAAAATAAATCATTATTCCCCCTGTGGACAAAGCCGTATCAATTTTTATTCCTATCCTCCAACTGGAGATGTATGAGAAATATATACAAGTGCATTTAATAGAAAAGCCCAGCTGATCTTTCAGTTTAAATCAGCGAAATACATTTCAGGTGCATCAAAACAAAATGTGCACAAAGTCTAAAGCCGCGTACACACGGTCGGACTTTTCAGCTACAAAAGTCCAACGGACGCTGACGGACTAAAGCTGGCTGGTAATCCGATCGTGTGTGGGCTTCTCCGGACTTTCAACGTACTTTTTTAGCCTCAAATCCGACGTACTTTAGATTTGAAACATGCTTCAAATCTTTACGTCGTAACTACGACGGACCCCGAAGTCCGCTCGTCTGTATGCTAGTCCTACGGACAAAAACCCACGCTAGGGCAGCTATTGGCTACTGGCTATCAACTTCCTTATTTTAGTCCGGTGTACGTCATCACGTACGAATCCGTCGGACTTTTGTGTGGTCGTGTGTAGGCAAGTCTGTTCGTTAGAAAGTCTGCCGCAAGTCCGCCGCAAGTCCGCCGAAAGTCTGTCGGACAGGCTGTCGGACTTTTGTAGATGAAAAGTCCGACCGTGTGTACGCGGCATTATAGTTTGTTTTCTTTAAAAAGCAACCACAGCATGAGTAGAAAAGCCTGTCCCTTGCCAGCATGCTTTTTACCTCTCTGCAGAGGTCTAAAATGCCTGCTGATGAGTCAGAATTATAGCTCTGCGATCAGCAAAGCTAATGCTCCCTGCTTATTACAGAGTTCTTGCAGAGGGTGTGCTGAACGTCATCAGAGGGACCACTGCTTCCACAGAGAGAGAGAGTCCTTCTCTGCAGCATGCTGTTTTTTTTTTCTCAGGCTGTGGCTGCTTTCAAAAGATAATAATCTGTTAGACTTTGCACACTTTTGTGTTTTGACCTACAATACCTGGAATGTATTTAGCTGATTTAAAGTGACTCTAAAAAAGTTATATTCAAGTATATATTCTTAACTTAAAAGAGTAGCTTCTATTGCTCTTTTCCAAACCTCCAAATTCCTTCTTTTGGCTGCTGTGATCTGCCTTACATTTGCTCTCTATGGTCCCACTGTAGGTAGAAACCTAACCACCCCCTCTTGAACACTCCTGAGATGGACTAGGAACTATAGACTATGGGATGTGTAGTGTGCATAGAGCAGTGCACATAACTGCAACTAATGTGCATTACTGATTCCAAGCCAGTGGCGGCTGATGCTCAATTTTTTTGGGGGGAGACGGCATACAAACTTGGCCCCCACCCCCGCTGCTTGATTGCCCACTCGCTTGCCCATGTGCCCGCCAGGCCGCCCGCCAGCCCCACACTTACCCCATCCAGGTCGCGGCTTCGGTAATCTCCCCCCTGCATCTCCTCCTGAGTCCTGGCGGTCACCTCTCCTCCACACCAATCGGGTCTTAGGACTCCTGGCCAATCGGGTCTTAGGACTCCCTGCCATTTGGGTCTCAGGACCCGCTTCCTGATTGGCCAGGAAGAGAAGCAGGAAGACATTAGCAAATATTATTTCGCTAATGTTACACAAGTGGGTGCTCTGTGCCCTGAGCCCACCCTTTTTGAAGCCATTTAGAGCCTAAGGCTCTAATCATTTGCTTAAAAAAACAAATCCATGTGTCCGGCGCCCTGCATGGAGATTAGGTGCTGGGCGCATTGGGGGGGGGGGGCTCCCCTTATGAGCGGCCGCCACTGTTCCAAACGAATGGAAGTGAGAGGGAAAATATTCAGGAGCTCACAACAGACTTTACAAGAAGAAAAATACAGTAAGAAACTATTTCATGAAAAGACCTTGATGTCAAGTGATTGCAAAGCCAGGGTATACTTACCTGCTCCATGCAACGATATCGCACAGAGTAGTCTCTTACACCTTCTTTGATGGTCCCCTGCCAGTGCTGTCTACTTCTTCTCTGAGTGCCCCCATAGAAAGCCGTGTGATATGGGGGAACTCATGCGGGCATTCTACCAAGCTGGGCTGTGTGCATCCATAAACGCATACAGCGTTGCTTGGTCCTGCCCCTACCACTCCCTCCTCATAGGAGTTTCCCTTACAGCAGCAGAGGCTGCTCACAGGGAGTGAAGAGAGAAGAGATACACCTGGGACAGCACTGGATCGTGAGAGGACCCAGGTAAGTGTTTGGGGAAGGGAAGGGGAACAGGTGGTGAAATGTTTTTTTTAACTTAATGCAGGGAATACATTAAGGTAAAAAATATAAAACTTTAAAATCACTGGACGCGTATGAATTATGTTTGGAGAATAAAAATATTGTTTAGTATCACTTTAAACTGAAAGTTCAGTTATGCCCTGTACACATGATCGGACATTGATCTGACATTCCGACAACAAAATCCATCTGATTTTTTCCGACGGATTTTGGGCCAAACTTGTCTTGCATACACACGGTCGCACAAAGTTGTCAGATAATCCGATGGTTTTGAACGCGGTGACGTAAACCACGTACGTCGGGACTATAAACGGGGCAGTAGCCAATAGCTTTCGTCTCCTAATTTATGCTGCGCATGCGTGGCACTTTGTGAGTCGGATTTGTGTACACACGATTGGAATTTTCGGATTTTGTTGTGGGAAAATTTTATAGCCTGCTATCAAACTTTATGTGTCGGAAATTCCGAGGGAAAAAGTCAGATGGAGCCCACACACGATCGGAATTTCCGACAACACAATCCGATCGCACTTTTTCCATCGGAAAATCCGACCGTGTGTACAGGGCATCAGACTATAACATTGTACACAAAAGGTTAAGGAGCAAAAATAATGCACGACTGTTTTGCTGCAGAGGTAAGAACAAATTAGATCAGATCTTGATAGGCTCTATTCTATCATCTGTACTCTTATTAAAGCGGTTTATTTCATAACTACTGCATTTTGGGCGCTCCTTTACATTTACCTCCTTTGATCACTACAGGAGCGACCACCTGGCTGCACCCTGAGGTAGCAGCCCAGGTCCACAACAGGGTTTACCATCTTCACACAACAGCCGGGAATCAAACTCTGGAAAGAAACTTTTCCTATCCTGCCCCCTTGACTTCCTATGTACAACCAGTGACCAATCAAGTCAGTCTAACGAGATCCCTACCCTTCTAAAACATAGGGGGTTAATTTACTAAAGGCAAATCCACTTTGCACTACAAGTGCACTTGGAAGTGCAGTCGCTGTAGATCTGAGGGGGACATGCAAGGAAAATAAAAAATAGCATTTCTGCTTGTACATGATTGGATGATAAAATCAGCAGTGCTTCCCCTTATTTCAGATCTTCCCCTCAGATCTACAGTGACTGCACTTCTAAGTGCACTTGTAGTGCAAAGTGGATTTGACTTTAGTAAATCAACCCCATAGTGTATTTTTTGGAAGTGTACATTTTGGGGTTGATTTACTAAAGGCAAAAAGACTGCGAACTTTGCAAAGTGCAGTTGCTCCAGAGCTTAGCAAAGGAGGTAAAGGTTCTTTTTGCAAAGAATATCCAATTACATGTAAGGAAAATTAAAAAAAACAGCATGTTTGCCTGCACACGATTGGATGAGGGAAGTCAGCAGAGCTTCTGCTTATTTACTAAGCTATGGAACAACTGCTCTTGCAGTTGTTCCACTTTGCAGTGTGCACAGTCTCTTTGCTTTTAGTAAATCAACCCCTTTGAGTTACCAATGCTATAACTAACATTATTGTTTGGTGCAGTAAAATGCTTACTTGCTTGTTGTTCCATATTTTGATTATTTTAGTCATTACTGTATACAGATTGATAAAAGCTCCCTCTACTGGTCACCTGTATATCAAGTATGGCGATTGGCTATTTGATTTAGATTCCCATTAACAAATAACTGCTCAGATAAATGAATTCAAGCTTATGCCTATTCCATTGTTTTCAGCCAGATTTGACCCATAGGGGTTGATTTGCTAAAGGCAAATAGGCTGTTCATTTTGCAAGGGAATTTTCCCTTAGCTTGGTGAATGAGGTAAAGCTCTGCTGACTTCCATCATCCAATTAGGTGAAAGCAAAAATGCAGTTTTTATAAAAAAATCTTCCTTACATGTGATTGGGTATTTTATGCATAATTTATTTTGACCACATTCTCTGAGTTACGTGAAAATTCCCTTGCAAAAGTGAACAACCTATTTGCCTTTAGTAAATAAACTTCATAGACATGCCATGAAACAATGGAGCAGCAATGCACAAAATGTGCTAAAGTTCATATTTACTTGACTATTTAATTAGAATTTTGACCAGAATAAAAAAAGGAATTTTGTACAAAACCAATTATCTTTACAGTGAGCAATGGGGAGCTGTCCGGTGCTGAATCTGTGCAATTAAATTACATTAAGAAACAAGAAACATTGGGGTTTATTTACAAAGGTAAATAGATTGTGGAATTTGCACCCAGAGCTTAGTAAATGAGAGGAAGGTCTACTGACTTCCATCATCCTTCATGTGCAATCAAAAATGCTATTTTTTTTTTTTTTTCTACACATGATTGGGTGTTCTTTGAAAAGTGAAGCTTTACCTCATTTACTAAGCTCTGTAGCAACTGCACCTGCAAAGTGCGCCATCTATTTGTGTTAGTAAATCAACCCCATTGCGGGATCTGTGCAAAACCCTTGGTCATGGTATGACCAGGTGCAGGTCCCTAATTCAATCTGATTTCCCAACATAAATAGCACCTGTGGATGTGTGATACTATGCAAAGTAAACTGCTTCCCAATTCACATCTAAAGTGGGCTGCAACCTTAAAGCAGAACTTCAGTATTTTTTTCATCTTTCCATCTATTAAATCCATTGCCCTTGTTGTTTTAACATTGGATAGTAAAACATTTTTTTTCTTCTAGTAAATACCTTATACAGCCCACTTCCTGTTTCTTGTCTGGTAAAAAGCTTAGGCTTATGACATCATGCACAGCTCTCTCTCACTCTGTGAGAGTTTGCCAGGAAGGGAGGGGGGATGAGTCATAAGAGGGCCAATGAGAGATGCAGGACTGCAGAGTGTCTGTGTAAATCCAGCAAGTGAACAGGCTGCAGCTTCAGCTGCCCACAGTTAAAATGGATGCAGCCAGACTCAGTGGAGGGATTTCTGCAGTATATTTGGCAAGTACAGAATCACAGTATATATAAAATAACATGCAAAGTGGTTGGAGGGAAGCTTCAGAATGGCAAATATGTTTTTTATTACAGATTATGTGAGCAGACTGCAGTTCCTCTTTAATGCACAAAATATGTAGGTGGTGTGAACGGGCCCCTTGGAAAGACATGTGCGCACGTGAAAATTCTTGTGCATTTCTGGTGTTTGAAAAGTTACCATTCTTGACAAATTTAGTAGTACTACACCACCCTGCATCAGCTGAGAGTACTGCTTGATTAGACAATTAATATATACAAGACACATTAATGAATGCATTATTGATGCATAGTGCTTCAATCCATGTGTGTATAACGACAGCTACCCTACTACTTCAGTGTTCACAGAACTTGCAAAAGACATGCATCGTGCTTGCGGTGCCAATCATTTTGAATGGCACCCAAGCACGGCAAGCTGACGTTTTTTTAGCGCAAAAATGTACGTCAAAAGCGCAGTTCAAATATGTGCAAGGTATAATGCCCAAAAGGGTACAAAAGCTTTTTGCCATGTTTGTCACCCGTAGGGCATCTAACTCAAATGAATGAGCTGCCCTATGCATGTTTTGTGCAAAAGCAGTGAAAAAAACTTGAAAATATGCGTTTTCCCAATACGAAAGGTGTGAACCTAGCCTTACAGTGAATTATGGGATTTGAACACAAATTTACCACATTTTTTTTTTTTTTTGCTGTCAGACCTGCTTAGCTATGATACGGCGAGGAAGGTGTAAAATTCTAATTTCCATACACATACCTGCCAATTAAAGTCATAGGATCATAGGGGTCGCTTTTTTTTCTAACACAGTAATAGGGACATATTCTCATTTTTAGGTATAATCAGTGGTTGTCACTGTTCTTATTTATACCTTATCTATAATGTGTGATCTTCAAAGGATTCCTACATTATCATGTAATACCAGTGCAAGGCTGCAAGTGTCCTCTACAATAATCGATGTAAAAAATCTTTATAGAAAAGCAAAGGACACTAAATCCTGTAAAAATACAGCAGGGATTTATTAAAGTTAATTTATGACATCTCTTTGATCTGTAGAAAGGAAACTTTACTTTCTTACAAAATCAATTTTCTTAATGTCTTTTTTTTCCATTTTAGAAACAAAGCTTAGGAGTGAAATTCAAACAAGAAAAGAGAAAGTTTTCCAAGACTGGCGGCTCTATGCTTCTAAATGACCCGCGAGAGTCTTTGTACGTAGTGGAGGGCAAGCACAACGCGGCAATGTCATCACCTTGATACGAGGTGTTTATTTGATAAAGGCTCATTTTCCCGTTTTGATTAATTAAATGCTCTAATGGTGCTCGAAAACTATATTAAGACGTGTAATAAGCGCCGTGCGAATGCGTTCAGACGCCATTAACCATCTTGATGAGATGTTTTGGAAGATGTTACAATAAGTGCCGTCTAATTAACTGACTATTCATCAAAGCTGAACAGCTAAGCTGACACACAGTTTGTCCTGATTAACAAAGTGCTGGGAACCCTCTAGTCCTTGGTCTACAATTCTGATGTCTCTTTAGTTTTTGCTTTATATTTTTAAAGGATAGAACTTTAAGTGTTTAGATTTTTTAAACGAAAGGAGGGAGTACTGTATGTTGCCCAACCTTCTATTGGCTCCAAGTGCTCCTGAGTGTAACCAATTGAGAAGTGTAAGAGCATATATAAACAACTGACACCAGTTTGGATTCCCCTCCATTTTACATAAAGTAGAAGTGAACTTTTTGTGTGTGTGAGTTTTGCCATGGTCAGATTGACTAGCAGTTTGCATAGAACCACACCCTATGAGATACTGTGGTTAAGCTAATTCTCAAAGCAGCATCCTGTGTCAGCAAGTCATCAGCTATTTCTTGTTATCTAGTCAGCAGCCTAACTCTTGATAAGAAAGTCCTGAGTGTAAGTTTTGTGTAACCCTTATGCCGCGTACACACGAGCGGACTTTATGGCAGACTTTGCCCGGCGGACGGGATTTCGTCGGACAATTCGATTGTGTGTGGGCTCCAGCGGACTTTGTTTTCTCAAAAGTTGGACGGACTAAGATTTGAGACATGTTTCAAATCTATCCGATGGACTCGAGTCCGGTCGAAAAGTCAGCTCATTTGTATGCTAGTTCGACGGACAAAAAGCCATGCTAGGGCAGCTATTGGCTACTGGCTGTGAACTTCCTTATTTTAGTCCGGTGTGTGTAGGCAAGTCCGTTCATTCAGAAAGTCCGTTGAAAAGTCCGCCGGGCAAAGTCTGCCATAAAGTCCGCTCGTGAGTACGCGGCATTAGACACAAATTTTTACTGGTATATAAACTACTGTTGTACTCAATAAAGACAGAGATCTTATGAACACACTCAAGCCTGTTTCCCGTGTCTCATACGGATCCGAGGGTCCCGGTGGTCTGCCTGCCTTAACCAGGGTGGTCGTCAAGATGTATAATTCCTTTCAAGAAGAACCTGTATTAAATACTTATTCAGGTGCTGCTCCTATTTGTTAAGATTGTCACCTTGTCTTGTGGCTTCTGGTGGCCTCCTGGCAGCATGGACAATAGGGACAGAGTGTCCATATGGGATCCCTATTCTGGGGTGGTGGCTAATTATTCCAAAAGCTTACTTTAGAATCTGGTAGCTTTTAAAGAGTATCTATAGCCCAAACCTTTTTTAATTTCAGTTTTCAAGTAATACTAAATAGGGATTCATTTACATTATCCCTTCTCTTTATGTATGCGGATGATGGCACTATATTTATTTTAGTTATAAAAAACACAAAGGGGTTGATTTAATAAAGGCCAATAGACTGTGCACCTTGGAAAGTGCAATTGCACTCTGCAAGTGCAGTTGCTCCAGAGCTTAGTAAATGAGGTAAAGCTTCACTTTTCAAAGAATACCCAATCACATGCAAGAAAAATAAAAAAAACAGCATTTTTGCTTGCACATGATTGGATGATGAAAGTCAGCAGGGCTTCTGCTCATTTACTAAACTGCTCTTGCCATGTGCAACTGCACTTTCCACAGTCTTTTCGCCTTTAGTAAATCAACCCCAAAGTGCCTGTTTTCATAATCGATATGCACAGCTGTAATTTGACCCTTATCTTTCCCAGCCCATCTGCAGAGTAATGTCAGTGGGAGGAGCTTCTAGTCCTGTGCTGCTGGTCATGTTAAAAAAAAAAACAGCCATCGAAAAACATAGAAAAAATACATAATATAAAAAAAAATGTTTTAAATCATCACAACCTGTTTTACGTTCTCCGTTTGTATGTGCTTAGAATTACAGGTAGGTGAATCTTCCATCAATCAACAGGTAATATCCCCACCCTCATTGTGTTTAGCTGTTTAATGGGCATGAACAGGGAGGGAGTGAGCTGTCATTTACCACTGTGTACATGCCCACATAACTCTATAGTCAACTGAATACATCTATTGTGTGAATCTGTGATTATTCCATCTCTCCTGCTATTTCTTTATCATTATCCCACCAGTCACCAGATCACCAGTCATCGGGGGCAGTTATGACACGAGGAAGCAAAACTCTGCCTTTACCAAACTGGCTGCACACAGAGACACAGTATGGAACAAGGCATGGTAAATCAGTAGAGGGGAAAGATCAGCTGCAAGGGTCCACATGCAATGCTGATTTCTAGGCCATTTCCCTTTGCTAGTCTGCTTGCCTTACGTGGGCACAGTATCCACAGTACAGATCCCTCTTTAAGTGGTGGTTTAGTAAATTTGTCATGACTTTTAGTTTGCTTTAAAGTGCATTTTCCCCTTTACACCTCGGGAAAGCAAAAAAAATAGACACTTTCTATGAGGTAATACCTAATTTTTTGATACATACAGTTATTTCACAGGTAGACATTGTTTAAAAAAAAAGGCGAAGTTAGGCTTTCATGCTGCATTTTTCTCCTTTACTGGATTTCAGCATTTTAAATTGTTCAATTTTGCTTGTCTTCCTTCTCCCCATACCACCCCCTCCCCAATCTCTCCCTTGATATAGGCCCCTGTGCGCATGCTGCTATTTTAAGCCTGGCGGTGTTCCTGTGCTATCAATAATCCCTTGTCTATCCTTCTCTCCTTCCCCGCGAGTGAGGACGAGCTTGTTCTAACCCAGCAAAGATCCTGGCTGTCTTCATGATTGAAGTATTTGTGAGCGCCGCATGGTTCTTCGGCAGACTCCTTCTGTTACAAGCTCCTGATTACCCCGTGAAGCCCTCCAGACTTCTCTTACTGGTGTCTTTTATGAGCGTATTCGTAATCAGAAACATTGTTCAGTGCTTGGGACTGGTTCCATGATCGCAGAATACTTCAGGCCTGGCAACCATGATGGCTCAGGAGCTTTGTCCTTCTACAGGATAGTTATAGGACTTCATTAAACCAGCTCAATGTCTGACACAGCAAAGAATTATGGGAAATAATACAAAGGTAGCAAATATGATACTTCAGCTATCTCAGTGGTTCCCTACCTTTTCTATGCCCCACATCCTTAAGAAATGTTTCATTAATGTTCACACACCCTAGAAAAGTAATATCACATTTAAGGATAAAGAAGTCTATATTAGAATTTTTGAACCACAAATTGAACCACATGAAATATTGGGGGCTGCACAAACTTAAACTTACAAAACTAAGTTCCAAATGTAGGAATATGGAATCATGATTGGATTTGATGGACTTGTGTCTTTTTTTCAACCTCACCTACTATATGTAACTATGATCCATTTTTTAATAACAAACTTACCTGCTCTGTGCAATTGTTTTACACAGAGCAGCCCTAATACTTTTCTTTTTGGGTCCCCTGCTGGTGGTCATGGCTCCTCCCCCCTGCCGAGTGCCCCCCACAGCTTCTTGCTATGAGGCACTTGAGCGGGCTTGCTCCTGAGCCAAGCTCCTGTGAATGGGCATTGTTCATTCACACACAGAGCATGGCTCAGCACTGCCCCCAGCTCTTTCCTTTTTGGCTTACTGGCTGTGATTGACAGCTGCTGTGTGAGCCAAAGAGGAGAGAGAGACCCGGGAGAGCCGCTGCACTCATGCACATTGCTGGATCGAGATGGGGCTCAGGTAAGTACAGAAGGTTTTTTACCTTAATGCAGATAATGCATTAAAAGAGAAGTATGGGCTTTTGTTTTTTTGAGATTCATACTTACCTAGTTAGATGCAGCATCAGACTGATGCTGCAGCTTTCCCCCAGTGTCTCTGCAATGAGAACCGAGTCACCGAACACGGCTGTGGCTTGGTTCTCACTCCTCCCTGAGTGGAGAGCTGCTGACTGCCAGTCAGCAGCTCTCCTGCTCTGTTCCTCCATGCTCATTGGAGCGCTGAGTTGTGGAGGGGGGGGGAGCGGCCGTCTCAGCATCTCAGAGCCTCACTGAGACTGCCATTTGTCAAGGCAGCTGGCGGATCCAAACTTCTGAAGTCGGGATGACTCGCTGCCTCGACTGATTGCAGTGACGTCAGCGGAGAGCAGACTTCAGACCGCTCTCCACTGAAAACGGGTCACAGGGAAGTAAAACGAATAAAAAGATCAGGCTGAACTTCTCCTTTAAGGTAAACAAACTTATGCCTTTAGAACCACTTTAATTGAACAAGCTGAAGTTAGAGGCTGATTTGCTACCATGCACAGCTGCACCAGATTTTACACTCTCCAGTTATAATAAATCAACCGCATAGAGACTACTATCTATGCAACAAACACCCACTACCACTGCTCAAGGTATGTTGGCAGTTTACCGAGTGATGACCCGTGACTCGTCACTAAGGGACAAAAGGCACTATTGCACTCAGTGAAATTCAATTTTACACCCCTGGGGGTGCAGGGCACCTCAGGTTGGGAATCCTCAAGCTATCTCATTCTTCTGCAAGGTAGTTTTATGACCATCCAGCTCAATCACTCTAATAATGCTGAATTATGTGAATGGATGTCAATGTAAGAGCTATGACTGGTCAAATCACTAATTCTTGGCACTGACGAAAACTTGGCCTTAGTAGATCTCAGGAATGGAAAAGAGAGATTAAATTGTGCAAACCTATACAATAAAGTTCTAATACAATCAACCTGTGTGCAATAAAATTCTAATGCACTCAAAATGTGTTGACATTCAAGTCCATATAGTGTGTCAAAAGTACTGTATTCAAACAAAACTGGTGATATCATCAGACTGTAAAGAGAAGAAGAAGAGACTTCATGGTCTCAGAGAGGAGATCAGGAGATAGCATAGTGTTGGGTGGAAGGTGGGAGCGGGAACTGTTTGAAAACTGTTTCATTGTCTTTGGATGTCAGTGTTCTATGGAAGTCTTTGCAATAAATTCTTTTAACGGGAATACTGCACCATGAAGTCTCTTCTTCTTCTCTTTACCTGGTAAATGAATCTGAGTTTGGAAGACATATAGGAGGATCGATTAATTCTGTGTGGAAACATTCCATGTAACAGCAGTCTGCTGCATCAGGAGGAAGGCAGGTTCAGGAGGTGCATTAGGAGGAATATCCATGGTCGGACCGACCCATCCATGAGCGAGTGTAACGTCGGTTCCGGAGGTGCCTTGGAAGGAATATCTATATAACTGAGCCCATTGGATCTCTTTTACTGGAGATCCACCTTATCCAGTAAGCCCCCTCCCTTATCAGTCAACATTGAATAGGAAGTCTTAAATTTCAACGTGAATGCCTGACATCACCAGTTTTGCCTTATTTTATTTTTGAAACACTATATAGACTTGATTGTCAACACAGTCTGATGATATCATTAGTCTTGTTTGAATACACTACTTTTGACACACTATATGGACTTGAATGTCAACACATTTTGAGTGTATTAGAATTTTATTGCACACAGGTTGATTGTATCAGAACTTTATTGTATAGGTTTGCGCAATTTAATCTCTCTTTTCCATTACTTATGAGCTGTATGTTCAGGCTAATTAACTTGCAGCACCTATACCTAATCACATTATCTTCACGGTTAAGGAATTAACCCTCTCTTCTCTTCCCTTTGTTTCAGCACCTTAATTGTTGTTGTTTTTTTCACGTAATATTAAATAACAGGAGGCAGCGCAGATTTTCCCCCATACACTTAGTGGATCTCAGAGCTGGTGCCTAAAAAGGTAGGCGGAGATTTTAAGGGGTATGTTCTTGGTTAAAGAACGATGCCAGGCAAAATACTAAATACACATATGAAATAGATGAAAGGGCCCTGCCAAAGAATTTGTATTTCTGTCCCTTCAGTTCTGAGATTTTTACAGCTTTGATACAGCACAACCGACTCTTGCTGGGCATTAGACTTGATTTTTCTCTGATTCAGTTAGGTAACACCTATAGGTCTTGTGCAAACTCCAGCCTTATGATTGGACAGAGGAAGAAGAAGAAGTAAACTAAAGATATCATCTCTCTGTCACTTTGCTCTCTTTTCATATCAGCATGTTCCTTGTTAACACTGCAACCCAGCTCATTATTTCCTTGTCGTACTTCTCCCTCTACAAAAAAATACATGGAATGATATAATAATTAATACAGAGATTCATTAATTTACATAATGCCTATCTGCCTGGAGGTAAGCTTCAAGACAGGGATCAAGGGTAATAGGTTAAAGCAACCTTACTATTAGCTAAAAAGATCCCTAAAAAAGCTTACCAGTAAAAGAACACTATATTCCGCTGCCTGCACTGCTGAACACCACTCCAATCCAGAGAAATGGACCCCCAATTCTGCAGGGAAATCAACACTTCCATTATTGTTGATTTCCACATTGCTCTAAACATCTGCTCAATGTGAAGGTATTGGAAGTTTATTTAGAAGAGTTACAAAGTAAAAGTAAAGATGAGAAAACAGAGAAACAAACACGTATTAAGATCTTTTGGACATGGCAGGTGTACCAAGGATCTCACCTCTTGATCAAAACAGAAGGCTTATAAGCTCCAGTCCTGGTCAGTTGTCATGTTGGACCTTCCCAAACATAAACATTTTACATATCAAATCATTCATTTGCACAAGCAGCACATCATTAATTACCAGAGACATTAATTCCTGCTGTCTCCAAATACCTTATCAGCTTTACCATCCTCTAGACTCCCAAATGCCTCACTGTAGAACAAAGAGATTTAGGGGTTGCTTTACTAAAGGGAAAATGATTGTGCAGTTGCTCCAGAGCTTAGTAAATGAGCAGAAACTCTGCTAACTTCCATCATCTTATCATGTGCTAGCAAAAATGCTGTTTTTTTTATTTTTATTATCCTTCCACGTGATTGGGTACTAGAGCTGCACAATTCTGGATAAAATGAGAATCACAATTTTTTTGCTTAGAATAAAGATCACAATTCTGTCACAATTCTCAGAGTAACATCAACACATTTCACATTATGCAAAAAAAAAAAATGGGCTAACGTTACTGTTTATTTTTTTTTAAATTAATTGAAGAGCATTTTTTCCCAAAAAATTGCATTTGAAAGATCGCTGCACAAATGCAAAGTGAAGCCTTACCTGATTTACTAAGCCCTGGAGCAACTGCACTGGACGAGGGCAATTGCACTTTGCAAAGTATTTGCCTTTAGTAAATCAACCCCTAACTGTCTCCATGTTGTACAACAAGACATTTCAAGAATCCCAGCCATCTGTTCTAAAAACGTTTTTTCTGCATAGTCAAGCGAATCTGTTATTTTATAAAGAACCTAAGATTGGCATATAAGCACTCAGTAGCGTCATTTAACTAATTTCTGACAACCCACAGTGCTTTTACTGCAGGCGGGTGGCACAGGCAGGCTAGATCACATACATGCACATAATCCATCCTGTTCCGGGCTAGGGGCATGCAGCACGCCCCTCCTGCGATGACTGTGTCCACCAGACACAGCAGATTGCAGATCTTGCTACTGGTCCCGGTACACAGTGTCAACAAAGCTGTTATAAATTAATTTATTCATAACAGCTGTGTTACCTATGTTGTGATTGGCCCACAGCTATAACATGACACCTGGGCCAATCACAGAACCCTGTACTATGTCATTAGCTGTAGCCAATTACAGATCACTAGTAATCACAGCTGTTATGAATGTAACCCATTCATGACAGTAGAAAACATTGCTGTTGCAATGATCATCATTGTAACAGCAATTAAAGTGTTAAAAAAAGAAGAATAAAGAAAAAAAAAAACATATTTATTTATTTTTTACATACTGTCACCAGTCAGTGCCCCTGGTCACGGCCACACCAGTCATATGCCGATGCTGTACTGCACTGGTTACAGTAAGTAAAAAAAATTGTGATTTTTTTTTTTTATTTAATTACTTCATTTTCAAAAGAATTGTGTCAAAATATGAAAACTTAAAAAAAATGCATTTTAAGGGCATCAAGAATGGATCAGTACATCAGAAATAATCAATTTTTAAATACATATACCATAGTTTATAGAAGATATAACTTTCACACAAACCAATCAATATACAGTTATTGGAACTTTCTTTTACCAAAGACATGTAGCAGAATACATTTTGACCTAAATTTATGAAGTAATTGGATTTTATTGGATATGTGTTATAACAGAAAATAGAAAACATTGTTTTTTTCAAAATGTTCGGTATTTTTTTGTTTATATCGCAAAAAAATAAAAAACCCAGTGGTGATCAAATGCCACCAAAAGAAAGGGCTATTTGTGTGAAGAAAATAATAAAAATGTAATTTGCGCACAGTGTTGCATGACCGCCCAATTGCCAGTTAAAGTAGCACAGTGCTGAATAGCAAAAAGTGCCCTGGCCATAAAGGGGGTTAAACCTTCCAGAGGAAAAGTGGTTAATAATTGGTAAAATATATAATAACATTTACTTTTCTTTATCAATGTGCCTGAATGCATTACATGATACAGGAATATATATTTTATATAAAAATAAAAATGTATGCATAAAAATATTTAAATATAAGTGGCCTTATAATTTTCTTTTAATATTTCAACTTTGCAAGTTCTTATAAAAGCAAAATCATTCCCTTGAAGTGTTGCTGCCCCAGGCCTGGGCCTGCATAGCCTTTCCATTGATCTGTCAGTGATTCTCCATGTAATGCATTTAACAAGCAACATGAAAAAAAATGCTCAGATTCCGCATTTATTTTCTAGTGGAACAGTTAAAAAAGCAGGCGGTTCGGAATTATGGAAGTGACACACAGCTTTACAGTTTCATTAGCCGCAGATGCAATGTCATATGGGCCTCTTCATTTTTTTTTTTAAATGGAAAATAGTTTTTCTACGTCCTCCGGGCAAGACTTGGCAGATCTGCAAAGACTTCATCTCCCTTACATCCAATAAATGAAGTATCACTTCAACACTGATTTCAAGAATAAGGACAAAAATGCAGCAAATTAGACTCGCCTTCAAAATATTGAAAATTTTATGTATTTCTGTTTGGCAGTAATAGTGTTCTAATTGAATTGTTAACACTTGCAGAACTACAGAGCTTAGGGAACGGGATTTGTCTTCTACAATGGAACTGTTCACAAGGAGATGACACAGTTTTCTTTCTTCTGGATGTTTCATACAATGAATTACAAAGGACCAAAAAAATAGCTATGTGACTTAAATAGATATTGCCAACAACTTAAAAAAGAGCAGGTAGAAGCACAGAAAAATCAAGTTATTTAAATGCTTACCTTCAGTGTTTTTCCTTTCTGTAAATATTTTTTTTGAACTTGCTAGAAAATGCTCCAAATACAGTCAATTTTCCAGCTGAGCCCCTCCCTACTTGCACATCATAGTCCTCTCCTCTTCTGGAAATGTTTAATTACTCTCTATGCTGGCCCAGCTCCTCTGCCTCTCCCCTTACCTCAGTGGATAACCCTTTTTTAGTGGTTTGGGATGGAGTGAAAAGGAATACGAGTCTCACTTGAGTGACAGCTCTTCAGTGGGCAAACGTACAAAATCAGCACTGGATCAAATAGTTTTTTCCCTCGCTGTATCTTTCAGCATTGATGGTGCCTTTCCAGCTGCCCATTCCATATGCACTAATGCACCCCCATTTACCATCAGAGATGCAGGCTTTTGAACTGAGTGCTGATAGCAAGCTCTTAAATCCGGAGGATGCGACACCCATGGTTGCCAAAAAAAATTTTCAAATTTTGAATTATCAGAGCACACAACAGTTTTCCACTTTGCAACAGACCATTTTAAATGGGCTTTGGCTCAGAGAAGACGGTAGCGTACCGTCCTCTCTGGTCATATCAGTCAGGGGCGTGACCAGAGACAGTGGCGTTGCTATGGGGGTGCAGCCCGCACCAGGTGACACCCGCCAGAGGGGTGACACCGGGGCCGCCGCTAAACACTAAACTTTATTGCTTTGTATTACTGTATTGTAGCGGAGCGGTGCGAGAAGGGCATCCAGCCGTGCGGGGGAGGCTGCCTGTAACACTCCTCACTCATTCTAATATCCCCGAGTGAGCCGAAGTTGGTGGACGGAGCTGGGGGTGTGGCTGCCTCCCTCACTCCTCCCATAGACTCCTTCACTATGGCTGATCCCGCAGCTGAAGCAGATGGAGGCGAGGACACAGCAGCCCCGCCCAGGTCTTCATCTGAAGGCATGAAGCATGCTATGTACAGTAAGTTACTCTGCACACTGCACATTGTCACTACATAGAGTTATAACCTGCCCTATACCACCCCAGCCTGCCCTGTACCACCCCAACCTGCCCTATACCACCCCAGCCTGCCCTGTGCCCCCCAACCTGCCCTGTACCACCCCAACCTGCCCTATACCACCCCAGCCCGCCCTGTGTCACCCCAACCTGCCCTATATCACCCTAACTTGCCCTATACCACCCCAACCTGACCTGTGCCACCCCAGCCTGCCCTGTACCACTCCTGCCTGCCCTGTGCCACACCAACCTGCCTTATATCACCCTAACTTGCCCTATACCACCCCAACCTGCCCTATACCACCCCAGCCTGCCCTGTGCCACCCCAACCTGACCTGTGCCACCCCAACCTACCCTATACCACCCCAACCTGCCCTGTGCCACCCCAACCTGCCCTATACTACCCCAACCTGCCCTGTGCCACCCCAACCTGCCCTATACCACCCCAACCTGCCCTGTGTAACCCCAACCTTCCCTATACCACCCCAGCCTGCCCTGTGCCACCCCAACCTGCCCTATACCACCCCAGCCTGACCTGTGCCACCCCAGCCTGTCCTATACCACCCCAACTTTCCCTGTGCCATCCCAGCCTGCCCTGTACCACCCAAGCCTGCGATGTACCACCCCAACCTGCCCTGTACCACCCCAGCCTGCCCTGTGCCATCCCAAACTGCCCTATACCACCCCAACCTGCCCTATACCACCCCAGCCCGCCCTGTGCCACTCCAACCTGCCCTAAATCACCCTAACTTGCCCTATACCACCCCAACCTGCCCTGTGCCACCCCAACCTGCCCTGTACCACCCCAACCCGCCCTGTGCCGCCCCTAACTGCCCAATACCAGGGCAACCTGCCCTGTACTACCCCAACATGCCCTATACCACCTTAACCTGCCCTGTAACACCCTAACCTGCCATATACTACCTCAACCTGCCCTATACCACCCCAACCTACCACTATACCACCCTATACTATCATTTACAGGGGCTGGTTTGGGGTGCGCCCCGTGACCGTGCTCTGCCTGCATGGTGCTGGACAGCCTAGACAGGAGGGGAGGTGACACCATGTTTTACTGCACCAGGTGACACCAGCGCTAGTGACGCCACTGACCAGAGATGAGAAGCTATGAATAAACTTCCGATAATAGTTAGCAAAGCCAAGAAAACGCTGCAGAGGACATAAACCCATGGGTTGGGGCCACTGTAGGACTGCTGAAAGTTTCTCTGGGTCCATCGAAAAACCAGCAGTGGAAATTACATAACCCAGGATTTTAACCTGTTCACAATGGAATTCACACTTCTCCAATTTACAGTAGAGATTGTTCTCTCTTAGTTTCTGAAGCACACAACAGACATCTCTGTGGTGGCTCTCCAGGGACTTGGAAAATATGAGGATATCATCGAGATAAACCACCACACATAACTGCAACAAATCTCGGAGGACATCGTTAATAAATTCCTGGAAAACTGTCGGGGTGTTACAAAGGCCAAAAGGCATTACGAGGTACTCATAATGGCCTGTTCTGGTAATAAACGCAGTTTTCCACTCGTCGTCCTCCTTAATCCTCATGAGATTATATGCTCCTCTCAAATCAAGCTTCGTGAAAACCGTTGCTCCCTTGAGGCTGTCAAATATCTCTGTAATCAATGGAATCAGATAGGCATTCTTAATCGTGAGACAATTGAGAACCCTATAATCAATACAAGGTCTCAGTTTACCACTCCTCTTCTTCACAAAGAAGAAACCAGCACCAGCAGGAGACGAGGATTTGCGGATGAAACCTCGAGAAAGTGCATCTGCAACATACTCCTCCATGGCCTTATCCTCCACGACCGACAAAGGATAAACCCGGCCATGAGGGGGTATGGCACCAGGTTGAAGGTCAATTGAGCAATCATACGACCGGTGTGGAGGCAAACTACCGGCTTGACCTTTATCAAAAACATCGCTAAAATCTCACTACTCCTCCAGCAGGGAGGAGAGTGAAGAGGTGCACAGGACCTTGGTTACCTTCTGGAAGGATGTCTTACTGCATTGTGGCAACCAGGAGAGAATCTCAGCCAATCAAAAGAGGGGTTGTGCCTCTGTAACCAAGGATAACCAAAAACCAGTGGAAACTTAGGTGAGGAAATAACTTGGAATTGGATTATCTCATGGTAAAGTGCCCCTACGGCCATGGACAACGGAACATGAGTCACATGGGCAGGCTGTAGAGATCTCCCATCAAGAGCCCCAATGGCAAGTGGAGTGTCACAGGAAGACGACAGATTTGTCGAAACGGCGTAGGGAGAAGCGACGTGCTGACGTCACCACCATACAACGCTGATCCCGGAAGCTACGGGCAGCAGCTGTGAGCCGGCCGGCATTCATTGTTCTACACGCGATTTGAAGTTTTTATACTGTAAGTGCATTTCTTATTCTTCTTTTTAATAAATGTCAACTGGATTACGCTATGGAGTTTTTTCTTTTACATTTATCTTTGGGATCTGAGCGGTATTATATCATTCAGTGGACCTCCTGAGCGGTGACCTGTGAGACATATTTCCAACAGAGACCCAGTGGCTGGGGGACACAGCCACTTGTTCGTATGATCTCTGTGACAGGAGATCTAGTTATCTGGTAAGGGGCAGATTGATTTGAGGTGGAGGAATTTTCTTAAACGTCACGCTCCCCAGGGTGACAACCTTTGCATGCCTCACACCGTTTGAAGATGTGTGTTTTCTCTTTATTGTGAAGGATTTTTCTAGCAAGAATTTTTAACTGTATGGACTTTGCTAATTTTTCTTGGCTCCTGATTGACTGCAATAGTTTTTTTTTTTTTTTTATGAGATCCAAGTTTTTATTGTTTGCTAGCATTACAATTTTTTTTCATTGTTGTTCACTGCACAAGGGTGTTATAGTTGTGGTCACACTAAGTAATCATGATCACACTCACTTACAAATAGCAGCGCAGCCTATCCTATATAAAGTGGAGTGTCACGTAGCTGCAGCGGAATCGAGTGCTTCGATACAAAGGCAGCATCAATGAACAGGCCTGCAGCCCCAGAGTCGATTAGAGCCTGTATCTCAATGGACGAGATACAGCCCAAGAAAGGGTAACCGAAACCAGGGGCTTTTCCTTCAGGATAACTGGGGAAGAAACAACGCAACCTAAGGTCTGTTCGTGACAGGACCTCAAGGTTTGGGCGTTCACTGGACGGGTAGGACAAGACTTCAAAAAGTGACCTGCCTGGCCACAATAAAGGCACAATCTCTCCCTCCTCCTAAGGGTTCTCTCATCCGCAGAGAGATGCGTGAAGCCCAAGTGCATTGGTTCATCTTCACTGACCGACTCGGTACCAGGAGGCATGGGAGGTGAGGGAGGCAAGGGTGGGATTGCAAAGCTCGGAGACAAATTTACAAGAGGCTTCCACCAGCGCTCCTTTAAAGAGAGTCTTTCTCTGAGTCTGGAGTCAATAAGGATGGCAAACGTGATCAACTTCTGCTCAGTGGCTATCTCATCCTTGATGGTATCCGAGAGACCATGAGAAAAAGCAGCCACAAGGGCCTCATTGTCCCACACAACCTCTGCTGCCAGAGTACAGAATTCAATGGCGTAATCTGCAACAGTTCTCGTACTGTTTGATGGACATGAGGTACTTGGCAGCAGAAGCAGAGCATGCGGGAACGTCAAATACCCTTTTAAAAGAAGCCACAAACTCAGGGTAACTCAAGACAACAGGTATTTGCGTCTCCCATAGAGGGTTTTCCCAGGCCAAGGCTCTCTCAGAATGCAAAGATATCACAAATTCTACTTTGCTTCTATCCGTGGAAAACACCTGGGGCAGCATCTCAAAGTATGTGTCACGTACCTTACAGAGGAGCCCGAAATGATGAGGGTGGCCTCTTGCACAAATCCGGTCCAAGCACCCCTGGTGGTGGGTACAGGGAGTGCGAGGGCAACAAAAGGGTGCAGGAGGCTGGAACTTGGAGATACAGGAACCTCTTCTGAGGACATGTGGAAACTGATTACCAAACTTGAACGGGAGCCAGATCAGGATCAACTGCAGAATCAGGAACAGGCAAGAGTCGGCAACAAGCTGGCAGCGGGGTACCAAGTCAGAAGGCAGAACCGTAGTCAGAAACAGGCAGAGGTTGGCAACAGATGGGCAGCGCGGTACAGAATCAAGAGGCAGAACCGTAATCATAAGTTCAAACCAAGGTCAGTATTGCAGGTAGAGGCAGGTTCAGCAGGCAGGGGAGATCCAAGAGAATGGTCAGAAGATAGCCGGGTTTTCAGGAACAAGGTCAATCAGGCAGAGTAACAACAGGAACACAGGAACAAGCTGAAGATATTCCAGCACTGATGCTAGGCAGACTCTCTGTTTATATAGGGTGCTGTGTGCCAGGATTCGCGCCAGCGTACGTGTGTTCGCGCATGTACATTAGCACATTGGCGCATGCGTGTTAGCACCTTAGCACATTGGTGCATGCGCGACAGCACATTAGCGCTTTGGCACTCGCGGGTGCGCGTTAGCGCGCGCGCGTTCGCATAGAGGTGCCATTGTGCATGCCCACCCTGGATCTCATTTGTCTCTGGCTACGGTTCCGTGCATGCACATTGGCATTAGCAGAACGAGGATTGGCAGCTGCTGCACGGAGACGGGTGCTTGCTGTGTGAATTCTCTGACAGTACGTCTCAACCTGGTTGAGAAACACTCTGCATTGGACTGAATCGCCCCCAAATCGCTGGGGAACTGGAGCGGAACCAGACATACCTCTTATAGAAGTAATACTCGAGGCGGGTGCCTGCACAGAGACTGGAGCAGCAGCAGGGATTGCCTGCAACACAGGTTGTACCAGAGCAGCCACAGTGGGAGATTCCAGGTTAGCCGTGCAACTCAGGAGCGTTTGTATTGCCATGGCAAACTGATCCATGCAGTGATCCTGCTAATCCAATCTGGAAAAAATATTACCAACAAGTGGATTGACTGCATCTTCTGAATTCAGGGCCTTTGCCTACTGTCAGAAACCATGAATCAGACTGAGACAGAAGTACAGTTAAATCACACTTGTTTAATAATACTAAAAAAAGGTAAACAGAGTAAACATAGTCAAAACAATAATAGGCAGAGTTCAGGAACCGGAACGGATAGTCAGACAAGCCAAAACATCAGGGAGCCAGAGAAAAGCGTAGTAGAACAGCAAGCAGGATCTGGAGCCAGAAGTAATGTCAGCCAAGCAAGTCTTTAACAGGAACACAGGAGAACGTCTCTAGAGATGTGACTAAGGCAAAGGCAGAGATCATCTGGACTGGACAGCTTAAGTAGGCAGGACTGACGAGCAGGTGAGTCACTGTCACTGTTGAGAGATAGGAGCTGGCAATTAGCCAACAGCTGAGCGGCCAGCTCAGAGAAGGAAGGGCTGAGCCCAGCCCTGATAGTTCCTCTCAGGATTTTTCATGGGAGTAAGGTCATGAGTCACCAACAATAAGTCTGGGCATGGAGTAGAGGGACCCGATTTAGGAATGGTAAGACCAGCCTCATCAACAGCATCAAAGTTTAGGACATTGCTTCCACCTTCTTCTTCCTCTAACAATGACGTTTCCTTCTCCTTGTGACTTCTCTACTCCACTACAGGTAAATCTCAATCGTTAAAGTTAATCAAATCTCCTTCAGTTGAATTCAGAATTGGTCCCATACTTTCAGTTTCAAGAGCACCTATTCTCTTAGGTAGTGATGAAGTATTCACTCCCTGATCAGGTGACTTTCCCACCTCTTTTGTTGGTCTTCTATCTGTAGTCCAATTACTGATCCCTACCTCAGTGTCAACAACTGGGGACCACAACCAGCAAGGCACTATCTCCTCATCCTCACTCCCTTCTTGAGATCACAGGACGAATGGGAAGTCTTCGATGAGAACAGGTTCTGGATGGACTCAATTTCAATGGAGGTGGAGGAGAAACAGGAGACACTGATAAAGGAAGCAGATGATTACAATGCCACATCTTGAGAGGGCGCAGCTTCCCTTCAGGTTTGAGTTGATAAACTGGTAACCCTGAATGCTGCTTACAGATGACATATGGTTGGGGCCTCCAGTGGTCAGCCAATTTTCCCGGCACACCTAAGTTCTTTAACAGCACTCGATCCCCTGGATGTAAACCTTGCACTTTCGCATTGAGATCAAAATTCTTTTTATTTCTCAATTCTCGGGTGGCAGCATGTTCCATAGCTCTCTCATAAGCTTGCTTCAAGTTCTTCCGTAAACGTTCTACATACCCCCTATGAGAAGTTAAAGAAGTATCATCTGCAGATGTTCCAAAAACCAGATCAATCGGAAGTCGAGCTTCTCTCCCAAACATAAGTCTGTCTGGCTAATAGCTGGTGGCATCACTCACTTTACTGTTGTATCCATGTGCGACTGTAGCAATATAATTTCCCAATGTTGTTTCTTTTCAGTGGGTAAAGTTCCCAGCATGTTCAGTAAAGTCCGGTTGAACCTTTCAGATTGGGGGTCCCTGAGGATGGTACGGTATAGTTTGGGACTTTTTGATGCCCAGCAGCTTATACAACTGATGTATGAGTCGGCTTTCAAAATTTTCTTCCTTAATCAGAATGAATCCGGACAGGTAACCCATGATGAATGAAGAACTTTTCTACAAGGACCTTTGCCACAGTAGTAGCCTGTTGATCTTTGGTAAGGTAAGCCTGGGCATATCGAGTGAAATGGTCAGTCACCACAAGAATATTGCTTTTTCCACCTGTATCAGGTTCCAGGCACAGGAAGCCAATACACACCAACTCCATAGGCCCCTGACTCTGCAGATATCCCATAGGAGCAGCTTGTACTGGGAGAGTTTTCCTCTGAATGCAGGGTAAACAGGAACGGCAATAGCTCTCTATCTCCCTCCTCTTATCAGGCCAATAGAACCTATCTCTGACTAAGCAGAAAATACTTCTGTAAACGTTCTACCTACCCCCTATGGGAAGTTTAAGAAGTATCATCCGCGGATGTTCCAAAAACCAGATCAATCGGAAGTCGAGCTTCTCTCCCAAACACAAGTCTGTATGCAAATATCCGGTGGCATCACTCACTGTACTGTTGTATGCATGTACGATTGTAGCAATATAATTTCCCAATGTTATTTCTTTTCAGTGGGTAAAGTTCCCAGCATATTCAGGAGAATCCGGTTGAACCTTTCAGGTTTGGGGTCCTTGAGGATGGTACGGTGTAGGTTCGGGACTTTTTGATGCCCAGCAGCTTATACAACTGATGTATGAGTCGGCTTTCAAAATCTCTTCCTTGATAAGAATGAATCTGGACAGGTAGCCCATAATGAACTTTTCTACAAGGACCTTTGCCACAGTAGTAGCATGTTGATCTTTGGTAGGGTAAAAGAATATTGCTTTTTACACCTGTATCAGGTTCCAGACACAGGAAGTCAATACACACCAACTCCATGGGCCCCTGACTCTGCAGATGTCCCAAAGGAGCAGCTTGTACTAGGAGAGTTTTCCTCTGAATGCAGGGTAAATAGGAACGGCAATAGCTCTCTATTTCCCTCCTCATATCAGGCCAATAGAACCTATCTCCGACCAAGTGGAATGTCCTTTTTATGCCCAAATGTCCATGTTTATCGTGTACAGCTGCCAACACTGATGTGCGATGCTTTTCGTGAAGGAACCCAATTCCATTCTCTGTGTAATATCTTAGCGCTGACTACAGGACTCTTCAACAGCCACACTGGATCTTGCTTAGACAAAAGCTTCAAGGACTAAGTGGCATTGGTTATCTTGCTCTTAATCAGTTTTTATATCTCGTTTTGATAGCCGAGAAAGACCCTCACCTCACACTTGTGTCAACCCACAGTAAACCTTGGGCACTCCAGAAGGAGGAACTCCTATAGATTCAACTCCTACAGTTCCTTTCAGCCGTTGGACCAGGCCTTTGCATAAAGCTTGTACTCCTTCTGTAGGCACAAAAGTCCATTCTCTGAGTTCTTCTACTGGCTGATGAGGCCTACGGGACAGTGCATCCACATCCTTGTTGCCAGTTCCAGGATCAGCGGATAGGATCCTTTCTCTGGAACAGCCCTTCTTATCAGCTGTCTCACCTCTCTTTTGAACCATCCAATGGAGGGCAAAGATGTCTGTATATAGTGTCTATGGTGTTTTCATTTAGATCCTTGAAACCAAAGATGATGAGGGTGCAGCAGACAATGGTGTCTATATACAGTGTCTATAAGACTGGGCTATAGCCGCTCACCACACTGGAACAGGAGGCAATGATGATGATGATGGTTATGATGATGATGCTGATGCACTCTCAGGAATGTGGCTCAAGGAATGCCATCCGGCCTCTGCCGCACCGCACCACGGCTCACCCGAATCTCAAGCCTCTTCAGGATGGATGGGCCAAGAGCGCCCTCCGGGCTGCTGCCGAACAGCTAAAGGGAGCTGTCTGCAGGTGTCCCTTGAGGTATCCGCTGGATAATTCTGCTAGAGCAGGCCGCAACTTAGCTGCAGCTTACACTCAGATTCTCTGCAGACATTTCACGCTGGTTCCAAGAGAGCGCGCTAGGCCTCAATGCATCCCTCTTATAGTCTCTCCCAGCAGTCTGCTCCTCCCCATCAGCCAGCTGGTAGTTGTAGTTCCACATCAAATAGGCCAGAGGGTGAATCCCATCCATACAGACTGCATGTTCCAAGATGCTTTGCTCTGTCTTGTCTCTGATTAAGAAGGCAACAGGTCAGCATCACACGCAACACTAGAGGGAAACAGCTCCCCCCCCGAAACAATGCCACACAGTGTCTCCTGATTGCCATAATAGGTAAATATCCAGCTCCTAGCTACACAATGATGTCTTTTTCAGGGAAGGTCTTGCATATTTCAAGAGGACAATGCTATTCGCCTACTGCATCTATGACAACAGCATGGCTTTGTAGTAGAAGAGTCCAGAAGCCTAACTGGCCTGCCTGCATTTCAGACTTATCGCCAATTGAAAATATTTGGCACATCATGAAAAATACTACAAAGAAGACCCAGAACCGTAGAACAGTTGGAATCCTATATCAGGAAAGAATGGGACAACATTCCTCCCCAAAATTCCAGCAACTGGTCTCCTCAGTTCCCAGGCATTTATAGTGTTGTTAAAAGAAGAGGGGATGCGCCACTATGGTAAACATGGCCCTGTCCCAACTTTTTTGAGGCATGTTGCTGCCATCAATTTCAAAATACCTTATTTTTCGTAAAATGGTACATCTTCTCAGTGACTAATACATGGGTTATGAGATTTGCAAATCATTACGTTCTCCCTTTATGTTGATTTTACACAGTGCCCCAACTTGTTTGGAATTGGGGTTGTAAAAAAACAAAACAACTAAATATTAAATATGTTTTATGGATATTATGTATTTACAACAACAGGTGTTGTACTCTGCGTCAATCTGTGCACTGCATCAGTTGTGTTAAAAACGAACAGCTGAATGACTCAGAGGTGGGGCACACCCATTCTTCTCTTATTGCAGAGACAACAACATCTTTTAGTAACTTATAGGTTTGCATGCAGAAATTCCTGACATGTCACCATACACAACAACAGAAACATTTTTCAGAAAAGCTTTTATCATTTAAAACTCCATATTTTTTTAAGTTGAAATGGTGTTCTTTAGCATGCTGCAGGCAGGAGGAAGCATTTCCTTAGTCTCTTTTCCCCCAGTGATCAGACTGCAACCTTATGACTTTGTAGCAAGTCACAAGGTGAGAGGCAGCAGCAAGAGCTGATTTGTGTCAGACATTTTTAAAAACAGCAAGAACTGCACAGAGACCAGGATTTACATGTTTGTGTCATCTTTGAGCTGACATCTCCATCCAGTAAGTAGATGCTGGCCCTGGATGATGGTTTAGAGAGCTCTTAACTTCCTGTAGAGAACACAGTGCCTCTGTTGCACCAAAATTCAAATCAGTAGCATCAGCCCTGCCCAGTTCTCCACTGCTGTTCTATTGATCCCTTTTTTATTATGGAGAGGAGATGAGGTCAAGAAGAATGTAGTCCGGTGTCTTGCCGAGCAAGTTCCCCCGGCGGATAAGGACCCCCCCGAACTGCGCAGGCACAGCCGGGAGCGGATCCAGGGGGGGGGGGGCAACGGGGCAATCGCCCCCCCTGAGAAATGCGGGTAACTGTGACAGAGCCCGCCGGCGGGTGGCTCCGTGAGTGAGAGAGCCGCCGGGCGGCTCCGTGAGTGAGAGAGCCGCCGGGTGGCTCCGTGAGTGAGAGAGCCGCTGGGCGGCTCCGTGAGTGACAGAGCCACTGGGCGGCTCCGTGAGTCAGTGAGAGAGCCGCTGAGCAGCTCCGTGAGTGAAAGAGCCACCGGGCGGCTCCGTGAGAGAGCCGCTGAGCGGCTCCGTGAGTGAAAGAGCCGCTGGGCGGCTCCGTGAGTAAAAGTGCCGCCGGGCGGCTCCGTGAGTGAGAGAGCAGCCGGGCGGCTCCATAGTGAGAGAGAGAGAGCCGCTGCTGACATGTGCCGCTCGATGTGTTTGTGGGTGGGCTGCTGGCCAATCAGGGAGCCGGCGGGCGGGGGAGCAGAGAGATGACATCATCTCTCACCGCCCGGCGCCCGCCCTGCATCCCTGCAGTTCTCCCCCACCATGCAGGCAGCTGCGGCAACAGAGAGATTACAGCCTCTCTCTGCTGCCTGTCTCTGGGACACAAGAGACCACCTTAGCAGGTGGCAAGTGACAATCTTCATCTGGTGACAGGCGACGTGGCAAGTGACAATCCGCAACATGTGGAAGGCGACGTGGCAAGTGACAATCTTCATCTGGTGACAGGCGACGTGGCAAGTGACAATCCGCAACATGTGGCAGGCGACGTGGCAAGTGACAATCTGCATCTGGTGACAGGCGACGTGGCAAGTGACAATCTGCATCTGGTGACAGGCAACGTGGCAAGTGACAATCCGCAACATGTGGCAGGCGACGTGGCAAGTGACAATCTGCATCTGGTGACAGGTGATGTGGCAAGTGACAATCCGCAACATGTGGCAGGCAATGTGGCTAGTGACATGGCAAGTGACAATCTGCAACGTGGCAGGCGACGTGGCAAGTGACAATCTGCATCTGGTGACAGGCGACGTGGCAAGTGACAATCCACAACATGTGGCAGGCGACGTGGCAAGTGACAATCTGCATCTGGTGACAGGTGACGTGGCAAGTGACACACTCGAGGCTCCCACTGATTCTGCATTATGGTGAGTTAAACTATTTAATTTTTTATAACAATGTAATAATAGTAATAATGCGCTTCAATCATCCTGACACCATAACAACCATGGTGCCGTGATGATTGAAGTGCCAACACCAGCCATTTCCCCGATAGATGTACCCCAAAAAAAATATTTTCTGGCAGTGCCCCTCCCGAGACTAGACTCTGGATCCGCCCCTGGGCGCAGCGCCTGCGCAGTACGAACTACTATGAGCCGCCGAAGATAGCCAAAGCTGAAAATCTTCAATCAGCTGTACACGGCGCCTGCGCCCTAGGTCCAGGTTCAAGCCCCACCATCCAAGTGGACCTAGAGGGGGAATAAAAAAGAGCCCAGCGAAGCGAGCCCGCGAGGGGCCCTCTTAAAGGCGCTGTGTACAGCTGATTTCCAACTATTCAGCTTCGGCTACTTCCGCCGGCTCCTACTGAGCAGGCGCAGCACCTGCGCGGTAGAGGGGGGTCCTTATCCGCCGAGCGGAACTTTCTCGGCAGAACACTGAAAAAGAAGGACCGGCTGGGGCTGAAAATACTGCTAGGGATTTCAGTGCAGTAGAGGCAATGTTGTCACCTCACATTGGAAGTTGATTTCTGGTAGATCAAAAGATATTTTTTCTGACCTTGCAATATTTTTAAAGAGATAAAACACAGGGAGGTGTGCATTAATCAGCTATAGATCAAATAGCTTATTTATTTATTTTTTTTGACCAGACATATACTTTGAACCAATCTGTACATCCAATGCCTAAAAAGTACAAAGTTAAGCTAACTCAATTTTCAGTTCCTTTAAAGGAAAGAGACTGAAGATCTGGCGTGATAGGTCCTGGAAACCACCCAGGGGAAGTGTCCTTCTCATTTTGTCATCTCTCTCCTAATTGCATAGCTCGAAGCCAGAGCGAGGAGGGAACAGAAGACTCTCAGCGATGCGAGAGAGCAGGAGGGGTGAGGGACCAGGGAGAAGGAGAGCTTGCATCTAGCAGATCTGTACAAGGTGATTTTCCTATACAATTATACTTTCAGCCTGAGCCTTCTTATTAAAGCAATTTGTCCTGGCTTGTGATGACTATGAGGTTGGGTAGGCCAGTAAAAAGCAGTGCTGTACTTATACCATGCAGATGCCATAATCAGGCATGTCAAAATGTCTTTGAGCTTTGTTTAATTGACCTTCCTCATGTAGCATCATTGCGTCAGAACTCAGGGGGGCTGTTTCTGGATACAGCCTGCCTGATTAGCCTGTAGCATTTATAGAGCTGGTTGATGCACATGTTGCAGAGGATCCATGCTGACAGATGCAGATGACAAGTTCAATTGCATGCAATGTTGACTTCGACAGAGAACACTGCAGGTCTCCATATAACTTGCTCCAATTTTGCAACCCAGCTGGCTGATTATAGGCAGCAACCAACACCTGGAGCAGACTTTATGTATTCCTGGTCATCCTTGCAAACTTTTTTTTAAAGCCCAATTGAAACCTTATGATGTAGGGGAAAAATACCATGTGCTGAAGGAATCTGGAAAATTGGACCACAGACTGGCTCTCTTGCAGTCCAAGACCCCATAATCCCTTAATCTGAGCGCTAATCAACAGTCCTCTTGCTATATAAGCAGACCCCAGGAAAACCAGGCCACTGTGCTGTGTAGGAAAGGGTATTTCAATACTTGTTGCAGCCCTTGCCAGCCTAACTGCATTACAGTAATACATTTTGATAGTTCATTTGGACTTTAAACAAAGGGTTCCCCAGCAAGAGTTAAAGAATGCAACCCTGGCTGCAATACTCACTTGTAATCTGGAGCAGTTCCCCTCAGTAATCCTTACTCACCTCTAGATGTCCTCAGTCTTCCAGGCTGAATGACACCTACCTTTTAGGGTTCATGCACACTGCAGCTCAAAAAAGGGTGCTGGACTCAGATTGAAATATAAGTTTAGAAGTTTATACAAGGATATTAGTTGAATATGTAATTCAAGAGTCTCCAAATATTCTAACCAAAGGCCCAGGTTATTGTCCTTTTGACGTTAGGGAGCTGGACTGTGACCAATGGAAGTAGACAATGTCTCAGGCTTGGTGGTCAGTGGGAGTAATAAAAATTACATAATACCTGTGGTCATTAGGACGAGGAATAGTGTCCCAATATTAGTGTCAGTGGAAGGAATAGTGCCCTATCCATGGTGTCGGTAGAAGGAATAATGCTCTGTTGTTGGTGTCGTTGGGAGGAATTGTTGATGTCAGTGGGAAAAATAGTGCCTCGTATAAGAGAGAGTAACAGTGCCCCAATGGGCAGATAAAGGCAAGCAAAGGGCCACATCTGACCCATGAGCTGCAGTTTGGGGTCCACTGGTGAAAGTAAACAGCACAGGAGGAAAAGAGGACCATGCAGAGTGCAAACTATTAGCAGTCTCAGTGCTCTGACCAATGGGCAAAATAGTACAATTATGGTACTAATGTAATTTATCCACGGCCATATTTAGTTACCCCTATAGGCCAGTGCTTAGGACTTC
This sequence comes from Lithobates clamitans, assembly GCA_037952925.1. Taxonomy (NCBI): domain Eukaryota; kingdom Metazoa; phylum Chordata; class Amphibia; order Anura; family Ranidae; genus Lithobates; species Lithobates clamitans. Next base: position 3,398,201 of record JBBGZY010000310.1, read on the forward strand.
AGGAAAAAGGCAGTAAGGCACAGCATTTAATTAGCTTACACTTTTATATCTTTGCCTTGTCTTCCCCACTGGTCAGTCCTAGCTTCTCCTGGAATTTTGTAAAATAAGGTCTCAATAAGGGAATCTCATTGACATAGTTGACCAGCTTGAATATGTGTTGCAATATATGCAGATCAAGAATTCCTGTTTTCATGCCAAGTTTTTTTAAAGGTGTACAGCATCGAGTTGGTTAAAAAGCGTATACATTTTATAAAGCATATGGTAGCATAAACTAAACTATATATATAGAGGCAACTTCCCTAAAATATGAGCCTTGCTAGAAGGCATAAATTGGGATAAAATCTAAGGCCTCTTTCACACTAACGATCCGTATGTCCGTTTTTCATCCTTCCGTTTTCGGATGAAAAACGGACATACATTCATCCCTATGGAGCGTCGGATTTCAGCGGTGACATGTCCGCTGACATCCGACCCGCTCCGATCCGAAAAGTGTAACGGAGGAAAAACCTACTTTTCCATCCGTTTTCGGATCGGATCGGGTGACGACGGACACTACGGTCCGTCATCACCCGATCCCCCATAGGGGAGAGCGGCGCTCTGACAGGTCCGCTGCTGCACAGCGTGCAGCGATGGACCTGTCATCTTCCTGCTCAGCGGGGATCGGCGGAGCGATCCCCACTGAGCAAGCGGGTGTTCACGCGGCGGATCATGACTGATCTGCCCCGTGTGAAAGAGCCCTTAGGAACAAAGAACACGGAGGAGAGATGGATTTGCTTTAAGAGCATATTAAATAAGGGCATTAGCCAATGCATCCCACTGGGTAATAAATTTAAAAGAGTGAACAAAAGTCCTGGATGGCTTAACTCCAATGTAAAAATGCATATAAAAGCAAAGAAGAAGGCCTTCAAAAAATACAAGGTTGATCATCATCAGCATTAGCACTTTCTGTGATAGATTGACTGACAATTACTCAGTCGTGCAACACTGTACCAAAGTTTTTTTATATCTTTTTTTTTAAACAAATCCTTATTTGGTATTTATTAACAACTGTTTTTTTTTTTACTATAAAGGGGAAATAAAGATTAAAGTGATATTAAAGTCTTGTTTTTTTGTGTAGCCTCCCTGGCGGTTTTCCCGAGTGTGGCTCGGGGTTAAAATTCAGGACCAATAGCGGTAACCCCGAGCCACACTCAGGATTACATCGCAGGATCCTGGTGTGGCTTTACTTACCTTGTCCCCTGCGATGTCCCCCGCAGTGTCCGTGGGCTCCGTCCTCCTCCGAAGCCTCTCCTTGCCAGGCTCCGTTCCCTGCGAGCGTTGCGACGCACGGGGGTGGAGCCTGGCGGCAAATTAAAAAAAAAATAAAAATCATAACACATACAGTACTGTAATCTTACAGATTACAGTACTGTATGAAATGATTTCACATCCCTTTTGTCCCCAGTGCTTTGGCCCATGCCCTGCATGCAGTTTTATGTGATATATACTGTTCTTTCTGCCTGGAAACTGGAGATTGTCCATAGCAACCAAAAAGTGTCCTTTTATGTCAAAAGTGGCTTTAGACCAGCTAGAAAACAGCGATAGTAAATTAGAACACTTGCAGAATTGAGCGATAGTGAATCGTGGGGAAATTTATTTTATTACTATTTATTTTTATTTTTTTTTAATTATTTATATTTATTTATTATATTATAATTTATGTTTTTGTGTTTCAAACTTTATCATACCCGGGATATCTACTAGACTCTTGTTTGGACAGATCTAAGTGTGTTATTGTTAAGAATTACAGACCTACAATATAAAACGCCAAATTTCCATGCAAAATAATTGTACCGCTTTCAGCACCTAAAATCCGAAATAATCATACCGCCAGGGAGGTTAAAAAAACAAATATGTCATACTTACCTGCTCTAATAAGTGGTTTTGCATAGAGCAGCCCAGATCCTCCTCTTCTTGGGTCCGCCACTCCTGGTCCCTCCCTCCTGTCGAGTGCCCCCACAGCAAGCAGCTTGCTATGGAGGCACTCGAGCCGAGCCACTGCTCTGTGTCCATTCAGATACAGACTAACAAAGACTTGGGGGGCACACCCTAACTATGCATCACATTAAAGATGGTGCTGCAATAAGACCATACACACAGAACAAAAGATTATAGCGCACACATACAAAAATGTAATTTAAATCCTACAAGGCTACTTAAAGCACCTGAACATAATAAGCAAATAAGTAAATATGGGGATTTGGTTACACCATATGGCCATACAATGCTTAAGCCTACTACTGTGTCAAAGTACCCCATAAAGAGGAGTGTATTTCTCCCATGGTTGAGAAGTGGGATCTTTCATTCTATGAATAGTGTAGGACCCACTGAAAATGGGGTACTTTGCCGCAGTAGTGGGCTTAAGCACTGTATGGCCATATGGTGTAACCAAATCCCCATATTTACTTATTTGCTTATTATGTTCAGGTGCTTTAAATAGCCTTGTAGGATTTAAATGACATTTTTGTATGTGTGCGCTATAATCTTTTGTTCCATTCACACATGGAGCCATGGCTCGCCCCTGCCCCCTCTCTCTCCTCATTGGCTCACTGACTTTGATTGACTGCAGCAGGAGCCAATGACGTCCCCCCCGCTGCTGTGTCTCAGCCAATCAGGAGGGAGAGTCCTGGACAGCCGATGATCTCGTGCAACATTGCTGGATCAAGATGGGGCTCAGGTAAGTGTTAGGGGGCTTCTGCACACAGAAGGTTTTTTATCTTAATGCAAAAATGCATTAAGATAAAAAACCTTCTGCTTTTAGAACCACTTTAACCCAATTAAAAAGGAAATTTTCCTTACATACTGTAGAGCGGCGAATAGCAGTAACTGTAGAGGGGTGGATTTTAAGAATGTTGGCACTGTTGGACTGGTGCTGGCTGGTGGTAAGGAAGCTTTCTTTCAATGAAAAACAAAAACAAATTCCTCAATCCATGCAAATGAGGTGGATGGAGGAATCTGCTCACCCAGGCTATTGAGTGCTGCTGTCAGAATACACTGATCAGTGGCTGTAGTGGATTGGCTGCAGTCACGGATTGTTGAAATTTTCTTGGACATGTCCCCTTGACAGAAGTTGAGTAGTCAATCGACTTCTGTAGAGGCTGCACAATGAACAAAATTCGGACGGTCCCTGCTGGACCGCCTTCATATCGACCAGTGTATGGGCCCATGTGGAAAATTCAGGAAACTGCAATGACACATAGAAAACAATAGCTTTCCTAATGTCATGTTCACACCACTACAGAGCACTATTTTCTATTTGCGTTCCAGAGCTGTGCGATTGCACAAAAACACAACAAACCTCTCAGATCCAACACTTAGATCAGAAGAGGCATGCCTTTGAAAAAAAAAGAACTATGGGAAGTGTGACACCTGGGCATCTCTGGACCTGCCCTGTGTACTGATATTACAGGATGCATATTGATTGCACCATTTGTCTCTGTCCTGAGAATTCAATAAAAATTTACAATTCTAACCTGCAATTCACTGTTTTTAGAAATTTCCAGGTCAATAATGATCTATAATTGCTCACAGAATCATTAATGAATTAGAAAGTTCAAATAAGAATCAGTCAATGTGTCTTGCATGAGTTAGCCTATTGATAGATGTAAGCAAGTTAAAAGCCAGAACTTTGATGTTTTCTAAGGCCTCATTCACACTGGGCTTTAACCACCACCCACCCGCTGTATTGTAAATTGATGGGTGCACAGCTCACGTCATATGATATCATCCCACTCTCGCCGTGCCTGCACGCGCAGCACGGGGATCGGTGGTGTGCTCTGTCCCTGGGACACGGAGCATCACCAATCTCGGTAAAGAACCAATGACGAGACTCTTTACCCATGTGATCAGCTGTGTCCAATCACAGCTGATCACATGTAAACAAGGAAATGACGGTTATCGGCATTCCTCTCCTCTCACTGATAGCGTGTGAGGAGAGAGGAGCCAATCAGCAGCATTTCCTCACAGGGGAGATCTGCACAGATAATCAATGTCAGTCAGTGCCCATCAGTGATGTCAATCAGTGCCCATCAGTGATTCCAGTCAGTTCCCTTCAGTGATGTCAATCAGTGCCCATCAGTGATGCCAGTCAGTGCTGCCTTTTAGTGCCCATCAGTGCCTGCTAATCGGTGCCACCCATCAGTGCCCATCAGTGCCGCTTGTAATGGTTGTACGCATTGAACCCATAAAAAGCTGTAGGCGACATACATTTTGTTCCAGTCTCAGCCATGTTTGTCCTAATAGCAATGATCTTATCCCCCTCCCTCCTCCTTTAATTCATGGAGTTCATATGCTTAACTTTAACACTAACTTCAAAAGAGCCGTTATCTATAACTTTGAGACATCAGAAACCAGCACTTAGGCCTTTTCAGAGCTATAAACAGCTAACTGAGTTCTGTCAGAATGTCTGTTTCCGCTGTCCAAGCCCATCGTAAAATTTTGACCAAAAATCCAATAAAGTGGTTGTAAACTCTTACAGACCATGTTTTTCTACAGGCAAGCCTATATTAATGCTTACCTGTAGCTACCATAGATATCTCCTAAACATGCACGGTTTAGGAGATATCCCCTGTATCGGCATGTGCCGACGCCATCGGCACATGCACACTGAAGCAATGGCGCGTATGTGCGCGGGAGTGACGTCATTGCGGCTCCGGCCGATCAGCGCCGGAGCCGCGATACCCGGAAGTAACTCCGGGGAGAAATGCTGTGTATGGGCACCGTTGCGGGGGCTTCGATCTCAGGTCAGTATTATATAATGAGCTAGTATGCTATGCATACTAGCTCATTATGCCTTTGTCTTGCAGCTCATTATGCCTTTGTCTTTTTTTTTTTTTTTTTTATGTGGGTTTACAGCCACTTTAAGAATACATAGCATGCCATAAAACCCTAAACTAATAGGGATTGTAAAAGCATTCAGGGACTAGAAGTGACCCTTTAGAGACCTCTGCTTATATCACAACCTAACAAATCCACACACGATTTATAAAATCAGATGACACATTAATCAACATGACACAGTAATAATAAGTATATATTTGAATGGGGAATGTCATACTTAACAAACCAAGGTCATACTGTACATGACTAAGCTAGCCCCTACAGAAGAGAAGATGGCAGTCTCCTATCTTCTAGGGTGACAGACTTATCTGAGATACCTGTGTTTGTGTTTAGTATCCCTGAACATGAAATTCAATGCTGAACAATAAATTAACCGTTTCAAGAATGCAACCAGTACATATTGGAAGATATTAATAGTGGTATAAAACTGTGTGTAAGGGAGGGCCATGAAACTGTCATATACATGATGGTCACTCCTCAGACGCTTTATTGGTCAGATGACATCTGTCAACACCCCTTTGATCCCAGATAAAGGGGAGATGCCAAGACAGTTTGACAGTTCTCCTTTACCATCAAATCAGGAACATCTGTTAAGTTTGAGAACCAATAACACCTGGCTCATCACTGAACTCTGATAAACCCAAGAACACTGCAAGTAATCTTCCCTTTCAACTCTGCTCTATTTCTTTGTTATATTATTTTTTTTGTAACACCCTTTTTTTTGTAAATAATTCATTTACGCCAATTTGACCTTTTTTAGTATTACCCACTTCAGCCCTGGAAGGATTTACCCCCTTCCTGACCAAGCCCTTTTTTGTGATACTCATTGCGTCGCTTTAACTGACAATTGCGCAGTCGTGCAACATTGTACCCTAACAAAATTGACGTCCTTTTTTTTCCTACAAATAGAGCTTTCTTTTGGTGGTATTTGATCACCTCTGCGGTTTTTATTTTTTGCGCTATAAACAAAAAAATAGCGAACATTTTGAAAAAAAAAGCAATATTTTTTACTTTTTGCTATAATATATATCCCCAAAAAACATATAAAAAAACCAAATTTCTTCCTCAGTTTAGGCCGATATGTATTCTTCTACATACTTTTGGTAAAAAAAAAAATCACAACAAGCATATATTGATTGGTTTGCACAAATTTATTGCATCTACAAAATAGGGGATAGATTTATGGCATTTGTATTATTAATTTAATTTATTAGTAATGGCGGCGATCTGCGATTTTTATCATGACTGCGACATTGCGGCCGACAGATCGGACACTTTTGACACTATTTTGGGACCATTGGCATTTATACAGTGATCAGTGCTATAAATAGGCATTGATTACTGTATACTGTAAATGTCACTGGCAGGGAAGGGGTTAACGCGAGGGGCTATCAAGGGGTTAAGTGTGTTCCCTGGATGTGTTCTAACTGTAGGGGGATCGGCTCACTGGAACATGACAGAGATTATGACTCCCGATCACTGGGAGCAGTAGATCCCTGTCATGTTGCTAGGCAGAACAGGGAAATGCCTTGTTTACCGTGTCACGATCGCGGGCCACCGGCGGACATCGAGTCCTGCAGTGCGCACGAGCCTGCTAGCCGCCGATGACGCAGCGACATACGGGTATATTGTTTTGCGCACCCGCGCGACTTTGCCGACGTATATCGGCGTGAGCCAGTTGGCAAGTGGACAAACCTTATTTTGAAAAGTGTTAACCTTGTCCTTAAGCTTTTAATGCACGCTAAACAAATCCCTGTCTCTTGAAGAGCGCTATAGTATGCAATAAATCGCTAAACATATCTGTCTGTGGAGACAGTGTGTGTTACAGACGTTTATTCTAAAAATTTATAATTGATATTGCTAGGAATATGCGTTTCCGCGTCTCTGTTAAAAGGCAGTGGTGGTAGCTAAAGGAGTAATTGTTTAATTAATGTAGCTTAGTGACAATCGATTTCAGGCTGCTGACACCTAGATTGTAGTCATGCAAACTGGAAAATCTTTGTGCCGGGTGCAGCTGACATTGTTGGCATTGTTATGTAAGTGACAGCGCGGTATGAGATTGGCCAGTCCTTTATCACGAGATGGTAAGCAGGGCAGGAGTCTGATATCTGCTTCCGTCACACCACCAATCAGTGCCCATCAATGCCACCTATCAGTGCTCATCAGTGCTGCATAACAGTGCCCATCAGTGCTGCACATTCGTGCCTCCTCATCAGTGGCCTTCAGTGCCGTCTTATCATTGCTGCCTCATCAGTGGCCATCAGTGCAGCCTGTCAGTGACCATCAGTGAAGGAGAAAAATTACCTATTTACAAAATAGGTAAACTTTTGACAAAACTAAGAAAAAATATTTTTTTATTAAAAAATAAATAACCCAGTGGTGATTAAATACCACCAAAAGAAAGCTCTACCTGTCTCACAAAAATTATAAAAATGTTGTTTGGTTACAGTGTTGCATGACTGAGCAATTGCCATTGAAAGCGTGATAATGCTAAAAGCTGAAAATTGGCCTGGGCAAGAAGGGGGTAAAAGTGCCCAGTAGGCAAGTAGTTAAAAAATGCCTGTAAAAGTACCTCTATGAAAACCTATGTGTCCCTGCACACATAGGCATTTACAGGTGTATTAGAAGTGAAACATTTACAGGCTGCAAAAAACCATCATAAGAGTGTCCAGAAGAAGAGCTGAAGAGCAAAAAGAATACATTTGAGCGTCAATGCATTTCAATGGCCAGAATAATTTATTATTCTGGCCAATGGAATCCATTAACACTTAAACGTTAGAATTCCAAAAGATAGTATAAAGCAGGGGTGTCCAAACTTTTTTCAAAGAGAGCCAGATTTGATGAAGTGAACAAGCGTGTGAGCTGACCATTTTGCCTGACATTCTTTGAACCATTAAAATTCGGTCTTATGCCCTGTACACACGGTCGGACATTGATCGGACATTCCGACAACAAAATCCTAGGATTTTTTCCGACGGATGTTGGCTCAAACTTGTCTTGCATACACACGGTCACACAAAGTTGTCGGAAAATCTGGTCGTTCTAAACGCGGTGACGTAAAACACGTACGTCGGGACTATAAACAGGACAGTAGCCAATAGCTTTCCTCTCTTAATTTATTCTGAGCATGCGTGGCACTTTGTGCGTCGGATTTGTGTACACACGATCAGATTTTGTTGTCGGAAAATTTTATAGCAAGCTCTCAAATTTTGTGTGTCGGAAATTCCTATGGAAAATGTGTGATGGAGCCCACACATGGTCGGAATTTCCGACAACAAGGTCCTATCACACATTCTCCATCAGAAAATCCTATCGTGTGTACAGGGTATACGTGTGTTCGTTCCAGCACCAATACACTGCCCAACAAGAATTCCCTTGCCTTTGTGGCTGTGTGTGAGTAAAGAGATGAGCTTGGGCGTATTATTTGGATATACCGATTTTTTGGCGTATAACACGCACCTTCACTTTAAGAGGGAAGTTTCAGGGAAAAAAAATAAATTTTAAGTAAAGAACTGTGAAGCAAAATAAGGGTCAGTGCCCATCTGCAGCCTCACAAGTGCCCATCTGCAGACCCACCATTGCCATGAATGCAGCACTCACCATTGCCAGGAATGCAGAACCCACCATTGCCAGGAATGCAGAACCCACCATTGCCAGGAATGCACTCACCATTGCCAGGAATGCACCCACCATTGCCAAGAATGCACTACCATTGCCAGGAATGCACCCACCATTGTCAGAAATGCGCCCACCTTTGCCAGGAATGCACCCACCATTGCCAGGAATGCACTCACCATTGCCAGGAATGCACTCCCGAGCGCCAAAGATTACCTACAGAAGAATTTCCTGTTTACACGGCGGCCTCTTTAATAGAAAGTCCCGCCTCCTTTGATGGACAGAACAGTCGTCCAATGGCAGTGCTAGAGACGGGACTTCCTATTACAGAGGCCGCCCATAAACAGGAAATTCTTCTGTGTGTGTACGGCGCTCGTCCCGCCTCCTCCCTGTTCCTTCCAAGGCATATACATCTTTTGTGGCCCCGGTGATGGGAGATCGTCGGGGGCCACAAAAGATATATATGTCCAAATAACCATGCGGGCCGTTCAAAACCGGACTTTGGACATGCCTGGTATAAAGGAATAATAGTGGTAAAAAAAGCACTTGCGAGTTTAACTATTTTTTTTCTCAATAGTCCTTTAAAGGGGTGTGGCAGGGGGTGTGTCCTATGCCTACATACTTTTACTAATAGGAGTCCCTCGTTCCCATCTCAAAAAGTTGGGAGGTATGCCCTGACAATACCTTCACATAGCTCCAAGCTGTCCCTGATTTGGGGCAATGTCCCTCTGTCCCTCTTTCCTCCTCATTTGTCCCTCATGTTAATCTGATCTATATAGTTGTATATAAAATGCACTTTTTATCTTTCAGAAAGTTTCCTGACGCTAAACCTTTCATCCAAATTCTAAATTGCTGCATTTGTAAATTCTACATGCCAATCTAATGGAATAGTAGTGGTAAAAATAAGCCCTTGTGGGATTAGTTAACCTTTTCTTTCGTTAATTCTCCTTTTTAAGGGGGTGTGTCCTATGCCTGCATACATTTTGGTAGTAGGTGCCCCTCATTCTCATCTCAAAATGTTGGGAGGTATGCCTTCATCTGCTTTTCACTCCAGAAGGACAGGGCTGTTTTTTTTTTTCCTGGCATCATCCAGGATCACCATCTACTTTAACCGCTTCAGCCCCGGAAGAATTTACCCCTTTCCTGAGCAGAACGTTTTTTTGCGATTCGGCACTGTGTCGCTTTAACTGACAATTGCGCGGTGGTTTTTATTTTTTGTGCTATAAACAAAAAAAGAGCGACAATTTTGAAAAAAAACCACAATATTTTGTACTTTTTGCTATAATAAATATCCCCATTTTTTTTTAAAAAAAGCTAATTTTTTCTCAGTTTAGGCTGATATGTATTCTTCTACATATTTTTGGTAAAAAAATCGCAATAAGCGTATATTGATTGGTTTGCGCAAAAGTTATATCTACAAAATAGGGGATAGAGTTATAGCATTTTTATTATTTATTTTTTAATAGTAATGGCAGCGGTCTGTGATTTTTATCATGACTGCGACATTATGGTGGACACATCGGACAATTTTGACACATTTTTGGAACCATTGGCATTAATACAGCGATCAGTGCGATTAAAAATGCATTGATTACTGTAAAAATGTCACTGGCAGTGAAGGGGTTAACACTAGGGGGCGGTGAAGGGGTTAACTGTGTTCCCTAGGAGATGGTTCTAACTGAAGGGGAAGGGACTAACTAAAGGAAGTGACAGATCGTGGTTCCTAGCCAATAGGAACACACGATCTGTCACTCCTGTCAGAACAGGGAAGTGTGTGTTTACACACACTCGTCCCTGTTCTGTGTCTCCTGGTCACGATCGCTCGTGGACGGCGGTCATTGCGACCGTCGGTCGTGAGCATCGGCACCCCCGCTGTGCAGCGGGCGCGCGCGCGCCTCCGACGGCGCACGCCTGCTATCCGGACCCCGAAAGCCAACATACAGCTACGTGGTTTCGCGCAGGGGAGTTAACCTGCCGCAGTGTGACTGCGGCGGCTGGTCCGGAAGCGGTTAAGAACTGAGATGCAGGCTCAGAGACACAGTCATGTAAATCCTGGTACGGGTGTTCAAAAATATCTGACACAGATAAGCCCCTGTTGCAGCCTCTTACCTTGTGACTTTCTACAAAGAAGCAATGTTCCAGTCTGATCACTGGAGTAGAGGAGTCTAAAGAAATGCTACATTCTGCCTGCAGCAGATATATGACATTATCTCAGTTTGAATAATGTCACCTGACTGGAGCTCCAGAGTGACTTTTTTAATGATAAAATGTGAACCTTTTCTTTAAAAAAGTGTAAGTTGTTGTATATTGTGACATATAAACAATTTATTCCTGCAGCATTTTAAAGGTACTGAAACACTTTAACCACTTGTCGACCAGCCGCCGCAGTTGTACTGTGGCAACATGGCTCAGCTGCGCAAATCGCCGTCATGTTACGTCGCTTTTATCTTTGGCCACTAGGGGCGTGCATGGAGCTGATGCAAGTGATGGGCCATGGCGATCACCGCCGGGCTCCTGCGATCGCTCGGGGCAAAAGGGCTATACGCAGCATCACTGTCTCTGACCATCTCCTGCATCTTTGTGGTGTGATTGTCTGTCAGCAACTTGTCTGTGGCTCCAACGTTTGTTACCGTGTTAGCCAGTATTAATTCACTAAAGACAAGGATTTAAAGTAATTTTTGCCAGACGGCGATGATGTCATAAATGAACCTCAGAAGGTAGATGTGAGACCACCACCTCAAGGAAAGGGTCCGGTCTATAGAGCAGTGGATATTTATGATAGCATGCTAACCCCCATGAGAGTGGGTTGAGGCTCTGTCCAGCCAAACACGAGAGTGGGAGGCCATAATAGCTGGTGAGTTCGCACTTTAGAAGGGAGTGGAATCACGTCACGGCGGTGTGGTGGATGCTTTGAATCACAGCTGAGCGGATTGGATACACCCTCACTTTTGGAATCTCTTCACTTCACGATTTATTTGGACTGTTTATCTTGCTTTTTGATTTTTTCATTTTTTGGATTTTTGAGTCATTCATTCATTTCACAAAAAAATGTTTTCTCTTCTATCAGTCCGTTTTTGTGCTGCTACTAACATACCGGTCTAACACTACTGTCACGGGGGGCGTATTATATTGAATTGATTGATTTCACAGTTCGATTACATTTGGTTTATTACTACTGTTTTATATACTTTATCTTTTGCATTTCACCTATGTTAGAGTTTCACAGTCTACTAAGGTGCTCTATACGTTATAGTAACAGGGGAGGTCACCTTGCCTGTGCATTCTAAACTTATATTTTGCCTTTAAATTCAGGGCACTTCCAGCTCACTTTTTAGCACCAAGGTGAGCAGGAGTTCCTGTCTCATTCCCACAATTGGGGGGGATAGCGCCACTATTCATCTTCATACTTTAGGGGTGAATTCAGTTTATAAAAAAAAGTTTTGCCTTTAGTTACACTTTAAGCATATTAAGCATATTACATAAAATATGTGTATACCTTGTTAGGTGCATAATGAAGCAATCACTCTTAAACTGAATCAGCACATTTTTCTTTTTTCTAACTGTAATAAAGGTTTTACATAAATTAATAAAAGCTGACCATTGTACGCATCCTGTGAGTGGTAATTGGTTTGTCTCAATTTTCTAACATCCACTTTGTCTGTACAGTTTGTTCTGTTAAAGAATGTTGAAATAACAGCCTTACTGGCCAGATCACCAGGTGAAAATAAAGGAAAAAAGACTAACAATCAAAATGAATACAGTCACTACATTTAAGATTTGGCAGCTACAATATATGAAATTGTTTTGGGGTTTAACACCGCTTCAACAGTCCCTTCTTGAGGCTTTATGCAACTGTAAAATTTCCAAAAAAAAGAGACCTAAGGGGCCAAGAAAGCTTGCAACATAAATAACTTTAATCTAAAGTTTAAAGTAGTTGTTACTACTACACTATAAACATACCAACCCCTCTGCAAAATAGCATAGGGGGTTATTTACTAAAGGCAAATCCACTTTGCACTACAAGTGCACTTGGAAGTGCAGTCGCTGTAGATCTGAGAGGGACATGCAAGGAAAATAAAATAGAGCATTTTTGCTTGCACATGATTGGGTGATAAAATCAGCAGAGCTTCCCCTAATTTCAGAGCTTCCCCTCAGATCTACAGCGATCTACAGCGACTGCACCTACAAGTACACCTGTAGTGCAGAGTGGATTTCCCTTTAGTAATTCAACCCCATTATGTGCCCCAGTGCCTGTGTTATCTAAAAAAGATGCCGATCTGTACCTGATATCAGAGCGCCTCCCTGAGCTCATGTGACTCCTCGGCTCTCTCCTCTCTGCGACTGACAGCTATAGTGGGAGGGGTTCAGAACTCCAGCTGACGTCAGCCGGGGAGGAGAGAGTAGAGAGCCGAGGAGTCACGTGAGACGCTCTGATATAAGGTACAGATCGGCATCTTTTTTATATAACAGGCACAGAAGAACATAATGTTATTTTACAGAGGGGATTGTATGTTTATAGTGTAGTTATGAGAGCAGCAGGAGGGAGGGCTTGGGAGTGGACAGAGCTGAAAGGCAGGGAGAGGACAGGGGAGAGCAGAGAGGAGACACTGCAGATGACAGAGGCACGTAAACTGACCACAGTGTCAGGGCTCAGCTGCCATGATAAACCGTAGTCAGTTTACATGGAGGGGGGCAGAACAAGGCAGGATCAGCCAGGTATTTCAGGTGATAGAAGGGGGCAAATTACATAGCACAAGCACTGTGCTGTTATCCATGCTTTAAGGGAACAGCATCTGTTTTTTTTTCTCCCTCCCTGGTTCCTCTTTTTACCAGCTCATTAATATGCCTGTGATATTTTTTAAATAAAACCTATTTTCATTACTTTTTAAACCAACAAACGTCACCCTGGGTCTCTGTGTTTCTCAGGAAGACTGTATTTGCATGCCTAGGTAACACCCACACATGATGCTGAACCTCACAAAGCAGGCTCTATCTGACTTGCTGCAGCTTCTTATGCTTAGTATGAGAGGCTCACAGTGTGCAGTGAAATCAGAGTAAGTAATCTCAGTACAGGAGAGGAGCCTGTACATCTGTGCAAGACTGAAGGGAAGACTAGAGTTCACCTTTAAAAATGTAAACTTTCAGAACTCCTTAGATCCCTTCTTCTAACTTATGTGAGCTGATAAAGGGTGTAATTTAAACTTCAAACCTTAATGTGTATCCAGAGGCAAGTACAGAAGGTCAAAGATGCAGAGTTTATTTACTTTGCTGCTGTAAATGTGCAAAAATCTTCTCATCCATAGCATTTTACAATATACTGTATATTCATACCTAAAGTGTATATAGAGCCAAAACCTTTTTTTTTATTTTGGAAAGAATGTAAGAATAGAATCCCTGTCAGGCTTTTATTGCTGTCTGTGACAGACAGCTGGGAAGATTCATCCTCTCTGTTTTATCTGCTGACCATTGCTTCTGGTAGAGAAAAAGAAAAAAAAAATCATAATTTTTGAGTTGTCACAGGAACAAGAGATAAGGGAAAATCTTCCAAAGGGGACACCTGCTCTGGTGACAGCTGTCTAAGAAGGAGTTTCCTCTTACTTTAGAGAGAAGTCCTCTTACTAATGTGCCTCTGCAACAGGAAATGTAGGGGAAATTTCCAGAATGGTAAACAGCACAAAAATGCAAGGTCCGCTAATTAAATAATAGCCCTCTCCACCACATTAGACTTAAACGCTATGTTAAAGTGTTAAAAACAAAACAAAACAGTCCCTCTGTAAGTTAATGGCATAATGTGCTAATGTGCACTGCATACTAGCACATTATGACAAACTTACCTGTAAAAGGGATCCCTCCAGTGGCGCGCTGTCACTGCTGACAGGGCTTCCATCTTCACTTGGGTTCGCGGGCTCCAGCCGTTTGGATGACCATGACACAATGATGTCACTCTCGCACATGGGCAGGGGAGTCAGGGCCACGGCACAACACTCTGGACTGACGGCACGTTCAGAGCGCAGGGCGCATGTGCTGGTGACGCCATTGGCTGCAGAAAATGTGAATATTCCTTGTATCTACAGGTAAGCTTCATTATAAGCTTACCTGTAGATACAAGTGACCAAGTGGTGTTTACTGCCGCTTTAATGTGGAACTCCAGGTAAAAAATATTTTGGTATAGTTGCAAGTCATATAATTTATAGCTAATGATTAGTATCCTATGATTAGTGATTAGCTAATGATTAGTATCCTATGCCTGCAGTGCTATTGGTTACTGTACAATTCCCAATTTCATTCATCCAGGTCACCACATGCAGCACTGACAGATCAGGCCATAGTACAGGACAGGGATTGTGTCATTTACCTGACTCTTGACCTCTCTTCATCCTTTCACAAAATGTCTTGTATTCTGTTTCACACTATGTGGGTTTCCCTATTCTGATTTTACGGTGAATCTCATGGAAACCCGTGGATGGTATTTCTGCTATATGTAAACAATGCAGAGCTCCGTCCTGTCAGCGGAGATGTGCTGGCTTTTGTGTCCCTGCAAAGGGAATAAAATTCAGCACATCCCTATGGGCCCTTTCACACTGGGGTGGGGGCGGCGTCGGCAGTAAAACGCGGCTATTGTAAGCGGCGCTTTACCGTCGGTATTCGGCCCCTAGTGGGGGGGTTTTACCCCCCCCGCTAGCGGCCGAGAAAGGGTTAAAAATCACCGCAAAGCGCCTCTGCAGAGGCGCTTTGCTGGCGGTATAGCCGCGCTGTCCCATTGATTTCAATGGGCAGGAGCGGTGAAGGAGCAGAATGTATGTAGACTTTTTTCCCATCCTGCTAGCGCACCGCTCCAGTGTGAACGCCCTCGGGGCTTTCACACTGGAGAGACAGCAGCGGCTGTTTCAGGATGGTTTGCAGGCGCCATTATTAGCGCAATAGCGCCTGCAAACTGCCCCAGTGTGAAAGGGCCCTTAGTAAAAGCACCGCATAGTAAATACAAAAACACAGTTAACACTTTGATCACCCTAGATGTTCAACTCCTTTCAAGCCAATGTCATTAGTACAGTGACAGTGCATATTTTTAGCACTGATCACTGCATTATGCCACGTACAGACGATCGGACATTCCGACAACAAAACCATGGATTTTTTTCCTTCGGATGTTGGCTCAAACTTGTCTTGCATACACACGGTCACACAAATGTTGACGGAAATTCCGAATGTCAAGAACGTGGTGACGTACAACACGTACCACGGGACTAGAAAAGGGAAGTTCAATAGCCAGTGTGGCTCTTCTGCTTGATTCCGAGCATGCGTGGAATTTTGTGCGTCGGAATTGTGTACACACGATCGGAATTTCCGACAACGGATTTTGTTGTTGGAAAATTTGAGATCCAGCTCTCAAATTTGTGTTGTCGGAAATTCCGACAGAAAATGTCCGATGAAGCCTACACACGGTCGTAATTTCCGACAAGCTCACATCGAACATTTGTTGTTGGAAATTGCAATCGTCTGTACACGGCATAAGTGTCACTGGTTCCCACAAAGTGTCAGTAAGTGTCAGATTGTCAGCTAAAAGTAGCTGCCGCCATTACTAGTATAAAAAAGAATAACAAAATAAAAATATACCATGGTTTTGTAGACGCTATAACTTTTGCGCAAACCAATCAATATATGCTTAGTGGGATTTTTTTCCCCAAAAATATGTAGCAGAATACATATTGACCTAAATGTATGAATGATTTAGATTTTTACATTTTTTTTTATTGGATATGTTTTATAGCAGAAAGTAAAAAATATATATATTTTTTTCAAAATTGTCATTTTTTTTTGTATATAGTGCAAAAAATAAAAAACCCATTGATCAAATATCATCAAAAGAAAGCTCTATTTGTGGGGAAAAAAAAATTACATAAATTTCATTTATGTACAGCATTGCATGACCGCGTAAATGTCAGTTAAAGTAATGCAGTGCCGTATAGCAAAAAATGGCCTGGTCATGAAGGGGGGCAAATCTGGAGGTCAAGTGGTTAATGTTAAAGTTCAGCAATACACAACAAGCCCAGTGGGAAGGTGCCTTACTGGGAACATTCACTGAATACAACAGCGATGTGTGGCAGAGCAGGTCTTTGGTGTGCCGACAACATCTGTCGCGAGAGGCAGAATGCGGCCTGGCTAGTCTGAGCCAAAATGGGGAGGTGTCCAAGAAGGATGGTGTGTCACTATCCTTTCCCTACTCGTCTGGAACCTCTCCCTGCTGCTAACCACTGTCCCTGTCAAATGGGTGGTCTGTCCCTGCACTTCCCACATGCAAAATCAGCGCCAAGCCTGGTAGCCAGGGTCTTAAATAGACTGCCTGACCTATGATGGCTGCCAGAGTCACATGGGGGAACAGCATTTAATCGGATAGCTTCCCCAGTGACCCAGGAAACCATAGAGGAACCATGTTCCTCTTGACTTCCCCTCCAACTGCAATGCCGCTGCTGTCGTGCACCACCTACAGTAGAGTAAATAGACTTCATCTGCCTACACATGGGATATGTAGTCCTTAGCAATGGAAAGTAACCAGCAGAGGGGAAGCTGCAAAGCATGTAGGGAATACAGGAAGTTGTGGAAAGAGATGGCCAGCAGACAGGCAGATCTCACAGTATGAAAGGACAGTATGAAAGTAAACATATTGGATTGCACAAATATATCCATTGTTTGTATTGTTATTACAATGCTAATAAAAGTTATATAATGAAAGTGTGTGTCACGACCATTGAACTTCTTCATAAGCAGAACTTGCAGTCATGCTTTTATGGTCATAATTCAGAAAGCACTATGGACATTGTGCAGTAGCTCTTACCATCCAGTCAGAAATCTTTAACTGCTGTTGAAAGGTGGGCTAACTGGTTGGTATTGGGGTGCCCACGTGTCCCGGATTGCCCAGGACATTCCCGCAATTGGCAGGTCTGTCCCGGGTCCCGGGCACCTTCATTCCGGGACAATACAGTGTCCCGGAATGGAATTGACAGAGCGAGTAAACCCCGCTATAGCGCTGGTGCTCGCTCTGCCTCCAGCTCCACCTGAGACTCTGCTCACTGGTTGCTATAGCCGCCTCGCGGCTAGCACCCAGTGACCTCACAGCATGACTGCCCAGCATGCAAAGCGGAGGAGAAGTTAACTTTCTCCTCCTCCGTGCCTAACGTTCTCCACCATGGACGAGGCTGTCAGCGGGGGGCAGCCCCAAATACACAAATCCACCTTCACTGTGACTATTACCATCTCCACAGCTCTGCTGGATGTCTACCTGCCTCATACCGCAGAGCAGACCGAAGCCGCCTCCCCCTCCTCGGCTATTTACAAGTACACGGAGAGGGAAGAGGGACACACCGCTGTGCATTCCTGGCGCTGATCTGAGGTCTGTTCTAAGCTCATATTATATGCGTATGTAGATAGACAGAGGAGGGACAGTGATCAGGAAAAGGGTAAAAAGTGCCCCCCAGCACGTTTCTGACACCCACCTTTTCACTAGCACAAGTGGAAGGGGGGGTCTGTACTGTGGGGGGTTCTCTACTTAGTGGGGGGTCTGTACTTAGGGGGGTCTATAATGAGGGAGGGGGGTCTATACTTAGTCAGGGGGGTCTATACTGATAGAGAAGGGGTCTGTATTCAGTGGGGGGGTCTACACTGAGGGGGCGAGTCTGTACTGAGGGAGGGGAATCTATATTTAATGGAGGGGGGTCTTTACTGAGGGGGTATATACTTAGTGGAGAGGGGGGTTCGTACTGAGGGAGGGGGTCTATAGTTAGTGCGGGGGTACATACTGAGGGAGGGGGCCTATAGTTAGTGGAGGGGGGTCCGTACTGAGGGAGGGGGCCTATAGTTAGTGGGGGAGTCTGTACTGAAGTAGGGGGTATATACTTAGTGGAGAGGGGGGTCCGTACTGAGGGAGGGGGTCTATAGTTAGTGGGGGGGTCCGTACTGAGGGAGGGGATCTATAGTTAGTGGGGGGGTCCGTACTGAGGGAGGGAGCCTATAGTTAGTGCGGGGGGTCCGTACTGAGGGAGGGGGCCTATAGTTAGTGTGGGGGGGTCCGTACTGAGGGAGGGGGCTTATACTTAGTGGAGAGGGGGCCGGACTGAGGGAGGGGGTCTACAGTTAGTAGAGGGGGGGTCTGTACTGAGGGAGGGGGGTCTATACTGAAGAAAGTGTCCCTGCAAAGGGAATAAAATTCAGCACATCCCTAAGGGCCCTTTCACACTGGGGTGGGGGCGGCATCTATTATTACAATGTAATAATAGAAATACATTGCATGGTGTTGGGATGATATAAGTGCTAAAACCAGCCATTCACCTGACAAATCACTCACCACCGATATCCCGCCAACCCCCAAACTACATTCAACCCCCCCCCCTGGTCCTTGGCAAAATTGTCCCTAAATGGCAGTTTGGAAATGTGGTCACCCTAGTTGGTATGAGTTACTGTGCACCCTTGTTTCTTCTTTTATAAGCCATTAGAAGAGACAATCTGGTTGAATGCAAAGCCGTATCTGGAGAGCAAGCTGCAGGTGGTTATCAAGAAGATGAGATGCGCAGGCAGAGGTAGGAGGAAAGCCTGGGGGATGAAAAGGATACAGCAATCGGTTCTATCTAAGGTTATTAGCTTTCTTTGAGTTATGGTTTAAACATTGAGAGAGACACAACAAAGTGATGACACCAAAACCTTTCCCAGGAGGTGATAATTTCCTGCTAGACAAGACTTTCCTTCCTGTCTCGGCACCTCTGTCTCTTATTTGTCTGTAGCAGGTATACCTTGTATTATGTTCCCATGTCTCTTTGATTGGAACATAGAAGATTCTGCTCCATGCCCAGGGGCTTTTTATTATTTTTGCACCAAATGAGGTGGTGCTGAAACAGGGGTTACTAAGGTAACAGCAGCCATCGGAACATAATATAGTGCTTATAGGTTTACACTGATACATCAACATATACTGCCAGCTTACTATCATATATACAATTACATCTCATTACATTGAGTTCTAAGCAGATATAAAAGACATAAGTTAAAGAGGAACTAAAGTCTAAAATAAAGAAAAATAAAATAAACTGTGAGCAGACAGGCTCTGTATTACAGAACAGACATGCAGTGCCTCTGCTGCAATAAAATAAACGTATCTGTCTGCTAGCAGTCTTCTATAGAATATACACTGTGCTGTGCATGCGCAGCTCAGTTTACATTTCGGCACAGTGCCTGTCTGCCAGGATGACTGCACTCCTGCACATGTGAGGAGGAGTGACATCACCCCGCACTGGCCAATCAAGGTGACCGAAGACCGGCACCTGGAAAAAGCAGGGGAGAAGATGCTGGAGCCAGCGAGGAAACTTGGACAACTGAAACAGCGGTAAGTATTGTGAAATTTAATTTCACTTTAATGCAGCTCTGTATTCATTATTAAAAGAGAAGTGCAGGAATAAAAAAATAACTGTTATATTATGTCTCCGCCAGCTCTACACAGGATCTGAGCCATCAAAGACAGCTGATCGCTAAGTTCTCAGGTCCGCTCTGTGCTCTTCCCCTCCAGTGCTCACTGGAGCACTAGTCTGTGTAGGGGGCAGGAACGGCTGGCTCAGGCTCTCAGCGGCACACTGAGAGGCTGAGCCAGCTGCCAGTCAGGCACCTGGGCAGATTGCAACATTTTTGTTGGGATCCTTGCAGAGCCTGGACAACAGCCAACAGCAAACTTTAGCCCTCTATCGGCTGAATCTGGGTCACAGGAGGGCAAAAAAGTGCATTTCTGTGTCCCACAGAAGAAGTAGGGACAAAGGAGCTTTGGCCATACTTCTTTAAATGTTTATAGCTGAACTGCAGACAAACTGCTAAATACACCGATAAAAGACATATATGGGAGCTGTCTTACCTGCCAAAGAATTTCAGTTTTAGTCCATCCACATACTACCTAAACCTGGACAGTATGGCCATTTGCTGACTTGGCTTGATCCCTTTCCTCCAGACCCCCCCCCCCAGAAAGACACTTGATTTACTCTGATTTTGGGGTTGATTTACTAAAGGCAACTAGACTGTGCACTTTAGATTTTAGTAAATGAGGTAAAGCTTCATTTTGCAAAGAATACTCAATCACATGCAGGGAAAATAAAAAAAAATGCATTTTTGCTTACACATGATTGGATAATGAAAGTCAGCAGAGCTTCTGCTCATTTATTGGCTCTGGAGCAACTGCACTTTGCACAGTCAATTTACCCTTAAAAAATCAACTCAAGAATGTCAGCACAGTTGGTTGATGCTAAAACCAGCTGCTGAAATGTTATAAGTTTATTTGAACAACATACCATTTCTCAGTAAGTAGATTATCCACATGTTCCTTTATCTACTCCTTTAATAACATCTCCAGCATTCACATCAATTTCTATTTGAACATTTTAGGATTATCAGTCACAACCTCACATTTTGACTCCAAATCTTAACAAGGTAAACACATCAATAGATTTCATCGTTTCATTTTTTGCCATCATTCTTCCCCCTATTATCCACCATTAACTTTGCATTACATTGTAAATTCTAGCCCTAGTGTTTTATTGATTTTTACAAAATTTTTAAATGGTATTTAATTCACCATCATTTTAAATGGCAGATTCCATCATTATTATTTTAAATGTCATACGTCGCTATGGTTACAAATTCTACGGTGCTTTGATTTTGCAATAAAAATCAGTATATAATTACTAACCACAACTCTAATATTTCTAAAAGTTCTGGTAATAATTTTTAAAGTGTCTTCCATAGAGGTATATGGATATATCTCTGCTCATGTGTCTATACAGTATATATGTGAAGCCAAGTCCCGAGCCTCCCCAGGCCTAATGGTGACCTCCAAAGTTAGGGACAGCTGACATCCTTCTATGTAGAGTGGGTTACGAGGCATGGTGGATGTAATGTAAGGTAGATTAACTTCTTAACTTCAAGACACTTCTTGAATGCAAAGAGATTTATTTCTCTTAAACAGAACTGTGGGAGAGAGGGTTCGGGCCAGGACACCCCTTAGTAGTTGCAATGTTAATTAGCAGACTATGAGACTTCTATACAGCCATGTAGGGAAAGGCACCCAGCTGGACACCATCTCTGCATGTGTAGAAATGCTGTCTCCTATGGCAACAGTCTTGAACAGTTTCTAACACAAGTTGTAATGAACTCTATCACTTCCTCCACAATCTCCTTTTTAGACCTTCACTCAACTGAGCTCCAAGTCTGTCACTTAGACCCGCTGATCCACTGCCACTGGATCTCCTGAGTTCTTCCAATCTTCACACTGAGTATCTTCCTCAAGCGTCACTCCCGCGTCCCTGCTGGGTTCCTAGCTTGGCACTTAAAGACACTCTTCAAACTTCAAGCCACTTGCCAGCTCCGTCCCTGGCTTGGCACAGATTAATGCTCTGCAAGTGTCACCTCCACTGGCTGGGTCCCTGGCTTGACCTCTGCTGAAATTTCCCAATACTTCACTTATCCTGGTTGGTGAGAATACTGCTCAGGTACTTGCTTCAGCTACTCACAGTGGTCCCTGGTAACAAGGTGGATGGCCTCTCAGTGGTGACAGCTTCTCTTCTACCTCCTACCATGACAGGTTCTCTGGCCGGCAGAACCGTTACGCTGCTTTCTTGCTTATGGATAGGCCCTCAGATAGCCTAGCAGCCAGATGTCCCCAGGATAGGCCTCAGGTCCCTGGCCTAGCAGCCCGGGGCAATACGACTTACGTCCACCCAGACAGCTGTCCAGGTGGCACAGAACCCCGATCACCTGACTCCACCCACATAAATAGGTTCTCCCAGCAGGCCAAGGGACCCAAAAAAATCCCTGCCCATTGGCTGAGAGACCCCATTCATTCCTAATCTGTCCTTGCTATGCCCTTGTCTTATCTAATGTCACCAGATACCTGGCCATCTAGTGACAGAAGAGAGAAGTGCAGCAATTCCAGAATTAGGTGGAAATCAATTGAACTCCTATCAACTGGCCAAGGCAACTATCACTTGGCAGATAAATTTAAGAGCAGCCCTGCCTAAACATCAGGGTGCTACATATGTGTTTGTAGGCAGGTGCATAAAATGTTACTGTATAATGCACTAAAGGGTTAATGTTTGGTGACTTGGATTAAGATTAGGTTCACACTATTGCGGATGTGGGAATGCATCTAAATTGCAGTTGTTCCCGCACCCCCTAGGCACTCACAGTCAAAACGCGCTGCTCTTTAGCAGAAGCACAGGGCACCATTAATTCTTAATGGGACCACCAGGCATCTGCAAATGCAGCTGTTTTTGGTTGCGTAGTGCCGCTGCCCTGCATGTAAGTTTTGGAAAAAGGGTCGGTAATCTTTTCCTTTATTTTTTTTTACAATCAGATTTTATTAAAGTTTTACATTACAAAAAACATAACAAAGAAAAAAGAAGGGCACAAAAAACAAGGAGTGGGCATTGCCTAGTTACTCGAAGGCAATCATTAAAAAAGTGTTACTAAACCCACAACAGTAAAATCAGTGTGTATATGCCGTAAAACATGCTTGTTATACTCACCGTGGTACCTAAGGTGTTAATCCTCTGCATTGTGTAAAAAGGATCTTTGATCCTGTCTTCTCTGATCCTCCCTTTCTTCCACAGTCCCTATTCCATCTGCTGATAGAACAGAGCCTTGGGGGCAAGCTGCACATGCTTAGTTTGGTGTGTATTGCTAGAGAGTTTTTTTTTCTTGGGAGAGTGCATGTGATTAGCACAGGGCCAATCAGCACTGTCCAGACAGAGGGTCACAGGTCCTGCAGTCTCATAAGACAATCAAGGGGGAATGAAAACTCCTTCTACAAACTTTAACCAGACGCTGATAGAAGTCACAAGACTGCTATATAATGCTGATAAGAAAAGGTATTTAGCAGTTTATATTTACTAAAACTATAGCATTTCCATGTTCTGTGTACTGTGGGAAACCAGATATAGTTAATGCAGGGTCCTGAGTTTAATAACACTTTAACACACCGATTCAGAAAGCTTAGAAACAGCTAGAGATGGTTGACCAATCTGTATAAATCCAAGTGCGTGTCATAAAGGCTTTACAAGACTTTGTAACCAGAATGCAAAAAAGAAGATCATAGTACAGGCAGTACACGAGTGTGTTAGCACATTGGTTCATGTACAGTACAACTCCTTATAATAATAAAAGAGTATAGCAACAAACAGTTCCAATCAGGAACCTAAGAACCAAAGAAAAAGAAGAAGAACCTACTAACTAAATCTGGGGGCGAGTAGGCATATAGATAAATTATTAAAGCTTGGCTAGGCAAATGTGTAAGAATATAAAACAGACAAAACTCCAGGGTTGCTCAATGTCTTTTCCCTGTTTCTGGCAGGTACAGTGGCCCAAATCAATGGACTGTTATGCCTGCGCAAATGTGGAACGCAGGACCCACAATAGTGTGAACCTAGCCAGTACTAACCTAGCTAACAGTGTGCATTGTGGTGTGCCTTCCTCTGCAGGTGTCACTTCCTGTGCCTTGGAAGAGGATATATACAGGGGGAGGTCGGGCCTCATGGTCTGTCTATGGGAAGTGAACAGTGAGGTCAGTCTGTGAACTGAAGGGTATCGGTGGAGTGTCCCCATAGCGGGACCCTGGTATGGGTTGTGGGGAACATAGCTGGTCTATTAATGCACACCACTGAAAAGCAAAGCCACAGCCCAGTACAGCACCTATAACAAGGGAGAATGACAATGTCATGTATGTTTCACATGTTGCACTATATCGTGTTGCTATGGAAACTACTAAAGTCTATATGTCTAACTCCATGTATTCTGTTTAACCGGTCAGTAACCGCCCACTGTAGATATACTGCGGCAGGGCAGCCGCTCTGTGCTAGATCACTTACCTAGTACGTGATCTGACACTCCCAGGTCAGGGGTACGCGTTCGCCCCCGGCGACCCGCTCCCGGCGACCCGCTCCCGCTGTGATTCGACACAGCGGGAGCCAATAAGCGGGTCTGGCAGAAGTGATGTCCGTTCATGAGAAAGGCAGAACGGCAGTCTGCCTATGTAAACAAGGCAGACCGTTGTTCTGTGAGAGGCAAATGTGCTGATCCAAGAACACGAACGAGTCTTTACATTCCCCCAGTCAAAGCAGCCCCCCCCCACAGTTAGTAATCACTCTCAGGGAACACATTGATCGCACATTCCGACAACAAAATCCATGTTTTTTTTCTGACGGATGTTGGCTCAAACTTATCTTGCATACAGACGGTCACACAAATGTTGGAAATTCCGATTGCCAAGAACGCGGTGACTTATAACACATACGACGAGCCTAGAAAAATGAAGTTCAATAGCCAGTGCGGCTCTTCTGCTTGATTCTGAGCATGCGTGGAATTTTGTGCAAAGAAAAAAGGGGGAGAAGAGGGGGGGAAGGGAAGGAAACTGAAGCTCATCCAAGGTTAGTCCTGCATAGATAAGTCTCAGGGATGTGTGTAAATGGAACACTCACCACTGAAGGTAACGACCCATAAAAAATTAATCAATCTGTTGAAACCATTACCTGGAAATTATAGGTTATTGACTCCAGGATAATAATCCTCTGTTGTGGAATTTTGTGCGTCGGAATTGTGTACACACGATTGGAATTTACTACAACGGATTTAGTTGTCGGAACATTTGAGATCCAGTTCTCAAATTTTGTTTGAAATTCAGACGGAAAATGTCCGATGGAGCCTACACACGGTTGGAATTTCCGACAACAAGCTCCCATCAAACTTTTGTCTTCGGAAATTCCGATGCGTGTACGCAGCATAACAGTGCATATTTTTTAGCACTGATCACTGTATTAGTGTCAATGGTCCCTAAAAAGTGTCAGTTAGGTTTCCGATTTGTCTGCAGCAATATCGCAGTCCCACTATAAGTTGCTAATTGCCACCATTACTAGTAAAAAAAAAACTATACCATAGTTTGTAGATGCTATAACTTTTGCGCAAAACAATCAATATACACATGCTACAAAAATATCTAGCAGAATACAAATTGGCTTAAATTGATGAAGAAATTTGATTTTTTACATTTTTTTGATCGGGAATATTTTATAGCACAAAATAAGAAAAATTGGGGGTTTTTTCAAATTTTTGGTCAATTTTTGTATATAGTGCAAAAAAATAAAAAACGCAGAGGTGATCAAATACCACCATAAGAAAGCTCAATTTGTGGGGAAAAAAAGACATACATTTTCTTTGGGTACAGAGTCGCGTGCTCGCGCAATTGTCAGTTACATAGTTGCAGTGCCGTAACGCAAAAAATGGCCTCGTCATGAAGGGGGTTAAACCTTCCGGAGCTGAAGTGATTAAGTAATAACATCTGATCTGATATGCTTTATGTAGAGAGAGAGTGTGTGCTCCTACAATGTATTGGTGAACTGAGGAACGGAGTGTACGAATACAAGTCAACCTTTATGAAGTGAGAAGTATTAAGAAGGAGGAGCAGACAGCTCTGAAGTGGGAGAGGTGGTAGAGGACGACAGCGGTTCCGTAGGCACCAAGTGCTAGGCTACCTACTGAGTGGCTGGGTCCCTATCTCAGGGCCCACTGCGGAACGGAAATCACCTAGGGAACCATAGTGTGCGAGGCCTCATGAAATAGGTGCAGTGGCTCCACTCTTTGATGTAACATGGTGAGATGTACAGTGTGAGAATAGCTGGTGAAGGGAATCAATTCTCAACACTATTCCATTCTAAATGACTGTAGTTGGTGCTGTGCCATTTTATTCTGTTTATCAAGTGATTATTTTAATTTTAATTTCTTCTTCTGTCATGTTGTAACCCTGATGGGGTGACGTCTGCTCACAAAAATGCGTTGGCTCTTGTACCCAGTTAATGTTTGGAATAAAAGCTAATTTCAGGCGAAAAGATTTTGGTGTGATGCTCCAGTTTCAGATTCAAATGTTGCCTTTAGAATCCAAGGTTATTATGGTCATCCCTTGATGCACGGAAGCTGACTAATTATCATCTGGATCAGTGGTCTCCAAACTGCGGCCGTTTGCTTGCCTTTATCTGGCACTTGTGGCAATATTCCTTGCACTGGTGCAAGGCACTATTTCTCAGACTGGCACCAACAGTGGTGCATAATTCCTGCCACTGATACCAGTGATGTGATGGAGTCTCTGTCTCCCGGTGGGGGGGGGGCGCCGCGGTGGGGGGCCCACGCGCGCCAAGCTCTCCCGATACCAATGATGGAGCATTGTTTACGCCCATTGGTGCCATTTTCTATTCCCACTAGCCACAGTCCTGCCCCCCAATTGTCTGAAGCGGAAAAAAGGGAGATACGCAAATATGCGGCCCGATGAAAAAAAGCCCAGACCAGTGGGGCCGCATATTTGCATACAGTTGGCATGAAGGGGTTACTATGCTGCCAACTCACCACCATGGGCCTAAAATTGGAGCTGCACTACTGATGCAACACACCACTGACTACTGATGCAGCATGCCCCAATGCACCATAGTGCGTCACTATACACTGTGATGCGCTGCAATGCAGGTGCATTGGGGATGAATTGCTGTAGGGCTTTGGGGTGCCATTCAAATTTAGAGGCACCGCAACACACTGTGCCACGCAAGGCAATGGATTAAATGGGGATTTTAATATTTCTCAGGCGAGACAACCTAGGAGAGGTTGGAAACACAGATTGAGAGGCATGGTCCAGGAGGTAACAGAAAAGCCAACGGGAACACAATCTGCTGACAATACAGAGGGAAGAGAAGGTTCTTGGAAATACACAGAACCCAGGACCGCATCCAAGCAGACCCTTATAGCCGTGGTTTTACATCTCCTAACGCATCCAAAGATCTTTAGGCAGCACTTGCCGTACGCTTAGCTCATTCATCACAGATGGGGTCTTAGCCAAGCGCAGTGAAAACCACAACATTAAATCGTTGTAATTTTTGGACCCCGTCCTGCAGCGTTTAATTGCCTGCTCTGCCAACGTACAGATAATGCCGGTGCAGTTTGCAACAAGATCTGCTGTGCTGTTTGAGGCTTAATTTTTAGAGGATTTTGCAGAGGATCCAATTAATTGGCAAACCAAATTAATTAAAACTGATGAAGTTCTATTCATCCATTATTTATAATCCCGTCACAGCCTGGAAGATGAAGGGGTATTAAGCTGTGTGTTTGTAAGAATATTTATTTCCTTGATTACAGAAGGCTCAGGCTAACCCTTTCTTTGCCAGATAACAATTTACATCGTTCCGCTAAGGTGACACGGGGCGTACTTTACATCATTTTCATAAACTAGCTTATGTAAATAAGTTTTATTAGCATTCACAGATAAATATGTATGTTTTTGCAGATTAGTAATCAGGGTGAAAACTAGCAGTTTGTTTTTTCCCTAAAGAGACCCTGTTGCCAGGCCATTCATTTCAATAATAATTTTCTCATACGATTCTATATGCATTTACCAAATTTTTTGCATATTATTTACCTGTAAAAGCCTCATCCAAAAGGCCAAAATTGCTACAATTCCATGAACATCATTACAACACTACTGGAGAGCAGCACTAATAAGATAACTTTGCGGGTCCAGCATCTTCCAATCTTCATAACTGTCTTGAAGATAGGGTTGCCACCTCATCCCTTTAAAACCAAACACATATTAATTACACAGGTTCTGTGGCTGATTAAGGTGGTAATTAAAGTCACTTAGTGCCTTCCCTTCATTAAATTAGCCTGATAACCTATGTAATTCATACGTGTTTGGGTTTAAAGGGATGAGGTGACAACCCTACTTAGATATGAAGTCAGGAACCTCTGCAGACTCAGCTGTCACTCCCCTCCCGTGGTCCTTATTGCTGCTCTGAATGGAGCTCACATTTCATTCGTTGAGCGCCATTCACTGCAGCAGTAAAGACTGGCTCAGATCTTACCACTGCACTGAATGGCACTCTTTAATGGTGTATGTATAAACACTGTTCAGTGTAGTAATGCTTTCATCCCAGACTATCTGATAATACTGCCCCAAATGTTGCGTCCATGACAGCCTGCATTGACAGAGAGTGGATAAAATGAAAAAATGTTGTTATTTAACCACTTCATGCCAAAGGGTAAAACAAATATTAATGCCTAAGCACAATTTTGCAACTTTGATGTGTTAGTAGAACTGTACACATCGTCGCAACTACATTGTGTATCCAGGTGGATTATCCCTTGTTTTTTTTCAGGACAAATTGGGCTTTCTTTTGGTGGTAAATGGTAATGGATATCTCCTGTTTTTTTTTATTATCAAAGAAAAACTGTCCCTAAATAGTAAAAAATAATCTTTTAGCTGCATATTTCATGCTATTATCATAATTTACCAACAAAGAACAACCCCAAAAAAAATCTCCTGCTCCTGACGATTGAAGTGATACCACAAATGTATATGTTATGCCTCGTACACACGTTCCAAATTTCTCGCTTAATAGTCGCAAGTAGAAATTCAATAGCTAAATAAAGTCACGAAAATTCTCGTATGACGGACAAAAAATGATGTCATGTGTTGTAATGTATTTGTATTGTATTTTCGGACGACAACTATACTGACTAAAGGAAATTTGTACGATCTGGAATCGTACGAGGAAAATTTTTGTGTATGTCCGATTGAATAATATCGAAAGAATGGTCGTGATCGGCTGTCGAAAGTAGTGTACACACAATCCGAATATCGTACGATCCTTCCTTGGACGACTGTTTTCGTACGATATTTGGATCGTGTGTACGGGCCATAAGTTGTTGTTTGTATCCGTAGTACAGCCCAGAAACAATGGTGCACATTGACACTAACTGTCTGATACTAAATAAAAAAAAAATATATAAAAAAATTCTACACAAAATATGCTAACCGGTACTTTTGACCCCAAGTAACTGCGTGGTATAAGTGTAGCGCTAAAAGTGAAAAACAAAAGCAAAAAGTTTTTTTAAAAATTAAAGTGAATAGGGTGGAGGATAAACAGTAGTCAATCTACATCTGAGAAGATGAGAGACCCCGTTTGATCCTAGATCCAAAAGAATATGTATGATGAGTGGTTAAGAAAACAAATAAAACCACATCTAAAGGCACATGAAACACTCTTTCTCCTCAGAAGAAGTGTAAGCAATCACAATATATATATGGTAGATAGTGACAATGAATTCTATACTAAAAATCCAGATTTGTGAGAATAAATTAGCATAAATAACAAAAAGTGTCCCCAATGTTGGTGGGGAGATATGACTCCCAGGTGAACACCATAAATCTGACGAATTAGTCCATATAATGCAAACAGTGATTGGCCCAACTTGAATCCAAGGCAGATATCATCACCATAGACATCCAGATAAAAGTAAAGGATAAATTACTCTTACCGACTTCGGTGGACTCACAGGCCGTGGGCGGTGAGTCAAATAGGCTTGTACTGTCTTAGGATGGATGACAGTATGGGAATGGCTTGTACATCAGATGGAGGACTGGGGACCGACCCAGACGATTTCCACGGTCGGCGTCTTTGTCAGCAAATATGGACCACGTGTAAAGAGAAAACAGGAGGCCTCCACATAGTGTAAATCCAAAGATTATTGACAAATGATGTTTATTAGATCACTTAAGATCGTCAAACAGTCCATA
Source organism: Lithobates clamitans (assembly GCA_037952925.1). Taxonomy (NCBI): domain Eukaryota; kingdom Metazoa; phylum Chordata; class Amphibia; order Anura; family Ranidae; genus Lithobates; species Lithobates clamitans. The sequence goes on from JBBGZY010000310.1 coordinate 3,428,322, forward strand.
AAAAATAGTAGAATCGATTCAAATTGCAAAGATGGGTATGAGAACGATAAGCGTGGTATAGGTGGCTGGGTATAGCAAAAAACCCGACCGGTTTCGTCCACAAAGACTTCGGCTGGTCATACACCCCAGCCGAAGTCTTTGTGGACGAAACCGGTCGGGTTTTTTGCTATACCCAGCCACCTATACCACGCTTATCGTTCTCATACCCATCTTTGCAATTTGAATAGATTCTACTATTTTTTATGGACTGTTTGACGATCTTAAGTGATCTAATAAACATCATTTGTCAATAATCTTTGGATTTACACTATGTGGAGGCCTCCTGTTTTCTCTTTACACGTGGTCCATATTTGCTGACAAAGACGCCGACCGTGGAAATCGTCTGGGTCGGTCCCCAGTCCTCCATCTGATGTACAAGCCATTCCCATACTGTCATCCATCCTAAGACAGTACAAGCCTATTTGACTCACCGCCCACGGCCTGTGAGTCCACCGAAGTCGGTAAGAGTAATTTATCCTTTACTTTTATCTGGATGTCTATGGTGATGATATCTGCCTTGGATTCAAGTTGGGCCAATCACTGTTTGCATTATATGGACTAATTCGTCAGATTTATGGTGTTCACCTGGGAGTCATATCTCCCCACCAACATTGGGGACACTTTTTGTTATTTATGCTAATTTATTCTCACAAATCTGGATTTTTAGTATAGAATTCATTGTCACTATCTACCATATATATATTGTGATTGCTTACACTTCTTCTGAGGAGAAAGAGTGTTTCATGTGCCTTTAGATGTGGTTTTATTTGTTTTCTTAACCACTCATCATACATATTCTTTTGGATCTAGGATCAAACGGGGTCTCTCATCTTCTCAGATGTAGATTGACTACTGTTTATCCTCCACCCTATTCACTTTAATTTTTAAAAAAACTTTTTGCTTTTGTTTTTCACTTTTAGCGCTACACTTATACCACGCAGTTACTGTGCACAAATTAGTCTTTTTGTAGTGTTGGCTGCTACCTTGACGATTTGGATTGGCGCGGTTTTTGACTTATATATTTTTGACCCCAAGACCCCAACACTAACCTTGGTAAGCCTGTTATCGTTTTCTTTATTTTTTAATTCTTTATTTTTAATTTTCATTTAAATTGTTTTTTTTTTTGTTTTGTTTTGTTTTTTACACACTGGTTTGTTTACATTTTCCTCTCCTGCAAGGAGAGGAAGATATAGGGGATTATTTACGAAAGGCAAATCCACTTTGCACTGCAAGTGCAAACTACAAGTGCAAATTGCACTGAAAGTGCACTTGGAAGTGCAGTCGCTGTAAATCTGAGGGAAACATCTGAAATGAGGGAAAGCTCTGATGATTTGATCATCCAATAATGTGCAAGCTAAAATGCTGTTTTTTATTTTCCTTGCATGTCCCCCTCGGATCTACAGCGACTGCACTACCAAGTGCGCTTTCAGTGTAATTTCAAGTGCACTTTGCAATTGTAGTTTGCACTTGTAGTGCAAAGTGGATTTGCCTTTAGTAAATAACCCCCATAGTGTATCTTCCTCTTCATTCAGAAGAGAAAGTAAACAGAGGGGCAGGCTCACAGTGACTGATCACTGTGATAGCCAATCAGAGGCCATCACAGTGATCAAGTGAATGGGAAGCAAAGGTACCGATCGTTAGTATGAGACCTGAGGGTCTCGGTATGAGCCTGGTCTCTGTGCTGGAAGCACACTTTGCAGAGTGCTCCTAGCACAAAGAGAGATACACATGTATGCGGCCCCACAAAAAGAGCCCACTTCTGTGAGGCCGCATGTATGTGTACGGTCGGCAGGATGGGATTAAATTGAAAGACTGAGAACATCTTATGGCAGAAAGAATTACTGCTGGAGACAGGTCCAGATTCATTACTGCAACAAAAGATTTTTTTTTATTTAGTTTTGCTGGGCTGCTTTTTCTGTTTTATTGTCATCTGTCTCCCCACTGGGAAGACCTTCTCACTTTTAGTGTGGTCAAATTTAAATACCTGGGTATAAATATCACCAGAAATCCTCCACTTTATACCTCAGACAACATTGACCCGCTTTGGCCAAATTTAGGGACAAAATAAAAGTGTGGAAACGTCTGCCACTATCTGTGGCAGGTCGCTGTAACCTAATCAAAATGATTTGGATGCCACAGCTTCTTTATGTATTACATAATTCCCCAATCTGGCTGCATAAAAAGTGGTTTCAAAGGATAGATATTTTGTTCAGAGAATTGATTTGGAAGGGTGGCCCAGCAAGAATTCAGTTACCTACCCTGCTTTTGGCACTTTCCTCCATGCACACCCAATCTTTACTCAAGCAAATAACTAACTTTTGGCTACCACTCTTGGGAGAACCTCCCAAGGACAATGTTTCCCTCTATACTACGTAGAGTGGAACGTTAGTCCAAAAGTTAAGTCCTGCTAGATCACTTCAGGCTTTTCGCAGGTTTAATTATGTAAAATGTTAACAATAAGTGCCTATACTGTTTAAAATTCAGTAATGCACTGTCTTACCCTGCGCTGCACATGCCCAATTGCTCTCAATTTTTTGTCATTGTTCTGAAAATCAGAGCCACTAGAGGCTGATTTGCTGACAGCCTACAGATTTACTGCTGCTCAGGGGCTCTGGGCTTCAACAAAATGGCAGCCTCTGGCAAGAAGAAACAGGAGCAATACTGGAGGCAATTTACAGCACACACTAATTTTGGTAGCATAATCATTATTGTGGAATGCATGTTCCTTGCTAACGAACATAATTTTTTTTTATCAAGTTGTAAAGTTCCACTTTAAGGGTATATTCACACCAGATGCAGTGACAATGCATTGGGCGGCTATTCCAGCACAGCCCCACCGCATGACAGGGCAAAATGCCTTGTTTCCAGTGTGCCCAGTTCACACCACTGTGTTGCGGTAGTGTGCAGTAAAAAAAGGAGGCAGGCTGTACTTTTTTCAGCATATCGCAATCTAATGCCTCGCACTGCTCAGTGGCCAATTGAATTTTATGAGATGTCTGTGTGATATTTCAATAAAGTTCATGAAAAAAAAAAGTTAACACTGCAATGCATCGAAATTTGTACATCAGCACTGCGCTGTAACACAGAGGCTGATGTGGATGTACCCTTAGGCCTAACTGAGTACAGCTACTGCTTTAAAAGGTCCAGCACCCCACACCTTTCTTCTGCTTCCTCAACAATAAAAAGCTGACAGAGGTTCCAACTCTTCCATGTTCTATCCAAAACCAGAACATAATAGCTTTGGCTTGAGTTGGGCTTTAAACAAATGGTATGTTGTGGCATTTTATATTTTAATTTAAGGCTTAACTCCAGCCAAATCTTTCTTTTATTTGTAGATATTGTAGGAAACGGTGTCAGATTTTATTGCGGTCCTCATTGTATCCCAATCACTAAACACTGACGTTGCATTATCACTTCTAATATTTGAACGACATAACTGTTTAATTTCCTTAGCCAGTGTGTGAATTGCTGTAGGTTGCACTTTATGAAAATGAATAAATGATCTGATTAATATCCTTGAAGGACGCACGCTGGACTTCCATTCAAGACTTTTGCCCCTCTATAAAGAGCAATTATGGTATATTCTCATTGCCGTAATTAGTGTCAGAGGACATTGTGAGAAGAATAAAACTTATTAGTAACATTTGGCTTTAAGCCGATAATGAAAGCTGGCAAGCCTAGCAGATAAAGAAGGAGACACCAGTCTTAACTAACTGAAACAGGGCTTCAGTTTTTTTTTTCTGTTTTTGAATAGACATTGATGTAGAACCTCTGTCTCTTTTGTTTAATTTGTAGGGTCTGCTTTTTAAAATGTATTAAAATGTAGCACAACCCCCTAGCAGGCTGCTTGGATTTACCTGCTCATTTGCATGGCCATGACCTGGTGAACATTCCAATTCACCTGGGTTCAGACATCTTTGCACCACTTCAAAGCAATAAGTCAGACAACTCTGTGCGTTTATATTCTGATAATGTTTACTAGAACAGTTCAAAGAACATATTGTCACAAAGAGGAGGTAATAGATCTGCTGAGTATTAGGCAATGGCGCCAACTCAGCAAAGGAATTCCTCCAATAACACAAGTCAAGATATTTGCAGGTAAACAGTCTATTATATACACATGTACAGTGGAGTACTGCTTGCACCTGAAAGGATAAAGAAAGTTAAATGGTTTTACTGACACAATTCTAATAGAGGAAACCTCACGCAGCCTATGAACCTTTAACCCTAATGAAAGGTTCGACCTAATGGCATTGATATAAGAACCCTGTAGAAATAATGACAGCAATGTCCCCGTTGCAGATCTGATGGTCTTCACCGGCACATAGGAGCTCGTTAATTGTATCCAATAATGTGTAATAGCAAGCAATAAGATTTCTGGAAATGGTAGAAGCTAAAGGTGTCTATGCACAGTGTTCAAGATAGGGTCAGTAAAGTATTCCCAAGGTAAAGATGTCTGTGCAAAGTGTTCCAGTGAAACCGTAAGAAAGGGTTTGTAAAGGTGGGTGATTGCCCTCCCACCAATGACCAGGCCGATTTATTGCCTTCTAGACAGCAGCCCCTGAAGCGACACACGTGCAGCTGATCCGCCGTTTTGATCTCCCGATCCAAAGCGTAGAACACAGGTTGGCAGGCTACCAAAGTGGTGCTGGATGTATGTTCGATGAACAGCAAGCAGTGCTAGGCCCCTCTCATCCCGGTTGGAATGTTTACACCTCGTGGTCGGCCACGACCCCTCTCTCCATGCATGGAGAGGTTCTGTCTTGCACCAGGCCCAGGAGCGACACACGTGCAGCGGATCCGCCGTTTCAATCTCCTGATGCGAAGCATAGAACACAGGTTGGCAGACGACAGAAGTGGTGCTGGATGGATGTTCGATGAACAGCAAGCAGTGCTAGGCCCCTCTCGTCCCAGTTGGAATGTTTACACCGCGTGGTAGGCCACGACCCCTCTCTCCATGCACAGGGAGGTCCGTCTCATGTCAAGCCCAGGAGGAAGAGAGCGCAGGGCCGCGCTTTTGCTTCTTATATAGTTCCTCCCAGCAATTTCTCTGATGGCAGCAAAGATCCCTGGGATGTGTAGTCCAGGTACAGGGTCATGCAAAGCAATTATCAGTCTGTGGAACTACTCGTCCCACAATCCCTTTAGCTTCGCTCACTAATATGATGTCAATTGATAACTCTGAGCACTAGAGGGACATGCAATGCATAGAAATACCAAAGGAACACTGTACTTTATAATTGTAGTCCACGTTGCTACAAAAATGTAGATATCAGAAAGGTTTAATATCAAGTTAAAATGTTATAGATTAATGTTTTTCAATGTTTATGAAAATTAACACTGAAAGTTGTTCTATATTAAAATGAGCAGCATTGTGTGCAGTACTCTTGGCATGGCCTTCAGTGACAATGATGCTCCAATCTCTCATATGGACAAGCCAGTATTGAATGTACTTCTGCCTCTTTCACCATACCTTACACCACTAAAAACAAGGAGGGATCTACAAGTCTTTGTCTGCTCTGACTTTAAATTTACAGTAAGGTTACAGATTTATATACATGTCCAAAAACTCACTAGACACCAAGGAGAACATATCATAGAGCTAAGTAAATACCAGGGAAAATATGGGCACAGAAAACACAAGCTTCCAGGGAGAATATGGGCTCAAAAACACTTGATGCAAGGAATAATAAAAGCAAAAAATGCAGACATAAGGGATCAAGAGAAAATGGCTACAGAGTCAGACAGCAGCATGACACACAAGGTACAGAAGCAAAGGTGGAACTTAAGTACCTTCCCTGCTGGGAGATACCAACGGGTGAACTCAGTCCTAACAGTTATTTTTGTATCCTGCCCTGATACTCCTATGATTACCTTAGGGGGTAGACCGTGTCAGACAGTCAGTGTGGATGGGGCAGTAGTCAGTAGACGTGTGCAATTCGTTTAGTTTCCAATCCGTTTCTCAACGAATTTCGACAAATTCATTCATTTGGAAATATTGCAATTAAGGAAAACCTGTTTAACAAATTTTTCCAAAAACAAAAATTCGGAAATTCGAAATTTCAAAAATTCGGAAATTCGAAATTTCGAAAATTTGAAGATCCGAAAATAGAACAAAAATCCGAATAATAACTGTTTTCAGGCCCTGTCTTTAGCATTACTGCTACTGCATGTAACAAGGGTGTGCCACATGCCAAACACAAGCCAATAAAAACTAGAACATCTGCCAGGCAATAGAAGCATAATGTTCAATCAATTGCAGTAAAATAGGTTTTGTTAGTAATATTAACATTTTACATCGTGGGAATCAGGGTGTACAGTGTATAATGTGGTTGCTGTGGCAGTATTTAGCACCTCCAAGGCATAAGACAGTCATTATGAATATTTATGACCTTAGTGATGTTACTGGGTCTTGCCAGACTAACTGCACACTGGCACTGCTCAGAACCACATGGGCTGTAGATTTTCACAGGTCCTCTTGCATTTCACAGTGTCTGCTCATTTTTAATTCTTGGTTGAGGAAACTGCGCAAAGACTTTTAAAAACCAATACATTTCTCCTTTCACAGACATCCACAAAGCCCCAGGGTGTATCCTCCTGGAGAACAAAACAGAACACATTAAATAAAGTGAAATGAGGTATCAAGCAAAAAATAATTCCATGATTTAATTCAGGCTCTCTGGGCAAGGAGAACATCTGGATACACACTGAGAATTGTTCTGTGTGCTGAAAGCCTGCTTGTTTTTCTTGTCTTTCATTTTGGAAATGTAAAAAAAAAGTTGTTTCGCTTAATAAGAAATGTTCCCTTTAGTGCTGCTTGTGCTGTGGAAATAATTGGTGATCATTTCTATGATTAATGGCTTGGAGTTCAAAAACTTGGTGGCAGGGTTTTTTTTTTTTTTATAGTGCATCATTCATGGGTGAATGCAGTGGGAGGAGTTATTTCCAACTGTGATAGTGACTGTAAGTTTACAGGTCTGCATGAATATTTTCCTGACATGTCACAATATATCAATATATCATTTTTCTTCAAAGCCTTTTATCATCAAGTTGTTTTTGAGCTCTTGTTCCGTGACTTTGCCTAGGCTGAGATGATGTAATGAGTCTGCTGCAGGCAGGAAAAAACTTCTACTCATTCGCCTACCCTCCAATGATAAGACTGCAATGTTATAACTTTGTACCAAAACATTTCTGCTGCAGGAAGGAGAAAATATCCAGGCTCCATTCACACTAGACTTTGTTGCGAATTTGAGTGCGACTTTGATCCAACTTTACACTCTCTGGATCAAAGTTGCATCAAAGTAGTGCAGGCACCTTTTCAAAGTTGCTGCGACTTTAAGTTGCACCGATTTGAACAAGTGCCATTGAAAAGAATGGGTTGCGACTTGTCATGCCACTTCGATGCCCAAAGTGGCATGGCAAGTCACACAAGTGTGAATGGAGCATTACTCATACTCCTCCCCTCCAATGATTAGACTGCAATGTTGTAACTTTGTACCAAGTAACAAGGTGAATACGGCAAAGACTTTACAGGCACCAAGATTTACCAAAATTTTCATTATTGTGTCATCTTTGAGCCAGCTTCATAATTCAAGAAGTAGATGGTGACCCTGAATGATGCATTAATAAAAATGGTGCTATTGGTTCTTTTATCCCTGTAAGAGGTAATAAATACCTGGAAGTGTTACACCAACACATTACTTAGCGTGCTGCACCTTACACCGGCCACTTTATTAGGTACACCTTACTAGTATGGCGTTGGACCCCCTTTTGCTTTCAGAACCGCCTTAATTCTTGGTGGCATAGATTCAACAAGGTGTTGGAAACACTCCCCAGAGATTTTGGTCTATAGTGACATGATAGCATCACACAGTTGCTGCAGATTTGTTGGCTGCACATCCATGATGCAAATCTCTCATTCCACCACATCCCAAAGGTGCCCTATTGGATTGAGATTTGGTGACTGTGGAGGCCATTGGAGTACAGTGACCTGACTCGGTTAAATTGATGATAGGCAACTCCTATCCTCATATTGATTAGTGGTTCCAAATTAATAAAAACTACTGCAGTAGGGAACAGACACAAAAGATACGCTCAGCATCTTTCCAAATAACTGTTCTGCTTTATTATGACGCAATTAAAGGTTATTATACACATGATTACGTAGGTATCACATTAATATTACAATTGTACGTTTATGGTAACAAGGGGCGTTACATAGGCAGGCTAATTCTAATCAGGACTCGAAAGAATGTAAATATGTACTGAAAACATTATTAGTGCTGTGTGCACAGTGAGGGCCGTGTGCAATACATACAAAATAGAATACAATTATATACAGAACGTACAAATTTCCATTACAGACCTCATTGTCATGTTCAAGAAACCAGTGGTGAGATGATTTGAGCTTTGTGACATGGTGCATTATCCTTCGGGAAATAGCCATCAGAAGATGTGTACACTGTAGTCATAAAGGGATGGACATGGTCAGCAACAATATTCAGGTAGACCATGGCGTTTAAATGATGCTAAATTGGTACTAAGGGGCCCAAAGTGGACCAAGTAAATATCCCCCACACCACTACACCACTACCACTACCAGCCTGAACTATTGATACAAGGCAGGATGGATCCATCCTTTTATGTTGTTTACGCCAAATTCTGACCCTACCATCTAAAATCAAGACTCATCAGACAAGGCAATGTTTTTCCAATCTTCTATTGTCCAATTTTGGTGAGCCTTTGCAAATTGTAGCCTCAGTTTCCTGTTCTTAGCTGGCAGGAGTGGCACCTGGTGTGGTCGTCTGCTGCTGTAGCACATCTGCTTCAAGGTTTGATGTGTTGTGCGTTCAGAGATGGTATTCTGCATACCTTGGTTATAACAAGTGGTTATTTGAGTTATTGTTACCTTTCTATGATCTCGAACCCATTCTCTGCCCATTCTCCACTGACATCAACAAGGCATTTTTGTCCACACAACTGCCGCTCACTGGATATTTTCTCTTTTTCAGACCATTTTCTGTAAACTCTAGAGATGGTTGTATGTGAAAATCCCAGTAGATTAGCAGTTTTTGAAATTCTCAGTCCAGCCCACCTGGCACCAACCATGCCACATTCATAGTCACTTAAATCCCCTTTCTTTCCCATTCTGATGCTCAGTTTGAACTTCAGCATGTCGTCTTCAGCATGTCTAGATGCCTAAATGCATTGAGTTGCTGCCATGCAATTGGCTGATTAGCAATTTGTGTTACCAAACAATTGAACAGGTGTACATAATAAAGTGGTCGGTGAGTGTATATCTAACGCTAGGTCCACAATGAAGCTCACTTTAAGCACCAATCAAAGGCAGAACCACAAAGTGTGGCTACCCAAGCCCTAGTTTACAGCATTTAGCAGGTCTGAGTTTGGGAGTACTCTCGATGTAATATTACCGCAAACATTACATAAGTGGTAATTCCCATAACAGCATTTTTTATTATGTTATTTTATTTTCAATATACAGTATGCTTTATTTTGCAAGAGCCCCTTGGGTTGGGATCACTATACATAGGTATTGACCAGGGATGTGCGGTGAGGTCAGTGGCTGGTGAGGCACTGGCTAGTATTAGAGCCAGATACACATAGGTACATACGCCGCGATCGTTAGAGCGAGAGCAATAATTTTAGCACTAGACCTCCTCTGTAACTCTAAACATGTAATCTGTGAAAAAATTCAAAGCGTCGCCTATGGAGATTTTTAAGTACTGAAGTTTGGCGCCATTCCACAAGTGTGCACAATTTTAAAGCATGACATGTTAGGTATCTATTTACTTGGCGTAACATCATTTTTCACATTATACAAAAAAATCAGGTTATCTTTAGTGGTTTTTTTTTATATTCATGAAACTTTTTTTTCCCAAAAAAGACGCTTTTGAAAAACTGCTGCGCAAATACCATGTAACATAAAAAGTTGCAACGACGACCATTTTATTCCCTATATCTGCTAAAAAAATATTTATAATGTTTAGGGGTTCTGAGTAATTTTCTAGCAAAAAAATTATGATTTTTACATGCAGGAGAGAAGTGTCAGAATTGAGAACAACAACCTCCGCGCCAGTGGTGTCAATATTAAAAAACCATAAGTGAATCATAAAAAAACCATATACAAAATACTAGCAGTGAAAAATAAAATACACATGTAACAAGCTGCTCCCCAATTTGAACAAAAATATTAAAAAGTGATATAAATATAGATAGGGGGCGCTAGAAGCTAGAGAATATTATTCAAAGTGCAAAAAAAAAAAAAAAAAAAATTGAATAAATACCATACTTATTAAATAAAAGGTGACAATCACAATCTATGGATGGCCTTAGAAAAAGGCAATGCATTAATGACAATGCTAATGGTTAATTGTCCCAATACAGTGAATAGATACTAAAATGAAGTGATATCTTCCAATATGTGCCAAAATCTTGCCGTTGGTATAGAGAATTCCGTCACCAAAAGAAAAGAAGAGAAAATACACCTTGAAGTAATAGATATCTGCTTACCAGATACCAATGACCCCTTTACTTAAAAAGAGAGTCACTAGCGCTTTTGCAGGATTGTGCCTGCTCACATGGATGGCTGGACAACTGGATGATGCTTTAGGCATGGACCCCTCCGGTCCCACTCGTTCAAGATAAGGATATATGGGAAACAAACAAAGTCTCCATAGCGTAAAACCATTTATTAGAAGGTTAAAATAACATTGAAAGAGCCAAATGGCCACTTACATTTGTAGGTGCCTACCCGGCACTGGGGCTGCTCGTTTGTCAGGTGGTGTCAGAGACCCGTCGCATCGCATCACAAACGGCGTGCGTTCCACCCAGCACGAAAGACAACCAGTGGATCCGGATGTTAGAAGGTAAAACACGTGACCACGTACCGCTCCGACGTACGTTTTGTTGTGAACGTCTTCAGGCTGTAAGCGGCCATTTGGCTCTTTCAATGTTATTTTAACCTTTTAATAAATGGTTTTACGCTATGGAGACTTTGTGTTTCCCATATATCCTTATCTTGAACGAGTGGGACCGGAGGGGTCCATGCCTAAAGCATCATCCAGTTGTCCAGCCATCCATGTGAGCAGGCACAATCCTGCAAAAGCGCTAGTGACTCTCTTTTTAAGTAAAGGGGTCATTGGTATCTGGTAAGCAGATATCTATTACTTCAAGGTGTATTTTCTCTTCTTTTCTTTGGTGACGGAATTCTCTATACCAACGGCAAGATTTTGGCACATATTGGAAGATATCACTTCATTTTAGTATCTATTCACTGTATTGGGACAATTAACCATTAGCATTGTCATTAATGCATTGCCTTTTTCTAAGGCCATCCATAGATTGTGATTGTCACCTTTTATTTAATAAGTATGGTATTTAATCAATTTTTTGGTTTTTTTTTGCACTTTGAATAATATTCTCTAGCTTCTAGCGCCCCCTATCTATATATAAGTGTCAGAATTGGCCTGGGTGGCAAGGGGTTAATTAATATGCAAATAATATTATCTATTATTAAGGTAATTTACTATATTTTCAAAAACTGTACTCATGTAGGTGGCTTAACGGACAAATTAATGAAGTTTGAAGTTATAACTTCAAACCAGTAATTTCACAGTAAATAGATAAATAATAAATTATTACGTTAAAACATATAGCATAATAATATATGATTTAGCTTGATTATAACAGTACCTTTTCAACAGTAGCAATTTCTCATTCTCCCTCTTAACTGTGTGAGAAAAACATGTGATTGTGGGTAAATCTTATACCCATAAACCCATGTTTTTTTCTTGTAGTTAAGAGGGCTGGCCTGGAAGGGAACATTTGTCTTTTTGACACATGCCCCTTCAGTGCTGATCCTGACCTCCCTGGGGCCCTAAGCAAAATTCTGCTAAGGGGCCCTCTACCTGAGCCGTGATGCCGTGAGCTATGTAAACCATTTGCCATTGCCACACAGTCACACCTGACACTTCAGTGCTCCCAATACAATCCTCCCTCCTTCAGGGTCCTCAGAGAGCCCCCCTTACACCAGGGTCCCCAGAGAGCCCCCCCCCTTACACCAGGGTCCCAAGAGAGCCTCCCCTTACATTAGTGTCCCCAGAGAGCCTTCCCTCTTACATTAGTGTCCCCAGAGAGCCCCTCCTTACACAGGGTCCCCAGAGAGCCCCTCCTTACACAGGGTCCCCAGAGAGCCCACCTCTTACATTAGTGTCCCCAGAGGGCCCCCTCTTACATCAGTGTCCCCAGAGGCCCCCTCTTACATCAGTGTCCCCAGAGGGCCCTTTCCTTACATTAGTGTCCCCAGAAAGCCCCCCCTCTTACATCAGGGTCCCCAAACAGCTGACTCCCCCCTTGCAGAGGTTCCCCTGTACCTGGCTGGTGGAGGCGGTGATCGGCAGCTCTATGGTGTCCACAGGCAGGGGAATCTCCCTGGAGCTAGTAGTTCTATCTCTGAATGTATACAGTGGAGAGGGGAGGGGCCTCTGACTCAGGCATCAGCAACGGTGTTCAAGCAAAGTGAAAGTGAAACTGATACCTGCCCGGGTCAGAGGCCCGTACCTTCTTCTCTCCACTGTATACACTGACACCCGAAAGAGTACTACAAGCCCCGCCAGATCCACACAGGCACCATAGAGCTGCTGATCGCCGCCTTCCACCTCCTCCCACCTCTCCCTACTGCACTCTAAACAGCCAGCCAGAGGTGCAGGGGGGGATGCTGGGTCTTGGGGGCCAAGAAGGGCCCAGTCGCAAATGCGACTGCAGCAACCCCTAAAGTTCCGCCACTGGATGTTGTAAACATTAATTGATGCTCTATGACACAAGGGGGAGGAAGGGCCTTGAGTAATTTGCGGGGCCCTACGCAGCTTGGGTAGTGAGTGTATAGGGCGGATCGGCTCTGTGCCCCTTCTGTGACACTGTAGTGAGAGACATGCCTCCACTGCAGCATTTTTATTGGACAGCTGGGTCTAATGGTACTTTACCATTGGTACAAGACTCCAAGCTGTCCATTGAGCTCAGTGGCTCTGACAAGATGTGAGGAGAGGCACTGTGAGCTCATCCTCTCAGTCTGCTGCAGAATGAGCCAGCTTGTATTTAACCACTTCAGCCCTGGAAGATTTGGCTGCTCAATGACCAGGCCATTTTTTGCGATACGGCACTGCGTCGCATTAACTGACAATTGCGCGGTCGTGCGACGCTGTACCCAAACAAAATTGATGTCCTTTTTTTCCCACAAATAGAGCTTTCTTTTGGTGGTATTTGATCACCTCTACGGTTTTTATTTTTTGCGTTATATAAACAAAAGAAGAGCGACAATTTTTGAAAAAAAAACAATGGGGTTGATTTACTAAAACTGCATAGAAAGCAATCAGCTTGAGGATTTTTTGTTAAAGCTTAACTGAACAAGCTGAAGTTAGAAGCTGATTGGCTACTATGCACAGTTGCACCAGATTTTGCACTGTCCAGTTTTAGTAAATCAACCCCACTATCTTTTACTTTTTGCTATAATAAATATCCCAAATTTTTTTTCAAACAAGACATTTTTTCCTCAGTTTAGGCCGATATGTATTCTTCTACATATTTTTGCTAAAAAATTGCAATAAAAGTATATTGATTGGCTTGGCTTGCGCAAAACCAATCAATATACGGGAACAGATTTATGGCATTTTTATTTATTTTTTTTACTAGTAATGGCTGCGATTTGCAATTTTTATTGGGACTGCGGTATTGCAGCGGACAAATTGGACACTTTTGACACATTTTTGGGACCATTCACAATTATACAGCGATCAGTGCTATAAAAATGCACTGATTACTGTACAAATGGCACTGGCAGGGAAAGGGTTAACACTAGGGGGCAATCAAGGGGTTAACGTGATTGTAAAGGATCATTTTTTTATTTTTTAAAAATAACAAACATGTCATATTTACCTCCACTGTGCAGCTCCTTTTGCACAGAGTGGCCTCGAACATTCTCTTCTGGGCTCCCCTAGTGGCTCCTCCCCGCATCAGATAACCCCCTAGGAGAAGCACTCTCCTGAAGGGGGTTACCTTGCGGGCGGGCTCCCGAGTTCAGCATTTGCGTCCATAGGCACGAATGCCGGACTTCGCCCCGCCCCCGGCGCCAGCATCATTGGGTTGATTGACAGCAGCGGGAGCCAATGGCTACATTGCTATCAATCTATCCAATCAAGAGCCGGGACCCCGTGGAGAGAGGGACAGCGCGTCCCTGCCGAGGAGATGAAGGGGCTCAGGTGCGATGCATAAGATGCATTAAGGTGAAAAAACATGAGGATTTACAATCCCTCACTGTGTTCTAACTGTAGGGGGGATGGGACTGTCTAGGAGTAGAGAGAGATCGGTGTTCATACATAGTATAAACACACGATCTATCTCTAGTCTCCTGAAAGAACCGAGATCTGTGTGTTTACACACACAGATCCCGGTTCTCGCTCTGTCACAAGCGATCGCGCGTGCCTGGTGGTTACCGCGTTCGCCGGGCACTCACATCGGCCCTGGGCACACGCTGCGCGTGTGCGCCCCTATCGGCCAAAAGGAAAAGCGACGTAAGGTAACGTCGATTTGCCCAGTCCGAGCCCACCTTCCGCAGTAAAACTGCGGCGGCTGGTCCGGAAGTGGTTAAACTGGCCGCTCTGTATGTAGCTTCTGACAGGCTGCGCAAGGAGCCCATATCTCCGGAACCATAGGTAGTAGGAGCACCAAACTGGTGGGGTAGGACTTAGGCTACCTACCCCCCAAATTTGGGGTCTCTGTGACCTCAGGTTGCCAAGCTACGACCCTCGAAGCTCGTTCTGTTTTTTTTTTTTTTTACCGTTCATGGCAGGGGAGGCTCTGAAGTAAATTTAATTTAGATTCCCTATCCGGAAGATGTTTGTGAAGGGTGCTTTACAGCCAATCCAGTTGGAAGTTATGTTACATCCAAAAAATCTTGTAATATGAGATTTAAAATATCTTCTGCATTGATATATATTTGTGATCAGGGCTTTTTTTTCTCAGAAAATAGGTGCAGGAACTCCCCCTTTCTGAGTCAGTTCTTGTTTCCAGCCCCTACCCATCTCGGAGCACAGCTTCTTGATTCCACTCCCCACCCACCTCTCAGTATCGCCCCTTTTAGAGACTATAGAGCCAAGTATCATTTTGTGGTGCTAAATAATTTGTATGAAATGTGTTAATGGTAACAAGAAAAGTAGAACAATAGATACCATGCAGCCAGCAGCAATAAACCGTCCCCAGCAACAAAAGATCTCCCCCAGCAACAATGGACCCCTGCACAAAAATATCACTCCATCAATAAAAGACATTGAGCAACAAGAACAGATCTCCAACCAGCCAGCATCAATAGACCCCTCCCTCAACAGCAGATCCCTTCCAGCACCAATTGACCCCCCCCCAGCAACATAAGCACCCCCCAGCAAAAACAACAAAAGACCTCCCCAGCTCCCCAGCTACAATAGATCACCATGCAAAAAAGATCCCCTCCAGCATCAATAGATGTGCAGTGCCTTGCAAAAGTATTCACCCCCCTTGACTTTTTACCTATTTTGTTACATTACAGCCTTTAGTTCAATGTTTTTTTAATCTGAATTATATGTGATTGATCACAACACAATAGTCCAAGTTGGTGTTAAAATTAGAAAAATATATACATAAAACTATTTTTCAGAAATAAAAAAAACTGATAATTGGCATGTGCGTATGTATTCACCCCCTTTGTTATGAAGCCAATAAAAAGCTCTGGTGCAACCAATTACCTTCAGAAGTCACATAATTAGTGAAATGATGTCCACCTGGGTGCAATCCAAGTGTCACATGATCTGTCATTACATATACACACCTTTTTGAGAGGCCCCAGAGGCTGCAACACCTAAGCAAGAGGCACCACTAACCAAACACTGCCATGAAGACCAAGGAATTCTCCAAACAAGTAAGGGACAATGTTGTTGAGAAGTACAGGGTTAGGTTATAAAAAAATATCCAAATCATTGATGATCCCTATAGGAGCACCATCAAATCTATCATAACCAAATGTAAAGAACATGGCACAACAGCAAACCTGCCAAGAGACGGCCGCACACCAAAACTCACGGATCGGGCAAGCAGGGCATTAATCAGAGAGGCAGCACCAAGGTAACCCTGGAGGAGCTGCAGAGTTCTACAGCAGAGACTGAAGTATCTGTACATAGGACGACAATAAGCTATACGCTCCATAGAGTTAGGCTTTATGGCAGAGTGGCCGGAAGAAAGCCATTACTTTCAGCAAAAAACAAAATGGCACTTTTGAGTTTGCGCAAAGGCATGTGGGAGACTCCCAAAATGTATGGAGGAAGGTCCTCTGGTCTGATGAGACTAAAATTGAACTTTTTGGCCATCAAAGTAAACGCTATGTCTGGCGCAAACCCAACAAATCACCCAAAGAACACCATCATGCTGTGGAGATGTTTTTCAGCAGTCGGGACTGGGAAACTGTTCAAAGTTGAGGGAAAGATGGATGGTGCTAAATACAGGGATATTTTTGAGCAAAACCTGTACCACTCTGTGTGTAATTTGAGGATAGGATGGAGGTTCACCTTCCAGCAGAACAATGACCCCAAACACACTGCTAAAGCAACACTTGAGTGAGTTAAGGGGAAACGTGTAAATGTGTTGTAATGGCCTAGTCAAAGCCCAGATAGAAAATCTGTGGTCAGACTTAAAGATTGCTGTTCACAAGCGCAAACCATCCAACTTGAAGGAGCTGGAGCAGTTTTGCAAGGAGGAATGGGCAAAAATGCCAGTGGTAAGATGTGGCAAGCTCATAGAGACTTATCCAAAGCAACTTGGAGCTGTGATAGCCGCAAAAGGTGGCTCTACAAAGTATTGACTTTAGGGGGGTGAATGGTTATGAACTTATGACTTTTTCTGTTATTTTGTCCTATTCGTTGTTTGCTTCACAATAAAAAATAAAAATCTTCAAAGTTGTTGGCATGTTCTCTAAATTAAATGATGCAAATCCTCAAACAATCCATGTTAATTCCAGGTTGTGAGGCAACAAAACATGAAAAATGCCAAGGGGGTGAATACTTTTGCATGGCGCTGTATACTGACGGCTACTATTATGTCACTGTGTTTTTATTGGATTGTCTTTATTAACAAAGAGCTTTTAATGAGATGAAAAGTTGTTATATTTTGGTGATGCACTTTCAACTAAAGTCCCATGGGTATCTGTTTTTTTTTCCTCTCTAATGTATATGGTGGTATATCACCCTATGTATCAGACCCCAACTTCAATAATTTGTGATCCCTGAAAATTTCCCTTACTTATCCACGAGAGTCAATCCAAAACTCTTTACATAAACCAGTTTGCCGTTCATAATGCACCATGTGGAGATTTCAGCAAAATAATCTGGACAGATTTGCTGCAGATCTCAGGAGTATCGGCCTCAGTAACACGGCTCCTAAATAATAGAAGTTTTCTCTGAGACGAAATAACATTATTATGTGCAAAAGCAGCCTGCAGCTATTCTTTGTTTTCCTTCTCAGAAAGACGGCTCTAAACAAACGAAAAGGGGCAGAAATCAGCAAGTTATGTTCAGCACGGAACATGCTCTGCAATGACAAAAGGTGATGGAGTTGGCTGAGGAATATCTGATTCCTATCAGTCACTCCTGTGTGCTCAGCATGCCATCTGTTTTTTTCTTTAGCTCCTCTCCAATAACAAATATAGCGGTGATACTGTCTAATAAAGGGGTTTTCCATTAAAAAGAAGAATCCTGTAGTTCACACTGAAATAAAAAACGGACCCAGAAAGGATGGTGGTGGTGGGATTGTGAAAATAAATGTTGTTTGTGCAGTGCTACCCCCAGTGCTACCCAGTGCTACCCCTACTCCTGGGGCTGGGCGTGTATGTGGGCAGGTGCAGTTAGCCTTTTCACCTGTCGTTGGCCTAGTACCATTATTGCATGAGAAGGGGATTCTTGTAAGGGTAA
Organism: Lithobates clamitans; assembly: GCA_037952925.1. Lineage (NCBI taxonomy): Eukaryota > Metazoa > Chordata > Amphibia > Anura > Ranidae > Lithobates > Lithobates clamitans. The sequence continues at coordinate 3,446,366 of JBBGZY010000310.1, forward strand.
ACTATTGGGATTTGAAGGGGATTCTGATAAGGGTAAACTATTGGGATTTGATCACAGGTATCTTATTTATATTCCATAGTCCAGGTCAGTGACCAGACCTGCACCTGTAGCTCTCCTACAAATTGTATCTATCTTCCCCATATTGGCACTATATCCACTGGAGCATTTTCATTTTGCAGAGCAGAGTAGGGACTAGCCAGAGAGGGATTACTTTGGCCATCTTAAACATGTAATGCAATGTATGTGAACTAAAAATCTTAGTTTTTTTGTGTGCAAGGTTTGCTAGAAAGTGTATATAGCAGTGTGCAGAGAGTTCATTCAGAATGTGTTAACATGTGATCACACCCCTTTAGCACCTGATGGGTTTTATATTTGTATAAACTTATGGGATTTGAGAACAGGTATAACTTATTTATATTGAATGGGAATTAGACACAAAAAAAAAATCCCAAGAAATTCTTTAAGTATGTAAACAGTAAAAAAGGGAGGACAGACCATATTGGCCCCATAAAGAATTAGGAAGGACATCTGGTTACAAAGGATGGGGAGATGGAGAAGGTATTGAATTTATCCTTCTCCTCAGTCTTCACGAGGAAATCGGGTGGCTTCCCTCGGCCAAAATACATCCCTGGGAATTACAGACCAGTTAGCCTAACACCAATAGTATGCAAGCTCTTGGATGGGATGGTAAGGGACTATATACAAGATTTTAATAATGAGTATCATTAGCAGTAATCAGCATGGATTCATGAAGAATCGTTCTTGCCAAACCAATCTATTAACCTTCTATGAGGAGGTGAGTTGCCATCTAAATAAAGGAAGGCCCGTATACGTGGTATATCTGGATTTTGCAAAAGCATTTGGCACAGTACCCCATAAACGTTTACTGTAAAAAATAAGGTCCGTTGGCATTGGACCATAGTGTGAGTACATGGATTGAAAACTGGCTACAAGGGCGAGTTCAGAAGGTGGTGATAAATGCGGAGTACTCGAAATTGTCGGGGGTGGGTAGTGGGGTCCCCCAGGGTTCTGTGCTGGGACCAATACTGTTTAATTTGTTCATAAACGATCTGGAGGATGGGATAAACAGTTCAATCTCTGTATTTGTGGACGATACTAAGCTAAGCAGGGCAATAACTTCTCAGCAGGATTTGGAAACCTTGCAAAAAGATCTGAACAAATTAATGGGGTGGGCAACTACATGGCAAATGAGGTTCAATGTAAAAAAATGTAAAATAATGCATTTGGGTGGCAAACATATGAATGCAATCTATACACTGAGGGGAGAACCTCTGGGGGAATCTAGGATGGAAAAGGACCGGGGGGGGCTAGTAGATGATAGGCTCAGCAATGGCATGCAATGCCAAACTGCTGCTAACAAAGCAAACAGAATATTGGCATGCATTAAAAAGGGGATTCATTCCAGAGATAAAACTATAATTCTCCCTCTCTACAAGACTTTGGTCCGGCCACACCTAGAGTATAGTGTCCAGTTCTGGGCACCAGTCCTCAGGAAGGATGTACTGGAAATGGAGCAAGTACGAAGAAGGGCAACAAAGGTAATATAGGGTCTGGAGGATATTAGTTATGAGGAAAGGTTGGGAGCACTGAACTTATTCTCTCTGGAGAAGAGATGCTTGAGAGGGGATATGATTTCAATATACAAATACCATACTGGTGACCTCACAATAGGGATAAAACTTTTTTGCAGAAGGGAGTATAACAAGACTTGTGGTCACTCATTAAAATTAGAAGAAAAGAGGTTTAACCTTAAACTACGTAGAGAGTTCTTTACTGTAAGAGCAGCAAGGATGTGGAATTCCCTTCCACAGGCGGTGGTCTCAGCGGGGGGCATTGATAGTTTCAAGAAACTATTAGATAAGCACCTGAACAACCACAACATACAGGGATATACAATGTAATACTGACATATAATCACACACATAGGTTGGACTTGATGGACTTGTGTCTTTTTTCAACCTCACCTACTATGTAACTATGTAACTATGACACAAAACTCTTGAGAGATTATGTTACATACGTGGCAATCTTGGGTGAGGAAACCTTTTAAATATGGGACCCCATGTCATTTTGACACGTTTCTGGTGAATATGTGGTAGGCAGAGGAACCCACTCCTGAGGGACAGTGTTTAGCACAAGGACAGGTTCCAGACAAAGAGGGATAGCTCAGGGAAAGATCCTTCTTTATACCAGTAAGAAACACTCTTGGAGGCAACAGGAACTAGCAGTCATCTGACCAAATCTGTGCTCATTCCCATGATCAAAAAACTTCTTGCGGACACTGGTGGCTGAGAACACACAATGGCCAATGTGTCAAAGGTCCTTAGTTGGGGGCTAAAGGGGGGCTAAAGGATCAAATGACAAATTGATCTGTGGGTAAGAACTGCAGAGGTCTTTCTGCTCAGATGCTCTGGATCTTTGAGTCTTCAAATCTCAGTAGAGGCATATACTTTAGGTGCTTGTTGTAAATGTTTCTAGTCAGCTCTCGTGTAAGTTCCTACTACCTGAATGGGCAACACAGAAGAGGAGCCTATCAGGAACTTTGGTAGAGGGGTTTGAAGAGGTAAGTCTAGCTGACTGAACTGCTATCATTCAAAGCATAAAATTTGTAGTTTGTGTAATAAAAATATTTATAGTTTTACCTGAAATGAACATTATTGTGAACTTTTGTTAGGGGTCCGTTTCAAAGAAATTCCAGGGACTGGACAATCTGAGAACAGCTGTAATAAAAGGACATTATAACCAGCCCTGGAGTTATGTGGTCATCTGGTAATGTAATACTCTGTGGGGGTAGTGGTTTGTTTTAAAAGGCTCAATTGAGGTGATGGAAGAAGGAAGGCAGCTGGGGCTTTATGTCTTTTATGACAGGTGATGACCCTCAGTTGACCAAATATAAGAGTACCTTCTTCATCCCCCCACCCTTGAGTGAATGTGGCAATGTCTTAGGATATGTGAGAAGGGGTGCCTCTACCTGGAAGGGGTTAAGGAAAGGTGGGCTTTGCAAGTGTATATATTAGAATGCAGACCTCTGCAGGGGCGGATCCAGGGGGGGGGGGGCAACGGGGCAATTGCTCCCCCTGAGAAATATTGCTGACTGCCGAGTGTCTCTCTCACTGTTTAGAATCAGCAGCAGAGCCGGTGTTGATGAACGGCCACGCTTCTGGCCTGGACTCTCACTGGTTGCTAACGCCTGCTCGTCTGGCGTGTAGCAACCAGTGATGTCATGTCAGAGCCAAGGAGGAGGAGAGGGAGGTCCCAGCTTTCAGAGTGGAGCGAGCGGAGGAGGATTTAACTTCTTCCTCCTCCACGCCTAGTGTGTGAATGTTGGCTCCACCCACCTCCTCCCTCTATCTTCTCCAGGGACAGTTCCAGCGTGGCGTGAGTGAGTGAGGAAGGGGAACTTCCTTGGCTGTAGAGAGGTGAGAGGATTGTATGCACTATGCATGCCACTTTTCCCTTAACATATGCAAGCAGCATGCCTACCGATGCCTGACTCCTATCACAGCATCTGTTACACTGACATAGATCCTCAGTGTCTGGGAGCTGTCTGGGGGAGGGGTGCTGATGTTCTCCTAACCAGCAGGAGCCCGGGAGGAAGGACATCTTACATGCTGTTATGATAAGGTTAGTACATTTGTTAGGGAGGTGTTGTGTAATTATTGTGCTAGGGGACAGACTGCCAGCTTCCCCCCATGTAATGTGCTCTCTTGTGCCCAGTGCCCACCATGTCATGTGCTGTCATTGCAGTGCCCACTATGTTGTGCTGTGCCTTGCAGTGCCCCCATGTAATGTGCTGTGCCCACCATGTCATGTCATGTGCATTGCAGTGCCCCCATGTAATGTGCTGTGCCCACTATGTCATGTACTGGGCATTGCAGTGCCCACCATGTAATGTGCTGTGCCGACCATGTCATGTGCTGTGCATTGCATTGCCCTTCATGTGATGTGCAGTGCCCCCTATGTCGTGCTGTGCCTTGCAGTGCCCACCATGTAATGTGAAGTGCCCACCATGTCATGTGCTGTGCCTTGCAGTGTCCACCATGTAATGTGCAGTGCCCACCATGTCATGTGATGTGCCATGCAGTGCCCACCATGTAATGTGCAGTGCACACCATGTCATGTGATGTGCCATCCAGTGCCCACCATGTCATGCACTGTGCCCGCCATGTAATGTGCAATGCCCACCATGTCATGGGCTGTGCCATTCAGTGCCCGCCATGTAATGTGCAGTGCCCACCATGTCATGTGCTGTGCCTTGCAATGCCCGCTATGTAATTTGCAGTGTCCACCATGTCATGTGCTGTGCCATGCAGTGATCCCACCATGTAATGTGCAGTGCCCACCATGTAATGCGCTGTGCCATGCAGTGCCCACCATGTCATGTGCAGTTCCCACCATGTCATGTGCTGTGCTGTGCCCACCCTGCCATGTGTGGTGCCCAGCATGTAGTGTGTTGTGTCCACTGTGTAATGTGCTGTGCTGTTCAGCAGTGCCCACCATGTAATGCGCCGTACCCACCATGTAATGTGCTATGCCATGCAGTGCCCACCATGTCATGTGCAGTGCTCACCATGTCATGTGCTGTGCCCACCATGTCATGTGCTGTGTTGTGCCCACCATGTCCTGTGCTGTGTTGTGCCCACCATGTCATGTGCTGCACCATACAGTGCCTACCATTTAATGTGCTGTACTCACCATGTAATGCGCTGTACATTGTCCACCATGGCATGTGCCACGCAGTACCCACAATAGAATGTACTGTGCAGGGCTCACCATGTCATGTGCGGTGTCCACCATTTAATGTGCTGTGTTCACAATGTAATGTGCTGTGTCGTGCAGTGCGCACCATGTCATGTGGTCTCATGCAGTGCTCACCTTGTCATGTGCTGTGCAGTGCCCACCATGCCATGTGCAGTACCCACCATATAATATGCTGTGCCCACCATATAATGTGCAGTGCCCACTTGTAATGTGCAGTTCCCACCATGTCATGTGCTGTGCCCATCATATAAGGTCCTGTGCCCACCGTGTGCATGTGCTGTGTTGTGCCCACCATGCAATGTGCTGTGTTGTGTAGTACCAACCATGTCATGTGCTGTGCCCACCATATAATGAACTGTGCCTACCTTGTAATGTGCTGTATTGGGCAGTGCCAACCGTGTAATGTGCTGTGCCCACCATGTAATGTACTGTGCTTTGCCCACCATTAAATGTGCTGTATCCATGTATCCACCATGTAATGTGTTGTGCCAACCATGTAATGTACTGTGCTATCCCCCCCATCGTGTTATGTACTATGCTGTGCCTCCCACAGAATCACTCACTCACTCCCACCCCCCTCTCTCTTTCACCCCCCTCACCCCCTCTCTCTCTCATCCCCTCTCTTTTTTGCCCTGTTCTCTCTCTCAACCCCTTCACCCCCTACCACCCTCCCTCTCTTTCATCCTCTCTCTATTCCCCTTTTTCTCACCCCCTCTCTCTCGTCCCCTCTCTCTCACCCCCTCTCTCTCACCCTCTCTCTCTCGTCCCCTCTCTCTCACCCCCTCTCTCTCTCTTATTCACCCCCTTTCTCTCTCTTTCCCCCTCCCTCTCATCCCCTCTCTTTCAACCCCCCATCTCGCTATCACCCCCCCCCCCCCTCAACCACTGTCTCACACCCCTCTCTCTCTTTAATTTAAATTTAACAAAAAATTGTTTGTGTTTTCATTTTAGTTATTTCCATAAAAAGGCCCACCATCCTTGGCACCAGGCCCATTTTGCTCTTAATCTGGCCCTGTAAGCAACACCTTTTTTTCTGCCAGTGCCCCTCCCGAGACTAGACTCTGGATCCGCCCCTGGACCTCTGGCCCCTCTCTCTTTGGCTCGTGATCTCAAAGCAGCATGGGAACGTAAGATTTTTCGGTGTAATGTACCTCCTTTACTTTTTTGATGTGTAACTTCCACTTTATAATTGCCTTTGTTCATTGGCAACAATGTATTTGTAACATCACTGTTTTTAAGGTGTTATAATCTACATTATATTTGGTTATAATTGATTACTCAAACGTTTCTTTTCTGTATGAATCAAATAAGGTTAGATCTTTATTTTTTTAGCACAGTTGTCATTGGTTATTGATTTTAAGAGTTATAGCCGCAAAAGCATTGGCTACATTCTTATATAGACAAAGGGTTGTAATCACTTAGTTTATTCATAAATAAGCGATTAAGTGAGGTAGGTAGAAATCGCCAAAACAGATGGTGCCCCGTGTGAGGAGTTTCAACGTTTGGGTGAAAGTTATTTCTAGTATGGAAGACAGAGTTGCTCTATAAGCATTTTTTATGTCCTTTCTTTGTTTTTACCTCTGTGTCAGGAAAACAGGCGCATCCCCATGCACAGTTCCACAAGGTCAGCTAACCAGGATAGGCAAGGTCGCGCTAACGCGCATCAGCGCACACAGATGTGCAATACCGCTACTAGACGGACGCCTGGCGCCACGATTGGGCGAGTGCGCGACAACGCCACAATCGCGCAAACGCGCGTACGCAACGGTGCGCGCACGACGTGACACAGGCGCCTTGTTTATTTAAACGCTCCACTGACAGTGCCACATCGCTGGATTATCATCAGCTCTTCCTGTGTTCCTGTGATTGTGATTCCTGTTCTCCTGACCTCCTGTGTACCGACCCAGCTTGTTTATCTATTCCTCTTGATCTCCTGGCTCTACCTACCGGCTTCCCTTTGACTCCTCCTGCCTGCTTCCTGCATCTGACCCCGGCTTGGCTAACGGACTCCGCATACCTCTGTCTCCTGTACCTGGATTTGTTGATTCAGTTCCTGGACTGCCTTACTGTGTTTGACCCCCTGGCCTGGCTTCTGATTTCCTATTGGACTTCCATTGGTCCTCCTCTCTGGACCTTAAGCACGTTGCCTCCAGTGACTTTGTTCTATCAAGCTCCCAACACCGGCTTCTACTTCCAGGCAACCCGTGCTTCTGTGAGCACCGCATCCCTGTGTCATCTTCAGGGTTGTGTTGCAGTCGGCCGCAAGGGGAGCCCTCTCAGTATCTTGGCCTCCTACCAAGATCCTGACAGTATAATCCAGCCATGTCAGAGGCCGACGGAGGTGACTCCCCGATGAAGGCTGTTCTCCAGCAGATCACGGCTCTTACCCCAGTCATCCAGCAGCTCCAGGAGGAATACTTTCGGTTGGACGAACGTCTGCTGCACCTACCTGAGTCACCCTCTCCCTCAGTTCAAAGCCCGCCTCCAGCGGCAACTACTGGGTTTATGGCCCCTCCAGAACCACGAGTCCCAGCGCCAGAATGTTTAAGAATTCCTGTTACTTATACTTTGCCTTGCATCCACAGACTTTTTTCAGCAAAACAGTCCAAGTGGGTTTCGCTATCTCCTTACTACGTGGTGAGCCACAGACCTGGGCCCATGGCCTGTTGGAACGAAGCAGCCCCGTCATCAACACTGTGGACCAGTTCTTTGAAGTCATGGCCCGGTTATATGATGATCCTCTACGGGTAGCTACTGCCGAAGCAACTCTACATTCCCTTTGTCAGGGTCAGCGCCCTGCGGAAGACTACACAGTAGAGTTCCGCACATGGTCCATAGACTCTGGCTGAAACGAGGCAGCATTAAAGTACCAATATCGAATGGGGTTGTCTGAGGCCCTCAAAGATGAGCTAGCTAGGTTACAGGTTCCATCCACACTAGAAGATCTCATCCAGTTAACAGTTCAGGTTGACAGACGTTTACGGGAACGTCAGGTTGAATGTGATCGGGCCTCTTGCTCTAACTGGACACTGCCCCAAATCCAGTCTGCATCCGCCCCAATACAAATCGGCATGTTCCATCCAGCATTAACCTCTGAGTTGAAACTTCATCGCCGACAGGCGAAACTTTGTTTCTACTGCAGGGAATCAGGACATTTCATAGACAACTGCCCCACAAGACCAAGAAAACTAACCTTCCGTACTCCGGTTCATCTTCAAGTAGCCAAGTCTTCCTCTGCTCATATCTCACTCCCTGTTACATTGCTAGTGGCAGGCAAAGAAGTTCACCTCCAAGCAATACTGAATTCCGGGGCGTGTAGTTGTTTTTTAGACTTGGCCTTAGCTAAAAATCTTGCCGAGACTCGGAGACTGACAGTCCATCTGGCTGACGCCTCCATGCCAAGCTCGGGTTACGTCACCCAGGAAACCGTACCTATCCTTACCATTACCAATTCAGGTCATCGGGAGTTTCTTAGATGCAATGTCTTAAGTTCCCCTATGTTCCCAGTCATCCTAGAAATCCCATGGCTACAAGCACACAATCCTCAGATTGATTGGTCCAAGAGGGAGGTACTCTTTACATCTTCCTATTGCCAACAACATTGTCTGGCCCCTGAATCCCAGGACTTTTCCAGTTGCCTGACTGTACAATCCACACACAGTCCGGATCCTTATATAACTGCAGCCTACCTGGAATTTCTCGACGTCTTTGATAAAAAGAAAGCAGACACCTTACCGCCACACGTCCTTACGATTGTCCCATCGAGTTACTACCAGGAGCTACTATTCCCCCTTTTCCGAGACTGAGCTTGAGACCCTGAGACAATATATTGACGAAAACCTTGAAAAGGGATTTATCCGTCCTTCCTCTTCCCCAGCCGGCATTTTCTTCGTCGAGAAGAAGGATAAGACACTGAGACCATGTGTGGACTACAGGGAATTAAACAAGTTTACCCTTAAGAACCGCTACCCACTTCCGCTCATCCCCGAGCTCTTTCAAAGGTTCCGCATAGCACACATCTTCACCAAACTTGACCTCCGTGGTGCTTATAACCTTGTCCGTATCCGAGAGGGGGACGAGTGGAAAACGGCTTTCAGAACAAGATTTGGACATTTTGAGTACCTAGTCATGCCGTTTGGGTTGTGCAATGCCCCGGCAACTTATCAGCATTTCATTAATGATATCTTCTGGGAGCATTTAGATCACTTTGATGTTGTTTACCTCGACGACATTCTTATTTTTTCTGCCACTCTGAAACTCCACAGAATACATGTCAAGAAGGTACTGTGCATCCTCAGAACCCACCGGTTATTCGTTAATCCTGAAAAATGCGATTTCAAAAAGACTTCAATTCAGTTCTTGGGACTTATCATCACCACAGGTGGAATTGCCATGGATCCTCAAAAGGTGAAGTCTATCCTTGACTGGCCTGCCCCTTCTGACAGGAAGGGTGTACAGAGATTAATCGGCTTTGCGAACTTCTATAGAAGATTTATAAAGAATTTCTCCACCATTGTAGCACCCATTACTCAGACCACCCGCCAACATACCAAGTTTTCGCCTTCGATCAGCTTAAGACCTTCTTCACTTCTGCCCCAATTCTACAACACCCTGACCCCGCTCTACCCTATGTCCTGGAAGTCGACGCCTCAGAAGTCGCCACAGGGGCGATTCTATCCCAGCGTCAGGGTCCCAAGGCATTGCTGCATCCCGTGACCTTTTCCTCACAGAAAATGAGCCCTTCAGAGAGGAACTACGATGTGGGGGATCGGGAACTTTTGGCAATTAAGACAGCTCTCGAGGAATGGAGGTATCTCCTGGAAGGTGCCACTCATCCCATCCAGATTTTTATGGACCACAAGAACTTAGAGTACCTCTGCACGGCCAAACGCTTGAGACCCCGACAGGCTCGATGGGCTTTATTTTTCTCTAGGTTTAATTTCCACATAACCTATCGCCCAGGGTCGAAGAATGGAAAGGCGGACGCCTTATCCCGGATGTTCCCGGACACCCCTGAAGAAATGGCACCCAGTACAATTTTGTCTCCCCAAAACTTTCTACTAATCCAACCTGACCTAAGATCCTCAATTGAGCAGGCCTCTAGTCATTGTACAGAAGCGGAAGTCTCCTCCCTGAGAAGCCAAGAGGGACTCCTATGGCACCAAGACAAGATTTTCGTTCCTCAGCAAGCCAGACTACAAGTATTGAAGACCTTTCATGACCATCAGCTAGCTGGTCATTTCGGGGTCCGAAAAACAACTGAGCTGGTTCAGCAGTCCCTATGGTGGCCCACTTTGAGATCTGATTGTAAGGACTACGTTAACTCTTGCATAATCTGCCAACAGAACAAGGGGTCCAACGCCAGGTTTTGGGGGTTGTTAAGACCACTGCCAGTCCCAGAACAACCATGAAAGAAGATTTCCATGGACTTCATCGTGCATCTGCCCCCTCAGAAGAATTTACTACCATCTTGGTGGTAGTAGATCGCCTGTCCAAAATGGCGCATTTGTTGCCTATGAAAGGTACTTCCTCTGCCTTGGATACAGCAAAGATCTTTATTAAGGCAATTGTCCGATTACACGGATTACCAGATAACATCGCATCAGATAGAGGGGTACAATTTACCTCTAGGTTTTGGAAAAATCTCTGCAAACTACTTTCAATTGAGATATGCTTGTCCACAGCCTACCACCCACAGAGTAACGGTCAGACCAAAAGGACCAAGCAGACGCTAGAACAATATTTGCGGTGCTTCTGTTCTTTTTCTCAGGATGACTGGATTCAACTATTACCTTATGCAGAATTTGCATATAATAACTCAGTACATACTTCTACCAACCAATCGCCCTTCTGGGCGAATTACAGCTTTCATCCTTCATTTTTACCCAACGTCATTCCAGAATCTTCAGTCCCAGCAGTTTAGGACAGAGTGGTCTTTCAAGATCCATCCGGTTTTTCATGTTTTACTTCTTAAACTTGTTGTTTCTAGTCCTTTTCCTGGGAGAGAAGAAGTGCCCCCACCTCTGGTCCAGGTCCAGGTTGGAGATAAAGCTGAATTCGAAGTTAAATCTATCCTTGACTGTCGTCGGAGAGGTAGGCCAATTCAGTTTCTAATTAAATGGAAGGGGTATTCTGCCGGAGGGGACTCTTGGGAGCCTGCAAGTCATGTGCACGCTCCTATGCTGATGCAGAGGTTCCGCAGTAGGTACCCCAGAAAATGGGCACGCTTAGGCATCCGGAGGCTGCCCCTTGGGGGGGACTGTCAGGGAAACAGGCGCATCCCCATGCACAGTTCCACAAGGTCAGCTAACCAGCATAGGCAAGGTCGCGCTAACGCGCATCAGCGCACACGGATGTGCAATACCGCTACTAGACGGACGCCTAGCGCTGCGATCGGCCAAATGCACATGCGCGACGCCGCCGCAATCGTGCGAATGCGCGTACACAACGGTGTGCGCATGACGTGACCTCCTGTGTACCGACCCGGCTTGTTTATCTACTCCTCTTGATCTCCTGGCTCTACCTACCAGCTTGCCTTTGACTCCTCCTGCCTGCTTCCTGCATCTGACCACAGTTTGGCTAACGGACTCCGCATACCTCTGTCTCCTGTACCTGGATTTGTTGATTCGGTTCCTGGACTGCCTTATGCCCCGTACACAGAGTCGGATTTTCCGACGGAAAATGTGTGATAGGACCTTGTTGTCGGAAATTCCGATCGTGTGTAGGCTCCATCACACATTTTCCATCGGATTTTCCGACACACAAAGTTTGAGAGCAGGCTATAAAATTTTCCGACATTTTTTTGTCGGAATTTTCGGATGATTTTGTTGTCGGAATTTCCGATCGTGTGTACTCAAATCCGACGCACAAAGTGCCACGCATGCTCAGAATAAATAAAGAGATGAAAGCCATTGGCTACTGCCCCGTTTATAGTCCTGACGTACGTGTTTTACGTCACCGCGTTCAGAATGATCGGATTTTCCGACAACTTTGTGTGACCATGTGTATGCAAGACAAGTTGGAGCCAACATCCGTCGGAAAAAATCCTAGGATTTTGTTGTCGGAATGTTCGATCAATGTCCGACCGTGTGTACGGGGCATAACTGTGTTTGACCCCCTGGCCTGGCTTCTGATTTCCTCTGGCACGCTTACTACAACTTTTTGCAGCGATCTTGGCGGCCAGGTGGTTAGCTTAACAGTATGAACATCTGAAATGGCAAAACACATCCCTAAAAGAAGCTTTAGAAATAACCAAAAGTAACGTCAGTACTTTGGAAGATTCTGTTTTAAATTCTGATGTTATCCACCAGCAACTAGTACTAGAAAACAAGAGATTACGGGAAGAAGTTCATCAGTTGGGAAAAAGACCGAAGGATGCAGAAAGTGAAGTGAAACGATTATCTGTCAGCTGCCAGGAGCAGCTTGCTCAGTTTTCAGATAGAGAGGATAACAAGGCAACTAATTTGGGTATGTTTTAATTCAGTGGGACATCCTCCACTCCTAATGTATGTACCAACAAGAATAAATCCCTGGAAGGTAAGAGATCTTCCAAAATTGCTCCTATATCTTGTAAACAGCCAGAAAAAAACAACTATTTCAGTTGTAGCCATTGAACATTCTCAGTCGTCTAAAACAAAGCCTTTCATTAAGAGATGCTGTGCAACTTTAGATAAGATAAAATGTTATTTATTTGGACTATTTGGCCATATAACTAAATTCTGTCTATCCAGTCCTGTTGAAAAAGTAATTAAACAGAATCCATATAGGACAACAAGATGTGAAGTGTACTCGCGCTTTGCAATGTGGCATAGGTGTAATATAATATGAACAGCCTAGATCATGGGTCCCATTCCAAAATCCTAAGGTAAAGAATGCATCCATACAGGCTGAGAATGAGTGAATGAAATGGGATGAATCTCTGAAAGAATTTCAACCCTACAAAACAGATTTTATGGGTTTAAGAAGAAGTACAGGTTATTATAGAAAACATGCTGGCATTTGTGGTGTCTAGAGTTTGTCTTTAACCTAGCTAATTGTGAGAGTGTTTTTTTCTGTGCAATACATGGAACATATGTTGTATTGTGTGATGTTTGTTGTCTCAGCTACTGACGAATGATCCCCCCCCCCCTTCTTTCTAGCCAGGTCTGTGAGATGTAAAGGGAACTGTATTGCCATGCAAATTAACTGAGCTAAGATGAATCTTAAAAGATAAATATCTGTAATAGTGAATTGAGATGTGTATTAACTTTAATGTATTTGTTTTCCAGAGAGCCGGTTCTGAAGAGTTTGTGCTGAGGTATTATAATTTGTAAATAAATAGTAACGCTAAAAGTTTTATTACGAGCTGCTCCAAAATAAATAATAAGAAGAAAAACGTTCAAAGACTTTCTTTATGGAATGTAATGTTATGTATGCTTGTGTGTTTCGTATGCTAAAATTTTGTTACATGTACCTAACCATTAGGGTTGAGCCGAACACCCCCCAGTTCAGTTCGCGGCAGAACATGCGAACAGGCAAAAAATTTGTGCGAACACCGCAAGTCTATGGGACTCGAACGTGAAAAATCAAAAGTGCTAATTTTAAAGGCTAATATGCAAATTATTGTCATAAAAAGTTTTTGGGGACCCAGGTCCTGCCCCAGGGGACATGTATCAATGCAAAAAAAAGTTTTAAAAACGGACGTTTTTTCGGGAGCAGTGATTTTAATAATGCTTAAAGTGAAATAATAAAAGTGAAATATTCCAAATATTCCTTTAAATATCGTGCCTGGGGGGTGACTATGGTATGCCTGTAAAGTGGTTAATTTTGTGTTTAGAACAGTCCCTGCACAAAATGATATTTCTAAAAGAATAAAAGTAATTTAAAACTGCTTGCGGTTGTAATGAAATGCCGGGTCCCAGCAATATAGATGAAAATCATTGAGAAAAACAGCATGGGTCCCTGCCCCCCCCCCCCTTTGGTTCTGGTATGGATATTAAGGGGAACCCCGCACCCAAATTACAAAAAAAAAAAAGGCGTGGGGCCCCCAGGCCCTATATACTCTGAACAGCAGTATACAGGCAGTGCCCAGGTTACAAACAAGATAGGGACTGTAGGTTTGTTCTTAAGTTGAATCTGTTTGTAATTTGGAACAGGTACATTTTTAAAGTGTAGCTCCAGCCAAAAAATCTACTTTTAAGCTTTTTGAATAACATAGGGAAGGGTTATCACCCCTGTAAGATTTGTTTTGCTATCTGTGCCCCTGTTCAGAAGATTTAACCTCACTTTCTGTCCCAATGACAATTGGATTTTGAAAATTTTGGGTTATTAGCGAAACTAGGATTGGTGATAAAGCACCAGTGGAAACATATTTTTCCCATATTAACTCTAATGCCCTGTACACACGGTCGGACTTTGTTCGGACATTCCGACAACAAAATCCTAGGATTAATGATCCCTCTCCTTGATAACATGAATCCTATGGTCCTTTCGCAGGCTTTGCAGGATCAGGGAGGTCATGCAGCGTAAGTTTGCAGAGGCATTCGATCCTGAGTCCTCTGGGTCACTAAGGATCACATGATCCTCAACCACCTTCTCCCAGCCACGTACAACTCCATGGGTTTCTGGGGACTGAAAAAGATCCCTTGAAGACTGCTGCTGATGCTGAGTGTTATCCTCCACCTCCATGCTGACACAATCCTCCTACTCCTCCTCTTCTTCTTCCTGTGTGATCGGCGGGCCCGCAGGAATACTATCTGGATAAAGGGGGCCTTGAGAGGTAAGGAAGTCCCCCTCTTCCTCCCGCTGTTCTGTCTCAAGTGCCCTGTCCATTATTCCACGAAGCGTGTGCTCCAACAGGAAGGCAAGAGGGACAGTATCACTGACGCATACACTGTCACTGCTCACCATCCTCGTGGCCTCCTCAAATGGTGACAGGACAGTGCATGCATCCTTGATCATTAGCCACTGGCGTGGCTAAAAAAAGCCAAGCTTCCTTGACCCTGTCCTGGTGCCATACTCACACAGGTACTCATTGATGGCCCTCTGCTGTGTGTGCAGCTGCTGCAGCATTGCCAACATTGAGTTCCACCCGGTGGGCATGTCACAAATGAGGCGATTCTTGGGCAGGTTGCATTCTCTTTGAATGTCAGCCAGCCGAGCACGGGCATTATATGACCGTTGGAAATGACCACAGACTTTCCTGGCATGCCTCAGGAGATCCTGTAAGCCCAGGTACCTGCTCAAGAACCGCTGCACCACCAAATTCAGGATGTGAGCCAAACAGGGAACATGGGTCAAGTGTCCCTGTCGTAGGGCGGAGAGGAGGTTGGTGCCATTGTCACATACAACCATTCCTGGCTGAAGCTGGCGTGGCATCAACCACCTCTGAGCCTGCCCCTGCAGAGCTGCCAGAATCTCTGCCCCAGTGTGGCTCCTGTCCCCTAAGCAGAACAACTCAAGCACTGCATGGCATCTTTTTGCCTGAGTGCTTGCGTAGCCCCTTGAACGCCTACGGAGCACCGCTGGTTCAGAGGACAAATCTGCTGAGGAAGAGGCCATAGAGGAAGAAAAAGAGGAGGGGGTGGAGGAGAGAGCTGTGGCAGAACCACCACTACTAGCATTTTGGAGGCGTGGTGGTGGAACAAGCTCCAACAATACTGAACCCTGTCCTGCTTCCTTTCCAGCTGACAGCAGTGTTACCCAGTTACCCAGTGCACCGCGAAAGAAAGGTTACGTCCTTGTCCATGCTGCTGGACCATGAGTCAGCGGTAATATGCACCTTACCTCTGACCGCCCTGTCCAGCGAGGCCAAGACATTGCCTTCCACATGCCGGTAGAGAGCCGGAATTGCCTTCCGTGAGAAAAAGTGGCACTTGGGAACCTGCCACTGAGGAACCGCACATTACAAAAACTCACGGAAGGGGGCAAAGTCTACCAACTGAAAAGATAGCAGTTGAAGTGCTAGCAATTTTGCCACGCTAGCATTCAACCACTGGGCATGTGAATGGCTGGGAGTGAACTTCTTTCTGCGGTGCAGCAGCTGGGGCAGAGAAATGTGCCTGGTACAATCTGACGTCGGTGTACCGATAACAGATTGCCCACAAGTACTTGGCTGTGACACACCTAATTCTACACCTTCATTCCTCTCAGTGCAGGTCTCAGAGAGGACTGAAGGTATAGTGGGGTTGGAGATCCCAGCTGATGAGGAGCAAGGAGAGGTCCTCTTTGTTCTTTGGTGTGGGTCTTTTAGGTACGCTTGCCAACGAACTGCATGGCAGGTCAACATATGTCTGGTCAAGCATGTGGTGCCCAAGCGGGAGATGTTTTGGCCACGCGAGATACGCTCGAGACATACATTGCAAATAGCAGCGGTGCGATCTGATACACTCGTCTCAAAAAAGGCCCACACCAAAGAACTTTTGGAATAACGAGCAGAGGCAGCAGCGCCCTGCACATGCGGAGCTCTGAGGTGTGATGCAGTCAGTGTGTTGCCCTTAGGCTGGCCCTTAGAGGGCATCCTGCCTCGTTGGTGATGTGCCTCCTCCTTCTCTCTCCTATCAGGCACCCATGTTGAGTCAGTGACCTCATCATCCCCTCCCTCCTCATCACTGGAGCAAACCTGGCAGTATGCTGCAGCAAGGGGAACATGACTGCCAGATTGCTGTCATTCTTGGGCACCCCCTCTGTCCGTGCTCACGTTACTGCCTTCATCTAGCTCAGTATCATCATCAGAGCCTCCAATATGCTGGGCATCCTCCTGGAGCATGTACCCAACACTGTGGTCAAACAGTTCAAGGGACTCCTCAGGAGAACATGGTGGGGCTAGGGAAGGAGTCACTGATGTCATTGAGCCGAGGGAAGAGGCTGCGTTGGCAGCTGCTTTGCAAGACAAAGTACCCTGAGCCTGGGTGAGAGAGGATGAGGAGGATGAGGACGGCTTGGTCATCCACTCGACCAAGTCTTCCGCATGTTGCGGCTCAACACAGCCAGCTGCCGAAAAAAGGCCAAGCGTGTCCCACGGCCACGTGCTGATGAGGATGCACCGTGTCCACGACCAGCACTGTTGCCTCTAGACACAGAGCCTGCTTGCCCTCTTTTATTGGCTTGTGACTGTCTGCCTCTCCTTGTTGGCCTTCCAGACATACTATTGGCCTGCAGTGAGCTGCACAAAACTGGGATATAGATAGATATATATATATATATATATATATATATATATATATATATATATATATATATATATATATATATATATATATATATATATATATATATATATATATATATATATATATATATATATATATATATATATATATATATATATATATATATATATATATTCCGATTATACTGCAGCTAGCAGAATCAACTGCCTGCCTGTAGTATTATTAGAATGATAACCCCTGCACTTGTCTTCAGGTAGCTATACTGTAGGTGCAACTGTGCAGGGTACACAGTACAGTAACTGTAAATACTTCAATGAGCCTACAAAAGCCCCTGGCTGCAGGTTGCTATACTGTAGGTCAGACTGTGCAGGGTACACAGTACAATAGCTGGAAATACGTCAATGAGCCTACACAAGCACCTGGCTGCAGGTTGCTATACTGTAGGTCAGACTGTGCAGGGTACACAGTAAAGTAGCTGGAAATACTTCAATGAGCCTACACAAGCACCTGGCTGCAGGTTGCTATACTGTAGGTCAGACTGTGCAGGGTACACCGTAAACTAGCTGGAAATACTGCAATGAGCCTACACAAGCACCTGGCTGCAGGTTGCTGTATTGTAGGTCAGACTGTGCAGGGTACACAGTAAAGTAGCTGGAAATACTTCAATGAGCTTACATAAGCACCTGGCTGCAGGTTGCTATATTGTAGGTCAGACTGTGCAGGGTACACAGTACAGTAGCTGGAAATACTTCAATGAGCCTACACAAGCACCTGGCTGCAGGTTGCTATACTGTAGGTCAGACTGTGCAGGGTACACAGTAAAGAAGCTGGAAATACATCAATGAGCCTACACAAGCACCTGGCTGCAGGTTGCTATACTATAGGTCAGACTGTGCAGGGTACACAGTACAGTAGCTGGAAATACGTCAATGAGCCTACACAAGCACCTGGCTGCAGGTTGCTATACTAGAGGTCAGACTGTGCAGGGTACACAGTAAAGTAGCTGGAAATACTTCAATGAGCCTACACAAGCACCTGGCTGCTATACTGTAGGTCAGACTGTGCAGGGTACACAGTAAACCAGCTGGAAATACTTCAATGAGCCTACACAAGCACCTGGCTGCAGGTTGCTATACTGTAGGTCAGACTGTGCAGGGTACACAGTAAAGTAGCTGGAAATACTTCAATGAGCCTACACAAGCACCTGGCTGCAGGTTGCTGTATTGTAGGTCAGACTGTGCAGGGTACACAGTAAACTAGCTGGAAATACTTCAATGAGCTTACACAAGCACCTGGCTGCAGGTTGCTATACTGTAGGTCAGACTGTGCAGGGTACACAATACAGTAGCTGGAAATACTGTAAAAACACCTGCCTGCTTGTCTGTCAGTATATTAGGAAGAGAAGAACAGGATCTAGCTAAACTGAATACAGTGTATATATATATATATATACACACAATACACTGTAACTGCAGCTAACTGACTCGACCTGCCTACTCTATCTAACTTAAATCAAATTACACTGTCTGTCTCTCTCTCTCTCTATCTCTAAACGCCGGAACACACTACACAGGGCCGCCGTGCAGGTGACCTTATATAGTGTGGGTCGTGTACTAAACCCCCTGAGCCATAATTGGCCAAAGCCTCCTTGGCTTTGGCCAATTACGGCTCTCTGTTCAGACGGTGCTGTCATTGGCCAAGCATGAGGGTCATAGTGCATGCTTGGCCAATCATCAGCCAGCAATGCACTGCGATGCCGCAGTGAATTATGGGCCATGACGCGCCACTCAAATTTGTCATGAACGGCCCATATCGTTCGTAATTCGGCGAACGATCGAACATGAGATGTTCGAGTCGAACATGGGTTTGACTCGAACACGAAGCTCATCCCTAGTATTGTGTACACCACCAGAAAAGTAGTAGCAACTGCACTAGGGGTGAACGGTATTGTGTACACTACCAGGAGTCTTATAGCAACTATGGGTGCACTGTATGTATTGTGTACTGTGTACACCACCAGAAAAGTAATAGCAACTGCACTAGGGGTGCACGGTACTGTGTACACCACCAGAAGTGTAATAACAACTATGGGTGCACTGTATGTATTGTGTACACCACCAGAAAAGTAGTAGCAACTGCACTAGGGGTACACGGTATTGTGTACACCACCAAAAGTCTAATAGCAACTATGGGTGCACTGTATGTATTGTGTACTGTGTACACCAACAGAAAAGTAGTAGCAACTGCACTAGGGGTGCATGGTGTTGTGTACACCACCAGAAGTCTAATAGCAACTATGGGTGCACTGTATGTATTGTGTACTGTGTA
The DNA here is from genome assembly GCA_037952925.1 of Lithobates clamitans. NCBI lineage: Eukaryota > Metazoa > Chordata > Amphibia > Anura > Ranidae > Lithobates > Lithobates clamitans. Next base: position 3,465,625 of record JBBGZY010000310.1, read on the forward strand.
CACCACCAGAAAAGTAGTAGCAACTGCACTATGGGTGCATGGTACTGTGTACACCAACAGAAGTGTAATAACAACTATGGGTGAACTGTATGTATTGTGTACACCACCAGAAAAGTAGTAGCAACTGCACTAGGGGTGAACGGTATTGTGTACACCACCAGGAGTCTATTAGCAACTATGGGTGCACTGTATGTATTATGCACTGTATACACTACCGGAAAAGTAGTAGCAACTGCACTAGGGGTGCACGGTATTGTGTACACCACCAGAAGTCTAATAGCGACTATGGGTGCACTGTATGTATTGTGTACTGTGTACACCAACAGAAAAGTAGTAGCAACTGCACTAGGGGTGCACGGTACTGTGTACACCAACAGAAGTGTAATAACAACTATGGGTGCACTGTATGTATTGTGTACACCACCAGAAAAGTAGTAGCAACTGCACTAGGGGTGAACGGTATTGTGTACACCACCAGGGGTCTAATAGCAACTATGGGTGCACTGTATGTATTGTGTACTGTGTACACCACCAGATAAGTAGTAGCAACTGCACTAGGGGTACATGGTACTGTGTACACCAACAGAAGTGTAATAACAACTATGTGTGCACTGTATGTATTGTGTACACCACCAGAAAAGTAGTAGCAACTGCACTAGGGGTACACGGTATTGTGTACACCACCAGAAGTCTAATAGCAACTATGGGTGCACTGGATGTATTGGGTAGTGTGTACTCCACCAGAAAAGTAGTAGCAACTGCACTAGGGGTGCACGGTACTGTGTACACCAACAGAAGTGTAATAACAACTATGGGTGCACTGTATGTATTGTGTACACCAGTCAGATATAGGCTTGGCTACACTGGATGCAGTGTGTGTATATATATATATATATATATATATATATATATATATATATATATATATATATATATATATATATATATATATATATATATATATATATATATATATAACATCGGGGGTTGGTTTAGCTTAACGGTAGAGCTTACCAGTGAGCTGAGTCCATGCCAGATATGCAGTTTTAAGGGCTTGTAAGCCCACTTTTATTAAAGAAAGAAAATATCCGATAACAGACGTGTTTCCCACACAGGGGTTTCAGCTTTCCACAGCAACAATGTCAGTTCAATCAAAAATACCAAGCCACCTGGCTCTCTTTAGCAGCACTGCTGCTCAGACTTATACTTCAGCTCTCTCGGCTCTATAACAGAGTTCCTGTACACCCAGTACCTCAGCACTCTTTTCTAGCTTCCTTTTCCAGCCCACAGGCTTGGACCCTCTGTCTACTCTGACAGACCTGTGCAGACATGCACACTTCTCCCTTGCTCGCCTGGACTCCTCGGGAGGGTGGAGCCCAGAACTATGGTCAGGTGTCTACAAATAGCCCAACACACACCTGACCAGTCAATCTGCTGGTGGATCTCAAAACCTGGAGAAAGCTGCAAAAGCAGTTTTCTCCAGTCCACATTCATGCTCTGAAGCCCTGTACCAAGCAAATGTGCATATTCTGTGTCCAATCTAACCCCATTTTCATAACGACAGGGACTCTCACTATTACATATCCCCCCCCTTTGTTTCGTTCCGGAGGGAGGAACACCAGCACCCGTCATGGTTGGGACACCTCTGCGCTGGCTGTCAGCCACGTAGGCCCAACCTTTTTTTCGGGTGCGCTTCCAGGTACGTCCCACCCTGGATCTTAACAGGGTCCTACATTTCCCTATACTCAGCCTACTCCCTCTGTCCTTGGGGTTCCTGAGCTCACATTTCTTTTCTGTTGGCCCCCTGCCTTTCCTGCTACTTCCTTCCAACTCAGTTTCCTGATTCTGTAGAGAACCTCCTCTAGACACTACGCCTGATGAGTAACCACCTTTTCCCTCACTGGTACCCGTTTTCCCCATCACAATAGGTCTCTTGGGTTTACCAACTCTTTTGCCTCCCCGCTTCAAGTTTCCTGGTTTCCCAAAACCTCTCTCAGCATTACTGTTCTGAGACTGTAGGGGGCCTATTTTTATGGTGTTTTTAACGGGACTCCTCCTCTTATTTCTGGTACCTGACTCAGCAGTCACTAATTGTTTACCAGGTTTACCTGTACCTTTGGACACCACATTATAATGTACCATTAACACATTACTTGATTCATCATTGACAGACATTTTCAAACCAACATTACACCTCTCAATGTTGCACATGTCACCAATGCCTTTTTTTTCAGCATTTGCTAGGGCAGAGTCTCCAGAGGGCACACATACCGGAGGGCCGCCATCACCCACAGGAACCTCACAGGATGTCACCTCCCCTGGGTTCACCCACTCTGCAGACAGCTGTCCTACCACTTGACCTTTAATACCACCTGGATTTCTATCCAAAACCGGAACAGGCGAGCTCTCATCTGATCCGCGTACCAACCTTATTGCACTTTTTACCCATTTCCCTGTCTCAGGGACCATATCAGGTTTGTCACATAAACCTATTATTGGACTGGTGACCCCAGTCTCTTTAACCACCTCTGTCTGAGCCCCGGTCAGGATTTCTGCTGTTTTCTGGTCCATGCTCGGCCCTTCCATCTCACGTGGTTTTTCCACCGGTGCAGTATACGCGCCCTTCACCGATAACTGACCAGCACCACCCTGGACCATAGCCGCAGAAATGCTTCCCATCGGGCTGTTAGGAGGTGAAACCTCAGACATTGACTCATTTTTAGTTTCTCCAAAGCATCTCCCATATACCATTTTTTCAGGAATTAACCCAGCAGCATACCCAGAAGCAACTTTTAACAAGAGTAATACTTTCAAGAATAAACCATTCCTGTCTTGTTCTTTGTTCTGTACAGCCTGCCATTTAGTGCTCCACCTAGTGGTACTCCACAGTACCAGGCCGTCTGACTGTGGAGGAGACACCCCAATATAGATTGGCTGTACATCCCAAAGTTTAAGCAGCTCCTTTAATGCTTTGGTTACAGACCAGACCCTTAATCCCAGACCCAAGTCCGTTCTGGGGACTTTCATTACATTGGGAATGCAGAGAGACTCATTGGCTGAGACTTGAGAAGTTGCAATTGTCAAACCAACATCCTCCCAACTGGAGGTAACCACAGCCTGGTGCTCACCCAGAGCGCTGCCAGGTGCTGGACTCATACCCAACTTCTCAGGTTCAGCATCAGTGAACTGCTCCAGAACATTACCAGTGACAACGTCACTTTGACACTCCATGACAACCTCAGTTTTGTGCATAAAAACCTCATCTATCAGGGAGATAAGATTTTTACTCCAACTATCCCAATCTATTGTATGTGCACTCCCTTCAGCGGTACTCCTCAGCACTGGTCCATCCGCCCAAGGAGACTCATAAGAACAGACTGCCTTAGCTGCAGATTCATTACCCAAATTACAAATCATGTCAGATTGTGGTAACACAGGTTTTAACACAGCAGGTTGCAATACACCATATTCACCACCTTGCTCGGCTGGTGCTTCATAAACCTCACACACCTTTGCATTTTTCACAGGTTGTGTTAACCCACCATTTACCTGCACATTTTTAGTACTAACAGCTTGTACTAACACATTACCATTCCACGGTACAGATCCACTCCGTCCCACCAGAGTGACATCGCAGTTGTCCAGGGCAACCTCCGACTCCAATACATGAAGTTCCCTGGAGATTTCTGGGGACAACTGTGATATCTTACCACCTGTTGCTATGGGCAATGGCCCATTTTTGACTACAGCTTTTGCTCTGCAAGAACCTGGGGGTTTCCCAACAGCAATACATTTTCCATAATCATCAACATTGTCAGCATTTGTACCTCTTACAGGCTGTCCTAGCCCCCCGCCAACTTGAGACTGGCAGACATTAGACACATCACTATTTTCCTCTTGAGATGCACACACAGGTGCAGGTTTGACTTTAACCCCTGCTTCCCCACTGCACAGGGTACTGCATAGGGACAAATCACCCTCAAGAACACATTCAGTGGCCCCACTAACTGGGGTCACTCTCACATCATGGACAGTCTCGTAACCAGTCCTTTTATACATGAAATCAGCAGTTCCAGCCATCACTTCATTAAAGTCAGTCTTACCCACCGCAGTAGTTGGGGTCACCATCTTCATTTGAGTACGTTGTCTTATGAACCAATCCTCTGCTGCACTTTTACTGGCCCACTCCCCCTGGTGGCCACGGGATGAAACTACAGCAGGCATCTCCCACTGTTTAGCACCACCTGCCGACACAACAGGAAACTCCTTCTTGTTGCTAGGGGTGACTGCAAACATATTTTCACAAGAATCTGGGCCCGCAGATAAAGACTTTTTCTCAGCAATATTATCTCCAGCTGAATTCCAGAACCTAGGACAAGAAAACATGCCACGCCCCAGCTGGCCACATTCCAGGCATGGTACTGGACGACTTTTTCCCAGAGCGCTTCTCTCCTGGCGATTCCGTGCTGGCTGGAACGCACAAGCCTCTGTGCGGGGACGCTGAGCCAAATCTCCTCTGCAGCTTTTCCTGTCCGGCATCTCTTTCACTCTCGTCGCCATGGGAGATCGCACTCTCCCAGCAGAACTTTGCTGGCTCTCTCCAACATGATGTATCGGCTTCTCCTGAAGCCACTTGCCACGATCCTGGTTAGACATACCCCATGGTACACAGACAGCCCGACTGGCTTCCTCTCTGTTGCTACGGGCAACCACTCTTGGTCTCAGCCTTTGATCAGCCTGTCTCTTTGTAAATAGCATGGGCTTCTCTCTGCTGGATCCTGACCCATTGACATTTTTCACAATAGCTACTGTTTTAACTGCAGCAGCGTTACCAGGGGCAACAACACCCCTCTTCCAGTTACGGACATCCAGCCGCTCTCCCCTTACACTGAGGGTTGGCTTTCTTTCCTCTGTAGCTTTGTCCAGTGCTGCCAGGTGCCGCTTGCACCAGTCCACAGCCGATTCAAACACTGGTGGACTTTCCATATTCGCAGTCACTCCACTGCACTTTTGCGGCCTCCAGCAAAAAATGAAGTACTGTCACTTTAGAGCAAGTTGCATTTCACTTCATGCAAGCTTTCCTCACCTGCACAGTGCACACACAGATTGTGCTGTCTCATGCACACAAACACAGTTCATAGCAGAAAAAAAAAAAAAAAAAAATTGACTTTTCATTCACAGGTACACCACCTGCAACACGCAATACCTTTTGCCTGGCTGCACTTCCACACACAGCCAATAGTTCCTGACTTGAACTCACTGTGGAGCAAGGACCCACCGTCTTCTGCCCGCATTCTCCACCACTTGTAACATCGGGGGTTGGTTTAGCTTAACGGTAGAGCTTACCAGTGAGCTGAGTCCATGCCAGATATGCAGTTTTAAGGGCTTGTAAGCCCACTTTTATTAAAGAAAGAAAATATCCGATAACAGACGTGTTTCCCACACAGGGGTTTCAGCTTTCCACAGCAACAATGTCAGTTCAATCAAAAATACCAAGCCACCTGGCTCTCTTTAGCAGCACTGCTGCTCAGACTTATACTTCAGCTCTCTCGGCTCTATAACAGAGTTCCTGTACACCCAGTACCTCAGCACTCTTTTCTAGCTTCCTTTTCCAGCCCACAGGCTTGGACCCTCTGTCTACTCTGACAGACCTGTGCAGACATGCACACTTCTCCCTTGCTCGCCTGGACTCCTCGGGAGGGTGGAGCCCAGAACTATGGTCAGGTGTCTACAAATAGCCCAACACACACCTGACCAGTCAATCTGCTGGTGGATCTCAAAACCTGGAGAAAGCTGCAAAAGCAGTTTTCTCCAGTCCACATTCATGCTCTGAAGCCCTGTACCAAGCAAATGTGCATATTCTGTGTCCAATCTAACCCCATTTTCATAACGACAGGGACTCTCACTATTACAATATATATATATATATATATATATATATATATATATATATATATATATATATATATATACATATATATATATACATATATATACGAGTGTCACGTACCTGGTAGGTTTTGAGCCTGAAGTGCAGAGGGAGACCTCCCTTACAGCTCCCACTCCCGTTCCTCTGGAATGAAGACAGAGGGCACAGGAGTGAGGAGTGGTATGGGTGCCTGGCAGGATCAACAGTCACTAGAAGTTCAGGAGTGGTGGCACCCTCTGGAACCAGAAGCTGAAGAGGAGACTGGAATGCAGAATGGACCAGGAACCACAGCAGGTAAGTAGGCAGGAACTGAAGTGCTGGACAGGAACCAGGAACAAGCAGTAGGTAGCAGACTGGAACGCTGGACTGGAACCAGGAACAAGCAGTAGGTAGCAGACTGGAACGCTGGACTGGAACCAGGAACAAGCAGTAGGTAGCAGACTGGAACGCTGGACTGGAACCAGGAACAAGCAGCAGGTAACAGACTGGAACGCTGGACTGGAACCAGTAACAAGCAGCAGGTAACAGACTGGATACTGGAGCGCTGGACTGGAACCAGGAACAAGCGGCAGGTAACAGACTGGATACTGGAGCGCTGGACTGGAACCAGGAACAAGCGGCAGGTAACAGACTGGATACTGGTATCAGGCAGAGAAATGGTCAAACAAGCCGGTGGTCGGTATTGGGCGGACAGCAGAGGTACCAGGGATAACACAGAAGAATGGTCAGGCAAGCCAAGGGGGCCTGGTGCAGGCGGATAGCAGGATGGTCTAACAGGAAGCCGGGTCAGATAACAGAGTATACAGATCAGGTTTAGGCACACAGAACGCTGTAGCAGACAGCGGGGATTGAGTGTGACAAGCCGGTTTAAATAGCCCGCCTGACACCAGCGGGAGAACGCGCGTGCGTGCCCGTGCGTGACAGCACCCGTGAACGCGTGCGCATGCGCGGTAGAGCCCGTGGCCTTGTTTCCGTGCGCCTGGAGCGCCGATTACTGGCAGGATCTTCATGACAACGAGACTGTCTGTATATATATATTAAATACACTGCAGCTAACTGAATAACCTGTCTGCCTGAAGTATATTAGAAAAAGTACACCAGGAATGGCCTGCAGTCAGATCTAGCTAAACTGGATGCAGTGGATATATATATACACAAGACTGTCTGTATATATATATATTAAATACACTGCAGCTAACTGAATAAAATGCCTGCCTGAAGTATATATTAGTAAATGTACAGCAGGAATGGCCTGCAGTCAGATATAGCTAAACTGGATGCAGTGGATATAAATATATATATATATATATATATGTATATACAAGACTGTCTGTATATTTATATATATATTAAATACACTGCAGCTAACTGAATAACCTGCCTGCCCGAAGTATATTGGTAATTCATCTAAGAACGGGTCCATTAAGGTATTATCACTCTGAGCTTTGGTGGCGTATAAAGCGGTGAAAAAGTCTCGGAATAGTGTCGTTACTTGAGTAGGCTCTGTTACCAGTATATTTCCAGGGGAGCAGAGTGAAATCACCACCGGAGATCTCTCCTCACAATGCACAAGATAAGCCAGCATCTTCCCAGCTCTCTCCCCATGTTCAAATGACTTTTGCCTATGAAAAAAAAGTTTGCATTTATATTTTTCATATAGTAGTTGATCTATGGCCCTAGAGCATAATTTAAGATTATCTGGAGTGGGGTCTTCCGAAAATGCCCTCTCTGCCGAAAGCAGACGTTCCAAAACTATGTCCATAGCTACTTCAGAGGTGCGTTTTAGTCTATTAATGCGTGCTATAAGTTTCATGCGTGTATGTTTTTTAAATGTTTCCCAGACTATTTGTGACAATGCGGAGTCCTCGTTAGTCTCAAAGTATTGTGCCCAGTCAGTGGTGAGGTCATCATCCTCCGGAAACAGAGTTAACCAGAAGGGGTTCAACCGCCACGAGGTCGGTGGTCTGGTGTGTTGTAGAGAGAGCTTAACCCAGTATGGGCAATGGTCAGAAAGTGATCTAGGGGAGAATTCCTGCATCCACTAGCCTGGGGAGAAGTGATTTAGAAAGTAGTATAAGGTCTATGCGGGACATAGAGTGGTGGGATGCGGAAAAGCAGGAGTAGGCACGGGCTGTGGGGTTTCTAGACCGCCACGTGTCAACTAGATTGAAATCTGCGAGAAGTTTTGCGAATCTCGTTAGGTGGTGAGGCGTGGCAGATGAGAGGGATCTAGTCATTCTATCTAGTGTCGGATCTAACACATTATTGAAATCACCTAGCCATATCGCTGGCACATTAGGGTGTAGAGCCATAAAATTAAACCCATCTGACAAAATAGATTGAAATGGTGGTGGTACATAGAATTCCAATAAGAGTATCATATCTCCATGTAGTTTAGCTTTCAAAAACACGTATCTACCTTGCGGGTCTATCATGGAATCCTGGAGTTCAAAGTGGGTGGTCTTGGCAATAAGTATTGAGACCCCTCTAGAGTGTGTGGTGTGGATTGAGTGGTACGCCCACCCCAGCCACGGGCGTTTAAGTGCCCTTTGGACCGAGCCTTCTGCGTGGGTTTCTACCAAAACCACTACATCCGCTCTCTGTTGTTTAAGTAGAGCAAAAACAGCTGACCGTTTAATTGGGTCTCTCACCCCCCGTACATTCCACGTAAGGAATTTCAATGTGGCCATGGGGTGTGGTAGTTATATTGTGGTACTCCAGGATTCCGGTCACCCCTAATATTTATCAGAGATGTAGACAAATTTGAATATAAGATTATCTGTAGCAGCAAAACTATATTATCATGGTACCAAAGAAAAAACAAGATTGAGCATAGTAAAAAATTCCGTCTCGTTAAGTATACACCTTACATCCCCCCTCCCTGCCCTTCACTGTCCCCAACTGGTGCAGGCTTTTACCCATAATTGCCAACATGGCGTGAACATTGTCCAACCTGTAAAAAAAATGTATAAGACCAAAAATAAAGAAAACTTGTAGTTATGCCACTACAGAGAGTGTAAGCATCACCTCAGTAGTAACAAGAGGTTCGGTCTGTATATCAGTGGTTGTTAAGTTCCATCTCAGGTTGGGTACTGCGTATAGTGGGGCGAAACTTTGCTGCGTAACATAAAACATTACAGGACTGAGCTCTTTTTCCACAGTGAGCCTACTGGCTAATCACTGTCCTCCGCCAGATGAGGATAACAAAATTTATTTGGAGAACAAATAACTTGTGTAGTCGGACCCTAAAGAGGTCTTAATTGTGAGTAGATTTTTCCAGGAAAATCCCTTAGGAGAAAAACTAGTAAGGGGTATAGTGTATCTTCGATTAAAATGGTCATCAGGCAAAGGACTATGTGCAGGCAAATGATTAGAGCCGTACCGTGCGTACTTGTATTGAAAATCCAGCACCTCTCAACTCAGGGGCAATTGTGGTAGAGAGCAATGTGTAGATGCAGTTCGTTGCCCTGTCTCCTTGCGGAGAGTTAATCAGAGGTGTAAGTGAAGCGAGAATGGACAGAAAACAAAATGAAGAGTAAAGAGTACTGAGTAGAGGGTCACTTATCTGTGTTCTTCCCTCCGTTCAAGCCACGCAATTGCTGCCTCCGGATCTTCAAAGAAATGGGCTCGATCGACACCTTCCACTCGCAGGCGGGCCGGGAAGAGCATTGCACATTTTATATGTTTAATGCTCAGGCGTCTTTTGGCTTCCATGAAGGTTTTACGCTTACGCTGCACTTCTGCGGAAAAGTCTGGGAAGACAGCAACCATCTTATTACTATAAGGTATATTGTCTTTTTCTCTGCTGAGACGGAGTATAACATCCCTGTCTCTGAAATTGAGAAATTTGGCAATAAATGTGAGAGGGGGTACCCCAACTGGCGGTGGTCTGCCTGACATGCGGTGTGCTCGCTCCACAGCGAATGTGGGGGAAAAGGCTTCTCTGCCATAAGTGTCACAAAGCAATGTCTCAAGAAATGTAGGGGGGTCCCTCCCTTCTACCCCCTCAGGGAGACCTATGTACCGGAGATTACACCTTCGAATTCTGTTTTCCAGGTCATCTTGCTTTTGCAGAAGCTGGTTTACCTGCAGCTGCATGGCCTCAGTGGAATGCTGGAGAGGGGGGAGGGAGTCCTCCACCGTGCTCAGCCTAGTTTAAGCCTCAGTGACTCTCTCTCTCAGCTTCTGGAAATCCTGCCTTACCAAGGAGATATCCACTTTCACTTTTTCTATCCGAGCTGTAAGGGTGGACTGACATGCTGCAACAGCCTCCTGACAAGAGGTGATTGCCTCTAGTACCTTTGCTGTATCTGTAAGCACGGCCGTCTCCTCTCCCCTCGTGGCACCGCCATCTTTGCCTGGGGAGTCCTTCTCCTGACGGCGATACTGATCCAGTTTTCAGTTCATTGCCGTGGGTCTTTTCAGCGGTGACATATTCCCGGTGACTGCCCGGTGTGGTGAGGGTCTTATCCGGGTGTCTAGCGGCGTGCACAGGATATGCTCTTCAGGATATACAGCCGGCGGAGCTCAGCTTCTAAGAGTCCTATCCCATGCAGCTCCAGGCCACGCCCCCTGCCCGAAGTATATTAGAAAAAGTACACCAATAGTTGTTATTACACTTCTGGTGGTGTACACAGTACCGTGCACCCCTAGTGCAGTTGCTATTACTTTTCTTGTGGTGTACACAGTACACAATACATACAGTGCACCCATAGTTGCTATTAGACTCACCAGGCCTTTTCCCCACCATGGCTGTCTCCTCTTCCTTTCTCTGTTTCTATCATTCAGACCATCCAGTTGCAATGTTTGATACCAAGCACATATATAGTGTACATGTGCAAACATAAAATATAAAAACACATATGGAAACTCCTCAATTAGCCTTTTGATCCATTCATTTATTATATATAATACTTTTATCACAGGCACTGCTCATTCCTCTCCATTGCCTCAACGAAATGTTTTGGGATTGCCTGTAGTGTGACTCCTCGTAAGGCATGCATGGGCAGTTAGCTCCCTTGTTGATTGTGCTGACCACTCGGTGACGTTGGGATCAAGCAAGGGGTTTCTTCTACACAGAGGCTACCTAATATGGCTTAATACAATGTGACTGGTAAATATACATGAAAATGCCTATTAATGTCTCTCCTTTCTACTTTTCAATTGGGAATTCCAATACATGTTAATATTTTTACAGTTTAGATAAATCCTCTGAAGAAGACCCGCTGGGGTCGAAACGCGTCAGTTTCACATACAATATTCATGTACCATTTTTCTCCACTGTGTTTCATCGCTGTGCATTACCATTGTATACTATCATGTCAATGGTGTTGTTTTATTGTTTGTATACCACAGCTTATGTTTTGACTATTCATGTTCAAAGCAGTATGTTTTGATACTTTGTTATAATAAAAAAATATTAATCACGTTTTCTTCTCAGTATACTTTTTAATTACCTTCTGCTGCTAAAAAACCCCTTCTGGGGGACAATCCTCTTAGTTGACATTTTCAGCAGCCATTTTTGTCTTCCCTCACACAAGTGTCCTTTCATTCAAATCTCTGTTAGTGTTACTGCATTTAGTGATAAGAGTGTTTTGGTATTGTCCAGAGTTTGAATGGGATCTGTCATAGATCTGTTACATATCTGTTTCCTATTCCCAAAGTAGCCATGCTGATACTTGTAGTTCCATGGCTTTAACTGTTAAGGGTCTGCTATTGCTTGTTATCCCACAAGACTTGTCTTTAAGACTGCTTAACCCCCTGCTGGTAATGTAATTAGTTACGCTCCCAGCCAGTCCTGTCTTTTCTTGTCAAATTTGTTTATTGAATTTTAACAATTAGTATACATAAGTACATATGGTGGCAGCAAAAGAAATGATCACATATATGGTAATAATATTGAGCTGTAGTTCCAACATAAACTAAAAGTAGTTTAACTAAAACTAATTTTAGCATGGATCTAACTACTCAAAAGATTGCGTAATACATTGTATAAGAGAGGATAAAACGAACTTAGACCAGTTTAATATAAGAAGACCTCAGAAAAGAAAAAAGGTCTTGATTATTATTACGAGTATAGTTTTTAAATACCGTATATACTCGAGTATAAGTCGAGTTTTTCAGCACATTTTTTTGTGCTGAAAGTGCCCCCCCTCGACTTATACTCGAGTCAAGCACTTTTCTGCAGCAAAAAAATTCATTTTTCGAACCGAATTTGGGGTCCCGTATCTCAGGGCCACTTGGTGCTAGGAACCCCAAATTTGTGTGCAAACCCAGTGGAACTGGTTCCACAACATATTCAAAGATGGAGTTCCTAGCTCTAAGTGGCCCCCAGATACGGGGCCCCAAAATCGGTTCGGAAAATGTCATTCTCTGCTGCAGAAAAGTGCTTGACATTTTCTGAACCGATTTTTGGGGCCCTGTATCTCTGGGCCACTTGGTGCTAGAAACCCCAGCTTTGGATATTTTTTGATGCTAGTTCCACTGGGTTTGCACACCAAATTTGGGGTTCTTAGCACTAAGTGGCCCCAAGATACGGGGCCCCAAATTCGGTCAACTGTGTCCATCTGCAGCAATGTCATTTTGGGACCCTTTGGGTTCAGAGACCCCAAATTTTGGCTGCAGCTAGGGGGCATCTAGGAACCCTTAACTACCGAGTTTGAAGTTCAGGGGACCTATGGCTGCAAATGGGCACAGTGAGGCATGCAAATGGGCACAGTGAGGCTGCAAATGGGCATTGTTGACCCTCTTTTCACTTACAGTAGCTGTGCATTTCTCACCCTCGTCTTATGCTCGGGTCAACAAGTTTTTCCCATTTTTTTGTGGTAAATTAGGGCCTCGACTTATACTCGGAACGACTTATACTCGAGTATATACGGTAGGTAAAAAAATAAATAATTTATTATAGAATCTAAAATCTTATACTACATTTTGAAGCTATGTATAATTGGTATAATGATAACCAAGGAAATAAAAGTTCTGCTACCAGAACTATATAAAGAGTAAGGTAGGAGAAAAATAGATAGGGAAGAAAGAAATGAGAGGTAGTAGGGATCCCTGGGGTAGTACATGGTAATAAACACATACTATGAATGCAGAGAATGGAAGTATAAATCGAGATTACCAAGGTCTTAATAGGGAAGCATCAAAATTGGAAGGCAAAAAGTGAGTCACCCAGGGATTCCATATATTCTCAAAGTTGGATATTTTATCTTGAGTTATAGCCTCTGTTTTGGCATGGATCATTGCTTGATTGACTCTATTTTTAGTATGAGCAATTATTAAGGACAGGGATTTCCAAGCTTTGGCAATTGTTTGTTTCGCAGCTGTAGTGATCTGTAATAGGAGTTTGAATTGGCGGTAGGACAGAATGGCCAGTTTTAAGTTTAAAAGTGCTATTGTAGGATCAGAATTGATAGGGATTTCAAACAGTGTTGAAATCATAAGAAAAAAATCTTTGCAGAATTTTTTTGCTATCGGGCAATCCCACCAAGAATGAAGATGTGATCCAAGATCACCACAGCCACGAAAACAAGATGGGGAATAATTTGGAGCATATATCGCAATTCTGACAGGGACCAAATACCACCGTGTGAGTACTTTGTAATTTGTCTCTAAGGCAGCTATGTTTTGTGAGGATGACTTAGTTGTGATCTAAATCTTATCCCAATCGGCTGCTTCCAACGAAAACCGAAGATCCATCTCCCACTTAGGCACATATGATGGTGGGTCTGAGTTGGGTTTAGTAAAAAGATGAGTGTAAAGAGTTGAAATAAGTCCCTTAGAGTGTGGGTCATGTTTACATATATTTTCAAAGCACGTTAATTTAACTAAATTAATTCTTCCTTGTATATATATATATATATATATATATATAGGGCATAACATTTTTTTAAAGAGCTCTACTGTATATATATATATATATATATATGGAATACACTATATGCATCGCACATGATATATATTTTATCTACCAATGATATAGCTCAATTATGACTGACAAAACTGCCTTTCTAAGAAATCAGTAGATATATACAATAAGATTTAATCTAATTGTTTTATAACACTAATATATATACATGTTTACATAATTAATTTGTTGATATATATATATATGTTGGCCTACAGTGTATACCATTGTCACATTCCAAAACTGCCTCTGCATTTTGTCTCTATAAGGCTGAGGTATGATACTTATTTAATATACATACACAGAAATGAGTAAACCAATCAACACTAATGTAGATATAGTTCATCTTATATAAACCTCATGCTGCATATAATATCATCATTGTCTTTATTCACAGAGCACTGTCCATCTTTGACCTTAGTGTCTCTAGCTGTTTTTTACCCTCCTGGGGAATTCGGCACCATTGAAATTCAATCCCTTATGTAACAATAGCATGCAGTGATAAGACCAGCCAGTTCGAATATTCAAGCAGTAAAGTTCTGAGACACAGTCCTTTTTATGTCCTTTGATTTTAATAATAGTTCTATGGAATGTTCACCTGTGATACCACAACAACATACGTGAGTTTGTTCAAATATTTCAATATGTATATCTAGTTCATACCCATACTAGATTTTTGTACTGTTATATATTTACTTTGCCCCTACTTTTGTAACAATTATGTCATAGATATACGATTGACCTCCTTATAACACCCCTGAAGAAGGAGATACTGACACTCTGAAACGCGTTGGGTAAGGGAGGATCTCATTTGTTGTGTTTTGAACATGGTGACATTGTACAGAGATTTGTAATCATTCCATTTCCATTGTGTTTCATATTTTTAAATACTATGTTTAATAAATTATACTTTTTTCTAAACAACATTATACTTTCATATATTTAAAATTCACATAAGTGCCTTAAAAGTCCACCTTAGGGGTAAGTTTTTTCAGATGTCTTGGATGTGGCACTACATGAGGATATAATCACCAATACAATTGTCCATGTCTATTTATGAGGTATTCTCTGCCCCCTGCCAGCCCATTACTGGGGATTGGCTGAGGACTCATAAATATGCATCGCAGCTCCTCCTAATCCTCACCCTTTAGTTCTAAAAGATTCTGGAACCTTCTAGACCAGAGGGAGGCACTAGAGAGCTGCCAGGATGAGTCATTTAGCTCTGAACTTTAATGAACCCTGACCCAGATTCCATGGCTCAGGTTTAGCCCTGAGCCAAACTATATTTTACTTAGGCCTCTTTCACACGGGGCGGATCAGTCATGATCCGCCCCGTGAACATCCGCTTGCTCAGCGGGGATAGCTCCGCCGATCCCCGCTGAGCAGGAAGATGACAGGTGCATCGCTGCACACTGTGCAGCGACGGACCTGTCAGAGCGCCGCTCTCCCCTATGGGGGGATCGGATGATGACGGTCCGTAGTGTCCGTCGTCATCCGATCCGATCCGAAAACGGAGGAAAAAGTAGGTTTTTCCTCCGTTACACTTTTCGGATCGGAGCGGGGCGGATGTCAGCGGACATGTCATCGCTGACATCCGCCGCTCCATAGGGATACATGTATGTCCGTTTTTCATCCGAAAACGGAAGGATGAAAAACGGACATACGGATGCCTCGTGTGAAAGAGGCCTTACACAAACTTCTAGCACACACTAGAGGGTGCTGCATATGACATAAAATTGCAGTACATTTTGTAATATTGGGGGGTGTTTAGCTCGGTGGTAGATGCTATTTTTGTGCAGTGAGTCCATGTCACACCATCATTATTGTTAAGGGCCTGGTTTCCCACTTTTTTAAAAAAGGAAATACAAAATAATAGTCCATCCAAGATTCCCACGCAGGGGTTTCAACTTCATTCAGCAAACATAAATGAAAATATACCAAGCCACCTGGCTCTCTGATCAGCTGTACCTCTGCTTGCTCCAAACACAGAGACTTTTGGATTCCCTCCAGCCCCCCTGGACTCACTGGCTCCCGTAGCTTCCTCAGTCTCCCAGACTCTCATAGCTGGCCAGCCTTTCCCAGTCCTTGGGCATAGAATCCCCCTCAAATGGGCTGCAATCTCCAACAGGGGTGGACAGTTTTCCTGACAGGGATCTGTCTTCAAACAGCATCCACTCTTTCAACTCTCACCTTCCACCACCTACTGCTCTCACCAGCCTATAGTTATAAAGGCTCTGTGCACCAGGGCACACTCCCTGCTTGTTGTCCACAACACCTGGACACAGGTTTGGAGATCCCGTCCCACCCAAGACTCTTAGGAATCTCCAAACTACAGAGCACCATCCAGAAATAGCAAAATCCAGGGAAAGCTGCCAGAGCTCTCTCAAAATAAATGCTCGGCTGCTGGAGAGAATCCACATCCATCTGAGCTCACCGGCTCCATCTGCAGCCACACTCGCCATCACAAGCCCGCTGACACTTCCAGGCATGCCGGGGCACAGAAAGAACCCATAGAAGCCTCAGAAGATGTCAAACTCCTTCACGGCGGCCGCGCGCAGACTACAACAAAATGGTGGCAGCGCCCATACACAGCAGCCAGACCACAAGGCCGGGGCATCTCAAAATGGCTACAAGGGGTCTCAAAAACCACCCACAAAGCCAAACTGCAAAGTGGATCCTCTTCTGGGACCTATAGTCCTTCTACCAGAAGCCCAGTGAAACAAAAACAGTGCATCAACTCCTTGGTCAGGCCGCAAACAGACCCGGACATGAAGGTAAGCGGGCCTCACAGCAAAGGAAATACTATACAGCCTCACATGAATGACCCCATAGCTGCATTCTCCACCTCAGATAGGCCAGTGTCGGACACCATGTTAAAGGATATGCTACTCTCCTTGAGGAATATTTTGTTAAGACCCCTTACACACTGGGGCAGTTTTCAGGCGCTTTAGCGCTGGAAATAGCCTCTGCTAAGCACCTGAAAACCGCTTCCTAATAATTCTAATGTGACTTTTCACACTTGGGCGGTGCGCTTGTGGGACGTTATGAAAAGCTGTATTTAGCACTCCCAAAACGCCCTGCCCGTTGGAATGAATGGGCAGTGCTTTCAAAGTGCATGAAAAGCGCTATCAAAGCACTGCAAAATGGGAGGTTTTTAGTCCTATTTTTGGGGTTAAAAGTGCCCTGCTAGCGGCCAAAAAGCGGCGCGAAAGCACCACTTAAACATTGCTAAAGCACCGCTAAAACAAGTGGTGCTTTAGCGCTAACAGCATGGGCGCTCAGTGTGAAAGGAATCTAAGCGTGTATTTCGCAATCTCAAAGCCACTTAAAATGCCCCCAACATGCCAATTTATGGCCTTAACTGTAGCAAAATAATTACTCGCTACAAGGTACATGGAACTCTACTGATGCTCACTCTGCAGATGAAACAAAAAGAGAAATTGCCCTTGGAAATGGACTTTAAAGGCACTTAAACTCATGTAGTAAACGTAAGTTCAAATAGAAAAATCATTTATTGTACACATAATAAAAAATGGTAACATGGAATGCACATAGCAATGAATGACTGAAAATACTCCAACTGTGACATAATGATGGCACAGAAGAAGAGCCTGTGTCAGATGGTGTCAGATGAAGAGCCTCTTGAGCTGGGTTTATTACCAGATATTCTTTTTCTCAGGTAAAAGCTTATTTTTTTGGATTCCTGTACTGACGCTGGATATTTGTCATATGATAAAATCAATACTCCAACACAGACAAGGTAAGAACATGGGTCTCAAGAATAAAAAGTGGAAGCGAGAAAAGCTAAAGTTTGCCTACAGCAACCAGAAGGATCTCAAATCAACCTTTGATCAACTTTACAAGCAATACATACAGTGCCTTGCAAAAGGATTCACCCCCTCCCCCCCCCTTGGCTTTTTACCTATTTTGTTACATTACAGCCTTTAGTTCAATGTTTTTTTAATCTGAATTATATGTGATGGATCAGAACACAATAGTCTAAGTTGGTGAAGTAAAATTAGAAAAATATACACATAAATCTATTTTTCAGAAATAAAAAACTGATAATTGGCATGTGAGTATGTTTTCACCCCGTTTGTTATTAAGCCCATAAAAAGCTCTGGTGCAACCAATTGCCTTCAGAAATCACATAATTAGTGAAATGATGTCCACCTGTGTGCAATCTAAGTCTCACATGATCTGTCATTACATATACACACCTTTTTGAAAGGCCCCAGAGGCTGCAACACCTAAGCAAGAGGCACCACTAACCAAACACTGCCATGAAGACCAAGGAACTCTCCAAACAAGTAAGGGACAATGTTGTTGAGAAGTACAAGTCAGGGTTAGGTTATAAAAATATCCAAATCTTTGATGATCCCTAGGAGCACCATCAAATCCATCATAACCAAATGGAAAATACATATCACAACAGCAAGCCTGCCAAGAGACGGCCACACACCAAAACTCACGGACCAGGAAAGGAGGGCATTAATCAGAGAGGCAGCACAAAGACCTGTGCTGGGGGGAGGTCTAATTTTATATTCAACCCCCCTTCTAGCACAAATCCTCTCTGCTCCCAAAGTGGCCCCTAGCACATAAAGCATCCTCTCCCAGCCCCCCAAATCACTGTATCTTTCTTTGATAACTTGCCCCTCACTTCCTGTGTATGTGTCCATTCTCCCCCCCCCTCCCCCTCTGTCTGTGTATAGGTGTCTTCAGTCCGTGTGTAGTGAGACAGGAGGGAGGGGGGAATGGGGAAGAGAGGGACAGATACATGCAGCTGTGCTGTGCTGGAGCTCACCCTGCTTGCCAGACAGCAACCCATCCCTCATATGGCTCTTACCTTCCTCCTGCAGCTCCGCTCAGCCGAAGAACGGAGCTGCCGACATCACTTCCGGCTCTCGTCTTCTTCACGAAAGCCGGAAGTGACCTCAAGATTTGAAAAGCAATGCTCCCGCCCATAGAATCACACTGATTCTACGAGCGGAAGCTAATCGGCGTTTTCGCTTGCGCCACAAGGCGGGTTAAAAGCCCGCAAATGAAGCGCCGCGTCTGCAATCTCGTGATTGCACTGACGTGGCGCTTCCCATAGTGCACTGGCGTCCGGCGCCACAGTGCACTTTGTTGAAGGACTTTTTTTTTTTTTTTTGTTCTTAAAGGGGCCGTTTAAAAAAAAATTTTTTGGAATTTTTTTTTTTTTGGACTACAGGAGGGGGGGGCGGCGCCCTGGCGCCCCCTATGGACGGGCCGCCACTGCTCCCATCATGTGCAGTAAGAGGGGGCTGAAGTATTAGAAGCTCCCAAGAGAGAAGAATAAAGTAACAAAACTAGGCTGAGTAGTCAGATGAGTACGACATCTGGTTTCGAATGCAGTCAAAGGTTGGGAACTATCATAATTTCTAACCAGAGAGTCTAGGAAATGGCGAATTCGGATATAGTGATATTTCTCCTGGTTAGAAGCCTTATAAGTCTCTGAAAGCTGCTGAAAGGTGTATACATCTCTAGTCGTGAGAAAAGAACAGACCGTTCTCAGGCCTTTAGAGCGCCACCACAGAAAGCTATAGAGGTCATCCAAACTGGGGTAAATCATGGGCGTTTGAAGACCTCCAGAAGATGTAAGTATGGTGAAAGTAGCCCTGCGGAATATTTACTTAATCCCATCTTGCTAGCGAATGAGACAAGATGGGGTTTAAAGGCTTTGGACCAAACTGAGCTGGTAGCCAAATAAAGTGACGATAACAAGACAGGGTCCACATCCATTAGATCAATGTATGTCCAAAAAGGAGCCAGCTCTCCAGCATATAGCTGTATCAAGGGCACAACTTGCGCTGCTTTATAATAGTGCGGTGGCATCAATAGGGTTGGTGTCATCTGGTGCGGTAAAACATGGTGTCACCCCCCCCCGTGTATCCTGCCCAGCGCCCTGCAGGCAGTGCATGGTCACAGGGCGCACCCCAAACCGGTCCCTGTAAATGATAGTACAGGGTGGTATAGCAGCAGGTTAGGGTAGTATAGGGTGGTATAGTGGCATGCTAGGGTGGTGTAGTGGCAGGTTAGGGTAGTATAGGGTGGCAAAGGGCAGGTTGGGGTGGTATAGGGCTGGTTAGGGTGATATAGGGCAGTTTGGGGTTTTATAGGGCAGGTTAGGGTGGTATAGGGCAGGGTGGGGTGATATAGGGCAGTTTGGGGTGGTATAGAGCAAGTTAGGGTGGTATAGAGCAGGTTAGATTGGTATAGGGCAGGTTAGGGTGATGTAGGACAGTTTAGGGTGGTATAGGGCAGGTTAGGGTGGTATAGAGCAGGTTGGGGTGATATAGGGCAGGTTGGGGTGGTATAGGGCAGGTTAGGGTGGTATAGGGCAGGCTAGTGAGGTATAGGGCAGTTTAGGGTGATATAGGGCAGTTTGGGGTAGTATAGGATAAGATAGTGAGGTATAGGGCAGTTTGGAGTGGTATAGGGCAGGTTAGTGAGGTATAGGGCAGTTTGGGGGGGGAGGTATAGGGCAGGCTAGGGATCTATGAAGTGACAGTTTGCAGTACCTTACAGCATAGCTGCAGATGAAGACACTCAAGGCTGCTGTGTCCTCGCCTCTTTCTCCTCCTTCAGCCGCGGGCTCAGCTAGAGTAAAGAAGTCTGTGGGAGGAGTGGAGGCAGCCACACCCCCAGCTCCACCCAGCAATCCGGCTTAAGAAGATATTGGAGATCCCAGAGGGTTAGCTGCACTGACTGGGAAGTGTTACAGGCAGCCACCCTCGCATGGCTACGCGTACTGCTTGCACCACTCCATTGCAGCTCTGCAAGTGCAAGCAATATAGTGCACTGTGTAGCGGCGGCCCCGGTGTCACCCCTCTGGCGGGTGTCACCCGGTGCGTGCCGCACCCTCCGCCTCCCCATAGCGACGCCACTGTAATAGTGCACCAGATTTGGAACTCCCAAACCCCTTGCATGCTTCTGTTTGTACTGCTTTTTTATTTTCACTATTACTGGGCTGTTTTTTTTTTTTTTTTAGCTTAGTTCAGCTTAAGGACCAGAAGGATTTGCCCCCTTGACCAAGCCATTTTTTGCGATACGGCACTGCGTCGCTTTAACTGACAATTGTGCGGTCATGCGACGCTGTACCCAAACAAAATTTATGTCCTTTTTTCCCACAAATAGAGTTTTCTTTTGGTGGTATTTGATCACCTCTGCGGTTTTTTTTTTTTTGTTTTATAACAAAAAAAGACCGACAATTTTGAAAAAAAAAAATTTTTTTTACCTTTTGCTATAATAAATATCCCCAAAAGAAATGTAAAAAAAAAAATTTCTTCATCAGTTTAGGCCAATATGTATTCTTCTACATATTTTTGGTAAAACAAAATCGCAAAAAGCGTATATTGATTGGTTTGCAAAAAAGTTATAGCGTCTACAAAATAGATTTATGGCATTTTTATTAATTTTTTTTTTTTAACTAGTAATGGCAGTGATCAGCAATTTTTAGCGGGACTGCGACATTGCGGCCACTTTTGACACTTTTTTGGGACCAGTGACATTTGTACGGCGATCAGTGCTAAAAATAGCCACTGATTACTGTATAAATGTCACTGGCAGGGAAGGGGTTAACACTAGGGGGCGATTAAGGGGTTAAGTGTTCCCTAGGGAGGTGTTTCTAAATGTGGGGGCAGTGTAGTGACTGGAGGAGGAGACAGATCGCTGTTCCTAAGCACTAGGAACAGCAAATCTGTCTATCCTCCCCTGACAGAACGGGTTCTGTCTGTTTACATTGACAGATCCCTGTTCTGTCTCTCTCAGGAACGATTGTGGGTGGGTGGCGGACATTGCGGGTGCCGACCCCGCGCATCGGGTCTGGTGTTGCACCACGGGCGTGCGCACGCACCCCCTATTGGTCTTAAAGCAGCCGATGTACAATGATGGTGATTCGCCCAGGAGAGCCATCCTGCCGCAGTACAACTGCAGCGGCTGGTCTTTAAATGGTTAAACTATCATCACTTTAACCCATGACTTTGATGTTGTCTGTCTTTTGTGCAACTATTGGAATCTTTTTTTTTTCCCCTGTAGGTTTAGAACCTAATTGGTGCATTCTGTATAGGAGCAGTTTTCCTTAGGCCTACTTTGCTGAGCAGTCATTAACAATGGAATAGTATTAAGCACAACACATAGCAAGTTAAATACAGAGGATTGTCCCCCAAGTTGATGAAAAAAAAATGTAGGTCCCCACTGAATCGGCAACCCCTGACTATGTCATTTTATTACTATTGGATTCACGGCGCAGTGTAAACCATAATTAAATTCTGATCAAGCCCCCTTTGAGAAAAAAAGGTATTCTCTCGATGAGACTCAGAGCTCGCCTCCTCCTAGGCTAGCCTTTTATTAAATGCACAGCATATCGCAGCCAACAAGAGTTATGAGCGGGGAAGGAAGGAAGGCTGTGTAGACTCAGAAAGGGATCTTTGATATCCAGTTTAATAAGCTGTGCCGGCGGTGAAAAAGGAGGCCTGGGTATCTTACATTACTCTGTCTCCCACAAGTACGGTGTTTATTGAATGTGCAAAGTGTAATTATACAGGGGCCTAACCGCCGCGCACTCAGCAAGATTTAATCTCTTGTTATTATGTTCTGGCTCCAGGTAACAGGCTTAAAATAAGCCTCTCACTTTTTTTTAAAAAAAAACTTTACTTATAAATGAACTGGTGTGAATTTTAGGAGCTTCCAATGCTGACTTGGTTTTATAGAGGCCCTGTCGCCAGATCATTCAATATGAATACATATATATTATCCAGTGTGATAATCCTCACAAATTAGCTGCTGACAAGATTTGTGAAGATCATCACACTGGATAAAATACTTTTCATGTTCCAATCAATATTAGTTCTTATACATTGCTTCCTATTGCAGGCCCTGATGAAGGGGGTATTTTTGGGCCCCCAAAACATGTTGGTTGCTTTTTTATTGTTCCTTTGATCCTTACCAGAATAAAATGTTGTCTGTACTAGTGGTATGGTGCTTCAATTCTTATTCTTGCTTTTTTGCACTGCAAACCAAGGAAACTGTGAAGATCTCTAAGGGTGTGGAAGCTGCCTGACTAGTAATCAGATCACCTACATCACCATTATCACAACACTATTGAATAGCAACACCATCAGGACAATATTGTGGGTCCAGCATAAGTAGGTCCCAATCTTTCCTAGGTATCTGGTATCTTAGATTTGATGTCAGCAGCCCTAGCATACTCAAGTGACATTCCATAGTATTCCCCTTTGCTCCTCTCACAGCTTCTAAATAAAAGGTTATGTAGAAGGCTGAAGAGGACTGGACCAGGATAGACAGTATTTAGAATTTCCAAAAATTGGAGACGGTATAATGTGCAAAGAGGGAGGGGCTGCGCTAGTGAACTGACGCTTCAACAATAGTCGATTTTTTTAACAAGCTCAAAGGCACATTGTAAGCGAGTAAAAAAAAAATATGAGAAGGAAACAAACTACAAGTAACATTTTTTAAATGCTTCATTTTCACTGCTTTTACCTGAAAAATTTAAAGATGATGACAGAGTCTCTTTAACCACTTGAAGACCGACATGCTAAACGTCCGTTATTCATGCAACCCTGTACCCAAATTAATTCCATTACATTTTTTTTTTTTTTTAGATAGATATAGATTTCTTTCCTTGGTAATTCATCACCACTTGGTGTTTTTATTATAAAAATTAAGGCTGGGCTCACACTAGAACACGCAGTGGCTCACAGCAGGAGTTTGGTGTGTCCCCATTCACCGTTTCAGGTCCGATTTCAGTCCAAATTTTGGGCTGAATTTGCACCTGAAATGGACCAAAAGATGTACAGGACTCCTGTGCAATTGGCACCAGAGCCGCCGTGGAGATGTGTCACAGAGCCTGTCACAATCTCCTGTTGTGCATAGGTGTGCACCCAGCCTAAAAAGAGTGAACATTTTAAGGAAAAACCTGTTTCCCCTAGCTTTGCAAATAAATAACAAAGAAAAAAACAAATGTCACTTATTCTGTATAGTGCATCCACATGTCTGTTCAGTTTTCCACATATGAATTCAACATATTTCGCCATGTGGCTTCCTCAGGAACATGCATGGACATTTTTCTCTAATAAATAGATACAAATGGGTATATTAATTATATATATATTAATGTATATATTAATTATACACATCTCAAAAAGATATTTGAAAATAATTTGAAGAAGGTACAAATATACATACATAGGTGCATCCAGAAAGTATGACTAAAAACTCTCTGCCGGTGGACTCTGACTCCAATGTTTAGGAGATTCAGAAACCATTCTATACTGAGTGATGTCAAGGCGGACCATTGGGCACCAAAATCCTCGCGGGAAGAAACACCGACCTATGCCTGATAACCCACTGACAGGAGTATTCAATGTGT
Organism: Lithobates clamitans; assembly: GCA_037952925.1. Lineage (NCBI taxonomy): Eukaryota > Metazoa > Chordata > Amphibia > Anura > Ranidae > Lithobates > Lithobates clamitans. The sequence goes on from JBBGZY010000310.1 coordinate 3,489,874, forward strand.
GACAGTGCTGAAAGATGAAAATTGGCCTGGTCTGGAAGGGGGTAAAAGTGCCCAGTAGGCAAGTGGTTAAAATGGCTGCTTGGCATCCACCAAGCCTCGATCTAAATAAACTGCAGCCAAGTATAACTGCACAATTCTCCACCCTGAAGGTACCATATTTGAAGCATTTATTGAGTCTAACATGGAGAACTTGCTTCTTCTCCCCACAGACTGAAGACCACATGGGCATTGCAACATATAGACCACATTAGTGGTTGAACATGTGATGAAAGGTCTGATGGAAAAAGTCTGAGTACTAGTTGAAACAAAAGAGTCAGTTCTTCTGTTCCTACAGCTATTAATGGCACATACCAGGCATTTTCTACATTGATAGTAATCTGTTAGATTTTGGAAAAACAAAATACTTTGCTTAGGGGGATCAAAAAAATTCAGAGCAACCCTGTCTCGTAAAGCGGGGGCACCTGTATATACAACCTGCAGTTTTTAAGGTAAAGATGGCTCCAGTACCTTTAAGTGGATGTAAACCCTCTCCTATACCCAGTGAAGTTAACAGCCTCAGATGATACACAGGGATCAAACAAATCTCCCTACATAAGTTTTACATGCATATCTGCTGTCTTCAGCTTGCTGTATACTTTAGAATTCTTACATCATGTTATAATTTTTACTACCTCATTCAGCAGTGGGAGTGGTGTCTTCTTGGCATACACTGTGTGACAGCTGATTGGAGGAAAGCCCCCCCATCCCTCCACATAGGCAGAAGAATGAAGATACTTTCAGAGCCGTGCTGTGACAAGACAAGCTCTTTGCTAATCTACCCCGACACAAATTTCAGGCTGGTTTTGTCTCCTATCTCAGGGAACTTGTCAGAAGTTACCATGCTGATAACAGAGGAAAGAAACAGCAGAAAGACACAGGACTCTGGGCTGTGGAGAGAGATAAGTAAACACTACAGATATATGTGCCTAGGTCAAATTTCATAAATCGGGCATCCACTTTAACGTTTTTTAGGATGTGCCAATGCCAAATTAAACTCTTAATTGCTCTATGCTGTACAGAATAGGAGGCAATAAACGGTAAAGAAATTTAGCTGTTATTGTTTGCCACATTTATTGGTTTCTCCACCAACAGTAAGTTCCTATCCATATCCTGAAAAGAAGCAGCTATACTGTGAAGTGGGTCCACAGAATCTCCTTTCTCACTAAATCTTTTAGTCAAAACTCCTGCTTGTGTCTTATAAACCTCCACGTTTGTACAGCTGCGTCTGAGGCACATGTATTGGCTTTTTGGAACCGACGATGCGCATTAACCACTTCAGCCCTGGAAGATTTGCCCCCTTAATGACCAAGCCATTTTTTGCGATTCGGCACTGCGTCGTTTTAACTGACAATTACGCAGGTGTGCGACTTTGTACAAAAACAAAACTGATGTCCTTTTTTCCCCACAAATAGAGCTTTCTTTTGGTGGTAATTGATCGCCTCTGCAATTTTAATTTTTTGCACTATAAACAAAAAAAGAGCAACAATTTTACTTTTTTACTTTGTGCTATAATAAATATCCCCCAAATTTTTTTTAAAAAACAAATTTCTTCCTCAGTTTAGGCCAATATGTATACTTCTACATATTTTTTGGGAAAAAAATCGCAATAGGGGTATATTGATTTTTTTTACTAGTAATGGCGGTGATCTGCGATTTCTATCAGGACTGCGACATTGTAGGGGAAAGATCGGACACTTTTGAGACTTTTTTGGGACCATTGACATCAGCTATAAAATGCACTGATTACTGTATATTTTCATGGGAATTTTTCATATAAATTTCTATATGGATTTTTTATATATGAAAGTTTTTAGGTACGAATGTTTATATATATAAATTTAGTATCTGATTATAGAAACAAATTTCTTTGTGTGGTTCTATAAATGTATTTTTTGAAATCTTTTAGAATTTTAAATATTAATATGCACTGTAAAGGGCACTCACATACAGACAGTGGGTCATCAAGGCCCAGGATGCCTGTGTCCTGCCTGGCAGGGGGAAACCCAAGGAACTGCCCAGGCTCTCCGTCTACAGCGGGAGGTACCATGGAGGGTTGCCTTGGAGTAGGGCTTAGACTACCCGTATGTCCCAGCCCAAACCATGGACGTCATTGAGGACTCCCGGGTGGGGAGTGGGAGGGTGACCTGGTTTGGGACTACTTGCACGTGCCCAAGCCGCTGTGGGTGCCAGAGAGTGAGGTCTTAAGGACATTCGGGAAGAGTGGAAGCTTGGCCATGCAATTTACTGAGACAGGGTCCTAGTTGTGAAGGCGGGTCGGCCTACTTGGAGCCACTCAGTTTCTGTCAGAGGAGAGGGGGAGGTTGCCGGATACACGCTTCTATTTGTGAGAGGGACTGCTGAGTTGTGTAGCCCACAAGTAGGAGCGGCCACCAGGACTGCAAGACCAGGGCAGTGCTTGGGTGATTCTTCTCCAAAGAAAAAAAAACTTATGCACAGGACAGTGATTGCCTGCCACCCAGGGTGCCTAATGTTGATTATCATGGACACTAGGGTGTACTGTCCCTGTAACCTTTTTTTCTACCTACTCTTCAGGAAGGGCCCCTCCACCCAGGAGCGAAAGAAAAGGTTTTCATTGCCACCAGCATGTATATCTGGCTGTGCTCTCCAGGAGGTTCACTTAGACCCCTCCTTGGTGAGTGACAGCAGACAGGTAAACACATGCCCCATCTGTAAATTGTGAAGAAAAATGTATTTCTTCTGTAACTGCAGAGAGGATTGGAACCCCTTCTCAGTGGTGAGGTGATATGTACAGTTAGTGTGTATAGTTAAGATGTATGTTTGTCTGTGTCTTCTTTTAGGAACGCCAGGGATGTGACGGCTGTCCATCTTCACCACGGGAACAGATGAAGACCTGTGATAGGCAGAGTATTATTCCTAAAGGGAGCAATGCTCTGGCTTCACTTGTATGTACCTAGCTGCAGGGACCTGTAGTTAGGATGTCTATGCCCAAATTGTACAGTGTAAATATGTGAACAGATTGTGCATATTCTATTTTTATACCTTATTAGTTATTTGTGCATAACCCCATCCAAGTTTCTCCCCTTCCTCCCATCCTACTAATTAATATGGGATGCCTTTACCTAAATTTTATTTTTACACAGCTGGGAACCAGCTGTGATTTGGTGGGGGGGGGGGGGGGCGAATGTAGCACCCTCTACCATAGGTTGGTGCTAGAGTGAGGATTTTGTATGGGAAACTGTCAGTGCAGGTAAATTTGGGCAGGCCTATGCTTCAGGCTAGGCCTGCTTGTTTTGATCTGGGGACCAGGGAGAGGTTAATGCAGCAGTGGGTGTGACCACCTGTGCTTTAGTTCTGAGGCGTCTCCCCTGCTTCCAGGAAGAATGAACTGGAAGAGGGGCAGGGCCTAGGACTGGAGTGGCAGGCAGCTCATGTGAGGAGCTCTGACCAATCCCCAACTGGAATTGGCAGGGGGCAGGCCTCCCATATAAGCTGGGGTAACAGTCCACTGGGGGGGGGGTTGTCAGCTGGGAGACATGGAGAATGGAGTACTAGGCAGCAGCAGGGGCCCCATCCCCATCTGGGGGGGCGAGGCCTAGCGGAGGAGCCCGGGAGAGCTGGGAGAGAGCTTAATCTGTACACGGTAATGGATGAAGTGTTCTGGAACAGAGGGGCTGGAGAAGCAGCCGGAACATATGTCCAGTTAAAACTCTCCATCATGGACTCGGGCCAGAAGGTCAGTGAGTGGACCACAGTGGAGTTCTGGATGAGGCATGCCAGGGGAGCTGGGTGCGAGGCCAGAGAAGAGACTGTGGGGAGAGTGTCAAATTGCTGCGGCCTGAGGGCACAGGATTTACAGGCCAGACTAGCTGGGAGCAGTAGTCTGCCAATCAGCACATGCTACTAAATTAGTAGGCCGCCGGGGAGAGGTACAGCAGACCTCTGGCCTAGTAACATTGTAACCAATTCTAGCCAGCAACTGAGACTGTTCAGAGTGGTCTCTTTTGTCAAAAGAGGACGATGTGACAGGAAGAGTAATGATCTACAGTGGAAGTTTGTGCAGGAGGGTGGAAGTTCTGAGAGCAACAGTCTGCAGGAGATACGCAGAGGAGGAGAAATATATTGCATGGTGTTATGCAGGGGAAGCTCTTATCACGCTCTTATTACGGAAGCTCTTATTACGATATTACGTGTACATCAGTACTTCACAGCTCAACCTTTTGTTCTAATTCTTAAATATGATGTCAAAGCAATTGTTCCATGGGCATCCTATATTTCCTTTCCCCCAATCAAGTTATATTCCCCAATAAATAAATAATAAAAAAAAACATTGCAAAATGACTGTTCATTGTCTCAGAAGGGATAGATGGAGGTCTTGCAGCAGGGTGAGATGGTGGATGTTAGTTACTAGTAGCAACCAAGTGCTACACTTAGTATGAACAACAGAGCAGTCTCCTCTCCCCTGACAGCATGGAGATCTGTCTGTTTACATTGACAGATCTCCGTTCTGTCTCTGTGTGGGGCGATTGCGGGTGCCCGGCGGTCATCGCAGTATAACTGCGATGGCTGGTCAGGAGGTGGTTAAAGTGTGTTAAAACTGCTTCACAAACACCTATTTTTTTTTTTTTTCTAAAGGGAAGTGACATTACAGGAAATAAACAATTTAAGGTGTGGCAGCAGCATGTTTGGCCTTCTGCAGATGATGATAATGTATGAGCAAATTGGCTAAGCAAAGACACATTGATGTCATCCATCTTCAAGCAGCACAAACAGGAAGGGCATAGAAGGAAGCGACTATATATTCCTCCTGCATGATTTTTTAAAACTCATTTTAACATGCCGCAATCACGCTGCAATTGCCTGCCAGCGCATTTGTGGAGCGTTACCATAGACTTAAATAGGAGGCATTGAAAGGCTTCAAATGCCTCCAGACTGGACCTGAGGCTTCAATTTTGAAGTGAAGGGACACGATGCAAAGCTGACGCTTCATGTTTTGATAATATGAACAGTACCGTGTGCTGTCCATAGTATCATTTGCATAGGTGTTTGAGGGGCATTAAAAACGCCCCTCAAACACCTGCTTTCAATTCCAGTGTGAACTTAGCCTTAAAGTTAAGTGTTTTTATCTTTCCAGTATGTGCTTGTTGTTTACAAAATGTTTAAATAATATAGACAAAGGAGCTGTTAAATGACTGGTGTCAGTACTCACATAGTGTGTGTAGTCTCAAGTAACCAAATTATACTACATAAAAATTCTCATCCAACCGCTTCAGACTTACAATTAGCACTACGGTGAGAGCATATAGAGATATATCTCACTCTGGTCGTGTTGTCAGTTCACTTTATATCAAGCAAGTTGTTAGTGGGATAGTAAGTCTGTCGAGGTCCTGACGATGTAGCTGAAACAAATTACGCCCATCAGCGAAACACGTTGACGTCACAACGCTTGTGAAGTCATCTGCAGCCACGTCATCTGCAGCCACACCTACCCCCAGAAGTTCAGCTAGCTGGTTATGGAGCTGTGATAGCAATGACAGCAAGCAGAAGAAACACAGCCAGGAAAGAAGAGCTTCATTCAGGCGACTCCAGTGAGTAATGACCTTGGCAGTCCAATAGTATCACTATGAGCCGTAATGGTGAACTTACCATCTCACTCACAACTTGTTTTATATGAAGTGAACTCACAGCATGACCAGTGTGAAATACAGTCAGGTCCATAAATATTGGGAAATCAAAACAATTCTAATCTTTTGGGCTCTATACACCACCACAATTGATTTGAAATTAAATGAACAAGATGTGCTTTAAGGTCTGGTAACACTGTACTGGTGTGCTTGTGATTAGGGACACTGTGACTGAATTCAACAGTCGGGTGACAATGTACTGGTGTGGCTAGCAATCAAGGACACTGACTGGCTGCACAGGTCTGGTAACACGGTACTTGTGGTGGCAATTAGGGACACTGTGGCTAGATGCACTAGTTTGGTGACAATGCACTGGTGTGGTGACGATCGGGGACACTGTGGCTGGCTGCAATTGTTCTATTGTACTGACAATCAGGGAGAAAAAGGGATGCTGTGGTGACTGGGTCACTTTAACCACTTGCCGACTGCGCTATATATTCGAATGACGGCTACAGCACAGATGGCTAGTTCTGGGAGGCCGTCATATGAGGGCCTCCCATGATCGCGCCCGCCGCACGCCCACTGCGGGGCATGGGCAGCGTGTCTGTCATCACAGTGTCCTCCAGACACTGCTGATCACAGATTGAGGTAAAGAGCCAATCAGTGGTTCCCTACCATGTGATCAGCTGTGTCCAATCACAGCTGATTACAGATGTAAACAGAAGCCAGTTATCGCCACTCCTTTCCTCATGCTGACAGCGTGAGGAGAGGAGAGGAGAGCTGATAACAGGCTTTTGTAAAAGGGACATTTACACTGATCAGTGCAGTCTCAACAGTGCCCATCAGTGCTGCCAATCAGTGCCCACTAGTGGTGCCAATCAATGCCCATTAGTGCTGCCAATCAGTGCCCACCAGTGCCTCCTCATCAGTGTCACTTATCAGTGTCACCTACCAGTGCTCATCAGTGCCATCTCTTAGTGCCTATCAGTGCTCATCTGTGCCCATCAGTGTCGCCTATCAGTGCAGCCTCATCAGTGCCTCCTCATCATTGCCCACCAGTGCCGCCTCATCAGTGCCCATCAATGCCCATCAGTGTTGCCTCATCAGTGCCTAGGGTTGCCACCTGTCCGGGATTCACCCGGACAATTCGGGTTTGGAATCATGCGTCCGGGTTTCAGACTGCCTGAAACCCGGACACATTATTCAGACTGGACTATAGCAGGTTTGTTGGCTGTTGGCTAAGCTGAGATTGTCTTTTACACTCTTTTTCACACTGCCCAAAGCCAGCACTAACAATACTAACAATTTCCCCACCCCCCTACCCCCCACACTGACAGGAGAGAAAAGAGGGCTCGATCTGCACCTCTTTCTCCCACCCCTACCCCTCTGTGTCTGCCCACACTCCAATCCCCGGCACTGTGCCTCAGAAAAGGATAGTGGGGGTCGGAAATTGGAAGTCTAGCAGCCTCAGATGCATTTGAATGAGAGGTACTGACTGCCAAGGGGTGAGTGAGATCACCATCCACCCCTGTCTGTGACTGAAGTCTCCCCCTTCTATCTCCTGCCTCTAAGTGAGTACACTAAGGTAAATCAGGGTTCTCAGAGCACCCCTTACATCAGAATTCCCCTTTCCACCAGAGGCCACAGTGTTCCCGCTTACAGCAGAGTCTTCTCCGTACATCAGAGTGCTCTGTGTTTCCACTTAAATCAGGGTTCCCAGAGCATCCCTTATGTTAGAGTCCCCAGAGTTCTCCCTTACATCAGAGTCTGCAGAGTCCCCCTTTACATTAAAAGGGAACTCTGCGAGTTCTGATGTAAAAGGGGAACTCTGTGGACTCTGATGTAAAGGGGGACTCTTGTTATTAACGCCATATGATTAGAAATGTTATTTAATAGCAAAATATATGTATAGTTTATACTATTAAAAAAACAATTGCTGTGCGCCGCTAAAGTGTTCAGGTTTGATTTGAAGAAAAGCTGGCAACCCTATCAGTGCCGCCTCATCAGTGCAGCCTATTGCCCCGTACACACGGTCGGATTTTCCGATGGAAAATGTCCGATCGGAGCGTGTTGTCGGAAATTCCGACCGTGTGTGGGCTCCATCGGACATTTTCCATCGGATTTTCCGACACACAAAGTTGGAGAGCAGGAGATAAAATTTTCCGACAACAAAATCCGTTGTTGGAAATTCCGATCGTGTGTACACAAATCTGACGGACAAAGTGCCACGCATGCTCAGAATAAATAAAGAGATGAAAACTATTGGCCACTGCCCCGTTTATAGTCCCGACGTACGTGTTTTACGTCACCGCGTTTAGAACGATCGGATTTTCCGACAACTTTGTGTGACCGTGTGTATGCAAGACATGTTTGAGCCAACATCCGTCGGAAAAAATCCTAGAATTTTGTTGTCGGAATGTCCGAACAAAGTCCGACCATGTGTACGCCCTATTTCAGTGTCCATCAGTGCATCCTCATCAGCACACATCAGTGCATGCACATCAGTGGAGGATACAAATTACCTGTTTGCAAAATTTTATAACAAATTATGAAAAAGTTTTATTATCATTTTATTTTTTTTCAGTTTCTATTCATTTATTTAGCAAAAAATAAAAAACCTAGTGGTAATTAAATACCACCAAATAAAAGCTCTATTTTTAAAAATAAAAAATAAAAATTTTGTTTGGGTATGCGTGACCGCGCAATTGTCGTTCAAATCGCTACAACACTGAAAGCTGAAAATTGGCCTGGGCAGGAAGGGGGTGAAAGTAGGCAAGTGGTTAAACGGCTCAGCGATCTACAAAACATTAAAACTTCAATAATTCTAAGTTCTCCCACTCTGGATCAACTGTTAAGTCTGTTCTGTCAAATGTATTCAGTTTCCAGACTTTTTTTTTTTTGTTGGCAAGAAGGGGAATAGAAGCTGAGCCAACCAGGATTTGCTGAGAATCAGGTGCCAGTCTCTGTAAAAATTAGTTCATATTTGGGGTTTATTATTGCATTAAGTAGTGAGAAAAGTGTCAGCACTGATACATTTGATTCTGTGCTTCTGCTGGGCTGGCAGATTAGGTTAATGCTAGATCAGACTGTGAGATTTCTTGTTCGCATACCAACTAGATTCCAGGGACACATCGCACTTTTCTGAAAATGTGTTCAACTAGATGTTAGACTGTGAGCAGCAATGACGAGTGAAAGCCTGATGATTCATGCTACAAATTAATAAAGGCCAGGTATAAAATATTGTTTTCATGTCATTCAGAATGTGTTTTAGTTTTGCAGAAGATTAAAAAGCAAAGTCACTATGATATTTTTGTTTTGTATATGCGAGGCCACAGCATAGAGTGTGCTCATTTATCAAAATGAAGACACATGGACCTGGCAAAAGTGAATAATAGAGAGGATGGGTCAATGCTGATGATTCATTCAGTTGTGTGTGTAAATTTCAGCCTGGGTTGTTGATTTCTTCAAACTAAGTTTTTTTTTTTTTATCAAAGAAGCAATCAGAGAGCTTGGTAAATGTGAAAAGGGATCTAATGCTCCACCTGCTGGTTCAAAAGCAGAATGAAAAATATTAATATGCATTTTTTTCCCAGCATCTGGCATTCCCTCATTACTCATAAGCCTTTACCTGCACTTAACGTGCTCCAAACTCTATAAGCTCCTCCATGTTGCACAGTATGCCCCCTCACCTCGGACAAGACATTTTGCACACTTTCTCATGGTAATGATGATAAAGTGAGCGTTCAAATATGACTAGTTAGGTTTATGGTATTCTTCTATACAGGTTTGTTGTGCTTTCCCTTGGTATGACTAATAAAGTCCTATATGTCATCCACAAAAGAAGTCTAGTTGTATTCACATAAGGGATAACTTAGAATAGGAAAGCTGCGCTGCAAAACTTTTAATCAATCAATCAAATCAAAACAAGCAAAATATAAAAAAGTCCATATTAAATTACTTCAGCTTCTTGATGTCACCACAGTGTAATCCAACACAGGACAAGAGAGTGCCCAACCACCGTAGTGTAAATCTGCTTACCAGATGGCAAGCATAAAGGGCAGGTGGCTATAAACCAGCAAAGGCCTTGAGCTTGCAGATGTCAGCACCGGTATCAGCAGACTGGACCGTGCAGATCGCTCCCTCTCTCCTACTATGGAGTCTGTCTTTGCTCAGGTGGATAATGCCCCAGAAGAAAGAAGAATCTATGATGAAATTGGTATGCGTTAAAAAAGATGCCGGCCGGCACAAACAAACGGAGCCCGTCCTCCTGGTACGATCGCGTGGTGTTGTCACTACGTGCCTTCCTCCTTTTCTCATACGTGACGTTATCAATGGGGGCATTCACAACCTTTCTTACCCATGTTACTACACCACTCTAAAGATATAAAAGTACATATAAACGATTCTTGAGGTGCAAATTTGGTACAAACTCCTGAAGGGAATAGAGTGAAAAAAATAATGCATGGCGTTGATTTCTCCAAAGGCAAATTGGCTGTTCACTTTGCAATGGGAGTTGCAGTTTGCAGGTGAATTGTCCCCTGAAATTTCACTTTGCTCTGAGGAAAACTCCTTTGCAAGTTTCCCTTGCAAAGTGAACAGTCTGTTTGACTTTACCATATCAACCTTATGTCTCTTGCTATGACAACGTGCTCTTTAATAGATCTCCAAATCTCCTTTATCTTTGACAAGGATTCAAGCATCGTGGTTTTTAGGTAACAAGCAGGTCAACCAACTGTCAAATGTGGACCTTTTACTAATTTGCACAAATAAATTCCTGACATTACAATATACGAAATTGCATACTTATCTCCACCATTTGTCATTAAAAAAAGTTATCCTTAATCTCCAGTCCACAGACTTTGCCTAGGCAGAGATGATGTCATCAGTCTACTGCAGAAAGGAAGAAGCATTTCCTCATCTTCTCGCCCCATTAATCAAACTGCCAAACATGGTAACTTTGTAGCAAGTCACAAGGTGAGAGGTAGGGTTGCCACTTCTTCTTCAAGCCAAACCCGAACACTTTAGTGGCGCACGGCAATTTTTTTGTAGTACACGCTATAGGATTATAAGAGACCTGGGACACATTTGAGTTACCCTAGGAGAGTAGTAATGAGGCGCGCATAGCACACTGCAGTGAACAGTGGCTGTGGCCAAATTGTGTTAATAGTGGAAAGGGAGGGACTTAAAGGGGCACGGTTAAATAAAACAAAATCATTTGTGTGCCCATAAAATATGATTTGATTAATAAAAGAAATGTCACAGTTAAAATATGAACCTAGCCTACATTAAAAGTGGACACTGTCAGTCAGGTGGGCAGGAGACGGTGTCAACAAAGTGGCACTGTGCATTCTGCATCCATTTTAAGCACCTTTTAATTACCAAAAGAAAATTAAAAAAAAATAAAAGCAATCCACAGGCACCCCACGAATAGAGAAGATATCAGATAAAGGCTACTAAGTCAGCACAGGGCAATTTAGTAATTATGCCAGGATGGGACTGCAGGGGGATCTAGACAGCGATCTTCAATCAGCACTGCAGCCATGTCCCTGGAAAGCCCAGCATGACAAGTCCCACACTGGAGAGTAAGGCTGCTTTCACACTGGGGCATCGTTTTTCCCGAGGTTTTCGGCCGATAGCGGGGCACTTTGAACCCCCGCTAGCGGCCGAAAAAGGTTTAAAATGACCTGCGGTTCGGCGGCACTGCCCATTCATTTCAATGGGTAGGAGTGGTTTGTATACACCGCTCCAAAGATGCTGCTTGCAGGAGTTTTTTTTAACTTCCTGCCAGCACATCACCTCAGTGTGAAAGGACTCGGGCTTTCACACTGAGACTGCAGGGGAGCCGTTTTTCAGGCGCTTTACAGGCGCTATTTTTAGCCCAAAAGCGTCTGAAAAACACCTCAGTGTGAAAGGGGTCAAACTAAAGACTTAATGGGAGGAAAGGAAGGGCCCTCAGCTCTGCACTTACCCAGTTGTTGGTGTCCCCTGCTTGCACGGCAGACTCTGTATCTGTGCCACCCACACTCTGGACAGGTCACATGCTCAGCTTGCAGAGGGGAAGAGCCCGGGGCTGTGTGTCTGCACGGAGTAGGCACTGGCACGTTTCACTCCTCTCACAGCCGCCCTTCAATGTTTTACACGGCACCGCACCGCAAAACTTACACAGCGCCGGAGACTCGGCCAGAGCACCGGACAGTGCAGGCAGGGAAGGGAGACACCTGCACGGAAAACCCATTACAGAGTCATAATAGGAGACTCCTCAGCTGGGTCTGACACTGTCTGGGGTTCAGGCAGACTGAATCCTGGACACGTGATTCAAAACCCGTACTGTCCAGGTGAATCCCGGACGGGTGGCAACCCTAGTGAGAGGGTCCTTTCACACGGTCGATCTGCCCGGCGGACTCCGCTTTGCTCAGCGGGGGATCCATCTGCTGATCCCTGCTGAGCAGACAGATGGCAGGTCCGTTTCCGCTCACTGTGCAGAGAATGGACCTGTCAGAGCCCCGCTCTCCTCTATGGGGACATCGGATGAAAATGGACCGCCTGTCCGTATTCATCCAATCCCATCCAATCCGCCAGATTGATGGAAAATAGGGTCTCCATCAGTCCCACGGCTGCTGCAAATGTAGGCCAGTGTACGTGAAGCCTTAGGGTTCCAGTTATTGGATTGTTATTCCCACTTTTTGAGAAATTAAGTTAAGCTACTCTAAAGGTATGGACAGCACCATTTGAAACAGCACAGTCTAAGCCCGGCACAGTATTCTGAGAGAAAATTGTGAACGTAAAATTATAGATGATGCTAATCAGGGCTGGTGCAAGGATTTTTGAAACCCTAGGTAAAATCTCATTTTGCCGTCCCCATTGGCTCCACCTCTAACTCTACCCCGTTGCCCTGCCCATGTGACAGGAGGCGGCGCTATACAGGAAGCATCGGCTGTGCTTCCTCTAGCGCTGGCTCCAGTGCTGCGCCTCGAATTACACTACCTGTCGGACGGAGCAGTTGCCTGAGACGAAGTTAGTTACATGCTGCAGCCTGCAGAGCATGCAGACGCGGAGGGAAACCAGTGGCCAGGCGCCCCTAGGCAGCAGTGTGCCCTAGGTGGCTGCTTAGTTTGCCTAGTGGTAGCATCGGCCCTGATGCTAATTGAACCACAATGAAGATCTACAGAACTGTATATGTTGTTATATTAAGTAAACAGCACTACTGGTTAAGATACATTGGCTGGTCTGGAATTATTTGTGGAAATTAGTGTATCCACAGTGTATTAAAAAACTGGAGATTGAAGAGCACCATTTTAAATTAACACTTAAAGCTATGGAACTAAGTGTGCAGTACAAATAACCTTTAAGGTTATGAAGTAAGGAGTGACAAGAAGGAACAGCAGCCAGCTCAGGAGATGGAGTGGTAGTTGTCGGTGATGGAGGATGATTGGACGCCTATCAGGCTTCCAATCATAGCAGGGGATGGGAAGAGAGGACAGGAGAAGACATCGAGGAGCATCGAGGAACTGTCCCACTGAGACAGGGTAAGTGCAGATGGCGGGTGGGGGGGGGGGGCACACTGATATTTGATTTGATATGGAACAGTGGGAGCATTTGATGGGGCATAGTGAGAGCATTTGATGGGGCACAGTGGGAGCATTTGATGGCACAGTCTGAGCATTTGATATGGCACAGTGGCTGCGTTTGATGGCACAATGTCTGCATTTGATGGCACAGTGGCTGTGTTTGATGGTACAGTGGCGGCAATTGATGGGCACAGTGGCTACGTTTGATGGCACCGTGGCTGCGTTTGATGGTACAGTGGCGGCAATTGATGGGCAGAGTGGCTGCGTTTTTTTGGCACAGTGGCTGCGTTTGATGGTACAGTGGCGGCAATTGATGGACACAGTGGCTGCATTTGATGGACACAGTGGCTGCGTTTGATGGCACAGTGGCTCCATTTGATGGCACAGTGGCGGTAATTGATTGGCACAGTGGCTGCGTTTGATGGTACAGTGGTCGCAATTGATGGGCACAGTGGCTGCGTTTGATGGCACAGTGGTTACGTTTGATGGTACAGTGAGGCTACAATTGATAGGTTTTTTTTTCAGAATTTTTCAGTTTGTTTGCGCCCCCCCCCCCAAAAAAAATTTTGAACACCAGCCGCCACTGTGTCAGATTATAAGTCCACTTTAAAGAGGAAGTAAACCCTCTCTAAAAAAAAAAAAAAACACCCTGCAGGACAAAGGCATAAAGAGCTAGTATGCATAGCATCCTAGCTCATTATGAATTACTTACCTGAGATCGAAGCCCCCGAAGCGACCCTCGTTCACCTCCTCCGTCGCCGCCATTATACCCGGAGTGACTTCCAGCTATCGCTGCTCCGGTGCTGTGACTGGCCGGAGCAGCGATGACATCACTCCGGCGCATGCTCGCGGGAGCTGTCAGTGACGGCATGATCGCCTTCACTAATGACACGCTCAGTGCGCCTGTGCCGTTGTCTACAGTGCGCATGCGCCATAGACATCGGTGCCCGTTTTTAGGAAGATATCTCCTTTAGGAGATATTTCTTGCACCTACAGGTAAGCCTTAATCTAGGCTTACCTGTAGGTTAAAGTGGTCTGTAAGGGTTTACAACCAATTTAATACCTCACAAAGGGGCTTTTACAAAACTGCAACTGTTTATCACTTTGTTTTACTTTTCCATCAGTTGAGTTGAAATATAAAGTGCAGTTTCCTCTGAATTGAGAAGTGTTGACATAACATTATTGGCCAAGCAGAATGCAATGTTAGAGCACAGCCATAACAACATATTACCGAGTAACTTATCGATAGCCTTAGCATTATTTAAGAGCTGAGGGACCCAAGTCCATAGCTGAGTAACATAAATATATACATACTTAGAAGAATAAAACTTTCTGCTGTTGACAGAGCAGGCTGACTCAGTCCCCTGCGGGAATGTACAGGATAACAGGGCATTAAATATTTACCATCCATTACACGTACATCAATTATGAAGAATCTAGACTTTAAAATGTGCATTAGGTACATTACCTGCACTGTAAGTAGCTTCACAAAAACAACACAGGGGGACGGACTGGGAGGTGTGGGTTTAAAATCATTTTATAAATGTTGCAGTTCTATTTTTTATTTTTTTTTCATTTTCTTAAAGCTGAGCCCGTGTGTCGCAAAAAAAATGTAAAAATGTAAAAATGTAAAAATTCATTGCCCAGGGAATGTGAAAATAAAAAATTCTGCGTAGGCTGTGATACTCACTTCTTCATTGCTATCCCCTGCAGATTCAACTATGCTGGGATACAGTACTGGTCTTCTTTTGGATTAGTTGACACCAGTGCAGGGAGCTGTGGTGATGCACACTTTAGGGAGCGGGTCCATGACACCCTGCATGCACTATTTGTGCTCAGTCTTTCGTGTTAAAAGACACCGTTAGGCATATAGAGAGGCCCGTAGTATGCCCCAAAAGTAATAAACGAAGGGCCGGCATGACAGGGGTTAATGGGGCTTGAGACTGGGAGTAATGGTAAGAGGGGAGAGGAGTACATGGTTAGGTTTTTGTTAGGGCGTTTCTAAATGGTTTAGGAGCTATGGGTGGAGCACTGGGGGGAAGTGAGCTGGAGAGGAAAGGGGTGTGGTTATTTAGTTGCAGGGGAAATGCTGGAGAATCAGCTTCCCATCCTCCCTCCCTACAATTTTTGGGGAATTTGTCGTGTTGTGGCGGGGTGCAAGGTCCTTTTAGGTCATATGGGCACTTAAAAGGTATGGTGTAGGCACCCGTCTGAGGTACGGCTCCCAGTTGGTAGGGACCCATATGAGGTACGGCTCCCAGTTGGTAGGCACCCGTATGAGGTACGGCTCCCAGTTGGTAGGGATTGTATGAGGTACGGCTCCCAGTTGGTAGGGACCCATCTGAGGTACGGCCCCCAGTTGGTAGGGACCCGTCTGAGGTACGGCTCCCAGTTGGTAGGGACCCGTCTGAGGTACGGCTCCCAGTTGGTATGGGTACCTGCTAGTTGTCTCCGAGTAGGGGGTTTCGTGACTGGAGGCCTGATAAGACTAGCAGGTATGGTTATGACTTTGGGTTACATTATCTTTAATAAAGATATATGTTATGTTTTGTAAGGTTATTGACATGTTAATTATTGGTATTTATATTTGGTTAATAAAAGGGCTGCTATGGCCAATTTACTCCAGTTCTGCGTGGTGTGGTCATTAAAATGGATAGAGGGTGGGGTTATTGGTATAGCAGGTAACAAGCCATGGTTAATACCATAGTCAAGACCCTGTGAGACCAAGGACATTTTGTGGTGAAAAAAAAAATGGTACTGCAGGGCACAGAGCCAGAAAGGAGGTAAACATTGCAGCTGGAAGTTTTACAAATAAAATGAAAATGCACAGAGATGGGGTTTAAAGCAGAACTCCGGGATCGTCAAAAAATCCCCTATTAGTATACCCTCCCCACACAAAACACTAAACAGTTATTACATTTGTGAAATTCCTTACCATTGAAGAAAAAAGTCTAATTTCGTTTTCAGGAAGTCCTCTCTGTAATTCAAAAAATGCATCATGTATTCTGCCAAGGAGGAGCTGTTAGAACAGGGATTACATCATATCCTCTCCTCTCTCTTACACTATAATCAAACTACATTTCCCATAATGCTTCAGGAATTGGAGAGAATGTGGGAGGGTACACTAGGCCTGAACATGTTAAATGTGAACTCGCCCACTTCAACATAAATCACACCCCTCATTCTGCAGCCAGCCAGCTATACTACTCAGTAATACACAGCAGGATAGGTAGGTTACAGCCTTATAAATGCAAAAAATGTTTGTGCTCTCCCCTCCAGCCACAGAAGGAGATAAACATATTGCCCTTACTTGCTTTATGTAATCATTACTGAACCGTACACACATGCCCATAATGATATATTATATACACTGTACTCTGTTGTAATTCAGTATTATAAATATTCCTCCTCCTGCTGCAGCTTTGAGATCTTTCTAACAGAAAACAGTGCTTGTATAGTGTATGTGAGAACATCCCCAGCCGGACCACAGAGAGAGCCAGGCCATGCTGCTTTAATAGTAAAGTAAAGTAAATGTCGGTATGAGAAAAAAATAAAAAGTGCAGTGCTAACTTACTAATCAATAACACAATAATGGTGGAACCCTCTAATGTATGGAAATCTCAATAAACTTCAGTGCGGTCTCATTAGAGCCCATAAGTGCGGTCCCATCTGTGCCCACAAGTGCAGTCCTATCTATGCCCATAAGTGCGGTCTCATCTATGTCCATAAGTGCGGTCTCATCTGTGCCCATAAGTGCGCTCTCATCAGAGCCCATAAGTGCAGTCCCATCTGTGCCCATAAGTGCGGTCTCATCAGAGCCCATAAGTGAGGTCTCATCAGAGCCCATAAGTGTGGTCCCATCTGTGCCCATAAGTGTGGTCTCATCTATGCCCATAAGTGCGGTCTCATCTATGCCAATAAGTGCGGTCTCATCTGTGCCCATAGGTGCGGTCCTATCTATGCCCATAAGTGCAGTCTCATCTGCGCCCATAAGTGCAGTCTCATCAGAGCCCATAAGTGCGGTCCCATCTGTGCCCATAAGTGCGGTCCTATCTATGCCCATAAGTGCGTCTCATCTGTGCCCATAAGTGCGGTCCCATTTATGCCCATAAGTGCGGTCCTATCTATGCCCATATGTGCGTTCCTATCTATGCTCATAAGTGCAGAGCAGGGGATCATTACTAGTTAGCAGCCAGATGACAGAGCGGAGATCTTGGGCTGTGCCAGATCTTGTATCTTGTGTTTGAAACACCGTAATGTCCTGCCTCCTGGGCCGGCATTGTGGTTGACGGCACACTGGTCCAATGTCTGCCCAGGAAGGGAGCTGTATGGTGAGCGGTGTTTCAAATACAAGATACAAGATCTGTCACCGCCTGAGATCTCCGCTCTGTCATCCGGCTGATGTTTAGTAACGATCCCCGCTCTGTAGTGAGAGATCCCGGGCATGTGGCAACGGCGGCGGGGGGGGATCGGATTGGGGCTGGTGACTGGCGTGCTGGCAGGGAGCAGAGGAGGAGGGAGGAGGAGAGGAAACCACTTCTATGGGCGGTACAGACCAGAGACTGTGAGACCCCTCCGTCCCACTACCGCAAGCGGGGACAGAAGTAGAAGTCCCTGCTTGCTTTTAGAGAACTACAAGTGGGAAGTGACAAGACTGCTGGCTGGGAGTAAAGAAGGAATAGCAGCAAGCGGTCTTACAAACAGGATATCACTGGGCAGTAATGGTTTTTCAGCAACATCAGCAGGCTACGACAGAGGAACTACAGAGCTTAGAAGAACATGGATGGCATAGTTGGTAAAGGTAGGAGATCAGCAACAATGATATGGAAAAAAGTTTTTCCCCAGAGTTCTGCTTTAAGGATACATTTGGGATACCTTGTAGGATTTCTTTCCACAGTTCAGAATCCACTTGTCCAGGTGTCTCGCCCATACTTGTCTAGGCTTGCATGAGTATGCAAATTTTGGCCAGAAGCAGAGAGCAGCATTGAGGCACTGGGGGTTATTTAGGAAAGGCAAATCCACTTTGCACTTGAATTGCAGTCGCTCTAAATCTAAGGGGTAGATCTGAAATTAGTGGAAGCTCTGCTGATTTTATCATCCAATCACGTGCAAGCTAAAATGCTGTTTTTTATTTCCTTGCATGTCCCCCTCGGATCTACAATGACTTTACTTCCAAGTGCACATTCAGTGCACTTTCAAGTGCACTTGCAGTGCAAAGTGGATTTTCCTTTAGTAAATAACCCCCACTAAGTCTTTCATTATAAGTCTGTTTTAGAAAGGTTGATAGTGGAGCATAATCCAATGTCAAAGAGAAGTAAGCATGATGTGTTTTTCATCTGCTGCATTACCTTTCATCTGCATCTTTCCTTGGCCAACCATTGCTTCTACGGTCCACAATGTTGCCCAATCAATGGTATCCTCAGTGCTGAGAAATGCAGGCATATTCTTATCCATCATGCCATACCATCAGGGAGTAGTGTGATTGGCCCCAAATCTATTCTGTAGCAGGGCAATGGCCCCAAACATACATTCAATGTCATTAAGAACTATCTTCGGTGTAAAGAAGAACAAGGAGTCCTGGAAGTGATGTTTTGGACTCCACAGAGCTCTGATCTCAACATCATCGAGTCTGTGATTGTTGTGATTAGTCATAGATATCACAAGCTACAGGATCGCTGTGATTAGCCCTGGCACCATGTGATCACAGTGACTAATCACAGAACTCACACAATAGTAATGAAATAAATGTTTACTACTGTAATGTGATTGGTCACAGCGATCACATGGTACCAGGGCTGCTCATAGCGGGCCTGGTACAGTATTCGGTGGTGTCCAATGGTCACAGTGGGACACAGATCCCATCACTGCATGCTCAAGTGAGTGCACATGAGCAGGTGATACGGGAAGACGTACGGATATGTCCACCTGCATGGGAGCTGCCCCCATCTGACCGTTTATGTGCTACGGCTGGATGGAAAGCAGTTAAGAGAGGTGACCCACTCAAGAGACTGGACTCCATGTTGAAGAGATTCCTTACCCACAGGCTTGAGAAAGTTGGGACAGCAGATTGAGTTTGGGAAACTGGGAGAGCTGAAGTGACTAGGCGAATCCAGGAGATGGAGAGAGTTTGTGGGGGTTATTTACTAAAGGCAAATCCACTTTGCACTACAAGTACACTGCAAGTGCACTTGAAAGTGCACTGAAAGTGCACTTGGAAGTAAAGTCGCTGTAGATCCGAGGGGGACATGCAAGGAAAATAAAAAACAGCATTTTAGCTTGCACATGATTGGATGATAAAATCAGTAGAGCTTCCCCTCATTTCAGAGCTACCCCTTAGATTTAGAGCGACTGCACTTCCAAGTGCACTTTCAGTGCACTTTCAAGTCCACTTGCAGTGCAAAGTGGATTTGCCTTTCGTAAATAACCCCCTGTGAGTCTCAGAAGAGTGAGAGAGAGACTGGGGTGTCAGGAGAACACCTGCCAAGGGGCCAGAAGTGGGCCCCTACTGGCTGAGAGATTGTGCTTGGATGGCATGCTGCAATTGTAAGTACACACACACACACACATCATTAGAAACAATATAAAACAAGTCATGAGAAATGGTTTGTAGCAAGAGATATACAAATAAACCGCCCCTGAATCTCTCTTACTCCACTGCGCCAAAGAAAAGTGCAAAGCTATATAAAAGATGTGTAAATGAATACAAAATGTGTGTAAATGCACAGTGTACAGTGAAAAAAGCTGCCACTTAAATAAATGCATAAACTGATCAGAATCCCAAAACTATACCTCTCACACGTGTACAGATAGAGATAGCGGCGCTAATATAAATTGTGTAAAATAATGGGTCAGAGCAGCATAATGCCTATGACCCTCAACTTATGCATAAAAATATTAATAATAACAGTGTCATGAAAAATATTAATTTTATCATGAAAAGAAATTTCTTTAACACCCAGTGAAAAGTGTCACTATAAATAATAAATTACAAGAAATGAATGATCAAGTTCAACAGTTGTTTTTCAACCTTCTTGTGTGAAAAATCTTCTACTCTTCCACCACACCACCGTGATAGTGACACCACTCCCTCTGAAGAGCGCACTCACCAGATTGTATAGCCTCCCACTCTCGTGTTCGGCAAAACAGCAATTGAACCACACCTGGGTTGCATGTGATGAACCGAGACTCCAATCAAGCCAGCTCCATATGTGAAAAAATGAATAAAGTGCTCCACATAGCGTGATACCATTTTGACAGATTATTTTCACACAAGAAGATTGAAAAACAACTGTTGAACTTGATCATTCATTTCTTGTAATTTATTATTTATAGTGACACTTTTCACTGGGTGTTAAAGAAATTTCTTTTCATGATAAAATTAATATTTTTCATGACACTATTATTATTACCGTAATAGTTTTATGCATAAGTAGAGGGTCATAGGCATTATGCTGCTCTGACCCATTATTTTACACAATTTATATTAGCGCCGCTATCTCTATCTGTACACGTGTGAGAGGTATAGTTTTGGGATTCTGATCAAGTCATGAGAAATTTTAATACATAAGGACAACATTATGTACTTTATCATGGCTGCATACGATCAGTATGGTTACAACTCACTTTGTACATTTTTATAAATTTTCCTTTATACATCATTTTGCATTTATCTTGTACAGTATATCACTTTGATCTGCTCAGTTCTTTTCAGTGACCTTTTTTTGTGTTTGGATAGGAAAGCAGTTTTTTATCTTTCGCTCGGCAAAGCCTTTTCTGACCTTATAGTACGCCAATATTTGCTCATTTGAATACATTTTCCACCAATGAATATTTAATTAAGCGGTTAGCAGCAATCTGCAAAGATGCAGCCAGCTTCGCAAACAACAACTTCCACTATCGCCTGGCCAAAACAAAGAGTGAAATCGGCGGGTTTCTGGAAAGATCAGAATGGATTAAATTAAAAGGATAATTTTAACTCCCATTGAACGCAGCTCTCCGGTTGATAGTTTTGTCAGACTAAATTTGAATCTATTATTCTATTTAAACCAGCTGTTTACAAAGTCTCATTAAAAAAAAAAAAAAAAAGCAGATTTAGGAGGGAGAAATAAATTAGAGTCTGCCAGGCAAAAATGTAAGTATCATTTTATGTTATTATACAATAGTAATACTTGCTTTAAAAGATACATGTACAGTACGTTCAGTAAGTCATTGATTGGATTTTGGCTCTGCAGCCTGTCCTAGTAATGCAGCAGGGAGGAATACTTGCTCTGATGATAATCGTGGGTTTCATACATACAGGCCTGTAATTTCTCAGACAAGTTTAAATTAATTGAAATATGTGAACCCAGCGCTGTCCAAAAAAATCCTGTGCAGAACTACATATTATTGCTTCGTACAGAATATGTTAAAATCTTCTACATAAATGAAGTAATGAATCAATACATCAAAAATGTAATAAAGTTCATATAGTGCAACATATTTGGTGCCAACCATTGAATAAGTGGACAATCGTGGGCAATCAACGTTAAAGCCATTATTAAGAAATTGCAACAGCGTCTATATTTTTTGCAATTCCTTAGGAAGAATGGCTTGGGAAGGAAGGCACTAGAGACCTTCTATCGCTCTGCCATTGAGAGTACATTAACGTATTATATTCTAGTTTGGTATCCTAATTGTACGCAGGCAGATAAAAATGCTCTAAAGAGAGTGGTTCGAACAGCACAGAAAGTTGTAGGGTGTGAACTTGTTTCTCGAAATATATGAGACTCGTTGCCTTTGTAGAGCAGGAAAAATAGTGAAAGACCAGAATCATCCTGGTTGTCATTTCTTTGAATTATTGCCATCTGGGAGATGTTTTAGGGTGATTAAAACTAGGACAAATAGATTTAAAGAGAGCTTCTATCCCAGGGCTATTAAGGCTATCAACGCAGAAATGAAATGAAAGAGGTTACGTGGGGGATTATTTACTAAAGGCAAATCCACTTTGCACTACAAGTGAAATTGAAATTGCACTGAAAGTGCACTTTTAAGTGCAGTCGCTGTAGATTCGACGGGGACATGCAAGGAAAATAAAAAAAAACAGCATTTTAGCTTGCACATGATTGAATGATAAAATCAGCAGAGCTTCCCCTCATTTCAGATCTACCCCTCAGATTTACAGCGACTGCACTTCTAAGTGCACTTTCAGTGCAATTTCAAGTGCACTTTGGACTTGTAGTTTGCGCTTGTAGTGCAAAGTGGATTTGCCTTTCGTAAATAACCCCCATAGTCTTATTTTATTGTCTTATTTCGTTTTTTTAATATGAGGACACTTTTTATACTTTATAATACGGGGACACTTTTATATATAGATTTTTTTGGTATAATTAAATCCTGTGTGGTGAATGCATGGTTGATAATTGTGATGTATGAATAATGTGTGGAGTAGAAATGTAATTTTATTGTGAATTTGTTTTCTACAATGACAATAAATCTTATCTCATCTTATCTAATAAGTCTTTTAGCCTAAGTTCACATTGATGTGATTTGGCATGCGAACTTGCCAAAAGTAGTTTCTGTACTACTTTTGGTAACCTCGGGTGCGATTTCAATAGACATCTGTGCAGGAACCCGCACAGATGTCTCTGAAATCGCCCCCGAAGTCGGACTGACATGCGGTTCAGTTCAGCTGAACTCGCACGATTTCAATCCTGCAGCAGTGTGAACCTAGGCTTAAAGTGCAATCCGTGCTTCAATTTTCTTGTGCCAATGGTGTGCAATGAAAAAACATAAAGTGCTGTGCCTTCACTCACAAACTCTCAGCAGGTATAGCGCCTGTTGGAGAAATGACAATCCTCAGATTTCCGTGATGGGCGATTCTCAACGTTTTCATATACTCCAGCAATATAACAGGTCTCTCATGTGTGCTATCATGAACAGAGAAATAGGAGATATCCATAGTGTAATTCCATTTTATTAAAAAAACTTTTTTTAAAAAACAAATTGAACACTCATATATTATTCTTGAGTTAAAAGCATATAACGCTGGTTTGGAACACAATGTCTGCGGTTTGCGCTCCAAATGCCAGGCGTTACATCACTGGAAGTTCCCGTCTGCTTTATGCATTTCGCTCCTCCCCAGAACTGTCCTGGAGTCTGGCTGCTGGGGCCAAGGGTCTGGCTGCTGCAGCTGGGCTGCTGGTCCTGGAGTCTGGCTGCTGGGGCCAAGGGTCTGGCTGCTGGAGCTGGGCTGCTGGTCCTGGAGTCTGGCTTCTGGGGCCAAGGGTCTGGCTGCTGGAGCTGGGCTGCTGGTCCTGGAGTCTGGCTGCTGGGGCCAGGGGTCTGGCTGCTGGAGATGGGCTGCTGGTCCCGGAGTCTGGCTGCTGGGGCCAGGGGTCTGGCTGCTGGAGCTGGGCTGCTGGTCCTGGAGTCTAGCTGCTGGGGCCAGGGGTCTGGCTGCAGGGGGCATGGGTCTGGCTGCTGCAGCTGGGCTGCTGGTCCTGGAGTCTGGCTGCTGGGGCCAGGGGTCTGGCTGCTGGGGCCAAGGGTCTGGCTGCTGGGGCCAAGGGTCTGGCTGCTGCAGCTGGGCTGCTGGTCCTGGAGTCTGGCTGCTGGGGCCAGTGGTCTGGCTGCTGGGGCCTGCTGCTGGGGCTAGGGGTCTGGCTGCTGGGGCCAGTGGTCTGGCTGCTGGGGCCTGCTGCTGGGGCTAGGGGTCTGGCTGCTGGGGCCAGTGGTCTGGCTGCTGGGGCCTGCTGCTGGGGCTAGGGGTCTGGCTGCTGGGACCAAGGGTGTGGCTGCTGGAGCTGGGATGCTGGTCCTGGAGTCTTGCTGCTGGGGCTGGAGTCTGGCTGCTGGGGCCAGGGTTCTGGCTGCTGGAGCTAAACTGCTGGTCCTGGGGTCCAGCTGCAATGGGGCTGGTGAGCCATCCCAGTCAGAGGATTCCCCAAAAGGAAGGGAGTGGGCTGAGGCAGAGGGGGGCAGCCCATGCTGCTGTCCCCAGCCTGCTGCATGGGTACTTTCTTTGGGGGTCGGTCCAGCCGATTCAGCAGGGAAGGAGGGGGTTGGGCGGAGGCAGAGAGAAGACTGTGATCTGCAGGCTGTAGCAATTAAAAGAAAAAAAACCTTTCCCCGTCAAGCGGACTCTTTCTCCACTTTCAGGTGCTGCTGTGCAGTGATCTCCTGTGCGACAAGTACATGACAGTCCCAGTCTGCCTGGCGGATTGATATAGAAGGGACTGTCATGTACTTGCACAGGAGATCACTGCGCAGCGGCACCCGAAAGTGGAGAGAGAGTCCACTTGACAGGGAAAGTTTTTTTTTCTTTTAATAGCTACAGCCTGCAGAGCACAGTCTTCTCTCTGCCTCCGCCCACCCCCCTCCTGCCCTGCTGAATCGGCTGGACCAACCCCCCAAAAAAAGTACCCATGCAGCAGCCAAAGCAGGCTGGGGACAGCAGTATGGGCTGCCCCCCCTTCTGCCTGTCACTCTGCCACAGACAGAGCGGCCCTCCTCCATTTGGCTGCTCGGGCTGCTCTGTCTGTCTGTGGCAGACCCAGCCAGGAGATCGCCCTGAGCTCGCGGGTGTCCGGCAGCCCACAGCCAAATGTGAGAGACTCCCACAGCTCGCGGAAGACTTGAGATGTCTGCCTTCTGAAGAGAAAAAACAGATGAGGGCATTGTCAGGGGGAGTTTCTTGATCTCTGAGAAATAAATAACTGAAAATGTTATAATTACACAATACTTAGAATGACAATATATGTCTGATACAGGGTCTGCCTGAAGATGATTAAGGATGGGCTCTACATTGGGCTGTACGAGCAGTTTGTCGGTCTTTAACCGCTTCAGCCTCGGAAGATTTTACCCCCTTCCTGACCAGAGCACTATAAACAAAAAAAGAGCGACAATTTAAAAAAAAATGCAGTATTTTTTACTTTTTGGTATAATAAATATCCCCCAAAAATATATAAAAAATTTTTTTTCCTCAGTTTAGGCTGATATGTATTCTTCTACATACTTTTGGTAAAAAAAATCGTAATAAGCAAATATTGATTGGTTTGCGCAAAAGTTATAGCGTCTACAAAATAGGGCATAGTTTTATGGCATTTTTATAATTTTTTTTTTACTAGTTATGGCGGCGATCTGTGATTTTTATCGGGACTGCGACATTATGGCGGACACATCGGACACATTTTTGGACCATTGGCATTTATTAGCATTTATACAGCGATCAGTGCTATAAAAATGCAATGATTAATGTAAAAATGTCACTGGCACGGAAAGGGTTAACACTGGGGGGCGATCAAGGAGTTAATTTTGTTACCTAGTGTTCTAACTGAAGGGGGGGAGGGGACTGTGTAGGGGAGATGATAGATCGCTGTTCATACTCTATGAACAGACGATCTGTCTCTTCTCCCCTCAGAGAACGCCGCAGAGCACCGGAAACTGTGTATTCTCAGTGTGTCAGCAGCGATTGCAGGAGCCCGGCGGTGATTGTGACCGCTTGATATTCGCATCGGCTCCGGGGGAAAGCAGCGTGTGTGCCCCTAGTGGCCACAGGGCGAAGTGACGTAATATAACATTGTTTCGTCCAGCCGTGCCGTTCTGCCGCAGCACAACTGCAGTGGCTGGTCGGCAAGTGGTTAAAACCTACTGTTATCATCAGCAGTACCTTTACCACAGAGCCCTGTAGACAGAGATCAGTAATAAATATACAGTGCCTTGCAAAAGTATTCAACTCCTTGGCATTTTTTGTGTTTGTTGCCTCACAACCTGGAATTAACAGGGATTGTTTGAGGATTTGCATCATTTAATTTACAGAACATGCCCTCAACTTTGAAGATTTTTTTTTTTTTATTGTGAAGCAAAGAACAAATAGAACAAAATAACAGAAAAGGTCAATGTGCAAAAGTATTCACCCCCTAAAGTCAATACTTTGTAGAGTCACCTTTTGCGGCTATCACAGCTCCAAGTCGCTTTGGATAAGTCTCTATGAGCTTGCCACATCTCACCACTGGGATTTTTGCCCATTCCTCCTTGCAGAACTGCTCCAGCTCCATCAAGTTGGATGGTTTTCACTTGTGAACAGCAATCTTTAAGTCTGACCACAGATTTTCTATTGGATTGAGGTCTGGGCTTTGACTAGGCCATTCCAACCACTCAAGTGTTGCTTTAGCAGTGTGTTTGGGGTCACTGTCCTGCTGGAAGGTGAACCTCCATCCTAGCCTCAAATCACACATAGAGTGGTACAGGTTTTGCTCAAGAATATCCCTGTATTTAGCACCATACATCTTTTCCTCATCTCTGACCAGTTTCCCAGTCCCGACTGCTGAAAAACATCCCCACAGCATAATGCTGTCACCACCATGTTTCACTGTGGGGATGGTGTTCTTTGGGTGATGTGTTGGGTTTGCGCCAGACATAGCGTTTTCTTTGATGGCCAAAAAGTTCAATTTTAGTCTCATCAAACCAGAGCACCTTCCTCCATACATTTTGGGAGTCTCCCACATGCTTTTTCACAAACTCAAAACGTGCCATTTTGTTTTTTGCTGAAAGTAATAGCTTTCTTCTGGCTACTCTGCCATAAAGCCCAAATTTATGGAGCATACGGCTTGTTGTCGTCCTATGTACAGATACTCCAGTCTCTGCTGTAGAACTCTGCAGCTCCTCCAGGGTTACCTTAGGTCTCTGTGCTGCCTCTCTGATTAATGCCCTCCTTGCCCGGTCTGTGAGTTTGGTGTGCAGCCGTCTCTTGGCACGTTTGATGTTGTGCCATGTTCTTTTCATTTGGTTATGATAGATTTGATGGTGCTCCTAGGGATCATCAAAGATTTGGATATTTTTTTATAACCTAACCTTAACTTGTGCTTCTCAACAACATTGTCCCTTACTTGTTTGGAGAGTTCCTTGGTCTTCATAGCAGTGTTTGGTTAGTGGTGCCTCTTGCTTCGGTGTTGCAGCCTTTGAGGCCTTTCAAAAAGGTGTGTATATGTAATGACAGATCATGTGACACTTAGATTGCACACAAGTGGACATATGTGACTTCGGAAGCTAATTGGTTGCACCAGAGCTTTTTATGGGGGTTGAATACATACGCACATGCCAATTATCAGTTTTTTATTCCTGAAAAATAGTTTTATGTATATATCTTTCTAATTTTACTTCACAAACTTAGACTATTGTGTTCTGATCCATCACATATAATTCAGATTAAAAAAAAACATTGAACTAAAGGCTGCAAAGTAACAAAATAGGTAAAAAGCCAAGGGGGTGAATACTTTTGCAAGGCACTGTCAAGTCGTACTCTGTGCATTTATCCTTTAAATATAATCTACTTTTGTTATGTATTATTTTTATACATAACTTATTTTGAATCATAGAAACTATTATTATTTTCCACTTTCAACCTTTAGGTGGATGCCAGGAATGGCATCTGAACCCACAACCTTTGCTTTGTCTGGCATTCCCTGCTGTACCACCTGAGCAGCATCCTGTCTGAACCCTAGGATAATCTTTTCTTGTACCTTGCTTCTAGTAAACCTTGAACTCCTTGCCCTTCACATGAACTTCCTATTTAAGCCATGTCTTTGTACATAGGCCCCTTTCACACGGGTGTCATCTGTTCAGTAAAGTTTTTCTTTTTCTAAAAATTTTTATTGGCCAGTCATGTTTTTCAAAAAACAAAATAGATTCGGTTTACATTAGTTTACATCAATTTGCATATCTGTCTTCAGTCCAGTTTGCATCAGTTTATATCAGTTCTGAATACTTTACATCAGTCTACAGCCATTTTTGCATAAGTTTTTACTTAGTTGTTGCAGAGACCAAACAGAGGTGACAAAAGTATAAGGCCCCATTCAGACGGTGCAGAATCCATCAAGCGGATCCGCCTGCTCAGCAGAGGATCTCTCCGCTGATCCCGCTGAGCAGGCAGATGACAGGTCAATGTCCTCTCCGCTATGAAGAGTGGACACGGACACAGCCCGCTGTTCTCTATGGGGTGGTTGGATGGAAACAGACTGCCTGTCCATTTCCGTCCGACTATCATCTGATCCAATCCACAGAATGCCAGCGGGTGTTCTCTGCCCATCTGGAAAACGAAAGAAAGACCCGATTGGTCCGCTGGTGTGAAATATCATATTTTGATAAGTAAGTTTGTAACTTTTTGGCTTTCTCTTGATACTCGTTGGTACCCATGAATGCTGCCATTCTTTCTTTAAGGTCCGATATTTTAGATTCTAATAGCATATTTTTATTTTTCTCCTTTTTATCATAAGCTGCATAAGCTTTTGTTCGCATGTATTAAAGAATTGGTACCATTCATCCACTAGGCTAAGGTCCTCTACACCATCATTGGGACTTACGTCCCATCTACTGTAAGTCTCCTTGGAGCTAGATTTTTTCCTATATAGATCTCAAAGAATGCAATGTCCCACCAGACCCTCCAAGATCCAAAGAATCCTCAGTTGAGAGAGAGATTGAGGTACAAGATATGTTAACGCAATTAACTACAAATTCTAACCTACTCCAATTACCCAAACGAAAAAAGATGTTAAACTACAAAATAAACCCAAAAATCATAACAACTACCCACGAACCCCTCAGTATCCAGCCCCAACTCAAAATAGGTATGCTCCATTGGAAAACAAGACCCCTGAATATCATGGTTATTATGACTATGATCGTAATCATTATCCACCCAGGCCACCTAGAGGAGAATATAGGGGCAACTTTAGAGGGAGAACAGCACCATACCAAAATATCTACCGTCAGGGGGGAATGGAGGGGCTGGAAGGAACCCTATAGGATCTCACCCCCACCACCTCAATATCACCCCAGAGAATACTCAGAAAGAGAGGAGGAAGGGGAAAGAAAAAAAAACGGGACAACTAGACCTAGGCCTTTTCAACCTGGCAGGGATCCAGTTCTCAGAGGAAGAAATGGAGGTCCTAGCCCAAGGATTGAAATTTGCGCTAGATACAAATCATTTTGCAGGATTGCCCGATATCCCTTTATCTGAAGTAGGCACTGATGGATTTCTGCACAGTGGGCTTAAAAATAATTCAGTGTTCAATCCACAAAAAGGCACCCATCACTTTATTGAAGTATTCAAACACCTAATTCAGGATGAGGTAAAAAAAAAAAAATATTACATTTAAGGTAAACAAACAGATATGGAAAGGAATTAAACAATTGGAAAAAAATAAACAAATAGATGTAAGACCAGCAGACAAAGGGGGCGGGGGGGGGGCGAGATGTAATGAAGAAGGATGAGTACAATAAAGAGGTGCCATAAATCACTTGCCGACACTACAACTTAAAAAAAACTAAAAACAGACCCTACAGTTAAATTAAAATTATTACTTACTGATTGGGTAAAAAAGGGGGCCAAAAACAAAATCTTAAATAAAAAAAAAAAGAAGCTAAGTCCCACATGCCCTTAAAATTCCAGAAATATATATTGTTCCAAAAGTGCACAAATCTAGAGACCACCCCCCTGGATGGCCCATAATCAGTAGGATTGATTCCCTTTATTCCAGGGTGGGTGAATATTTAGATATTTACCTTCAACCCTTGGTCATACAAGGAAGGTCACTTCTTAAAGATAGCAGAGAACTCATTAAATTATTACAACAGATACAAATAATTGATAATACCATACTTGTAACAGTGGACATTAAATCCCTGTATATAAAAATATTAAATAAACAGATGGTCTCAAAGCAGTTAGATGGGCTCTAAAGATGCAGTCTCCACTCAAAGATGCACAAATCCAATTTTTGATCGAAGAGTTGAAAATGGTCACAGGGAACAACTACTTTTGGTTCCAGAACCAGTTCTATAACCAAATAAAAGGGGTAGCCTTAGGGGCACGGTAAGCCCCCAGAGTAGCAAACCTAGTTGTCAGGAGACTATACTCACCGAGGCCGAGATGCCGAGAGCGGCTCGCCCTTACGACCACGCGCACCCGACCCCTGGAGGTGATACAGGGAGTTGGGGGCACGCGGAGGCACGGGCTACCGGAAGGGACTGGATTCCTGGAGGAAGTCCGTGTAACTGCAGACACCAGAGAAGCTGCAAACAAGAGGTTAGCTGAATACTGGGGTAACTGGCCAGAGCAAGTCCGTGTAACAGGCTGAGATCAAGGGTATCTGGCAGACAAGGGGTATCCGTAAAACAAGCAGAGGTCAGAGGTATCCAGCAAGCAGAGAGAGTGTCCGTTAAACGTAGCAGAGGTCAGGGTATCCAGCAAGCAGAGAGAGTATCCTTTAAACGTAGCAGAGGTCAGGGTATCCAGCAAGCAGAGAGAGTATCCTTTAAACGTAGCAGGGGTCAGGGTATCCAGCAAGCAGAGAGAGTATCCTTTAAACGTAGCAGAGGTCAGGGTATCCAGCAAGCAGAGAGAGTATCCTTTAACTTAGCAGTGGTCTGGGGGTAACAGCAGTCAGAGAGAGAGTATCACAGGAAATAGGTAAATTGCAGGGTACAGGACAGGGCACAGCTGACGACTAACCAGCAACCCGACTGGGCGCTGGAGCCGTCAGAAGTAGCCCACCGGCGAGCGCGTCAGCGTGACGCGCCGCCGGGCACCCGCACGGCCACGGCGCGCACACGGGGACCGCCGTGCACCCGCGCGCGCCGCACAGCTGGGCCGCGAACGAGTGCACGGCGCAGCGTGAGTCCTCCGCGCATGCGCCGTGGAGCCCGGCGGACGGAGGCGGCTTGTGCCTCCTGACAGTGCCCCCCTCCTAAGGGCGGACACTGGACGCCCAGACTGGACATTACTTCCGGGTGGTCTCGGTGGAAGGCTTGAATTAAGCGTGGTGCATGTAGGTTCCTTGCAGGTTCCCAGGAGTTATCCTCAGGTGGATAACCCTTCCACTGGATCAAATACTGCAGCTGTCTGCCCTTCTTCCTACAGTTAAGGATGGACTCCACCTCAAATTCGTTCTCACCATCCACCCTAATTGGTGGCGGAGGGGGCTCCCCTCTTTCCGAAAAGGTGTTGTCCACCACAGGCTTCAGTAAGGATACGTGGAAGACGGGGTGGATTCTATAAGTCTTCGGTAATGCTAGCTCCATAGCCACAGGGTTGATAATCCTTTTGATGGGGAAGGGACCAATAAACTTGGGTCCCAATTTCCGTGAAGGCACGGATAGTTTAAGGTTAGTAGTGGATAACCAGACTTCTTCCCCAAGTTTAAAGGTTGGATCTTCTCCCCTGCCTCGGTCATATTGCTCCTTGTAATCTGATTGAGCCTTCAGCAACATGTCCTGAATTCTTCGGAAATTTGCCTGTAAGGAGGTCACTCTGTCATGCACGGCAGGGACTGTTATTTCAGGAACATTGTTGGACAGGAAGGTGGGGTGGAAACCACAATTTGCCCAGAAAGGCGTTTGGTTAGTAGCGGTATGAACCGAATTGTTATACGCAAATTCAGCGTATGGGAGAAGGCTTGCCCAGTCATCTTGGGATCCCGAGCAGAAGCATCGCAGGTATTGCTCTAGGGTCTGGTTCGTCCTCTCCGTTTGGCCGTTACTCTGAGGATGGTAGGCTGATGAGAGGCAGACTTTGATATTTAAGACTCTGCAAAGCTCCCTCCAGAATTTGGATGTGAATTGTACACCCCTGTCCGACACGATGTTCTTTGGTAAGCCATGGAGTCTGATGATCTCTTTGAGAAAAATATTGGCAGTTTCTAAGGCCGAGGGGGTGCCTTTCATGGGCAAAAAATGGGCCATTTTGGAGAGACGATCAATCACAACAAAAATGGTGGTAAAGCCCCCCGAGGCTGGCAGGTCTACTATAAAGTCCATGGAGACGTCAGACCATGGTCGTTCAGGGATTGGTAGGGGTCTTAGTAACCCCCAGGACTTGGTATTTCGCCCCTTGTTCCGCTGACACGGGGGGCAGGATGCCACATACTTCTTGCAATCCTGTCTCCACCCAGGCCACCAAAAGGAACGGGAAACCAGCTCAGACGTTTTCCTGACTCCAAAATGCCCTGCGAGTCTATGGTCGTGGCACATCTGGAGGGTTAGTGCCCGTGTCTCCTGGGGCACAAAAATTTTCCCACGGATCCAGAAGAAGTTACCATTTCTTTTTAGGGACTGCACCTCTGGTTCCGTGCAAGAGTTGGATGCTGATTTGATGGATGACATCAAATCCACTTGTGCCACCCCAAGGAAGTTTTGGGAAGAGAGGATAGTACCAGGTTCTGACGTCTGGGACTCTGCCGAGAACATCCGTGAGAGTGCGTCTGCTTTTCCATTCTTTGAACCGGGCCTATAGGATATGTGGAAGTTGAAACGGGAGAAAAATAGGGCCCAGCGGGCTTGTCTAGGTCTTAATCGCTTTGCTGTCCGTAAGTACTCCAGGCTCTTATGGTCTGTAAATATCATTACCGGATGTAATGCACCTTCGAGCAGATACCTCCATTCTTCAAGGGCAAACTTTATGGCCAGCAACTCTCTGTCACCTACATCGTAGTTTAGCTCGGGCGAGCTGAGCTTCCGAGAAGCGAATGCAACAGGGTGAAGAATAGCCTTGGGCCCTTGTCTCTGAGAGAGAATTGCTCCCGTGGCAACTTCTGAGGCGTCCACCTCCAAAACATATGGTTGAGCAGGATCAGGATGGCAGAGAATGGGAGCCGAACTGAACAGATTTTTTAATCTCAAAAAAGCCTCCTGTGCGGCCTCACTCCACCGGAAAAGGTTGTGCTGACGGGTTAGCTGGGTGATAGGTGCTACAATGGTCGAGAATCCGACAATGAATCTCCGATAGAAGTTAGCAAAACCTATGAAGCGTTGAACCCCCTTTTTATCAGCTGGAGCTGGCCAATCTTGGATGGCCTGTATCTTCTGGGGATCCATTGCGATTCCGCCGGCCGATATGATGAACCCCAGGAATTGTACCACTGATCTCTCGAATTCGCATTTTTCCATCTTTAGATAAAGCTTGTGTTGTCTTAGTATAGTAAGGACCTTCTTGACATGCCCCCTGTGTAACTCAATCGTAGGAGAGAAAATGAGTATGTCGTCTAGGTAAACGACAAGGAAGTCATCCAGGTATTCTCGGAATATGTCGTTTACTAGGTGCTGGAATGTGGCTGGAGCATTGCATAGCCCGAATGGCATCACCAGATACTCGAAGTGTCCAAACCTGGATCTGAACGCTGTCTTCCATTCATCCCCGGCTCTGATTCTAACTAGGTTATAGGCCCCCCGCAGGTCTAGTTTGGAAAAGACCCTAGCAGATCGGAATCGTTGGAACAGCTCCGGGATGAGTGGTAATGGGTATCTATTTTTAATGGTAATATTGTTGAGCTGCCGGTAATCCACACAAGGTCTAAGGGACCCATCTTTCTTCCCGACAAAGAATATTCCTGCTCCAGCAGGTGAGGATGAAGGACGGATAAACCCCTTTTCCAGATTCTCCTCGATGTACTGTCTGAGTGCCTCCAGTTCGGTCTCGGAGAGAGGAAATATACGACCGAACGGGATCACGGATCCCGGCAACAGGTCGATTGGACAGTCATAAGGCCGATGAGGTGGTAGGCGGTCAGCTAGTTGTTTGTTAAAGACCTCTTGGAACTCCAGATATTCCGAGGGGATCTGTTGAAGGTTGTCTGACGAGGCAGTAACCGTGGCACACACCTTCGGAGTTAGAGGGAGGCAATGCTCCAAGCAGTATGGGGAGGAGAAGGACACCATCTTAGAGCTCCATTGGATCTGTGGATCATGAGCTTGTAACCAAGGCAGGCCAAGGATGACTGGGAAGATGGGAGAATGGATGAGATCGAGCCGTAGGAATTCCTGATGCCCGGAATCGGTAATTACTAAGATAGGCTGGGTCTCCTGGGTAATGGTACCTGAACTGGGAAGAGAGCCATCGGCTAGATGCACTTGTAGGCCTTGGGCCTTTGTTTGCAGAGGAATACGGAGGCTGCGGGCCAAGGCTGCATCCATGAAGCAGCTACAGGCCCCTGAATCAATGATGGCGGGTAGGCGAGACTCCCCTTCCGGCAGCTGCAAGGAAACAGACAACATCACATAAGATTTTGGAGCATTGTTATCCAGATGATTCATTAATCTAGGCTGAAGGAACTTACTGGGCCTTATTGGGCAATTGCGCAGGAAGTGTCCCGCTCCCCCGCAGTACAGACACAGATTGGACTGCCGTCTGCGTTGCCTTTCTTCCGAAGTTAGCGGGGCCCGGACCAGGCCTAGCTGCATGGGCTCAGCTTCAGGAGGTGTTGTAGCAGATGGTGGTGGCGTGGGTGGAGTTCTGAATGGCGTCCACGTAGGGCGTGGACCCTGAAACCGCTCCGAGCGACGTTCTCGCAAGCGCCTATCCAGCTTCGTGGCTGCCTGAATAAGCTCTTCCAAGGTCTCCGGGGTCTCCATCCTGGCTAACTCATCTTTTAGGAGTTCAGACAAGCCTTGACGGTACTGGTAGCGGAGAGCCGGCTCGTTCCAATTTGTGTCGGCCGCCCACTTGCGGAATTCCACCGTATAATCTTCGATAGGTCTTCTTCCTTGGGACAAGTGATGGAGAGTGGCTTCAGCGGTAGCCTTCCGTTGTGGGTCATCATATAGTTGGGACATACCCTCGAAGAAGGTGTCTATGGAATTTAGCATAGGACTTCCCTGTTCCATTAAGCCATGAGCCCAGGCCTGAGGTTCCTCTGACAGCAGTGAAATAGCAAAGCCCACTTTGACAATCTCTGATGCAAATGTCCGGGGTTGAAGGGCGAAGTATAGCGAACAGGCGTTTTTAAAAGACCTGAATCTTTTACGGTCTCCAGAGAACCGTTCGGGCGTAGGGACCCTGGGTTCCGGAAGTGCCATGACAACGGTAGGG
The DNA here is from genome assembly GCA_037952925.1 of Lithobates clamitans. Taxonomy (NCBI): domain Eukaryota; kingdom Metazoa; phylum Chordata; class Amphibia; order Anura; family Ranidae; genus Lithobates; species Lithobates clamitans. The sequence goes on from JBBGZY010000310.1 coordinate 3,524,922, forward strand.
CTGGCGGCGGCCTGGGGGAGTGCCCCTTCATTGCTGGGTGCCGGAGCTGCAGTGGTGGAAGGAAGTACTCCCGCAATCTGTTGGAGGCGGCTGTCCACTTGAGCATACCCCTCCTGTAGCTTCTGGACTGAGTCGGCCAGGGTGGAGACCTGTTGGCACAGGATCTCCAAAGGAGAGCGCGCTCTGTCGGCCTCAGACATCTGGCTGGTTAGTACTGTCAGGAGACTATACTCACCGAGGCCGAGATGCCGAGAGCGGCTCGCCCTTACGACCACGCGCACCCGACCCCTGGAGGTGATACAGGGAGTTGGGGGCACGCGGAGGCACGGGCTACCGGAAGGGACTGGATTCCTGGAGGAAGTCCGTGTAACTGCAGACACCAGAGAAGCTGCAAACAAGAGGTTAGCTGAATACTGGGGTAACTGGCCAGAGCAAGTCCGTGTAACAGGCTGAGATCAAGGGTATCTGGCAGACAAGGGGTATCCGTAAAACAAGCAGAGGTCAGAGGTATCCAGCAAGCAGAGAGAGTGTCCGTTAAACGTAGCAGAGGTCAGGGTATCCAGCAAGCAGAGAGAGTATCCTTTAAACGTAGCAGAGGTCAGGGTATCCAGCAAGCAGAGAGAGTATCCTTTAAACGTAGCAGGGGTCAGGGTATCCAGCAAGCAGAGAGAGTATCCTTTAAACGTAGCAGAGGTCAGGGTATCCAGCAAGCAGAGAGAGTATCCTTTAACTTAGCAGTGGTCTGGGGGTAACAGCAGTCAGAGAGAGAGTATCACAGGAAATAGGTAAATTGCAGGGTACAGGACAGGGCACAGCTGACGACTAACCAGCAACCCGACTGGGCGCTGGAGCCGTCAGAAGTAGCCCACCGGCGAGCGCGTCAGCGTGACGCGCCGCCGGGCACCCGCACGGCCACGGCGCGCACACGGGGACCGCCGTGCACCCGCGCGCGCCGCACAGCTGGGCCGCGAACGAGTGCACGGCGCAGCGTGAGTCCTCCGCGCATGCGCCGTGGAGCCCGGCGGACGGAGGCGGCTTGTGCCTCCTGACACTAGTTCTCAACAAATGGGAGCATGAAACCATCTACAAGAGGGAGTGGGAGGGACTCCTATTTTATAAAAGATACATTGGTGATATCTTTTTATTATGGGAGGGCCACAAAACCAGTCTTGAGTCATTTCTTGCTATGTTAAACAAAACATCTATGGCCTTAAATTCATCACTGATTCTCACTCAGAGACAATCAGCTATTTAGATCTAGTATTAACAAAGACACAAAACAAATTGTAACCAAAACGTTTTTTAAAGAAACCTACAGAAATGGCTATGTGCCTATCCAAAGTTGTCATCACCCGCAATGGCTTAAGGCCATTCCAAATGGCCAATACATGTGGTTCAGGAGAAATTGTGACAGCCTGGAAGATTATAATACCCAATCAGAAGTACTCACTACAAGGTTTATTGAAAAGGGCTATTCCCCCAAAGAATTAAACCATTGTAAAAATAAAGTTTTTGATATGAATAGGGACTCCCTTCTAAACAACAGTAATAAAAGGCCATTAAAGGAAGAATTAGCCTTCATTACAGGGTTTCATCGGCAGTACAAAGAAGAAAAGATTTTTAAAAAACACTGGCCCATTCTCCTTAAAGATAGGGACCATCTGCAAAATTTGGCTTTCAAGTTTTTAAAGAAATGTTCGAAAAATACAATTTGCTAAATTTTGGTGTGTTTTAGATTCTGCCTAAAACATCAATGTTTTTTTGAGTCTTTTTCCACATCATTGATGTCTTCCTTGATCTTCTGTAAATTATGATTGCACACCATGATCTCCCCGATGAGAACGTGTGCACTTGCACTTGTGAAATGTGTTTCTTCTTCCAGAACATCCACATCACCTAAAATAAAAAAACACACCATGTATTGTAAATATGCAGGCATCCATCTATTACCTGAAGCTGTGGTCTCAGACACTCACCTGTTGTGGTCACTATTTCGCCAAATTCGTAAACCTCTCCTTCCTCCACATCCTCTGGTTGTAGTGTGGGGATTTCCCCTTCTTTAGGAGGTTGGGGGTCCCTGGTGTCCTCTGCTGTCCCGAATCTTTTCTCCCCTATGTGAATAAAAAAGGTATACTTAGCACACAGATATTTGAGGGCAGAAATAATAATATAAAACATTGCTTGGAAGTGTTCTACAATTGTTTGTTTTGGCAGAGTTCCAAGCTAAAGACATGATTTTTTTCCCTTTCTTAAAGCTGGAATACTTACCTTTTTGGTCAAGTTTCACACATGGAGACACCCCTAGTATCCACTGGAGCACTTGTGTAGGACACCCTAAAAAGTTTGTTCTGGTGTCCCACACTAGTGCTCCTGCGTCCAGATGTGTAAACAGCTGCTGAGTGTCCTCTCTTTACATTGAATCAAGTTTGCATTTCATTCTAGTTACAAACACATCTCGACAACAATGTACTAAACTTCTTTTAAGACAAATATGCCTGAACAAATGTAGTTAACCTGCATCTGCCAAAAACATTGTATTAGTGGGCGAACGAACAATGTTTACTACGAACGATTACTGTGCCCACTATCCTGAAAGTTGCCATTTTAAACAGTACAACAGTAAAGAAAAACACATGGAGCAGCATGCAAGTAATAAGAATAATAGGAACACACGACAAATACTTACTTTTTTGAAGAACTCTCTTGATCCTTCTGTACAGATCCTGCTCCCTCAATTTCAGGTCTGACCATCGTTTCCTCAATTGATCCTTGGATCGTCATACACCAAAATTCCTGTGCAGACTTCTCACAACTTTAGTCGTGATCTTGGCCTTTCTCACATTTGGGTTTGGGTAAGGTCCATGCTTCCCATCATAGTTGGCCCTCTTCAAGATGTCCACCATCTCCACCATCGCTACAAAGGACATATTTGAGGCCTTAAATCTCCTCCGGGATCAGGACGTTCGTGGCTCCGGACTTTCGTTGTTGCTGCTGTCTTTATGCACTTGTTCTTTCTCCGCCATGTGCTCTCCCACTGCGCTGAAAGAGAAGGAGCGGGGAAAATAATAGAAAGAAGGTCAGGGGTGGGTGGAGTTTAACGTATGCGCAGTGTATATAAAGCGTAACACGCGTGCGTCGTATGTCAATCTGTGAGCACAGGAAGGAGTAGCGGAAGCGCCGATCATTCTAACGAAGGTACAATGTTAACTTGGGGCATCAGTGGCCTATACTGCTTATAGATTGAGGCCTATATTGGGACAAGATTAGGAGAGTTTAGCCTGACATTAGGGTTTGTCTTGTGTTGTGTCTTGCAGATAAAATTGATCGATTCAACGATCATGATTTCCTCCTTGATTTGTACAGAGAGCTTCCCTGTCTGTGGCAGACAAAACACCCCTTTGATACAAATCGACTAAAGAGGAAGGCAGCACTGGATAAATTGCTGGAATTTGTGAAGCCGCAGATCCCCATGGCAGACATCAACTATTTGAAGTGCAAAATAGGTGGCCTGAGGAGCACTTATAATAGGGAGCGCAAGAAGGTCCAGGATTCCCAGAGATCTGGAGCTGCAGCAGATGACATTTATGACATTTATACCCAGGCTGTGGTACTACGACAGACTGTGGTTTCTGTCAGACCAGACTGAAATCAGGCAATCACTCTCAACCCTTCCTTCCACCCCAGCTGAAGCTTCTGATGTCCAACCTGGGCCTTCCACCCAGGAAGAAGATGTGGAGGAGCCCAGCTTGAGTCAGGTATAGCATTGTTAAACAGATTTCTCAAAATTGTGTGTGATTGATGAACAATAAACTAAAACTATATCCCTTTTTCATACACAGGAAAGCCTCAGCCAGGAGGAGACTGTGGAAAGTGGCAGCCAGGAGGTAGCAGGGGAAAGTGGCAGCCAGGAGGTGACAGAGACAAGTGGCACCCAGGAGGTGGCCAGGCCCAGTAGCCTGACCAAATCCCAGGTCCCTCCCCTCCGCCTTCAACAAAAAAGGGCCAGGAAGGGGAGGAGTGTGGAGGAGTCAGAACTTGCTTTAATTTGGCAGGCTTCTGCAGCCCTCAGAACCCCCCAGTTTTCTTGAAGCCTATGCCTGCATGGCTGCCAACAAAATGCAGGAAATGGAGGTGGGCCAATGCCTCTTTTGTGAGGAAGTGTTATATATGGCCCTAAATAAGGGGATGAGGGCCAAACTCACAAGCAAAACCCACCTGTGTGAGTTGGACCATCCTCCTCCTCCTCCTCCACTTCCTCCACCTCCTGCCACAACTCCAACACCAGAGCCACAGCCTGGAAGCAAGCGTGGAAGGAAGCGTGTAAGGAAGACAAGAGGGTGATGGCCTGGGTTCGGTCTGGTCTGGCAAAAGACGCAGGCTGTTGTAAGACCTCAGCCTGGGGACATATATGTCACCTGCTGCTGTTCCTGATCTCTCGGAGTCCTGGACCAGATTGTGCTCCCTATTAAATGTACTTCTCAGGCTAAAAAGTTTGCATGTCAAATAGTTGATGTGTGCCCTGGGGTAATTTCACAAGTTTATCCAGCATTTCCTTCCTCTTTATTTTGTTATGACCCCTTAACCACTTAAGGACCGCCTCACGCCGATGTACGTCGGCAAGGCGGCACGGGCAGGCAAAATCACGTACATGTACGTGATTTGCCTCCCGCGGGTGGGGGGTCTGATCGGACCCCCCCGCCGCCCGAGGCGGTCCCGTTTTGTTCCCCGGCGATCGGAGGTGAGGGGGAGGCCATCCGTTCGTGGCCCCCCCCTCGCGATCGCCGCCGGCCAATGGGAACACTCCTTTGCTGCTGTATGCTAAACAGCAGCAAAGGAAGTGATGTCATCTCTCCTCGGCTCGGTAGTTTCCGTTCCGGCCCGAGGAGAGAAGACAGGTATGTGAGTGCACAACACAACACACACACAGTAGAACATGCCAGGCATACAAAACACCCCGATCCCCCCCCCGATCGCCCCCCGATCACCCCCCCCCCGCCACAAACTGACACCAGCAGTTTTTTTTTTTTTTTCTGATTACTGCTAGGTGTCAGTTTGTGACAGTTACTATGTTAGCACAGTTACTGTTACCCCCTGTAGGTCTAGGGTACCCCCCTAACCCCCCCTAATAAAGTTTTAACCCCTTGATCACCCCCCGTCACCAGTGTCGCTAAGCGATCATTTTTCTGATCGCTGTATTAGTGTCGCTGGTGACGCTAGTTAGTGAGGTAAATATTTAGGTTCGCCGTCAGCCTTTTATAGCGTCAGGGACCCCCATATACTATCTAATAAATGTTTTAACCCCTTGATTGCCCCCTAGTTAACCCTTTCACCACTGATCACCGTATAACCGTTACGGGTGACGCTGGTTAGTTTGTTTATTTTTTATAGTGTCAGGGCACCCGCCGTTTATTACCGAATAAAGGTTTAGCCCCCTAATCGCCCGGCGGTGATATGCGTCGCCCCAGGCAGCGTCAGATTAGCGCCAGTAGCGCTAACACCCACGCACGCAGCATGCGCCTCTCTTAGTGGTATAGTATCTGATCGGATCAATATCTGATCCGATCAGATCTATACTAGCGTCCCCAGCAGTGTAGGGTTCCCAAAAACGCAGTGTTAGCGGGATCAGCCCAGATACCTGCTAGCACCTGCGTTTTGCGCCTCCGCCCAGCCCACCCAAGTGCAGTATCGATCGATCACTGTCACTTACAAAACACTAAACGCATAACTGCGCAGCATTCGCAGAGTCAGGCCTGATCCCTGCGATTGCTAACAGTTTTTTTGGTAGCATTTTGGTGAACTGGCAAGCACCAGCCCCAGGCAGCATCAGGTTAGCGCCAGTACCGCTAACACCCACGCACGCACCGTACACCTCCCTAAGTGGTATAGTATCTGAACGGATCAATATCTGATCCGATCAGATCTATACTAGCGTCACCAGCAGTTTAGGGTTCCCAAAAACGCAGTGTTAGCGGGATCAGCCCAGATACCTGCTAGCACCTGCGTTTTGCCCCTCCGCCCGGCCCGGCCCAGCCCACCCAAGTGCAGTATCGATCGATCACTGTCACTTACAAAACTCTAAACGCATAACTGCAGCGTTCGCAGAGTCAGGCCTGATCCCTGTGATCGCTAACAGTTTTTTTGGTAGCGTTTTGGTGAACTGGCAAGCACCAGCGGCGTAGTACACCCCGGTCCTAGTCAAACCAGCACTGCAGTAACACTTGGTGACGTGGCGAGTCCCATAAGTGCAGTTCAAGCTGGTGAGGTGGCAAGCACAAGTAGTGTCCCGCTGCCACCAAAAAGACAAACACAGGCCCGTCGTGCCCATAATGCCCTTCCTGCTGCATTCGCCAATCCTAATTGGGAACCCACCGCTTCTGCAGCGCCCGTACTTCCCCCATTCACATCCCCAACCAAATGCAGTCGGCTGCATGAGAGGCATTTTTATGTCCTCCCGAGTACCCCTACCCAGCGAACCCCCCAAAAAAGATGTTGTGTCTGCAGCAAGTGCGGATATAGGCATGACACCCGCTATTATTGTCCCTCCTGTCCTGACAATCCTGGTCTTTGCATTGGTGAATGTTTTGAACGCTACCATACACTAGTTGAGTATTAGCATAGGGTACAGCATTGCACAGACTAGGCACACTTTCACAGGGTCTCCCAAGATGCCATCGCATTTTGAGAGACCCGAACCTGGAACCGGTTACAGTTATAAAAGTTAGTTACAAAAAAAGTGTAAAAAAAAAAATATATATAAAATAAAAAAAAATAGTTGTCGTTTTATTGTTCTCTCTCTCTCTATTCTCTCTCTCTATTGTTCTGCTCTTTTTTACTGTATTCTATTCTGCAATGTTTTATTGTTATTGTTATTATGTTTTATCATGTTTGTTTTTCAGGTATGTAATTATTTATACTTTACTGTTTACTGTGCTTTATTGTTAACCATTGTTAACCATTTTTTTGTCTTCAGGTATGCCATTCACGACTTTGAGTGGTTATACCAGAATGATGCCTGCAGGTTTAGGTATCATCTTGGTATCATTCTTTTCAGCCAGCGGTCGGCTTTCATGTAAAAGCAATCCTAGCGGCTAATTAGCCTCTAGACTGCTTTTACAAGCCGTGGGAGGGAATGCCCCCCACCGTCTTCCGTGTTTTTCTCTGGCTCTCCTGTCTCAACAGGGAACCTGAGAATGCAGCCGGTGATTCAGCCAGCTGACCATAGAGCTGATCAGAGACCAGAGTGGCTCCAAACATCTCTATGGCCTAAGAAACCGGAAGCTACAAGCATTTCATGACTTAGATTTCGCCGGATGTAAATAGCGCCATTGGGAAATTGGGGAAGCATTTTATCACACCGATCTTGGTGTGGTCAGATGCTTTGAGGGCAGAGGAGAGATCTAGGGTCTAATAGACCACAATTTTTTCAAAAAAGAGTACCTGTCACTACCTATTGCTATCATAGGGGATATTTACATTCCCCGAGATAACAATAAAAATGATTAAAAAAAAAAAAATATGAAAGGAACAGTTTAAAAGTAAGATTAAAAAAGCAAAAAAATAATAAAGAAAAAAAAAAAAAAAAAAAAAGCACCCCTGTCGCCCCCTGCTCTCGCGCTAAGGCGAACGCAAGCGGCGGTCTGTCGTCAAACGTAAACAGCAATTGCACCATGCATGTGAGGTATCACCGTGAAGGCCAGATCGAGTGCAGTAATTTTTCCAGTAGACCTCCTCTGTAAATCTAAAGTGGTAACCTGTAAAGGCTTTTAAACATGTATTTATTTTGTTGCCACTGCACGTTTGTGCGCAATTTTAAAGCATGTCATGTTTGGTATCCATGTACTCGGCCTAAGATCATCTTTTTTATTTCATCAAACATTTGGGCAATATAGTGTGTTTTAGTGCATTAAAATTTAAAAAAGTGTGTTTTTTCCCCAAAAAATGCGTTTGAAAAATCGCTGCGCAATTACTGTGTGAAAAAAAAAAAATGAAACACCCACCATTTTAATCTGTAGGGCATTTGCTTTAAAACAATATATAATGTTTGGGGGTTCAAAGTAATTTTTTTGCAAAAAAAAATAACTTTTTCATGTAAACAATAAGTGTCAGAAAGGGCTTTGTCTTCAAGTGGTTAGAAGAGTGGGTGATGTGTGACATAAGCTTCTAAATGTTGTGCATAAAATGCCAGGACAGTTCAAACCCCCCCCAAATGACCCCATTTTGGAAAGTAGACACCCCAAGCTATTTGCTGAGAGGCATGTCGAGTCCATGGAATATTTTATATTGCGACACAAGTTGCGGGAAAGAGACAAATTTTTTTTTTTTTTTTTGCACAAAGTTGTCACTAAATGATATATTGCTCAAACATGCCATGGACATATGTGAAATTACACCCCAAAATACATTCTGCTGCTTCTCCTGAGTACAGGGATACCACATGTGTGAGACTTTTTGGGAGCCTAGCCGCGTACGGGACCCCGAAAACCAAGCACCGCCTTCAGGCTTTCTAAGGGCGTGAATTTTTGATTTCACTCTTCACTGCCTATCACAGTTTCGGAGGCCATGGAATGCCCAGGTGGCACAAAACCCCCCCAAATGACCCCATTTTGGAAAGTAGACACCCCAAGCTATTTGCTGAGAGGTATAGTGAGTATTTTGCAGACCTCACTTTTTGTCACAAAGTTTTGAAAATTGAAAAAAGAAAAAAAAAATGTTTTTTCTTGTCTTTCTTCATTTTCAAAAACAAATGAGAGCTGCAAAATACTCACCATGCCTCTCAGCAAATAGCTTGGGGTGTCTACTTTCCAAAATGGGGTCATTTGGGGGGGTTTTGTGCCACCTGGGCATTCCATGGCCTCCGAAACTGTGATAGGCAGTAAAGAGTGAAATCAAAAATTTTCACCCTTAGAAATCCTGAAGGCAGTGATTGGTTTTCGGGGTCCCGTACGCGGCTAGGCTCCCAAAAAGTCCCACACATGTGGTATCCCCATACTCAGGAGAAGCAGCTAAATGTATTTTGGGGTGCAATTCCACATATGCCCATGGCCTGTGTGAGCAATATATCATTTAGTGACAACTTTTTTTTTTTTTTTTTTCATAAAAAGTGTCACATTCCCGCAACTTGTGTCAAAATATAAAATATTCCATGGACTCAATATGCCTCTCAGCAAATAGCTTGGGGTGTCTACTTTCCAAAATGGGGTCATTTTGGGGGGTTTTGTGCCACCTGGGCATTCCATGGCCTCCGAAACTGTAATAGGCAGTGAAGAGTGAAATCAAAAATTTACACCCTTAGAAATCCTGAAGGCGGTGATTGGTTTTCGGGGCCCCGTACGCGGCTAGACTCCCAAAAAGTCCCACACATGTGGTATCCCCATACTCAGGAGAAGCAGCTGAATGTATTTTGGGGTGCAATTCCACATAGGCCCATGGCCTGTGTGAGCAATATATCATTTAGTGACAACTTTTTGTAAATATTTTTTTTTTTTTTTGTCATTTTTCAATCACTTGGGACAAAAAAAATAAATATTCAATGGGTTCAACATGCCTCTCAGCAATTTCCTTGGGGTGTCTACTTTCCAAAATGGGGTCATTTGGGGGGGTTTTGTACTGCCCTGCCATTTTAGCACCTCAAGAAATGACATAGGCAGTTATAAACTAAAAGCTGTGTAAATTACAGAAAATGTACCCTAGTTTGTAGACGCTATAACTTTTGCGCAAACCAATAAATATACGCTTATTGACATTTTTTTTACCAAAGACATGTGGCCGAATACATTTTAGCCTAAATGTATGACTAAAATTTAGTTTATTGGATTTTTTTTATAACAAAAAGTAGAAAATATCATTTTTTTTCAAAATTTTCGGTCTTTTTCCGTTTATAGCGCAAAAAATAAAAACCGCAGAGGTGATCAAATACCATCAAAAGAAAGCTCTATTTGTGGGAAGAAAAGGACGCAAATTTCGTTTGGGTACAGCATTGCATGACCGCGCAATTAGCAGTTAAAACGACGCAGTGCCAAATTGGAAAAAGACCTCTGGTCCTTAGGCAGCATAATGGTCCGGGGCTCAAGTGGTTAATAAATGTCTATTTTTTTTAGAAAAATCATTGGCTATGTGTTTTAATTAAAAAAGGACAGTTTGTTTGTGAGTAGGCAGGTACATTTCAAAAATACAATGTCAAATTAACAAGGGACACCAACACCAACCAATCTCCTTGAGGTTAAAAAATACAAGATAATAGTGTTGTGGTAACTTGACACACAAAACGAAAAAAAATATTATGGAGATCACTAGGAAAAAAAAAGGAGATCTTGATAAAAAAATAATCAAAAAAAGATCACTATAAAAATAAAATTGAAACATTATTATGGAGATCTGACGAAAAAAATAAAAAATATTATTCAGGATATCACGAGAAATAATAAGGAAATCAGTTTGTGAGAACTCTGTGTGAATATGAGCAGCAAAACAACTTCATTATTCTAGCATTATAAAGAAGAAGAGAATGCGCTGCATTAAAAGATTATTAAATTTGCAGCGTGACGAATGTGCTATCTCCAATACGAACGCTAGTTTTACCAGACGGAGCGCTTCTCGTACTTGATTCAGAGCATGCATTCAGAGATTCAGAGCATGCATGGAATTTGGTGCGTCGGAATTGTGTACACACGCTCTAAATTTCCGACAACGGATTTTGTCGTCGGAAAATTTGAGAACCAGCTCTCAAATTTTTGTTGTCGGAAATTCCCACAAAAAATGTCCGATGGAGCCTACACACGGTTGGAATTTCCGACAACAAGCTCCCATCGAACATTTGTTGTCAGAAATTCTGATCGTGTGTACTCTGCTTTAAACTTCTCCACAACTTTATCCCTGACCTGTCTGGTGCATTCCTTGGCCTTCATGATGCTGTTTGTTCAATAAGGTTCTCTAAAAAACCTCTGAGGGCTTCACAGAACAGCAATATTTATACTGAGATTAAATTACATAAAGGTGGAACCTATTTACTAATTAGGTGACTTCTGAAGGTGATTGGTTCCACTTGATTTTAGTTAGGGGTATCAGAGTAATGCGGGCTGAATACAAATGCACGCTACACTTTTCAGATATTTATTTGTAAAAAATTTTGAAAACCATTTATCATTTTCCTTCCACTTCACAATTATGTGCCACTTTGTGTTGGTCTATCACATAAAATCCCAATAAAATACATTTAAGTTTTTGGTTGTAACATGACAAAATGTGGAAAGTTTCAAGGGGTATGAATACTTTTTCAAGGCACTGTACAGTATATAGATACCCTGCACAGAACTAAGATTCAATTTCAAAATAAAATATCAGATTGGTTAGTGGTAAATAAGGATGAGCTTCGTGTTCGAGTCAAACCCATGTTCGACTCGAACATCGTCCGTTCGCCGAATTGCGAATGATATGGGCCATTCGCGCCAAATTTGTGTGGCGCGTCACAGCCCATAATTCACTGCGGCATCGCAGTGCATTGCTGGCTGATGATTGGCCAAGCATGCACTATGACCCGCATGCTTGGCCAATCACAGCGCCCTCTGAACAGAGAGCCGTAATTGGCCAAAGCCAAGGAGGCTTTGGCCAATTATGGCTCAGGGGATTTAGTACACGCCCCACACTATATAAGGCCGCCTGCACGGCGGCCCTGTGTAGTGTGTGTTCCGGCATTGAGAGAGAGATAGACAGAGAGACAGTGTCATTTGATTTAAGTTAGATAGATTAGGCAGGATAGTCAGTGAGTTAGCTGCACTTACAGTGTATTGTGTATATATATATATATATATATATATATATATATATATATGTGCATCCCGGGTGTTGTATATATGTATATATAATATATATATATATATATATATATATATATATATATATATATATATATATACACTGTATTCAGTTTAGCTAGATCCGTTCCTGTTATCTTGCTACTGACAGGCAGGCTTGTGTTGTTACAGTATTTACAGCTACCTGAAGAAAATTGCTTTGCTGGTGTTCTTTTGATCCTATTAGTACCACAGTCAGGCAGCTAGACTATTTACAGTTAGTGTAGTGCGTCCTCCTCACAGTGTTCAGTTAAAGCTACAAGTTAGTTTAATGAGACCTCTGCACAGTGTTCAGCTAAAGCTACAAGTTAGTGTAGTGCATCCTCTGAACAGTGTTCAGAAGCTACAAGTTAGTGTAGTGCACAGTGTTCAGCTAAAGCTACAAGTTAGTGTAGTGCGTCCTCCTGACAGTGTTCAGCTAAAGCTACAAGTTAGTGTAGTGCGTCCTCTGAACTGTGTTCAGCTAAAACTACAAGTTAGTGAAGTGCGACCTCTGCACAGTGTTCAGCTAAAGCTACAAGTTAGTGTAGTGCGTCCTCCTAACAGTGTTCATCTAAAACTACAAGTTAGTGTAGTGAGACCTCTGCACAGTGTTCAGCTAAAGCTACAAGTTAGTGTAGTGCGGCCTCCTCACAGTGTTCAGCTAAAACTACAAGTTAGTGTAGTGCAACCTCTGCACAGTGTTTAGCTAAAGCTACAAGTTAGTGTAGTGCGTCCTCCTCACAGTGTTCAGCTAAAACTACAATTTAGTGCAGTGCGACCTCTGCACAGTGTTCAGCTAAAACTACAAGTTAGTTTAGTGCATCCTCCTCACAGTGTTCAGCTAAAACTACAAGTTAGTGTAGTGCGACCTCTGCACAGTGTTCAGCTAAATAAGCTACAAGTTAGTGTAGTGTGTCCTCCTCACAGTGTTCAGCTAAAACTACAAGTTAGTGTAGTGCGACCTCTGCACAGTGTTCAGCTAAAGCTACAAGTTAGTGTAGTGCACAGTGTTCAGCTAAAGCTACAAGTTAGTGCAGTGCGTCCTCCTCACAGTGTTCAGCTAAAACTACAAGTTAGTGTAGTGCGAGCTCTGCACAGTGTTCAGCTAAAGCTACCTGTAGAAGGTTGGTGGTGTTTTCCTGATCCTATCACTACCGCAGGCAGCTAAATAAACTACAAGTTAGTTTTTTGCAAGCTCTGCACAGTGTTCAGCTAAAGTTACCTGTAGAAGGTTGGTGGTGTTTTCCTGATCCTATCACTACCGCAGGCAGCTAAATAAGCTACAAGTTAGTTTTTTGCGAGCTCTGCACAGTGTTCAGCTAAAGCTACCTGTAGAAGGTTGGTGGTGTTTTCCTGATCCTATCACTACCGCAGGCAGCTAAATAAGCTACAAGTTAGTTTTTTGCGAGCTCTGCACAGTGTTCAGCTAAAGCTACCTGTAGAAGGTTGGTGGTGTTTTCCTGATCCTATCACTACCGCAGGCAGCTAAATAAGCTACAAGTTAGTTTTTTGCAAGCTCTGCACAGTGTTCAGCTAAAGCTACCTGTAGAAGGTTGGTGGTGTTTTCCTGATCCTATCACTACAGCAGGCAGCTAAATAAGCTACAAGTTAGTTTTTTGCGAGCTCTGCACAGTGTTCAGCTAAAGCTACCTGTAGAAGGTTGGTGGTGTTTTCCTGATCCTATCACTACCGCAGGCAGCTAAATAAGCTACGAGTTAGTTTTTTGCGAGATCTGCACAGTGTTCAGCTAAAGCTACCTGTAGAAGGTTGGTGGTGTTTTCCTGATCCTATCACTACCGCAGGCAGCTAAATTATTTACACGTTAGTGTAGTGCGACCTCTGCACAGTGTTCAGCTAAACCTTTTTTTTTTTTTTAACAAAAACAGTGGTGCTTTATTGTTGTACAAGATAAATTAGAGTTACAGAATACCATTTAACAGAGTACAATACACAACATATGTAGATTACATATTTTAGGATAAGGAAGACAATATGCAAAGCCCGCAAGCAATACGTAGGGATAATAGTACCATTTTCAACAAGTACCGTCCACCCGCCACCCTCCAAAACCCTCCCCTCTTGGGGCAGATGATCGTAATGAACTAAGTGTTTCTCTACGAGGCCATCCACGGAGCCCAGACTTTTTCAAACTTCCACGGACAGCCACGGTTTATATATGTCATTTTATACATTGGGATTACTGCCTCAATCTGTGCCTCCCAGGCTGAAAAGGATGGAGGGGAAGAATCTATCCATTTTATGAGTATTTCTTTTTTGGCATAGAAAAGAAGGAAGGAAATTAGTAATTTAAGATGATATGGCCTCTGCTCATCATCATGTATCCCCAGCAACGCCATAGCCGGTAAGAGCGGAATAGAGGTCTGCAGTCTGGAGTTGATTTCACCTACTATCTTAGTCCAAAATAGTGCAACGACTGGGCACTCCCAGAACATATGTATAAATGTGCCTATATGAATTTTGCATTTAGGACACATGGGGTCTCTCTCAGGGAATATGCGATGGAGTCTCTGCGGGGTATAGTAGATCCTGTGTATAAATTTAACTTCAATCAGTTTGTCCTTGGATGCTATTACTAATTTCGGGCCATGCTCTAAACAGTCCTCCCATCCTTCTTTATCCAATGACGGAATATCAACCCGCCATCTTTCCCATAGTTCATTTATCTTGGGGGAATCCCTTCCCAGTAACGCAATATAAAGAGAGGATAGGGGTTTAGTCAAGTCTCCAGGAGATAGGAGATCTTCAATGGGATCCGTTTGTAACAGGGGAGTTTGCGGGAATTGAGCCCTGGCCGCATGTCTCAGCTGTATGTACCGGAACCCCATCCAACGGGGCAACCCAAATTTATCCGTAAGCTCAGGCAAGGAGAGCAGTTGTCCCCCAGACATTACGTGTTCCAACGTGGTTACACCATATCTGGCCCACACCTGTGGGTCCGGTATCATACGAAAGTGTTTAAGTCGTGGGTTTCCCCATAAGGGATGAGCCGGAGATAATTGGCCAGGTCTCAAATATCTGCGCCTAGCCGCCTCCCATACCCTCCAAGTTGCCCTAGTAGGCCCAGGGACCCCACAATATGCCCTGGGTCCTCTATAGGGAAAATTCCGAAGGTCCGTCAGTGAACCCAGGATATTCGCCTCGAGACAGGTTGCCACATTGGATCTAGAACCCAACATGGCTGCCCAAAAATATACCTGGAAATCTGGGAGAGCAAGTCCGCCCAAATCTGCAGGTAAACACAACGTAGTGCGTGCATGTTCAGATAAACCTACCTGTAGAAGGTTGGTGGTGTTCTCATACTACAGGCAGGCAGTTGATTTTGCTAGCTGCAGTATCAGTATATATATATATATATATATATATATATATATTTATTTCCCAGCTTAGTGTAGCTACAGGCCATTAGTATGTCTGGAAGGCCAACAAGGAGAGGCAGACAGTCACAAGCCAATAAAAGAGGGCAAGCAGGCTCTGTGTCTAGAGGCAACAGTGCTGGTCGTGGAGACGGTGCATCCTCATCAGCACGTGGCCGTGGGACACGCCTGGCCTTTTTTTCGGCAGCTGGCTGTGTTGAGCCGCAACATGCAGAAGACTTGGTCGAGTGGATGACCAAGCCGTCCTCATCCTCCTCATCCTCTCTCACTAATGCTCAGGGTACTTTGTCTGGCAAAGCAGCTGCCAACGCGGCCTCTTCCCTTGGCTCAATGGCATCAGTGACTCCTTCCCTAGCCCCACCATGTCCTCCTGAGGAGTCCCTCGAACTGTTTGACCACAGTGTTGGGTACATGCTCCAGGAGGATGCCCAGCGTTTAGAATGCACTGATGATGATACTGTGCTAGATGAAGGCAGTAACGTGAGCACGGACAGAGGGATGCCCAAGAAGGACCGCAATCTGGCAGTCATGCTCCCCCTGCTGCAGCATACTGCCAGGTTTGCTCCAGTGATGAGGAGGGAGGGGATGATGAGGTCACTGACTCAACGTGGGTGCCTGATAGGAGAGAGGAGGAGGAGGAGGAGGCACATCACCAACGAGGCAGGATGCCCTCCAGGGGTCAGCCTAAGGGCAGCACACTGACTGCATCACACCGCAAAGCTCCGCATGTGCAGGGCGCTGCTGTCTCTGCGCGTTATTCTAAAAGTCTTTGGTGTGGGCCTTTTTTGAGACGAGTGCATCACATCGCACCCCTACTATTTGCAACATATGTCTCAAGCGTATCTCGCGTGGCCAAAACATCTCCCGCTTGGGCACCACATGCTTGACCAGACATATGTTGACCTGCCATGCAGTTCGTTGGCAAGCGTATCTAAAAGACCCACACCAAAGAACAAAGAGGACCTCTCCTTGCTCCTCATCAGCTGAGAGCTCCAACCCCACTATACCGTCAGTCCTCTCTGAGACCTGCACTGAGAGGAATGAAGGTGTAGAATTATGTGTGTCACAGCCAAGTACTTGTGGGCAATCTGCTTTCGGTACACCGACGTCAGATTGTACCAGGCAAATTTCCCAGCCCCAGCTGCTGCACCCCAGAAAGAAGTTCGCTCCCAGCCATCCACATGCCCAGCAGTTGAATGCTAGCTTGGCAAAATTGCTAGCACTTCAACTGCTACCTTTTCAGTTGGTAGACTCTGCCCCCTTCCGTGAGTTTGTGGAATGTGCAGTTCCTCAGTGGCAGGTACCCAAACGCCACTTTTTCTCACGGAAGGCGATTCCGGCTCTCTACCGGCATGTGGAAGACAATGTCTTGGCCTCGCTGGACAGGGCGGTCAGCGGTAAGGTGCATATTACCGCTGACTCATGGTCCAGCAGGCATGGACAGGGACGTTACCTAAGTTTCACGGCGCATTGGGTCACTGGCAGCTGGGAAGGATGCAGGACAAGGTGAAGTAGTGTTGGAGGTTGTTCCACCACCACGCCTCCAAAATGCCACTACTAATGATTGTGACACACCTCTCTCCTCCACCCCCTCCTCTTCTTCTTCCTCCATGGCCTCTTCCTGTGCTTTGTCCTCGGAACCAGCGGTGCTCCGTAGGCATTCAAGGGGCTACGCAAGTACGCAGGCCAAAAGATGCCATGCGGTGCTTGAGCTGGTGTGCTTGGGGGACAGGAGCCACACTGGGGCAGAGGTTCTGTCAGCTCTGTAGGGGCAGGTTCAGAGGTGGTTGACGCCACGCCAACTTAAGGCAGGAATGGTGCTTTGCGACAATGGCACCAACCTCCTCTCCACCCTCCGACAGGGACAACTGACCCATGTGCCCTGTTTGGCTCTTGTCCTTAACTTGGTAGTGCAGCGGTTCTTGGGCAGGTACCCGGGCTTACAAAATGTCCTGAGGCAGGCCAGGAAAATCTGTGCACATTTCCGTCGGTCATATATTGCCAGTGCTCGGCTGGCAGATCTCCAAAAGGAGTTTAACCTGCCCAAGAACCACCTAATCTGTGACATGCCCACCAGGTGGAACTCAACGTTGGCCATGCTGCAGCAGCTGCACACGCAGCAGAGGGCCATCAGTGAGTACCTGTGCGACTATGGCACCAGGACAGGGTAAGGGGAGCTTGTTTTTTTTTCCCCACGCCAGTGGACCATGATCAGGGATGCATGCACTGTCCTGTCACCATTTGAGGAGGCCACGAGGATGGTGAGCAGTGACAGTGCATGCATCAGTAACACTGTACCTCTTGTCCACCTGCTGGAGCACACGCTGCGTGGAATAATGGACAGGGCACTTGAGGCAGAACAGAGGCAGGAAGAGGAGGACTTCCTTAGCTCTCAAGGCCCCCTTTATCCAGACAGTGTTCCTGCGTGCCTGCCGATCACACAGGAAGAGGATGAGGAGGAGGATTGTGTCAGTCTGGAGGTGGAGCCTGGCACTCAGCATCAGCAGCAGTCTTTAAGGGATCAGTCTCAAGAAACACATGGACTTGTACGTGGCTGGGAGGAGGTGGCTGCGGACCATGTCGTCCTTAGTGACCCAGAGGACTCCGGACCGATTGCCTCAGCAAACTTACGCTGCATGGCCTCCCTGATCCTGCAAAGCCTGCGTAAGGATCCTCGTATTCGTGGTATCAAGGAGAAGGACCAATACTGGCTGGCAACCCTCCTTGAACCACGTTACAAGGGTAAGGTTGCTGTCGCAGAGGGAGCAGAGGATGAAACATCTTTGGGAGGCCTTGCAGAAAGGTCTGTGCAATGCGTTCCCAGAGACTGGGAGGTTACAAACTCCTATTTCTGGACAACGTGATGCTGAGGCTTCGGTCAGTCAAAGAAGGAGCGGTGGAGAAGGTGGTCGTCTGACCGATGCGTTCAGACAATTTTTTAGTCCGCAGCCCCAACGTATGAACGGTTCCAGCAACCATCGCCAGCGTCTGTTTTACATGGTGCAGGAATACCTAGGGGCAAGATCTGACTTGGACACCTTTCCCACCGAAAATCCTCTGGGTTACTGGGTCTTGAGGATGGATCACTGGCCAGAGCTTGTACAGTATGCAATTGAGCTACTGGCCTGTCCTGCATCCAGCGTTCTTTCGGAACGCACATTCAGTGCTGCTGGAGGCTTGGTAACCGATCACAGGGTGCGTCTGTCCACCGACTCGGTCGATCGACTGACCTTCATAAAAATGAATCAGTATTGGATCACCACCAGCTGAAATGTCAGAAATGTCAGATCCCTTCAAAGACTGCCTATGCTGATGCTGAGTGACTATCCTGTTATGCTGAGTAATTATCCTCTTCCTCCTCAATGATCATGCTGATAGCTTGTAAGAACATTTTTGGTTCTGGGCACTGTCACCAGTGCCTAAGGCCCAATTTTTAAGCCCCTGTTTAACAGGGGTGTGTAATTACAATTTTTGATGCAATTCTTTGCAGCAGGACTAGTTCCTGCGCTCCAACTAGAGTATCTGTGAGGGGTTGCAGTGTTATGGCACCAGCACCAGTGACAAAGGCCCAATTTTTCAGCCCCTGTTTAACAGGGGCGTGTAATTACAATTTTTGATGCAATTCTTTGCAGCAGGGCTCGTTCCTGCGTTCCAACTAGAGTATCTGTGAGGGGTTGCAGTGTTGTGGCACCAGCACCAGTGCCTAAGGCCCAATTTTTCAGCCCCTGTTCAACAAGGACATGTAATTGGAATTCTTGATCTAATATTTCACAGCAGGGCCCGTTTCTGAGCCCACCAAGATTAACTGTGAGGACTAATGCCCCGTACACACGGTCGGATTTTCCGACGGACAATGTGTGATAGGACCTTGTTGTCGGAAATTCCGACCATGTGTAGGCTCCATCACACATTTTCCATCGGATTTTTCGACACACAAAGTTTGAGAGCAGGCTATAAAATTTTCCAACAACAAAATCAGTTGTCGGAATTTCCGATCATGTGTACACAAATCCGACGCACAAAGTGCCACGCATGCTCAGAATAAATAAAGAGATGAAAGCTATTGACTACTGCCCCGTTTATAGTCCTGACGTATGTGTTTTACGTCACCGCGTTCAGAATGATCGGATTTTCCCACAACTTTGTGTGACCGTGTGTATGCAAGACAAGTTTGAGCCAACATCCGTCGGAAAAAATCCTAGGATTTTGTTGTCGGAATGTCCAATCAATGTCCGACCGTGTGTACGGGGCATTACAGTGTTGTGGCACCAGCACCACTATCACCAAAGGCTCAATTTTTCTGGCCCTGTTCAACAGGGGCATGTAATTACAATTCTTGATCTAATATTTCACAGCAAGGCCCTGTGGGGGCTTACAGTGTTGAGGAGATAACAACACCTAAGGCCCAAATTTCTGCTGAGTATATAGGGCAGGCCCCTACTTTCAAAGATCCAACTTACAAACGACTCCTACTTGCAAACGGAAGGAGACAACAGGAAGTGAGATTAAATCTACCCCATAGGAAGGGAAATTCTCTCCTGTAAGAGTTAATATGGGAAAAACTTTTCTCCTTTCCACTGATGCTTTATCACCAATCCTTGTTTCACTAAAAACCCCAAATTTTCAAAAAACATTTTTCATTGGGACAAAAAGTGAGGTGAAATCTTCTGAAGAAGAGCACAGACAGCAAAACAAATGTCACAGGGGTGATAACCCTTCCCTATGTTTTCCAAAAAGCTTAAAATAGATTTTTGGGCTGGAGCTAAACTCGTTAAAAATGTACCAGTTCAAAATTACAAACAGATTCTACTTAACAACAAACCTACAGTCCCTGTCTTGTTTGCACCACCTGTATACTGCTGTTCAGAGTATAAAGGGCCTGGGGGCCCCACGCCTTTCCTTTTTTTTATTTGGGTGCGGGGTTCCCCTTAATATCCATACAAGACCCAAAGGGCCTGGTAATGGACTGGAGGGTACCCATGCCGTTTGTCTTACTGATTTTCATCCATATTGCCAGGACCCGACATTACAATAAAGCTGCAAGCAGTTTTAAATGACTTTTTTCCTTTAAAAATGTCATTTTGTGCAGGGACTGTTCTAAGCACGGGAAACACGCGCCACTTTACAGGCATACTATAGACACCTCTCAGGTACGATATTTAAAGAAATATTTTACTTTTTTTTATTTTACTTTAAGCATCATTAAAATCACTGCTCCCGAAAAAACGGCAGTTTTTAAAAGGTTTTTTTGCATTGATACATGTCCCCTGGGGCAGGACCTGGGTCCCCAAACCCTTTTTAGGACAATACCATGAAAATTAGCCTTTAAAATTAGCACTTTTGATTTTGAACGTTCGAGTCCCATAGACGTCAATGGGGTTCTAACGTTTGTGCGAATTTTCGGTCCGTTCACAGGTTCTGGTGTGAACCGAACCGGGGGGTGTTCAGCTCATCCCTAGTGGTAAATGAACTCAATATATTTTCACGGGTCGCAGTATAAATAGCACATAAATAAGTAAAGGATTTAGGTCAATTATAGTTCACTAGAAAACATGTTCAATAAGCTATAGCAGCATAGAATGTAGTTTTATGCAGCTAAATTAGAGTAAACCTGGTAATTCACAAAATCAGCAATATGTAATGGCATTAGAAAACATTAACAGCAATGATAATCAATATTCTGATACATCTACTGTAAACAGTAGGCTATATCCACTTTAGAGTGCACTCTATATGAATGGCAGCAATGAAATTTAAGACTCCTTAAAGTGGTACCTCTTACTATGGACAATAGGCAAAGTTCTTGTGAAGCAAATGAGCAGCCTTTAGCCCTAGTTCTTCAGCTGGCTAGCTTTGTGGTGATACCGATGAGGATAGTCCCAGTAAAGCCTGCATGCAGTAGGTAATGCCTCCTAGATTGTAAGCTCTAACGAGCAGGGCTCTCTGATTCCTCCTGTATTGAATTGTATTGTAATTGTACAGTCTGCCCTAATGTTGTAAAGCGCTGCGTAAACTGTCGGCACTATATAAATCCTGTATATTAATAATACTAGTATATTAATAATACTAATAACAATAGTTAGATGACCAGTCCCTATGTGCCTAGTCTCTGCTAGCAGCAATGGGTTAAAGTGACATTAAAGGGGTTGTAAATCTTTTTTTTTTTTTTTTTTTATAAAAATAACAAATATACCTACACTTACCTGCTCTGTGCAATGGTTTTGCACAGAGCAGCCTCGATCCTCTTCTTCTGGGGTCCCCCACCGGCACTCCAGGCCCCTCCTCTTCATCGGGTGCTCCCAGATAAAGCCGCTTTCCCTGAGGGCACCCGTGCATGCTCCTTCCTGAGTCCCACTGCTGCGTCCATTGACACAGACAGCGAGACTCGCCCCCGCCCCCCCACTCCTGTGTCACCAGATTTGATTGACAGCAGAGGGAGCCAATTGCTCCCGCTGCTATCAATCTGTCCAATGAAGAGAGATACAATTGGGGGAGTCACTGCACTTGTGCATATCGCTGGATCAGATTGGCTCAGGTAAGGAAAAGGGGGTATCGGGGGGGGGGGGAGGGGCAGCTGCATTAGAGAAGGTTTTTCACCTTAATGCATAGAATGCATTAAAGTGAAAAAGCTTAAGGTTTTAGAACCACTCTAAAGGTTCAGATTTTTTTTAAAATAACAAACATGTTATACTTACCTGCTCTGTGTAATGGTTTTGCACTGAGCACCCCGATTCTCCTCTTCTTTTCGGGTCCCCTACAGGTGCTCCTGGCACCTCCCCTTTGAACATTGCCCCCAGTAGCAAGCCACGTGTTCATGGGGCACTGTTCTGTGCTCCAGTGGCGGCCCGTCCATAGGGGGCGCCTGGGCGCCGCCCCCCCCCCCCCCCCATTCCAGGCAGCTAAAAAAAAAAAAAAATTTTTTAATACTGGCCCTTTAAAAAAAAAAAAAAAAGGAAAAAAAAGGTCCTTAAGTGCACTGTGTTCGGACGCCGGATACAGTGCGACGCCGGACACAGTGCACTTATAGGAAGCGCCACGTCTATGCAATCACGAGATTGCAGACGTGGCGCTGCATTTGCGGGCGTTTAGCCCGCCTTGGGGCGTTTTCTGAAGCGCCGAGTAGCTTCCGCTCGGCCATAGCAATGAATACTACAGGCGCCGGGCGGAAGCTACTTGGCACTTCAGATTTGATTGACATCTGCCCTGAGGCAGATGTCACTTCCTGGTTCTCTCTCTCATTGCGCCCGAGAGAGGAAGCAGGAAGAATGCTGCTGCCAGTGTGAGGAGGAGGACACCGCAGGAGACTGAAGGTAAGTACCGCTGCATGGAGAATCGGGGGGACACCTGCTGAGGGGGGGCTCTGGTGGGGGGCTCTGATGGGGACAACTGCTGTGGGGGGCTCTGATGGGGACAACTGCTGTGGGGGGCTCTGATGGGGACAACTGCTGTGGGGGGCTCTGATGGGGACAACTGCTGTCGGGGGCTCTGATGGGGACACCCTGCTGTGGGGGGCTCTGATGGGGACACCCTGCTGTGGGGGGCTCTGATGGGGACACCCTGCTGTGGGGGGCTCTGATGGGGACACCTGCTGTTGGGGGACTCTGATGGGGACACCTGCTGTGGGGGACTCTGATGGGGGACACCTGCTGTGGGGGGCTCTGATGGGGGACACCTGCTGTGAGGGACTCTGATGGGGACACCTGCTGTTGGGGGCTCTGATGGGGGACACCTGCTGTGGGGGGCTCTGATGGGGGACACCTGCTGTGGGGGACTCTGATGGGGGACACCTGCTGTGGGGGGCTCTGATGGGGGACACCTGCTGTGGGGGACTCTGATGGGGACACCTGCTGTGGGGGGACTCTGATGGGGGACACCTGCTGTGGGGGGACTCTGATGGGGGACACCTGCTGTGGGGGGACTCTGATGGGGGACACCTGCTGTGGGGAGGACTCTGATGGGGGACACCTGCTGTGGGGGGGACTCTGATGGGGGACACCTGCTGTGGGGGGGACTCTGATGGGGGACACCTGCTGTGGGGGGGACTCTGATGGGGGACACCTGCTGTGGGGGGGACTCTGATGGGGGACACCTGCTGTGGGGGGGACTCTGATGGGGGACACCTGCTGTGGGGGGCTTTGATAGGGGACACCTGCTGTGGGGGGCTTTGATAGGGGACACCTGCTGTGGGGGGCTCTGGTGGGGGGCTCTGATGGGGGACTCTGATGGGGGACACCTGCTGTGGGGGGACTCTGATGGAGACACCCTGCTGTTGGGGGCTCTGATGGGGACACCTGCTGTGGGGGGACCCTGATGGGGACACCTGCTGTTGGGGGGCTCTGATGGGGGACAACTGCTGTGGGGGGCTCTGATGGGTGACTCCTGTTTTGGGGGGACTCTGATGGGGACACCTGCTGTGGGGGACACCTGCTGTGGGGGGCTCTGAGGGACACCTGCTGTGGGGGGACTTTGATGGGGGACACCTGCTGTGGGGGGACTCTAATGGGGGACACCTGCTGTGGGGGGACTCTGATGGGGGACACCTGCTGTGGGGGGACTCTGATGGGGGACACCTGCTGTGGGGGGACTCTGATGGGGGACACCTGCTGTGGGGGGACTCTGATGGGGGACACCTGCTGTGGGGGGACTCTGATGGGGGACACCTGCTGTGGGGGGACTCTGATGGGGGACACCTGCTGTGGGGGGACTCTGATGGGGGACACCTGCTGTGGGGGGACTCTGATGGGGGACACCTGCTGTGGGGGGACTCTGATGGGGGACACCTGCTGTGGGGGGACTCTGATAGGGGACACCTGCTGTGGGGGGACTTTGATGGGGGACACCTGCTGTGGGGGGACTCTAATGGGGGACACCTGCTGTGGGGGGACTTTGATGGGGGACACCTGCTGTGGGGGGACTCTAATGGGGGACACCTGCTGTGGGGGGACTCTGATGGGGGACACCTGCTGTGGGGGGACTTTGATGGGGGACACCTGCTGTGGGGGGGACCCTGATGGGGGACACCTGCTGTGGGGGGGACTCTGATGGGGGACACCTGCTGTGGGGGGCTCTGATGGGGGACACCTGCTGTGGGGGGCTTTGATGGGGGACACCTGCTGTGGGGGGCTCTGGTGGGGACACCTGCTGTTGGGGGGCTCTGATGGGGGACAACTGCTGTGGGGGGCTCTGATGGGTGACTCCTGTTTTGGGGGACTCTGATGGGGACACCTGCTGTGGGGGACACCTGCTGTGGGGGACACCTGCTGTGGGGGGCTCTGAGGGACACCTGCTGTGGGGGGACTTTGATGGGGGACACCTGCTGTGGGGGGACTCTAATGGGGGACACCTGCTGTGGGGGGACTCTGATGGGGGACACCTGCTGTGGGGGGACTCTGATGGGGGACACCTGCTGTGGGGGGACTCTGATGGGGGACACCTGCTGTGGGGGGACTCTGATGGGGGACACCTGCTGTGGGGGGACTCTGATGGGGGACACCTGCTGTGGGGGGACTCTGATGGGGGACACCTGCTGTGGGGGGACTCTGATAGGGGACACCTGCTGTGGGGGGACTTTGATGGGGGACACCTGCTGTGGGGGGACTCTAATGGGGGACACCTGCTGTGGGGGGACTTTGATGGGGGACACCTGCTGTGGGGGGACTCTAATGGGGGACACCTGCTGTGGGGGGACTCTGATGGGGGACACCTGCTGTGGGGGGACTTTGATGGGGGACACCTGCTGTGGGGGGGACTCTGATGGGGGACACCTGCTGTGGGGGGGACTCTGATGGGGGACACCTGCTGTGGGGGGGACTCTGATGGGGGACACCTGCTGTGGGGGGCTTTGATGGGGGACACCTGCTGTGGGGGGCTCTGGTGGGGGGCTCTGATGGGGGACACCTGCTGTGGGGGGCTCTGGTGGGGGGCTCTGATGGGGGACACCTGCTGTGGGGGGCTCTGATGGGCGACTCATGTTTTGGGGGGACTCTGATGGGGACACCTGCTGTGGGGGGACTCTGATTTAGACACCTGCTGTGGGGGACACCTGCTGTGGGGGGCTCTGATGGGGGACACCTGCTGTGGGGGGACTCTGATGGGGGACACCTGCTGTGGGGGGCTTTGATAGGGGACACCTGCTGTGGGGGGCTCTGATGGGGGACACCTGCTATGGGGGGCTTTGATGGGGGACACCTGCTGTGGGGGGCTTTGATAGGGGACGCCTGCTGTGGGGGGTTTTGATAGGGGACACCTGCTGTGGGGGGCTTTGATAGGGGACACCTGCTGTGGGGGGCTTTGATAGAGGACACCTGCTGTGGGGGGCTTTGATAGGGGACACCTGCTGTGGGGGGCTCTGGTGGGGGGCTCTGATGGAGACACCTGCTGTGGGGGGACTCTGATGGGGACACCTGCTGTGGGGGGGCTCTGATGGGGACACCTGCTGTGGGGGGACTCTGATGGGGACACCTGCTGTGGGGGGACTCTGATGGGGACACCTGCTGTGGGGGGACTCTGATGGAGACACCCTGCTGTGGGGGACACCTGCTGTGGGGGGCTCTGATGGGGACACATGCTGTGGGGGAACACTGATGGCAACTCTGATGTAAGGGGACAGAGGCTGCATTTTGGGGGGGGCAGAGGCTGCATTTGGGGGGGGGGACAGAGGCTGCATTTGATGTGACAGAGGCTGCATTTGATGTGACACAGGCTGCATGTAAGAAGGGACTGCTGGGGACACCTGATGGCATCTGGTGACAGGCAACGTGGCTAGTGACACACTCGGGGCTCCCACTGATTCTGCATTATGGTGAGTTGAACTATTTCATTTTATATTACAATGTAATAATAGTAATAATGAGCTTCAATCATCCTGACACCATAACAACCATGGTGCCGGGATGATTGAAGCGCCAACACCAGGTATTTGGAGTATCTTTATCTGCTAATTGTTAAACTTTGTAGAATACACATTTCTTTTGTTGTGTAGGATCTAGGCCTGCTGTCCCTCTCTCCCTCGCCCTCTCCCTCCATCCCTCGTTCATCTCAGACGCAAACCACACCACCTTAGAGCCACGGCCACTATTTCGCTGAAACCACGCCCATTTCCATCAAGTGGGAGGGGTCAAAAAGGAAGGGCGGGTCTGGCGCCCCCCCATCCTAAAACTTCACCAGCCGCCACTGCTGTGCTCTCTCCCAAGCTCGGCTGTATGCGTCCATAAGACACATAGAGCCGTGGCTCATCCCCGCCCCCATCTCATTGGCTCACTGGCTGTAAATAACAGCAGTGAGAGCCAATGACACCCACTGCTGTCTCAACCAATAAGGAGAGGGAGTCCCGGGACAGCCGAGGCTCTTGTGCACATCGCTGGATAGAGAGGGGACTCAGGTCAGTATTAGGTGTGCTGTGGGAGGGAGCAGCGCACAGAAGGTTTTTTACCTTCATGGATAAAATCCATGAAGGTAAAAAACCTTCAGCCTTTACAACCACTTTAATGGCAGCAGTGTCCTCTTACCAGTGCCAGAGATACAGCAATGGGGTCTTGCTGTTCAGATGTCAGCTCACCTCTGGATCTGCCTGGAGCAACTCTGGTCCTCAGCACATGGCTCCATGTTGATGTGTACACCTCAGTCTCATTGCAGCAAAGAGGAAGTCCCTCAGTATTCAGCTTGTAAAAATACAGTTCTTGCTCTCTTTATACCCGGCTCGCATTGGGAATTGTAGTTCAGTAGTCCATTAACTGCCCTAGTAAAGTTTCTTTCCCAAGCTTCATCTCCAATGATTTAATGCTCTTGAGCTCATTCTGTTTGGTAGCTCCCTCTGGTGGATGGAGGTAAGGTAGTGTTAATCTTTTCAGCTGAAATCCATTGCGAGCACAGAAAGCACTGCAGCACAGTTTCCCAAATCTCCTTCTAACTCTAGTCAAGCACCTGGCTAGAGCTGTTTAGAGAAGATTAGTGAGAAGCTATCATCCTGTTGTTTCTGCTATCTTTTGTAGTATCCTGATCCCTCAAACCCTTTCCTGTTCAATTATTCAGCAATAAGTTTGTAGCGCTGGTAGATTTACAATCTACCGCAGATTAGGTACATTTAGTAAATTGGGTGTTAGGAAGGTTAAAAGTTCGCCTCTGTTCCAGCTTGGCTGACGTTGTGTGTGCTTCCGTGCTGACCGGTGGGTGTCGCTGTTACCATTGGTCAGTGTTGGAAGGGCAACGTGTCGAAGTGTATAGATGCTCCTCTGTCTCGGAGACAAGCTCAGTGGAGGTGGTCCTCCGAGTTGCATTCTGGGAAGGGGGTATTTATGGGACAGACGCCATGTTTTAGGGTTCGTTTTACAGCCCCCTGCTGGCCCTCCTGGCCGACAGGTATGCGTTAAGGAGCTACCTCATGGTCCTCCGATTGGGAGGCCCACAATGCTGCGGCACAGGGGTGGGTCCAGAGGCTTGTCTGGGGCCTAACACCGCGGCAGAGGAATGGTCCTGAGCTGTCAGTCCTGTGTGACGAAGCTGGACAGCCGAGGAGATCCCAGGGGAGGACCCGTCTTGGAGGGATCACGCAGTGTGCTGGTCTATAGAGGGGCCTGGTGACTCGGTTGCAGGAATTATCCAAAAGAAGTAATTATACAGCATAGTGTCACCGGTTCAGCTTAAAGGTTCAGGTACTATGACTGACTGTTCACTGCAGAAGATCTGATACATCCTGTGGCAGAGGATCGTGCAGATTTACCCCCCCCAAGTAAGTCTGTGGCAGAGACTTTAGATTCGTGCTGTGTACTGGCTGCTAGGCTAGTGAGAGAGGTCTATCCAGATGAGCAAGGAGTGTGTCCCATGAGGGGAGCGCATTCCACCTAATTATCTGAAATCTACCAGGACATTTGTCGCTAAGATATTAGAAGAAGATATTTGAGTTTCTCCTGAAGGTTTCCTTTTACACCTCTTTCCTGCTACTTCCTAAAGCATTGAAAACATACTCCAGTGTTGGTGCGTGTGTCGTCCAGCAGTAAACTCAATGGAACCCTAGACCCGGTGCCAGTGAAACAGAGGAAAGCAAAGTGAAGGTAACAGACCCGTTTAAACCAGCAGCTCCACCGTGAGTTATTGCTACAAGTTTTAAAAAGACATCCCCCAGACGCAGCCTGTATTGTTGATGTGCATGGGACTGTGCTTGTGACTGGCAGCCTCCGTTCTAGCTAGGCAGACCTAGGTGAATGATATATATATATATTTCAACGAATGATATAAAAAGTCTACACACCCCTAAACATCAGGTTTCTAAGTGTAAAAAAATGAGACAAAGATAAATCATCTCAGAACTTTTTCCACATTTAATGTGACCTATAAACTGTACAATTCAATTGAAAAATCAACTGAAATCTTTAAGGGAGGGGGGAAGTAAAAATAAAAATAAATAAAATAATGTGGTTGCATAAGTGTGCACACCCTCTTATAACTGGGGATGTAGCTGTGTTCAGAATTAAGCAATCACATTCAAATTCATGTTAAATAGGAGTCAATACACACCTGTCATCATTTAGTGCCTCTGATTGACCCCAAATAAAGTTCAGCTGTTCTAGTAGGTCTTTCCTGACATTATTTTAGTTGCATCCTACAGCAAAAGCCATGATCTGCAGAGAGCTTCCAAAGCATCAGAGGGATCTCATTGTTAAAATGTATCAGTCAGGAGAAGGGTACAAAAGAATTTCCAAGGCATTAGATATACCATGGAACACAGTGAAGACGGTCATCATCAAGTGGAAAAAATATGGCACAGCAGCCACAATACCAAGAACTGGACTTCCCTCCAAAATTGATGAAAAAGACAAGAAGAAAACTAGCCGGGGAGGCTGCCAAGAGGCCTATAGCAACAATAAAGGAGCTGCAGCATAGGTATGCGCACAGGGTGTGCCTGGGCACACCCTAATTGCCTTGTGTGCTGCATATTCCCCCCTGTTTAGACCACTGATATTTCATCCCCCCCAAAAAATGTTACACAAGCCCAAAAATTTGGGCAAAAGAAAATTATCAAAATTACACTGTCCACTGCCCTACTGAAACCATCAGTACATATACACATGCATATGTATTTGAGCTTTGGGGTGCACACCCTAATGCAAGAGGCTGCGCACACCTAGGAGCTGCAGGAATATCTGGCAAGTACTGGCTGTGTGGTACATGTGACAACAATCTCCCGTATTCTTCATATGTCTGGGCTATGGGGTAGAGTGGCAAGACGGAAGCCTCTTCTTACGAAGAAAAACATACTAGCCCAGCTAATTTTTGCAAAAACACACCTGAAGTCTATCAAAAGCATGTGGGAAAATGTGATATGGTCTGATGAAACCAAGGTTGAACTTTTTGGTCATAATTCCAAAAGATATGTTTGGCACCAAAACAACACTGCACATCACCAAAAGAACGCCATACCCACAGAGAATCATGGTGGTGGCAGCATCATGCTTTGGGGCTGTTTTTCTTCAGCTGAAACAGGGATCTTAGTCAAGGTAGAGAGAATTATGAACAGTTCCAAATACCAGTCAATATTGACACAAATGCTTCAGGCTTCTGCTAGAAAACTGAACATGAAGAGGAACTTAATCTTTAGCATAACAACAAGACAAAGAATACATCCAAATCAACAAAGGAATGACTTCACCAGAAGAAGATTAAAGTTTTGGAATGGCGCAGCCAGAGCCCAGACCTGAATCCGATTGAAAATCTGTGGGCTGATCTGAAGAGGGCTGTGCACAGGAGATGCCCTCGCAATCTGACAGATTTGGAGTGTTTTTGCAAAGAATCGTGGGCAAATATTGCCAAGTCAAGATGTGCCATGCTGTTTAGCCGCTTCAGCCCCGGAAGATTTTACCCCCTTCCTGACCAGAGCACTTTTTGTGATTCGGCACTGCGTCCATTTAACTGACAATTGCGCGGTCATGCGACATTGCGCTCAAACAAAACTGACGTCCCTTTTTTCCCACAAATAGAGCTTTCTTTTGGTGGTATTTGATCACCTCTGTGCTTTTTATTTTTTGCGCTATAAACAAAAGAAGAGCGACAATTTTAAAAACAAAGCAATATTTTTTACTTTTTGCTATAATAAATATCCCCCCAAAAAAATATAAAAAAACAAATATTTTCCTCAGTTTAGGCCGATATGTATTCTTCTACATATTTTTGGTAAACAAAATTGCAATAAGGGTATATTGATTGGTTTGCACAAAAGTTATAGCGTCTACAAAATAGAGGATAGTTTTATGGCATTTTTATTATTATAATTTTTTTTTTAGTAATGGCAGCGATCTGCGATTTTTATTGTGACTGCGACATTATGGCGGACACATCGGACACTTTTGACACTATTTTGGGATCATTGTGATTTATACAGCGATCAGTGCTATAAAAATGCACTGATTACTGTGTAAATGCCACTGGCAGGGAAGGAGTTAAACACTAGGGGGTGATCAAGGGGTTAAGTGTGTCCTAGGGAGTGATTCTACAGGCGGCAGTAATCTCTGTCATGTCACAAGGCAGAACGGGGGAATGCCTTATTTACATAGGCACTTCCCCGTTCTGTGGCTCCATGACACAATCGCCGGGAGACCGGCGGACATCGAGTCCGCCGGTCCCGCGGGTACGGTCATGCTGTACGCAGTGGGCACATGAGCGCCCTCTAGCCCCTCCAATCAAAGGGGATGTACAGGTATGCCCATTTGCCCACCGCTGCCATTGTCCTGACATATATCAGTGTGCAGCGGTCGGCAAGTGGTTAAGGGTGTGCACACTTGTGCAACCATATTATTTTATTTTTTTATTTTTACCTCCCTCCACCTAAAAGATTTCAGCTTATTGTTCAACTGAGTTGTACAGTTTATAGGTCACATTAAAGGTGGAAAAAGTTCTGAAATGACTTCTCATTTTTTCACATCACAGAAACCTGACATTTTAACAGGGGTGTGTAGACTTTTTATATCCACTGTGTGTATATATATATATATATATATATATATATATATATATATATATATATATATGTATATGTATAAAATGTTGTAAATGGTTTGTAAAATGTACTTTCTTACATTATATAAATCAGACGGAGTGGAGAACAGTTCTTGGATTGTGGTGGAGAGGCATATCTCCATACCTTTTATCCTCATTAGTAAAGCCAGTGATTTTCCTAAGGCCAAGAATAACTTAGAGAGCATAGGCCTACTTTATAAAGAATGAAAAGTACGCTCAGTCTCTCTAGATGCTATCGCTTGTTATTAATGCCATTTGCGCAGTTTAAGTTTAAGTTGCGCAAATGGGAGCATGAAACCATCTACAAGAGGGAGTGGGAGGGACTCCTATTTTATAAAAGATACATTGGTGATATCTTTTTATTATGGGAGGGCCACAAAACCAGTCTTGAGTCATTTCTTGCTATGTTAAACAAAACATCTATGGCCTTAAATTCATCACTGATTCTCACTCAGAGACAATCAGCTATTTAGATCTAGTATTAACAAAGACACAAAACAAATTGTAACCAAAACGTTTTTTAAAGAAACCTACAGAAATGGCTATGTGCCTATCCAAAGTTGTCATCACCCGCAATGGCTTAAGGCCATTCCAAATGGCCAATACATGTGGTTCAGGAGAAATTGTGACAGCCTGGAAGATTATAATACCCAATCAGAAGTACTCACTACAAGGTTTATTGAAAAGGGCTA
Organism: Lithobates clamitans; assembly: GCA_037952925.1. Lineage (NCBI taxonomy): Eukaryota > Metazoa > Chordata > Amphibia > Anura > Ranidae > Lithobates > Lithobates clamitans. The sequence goes on from JBBGZY010000310.1 coordinate 3,556,848, forward strand.
TTCCCCCAAAGAATTAAACCATTGTAAAAATAAAGTTTTTGATATGAATAGGGACTCCCTTCTAAACAACAGTAATAAAAGGCCATTAAAGGAAGAATTAGCCTTCATTACAGGGTTTCATCGGCAGTACAAAGAAGAAAAGATTTTTAAAAAACACTGGCCCATTCTCCTTAAAGATAGGGACCATCTGCAAAATTTGGCTTTCAAGTTTTTAAAGAAATGTTCGAAAAATACAATTTGCTAAATTTTGGTGTGTTTTAGATTCTGCCTAAAACATCAATGTTTTTTTGAGTCTTTTTCCACATCATTGATGTCTTCCTTGATCTTCTGTAAATTATGATTGCACACCATGATCTCCCCGATGAGAACGTGTGCACTTGCACTTGTGAAATGTGTTTCTTCTTCCAGAACATCCACATCACCTAAAATAAAAAAACACACCATGTATTGTAAATATGCAGGCATCCATCTATTACCTGAAGCTGTGGTCTCAGACACTCACCTGTTGTGGTCACTATTTCGCCAAATTCGTAAACCTCTCCTTCCTCCACATCCTCTGGTTGTAGTGTGGGGATTTCCCCTTCTTTAGGAGGTTGGGGGTCCCTGGTGTCCTCTGCTGTCCCGAATCTTTTCTCCCCTATGTGAATAAAAAAGGTATACTTAGCACACAGATATTTGAGGGCAGAAATAATAATATAAAACATTGCTTGGAAGTGTTCTACAATTGTTTGTTTTGGCAGAGTTCCAAGCTAAAGACATGATTTTTTTCCCTTTCTTAAAGCTGGAATACTTACCTTTTTGGTCAAGTTTCACACATGGAGACACCCCTAGTATCCACTGGAGCACTTGTGTAGGACACCCTAAAAAGTTTGTTCTGGTGTCCCACACTAGTGCTCCTGCGTCCAGATGTGTAAACAGCTGCTGAGTGTCCTCTCTTTACATTGAATCAAGTTTGCATTTCATTCTAGTTACAAACACATCTCGACAACAATGTACTAAACTTCTTTTAAGACAAATATGCCTGAACAAATGTAGTTAACCTGCATCTGCCAAAAACATTGTATTAGTGGGCGAACGAACAATGTTTACTACGAACGATTACTGTGCCCACTATCCTGAAAGTTGCCATTTTAAACAGTACAACAGTAAAGAAAAACACATGGAGCAGCATGCAAGTAATAAGAATAATAGGAACACACGACAAATACTTACTTTTTTGAAGAACTCTCTTGATCCTTCTGTACAGATCCTGCTCCCTCAATTTCAGGTCTGACCATCGTTTCCTCAATTGATCCTTGGATCGTCATACACCAAAATTCCTGTGCAGACTTCTCACAACTTTAGTCGTGATCTTGGCCTTTCTCACATTTGGGTTTGGGTAAGGTCCATGCTTCCCATCATAGTTGGCCCTCTTCAAGATGTCCACCATCTCCACCATCGCTACAAAGGACATATTTGAGGCCTTAAATCTCCTCCGGGATCAGGACGTTCGTGGCTCCGGACTTTCGTTGTTGCTGCTGTCTTTATGCACTTGTTCTTTCTCCGCCATGTGCTCTCCCACTGCGCTGAAAGAGAAGGAGCGGGGAAAATAATAGAAAGAAGGTCAGGGGTGGGTGGAGTTTAACGTATGCGCAGTGTATATAAAGCGTAACACGCGTGCGTCGTATGTCAATCTGTGAGCACAGGAAGGAGTAGCGGAAGCGCCGATCATTCTAACGAAGGTACAATGTTAACTTGGGGCATCAGTGGCCTATACTGCTTATAGATTGAGGCCTATATTGGGACAAGATTAGGAGAGTTTAGCCTGACATTAGGGTTTGTCTTGTGTTGTGTCTTGCAGATAAAATTGATCGATTCAACGATCATGATTTCCTCCTTGATTTGTACAGAGAGCTTCCCTGTCTGTGGCAGACAAAACACCCCTTTGATACAAATCGACTAAAGAGGAAGGCAGCACTGGATAAATTGCTGGAATTTGTGAAGCCGCAGATCCCCATGGCAGACATCAACTATTTGAAGTGCAAAATAGGTGGCCTGAGGAGCACTTATAATAGGGAGCGCAAGAAGGTCCAGGATTCCCAGAGATCTGGAGCTGCAGCAGATGACATTTATGACATTTATACCCAGGCTGTGGTACTACGACAGACTGTGGTTTCTGTCAGACCAGACTGAAATCAGGCAATCACTCTCAACCCTTCCTTCCACCCCAGCTGAAGCTTCTGATGTCCAACCTGGGCCTTCCACCCAGGAAGAAGATGTGGAGGAGCCCAGCTTGAGTCAGGTATAGCATTGTTAAACAGATTTCTCAAAATTGTGTGTGATTGATGAACAATAAACTAAAACTATATCCCTTTTTCATACACAGGAAAGCCTCAGCCAGGAGGAGACTGTGGAAAGTGGCAGCCAGGAGGTAGCAGGGGAAAGTGGCAGCCAGGAGGTGACAGAGACAAGTGGCACCCAGGAGGTGGCCAGGCCCAGTAGCCTGACCAAATCCCAGGTCCCTCCCCTCCGCCTTCAACAAAAAAGGGCCAGGAAGGGGAGGAGTGTGGAGGAGTCAGAACTTGCTTTAATTTGGCAGGCTTCTGCAGCCCTCAGAACCCCCCAGTTTTCTTGAAGCCTATGCCTGCATGGCTGCCAACAAAATGCAGGAAATGGAGGTGGGCCAATGCCTCTTTTGTGAGGAAGTGTTATATATGGCCCTAAATAAGGGGATGAGGGCCAAACTCACAAGCAAAACCCACCTGTGTGAGTTGGACCATCCTCCTCCTCCTCCTCCACTTCCTCCACCTCCTGCCACAACTCCAACACCAGAGCCACAGCCTGGAAGCAAGCGTGGAAGGAAGCGTGTAAGGAAGACAAGAGGGTGATGGCCTGGGTTCGGTCTGGTCTGGCAAAAGACGCAGGCTGTTGTAAGACCTCAGCCTGGGGACATATATGTCACCTGCTGCTGTTCCTGATCTCTCGGAGTCCTGGACCAGATTGTGCTCCCTATTAAATGTACTTCTCAGGCTAAAAAGTTTGCATGTCAAATAGTTGATGTGTGCCCTGGGGTAATTTCACAAGTTTATCCAGCATTTCCTTCCTCTTTATTTTGTTATGACCCCTTAACCACTTAAGGACCGCCTCACGCCGATGTACGTCGGCAAGGCGGCACGGGCAGGCAAAATCACGTACATGTACGTGATTTGCCTCCCGCGGGTGGGGGGTCTGATCGGACCCCCCCGCCGCCCGAGGCGGTCCCGTTTTGTTCCCCGGCGATCGGAGGTGAGGGGGAGGCCATCCGTTCGTGGCCCCCCCCTCGCGATCGCCGCCGGCCAATGGGAACACTCCTTTGCTGCTGTATGCTAAACAGCAGCAAAGGAAGTGATGTCATCTCTCCTCGGCTCGGTAGTTTCCGTTCCGGCCCGAGGAGAGAAGACAGGTATGTGAGTGCACAACACAACACACACACAGTAGAACATGCCAGGCATACAAAACACCCCGATCCCCCCCCCGATCGCCCCCCGATCACCCCCCCCCCCCGCCACAAACTGACACCAGCAGTTTTTTTTTTTTTTTCTGATTACTGCTAGGTGTCAGTTTGTGACAGTTACTATGTTAGCACAGTTACTGTTACCCCCTGTAGGTCTAGGGTACCCCCCTAACCCCCCCTAATAAAGTTTTAACCCCTTGATCACCCCCCGTCACCAGTGTCGCTAAGCGATCATTTTTCTGATCGCTGTATTAGTGTCGCTGGTGACGCTAGTTAGTGAGGTAAATATTTAGGTTCGCCGTCAGCCTTTTATAGCGTCAGGGACCCCCATATACTATCTAATAAATGTTTTAACCCCTTGATTGCCCCCTAGTTAACCCTTTCACCACTGATCACCGTATAACCGTTACGGGTGACGCTGGTTAGTTTGTTTATTTTTTATAGTGTCAGGGCACCCGCCGTTTATTACCGAATAAAGGTTTAGCCCCCTAATCGCCCGGCGGTGATATGCGTCGCCCCAGGCAGCGTCAGATTAGCGCCAGTAGCGCTAACACCCACGCACGCAGCATGCGCCTCCCTTAGTGGTATAGTATCTGATCGGATCAATATCTGATCCGATCAGATCTATACTAGCGTCCCCAGCAGTGTAGGGTTCCCAAAAACGCAGTGTTAGCGGGATCAGCCCAGATACCTGCTAGCACCTGCGTTTTGCGCCTCCGCCCAGCCCACCCAAGTGCAGTATCGATCGATCACTGTCACTTACAAAACACTAAACGCATAACTGCGCAGCATTCGCAGAGTCAGGCCTGATCCCTGCGATTGCTAACAGTTTTTTTGGTAGCATTTTGGTGAACTGGCAAGCACCAGCCCCAGGCAGCATCAGGTTAGCGCCAGTACCGCTAACACCCACGCACGCACCGTACACCTCCCTAAGTGGTATAGTATCTGAACGGATCAATATCTGATCCGATCAGATCTATACTAGCGTCACCAGCAGTTTAGGGTTCCCAAAAACGCAGTGTTAGCGGGATCAGCCCAGATACCTGCTAGCACCTGCGTTTTGCCCCTCCGCCCGGCCCGGCCCAGCCCACCCAAGTGCAGTATCGATCGATCACTGTCACTTACAAAACTCTAAACGCATAACTGCAGCGTTCGCAGAGTCAGGCCTGATCCCTGTGATCGCTAACAGTTTTTTTGGTAGCGTTTTGGTGAACTGGCAAGCACCAGCGGCGTAGTACACCCCGGTCCTAGTCAAACCAGCACTGCAGTAACACTTGGTGACGTGGCGAGTCCCATAAGTGCAGTTCAAGCTGGTGAGGTGGCAAGCACAAGTAGTGTCCCGCTGCCACCAAAAAGACAAACACAGGCCCGTCGTGCCCATAATGCCCTTCCTGCTGCATTCGCCAATCCTAATTGGGAACCCACCGCTTCTGCAGCGCCCGTACTTCCCCCATTCACATCCCCAACCAAATGCAGTCGGCTGCATGAGAGGCATTTTTATGTCCTCCCGAGTACCCCTACCCAGCGAACCCCCCAAAAAAGATGTTGTGTCTGCAGCAAGTGCGGATATAGGCATGACACCCGCTATTATTGTCCCTCCTGTCCTGACAATCCTGGTCTTTGCATTGGTGAATGTTTTGAACGCTACCATACACTAGTTGAGTATTAGCATAGGGTACAGCATTGCACAGACTAGGCACACTTTCACAGGGTCTCCCAAGATGCCATCGCATTTTGAGAGACCCGAACCTGGAACCGGTTACAGTTATAAAAGTTAGTTACAAAAAAAGTGTAAAAAAAAAAATATATATAAAATAAAAAAAAATAGTTGTCGTTTTATTGTTTTCTCTCTCTCTCTATTCTCTCTCTCTATTGTTCTGCTCTTTTTTACTGTATTCTATTCTGCAATGTTTTATTGTTATTGTTATTATGTTTTATCATGTTTGTTTTTCAGGTATGTAATTATTTATACTTTACTGTTTACTGTGCTTTATTGTTAACCATTGTTAACCATTTTTTTGTCTTCAGGTATGCCATTCACGACTTTGAGTGGTTATACCAGAATGATGCCTGCAGGTTTAGGTATCATCTTGGTATCATTCTTTTCAGCCAGCGGTCGGCTTTCATGTAAAAGCAATCCTAGCGGCTAATTAGCCTCTAGACTGCTTTTACAAGCCGTGGGAGGGAATGCCCCCCACCGTCTTCCGTGTTTTTCTCTGGCTCTCCTGTCTCAACAGGGAACCTGAGAATGCAGCCGGTGATTCAGCCAGCTGACCATAGAGCTGATCAGAGACCAGAGTGGCTCCAAACATCTCTATGGCCTAAGAAACCGGAAGCTACAAGCATTTCATGACTTAGATTTCGCCGGATGTAAATAGCGCCATTGGGAAATTGGGGAAGCATTTTATCACACCGATCTTGGTGTGGTCAGATGCTTTGAGGGCAGAGGAGAGATCTAGGGTCTAATAGACCACAATTTTTTCAAAAAAGAGTACCTGTCACTACCTATTGCTATCATAGGGGATATTTACATTCCCCGAGATAACAATAAAAATGATTAAAAAAAAAAAAATATGAAAGGAACAGTTTAAAAGTAAGATTAAAAAAGCAAAAAAATAATAAAGAAAAAAAAAAAAAAAAAAAAAGCACCCCTGTCGCCCCCTGCTCTCGCGCTAAGGCGAACGCAAGCGGCGGTCTGTCGTCAAACGTAAACAGCAATTGCACCATGCATGTGAGGTATCACCGTGAAGGCCAGATCGAGTGCAGTAATTTTTCCAGTAGACCTCCTCTGTAAATCTAAAGTGGTAACCTGTAAAGGCTTTTAAACATGTATTTATTTTGTTGCCACTGCACGTTTGTGCGCAATTTTAAAGCATGTCATGTTTGGTATCCATGTACTCGGCCTAAGATCATCTTTTTTATTTCATCAAACATTTGGGCAATATAGTGTGTTTTAGTGCATTAAAATTTAAAAAAGTGTGTTTTTTCCCCAAAAAATGCGTTTGAAAAATCGCTGCGCAATTACTGTGTGAAAAAAAAAAAATGAAACACCCACCATTTTAATCTGTAGGGCATTTGCTTTAAAACAATATATAATGTTTGGGGGTTCAAAGTAATTTTTTTGCAAAAAAAAATAACTTTTTCATGTAAACAATAAGTGTCAGAAAGGGCTTTGTCTTCAAGTGGTTAGAAGAGTGGGTGATGTGTGACATAAGCTTCTAAATGTTGTGCATAAAATGCCAGGACAGTTCAAACCCCCCCCAAATGACCCCATTTTGGAAAGTAGACACCCCAAGCTATTTGCTGAGAGGCATGTCGAGTCCATGGAATATTTTATATTGCGACACAAGTTGCGGGAAAGAGACAAATTTTTTTTTTTTTTTTTGCACAAAGTTGTCACTAAATGATATATTGCTCAAACATGCCATGGACATATGTGAAATTACACCCCAAAATACATTCTGCTGCTTCTCCTGAGTACAGGGATACCACATGTGTGAGACTTTTTGGGAGCCTAGCCGCGTACGGGACCCCGAAAACCAAGCACCGCCTTCAGGCTTTCTAAGGGCGTGAATTTTTGATTTCACTCTTCACTGCCTATCACAGTTTCGGAGGCCATGGAATGCCCAGGTGGCACAAAACCCCCCCAAATGACCCCATTTTGGAAAGTAGACACCCCAAGCTATTTGCTGAGAGGTATAGTGAGTATTTTGCAGACCTCACTTTTTGTCACAAAGTTTTGAAAATTGAAAAAAGAAAAAAAAAATGTTTTTTCTTGTCTTTCTTCATTTTCAAAAACAAATGAGAGCTGCAAAATACTCACCATGCCTCTCAGCAAATAGCTTGGGGTGTCTACTTTCCAAAATGGGGTCATTTGGGGGGGTTTTGTGCCACCTGGGCATTCCATGGCCTCCGAAACTGTGATAGGCAGTAAAGAGTGAAATCAAAAATTTTCACCCTTAGAAATCCTGAAGGCAGTGATTGGTTTTCGGGGTCCCGTACGCGGCTAGGCTCCCAAAAAGTCCCACACATGTGGTATCCCCATACTCAGGAGAAGCAGCTAAATGTATTTTGGGGTGCAATTCCACATATGCCCATGGCCTGTGTGAGCAATATATCATTTAGTGACAACTTTTTTTTTTTTTTTTTTCATAAAAAGTGTCACATTCCCGCAACTTGTGTCAAAATATAAAATATTCCATGGACTCAATATGCCTCTCAGCAAATAGCTTGGGGTGTCTACTTTCCAAAATGGGGTCATTTTGGGGGGTTTTGTGCCACCTGGGCATTCCATGGCCTCCGAAACTGTAATAGGCAGTGAAGAGTGAAATCAAAAATTTACACCCTTAGAAATCCTGAAGGCGGTGATTGGTTTTCGGGGCCCCGTACGCGGCTAGACTCCCAAAAAGTCCCACACATGTGGTATCCCCATACTCAGGAGAAGCAGCTGAATGTATTTTGGGGTGCAATTCCACATAGGCCCATGGCCTGTGTGAGCAATATATCATTTAGTGACAACTTTTTGTAAATATTTTTTTTTTTTTTTGTCATTTTTCAATCACTTGGGACAAAAAAAATAAATATTCAATGGGTTCAACATGCCTCTCAGCAATTTCCTTGGGGTGTCTACTTTCCAAAATGGGGTCATTTGGGGGGGTTTTGTACTGCCCTGCCATTTTAGCACCTCAAGAAATGACATAGGCAGTTATAAACTAAAAGCTGTGTAAATTACAGAAAATGTACCCTAGTTTGTAGACGCTATAACTTTTGCGCAAACCAATAAATATACGCTTATTGACATTTTTTTTACCAAAGACATGTGGCCGAATACATTTTAGCCTAAATGTATGACTAAAATTTAGTTTATTGGATTTTTTTTATAACAAAAAGTAGAAAATATCATTTTTTTTCAAAATTTTCGGTCTTTTTCCGTTTATAGCGCAAAAAATAAAAACCGCAGAGGTGATCAAATACCATCAAAAGAAAGCTCTATTTGTGGGAAGAAAAGGACGCAAATTTCGTTTGGGTACAGCATTGCATGACCGCGCAATTAGCAGTTAAAACGACGCAGTGCCAAATTGGAAAAAGACCTCTGGTCCTTAGGCAGCATAATGGTCCGGGGCTCAAGTGGTTAATAAATGTCTATTTTTTTTAGAAAAATCATTGGCTATGTGTTTTAATTAAAAAAGGACAGTTTGTTTGTGAGTAGGCAGGTACATTTCAAAAATACAATGTCAAATTAACAAGGGACACCAACACCAACCAATCTCCTTGAGGTTAAAAAATACAAGATAATAGTGTTGTGGTAACTTGACACACAAAACGAAAAAAAATATTATGGAGATCACTAGGAAAAAAAAAGGAGATCTTGATAAAAAAATAATCAAAAAAAGATCACTATAAAAATAAAATTGAAACATTATTATGGAGATCTGACGAAAAAAATAAAAAATATTATTCAGGATATCACGAGAAATAATAAGGAAATCAGTTTGTGAGAACTCTGTGTGAATATGAGCAGCAAAACAACTTCATTATTCTAGCATTATAAAGAAGAAGAGAATGCGCTGCATTAAAAGATTATTAAATTTGCAGCGTGACGAATGTGCTATCTCCAATACGAACGCTAGTTTTACCAGACGGAGCGCTTCTCGTACTTGATTCAGAGCATGCATTCAGAGATTCAGAGCATGCATGGAATTTGGTGCGTCGGAATTGTGTACACACGCTCTAAATTTCCGACAACGGATTTTGTCGTCGGAAAATTTGAGAACCAGCTCTCAAATTTTTGTTGTCGGAAATTCCCACAAAAAATGTCCGATGGAGCCTACACACGGTTGGAATTTCCGACAACAAGCTCCCATCGAACATTTGTTGTCAGAAATTCTGATCGTGTGTACTCTGCTTTAAACTTCTCCACAACTTTATCCCTGACCTGTCTGGTGCATTCCTTGGCCTTCATGATGCTGTTTGTTCAATAAGGTTCTCTAAAAAACCTCTGAGGGCTTCACAGAACAGCAATATTTATACTGAGATTAAATTACATAAAGGTGGAACCTATTTACTAATTAGGTGACTTCTGAAGGTGATTGGTTCCACTTGATTTTAGTTAGGGGTATCAGAGTAATGCGGGCTGAATACAAATGCACGCTACACTTTTCAGATATTTATTTGTAAAAAATTTTGAAAACCATTTATCATTTTCCTTCCACTTCACAATTATGTGCCACTTTGTGTTGGTCTATCACATAAAATCCCAATAAAATACATTTAAGTTTTTGGTTGTAACATGACAAAATGTGGAAAGTTTCAAGGGGTATGAATACTTTTTCAAGGCACTGTACAGTATATAGATACCCTGCACAGAACTAAGATTCAATTTCAAAATAAAATATCAGATTGGTTAGTGGTAAATAAGGATGAGCTTCGTGTTCGAGTCAAACCCATGTTCGACTCGAACATCGTCCGTTCGCCGAATTGCGAATGATATGGGCCATTCGCGCCAAATTTGTGTGGCGCGTCACAGCCCATAATTCACTGCGGCATCGCAGTGCATTGCTGGCTGATGATTGGCCAAGCATGCACTATGACCCGCATGCTTGGCCAATCACAGCGCCCTCTGAACAGAGAGCCGTAATTGGCCAAAGCCAAGGAGGCTTTGGCCAATTATGGCTCAGGGGATTTAGTACACGCCCCACACTATATAAGGCCGCCTGCACGGCGGCCCTGTGTAGTGTGTGTTCCGGCATTGAGAGAGAGATAGACAGAGAGACAGTGTCATTTGATTTAAGTTAGATAGATTAGGCAGGATAGTCAGTGAGTTAGCTGCACTTACAGTGTATTGTGTATATATATATATATATATATATATATATATATATATATGTGCATCCCGGGTGTTGTATATATGTATATATAATATATATATATATATATATATATATATATATATATATATACACTGTATTCAGTTTAGCTAGATCCGTTCCTGTTATCTTGCTACTGACAGGCAGGCTTGTGTTGTTACAGTATTTACAGCTACCTGAAGAAAATTGCTTTGCTGGTGTTCTTTTGATCCTATTAGTACCACAGTCAGGCAGCTAGACTATTTACAGTTAGTGTAGTGCGTCCTCCTCACAGTGTTCAGTTAAAGCTACAAGTTAGTTTAATGAGACCTCTGCACAGTGTTCAGCTAAAGCTACAAGTTAGTGTAGTGCATCCTCTGAACAGTGTTCAGAAGCTACAAGTTAGTGTAGTGCACAGTGTTCAGCTAAAGCTACAAGTTAGTGTAGTGCGTCCTCCTGACAGTGTTCAGCTAAAGCTACAAGTTAGTGTAGTGCGTCCTCTGAACTGTGTTCAGCTAAAACTACAAGTTAGTGAAGTGCGACCTCTGCACAGTGTTCAGCTAAAGCTACAAGTTAGTGTAGTGCGTCCTCCTAACAGTGTTCATCTAAAACTACAAGTTAGTGTAGTGAGACCTCTGCACAGTGTTCAGCTAAAGCTACAAGTTAGTGTAGTGCGGCCTCCTCACAGTGTTCAGCTAAAACTACAAGTTAGTGTAGTGCAACCTCTGCACAGTGTTTAGCTAAAGCTACAAGTTAGTGTAGTGCGTCCTCCTCACAGTGTTCAGCTAAAACTACAATTTAGTGCAGTGCGACCTCTGCACAGTGTTCAGCTAAAACTACAAGTTAGTTTAGTGCATCCTCCTCACAGTGTTCAGCTAAAACTACAAGTTAGTGTAGTGCGACCTCTGCACAGTGTTCAGCTAAATAAGCTACAAGTTAGTGTAGTGTGTCCTCCTCACAGTGTTCAGCTAAAACTACAAGTTAGTGTAGTGCGACCTCTGCACAGTGTTCAGCTAAAGCTACAAGTTAGTGTAGTGCACAGTGTTCAGCTAAAGCTACAAGTTAGTGCAGTGCGTCCTCCTCACAGTGTTCAGCTAAAACTACAAGTTAGTGTAGTGCGAGCTCTGCACAGTGTTCAGCTAAAGCTACCTGTAGAAGGTTGGTGGTGTTTTCCTGATCCTATCACTACCGCAGGCAGCTAAATAAACTACAAGTTAGTTTTTTGCAAGCTCTGCACAGTGTTCAGCTAAAGTTACCTGTAGAAGGTTGGTGGTGTTTTCCTGATCCTATCACTACCGCAGGCAGCTAAATAAGCTACAAGTTAGTTTTTTGCGAGCTCTGCACAGTGTTCAGCTAAAGCTACCTGTAGAAGGTTGGTGGTGTTTTCCTGATCCTATCACTACCGCAGGCAGCTAAATAAGCTACAAGTTAGTTTTTTGCGAGCTCTGCACAGTGTTCAGCTAAAGCTACCTGTAGAAGGTTGGTGGTGTTTTCCTGATCCTATCACTACCGCAGGCAGCTAAATAAGCTACAAGTTAGTTTTTTGCAAGCTCTGCACAGTGTTCAGCTAAAGCTACCTGTAGAAGGTTGGTGGTGTTTTCCTGATCCTATCACTACAGCAGGCAGCTAAATAAGCTACAAGTTAGTTTTTTGCGAGCTCTGCACAGTGTTCAGCTAAAGCTACCTGTAGAAGGTTGGTGGTGTTTTCCTGATCCTATCACTACCGCAGGCAGCTAAATAAGCTACGAGTTAGTTTTTTGCGAGATCTGCACAGTGTTCAGCTAAAGCTACCTGTAGAAGGTTGGTGGTGTTTTCCTGATCCTATCACTACCGCAGGCAGCTAAATTATTTACACGTTAGTGTAGTGCGACCTCTGCACAGTGTTCAGCTAAACCTTTTTTTTTTTTTTAACAAAAACAGTGGTGCTTTATTGTTGTACAAGATAAATTAGAGTTACAGAATACCATTTAACAGAGTACAATACACAACATATGTAGATTACATATTTTAGGATAAGGAAGACAATATGCAAAGCCCGCAAGCAATACGTAGGGATAATAGTACCATTTTCAACAAGTACCGTCCACCCGCCACCCTCCAAAACCCTCCCCTCTTGGGGCAGATGATCGTAATGAACTAAGTGTTTCTCTACGAGGCCATCCACGGAGCCCAGACTTTTTCAAACTTCCACGGACAGCCACGGTTTATATATGTCATTTTATACATTGGGATTACTGCCTCAATCTGTGCCTCCCAGGCTGAAAAGGATGGAGGGGAAGAATCTATCCATTTTATGAGTATTTCTTTTTTGGCATAGAAAAGAAGGAAGGAAATTAGTAATTTAAGATGATATGGCCTCTGCTCATCATCATGTATCCCCAGCAACGCCATAGCCGGTAAGAGCGGAATAGAGGTCTGCAGTCTGGAGTTGATTTCACCTACTATCTTAGTCCAAAATAGTGCAACGACTGGGCACTCCCAGAACATATGTATAAATGTGCCTATATGAATTTTGCATTTAGGACACATGGGGTCTCTCTCAGGGAATATGCGATGGAGTCTCTGCGGGGTATAGTAGATCCTGTGTATAAATTTAACTTCAATCAGTTTGTCCTTGGATGCTATTACTAATTTCGGGCCATGCTCTAAACAGTCCTCCCATCCTTCTTTATCCAATGACGGAATATCAACCCGCCATCTTTCCCATAGTTCATTTATCTTGGGGGAATCCCTTCCCAGTAACGCAATATAAAGAGAGGATAGGGGTTTAGTCAAGTCTCCAGGAGATAGGAGATCTTCAATATATCATTTAGTGACAACTTTTTTTTTTTTTTTTTCATAAAAAGTGTCACATTCCCGCAACTTGTGTCAAAATATAAAATATTCCATGGACTCAATATGCCTCTCAGCAAATAGCTTGGGGTGTCTACTTTCCAAAATGGGGTCATTTTGGGGGGTTTTGTGCCACCTGGGCATTCCATGGCCTCCGAAACTGTAATAGGCAGTGAAGAGTGAAATCAAAAATTTACACCCTTAGAAATCCTGAAGGCGGTGATTGGTTTTCGGGGCCCCGTACGCGGCTAGACTCCCAAAAAGTCCCACACATGTGGTATCCCCATACTCAGGAGAAGCAGCTGAATGTATTTTGGGGTGCAATTCCACATAGGCCCATGGCCTGTGTGAGCAATATATCATTTAGTGACAACTTTTTGTAAATATTTTTTTTTTTTTTTGTCATTTTTCAATCACTTGGGACAAAAAAAATAAATATTCAATGGGTTCAACATGCCTCTCAGCAATTTCCTTGGGGTGTCTACTTTCCAAAATGGGGTCATTTGGGGGGGTTTTGTACTGCCCTGCCATTTTAGCACCTCAAGAAATGACATAGGCAGTTATAAACTAAAAGCTGTGTAAATTACAGAAAATGTACCCTAGTTTGTAGACGCTATAACTTTTGCGCAAACCAATAAATATACGCTTATTGACATTTTTTTTACCAAAGACATGTGGCCGAATACATTTTAGCCTAAATGTATGACTAAAATTTAGTTTATTGGATTTTTTTTATAACAAAAAGTAGAAAATATCATTTTTTTTCAAAATTTTCGGTCTTTTTCCGTTTATAGCGCAAAAAATAAAAACCGCAGAGGTGATCAAATACCATCAAAAGAAAGCTCTATTTGTGGGAAGAAAAGGACGCAAATTTCGTTTGGGTACAGCATTGCATGACCGCGCAATTAGCAGTTAAAACGACGCAGTGCCAAATTGGAAAAAGACCTCTGGTCCTTAGGCAGCATAATGGTCCGGGGCTCAAGTGGTTAATAAATGTCTATTTTTTTTAGAAAAATCATTGGCTATGTGTTTTAATTAAAAAAGGACAGTTTGTTTGTGAGTAGGCAGGTACATTTCAAAAATACAATGTCAAATTAACAAGGGACACCAACACCAACCAATCTCCTTGAGGTTAAAAAATACAAGATAATAGTGTTGTGGTAACTTGACACACAAAACGAAAAAAAATATTATGGAGATCACTAGGAAAAAAAAAGGAGATCTTGATAAAAAAATAATCAAAAAAAGATCACTATAAAAATAAAATTGAAACATTATTATGGAGATCTGACGAAAAAAATAAAAAATATTATTCAGGATATCACGAGAAATAATAAGGAAATCAGTTTGTGAGAACTCTGTGTGAATATGAGCAGCAAAACAACTTCATTATTCTAGCATTATAAAGAAGAAGAGAATGCGCTGCATTAAAAGATTATTAAATTTGCAGCGTGACGAATGTGCTATCTCCAATACGAACGCTAGTTTTACCAGACGGAGCGCTTCTCGTACTTGATTCAGAGCATGCATTCAGAGATTCAGAGCATGCATGGAATTTGGTGCGTCGGAATTGTGTACACACGCTCTAAATTTCCGACAACGGATTTTGTCGTCGGAAAATTTGAGAACCAGCTCTCAAATTTTTGTTGTCGGAAATTCCCACAAAAAATGTCCGATGGAGCCTACACACGGTTGGAATTTCCGACAACAAGCTCCCATCGAACATTTGTTGTCAGAAATTCTGATCGTGTGTACTCTGCTTTAAACTTCTCCACAACTTTATCCCTGACCTGTCTGGTGCATTCCTTGGCCTTCATGATGCTGTTTGTTCAATAAGGTTCTCTAAAAAACCTCTGAGGGCTTCACAGAACAGCAATATTTATACTGAGATTAAATTACATAAAGGTGGAACCTATTTACTAATTAGGTGACTTCTGAAGGTGATTGGTTCCACTTGATTTTAGTTAGGGGTATCAGAGTAATGCGGGCTGAATACAAATGCACGCTACACTTTTCAGATATTTATTTGTAAAAAATTTTGAAAACCATTTATCATTTTCCTTCCACTTCACAATTATGTGCCACTTTGTGTTGGTCTATCACATAAAATCCCAATAAAATACATTTAAGTTTTTGGTTGTAACATGACAAAATGTGGAAAGTTTCAAGGGGTATGAATACTTTTTCAAGGCACTGTACAGTATATAGATACCCTGCACAGAACTAAGATTCAATTTCAAAATAAAATATCAGATTGGTTAGTGGTAAATAAGGATGAGCTTCGTGTTCGAGTCAAACCCATGTTCGACTCGAACATCGTCCGTTCGCCGAATTGCGAATGATATGGGCCATTCGCGCCAAATTTGTGTGGCGCGTCACAGCCCATAATTCACTGCGGCATCGCAGTGCATTGCTGGCTGATGATTGGCCAAGCATGCACTATGACCCGCATGCTTGGCCAATCACAGCGCCCTCTGAACAGAGAGCCGTAATTGGCCAAAGCCAAGGAGGCTTTGGCCAATTATGGCTCAGGGGATTTAGTACACGCCCCACACTATATAAGGCCGCCTGCACGGCGGCCCTGTGTAGTGTGTGTTCCGGCATTGAGAGAGAGATAGACAGAGAGACAGTGTCATTTGATTTAAGTTAGATAGATTAGGCAGGATAGTCAGTGAGTTAGCTGCACTTACAGTGTATTGTGTATATATATATATATATATATATATATATATATATATATGTGCATCCCGGGTGTTGTATATATGTATATATAATATATATATATATATATATATATATATATATATATATATACACTGTATTCAGTTTAGCTAGATCCGTTCCTGTTATCTTGCTACTGACAGGCAGGCTTGTGTTGTTACAGTATTTACAGCTACCTGAAGAAAATTGCTTTGCTGGTGTTCTTTTGATCCTATTAGTACCACAGTCAGGCAGCTAGACTATTTACAGTTAGTGTAGTGCGTCCTCCTCACAGTGTTCAGTTAAAGCTACAAGTTAGTTTAATGAGACCTCTGCACAGTGTTCAGCTAAAGCTACAAGTTAGTGTAGTGCATCCTCTGAACAGTGTTCAGAAGCTACAAGTTAGTGTAGTGCACAGTGTTCAGCTAAAGCTACAAGTTAGTGTAGTGCGTCCTCCTGACAGTGTTCAGCTAAAGCTACAAGTTAGTGTAGTGCGTCCTCTGAACTGTGTTCAGCTAAAACTACAAGTTAGTGAAGTGCGACCTCTGCACAGTGTTCAGCTAAAGCTACAAGTTAGTGTAGTGCGTCCTCCTAACAGTGTTCATCTAAAACTACAAGTTAGTGTAGTGAGACCTCTGCACAGTGTTCAGCTAAAGCTACAAGTTAGTGTAGTGCGGCCTCCTCACAGTGTTCAGCTAAAACTACAAGTTAGTGTAGTGCAACCTCTGCACAGTGTTTAGCTAAAGCTACAAGTTAGTGTAGTGCGTCCTCCTCACAGTGTTCAGCTAAAACTACAATTTAGTGCAGTGCGACCTCTGCACAGTGTTCAGCTAAAACTACAAGTTAGTTTAGTGCATCCTCCTCACAGTGTTCAGCTAAAACTACAAGTTAGTGTAGTGCGACCTCTGCACAGTGTTCAGCTAAATAAGCTACAAGTTAGTGTAGTGTGTCCTCCTCACAGTGTTCAGCTAAAACTACAAGTTAGTGTAGTGCGACCTCTGCACAGTGTTCAGCTAAAGCTACAAGTTAGTGTAGTGCACAGTGTTCAGCTAAAGCTACAAGTTAGTGCAGTGCGTCCTCCTCACAGTGTTCAGCTAAAACTACAAGTTAGTGTAGTGCGAGCTCTGCACAGTGTTCAGCTAAAGCTACCTGTAGAAGGTTGGTGGTGTTTTCCTGATCCTATCACTACCGCAGGCAGCTAAATAAACTACAAGTTAGTTTTTTGCAAGCTCTGCACAGTGTTCAGCTAAAGTTACCTGTAGAAGGTTGGTGGTGTTTTCCTGATCCTATCACTACCGCAGGCAGCTAAATAAGCTACAAGTTAGTTTTTTGCGAGCTCTGCACAGTGTTCAGCTAAAGCTACCTGTAGAAGGTTGGTGGTGTTTTCCTGATCCTATCACTACCGCAGGCAGCTAAATAAGCTACAAGTTAGTTTTTTGCGAGCTCTGCACAGTGTTCAGCTAAAGCTACCTGTAGAAGGTTGGTGGTGTTTTCCTGATCCTATCACTACCGCAGGCAGCTAAATAAGCTACAAGTTAGTTTTTTGCAAGCTCTGCACAGTGTTCAGCTAAAGCTACCTGTAGAAGGTTGGTGGTGTTTTCCTGATCCTATCACTACAGCAGGCAGCTAAATAAGCTACAAGTTAGTTTTTTGCGAGCTCTGCACAGTGTTCAGCTAAAGCTACCTGTAGAAGGTTGGTGGTGTTTTCCTGATCCTATCACTACCGCAGGCAGCTAAATAAGCTACGAGTTAGTTTTTTGCGAGATCTGCACAGTGTTCAGCTAAAGCTACCTGTAGAAGGTTGGTGGTGTTTTCCTGATCCTATCACTACCGCAGGCAGCTAAATTATTTACACGTTAGTGTAGTGCGACCTCTGCACAGTGTTCAGCTAAACCTTTTTTTTTTTTTTAACAAAAACAGTGGTGCTTTATTGTTGTACAAGATAAATTAGAGTTACAGAATACCATTTAACAGAGTACAATACACAACATATGTAGATTACATATTTTAGGATAAGGAAGACAATATGCAAAGCCCGCAAGCAATACGTAGGGATAATAGTACCATTTTCAACAAGTACCGTCCACCCGCCACCCTCCAAAACCCTCCCCTCTTGGGGCAGATGATCGTAATGAACTAAGTGTTTCTCTACGAGGCCATCCACGGAGCCCAGACTTTTTCAAACTTCCACGGACAGCCACGGTTTATATATGTCATTTTATACATTGGGATTACTGCCTCAATCTGTGCCTCCCAGGCTGAAAAGGATGGAGGGGAAGAATCTATCCATTTTATGAGTATTTCTTTTTTGGCATAGAAAAGAAGGAAGGAAATTAGTAATTTAAGATGATATGGCCTCTGCTCATCATCATGTATCCCCAGCAACGCCATAGCCGGTAAGAGCGGAATAGAGGTCTGCAGTCTGGAGTTGATTTCACCTACTATCTTAGTCCAAAATAGTGCAACGACTGGGCACTCCCAGAACATATGTATAAATGTGCCTATATGAATTTTGCATTTAGGACACATGGGGTCTCTCTCAGGGAATATGCGATGGAGTCTCTGCGGGGTATAGTAGATCCTGTGTATAAATTTAACTTCAATCAGTTTGTCCTTGGATGCTATTACTAATTTCGGGCCATGCTCTAAACAGTCCTCCCATCCTTCTTTATCCAATGACGGAATATCAACCCGCCATCTTTCCCATAGTTCATTTATCTTGGGGGAATCCCTTCCCAGTAACGCAATATAAAGAGAGGATAGGGGTTTAGTCAAGTCTCCAGGAGATAGGAGATCTTCAATGGGATCCGTTTGTAACAGGGGAGTTTGCGGGAATTGAGCCCTGGCCGCATGTCTCAGCTGTATGTACCGGAACCCCATCCAACGGGGCAACCCAAATTTATCCGTAAGCTCAGGCAAGGAGAGCAGTTGTCCCCCAGACATTACGTGTTCCAACGTGGTTACACCATATCTGGCCCACACCTGTGGGTCCGGTATCATACGAAAGTGTTTAAGTCGTGGGTTTCCCCATAAGGGATGAGCCGGAGATAATTGGCCAGGTCTCAAATATCTGCGCCTAGCCGCCTCCCATACCCTCCAAGTTGCCCTAGTAGGCCCAGGGACCCCACAATATGCCCTGGGTCCTCTATAGGGAAAATTCCGAAGGTCCGTCAGTGAACCCAGGATATTCGCCTCGAGACAGGTTGCCACATTGGATCTAGAACCCAACATGGCTGCCCAAAAATATACCTGGAAATCTGGGAGAGCAAGTCCGCCCAAATCTGCAGGTAAACACAACGTAGTGCGTGCATGTTCAGATAAACCTACCTGTAGAAGGTTGGTGGTGTTCTCATACTACAGGCAGGCAGTTGATTTTGCTAGCTGCAGTATCAGTATATATATATATATATATATATATATATATATTTATTTCCCAGCTTAGTGTAGCTACAGGCCATTAGTATGTCTGGAAGGCCAACAAGGAGAGGCAGACAGTCACAAGCCAATAAAAGAGGGCAAGCAGGCTCTGTGTCTAGAGGCAACAGTGCTGGTCGTGGAGACGGTGCATCCTCATCAGCACGTGGCCGTGGGACACGCCTGGCCTTTTTTTCGGCAGCTGGCTGTGTTGAGCCGCAACATGCAGAAGACTTGGTCGAGTGGATGACCAAGCCGTCCTCATCCTCCTCATCCTCTCTCACTAATGCTCAGGGTACTTTGTCTGGCAAAGCAGCTGCCAACGCGGCCTCTTCCCTTGGCTCAATGGCATCAGTGACTCCTTCCCTAGCCCCACCATGTCCTCCTGAGGAGTCCCTCGAACTGTTTGACCACAGTGTTGGGTACATGCTCCAGGAGGATGCCCAGCGTTTAGAATGCACTGATGATGATACTGTGCTAGATGAAGGCAGTAACGTGAGCACGGACAGAGGGATGCCCAAGAAGGACCGCAATCTGGCAGTCATGCTCCCCCTGCTGCAGCATACTGCCAGGTTTGCTCCAGTGATGAGGAGGGAGGGGATGATGAGGTCACTGACTCAACGTGGGTGCCTGATAGGAGAGAGGAGGAGGAGGAGGAGGCACATCACCAACGAGGCAGGATGCCCTCCAGGGGTCAGCCTAAGGGCAGCACACTGACTGCATCACACCGCAAAGCTCCGCATGTGCAGGGCGCTGCTGTCTCTGCGCGTTATTCTAAAAGTCTTTGGTGTGGGCCTTTTTTGAGACGAGTGCATCACATCGCACCCCTACTATTTGCAACATATGTCTCAAGCGTATCTCGCGTGGCCAAAACATCTCCCGCTTGGGCACCACATGCTTGACCAGACATATGTTGACCTGCCATGCAGTTCGTTGGCAAGCGTATCTAAAAGACCCACACCAAAGAACAAAGAGGACCTCTCCTTGCTCCTCATCAGCTGAGAGCTCCAACCCCACTATACCGTCAGTCCTCTCTGAGACCTGCACTGAGAGGAATGAAGGTGTAGAATTATGTGTGTCACAGCCAAGTACTTGTGGGCAATCTGCTTTCGGTACACCGACGTCAGATTGTACCAGGCAAATTTCCCAGCCCCAGCTGCTGCACCCCAGAAAGAAGTTCGCTCCCAGCCATCCACATGCCCAGCAGTTGAATGCTAGCTTGGCAAAATTGCTAGCACTTCAACTGCTACCTTTTCAGTTGGTAGACTCTGCCCCCTTCCGTGAGTTTGTGGAATGTGCAGTTCCTCAGTGGCAGGTACCCAAACGCCACTTTTTCTCACGGAAGGCGATTCCGGCTCTCTACCGGCATGTGGAAGACAATGTCTTGGCCTCGCTGGACAGGGCGGTCAGCGGTAAGGTGCATATTACCGCTGACTCATGGTCCAGCAGGCATGGACAGGGACGTTACCTAAGTTTCACGGCGCATTGGGTCACTGGCAGCTGGGAAGGATGCAGGACAAGGTGAAGTAGTGTTGGAGGTTGTTCCACCACCACGCCTCCAAAATGCCACTACTAATGATTGTGACACACCTCTCTCCTCCACCCCCTCCTCTTCTTCTTCCTCCATGGCCTCTTCCTGTGCTTTGTCCTCGGAACCAGCGGTGCTCCGTAGGCATTCAAGGGGCTACGCAAGTACGCAGGCCAAAAGATGCCATGCGGTGCTTGAGCTGGTGTGCTTGGGGGACAGGAGCCACACTGGGGCAGAGGTTCTGTCAGCTCTGTAGGGGCAGGTTCAGAGGTGGTTGACGCCACGCCAACTTAAGGCAGGAATGGTGCTTTGCGACAATGGCACCAACCTCCTCTCCACCCTCCGACAGGGACAACTGACCCATGTGCCCTGTTTGGCTCTTGTCCTTAACTTGGTAGTGCAGCGGTTCTTGGGCAGGTACCCGGGCTTACAAAATGTCCTGAGGCAGGCCAGGAAAATCTGTGCACATTTCCGTCGGTCATATATTGCCAGTGCTCGGCTGGCAGATCTCCAAAAGGAGTTTAACCTGCCCAAGAACCACCTAATCTGTGACATGCCCACCAGGTGGAACTCAACGTTGGCCATGCTGCAGCAGCTGCACACGCAGCAGAGGGCCATCAGTGAGTACCTGTGCGACTATGGCACCAGGACAGGGTAAGGGGAGCTTGTTTTTTTTTCCCCACGCCAGTGGACCATGATCAGGGATGCATGCACTGTCCTGTCACCATTTGAGGAGGCCACGAGGATGGTGAGCAGTGACAGTGCATGCATCAGTAACACTGTACCTCTTGTCCACCTGCTGGAGCACACGCTGCGTGGAATAATGGACAGGGCACTTGAGGCAGAACAGAGGCAGGAAGAGGAGGACTTCCTTAGCTCTCAAGGCCCCCTTTATCCAGACAGTGTTCCTGCGTGCCTGCCGATCACACAGGAAGAGGATGAGGAGGAGGATTGTGTCAGTCTGGAGGTGGAGCCTGGCACTCAGCATCAGCAGCAGTCTTTAAGGGATCAGTCTCAAGAAACACATGGACTTGTACGTGGCTGGGAGGAGGTGGCTGCGGACCATGTCGTCCTTAGTGACCCAGAGGACTCCGGACCGATTGCCTCAGCAAACTTACGCTGCATGGCCTCCCTGATCCTGCAAAGCCTGCGTAAGGATCCTCGTATTCGTGGTATCAAGGAGAAGGACCAATACTGGCTGGCAACCCTCCTTGAACCACGTTACAAGGGTAAGGTTGCTGTCGCAGAGGGAGCAGAGGATGAAACATCTTTGGGAGGCCTTGCAGAAAGGTCTGTGCAATGCGTTCCCAGAGACTGGGAGGTTACAAACTCCTATTTCTGGACAACGTGATGCTGAGGCTTCGGTCAGTCAAAGAAGGAGCGGTGGAGAAGGTGGTCGTCTGACCGATGCGTTCAGACAATTTTTTAGTCCGCAGCCCCAACGTATGAACGGTTCCAGCAACCATCGCCAGCGTCTGTTTTACATGGTGCAGGAATACCTAGGGGCAAGATCTGACTTGGACACCTTTCCCACCGAAAATCCTCTGGGTTACTGGGTCTTGAGGATGGATCACTGGCCAGAGCTTGTACAGTATGCAATTGAGCTACTGGCCTGTCCTGCATCCAGCGTTCTTTCGGAACGCACATTCAGTGCTGCTGGAGGCTTGGTAACCGATCACAGGGTGCGTCTGTCCACCGACTCGGTCGATCGACTGACCTTCATAAAAATGAATCAGTATTGGATCACCACCAGCTGAAATGTCAGAAATGTCAGATCCCTTCAAAGACTGCCTATGCTGATGCTGAGTGACTATCCTGTTATGCTGAGTAATTATCCTCTTTCTCCTCAATGATCATGCTGATAGCTTGTAAGAACATTTTTGGTTCTGGGCACTGTCACCAGTGCCTAAGGCCCAATTTTTAAGCCCCTGTTTAACAGGGGTGTGTAATTACAATTTTTGATGCAATTCTTTGCAGCAGGACTAGTTCCTGCGCTCCAACTAGAGTATCTGTGAGGGGTTGCAGTGTTATGGCACCAGCACCAGTGACAAAGGCCCAATTTTTCAGCCCCTGTTTAACAGGGGCGTGTAATTACAATTTTTGATGCAATTCTTTGCAGCAGGGCTCGTTCCTGCGTTCCAACTAGAGTATCTGTGAGGGGTTGCAGTGTTGTGGCACCAGCACCAGTGCCTAAGGCCCAATTTTTCAGCCCCTGTTCAACAAGGACATGTAATTGGAATTCTTGATCTAATATTTCACAGCAGGGCCCGTTTCTGAGCCCACCAAGATTAACTGTGAGGACTAATGCCCCGTACACACGGTCGGATTTTCCGACGGACAATGTGTGATAGGACCTTGTTGTCGGAAATTCCGACCATGTGTAGGCTCCATCACACATTTTCCATCGGATTTTTCGACACACAAAGTTTGAGAGCAGGCTATAAAATTTTCCAACAACAAAATCAGTTGTCGGAATTTCCGATCATGTGTACACAAATCCGACGCACAAAGTGCCACGCATGCTCAGAATAAATAAAGAGATGAAAGCTATTGACTACTGCCCCGTTTATAGTCCTGACGTATGTGTTTTACGTCACCGCGTTCAGAATGATCGGATTTTCCCACAACTTTGTGTGACCGTGTGTATGCAAGACAAGTTTGAGCCAACATCCGTCGGAAAAAATCCTAGGATTTTGTTGTCGGAATGTCCAATCAATGTCCGACCGTGTGTACGGGGCATTACAGTGTTGTGGCACCAGCACCACTATCACCAAAGGCTCAATTTTTCTGGCCCTGTTCAACAGGGGCATGTAATTACAATTCTTGATCTAATATTTCACAGCAAGGCCCTGTGGGGGCTTACAGTGTTGAGGAGATAACAACACCTAAGGCCCAAATTTCTGCTGAGTATATAGGGCAGGCCCCTACTTTCAAAGATCCAACTTACAAACGACTCCTACTTGCAAACGGAAGGAGACAACAGGAAGTGAGATTAAATCTACCCCATAGGAAGGGAAATTCTCTCCTGTAAGAGTTAATATGGGAAAAACTTTTCTCCTTTCCACTGATGCTTTATCACCAATCCTTGTTTCACTAAAAACCCCAAATTTTCAAAAAACATTTTTCATTGGGACAAAAAGTGAGGTGAAATCTTCTGAAGAAGAGCACAGACAGCAAAACAAATGTCACAGGGGTGATAACCCTTCCCTATGTTTTCCAAAAAGCTTAAAATAGATTTTTGGGCTGGAGCTAAACTCGTTAAAAATGTACCAGTTCAAAATTACAAACAGATTCTACTTAACAACAAACCTACAGTCCCTGTCTTGTTTGCACCACCTGTATACTGCTGTTCAGAGTATAAAGGGCCTGGGGGCCCCACGCCTTTCCTTTTTTTTATTTGGGTGCGGGGTTCCCCTTAATATCCATACAAGACCCAAAGGGCCTGGTAATGGACTGGAGGGTACCCATGCCGTTTGTCTTACTGATTTTCATCCATATTGCCAGGACCCGACATTACAATAAAGCTGCAAGCAGTTTTAAATGACTTTTTTCCTTTAAAAATGTCATTTTGTGCAGGGACTGTTCTAAGCACGGGAAACACGCGCCACTTTACAGGCATACTATAGACACCTCTCAGGTACGATATTTAAAGAAATATTTTACTTTTTTTTATTTTACTTTAAGCATCATTAAAATCACTGCTCCCGAAAAAACGGCAGTTTTTAAAAGGTTTTTTTGCATTGATACATGTCCCCTGGGGCAGGACCTGGGTCCCCAAACCCTTTTTAGGACAATACCATGAAAATTAGCCTTTAAAATTAGCACTTTTGATTTTGAACGTTCGAGTCCCATAGACGTCAATGGGGTTCTAACGTTTGTGCGAATTTTCGGTCCGTTCACAGGTTCTGGTGTGAACCGAACCGGGGGGTGTTCAGCTCATCCCTAGTGGTAAATGAACTCAATATATTTTCACGGGTCGCAGTATAAATAGCACATAAATAAGTAAAGGATTTAGGTCAATTATAGTTCACTAGAAAACATGTTCAATAAGCTATAGCAGCATAGAATGTAGTTTTATGCAGCTAAATTAGAGTAAACCTGGTAATTCACAAAATCAGCAATATGTAATGGCATTAGAAAACATTAACAGCAATGATAATCAATATTCTGATACATCTACTGTAAACAGTAGGCTATATCCACTTTAGAGTGCACTCTATATGAATGGCAGCAATGAAATTTAAGACTCCTTAAAGTGGTACCTCTTACTATGGACAATAGGCAAAGTTCTTGTGAAGCAAATGAGCAGCCTTTAGCCCTAGTTCTTCAGCTGGCTAGCTTTGTGGTGATACCGATGAGGATAGTCCCAGTAAAGCCTGCATGCAGTAGGTAATGCCTCCTAGATTGTAAGCTCTAACGAGCAGGGCTCTCTGATTCCTCCTGTATTGAATTGTATTGTAATTGTACAGTCTGCCCTAATGTTGTAAAGCGCTGCGTAAACTGTCGGCACTATATAAATCCTGTATATTAATAATACTAGTATATTAATAATACTAATAACAATAGTTAGATGACCAGTCCCTATGTGCCTAGTCTCTGCTAGCAGCAATGGGTTAAAGTGACATTAAAGGGGTTGTAAATCTTTTTTTTTTTTTTTTTTTATAAAAATAACAAATATACCTACACTTACCTGCTCTGTGCAATGGTTTTGCACAGAGCAGCCTCGATCCTCTTCTTCTGGGGTCCCCCACCGGCACTCCAGGCCCCTCCTCTTCATCGGGTGCTCCCAGATAAAGCCGCTTTCCCTGAGGGCACCCGTGCATGCTCCTTCCTGAGTCCCACTGCTGCGTCCATTGACACAGACAGCGAGACTCGCCCCCGCCCCCCCACTCCTGTGTCACCAGATTTGATTGACAGCAGAGGGAGCCAATTGCTCCCGCTGCTATCAATCTGTCCAATGAAGAGAGATACAATTGGGGGAGTCACTGCACTTGTGCATATCGCTGGATCAGATTGGCTCAGGTAAGGAAAAGGGGGTATCGGGGGGGGGGGGAGGGGCAGCTGCATTAGAGAAGGTTTTTCACCTTAATGCATAGAATGCATTAAAGTGAAAAAGCTTAAGGTTTTAGAACCACTCTAAAGGTTCAGATTTTTTTTAAAATAACAAACATGTTATACTTACCTGCTCTGTGTAATGGTTTTGCACTGAGCACCCCGATTCTCCTCTTCTTTTCGGGTCCCCTACAGGTGCTCCTGGCACCTCCCCTTTGAACATTGCCCCCAGTAGCAAGCCACGTGTTCATGGGGCACTGTTCTGTGCTCCAGTGGCGGCCCGTCCATAGGGGGCGCCTGGGCGCCGCCCCCCCCCCCCCCCCCATTCCAGGCAGCTAAAAAAAAAAAAAAATTTTTTAATACTGGCCCTTTAAAAAAAAAAAAAAAAGGAAAAAAAAGGTCCTTAAGTGCACTGTGTTCGGACGCCGGATACAGTGCGACGCCGGACACAGTGCACTTATAGGAAGCGCCACGTCTATGCAATCACGAGATTGCAGACGTGGCGCTGCATTTGCGGGCGTTTAGCCCGCCTTGGGGCGTTTTCTGAAGCGCCGAGTAGCTTCCGCTCGGCCATAGCAATGAATACTACAGGCGCCGGGCGGAAGCTACTTGGCACTTCAGATTTGATTGACATCTGCCCTGAGGCAGATGTCACTTCCTGGTTCTCTCTCTCATTGCGCCCGAGAGAGGAAGCAGGAAGAATGCTGCTGCCAGTGTGAGGAGGAGGACACCGCAGGAGACTGAAGGTAAGTACCGCTGCATGGAGAATCGGGGGGACACCTGCTGAGGGGGGGCTCTGGTGGGGGGCTCTGATGGGGACAACTGCTGTGGGGGGCTCTGATGGGGACAACTGCTGTGGGGGGCTCTGATGGGGACAACTGCTGTGGGGGGCTCTGATGGGGACAACTGCTGTCGGGGGCTCTGATGGGGACACCCTGCTGTGGGGGGCTCTGATGGGGACACCCTGCTGTGGGGGGCTCTGATGGGGACACCCTGCTGTGGGGGGCTCTGATGGGGACACCTGCTGTTGGGGGACTCTGATGGGGACACCTGCTGTGGGGGACTCTGATGGGGGACACCTGCTGTGGGGGGCTCTGATGGGGGACACCTGCTGTGAGGGACTCTGATGGGGACACCTGCTGTTGGGGGCTCTGATGGGGGACACCTGCTGTGGGGGGCTCTGATGGGGGACACCTGCTGTGGGGGACTCTGATGGGGGACACCTGCTGTGGGGGGCTCTGATGGGGGACACCTGCTGTGGGGGACTCTGATGGGGACACCTGCTGTGGGGGGACTCTGATGGGGGACACCTGCTGTGGGGGGACTCTGATGGGGGACACCTGCTGTGGGGGGACTCTGATGGGGGACACCTGCTGTGGGGAGGACTCTGATGGGGGACACCTGCTGTGGGGGGGACTCTGATGGGGGACACCTGCTGTGGGGGGGACTCTGATGGGGGACACCTGCTGTGGGGGGGACTCTGATGGGGGACACCTGCTGTGGGGGGGACTCTGATGGGGGACACCTGCTGTGGGGGGGACTCTGATGGGGGACACCTGCTGTGGGGGGCTTTGATAGGGGACACCTGCTGTGGGGGGCTTTGATAGGGGACACCTGCTGTGGGGGGCTCTGGTGGGGGGCTCTGATGGGGGACTCTGATGGGGGACACCTGCTGTGGGGGGACTCTGATGGAGACACCCTGCTGTTGGGGGCTCTGATGGGGACACCTGCTGTGGGGGGACCCTGATGGGGACACCTGCTGTTGGGGGGCTCTGATGGGGGACAACTGCTGTGGGGGGCTCTGATGGGTGACTCCTGTTTTGGGGGGACTCTGATGGGGACACCTGCTGTGGGGGACACCTGCTGTGGGGGGCTCTGAGGGACACCTGCTGTGGGGGGACTTTGATGGGGGACACCTGCTGTGGGGGGACTCTAATGGGGGACACCTGCTGTGGGGGGACTCTGATGGGGGACACCTGCTGTGGGGGGACTCTGATGGGGGACACCTGCTGTGGGGGGACTCTGATGGGGGACACCTGCTGTGGGGGGACTCTGATGGGGGACACCTGCTGTGGGGGGACTCTGATGGGGGACACCTGCTGTGGGGGGACTCTGATGGGGGACACCTGCTGTGGGGGGACTCTGATGGGGGACACCTGCTGTGGGGGGACTCTGATAGGGGACACCTGCTGTGGGGGGACTTTGATGGGGGACACCTGCTGTGGGGGGACTCTAATGGGGGACACCTGCTGTGGGGGGACTTTGATGGGGGACACCTGCTGTGGGGGGACTCTAATGGGGGACACCTGCTGTGGGGGGACTCTGATGGGGGACACCTGCTGTGGGGGGACTTTGATGGGGGACACCTGCTGTGGGGGGGACCCTGATGGGGGACACCTGCTGTGGGGGGGACTCTGATGGGGGACACCTGCTGTGGGGGGCTCTGATGGGGGACACCTGCTGTGGGGGGCTTTGATGGGGGACACCTGCTGTGGGGGGCTCTGGTGGGGACACCTGCTGTTGGGGGGCTCTGATGGGGGACAACTGCTGTGGGGGGCTCTGATGGGTGACTCCTGTTTTGGGGGACTCTGATGGGGACACCTGCTGTGGGGGACACCTGCTGTGGGGGACACCTGCTGTGGGGGGCTCTGAGGGACACCTGCTGTGGGGGGACTTTGATGGGGGACACCTGCTGTGGGGGGACTCTAATGGGGGACACCTGCTGTGGGGGGACTCTGATGGGGGACACCTGCTGTGGGGGGACTCTGATGGGGGACACCTGCTGTGGGGGGACTCTGATGGGGGACACCTGCTGTGGGGGGACTCTGATGGGGGACACCTGCTGTGGGGGGACTCTGATGGGGGACACCTGCTGTGGGGGGACTCTGATGGGGGACACCTGCTGTGGGGGGACTCTGATAGGGGACACCTGCTGTGGGGGGACTTTGATGGGGGACACCTGCTGTGGGGGGACTCTAATGGGGGACACCTGCTGTGGGGGGACTTTGATGGGGGACACCTGCTGTGGGGGGACTCTAATGGGGGACACCTGCTGTGGGGGGACTCTGATGGGGGACACCTGCTGTGGGGGGACTTTGATGGGGGACACCTGCTGTGGGGGGGACTCTGATGGGGGACACCTGCTGTGGGGGGGACTCTGATGGGGGACACCTGCTGTGGGGGGGACTCTGATGGGGGACACCTGCTGTGGGGGGCTTTGATGGGGGACACCTGCTGTGGGGGGCTCTGGTGGGGGGCTCTGATGGGGGACACCTGCTGTGGGGGGCTCTGGTGGGGGGCTCTGATGGGGGACACCTGCTGTGGGGGGCTCTGATGGGCGACTCATGTTTTGGGGGGACTCTGATGGGGACACCTGCTGTGGGGGGACTCTGATTTAGACACCTGCTGTGGGGGACACCTGCTGTGGGGGGCTCTGATGGGGGACACCTGCTGTGGGGGGACTCTGATGGGGGACACCTGCTGTGGGGGGCTTTGATAGGGGACACCTGCTGTGGGGGGCTCTGATGGGGGACACCTGCTATGGGGGGCTTTGATGGGGGACACCTGCTGTGGGGGGCTTTGATAGGGGACGCCTGCTGTGGGGGGTTTTGATAGGGGACACCTGCTGTGGGGGGCTTTGATAGGGGACACCTGCTGTGGGGGGCTTTGATAGAGGACACCTGCTGTGGGGGGCTTTGATAGGGGACACCTGCTGTGGGGGGCTCTGGTGGGGGGCTCTGATGGAGACACCTGCTGTGGGGGGACTCTGATGGGGACACCTGCTGTGGGGGGGCTCTGATGGGGACACCTGCTGTGGGGGGACTCTGATGGGGACACCTGCTGTGGGGGGACTCTGATGGGGACACCTGCTGTGGGGGGACTCTGATGGAGACACCCTGCTGTGGGGGACACCTGCTGTGGGGGGCTCTGATGGGGACACATGCTGTGGGGGAACACTGATGGCAACTCTGATGTAAGGGGACAGAGGCTGCATTTTGGGGGGGGCAGAGGCTGCATTTGGGGGGGGGGACAGAGGCTGCATTTGATGTGACAGAGGCTGCATTTGATGTGACACAGGCTGCATGTAAGAAGGGACTGCTGGGGACACCTGATGGCATCTGGTGACAGGCAACGTGGCTAGTGACACACTCGGGGCTCCCACTGATTCTGCATTATGGTGAGTTGAACTATTTCATTTTATATTACAATGTAATAATAGTAATAATGAGCTTCAATCATCCTGACACCATAACAACCATGGTGCCGGGATGATTGAAGCGCCAACACCAGGTATTTGGAGTATCTTTATCTGCTAATTGTTAAACTTTGTAGAATACACATTTCTTTTGTTGTGTAGGATCTAGGCCTGCTGTCCCTCTCTCCCTCGCCCTCTCCCTCCATCCCTCGTTCATCTCAGACGCAAACCACACCACCTTAGAGCCACGGCCACTATTTCGCTGAAACCACGCCCATTTCCATCAAGTGGGAGGGGTCAAAAAGGAAGGGCGGGTCTGGCGCCCCCCCATCCTAAAACTTCACCAGCCGCCACTGCTGTGCTCTCTCCCAAGCTCGGCTGTATGCGTCCATAAGACACATAGAGCCGTGGCTCATCCCCGCCCCCATCTCATTGGCTCACTGGCTGTAAATAACAGCAGTGAGAGCCAATGACACCCACTGCTGTCTCAACCAATAAGGAGAGGGAGTCCCGGGACAGCCGAGGCTCTTGTGCACATCGCTGGATAGAGAGGGGACTCAGGTCAGTATTAGGTGTGCTGTGGGAGGGAGCAGCGCACAGAAGGTTTTTTACCTTCATGGATAAAATCCATGAAGGTAAAAAACCTTCAGCCTTTACAACCACTTTAATGGCAGCAGTGTCCTCTTACCAGTGCCAGAGATACAGCAATGGGGTCTTGCTGTTCAGATGTCAGCTCACCTCTGGATCTGCCTGGAGCAACTCTGGTCCTCAGCACATGGCTCCATGTTGATGTGTACACCTCAGTCTCATTGCAGCAAAGAGGAAGTCCCTCAGTATTCAGCTTGTAAAAATACAGTTCTTGCTCTCTTTATACCCGGCTCGCATTGGGAATTGTAGTTCAGTAGTCCATTAACTGCCCTAGTAAAGTTTCTTTCCCAAGCTTCATCTCCAATGATTTAATGCTCTTGAGCTCATTCTGTTTGGTAGCTCCCTCTGGTGGATGGAGGTAAGGTAGTGTTAATCTTTTCAGCTGAAATCCATTGCGAGCACAGAAAGCACTGCAGCACAGTTTCCCAAATCTCCTTCTAACTCTAGTCAAGCACCTGGCTAGAGCTGTTTAGAGAAGATTAGTGAGAAGCTATCATCCTGTTGTTTCTGCTATCTTTTGTAGTATCCTGATCCCTCAAACCCTTTCCTGTTCAATTATTCAGCAATAAGTTTGTAGCGCTGGTAGATTTACAATCTACCGCAGATTAGGTACATTTAGTAAATTGGGTGTTAGGAAGGTTAAAAGTTCGCCTCTGTTCCAGCTTGGCTGACGTTGTGTGTGCTTCCGTGCTGACCGGTGGGTGTCGCTGTTACCATTGGTCAGTGTTGGAAGGGCAACGTGTCGAAGTGTATAGATGCTCCTCTGTCTCGGAGACAAGCTCAGTGGAGGTGGTCCTCCGAGTTGCATTCTGGGAAGGGGGTATTTATGGGACAGACGCCATGTTTTAGGGTTCGTTTTACAGCCCCCTGCTGGCCCTCCTGGCCGACAGGTATGCGTTAAGGAGCTACCTCATGGTCCTCCGATTGGGAGGCCCACAATGCTGCGGCACAGGGGTGGGTCCAGAGGCTTGTCTGGGGCCTAACACCGCGGCAGAGGAATGGTCCTGAGCTGTCAGTCCTGTGTGACGAAGCTGGACAGCCGAGGAGATCCCAGGGGAGGACCCGTCTTGGAGGGATCACGCAGTGTGCTGGTCTATAGAGGGGCCTGGTGACTCGGTTGCAGGAATTATCCAAAAGAAGTAATTATACAGCATAGTGTCACCGGTTCAGCTTAAAGGTTCAGGTACTATGACTGACTGTTCACTGCAGAAGATCTGATACATCCTGTGGCAGAGGATCGTGCAGATTTACCCCCCCCAAGTAAGTCTGTGGCAGAGACTTTAGATTCGTGCTGTGTACTGGCTGCTAGGCTAGTGAGAGAGGTCTATCCAGATGAGCAAGGAGTGTGTCCCATGAGGGGAGCGCATTCCACCTAATTATCTGAAATCTACCAGGACATTTGTCGCTAAGATATTAGAAGAAGATATTTGAGTTTCTCCTGAAGGTTTCCTTTTACACCTCTTTCCTGCTACTTCCTAAAGCATTGAAAACATACTCCAGTGTTGGTGCGTGTGTCGTCCAGCAGTAAACTCAATGGAACCCTAGACCCGGTGCCAGTGAAACAGAGGAAAGCAAAGTGAAGGTAACAGACCCGTTTAAACCAGCAGCTCCACCGTGAGTTATTGCTACAAGTTTTAAAAAGACATCCCCCAGACGCAGCCTGTATTGTTGATGTGCATGGGACTGTGCTTGTGACTGGCAGCCTCCGTTCTAGCTAGGCAGACCTAGGTGAATGATATATATATATATTTCAACGAATGATATAAAAAGTCTACACACCCCTAAACATCAGGTTTCTAAGTGTAAAAAAATGAGACAAAGATAAATCATCTCAGAACTTTTTCCACATTTAATGTGACCTATAAACTGTACAATTCAATTGAAAAATCAACTGAAATCTTTAAGGGAGGGGGGAAGTAAAAATAAAAATAAATAAAATAATGTGGTTGCATAAGTGTGCACACCCTCTTATAACTGGGGATGTAGCTGTGTTCAGAATTAAGCAATCACATTCAAATTCATGTTAAATAGGAGTCAATACACACCTGTCATCATTTAGTGCCTCTGATTGACCCCAAATAAAGTTCAGCTGTTCTAGTAGGTCTTTCCTGACATTATTTTAGTTGCATCCTACAGCAAAAGCCATGATCTGCAGAGAGCTTCCAAAGCATCAGAGGGATCTCATTGTTAAAATGTATCAGTCAGGAGAAGGGTACAAAAGAATTTCCAAGGCATTAGATATACCATGGAACACAGTGAAGACGGTCATCATCAAGTGGAAAAAATATGGCACAGCAGCCACAATACCAAGAACTGGACTTCCCTCCAAAATTGATGAAAAAGACAAGAAGAAAACTAGCCGGGGAGGCTGCCAAGAGGCCTATAGCAACAATAAAGGAGCTGCAGCATAGGTATGCGCACAGGGTGTGCCTGGGCACACCCTAATTGCCTTGTGTGCTGCATATTCCCCCCTGTTTAGACCACTGATATTTCATCCCCCCCAAAAAATGTTACACAAGCCCAAAAATTTGGGCAAAAGAAAATTATCAAAATTACACTGTCCACTGCCCTACTGAAACCATCAGTACATATACACATGCATATGTATTTGAGCTTTGGGGTGCACACCCTAATGCAAGAGGCTGCGCACACCTAGGAGCTGCAGGAATATCTGGCAAGTACTGGCTGTGTGGTACATGTGACAACAATCTCCCGTATTCTTCATATGTCTGGGCTATGGGGTAGAGTGGCAAGACGGAAGCCTCTTCTTACGAAGAAAAACATACTAGCCCAGCTAATTTTTGCAAAAACACACCTGAAGTCTATCAAAAGCATGTGGGAAAATGTGATATGGTCTGATGAAACCAAGGTTGAACTTTTTGGTCATAATTCCAAAAGATATGTTTGGCACCAAAACAACACTGCACATCACCAAAAGAACGCCATACCCACAGAGAATCATGGTGGTGGCAGCATCATGCTTTGGGGCTGTTTTTCTTCAGCTGAAACAGGGATCTTAGTCAAGGTAGAGGGAATT
Organism: Lithobates clamitans; assembly: GCA_037952925.1. NCBI lineage: Eukaryota > Metazoa > Chordata > Amphibia > Anura > Ranidae > Lithobates > Lithobates clamitans. The sequence goes on from JBBGZY010000310.1 coordinate 3,590,571, forward strand.
ATGAACAGTTCCAAATACCAGTCAATATTGACACAAATGCTTCAGGCTTCTGCTAGAAAACTGAACATGAAGAGGAACTTAATCTTTAGCATAACAACAAGACAAAGAATACATCCAAATCAACAAAGGAATGACTTCACCAGAAGAAGATTAAAGTTTTGGAATGGCGCAGCCAGAGCCCAGACCTGAATCCGATTGAAAATCTGTGGGCTGATCTGAAGAGGGCTGTGCACAGGAGATGCCCTCGCAATCTGACAGATTTGGAGTGTTTTTGCAAAGAATCGTGGGCAAATATTGCCAAGTCAAGATGTGCCATGCTGTTTAGCCGCTTCAGCCCCGGAAGATTTTACCCCCTTCCTGACCAGAGCACTTTTTGTGATTCGGCACTGCGTCCATTTAACTGACAATTGCGCGGTCATGCGACATTGCGCTCAAACAAAACTGACGTCCCTTTTTTCCCACAAATAGAGCTTTCTTTTGGTGGTATTTGATCACCTCTGTGCTTTTTATTTTTTGCGCTATAAACAAAAGAAGAGCGACAATTTTAAAAACAAAGCAATATTTTTTACTTTTTGCTATAATAAATATCCCCCCAAAAAAATATAAAAAAACAAATATTTTCCTCAGTTTAGGCCGATATGTATTCTTCTACATATTTTTGGTAAACAAAATTGCAATAAGGGTATATTGATTGGTTTGCACAAAAGTTATAGCGTCTACAAAATAGAGGATAGTTTTATGGCATTTTTATTATTATAATTTTTTTTTTAGTAATGGCAGCGATCTGCGATTTTTATTGTGACTGCGACATTATGGCGGACACATCGGACACTTTTGACACTATTTTGGGATCATTGTGATTTATACAGCGATCAGTGCTATAAAAATGCACTGATTACTGTGTAAATGCCACTGGCAGGGAAGGAGTTAAACACTAGGGGGTGATCAAGGGGTTAAGTGTGTCCTAGGGAGTGATTCTACAGGCGGCAGTAATCTCTGTCATGTCACAAGGCAGAACGGGGGAATGCCTTATTTACATAGGCACTTCCCCGTTCTGTGGCTCCATGACACAATCGCCGGGAGACCGGCGGACATCGAGTCCGCCGGTCCCGCGGGTACGGTCATGCTGTACGCAGTGGGCACATGAGCGCCCTCTAGCCCCTCCAATCAAAGGGGATGTACAGGTATGCCCATTTGCCCACCGCTGCCATTGTCCTGACATATATCAGTGTGCAGCGGTCGGCAAGTGGTTAAGGGTGTGCACACTTGTGCAACCATATTATTTTATTTTTTTATTTTTACCTCCCTCCACCTAAAAGATTTCAGCTTATTGTTCAACTGAGTTGTACAGTTTATAGGTCACATTAACCACTTGACGACCGCCTCACGCCGATGTACGTCGGCAAAGTGGCACGGACAGGCAAAATCACGTACATGTACGTGATTTGCCTTCCGCGGGTGGGGGGTCCGATCGGACCCCCCCCCGGTGCCCGAGGCGGTCGTCGTTTGTCCAGCGGCGATCGGTGATGAGGGGGAGACCATCCGTTCGTGGCCCCCCCCTCGCGATCGCCGCCGGCCAATGAAAACACTCCTTTGCTGCTGTATGCTAAACAGCAGCAAAGGAAGTGATGTCATCTCCCCTCGGGTCGGTATTTTCCGTTCCGGCCCGAGGAGAGACGACAAGTATGTGAGTGCACAACACTACACACACACAGTAGAACATGCCAGGCACACAAATCACCCCGATCCCCCCCCCGATCGCCCCCCGATCCCCCCCCAATCACCCCCCCCCCCGTCACAAACTGACACCAGCAGTTTTTTTTTTTTTTTTTTTTTTTTTTTTTCTGATTACTGCATAGTGTCAGTTTGTGACAGTGACAGTGTTGGGACAGTGTATATTACCCCCCTTTAGGTCTAGGGTACCCCCCTAACCCCCCCTAATAAAGTTTTAACCCCTTGATCACCCCCTGTCACCAGTGTCGCTAAGCGATCATTTTTCTGATCGCTGTATTAGTGTCACTGGTGACGCTAGTTAGTGAGGTAAATATTTAGGTTCGCCGTCAGCGTTTTATAGCGTCAGGGACCCCCATATACTATCTAATAAATGTTTTAACCCCTTGATTGCCCCCTAGTTAACCCTTTCACCACTGATCACCGTATAACCGATACGGGTGACGCTGGTTAGTTTGTTTATTTTTTATAGTGTCAGGGCACCCGCCGTTTATTACCGAATAAAGGTTTAGCCCCCTGATCGCCCGGCGGTGATATGCGTCGCCCCAGACAGCGTCAGATTAGCGCCAGTACCGCTAACACCCACGCACGCAGCATGCGCCTCCCTTAGTGGTATAGTATCTGAACGGATCAATATCTGATCCGATCAGATCTATACTAGCGTCCCCAGCAGTTTAGGGTTCCCAAAAACGCAGTGTTAGCGGGATCAGCCCAGATACCTGCTAGCACCTGCGTTTTGTGCCTCCGCCCAGCCCACCCAAGTGCAGTATCGATCGATCACTGTCACTTACAAGGCACTAAACGCATAACTGCAGCGTTCGCAGAGTCAGGCCTGATCCCTGCGATCGCTAACAGTTTTTTTGGTAGCGTTTTGGTGAACTGGCAAGCACCAGCCCCAGGCAGCGTCAGGTTAGCGCCAGTACCGCTAACACCCACGCACGCACCGTACACCTCCCTTAGTGGTATAGTATCTGAACGCATCAATATCTGATCCGATCAGATCTATACTAGCGTCCCCAGCAGTTTAGGGTTCCCAAAAACGCAGTGTTAGCGGAATCAGCCCAGATACCTGCTAGCACCTGCGTTTTGCCCCTCCGCCCGGCCCAGCCCAGCCCACCCAAGTGCAGTATCGATCGATCACTGTCACTTACAAAACACTAAACGCATAACTGCAGCGTTCGCAGAGTCAGGCCTGATCCCTGCGATCGCTAACAGTTTTTTTTGTAGCGTTTTGGTGAACTGGCAAGCACCAGCCCCAGGCAGCGTCAGATTAGCGCCAGTACCGCTAACACCCACGCACGCACTGTACACCTCCCTTAGTGGTATAGTATCTGATCGCATCAATATCTGATCCGATTAGATCTATACTAGCGTCACCAGCAGTTTAGGGTTCCCAAAAACGCAGTGTTAGCGGGATCAGCCCAGATACCTGCTAGCACCTGCGTTTTGCCCCTCCGCCCGGCCCAGCCCAGCCCACCCAAGTGCGGTATCGATCGATCACTGTCACTTACAAAACACTAAACGCATAACTGCAGCGTTCGCAGAGTCAGGCCTGATCCCTGCGATCGCTAACAGTTTTTTGGTAGTGTTTTGGTGAACTGGCAAGCGCCAGCGGCCTAGTACACCCCGGTCGTAGTCAAACCAGCACTACAGTAACACGTGGTGACGTGGCGAGTCCCATAAGTGCAGTTCAAGCTGGTGAGGTGGCAAGCACAAGTAGTGTCCCGCTGCCACCAAAAAGACAAACACAGGCCCGTCGTGCCCATAGTGCCCTTCCTGCTGCATTCGCCAATCCTAATTGGGAACCCACCGCTTCTGCAGCGCCCGTACTTCCCCCATTCACATCCCCAACCAAATGCAGTCGGCTGCATGAGAGGCATTTTTATGTCCTCCCGAGTACCCCTACCCAGCGAACCCCCCAAAAAAGATGTCGTGTCTGCAGCAAGCGCGGATATAGGCGTGACACCCGCTATTATTGTCCCTCCTGTCCTGACAATCCTGGTCTTTGCATTGGTGAATGTTTTGAACGCTACCATTCACTAGTTGAGTATTAGCGTAGGGTACAGCATTGCACAGACTAGGCACACTTTCACAGGGTCTCCCAAGATGCCATCGCATTTTGAGAGACCCGAACCTGGAACCGGGTTACCGTTATAAAAGTTAGTTACAAAAAAAAGTGTAAAAAAAAAAAAAAAATATGAAATAAAAAAAAATAGTTGTTGTTTTATTGTTCTCTCTCTCTCTATTCTCTCTCTCTATTGTTCTGCTCTTTTTTACTGTATTCTATTCTGCAATGTTTTATTGTTATTGTTATTGTTATTGATTGTTATTGTTATTGTTATTGTTATTGTTATTGATTGTTATTGTTATTGTTATTGTTATTATGTTTTATCATGTTTGTTTTTCAGGTGTGTAATTATTTACACTTTACTGTGCTTTATTGTTAACCATTGTTAACCATTTTTTTGTCTTCAGGTACGCCATTCACGACTTTGAGTGGTTATACCAGAATGATGCCTGCAGGTTTAGGTATCATCTTGGTATCATTCTTTTCAGCCAGCGGTCGGCTTTCATGTAAAAGCAATCCTAGCGGCTAATTAGCCTCTAGACTGCTTTTACAAGCCGTGGGAGGGAATGCCCCCCCCCCCCCCCACCGTCTTCCGTGTTTTTCTCTGGCTCTCCTGTCTCAACAGGGAACCTGAGAATGCAGCCGGTGATTCAGCCAGCTGACCATAGAGCTGATCAGAGACCAGAGTGGCTCCAAACATCTCTATGGCCTAAGAAACCGGAAGCTACGAGTATTTCATGACTTAGATTTCGCCGGATGTAAATAGCGCCATTGGGAAATTGGGGAAGCATTTTATCACACCGATCTTGGTGTGGTCATTTGCTTTGAGGGCAGAGGAGAGATCTAGGGTCTAATAGACCACAATTTTTTCAAAAAAGAGTACCTGTCACTACCTATTGCTATCATAGGGGATATTTACATTCCCCGAGATAACAATAAAAATGATTAAAAAAAAAAATATGAAAGGAACAGTTTAAAAGTAAGATTAAAAAAGCAAAAAAATAATAAAGAAAAAAAAAAAAAAAAAAAAAAACACCCCTGTCGCCCCCTGCTCTCGCGCTAAGGCGAACGCAAGCGGCGGTCTGTCGTCAAACGTAAACAGCAATTGCACCATGCATGTGAGGTATCACCGCGAAGGCCAGATCGAGTGCAGTAATTTTTCCAGTAGACCTCCTCTGTAAATCTAAAGTGGTAACCTGTAAAGGCTTTTGAAGGCTTTTAAACATGTATTTATTTTGTTGCCACTGCACGTTTGTGCGCAATTTTAAAGCATGTCATGTTTGGTATCCATGTACTCGGCCTGAGATCATCTTTTTTATTTCATCAAACATTTGGGCAATATAGCGTGTTTTAGTGCATTAAAATTAAAAAAAGTGTGTTTTTTCCCCAAAAAATGCGTTTGAAAAATCGCTGCGCAATTACTGTGTGAAAAAAAAAAATGAAACACCCACCATTTTAATCTGTAGGGCATTTGCTTTAAAAAAATATATAATGTTTGGGGGTTCAAAGTAATTTTTTTGCAAAAAAAAAAAACTTTTTCATGTAAACAATAAGTGTCAGAAAGGGCTTTGTCTTCAAGTGGTTAGAAGAGTGGGTGATGTGTGACATAAGCTTCTAAATGTTGTGCATAAAATGCCAGGACAGTTCAAAACCCCCCCAAATGACCCCATTTTGGAAAGTAGACACCCCAAGCTATTTGCTGAGAGGCATGTCGAGTCCATGGAATATTTTATATTGCGACACAAGTTGCGGGAAAGAGACAAATTTTTTTTTTTTTTTTTTTTTTTGCACAAAGTTGTCACTAAATGATATATTGCTCAAACATGCCATGGAAATATATGAAATTACACCCCAAAATACATTCTGCTGCTTCTCCTGAGTACGGGGATACCACATGTGTGAGACTTTTTGGGAGCCTAGCCGCGTACGGGACCCCGAAAACCAAGCACCGCCTTCAGGCTTTCTAAGGGCGTGAATTTTTGATTTCACTCTTCACTGCCTATCACAGTTTCGGAGGCCATGGAATGCCCAGGTGGCACAAAACCCCCCCAAATGACCCCATTTTGGAAAGTAGACACCCCAAGCTATTTGCTGAGAGGTATAGTGAGCATTTTGCAGACCTCACTTTTTGTCACAAAGTTTTGAAAATTGAAAAAAGAAAAAAAAAAATGTTTTTTCTTGTCTTTCTTCATTTTCAAAAACAAATGAGAGCTGCAAAATACTCACCATGCCTCTCAGCAAATAGCTTGGGGTGTCTACTTTCCAAAATGGGGTCATTTGGGGGGGTTTTGTGCCACCTGGGCATTCCATGGCCTCCGAAACTGTGATAGGCAGTAAAGAGTGAAATCAAAAATTTTCACCCTTAGAAATCCTGAAGGCAGTGATTGGTTTTTGGGGTCCAGTACGCGGCTAGGCTCCCAAAAAGTCCCACACATGTGGTATCCCCATACTCAGGAGAAGCAGCTAAATGTATTTTGGGGTGCAATTCCACATATGCCCATGGCCTGTGTGAGCAATATATCATTTAGTGACAACTTTATGAAAAAAAAAAAAAAAAAAAAAAAAAAGTGTCACTTTCCCGCAACTTGTGTCAAAATATAAAATATTCCATGGACTCAATATGCCTCTCAGCAAATAGCTTGGGGTGTCTACTTTCCAAAATGGGGTCATTTTGGGGGGTTTTGTGCCACCTGGGCATTCCATGGCCTCCGAAACTGTGATAGGCAGTGAAGAGTGAAAGCAAAAATTTACACCCTTAGAAATCCTGAAGGCGGTGATTGGTTTTCGGGGCCCCGTACGCGGCTAGGCTCCCAAAAAGTCCCACACATGTGGTATCCCCATACTCAGGAGAAGCAGCTAAATGTATTTTGGGGTGCAATTCCACATAGGCCCATGGCCTGTGTGAGCAATATATCATTTAGTGACGACTTTTTGTAAATATTTTTTTTTTTTTTTTTTTTTCTCATTTTTCAATCACTTGGGACAAAAAAAATAAATATTCAATGGGTTCAACATGCCTCCCAGCAATTTCCTTGGGGTGTCTACTTTCCAAAATGGGGTCATTTGGGGGAGTTTTGTACTGCCCTGCCATTTTAGCACCTCAAGAAATGACATAGGCAGTCATAAACTAAAAGCTGTGTAAATTCCAGAAAATGTACCCTAGTTTGTAGACGCTATAACTTTTGCGCAAACCAATAAATATACGCTTATTGACATTTTTTTTACCAAAGACATGTGGCCGAATACATTTTGGCCTAAATGTATGACTAAAATTTAGTTTATTGGATTTTTTTTATAACAAAAAGTAGAAAATATCATTTTTTTTCAAAATTTTCGGTCTTTTTCCGTTTATAGCGCAAAAAATAAAAACCGCAGAGGTGATCAAATACCATCAAAAGAAAGCTCTATTTGTGGGAAGAAAAGGACGCAAATTTCGTTTGGGTACAGCATTGCATGACCGCGCAATTAGCAGTTAAAGCGACGCAGTGCCAAATTGGAAAAAGACCTCTGGTCCTTAGGCAGCATAATGGTCCGGGGCTCAAGTGGTTAAAGGTGGAAAAAGTTCTGAAATGACTTCTCATTTTTTCACATCACAGAAACCTGACATTTTAACAGGGGTGTGTAGACTTTTTATATCCACTGTGTGTATATATATATATATATATATATATATATATATATATATATATATATATATATATATATGTATATGTATAAAATGTTGTAAATGGTTTGTAAAATGTACTTTCTTACATTATATAAATCAGACGGAGGGGAGAACAGTTCTTGGATTGTGGTGGAGAGGCATATCTCCATACCTTTTATCCTCATTAGTAAAGCCAGTGATTTTCCTAAGGCCAAGAATAACTTAGAGAGCATAGGCCTACTTTATAAAGAATGAAAAGTACGCTCAGTCTCTCTAGATGCTATCGCTTGTTATTAATGCCATTTGCGCAGTTTATGCATTGTGCTTTCAATGGACTGCTTTGCAGTGTTAAAGGCCTTTGGTGCTGCTAATGTGTAATCCTCCAAGTCTCTGTCCTTTATGTAATGTACTTATTGTAATGAAATTCAGAGCAAACAAGCAAAATCTCCCTGGATAGCTTCCAAAGCCGGCTTCGGAGATTATATAAAAAGGAACAAAGCAGAGCTTGGTTGCTTTAAAACACCATTAGTATGTCCGCAATATCATTTTTTTGTACCTTTTCCCTATGTAATTGGAGGTTTTAAGATTAAAGGACCAATAATGTAAATACAAGTAGATCTGCCTAAAGAGTTTTTAATAACATTCATAATTAACGCAGGACTCCAGCTTCCTCTGCTCTCCCAAACCACCCCTCCACCCTCTTACATATTCACATCTATTTTTTTAAACATCCTATGTTAACTTTTTTTCTCTAAGCTTGTCTGGTGACATCACTGGTTCGTCCTCTGTTCCTCCTGCTAGACTTAACAGTGCTCATGTAGTGACTTCAGAAATACAGTGATCTTAGGCAGCTATTGACAGCCTGGGCCCACAAGTAGTAGGTTGGAAGAAGAGCAGCGCTGGACATCAGAGCAATAGCTTGGCAGGGGACAACACTGTACATATGGTGAGTACTGCACCAAAAGCTGTTTTTTATTTTAAATTATTTAAAAATAATCTGGAGTACCACTTTAAAGAGGTGCAATAATAATACATAGCATCTATTGCATTTTACTTTCTAAGCTTAACATTTTTTCTAAATATGTAAATGTGTTTATAAATAAACCTTTCAAACATACTGGTGAATGCACAGAGCACTATGGGTTATCTACAGAGACAGCAGAAGCAAGATGCTTCCTCTTAGGCACTTTATGTTATTAATTAAACCCTTCTTTGGAAAAGTCCGAAGAAGTCAGAGAATTCACTATACTAAGTCTTATTCTTGTGAGTGTAATCTTAAGTTTGAGCCACTGAGCTCTGTAAACAACAAGAGGTAAGGAGAAACAGAAAAACATTTTGAAAAAAAAGCTCTTTCTGCTGGCTGAGAATGAGAATCAATATATCAATATGCAATATTTTCTAACTACCAAGAATATTTTTTAAATATAGCTTTTTCATCCTGATCATAATAAAAGAAAAACATGTATAAAGCCACTATACATTCCTGTAAAGCAGAACTAAAGCGAGGATAGTCGCTTTCCCAATGCTCCCTCGTTGGTGCAATTTCTCCTGTGTGCTGGATTTCAGCCATCTTCGTTGGCAGGCACGGGATGATGTCACTCTTGCGAATGCGCAGGAGCTAATCATTCTGGCACACAGGTTCAGCCTAACCACTGTAAATGGAGCTGTGCAGCTCAGTTTACAATCTGGGGATCACTGTGAGCAGGCAGGTAGGTATGTTTTATTGCAGAAGAGGCATTGCATGTCTCTTCTACAATACAATGCCTGCTTGCTTACAGTGTATCATAGTGGAACTTTAATTGAGCTATAACAATGTAGCATTGTTAAATGTGTAGCACTACCCCTGTAAGGGCCGCTGATGAATGTGGTCGTCTCCCACCCTGCACAGCCAGGCACACAGATTTTTTCATTCATTCCAAGTCTAGAAACAGTCCTTGCAGCTTTTTTTTTTTTTTTTTTTATTAGAGGAATTGAACTTGGATAGGGAAGGGATGATATGGGATGCCCATTTTATCAGCAGAACTTGTGAGGGACTAGAACTATATACACTCCAGTATATACACACACTTTCCTCTTCTACACTCCTGCACAATCTTGATTGCAGCACAACAACTCCCAGGACTAGCTAGCACAGATTTTAGATCCAACACAGCCTCAGCTGGATCTTAGTAGTATGCCCTTTGCAGACAGGGACCACGGGCCCCTATGATGTAGCAAAAATAGAAGTCTTTGGTGCTAGCTGTCCTATATATGGCTACTGTTCCCAGTACAACCTCTTCAGGCACTGCCAGCCCTCCAGGCTGCAGCTCCCCCTTTCCAATGCCATGCCATTACAGCCTCCCGACTAGCTCTTCTCCCATCCCAGATTGCTCCATCCCAGTCCTTTCAGGCGTGCTTCCCAGTCCTTGTGACTGTGTGTCACTCACCAGCCGTTTTGGCTGCTCCTGTTCCTTCTGGAGACTTGCCCGACAGTGTTCTCCTGCTGTCCTCTCTTTGCTCCAGTGCCTCCTGGCCAGGACACCTCCATGTGTTTTTTTAGAAAGTCCTGACCCAGGCGCAAGTTTACCCCCCCCAGACTGGAAAGTTCCCTCAAAGGCCACGACAGCCTAACACTCCATCTCCAACTTCCACCCAAACTTTCCTCCCCAGCTGGACTGACCCAGAGTACTTGAGGGGGCTGCCCCCTGCCAACTCAAGCTGGCGGGGGAATGTCCCCTGCCAACCCAAGTTGGAGATTGGCCAGGGCCTTCAGAATAATCCAGGCAGCTCCACCTTACTTCCCCTCCCATTTTACTATAAGGTTCCAGTACATTCTAGAAATAGGGGGGAGGTCTCAGTGATGCTGCCTGTGAGTCACCCAGCTGTCCCTGGATCTCTGCCCAACCAAGGAAAAACACAGAAAGGCTTGGCTGCCAGCCTGTACAAATTTACCCACACTAAACACACACACACAAAAAAATCTATACTTCTAGCACTAGTGGGTGCTACAAATTGATTTACAGAACCCACCCTCCCCATCAGCAGGGGATATGAAGTAAGGTTTACTTCAGAGTGACTGACAAGGGAAGTTGGATATGTAGCACAATAGCCACAATCCAATATCCATTATCATAATTATCATCCAGCATTATCAGAGCATTCAAAACATCAGATTTCTACAGATTTAAAGCCTGCTGCTGTTGTGAAACAATTCTGGAAAGCAGTGAGATCAGATTATACAGAGTCAGTGGCGGCTGGTGCTAAAAATTTTTGGGGTGGCGCAAACGAACTGAGAATTTCTGAAAAATACTGAAACAAAAACATCAATTGCAGCCACTGTGCCATCAAATGCAGCCACTGTACCCATCATATGCAGCCACTGTGCCCATCATATGCAGCCAACTGTGCCCAGCAAATGCAGCCAACTGTACCCATCATATGCAGTCACTCTGCCCATCATATGCAGCCAACTGTGCCCATCATATGCAGCCACTGTGCCCATCATATGCAGCCATGTGCCCAGCAAATGCAGCCAACTGTGCCCATCATATGCAGCCACTGTACCCATCATATGCAGCCACTGTGCCCATCATATGCAGCCAAATGTGCCCAGCAAATGCAGCCAACTGTGCCCATAATATGCAGCCAACTGTGCCCATCATATGCAGCCACTGTGCCCATCATATGCAGCCAACTGTGCCCATCATATGCAGCCAACTGTGCCCATAATATGCAGCCAACTATGCTCATCATATGCAGCCAACTGTGCCCATCATATGCAGCCTCTGTGCCCATCATATGTAGCCACTGTGCCCAGGAAATGCAGCCAACTGTGCCCATAATAAGCAGCCTATGTGCCCATAATATGCAGCCACTGTGCCCAGCAAATGCAGCCAACTGTGCCCAGCAAATGCAGCCAACTGTGCCTATCATATGCAGCCAACTGTGCCCATCATTTGCAGCCAACTGTGCCCATCATATGCAGCCTCTGTGCCCATCATATGCAGCCTCTGTGCCCAGCAAATGCAACCAACTGTGCCCATAATAAGCAGCCTATGTGCCCATAATATGAAGCCACTGTGCCCAGCAAATGCAGACAACTGTGCCCATATGCAGCCAACTGTGCCCATTATTTGCAGCCAACTGTGCCCATCATATGCAGCCTCTGTGCCCAGCAAATGTAGCCAATTGTGCCTATCATATGCAACCTCTGTGCCCATAATATGCAGCCACTGTGCCCCAAACCCCCACCCGCCCACTTGCTGTCTGCCCGGAACTTACCCCATCATGGTGGCAAGTCAGGCAGCAGGTGACGGTGGCGAGCTGTGGTACGGGTAGCGCGGGTCAGGTGAAGGCTCCTGTGTCCTCCCTGCATCTCTTCTTCCTGTTCTGCTTGGCGGCCAAAGGGATCGCCCCTGCCTTCAGCCAGTCAGGTGACCGGTATTAGATCCATGCTTCCTGAGAGGCGATTCAGTGTTAGAAAAGCAAATATTAATTTGCTTTGCTAACACACCTGGGTGTGACGTCCAGCGTCAGAAAAGGGTCTGAACGCATGAATAGGGGGTGGCTACAGCGGCCATGGATAGACAATACATGAATCTATCAATTTTATATAGAGGGGTGGCTGGAGAGAGGGGGCGGCACCCATGCGCCCTAATGGACACACCGCCACTGTACAGAGTGCACAATAAGTATCACAGTAGGGACAGGAGGATTTCAGTATCTTCTGGCAGAGATTATCTAGCTAAATCAGGTATGCATAGGCTGCCATTGATCATGCAGGCAACAATTTGTAAGCTGGATGTCATGTATGAATCCTATATTAAACATGTCCTGCAAAATAAAATTTATCCCACGCCACAGAAGTTTCACCTAACATAGGTTCCAAACAAATTTGGCAACCTTTCAGTAAATAAAACTGGTAAATGTATTTTTTTTAAAACTTCCTGGAGTGCTTCCTTATTTTAGAACTTTCAACAAGCTGAGTATATCGTATTATAATGCAAATGAAAGCCAAGAAGAGCAAAAAGAAAAAAATGTAAAGTTTTAGGAATGTATTTTCTGCCATTAAGTGTAACAAGCGGAAAGAATTAAGCACACCCACTAACATAGCTCGTTACGCTGCCTGGAGCGAGTTCATTACGGTCTGACACCGCGCTTCTTCTGATGACACACCAGCTTTTTGACTCCAGCCAGCATCACGGATGAGGAATGCGTTCAGCAGAGATTATTGTGAAAAGGGCAGAGGCTCGCTGAGAAGATCATTCCCGTAATGTGAGGCCATTCTTCCGGGACAGTGACCAGCAGCACACCACACCACGGTAACAAGGTCTAACTGACTTGAAAAGCAAAGAAATTGTTTTTTTCCTGACCCATTAGCAGAAGATCATCAAGCAGAATAGGGGCAGAGAAGACAGATACTAACTAAGGGGATTTGGCTTTACTGCCAAGACATTGTTACTATAAAGGAACATTTTTAATTGAATGTCTTTTTTTCACTTGTGTTATGAAAGGACAAGGCCTGCAGTTAAAGTGGATGTAAACCCTTACATATCACCGGAGCGCAGAGATTAAACAAATCCTCCTACATAAGTTGTACTTGTTTATCTGCAGCCTTCTCTTGTCAACAGCTGCTCAAAGTACAGAATGAAGCTTTCAGAAAGCAGGGGGTGGGGACCTGAAGTTACACTCAGTAAGGAGAGCTGAGAGTTGATTGGAGGGAAGGGACATACCCCTACCTCTCAAACAGCACACACTAACAGAACTGAGGCTGTCCATCACAGGCTGTGTGCTGGAGCTCCCTCGCCGTCACCTTTTTCCCTCTTGGTGTCAGGAAAACTTTTTAAAGTGACTCGTGCATAGAGCAGAGAAATGAAGCAGCAAACAGAAATGACACTTAGTGCTCTGGATTGAGACAAGTACGTACTGTAGCGGGATATGCTTTGTTCATATTTTATGTCAGAGGTTTACAGCAACTTTATCAGGTCAGTCCAGAGCTCTAGACAATGGACATGAGTTATAGGTAGAGAATGACAGACTCAAGAAGGAGAAACTCGAATACAAAGATCATTAAACAAAATCAACTATACTAGATTGCATACTCCCCATATACCAACTCAAAAAAAAACATACCTCATAAATAAATTAAAAAAGTCGATTTTTTTCCCCCCAACTGTAGTCCTGGTTGGCAGCCCCTTTATACTGCACAGCCTGGACATTCCTGAGGCTGCTGGACCATAGCATTTCTTTCTTCCCTACCATGATTGGCCTGTGCAGCACTGGACCCTGCGGGAAGTCAAGGAAAAGCTCCCTAGGGGTTTAAGCCCCAAGGGAGACTGGAGAGAAGAAGGCAAGAGGGCACAGGTTGCAAGGAGAATAGTGCAGCCTGTGAGGGAGCAGCCCTGGAATAGTGGAGAGGGACTGTGTGCCCAGGACTGTGCAAGCAAGGAGGAAAAGGCACAGTCTTTAGAGGGGAGCTCCAAAAGTATGGTGTGACTTCTCAATTGACCTCCAGGAAATGGACAGTTGACCCGAGGACACTGTTGGCCACCTTTACTTGTGTTAGTCTTGCTGGCTACCTTGGGACTTTGCTGCCATTCCGGTATGCTTTGGGGGCATTATGAATACTTTCACTGTGAGAATGAGTTCTCCAACTTGTGTTTATTGGTCCTGCCACCAGCAGACTGTATATCTGTTCTCCTCTGGCCAGTGTTGTAGGCAGGGAGAAAGCGCTACAAGATAGGCCACCTTGTTTATTGGCATTCTATGTTTACAATGGGCATTTCATTACTGCTATTGTTACTGCACAGCTTCCAACTGTCCCTGATTTTGAGGGACTGTCCCCAATTTGGAACAAAGTCCCCCTGTCCCTTGTTCCTCCTCATTTGTCGCTCATTTTGGTCTGATTTATATAGTTGTATAAAAATGCACTTTTTATCTTTTAAAAAGTGTTTCCCAGTGCTAAATCATTCATCCAATTTCTAAAATGCTGCATTTGTACATTTCAAATACCAGTATAAATGCACTTGTGGGTTTAACTCATATTTTGTTTTTATTATTCACCTTTAAGGGGGGTGTGGCAGGGGGTGTGTTCTATGCCTACACACTTTTGCTAATAGGTGCCCCTCATTCTCATCTCAGAACGTTGGGAGGTATGGTTATTCTAGTTATTCCCTTTTTTTAACCTAGTGTGTTCAAGCTGGACCTTCCACAGGCTATCTTAGAGAACAAAATTTTGTTTGTGTTACTGTGCTGTTTATTACTTTGGTATTCTTTAATGCACCAACCCTACTCTACTATTGTTCTAGTTGCAGGGCTTGTCTGGGCCCTATAAAAACAGGGCTTGTCTGGGCCCTATTATGCTACAGGGCAGCCAGATAACTTACTACCCCAACAACACATGTATACTATCTTATAACTGCTATTCCATAATAATGACACATGCACCTTCTTGGATGTAAATGGCCTGTTCGGCCTTTATTAACAATAAAGCAATAAAATGTAACCTTTATTTCAAATATTTAAACAATTTAAAATATTTAAAATATTCCAGCTCAACTCCAAGTAATTGGTTGCTGGTCCCTGACGACCCCCCTTTTACTTTTTGAGCCTGTAATCCCTTTTTAGTTAGCATTCGTCCCCAGCTGCCAACTCGCCTCGGGGACTCACTAACTCACCACAGACCCCCACAACTTATTACCCGTTAGTCCGGACTGACATCAGACCAACCGGGAGGACTCCATACCTGGGATGGGTCCCAACATTTTCCAATACCTCATGTTTTATATCTGAATCAATATATCTGTTGTCAAGGACCCAACCACAACAACACTCTTCGAAGTTCATCACTGTAAGCCTTCTATTAGGGCGGGTGGGAGGGAACGTTCCTCCTATCTTGCTGACGCCAGACTGCTGCCCCTGCTCCACCCAAGTTCTGTACTGAATAAGACGCTCCACCCCTCTCATCCTTTTCTCTGTTCCGGTAGGACCAGTACCTTTCTATACCCCTCCTATTATTAACCTGTTCCTCTCCGTAATCTACTTGCACACTGTCATGTCTGTCCTACGCCTACTTTTCAATGCAGCTGCGTACATGTCTTGACTAGGGCAGCCAGATAACTTACTACCCCAACAACACATGTATACTATCTTATAACTGCTATTCCATAATAATGACACGGACACCTTCTTGGATGTAAATGGCCTGTTCGGCCATTAAGAATAAACCAATAAAATGTAACCTTTATTTCAAATATTTAAACAATTTTAAATATTTAAAATATTCCAGCTCAACTCCAAGTAATTGGTTGCTGGTCCCTGACAACCCCCCTTTTACTTTTTCAGCCTGTAATCCCTTTTTAGTTAGCATTCGTCCCCAGCCGCCAACTCGCCTCGGGGACTCACTAACTGATCACAGACCCCCCACAACTTATTACCCATTAGTCTGGACTGACGCCAGACCAACCGGAAGGACTCCATACCTGGGATGGGTCCCAACGTTTTCCAATACCTCATGTTTTATATCTGAATCAATATATCTGTCGTCAAGGAACCAACTGCCACCGCGGCACAAGTCTGAAACCTTATACTTGCGCCCGCAGCCACACCAGCAACGCCCTCTGGATACTGTCCTCCAAACCCAATGCCCAAAGGTCAATCCCGACAGGATTGAGATGAACCCCATCCCCTCTCAAGTTCCTCCAGGTGTCTATCTCCAACTCCCAATGCCGGACTGCCACTCCACCATTGCGGGCAATAAACCTCCCCACCTCTTTATTGACTTTGATCCGTGTCTTGTTCAACTTTTCCCATGAACGGGCCCCCCTCCAGGACATGCGGGCCACTATATCCGACCACACCACAATCATGTCCGGAAAGGATGCCCTGAGCCTGAGAAAGTCCCACTGAATGTCCTTAATGACCTGTCTCATGGGACATATTCCCAAGTCATTGCCACCCACGTGAAGAACCAGGATGTCTGTAGCTCGGTCCAACCTAGAAAACCGATGTACTTCGGGTACCACTTTGTGCCACATCATGCCCGTAACCCCAATCCATCTGATCCTGCCTTCCTCTCTTGTACTCCTGAGCTGCCTACCATCTGGCCTGACATCTGCCCTTCTTGTCCCCCCCCAAAAAACGTACGAGTGTCCCATTATCCAGATGAGACATCCAGGGATATCTGAAAAGACAGAACAAAAACATACCCAGCAACAGAACTAACCAACAAGCTTTACAAAATATACTTACAAGGGAAAGGATAATCACATCAAATGTGGACGAACATACAGTTGATATCTCGTTGACTCCCATCTACCAATCTTCTTTACCACTTCTGTAGGAAGTCCCCACCGGGACGCCTCCGTGGCCGCCCCAATGCGAAAAGAGTGGGCTGTATAATCCCCCGGGGGCAAACCACCCGCCTTTAAACATTTTCGTAATGCTGCTGTAAACTGAAATCTGGACAGGCGCGATCCATCCCGGTGGGTGAACAACGCACCTTCCCCTGTTGGGCGGATAGCCAAAAACTGCCTCAAGGCTGTCACTGGACAGAACTGGGTGTCTAACCCCTTGAACAATTCTACTCGTATTCCTCTTCCTTGCTGGTCGTTTTTGATCGCCTAATCCAAATATTCACTGACGTGTTTGAGCACAGTACATCTTCAAGCCTTAAACCACCCACCACCCGTTTTGATGGTGAAACCATCTCACCGATTCTGAACGTCCCAAAAAAGGCTAGCATAAAAGCCGCCCAGAAAAGCACTTTCTCAAAATATGTTGAACACACCTTATCCAAACTTGCTAAAATAGTCCCCAATACCTCAAACGAAATTGGGCGTCTGGAATCCTTCTGGTAAGATCCCCTTCGGTACCCCCTCAACGCCTTGCGAACCATAAAACACTTTGTGAAATCCCTGAGCCCCTTACACTGAAACCAAAACGCTAAGGCTGCCATCTTTTTTCCTATTGAGGACCCCAAAACACCCCTCGAATAATTAACGCAAATAAAGCACAACACCCATGCCTGTATCTCTTCCGGGTCCTCCGACCTCCTCCTACCTCAACCATCAGGTCCGACCATTCCTGCCATACTTTTTGATACACCTTCCATGTTCCAGGTCTGAGGGACTTTCGTATCAATCCATCGACGACTCCAATGCAATCTTCCATAATGCTGAAGGGCATGGCTCCCCGACCTGGTCCGCCTCCGGTGCCAGCTTGCGGAATTCTTCCCACTGGAAACGAGACAAAGCATCCGCTAACTTGTTGTCAACCCCAGGGATATAAACTACATAAACAAATGCATTTATCCGCAAACAACTGAGCACCAGTTGTCTTAACAATCTGACCACCGGGGGGGAAGATGCCAAAATGTTGTTAATTGCCACCAATACCCCCCATATTGTCACAGTTAAACCGTACTTTTTTGTTACGCAACACCTCCCCCCATAATTCCACCGATAAGACAATAGGAAAAAGTTCCAGCAGAACCAAATTCCGGAGGAAACCTGCCTCCCTCCAAGTCCCGGGCCATGGCTCCACACTCCACCTCCCCTGACAATACTTGCCGTATCCTGCTGATCCCGCTGCGCCTGTGAACAAGACTAAATCAGCATTGCTGACTGGACCCGTCTGCCACATCGAGAGCCCATTGAAAGATTCCAAAAAAACATACCAAATCCTCAAATCTTCCTGCAGTTCTCTAGACAGCCATATGAAATGATTGGGTACCCGCACGCCGGCCGTGGCAGCCGCCAGTCTCTGACAAAATATGTGACCCATGGGAATAATCCTGTACGCAAAATTTAATTTTCCCAAAAGTGATTGCAGTTCCTTCAAACGCAGCTTCCGCATGCCAAACGCCATACTCACCTCCTTTTTCAATGCCACCAATTTTTCTTCCGGCAGTCTACACTCCATGGCCATGGAGTCAATGGTGATACCAAGAAAAACCAACTCTGAGGTTGGGCCCTCTGTCTTGTCCGCCGCCAATGGGATTCCGAACCTCTCTGCCAAATATTGTACGATCCCCAGCAACACCCCGTAACAGCGGGATTCTGGTGGGCCCACACACAAAAAATCATCCAAATAATGGATGATTGAATTAACCCCTGCAACCTCCCTAACGGCCCATTCAAAAAACGAGCTAAAAGCTTCGAACAGGGCACAAGAAATTGAACAGCCCATAGGCAGGCAACAATCTACGAAGTAAGATCCCTGCCAGCAACACCCTAACAAATGGACGCTTTGGGGGTGCACCGGCAACAATCTGAATGCTGACTCCGCGTCGGTTTTTGCCATGAGGGAACCCTTGCCATACTTCCTAATTGCTCACCAAGCCACGCTAAGCCCCCATATACCCTGTGCGCCTAGCTAATTGTCTCCAAGTAGCAGAACAGAGCCAAGCAGTTCTCAGGGGCTTTTTCCCCAATCACGCTCGCAAATATCACAAACGCTTGCAACCAGTTTGCAAACGTGCATGGATCGAGCCTATACCTCCTCTTTTCTTCCTCTTCCTTCTTACTATCGTCCGGCTTTACCCGATCTACGGGACCAGGGAAAATATTTCCATGAACTCATCCTCCAAAATTTTTTCTCGCACCTCTTTTTTAAAATGCGCCCCCAGTGGTCCCTCGAAGCACACATACACCTCGCACCGTGCCTCATTCGCTAATCGTACCTTTTCAGCCTCCTTATCCTTTGGTGCTATCCCTGTTGCCTTTCCTACGCCGTCTTTTTCCATCTGCGTCTCCGCGACCACGGACGTTGAAGCTTTTTGTGGGGGATCCGCCGTGACTAGGGGCTCCCTAACATTCGTGGGGGGTGTGACCCAGGGACTAATTGGGGCCGAGGGCTGTGGAGCCCCACTCGCCAGTCGGCGTAGTAGCTCCCGCAGTGCCTCCCACATGCCCCCCCCGGTGTACCCTGCGTATTACCTCCCCCCAACCTCAGATACCGGAGACAATACATTTTGAACGTTAAGAGAAGTAGATATTTGCTTACCCGGCTGCCTCGGGCGAGAAGACCCTCCAGCCATCTGTCCCGTCACCACCGCCGCCTCTTGGGGGTCCTCACTGAGCTCTCCCTCTTCGCTGCTGCTGGATGACCTCTCTGGTCGCACCTGCGACAGCCGCTGTCCTTCTTCCGGCCGTCCGCTATGTCTCATTGCTGTGCCTGTGTCAATCTGTGAGGGCTCCGTCCTCCATCACTGTCCTGCATCTTGCTGATGTCATTTTGCTGCACCGCCGACGCGGCCAGCGCGCAGGCGCCACTCTGGCCAACCCTCCTAGGCCCCGACCTGGGCCTGAAGGCGGGGCCTCCCGACTGCCGCTCTGAAAATGTCGCCGGGCCTCCTCCATGAGGCAAGATGGTGCCACCACATGGCGAGCCGCCGGCCGCATCACGAACAAGGTCGGTGCTCGACAAACTGGATCTCCCCCGCCGGGTTGCCCCCCCGACTGGAGCATCACCGGGGGTGGCAGCCGAATAGATATGTGCTTGAACAGTCCTGGAGTGGGCCTGCCTGGAAGTCTGGTGAGTGACCCCCCCTTTGGGACTTTGCCGTGGACGGGGATTCCTCCCAGGCCCCCTGCCTGCTGACGGGGGGGTCTGCTTAGCAGGGGGGCCTGAAGGGGATCAACTGGGACTCCCAAGCCGGCGTTGAGTCCGGGGGGTGTTATCCGGGCTTCGCACCTCTGTACATGTTTGGAAGGATCACCGCTGATTGCGGCAGGAGAACATAACATCTCAAAAGCTCCCTAGGAAATCAGTACTACAAAAGCAATTTTCACCTAAGCAAGCTCAGTGGGTGAAATTGAGTCTGTGCTGCAGAAAACGGAAAATTGTATACTCACCTTTCCGTAATTTTCCTTTCCTGTCTTATCTTCATGGCAGCATACACTTTGGGTTGTGACTCCGCCCCTCACAACCTGATAGGACCACATAGCTATAAGTTGTAAAGATGGCCCCCGCCCCAGTATTCTCCGTATATATCACCTCAGACGGGTGGGAGATTGTATGCTGCCATGAAGATACGACAGGAAAGGAAAATTACGGAAAGGTGAGTATACAATTTTCCGTTTTCCTGTCGCATCATGGCAGCATACACTTTGGGGAGTAACTCGCAAAGACTGGGTGGGAATTCAAACTAAGTTTATTAACAAAGAACAGAAGAATTGGCCTGGATAACGGATCTTCCGAAATCCACCATGGATAAGCAGGCGGAATCCACCTTGTAATGGGACATAAAGGTGCTCCTGGAAGACCAGGTGGCCGCTCTGCAAATTGGCTCCGCCGAGACTCGACAATATGCTGCCCAGGAGGTTGCCACTGCCCTAGTGGAGTGTGCCCTTAAGCCCTCAGGTACTTGATGATTGCTTAGTGAGTAGGCCTTTTTGATGGTCTTCACGAGCCATGACGCAATTGTGCGTGAGGATGCCGCTTGACCTCTCTTGAATCCATGTGGAATGATTAGGAGACTTTCGGTCTTCCTGATGGATCTGGTAGCTGAAAGATACTGCAGGACATTACCCTTCACGTCCAGAGGTTGAGGGTCGCCTTGTTCCGTACTGAGGGCCGGAAGGTTAATCCCCTGGTTGAAGTGAAAGGACGAGGATACCTTGGGGATGAACCGGTCTGAAGGTTTCAAGACTAACCTGTCTGGCAATACAATCAGATATGGATCACTGGCCATTAAGGCTTGCATCTCTGACACCCTCTTAGCCGATGTTATGGCTATCAGGAATGAGACTTTCAGCGTCAGATCCCATAAGGATATGTTCTCATTAGGAAAAAACGGCTCCTTAGATAAAGCTTCCAGTACGACTGAGAGGTCCCAGACTGGGAAGGAAGGTTTCCTAGGCGGCCTCAGCTTTAGACAGGCTCTTTGGAACTAAACCAAAAGGGGATCTTGTGCCCATCTGACTCCTGTCAAGGCGGACAGGGCCGAGACTTGGACCTTTAAGGTACTTGTCCTAAGGCCCTTCTCTAGGCCTAACTGAAGAAACTCCAGGACCTGTGACACCGATGGTGAGGATGGGTTCCAACCTTGCTGTTGAGCGAAGGCGGTAAACTTCTCCCAGACTCGCCTGTAAGTATTATTCGTGGTAGGCCTCCTGGCCTGGAGAAGGGTATCCGCTACCCTCTGGGAACAGCCTTGCTCTAGGTACCTAGCCCTTTCAGTCTCCAAGCCATCAAATGTAGCTTCTCCGGGTTCGGGTGAAGAAGATGACCATGGGAGAGTAGGTCTGACGACAACGGAAGGGGCAGGGGATCTGCCGTATTCAGCTGCATCAGAGTGGTAAACCATGGCCTCCTCGGCCAGAAGGGAATCACTGCCACCACCAGTGCCAATGACTCCTTGAGTCTCAGGAGAAACCTCGCTATGAGAGGAGTTGGAGGGAAGATGTATCCCAGCTGGAAGTTCCAGGGGTGCAGGAGACAATCCGTCCCCTCCGCCCAAGGGAATGGTATTCTTGATAGGAATCTCCGGCATTTCGCATTCTCTGGGGTTGCCGCCAGGTCTATCTCTGGTAAACCCCAAGTCCGGGATATGAGGGCGTAGGCCTGTGGGTTCAGAGACCACTCTTGGTTGGAGGTGAAATTCCTGCTCAGCGAGTCGGCCAGCACATTCTGGACTCCCGGAACATAGATTGCCCTTAGGCTTAACAGGTTCACTTGTGCCCACTCTAGGACAGGACAGACCTCCTGCATCATGGACCTGCTTCTGGCGCCCCCCTGCCTCTTGACATAAGCCACCGCAACCTTGTTGTCCATTCTCAGAAGAACATGTCTTCCTCTCAAGAGGGAGCTGAAGGACAGGAGCGCCTGGAGTGCTGCTCTCATTTCTAACACATTTGACACTGTGTCCTGTGCCCTGAATGGCCAGCGGCCTTGAGCCGCAAAGTGCTGATGGTGAGCTTCCCACCCCTGCAGACTGGCATCTGAGGTCACCGTCTCCTGGTGAGGGGTGATAATGTTCTTGCACCTTCTTAAGTTGCGAGGCCAAGTCCACCACAGCAATGATTGCTTCACCTCCTGAGGGATGTGAATCGACTGGGACATTGAAATCCCGTTCCACTGGCGCAGGAAGGAAATCTGGAAAGGCCTTGAGTTCCACTGCGCTCACTGAACCATCGGAATGGTGGATGCCAAAGAGCCCAGGATACTGAGGCATGTTCTGGCTGGTAGCCTCTTGGCCGAGATAGCCTTCTTCACCTTCTGAATCAGGGGAGGAATCTTCTCCTGTGGAAGCTCCACCGTGTTCTCTCTCGTGTCCAGCTCGGCCCCTAAAAAGACTATTCTCTGAGTGGGATGGATACTGCTTTTCTCCCAGTTTATCAGCCACCCTAGAGACTGTAAGGTGGAGACCAGGATTCCCCGATGCTGGATGAGAGATTCCTTGTTGTCCGAGAGAAGCAGGATGTCGTCCAGGTAATGGTGGACTCTTAATCCCCTCTCTCTCAAGTTGGCTATCACGGGCATTGGGACTTTCGTGAACGTCCTGGGTGCGGTGGAAATTCCAAACGGAAGACTTCGGAATTGGAAGTGCCAGCTGTTTATCATAAATCGGAGGAATCTCTGGAACTCTGCGTGAATTGGGATATGTAAGTATGCGTCTCGAAGATCAATTGAGAGCATCCAGTCTCCCCGATTTATCGCCTGGAGAATTGATCGGTTGAGTTTCTTTAGGTCCAGGACGGGACGAAAGTCCCCTGACTTTTTCCTTACCAGGAAGAGTGGGGAATAGAAACCTTGACCTCTTTGAGATGGTGCGACCTCCACTATTGCTTGTTTCCTTAACAGGTCCTGGATATACTGGACCAAGGACAGCCTTTTCTCTCTGGAAGGAGGAAGTTTGGTTGCGCAGAAGTGACCCCTTGGAGGGCGGTTTTTGAACGACCACCTGTGCCCGACCCAGATGGTGGATACTGTCCATGAATCTTTTATCAATTCCGCCCAAACCAACTTGAAACTTGTGAGCCTGGCACCCACTACCGCTGGTTGGGCGGGCGTACCTTCAAAACGGTTTCTGTTCATTGGAGGCCGGGGTCTTGGTTTTTTGGAACTTGAGGAAGGACGTCTGAGGGTTCTTCCAAGTTCTCCTGTACTCCTTCCCAGGTCTATAGGATTTTGCATCCCTGTATCTTTCCGGGAGATTGCGCTTGAAGGGAGGCGCTCTTTGCTGTTTTGGTCTTCTGTCTGAAGGGATAAGACCAGACTTCCCACCTGTCACTTTGGATATTGCTGTATCCAGCTTTGCGCCAAAGAGGTTAATTCCATCATATGGAATCCTGCACCAGTTGGACTTTGAGGCCAGGTCGGCTGACCAGGGTTTAAGCCACAACGCCCTCCTGGCCATTACCGTGGCTAACATAGATCTCGAAGCGGACCTAATGGTATCCACCGAGGCTTCCGCCACAAAGTCTCCTGCGAGACTGAGTTCCTGTAGGGCTTTAACGATCTGGTCTTGATCTGCGCCTTCAGCCACGAGTTTCACGGTGTTTGCAGACCACCCGGAAATAGCTTTCCCGACGGCGGCCAGTGCCACTGCTGGTCTGCAGGCACCCCCTGCGAAAACGTAAGCCCTTTTAAGGTCCGTATCCACCTTTCTGTCCAGGACATCCCTGAACGTCACTGCGTCCTCAATGGGAAGCGTCACATGCCTGGCTAGGCGCATCAAAGAGGCATCCACCACTGGAGGGGAAACCAGGGGAGATACCCTGGGTTCTTTTAGAGGATACAACTTGGTAAGCCTGTTAGAGAGACTAACTTTCTTCTCTGGATTCTGCCTTTCATCTTTAATAAGCTCATCCAGTTCCTCTATGAATGGAAAGGCTTCAGGTACTTTCTTGAGATTTGGAAAATACTTCCTTTGTTTCTGTTGTACCTCTGCAGGTTCTTCCCACTTAATCGCTTCCTTGACTGATTTCACAAAGGGGCCTATGAGCGAAAAATCAAAGCCTGCTGCCGCCTCCAGTTCTTCCTCATCTGACGGGAATTCTTGTTCCCTAGATGTACTGGGATGGGATGGGGAGGTGCTTAGGGCTGTGACCTCCACGTCTGGAGTTGAGATATGCGTAGCAGGGACTCCGGTAGGCTCTACAGTGACCAGTTCTTTCTCTCTGGTGGCTTCGTCCATGCATTTGCAGCAGGCTAATCTGTCCGCTAGGGCTGTGGCCCCGCATACCCAGCAAGCATTCCCTGCCAGCCGGGAGGGATGTGCAGGAGACTGACGTCTACGTGCAGGGGATCTCCTGTGATAGGAACGCCTATGCCTGGAGTAGGAACGACTCCTCCTACGGTTTCCTCTGTGGGCTGGGCGACTTCTGCCGCGTGAGCGGCTTCGCCTATGGCTGGAGCGGCTTCTCCTGCGAGAGGTCTCTCTTCGTCTTGATTTTTAACGACCTTGATGACCTGGTAGGGCTGACCAATTAGGCAGCATTAGTACGATCCTGCTCTCTTTTTCAATCTTCACTACTTATCATGGAAATCCCCCCCCCCTTACCTATTGGGCTGATGGTGATCTGCTGGGGCAGCGGTCTCCATGGAAAGGAAACTGTGATAGACCTGGCAGAGATATAGGCAGGTATAAACATGCAGTCAGCCAAACACAGGTACCAGATAGACCTGGCAGAGATATAGGCAGGTATAAACATGCAGTCAGCCAAACACAGGTACCAGAAGAAAGGAGAAACCACTTACCCCAAGGGGGAACGCCAGAAGGAAAAACAGAGCTGATAAAGCAGTCAGGGTGTCTTCAGGAGGCATCATATAATGACAGATTGAGGCTTTTAAAAGAACCACCATGGCCGCCGAGGTAACGACCCGCCCGCACATGCTCAGTAGCAGCGCGCCCCGCTCGGCGCCATCTTGGAACCTGGCGAACCGACCAGGCCGCCCTGAGAGTATGCACCGCACACACAGAAGGAATGAAAAGTGTAATGGAGACCGCTGCACACAACCAAGCCCATTTAAGGCTTAACCTGGAGCCGCAACATACCCCTGAGATCACCAGAGTGGGGTTCCTTCCATCTAGCTCATTTAGAGGCTGTACAGGTAAGGACTTCCACCCAGGAGAGGCTAGAACCTGGCTGGGGCGAATTCGGTAAGGGGGTGCTTCTGACATCTTCAGTCCTTCAGGTGAGGAAAAATAAGAGAATACTGGGGTGGGGGCCATCTTTACAACTTATAGCTATGTGGTCCTATCAGGTTGTGAGGGGCGGAGTCACAACCCAAAGTATATGCTGCCATGATGCGACAGGAAAAATATTACTAATTCACTGCAACAGGCAAATGAATTAACTTGCAAACTTGTAAAAGGGTCCAAAAAAGGTTATTAGTTCAATTTCTGCATGCAAAAGCAGTGTCATAGTACAATAGATTGCCTTGTTTGGAATTGAACTTTATTTACAGCCGAGGAAACATCACTCTCTCATCATTTGTCCCAGGGACCATTGTCACACACCTCTTTACTAATGCGGAGGTGAACGGTAAATTGAGGAGCTGGAATTGTAGGTTTCAGTGCTCTTTGAACTGGGATTTAAAGACATCTACTAAGATGTTAAAATAAGGCTATATTAACAGCTCTGCTGTAACAGAGATGAAGAGTATCAGAAGGCTGAAAATTTCACTTTTACTGCGGAAATGTTTACTGGTCACATGACCAGAGGCCTAGGCCTTTGGTCTTGTGGTGTTTGCTGAAGTGAAGGATTGTTCAATCTAAGCTCTGATTCTACTACTTGACAAATATCACAGAATTAATTGCATGCCTCCCAACTTTCTAAAATGGGAATGAGGGACGCTTGTCAGATAGGGCACACCCCCTGTCACACCCCCTTAAAGAAGAATTGTACAAAAAAAAACCCACAAGTGCTTTTTTAATCACTACTATTCCTTTATATTGGCTTTTGGAATTTACAAATACAACCATTTAGAAATTGGATGAAAGGTTTAGCATTAGGAAACACTTTTTGATAGAAAAATAGTGCATTTTATATATGTAGCACTAACTCTTGGTGGAGCTGCTGGTTTAAGCGGGCTTGTTACCTTCACTCTCGACACCCCTGTTTCACCGGTACCAGGTCTAGGGTTCCGTTAAGTTCCCCTCGACGATAAAAGCATCAACACTCGAGTACGTTTTCTATGCTCTATTGAACCAAGTAACGAAGGAAGTAGCAGGAAAGAGGCAGGAGGGAAGCTGCAGGGAAGCTCAAATACCTTTCCTTAGGATTCTTGAGAACATCCTTTAAAGTTGAATATTGTAATCGGATGTAAACCCTTTGTGGGACACAATCTTTGCTCGCCTGGATAGGCCTCTCTCACCCGCCTAGCAGCCAGCACGCAGCACGAACAAAAGTCTCTGCCACAGACTTGATTGAAATAAACTCGCACGATCCTCTGCCACAGGATGTATTCAATTTTGCGGTGAATGTCAGACACAGTACCTGGACCTCTAAGCCAACCCGGCAGTGCTATGCTGTAGAACTACTTTAGGATACGTCCTCCAACCGAGTCACCGGGCCCCTCTCCAGACCAGCACTCTGCATGATCCTTCCATGATGGGTCCTCCCCTGGGATCTTCTCGGTTGTCCAGCTTCTTTACTCGGCATAGACAGCTCAGGACCATTCCTCGGCTACTGTGGTAGGCCCCAGACATGCCTCGGGGCCCACCCACGCGCCCCAATGACGCGCGCCTCCGGAACGGAGGACCACGAGGTAGCACTCCAACACATACCTCTCGGCCAGGAGGGCCAGCAAGTGGCTGTAAAAACGAACCCCAAAACATGGTGTCTGTCCCATAAATACCCTCTCCCAGAATGCAACTCGGAGGACCACCTCCACCGAGTTGTCTCCGGGATGGAGGAGCACCCATACGCTTCGACACGTTGCCCTTCAAACACCAGCCAGTGGTAACAGCGACACCCACCGGCTCAATGTGGAACCACACGCAACGTCAGCCAAGCTGGAACAGAGGCAAATCTAACTCCCTTAACGAGCAATTCACTAAATTTACCTATCAGATGGTAGATCATAAATCTACCAGCGCTACATATACAACTCTATAGATCAGACCAAAATGAGGCACTAATGAGGAGGAAAGAGGGACAGAAAAACAGTGTTCTTAATCAAGGAAAAATACCCCCTAAATGGGACTTTAATAGACCACTAACTCGATGATAAAAAATATGTATCTTTAATAATATGGAATAAAAAGACACGTGTGCCGTCTACACATTACATGAATACATCAAACAAAAAAACATAACAAAACATCAATGCACAAGTACAGTAGGTGACCGCGATATTATGTCAATCTCGCAGTTGTTAGAAGATAGCGGAGGAGCCCGGCAGAAGAACCGGACACCGGGAGAAGAGGCCGAACACCGGGAGAAGAGGCCGACCACCGGGAGAAGAACCGGACACCGGGAGAAGAGGCCGGAGAGAGCAGAGAAGTCGGAAGAAGACCCCTGAAGTCGGAAGAAGACCCCTGGAGCTGCTTAATAAATTACTTTAAAAACCTGTGTAGTGTGTTTTATTTATTGACACTTTTTTTCCCTGAGTGAATGGGTAGGGGTACGATGTACCCCATACACATTCACATAGGGTGGGGGGCCAGGATCTGGGGGCCTCCTTATTAAAGGGGGCTCCCGGATTCCTATAAGCTTCGTGCCCGCAGACCCTGACAACCAACGGCCAGGGCTGTCGGGAAGAGGCCCTTGTCCTCATCAACATGGGGACAAGGTGCTTTGGAGTGGGGGGGGCCCAGGGCGCATCCCTCCCCCAAAGCATCCACCCCCCCATGTTGAGGGCATGCGGCCTGGTACGGTTCAGGGGGAGGGGGGGGCGCTCGCTCGTCCCCACCCCCTTTCCTGACCGGCCGGGCTGCGTGCTCGGATAAGGGTCTGGTATGGATTTTGGGGGGACCCCCACGCCGATTTTTCGGCGTAGGGGGTTCTCTTTAAAATCCATACCAGACTGAAGGGCCTGGTATGCTCCTGGAGGGGAACCCATGACGGTTTTTTATTTAAAATTGGAAGTGCAGTCGCTCTAAATCTAAGTGGTAGATCTGAAATGAGTGGAAGCTGTGCTGATTTTATCATTTAATCATGTGCAAGCTAAAATGCTGTTTTTTATTTTCCTTGCATGTCCCCCTCGGATCTACAGCGACTTTACTTTCAAGTGCACTTGCAGTGCAAAGTGGATTTTCCTTTAGTAAATAACCCCCAATGTTATCAGTTCTTCAGCTGTGAACCTTGAGGTTGAACTGCTTCACATTTCCTCCTGCTACAAAGATCAGTCAGAGCTTATTTACATATGCTACTTGTTAAGAATATGTACAGTGGGGACAGAAAGTATTCAGACCCCCTTAAATTTTTCACTTTTTGTTATATTGCAGCCATTTGCTAAAATCATTTAAGTTCATTTTTTTCCTCATTAATGTGCATACAGCACCCCATATTGACAGAAGAACACAGAATTGTTGACATTTTTGCAGATTTATTAAAAAAGAAAAACTGAAATATCACATGGTCCTAAGTATTCAGACCCTTTGCTGTGGCGCTCATATATTTAACTCAGGTGCTGTCCATTTCTTCTGATCATCCTTGAGATGGTTCTACACCTTCATTTGAGTCCAGCTGTGTTTGATTATACTGATTGGACTTGATTAGGAAAGCCACACTCCTGTCTATATAAGACCTTACAGCTCACAGTGCATGTCAGAGCAATGAGAATCATGATGTCAAAGGAACTGCCTGAAGAGCTCAGAGACAAAATTGTGGCAAGGCACAGATCTGGCCAAGGTTACAAAAAAAATTCTGCTGCACTTAAGGTTCCAAAGAGCACAGTGGCCTCCATAATCCTTAAATGGAAGACGTTTGGGATGACCAGAACCCTTCCTAGAGCTGGCCGGCCAAACTAAGCTATCGGGGGAGAAGAGCCTTGGTGAGAGAGGGAAAGAAGAACCCAAAGATCACTGTGGCTGAGCTCCAGAGATGCAGTTGGGAGATGGGAGAAAGTTGTAGAAAGTCAACCATCACTGCAGCCCTCCACCAATTGGGGCTTTATGGCAGAGTGGCCCGACGGAAGCCTCTCCTCAGTGCAAGACACATGAAAGCCCGCATGGAGTTTGCTAAAAAAACCCCTGAAGGACTCCAAGATGGTGAGAAATAAGATTCTCTGGTCTGATGAGACCAAAGAACTTTTTGGCCTTAATTTTAAGCGGTATGTGTGGAGAAAACCAGGTACTGCTTATCACCTGTCCAATACAGTCCCAACAGTGAAGCATGGTGGTGGCAGCATCATGCTGTGGGGATGTTTTTCAGCTGCAGGGACAGGACGACTGGTTGCAATCAAGGGAAAGATGAATGCGGCCAAGCACAGGCATATCCTGGATGAAAACCTTCTCCAGAGTGCTCAGGACCTCAGACTGGGCCAAAGGTTTACCTTCCAACAAGACAATGACCCTAAGCACACAGCTAAAATAACGAAGGAGTGGCTTCACAACAACTCCGTGACTGTTCTTGAATGGCCCAGCCAGAGCCCTGACTTAAACACAATTGAGCATCTCTGAAGAGACCTAAAAATGGCTGTCCACCAACGTTTACCATCCAACCTGACAGAACTGGAGAGGATCTGCAAGGAGGAATGGCAGAGGATCCCCAAATCCAGGTGTGAAAAACTTGTTGCTTCTTTCCCAAAAAGACTCATGGCTATATTAGATCAAAAGGGTGATTCTACTAAATACTGAGCAAAGGGTCTGAATACTTAGGACCATGTGATATTTCAGTTTTTATTTTTTAATAAATCTGCAAAAATGTCAACAATTCTGTGTTTTTCTGTTTTTCTGTCAATATGGGGTGCTGTGTGTACATTAATGAGGAAAAAATGAACTTAAATGATTTTAGTAAATAGCTGCAATATAACAAAGAGTGAAAAATTTAAGGGGGTCTGAATACTTTCCATCCACACTGTACATACATTTGAATGTCCATAGCCTGTCTACATTTCTACATTTCGATCTGTGATGTTGTCTTTTTCAAAGCACCTTTCAGAACATATAGCTAACTCATGTTATTTTCAGTAATACTCTTGGATAGTTCATATATTGAAAAAGAATACTCATTTGCTGCTTTTTCACAGTGGCACAGATTGCAATATCACAGAGTGATATACACAGAATTTCATTTGTTGAGGAGCTGAGGCTTCTCTAGGAATGCCCAAAATCACTTAAAAACAGAAATATGTTCTAAATGAAAGATATATAAAAAAACAACTTAAGATATTGATTTATTGAACCAGAACACTGCATTCTTTTTCAGGTTTGTCACAGATTTAATCAAAAAACCTTTCCTAACCACTTAGAGACCGAGCCTCTTTTTCACACTCGGTGTTTTTTGCTAGAAAATTACTTAGAACCCCCAAAAATTATACATTTTTTTCTAACACCCAAGAGAATAAAATGGCGGTCATTGCAATACTTTTTGTCACACCGTATTTGCGCAGCGGTCTTACAAGCGCACTTTTTTTGGAAAAAAATCACTTTTTTGAATATAAAAATAAAACAAGAGTAAAGTTAACCCAATTTTTTTTATATTGTGAAAGATAATGTTACGCCGAGTAAATTGATACCCAACATGTCACGCTTCAAAATTTCACCCGCTTGTGGAATGGCGTCAAACATTTACCCTTAAAAATCTCCATAGGCGACGTTTAAAAAATTCTACAGGTTGCATGTTTTGAGTTACAGAGGAGGTCTAGGGCTAGAATTATTGCTCTCGCTCTAATGATCATGGCAATACCTCACATGTGTGGTTTTGTGGGTGCTACTCACGTATGCATTCACTTCTGCACGCTAGCTCGTCAGGATGGTGCACTTAAAAAAAAAAAAAAATTCTTATTTATTTTATTTGATTTTTATTTATTTTTACACTGTTTTTTGAAAAAAAAAATTGGGTCACTTTTATTCCTATTACAAGGAATGTAAACATCCCTTGTAATAGAAAAAGCCTGACAGGTCCTCTTAAATATGAGATCTGGGGTCAAAAAGTCCTCAGATCTCATATTTGGACTTAAATGCAATAAAAGAAAAAAAAAAAAATTTTGTCATTTGAAAAAATGACAACAAAAAAATGGCCCTTTAAGACGTATGGGCTGAAGTGACGTTTTGACGTTGCTTTCGCCCTGCTATGGTATGGAGACGGGTGGGGGCCATCTTGCCCTCACTCGTCTCCATACCCAGCCACGGACAGGTCCCGATCGCCTCCACCGCTGCCGATGGCTGCGGTAAGCGGCGGAGGGCGCGGGAGAGCGGCAGGCCCTCTCCCGCTGACGATAACAGTGATCTCTCTGTGAATCCGCCGCAGAGACCACCATTATCATTAACAGGACCGCTCACTGAAAAGATGGATACCTCGGTTATGGCAGCAGCTGCTGCCGTTACCGAGATATCCATCTTTAAAATGCCGACGTACAGTGGGGACGGGAAGTATTCAGAACCCCTTAAATTTTTCATTCTTTGTTATATTGCAGCCATTTACTAAAATCATTTAAGTTCATTTTTTTCCCTCATTAATGTACACACAGCACTCCATATTGACAGAAAAACACAGAATTGTTGACATTTTTGCAGATTTATTAAAAAAGAAAAACTGAAATATCACATGGTCCTAAGTATTCAGACCCTTTGCTGTGACACTCATATGTTTAACTCAGGTGCTGTCCATTTCTTCTGATCATCCTTGAGATGATTCCACACCTTTATTTGAGTCCAGCTGTGTTTGATTATACTGATTGGACTTGATTAGGAAAGCCACACACCTGTCTATATAAGACCTTACAGCTCACAGTGCATATCAGAGCAATGAGAATCATGAGGTCAAAGGAACTGCCTGAAGAGCTCAGAGACAGAATTGTGGCAAGGCACAGATCTGACCAAGGTTACGAAAAAAATTCTGCTGCACTTAAGGTTCCTAAGAGCACAGTGGCCTCCATAATCCTTAAATTGAAGACGTTTGGGACGACCAGGACCCTTCCTAGAGCTGGCCGTCCGGCCAAACTGAGCTATCGGGGGAGAAGAGCCTTGGTGAGAGAGGTAAAAAAGAACCCAAAGATCACTGTGGTTGAGCTCCAGAGATGCAGTCGGGAGATGTGAGAAAGTTGTAGAAAGTCAACCATCACTGCAGCCCTCCACCAGTCGAGGCATTATGGCAGAGTGGCCCGACGGAAGCCTCTCCTCAGTGCAAGACACATGAAAGCCCGCATGGAGTTTGCTAAAAAACACCTGAAGCACTCCAGGAATGGCAGAAGATCCCCAAATCCAGGTGTGAAAAACTTGTTGCATCTTTCCTAAAAAGACTCATGGCTGTATTAGATCAAAAGGGTGCTTCTACTAAATACTGAGCAAAGGGTCTGAATACTTAGGACCATGTGATATTTCAGTTTTTCTTTTTTAATAAATCTGCAAAAATGTCAACAACTCTGTGTTTTTCTGTCAATATGGAGTGCTGTGTGTACATTAATGAGGAAAAAAAATGAACTTAAATGATTATAGCAAATGGCTGCAATATACCAGAGTGAAAAATTTAAGGGGGTCTGAATACGTAAATGTACAGGAGCCAGTCTTTAAGTTTACAGGAAACTTGCACTAAGAAAATATAAAGGCTGCAATTGTTGGCCTCCCCTTCTGAAAATGCAACATCTGGCTATCATGTTAGTCCAAAGGTTTTCAGTGCTTCCTGAGTCAATGACCTGGATCAAACATTGAGACCAAGAGTTCTGACTTCAGTGACTGCATGCTTAGTCCCAATGAGGAATAGCAACATACCATGCAGGGTTCCTTTTAGGGATTGTGAACTACAGATATATTGGTGGACCTCAACGTTAATGGATAGTTTTAGTTTTACAACTATGGTAGCTCTCTAGAGACAGATGGAACATCAACAATAAGTACAGTTGACGAACGAGAGTGATACAGGGTCAATGAAAGTCCAACTTTTTATTTCTCAAAGCAAACATCAAATAGATATCCAACGCAGGAGTTTAACCACTGTTAGACTGGTAACCTGAATGAGGTTTTATACTTGCACATCATTTTCTCAAGTGTACCTGCTCTGGTCTGATCTAAAAACTCTTTTTAGCATTATAAGCCCTGGTGAAAGAGGATCCTGAAACGTGCTGAATATCTGATGTTTGCTGTGACCATCAAAAATTTACTGGAATTTCAATGACCCTGTTACACTCTCTTCTCTCACATTCATGCTCATTGCTTTTCCAAGTACAGGCGGTCTCCTACTTACAAACATCCAACTTACAAACGACTCCTACTTACAAATGGAGGGAGACAACAGGAAGTGAGAGGAAATCTACCCCTAGGAAGGGAAATTCACTCCTGTAAGAGTTAATATGGGAAAAAGGTGTTTCCACTGATGCTTTATCACCATCCTTGTTTCCCTAATAACCCAAAATTTTCAAAATCCAATTGTCATTGGGGCAGAAAGTGAGGTGAAATCTTCTGAACAGGGGAACAGACAGCAAAACAAATGTTACAGGAGTGATAACCCTTCCCTATGCTATCCAAAAAGATTTAAAATAGTTTTTTGGCTGGAGCTACACTTAAAAAATGTACCTGTTCCAATTTACAAACAGATTTAACTTAAGAACAAGCCTACAGTCCCTATCTTGTTTGTAACCCGGGGACAGCCTGTATTGAAGGCTATAATCCATGATGGCAGATGTTTTCTAAATTTGTTCAGTCAATAAATCCACCAGGACCTACCAGCATAATTCAAGGGAGAGACTAGCCCCTTGAAGTTATTACTGTACAAGGACAGAGGTACACCTCTTTCTGTATAGTATCCCATCTCCTATAACCTGTCCCATTTGAGTATGTCCCTCGAAATTTTCATTATTGGGCTGTTTGTGGCGCCATTGGGCAAATTGGGCAAAAAATGAACCAATTCCCTCACCCACAAAAGCAAAGTGGATGGAAGAATCCTCTCTACTGTGGTATTGTACTCTGACAGGAGGGCTCCTCTGCTGTCAGAATACACTGATTGAAGAAACATTTTTCATCAAGCTGGTTTCCTATTGAACCAGCCAAATTTTGATCAATCTATGGCCAGCTTACAACAAGTGATTGATTGCTGATGGTAAATCCTCCCAGTGGAGACACAGTGTGGACACAGGCAGCAATAAAAACCCAATAGGGATTCCAACTCTGCCCTACTCGTTCCATCTTTCCAAAAAAAAAAAAAAGTTTGATATTAATTATCAAGACATTCGAGCAAGCGTGCAAATATAATACGTTACCATATTTCTTACCTCTGCTGGCTCATGAGAACTGGATTGGAATCTTCAACTATCCTGCCTATTCCAATTTCTCAGCTGTTTTTGTATGGATTTGTAGAATGTCTATATGTGGAACACCCACACTGCAGAGTAGATAGCTAAATGCCTATGACATTAACAAAATGGAGACCATCAACTGACTATTGAATACCACTACACTTAGTAGTAAGTTGCATACCTGTGTAGTGTCCTTAATTATGCAGACTCACCTATTGTTGGTGCAGTCTCCGTGCCTAGGATAGGAAACTATAAACAGATAGTACAGAGGGGAAAGACCCCCTGAAAAAGAGTCACGGGTGGACCAAGCTGCTTAATAAAGGATATAATTTTATTGTACAAAATACAAAAACGGGGTACCCATCACTAACACCAGGATTATATTAAAATTTAGACAACGTTGTCCATTTAAAAGCAACTGCGCACACACGGCCGGACTTCCCGATAGAAAAAGTCCAATGGGAGCTTTTGGTCGGACATTCCGACCGTGTGTATGCCCCATCGGACTTTTTCAGTCGGCATTTTTGACGCACTCAGATATAGAACATGTTCTAAATCTTTCCGTCGGAAATGTCGATTGAGTTTAGCCTATTGGCAAGTCCGCTCGTGTGTACGCGGCATTACAGAATACATACACAGACCGATTATCCAGATTTATTATGATTTAAAGTGCAATTCCTGATACTGTACTAAACTACAAGTCCCAGTGACAAACACCATAAGGAAATATGTCCATCCTGTCACTGAGATTGGTTAAGGGACCCCCCTGCTGGGGGATAATTGGATAAGGGGTGATTTAGTTGACACTTTGTGGTATTCCCCGAGATGGTGTAGTTATCTGGAGTAAATGAGCTAAATTGTAAGTTGGTGTCTAATCGGATGTAAAAATGTGGCATATATCCACGGTAAGTTATCAGTCCAGAAACCCAGGTAAACAATTGTCCAGAAAATGCTTAATGAATTCATTCAAAGGGGATCCCACCGTTGGGTAGCAGTAGATGAATAGTCACTACAATACAGAGTAGACTATTGCAGGCTGAGGAAGAAAAGAGTCAAGGAAAGTATTTAAGGACCAATGATCTGCTCCTCCGACCATATTGAGGCAGTGGTATCAAACTTCGGGCATATACACAATCAACTCCAAAAGATTTACTTTGGATAACCAAAAGCTGTGTGGTGTCGTCTGGTATGTTCCGTTGTCATACGGGGTCCATGGAGCTCCAATGAATAGCCGCTGTTAAGGCTATCACGCTATAGGGTCTTTCAGGCCATCGTCCAATTTCCTCAGCCGAGAAAGTCCCTGCTAGCTTCAGCTTGTCAACTGCGCATGCACGGGCGTGGTGAAGTATGTCACCCGTGACGCATGGAGCATCTCTGTCGTGATGTTAACTCCGACATGTCTCACCAGATTACATTGATTTTTTCAAGGTAAAAAAACAGTGTATTATCTGTTTATAGCTAAATGCCTATGAATTGTTGTGATCTGTCTTTCTCTGCCCTCCGGAGTTGTTCTGATGTTTACTTGTGCCCACAGCAAACTATACAAAAGCCAGACTGTACAAATTTTTTTTTTTTTTCACAGTGGTAAGCCACGGGATATGAAATAATAGCCATGGCTAAGGGGCAAGCATGTGTTATTTTTTTCACAAAGCTTACAAGTTGGAAAAAGCTGTTTCATTGAGAGGTGTTTCTCTTTTTTTTTTTAATTTTGCTTTTGATTGGCATCTTGTGCTTTTTTTTCTACATTGCTGCTAAAAACAGGACACGTGAACTGAAAGCTAACCGACTGAAATATTCAGCTTAAGAGCTTCCCATAGCCAGAAATGAATCACACTCTCACACAGACCTCTGGCAGTTTACCAGACACTGTCGTCTTCCATATGTAATGAATAGGATAAATCAACACATTGCAGACGGTAGTGATGTAGGCGAGTCATTTAGAAAATGCTTTATAGAGCCTGCTTTCACTACTTGCTACCTGTTGCACTCAACACATTCTTTCTGCTCCTATGTATGATGATCATTTGCTTTTTTTCTATGCATCAATGCAATTATTCATATTAACCTGTGTTTGCTAGAAAAAGCTTCAGCTTCTATTTTATAAGCTAAACTCCAGGAAAACAGCTAAATGCACAGTAGAAATACATATGTGAGAGCTGTTTTAGGCAGCCAAAAAATTTGGCAAAAATACTATATAGCTAAAAATAAACTATATTACCAAAAGTATTAGGACACATGCCTTTACATGCACGTGAAATGTATTGCATCCCAGTCTTAACCCGTAGGGTTCAATATTGAGTTGGCCCACCCTTTGCAGCTATAACAGCTTCAACTCTTCTGGGAAGGCTGTCCACAAGGTTTAAGAATGTGTCTATGGGAATGTTTGACCATTCTTCCAGAAGCGTATTTGTGAGGTCAGTCACTGATGTGGACGAGAAAGCCTGGTTCACAGTCTTCACTCTAATTCATCCCAAAGGTGTTTTATTGGGTTGAGGTCAGGATTCTGTACAGGCCAGTCAAGTTCCTCCACCCCAAACTTGCTCATCCATGTCTTTATGGATCTTGCTTTGCGCACTGGTCCAAATCATTTGGTGGAGGGGGGATTATGGTGTGGGGTTGTTTTTCAGGGGTTGGGCTTGGCCCTTTAGTTCTAGTGAAGGGAACACTTAAGGTGTCAGCATACCAAGACATTTTGGACAATTTCATGCTCCCAACTTTGTGGGAACAGTTTGGGGATGGCCCCTTCCTGTTCCAACATGACTGTGGGCCAGTGCACAAAGCAAGGTCCATAAAGACATGGATGAATGAGTTTGAGGTGGAGGAACTTAACTGGTCTGTACAGAGTCCTGACCTCAAACCGATAGAACACATTTGGGATTAATTTGAGAGACAACTGCTAGCCAGGCCTTCTCATCCACATCAGTGCCTAACCTCACACATGCGCTTCTGGAAGAATTGGATTGGATCGGTCGGATGTGGATTCAGCGATCTGAGCTGTCATTTGCTTTGCTGTCTCCCTTTCATCTGCAAGGATCACAGGGGGTTTTCGGCACAGCAACGCATGGGGGGTCCTCTTGGGCAGGAACAGCGGTGTCTCCTGGCACTGCGGTAGGCTTAGACTACAAATCCTACAATGCTCTCCTTCAAAGCGCAGGAGTGTGATGCAGATAATCTGAGCCCAGCACTAGGGGGAAACAGGAGTAGCCTGCAGTAATAGAGATAAAGTCTGCTACTTCATATTACAGTAGTCCAATCCTGGCTACATCCTCCCCCCACTGAAAGTCTTTGGTCCCCAAAGGCAAAATTTAATCCTTGCAAATGTATATTGATTAGTAAACAACAATAAAACTTGTCAACCAAAACCTACAGTATCAAACAACTGACTGATAGAAGGATTCTCTAATAGCAAACTGTACAAATCAGATAAAGTTAGATCATTCTGGTGACAGGCCAGTAGAATGTTAGTGGCCTGCCTAGTAGTGTCAGAGGGTGGTTACGGGTCATCCTCTACCAAAGGTACGGTAGAAGAAGCTAGCATTTAGCTGGAGCATTGAGCAGTATCAATGAAATCATCAGAGCTTTCTCCAAGAGTGCTGTATGTCAGTCTTTTCGGTAAACGGATGTCTCTTCTGAGCCTTGAGTTCGTACTATCTGAGGTCTCAAGTTTGTGGGTTATTCCCCATGTATAAAAACAAGGCTCTGGTTTTTTTGAGCACTTAAGGGCAGTATCTCTTACTGCATCATGGGCCAGAGGATTGAGGGCTTCCCCAGAATCTTTTTCTTCAGAGATGTCAATTGATTCTAGCTTGATCTCTATGATCCCATCTGGCAGCGGTGGAACAGAATCCTCTAACTCAGAAGTCTGTTGCCCTATTTTTTTAGACTGAAGAGCTCCACGTGTATCTTCCAACGAAGGCTGGGGGGTTCTATTGGTGTCTTCTGGTGGGGGGACCCATAGTCAATCAAGTTCCATCTCTTCCTCATCACTCTCTTCCTCTTCTACCCACCCCCCCCCCCAGGGAATGTGCTGGTGCGTTTAATGAGTTCTGGGTCTCAAGTAAGAACAGGGTGGGTCAGAGCAGGAGGGTTGGGGCATCCGAATGGCTTCAGAGATGGGCAAAAGGTGATTCCGATGCCAGACCAGTCTTCCCCTCAGGGCGAATCTGGTAAACGGGAAGCTGTCTGGAATGATGTATGGCTGAGATTGCCGTCGATCAGCTAACTTGTGTTTTCCTGGTACTCCCAGATTTCCCAGACTCCCAGACGGCACTCTGTCTCCTGACTGCAAGTCTTGCACCCTCACCTTGAGATCAAAGTTATATTTGTTTCTTTGTTCTCGAGCAGTAGATGCTTCTTTGGTCCTTTCATAAACTGACTTTAGATTTTTTTTGCAGCCGGTCAACATAGGAGCCTTGAGAAGTGTGGTCGAGAGACGTCCCAAAGGCTAAGTCAAAAGACAGACGGGCCTCTCTCCCGAACATCAGTCTGTAACTGGAATATCTGGTAGAATCATTTATGGTGCTGTTATAGGCATGGACCCCTGCAGAAATGTGGTTTCCCCAATATTGCTTTTTCTCCAGAGGCAGAGTCCCCAACATGTTCAGCAAAGTA
Source organism: Lithobates clamitans (assembly GCA_037952925.1). Taxonomy (NCBI): domain Eukaryota; kingdom Metazoa; phylum Chordata; class Amphibia; order Anura; family Ranidae; genus Lithobates; species Lithobates clamitans. The sequence continues at coordinate 3,629,951 of JBBGZY010000310.1, forward strand.
CGATTAAAACGTTCTGGCTGCGTGTCTCCTTGCGGGTGATATGGGGATGTTCTAGACTTCTGAATGTTCAGCAATTCACACAGTCTTTTGACCAGTTTACTCTCAAAGTCTCTGCCCTGATCGCAATTTAAGCGTTGAGGTAAGCTGTAATGGACAAAGAATTTCTCTACCAAAGTCTTAGCTACTGTGCTGGCTTGCTGGTCTTTGGTCGGGAAAGCTTTGGCATAGCAAGTGAAGTGATCAGTCACAACCAGGACATTACTTCGTCCACTCGAATCAGGTTCCAGACACAAAATGTCGATGCACTCCAGTTCCATTGGCCCTTGGCTTGGCAGATGGCCCATTGGGGCAGCCCTACCAGGCAGAGTCTTTTGTTGGATGCACCGGATTCAGCCCTCCTGGGTCAACCTTGGCACCTGCATCTTCCCTTGAGTCTCCATTACTCTCATCAGAGCGTGTTGCATTCAAGGCTGAGCCTGAATGACTTGGGTCAACACTCCACTTGCTTTGGTTCACTAACTAACTTTTGACCCTTCGAAGTTGTCGTGCCCCTCTCCATCCGTCTCTACCTCACTGGCCTCCTCTGAGAAGCTGAGTTTTATTGGAGTAAAGAATATCCCCACGCCAACCCAATAAATGAAATAGATTAAATACTGCTGCAGACACTGAAGGTAATGTCAGAACCCTAATAAAAGTAGAAAGGCAAAATAGGGCTGCTCTGTACAATTAATAAACAAAGTACAAAATGTGCAAAGTAAAGTGACCAAGTGCTCAGTGCTACATACACTTAATAGAGGCAATTCATGTGACGAAAAAAAACAATAAATATCCTTATGTAATTGATACATACGAAAATATAACAAACGTATCACATGCTAAACCTTTTGCTCCTAGATGGAAGTAGTGATTATTTCAAGCATCAAATAAATCCGTATAAGTATATGCAAAGTGATCCTTTTTCATAAATATAAGCAGGTGAACCAATGTATCCATGAAAGTCTTTAATATATAAGGTGCAGAATGAATGGTGACTGTATATCTACAGTGTCAACAAACAAATATAAAGTGCTGGTGACCACTCTCTTGAATAGAGTGCATGTGACTGGTGACTTACTGTCTTCTGTGCAACGTGGTGTATAGAATTCCCCTTACCTTACTGCTGTAAGGTAACAGCATATGGGTGTATCTTTATACGGTAGGAAGCCAGTATGTCCCCTGTGGATCTAGATGCCTGGCAGCCTCCCAGTCTGGCGTCTCCGGCTCTGCTGGTGTATGTCTCTATCTGTAATCAGAGTCCCCTTTTTGTGCCAAGTATGTCTGGATCAAGTAAGCCTCGTGGATGGGCGTGGGGAGATGTGAAGAATGCCAGTGTTCTCCAGACCTTCTCTGGGTCTCAGCTGTGATAATAAGTGATGAACAATTCTCAGCTCCTAGAAAGTCACACTCACTACGATTACCTGTAATGTGTACACATTATTGTTGGGCTTATGGTCAATAATTCAGAAGATTTTTACCAACACTCATAAAATATATGGTACAAAGTACAAGGAGACATCTCAGTGATAAACTATATTCTTGTTCTAACATATTTTATATATTTCTCTGAACAGGTTTGCTTGTAGCCATAATAAAAAGTGAAGAAAGGCCTACTACTGCTCACAGCAACCAGGCCAGAGGCAGAGAACAGAGACACTTGTTTGACTAGCAGGATCTAAAGGTACTGACAGACATGAGATGACAATTAACAGATCGGCAACGACCTGGTATTGCCCATTTGCAATCCCTGTACAACAGAGCCCAAACTTGGAGATCGAGAAGCAGCACAAGGATCCAGTCAGCTGTACTGCAGTGCTTATGTGCTAGCAAGAGACTAATGGGGAGATCAACCGAGAGATTATATAATTATTCTGATGCTTCTTTTTTCACTGTCCAGTCAAGGGCTGGTGGAGGGAAAAGACCTGTAAATGTTACTTAACTTCTGCAGATAAAAATCAGGTCCCCTGCCTTGCCAGATAGACTAAGCTGCGTAAATCTCAGGACTGGATGGACAAAAAGCACAAATCTTTTGTTAGGTGTAAAAGCTCCTTTAGACCTTTATGTGTATCTCATTTGTGTATTGAGCAGTCAAAGTGACACTAAAGGTAATTTTTTAAAAATAACAAACATGTCATACTTACCTCCACTGTGCAGCTTGTTTTGCACACAGTGGCCCCGATCCTGGTCTTCCGGTGGCTGTCTCAGCCCCTTCCCGCATCAGATAACCTCCTGGGAGAAGCGCTTTCCCGGGGGGTTACCTTACGGGCACACTCCCGAGTCCAGCATTCGGCGTAAATAGATGCCGAATGCAGGACTCAGCCCCGCCCCCCGGCGGCCGCGTCATTGGATTTGATTGACAGCAGCGGGAGCCAATGGCTGTGCTGCTATCAATCTATCCAATCAACAGGACCCCCAGGCAGAGAGAAGTCGAGGGTTCAGGTAAGTAAAACGGGGGGGGGGGGGCTGGGGGCCAGTCACTGACAGGTGTTTTTTCACCTTAATGCATAGGATGCATTAAGGAGAAAAAACATGAACCTTAACAACCCCTTTAATTTCCGCTTTAAATATACAGCACACAAATCTTTTTTTTTTAGTCTTGACCTTGGTTACCAAGACACTTTTGTAATCCCTATAGGAACTACAGATAATTTTTTTTCAATACATTTTAAATGGAAAATACAGTTTCTTTGTAGAAAAAAAATTGCTTATTGTCACTCTTGACTTAAATGAATTTTTCTGCAAAGCAGTATCCAACGCAAAATCTGCTGCAAGGCCATCAGTTCTTATCCAGAAATAATCTAATACCTCCATTACCCAGCATCAGGCGCTGAAGAATAAAAATAAAAAGGCTCAGGTATGCGACGGATGGCTTTTTTAGGAAAAAGATCACATAAAAAAAAGGGAAACATTAGCCAGAAAAAGAGAAAAATAAAACATGTGAAAATCTAGAGATCAAGGCTGAATAATGCATTTTATACTGCCTTTGTTCGTGATGATAGACACCTGCCATCTTGTACTTTACTTCTTGTGTACTGGCGTCTTATCCCAGAATCCTCTCTGACAATTACTAGACCAGATAGGGAACTGACAGATCTGGTTCCACGCCATTAGTTTGCCATTTTTCATCTCTTCTCTCGCTCGTTGCTCTTTTCTTTTTATTTCATCTTCTGTTATTCAGCTGACTTTTCCGAACCTCCTGGGGTCGCCAAATTCATATGAAAACACTGGTTAGCTCCTGACAAGCGTGACCTCCGACTGACGGCCAGGCTTATGGCTCCCCAGCCAGAAAATATTATTTTGTTTATCCTTGTAGGGAACTGTAAAAGAAAATCTATAAAAATCTATTTCATACAATTCAATAAACGCAGAAAAAAATCAACATACAAGTCAATAAGGTACATGGAGAGGTTCATCTGGGGTTAAAATAAAGGTTATGATTGAGTTGGTGTGTTCAACATGTTTGGGTTATTGTGACAAGGCTATATGCCAGAAAAGATGTGTTTTTATTTTTTTCTCTTAAAACTGAACTTCGGGCAGATATAAAAGGCTCAAATAATGCAGCCCTGCAATCTTTAATTGTTAATATAACATTGAGGTGTGTGTGATGTGTTTTATTATTTCCACCTGGCGTTCCAGATCCTGTCCTTTCATTACGACACTCACTCTTTTACTGTATCTGTGGAGGGAGCAATGGTTGTCACATAGGCTGGACTTCAAACATCTGTATTTCTTCATCTCTATTACATAGTGGATCGATGGCACTAGAAATTTACATCAGTGGTCTCTAAACTGTGGCTCGTGGGCCGGATGGAGCCCTTTGCTTGCCTTTATCCGACCCTTGGGCACTATTTTTCCCACTGATACCAACAAGGGACACTCTTTCTCCCACTGACACCAACAGTGAGACACTTATCCTCCCACTGACACCAACAATGGGTACTACTATTCCTTCCACTAATACCAATGATGGGGCATTGTTTTTTACTTCCACTGATCCTGGTGCATTTTCTAATCCCAATAACTACAGTCTGGTCCTTCAAAAGTCTGAAGGATGATAAACTGGCTCATTGTTTATAAAAATTGGAGACCCCAAATTTACACATGTAGAATTCTGCTGCCCTCTAGTGTATGAATTTTTAAATGCCTGTAAATCTATTATGTATGCACTTCCTAACCCTGATTGTTGGCTCTGAAACCCCAAAAGGAAAGTGGAAAGAGAGGAGGACAGAAAATCTCAGCAACATGACATGTCCATGCTACTAAATTCTGGACCAGAAGAAACTACAGTGGAACCTTGGATTAGGAGCATAATCAGGAGTATGCTCGTAATCCAAAGTACTTGCATACCAAAGCGAGTTTACCCATTGAAGTCAATAATTTGTTCCGCATTGACTTAAATGGGATGCAATACCGCATGCAGCCAGAGGTGGGGGGCGCCGGAGAGCCTCAGAAACGGCCGAAAAGGCCCAAGCACACTTCGGCTGACCTCGGCAAATCTCGAAAGACTCCGTTCACGAGCCTTTCCGAGGTTTGCTGAGGTCAGCCGAACTGTCCGCGGGCCTATCCGTGCATTTCTGAACGGCGGTCATCTCCGCCATTCGGCTCCAGCGCCCTCCACCTCAGGCCAAAAGTGGTCCTGCACACCGCTTTGACCTGAATCCTGCTTGTTTTGCGAGACAACACTCGCAAACCGAGTTAGGATTCTTAGAAATACAGTGCTCGTATTGTGAAACACTCGTTAACCGCGTTACTCGCAATCCGAGGTTTCCACTGCAAGTATTCCTATAATCCAATAGTTTAACTGCAGCTGCTGAGTGTATATCTAAACCTCTGTGACAGAGTATATCTTGTCTGTCTTTGTTATTATCTCACATGCACAGTACCAGATAGCTAGGTCTGTGCTACTGTATGTGTACCAGTCAGTGTAGGAGATGTTGGATAGGATGGGTCCTTTATTCCTTGCCTCAGCCCCTCTGACACACTAGGTTGAATGTATAAACATGCATAGTCACAGGAAGTAATTGAAAATAGCAATTGGCACTCAGCAGTAATACCTTGTCAAAGAAATAGACACAAAGCAAGTTAGTAAAAGCAAACTTGATATATTGTCACTAAGCAGGGTTGGCAACTGTAACAATGACAATAACACCTTCAGCGAACTCCCTAAAGGGCTGCTGGTAGTTTGGGCCTATTTCCTCCCCTTAGCGCACACACAGCCAGGCACACAGCATTTTTGACGGTCTCTCTCTGGCTCAAGGAGCAGTCTAGGGATTTGTTTTGTGGCTTTTAGCATGAGATACCCCGGAACTGAAGAACTTAACTACTTCAATACAGGGCACTTTCAACCCCTTCCCGCCCAGGCCATTTTTCAGCTTTCAGCGATGTCGTACTCTGAATGACAATTGCGCAGTCATGCAATGGTGTACCCAAATCAAATTTAATCATTTTCTTCTCACAAATAGTGCTTTCTTTTGGTGATATTTAATCACCTCTGGGGTTTTTTTTTTGCTAAAAAAAACAAAAAAATTTCAAAAATGTTGAAAAGGAAAATTTTTTTTCTTATTTTCTGTCAGAAAGTTTTGCAAAAGAGTAATTTTTCTCCTTCACTGATGTGTGCTGATGAGGTGGCACTGATGGGTGACACTGATGGGCGGCACTGACGGGCAGGCACTGAAAGGCAACACTGATTGGCATCAACTGATGGGCACAGATTGGCCTCACTGATGGCCACAGACTGGTGTCCCTGATGGGCACAGACTGATGTCACTGGTGGGCACAGAGTGGCATCACTAATGGGCACTGCTGGGGCTGCATTGTAATCAGTGCACTGATGATCAGTTCCCTGATTACCTTTTCACATCTTCCCTGTGAGGAGATGCCGCTGACCGGCTCTCCTCACATCACACTCTGTCAGTGTGAGGCGAGCCGATAAACGGCACTTCCTTGTTTACATGTGACTGGCTGAGATTGGACTTTACTGAGATCGGGTCTCAGGAACACGGCGCCGCATTCCAGAACAAGAGCCACACCACTCCCCAGTCATATGACGGTGGGTGGACGGCAAGTAATTAAACTTGAACAGATTGAGGACTACTAACTATCTGGCTGCTCTTGTCCACTTCTTTACAAAAGGCTTTTACTCGTTCATCTGCACTTGTACAACACCTGACAGTATTGCACCCCTGCTTGGTTGTACTGGCACACTTCAGGCTGTACTTCTGTCAACAAAAGTCCCACAGATGTAATTCTTCCCATGCAGATTGCACCCATGAATTTTGGGATTGTACGGAAATACAACAATTCTGGCATAATGTAGTACAATGTGTAATCTGTCATGACATTAAATATAATCCCTAGTGTAGAGATTTGCATGCTGGGATTGGTTGACCCCTTAGCCCCTACAAAGGTGATCAGAACTCTGCTAACCTTGTTGTTCTATTATGCCAGAAAAAGCATTATTCTTTCTTGGAAAAAATCTAATGCTCCAACCATCACGGCCTGGAAGACTCTAATAAACAAAACCCTGCCTCTTTATAAGGCTACATATGCAAGTAGAGGGTAGTATGTATGTAGTATGGGTGAACGGTTCGGCCCGAGCATAAGCTCTTTCGTTGTTCGGTCGTTCGGCGAACAGCAGAACAAACGGGTCGTACGACCGTTTGTTCAGTCCCCCCGAACCAACCACAAAGAATTGCGGCGCTGTACAGTGCATTGCAAGCCCTGATTGGTTGAAGTAGTGAAAACTTCAGCCAACCAGGGCACAGAGCACTATCAGAGTCATGATTGGACACTGTCATCCTGACTTTATCCAATCATGGCTCATTCCCGCCCCACAATATAAAAGTATTCTTTCAATGGCAGCCATTTTCAGTGTGATTTTAGCATGGAGAGAGATAGAACGGGGCTCTGTTCAGAGCTATTAGTTAGTTAGTGTGCTATACTGTGCTATTTTGCTTCAATTGTCAGTGTAGAATATTAGTTTAGTGCCAGTCTAAGGATAGTGTGAGTTTAGTGAGGAGGACCATCATTCAGCTTTGCATAGTGTGCAGCTAGAGTAGGGACAGCTCAGATAGTTTCACTGTAATGTAGTGAGACCGTGTCATTCATACATACATTAGTGTAGAGTAGGGGCAGTTCATATAGTTTCAGTGTAGTGTAGTGAGACTGTGTTGGTAATCTTGACATTAGTGTATAGCTAGAGTAGGGACAGTTCAGATAGCATCAGTGTTACTGCCATTTTACCGGCATTTACTTCTGTGTGTGTTGCTTCCAGTTTAATTCTATATAGTTTTGTGTGTTACTGCCAGTTTAACGCCATTTACTTCTGTGTGCGTTACTGCCAGTTTAATGCCATTTACTTCTCTGTGCGTTACTGCCAGTATAACGCCATATCGTTTTGTGTGTGTTACTGTCAGTTTGACGCCATATGGTTTTGTGTGCGTTACTGCCAGTTTAACGCCATATAGTTCTGTGTGTGTTACTGCCAGTTTAACGCCATATCGTTTTGTGTGCGTTACTGCCAGTTTAACGCCATATCGTTTTGTGTGCGTTACTGCCAGTTTAACACTATATAGTTTTGCGCGTTACTGCCAGTTTATTGCTATTTACTTCTGTGTGCGTTACTGCCAGTTTAACGCCATATGGTTCTGTGTGCGTTACTGCCAGTTTAACGCCATTTACTTCTATGTGTGTTACTGCCAGTTTAACGCCATATAGTTTTGTGTGTTACTGCCAGTTTAATGACATTTACTTCTGTGTGTGTTACTGCCAGTTTAACGCCATATCGTTTTGTGTGCGTTACTGTCAGCTTAACACCATATGGTTTTGCGTCCGTTACTGCCAGTTTAACGCCGTATAGTTCTGTGTATGTTACTGCCAGTTTACCGCAATATAGTTTTGTGTGCGTTACTGACAGTTTAACACCATAAAGTTGTGTGCGTCACTGTATGTTTGGTGCATTATATTGCAGTATATTATAGTGTATCCGGGGAGTGTGTCTGTGTAGCGTGAGTACTCACATTAAAGTGCACCAAACACCTCTTTACATTGATTAAAGTGCATCTACGTACAGATTTCAACTTCTTCTTTACATTTGCTTATAAGCACCGCCCCCTCCCTCCCAATAATGTCTGGGAGGACAACAAGGAGAGGCAGACGTTCCCTTGGCACTGTAAGGGGGCCAGCAACAAATGTGTCCACAGGCAAAGGTGGACGTGGTGGTCAGTCCTCAGGCAGGGCATCATTTCCTCTATTTAGTGAGTTTGCCAATGCTATCCAGCCACAGCATGCAGAGGAGGTGGTGGACTGGCTTACTAAACCTTCCTCATCCTCTGTCACACAAGCAGGGAAATGTTTGCAGTTGCCAGAGTGCATAAATCTGCCTCCCTGTCCACATCTATTCCTGCCATAGCCCTAACATCAGCCATTGAGGACTCAGCTGAGTTATTTGACCACAGCGTCAGCCACTGGAGCCTTGATGATGCCCAGCCATTACTGGATTCACATGTTGGTTCTGAGCTTGAGGATGACAGGAACATGAGCCTAGAAAGAGGGAAGAACACTGGTAGACAAATTGGCATTCATGTTCCCCAAGCCGCAGCGTATTGCCAAGTTGTCTCCAGTGGTATTGATAAAGATGAAGGAGATGGAGATGATGATGATAATGAGTTCACTGATGCGACTTGGGTGCCAGATAGAGCAGAGAAGGAAACTGAAGGTAAGGTGGCACAACTCCAAGGAGGCCAACATCAAGAAAGAGTAAAGAGCAGCCACCCTATTCCATCACATTCTGCAGCTGTTATCTCCTGGCCCACTCCCCAAAGCTCAGCTGTCTGGGCCTTTTTCAGCACATCTGCAGCAGATCACACTGTTGCTATTTTCAAACTGTGTCTCAACCACATCTAACATGGCAAAAACACCAACCATTTGGGTACCACATGCTTAACAAGGTATTTAACGTCAAACCACTCAGCCTATTGGCAAGAGCACCTAAAATCCACACAAAAGGGGCACAAATCTGTCCCTCCTCCTCCTCCTTACCCACTTCAGCCTGCCTCTGCGATATCAAGTCATTAACTCTCAGCAGCCTCCACTGACAGGGATGATGGTATAGCATAGGGTGTCCCAGGTCCTAGCAGCACATCTGCCAGCAGCACACCACCAGCAGTAGACTAGCCGGCAAACTTCTCTGCCCCATCTGCTGCAGCGGAAAAAAATACAGGCCCTGCCACCCACATGCCCAGCATCTGAATGCAAGCTAGTCAAATCTGTTGGCTCTCCAACTTCTGCCTTTCAGCCTGGTGGATTCTGCCCCTTTTGTGAATTTGCACTGTGCTGTACCACAATGGCAGGTTCCCAGTCACTACTACTTTTCACGTAAGGACGTACCATCTCTCTACCATCACGTGGAAGGGAATTTTCTGGCATCGTAGGGCAAGGCAGTCAGCCGTAAAATCCACCTTACTGCTGACACATGGTCCAGCAAGCATGGGCAGGGATGATATATTTCGTTCACAGCACACTGGGTAACACTGCTTGCAACTAGAAAGGATGCAGGATAGGGCTCGTGCTGCAGCTTGTTGTGCCCCCATGTCTCCATACAGCTGGTGGTGATGATGCCAGACCCGTGAGCTCTACCCCCTCCTCCTCCGCCACCTCCATGCCCTCCTCTGCAGAATTGTCCTTTGAACATCAGGTACCCCCTAAGCGTTTCGAGGGCTATTCCCAGAGTCAGGTTAAAAGGTGCTATGCAGTGCTTCAGCTGGTGTGTTTAGGGGACAGGAACCACACCAGAACAGAGATTCTTGCAGCTCTGCAGGGACAGGCCCAGAGGTTGTTCATGCCATGCCAGCTGGAACCAAATGGTGGTGTCCGATAATAGCTCAACCAGTGCTTGGTTGGCTGAAATTCAGTGGGGATTCCACCTGCCTGTTTACCGCCTGATTTGTGACATGCTCTCCAGGTGGAATTCAACTTTGGGAATGCTGCAGCAGCTATACATGCAGCAGAGGGCCGTCAACGAGTACCTGTGCCAGTACGGCACGACGACAGGCTCAGGCTGCCTTGGCTTTTTTTCCCCCACGCCAATGACTGATCATTAAGGATGCTTGCACTGTATTGTCACCATTTGAGGGGGCCACAAGGATGGTGATCAGTGACAGTGCATGCATCAGTGACACAATCCCTGTTGTGTTCCTGCTGGAGCAGACTCTGCGTGGCATTATGGATAGGGCACTGGAGGCAGAGCAGCAGGAGGAAGAGGAGGACTTTCTTTCCTCTCAAGGCCCACTTTATCCAGACAGCATCATTCCCATGTCACAGAACACACAGGAGGAGAGAGGGGAGGAGGATGAGGATTCTGGCACTTTCATAGGCTTCAAAGAAGAGGAAGACTTGCGTCAATCTGTAAGCGATGGCTTTCCAACCCCAGGACCGTTGGGAGTAGTATGTGGCTGGAAGGAGGAAGTTCCAGCTGCTGTCATCCTGAGTCACCTCGAGGAGTCTGCTTCTCAAGCCTCGGCAAATTTGAGGCGCATGGGCAACCTCATGCTTTAAAGCCTGCGAAAGGAACCAAGAATACGTGGCATAAAGGAGAAGGATGATTACTGGTTGGCAACCCTCCTTGACCACAGTTATAAGGGGAAGGTCTCAGAACTCATCCCATCCCCACAGAGAGTGCAGAAGGTAAAATCTCTTGAGGACATATTAAAGAGGATTTTATTGAACATTTTTCCTGACTCCAGTAGGTATCAGTGTCATGGAAAATGCAGTTTTGAGTCTTCTGTTGGTCAAAAGAGGAGCATTGGAAAAGGTGTGAGGCATTTCAGAATTTTTTTAGTCCTCGCCGCCCAGGGCTGTCAGCTTCCACATGCCATCAGCAGCGTCTGCATCACATGGTGGACGATTACCTTGGGGCCAAAACAGAGATGGATAGCTTTCCAGCTGACGATCCACTGACTTACTGGGTCATGAGAATAGACCACTGGCCAGAACTTGCCCAGTATGCTATTGAGATGTTGGGCTGCCCTGCATCCAGCATGCTTTCAGAATGGGCATTCAGTGCTGCAGGAGATTTTGTTCCTGATCATAGAACGCGTCTGTCCACAGACTCCGTGGACCGTTTGACTTTTATAAAAATGAATCAGTCCTGGATTACCAGCTATAAAGCCGATGTCACTGATTATGTCTTTTTGGAATGTGGAATCTCTGCAGGTCTTCGAGGCTGCCTAGCTTTGAGGGTGTTCAATCATTTCATCTGGAAGAATGTTTTTCAGTTTGACAGGTGCATATTTTTGAAATTTTTTACAGCAAGGCCAATTCTTGCTTTCATCAAGAGTACCTCTATAGGGATATGGAGGGAAGGCGCCACTGACATCCAAAGACCAATTTTTCTGCACCTATTTGACAGGTGCATATCATTGCATTTTTTTACAGCAAAGCCAATTCTTGCTTTCATCAAGATTACCTCTATAGGGTTACGGCAGGAAGGCGCCACGACACCCAAAGACCAATTTTTACGCACGTTACTTCTATCCAAAGTCAAAGTAACACCAGAATGTATCCAAAAAATCTCTAATCTTGTTCATGGTGCACTACATTGTGGCCTCATCATACACACTGGCTCCCCAGCTGTTGCTGAGTAGACTAAAGGCAGCTTGCAGGGAAAATGTCTTTTTTTTTTGGCTTTATAAATGCAATTATTGCAGCAGCAGATTCTAGACATGGTACAGATCTGCCACTTTACAGGTAGACTAAGGGGACCCCCCCCCCTTAATTTTTATGCTTACACAAAAAAAATCACTGCTCATTTAAAATGATGTTTTCCACAAACTTTTTGTTTAATTGATACATGTCCCCCAGGGCAGGACCCGGACCCCTAGAACCATTGTATTCCCAATTACTTCAAAAAATTCAAAGTGTGGCACTATTTGTTAAGTGTATGCAATATAAAAGCTTAAGCTTTAAGTAACATCAAATCATTACAGTGTGAACAAGGAGAATGCCACGTGAGCACATGTGACAGTGGCTGGTGAGCAAAATAATAATACATATATGTGTTCAATTCAAATAAACATCAAAAACAATATCAAATATAAAGTCCATAACACCAAAGAAAAAGTCTGTGATAACAGTGCATAAACGATGATGAGCAGGTGTTTTCTTGTACGTGCAGAAAAATTATTTAGACCCGGTAGCCTGGTAGATAAATGGACCATGGAAGACCAGAGGTGCACGGAAGTTTGAAAACAGTGCCAGGACCATCACCAGAAAATATGGAGGCTTACCAGAAGTAGTGGCCTGAAATAGCATATGCCATACAGGTCAAAAAAGCTTGATGACCAACAGGTCTAGATGTATTATCTGGTCAGATGTCATCACCGCACAAAACGGGGGGGAGGGGGAAATGGTCAGCATGATTTCCTCATTAGTAGTTGTACCACCATAAGCCAAGCGAAAGATTCGTGTTGCATGTGAGGGATGAAAACACTCACATAGTATAATAACGTTTAAACTTGGATTTATTTAAAAAATAGCAATAAAAAACAAACTCACATTTTTTGCAGATAAGAATAGCATATAAATCGTGTAGCGCTAGTCGTGAGGGGTCCACCCGACATGTTTCAACTAAAAAAGTCGTCTTCTGGGTCGTTTCTCTTTTTCTCTTTCTTTGTGCTAATCAGTTTATTGTAATAGATATATATTTTTGACCAGAGAGCCACACTATGATATATATTGGTGAGTGGGTGTCCAATGGGGGACTATGCAGCCCTAATTTTGTAGCTCTTATTTTATTTTATTATTTATATTTCTTGAACTACAACTCCCATAGTTCTCAGCGCTCTGCACTGAAGTCTATGGGCTGGCTTGACTATGGCTCTCCCCCTACTCGCTGGAGGGGATAATGGAGCATAACATGCACAATACAATAGAGTGTGGCCCAATAAAGGACAGTGTCTCCTTCTTCATGTTTTTGTAGCTCAGCGCCTGGCTACACCAGTTATCCTAGTTAACCCTGTCACTTCTGGTCTGGGATTCTATAACTAATTTTAGCTTAGGGCTTGATAACTAACACAGGCTAGAGCCAGGTTAGGCTTCCGGTGGTCACATCAGGATCACATGCTTAGCGATCCAGTTGCACATCAGATTAGAAACTATTAGGGTGGGACTATAGCACAGTAGTAGATAGGCTGACTCTAAGTCCACAGTGCAAGTTCCACACATTAGTTCCTGCTGTGAGAAACTCAGTTCCAGGCTGGTTGGACAACAGTTGGAGGATCTCCCCATAACCACAGAGCCTGTCTTCAGGTCACACAAAGACAGGCACCATATCTTACTCAGGAGCACCTGCAACTGGACTTTGCAGCAACATTCATCTGGAGGTATTTATATTAACCACTTAAGGACCGAGCCTCTTTCTGAGATATGGCGTTTACAAGTTAAAAACAGTTTTTTTACAAAATTACTTAGAACCCCCAAACATTATATATATATTTTTTCTAACACCCTATAGATTAAAATGGCGGTCGTTGCAATACTTTTTGTCACACCGTATTTGCGCGGCGGTCTTACAAGCGCACTTTTTTGGTAAAAAAACACTTTTTTCAATTAAAAAAATAAGACAACAGTAAAGTTAGCCATTTTTTTATTTTATTTTGTGAAAGATAATGTTATGCCGAATAAATTGATACCCAACATGTCACACTTCAAAGTTGCGCCCGCTTGTGGAATGGTGACAAACTTTTACCCTTAAAAATCTCCATAGGCGACGTTTAAAGAATTCTACAGGTTGCATGTTATGAGTTACAGAGGAGGTCTAGGGCTAGAATTATTGCTCTTGCTCTAATGATCGTGGTGATACCACACCTGTGTGGTTTGAACGTAGTTTTCATATGCGTTTCATATGCGTTCGCTTCTGTGAGCTCGGCGGGACTGGGCACGTTTAAAAAAATATTTATTTGTCCATTATATGTATGTACTGTCATTAATCTCTTATTATATGAAGCTTGTATTATCTCTATACAGGTCTGATTCTGTATGCTTATAGTGAAAGTTATATGCTGGTTGCAGTAGTTCATCTGCTCCCAATTACTTTGTTTAGATTACTGTGTACATAAATGTGTGCACTCGGGCTTTCACACTGGAGAGAGGAGAGGCTCTCTACAGGCGCTATTTTTAGCGCTGTAGTGCCTGTAAAGCGCTCAGTGTGAAAGTAGCCTAATGCCCTGTACACACGACCGGTTTTGCCGTCGGAATAAACTGTGAAGGTTTTTACGACGGAGTTCCGACGGAATTCCGCTCAAGCTGTCTTGCATACACACGGTCACACCAAATTCCGACCGTCCAGAAAGCGGTGATGTACAACACGTACGACGGGACTAGAAAACGGAAGTTCAATAGCCAGTAGCCAATAACTTGCGTCTCGTACTTGCTTCAGAGCATGCGTTGTTTTTGGTGCATCGGAACAGAAAAAGTCTGATGAGGCTTACATACACGGTCGGAAAATATGATGATAAGCTCCCATCTGACTTTTCCTGTCGGAAATTCCGCTCGTGTGTATGTGGGATAACTGTCTCCTTTACAATGCCTTGGTATGTGTCAGCATACCAAGGCATTTTGGACAATTCCATGCTCCCAACATTGTGGGAACAGTTTGGGGATGGCCCCTTCCTGTTCCAACATGACTGTGCACAAAGAAAGGTCCATAAAGACATGGATGAGTGAGTTTGGGGTGAAGGAACTTGACTGGCCTGCACAGAGTCCTGACCTCAACCCATTAGAATATCTTTGGGATGAATTCGAGCGGACACTGCGAGCCAGGCCTACTTGTCCACATCAGTGCCTGACCTTACAAATGCGCTCCTAAAAGAATGGTCAAACATTCCCATAGACACACTCCTAAACCTTGTGGACAGCCTTCCCAGAAGAGCTGAAGCTGTTGTAGCTGCAAAGAGTGGGCCAACTCAATGTTGTAAAGGCAGGCGTCCCAATAATTTTGGTAATATAGTGTATATTTTTATGTTGCAAGAGATCTAAAGTCCAGCCAAAACAAACTGAATGGTTTCATTTTGGTTAGAGTTAAATAATAATCGTTTTTGTCAAGTTTTTATTGCTGCCTATGTTCCTGGTGGAGCAATTTCCTTTCACTTCCTGCCCCGATGACCAAACAGGAAGTGAGATCTACCCATCAGGGACACAGACAGTAATAAGGCCCTTGCAGAGCTTTGAACCCTTCCTCACCCAACATTGTCAGCACATTTGAATACTGTCTGCACCCTTGTTAGAGAGGTTTTGGTTACTTCTACTCACTATCTGTGACCACACAGGAAGTGAGAGGAAAACCTCGCCAAAGGCTACACAAAATGCAATAAAAACATGACAAGGGTTCTAACCCTTCTCTACTCTGTCTAAAACTAACAAGTAAACAAACAAAATAAACAATTTTAACTAGAGGTGGGCTTTAAAGTTTTCACTGGCAAAAAATATCAAATATGTTGAACATCTATGAATATAATTTAGTACAAGGTAGTGAAGGGCAGTAAAATATTTGACCAATATATCATTAAAGCTGAACTTAATAACCCTGTGAAAGATGCATTTGCTGCAATATTCGGCTTCAGTCTAGAGATTTTGCTGCAGGACTATTTATCTGGCGCTAGATGTCCTCCGTCTGATGTCCAGCATCATTTAACCCACTTCCTCTAAGCCCAGATCATCTTGGACTTGCCCAGCTTGTAATTGGACAGTGAAATGAAAAGCATCACAATGAAGCAGCACTCTCCTTTCTCCTTCTATCAACATGCTTCTCGTCAGCATACGAACTGATTGTCTTCTGGCACTGCTTCTCTTTCTCTCACTCCAGCTCTGCTGTACAGGCACTGCAGGAGGCCAATACTAGGTCAAATTTAGGAACTTACAATGCTTGAATTTAAAAATAATGTTCTAATTATATATTAATGATTACAGAGTTGCATTAAACTGTCTTTTTTATCTGCCTAGTACCCAGGTTTAAAAAAAATGTTTAATTAAATCTTGTCGGGAAAGAAAATAAAGAAAAAAAAGTTGTTCCATTAACCTACTGGACCTTCAGCAAACCTTCACCTGGACCCTCAGGGCCTGTCCCGCCACTGTGAAAACATCTCAGAGAGGCCTGTATGACTAACTTTTATCTTATAAAGAATTAGGTGGTGTTCAATTATAGATGAATCCATTGTCGGGCTTCAGCAGACGTAGAGGAGGTAGAAAAAAAAAAAAATCTGTGGGTTGTTTTAATTATAATCTCATGTCAAAAAGCCCAGTCGGAGAATGAAATGGCTCTTAGGAGACCATCTGTGATATTACATCTCAGCCATTTAAGCAAGGAAGCTATTTAATCATCCAGCCCACTCCCCGTCTCATCTCTTTTGTTGTCTGTGCAAAAGGCTTGGACCAGCGAAATGTGTTCGGAGGGCGGCGGGATTTCTGGCAAGGAGCTCTGGCAACGCACTGATGGCCGGGTTCATCGTTTCATACTTCTACCTGTTGTGTACACGCATTTGTCATTTTCATGGATACTGTATCCCACAAAAGCGAGTACACTCCTCACATTTTTGTAAACAATATATTCTATCTTTTCATGTGACAACACTGAAGAAATGACACTTTGCTACAATGTAAAGTAGTGAGTGTACAGCTTGTATAATAGTGTAAATTTGCTGTCCCCTCAAAATAACTCAACACACAGCCATTAATGTCTAAACCGCTGGCAACAAAAGTGAGTACACCCCTAAGTGAAAATGTCCAAATTGGGCCCAATTAGCCATTTTCCCTCCTTGGTGTCATGTGACTCGTTAGTGTTACAAGGTCTCAGGTGTGAATGGGGAGCAGGTGTGTTAAATTTGGTGTTAACGCTCTCACTCTCTCATACTGGTCACTGGAAGTTCAACATGGCATCTCATGGCAAAGAACTCTCTGAGGATCTGAAAAAAAGAATTGTTGCTCTACATAAAGATGGCCTAGGCTATAAGAAGATTGCCAAGATCGTGAAACTGAGCTGCAGCAGGGTGGCCAAGACCATACAGCGGTTTAACAGGACAGGTTCCACTCAGAACAGGCCTTGCCATAGTCTACCACAGAAGTTGAGTGCTTGTGCTCAGCTTCGTATCCAGAGGTTGTCTTTGGGAAATAGATGTATGAGTGCTGACAGCATTGCTGCAGAGGTTGTAGGGGTAGGGGGTCAGCCTGTCAGTGCCCAGACCATACACTGCACACTGCATCAAATTGGTCTGCGTGGCTGTCGTCCCAGAAGGAAGCCTCTTCTAAAGATGATGCACAAGAAAGCCCGCAAACAGTTTGCTGAAGACAAGCAGACTAAGGACATGGATTACTAGAAATATGTCCTGTGGTCTGATGAGACCAAGATAAACTTATTTGGTTGAGATGGTGCCAAAGTGTTTGGCGGCAACCAGGTGAGGAGTACAAAGACAAGTGTGTCTTGCCAACAGTCAAGCCTGGTGGTGGGAGTGTCATGGTCTGGGCTGCATGAGTGCTGCTGGCACTGGGGAGCTACAGTTCATAGAGGGAACCAAGAATGCCAACATGTACTGTGACATACTGAAGCAGAGTATGATCCCCTCCCTTCGGAGACTGGGCCGCAGGGCAGTATTCCAACATAATGACCTCAAACACACCTCCAAGACGACCACTGCCTTGCTAAAGAAGCTGAGGGTAAAGGTGATGGACTGGTCAAGCATGTCTCTAAACCTAAACCCTATTGAGCATCTGTGGGGCATTCACAAATGGAAGGTGGGGGAGCGCAAGGTCTCTAACATCCACCAGCTCTGTGATTTCATCGTGGAGGAGTGGAAGAGGACTCCAGTGGCAACCTGTGAAGCTCTGGTGAACTCCATGCCCAAGAGGGTTAAGGCAGTGCTGGAAATGATAGCCACTAGGGATGAGCTTCGTGTTCGAGTCGAACCCATGTTCAACTCGAACATCGTGTGTTCAGTCGTTCGCCGAATTACGAACGATATGGGCCGTTCGCGCCAAATTCGAGTGGCGCGCCACAGCCCATAATTCACTGCGGCATCGCAATGCATTGATGGCTGATGATTGGCCAAGCATGCACTATGACCCGCATGCTTGGCCAATCACAGCGCCGTCTGTACAGAGAGCCGTAATTGGCCAAAGCCAGGGTGACTTTGGCCAATTATGGTTTAGGGGGTTTAGTACACGCCCCACACTATATAAGGCCGCCTGCACGGCGGCCCTGTGTAGTGTGTTCCGGCGTTGAGAGAGAGATAGATAGACAGAGAGACAGTGTCATTTGATTTAAGTTGGATAGAGTAGGCGGGCGAGTCAGTTAGCGGCACTTACAGTGTATTGTAATTGTGTATATATATACATCCTAAGTGTTGTATATATATATATATATATATATATACACATACTGTATTCAGTTTAGCTAGATCCGTTCCTGTTATTCTCTTCCTACTGACAGGCAGGCAGGTGTTTTTACAGTATTTACAGCTACCTGAAGAAAATTGCTGGTGTTCTGATTCTATTAGTCCTATTAGCTACAGTATTTACAGTTAGTGTAGTGCGTCCTCTGCACAGTGTGCACCTAAAGCTACCTGAAGCAAATTAGTGGTGTTCTTCTGATCCTATTAGTATAGTACCACAGGCAGCTGCAGTATTTACAAGTTAGCGTAGTGCGTCCTCTGCACAGTGTGCACCTAAAGCTACCTGAAGAAAATTGGTGGTGTTCTTCTGATCCTATTAGTACTGCAGGCAGCTGTAGTATTTACAAGTTAGTGTAGTGTGTCCTCTGCACAGTGTGCACCTAAAGCTACCTGAAGAAAATTGGTGGTGTTCTTCTGATCCTATTAGTACAGTACCACAGGCAGCTGCAGTATTTACAAGTTAGTGTAGTGCATCCTCTGCACAGTGTGCCCCTGCATTAATACCACAGGAAGGCAGCTACAGTAATTACAGTTAGTGTACTGTGTCCTCTGCACAGTGTGCACCTAAAGCTACCTGCGTTGAGCCGCAACATGCGGAAGACTTGGTAGAGTGGATGACCAAGCTGTCCTCATCCTCCTCATCCTCTCTCATCCAGGCTCAGGGTACTTTGTTTGGCAAAGCAGCTGCCAACGCGGCCTCTTCCCTCGGCTCAATGGCATCAGTCACTCCTTCCTTAGACCCTCAATATCCTCCTGAGGAGTCCCCCGAACTGTTTGACCATAGTGTTGGGTAGTGTTGGGTACATGCTCCAGGAGGATGCCCAGCGTTTTGAAGGCTCCAATGATGGTACCCAGCTAGAGGAAGGCAGTAACGTGAGAGAGAGGATGCCCAAGAAGGACAGCAATCTGGCAGTCATGTTCCCCCAGCTGCAGCATACTGCCAGCTTTGCTCCAGTGATGAGGAGGGAGGGGATGATGAGGTCACTGACTCCACGTGGGTGCCTGATAGGAGAGAGGAGGAGGAGGAGGAGGCACATCACCAATGAGACAAGATGCCCTCCAGGGGCCATTGCTAGCACTTCAACTGCTCCCTTTTCAGTTGGTAGACTCTTCCCCCTTCCATGAGTTTGTGGAATGTGCGGTTCCTCAGTGGCAGGTTCCCAAACGCCACTTTTTCTCACGGAAGGCGATTCAGGCTCTCTACCGGCATGTGGAAGGCAATGTCTTGGCTTCGCTGGACAGGGCGGTCAGCGATAAGGTGCATATTACCACTGACTCATGGTCCAGCAGGCATGGACAGGGACGTTACCTATCTTTCACCGCGCACTGGGTGACTCTTCTGGCAGCTGGGAAGGATGCAGGACAGGGTGCAGTAGTGTTGGAGGTTGTTCCGCCACCACGCCTCCAAAATACTATTAGTGGTGATTCTGCCACACCTCTCTCCTCCACCCCCTCCTCTTCTTCTTCCTCCATGGCCTCTTTCATGTGCTGATTTATCTTCGGTACCAGCGGTGCTCCGTAGGCGTTCAAGGGGCTACGCAAGCTCGCAGGCCAAAAGATGCCATGCAGTGCTTGAGCTGGTGTGCTTGGGGGACAGGAGCCATGACCCATGTGCCCTGTTTGGCTCACGTCCCTAACTTGGTGGTGCAGCGGTTCTTGGGCAGGTACCCGGGCTTACAGGCTGTCCTGAGGCAGGCCAGGAAAGTCTGTGTGATTTGATTTGGAATGTTCGAGACCCATAGACTTTAATGGGGTTCTAATGTTCGTGCAAAGTTTCGGTCCATTCGCAGGTTCTGGTGCGAACCGAACCGGGGGGTGTTCGGCTCATCCCTAATGGCCACACAAAATATTGATACTTTGGGCCCATATTGGACATTTTCTCTTAGGGGTGTACTCACTTTTGATGTCAGCGGTTTAGACATTAATGGCTGTGTGTTGAGTTATTCTGAGGGGAAAGCAAATTTACACTGTTATACAAGCTGTACACTCACTACTTTACACTGTAGCAAAGTGTCATTTCTTCAGAATTGTCACATGAAAAGATATAATAAAATAATTACAAAAATGTGAGGGGTGTACTCACTTTTGTGAGATACTGTATAGCGCCATCTCTGGCCACTTATGATATATTTCTTCTTCTTCCCATTTTTCCAGGTCCATGTTGGCCAATGTACAGAGGAAGTCAGATCAAAATATATAGGGTGGATTCCCATTATAAATATGGCACGGATGCATCAGACGTCCTTCCGCGCCGTGAAGATGGTGAATGATGAAACCCGTAGGTTGGCTTAAGTACACTTACATCATCTCGCATGCCTGTATTGCACTCGTGGATCTCGGATTACGGCCGGAGGCGATAGGCAAATAATAAACAAACATTACTTCCTTAGTGTCGGGGAGGCACTCGAATCACATGAGTGGATTATACATTTTTAAATGACATTTTATTTTTTATATATGAATTTACGCTATGGAAGCCCTTCTTCCTTTATCTTGATTCCATGTATGATGGGGATGTGCCTGAGTGGATTTAAAAGTGAGGAACCATATTACGTGCTAGAACCGTGGAGATTAGCCCTTTTGGGTTTGATACAGAGCGCAGATGCTGGTCTATAACGTGATCAGCCATTATATCTGGTGAGTCAGTCTGGTGTGGTTGGTGAAGGACTCTGGGTGTCACCTATAGCGATTTGGAACATCATCTTGGAGAAGATTCATTGTGTTTTTTAGGACACTATTTTGCTTCTGGATCATGAATGAATTTTGTTTTTTGATTGGACATTTATCACCGTACCACCCTGCATTCTTAAAAAAACATAAATAAAATGTATGTAGAGCCCAAACTATTTTAATTTGGTTTTGGAGTGAGAAAAATCCTTTTCAGGTATCTGTGTCCCCTCTGGAGATTTTCTCCCTCTCTATTTTTCTTGGTGACTAAAGTGGGGTACACACTATAAGAAAATCAGGCGAGCATTCGTCTGTTTTTTCTCGAATTTTTCACAGCAAATCGGAAATCGATGAAAGAAAATTTGTACAAAAATTCTTACGAATATTCTCGTACGACAAAGGCTTTTTTTGTTGTTTATTGTTTCTGATCATGCGCAGTCTTTCTTTTCTGATTTTTCTTGTACGAAGATCGTACGAAAACGGTACACATTAAACGAAAATTGTTTGTTCTGTTATCATACGAGAACATTTTTGGAGTTTGTCCCTTCTGGAATTTACGTACGAAAATTCAGAATTGGTTGTCGAAAGTTGTGTACACACTATACGAAAATCATACGAAAATTCTTTGGACAAAAATGTTAGCCCAACTTTTTTATAGTGTGTTCGAGCCTTTAGTCTCAGGTACAAAAAGTGATGGGAAATCCAACATTTTACATTTGGCATAGAAACAGAAGGTGGGGGAAAATCTGCTAATGGGGACACCGGTTTTAATAACAGCTAAGAGGGGATATTCTTCTTACTTTTAGTTCTGTCTTTGGGACAGGAACAGGAGGAGACTCCCCACTACAGGACACATACAGAAAAAAACAGTAACCTTAAAGTGTTATTAAACCTTTGTTTTTTATTGAAATAACAACATGTCTATACTTACCTGCTCTATGCAATGCTTTTGCACAGAACAGCCCCAATCCTCTTCTTCTAGGGTCCCCTGCTGGCACTCGAGGCCCCTCCTCTTCGGGGGGTGTCCCGGCGGAAAGCTGCTTTCCAGAGGGGCACTCATGCATGCTCGCTCCCGAGCTGTCCTGACTGTGTCTATTGACACAGAGCGGGTGGCTCGCCCCACCCCCTGCTCCCATGTCACAGCATTTGATTGACAGAAGTGGGAGCCAATGGCTCCCACTGCTATCAATCTGCCCAATGAGGAGAGAAACGGCGGCAGCTGCTGCTCTCGTGCATGTCACTGGGTCGGATCGGGCTCAGGTAAGAAAAAGGGGAGGAGGGGTGGCTGGGGGGGAGCTGCAGCCCAGAAGGTTTTTTACCTTAATGCATAGAATGCGTTAAAGCGGTTGTATACCCTTTTTTTGTATTTTTACCTACAGGTAAGCCTATAATAAGGCTTACCTGTAGGTAAAATGAATATCTCCTAAACCTGTACGGTTTAGGAGACATTCACTTTGCATGCAGCCGCTGACGTCAGCGGTGCATAAACGTCCGGCAGATGCTGAAGTCTCCCGCGTGCACGCCACTCACAGCTCACACTCACGCCTCTCACATCGCCGAATCCGGAAGACACGCTGAGGGGAAATGTCAGCTCCCTCGGCGGTGACCGGGATCAGCTGCCGACACCTCGTTCTAAGGTAAGTATTTCATAATGAGCTAGTATGCAGTGCATACTAGCTCATTATGCCTTTTGCCTTACAGGTTTAAAAAAAAATAATTTCTGTGGGTATACAACCGATTTAAGGCTTTAGAACTACTTTAACTATACCCAACTATGGAAAACTGAAATACCTGTTTTGGCTTTATATTTTTAAAAAAGTGAGACGCTGCAATCGTCCTAAACTGACTGTTACCTGCCAGTCATGCACAATGCAGCCCACGGTAACCATGTCAGAGAAATAGTGCATACAGAGATGTTCCTTTTAGTAAGCTAGTTTCTACCTACATTGTTTCAGACAATTGTTGGTATGGTGTCATATAAGGAAATACAAAAATAAAAATTCAGAGGTCATTTTAAAGCAAGGTATAAAGCTAAATAAAGAAGGGCTCTTAATAATTGAATTCTATATATATATTTTTTGTTTTTTCAACATTCTTTTGTTTAGGAAAAGGTACTAAACGGCCTTTAAATTTCAGGCAAGCACAATACTGTATCAGAAAACAATGGAACACTTTACACTTTATTTTTGCTCCATTAGAAATAATAGAATATACATTTTTATATTTTTACCTGCTGCTTTTCAGAAAAAATTGAAAGGGTTTTTACAGCCCAAACTTTTTTTTGTTTCGAATAGAGTAGAGAATTTTTAAACTTAAAATCCTGGCACAAAAGTTTCATTTAAATATATTTCTCATAAATCCACTTTGTGTGCACCAAATACCCTTGCAAATCAAAGGATTACTTAATAAAAGTAGCAGTGATAGTCACTGTGCTGTACACAGTCTGTGCTGAGAGCAGAGTTGTGGGAGGGGCCAAACAGGCCACACCCACTACAGACTGCCTGCAGAAAACTACAGCAGGAGGCGGAGACAAGACCTTTCACCCTGCACAAAGTGAACAGCTGTGACCGGTCTTTATTACAAGCAGCTCCTGCTAAGAGGGAACGTTTCACACTGGATTTCTGCAGCAATATGGAAGAAATACACAAAGTACACCAAGATTCCAGTAAGAATACACACGCCTCTTGTGTTTAGACAATATTTTCTTATCCCAGAGTTCTGTTTTTTGGGGGTTTTTTTGCTGCCTGTGTCTTAGTGGGGAGAATTTCCTTCATTTCCTGTCCATCTATACAAACTTTGGGCAATTCCCCCCTTGTTCACACTGGTGCAACTTGTAATGCGATTTGACAGATCAAAGTCGTGCGAAGTAGCGCGATTTCGAAGCTGCATCCGGTGTGAACCCAGGCTTAGACAGCTTTCCCCAGACCAGGTGTCCCTGTTGGGAGATTTTTTTTCTGCTGACAAATGTTAGATTTCCAATAACAGTGCTTACCATGACAAGTAGAGAGATGAAATGTACTTAGCAGGGACGCAGACAGCAATAAAAACTTGACAGGGGTTCTAATCCTACCAAAGTCTTTAAAAAACTGTAATTCATAAGCATTGTTATTGTGCAGTTGATCAATTCTATAAACCATAACTGTTCCTGGAATCATCAACAGTAGATAGCGATGAATCTACACTACTAGAATGTGAAGTTCAGCTTACCCAGAAGCCTCTGCTCCTTTGCAATGCCCCCCCTCCCCCCGCCGCCCCGTACATGATTTATGCATGTCATGCAGGCTCAGTGGAAGCTGTGATTAATAAAATGTCCCAGCAATGTGTAACAGTTAAGAGCTTAATAAAGTCCCAGACCCAACACGACTTGATGTAATATTGTCAACCTTTACTCGCCTCTTCCCTTCTGTGTGCATTATTATCTGACATTAAAGAAATATACGAGCATATTAAGAAAATGTATCTCATCGTATTCACCTCCTGTAATGTTTCTGAAAATGTTTCCACTACAGTGAGGAATACTTGGCATTATCGTAATCGGCTATATTGGTTTTAATGGCCTTGATTTATAAAAGAGGGGGATATGTCTTATCCTTTCATTCATTTTCTAACCTGCACTAGAAAAATTGATAGGAAGAATTTGAGTTATTGCACATAGTCAGTTGTAGCAATGGGAGGAATTCAGAAGATACTGTACCTTAAAGCCTGGACCTACTAGATTCTGACTGGCCCCCATGTGTAGATTGAAGAGGCTATCAATGGAATTCCCTCAAGCAATAGTGGGGTCTTATCTTTTTATTTTAGTTCTAACCGGCTGTAGAAAAAAAAAATATGTGGAAGAAGGACTATTTGGACGTAGTGTAATGCTTCTTTACAATATCTAAAAGGTTTGGTGAGGGACAGTTTTAGAAGATTCCGCAAATTCTGGACCGACTTGCTTCTGATTTACCTAGCAGGACTCTATGTGTATGTGTAAGTATAAACAGGCTGTCATTGGTAGAATTCCCTCAAGCAGGGGTGGGGTCTTATCTTTTTAAAGTGAATCTTAAGGAATTAAAAAAAAAAAAAAGTGTAGCGGTTAGCACTTTCGCCTAGCAGCAAAAGGGCCGTTAGTTCGAATGTAAAACCACGACACTACCTGCCTGAAGTTTCCTCTGGGTGATCCGGTGTCTTCCCACACTCCAAAAACATGCTTGTAGGTTAATTGGATTCTGTCTAAATTGGCCCTGTATGTGTGTGTATGTATGAATGTGAGTTGGGGACCTTAAATTGTAAGCTTCTTGGAAGGCAGGGACTGATGTGAATGTACAATGTATATGTAAAGTGCTGCGTAAATTAACAATGCTATATAAGTACCTGAAATAAATAATAAATAACATGTCACCTTTACCTGCTTTGTGTAATAGTTTTGCACAGAGCAGCCCAATCCTCTTCTTTTGGGGTCCCCCGCTGGCACTCCTGGCTCCTCCCCCCACTGAGTGCCCCCAAAGCAAGCTGCTTGCTGTGCGTGTCACTTGTATGGGCTCTTTACTGAGCCGTGCTCTGTGTGTCCATTGACACACACAGAGCTGGGCTCTGCTCTGCCCCTGCTCTTTCCTCACTGGCTGCGATTGATCCCGCTGCTGTCTCTATCTCCAGTGAGGAGAAAGAGAGCCAAGGGAGCCGCTGCTCTGGATAGAGATTTTGCTCAGGCAGGGCCGTAAATAAGAAGGTACCATCGGTCTTCCTGTATGGTGCCTGGGCCAGCAGGGGGGGGGGCCTAGGCAGCGGGGTGAATCAGATATGGGCAGGCAGGGTGATTGGTATGGCAGGGGAGGAATTACTGGAACCAATCCCCTGTATGGCTCTCTCTGCAACAGCTGAAAGCTGGCTTCTTCTCCTCTCCTTCCTGTTGGCTTTCAGCTTCTGCAGAGAGAGCCATAGGAAAGATTGGTTCTAATAATTGCCCCCCCTCCCCCCTCCACTCCAATAACCCTACCAATGCACCATATGTTTTCCCCTGCTGCCCAGGCCCGCCTGTTTGTCCCCCTGCCCCCCGCAGTGCTATTGGCTTCCCTCCTCTTCTTCCCACTGGTAGCCGCAAGCACACAATAGGATCCCTCAAGATTGAAAGTGGAGGAAGGGCTAGGTAAATATGTCATATTTACCAGTCTCTTCCTTTCCTGAATGAGCACAATAAGTGATCAGTACCAATCACTCACTGTGTTCATTCATAACTGAAGCATTGGCTGTATAAGTCCCCGTGTCAGGTTGTCTATATGGGGCCCTATGTCAAGTTGCCTGTAGTGGGCCCTATGGTTTCTAACAGCAGCCCCGGGCTCAGGTAAGTATAAGGGGCGGCTGCTGGGGAGCTGCACACAGAAGTTACCTTAAAGTGATTGTAAAGGATCGTTTTTTTGTTTTTTTTAAAACAAACATGTCATACTTACCTCCACTGTGCAGCTTGTTTTGCACAGAGTGGCCCCGAACATCATCTTCTGGGGTACCCCAGCAGCTTTCGCGGCTCCTCCCCACATCAGATAACCCCCTAGGAGAAGCGGTCTCCCGAGGGGGTCACCTTGCAGGCGTACTCCTGAGTCCAGCATTTGCATCCATAGACACGAATGCCGGAATTGGCCCCGCCCCCCCACGCCCATTGCATTGGATTTTATAGACAGCCGTAGAAGCCAATGGCTGCGCTGCTATCAATCTATCCAATCAAGAGCCGGGACCCCGTGGAGAGAGGGACAGCCCGTCCCCAAAGAGATGAAGGGGCTCAGGTAAGTAAAACGGGGGGGGGGGGGGGTGCTGGGAGGCCGGTGACTGCCAGGTGTTTCTTCACCTTAATGCATAGGATGCAGAGAATGAATTAAGCTAACAAAACATCTACCTTTACTTCTGATTGGCATAGCAGGACCCTCTGTGTGAGCAGAACAGGCAATTGTTAGTGGGATCCCCTCTGAGTAAGAAACTGCATTAGGAAAAATCGATAGGAAGAATTTAAATACAGTGCCTTGAAAAAGTATTCACACCCCTGACAAGGAAGCTGGTCAGATTTTATGGGAAGATAGATGGAACCAAATACAGGGCAATCTTAGAAGAAAACCTGTTAAGAGTCCGCAAAAGAATTGAGACTGGGGCAGAGGTTCAACAACCCTAAACATACAGCCAGAGCTACAATAGAACAGTTTAGATCAAAGCATATTCATGTTTTAGAATGGGCTAGTTAAAGTCCAGACCTGAATCCAATTGAGAATCTGTGGCAAGACTTGAAAATTGCTTTTCACAGATGCTCTCCATCCAATCTGACAGACCTTGAGCTATTTTGCAAAGAAGAATGGGCAAAAATGTCACTCTCTAGATGTGCAAGGCTG
The DNA here is from genome assembly GCA_037952925.1 of Lithobates clamitans. NCBI lineage: Eukaryota > Metazoa > Chordata > Amphibia > Anura > Ranidae > Lithobates > Lithobates clamitans. Next base: position 3,657,441 of record JBBGZY010000310.1, read on the forward strand.
GTAGAGACATACCCAAAAAGACTTGCAGCTGTAATTGCAGCGAAAGGTGGTTCTACTAAGTATTGACTCAGGGGGGCTGAATACAAATACACACCACAGTTTTCAGATATTTATTTGTAAAAAAAATTGAAAACCTTTATCATTTTCCTTCTACTTCACAATTATGTGCCACTTTGTGTTGATCTATCACATAAAATCCCAATAAAATACATTTACGTTTTTGGTTGTAACATGATAAAATATGGAAAATTTCAAGGGGTATAAATATTTTTTCAAAGCAATGTAATTTGAAGGGGGACTAGATAAGAGTAGTGGTAGTACTGTTTGTGAGGTGTGGTTATAGGGGGGTTCAGAAAATATCCTGAATTGGCTTACTTCTAATGGGCCTCAGAGCACCCTATGTGTAGATAGAGCAGTTAGATCAAGCGATTGCTGGTAGATACCCCACTGAGGAGGAGTGGGGTCTATGTTTAGTAGGTAATGCTACTAAAGTTACCCAGAAGAGCACCAACTCCAAGAAGCGGGTAGCTGGTGTCATTTGGTGCGCAGGCACAGCGTTGAGAGATATGCAGCAATGGTCATAGTTGGTTATTTTGGGGTGTTATGTTTGTGAGGTGAGCTATGTGTTTTTCTGTCACCTACCCATTGGAGAAAAGTTGTCTGGATCTCTCTGAGTTTTAAGTATTAAGGAGAAAAGATCAGCACCATCTGATTGCAGCAGTAAAATAACCATTTATTGGGTAAATTTTACCCAATAAATGTTTATTTTTCTGCTGCACGTAGATGGAGCTGCTCTTTTCTCCTTTTATCTTCTCCAGAGTTCCTTCTAGCTCTTCATGAGCCGGAAACCACTGAGCCAAGCATCTCTTGTATTTTAAAGACTGTCATTTGGACTTTATGGACTCCTCCACATTGCCCCTACCTTCTGTATAATTTTCTATCATTGTTTTTTATATAACCCACTACAGCCCTACTTAAGTGCACTCAATAACCCTTTAATAAGTATTGCCTGACAAAGAACCTTGTGTAAAAATGATGCTGCCAATTGAGGTATGGAAACAAATATAGTGTCAATAGAGTAGTCATATGATTCATTTTCCATGTTTTAGCCTCAAATTTACTGCTGAACCTGGCTGTCAGAAGGACTCAGCTTAACCATTTGGCTATATTATCTGAGAGTTCTGGACGTTACCACAGTTGCATGTCTTTCAACAAACACATGCTGGTGCTGGCACAAATCAACTGCCCTTGGGCAAAACTGACAGCTGGGCGCTCAATAATAGTGTAAGCTTGATTAAGTGATGGCAAAAAAGTAAGTATGCATTTGTAGAACTGGTCATGGATATAGGCATTTTGTTGGCAGATGTGACATGCTCCTTACAAGCATAGTAAATTATGAAAAAAGTGAAAATGTCTTTGATTGCATACGTTTTCTGTAGTTTTTTTTATGAATTGGGATACCGAACTCCTTGTCTATATTCCAGAAGACTGCTGTGTTTTGATTTGAGAATGGGAGTGTTTAGTGTAGTACAGTAGTGGGTGTGACCACCTGTGCTCTAAATCAGAGGCGCCTCCCATGCTTTCAGGCAGATTGTTCTGGATGAAAGGTTGGACCTGAGGTTTGAGTGGCAGGCAGCTCACGTGAGGAGCTCTGACCAATTACCCCTTGGTATTGGCAGGGGGCAGGCCTCCCATATAAGCTGAGGTCACATGCTGCCAGGGAGGAGTTTTGATGGTGCAGGAAAAAAGAATGGAGTGTTAGGAAGTTAACGCAGGGCGGCGCTATGTGGAGGCGCGTCGGGCACGGAGGAGGGATGGAGGAGCTGCCAGGGAGTAATCCTGAATAAAGATCTTCATCATGGAGTTGGTGTCAAGCTGCTGTGACCGGGGAACACAGGACTTGTACACAGGAGAATATCGGTGAAGGAGAAGTAACAGTAAAGCGGAGGAGAGTAGATCAACGTTCTGTGACCGGGGAACACAAAACTTGCCCATTGGAGAAGGTCAGTGTGAGAGAAGAAAAAGGAGAAGTGTTGAGAGTAGTGCACAATGCTGTGGCCGGGGAACACAGTGTTTGCAGTTATGGACTGGCTGGGAACAGTAGTCCGCCTATTACCATGTGTCAGGCCATCGGGGTAGGTACAGAGTATCTCTGGCCTGGTAAAGCACACTGGTAATACCTTCCAAAAGACTGTGTGGCTACCAAACTCATTGAGCCATCGGGGAGAGGCTGTGTATGTCTCTGGCTTATTGATTTGCTGAAGCAACACCTTTATGGTCCACAAGCTGGGGTTATTCAGAGTGATCCCTTCTTGTTTCAATGGAACTGAAGCAACAGTAATCTAACAGTTTTGCAGTGGAAGATTTGTACAAGAAGAGAGGAATTCAGAGGAGTGATATTTTGCAGGAGTCAGTGCAGAGGAGGAGGAGGAGCAATAGTCTGCAGAGGAGATATGCAGAGGAAATAGACTGTGAATGTTAGAGGTGCATCATTTCAAGGCCAAGTCCACTAATCAATGTCTTATCAATGCGATGACAATACATTAAGTGCTATGGGTATCCTATATCTTCCATTACCCCACCCAAGTTGTAGCCCGCAATAAACGCAACAAAACTACGCAAATGACTGCTCATTGTCTCAAATGATATATGGGGTCTGGCAGCAGGGTTATTTGGCGGATTGTTTGTCAGGTGTGCACCATGGCTACAGTTGCAAAAGACTGTTAGAGACTGGTTTTATCAGGGCTTTCTATCTTGGGTACCATATAGGGAGTAGCAGACTTTAGCCCCCCTTCATTTTTGCTGAAGTTCCAAAGGGGGAGCCTCCTCTGTCTCTTAAATAAGCATTTTGAAGAGTGTGGTTGGATGGCACTAGATCCAAAATCCAACTGCATGTTGCAGTGTTGAGTACAGTCTATTAGAGTGCAGTGACTCTTAATTGGGGCCTTGTTGGGTGCTTTGAACAGAATCCTGGTGTAGAAGAGGTGTAGAAGAAAAATGAATACCAATGCTTTTGAACCCAAAAGTATTTAATCATACAAGCCCAAGAAAAAAACACAATTTTTCATGGGCTCTAGTTTACCCCTTCATCAGGGCTAAAAATGCTGGTTGAAGAAGGATGATTGACTCGTTAATGTTAAAAGATTTACAAGTAGATAGGAAAATTGTAGGAAGCAGACTTCAGTCACTTGTAACTGCAACCTCCAGCCCTGATGAAGGGGGCACACTAGATACCCCATAATGCAATGGCTTGATTTCACAGACTGGTATGATGAAATAAATACTTCCAAACTCCAAACCCTTTATGTGGCATTCGTTTCTATACAACACCTCCTTTATATGTGACTCATTAATAAGACACAATTAAGGTAACTGCAATCACCAAATAGAAAAATGATTTCTTGATTTTTCAAGGTGCACTTAACTGAGCTAAAGGGCGTTTTAAACGTTTGACCTGAGTCATTCTCTTAAAATTTGTCCTACTGATAATTGAACATACACTTATTTGCAGGACATTCTACTTAACAGATAATTAACCAAGATGTAATTATGAAGAACACTGACTCTGCAGATATGGATTACTCTGAGCAGCTGACCCATGTGTCGCGGATGAAGGAGGAACATGTAATGGATTTCTTAAAACATTATCTTTAAATCCATTTAGCCTAATAGTTGGTGCTAATTGCTCTGTCTACATGTTGGCTACCCATAACTAGAGCAAGAAAAACAATTAATTTCCCTTGGTAAGTGGGAAGGTACAGGTCAACCAAATTATGCAAAATCAATTTGCTGCGCTAGAATTAATAGAATTGCAATTACTCCCACTGGGTGTGACATTATAAGATACTCCCAAACTGTGGATGTTATCATTGGCACTGCAGAACGGAATGGGTGTATAAATTCTTAAACGGTCAATTAAAGTGGAACTCTTGACAAAATAAAAAAAATGACATACTGTATATGATGATGAGAACATGTGTAATTTTCTTTTTCTGAATCATATCTTTTACATTTTTTATTACCTGTTAAAGCTGTGAGTAGATCTGTAATTTTTCCACTTCCTTTAACCGGTGCACAAAGATATTCGTTTTGCAGTGAAATTGCATGTAAGTTGGGTCATGCCCTGACTCCCAGGCACTGGAAATCCCCCATGATACGGACCATTCAAGAGTGGATTGCTGAAATAAACTCCATTATGCAAATGGAAGAGTTACTGGTCATTGCCAATGACAACTTCTTCATATTTTGAGACTTGTGGCTTTCATGGATTGATGTTTCAGATTCTCCTGAAATCTTGCCTTTTCTTAGGAATTTGGCTTACTGTACAACAATGATCGCTGAGACCAGATAGATGGACTCTCCATTCAGATGCTTTATTCTCCCCTCCCTCCCCCGTTGCTGTTTTTACTCACCTTCTTTACTGTCTCCACCTTGTCTCTTTTCTAAATCCCCCCCATCTTTAACGTTATATTTGGGAAAAGTGCAATGCACTATTCCAAACCTATGCAAGGGTTCACCTCACATGGAATGGCATCTTATGTTTTGCTGGCTTGGAGCCTGTGCTAACGCTTGACCTACCTTTCGGTTTTCCACCCCTGTAGATCCCAAATGAATGGCTTGTTCAAGTGGACTCATGCATATTCTTATTACATTTCTCAACCAATATATTTTTAAATTTATATGGTTTGCTATAATTTAAGACAAATAATAATGTTACTATACAATATCACTGTTGCTGCAGCACTTTGTTTACGAGATTGTACACATTTCAAATTATGAAAAAATGTAATAAAAATAAATTGCATGTAAGGCCACCTACACACAAGCGGACTTTTCGGCAACAAAAGTCAGACGGCCATTCCAGCGGACTTTCGTCAGACTTTTGACAGACTTCCGATGGACTTTTAAACGAACAGACTTGCCTACACACGATCACACCAAAGTCCGATGGATTCGTATGTGATGACGTGCGACTGGACTAAAATAAGGAAGTTGATAGCCAGTAGCCAATAGCTGCCCGATCGGATTGTCCGCCGAACTCGCTCCGTCGGACCAGTCCGGTCGAAAAGTCCGCTTGTGTGTACGCTGCATAAGTTTTAAAAATCACTTTAGAAAGTCAAAAACCAATTAAAGCACAACCACAATTAACACTTTTAAGCAGTTAGAGCCATGGTTTTCTTTTCTTTTGGAATAAAAGTTTAAACCCCATGAATACATTCTGATAGTTGTAAGCACCCCCGGCAGTATTAAATGATTTGTCCTGACCTCAGTAACTTTTGTTGGACAGCTTGTTGACCTGCATGTATATGTGGAGAAAAATATAAATTCAAACCCATGAAGTTAAAAAAAAGGAATTGACATGCAGTGGGGACAGAAAGTATTCAGACCCCCTTCAATATTTCACTCTTTGTTATATTGCAGCCATTTGCTAAAATCATTTAAGTTCATTTTTTTCCTCATTAATGTACACACAGCACCCCATATTGACAGAAAAACACAGAATTGTTGACATTTTTGCACATTTATTAAAAAAGAAAACTTGAAATATCACATGATCCTAAGTATTCAGACCCTTTGCTCAGTATTTAGTAGAAGCACCCTTTTGATCTAATACAGCCATGAGTCTTTTTGGGAAAGATGCAACAAGTTTTTCACACCTGGATTTGGGGATCCTCTGCCATCCCTCCTTGCAGATCCTCTCCAGTTCTGTCAGGTTGGATGGTAAACGTTGGTGGACAGCCATTTTTAGGTCTCTCCAGAGATGCTCAATTGGGTTTAAGTCAGGGCTCTGGCTGGGCCATTCAAGAACAGTCACTGAGTTGTTGTGAAGCCACTCCTTCGTTATTTTAGCTGTGTGCTTAGGGTCATTGTCTTGTTGGAAGGTCAACCTTCGGCCCAGTCTGAGGTCCTGAGCACTCTGGAGAAGGTTTTCGTCCAGGATATCCCTGTACTTGGCCGCATTCATCTTTCTCTCGATTGCAACCAGTCGTCCTGTCCCTGCAGCTGAAAAACACCCCCACAGCATGATGCTGCCACCACTATGCCTCACTGTTGGGACAGGTGATGAGCAGTGCCTGGTTTTCTCCACACATACCGCTTTTTAAGAATTAAGGCCAAAAAGTTCTATCTTGGTTTCATCAGACCAGAGAATCTTATTTCTCACCATCTTGGAGTCCTTCAGGTGTTTTTTAGCTAACTCCTTGCAGGCTTTCATGTGTCTTGCGCTGAGGAGAGGCTTCCGTGGGGCCACTCTGCCATAAAGCCCCGACTGCTGGAGGGCTGCAGTGATGGTTGACTTTCTACAACTTTCTCCCATCTCCCGACTGCATCTCTGGAGCTCAGCCACAGTGATCTTTTGGTTCTTCTTTACCTCTCTCACCGAGGCTCTTCTCCCCCGATAGCTCAGTTTGGCCGGACGGCCAGCTCTAGGAAGGGTTCTGGTCATCCCAAACGTCTTCCATTTAAGGATTATGGAGGCCACTGTGCTCTTAGGAACCTTAAGTGCCGCAGAAATTTTTTTGTAACCTCGGCCAGATCTGTGCCTTGCAACAATTCTGTCTCTGAGATCTTCAGGCAGTTCCTTTGACCTCATGATTCTCATTTGCTCTGACATGCACTGTGAGCTGTAAGGTCTTATATAGACAGGTGTGTGGCTTTCCTAACCAAGTCCAATCAGTATAATCAAACACAGCTGGACTCAAATGAAGGCGTAGAACCATCTCAGGCCGGGTTCACACTAGTGCGACACGACAGATCTACCCTACTTTGGATCCGACTTTGCCCTGCGACTAGAAGCTGACATACGTCCGACTTTCAATGAACGGGGATCTAACTTGGATCCCCACCAATACCAGGCACTGTGTTTGGTATGAATCTTGAGGGGGAATGCCACACCAAATTTTAAATAAAAAACCGGCATGGGTTCCCCCTCCAAGAGCATACCAGGCCCTTCGGTCTGGTATGGCTTTTAAGGGGAACACCCTACGCCGAAAAAACAGCGTGGGGGTCCCCACCAAATCCATACCAGACCCTTATCCGAGCACGCAACCCAGCCGGTCAGGAAAAGGAGTGGGGACGAGCGAGCACCCCCCCTCCTGAACCGTACCAGGCCGCATGCCCTCAACATGGGGGGGGTGGGTGCTTTGGGGCAGGGGGGCGCCCTGTGGCCCCCCACCCCAAAGCACCTTGTCCCCCTATTGATGAGGACAAGGGCCTCTTCCTGACAACCCTGGCCGTTGGTTGTCGGGGTCTGCGGGTGGGGGGCTTATCAGAATCCGGCAGCCCCCTTTAATAAGGGGGCCCCCAGATCCCGGCCCCCCACCCTATGTGAATGAGTATGGGGTACATCATACCCCTACCCATTCACCTAGGAAAAAAAGTGTCAATAAATAAACACACTAGACAGGTTTTTAAAGTCATTTATTAGGCAGCTCCGGGGGTCTTCTTCTGACTTCGGGGGTCCCTTCTTTCTTCTCCGCGCTCTCCGGCCTCTTCTCCGCGCTCTCCGGTATCTTCTGCCAGGATCCTCCGCTATCTTCTGCTCTTTTGCTAGCATTGGCCCGGTCTTCTCAGTCGCCTTCTTTCCTTCTTCCGATGTTGACATGATGCTCTGTCCCGCTGTAATGCCGCGTGCAAGGTGCCCCCACCGGTGACCCCACCCCTTATGACGTCACAGTTCCGGAGCATGATGGGACAGTCACATCATAAGAGGCGGGGTCACCTGGTGACATCACCCAGTGACCACGCCCCATCCCTATATAAGTCGTTGCGCACCGCGCACATGGCATTACAGTGGGAGAGACCGTCGTGTCAACATCGGAAGAAGAGAAGAGGGAAGAAGATGGCGGAGAAGACCGGGCCACTGCTAGCAAAAGAGTGGGCAAAAGAGCAGAAGATAGCGGAGGAGCCCGGCAGAAGATACTGGAGAGCGGGAGAAGAACCGTAGAGCACGGAGAAGAGGTCGGAGAGCGCAGAGAAGAAGGAAGAGACACCCGGAGTCGGAAGAAGACCCCGGAGCTGCCTAATAAATTACTTTAAAAACCTGTCTAGTGTGTTTTTTTATTAACACTTTTTTTCCTAGGTGAATGGGTAGGGGTATTCAAGGGGGCTCCCGGATCCTGATAAGCCCCCTGCCTGCAGACCCTGACAACCAACGGCCAGGGTTGTCGGGAAGAGGCCCTTGTCCTCATCAACATGGGGCAAGGTTCTTTGGGGTAGGGGGGGCGCAGGGCGCCTCCCTGACCCAAAGCACCCACCCCCCATGTTGAGGGCATGCGGCCTGGTACGGTTCAGGAGGGGGGGGGCGCTTGCTCGTCCCCACCCCTTTTCCTGACCATCCGGGCTGCGTGCTCGGATAAGGGTCTGGTATGGATTTGGGGGGACCCCCACACTTTTTTTCGGCGTAGGGGGTTCCCCTTAAAATCCATACCAGACCCAAGGGCCTGGTATGCTCTCGGAGGGGGAACCCATGCCGGTTTTTTATTTAAAATTTGGTGCAGAGTTCACCCTCAAGATCATCTGAGCACAAGTCGCATGCCAAAGTCGGATCATGCAAGACGGCGACCCGACTTTGATCCGACTTCAATGATAGTCAATGGGCTGAAGTAGGATCAAACTACACTACATTGATTTTCACACGTCATGCGACATGAGCTCCCAATGTCGGAGCGTTTGTTGCACTAGTGTTAACCCGGCCTGATGATCAGAAGAAATGCACAGCACCTGAGTTAAGTATATGAGTGACACAGCAAAGGGTCTGAATACTTAGGACCATGTGATATTTCAGTTTTTCTTTTTTAATAAATCTGCAAAAATTTCAACAATTCTGTGTTCTGTCAATATGGGGTGCTGTGTGTACATTCATGAGGAAAAAAAAATGAACTTAAATGATTTTAGCAAATGGCTGCAATATAACCATACGTTCGTCTACCAAGACATCATCTGGGGTATGCATACCAAGACATCATCTGGGATATGCATACCCCAGATGATGTCTTGGTAGACGAAACATTGGGACGTACCACGCTGGCCCCACAACACTGCATTCTCCTTGGTCACATTATACAAAGGCCTGTTTTTATCTACATTGATGTAAGTGCAATACTTTATTTAATACATTTTTAGCCAAGAATTTTATGCTATGTGGCAATCTTTTTCTCCTGTATGACTCCTTCCTGTTAACTGGTGGAGCCGATGAGTCTCTGAATGCTGAGCTTGGATCGTTATGCTTTCTTGATGTTGGTCCCTGAAAGCTTGATTGTCGAATCTGCACTGCTGTACAATCCACATGCTGGTTCCTGTGATGTTAAAGACCTCATCAGTTTTGTATGTTTGGCTCTCTTCTGCTGGCAGGTAGCCCACACCATTTGGTAATAGTACCCTATTACCTTCACTGGTGGTGGTAGCACATTTGATGGTGAATATTGTTTCCTTGCTAAATTGAGCACACACCTCTGTCAATCGTCATTGGCTGGAAGTCCGAATATCCACCCATTTTGCACCGTTTGAAAATGTACTTTTTTTCACTTTGGACTCATCAGTGTCTCTTGACGCAGTTTAATGGACATTTAGGTTCTCAATATGTTTATGTATATGTTGTCGCACCACTTTGCATACTAGTCTTGCTTTGCAGGCAATGTCATTAATGTATGTTTAATTATGCACTGACACTTATATGTTTGCATTATTACATATAATACTAGCTACTTAGTGCTACACTTAAATCCTTACCACTTTCTTTACACAATTTGTCTAATTGTAGTTTAGTTGTAGTAATCGGCAGCTCATCTATTGAGTGTGGTGGCACAGTGTTTTTTGGCTATATAAATCCTGTATAATATTAATAATAATAAATTGATATCTGGTTGTGCAGGTCTATTCAGAACACATGCACAGCTGAATGAGTCACAGGCAGGGGCGTAACTAGAAATCACAAGGCCCCATAGGAAAATGTTGTATGCCCCCCCCCTGCAAACAGCCCCCCCCGTGTTTAATGGGCACAGTGGCTGTGTTTGATGGGCACAGTGGCTGCATTTGATGGGCACAGTGGCTGCATTTTATGGCACAGTGGCTGCGTCTGGGCACAGAGGCAGCATTTGACGGGCACCGTGGCAGCATTTGATGGGCACTGTGGCTGCGTTTTATGGCACAGTGGCTGCGTTTGGGCACAGTGGCTGCCTTTGATGGGCGCAGTGGCTGCGTTTGATGGGCACACTGGCTGCGTTTAATGGTCACAGTGGCTGCGTTTGATGGGCACAGTAGCTGCGTTTGATGGGCACAGTGGCTGCGTTTGACAGGCAAAGTGGCTGCATTTGATGGGTACAGTGGCTGCATTGATGGGCACCGTGGCTGCGTTTGACGGGCACAGTGGCTGCGTTTGATGGGCACCGTGGCTGTGTTTGATGGGCACCGTGGCTGATTTTTTTTATGGCACAGTGGCTGCATTTGACGGACACAGTGGCTGCGTTTGACGGGCACAGTGGTTGCGTTTGACAGGCACAGTGGCTGCATTTAATTGGCACAGTGGCTGCGTTTAATGGGCACAGTGGCTGCATTTGATGGGCACAGTGGCTGCATTTGACGGGCACAGTGGCTGCATTTGATGGCACAGCAAATTACTTACAGGGTAAGGCCGAGGTTCATGTCAGGTGCAGTGCAGTCACTCACAGTCTCACAGCAAGGCAGGCAGGCTCCGTCAGGCAGCTCTTTTCAGAAACACTCCTCTCACTCTGCTCGCTCCCCGCCCTCTGAGCCAAGCTGTGTGAAGATGGCAGAGGTGGGTGGAGCCGAGCTCGTTTTCCAGCCGCGGAGGCGGCATGCTATGAATGCTGGGGCGGCCGCAGCCTCTGACGTCATTGCTTGCTAGACGCCGGGAGTTTGGAGTCCCCTGCTCTAGATTACAGAGTTCAGTATGAAGTATAAATTTGGGAGACAGTCCAAAATAGAATGGCTACAGCTGGGCTGCCTTGTTTGGAAGTTCCAAAGCCCCTAACAGTCTATGCACACAGTGCCATGGAATGCTGCACTGATGATGATCCAACTTAAAAGATGAATTTATAAACCTATAAAAATGTGAAATGTTACACAAAGGAACCAAAAAGTCATCATGGTTTCTTTGTAAGCCAGGAATTCTAAGCGTGAACTCAAAGTGACAAAGTTTAACATCCAAGACATAAAACGTCACCATTGATACCCTGCCCACACAAAACTTTTGAGGCCTCTCGCCATGTCACGCTGCATCTATCAGGGCTGACCTGCTAATGCAGAATGGCAAGCGTGAGACCAACCTGTAATGGTTTTTCAACGCTGCCTCACCCTGCACGCTCCCTCTAATTGCCTTACGAAATCAATCAGACAGGCTGGTGAAATAAAACTTCCAGCAACGGGAAGCATTGAGGAGATCAGCACTAAGAGAAAGTGTTGGGCGTCTGCTTAGTCGGCTGCCCTCGGCCATTCAGCATGGATTTAATAAATACATATATCACGCCATGAAAACCATTATGTGAAAGCACTGTCGACTCAATGCCATATATCTTATTTTCAGAACCTGTCCCTGGGCACTTGTTGTCTTCAAAGCTCAGTGTCTGAGAGCATGCTGATCCCAGAAGAACGGGCAGCCTGGGGGCACCAAGCGGCGTGTGTTTATGTGTTTGCAGATAGTAACCCACAATTCACAGAAGAAGTCTCCCCACCTCTGAAGAGGGGAAGGGTGACTGAGGTCATATTGTGTGTATTGTGCTGTGTCTCATTTTGAAAGGTTAAATGGTTTATTGATCTTCTATCTTGAGCTGCATCTGGAGCTCCAAAGTGTCCCCTCTTGTTTTGAAGACTAGGTGATCATAAACATGAATTGAACCCTAGATGATATTGCTGATTTTGAACAGTTTGTTTTTATGTGTTTGGCTCCCATTGACAGACCTGACTGACAGATTCAGGGTAAGAAAGTAAATTAGGTTAGGAAACCTTGCTGATCACTATTATTAATCCAAAGATGAACAGTCAATAGGGCTTCTACCTGGGAGCCACGCCTCTTTCCTGCCCATGAAATTCAGTATCATGTATAGGAAATATGATTTGCAGCCTCCCTAAATGTAAAGTGCATTAAGCAAAAGAATAACTGTTTTTGTGTAGAAGCAGCGTTGTTACCCAAGGCTTCTCACTCTTGATTTGGACTACACAACAACCCCCCTCTCCTCATAACATAGGGTGTTCCATAGTTTACAGTTATGAATTGTGTAGGGCTTATAACTGCTTGAAATTTCAATGCAGTAGAGACAAAGTACAAAGAAAGTTAGGAGCTCACTTTATTTCTGGAAGGTTGAACAGGCACTTAATGAACAGATATAACAAAATGCTTTTAATGATATATTAAACCGGGGCAGTGGCGACCTGTCCACCCCCCTAATCAACGCGCCCGGCCCCTAATCTACATGCAGGGCGCCGGGCGCATGCATTTCAAGGAGGTTTTCTTTTGTTTTGAAGCTTCAAAAAAAGGGTGGGCTTGGGCGCAGAGCACTGCGCCGAGCCCACCCAGTTGTGTGACATTAGTGAATTAATATTCACTAATGTCTTCCTGCTTCTCCTCCCGGCCAATCAGGAAGCAGGTCCTGTGCAAGTGAGGGGGCAGGTTTGTTTGCCGCCTCCCCAAAATATTGAGCACTAGCCGCCACTGAGGAGTGTCCAACCTTTTAACCTTCCTGGGCCACATTGGAAGAAGAGAAATGGTCTTGGGCCACACATAAAATATACTAACTATAAGAATAGCTGATGAGCAGAAAAAGTCAGGCAGATCACAAGTTAACGATCCCTGATATATATAATGCATCTACAGTATCTGAGTAATAAGACGTCATTTTTTTGTAATATTTTTTATTATAAAAGTAAGAGGGGAACATAAAATGAGTGTGATATTTGACACTGTTTATGATAAACAAATGCATCAATATCTGGTTCGATGGATGTAGTAGCAATTCTGAATAAATTCTCAAGGAGCTCATCGGATATTTTGGTTCTAATTTTGTCGTTTGTGTGCTTCATCCTTGAAAATAGTTGCTCACAAATATAGGTGCTGCCAAAAACTGATGACATGAATGAGGCGTGATTGTGAAGAGTGGGATATTTTTCTTTGGAAAGATAAATCTCTACATTTTTAAGTAAGTTTACGATTTTGTGTTGGGATGCATTCATAGCTGTTTTGCATCACATGTGGCCTGTGGGCTACAGGTTGAACACCCCTGCATCAAACAGACCAAAGGAGTGCATATAAGAGATGTTCGTTGTAAGGGTTTACATACACTTTAATGATGTGCCCCTCCACACATCCCTTCCATGGTAAAGTGAAAGGGAGAGGAGGGGGGCCATTCCCTATTGGTCACCCCTGAAGCAAAGAAACTATGGACTATCTCAGTACCCAGGGCCAGCCCTACCATGGGACCCAGTGGGACCATGGGTCCCGGGCGGCAGGTTCTGAGAGGCGGCACATTGATGCCCAAGAAAACAGTGGCGGAACTACCGCTCCGCTTCTTATCCCACTGTGAGGGTGGCCTGGGCGGTGCCACTGCTGTTAGAGGTAATGGCCGAGCACTCGCCATACCCGCACAGCGGACCGCCACCCATCCTCTCCGAGACTCCCCCTATTGCTGCTGACATGTCGGGATGACTAGAGAAAGTCAGCTGACAGCCAACAGCGTGAAGAGGAGGAGCTTCCTGCTGTGCACGGAGACCCCATGATGAAAGAGGCGCTGCTGACACTGAGAGAAAGTGTCAGCGCCATTGATCTCATCTCCACCACCCCTGCCTGTGTCTAACCCCCCTCACCACCCCTGCCTGTGTCTAACCCCCCCACCACCCCCCTCACCACCCCTGCCTGTGTCTAACCCCCCCTCACCACCCCTGCATGTGTCTAAACCCCCCGCCACCCCTGCCTGTGTCTAACCCCCCTCACCACCCCTACCTGTGTCTAATCCCCCCACCACCCCCCTCACCACCCCTGCCTGTGTCTAACCCCCCCTCACCACCCCTGCATGTGTCTAAACCCCCCCGACACCCCTGCCTGTGTCTAAAACCCCCGCCACCGCTGCCTGTGTCTAAACCCCACCCGCCACAGCTGCCTGTGTCTAAAACCCCCCGCCACCACTGCCTGTGTCTAAACCCCCCCACCTGTGTCTAAACCCCCCGCCACCCCTGCCTGTGTCTAAACCTCTGCCACCCCTGCCTGTGTCTAAACACCCCTGCCTGTGTCTAAACCCCCCGCCACCCTTGCCTGTGTCTAAACCCCCCCGCCATCCCTGCCTGTGTCTAAACCCCCCTGCCATCCCTGCCTGTGTCTAACCCCCCACCACCTCTGCCTGTGTCTAACCCCCCCAGCCACCTCTGCCTGTGTCTAAATCCCCCTCCACTACCCCTGCCTGTGTCTAAACCCCCCCACTACCCCTGCCTGTGTCTACCCCCCCACTACTCCTGCCTGTGTCTACCCCCCCACTAACCCTGCCTGTGTCTAATCCTCCCACCACCCCTGCCTGTGTCTAACCCCCCTGCCTGTGTCTAACCCCCCGCCTGTGTCTAAATCGCCCCACCACCACTGCCTGTGTCTTAACCCCCCGCAACCCCTGCCTGTCTAAACCCCCCACCACCCCTGCCTGTGTCTAAACCCCCTGCCACCACCATTGCCTCTGACTGAATCCCCCCCACCACCACCACGACATCTGCCTTTGTCTGAACCCCACCCCCACCTCTGACTGAACCCCACCACCACTGTTGCATGTAAATCTGAATTCCTGATCAATTTAATTTTAGTTTTATTGTCATGATATAAAATAATGGATATGGGGGCCTTTTGGTGGGCATGATTTTTTTTTTTTTTGTGGAGGGGGGGGGGCAGCATTTTATTCCTGGTCCCAGGCAGCACAATGTCTTGGGCCAGCCTATACATACGCGTTTATAAAAATTTCTAATTTTTTTTTATACAAAACAAGATAAAAATAGGCTATTCAATACAACATAGCAATTTGACAACTTATATCAAAACATTGTTAAAATGCAGAACACAATACATGTGTGTCACTAATACTAGGTATACCCCGCTAGGGAGAACCAAGGTATAGTGGGTCCTCACAGATCATGTATTCCTCACCATGTTTTGCAGAACTCTACCGCTTCATCAGGGGAATAGTATCTGAAATGATTAATAAAGTATATTATATAGTCATCAAAATTAAACATATGAAAGAGTACATTACAAATACATAGGGAAACGAGCACTGTCACTTACCAAAAAAAAACCCACACGCAACTAAGGTCAAAGTGCCACCAGAGCTTCCCCCATGGGAACCTTTTTTCAGGCAAGGCACCCTTTAAAACTATGTACCTGACTTGTACATGTGGAAGGATGTGGTAACTGGGGTAAGAAACAATAAAGTCAGAAATACCAATGAGCAAGAGCTGGTACGTTGATTCAGGGGCAAACTGAAGGGGGGGGGGGGAGAGGGGAGAAAGAGGGAAAGGGGAGGGGAGGGGAGAAGGGGAAGGAGAAGAAGGGGGGATAGGCGGAGGGGAAAGGAAAGAAAAGGGGAAGGGAAGGGAGAAGGAAGGAAGGAGGAAGGGAGAAGGAAGGGAGAAGGAAGGGAGAAGAAAGGGGAGGGGGGAGAGGAAGGAAAAGGGGGAAGGAGAGGGGGAACTTAATTTACTAATTGACCAACCTTGTTAATCCAACAGATTAAACTTGCAATCCAAAAGGAGGGGAAGAAGAAAGAGGAAGAGCAAGAAAATTGTCTATTCAAAAAGGTGAAACTATGCTCCCCTGCACCAAAAAAGCCTAGCGAGATGCTTATGGCCTTCTGGAGAAGCCACGGGTCAAGAACACAGGTTATGTAAATGCAGGAAGAGGAAAAGAGCAAAACAAGTACACACAGTACATAACTAGTTATACAGTGTACTAACCCCACATCCTAGAAAAGGACAGTGGGCTACTATAATGCCCCGTACACACGGTTGGACATTGATCGGACATTCTGACAACAAAATCCTGGGATTTTTTCCGACGGATGTTGGGTCAAACTTGTCTTGCATACACACGGTCACACAAAGTTGTTGGAAAATCTGATCATTCTGAACGCGGTGACGTAAAACACGTACGTTGGGACTATAAACGGGGCTGTAGCCAATAGCTTTCATCTCTTTATTTATTCTGAGCATGCGTGGCACTTTGTGCGTCGGATTTGTGTACACGCGATCGGAAATACCGACAACGGATTTTGTTGTCGGAAAATTTTATAGCCTGCTCTCAAACTTTGTGTGTCGGAAAATCCGATGGAAAATGTGTGATGAAGCCCACATACGGTCGGAATTTCCGACAACAAGGTCCTATCACACATTTTCCGTCGGAAAATCCGACCGTGTGTATGGGGCATAATAAGTAATCATATTGTAGGAGTAACAAGTGACTTACCCAACTGGCTGATAAAAACCATATCCCCTCCATTTTGAAGCAATCTTCCACTGCACACACAATGAGGGAAAAAGCCTGGTTATATTGTCCCAAACCCGGCGCCATTAACACGCGCCGTACGTCGGCTACGTGTGACATCATCGGGTCTAATCTCCCGCATTGCGCATGTCTGAACAATCACAAATACGGATGCATGCAAAAATGCTGCCAAAGGGCAAATTAGCCCAAGCTGCAGCTGTGGAAGAGTGGGGTGGTCCTAGAGGACCTTGGTTTCCACTCCCAACACCAGGGAGACCACACATCCAGGGGAAAAAAGGTATGGTAAAGGTGTCCACCCATTAAAGTTACAATGCCCTCCTCGGGTTAACAACCAAACAAAAAAAAGAAAGTGCTATTTGTTTAGTGGGGAAAAGAGGGGTGAAGAGGAGGGAAGTCTTTTTTGAGGGTGAAGATCCAATTTGATATCTAGTGCTGTCTCTTCACATATGCCTAAACAGGAACGCCAGTGCAACTTTAGCACTTCTGTTTATGGCCAAAGCTGGAAAAAACAATGTACATTGTCAAATCATGCCTCTAAAATCAGGGAAAGGAACGTGGTGGATCTTGATGATCCAATAATCTGAGTGAGCATAGGCCAAAGTCTCAAATTGCTTTGTTCTTGGATAGAGATGTGCTAATCTATGGTGTCAAATATAGTCTAATATTCACATGCAAATGTCAGTTTCAGAGTACTACTAGGGAATATTGTCTAATGGTCGTGCGTACTGGGCACAGGACAGGCTTTGTATGTGGCAGCAATGTTGTTCCAAATACAGCCATTGCATTGTACTTGTCACTGTCTATTTTGTGTTGAACCAAGGACTCAGCTGCAGTGACCTTCTCCCTTCCTTCTCCTCCAGTTCATTCAATACACAACGGTTAGCCATACCAGAACTTTCTTATCAGATCCTTGAGAGGAAAAATCCAGACATTCTCGTGCCTATTACCCAAATCCAAATTTCTGTCTGAAAACCCTTATAAACGTGTCTGACTTCAGTGACTAGAAGGTTAACAGACATTGGGTCATAAATATCTTAGTTGTAATCCCTAGAATACGCATATCTGTCTCTCGGTGGAATCCATCATCCCAGTATATTTAATAATTTAAAAAACCATGACAGCACAGCTAAGATATAGACATATTTACCTCCCTCAGTTAATTTGTAGTGTTTTCAGCCCAAACAACATTAACCTAGGAGTTCCAGGGGTGAAACAGCCCAATTCCTCCCCTAAGTGAACTGAGCATCCAAGACCTAACATATTTATAGCTATTTCAAAGCTAATTTCATGCTGGGCAATAACATGCATGTTAGCCGACTGTATACAGTAGGTATTCAGAGATATGAGTACCTATAGAAAACTATATCTGGGACCTGGTCATAAATGTGGTGACATCCAAGAAACCCTCCTTGGACACTTAATTAGTCAGATGGCCTCTGTCAACACCACTTTGATACCAGAGAAAAGGGGAATGCCAACACATTGTGTTAGTTTTCGTGTACCATCAAGCAACTGAAGACCTGTCAAGTTATGAAAGTCAATTTACCACCTTGTTCATTGACTGAAATCTGCTTAAACAGGACATTTTCAACTCCTTTTTATATCTCTGTCACATTGTTGTCTCTTTGTTTGCTTGTAACACCCCTTTTCTGTAAATATTTTATTTTCACCATTTTGACCTTTTAATTATTATACCCTATTTTGAAAAGTGTTGAAATTCTATCTAAGGCTTTTAATGCAAACTGAAAGGGTGGTGGTGGGAGTTTAAAGGTTTAATTGCTTAATTAACTTAACCCAGTGACAATCGTTCTCAGGCTGCTGGCACCTAGATTGTGGTCCCCTGAGCTGGAAAATCTTTGTGCAGGGTGCAGCTGAGAGTGGCATTGTCACGCAAGTAACAGCGTGGTGTGAGATCTGTCAGTCCTTTCTCGCGAGTTAGTGAGGAGGGCAGGGATCTGACATCCGCATTTCTCACATATTGTATCACCAAAAACCCAAGTCATCTGTGACTCTTCGAGGAGTGCAACTGGCAGAGGTACTCATATAAGTAGATTGTCTAACTTATTGAAGAATCACTTTGTAAACGAGGCCCAGCACTTCTGTCTTGTTGGCAGAATCTTAGATTAATACACTTACTAGTCCTGCCACCATTTGCCAGAATCTTGGTGGTTCGAGGTGTTGGGATAAGGATTTCATGGATAGACTGACATCAGAAATCCAACCTTAAAATACCCTATCCAATCCACTACACCTTCTCTTCATTTGGCTGTTCAGCTGCCTGGAGAAATATCTGATATATCTGGGAGTTGGGATATGTGATACTTTCCCCTTCCTCCCAGGATAAAATGCTGCATGCCTGCCATCTCTATCACACCATATGGGGGCGCAGTGGGTTGAGAGCCACAGAACTTACACAAGGAGGTTTCTTCTCACCCCACGGGTGTAAATATAAGCATTGCACAAGGACAACATTTAGAGCCCATTCCAATTTGTATGTTCTGGTGCATTGGCAGCCCATTCATTTGAAGGCTCTCAATGCACCAGAACGGACAAAAAAATGGACATGCAACATTTTTCTATGCAGTATATACATTTTAACTGAATGCTTTGCCCTGTATGGGTGAGACAAGAATTCCAGGAAAATAGCTAAACAGATAGATGCAGGAGGGCTGATTTTAGGTCAAGTTCAGGTACCTACACTACTTACATTTAAAAAATGCATTTAATGATGTATAAAAGGCATATTCCACCTCAAAAAATAATAGATTCACCTATATTAAAAAAACGCATTTATTAATTTCAACCAAGATCACTGGATTGCAGAGGAAATACACAAACTCCTGCAGACTGCTATGGAGCTGGTGGACGGATCAGTTGTGCTCCATTGAGGTCTAGGAGTCCCGTTGCCAAGCTGGCAGATGGGAATTGTAATCCCTCCATTCATAGATCTCTGTGAATGAATAATGCCGTTGTACAGGCAGAGCCATGAACAGTCATGCCAAATGCAAAATGAAGCCTGCAGGGAGGAGAGCCTAGGGATCCAGGTACAGGGTGGAGTGGTTGTAAACCTAAGACATGAAATCTGAACAAAGCATATTCCTCTATAATATGTACTTTTCTCAATTAAGAGCACTAAGTGCCACTTTTATCTGCTGCTTTGCTCCTCTACTAGCAACATAAATCACTTCTAACAAGTTTTCCTGTCACCAAGAGAGAAAAGGTGACGGGGCGGGAACTCCAGCTGATTGACAGGCTCAGCTCTGTTCCTGTGTGCTGTGTGCAGGAGGGTGTCCCTTCCTTCCAATCAGCCGACAGAGCTCTCCTCACTGAGCTCTGCAGAGTGTAACTTCAGCTCTCCACCTCATTCTTTCTGAACTCTCAGACAAACTTTATAATTCATAAATAAACAGGTACAACATTCGTAGGAGGATTTGGTTCATCTCTGTGTATCACCTGAGGCCAGTCACTTTACTGGGTGTATGTAAGGGTTTACAACAATTTTAAACACAGGAGTAACATGAAACATGCTGTGAAGGTTAAAATTAGCTTTTAACAAATACAGAAAGTTTGAAGTTTAAGTGATAAAGTTTATCACTTAAACTTCAATGTTTCTGCTTTAAATGAAGGCTAACACCACATACCACACACTACTGCTATGGAGCTGCATTCCGTTGTGTCTTTTATATCTGCCTAAAGTTCAACTTTAATCTCTCCAGCCTAACACCTGATCTCTATGAGATAAAACAGGAACCAATCTAAATGATAACTTCAGCCCTAGCACCAATTAACCCCTAATCTGCATACTCACCCTAACCTATGTCAGGAGCTTCTCTACGTCAAAAGCGTGCAGGTCCCGTACCAAAACCACATCTCCCCAAGATCCTAGTGCTAGAACAGATGGATTTGTAGCAGGGGAGGCTCAAACACAAGACCAGCTGAGCAGAATTAACACTCTTTTGCAAAAAAGACAGCTGATATGTCTTTCAAGTGTGTATTTAGCCTCTTGTTCGGATTTGATTCAAATTATTACAAAAATAAGCAAATGGCTCTGCACTTTTTAATAGAAATTCACTATTCTGAGACCCCCTAACAGCGATATCTCCTGTTCTTCAAAGAGGAACGCCGTCAAGAAGGTCTGAATTTTTTGATCAGAGGAGAAAAAGGCAGAAACCAGAATAAATTTATACAATTTTGTAGTCAACGAGGGAGCTCCTGTTCCGGCTTTGAATTGCATGTGTATATTTAAAAATGACAGTCTTCATAACTCAGCGAGACAGGCCCGATTTTACGGTGGACTCCTGGGGGAGACCGCGGCAAATGCCGGGTCGGATTTACGGGCGGGAGTCTCCGAGAGATGCTTTATTTTGATCTCCTCTAGAATCGTACAGCCTAGTCAGCGGCTAGCAGAGCGTCCCCTGTGGACGGCGAGATGAAGGATTCTATAGTACGTCTCATTAACTTGCTACATGAAATGCCAGCTTTATTATATGCTTTAGCACCGACCTGGCCTGGAAGTTTAGGAAGTTGCATTGATGCACTAATAAAAAAAGAGCATTTGCTCATAAAAACCTCCTCTTTCGCTTCGACTATGGCCATTTTAACTGTTACAAGTCCCCAGCACCGGTGTCGTAACTAAATGTCACAGGGGCCTGCTGAAGAATGTGAACGAGGGACTTTTGTATCATGTACAAAAAAAAACCTTGTTGGATCTTTTAATTTCAGCCATTAGTGGCACAATTCAGCTCTGCTCCAACACTTTGATGGCCTTTTATGAGCCCTGTAGGAGGTAATTTAGAATTAATTTAGAAGAAAGAAGAAAGATATGAAAGTGATCCTGTGGCCTTGCTAAGGACAGTATTTACATTTTCCTAACAAGCAGTAAATAAACCATAAAACATCTCAATGTCTGCTTAAAAGGGCCCATATATATTTTTATTGTGCAGTACTTCATGTGTTATGTACCCCCTAAGGAGCCGCAAGTAGAATGGGATTCCCCACCCTGCACAGCCAGGCACACTGAATTTCCACAGTCACTCCAGAATCAGAGAACAGTCCGTGACTTTGTTTTTTTTTTTATTGAGGGTAATAACGTGGATAGGGATGGAAGTTTATGTTTATGGATGCCCACTTGACTTCAAACAAACTTTAGGGCCAATTTCCCATATATACAGTCTTTATACAAGCTAATGCTTCCTCTAGGACTCACTTGCTTGAAGAACTACAGCTGCGTCACCTTGTTGCAATTTGGTAGCATAGGCTCATTACAGGCAGGCACTTGCAGCCCCTATACTTAAAGATAGGGTGACACAGAGCACCTGGCTGCAGCTGCCCCTTTCCCTAGCCCTCCTGGCTAACTTCTCCACAGTCCTCCCAGACTGAAACTCTCTCCGTAGTCCTCTCAGATGGAACACTCACCAGCTCACCTGGCTGACTTCTCAGGAGATCTCCCGGACCTGCTGACTTGCTCCTGCTGTCCTCTTACTTGCTCCGGCGCCTCCAGGAAGGGTTTCCTCTGTGTGTTGTGGGGGATCCTTCCAGCACCCAAGCCCCAGACCCGAGGTCACCCCCCCCCCCCAGACTCCTTAGCATTCCATCTCCATCTTCCACCCAACTGCCCCTGCTGGCATGACTCATGCCTATTTATGAAGTGAGTCCACCCCTGCCAGCCCATTTGCTGGCCATTGTCTGAGGCCCTCATAAATATGCATGACATCCCCTCCTAGCTTCCACCCACTACATCTTGAATCTTCTTCAGGGTTCCGGAAACAGGGGGAGGCACCAGAAGAGCTGTCAGATGTGTCATCCAGACTCCCTGAGTCACTCAAACCTGACCCAGATTCAGTCTGGCCCAATAACAGCTAAACTATATACACTAGCACACTAGCTAGAGGGTGCCATGCATTCATTACTGCAATGCACATTATATGCATTTATGTACACATGTTAACATGCAGCAGCGCAACAACATGCAGTGATGGAAATTGAAAATACGCTCAGGTGGCCAGTGCCCCTTTAATGTCTGTAATCTCAGCTGTCATTGGACAGCTCAGATCACAGACACATAATACAAAGCCAATCAGAGATGTTCTATGCTTTGTGATTGCTGTGAACCAATTACAACCATCACAACCATCACAAATATAAACAATAATAGTGTTTACAAACATTTAGACCATTCACAACAGAGGAATCTCCCCTTATTCCATGATGATGCTCAATGGTCTTAACCACTTGAACTCCGGAAGATTTTACCCCCTTCGTGACCAGGTCATATTTCGCTATTTAGCACTGCGCTAATTTAACTGGTAGTTGCAATGCTGTAGCCAAACAAAATGTATATAATTTTTTTTACACAAATAGAGGTTTCTTTTGGTGGTATTTGATCACCACTGGGTTATTTATTTTTTATCATATGAATGAAAAAAGACAAAATATTTTGAAAAAAAAACTAGATTTTTTACTTTCTGCTTCAAAATATATCCAATAAAAAAAAAATCCCAATAAGTGTATATTGATTGGTTTGTGTGAAATTTCAGCGCCTACAAACTATAGTATGTATACTGGAATTATAATTTTTTTTTAAACCACCAATGGCAGTGATCAGCGACTTATAATGGCACTGCAATAGTGTGCGGACAAACTGACACTAACTGATGCTGGGGGGACTGAAAAAAAGCCACTGACATCACCAGTGACACTAATACAGTGATCAGTGCTAATACAATACACTGTCACTGTACTAATGACACGGCCTGGGAAGGGGTTAATGTTTAGGCTGATCAAGGGGTTAAATGTGTGCCTAACAATGTGTAATGTGTGCTGCTTTTTAGATTGTTCCTTTTATACAGAGCATGCACACAGCCAATCAGCAGGTTCCGGACATCTCGGGATCGCATTGCAGGATCCTGGGGCGGCGTTACTTACCTTGTCCCCGGGATCCTGCGATGTCCCCCGCAGTGTCCGTGAGCTCCGTCCTCTGCCCGAAGCCTCTCTGTGCCAGGCTCCGTTCCCTGCGAGCGGCGCGACGCACGGGGGCGGAGCCTGGCGGCAAATTCAAAAAACTGTAAAAAGCATAACACATACAGTGCTGTAATCTTACAGATTACAGTACTGTATGAAATTATTTCACATCCCTTTTGTCCCCAGTGCTTTGTCCTATGCCCTGCATGCAGTTCTATATTATATATACTGTTCTTTCTGGCTGGAAACTGGAGATTGTCCATAGCAACCAAAAAGTGTCCCTTTACGTCAAAAATGGTTTTAGACCAGCTAGAAAACAGCGATAGTAAATTAGAACACTTGCAGAATTGAGCGATAGTGAATCGTGGGGAAATTTATTTTATTATTATTTTATTTTTATTTTTTTAATTATTTATTTTTATTTATTATATTATAATTTATGTTTTTGTGTTTCAAACTTTATCATACCCGGGATATCTACTAGACTCTTGTTTGGACAGATTTAAGTGTGTTATTGTTAAGAATTACAGACCTACAATATAAAACGCCAAATTTCCATGCAAAATAATTGTACCGCTTTCAGCACCTAAAATCCGAAATAATCATACCGCCAGGGAGGTTAATGACTCACTGACCATCAAAGGTGGTTGTTGAAGGAGATGGTTGTGGAGGTTGGTTAAAGTGCTACTGACCACCAATGATTGTGGTATTTTTCTTTGTATGGTGGGTGGGGGGGTTAAAGAGGCAATAACCATCATTGACTGTTGGACAATTTTTTAACCACTTCAGCCCCAGAAGAATTTACCCCCTTCCTGACCAGATCACTTTTTGCGATTCGGCACTACTTCGCTTTAACTGACAATTGCGCGGTCGTGTGACGTTGTTATAAAATAAATAAGTAATCAGCGCAACTTAATATTATAAATATAGATGATTTAGCACTGTGCAATAATCTGTGGAAAAACTGCTAAAAAATGCAACTGTGCAAAAAAACGCTAAAGATGCTGTGCAAAATTGCTAGGTGCAAATATGAGCTTGTGCTCAAATAAAACAATGCCAATGAACACTCATACTATAAATATATGTAGATGATTTAGCACTGTGCGATAATCTGTGCAAAAATTGCTAAAAAATGCGACTGTGCAAAAAAAACGAAAAAAAAAAAAACGCTAAAGATGCTGTACAAAATTGCTAAGTGCAAATATGAGCTTGTGTTCAAATAAATCAATGCCAATGAACGCTCATTCTATAAATAAATGTAGATGATTTAGCACTGTGCGATAATCTGTGCAAAAATTGCTAAAAAATGCGACTGTGCAAAAAAAACGAAAAAAAAAAAACGCTAAAGATGCTGTACAAAATTGCTAAGTGCAAATATGAGCTTGTGTTCAAATAAATCAATGCCAATGAACGCTCATACTATAAATAAATGTAGATGATTTAGCACTGTGCGATAATCTGTGCAAAAATTGCTAAAAAATGCGACTGTGCAAAAAAACGCTAAAGATGCTGTGCAAAATTGCTAGGTGCAAATATGAGCTTGTGTTCAAATATCAATGAACGCTCATGGCGCTGTGCAAAATACAAATATGAATCTGCGCACATAAGATGATTTCAGTGCAAAAAAAAAAAATCTAAATATCAATAATAAAATTCCTATGTATATGCAATATATCAATAAGACACGTGTAATTTATATAGATGAATGTAGCAATAATCTGTATAATCTCTCTTTATCACACTGTTGACACAACAAATAGTGCGACGTTGTACCCAAACAAAATTGACGTCCTTTTTTTCCCACAAATAGAGCTTTCTTTTGGTGGTATTTGATTGCCTCTGCGGCTTTTATTTTTTGCGCTATAAACAAAAAAAAGAGCGACAATTTTGAAAAAAACTCATTATTTTTTACTTTTTGCTATAATAAATATCACCCAAAAATATATAAAAAAACATTTTTTTTCTTAGCTTAGGCCGATATGTATTCTTCTACATATTTGCGTTAAAAAAAAAATCGCAATAAGCGTATATTGATTGGTTTGCGCAAAAGTTATAGCGTCTACAAAATAGGGAATAGATTTATAGCAGAGGCGCTTTGCCGGCGGTATAGCCGCGCTGTCCCATTGATTTCAATGGGCAGGAGCAGTGAAGGAGCGGTGTATACACCGCTCCGAAGATGCTGCAAGCAGGACTTTTTTTTCTGTCCTGCTAGCGCACAGCTCCAGTGTGAAAGCCCTCGGGGCTTTCACACTGGAGACACAGCAGCGGCTGTTTCGGGTCGGTATGCAGGCGCTATTTTTAGCGCAATAGCGCCTGCAAACCGCCCCAGTGTGAAAGGGGCCTAACTGAATGGGGAGAGACTAACTACAGGAAGTGACAGATCGTGGTTCTTAGCTAATAGGAACACACGATCTGTCACTTCTGTCAGAACAGAACAGGGAAGTGTGTGTTTACACATACCCATTCCTGTTCTGTCTCTCCTCTTCACGATCGCTCATGGCCGGCACCATCGCGACCGTCTGCTACAAGCACCGGCACCCCCGCTGTGCAGCGGGTGTGCACACGCGCCGGCTATCTGGACCCCGCGAGCCCACGCACTGTTACGTGGTTTCACGCAGGGGAGCCAACCTGCCGCAGTAAAATTGCGGAGGCTGGTCCGGAAGCGGTTAAGTTACAGAAATGAAAGGCAAACATAAGCCATCCCACATTTATGGTCTTTTTTCCTTTATATAGTGAGATTTAAAAAAAAAAAAAACACTGGTTAATAAATACCAACAAGTAAAGCTCTATGTCCCAAAAATATATATGTAACATTCTATTGGATACAGTGTTGCATGGCCAAGTCATTGTTAGTCGAACTATTATAGCACTGAAAACTGAAAAAAGGCCTGGTAAAAAAAGGTTATGTACAGACTGATACTCAAGTGGTTAAAGTGTTTGTATACCCTTTTTTTTCTATTTTACCTACAGGTAAGCCTATAATAAGCCTTACCTGTAGGTAAAATGAATATATCCTAAACCTGTACGGTTTAGGAGATATTCACTTTGCGTGCAGCCGCTGACGTCAAGGGCGCATGCGCTGTGACGGTTCGGCTGAAGGTCTGGTGGGCGCTGCCGGACCTTGCCGGAAAGAAGTCTCCCAAGCGCATGCGCGGGAGTGACGACATTGCAGCTCCGACCACTCACAGCGCCGGAGCAGTGAACCAGGAAGACACGCCGAAGGACAAATGTCAGCTCCCTCGGCGGTGACCGGGATCAGCTGCCGACGCCTCGTTCTAAGGTAAGTATTTCATAATGAGCTAGTATGCGGTGCATACTAGCTCATTATGCCTTTGCCTTACAGTTTGTTTGTTTTTTTGCTTTGTATACAACCGCTTTAAGGACTCCTTGATTGTCAAATTGTATCTACAAAATCATTGATAGAGTAAATTCTAAAGTCTTTCATTTGCTATATCCCAGCTGTGAGAATTGTTTTCTTAAAATACAAATTCGAATACAACGACCATAGAAAAGCACAGGAAATTTTCCACACCTGACCTCTCCAGCAAAACACAGAGGTACACTATCATATTTTATAGTGTGTTTTTTTTCCGGTAATAGGAAGCTACTGAGGCATCTTGCAATCACGGTGGGGGATGTTTCCGAAAATGTAAAAGTGCCTTCGGGGAGAGATCTGCAACTAGAGCGATACACAAACATCATCATTCTCCATGTCTGGCTCTCTTATTTACAACTTTCCTGTGTTTCTCCGTTTGATCTGTTGTGGGAGAATGAAAAAAAAAAAATACCAGATTATTAGCAGCATGCGTTCTGGAATGACAAAGCTAGGCTGCTCAATTCAGCCGGTGTTTTTTTTTTTTTTATTTCAACGAAATTGCTGCAATCATCCTCAAATGTACTGAACATCCTCTTTTTCAGAGCTGAGTGTTTAATAGCTGGAATCATCCACCGGAACCGCCTGGAGTCTTGCTGGAAAAGATCGTTGATAGTCCTGGCGCGACTTCTGGAAGGGTTAATTGAGGCTACTCATAATGTGAAAATAATAAAAAATCAAATATTTGCCCTATCTGCTCCAATCTTTTAGGTTCTAATTTACCAATACTATTATTTTCCAAGACCTCTTTTAATCTTTTCTATTTGTAAAGTGTAAAATAAATGGAGCACACAGGCACTTAGATGTGTTGGCTGCATTCCTTTTCTTTTTTTCCAGTTTCTTTCCCTTATTTTTATCTGGTAATACTGCCAGCAACACGCTTGCTGTCCTAGGATGACAACGCTCATTTACTGTACTCTATATATGGAGAAACAGCATCGTCACTCTAGGCTACTTGCTTTGGGTTTGTACTACAGAAACACCTTCTTTACCCCTCCTGTTTTTGCAAACCTTTCCCTTTGTTAGCCACAGGTGGGAACTGGGCAGGGCTGACATTGCCGCTTGGGGTTTCAGTACAGCAGAGGTAGATAGTTAGGAGTTTTCTGGATTTGTGGCAGGATTAAGGCCCCTTCCGGACTCCTTTCTGCTGGAGTCTTCCTGCTGAGCGGGGAATCTGTCCACTGATCCCGGCTGGGCAGGTGGATGGCTGATCTGTATCCGCTCCGCTTATACAGAGCAGACACAGGCTGCTCTTCTCTATGCTTTCTCTATGTGAATATTTGACCATTCTTCCAGAAGCGCATTTGTGAGGTCAGGCACTAATGTTGGACGAGAAGGCCTGGCTCACAGTCTCCACTCTAATATATCCCAAAGGTGTTCTATCAGGTTGAGGTCAGGACTCTGTGCAGGCCAGTCAAGTTCCTCCACTCCAAACTCGCTCATGCATGTCTTTATGGACCTTGCTTTGTGCACGGGTTCACAGTCATGTTGGAACAGGAAGGGGCCATCCCCAAACTATTCCACAAAGTCGGGAGCATGAAATTGTTCAAAATGTCTTGGTATGCTGACGACTTAAGAGTTCTCTTGACTGGAACTAAGGGATGAAGCCCAGTCCCGAAAAAAAGATTTGGACCAGTGCACATAGCAAGGTCCATAAAGACATGGATGAGCGAGTTTGGGATAGAGGAACTTGACTGGCCTGCACAGAGCCCTAACCTCAACCCGACAGAACACCTTTGGGATGAATTAGAGTGGAAACTACGAGCCAGGCCTTCTTGTCCAACATCAGTGCCTAACCTCACAAATGCGCTTCTGGAAGAATGGTCAAACTTTCCCAAAGACACACTCCTAAACCTTGTGGGCCAACTCAATATTGAACCCTACGGACTAAGACTGGGATGCCATTAAAGTTAACGTGCCTGTAAAGGAAGGCGTCCCAATACTTTAGACAATATAGTGTATAATTCAGTGGTGGTCACTCCATTAGGGGCGCAAGGGCATCGACTCCCTAATCCATGCGCCCGGCCCCTAATCTACATGCACTGACGCATTGATTTCAGTGGGTTTTTTTTTTTTAAGCACATGATTAGGGTCTGAAGCTCTAATTGGCTTCAAAAATGGTGGGCTCCCCCAGTTGTGTGACCTTAGGAATTAATATCCACTATTGTCTATTGCTTCTCCTTCCAGCCAATCAGGAAGCAGGCCTTAAGACCCGAATAGCCAGACAGGGTCGGGGCGTGTCATCAACAGACACGCTGATTGAGCGTGCCGTTATCCCTGGGCTCCAGGAAGATAGGTAGCGGTAGCGTGGCGGGCTCCTGACTGACAGAGGCATGTCCACACACTGCCGCACAGCTGCGCATCCACTCAGCAGTGGAAAGAGCCAGGTGAACGGGCTCAGAGCCTACCTCATTGCGCAGAGCGTGGACACTGGGTGTACAGCAAAGAGGACGCAGTCCAGGAGGAAACAGTGTTGCCAACCTACCAGATTGAAATTTATTGACATGACAACCAAAATTTCCTGGCACAGCCAAGTTTTTACTGGCATTTCCAAAAATTACAAAATTACAGTTTTAGGTGCAAATTTTAGTATTTAGGCTACAAACAAGTACAATATACAATTAGCAATGTGATTTAAAGTAGATATTAGGGCAAAAAACATATTTCTTATTTTATTTTCGTTATAGTAAGTAAGTAGCTCAGGGACAGGACTCAGGAGGGCAAGAAATTAGAATAGGCAGGCACACACACACATGAAGTTGACTCTCACAGTGACAATGACAGAAGTGTGCAGCAGCACAGATGATGCTGACTTCTCACTGGCACGACATGTCCCCCTCCTGAGTCACAGTGACAGGCTCTCTCTAAGCCAGGTGGTCCCTTCAGTCTAAACAGCACTGACAGTCCCACTCCTTACCTGCCCATCTCCTTTCCTGCAGACCCACACACGAGGATTTGGCTGCTCTGCTTGGCTCCCTTGCACCATGACATCCTCAGGCATCGCCTCCACCAGAGCTGCCCGAACACACTGTAACAGGCACTTGGAAGGTCATGGCCGGCTCTGGACCGGGCCGAACATCACAGCCATATTTTTCACTGGCAACTTTTCCTTTTGCTGGCATTTACTGGCAGGAGAAAATTACCTGTTTTTTACTGGCTGCCAGTAAAAATACTGACAGTTGGCAACACTGCCAAGTGCCTCATGTCCATCAAACAGAGTACGAGAACTGTTGCTGACTACGCCATTGAATTCTGTACTTTGGCAGCAGAGGTTGCTTAGAACATTGAGGCCCTCATGGCTGCTTTTTCTCATGGTCTCTCGGATTTCCATCAAGAATGAGATAGCAGCCCGAGATATACCCACTGAGCTGGAGAAGTTGAGCACGTTTGCCATCCTCATTGACTCCAGACTCAGAGAAAGACTCTCTTTTAAGGAGCGCTTGAGGAAGTCTCCTGTACGTTTGCCTCCGAGTTTTGCAGTCCCACCCGTGCCTCCCTCACCTCCCATGCCTCCTGGTACCGAGTCGGTCAGTGAAGACGAACCCATGCACTTAGGCTTCACGCGTCTCTCTGCGGATGAGAGAACCTTTAGGAGGAGGGAGAGATTGTGCCTTCATTGTGACCAGGCAGGTCACTTTTTGAAGTCTTCTCCTACCTGTCCAGGGAATGGCCGAACCTTGAGGTCCTGTCAGGGACAGACCTTAGGTGGCGTCGTTTCGTCTCCTGTTATCCAAAAGGATAAGCCCCTGGTTTTGGTCACCCTTTCTTGGGCTGAGTCGTCCGTCGAGATACAGGCTCTAATCGACTCTGGGGCTGCAGGCCTGTTCATTGATGCTGCCTTTGTATCAAAGCACTCAGTTCCGCTGCAGCTGCTTGACACTCCACTTGCCATTGAGGCTCTTAACGGGAGACCCGTACAGCCTGCCCATGTGACTCATGAGACATTTCTGTTGTCCATGGCCGTAGGGGCTCTTCACCATGAGATAATCCATTTCCAAGTTATTTCCTCACCTAAGTTTCCGTTGGTTATTGGTTATCCTTGGTTACTAATGCACAACCCCTCTTTTGATTTGCTCTGTGCTGAGGTTTTCTCCTGGTCGCCACAATGCAGTAAGACATGCTTCCAGAAGGTAGCCAAGGTCCTGTGCACCTCTTCACTCTCCTCCCTGCCGGAGGAGTACCGCGATTTTAGCGATGTCTTTGACAAAGGTCAAGCTGGTAGTTTGCTTCCACACCGGTCGTATGATTGCGCAAATGACCTTTAACCTGGTGCCATATCCCCTCATGGCCAGGTTTACCCTTTGTCGGTCTTAGAGAATAAGGCCATGGAGGAGTATGTTGCAGACACACTTTCTCGAGGTTTCATCGTCAAATCCTCATCCCCTGGTCAACTGAGACCCTGTATTGATTATAGGGGTCTCAATCGTTTTACGATTAAGAATGCCTATCCGATTCCATTGATTACAGAGTTATTTGACCGCCTCAAGGGAGCAACGATTTTCACGAAGCTTGATTTGAGAGGGGCATACAATCTCGTGAGGATTAAGGAGGGCGATGAGTGGAAAACTGCGTTTAATACCAGAACAGGCCATTATGAGTACCCCGTAATGCCTTTTGGCCTTTGTAATGCCTCGGCAGTTTTCCAGGAATTCATTAACGGTGTCCTCCGAGATTTGTTGCAGTTATGTGTGGTGGTTTATCCCGATGATATCCTCATATTTTCCAAGTCCCTGGAGAGCCACCACACAGATGTCTGTCGTGTGCTTCAGAAACTAACAGAGAACAATCTCTATTGTAAATTGGAGAAGTGCGAGTTCCATCGTGAACAGGTTAAATTCCTGGGTTATGTCATTTCCACTGCTGGTTTTTCGATGGACCCACAGAAACTTTCTGCAGTCCTACAGTGGCCCCCGTGGGTTTACGTCCTCTGCAGCGTTTCCTGGGCTTTGCCAACTATTATCGCAAGTTTATTCGTAACTTCTCATCTCTGGTCAAGCCCCTGACTGATATGACCAGAGAGGGCGGTAACCCACAGAGTTGGTCTTCGGAGTCCGTTAAGGCCTTTGAGAGTCTCAAGGCTGACTTTGTTTCTGTTCCTGTGTTGACACATTCTGATCCTACGTTATCTTTTATCCTTGAGGTTGCTTCTGAGACTGGAGTTGGTGCCCATCTGTCTCAACATCCTACCTCTGAGAGCGCTTTGAATCCTTGTGGCTACTTTTCCAAGAAATTGTCACCTACGGAGTACAATTACAAGATTGGTGACAGAGAGCTGTTGGCGATCATTTTAGCCCTGAAAGAATGGAGACATCTCCTCGAAGCTACCACTGTGCCGGTTCTCATTCTTACTGACCATAGGAATCTCACATTCTTGTCTAAGGCTAAACGCCTCTCTCCCAGAAGGGCGTGATGGGCTCTTTTCTTGTCTAGATTCAATTACATTGTCTCATTTTTACCCGGTGCTAAGAATGTAAGGGCTGACGCCTTGTCATGACAATTTTCCTCCACTTCCAAGTTGGAGTCGGTTCCGGTTCCTGTGATTCCTCCTGATCGTATTCTAGCTACGGTTCACACCAGTCTCACTTCTCCTTTGGGTGACAAAATTCTTGCTGCTCAGGTCCATGCTCCTCCTGAGAAACCTTGTGACCGCTGCTTTGTCCCAGAGAGTCTCCATACTGCCATGCTCCAGACTTACCATTCTTCCAAGGCTGCTGGCCACCCTGGGAAGAATCAACTCTTTTGGGCCATTTCCCAACAATTCTGGTGGCCTAGTCTATGTGCTGATGTAACCGCCTTCGTAGCTGCCTGTTCCATGTGTGCTCAGAGTAAGACTCCACAACATCTTCCAGAGGGCCTCCTACAACCCATATCCAATGGAGACAGGCCCTGGACCCACCTGTCTATGGATTTCATTGTTGAGTTACCCAACTCCCAGGGCAACACAGTTATCCTTATGGTGGTTGACCGGTTCTCAAAAATGTCTCATTTTATTCCAATTAAGAAGTTGCCCACTTCTAAGGATCTGGCTTTCATTTTTGCTCGGGAGATCTTTCACTTACATGGGCTACCCAAGGTGATTGTCTCAGGCGGGGTAGTCAGTTTGTGTCCCAGTTCTGGCGAGCCTTTTGTGCACAGTTGGGAATTCAGCTTTCTTTTTCCTCTGCGTATCACCCGCAGTCTAATGGGGCCGCAGAACGAGCAAGCCAGTCCTTGGAGCAATTCCTACGTTGCTATATTTCTGACCATCATAACAACTGGCCAGACCTATTACCGTGGGCAGAGTTTGCACACAATAGTGCCTTGAATTCTGCTTCCCAATTGACCCCGTTTATGCCGAACTATGGTTTCCAACCTTCCATGTTGCCTGACTCATTTGTTCCGCAGAGTAGTCCTGCGTTAGAGGAGCATCTCTGTGGTCTTCGTTCCACTTGGGCACAAGTCCAAGAGGCTTTGCGACATGCTAATGATAGGTACAGACTCCATGCTGACCGCAGACGCCTGCCTGCGCCTTCCTACCAGGTTTTCCTACCTCCAACTTCGTGTTCCCTCACTGAAGTTCGCACCTCGGTTTATTGGGCCTTTCCGTATTCTTCTAAGGATTAACCCAGTGGCTTATGCATTAGATCTTCCTTCTAACATGCGTTTTTCATGTCTCCTTATTAAAACCTTTGGTCTGCAACCACTTTACCACCTCGGTGCCGCGTCCCCACCCTGTGCAGGTTGAGAACCATTAGGAGTATGAAGTACAGTCCATTGTTGACTCCTGTAGGTTCTGTGGGAGCATACAGTACCTGGTGCATTGGAAGGGGTACGGTCCGGAGGAAGGATCTTGGGTCTCATTCTCGGATGTACATGTCCCTGTCCTCCTCCGTGATTTCCATAGACGTTTCCCCTCAAGCCTTATGGTTCTCCGAGGGGGAGGGGTCATTGAGGAGGGGATACTGTCAGGGGTGGGCTCAGCCCTTCCTTCTCTGAGCTGGCCACTCAGCTGTTGGCTAATTGCCAGCTCCTATCTCTCCACAGGTACTCAGCTGTTGATGATATGCTGCTCGTCAGTCCTGTCTACTTAAGCCGTCCAGCCCAGAGGATCTCTGCCTTCGCCTTAGTCAACATCACAGAGACGCTCTCCTGCATTCCTGTTAAAAGACTTGCTTGGCTGACATTCCTTCTGGCTCCAGATCCTGTTTGCTGTTGTACTACACTCATCTCTGGCTCCCTGACATTTGGCTTGTCTGACTATCCGTTCCTGTTCCTGAACTCTAGCTATGTTTTGACTACGTTTCTTCTATTTAATTTTATTATTAAACAAGTGTGATTTAATGGTACTTCTGTCTCGGTCTGATTTCATGGTTTCTGACACTTATAACTGCTGTTGAAACATCATGTAAACAGGCGGTGGAGGGGGTTAAGGGAGGATATAAGAGCATTGGGTCACAGAGTGAAAGAAATGGATGCGGGTCAGGAGGATATTAGACAGGTAGTGGCTGAATTAAAAGGTATGGCAAAAAAATCATGAAGAAGTGTTGAATTCCCTGTTGGATCAGTTGGATAACCATGAAAATAGAGACCGTAGGCAGAATATACGTATAAGGGGCTTGCCTGAAATAAAACAACAGACTAAACTGCTTCCAAAAGTGATCAGCCTATTCCACTCAATTCTGGGGACATCTGCACCAGATAAGATCAAGATAGACAGAGTGCACCATGCTCTTCTCCCAACCCCCCAAAATGCAGAGAGACCAAGAGATGTCATTTGTAAAATGCAAAGATATCCATTGAAAGAACCCATTATTAAAGCAGTCCGCAATAAACCCACGGTCGACTGAGGGTGTACAAATAGCTCTGTTCCCAGATTTATCACATAGAACACTTATGTAACAAAGAATGGTTAAACCTCTGTTGGAAGCCCTACGGGCAGTTGATGTCAAATATCGTTGGGGGTACCACTTTAGGGTTATAGCAACACGGAATGGCAAAATAGCAACACTTCAAACTTAGGATGACCTGCAGCATTTAAAACAATCAAACAAATGTACATGTTGGTGCCTGTGCAGTTTTTACAAATGTCTGCACTTACATCATAATGTCAGCAACACTTTGTGTAGTTTTAAGACTGCCCACCACTACAGAAGAGGTAAAGAGGATCATGCAGATCAGGTAAACAGCCAGAAGCCTTCTGGAACAAAGTATGTATTCACATTTTTTTTTTTTTTTTACATAATGTCACCAGTGCAGTATAGCATCTTTATATGGCTGGTGTGGCGGTGATCAGGGATACTGACTGGTGACAGTATGTTAAAAAAAAAAAAAAGATTAAATCATATTTTATTCAATTTGTTATGTTTCAATAATTTTTATTTAAGTTTTTCACAAAACAGAATAAAGAATTTGGCATTGACTCTGAACAGTACATAGCTTCCATATTCTGAAGAACATACAGTATAAGAATGAAAAATCAAACTTTATAATTGCATAAGTACACTAGGAGGGACATGTTACCACACTCCGCATGGCGATAGATAATGCTGCCTAAGACAACTTGCTTCTTATGCGTTAGAGACGATAAATTGTAATCTTTAGTAATAACGTTTCATTAACTGCAATCTTCAAAGCAAGCTTATTCAAATTTTTAAAAACTTTTTAAACATTTTTTTTATTTACGTACTTTCACCAGAGTAGTTCAGTGTCACCTTAGTGATGCTGTACTACTTGGAAGGGTGATTAGGTATTTATTTTTTTTTAGACTTTGATTGCTGTTACAGTGAAGATCACTGTAACAACAATGTTTTGAACTGTCATGAATGGGTTACAGTCATAACAGCTGTGATTTCTATTTTGTGCTGTAATTGGCCCACAGCTATCACATGGTACAGCTGAAACCCATTTATAACAGTTGTGTTTACATTGTGATTATGTGATCGCAAAGCAATCATGTAATAACCCGGCCGCTGCAACCTGGTAGACACAGCTATCCTGGGAGTGACACGCTGTTGTACAAGTATGTGATCCAGCCTGCCCATGCCACCTGCCCACAGTAACTGGTTAAACACATTTTTTCCTTGTTGACATTTTCCTCCTCTTACATACAATGTATCTTTTTTTTTAGGCTCATTTCACAACAGAACGCAGTGCAGTCTGTGGCTATCACAGTGATCAGGTGATTGGGAACTGTGCAGCATGCTCCCAGCACAAACAAATATACAATATATGCATCCCCACAGAAGAAGACTTGTTTCTGTGAGGTTGCATATACATTATGTGTACACACATTGGGAAGGGGTTAAGAACCACCATCCAGTCTCCTTCACCTACTAGAAAACGCAGTGGTATCAAAAATTTGTCAAAAAAAAAAGCACAGATCTAATTGCAGCTGCACTTTGTGAACCAAGCCTTAATTGACATTGAGCAAGGATTGTGTTGGGTGTGGAGAAGTCACCACATTTGCTTTGTCTGTACTGGCACCATCAGACAACAACTGCACTCAAATACATCCTTCCTAGTAAAGTGAGAAATGTAGTAATGGACCCGCGAAGTGGAAATGAGTAAGAATAAATATAAATATAAACTTCAAATGGATTGGAACTGCTGCCCCCAGAATGCAGTCACCATATAGAGTGAAAACAGCTAGATTAAATAATTTTAGGTATGGGTGTGGCGCTGTTCCTCTTAATACCTTGTGATGTCCTATTGTGTCCTGTGTTCACCTCTCTTTAAATAAAAAATAATATTCGTGATAAAGAAAAAAATGTGAAATAGGAATGAAAGCAAAATCACATTCAATATATAGCTGGTTTGGTCATATATACCATAGTGCTTGTATCTGGTTTTCCCATGTGTATGGTAATCGCTAATGCGAAAAAAACAGGAAGGGGGCGGGGGTAAGGAAAGTGGGGAAAGGAGAGAAGGGTATAGGGAAGGGAGTGTGGATGAAAAGATGGTTGCTTAAAAGTACAACTTTAGGTGCAAAATCATTCAATTAAAGTGCACACGTGCAATAAGCATTAACATAAAAGTCCTTTTGTAATACAATATTTTTCAGTGCAGTATTCGTGCTTTTGATTCCCTTGATGATAATATTGCAAAGAACTGTTATTTAAATCCAGTGCTCTTAATGTGCGGACACTCACCAACTTTCTTCACCCCTGCTGGGGTATCAGACAGTCACAGTCTATGCCACTGTGCGGCAGTTCCTGGCAGCCTCAGGATCATGGTGTGTCACATAAAAAGAGAAGGGGTGCCCATAGTGTAAGACCGTTTTAAAAAGAGTTTATTTAAAACAAGCAGAGCGGTACTCACAATTTAAAAATGCATAGTATGCAAAAGAAACAAAGTTTTCCGGTTAACCATCAGCTGTTCTATGTTGTTTGGGAAGCACAGATTAGGCCATGCCCTACGTGTTTCGTCATTGGACGTCTACGGGAGCGCTTCCCAAACAACATAGCTGATGGTTAACCAGAAAACCTTGTTTCTTTTGCATACTGTGCATTTTTAAATTGTGAGTACCGCTCTGCTTGTTTTAAATAAACTCCTTTTAAAACAGTCTTACACTATGGGCACCCCTTCTCTTTTTATGTGACACACCGCGATCCTTAGGCTGCCAGGAACTGACGCACAGTGGCATAGACTGTGACTGCCTGATACCACAGCAGGGGTGAAGAAAGTTGGTGAGTGTCCACACATTAAGAGCACTGGATTTAAATAACAGTTCTTTGCAATATTATCATCAAGGGAATCAAAAGCACGAATACTGCACTGAAAAATATTGTATTACAAAAGGACTTTTATGTTAATGCTTATTGCACGTGTGCACTTTAATTGAATGATTTTGCACCTAAAGTTGTACTTTTAAGCAACCATCTTTTCATCCACACTCCCTTCCCTATACCCTTCTCTCCTTTCCCCACTTTCCCTAACCCTCCCCCCCCCTCCTCCCTGTTTTTTTCGCATTAGCGATTACCATACACATGGGAAAACCAGATACAAGCACTATGGTATATATGACCAAACCAGCTATATATTGAATGTGATTTTGCTTTCATTCCTATTTCACATTTTTTTCTTTATCACGAATATTAGTTTTTTATTTAAAGAGAGGTGAACACAGGACACAATAGGACATCACAAGGTATTAAGAGGAACAGCGCCACACCCATACCTAAAATTATTTAATCTAGCTGTTTCCTTGTAAAGTGTCAGGTTTACTGCAGGAGCATTCAATTTGCAATCAGGCCCACTGGACATCTACAGTACCAGGTCCTAAGATCCTCTCTAGGTTGTCTTGCAGATGATCCAGTTCTGCTGGAGATATTAGTTATCTTGACAGAAGACCAGAAGGTGGGAGTTCTCTATCTTCTGAGCCTCCTGAAGCACAAGGGTGCCAAAACAGCTGGTCTGGCTATTATAAGGACACATCTAAGACACAAGCGGAATAAATATCAAGAGTTGTGCAGTCACCTTCGACGCCTCAGACAAGAAAAGAAACTAGTTAACGTTTTTCCAGAAGAATGATCTCAGTAATAATCCCCTGCGCATATCTGCGAATAGAGTGACAATCCAAAAACACCTGCCTGGGGTAGAACATTTCAACACCTGATTGATAAATTCCACCAGGCCTCTGTCAGCTGGGAGGAATCTCATCTGAAGACAGAAAAACACATCGATCAAAGGATAATTTACTGCTACAATTATCTGCAAGAGGTGGTTGAAGACAGGGAGAGGCCAGGGAAGGTGGGGGGCAGGAGGGGGCACAAAGCTGAGAAATGTCTGTTTATTTCTGGCCCTGTTGTAGATACATGTTTACATAAAGTCAAAAATTCATAGACAGTAGCACATTGACATTGAAGAAAACACACAATGGTCCTTTGCACAAATAATGACAGGAGACACCTTCTGGTTTTATTTGAACCGTGAAAAGATACTTTCACAATAAACTGCAGACTTGAAATAGATAAAATGCAACTCCAGCTGAAACTTTTGGTTGCAAAATGTTAGCAAGGATTAGAATTTCTGCTAAAAATGTTATTTTTGTCTGTGTCCCTGTCAGGAAGGCTTAACTTCACTTCCTTCCCTGGTGACCACGCAAGATCTAACTAGGAACCAGACAGCAATAAAAGTCTAATTCCCCGTACACACGGTCGGATTTTCCGATGGACAATGTCCGATCAGAGCGTGTTGTCGGAAATTCCGACCGTGTGTGGGCGCCATCGGACATTTTCCATCGGATTTTCCGACACACAAAGTCGGACAGCAGGAGATAAAATTTTCCGACAACAAAATCCGATCGCGTCAATTCCGACCGTGTGTGGCCTGTTCTGACGCACAAAGTGCCACGCATGCTCAGAAGAAATTCCGACACGGGACAGCTCGTTCTGGTAAACTTAGCGTTCGTAATGGATAAAGCACTTTCTTCACGCTGCAATGTAAAAAATGGTTTAATACAGCGCACTCTCTTCTTCTTTATAATGTGACAAGAATTAAGCCGTTTTGATGCTCATATTCACACACACTTCTCACAAACTTCTTTCGTTACTATTTATCGGGATTCCCTCAATATATTTTGATTTCTCACATCTGACAACATATTTGTTTTTTTTTGTTTTTTACTAAACAAAGAGGGAGGCAACGCTGGAGAAACTGCAGAAGTGGGCGAAGCCTTGGAACCCCAGGGCAGACATCAATTATTTAAAAGCAAAATTGGTGGCCTGAGGAGTCCATATCTAAGGGAGTGCAGTCTGGTCCAGAAGTCCCAGAGATCCGGAAAGCAGCAGATGACATCTGTGTCCCCAGGCTGTGGTCATACGAGAGACTGCATCTTCTGTCAGACCAGACTGAACCCAGGTCATCACTCTCAGGTCTTCTTTCCACGCTTCCTTCCAGCCTTTGGCTGTGGTGGTGGAGTTGTGGCAGCAGGAGGAAGAGGAGGAGGAGGAGGATCGTCCCTCTCCATGACATCCGTCTTGTGTGTCAGTTCCCCACTCTCCCCCTTCCGAAGGACTTTATAAATCAGGTCCTCAGAAATCTTGCGTTGGCCCTCCTGCATGCCCAGCAATTTGGTGGCAGCCATGCAGGCAAAGGCCACTGCAGGACTGGGGAAGGCTCTGAGGGACGCCGAAGCCTCCTGGATCAGCCTGTACACTGAATCCTGCACAGGACTGGGAGTGGCCTTCCTGGCCCTTTTATATGGCAGGCGGAGGGGAGGGACCTGAGACTCAGTCAGGCTGCGACTTGTCCCAGGCTTCTCTTGGCTGCCACTTAGCCCCGCCTCCTCCTGGCTGCCACTAATCCCTGCCTCCTCCTGGCTGCCACTAATCCCCGCCTCCTCCTGACTGCCACATTCCACAGCCTCCTCCTGGCTGAGGTCTTCCTGTGTATGAAAAAGGGACATAGTTTTAGTATTGTTTTCATCAATCACACACAATTTTCACCTCCTGACTGCTGCAAATTCAATGTTAACAAATATAACAGACTATCCTTCTGAGCTCAGCATTTTGCATTCTTGTCCCAATTATTTTTGCCCACTACTGTCTATTGATATGTAAAACACTTTTTTAAATCAGCAATTAGTGATCAATAATAACATCTAGTAAACATCATTTCTTTATTGCCCAGAAATCAGTAGAAGAATGCTATACCTGACTCCAGCTGGGCTCCTCCACTTCTTCCTGGCTGGAAGGCCCAGGTTGGACATCAGAAGCCTCAGCTGGGATGGAAGGAAGCGTGGAAGGAAGAGTGGAGAGGGATTCCCTGACTTCAGTGTGGTCTGACAGAAATCGCAGTCTCTCATAGTACCACAGCCTGGGGACATAAACGTCATCTGCTGCAGCTCCAGACCTCTGGGAATCTGTGACCTTCTTGCGCTCCCTAAGATATGTGCTCCTCAGGCCCCCAATTTTAGCTTTTAAATAGGGGATGGTTGCTGTGGGGACCACCGGCTTCACCAACTCCAGCAGTTTCTCCAGCGCTGCCTGCCTCTTCTGTTTGTGGTTATAGTGGGGGTGTCTCACTTGCCACAGACAGGGCAGCTCTCTGTACTTGTCAATGAAC
Source organism: Lithobates clamitans (assembly GCA_037952925.1). Lineage (NCBI taxonomy): Eukaryota > Metazoa > Chordata > Amphibia > Anura > Ranidae > Lithobates > Lithobates clamitans. The sequence continues at coordinate 3,698,300 of JBBGZY010000310.1, forward strand.
AGGGGCAGGAAATTGTGGTCGTTGAACCCATCCATTTTCTCTGCAAGACACAACACAAGACAAACCCTAAGGTCAGGCCAAACTCCCCTAATCTTGTTACAATATAGGCTTCAATTTCGAAGCAGTATAGGCCCAAGTTTAGATCCTACCTTCGTTAGCACGATCGGCGTCTCCGATGCTCCTTCCTCCGCTCACAGATCGTACGTAAGACGCGCGCGTTACTATTTATACACACTGCGCATGCGTATAACTCCGCCCGCCCCTGACGTTCTTTCTATTCTATTCCCCGCCCCTTTTCGTTCGGCGCAGTGGAGGAAGAGCACATGGCGGAGAGACAGCAGGATAGTGCTAAATACAGCAACGAGGAGGAGGAGGAAAGGCTGGAGCCTGAAACGTCCCGATCCAGAAGGAGATTGAAGGACTCAAATATGTCCTTTGGGGAGATGTTGGAAATGGTGGACATCCTGAAGAAGGCCGACTATGATGGAAAGTATGGGCCTCACCCCAACCACAATGTCCGAAAGGCCAAGATCATGGTGAATGTGGTCAGGAGTCTGCAACGGAAATTCGGGGTACGACGATCGAAAGATCAGCTCAGGAAGCGGTGGTCGGACCTGAAATTACGAGAACATGAGCAGTACAGAAAGATCCGGAGAGTGCTGCAAAAAAGTAAGTAGTTGTGCTGTGTTCCTATTGTGCTTGTGTTTATTACGTTCGTGCTGCTCCATGTGCTTTTAGGAACTGTTGTACAGTTTAAAATGGCAACTTTCATGTTCATGGGCACATTATTCGTTCGGATCACACATTTTTCGTTGCAAATATAAAATACCATTGTTTAGCCCATATGCATTTGGCCACCATTTTGACGCCCTATACTTGTCTTCAAAGAATTGGGTTGTGTAGATGGCTTTGTTACTAGAATGAAATGCAAACTAGATTGTGTGTAAGGAGAGGACACTGAGCAGCTGTTTTCACATCTGGACACTGGAGCACTAGTGTGGGACCCCAGAACACCATTTTTATTAGGGGGGCCACACAGGTGCTCCAGTGTATACTATAGGGGGGCTACATCTGTGAAGCTTGTACAAAACAGGTAAAGTATTGCAGCTTGACAAAGGACACTAAAAAAGCTACATCTTGGAACTCGGCTAAAATAGATCATTGTACCCCACTTCCAAGCAATGTTTCATCTTTATAGTTCTGCCATCAAATATCTGTGTGCTAATTATACCATTTTTGTTTTACATAGGGGATAAAAGACTCGGAGGACACCCCTCATCCGAGGAGACCAGAGCCCCCCCCCTCTGGAAGAAGGGAAAATCCCCCCAACACAAGATGAGCAGGAGGAAGAAGACGAGGTGGAAGTAGTCACCACAAGAGGTGAGTGTCTGCAACCACAGGCTCAGATAAGAGATGGATGGCGGCATTTTTTTTTAGACCTAATTTATTTTGGGTTTCCTTTCTTTTTAGGTGATCGTGAGGTTGTGGATCCAGATCCTTTCACATCCGAAAGTGCCCAGATCCTGATCGGGGAGATCATGGGGTGTAATTTACAATTGGAAAACATCCAGCAAAACATCAATGATGTTATTCCAAAATATAAAAACATCATTGATGTTTTGGGGAGAGTTTAAAGCCCCTCAAAATCACTTTCTTCTTTTGTGTGCTACAATGTGCGAAATGTTTTTGTGATTTTTCCCAAAGCCAAAATTGGAGGATGCACACAGTGTGCCAACATGTGCTATCTGCCATCACGGGAGATCAATGGACGCGTTTTGGGGGTGCAACCCCTTCCTCAATAATAAAGTAGCAGTGAGGAAGGGCTTTCTCCCCCAAAACACATCCCTTGATCCCCCCTGATGGCAGATAGCACATGTTGACATTGTGAAATTTGTGTGCATCTTCCAAATTTGGCTTTTCCAGGGGTGATTTCCCCCCATCTGAACGCAATATCAAACCCAGTTCCTAAATACTCATGTCTGATATTGCCTTCAAGTTCTACCAAATGTGAACTTTGTAAGATCAAGATTTGTGTCTTTCTTGTGGGTTTTACACAGGCCTGTTTTCTATAAAATGCACATTTTGATTTTGGATAATGACACCACAAAATATGTTATACAACAAACATGTCGGTTTGTCAGAAAAACCTTTGGTAAATGCACATGTGATTGTGCTGGTATTAAAAAGATTGTTCATCAAGAATGTGTGGATTATTGTCTCACGCTACAACACTTTTGGGGTGATGTAATTGTTGTTTTATGAGAAAATGGGGGTAATTTCCTAAGGGCAAATCCACTTTGCACTACAAGTGCAGTTTCAGTGCAGTTGCAAGTGCACTTGTAGTGAAAAGTGTCTTTGCATTTAGTAAATAACAGCCAACAGTGCTTTGTATAAGGTTACACAATCACGCCATTTTCTGGACTCCACACATTTCTGTCAGGGTCAGCTCAAACAAACACAAGCAGTAAATGTCCACAAAGAAGAGCCTGGGGGGAGATGCCTGTCGAGAACTTGAGGTCCTGCAGGCTTCTCCCTGTGGCCAAATACCGCAAGGTAGCAACCAACCTCTGCTCCGGAGTGATGGCTTGCCTCGTGCAGGTATCCTGCCTGCTGATATAGGGGGTCAGCGAAGCCAACAAACGGTGAAACACGGGGTCCATCATCCTGAGAAAGTTCCTGAAATCATCAGGATTATTCTCACGGATCTCACGGAGCAAAGGCATATGACAGAACTGGTCACGCTGAAGCAAACAATTCTTGGTCCATTAACTCCTCCCCACCCTGTTCATGGACTGGACTTGTGTCAAGGTCAGGACCCCAACACCAAGCCCCCGCACAGCACGAACTGTACGAGGAGTACGCATACGAAACATGGCTAGAAAACGGTCGGCTGCTCAGAACGAAGTAACAGAACGCACTGAAGAACAGCAAGGCCTGTGAAGAGCGACCTGAAAAACAGCAACGAGCGGACAAGATCGCAGAGAAAACTCTGATACGAACTGACTGCACGCACTGAAGAGCAGATACAAACCCACAAGCACAAACTGAACGGCAGAAAACGATCTGAAAGCCACGAGTCTGAAAAAGCGCGAATCGTCTCTCACCAAACTTTTACTAACACGAGATTAGCAAAAGGAGCCCAAAGGGTGCCGCGCTTGGTTCTGAACCGGCCTTTTCTAGTCTCGTCGTACGTGATTGACGTCACCGCGTTCTTGGCGATCGGAAATTCCGACAACTTTGTGCGACCGTGTGTAGGCAAAACAAGTTTGAGCCAACATCCGTAGAAAAAAATCCGAGGATTTTGTTGTCGGAATGTCCGATCAATGTCCGACCGTGTGTACGGGGCATAACAGGGGTTCTCATAGAGTCTCAATGAAGTCCACTCACCAACCAACTCATTCTCATGTTCCCTGCCCTCTCCCGTTGCTCCATTTCTCTGCAATCCTTTGTCATTTTGCCCTGAATAATTCTCTCTAAATGACTTTATGGGTGTAATGTACCTGGTAGTTGAGCCTGACTGGTAGAAGGAGACCTCTCTTAAGCGCTGGTTCAGGAGCCGCTGGAAGTGGGAACAGTGGTCTCCTGAGCACAGTGGGTAGGAGGGCCTGATGCGGGTTCCAGCAGAAGCAGACACCGGAACTGGAATGAAGTCCCTCAGGGATGGCTGAGCTGTGGATGCAGGTAACTGGTGCAGGCCGGTAGGTAGGCTGGTAGCCGGATGCGTAGATAGCGGCTGGATGCAAACAGGCAGGCTGGAGCAGCGTGACAGGACACAGGCAAGCAAGGTCAGACAGTCCGTATTTGGCAGGAGATCAGGCAGGAAATCAACAGGAGGGATGATCCAAGGGTAGTCAGACAGGCAGGAGTTCAGCAACGGGTAGCAGAAGAAACAAGGTCAGACAAGCCGGGTCGGATAGGAGACTGGAGAATGGTCAGACGTAGCCGGGTCAATATCAAACAACAAGCAGGCAGATACAGGAACTTTCAGGTGCAGAGCTGCAGACGAACAGCAGCTAACATGAGCACCTGTCACCCTTTTAAAGGCCCCTTGGCGCCAAACGGCGCTAGCGCGAACGGGCGCGCGCACCCGCGAACGCGCGTACGGGCATTCGCGGGAGCGCTCCGGCGCCCCCTGGTGGGGATTTTGGCTGAATATGCTTGGAAATGATCCTTGAGGACCTACGTGCACACAGATTCACCCGACGACTGCTGACATGCCCCTGACATTGCCCCCCCCCAACGGGCAGCCTCCGGATGCCCAGATGCGCCTTTTTTTCAGGATGGGTAGAGAAGTATGCATGAATTAAACGTTTGGCATGAATATTACAGTCAGGTTCCCATGAGTTGTTCTCCGGACCATACCCTTTCCACTTAATTAAAAACTGTACTTGCCCAGACCTCTTTCTGCAGTCAAGGATGGATTCCACTTCATATTCTTCATTGCCGTCCACCAGAACTGGTTCAGGGACCCTGGTGCCCCTATCAGGAAAAGGATCATCTACAGCAGGCTTTAAGTGTGATACGTGAAATACAGGATGTATCTTAAGTGAATCAGGTAAGCATAATTCATACGATACTTCGTTAATTTTCCTTTTCACAGGGAAAGGTCCAATAAATTTTGGGGCAAGTTTCTTGGAAGGACATGACAATCTGATATTATTAGTGGACAGCCATACCTTGTCGCCAGGTTGGAGGTTTAGATCTCCCCTTCTTTTCTCATCAAAGAACCTCTTATTATCCGCTTGCGCTTTGGATACCGCCTCCTGCAAGATCCGATTATTACGACTGAAGAACTGCACTGTGTCCTGGACCGCTGGAACTGAAGATTCTGAAAGACAATCTGGTAAAAAAGATGCATGAAACCCATAATTGGCAAAGAAAGGAGATTGACCGGTGGCAGAGTGACTGGCGTTATTGTACGCAAATTCTGCAAGTGGCAGCAAGGATACCCAATCATCTTGCACAAAAGATGTAAAACACCTAATGTATTGCTCCAGAGTTTGATTTGTCCTTTCAGTTTGCCCATTAGTTTGGGGGTGGTATGCTGAGGACAGGGCTAGTTCAATCTTCAAGTTTTCACAAAGGGCTCTCCAGAAACGTGAAGTAAACTGCACCCCCCTATCAGACACTATATTTGCGGGAATCCCGTGTAACCTAACGATTTCTTTAATGAACACACGAGCTGTCTCCACAGCAGAAGGTGTTCCTTTTAGGGGCACAAAGTGGGCCATTTTGGATAGCCGGTCGACGACCACAAAGATCGCCGAACACCCCTCCGAATGTGGCAGTTCGACTATAAAGTCCATTGCTATCATTCTCCAGGGCCTATCTGGTATAGGCAATGGTCTTAGTAGACCCCACGCTCTGTTCCTGGGGGTTTTGTTCTGGATGCAGACAGAGCAGGAGTTGACATATTTCTTGCAAAATTCCTTTAAGTTAGGCCACCAAAAGGTGCGCTGCACCAGCTCAAGGGTCTTACGGACCCCAAAATGTCCTGCAAGTGGGTGGTCATGCAAAAGCGTCAGCACCTTGACTCTAACGTTCTCTGGCACGAAGATTTGACTTCCCCTCCATAATAGTCCATCTCGAGGTGTTAAGGGAGACTCCTGAAGACTTGAAGGTTCTGGGGATGCTTCTCTAATCATGGATAGCAAATCTGTCTGAAGGAGAAGAAAACTGTTTGCCGGCAAAATAGTGTCAGGGACAGAAGAGTCCTTAGGATTATCAAACATGCGTGACAATGCGTCTGGTTTTGTATTCTTGGATCCCGGCCGGTAGGTGATGTGGAAGCAAAATCGTGTGAAAAATAGGGCCCAACGGGCCTGTCTGGGTTTCAGTCTTTTAGCAGATCTTAGATACTCCAGATTTTTGTGATCTGTATAAATCAGTACTGGATGGACTGCACCTTCAAGCAAGTATCTCCATTCTTCCAAGGCAGTCTTGATGGCAAGTAACTCCCGATCCCCCACATCGTAGTTCCGCTCAGCTGGCGAAAGTTTTCTAGAGAAGTACCCAACAGGATGCATCAGATCTTTATTGCCCTGACGTTGGGAAATAATAGCACCCACAGCTACTTCGGAGGCATCAACCTCTAGAATAAAAGGCAAAGATGGGTCTGGATGGCTAAGAATCGGAGCTGACGTGAAACGCCTTTTTAATTCTTCAAAGGCCTCCTGGGCCTCCTGGTTCCAGTGGAAACGAAGATTCTGCTTGGTTAGCTGTGTAATGGGGGAGATGATGGCAGAGAACCCCCTGATAAACTTCCTGTAAAAGTTCGCAAAGCCAACAAAGCGTTGTACGCCTTTCTTGTCCATGGGTGCTGGCCATTCTAACACAGCAGACACTTTCTGGGGATCCATTTTAATACCGGTTGGGGAGATGACCAACCCCAGAAACTGAATCTCTTTTTGTTCAAATTCGCACTTCTCCGCTTTGGCGTACAATCTGTGCAAGCGGAGTCGTGCTAGGACTTTACGGACATGTTCCCTGTGTTGCTCAAGTGAACTGGAGAAGATAAGGATATCGTCCAGGTAAACAATTAAGAAGATGTCCAGGAAGTCTTTAAACACATCGTTGACCAGATGCTGAAATGTGGCAGGAGCATTGCAAAGGCCGAAGGGCATGACCAAATATTCGTAGTGCCCGAAACGGGTCCGGAAAGCCGTCTTCCATTCATCCCCGGCCCGAATGCGGACCAGGTTATAGGCCCCTCTCAGGTCTAATTTGGTGAAGATAATGGCGGTCCGTAATTTTTGAAACAGTTCTGGTATTAGGGGCAACGGATAACGGTTCTTGACCGTAACCTTGTTTAATTCCCGATAATCCACGCAAGGGCGGAGCGTATGATCTTTCTTAGAGACAAAAAATATTCCCGCTCCTGCTGGTGAAGTGGACTGTCGAATGAAGCCTTTCTCTAGATTTTCATCGATGTAAACCTTAAGCGCCTCTTGTTCCTTTTCGGACAGCGGAAAGATGCGCCCAAAAGGGATCTCAGCTCCAGGAAGCAATTCAATTGGACAGTCATAGGGGCGATGGGGTGGCAGAGAATCTGCTCCCTTCTTGCTGAATACATCTGCAAAGTCCTGATAGACCTCTGGTACGTTTTGAAGCAGATCTGGGTCAGTGTCCATACATAGTAGGGTAGTAGCAGGATTAACAGGTTCAGGTAGGCAATGTCTTTGACAATAGGGTGACTGAAACTTGATCTCGCCCGTGGCCCAATTAACAAGAGGATTGTGGGCTTGAAGCCAGGGCATACCCAAAATGATTGGGAAAAGAGGTGATGAGATGACGTCCAAGATTAAGATCTCTCGGTGCTGGGATGAACAGATAGCAGATAGTGGAAGGGTTTCTTGAGAGACCTGCCCGGACTTTATACGGGACCCATCGGCCAGAAAAATTGAGAGTCTATGTGTCTTGTCTTTTAGAGGAAGTTTTTGCTGTGTGGCAAAGGTGGAGTCAACAAAACAGCTACATGCCCCGGAATCAACAATGGCGTTGACTTGAATTGTTCTTCCCTGGAGCTGTAATGAGAGAGGGAGAACAAGTTGAGTGGCATTGGCTGTTAAAGCAGACAAACTGGTTGGAGCTGAAGAAAAACACTTACGGATCTTCACTGGGCAGTTGTTCACGTAGTGGCCCGTTCCGCCACAATAGAGGCAAAGGTTCAGTTGGCGCCTGCGTGCCCGTTCTTCAGGGGTCAGAGTGGTACGCATAAGTCCAAGTTGCATGGGTTCAGGGGCATCAGTTGCCTGGTTGACTGGACTTGGCCCGGCAGAAGGTAGATACCGAGAGGCAGGCAGCGGGGCTCTGGCAGTCATCCACATAGGCCGAATTTGTTGGGCAGATCGTTCAGACCGGCGTTCACGAAGGCGTCGGTCAATCTGGATAGTGATGGCAATGAGCTCTTCTAAGGTGTCAGGCATTCCTACTCGGGCAAGCTCATCCTTAAGACCCTCAGATAACCCCATGCGGAACTGGTGGCGTAGGGCTGCATTATTCCATTGAGTATCCGCGCTCCAGCGTCGAAAGTCCATGACATAGTCCTCGGCCGGTCTACGGCCTTGCTGGAGCGTGATCAAAGCTGCCTCAGCGGTGGCAGCCCGCTGAGGATCCTCATAAAGCTGGGCCATGGCTTCAAAAAAGGCAGGTAGGGTCTGAACCTGTATGGCGTTGGATTCAATCAAGCGATGGGCCCAGGTCTGGGGTTCCCCCTGCAGGAGGGATACAACAAACCCCACTTTGGTGGCTTCCAAAGAAAAAGTCCGTGGCTGTAGTCCAAAGTAAAGTTGACAAGCGCTGCGGAAGGCCACAAACTTAGTTCGGTCACCGGAAAACTTGTCAGGAACAGGTACTCTTGGTTCTGGTGGGAGCATGACCACTGAGGGTGGTGCAGCAGCCTGTACTGGAGCAGCTGCGGGTGCAGCGGCCACACCACCGGAACCACTGAGGTTTAACACTTGCCCTTCCAGTCTGTTATAACTGTCTTGTAGAGTCTTTACTGCTTGGGTGAGGGCCGCCAAGTGTGTACAGATCTCCTGAATGGGAGAGGTCTCTCCTGCAGGCTCAGTCATGGCTGTTCGTACTGTAATGTACCTGGTAGTTGAGCCTGACTGGTAGAAGGAGACCTCTCTTAAGCGCTGGTTCAGGAGCCGCTGGAAGTGGGAACAGTGGTCTCCTGAGCACAGTGGGTAGGAGGGCCTGATGCGGGTTCCAGCAGAAGCAGACACCGGAACTGGAATGAAGTCCCTCAGGGATGGCTGAGCTGTGGATGCAGGTAACTGGTGCAGGCCGGTAGGTAGGCTGGTAGCCGGATGCGTAGATAGCGGCTGGATGCAAACAGGCAGGCTGGAGCAGCGTGACAGGACACAGGCAAGCAAGGTCAGACAGTCCGTATTTGGCAGGAGATCAGGCAGGAAATCAACAGGAGGGATGATCCAAGGGTAGTCAGACAGGCAGGAGTTCAGCAACGGGTAGCAGAAGAAACAAGGTCAGACAAGCCGGGTCGGATAGGAGACTGGAGAATGGTCAGACGTAGCCGGGTCAATATCAAACAACAAGCAGGCAGATACAGGAACTTTCAGGTGCAGAGCTGCAGACGAACAGCAGCTAACATGAGCACCTGTCACCCTTTTAAAGGCCCCTTGGCGCCAAGCGGCGCTAGCGCGAACGGGCGCGCGCACGGGCGCGCGCGCGCACCCGCGAACGCGCGTACGGGCATTCGCGGGAGCGCTCCGGCGCCCCCTGGTGGGGATTTTGGCTGAATATGCTTGGAAATGATCCTTGAGGACCTACGTGCACACAGATTCACCCGACGACTGCTGACATGCCCCTGACAATGGGATTGTGAGGTTGTGAAGATTATTGACTTCTTAACTCTATCACTTCCTTACCATGCAGCCAGGCAATGGGTCTCCATAACGCGGGTTCAGATACGATTTCTTTGGGGAACCAACCGATGCGGAGGGAGCCTAGTTCTGGTTACAACAAGCATTACTCCTCCTGCTTGTCTTGCCGAGTAAACCTTTTGTAGTGGCTTTGCTTTATACCCCACATGTGCTTTACTGATCCTAGTTCTTTCATATGCCAGGAACTATCATGCAACCCTTTGAAATGACTTCAGACCCAGCTTAGAACAGCTGATGCAACTTTACCTGAACATTTTGAGGTACAGTCCAACATGAACAGTTCAAAACAACATTTCCTAACTAACTCAACTAGGCTGTCCAAGCATATCTCAGTAAGGTGATAGTCCATAAATTGTGTTTTCCAAGACTTGGTGGTTCCCTGGACTCTCCTTGAGCTCCACAGCAATCACAGCATCTTCCTGAGTGGGCAAAGCTCAAGAACCCAGCCTTCCCCCTTATTTACAATATTATGGAGTGGATAGGCTGGGTCCAAAAATCAGAGGAACAGAGATGCAGAACATTAACCCCTTTCCCCAGCCTAGGCCAGCCGACTGCCCAGCTAACATTCTGTAGGCAACCTGCTCACAAGATGTGTTAATTTTGACCTCAAATTTCAATTTAGTTTTAGTCATAGTCTTTTGACTAAAATTTCATTTTAGTTTTAGTTGTATTATAGTCAGCTGAATTGTTTTTGTTTTTTTTATATTTTAGTGAACTAAAATAGTGTTGATTTAGTCAACAAAATATTTGCATCAACGAAATTAACACTGCCTACAAGCAAGTACAGAAAATACCCATTGATCCTGCCAGAAATGCCCTTGTCACTTCCTATGAGCTAAAATTAAAGCAAAAACCTGTTAGGGGCAACTCTTAAACAAGTTGCTTTAAGTTTATATTGCTTTGTCAAATTATTGCTTCTATAAGAATGATGACACGGAGTCAGGTATGTCTGTGTCACAGTCCAAAGCAAAAGAGGACTGCTCCCTTTACTACTTTCAAAGGCCTTTTATAGGCAATTATACAAACAATAGCATCAGCACCACCCCCACACAGGGCAAGGGTAAACAACAACAGGAGTCACCTGTGCTACAAGCACAAGCTCCAACACCATGGCAATACAGATACAAGGCAACAAAAGCAGCTTCAATCGAGTTCAGCAGCCAAAGGTTACATTCATAACAGATTTACACGTAGGCATTATATTAAGTGAGAACTCTAAATTAAATCCCTGACCTTATCAATTTCCCCCTTTGACATCATCCTCTCCCTCCCCCTGGGTACTCATGAATAAGTCCTTTCCCTGACCGCGAGTTGTCAGAGGGGTAGAACCCATCCCCCTAGGTATTACCAACATCTTAAAATTCAAGAAGAGGAGTTTTATAGGAGTAGGGTGATGTCAATACACATTTATCGGTATGCCCTGTCTATTCTCCTAATTTTCCTATTTATTTTCCTGTATACACATATATTTGTGATTGTAAGTGATATTAATATTAGAATAATAATTACCATTGGACTTAACAACCAGTGAAAGGTATTGGTTGCTGTAGAAGACATTCCACTGAATATATCCCACCAATGTGGTGCAGTATCCTGTTGTATCTGTGAGGAAAGATGCACTAGTCTACCTTTGTCAATTATTGCGGATACGAGGTTATTCTGTAGGGTATGTTCTAGTGTTTCTATGTGTTGTCTTAACAACTCTGATTGTTCCAAAACCTGTTTTAGCGGGTCTAAAGAAATTATAAATGGTGTAGTGTCAGTGAGATTATGTACCTCATAGACTGAAGAGAATATCTTATTGGCATCTGGTTCAAAAAGATAGGTGTCGTTACCCCATTGTAATATTTTAATCTTTTTTATACATCCCGCAAACGGCGCCGATTTATTTAATGCTGACATGGTGCGGTTATCATTAGTAATGATACAAATATGCTGGGGTCCTATTTCTATGAATCTATTGTTCACATTTATCGGTGTTCTTTGCATTTTGCATATGCTAGTTTGGTATTTTAACAAGCAAGGTTCATATACTGGGGAACTTCTGCCGCATACCATTCCCTTATTAGTTCCTTCACATAGAGTTAAATCATGGGTTCTGTTTCCTTTATCTACATATTTCCCATATATTTCTGGATACCAAAACTCGTTTTTAATTACTAGTGGCATGACCACTATTTTACACATTTCCATTACATCTGCTACCCGGTATGCTTCGATCCTTCCTACACACCATTTCTCCTCACATTCTATCTTATCCCCTTTTACTTGGAACCATACACCATCGTCAGTTAAACCCTTAAAATATTTCATCCAGGTATGATAATTTCCCAACTGTAGTTCAGTCCTGGCCCTATTTATTTGTATATGATAGGATAAGAGGTTAAAAGAGCACTGTGTGAAATTTACAAACTGTTGACTTTGATTCCACAGCTGGAGCTCTGCTCCTATCGTGTGTGATTTATTAACCCTCCCAAAAATTGTAATAGGGGTATTTCTTGCAGTTGGGTTTCAAAAGTGGTGGGTAACCATTTGCTTGTGATAGCCAAGCTGTCAGCTATGTGTCCCCCTGCATGCTTCCATCTGTTGTTCATTTCTTCTATCTCTACCGAGTTTAAAATTCCCATCCCTGTACCTGTCAGTCCCAATAGTGTGTCGTACCATTCTCGTTTATACCTGCACTCCGGTATCGGGGGAAAGGTGATGTTGAATTTTATTTTTGTTTTCTGTTGTGATGTTGATACATTTATGCAAGTGTTTGGTACGGGTGTTAATATGGAAGATTCAATTGTTGGCGTTACTTCTTCCTCCATTTGTATGTGAAACCCATAGGTCTGTGCATACCAGTACCACCCATCAACTCTCTCTTCCCTCCACCAAGAGGCACAGAGGAAAGTACTGGATTGATTAACGGTAATATCTGTCAGATTAAACATCCCTTCTGATATATTTTCTCCCCCTGCTATTGTGGTTAATATTGGGTACATTTGTCCTACCACCCGTTCCCGGGCTTGTTTCCACGTCTGTGAAAGGGATATTTTATGGCACCTATGATTTTTATTGTTATTGAAAGGAAAGCTCATATTGTCATTCCACTGGAAGGTTATAGTTACTTCTGAGAATGGGTCCGCCTGTATCCATGCAATACCTACATCTATATGAAATGGTCGCCTGTGTCCTTTAACAGTGTAATTACCTACATTATAATCCTTATTCATCTCATATCCTGAATCATTTGCTACTTTAGGATCATCTATAGCCCATTAGAAAGTTGTTGTTTCCTCTACTTCAAGTACATTAATACCAGGAGTCCATGCATATATTTGTAAAACAACAATCTTTAACAAAAAATATGTAAGTAGATATTTCATCATGTTGTTTTCTCGGGTTGTTTCTTGCAATGTGATGCGTGTATCCAGGTAGGTTTTCCTTCCAGCTTTACTGAGGTGGCTGTGGTCAAGAGTACTTGGTAAGGACCTTCAAACCTGGGTTCCAATGTCTTTCTGGTGTGTTTCTTTACATATACATAATCCCCTGGTAGCAGCGTATGTGTACCTGTTATTGAATTAGGGTCTGGAAGAGAAGAATACACACTTTTGTGGATCTTAGTTAGACGTTGTTGTAATTGTATCACATATGCAGTCAAACTATCACATTGCAATTGCATACTCTGTGGAAAGTATAAACCTAATCTAGGTGCATTCCCAAAAAGTATTTCGTATGGGGATAATCCTGTTTTTCCTGTTGGAGTGTACCTTATAGAGAATAAAGCCAGAGGCAGGCATTCTGGCCAAGGCCTGTTTAACTCTTGCATGGCTTTTTGTATTTTTAACTTTATTGTCCCATTTACTCTCTCCACTGATCCTGAACTCTGTGGGTGGTAAGGGGTGTGAAAACTTTGTTGAACCCCTAACATGGTCATCACATTCTGCATGATTTCTCCTGTAAAGTGTGTCCCCCTATCTGATTCTATGGTTTCAGGAAGACCAAACCTAGGTATTAACTCAGTGATTAGTTTCTTAGCTGTGGCTTTAGCTGTAGCTGATTTTACTGGATAACTTTCAGGCCAACCTGAGAATAAATCGATACACACGAGGACAAATTCAAAGGGGCCGCTCTTAGGCATTTGTATGTAGTCAATTTGCAGTCTCTGGAAGGGGTATTGGGCCCGGACCTGGTGTTTTCGTGGGATTTTCACTTTCTGTCCTGGGTTATTCAGGAGACAAATTTGGCAGGCTGCACAGTAGTTTCTTGCAGTGCTACTGAATCCAGGGGCGAGCCATCCTTGGTTCACAATCCTATACATGGAAATGGAACTGACGTGTGTGGGTAGGTGAACTGCCGCTGCCATTGCTGGGTACAGAGAGGCAGGTAGGCATATTTTGCCTCTTTCCCTCCATACTTTGTCAAGGTCTGGTGCTGCTCCCATCCTGACCCACTTATCTTTCTCGCTCTCCCCTGCTTGCTCCTGTAATTTACTCAGCTGCTGTCATGTTGGTTCTGGGATACTCACCTCTACCGCTGCTAAGGTCTCAGGGCTTCCTTCCCCTAGAGCTGCCTGTTTTGCAGTCAAATCTGCAAATGCATTTCCTTTTGCCTCAATTGTTTTTGCGCTCGTGTGTGCCGCTATCTTCATGATGCCCACTCGTTTAACCTTTTGAAGATTGTTCAGGACTCTCTTAATCCCTTCTCCATGTTTTACAGGTGTACCTGCTGCTGTCAGATAACCTCTAGCCCTCCATATGTGGCCATAATCGTGCGCTACACCATAAGCGTAGGCGGAGTCAGTGTAAATATTCCCTTCTCGTCCTTTTAAGTATTCTAGGGCTTATTCTAAAGCTTTTAATTCTGCTTCCTGTGCTGACATGTGGGCTGGTAAGGGCTGTACTTCAATTACCTGCGTATCAGTCACTACAGCATACCCTGTGTGATATTTACCCTTGTCATCAGCAAACCTGCTGCCATCTATATACAAGGTGTACTCAGCGTTTAAAATTGGTGTATCTGTAACGTGTGGGAATCCCATTGTCTCCTGTTCCATGAGCTGAAAACAATCGTGTTCATCTACTTCTCTAAACAAAAGAGTGTCAGTGTCCTCATTTCTTTTCTCACTAGTACTATTAGCACTATCATTCCCCCTTGCCAAATCTGGTGACTGAAGAGGCAAAAAGGTGGCCAAATTTAAGGTTGTACAGCGCTGAAAAGTGACATTTGGAGGTAAGAGTAAAGTACACTGTAACCTTAATTGCCTAGCCATTGAAATGTGTTTGGGATGTACCTGAGACAAGATTGCATGTATGTCATGTGTGGTATGCACTACGACTGGATTATCTAGAACAATTTCTGATGACTTATCTATGATAATTGACACTGCTGCTACCGCCCGTACACAAGACGGTGAACCTCTAGATACTGGATCTAATGCTGCTGAAAAGTAAGTGACTGGTCTTTGTTTTACATGTGCCTGTGTCAGAACACCTGTGGCGTGTCCAGTGATCTCAGCAACGTACAGATTACATTTCTTAGTGTAATCTGGAATACCAATAGCCGGGGCAGAAATTAATAGCTTTTTCAAAGTGACAAACGACTCATATGCTACTTCTGTAAGCACATACGGTACAATTTTCAAACAATCGTATAATGGCTGCATCAAAGCGCTAGCATGTGGTATCCATTGTCTACAATATGACACAATACCTAAAAACATACGCAATTGTTTGAAATTCCGTGGGGGTAACATTCCCTTTATCACTTGAACCCTCTCCTCAGTGAGATGTCTCGTACCCTGTGATATACAATGTCCCAAAAAGATAACTTTTTCCTGGCACACCTGCAACTTTTTCTTATTAACCTTACAACCCTTTTCTGCCAAAAATCGCAACAAATTAAGGGTGGTGTGCAAGCTTTCAGTCTTTCACTTATCTGTGGAATTAATCCTTCCATAAACTGTCTATTGAAGGCTCGGATCGTGACTGGCAGAGCCAAATCCAATCCCTCATCTGCCATCATACTTTCCATAGATAAGTAAAATTCTGATACAGTCTGTCCTGGCATTTGTTTCATGGGTGATATTGACCCCCTCTCCTGTTGTTTTGCCTGACAGAAAGCTTCTAATCTAGCAATAAAAGGGGCCCTTGAGTCTATGTGTCTGACGTGTCCTGTCTCCAGATTGCCATCCCCCTCAGCTCGGTCTGCAGGTCAGTCATAAACTGGTTAAACAGGGTCAGAGTCATTTTATGTCTGCATAAATCCTCCCCATCCTGCCAGGTTGCTTCATGTGTATTCATTAACTGTGTCACAAATCTACAGAAAGCAGCTGGCTTTGCTATAATGCGTGTATCAGTGCGTACGGGAGCTACAGTTTCTGGATGAGGTTTTTGTGCCCCACAATGCTGACAAACCCATCCTCTCCCCTCAAGTACAGGATATATCTTGTGTGGTTTACGTTCTATGTCAGTGTATGGGGGTGGGATGGCTGAGCTAAGATTATTTAAAATTTCAACATTTTTTGTTCTTCTATCTTTCATATCCCAACCATCACAGTCTGGATTATATTTCCACCCCTCTTCTTTTGCTCTATTTGAAACCTTAATTAAGCATTGAACCTGACTCATCTATTGCTTCTCTAACACCTCTCCTTGTCTATCCCTTTTTATTTCACTTTTTTTCACTATTTTTTTTCACTATTTCACTCCATACTTCCGGGTCTAAACCCGCTGCTCCTTTCACCTTAAATTTACGAAAGACATCCTTTAAGTCCTATGCTTCATCTTTCCCACAGATGTTTTTAATTATCTGTGGCACCGTATAGTGCGCCACAATTCCCTGACGGGGTTTTGTGTTCCTCTGGCCCATTCTAACAGTCCTGCCTAGGTAGCGTGTGGGACACTTAGTGTACAATATAAAACACTTAGCTAAGTTACACTAGTTCCTCGTTGCCTTCCTCCTAGGGTGCTAGAATACTAAAAACCTCTCCGGAATGAGATTTCTGAAATCGAATTACTTTATATGCTAGCCCAAAAAAAAAAATTACTTTATATGCTAGCCCAATAGCTAAATGCGGCTACAACATATACAAAAATGCGGCTACAACATATACAAGCATTCCTTTAAGTGGCCAGGTATCCGACTAGATCTCCGGACTTTATGGAGACCTTATTCCCCCCCCCGTATCTGGGATCCCTATCATGCACTGTTATCCCTGCTTTATGTAACAGACAGGGCTTATACTCTCAACCCGTCTATGGTTTATGAACTAAATTGAATATCAAACGTAAGCGTCAGACCCCCCGGAAGGGCGCATTTCGTTGCTCATTGGGATGATATTCTTTCAATTCATACCAACCTTGGCAAGGCTCATTCAGTTTCTCAACAAGACAGACAACAAAAAAAACAAATAATTCCTGCAATATAAACCAAAATATGCAGTAATTCTAGACTCACCACTACAGAGGCTGGTGTTTTAAAACCAGGAGAACCGTAACTGACAGAACGGATAGGCACAAATCAGGGGAGCACAGAATATAAGAAAAATAAAGCTTTTTCTTACCTGCGCAGGTTTTCGATCTGTGGTTCCCGGAATGCCTATTCCTTTTTGTTCCGTCAGCCGCGTTCGTCCACCTCTTGTAGTATCATCGGTGAGTCCCTCGTTAGGGGCAACTCTTAAACAAGTTGCTTTAAGTTTATATTGCTTTGTCAAATTATTGCTTCTATAAGAATGATGACACGGAGTCAGGTATGTCTGTGTCACAGTCCAAAGCAAAAGAGGACTGCTCCCTTTACTACTTTCAAAGGCCTTTTATAGGCAATTATACAAACAATAGCATCAGCACCACCCCCACACAGGGCAAGGGTAAACAACAACAGGAGTCACCTGGGCTACAAGCACAAGCTCCAACACCATGGCAATACAGATACAAGGCAACAAAAGCAGCTTCAATCGAGTTCAGCAGCCAAAGGTTACATTCATAACAGATTTACACGTAGGCATTATATTAAGTGAGAACTCTAAATTAAATCCCTGACCTTATCAAACCTCATTATATTTTTTTATAAATTACTAATCCCATTGAAGTGCAGCCTGTGTGACAACTAGATATAGTGATATAGATAGACATAGATATAGCGGAGAAGTCAGTGCAGGCACAAAGGGACAGGGAGCCTGTTATTCACAGGGTTAACTTTTGAAAAAAAAATTATTTAGCAACCACATCTAGGGCCTGTTAAGCTGCAGTATATTACATTTTGTTTTTTGGGTTTAGACTATACTTTAAACTTACTTCACTTTAAAAGACTATCCACTGGGGGGTACTGATTAGATGTGCTCCTTTGTTATGCAAGTCTGGGCATGACATAACACCACAAGGGCCAGACAGAATGACTGGGGGCCATCTAGCAACAATGTTCCAATGAGGCATGGCAGCAGGAATCCTCTTGTTTGTGCCATACTTCCTACCATACGTAGAGCATTAGTACTGCCACACATACATTATATGAAGAATAGCCTCTAGCCCTCTAAGCCATGCACACCGGACGGCTGTCTGGCATTACTGCCTTGTCTTGTTCCAGATAGCCTGCAGTAAAGGAACATTTAACGTCATTGCTGTGTCCATGGCCCTGATCCTGGGAGAAGGGGGCACTGCCTGTTTCAATCAAGTTGGCAAGGGTAGGGCTCTGCCGACTGCCTGAGCTAATCAGCCGCTGGATGAATGTATATTTATTAATCATTTTAAGAATATAATTGACACAAGCTCGACTCCTCTGACGCCAGCGTTTACCTCTACCCCACCACCACTGCCATCCATCTGCTGTCCACCAGCTGGGCAAAGAGATTACGTATTTATCTTGCGTTTTTTATAAATGGAAACTTGGCCACATCTGCAGTTCAAAAAAATCAGTAAGCCGGTTTGCGTCTGAGCTGTCAGACTGTTGACACATCAATGCTTACAAACGTGAGATGCCTGTGCTGTGAGAAGGACACAAGTATTGATGATGTATAGACCCAGCTGCACTTCCTAAGGATTATAGCATATGAAAAATTATTCAACATGGAAAATATCAATGTGGAAAGTGCAGTAGCCCAAAGAAATCAGTACTTTTTGTGGTTGTAACTGCTTCATGCTAGGAGGAGTTAAAGCCGAACTCCACGCAAACATAAAAGACACAAATGAATTCAGCTCTGTAATCATTAATATATTATCAAATGTATTTTTAAATGTAAACAATGTTAAGTACCTTAATTTGACCTGGTATCAGCGTTTGGTAGTCCCTGTACAACAGGGCAGTGTGAGAAGAAGCAGTACAAGGAGGCAATCAGCTCATGTGCTGACAAGAAACATGCTGATAGGAGGAGAGAGCAGAATGACAGAGAGATGAGCTCATCATAGTGCTGCTTCTCCTTTTACTATGTAGTCACAGGATGAGAGTGGGTCCAAGCTGAACTGAGCTCAGGGGAAGTGATTTGAATAATGCTGGCCATCAGATTCAGGTCATCTAGTGGCACAAAAATGCTGCAGGGGAAATCCTGGGATTAAAGGTAAATATTGATTTAAACAGATTGTGCAAGCTTTTCATTTTTCTGCATGTAAGAAAAACATCTTTTAAATGAGTTTAATCATTTAAAAATCTTATTTCTATGTACCATCTGTAATTCTATAGGAACAAGGGGAAACCATATTTGCTAAATACACAACTCCTGTATGTAGTGGGTGTATTTTACTGTTCCTTCTCACAATGCTATGAGTCAGCTAACTCACTGACAACAATGCACTCCCTCCTTGGCTGGCATGTTATCTCAACAGTTGTTAAACTGGACCTAGAATTTATATGGAAATAGCATATTACATTTTTTTTTTTTAATCTTTTTATTTGAAAATTTTTTTCATTACAACATACGCAAAACAGAAAAGAAATAAATACAAAGACGAGGACCATCACCGAGAACAAGGGCACATTAATAATGTCCTTTTTATCCGTACATTCTTGTCCATCCAATATGTACCAGTTCAAGATACCCATGTGCAATAAACTTCAGAAAAAAAGAAAGGTTTCTTCATTTTTCCTCCCGTTTGCTCAGGACCTGTTGGAGATTGCATACTCCTCTACCAGCTCCCGAAAGGATTTTAACCTCCCTGCCCTATACACCTGTGCCAAATAGTGAATACCCTGGCGGTCCCATTCCTCAAAGCGTCCTATTTTTTTAAGCTCGTTAAGGCTGTTGTTATCCCAGAGTGGGGAAAATTCTGCAAAACCAGTGTATCCCAGAATTTTTTTGACTTGTACCCAAGCCTTGACCATCATCTGGGTAGTGGGGCATTTGGTGCAAAATGAATCTGCCTCTAATCCCTCTACGATTGTATCATGTCCGGTGTCATTCAACAAGATGCTACCCCCTGCTCCTTCATCTCTTAGCCTGTTACTGCCTCCCACCTGTTGCAATTGGGCTGCTAAGAAATAGTCCCGTGGATCTGGTACCGCCAGACCGCCCCTCACCTCTGATTGCCGTAGCGTCCGCAAACCGATCCTAGCCACCCCATTTTTCCAAATGAGCTCTCTGAACACACTGTCTATTTTTTTAAACCAATGCTTGGGAATCCAAACAGGAGAGTTCTGCCAGACATAAAATTTGGAGTAACCAGACCATTTTGATCAGTTTGCAGTGCCCGGCAACCGAGAGGGGGAGGCGTCTCCACACTCGGCACTTCTGCTTCAGCTTTTTCATAAGTGGAACTAGGTTTCCGGATATATACTGTCCTGGATCTCTAGATATGTTAATCCCCAAGTATTTCATTTGCCTGACTACTTGGACTTGGGATGCCTGGTGAGGGAGGGGCCCGTTCAAGGTATCTATAGGCAAGATCACTGATTTCTCCCAGTTAACCAGTAACCCAGAGTACAATGGGAACCTCATTTAATTGGGATTTTATAGGGCAACAAAAGAAAAGAAATATTTAAAAATTAGATAAGTTTTATTTATACAAAAATTGTTAAAAAGTAATTAAACATATGAAAATATACATTTACGAAGAATAAAAAATGATACACTACAGAAGTGGCAAAGAATTATATGATCCAACGCGTTTCAAAATGATTAAATTTCTTCTTCAGGGATAAATTTTTGCCATTATCTGAAAGGCACAAAAGTAACATAAATATATATACATATATATTTTTGAACAACCAACAAAAAATATGTGTAAAGAGGCTTACAGTAATCATGATTGACCCAGCGGATTCTCAGTGTGATACTCCAAAAACCCCCATCCAGCCAGAAAACGGTCTTATATCGCGCAAAGGAGCCCTCAGATATTGAGATCCAATGAGAGACGCCTAATGTCCCAAGCAAAAAGGAGATGCTGGGGGGAGGGGGAATGTGAAATCTGAAAAAATATATATATATGATCACAATCATCATCTGTAAGGGAGATAATGCATCCATGGGAAAAAAACAAAAAAACAAAAAAAAACAAAAAACAACAACTAACCTTGCAACAAACCTGTAACCCAGAGAAAATACCAAACTCCTCAACTATCCCCATAGCAGTTTCCAGTGAGTCCTGCGTATCTGCCAAGAACAGCAGAATATCGTCGGCGTACAGGGCCACTTTGTCCACCCCTTTCTTTCTTTTAAACCCCTGTACACCCTGTACCCCTGCTCAGCTGGGTGGGGAGACAGGAAGAGTATAGTAGGGTACTCCGAGAGAAGATGGAAAAGATTAGATCTTTTCAGAGGCGGAGCTTTTTTACCATCCCAAGCCAACTCATAGTTGGCTTGGGATGGTGTTACTACGAACTGCGCCTCCGCCAATCTTGCTCTTTCTTTGGCTCCTAATTCCTCTACTTGTGACTGTTTTTTAACATATGCCATTTTCTGAATTAAGGCTTCTCGGAGGTATGCCTTCAGAGAGTCCCATACCACCCCCAATGGGGCCGATCCTAAATTTATGTTAATAAACTCTGACAACCCCTCCATCATTTTCTCTTCCTCTCCTATAAGTTCGAGCCAGAAGGGGTTAATCTTCCAGCTACCTCTACTGTATTGCCCCCCTACCTTCACAGTGGTAATAACTGGTGTATGGTCCGAAACACCTCTTGGCTCGTAGGTTATTTCCTCCACTACATTTAGTGCTTCCTCGTTACCCAAAACAAGGTCGATTCTGGATAAGGTGGCATGGGTCCTGGAGTGGCATGAATACTGCCTCTCCCCCGGATGCCTCCTCCTCCTGATATCCACCAGCCCTATTTTGTCGCAATATTGCAGGAGGGGACTCCTGGCAACCTCTCCAGCTTTACCCTTTGGTGGGAACCTGTCTATGCTCTTATTCATCGTCATGTTAAAGTCCCCCATTACTATTACCAGGGTCCCAGGGGAATCCGCTATAAACCTGGCTAGATCTTCCAATATTACCATACTAAATGGGGGAGGGATATAGACATTGGCCAGTATATATCTTTTATTTTCTATTAAGCAAGAGAGAAAAATATACCTTCCATATTCATCCACTTTACTCTGACGGCCAAATCTGTGCTTATCAATACATTCACCCCTCTTGCATAGGATGAGTGAGTAGAATGAAACTGTGTCTGAAACTGCTTATTGCGTAAAGTTTCAATTGTATCTTTTATCAGATGGGTCTCCTGAAGGCAGAGTATTTTGACATTCCCCTTTGGCTATTGAGAAAATTACTTGTTTTTTAAGGCTATCCTTTATCCCCCTTACGTTCCATGAGCATATATTAACCCGTTTTACCATATCCGGGATTTTATTACACCTTCTTTCAATGCTCATAAGCCATTGGGTCTGGTGCCTTTGCAGTACTTTGGTCTCCTATTCAACCAAACCACCCCCTTTTGTGAATACTATATATCACCCTACCTTTTTTCAATCCCTTTAATCTAACAACCTGAGCCCACTCGCATCCCCCCATATCAACACTCCCTACCATTCGTCCCTGATTGTGTACCTCCACCTCCTCCCCCAGAGCTGAGACACGCAACCGTGCCGGGTACAAGAGCGCATAATTAATTCTTGTGAATTAAGTTGAGTTGTTGAAGCTTTCATTTACATTCTCCAAATTTAGCTCTTTGTCTCTGTAGCTCGGGGGAAAAATCTGGATAAATTGAAATCCTGGCTCCATTGTTCTGGATGTTCCTTATCTCTCTTGCTCTCTGTAAAATGGTGACCTTGTCCCGAAAACATAAAAGTTTAAAAATGAGGGGCCTGGGGTGGCCTCCTGGAGCTGGGGCCCTGGGGCCTATCCTATGTGCGCGCTCAATAGCAAAGGTGTTTGAAAATGAGTCCTTGCCAAATTTCTCCCTCAGCCAGTCCTCCATGAATTGAACGGGATTATTCCCCTCACAGCCCTCTGGGAGCCCAAGTACCCTCAGATTTTCTCTTCGCAACCTGTTCTCCATACTGTCCATTTTCTGCAAACAGTCTTTCAATTGGATTTTCATGAGTGCTACTTCTTGTTTTAATGGATACACGTCGTCTTCCATTTGGCTAAACCTCTCCTCGAGAGCTGTTGTCCGGGTACAAACTACGCGCACTTCCCCCTTAACAGCAAGCAATTCATCTCTAATGCCTTTAAGTTGCTCAGACAGATCGTTGATTGATTGCTTGCAGGTATTGACGGCTAAGAGAATATCATTTAGGGATGGCTCCCTCTCATTTACCGGGCCACCCTGACCTCCCCCTACCACCCTCTCCAGGCCCGATACCTGTTGCTTTTCCAGGGCCCCACCTGCTGCCGAACATACTGATGGCATAGCTACCGAAGTCCCGTTTTCTTGGGACTGGCTTCTCCTCCCAGGGTGGCCAGCTTGTTGCTGACCCCCCCCTATGCTGCTAGGTTTTTTAGGGGTTTGGTTTGGGGTGTGCGCAAAGTTCTCCAATTTGGCGGCCACTTGGTTCCCCTTCTCCTTGGTGCTGCGAGTTCCAAGAGCCCCTGTCCCTTGTTGAGCTGTCCCGTCCTCCCTCCCCTTCTTCCTTGACATTTCCGACAGGGTACTGCTATTCTCAACACAGTGCTAGGCTCTGCCCTGGTTCCTGGGTCTGTGTGCCTCTTATTCCCCTGCCGGGTTTGCAGCGGCAAGTGTCTTTTTCTACAGGGCCTTTGTACTATGGTGTACAGTGGGTGAGTGTGCAAGATAGCAGCCGACTCACCCCTCCAGTGCTTCAAACAGGATCCTTTGCTGCACGGTCCTTCCAGGGGCTCTCCAGCACCGCCGCTCAATCCCAGGTGTCGGCGCCTCCCTCTCTCACTGGGACAGGCGCCGCTGATGTCACACTCGGGAGAGCTCCGTGCGAGTAGCCCAGCTCAGTACGGCGGCGTGTCAAAGCAGCGGCGGTTTCTCCAGATGCTCCAGGCGTCCCCCCTCTACGGCGTCTCCCTTGGGTCACACTATGTCAGGCATAGGAGCCGGAGCGAGGGGCGAGAGCTGGGAACGGCCACAGCGCCTTCCCTCACCTCAACATCTGGTCACGCCCCCTCGGAAATCTAAATTTTCAGCATATTACATATTAGTTAAAGTTGTCTAGCGGTCTTACAAATATTTGAGAATGCCTCCAAGCCTTGGCTAAGGATTATACAGGACAAAGTCTAGTTACTTTTAGTTAAGTCATGTGAAAGGAATGTGTGGTTGTAAACTGACCAAGTCATTGAGGGGTCATATTGGGAGTTGGCTTGGGCGTTGTCGATTCCTTATAAAAGTCTAAATACCACCGCCCAAACTGGAATAAGTTAGTCTCACACCAGAGCTTGCGTTATGCATGCGTCTGAATCTGGTTGGCCATGCTGTGTAAAAGCAGGGGGACTCAATGGGTAAAATCTTAACTTAAAGGGGTTGTAAACCCTCATGTTTTTTCACCTTAATGCATTCTGTCACTGACCAGCCCCCCTGTTTTACTCACCTGAGTCCTGTATTCCCCCACTGGAGACGCGCTCTTCCCCTCTGCCCGGTATCTCGGTTCTTGATTGAATAGATTGATAGCAGCGCAGCCATTAGCTCCTGCAGTTGTCAATCAAATCCAATGATGTGGGTGCCAGGGGTGAGGCCGAGTCCGGCATGCTGGACTCGGGAGCGCGCTAGCAAGGTATCCCCCTGGGAGAGCGCTTCTCCTAGGGGGTTACACGATGCAGGGAGGAGCTACCAGCACCGCCGGGGGACCCAAGAAGTGGAAGATCGGGGTCACTCTTTGCAAAAGGAACTGCACAGTGGAGGTAAGTATGACATGTTTGTTATTTAAAAAAAAAAAAAAAAAAAATGAAGCCTTACAATCACTTTAATTATTTTTGTCATATTTTCTTTATCTTTATCTGTATCTGTCATTATCTTTGATAAATGTTATATTTTTAAATATTTTTGTGGTCTCTCTTTGCACATATCGAACAGAACCCAAAAAACTTGACAAAACACTTAATACAGTATTAGGAGTGGGGTAAGAGATTGTAATGTCTGCAATAGTCTCTCCATCTCTCGCCTCTCTTACAGAAACATGGGAAGGGAGGGGCAGGGATCTGGACAGCCATACAGACATGCAGAGACTGCAGCCATCTCTGCTACAAATGATTCTTTCCATTAAACATACAAAGGCTCACTTTTCTCATATGCCATTTTCTCAGTTTCAGTACCTACAGCATAACCCTTCTATTTCTCATTTTTCTTCTGTACAACTTTACAGAACTTTTGCTTCAATTTCATTACTTAACCATTCTAATGTTAAACTCGCATAGACCCTCAAATATAAGTTGCAAAAGTTATTTCACAAATGATCAGTACTTAGCGTTAACTTTCTATCTCAATTCAAGAAACATTGTCACATTTAACTCAGACAAAACAACATGCATGCATTCAACATATCTTCATACAAGCAACATTTCCTCATCATTAGTTAGCTAACACAACACAAAGAGCTCAAAGCATAATTACATATCTTACGTAACTGCAGTAATCACTATTCTGAACATCAGCTCATTGTTTTGAAATTCAAAAAAGTAATTCCTCTGAAACTTGCCTACTGTCCAGAGTCCAATGCTTTTACTATCACAAATTGAGGCTTCCTGACGATACAACCTTTCCAATTGTATATCAGTCTCTTGCCCAACTCTATTTTAACTAAAACAAAATTGCAAGTCAGTGTCCAGGCGTGAGCACCAAAACAATAATGGGATTGCATCTGATCACCTAAAGCAGGGGTCCTCAAACTACGGCCCGCGGGCCACATGCGGCCCGCCAAGGACATTTATCCGGCCCAAAAGACCCAGGGCCGGATTCCTGACAATCCAGGCTCGGGCCGGGGCCGGCTCGGCTTCGGCAGGGAGCATATCCGCTCCGCTCCGCTCAAGCCGCCTCCCCCACACCAGTAATGGAGGGCTCCGTGTGCTGCGCTGCATGCTGGGAAGTGTAGTTCCCAGCACAGTCCCGCACGCCGCACGGAGACAGGAGGCGCGAAGAGTGACAGAGAGCGGAGGCTTCAAGCAACAGCCTACGAACAGGTGAGGACCCCACTGTCCCCCTGTCCACCCCTCTGTCCCCCTGTCCACCCCACTGTCCACCTGTCCACCCCTCTGTCCACCCCACTGTCCCCCTGTCCACCCCACTGTCCCTCTGTCCCCCTGTCTACCCCACTGTCCCCCTGTCCACCCCACTGTCCCCCTGTCCCCCCTCTGTCCACCCCACTGTCCCCCTGTCCACCCCTCTGTCCCCCTGTGCACCCCACTGTCCCCCTGTCCACCCCACTGTCCCCCTGTCCCCCCTCTGTCCCCCTGTCCCCCCTCTGTCCACCCCTCTGTCCCCCTGTCCACCCCTCTGTCCACCCCACTGTCCACCCCTCTGTCCCCCTGTCCACCCCACTGTCCCCCCTCTGTCCCCCTGTCCACCCCTCTGTCCCCCTGTCCACCCCTCTGTCCCCCTGTCCACCCCACTGTCCACCTGTCCATCCCTCTGTCCACCCCTCTGTCCCCCTGTCCACCCCACTGTCCCCCTGTCCACCCCACTGTCCCCCTGTCCACCCCACTGTCCCTCTGTCCCCCTGTCCACCCCACTGTCCCTCTGTCCACCCCACTGTCCCCCTGTCCACCCCACTGTCCCCCTGTCCACCCCTCTGTCCCCCTGTGCACCCCACTGTCCCCCTGTCCACCCCACTGTCCCCCCTCTGTCCACCCCTCTGTCCCCCTGTCCACCCCTCTGTCCACCCCTCTGTCCCCCTGTCCACCCCACTGTCCCCCCTCTGTCCCCCTGTCCACCCCACTGTCCCCCTGTCCACCCCTCTGTCCACCCCTCTGTCCCCCTGTCCACCCCTCTGTCCCCCTGTCCCCCCCTCTGTCCACCCCTCTGTCCCCCTGTCCACCCCACTGTCCCCCCTCTGTCCCCCTGTCCCCCCTCTGTCCACCCCTCTGTCCCCCTGTCAACCCCTCTGTCCCTCTGTCCACCCCTCTGTCCCCCTGTCCACCCCACTGTCCCCCCTCTGTCCCCCTGTCCACTCCACTGTCCCCCTGTCCCCCCTCTGTCCACCCCTCTGTCCCCCTGTCCACCCCTCTGTCCCCCCTCTGTCCACCCCACTTTCCCCCTGTCCACCCCACTGTCCCCCCTCTGTCCACCCCTCTGACCACCTGTCCCCCCTCTGTCCACCCCTCTGTCCACCTGTCCCCCCTCTGTTCACCTGTCCCCCCTCTGTCTCCCTGTCCACCCCACTGTCCACCCCTCTGTCCCCCTGTCCACCCCACTGTCCCCCTGTCCCCCCTCTGTCCCCCTGTCCCCCCTCTGTCCACCCCTCTGTCCCCCTGTCCACCCCTCTGTCCCCCTGTCCACCCCACTGTCCCCCTGTCCACCCCACTGTCCCCCCTCTGTCCACACCTCTGTCCCCCCCTCTGTCCCCCTGTCCACCCCACTGTCCCCCTGTCCACCCCACTGTCCCCCTGTCCACCCCACTGTCCCCCTGTCCCCCTGTCCCCCTGTCCCCCCTCTGTCCACCCCTCTGTCCCCCTGTCCACCCCACTGTCCCCCTGTCCCCCCTACTGTCCCCCCTCTGTCCACCCCACTGTCCCCCTGTCCACCCCACTGTCCCCCTGTCCACCCCACTGTCTCCCTGTCCACCCCTCTGTCCCCCTGTCCCCCCCCTCTGTCCCCCTGTCCACCCCTCTGTCCACCCCTTTGTCCCCCTGTCCCCCCTCTGTCCCCCTGTCCCCCCTCTGTCCACCCCTCTGTCCCTCTGTCCCCCTGTCCACCCCCTCTGTCCCCCTGTCCACCCCCTCTGTCCCCCTGTCCACCCCTCTGTCCTCCTGTCCACCCCCCTGCCCCCCCCCTGTCCACCCCACTGTCCCCCTGTCCACCCCACTGTCCCCCTTTCCCCCCTACTGTCCCCCTGTCCACCCCACTGTCCCCCTGTCCACCCCACTGTCCCCCTGTCCATCCCTCTGTCCCCCTGTCCATCCCTCTGTCCCCCTGTCCACCCCTCTGTCCCCCTGTCCACCCCTCTGTCCCCCTGTCCATCCCTCTGTCCCCCTGTCCACCCCTCTGTCCCCCTGTCCATCCCTCTGTCCCTCTGTCCCCCTGTCCATCCCTCTGTCCCCCTGTCCATCCCTCTGTCCCCCTGTCCATCCCTCTGTCCCCCTGTCCATCCCACTGTCCCCCTGTCTGTCCCCCTGTCCACCCCTCTGTCCCCCTGTCCACCCCTCTGTCCCCCTGTCCACCCCCTTGTCCACCCCTCTGTCCCCCTGTCCACCCCTCTGTCCCCCTGTCCACCCCTCTGTCCCCCTGTCCATCCCTCTGTCCCTCCCTCTGACCCCCTGTCCACCCCACTGCCCCCCTGTCCACCCCACTGTCCCCCCCCTCTGTCCTCCCCCTGTCCACCCCTCTGTCCCCCTGTCCATCCCTCTGTCCCCCTGTCCACCCCACTGTCCCCCTGTCCACCCCACTGTCCCTCTGTCCCCCTGTCCCCCTGTCCAGTATTATTATTTATTATTCACTCTTTTATTCTTTTGCACTACAAAAAAGATGTGTGCAAAGGAATTTAGGAATTAGTTCATATTTTTTTTAAACTATAGTGCGGCCCCCCAACAGTCTGAGGGACCGTGAACTGGCCCGCTGTCTAAAAAGTTTGAGGACCCCTGACCTAAAGGCATCTCAATTAAATCAGATAAGTATTTGATACATTTTCTGCGCTTTCTTAATGTACTATGACTTACAATACAGTCTAGCACAATTCTGCATAATTATTTGTACAGGGGCGGAACTACCACCATAGCGACCCATGCGGGCGCTATGGGGCCCGCAGCCAAGTGGGGCCCGGTGAGGATGAGAGCACCGCCGGCACAGTCTCCCAGCCAGAAGAAGAGAGAGGAGAGGAAGAGGCGAGCTGTCCGTATCAGCAGAGAGCTGAATTGCCCGATGTAATAGCTTTCATTAGAACTTCCAGTGTTCCCGGGGCTCACGTCACATAGCTCCACCTCTTGGCCCGGCGCCTTTGTTAGACAGATCCGCCGATCCAATGCAGGACATGTGACGTCATCAAAGGCATCGGGCCAAGAAGTGGGCCTATGTGACGATGAGCCCCGGGAAGACGGGAAATTCAAATGAAAGTTATTACAGCAGGCAATCCCGCTCTCTGCTGATCCGGGTGGCTTGCCTCTTCCTCTGCATAGGTGAGGCTGTATGGGGCACAGGCAGATCAGGCTGTATTGGGCACAGGTCACGCTGTATGGGGCACAGGTCACGCTGCATGGGGCACAGGTCACGCTGTATGTGGCACAGGTCACGCTGCATTGACACTAGGGCAGCTGTGGGGGGGGGGGGGCTGTTTGCAGGGGGGCCCCATACAACATTCTGCTATGGGGCCCTGCTATTTCTAGTTACGCCCCTGTATTTGTATCTCTAGTTTAAAAAACTATATGTATAAAAACTGGCAAATTGTCTGCACAAAGCATTTTCAAGTCACCATGTCACTTTGCTCATTTGTTTATGGACTTTGATATTCACTTATGATTGTATATTTATTTTATTTCTTGAGTCACAGTAATATTTTTCACAATTGTTAATTAGCTTTTTCAAAGACTGTCTATGTAACTATATTGGGATCGTTTGAACTTTCCATTATAGAACATAGATACAATTTTTTTAAACATATGCATTGTATGCATGTGAGGTCACTGTATTGTGTTTATGTTTACATTCTATCATGGTTTATTCCATTGATTTCACATTAGCGCTGCACTTTTTTATACATATAGTTTTTTTCACTTTGCAAATTGATCTTTTGCTGTGCTGGCTGCTATTATACCATTTAAAGAGACAGCGCGGCTCACCTGTTCTACAAATTTACACTTGGTATCTCTAGTTTACACAAATCAAACACCCAATTTCTGGTACCAAGTGTTTTGTCATGTTTTTAGGGTTGTGTTTGATATGTGCAAAGAGAAATCACACAAATACTTAACTGCTTCCGGACCAGCCACTGAAGTTATACTGCGGCAGGTTGGCTCCCCTGCACGAGCCATTGTAGCTGTACGTCGGCTCTTTAAGACGCTTTAGCCGGCGCGCGCGTGCCCGCACCATGTTCCCAGAGCTGATACGCATGCCCGGTGATCGCCGGGCACCCGGGATCGATCGTGACAGAGCGAGAACCGGGATCGGTGTGTGTAAACACACAAATCCTGGTTCTCTCAGGGGAGAGGAGACCGATCATGTGCTCCTACTAAGTAGGAACACTGATTGGTCTCCTTCCCTAGTCAGTCCCATCCCCTCCACAGTTAGAACACACCTAGGGAACGCAGTTAATCCCTTGATCGCCCCCTTGTGTTAACCCCTTTCCTGCTAAGGATATTTATACAGTAATCAGTGGCTATTTTTAGCTCTGATCGCTGTATAAATGTCACTGGTCCCAGAAAAGTGTCAAAAGTGTCTGATCTGTCCGCCGCAATGTTGCAATCTTGATAAACATGGCTGATCATCGCCATTACTATTAAAAAAAAATAAAAATGCCATAAATCCATCCGCTATTTTGTAGACGCTATAACTTTTGCGCAAACCAATCAATATACACTTATTGAAATTTTTTTTAACAAAAATATGTAGAAGAATACATATCGGCCTAAACTGAGGAAAAAAATTGTTTAAAAAAAAATGGGATATTTACTATAGCAAAAAGTACAAAATATTGTGTTTTTTTTCCAAATTTACGCTCTTTTTTTGTTTATAACACAAAATATAAAAAACGTAGAGGTGATCAAATACCACCAAAAAAATGCTCTATTTGTGGGGAAAAAAGGGACATCAATTTTGTTTGGGTACAATGTCGCAACGACCGCGCAATTGCCAGTTAAAGCGACGCAGTGCCATATCACAAAAAATGGCCTGGTCAGGAACGGGGCAAATCCTTCCGGGGCTGAAGTGGTTAAAAGTATAACATTTATTAAAAGTAATGACAGATACAGATAAAGATAAAGAAAATATGATAAGAATACCTAACTAAAGATGCTGTTTCGCCATGGAGTCCCCCTGCTTTTACACAGCATGGCAAACTTGAGAAAACAAGAATTAAATATATGAACTATATATGATCTTCCTGAAAAAATTCTCTGTCCACCTGGAAGTTAGATCCGCAAACATTATATTTGACCTTTTTTGTATTCTTATACATGAATACAATGAGCTGGGAACTGTTTTTGACAATTACTGAAGATGCCTTGCTCATGTCACCTTATGGTGACCACAATTTTAGATAACTCGGGCATTCTGTTGCTAAGCATCAGTTTCATTGCAATGACTCCAGAAATAAGGAAAAATACCACAACTATTTATAATATGTGTAAAAGGGCTGACAACATGACTTTTTCAAATGCCAGAAGCACACACAACACATGTTTAGACTGCATGCTTCAATACAAGGAACAGATGAATTACTTACAGTGCCTTGAAAAAGTATTCATATTCCTTGAAATGTTCAACATTTTGTCATGTTGCAACCAAAAATGTAAATGTATTTTGGTGGGATTTTGTGTGATAAACCAACACAAAGTGGCACATAATTGTGAAGTGGAAGGAAAATGATAAACGGTTTTCATTTTTTTTTTTACAAATAAATATGTGAAAACTGTGCTGTGCATTTGTATTCAGGCCCCCTGAGTCAATACTTTGTAGAACCACCTTGCTGCAATTACAGCTGCAAGTCTTTTTGGGGATGTCTCTACCAGCTTTGCACATCTAGAGAGTGAAATTTTTGCCCATTCTTTTTTGAAAAAAAGCTCAAGCTCTGTCAGATTGGATGGAAAGCGTCTGTAAACAGCAATTTTGAAGTCTTGCCAAAGATTCTCAATTGGATTTAGGTCTGGCCTTTGCCTGGGCCATTCTAACACATGAATATGCTTTGATCTAAACCATTCCATTGTAGCTCAGGCTGTATGTTTAGGATCAAGAGAACAAAAGGGTGAACCGCTCCAGGTGGTCTACTGAAGAAAATGGTCTCCTTAAAGTAGAAGCCAGGTGCAGGCTCAGCACAAGCAATTTTGAAGAAATGGATTCTGGACAGCCGCACGCCGATAAAAGCCTTTATTGTAATGCATGTTCATGTGGTTAAATAGCGGTGTTCTTTGATGTAGTCATCACTAATTAATAGAGTTTTTCCTACTATTTACTAGACATCATCACACCGCAACTTTGCATTTGTATTTGTGCGCTTATTTTTATTCAAAGAAGTGCGCTTATTTTTTAGTGGCACCCCGTGAACTGAAGGTCCTACATAGAAACATGGTACATTCCATCATGTTTTGCTAGATTTTTAGACATTATTTATAAACATGGTTTTACTATAAAGGTTGCTTCGCAACAATTTGCACATGTTCTTTTGTTTATAAATGTTTCTAGTTTTTATTGTTACGATTTCATATTTTCATGTGTTTCCCCCCTGTTATACATGGTGATGGTTTACTATTTCTTTATTATCATGTTTTTACTTTTTTGACTATTTTGAGATATTGTATTTTCTTATATATGCGTATCTTTGATATGTACATGTGTATATATAGCAATCCCTTTTTCTTTTTTGTTTATGTCTCGTTTTTTGGTCTATTTCCATGTTTTCTATTTTTTCCATGTTTTCTCAGGAGCCTCGCATGTATGTATCTCCCCCCCCCCCCCT
The DNA here is from genome assembly GCA_037952925.1 of Lithobates clamitans. Taxonomy (NCBI): domain Eukaryota; kingdom Metazoa; phylum Chordata; class Amphibia; order Anura; family Ranidae; genus Lithobates; species Lithobates clamitans. The sequence continues at coordinate 3,730,841 of JBBGZY010000310.1, forward strand.
TTTTTTGGCCACATGTGTTTGCAATTTAAAATCATTGAATGCATCATGTGACATGTTTGAATCTGGTATATATATATTTGTCAATATATATATTGTCAAACAATATGTGGTCATTTAGCTATGACTAAGCAACAATGATGTTGTGAAATACATCAGTAGCTTGTCCTGCTTCTGTTGTCACATGAACGTTGACTATTCATTACAATCAAGGCTTTTATTGGAGTGCGGCTGTCCAGAATCCATTTCTTCAATAATGTATGTTTAGGGTCGTTGTCCTACTGGAAGGTGAACCTCTGCCCCAGTCTCAAGTCTTTTGCAGACTCCAATGCCCTGTACACACAATAGGATTTTCCAATGGAAAATGTTTGATAGGACCTTGGTTGTCGGAAATTCCGACCGGGTGTAGGCTCCATCACACATTTTCCATAGGAATTTCTGACACACAGAGTTTGAGAGCTTGCTATAAAATTTTTTGACAACAAAATCTGTTGTCGGAAATTCCGATCGTGTTTACACAAATCCGACGTTACTGCCTCGTTTATAGTCCCGACATACGTGTTTTCCTGTGGACAGATTCTCCCACCTGAGCTGTGGATCTCTGCAGCTCCTCCAGAGTTACCATGGGTCCCTTGGCTGCTTCTCTAATTAATGCTCTCCTTGCCCGGCCTATCAGTTTTGGTGGACGGCCATGTCTTGGTAGGTTTTCAGTTGTGCTATACTCTTTCAATTTCCGAATGATGGATTGAACAGTGCTACGTGAGATATTCTAAGCTTGGGATATTTTTTTATACCCTAACCCTGCTTTGAACTGCTCCACAACTTTATCCCTGACCTGTCTGGTGTGTTTCTTGGCCTTCATGATGCTGTTTGTTCACTAAGGTTTCCTAACAAACTTCTGAGGGCTTCACAGAACAGCTGTATTGATACTGAGATTAAATTACAATACACACAGGTGGACTCTATTTACTAATTAGGTGACTTTTGAAGGCAGTTAGGGGTATCAGCGTAAAGGGGGCTGAATACAAATGCACGCCACATTTTTTTTTTATTTATTTGTACAAAAATGTAAATTTTCCTTCCACTTCACAATTATGTGCCACTTTGTGTTGGTCTATCACATAAAATCCCAATAAAATACAATTACATTTTTGGTTGTAACATGACAAAATGTGGAAAATGTCAAGGGATATGAATACTTTTCCAAGGCACTGTATATGCTGGCTTATGAGTGTCAGTGGCCCTCTGATTAATGGTGGTGTGATAAAAGCCAGGTGTGATAGTAGTATAGATGTGAAACAATGAATAATCTTTGTGGCTGGAGGCAGAATATGCTATAAGCATTGTTATTCATTTAAGCCATAGTGTTTTAATGCTCATTGACAACGCTATCCATGGTTCCCCTAGGACTGTCCATGACAGATAGACCAATTCTCAATAAAGAGATTTGCAAACACTCCAAACAAGTCAGAAGTAATAAAAGCAAGTGATAATATATTTCAAATAATTTTCAATATTTTTAAATCTGCAACTTTCATTTAAATGATCTCAGGTGATACTGCCATGATGGTCCTTTGTATAGGCACTTCCTATTTCAGAGTGACAGTCTCTGCCTCCCAGTTGTTCTCCTGCGTTATTAACCTGTCACATAGGCTTGCAATGAAGGCTACAAGCGGCCATTTAAACAGATATCACGCAGGCATGGTCTACTGTTGTCATCATCTGGAAACCCTTCCAGAAATTGTCATCGCTGAACTGCATTAGATAGAAAGTAACTGAAGAAAACCTGCAGGAGATCAGCAGCACTGAGTTGCAACAAAGATAGACAAATGGTGAAAACAAGCATTTTATTAAATTATTTTTTTAAAGGCAATTGTTTACATTATACAGTGCTTAGATTGTACACTTGTGAGCCCCTTTCACACAGGAGATCCGATCAGGTCCACCTGTCAGTTTTTCAGATGGACCTGATCAGACCCTCTGGTCTCTTCTCTGGAGCGGCGGATCCGCTGACTCCCGCTGTCGCCATTAGAAGATCCTGTGACAAGGTGACCATGTTAGAGCACAATTGGGAAAAAGTGGCACACTATTGTCACCCAACAGGTAATGCTTAAAGCCATAAACACCAGGGATTTTAATAAAAGTTTCAAATTAAAAAAAAAATTTAAATGATTTTGTCATCATGTCTTATATGAGATTTTAGTGATTGTTTTCTTCTTCTTTAAACGGGCCTTGTTAATCACAGTGCAGCATTGGACATGCCACGGCCCACGTGGTTGTTTGTCCTGAAAAGTTTATACCTGCTGAGCAAAGGCAGAATGCTCACCATGATGCAAAGTTGGAGCAAAGTTTCTAACAATATAGTTTAAAACTGTTAGTTATTCTGTTTTAATGAAGTTATTCTGTTAAAAGAACTAATATGAAAAAATATCAAATAAAAGCAAATAAATATAATAAAACTTTCTATACTCACAATGTGTAGGTGCAGTAGCTGTAAACACCATGCCATATAATTTCCTTATGCAGTGTTTGATTCCTGAAAGAGAATCAAAGCTGACTGATTGCCCCATTAAGTAGTTAAAAATATCAAAATTTCCTTTGAGCGGTATCATTTTCATTTCGTCTTTCTAACGGCTGCAAAAAGTAATGAGCCTGTTCCGAGGTATGCAGAACAAACACAGGGCCATAAAATAAAGCCAGCCGCTAAACAGAGAAATGTTTCTTCTTTGGCCATAATTTTAATTACCAGACATTTGGTCAAGGCAGCTCTCGGTAATAGAACATTATATTATATAACATTGCAACATTACCGATTCCTCATTAAACGAGAAAGATGGCGGATGTTTATGAGGTGCGTATATTTTTCTTTTATGTCAATAGGTCAGAAAGTTTGTATATTTGTAGAATGTGTACAGTGGAATATTCCATGAAAATAATGAGTTCTTTAAAGTGAAACTGCAATCATATGGTAACATAAACTACAGTATGTTTAAAGCCCAATTCTGGGTTTGGGTTCTCCTCTTCCATTTGCATCTGTCCCCCACCCCCTTCTGAACGTGTAAAAAAAAAATCAATTTGCTTACCTTTGTGTCCAGGTGTCATTGCTACTGCTATATTTCATCACAAGTCCTTTTCACATTTTTCTTTCTCTAGGTGGGCGACTCCTAAATGCTGCAAAAGTGGAGCCATGTAATAACACACTCCAAAATATTGTGAGAAGTCCCAGAAGAGTTGAGGCAGCTATAGCTACCTGTGGTTTTGGAATCGGATGTTCAAAAAGTTCACATAGGTATGATGGTCAGGTGTCCATATTTGGCCATATAGTGTGTGAACAGTAAACCTCACAGGTCATATCACCCTAACTCCCATCATTTACAATCTATAAATAGCACTGCCCCCATAGGGATTGCTGTGTAGACTTCCCTGGGCCTTCCCCCTTATTATCTTGCAGCCAGTTACTAGGGAGTTTTCACACGACCAACTGTACTCTCATGCGCTTGTTATCCAATAATCAATCCATGGTGTTTGGTTTTTTGGTATTTATTGTTGGAACTTGGATGGGAGAAGGGAATAGTGGGATACTCCAACTGGAACTAATTGCAGATGAGGACAACTATCACTTGGCTTTACCAGGTTGAATGTGGTAGCAGACTCTCTGCTGTATCATATTACACTTGTATGGGAGGGATAAGTCGTTTGCTTGGTCTGGCAGCAGACTTGATGAATCTGTTTTATGTTCAGGACACTCACTAGCATCCCCTTTGTCTGACCCCCATCCATTGACTCTACTAGCTGAAGGGGTGGCCCTCACAGGACAAACCCCAGATCCGTACTCTCAGTAGGCAGAAACAGATCCTTTCTGGTGTGTCTCCCTTCTAGTCAGCTCTGCAGGACATCTGGGTTGCAGCTTTACTCGGATTCAGGCCCTCAGGTCAAACACTTGAGGCCACATGGCAGCTTGTGCAGAGGAGGGGCAGCTGCCCCCTCCCTCCGGGACCCCGCTCTCCAGCCAAAGACCCCAAGCACATGTGCCCTTGGCATATATACAATCACCCAGCATGCACTGAGGCACTTTCCGTTGCCAATGGCCAGGGCTGTAACTATGCCTATGCTCTCAAATCAGATTTCTCCCACTGTCTAATATGCCCCATCCTATATGACCAGTGTGAAACATTCAGACAACATGAGCAGCATCTAAGCACCATCAGCAGACCTTATCATTGGATCCTTGCTCCCTGGTAGGCACAGAACATCCAAATTTACCTGGCTGCCTTCCTAGTAAGCAGAAAGAGAAGCCCGTAGCTGAGCAGGAATGTAGTCAGCGGAGGGGGGACATGACAGGGTGTTAAGGCAATCCAGCAATGTATGGGTTAAGGGTGTGGCATATAGATTTAATTAAGTGGGCATTATTGGTTAAAATTTGGTGCATGGGGGGAGCTAGTAGGTAATAAAAAGTTGACAAGAGGGTGGGACTGTAACAGTGTTTGGGAGATCTGAGAAGAGCATCATTAGCATCTGAGAAGAGCATCATTAGCATTGCCGGCCGGGGCCTGCGCAACAGCATGCTAATAAGTCTAAGCCCCCTGAGTGCTTCACTCTGGAGAGGACCCCTCAGGCTCAGCGGGAACCCACAATCGGAACCTTCAGGCCCCCCTTCTAAATGCATGCCTGCCTTGGACAGAGGTGCGCCTGGAAGGAATCCCCATCCTAGGCGGAGCCTGCAGGGGATGGGGTCTCCTCGGCGAGTCGTGCCTGCCCCATCCTCCATCGTCCGGATCCGGGATCGTGCGGCTGGCGTGGCTGGCGATGATCTAGTCAGCACGCCAGCCCAGCGGGGGAGAGAGAGAACGGCCCGGATCGGGAGGCGGCCAGCGGCCCCACACGAAGGACGGAAGAGCGGCGAGGGTGGAAGGGCATGTCTGCCCTTGGAGGATCTCTGTCGGTGGCGCGCACCTCCAGGCCACAGGTGGCAGCTGCGAGCCCGGGTCAGGCCGGGGCGCAGGCGGATGACATCACAGGCGACGATGGGAGAAGGTCGTAGCGGCATAGGCTGGTGAGCCTGTCGGTGGCACGGAACGCTTCTGCGGCTGACGGGAAGAGAGGACGGCCGACACAGAGGAGGCTTGCGGATCCTGGGATGCCAGCTGATCTGCAGGACGTGGAGGGCAGCAGTGCGGAGGAAGGAGAGCTAGAAGAGGACATCGGGGACGCCGTTGGCGAAGTCGGTCCTGCGGCTGGGGGGGTTCCTGGGTCTGTAATGTCCGGGATGGGGGCCCAGGGTCAGACTAGGGAGACCTATGGGGATCATGGGGCTGATGTTCTCACAAGGGAGGTGCTGCAGGGTTTGAAGGAGCTATTACAGCGGCTAGGCAGTGGGGGGTTCTTGGGGGGGCGGTTGCCCCGAGGGACACTTCAGTGACGCAGTTGGAGTCGGTGCTTAGCTCAACTGCCCCTCCGGCAGTGGTGGTAGGGTCGGACGTTCGCTATGACGAACAGTTCAGGCAGAGGAAGGCGGTCAGGCCGGCGATTTACTGGGATCACAAAGATATCGGGCTCTGGATGAAACTGATGACCCCGGCCAGGAACGGGAGCCAGTTTTTTCCAGGAGGGGCCAGCGGTACTTCCGCCTCAGGTTCGTCGGCCACTAGAAAGAAGAGGGTTTGCTGGCAAATTAACGACAGCTCTTACCGTTTCGGTGGGTCTTGTCATTTCAAGCATGAGTGCTCCAGGTGCGGGGGCGGACATGCCTTCACACGGTGTTTTAAAGGCAGGAAAGAACAAGGCAGGAGATGTGTCTGGAAAAAGGGAGGACTCCAGTGAAGGTGGGAAAGATGTTTCCTTTCCTAAATAGGTATCCGGACCGGGAGTTGGCAAGACTCCTAGGGGAGGGGTTCTCTGTGTGTTTTAGAATCCCGTGCTGTTTGACTGAGGTTCCGCCGGTGTCTTCTAATTTACAGTCTGCTTGCCTTTACCCAGGAGTGGTGACAGAGAAACTAGGGAAGGAAGTTTCTTTGGGTAGGATGAGCGGTCCGTTTTCTTCCCCTCCACTTCCGGGGTTAGTTGTTTCTCCTCTGGGCGTGGTTCCCAAAAAGGAACTTGGCAAATTCCGTTCAATTCACCATTTTTCCCCATCCCAAAGGGGCATCAGTAAACGATGGTATCGACCCGCAGGCCTGTGCGGTTACCTATACATCGTTCGATGCCGCAATATCGTGGGTACAGAGGTACGGCCGGGGGACCTTGTTGGCCAAAGCGGATGTGGAAGCAGCATTTCGACTGCTTCCGGTCCATCCGGATAGCATGCGACTTTTAGGCTGTCGGTGGCAAGGGTCGTATTTTGTCGATAGTTGTCTGCCTAGGGGGTGCTCCTTTTCGTGTCCTCTATTTGAGGCCTTCAGTTCCTTTGTGGAGTGGGTAGTGCGTGATCTATCCGGATTAAATTCTATCATCCATTACTTGGATGATTTTTTGTGTATTGGGCCTCCGGATTCCAATGCTTGTGCGGTCTTGCTAGGAACGTTACAGCACATAGCTGATCGTTTTGGAATTCCGTTGGCATCGGAAAAACCGTAGGCCCGATGAAGGAACTGGTTTTTCTGGGCATAACGATTGACTCCTTAGCCATGGAGTGCCATTTGCCGGATGTTAAGCTGGTGGCTTTGTAGCAGGAAGTAAAGGACATGGGGGGCAGATGCAAGATTCGGATTAGGGAGCTGCAGTCACTGCTGGGCAAATTGAATTTTGCCTGCAGAATTATTCCCATGGGAAGGATATTTTGCCGCCAGCTTTTGTTGGCTCTGGTAGAGGTCAGCAACCCACGACATTTTATCAGCTTGACTCGGGCTGACAGGGCTGATTTAGGGGTCTGGGACGAATTTCTGGCGACTTACAATGGGAGATCGGTGTGGATGCCGGGCCCCGTAAGCAATGCGGACATGGTTTTGTTTACGGATGTGGCAGGGTCAGGAGGATACGGAGCGTTCTTCCAGGGTAAGTGGAGTGCCGGTGGTTGGCCCGAAACATGGAGGGAGGCCGGGTGGTTGCGGAACCTAGCACTTTTGGGTAGCGCATTTCGGAACAAAAAAGTGCGTTTCCACTGTGACAACATGGGAGTGGTTACTGCCTTCAACAACTTTTCGGCTTCCTCTCCTCCGGTGGTACGCTTATTGCGCCATTTGGTCCTGTTATGCCTTCGTCTGAATGCTTTTATCTATGCCGTTCACATTCCGGGTGTTTCTAACAGGATTGCGGATGCCTTGTCTCATTCGCAGTGGAAGGAGTTTCGCGTCTTGGCACCGGAAGCGAAGCAACATGGTACGCCCTGTCCTCCACAGTTATGGACGATCGCATTGGAGTCGCCGCAGGATTAATTCGGGATTCATTGAGTGAGGCGACGTGGGGAGCTTATGCTGGTGAAGGAATGGAATTCGTTGCTGGCAGAGGTAGGGGGGCTTGAGCCCCGAGAAGACGTGTCGTCGTTAGTTCTTTATTTTATTGTAAAAAAATTTCTTCGAGGGGCGTCTGTGTCAGCGGTGGACAGTAAGTTGGCGGGCTTGGCATTCTGGTTCAAACTGCAGGGAGGTAAGGATGTCACAAAATGTTTTGTGGTACGGCAGGCTATGAAGGGGTATCGCAGGGGTCGTAGGTCTTGGGATCTTAGGCGCCCAGTTTGATTCGCCACTTTGCGGCTGATTTTGGTAAATCTACCGCTGGTGTGTTTGGTGGGATACGAACAAATTTTGTTTCAAGCGGCTTTCTTGCTAGCCTTCTTTGGGGCCCTGCGCATAGGCTAATTGGTTAGCCCGTCCAAACATGTTGCTGGGGGAATTTTACGAGAGGATGTGGCAGTAGCAGGTACCTCAGTGAGTATTGCCATACGTAAGTCAAAAACGGATCAGGCAGGTAAAGGGGTGATTTTAGAGCTATTCCGGGGTAAGTTGGCTGTACTTTGCCCAGTGATGGCGGTGCCTCAGCTGACAGCGGTCATGCCAAATATAGCGGGACCGTTCTGAAAGTGGCTGGCTTGGATCCAAGTCAGTTCGGCTCGCACTCTTTCCGGATAAGCGCTGCTACTGAGGCTTGGTGCAGCGGTGGTCAAACGGATCGGCAGATGGGAGTCCAACAGGTTTAGGCTCTACGTTAGGCCCCATTTACTTTAGGAAGGGGGTATCATTTGTTCTTCTTGTTTGTGGGTGTGGTAACCTCCCGCTACTTCTCCTCCCTGTTGTCGTTTCTTATGTCGTCATTGCTGTTATGTGTTATGGGTGAAGGTTGGTGGGGCAATGTGTTTCTTTGTCTGTTTTCAGGTCGGAGATGCCTGGTGTGGATCCTGGGGCATTCCTTTGTTTACTGGGGTGCAAGCGGGCAGAGGTTAGGCCCGCTGCCAGGCAGTTAGGTTTACCCTGGGAAGTGGGCAGTGTTCGCTGGATTGGGGTAAGGGGTATGCTGTGGAATAGAGTGTTTCCCAAGGTTCATAGATATGCACGTTGGGACAGGGCCCCGGATATCATGGTGATCCATGCAGGGGGCAACGATCTGGGTGTCAGACGTTCTAGAGAACTGATCAGAGATATTCGGTTCGATTTTCTTAGGCTTCGCTGTGACTTTCCGGGCACTATTTTGGTTTGGTCGGAGATCGTGGCACGCACTGTTTAGAGGGAGGCCAGATCTGTGGACCAAATCAATAAAGCCCGAGTTAAGGTCAACAAGGAGGTTGGGAGGTTCTTTGTTAGAAATGGTGGCTTGGTTATAAGGCACTTGGACTTGGAGTCCGAGACGTGGCGGTTCCTCAGAGGTGATGGCGTTCACCTTAACGCAGTTTACACAGATGTATGGTTTCTGGGTTTGGAGGACGGAGTGCAGAGGGCTTTTCAGGTGTGGCGGAGCGCAGGTATAAGGAGTTACACCTGCGGCGCTGTGGCATTTTGGGATCCTTGGCGGTGGTAGAATTTGGTGCATTTTGGGTAAGCGGTGGGGAACCATCTCAGGTATGGTATCCTCGAGTGGGAACGGTTCACTGGCTAGTGACTGTGTAGCTTAAGGACCCTGGGGGGCTGAGGTCAGCTGGGTTTAGGCCCTGAGTCTATATAAGTAGCGGCTGGGGTGGCAACTCAGTTAGATGGTGCCTCTGACACAAATAAAGAGGTTATTGAGGGTATTTGATTGTGACTAGTGAAGTTTAGGTGGGTTATTATATTGTGTAATGTGAATAAAAGTTGGTTTATTAATAAAAGGCCATGTTCGGCCATTTAATCCACCTCAGGTGTTGTGTGGTTATTTAAGTTATGGTAAAAGTATGTTACGGTATAAATAGAGGTAAGATCATATTGCAAGGTAAGCTCTTAGCTACCCTTGTCAAGACCCAAAAACTATACTCTCTTCTAGCTCCTACCTAAGAGGGTGCTACATATATTTTCCTATTACACTGAGTGATCTGGAATATAAACACCACTGCCAAATATCCCACTTGGAACAATCTTTTTTCTTTTAAATTAAGTGTGTTTGTGGGAATTTCTGCCCATGCAGCCAGAAGAACAGGAGAGGACATTTCTATCAGCATACCAATTCATCCCAAAGGTATTCAGTAGGGTTACAGGCAAGGCTCAGCGCAGACCATTTGAGGTCCTTCATAACAAACTCATCAAACCATTTCTTTATGGAGCTGGCTTAGTGCACAGGGCACAGTCATGCCAGAACAGGAAAGTTCCTTCCATAAACTGTTACCAAAAAATTGGATGAGCCACAATTGTCAAAAATGTCTGATGTAACATTAACAGTACATTTCACTGGAAACACCTGAGCTGAATCATTTGGAGGAGGGTCCATATACTTTTAACCATAGTGTGTAGAGGTGTAGCACTACCCCAAAAGGTTCCGCTTGGTTTGATGGGTCCTCTGTTCTGCCATGACTCCTTAAAGTGCTCAGTCCCCACTCACACACCTGGTATAGATTGAAGGAGCTCACACCTGTGAAACTCAAATGTTAGTATGCTACTGCTCTATAACAGTACACAGAAAATAGGCCACAAGCAACTGAATGGGAGATTAAATCAATGTATTATAGCAGGGAAATTAAACAATGCATGAGTCAGTAATAAGACAACTGAACACGTTTGAATAGGCTAGACCAAATAGGATATACACCAACCTATTCAATGACACTTAACTAACTGCAATAAAGCTAAGCCCAAATTTCAACTGGCATACACAGTGAGAAATATAACTACATTAACTAACTCAAAAATATGCCCTTGAGTGCACTCGGCTCACACAGACCTTTAATGGGTGGGGCATACGCATTCCTGACAAGGGGTACCCCTTAAGGTGGCTAAAAGTACCTGGCCTCTTATTGTCAGTATTAGCTAGCTATCATTGAGGCCCATCTGTAATGTGGTGCATGTGATGCTGTCCCCTTAAGACTGTACTCAATGGATGGCTGAGGGGGCAGCCCCTTGGCATTAACTGTAGGCAGTAAAGGGCTAAGCTCAGTAGTTCCTCTAACCAATCCCGGTATGCAACAGGTCTGGTCCCAGTCTGCTTGGCGATCGGTTGTCCCAGAAAGTTCAGTCCTCAGGATCAGTTCTCTTGAACCTGTCTTCATAATCTCAGTATCTGAGCTTTGATTCTTACTGGTGTAGGCACGCACAGTAACAGGCCTCTCCAGCTCTGGTCTCCAGCATGAGGGAACTCTCACAATCTCTCTCTCTCTCAGTGGGGGAACCAGACAGTAACAGCTCTGCAATCACTGACTCCCCACACTGGACTGCCTGGATCTATGCAGAATTGCCAGAGAAACGTTCTGTCTTTCCTCTCTATGGTGCAAAGCCTTGCGCCCTTTGTAGTCCACATTCCATTCATCTCCATTCACTGTTCTTTGCAGCTTTCCTTTAAGAACAACACTTCCCAGTGTCCTCTGTGGGTGCATAGCAGGTCCTCTCTGCCCTGATTGGCTCACTGCCACTGCTACCAGGAGGAGGGAGAGGAAAGAGAGGGGGATTCTCACAGACAGGGCCGAAACTAGGGGGGGGGCCCTAAGTGACGCATCTAGGGAGGCGCCGTCAGGGTTTTTGTCATCCCCACCCACACTGGGAATCTCTGTCTGTAATGGACAGGCAGCGCCCGCTGCATACTTTGCCAAATACTGGAGAATCAAATAAGGGAGACTGCAAAGGCATACTAGCGCTAAATCACTCTGCTCCTCCTACCTGCCAGTGCTATAGAAAGGCATTCCAGAGCATGCTTCAGCATGGGAGAGCCTTAGTGGAACTAGAAGGCATTTATTAGGACAAGGAGAGGGGTTTGTGTGCAGAAAGCCCTGGACTAGGAAGTTGGGGTAGGTATGCCAAAGGATTGGGGGCCTAGGGGGTGCAGAGAAAGCCCCGGACTGGGGGGGGCAGAGGAGGCCCTGAGCTTGGGGGGTGCAGAGGAGGCCCTGGACTGGGGGGGTGCAGTGGAGACCCTGGGCTAAGGGGGGTGCGGAGGAGGCCCTGGACTGGGGGGGTTCAGAGGAGGCCCTGGACTGGGGGGGTGCAGTGGGGCCTTGGGCTAATGGGGGGGGTGTGGAATAGACACTGGGCTGGGGGGGTGCAGAGGAGGCCCTGGCCTGAGGGGGCACAGAGAAGACCCTGGACTTGGGCTTGGGGGGTGCAAAGGAGGCTCTGGGATAGAGGCGTGCGGAGCAGGGAGGCCCTGGGCTGGGTAGGTGCAGAGGAGGCCCTGCACTGGGTGAGTGCAGAAGAGGCGCTGCAGTGGGGGGGCGGGTGCAGAGGAGGTCCTGGACTTGAAAAAGGTTGGTATGGCAAATACCCTAGATTAGGAGAGGAGGCCCTGGACTAGGAGGGGAGTGCACAGGAGGCCCTGGACTGGGAGGTGCAGAGGAGGCCCTGGACTAACAGGGGAGTGCAGAGGAGGCCTTGAACTAGGGAATGCAGAGGAGGCCCTGGACTAGTAGGGGAGTACACAGGAGGCCCTGGACTGGGGGGGAGGGTGCGGAGGAGGCCCTGGACTGGGTGATGCAGAGGAGGCCCTGGACTGGGGTGTAGAGGAGGCCCTGGACTTGAAAAGTGGTGTTGGTGTGGCAAAGGATCTGGACTAAGACAGCAGGTGTCTGCAAACCCTGACCTATGAGAGGGGGATAGTGGAAGTCCTCTGGACTAGAAAGAGGTTGCATGAAGGACCTGCCAGCTTCAGGGAGAAAGAGCCTGAATCTAAAGCCTGGGCTGAGGAATAGCCTGCCCAGGCCCTGGAGGGTGACATCACAACATAAATAGGGACATTAATCAATTGTCGCAAGTAATGCCAAACAGGAGCAGAGAGACAGGTCGTGTGATAGAGTTATTGCTTGTTTGGCTGTACTTCTGTGGATCACACTGTGACACGTTTTCAGCTGACAGCGGGCTGTCGTTACAGAGCCAGTGCAGGCTGGAGAAAGATTGCAATATGGTTGGGATCCATCCGCTCACTTGCCTGGACTGGCACCCAACTCAGCCTGAGCTGGCCTCTCCCTCCACAGCCCAGTGCTTCAGTGAGCATTGGTGGGGGGTCAGAGCAGGGAGCCAGAGACCGAAAGTCACTAGCTCTCTGCTCAGGGAGCACTGAGAACTGAGTGATCGTCGGTGTTACTGGGTTCTCAGCCTCAGAGCTGACAGGGGGACAGATCCAGCATCCACCTACATGAGTATGATTTTTTTTAAAAATTCCCTTACCCGACATCTTTTTTCTGCTATCTGGCCCACATGACAATTAAGCCTCATTCACATAGAGCATATGCGTCCATGCCCAGTGTGGTGGTCATGTACTGCGTGGGGATACTTGGTGTACTGTGCATCCCAGTGCAGGCAGTCCAGTCAAAGTCAATTGGGACACAGTAGCTGCATGGACAAAGTTGCATGTCAAAATTTGACACGCAGACAGGAAGGGATGCATGTATCCGAACGCACAGTGTCTGTGTAACGGTGTAGTTGCCACTAGTAACAAACGTCCACCACATCACTCCGCTGCCAGACTCCCATATATCACTTGCAGAGACAATGAACAGTCCTTTGCTGGTTTTGTTTTTGTTTATTGGGGGGTACAACTTGGTTGGGGAAAGGGGTATATGGGATGCCCATAGAATAATTCAGTTTGCCATCATATTTAGAGATTTGTTTACAGATTTGCACATAGTTTGAGTCTGAAGGGTTGATGTACACGTTTTAACAATTACAATCTTTCCCTGCATCACCATGCAGACTATTGCTCCTCCTCTGTTTACTTCCAGAACTTCCTCACCCATGACCGTGTAAGGATGAGGACATCATTCTTGACCATGTAAGGGTGATGCTCTCAGAAATCCTTTCCTCCTGCAGAAACTTATTCTGTAGTTATTAGTGTAATGTCACATCTTTTTTAAGCAAAAATGACCCACTCTGAATAGTTCCTCATGCAGACTCTGGTTGCTCGCTGTTACTAGGCCAGAGGCCTGCAGTACCTCTCCCCGGAGGCCTAATAGTTTAAAAGCACATGCTGACCGTGTAATGATGAGGACTTCACTAATGACTGTGTAGAAGTGAAGTTCCCTCACAGACTTCCTGGCACATCCAGGAATCCATTGTGGTACACTCACCGACCTTTCTCTGCCCCGAGTCCAAGTCGAGTTGATGGAGAACTTAACCGGACCATACGTTTCGACAGCTTCACCTGCCCCTCTGCCCCAGGAATTCCTCATCAATGACTGTCTAAAGATGAGGACATTGCCAATGACCGTGTAGAGGCAAAGTTCCTTCGCAGTTCTCCCCGGGCCTCCTCCTGCGATCGGCGCACCCCCCCCCCCCCCAGATGGGGGTGCCCTCCTGCTGCTGTATAGTATTCCATTCTCCGCGTCACCCGGCCAACAACTTCTCCCAGTGGCATGTTACCTCAGCTTATATAGGAGGCCCGCCCCCTGCCAATACGAGTTGGGGATTGGTAAAAAATCTTCTGTGTGCAGCAGCCTCCCCAGCCCCTCCTAATACTTACCTGAGCCCCCTCTCAATCCAGCGATGTCCACGAGTGCCTTGGCTCTCCAGGGACTCGCACTCCTGATTGGCTTTTGGCAGCATTTAGATTTTGGTTGCAACATGACAAAATGTGAAAAATTTCAAACGGTATGAATACTTTTTCAAGGCACTGTAGACACAAGTCCGTTTACATCCAGCCAAACATAGGGCCATCACTGGACTGCTGCAGTCCACTGACAAAATGCAGACCGAAACTGAAGTACATACCTCCCAACTTTTTGAGATGGAAATGAGGGACACCTATCAGCAAAAGTATGTAGGCATAGAACACACCCCTTGCCACGCCCCCTTAAAGGAGAATTGTACAAAAAAACAAGATTGGTTAAATCCACAAGTGCTTTTTTACCACTACTATTCCTTTATATTGGCTTTTGGAATTTACAAATGCAGCAATTCAGAAATCAGATGAAAGGTTTAGCGCTGGAAAACACTTTTTGATAAAAAGTGCATTTTATATACAACTATATAGATCAGACCAAAATGAGGGACAAATGAGGAGGAATGAGGGACAGAGGGACATTGCTACAAATCAGGGACAGTCCCTCGAAATCAGGGACAGTTGGGAGCTATGCAAGTAGGGATACCACAGATAGGCCATCGATCCCCTTCAGCTGACAGATCCCCTGCTGAACGGAGCAGATCAATACCATGTGAAAGGGGCCATAAAAGGAAGGTGATCTGCTTTCTGAAGACACCTTTTTTTATTAAAAATTAGTCCTCCCAAAATGTTAATAGCAGTAAACAATTAGTAAAACACCATGCTCATTACATGCTACTGCAAAAAAAAAGGCAAAACGCATGCAAGAAGAGGAAAGCCTGTGCAAGTGATCCGCAGCTCTGGAAATAAAGGGAGAGCTGACAGATTTGCTCCTGCTGATGACTTTGTGTCTTGTCTCCTCAGAACCAAATTACACTCACTGCACAATTATCCAGAGCGTGTTATTGGATTACCAACCAACTGACACTATTAGCTGCTGAATATTAAAAACGTGACTTATGCTTCCTGCCTGTGTTAATGAGCAAACAAAGCTATCGCTTCCCATGCAGTACAGCGAGTCAGTAATTGCTGAAATATGCACCGAGAGGACTAAACAACTCCCTCATTGTGGAGTGACCTCCGTCCTGCGGGGTGCCTCTTCCACTAACTTTGCCAAGGAAACACAGCGCAATGCCTTTCATATCCTGGCGAGGGTGAAATTATATTTAGAAATTAGATTAGCTAGTTCCAACTCTTGTCGGAATATCTTCTGATTCGCCTCATTTTAGGCTGTTCTTAACAAGAACAAAACAAAAACAAAAAAAAACCTTCATTCCATTTTGCATACTTAATTTTTGCCACTATAAATTTGCTACAGTGGTTCTAATGCCCTGTACACACGGTCCGGGGCAACAAAATCCATGGATTTTTTCCGACGGATGTTGGATCAAACTTGTCTTGCATACACACGGTCGCACAAAGTTGTCGGAAAATCCGATCGTTCTGAACGCGGTGACGTAAAACACGTACGTCGGGACTATAAACGGGGCAGTAGCCAATAGCTTTCGTCTTTTAAATTATGCGTGGCACTCTGTGCGTCGGATTTGTGTGCACACGATCGGAATTTAACCGATCGGATTTTGTTGTCGGAAAATTTTATATCCTGCTCTCAAACTTTGTGTGTCGGAAATTCCGACGGAAAAAGTCAGATGGAGCCCACACACACGATTGGAATTTCCGACAACACAATCCGATCACATTTTTTCCGTCGGAAAATCCGACCGTGTGTACAGGGCATTAGAGGGAACCTGTCATGAGAGAAACATGGATGTTGCCATCGTTGCTCTGTCTTTTGGAAAATACCAACTTCCTGGCTATAATCTTCATCCTGATGCTTCAATACTTTAATCACTGACCTAGAGCAAGAATGCAGATGGGGACCTTTGACCTTCACCTTTTCTGTCCTTTATGCTTATTGTGGGTTACAGTGATATTAGGGGGCATTATGTTGCTTTCTATGGTATCCAGATCCACATTTTTCTTCTTGTTTGTAAAGAATGTCCCTAGGGGAAATGTCTGCCTAGTAATGTTAGGGATAAGCACCCCATCCCTGAACCCATGCATTTTTATTTTTATATGTAGCACTAACTCACGGTGGAGCTGCTGGTTTAAGTGGGTCTGTTACCTTCACTTTGCTTCCCTCTGTTTCCCCGGCACCGGGTCTAGGGATTCCGTTGAGTTTACTGCTGGACGACACACGCACCAACACTGGAGTACGTTTTTAATGCTTTATTAAACAGTCAAACTTAAGGAAGTAGCAGGAAAGAGACGGAAAAGACGCGAACAAAACCACATTATACATTTTTTTTTCACATCCTCACTAACTAACTAGCTGAAAAGCCTCCCAGCTCTTTATATGATCCGATGATCCCTGAAAAAGAAACATATTTAAACACACATATATACACACTACGCAACACCAGGAGCAAAACTTCATTTAAAATAAAACTCTCTTCCTATGATTTGTATTAGAAAGAATATGTACTTTTGGAGTCCATCCCTGCACAAGAACTTTTCTTAGAAAAGAAATCCGGCTAGCAAACAAAAGTCCTTGGATTTAAGCACAGAACAGGATCTGTAGATCTTGACCACGCCGATCTCTTTACCCTGTCGCTATCTAACTAGCTAACTTCAAAGAAATAGTGTCCACAATTACCAGTAAAACCGAGGATCTGGTAGAGTCACATACTTTCCTTCTTTATCTACAGTGGTAATAAAATACACAGCATTGTCCTTTCCCGGTCTGCAGATCACCACTTTATCAGCATAGATATGCCGACCATAGTTCCAATGAACAAAGCATTCGTTAAAACGTTCATCCATCCGGACAGAACATCCAGTGTTTCTAAAGGGCTTAGGCACAGACAAGTAGTCCCAAATAGCTTCAATCTCTCGCATGACATCCTGGGGCACATAGGGGAACTCCAATCCATACTCTGCGGCCACACGCTTGTTTAGCATCCTTTGCAAGCGAGCAAGTTTTGGCAAAGATCTGTCTTTTTCCATGCCAGGCGGTACACAGGAGTCTAATGACTTTTTCACCATAGACCATTCACCAAAGATAACTTTTGACAAAGTCCCAGCAACAGCACTGTGCATCTCCACACAGGGCGACGTCTTCCCAGAACTCATGGCAGTCCATTCAGGAAGGGTCATTGTGGAGGCAACATCTTCGCCTTGTGACCACAACAGCTCTTGCGACATGGTTTCGAACAAGTCATCATCCCCGGAAAGATCCAACATGGATTCTCTTTCCGAGACTCTCAATTCCTCTGCTGGCAAATACTTATTTACGTCCCCAACAATGGCTTACCCGTTCCAGACGTGGACTCTGGTAGCTCCTGCTCAGGTAACCTCTGGGGCAGGGCCTCGACCACGGCCGCGAGAAGCCTTCACATAGCCCACCTTCCTCTGAGTAGGCACCACAGGAACAGGTGTAGTGGACTCAGGAATCAAAGTAATGTCTCCTGATGAGACAGCAGCAGCAGTGTCTCTTGCTGAAACATTGTTGGTAGTAACAGGCGAAGTGGCGGCCCGTCGCTCTCTCTCCGTAGCGATAGCAGCTTCCACTGTAGCAATACCTGTCACCCAATCCATCCGGTAGGCACGGGGTGGCATAGTAGGTGGCTCCACTACAAACAAATACTCTCCACACTGCGGACATCGGCCGAATGGACGAAGATGCACGGCCAATCCTCCACATCGATGGCAGGTCATGCCCAGTCCCTCAACATCTCCCGAGGTATACAGGACAAACTTCCCCTGCGGATTGCACAGTATTCATCACGGTGCTTGCAGGCAACACTCTGGGTCCCACAACCGATTGCAACGCCGGAAAAGACATGGCCACACTCTGATCTTTTCAGCACAATCACGAGGCTTCTCTTCTGGCGCCAAGCACACTACACGCGTCCCACGCGGTAGTAAGTAGGGTACCTCCTCCCACTTGTTCTTTCAGTCACGTAGCTCACGGGCCTCTTCTGGAGCCCAGCGTCTACGCACCCAAAAGCAAAGTCCTGCAGTTTAACCTTTCCTCTTCCTGAAAAGATTTTTTTTCAAAGTCCAGCTCTCTCTGTAAACTCCCGGTACAACACTCCACTGGGTTGCAATAATTGTCGGTCAACAAATCCCAGACAACGCTCCCACATGTAGCACTAACTCACGGTGGAGCTGCTGGTTTAAGCGGGTCTGTTACCTTCACTTTGCTTCCCTCTGTTTCACCGGCACCAGGTCTAGGGGTTCCGTTGAGTTTACTGCTGGATGACACACGCACCAACACTGGAGTACGTTTTCAATGCTTTATTAAACAGTCAAACTTTAGGAAGTAGCAGGAAAGAGACGGAAAAGGAAACCTTCAGGAGAAACTCAAATATCTTCTTGCAAAATCTTATCGACAAATGTCCTGGTAGAATTCAGATAATTATATAGAATGCATTCCCCTCATGGGACGCACTCATCTGGATAGGCCTCTCTCACCAGTCTAGCAGCCAGTACGCAGCACGAATCTAAAGTCTCTGCCACAGGCTTACTTGGGGGGTAAATTGGCACGATCCTCTGCCACAGGATGTATCAGATCTTCTGCAGTGAACAGTCAGTCACAGTGCCTGAACCTTTAAGCTGAACCGGCGACACTATGCTGTATAATTACTTCTTTTGGATACGTCCTGCAACCGAGTCACCAGGCCCCTCTATAGACCAGCACGCTGCGTGATCTCTCCAAGACGGGTCCTCCCCTGGGATCTCCTCGGCTGTCCAGCTTCGTCACACAGGACCGACAGCTCAGGACCATTCCTCGGCCGCGGTGTTAGGCCCCAGACAAGCCTCTGGACCCACCCCTGTGCCGTAGCATCGTGGGCCTCCCGATCGGAGGACCAGGAGGTAGCTCCTTAACGCATACCTGTCGGCCAGGAGGGCCAGTAGGTGGCTGTAAAAACGATCCTAGAACATGGCGTCTGTTCCATAAATACCCCCTTCCCAGAATGCAACTCGGAGGACCACCTCTACCGAGCTTGTCTCCGAGACAAAGGAGCATCTATACACTTCGACACGTTGCCCTTCCAACACTGACCAATGGTAACAGTGACACCCACCAGTCAGCACGGAAGCACACACAACGTCAGCCAAGCTGGAACAGAGGCAAACGTTTGACCTTCCTAACACCCAATTTACAAAATGTACCTATTCTGCGGTAGATTGTAAATCTACCAGCGCTACTGTACATATATATAATAAACCAACATTTTTTTATTCATTTTAGCTGGTAAGATTAATATTTACCGGTATGCTGCATCTTCATGTTTTAAAGTTTGCCTTTCTTGCTGGTTCTTATGGATCCTCTTGTTTGTACACACTTACGGGAGAAGAATACAGGCCAACATCAGGATGTTGTCTGTGCCAAAACACACATGCAACCAGAGAACACTGGAAATAATACTACACACCTTTGCTCCTCCTCCCAGTGGCGTATCTAAGGTATGGCAGCCATGGCAAGTGCCATGGGCGCCATGGGAGGGGGGGCGGCAAAAAAGCCACTCCACGCACGAAAAAAATCCCACCCGTCCTCCCACAAGCGCCTCTCAGCTCTCGCGGCCGCCTCTTGCGCTAATATAGCCCCCGGAGTCGCGGCCGGCCTGCTGGAGCGCAGCGCCGACACTGCACTTGGTAATAGTTACTTGGCCTGGGGAGGGGAGCAACAGGCGCCCCCATGACGGCTGATGACTGGCCAGACCGGGTCCACGTAACTGGCAGAGGCGGAGTCTAATGCTCCGCCTACCTTCCTCTGCACGGCATCATCTTCTCCCCAGAGCGGGGGGGGGGGGGGTCTGTGACGTGAGGAGGAGAGAGAAGGAATGGATGACAGGGAACCCCCAGACAGCTGCATGGATTCGCAGCCTAGCAGGTACTTTTATAATATAATAATTGTGCTCTAAATACTTAACTGTGAAGTTTGGTAATGAAGCAGTCATGCTTTACTCTACACAAACTGTTTCATCTAATTTGCATTTGATGTATTCACATGCTATTTAGCCATAGATTTCAGAGGAATACTGTACAATAGTATTTATTGCTCATATAGATAATTACACATACATGGAGGATGAGTTGCACTATAGTTGTTCTCTAGCAACTGCACTTGTTTATGTGGCATAAAATAGAATACCTGCAGTAGCAGATTGGCATAATGGTGTGTGGCAGTAAAAGGCAAACCTTGCTGCTCAGCATGGTATAAAAAAAATGTATTCTCTCAGCAGCTCACTGCACTCCACTGCACTGTCAACTGCAAGCACTGCGTGCGTTCTTGCACAAACAAGAACTGAGTACTACTTAAAAGTAGTACTTGCTGTTGCACAAATCGCTTTAGTACACTTTATGTATGATATTTATGGCTATGCATGTTTATTTAATCCATATTGAGCACTATATTTGATTGGCTGCTTGCTTCTGCTTGGCCTGGCACACATGCACAATCGCACATGACGATGATTTAAAAGTTTTAAGTCATCATCATGTGCGATTGTGCGTGTGTGCCAAGCAGAAGCAGCCAATTAAATATAGTGCTTAATATGGATTAAATAAATAGGTACAACAAGCTCATTAAACAGTCCACATTCAGTGAAAGTTCATGTACTGCAAACTTTGCAGTACATGAACTTTCACTGAATGTGCACTGTCTAATGAGCAGGGGCGGACTGACCCATTGGGCACTCGGGCATTGCCCGAGGCCCTGGAGCCATTAGGGGGCCCCATAAGAGGCTCTGCAAGACTGCAACACATACAGTCTAGCACAGGCAGCGGCTGTAATAAGACCTCTCATGGTGCGCTGCTCCCCACCGGCCTCTCCTTCCCTCCTATTCACTCCAGGTGCTTGTACATGACATCACCTGGGATGGACAAGAAGAGAGGAGGGGCCGACAGGGAGCAGCACGCCGTGAGAGGTCTTATTATTACAGGCATTTTGGTTTTTTTTGTTTGTTAAGGTTGTCTGAAAGATGGGTTTCAAATGTTTTGACAGGGGCGCAGTTTCAGTCCTTGCCCTAGGCGCCATTTTCACCAGATACGTCTCTGCCTCCTCCTCAAAGTGATTGACAGCAGCTCATATGGGGCATGCATGCACAATGAGAGTATGAATTATGGGATATGCAGTCCCAATTTTTTTGAATAAAGTTATTAGTGCACACTCCTCAGCAGAATATTTACGAAAGTGGTGCAGAGGAATCTGAAGGACTTTAGTGTTACAGCTAGCATGCCAGCATAACAGATGGTCAGCTAGCATTTCCAGAAGAGAAACTTCAAATTTCCCCTGCCCATTATATATTTAGTTATCTCCACTCCCCCACTGCTCTGTTTGGTGCTGGGAGTTGAAGGAAGTTTCAGTACTTCCAGGTATGAATAAGCATGTGACTCGCTCCATTAAAAGGTGCTGGCCCTTTCAGCAACTTTTAGCCTACACAAGGCGTGTAAGTATATATGTGTGACCCATCCCCCCCATATACAAAAATAAAATAAAAAGTTCTGACTGGAGTTGGGTTTTAAGTACAACCAGCAAAACTGGATGCATCTAGAGACCATGATAAGTTCCTATTTTAAAAGAAAATTTTTTAGTGAGATAAGAGTTCTTCTTTATAGACATTGTTGTATAAAGTGTGTTTCAAGACAAAGGAGTTCAGAGTCTGCAGAGTTTTGGCCGCTCCCCATATGGTGTTTAAAGCGTTAACTCCGAAAGTCTGAGGCAATTAAAACTAGCTGCCGTGCTGCCAAATAAATCGTATTAGTTGGGTCTTACGGGAGGATTAATGCAGCCATCCCAAGAGGAGCAGAAAGACGCTGATAAAATCCATCCAATGATAGCTACTGATGGGAAGGAGACGAGCAGCGGTTTCTGGTTAATTAGGTTACCTTTTTTTATTTTCCTATAGACTCATTTTACCGGATCCTGTTGGGAACCGCCGGGAGATGCAGTGCTAGCAATCTGGACGGTATCTGCTTTCAGACACTGTTGAGCTAACTTTCTCAATACCTCAAGTCCCCGAGCCTGAGTATCAGAGTCTAAAAGAACGGCCACTGGAACGTAAAGCCGCTGTTTTGATCCCTTCTAGGAAATGCGCCTTGAATAATCGCCTTGGTTTAAAAAATAAAAAAACATGACTCATTCATCATACTAGGCTATTCTAAACTGGAAGCTTTCTGTAGATTCTAATAGAAGAGCTGCTTAGAACTCCAAATATAACCTATAAGTAATTCTATGGCTTTTTTTCAGCAGGAACACGGGGAAACACTGCACCTCCAGCACTAAATGTTTGTAATGGCAAGGGGTACTGGAGAGTTTATGATGCTGGCTGCTGGGGGATCTATTGTAACTGGTGGAGACCTATTGTTGCTAGGGGGTCTATTGTTGCAAGGGGGTGTTGTATGTTGCTCAGGGGTCAGATGTGGCTGGGAGGGATCTACTGTTGAGGGAGAGGTCTATTGCTGCTTGCTGCTAGAAGAACTGATGTTGCTGCTGGGGGTCTATTGTTAGAGAAAAGATGGAAGGAATCCCTGGTGCCGCACATCCACAAGGTTGTGTGATGGTGAAAGAGACAACCTCAGCATGAGTTCCCACCAGCCCACACTCCCAACACGTTTCACTCTGCCCCGATAGCTTAGTCATGGCTCCTTGGGGATTCCCTCCTTCTTTTCTCTAGTGACCACAGGAGCTGGGACGAGCTCCATTCCTTCGCCAGCACTCCCATAGCAGCAGACTCAGAACCATCTACATTACTTCCAAGACTGAAACATGAGCCTGGGCAGCACACCAATCTACCGTGGGTCACAGGGGGTCTGTTGTTGCTCAAAATGGGGAGTTCCTGCACCTATTCTCTGAGAAAAAAAGCCCTGAGTAATTCCTGCCAGTTTCTGAAGCAGGGGGCTGCTATTATGCAAATTAGCCAACTTTCTAAACCAGACAACCTGAATTATTTGCTGTCCATGGCCGCTCCACTATATGGGTGATTGGGAGCTATGCCATGTCTTTAACCTTCCGCTATTACATACTGACTACTGTGTTGCTTAAGTAGAACAAAATTGTATCGGGGCGCAGAGCCCACCCTTTTTGAAGCCTCCGGCTCTAATCATGTGCTACTGAAAATAAAAAACATTGTAATCCATGCGTCCGGCGCCCTGCATGTAAATTAGGGGCCGGACGCATTGATTAGGGGGACAGCACTCCTAATGGACGGGCCGCCACTGGTACTAATGTTAGCAGCATAAAGATTAAAAACAGGAGCTGATTAAGAGAGTTTAATTATGCTTTAAAAGGAGTTAGTTTTATTTAACCCATCACTTCACACAAAAAAGACTTCTAAAGTCTAACGATGAGCCTAATGGGAATGGGATATCCAACAAGCTGGTATACTGTAGGTGTGATCATCAACTTCCAAAAGAATGGGCGTTATTATGTGGCCCCCCAATCCTTCCTTTGTGGCTATAATGGCCTCCACTCTTCTGGGAAGGCATTCCAAAAGATTGTGGAGTGTATATGTGGGTGTAGCCAAGGTCAGCTATTATGCTTATAAGTTAGAGACATTTTCTGTGTTGTTGATGTGGGGCTGGCTCCCTCTAGTGTTTGCTGGACTCTATGTGTGAATTTACTCTCTTCCTGTGTGGGGATGTAGAGCAAAGCATCATGGGACATGTAGTTCAGAATGCTACGGATCATCCAATCACATTGGGGGCACGCATGTTGGTGGGGCAAGTGAGTGCAGCCACTCCTGTGTTTCCTGAAGAGACCAACGGTCAAGAGGATGGTCAGCAGATGCGGAAGGAGTTCCAGCGTTGTGCTGAAGTTTTACCCTCTGTATGGCAGCAAAGAATGAAGTCCTAAATACTGAAGGATGATTTTGATGTGGGATGTGCTAAGAGCGCTCAACACTAAATCTGGTTACAGGAGGATAAGCCTTTTCGAGAACAAGCTAGGAGAATACCCCTAAGTGACCTGCAAGACCTTTGAGAGCAGTTGGTGGAACCGAAAAGGTCAGGGGTCATTCAGGAATCCAGGAGCCCATATGCATCCCCTATTGTGGTGGTGCGGAAGAAGAATCATTCACTACACATGTGTATTGACTACCCCACTCTAAATTGGCGCACCATCCCTGATCAGTACACAACTCCGAGCATTGAAGATGACCTTCAGTGTCTTACCGGGGCCAAATGGTTCAGCGTACTTGACTTGGAGAGTGGGTTCTATTAGATCCCCATGCATCCAGAAGATTGAGAAAAAACTGCATTCATTTGCCCTTTGGGATTCTATGAGTTCATTCAAATGCCTCAAGGATTGTCATGGACCTCTGCGACCTTCCAGTGACTGATGGAGAGAACAGTAGGAGACATGAATCTAGTTAGTGTAGAAGTGTTAGTGTATCTAGACAACATCATTGTGTTTGGAAGAACATTAGAAGAACATGAAGCTCGGTTAGAGAAGGTTTTTTTCACGCCTCAATGAAGAAAGATTGAAGTTGTCTTTGGAGAAGTGTCAGTTTTACAGAACCTCTTTCACGTATCTAGGTCATGTTGTCTCTGCAGGAGGGGTTGCCACGGATCCGCAGAAGTTGGTGGCTGTTACCACCTGGCCCAGGCCAAGGACTGTGACTGAACTAATAATTTTCTTGTCGTTCTGTTTTTATTATCGGCGAATTGTGGCAAACTTCGCCAAGATTGAACGGCCCTTTAATGAGCTGTTACAAGTGGCCACGGCAGAAAGAGAGGATGGAGTCAGGGCGAAGAAGTCTGCAGGTCGCAGGAAAGGAGAGCCATCCAGGATCACTGGACTCCTCAGTGTGAAAGAGCATTTTGGCAATTAAAGAAGAGTCTCACTGAAGCCTCGGCCTTGGCTTATGCTGATCCTGGCAAGCCTTATGAACCTCATGTGGACGCCAGTAGCGAAGGACTGGGAGGAGTTCTCTATCAAGAACAGAATGGTGGTCTCAGACCCGTGGCTTATGTGAGTCGTAGCCTTACACCACCTGAGAGGAATTACCCTGTCCACAAGCTGGAGTTCCTGGCCCTAAAATGAACAGTGATAGACAAACTAAAGGACTATTTGTATGGAGCTGAGTTTGTCGTAAAGACGGATAATAATCCCTTAACACACCTCTCGACATCAGCCAAATTGGATGCTACAGGGCACAGATGGCTGGCAGCCTTGGCTGGGTTCAAGTTCAGTTTATAGTACCGACCTGGTGCAGGAAATCGAGATGTAGATGCTTTGTCTTGCAGACCTCATAGGAAAGAAGAAGAGTCAGAGGATTGGGCCTACGTGACTGAAGAAGGTGTGCGGGCCTTGTGCCAGGCTCAGAAGATGAAGGGAGGTGTTGCCGCTGAGTGTATTGGAGTTCCCCCCTCTGGGATACCCAGGCGCTACTGTGGGCTGACACAAGTCAGAGGTGAGGGCCTACCTCAGCTGTCTAAAAGAGATTTAAGGAGGAATCAGGATCAGGATCTGCTATGCCGTCTGGCTATTCAAGCTCTGAACAAGCAGGAGCCTGGATTACTGTTAAAAGGCCCTGTGAATGGAGCAAAGGTTCTACATAGGGAATGGAACAGATTGCAGTTAAGGGATGGAGTGTTGTATAGGCGAGGCCCTTCAGAGGACAGAGAAGAGAAATGGCAGTTATTCCTTCCTGAGAAGCATTGTTCAACCATTCAGACCTCTTTGCATGATGATCATGGGCATTTAGGAACAGAGAGGACTTTCCGCCTAATTAGAGATAGGTTTTACTGGCCTAATATGAGAGGAGAGGTAGAGAGTTATTGTCACTCCTGTTTAGCATGTTTTCCGCGTAAGACATTACCAGTCAGGGGTGCTCCTATGGGACATTTGCAGAGTCAAGAGCCTTTAGAGTTGGTTTACATTGACTTCCTGTGCCTGGAACCTGGTACAGGTGGAAGAAATGCACAGGCCTATCCTACCAAAGACCAGAAGGCGAGCACGGTGACTAAAGTCCTTGTTGAAAAGTTTTTTGTGCATTATGCGTTGCCTGTCTAAATTCACTCTGATCAAGGAAGAAACTTTGAGAGTCGACTAGTCCATCAGCTGTGCACCCTGCTGGGCAAAAAAAAATCTCGAACCACACCATACCACCCATAAGGGTATCCTCAGCCTGAGAGGTTTAATTGAACCTTGTTGAATATGTTGGGGACTCTATCCCTGGAAAAGAAGCAGCACTGGGAAAATCATATTTCAGCCATGGTGCATGCTTACAACAGTACTGTGAGTGACACCACTGTTTATCCTCCATATCGCCTCATGTTTTGGAGAGAAGCCTGTCTTCCTGTTGACTCAGTTTTTGGCACCTCAGTTGATAATACTTCTTTGACCTCTCACAGAGATTATGTTGACAGATTAGGGAAGAACCTGCGGCAAGCATATGAGAAAGCTATGGAACATATCTCAGCTAGGGAATCAAGAAACAAAAGGAACTTTGACTTAAAAGTGAGAATACACGATTTGCAACCCAGAGATCGCGTGTTGTGGAAGAACTTGGAGGTACCAAGGAAGCATAAGCTGGCCAATAGATGGCGACCGCAACCTTATGTTATTTGTAAACAGCTTCCTGGGTTACCAGTCTACCAAATCAGATCTGAGGGAAAACAAGGGCCTCTGAAGATGTGGCATCGAAACCATCTGCTTCCATTGTCTGATGCAGTTAGGGTACCTTTGTTGTATCCTCCAAAGACAATTCCACCCAGGACTCGCTCACAGAAACAAGTTTCTATTCCTCCTGTCTTGTCAGAAGAGGATGAAGGTGAGAAAATTATGTACCACCGCAAGTTCCTAATCCCACTGTATTATCAGGGAAAAGGAAAGATGATGAAGAAGAAGAGGAAGAAGATGTAGTGGCTGTGCCCTTTTGGTTGTGGCTTGCAGAGAATAAACCTGATGCCCAGGATTCTGAATGAGAACGGAGGAAAAAAGTGTCGCCTGGAGGGACAACTGGAGTGACTAAGACTACACGCAGATCTCGCAGCCCGGAATTGGAAATTCTATCATCTTTCAGAGAAGCTGAAAGAAAAAAATCTTTACGTCATAACTCCGCCGGACCCAGAAATCTGCTCGTCTGTATGCTAGTCCGACGGACAAAAACCCACGCTAGGGCAGCTATTGGCTACTGGCTATCATCTTCCTCATTTTAGTCCGGTCGTACTTCATCACATACGAATCCGTCAGACTTTTGTGTGATCGTATGTAGTTAAGTCCGTTCGTTATAAAGTCCGCTGCAAGTCCGCCAAAAGTCTGTCGAAAGTCTGTCAGACGGGCTGTCAGACTTTTGTAGCCGAAAAGTCCGACCGTGTGTAGGCGGCATAAGAGTGTATATAAATGGTTTCAGCAAAATCCAGAGGTGTGTCAATACCTGTTGAATTTAGACTGTGGTTGATGTTATTATAAATTTGTTAGTAACCTTTTCTTCTCACCAAGTTATTAGGGTGGATATCTCCATGTCTTTGGGGACCGAAGAGTTCAAGTGGGGGGAGAATGTAGCCAAGATCAGCTTTTATGCTTATAAGTTAGAGACTTTTTCTGTGTTGTTAATGTGGGATTGGCTCCCTCTAGTGTTTGCTGGACACTATGTGTGAATTTCCTCTCTTCCTGTGTGAGAATGTAGAGCAAAGCATCATGGGACATGTAGTTCAGAATGCTGAAGTGACTCTGCCAGCAGGACTGATCTGAACTACAAGGATCAGAATGTTGAGTGCACAGAACAGACTGCTAGGAGAGGATATAAAAAGGGCTGGCGCAGCCAAGATCAGTCTCTTTGGATGCCGTTTTTACTCTGCCAGCAGGAGGTCTGTATGACAGGGAGTTTGACGATGATTTGTGGCCTACACAGCGGGGAGCCGGACAGCTATACCCAGAGGGATCTCTGCAGACAGCATCGCTTCTTCAGTGCAGTGGATCGGCAGGTGTTTCAGGCCATCCAGAGGCGCCTGCAATTCACATTCCAGTGAGCTGCAGTGTGGTGCGGCGGCCTCCACTTTCCAGAGCAAAGACACAGAGAGAGAGTTCATCATCTGCACCGTTATCTAATCCATCTGAGATTTGGAGTGGTGAGTAGGCATAGCCCATGTTATAGTTAAAGCGGGATTCCGTCATTAAAAAAAAAAATTTAAAAGTCAGCAGCTACAAACACTGTAGCTGCTGACTTCAAATAAGTACTTACCTGTCCTGGGTGCCCGCGATGTCGGCCTCCCGAGGCCGACCCATTCCTCGGCTCTCGGGTCCCGGCACCGCCATCCTAGGTAAGGGAAACAGGCAGTGGAGCCTTGCGGCTTTACTGCCAGTTTCCTACTGCGCACGCGCGAGCGGTACGGCGCTTTGTGAACGGGACGCGATGTGTTGTGGGAACACACACAGTTCCCATAACACACCGCGCCCCATTCCCCAGAAGACAACGCAGAGAGGAGAAGTCTGAAGATCACCGTGGTGTAGGAAGAGGCAGATTAGGAAGACTGCCTAGCAACAGCCATTTCACGTAAGTAAAAATTTTTTTTTTCTTTTCCTCCATTTTTTTAGGTATTTTTTGGTGCATTTTTTTTTTTTTTTTACAGGGTGGACCTCCACTTTAAGGACACTGCTGTTAAACAACACCCACACAGTTTTGCTGGTGGTACTTGTAGTCTCACAGAAGTTAAACCCTCAATTGTAACGGACACAGCAAGCAGATGCCTATGCTCAGTACACATTACTGATTTCAGTAGCCATATCAGATGACATCTTTAGGATTATAAAAGAAGGAAGTTATACTTCTACCAGGATAAATCACAGCTTTGCTAACTTTGCTACGCCTTGCCATTTTGGATTACTTTATTTACAACATAAAAGAGGCTAGTTGAAGATATCTGAATTTCAAGGAACACCCTTTCTCACCTTTTTATAATTATCTCTCCTCATCTGCTCTAATTGCATTAAACTGCTAGAGGAAGCCATTCTATTGAATATAATATTGTTTATACTGTTTTTCATATTGTGCAGGATTTTCTGGCCTGTGAGTTGAGGAGGCAGAAGGGAGAGATCTGACACATAAGATAGTGTGCCAGGTGTTTACTCTCCTGTTAACCTGTTCACATAGGTCCCTGTATTGAGTTAATATTTGTGTTCATTCACAATCAAAGGGACACTAAAGGTTCAGTTTTTATTTTTTTTTAAATAACAAACATATCATACTTACCTCCACTGTGCAGTTCGTTTTGCACAGAGTGGCCCTGAACATCCTCTTTTGGGGTCCCACAGCGGCTATCTCGGCTCCTCCCGCAATAGATAACCCCCTCTGGGAAGCTCTTTCCCCAGGGGGTTACTTTGTGGGCGAGCTCCTGTGTTATACAGTCGGTGTGCATAGCCGCCGAGTGTATGACTCGGCCCCGCCCCCCCGCGTCACTGGATTTGATTGACAGCAGCGGGAGCCAATGGCTGCGCTGTTATCAATCTATCCAATGAGGAGCCGATCAGCCATGCAGAAAACGACGCGGGATTGCGCCTACGGAGATTCGGGGAACAGGTAAGTAATACGGGGGCTCAGTGGGGGCGGAGAGTGCAAGGTGTTTTTTCACCTTAATGCATAGGATGCATTAAGGTGAAAAAACATGAAACCTTACAACCCCTTTAAGAGAACTTTACACCAATATATTGTGTTTACTAGATGAGCTTGAAATAAAGGGAGGTGTATACAGGAATGTTTCTATTATTGACAAAGTTGATATACATATGTATCTTGTGTTTTGATACTACGGTAAACATATTTGAACTGTTTCTTTAATATTGTGTGAGTCTCTATTTACTACCACAGCTGGTGACATGATGGAACCCAGGGTGTCAGAGGTAAGGGAGGATTTGCAGAGTTGAGGTAATCATTGGAGTACAGAGTCTATTAGTAGCCCTTACGGGGGTATCGCTACATGGGATTTTGTGCCTATTCAACCAAAAGAGCATCTGTGAGATCAGGTACTGATGTTGGATGATCTCGCAATCGGTGTTGCAATTCACTATAAACTTGTCCCGTAGATGTCCAAAAACCTCATTTAGCTGTGATGGTCAGTTGTCTACAAATGCTTGCTATATAGCATAAATTCATTAGTTTTAGGTTTACCAATGTACTGTACTGCATGTATTTAAAGGTATTCTAAAGGCAGAAGTTTTTTTTCATCTTAATACATTCTATGCATCAAGATAAAAAAAAGCCTTCTGTGTGCAGCAGCCCCCCTAATACTTACCTGAGCCCCATCTCTATCCAGCGATGTTGCATGAGAATCTTGGCTGCCCGGGACTCTCCCTTCTCATTGGCTGAGACAGCAGCGGGCGCCATTGGTCAAAGTCAGTGGAGCTAATGAGGAGAGAGAGGGGCGGGGCCAAGCCGAGGCTGTGTGTCTGAAGAGACACACAGAGCAGTGGCTCGGCTCGGGTGCCCCCATAGCAAGCTGCTTGCTGCCCCCCCCCCCCCCTCCAGGAGCACTGGTGTAAGAACCAAGAAGAGGAGGATCTGGGCTGCTCTGTGCAAAACCACTGCACAGAGGAGGTAAGTATGACATGTTTTAATTTTTAACAACAAAAACAAGCCTTTAATATCACTTTAATTAGAACTCCGGCCAGAAAAGATAACAATAAATAGCCCATTAAAAGATAAAATAGCAAAACCAACTTTTGCTGCACTGATTACCTTCAATCTAGAGATTTCCCCTTGCACTACTATTTTCTGTACCTAGATTTTCTTAATCTGATGGCTAGCATCATTCAACCCTCTTCATGTGAGTACAGGTCATTCTGGACTTGTCCAGTTGTAACTGGGCAATTAAAAGAGACATAGTACAGTGGTGAGCTCCTCACTCTGTCACTCTGCTCTCTCCTCCTACCAGCATGACTCTTTCTTGTCAGCACATAAACTGATTGGCTCCTTGTGCGGTTTCTTTTTCTCACACTCCAGCTCTGCTGTCCAGGGACTGCAAGAGGCTGATACCAGGTCCAGTTTATGTACTTACACTGCTTGTATTTAAAAATACACTTAAAGTGACATTTATATACAGATATATATATTAAAAAAACATTATAAATACCTTTTTTTTCCCCATTTTTTAAGTG
Source organism: Lithobates clamitans (assembly GCA_037952925.1). Lineage (NCBI taxonomy): Eukaryota > Metazoa > Chordata > Amphibia > Anura > Ranidae > Lithobates > Lithobates clamitans. The sequence continues at coordinate 3,762,015 of JBBGZY010000310.1, forward strand.
ATCACATTCCCTCTGTTCTCAGCTTCATAAGAGCTGGGGGGAGGAGGAGCAACTCCCAGTGAATGGCTGTGCGGGGGGGTAGGGGAGGGGGGCAGTCAGGACAAGTCTGATCATTGGAGGAGTGTAGGCTGAGTTCCCAACATAGCTAGAGAACTGACCATGGTGTGTTCTCCTGCTTAGTGTGGTCAGCTTTTAATAGGAAAGCAGAGAGACTGGCAGGTACACCAGGGATTTCACACAAAGGAAGCAATACAAAGAGAACAGGATACATTCTCATACATGTATACATGTACATGGTACAGCAGGCACATATCAGGAATATGAAATGTTGGGTTTATATACTCTTTGATGATGTATTACTGATTACAGAGACACATTAATTTATTACTTATATATCCACTTAGAGTTCAGATTGCTTTAAGGGCTATATCCAGATGACTTTGATATTTTCCTTCTTTTTCTTTTTCTTTTTTATTATTATTGTTATTATACCGTTTTTATATAGCCAACAATTTGTGGAGCACTTTACATTCTGTTTTCTTCTTCTATTCTGTTTTCTTCCTTTAACATAATCAAATAGAAGGAAATCACAGAAAGCTTATATATGTTTATCTAATGGCTAATCATAGAGGCCCTGATCAGAGCAGCTTTAGTAACATCCACTCAAAATATGACTTTATAGCTTTGTTATGTTTACATCTGCCTGGCTGACTCTCTCTAAGTGACTTCATCACTTTCATTATTTTCTCCAATCAATTGTACAGCTCCGGTCTTACATTTTATTTAAAGAGTACTTTTAAAGAAACCACTTATTGGGCACTTCACTACCTGGCTGAGCCGACTTCCTCTAATGTGTCCCCTGTTCGTCCCCCCCTGCCGCCCCCCTCCCTCCTCATCAGTCAAACTCTTTCCCCTATGCTGTTTCCAAGTTTAATTATCTTCAGTAATTACTGGACTCTCATCTACTAATGACAGCATCTTTAAGGAGACCCCTGAAGACCCGACTTTATTACTTCCTATGTAGCGTACTGATAGATGTGATTGCTGTTACTGTTTTTTCCTGTTTCTGAACACAGAAACCATAGAGAGCCAAAAATAGTGTTGAAGCTGTCAAAAAGCTGTTACAAGAGAACAAATAGACCCCTTACTGCGGCGGCTGGTCGGGAAGGGGCTAAGTTTAAATCAGCTAAATCAGTCAGATGTATGTATACAAAAGGTGTGCAAAGCAGGGTTTGCCAACCTCCTGAAGTGAAATTTACTGACACAAGACCAACAATTTACTGACTGAGCCAATTGTTTTACTGGCATGACACACAAAATATACTGACAGAACCACATTTTTTACTGACAGTTTAAGAAATGTGCCAAAATGACAGTTTTCAGAACAAATGTCTATATTTAAGCTAAAAACATGTGGCTAGTGCGATTAGCAATGTACTTAAAGTATAATAAAAGGCTAAAAACATATTTGAGTTCCCCTTTACATCACAGTCCACAAAGTTCTCCCTAACATCAGAGTTCACAGAGTTCCCCTTTTACATCGGAGTCCACAGGGTTCCCCTTTAAAGTGTAAACAGGAACTCTGCGGACCCTGATGTAAAGGGGGACACTGTGAGGCCTGATGTTAAGGGGAATGCTGCTGCCCTTGATGTAATGGGGAACTCTGATGTAGGGGTCTCTGGTCACAAGAGCCCATACCTTCCAGCTTTCTGAGATGGGAATGAGGGACACTTACTAGCAAATGTATGTAGGCATAGGACATACCTCTTGCCATGCCCCCCTAAAGAAGAAAAAAATTATTGATTAAACCCATAAGTGCTTTTTTTTACCACCACTATTCCTTTATACTGGCTTTGGATTGTACAAATGTAGCAATTTAGAGATTGGGTGAAAGGTTTAGCAGTGATGTAAAGGGGAACTTTGATGTAAAGGGGAACACTCTGTACTATGATGTAAGGGGAAATGCTGCAGACTCTGGTGTAAAGGGGAACTCTGATGTAAGGTGGTCTCTGGTCACCAGAACCCCCCCCCCCCCCCTTTACATCAGACTGCAGTGTTCCCCTTTACATATTTACATATTACATATCCTGGACTCTCCTTTCAGCCCCATATCCAATCACTTTCCAAAGCTTGCCGCCTAAACCTCCGCAACATCTCTAAACTACGTCCCTTTCGAACCAATGAAACCACAAAGCTCCTGATTTACTCCCTGGTTATCTCTCGCCTTGACTACTGCAACTTCCTTCTCATTGGCTTACATTTAAATAGACTATCCCCCCTTCAGTCCATCATGAATGCTGCTGCCAGATTCATCCACCTTACAAACCGCTCAGTGTCTGCTACCCCTCTCTGCCAATCCCTCCATTGGCTGCCACTTGCCCAACGAATTAAATTCAAATAACTAACATTAAGTTACAAAGCCATCCACAACTGTGCCCCCAGCTACATCACTAGCCTGGTCTCAAAATACCAACCTAATCACCATCTCCGTTCCTCCCAAGACCTCCTGCTCTCTAGCTCCCTCATCACCTCCTCCCATATCCGATTTATCCACTTTTAGGTGATCCCTGAAAACTTTCCTCTTCAGAGAAGCCTCTCCTGCCTCCATCTAACAACTGCACTATTTTCTCCATTAGCTCATCCCCCACAGCTATTACCCTTTTGTATAACTTGACCCTCCCGTCTAGATTGTAAGCTCTAACGAGCAGGGCCCTCTGATTCCCCCCATGAATTGAATTGTATTGTACTTGTACTGTCTGCCCTAATGTTGTAAAGCGCTGCGTAAACTGTCAGCGCTATATAAATCCTGTATAATAATAATAATACATCAGAGTTCCCCTTTACATTGGTGTCTGCAGAGTTCCCCCTTACACTGTAAGGGGGAATCCTGCAGACTTTGATGTAAAGGGGAACTATAAGGACTCTGATTTAAGGGGGAATGCTGGGAACTCTAATGTAGGAAGGACTCTTGTGACCACAGACCGCCTTGCACAGAGAGAATACACAAAGGTAAGGAGGGTTACTGATAAAAGGGGGACCTTTAGATCAGTGTCCTCCCTTACCTTAGTGTATTATTCACTCTCCCCTACATCATTAACCCCACACACACACACACACACACACACACACACACACACACACACAAACTTTATGTGGCCTGGCTAACAGGGAGCTGTCACTGACCTGACCTCCAGGTTCCTCTATTGCTTGTTTGGGTGCAGCAGGGGTAGGCAGTCAGGCATGGACCTATCAGTGCGGGCCCTCATCACCACCTCTGTTGAATCTGTCCTCTTCTCCTCCACAGACACAGACAGTCCCGACTCCCAGTGGGGGGCTCACACAGGGGCAACACGGCTTGCAGGTCGACTCACCGAGGCGACCTGCACACGGCTTCAGCACCCACTTGCAAAACGACTTCTGTATAGAAGTCAATGCAAGTCGCCTGAAGTCGCCCCAAAAATAGTACAGGAACCTTTTTCTAAGTCGGAGCGACCTGCGTCGCTCCTATTAGAGCGGTTCCATAGTACAGAATGGGACGCGACTTGTCAGGCGGCTAAGTCGCCTGACAAGTCGCCCCTGTGTGAACCGGGGCTTAATGTTGCCAGTTTGAAACTAGAAATGCTATTACTGTCAGGATTCAAGTTAAAGCGGAGTTCCATCCAAAAGTGGAATTTCCGCTTTAAGCACCCCTCATCCCCTTCTATGCCACATTTGGCATGTAATTTTTCTTTTGGGGGGGGGGGGGAGCAGGTACCTAGTTTTGACAGGCACCCCTCTCTCACTTCCACTCGGACCGCCTAGGCGACACAAGCGGAAGTTCTCCTCTCCCTCCCTACAATCTTATGGGACACGTCACAGGTCCCAGAAGATTGCCCGGCCATTAAGGAGGCACAGCGAAACTTGTGAAACCGCAAGCTGTCACAGCCGGGTGTCCACACTTGTAATGTTGGTGCCGGGGAGAGGGAAGGGGGGTTCAGGAGGCCGCATCGCTGGATCGTGGGACAGGTGAATGAATGTGTTTATTAAAAGTCAGCACCCACACTTTTTGTAGCTGCTGACTTTTAATAAACACAAAATCCACTGGAACTCCGCTTTAAGAAACTTTGCAACAGATTTTTGTTAAAATTTTAAACTGTAAAATGGTTAAAATGGTCCAACTGTTCATCCATGCTTAACTATTACATAAAGAGTACACATTATTATCAGGAGAACCGCGCATACTGTATTTACCATTCTTCCAATATAAGTGTTGTTTGACACATTCTGTATGATAATTTTTTGTATGTACAAATTATGCAGAAAGCAATAAAAATTATGGAAAAAAAATGACTTGCCTAAGAAAGCTGACATGGCATACAGTAAGACATAATGCCAAACATACTGCAAAAGAGATTTGGGGTTTATGTGCACTTTTGTTCATTGCTTCTGTTCACCAGTTCAGGAGTTTTCCCTGAATTCGCACCTGAACCAGACCCAAAAAAGTACAGGACCCTTTTTCAAACCGCATCGCAGCCGTCCTGGCTATGTGTGAACTGGCTCCATTGAAAGCCGTTCACATTCACATGTTATATGAATTGGATACGGTTAAAAAATCATCCAATTCGCATATATGTGAACCCATCCTGAAGCTGCCCTGCCCCCAGGGTGACAACGCTGTTGTGCAACTTAAATGTACAATAAACAGGATTACATTGTCATCCAATAACTGGTAGTTAAAAATAATAACATCTACTGGGGCAGGATCAACAGGTAATAGTACAGGAAGGTCATTATACTGTATATGCATTTGTTCCCCCCCTGCCAATAGTTATACTGTAAAGATAAACTCCAGGATAAACAAATATTGTCTAAATACAAAAGTCATATGTTTTCTTACTTGGTGTGATTAGCATATTTTTTTCCAGATCTGTGTTGTAATCCAGTGTGAAAGGAAATCCTCTGTGCAGGAACTTCCTGTAATAAAGACCGGTCACTGCTGCTCCCTCTCCTTGTGCAGGGTGACTGGTCTTGTCTCCGCCCCATTTATGTAGTTTTCTGCAGGCAGCTTGTAGCGGATGGGGCCGGCTTGATCCCTTCCACGGCTCTGCTTTATGCATACCTCCCAACATTTTGAGATGGGAATGAGGGAAACCTACTAGCAAACATATGTAGGCATAGGACACACCTCCTGCCACACCCCCTTAAAGGAGAATTAACCCAAAAAAGGTTAATTAAATGCACAAGGGCTTTTTTTTTACCACTACTATTCCTTTATATTGGCTTTTAAAATTTACAAATGCAGTAATTTAGAATTTGGATGAAAAGTTTAGAACTAGGAAACACTTTTTGAAAGATAAAAAGTGCATTTTATATACAACTATATGGATCAGACTAAAATGAGGGACAAATGAGGAGGAAAGAGGGACAAAGGGACATTTCTCCAAATCAGGGACAGTCACTTGAAATCAGGGACAGTTGGGAGCTATGCTTTATGCATAGACTATGTACAGTAAAGTGATTATTTCACTGATGCTTTTTCAAGGTAATATCTCGGTTTGGAAAGGCAATTTGTGCACACAAAATAGATTTATATCCTTCTGCGGTTATTTAGCAATGTATTTAAATGAAAGCTTTTGTGCCCAGAGTTCAGCTCTAATAGCACTAAATTACAAAAGGATTCAACCAGCTTTTTTTTAAATGAAAGCGCAGTTTTTACTTTAACAAGCCCAACTCTGTGCCAGCTCATCATTATTGCATGCAGCGTAGCCCAATAAAATACCACACGCAGTTCAATAATTGATGGAGGCCAACGTGCTTTAAACCATAAATCACTAGGTTTTAAAAAAAAGAATAACACCTATATTTTCTATAAAAGTGCTCAGAGCTGGGAGTTAATGGATTTTTGCATTCAGGAAGACTGACGCTTCAGACTAGCCATAAGATTTGCAGTAAATAAGATACAGATGCCGATACAGAAGCCTTTTCTCCATTCATCCCTCATTTCGTGGCATTTTACAAGTGGGGCCAAAGATTTATGAGGACGAATCAGACTCTGAATTATAGGTAGGCCTCCAGCCCTTCACTATATGATCATATATCACAGTTCCATACACTACCAGCTTTCTGTCTGAGGGAGACAAACATAAAGGGAAACTCAAACAATGCACAGAAAAGATGTTACAGGTAAAAAAAATGAAAAAATCTAACTGTATTTTAGAGAGATTGGGTTTATGCGGGAATTTCAGCATTTACTCTTGGGGGGCCCATTCACTCGGGGCGCAGACATGCCCCTCCCACGCAGGGTCTTCCTTTACCGACATTGGAATGCACAGCTGTTGCATGCATCCCGGTGCCAGAGTCACATTGATTTCTATTGGGACACGTGGCTGCATGGGCATAGTCACTGTTTCTATAAGATAACATGCGGGTGTGTACAAGTTTCCAAACACACCCATATGTCATATTAGGACACAGCGGCCGTGCCTGTGCAGCTACGTGTCCCAATAAAAATTAATAGGGGGCAGGCACAGGGATGCATGCAACAGTGGTGCATCACCATGTCGATTAAAGATGACCCTGCATAAGAGATACATGTCTGCGCCCCGTGTGATTGAGGCCTTAAAGCTGAACTCCATGCAGACAGCTAAATAAACAGATATATTACATATGATACCTGTCAACTTACCAAAGGGTTTATATTTCTGCCCATCCAGTCTTGAGATTTACAAAGCTCTGCCACACAGCACAGTCCTGCCTGGCAAGGCAGGACATGGAATTTTTCTATGCCTAAGCTAACGCTCACAGATCTTCCTCCTCCAAAACTTATGAGTGGACAGTGAAAAGTGAAGTAGCAGACTGATGAGCTGATCTCAATGTCACTCTGCTCTCTCTTGCCTTCAGCATGCTCTTTGCACCTGCGCACCCCTGACTGTCTCTTTATGCTCATGTAGCACCCTGGGGTTTAGTCAGGGGTAGTTACCCTGGGTAATTGCTAGAGATCCATTGATTTCTCCCTAAGTTTGGCCTTGTTGCTCTTTTCTCTTCTAACGCTAGGTGGCCGGGTACTTGGTGGTACTAGATACGAGAAGGGCAATCCAAGGTCAGGTTATGGGTATATAGGGTATTTCAGCCAATGGCCAGGGGTTTTCTTGAATCCCTTGGCCTGCTGGGAGAACCTATATATTCGATGAGGTCAGGTGATCTATGTTCTGTGCCACCTGGACACCTGTCTTGGTGGATGTGTGTCGTACGCTCTGGCCTGCTAGGCCAGAGATTGGGCTCATGCTGGGGGCATCTGGCTGCCAGGCTGTGTGAGGGCCTATCAAGAAGTAAGAGGGCAGCACAGGGTTGGAATTGCGGCTTGCAGTCCAACCATAAGTGACAGTTCTGCCAGCCGGAGAACCTGTCATGGTTGGAGGTAGAAGGGAAGCTGTTGCCACTAAGGGACCAACCACCTTTACCAGGGACCACAGTGAGTAACTGAAGCAAGTACCGGAGCAGCATTCTCACCGAATGGGCACGGTGGAGAATCAGGAAACTTTAGGCGGTGATCAAGTCAGGGACCCAGGCAGCGGAGGTGATGCTTGCAGGGCAGCCGTGTGAGTAAAGCCAGGGACCGAGCCGGTTAGCAGGGGTGAAGCTTGAGAAGTATCTGGAGTGCCAAGCTAGGGACCCAGCAGGGAAGCATGGGTGATGCTTGAGGGAGATACCAGCGCAAAGCTTTGGGGAGCTCCAGGCATTCAGAGTCAGTGAATCAGAGGGTCCAGTGAGAGACCAGGAGCTCAAGGGGCTGAAGAACTAGAAGTAAATGTTGTAGTGAAACAAAGAGGACTGTAACGATTTGTGTTAGGAACTGTTAAAGACTGTTGCCATAGGAGACAGCAATCCTGCACGTGCAGATGTGGTGCCTTGCTGGGGGCCTTTCCCTGTATGTCTGTCCTCCTATTGAGGTCTCGGAGTCTGCCAATTGATATTGCAACTGCTCAAGGGTGTCTTGGCCCTAACCCTATTTCCCCCTTAAAATATAAAAAGGACTGTTAAGAGAAATAAAACCTCTTTTACATCCAAGAAGTGTCTGGCGCCCAATAACTTTATCCACCTTGCACCCACTATGCCTCACAACCCACTACATACAGAATGATGTCAGCTATCTTTGGCCCTGGAGGTTCTCATTAGACTGAAGGAGGCTAGATATTGATTCAACGTGACGTCACAGCTCCGCGCCTGCCCTCCACAGCGTTCCAGGCCTCGCTTTGAAGTTCAACATCACCGCGGCCGGCTCGAGCGGTGTTTAGCAAAGCCCTACGCACAGCAGGCAGCAGGGATACTCGTGACTGATCTGATGGACTCCCTCCTTGGATTTTAACTACATCACATGCTGTATTTTATTCTGCAAAATGTGAGTTGCTTGCACATTGATTTTTTAAAATAAATTGGCTTTCATACTGCACTTAGAGGCGCCTCCTCTCCTTGTGTTTTTTCCTGAAGGAGGCTAGAGACTTTGCTACACCACTTTTTCCTCTCCCAGTCTAAATGCTGCTATACAGAGGGGTACAAGAGGCTGACACCAAGTCAAATTCATGTACTAACACCAATTGCATTAAATATTAATAATAATAATAATAATAATAATAATAATAAATAAATACATTAACAACCAAATAAATAAATAAAATGTAATGATGTATTACTGAGTACAGAAATACTCAGGAACATCAGAATAAACTTCCTTTGATGAAGTGCACGTTAACATGTGAAAAAGCATCTATCTTAATTCGGTGGAAAAGTGTGAACCCAGCCTTAAAGCAGTATTAAACCCAAAACCAGGTCTAAAATGTGTTTTCTTTTTTTTTTTAGGCTTTTTGGTTTATTTTCACCTAGTGATCCAGCCAATAATGCTCTTCATGTCTCAGGGTGTCAGTTTGGGGGGGGGGTAGTGTTAAGCCGGTACACATGTACTGAAAGTCATCCGGTTCAGCATATAGGTGGGGCCAGTTGATTAGTACCAGAGATGGAGTAATGGTACACAGATACCAGGGAAGGTGGCACAATTATTATTTGTTAAAGTAGAAGTAACAATTACCATGTGGAAGACAGCAAAGAGCTCCCTTACAGTTCCAAACACCATGGCAAGGGAGCCTCACTATTACAGGCAACCCGGGTATAACACCTCTTAAAGTGGTTGTAAACTCTTATAAGAAAAAGTGATGAATTAACTGCGCATCAAAAATAAATAATATTGACCATCTATGCGGCAGAGTCCTATATGTGACACAAACACACAAAAATCAAGTGAGAAAAAATATTGACTCGCGCTTAAAGGGGTTGTAAAGGTAAACATTTTTTCACCTTAATGCATTCTATGCACAGAACTATTTGGCATTAAACTGGCAGTAACACACACAAAACTATATGGCGTTAAACTGGCAGTAACGCACACAGAAGTAAATGGCGCTAAACTGGCAGTAACGCAATCACATAGACAGTGTTCAACCGTCACTACACTGACGCTATCTGAACTGTCCCTACACTAGCTATACACTAATGTCAAGATTACTGACACGGTCTCACTACACTACACTGCAACTATCTGCGCTGTCCCTACTCTACACTAATGTACTGTATAAAACCAAACATTTTGTTTCTGTTATAAAATCTTGCAAATTAGTAATTTTTCTTCACAAATTTTGGCCAAATTTTATACTGCTACATTTCTTTGGTAAAAATAACCCAAATCAGTGCATATTATTTGGTCTTTGTGAAGGTTATAGAGTCTCCTCTACAGGCTAGGGTGCCAATCATTGAAATTTGATCACACCTGATGTACTGATGGCTTATCTCAATTCTTGAGACACTAACAAGCCAGGACAGTACAAGTACCCCCATAACCACTTTTTGGAAAGTAGACATTCCAATGTATTTATTAAGAGGCATGGTGAGTTTTTTGAAGTTGTAATTTTTGCAACAATTCTTTGCAAAATTAAGATTAAAAAAAAAATTGTCATATTAACAGGTTATTTCTCACACACAGCATATGCATACTTGAAAGTACACCCCAAAACACATTCTGCTACACCTCCTGAGTATGGTGATATCACATGTGAGACTTTTTCCCACATAGAGAGGTCCAACATGCAAGAAGTACCGTCAGGTGTTCTAGGGACATAAATTACACATCTATTTACTTGACTATCTGTTACACGTTTGAAGGCCCTGGAGCACCAGGGCAATGTAAACACCCACAAAATGACCCCATTTTTGAAAGCAAACACCCCAACATATATTCTATGAGGCATAATGAGTTTTTTGAACATGTTATTTTTTTCCACAAGTTTTTTGGAAAATGTGGAAAAAAAATGAAAACGCATTTTTATTTTTACACAAAGTTGTCTATTTATAAGATATTGCTAACACATAGCATGTACATACCAAAAATTACATCCCAAAATCTATTCTGCTACTCCTCCTGAGTATGGAGATACCACATGTGTGAGACTTTTCCACAGCCTGTCCACATAGAGAGCACCGTTAGGTGTTCTAGGAGCATAAATTACACATCTAATTTCTTGACTACCTATTACACTTTTGAAGGCCCTGGAGCACCAGGACAATGGAAACACCCACAAAATGAACCCATTTTGGAAAGCAAACACCCCAATGTATATTCTATGAGGCATAAAGTCTTTTGAACATTGTCATTTTTTCCTCAATGTTTAGGAAAATGTGGAAAGAAAATAAAAAATTTTTTTAACGTATTTTTTACACATTTTTACGGCACTGACGGGCATTGATTAGGATCCACTGATAGGGTAGCACTGATGTCACTGATGGGCACTGATCAGCACTAAAAGGGCAATGCAGTGACACTGATGAACACTGTAGTGGCACTAATGAGCACTAATAGGGCACTGTAGTGGCACTTATGAGCACTGCAGTGGCACTGATGAGCACTCACTGATGGCACTGATGAGCACTCACTGATGGCACTGTAGGGCACCAATGTGCACTGTAGTTCACTGACGAGCACTGATAAGCACTCACTGATGGGCACTGTAGGGCACTGATGACAGTGATGTGCACTGTAGGGCACTGTAGTGGCACTGATGCGCACTGTAGTGGCACTGTGGTGGCACCGATAAGCACTGTAGTGGCACTGCAGATCATTAATGAGTACTGTAGAGGCACCTTAGGGCACTGATGATCACTGTAGTGGCACTGATGAGCACTGTAGTGGCACTGATGGGCACTTTAGTAGCACTGTAGTGGCACTGATGGCACTGTAATGGCACTGTAGCGGCACTGATGGCACTGTAGGGGCACTGATGTACACTGTAGGGCACCGATGAACACTGTAGTGGCACTGATGGCACTGTAGGGGCACTGAATAGCACTGTAGTGGCACTGATGGCATTGATGAACACTGTAGTGGCACTGATGGCACCTTCGGGGCAATGAATAGAACTGTAGTGGCACTGATGGCATTGATGAACACTGTAGGGCACTGATGAACACTGTAGTGGCACTGATGGCACTGTAAGGCACTCAGGATCATGTCAACTCACGCTACTGTAGTGTTTCTCTCTCCTCTCTTCACACTGATACAGCGTGTGAGGAGATAGAAACACCGCAGCAGCCTGAGCTTAACCGGACATGATCTTGGTTTGGAGACGGAGCGATCACGCAGTAAAGGGCCCCTGTGATTGGCCCTTTACCCTGATCCGTGATGCGCTGGGTCTCACAGACCCAGAGATCACAGACATCAGTGGATGCGTGCCCCAGGGGGCACGGAAGAAGCATGCCGTTATATGTTATAGCGTGGTCAGCAAGTGGTTAAAGATCATTCAGTGCAGCAGCGTCCAATTGAGTGTCATTCAGTCCAGCAGCTTCCGATCGGGTGGCTGCTCCCCTGATGATTTCTATGAGGGCCTCAGAGGAACAAAAGTTCCTCTCATCTTCTATTACTTCTTGACACAGCTGCTGGAACAGTGCTACCTACAGAGGGGAGGCTGAACTGCATCTGCCTACAAGCAGGAACTGGACAACTTTCAGTATGTGTGTACTCTTCTTTTTTCAAAAGAAGCCGGTTCTTCTCTGTTTAACAGAAAAACACCTGCCTCTGTTCTAACGACTGGCTTCTGTTGAACAGTCATGCTGGAAAACCAGCATTCTATTAGTGATTGTAATGGCTGCAAGTTGATGTGTGTATTCTGACAAAGTTTAATTCAGCATTAAAGGGTTACTAAAAGTACATTTTTTATTTAAAATAAAAAACAGGTTATACTCATTGGTATTGTACAGAGCAACCCTGCACCTCCTCTTCTGGGGTCCACTGCCGGCGATCTTGGCTCCTACTCTTCTTCGTATGCTTCCATTGCAAGCCTCTTGCTATGGGAGCACACAGTGCATGCTCGCTCCTGAGCTGTGTGAGTCTATGGAGCTGCTCTTCATAGACACACACAGCGGGGCTTAACACCTCGTCCCCCACTTTGCCCCTCAATGCATTTGATTGACAGCAGCAGGAGCCAATGGCTCCTACTGCTACTGCCTGAGTCCCTGTGTTAAGAGGAAGAGAGGAGAGAAAAGATCCAGCCATGCACAGTGCTGGATCTCTTCTCCCCTCTCTTCCCCTTCATACAGGGAAGAGGAAGGACAGAAAGCCATAAAGCATTTTTTTTTTTTTTAACAGAAAATTTTATTAAACAAATCAGCATTACTTTACAGAATGATTTAGAACATTCAAAGTACAGAAGAAAATGACAGTAGAATCAACCTTCAACCTGTAGTCATTGCCTATCAGATATACCAATTGTGCAAATATCAGAAGTATTATTTAACAGTACACCCTAATACGTTATAGTATTATAGCATTGTAGATAAACTTACATAAGTAACCGTTTTCAATCCAACCTGACAAGGAGGGGGGTGGAGGGGAGGGGGAAGGGGAGGAGGGAAGGGAGGGGGGGGAAGAGGGGAAGGGGGAGCGAAGGAAAGGCAAGGAGGGGGCAGGAGGGAACAGGCAGCAGGAGAGTAGTCAAAGAGACACAGGATTTTCTCCAACCAGTTTCATAGCCTAATAATTATGGGGGAGGGGGATCCGGGGCCCCAGAGGCATCTACCCAAGAGGACCAAATCTTATCAAACTTTCCTGGACATTGCCTACTTTCATATGTCAATCTATACAGGGGAAGTACCATATTCACTGACCTTTTCCATGATGCCAAAGTAGGAGGCTCTGCCTTTTTCCATACCATTAGTATTTCACGCCTAGCATAATATAATGCAAAGGTAAGACACAGTTTACTATATCTGTCTCCCTCAATATCCTCCAAGTGGCTAAGCAATAGTATCTGAGGTTCGACCGGTACATTCAAACTTGTGACATCGCTCAGAGTGGAGGCCACTGCTGACCAAAAGGGTTTAAGTTTGGGACAGGACCAGACCATGTGCCAAAAGGTGCCCACTTCCTGTCTACATCTCTGACAATTGGGGTCCCTTTGATCATAAATGCGCGCCAGTCTCTGTGGGGTGAAGTACGCTCTGTGTAGGAACTTAAATTGTATGAACCTATCTTTCGCCGCTATCATGGAAGGAATGTAGGAAATTAAACACTCCTTCCATTCCTCTTTATCCAGGGAAGGGATATCAACCCTCCACTTTTCCCATGTCTTGGTTAGTTTGGTGTCATACTCTACTGTGAGGTATAGATATAACGTCGAAAGTGGCTTCCCCATCACGCTAGAAATCAGAAGCCGTTCAATGGAGTCTGGTTCCAAAATAAGGGGGGCAGGGAACTGAGCTTCAAAAGCGTGCTTTAGCTGCCAGTATCTAAATTGGAAGGAGGATGGGATAGCAAATGATTGCCTCAGGGCCTGGAAAGTCTTAAGCTTACCATCCTGAACTATATGTTTTAGTATGAGAATGCCCTTTTTTGCCCAGATAGAGGGGTCTGGTATACTATGAAGGTGAGGGAGCATGGGATTGCCCCATAAGGGAATATGAGGTGAGATATTATTGGGTTTCCCATATATCCTCCTGGCCTCCTGCCAGACCCTTACAGTGGTTCGGATCAGAGTTGTCATGGACTGAGTAGCCCGAAGTCCACGAAACGGAAGGTTGCTCAGGGCTGCAAAGGAACCCAAAATGGCTGCTTCGAGAGTAACAGCAGGATTCTGTGCGGGCTGGGAGAACCACCACCGAATCATAACAAGAACAGCTGCCCAGTAATAAATTTGAAAGTTCGGTAGTGCCAGTCCCCCTCCGGATAATGGGAGGTATAGGATCTGCTTGGCCACTCTGGGTGGCCTCCCAGCCCACACAAAGTGTATCAGCAAACTCTCCAATCTTTGGAAAAAGGCCCTAGGGATATGTATGGGTGTGTTGCGGAAAAAGTATAAGTATTTGGGAAGGTAAATCATTTTTAGCAGATTTATTCTGCCAACCGGGGTCAGTGGGAGGGAACGCCAAGAAGCACACCTAGCCGTTAGCTGTGTCATAAGTGGTCGCAGATTATCGTCCATATAGTCCTGGACTTTACCACTGATCTTAATCCCTAAGTACTTGAAGTCCTCTACCCATTTAAGCTGCACGTGTGGGATCCTAGGGGTCGACTGATGGAGCGGGAACAGTATGGACTTATCCCAATTAATACGGATCCCCGAGTACCCGCCGAATTGGTTGATCAGACCTAGTGCAGTCTGCAGGGAGGACGACGCGTCCGCCAAATAGAGCAAAGCGTCATCCGCATACAGCGAAATCTTCTCCTTGATTGGGCCCACCTGAAGCCCCCTCACCCCGGGGTCAGCCCGCAGCAGTATAGCCAGGGGCTCCATCGCCAAGGCAAATAAGCCCGGGGAGAGGGGACACCCCTGTCTCGTACCCCGAAACAATTTAAACTTCTCTGATAAACAACCATTGGTGCGTATTCTGGCTGAAGGACTATGATATAGCATGCGGAGCCATTTTGTGAAACCCGGGCCAAACCCAAAACGCGAGAGCACCTCCCATAAGTAGCCCCACTCGACGGAGTCGAAAGCCTTCTCCGCGTCGAGTGAGGCCACCACTCCTCCGGACTCCCCATCCGCCCTGTCTATATGAGTATAAAGACGCCTAATGTTGATGTCAGTACCTCTCCCGGGCATGAAGCCTGTCTGATCTCTGTGGATCAGGGCAGTGATGACAAGGTTAAGCCTATTGGCCAGTACTTTTGCCAGGACCTTTGCGTCCACATTCAGGAGGGATATGGGGCGATACGAGGAGCATAAAGTAGGGTCCTTCCCGGGCTTGGGGATCACCACTATGATCGCTTCACTCATTGTATCCGGGAGTTTCTCGAGGCGCGTCGACGCAGAGAAGAGGTCCTGAAGCTTGTCTACTAGTTCCGCAGCGTATTGTTTGTAAAATTCTACAGGGATACCATCGGGTCCCGGTGTTTTCCCCATCTGCATTGATTTGAGTGCCCGGAGTATTTCCAAGGATGTAATTGGGGCATCAAGCTTTTCACGATATGTTACCGTAAGGGATGGGACATCAATACTGTCCAGGTATGCCACCAGGTCCTCCTCCCTATAGTCTGCCCTGGACATGTAGAGGGATTTGTAGAATTCCGCGAAACAGCTATTGATCTCTTCCGGTGTGTGGACTGTCTGTCCCGAAGGGTCTCTGATGTGGGAAATGCTCATCCCCCCCGCTTGTTCCCTGGAGAGCCAGGCCAACAAACGGCCCGCTCGCTCCCCCTGCTCAAAAATCCGTTGGGATTGAGCCAACATTTTTTTCTGGGTAAGAGAGGTACGAAGACGAACCACCTCCGACGTCATAAATTGTAGATGTGAGTAGTGTATAGGGTCCCGGGTACGAACAAAGAGGACCTCTGCAGTACTCGCTTCTCTCTCAGTCCTTACCAACTCTGCCCTGCGCTCCCCGCGAACTCTGGCGATAATGGTCTGGTAATGTCCCCTCGTCGTGGCCTTGAATGCGTCCCAGACAACTGTGGGGTCAGCCGAGCCCACATTTACCACCCAGAAGTCAAGCAGCTCCGTTCTGAATTGAGAGTCTACGGCCATGTCTGAAATCCAAAAACCTCGAGAGCCTCCATATCCTGTCTACCGGGCCTAGTGAAAGGTCCAATGACAACAACAGGGGCGCGTGGTCAGAGATTCCCCTAGGGAGTATTCGTATATCTGTAACTCGTGGGAGGACCGGACTTCCCGCAAAGACTAAGTCTATACGGGAGAACGTCCTGTGAGAGGCCGAATGGCATGTGTATGCCCTGGTCTGGGGGTGTCTCCACCTCCACACATCAGTCAGGCCATACGTGTCCGCCCACTCAGTCAATCCAGGATGGTGATATCCCGCAGACGCCAGTCTATCAAGATCCGGATCAGGGACTAGATTGAAATCACCCAATATTATATTGTTATCAGATGCAAATTCAGCTATCTTGCCGGTGATCTGGTTGAGCACCAGCAGTGAAGCCGGAGGAGGCAAATATAAACCCACAATGGTCCACGTTAGAGAGTATATTTTAGCATGTATGATGACATAACGACCATCAGGGTCCAGGGCCAAATCCAGGAGCCGGAAAGGAAGGGATTTCAATATCAGAATAGTGACACCCCTGGAGAAACTGGAGTGCGTGGAGTGGTAGTGATAACCCACCCACGGTTTTTTGAGGGCCAGAACTCTACTTCCTATTAAATGCGTTTCCTGGAGCACACATATATGTGGGTTGTAAGCTTTAAGGAATTGGAACACCAGGGAGCGCTTAACCGGGGAGTTCAGTCCCCTGGTGTTCCAGGAAACAATATTAAGGGAGGACATGGTTACTCAGAATGATAATAATGTTAGGGTCAATGTAGGTCATGGCTCCCGGACTGGACCCCCGGACCCATAACGGACATACCTGAAAACATTGCAATGCTGATGAGTCAATTTTTTTTAAAAAAGGAAAACAATTGTAAAACAAAAACAAAACCAAACTGAAAACAGTCCAACTTCTAATGTAAATTAAAACAGCCCCATTAGGGGAACTATACCCACCCCCCACCCCACCCGACCCCCCCAAACTGAGGCGGGTTTCCATCCCAAACCAATTCAGCTCGCCGGCTGCAGCAAGGGGTCCGCATAAAGCATTTTTACCTTAATGCAGGGAATGAATTACATTTTTGGCTTTTCTTTTTTTTTTTCTTTTTCATACTTACCTATGTGGATGCAGCATCGGTTCAATGCTGCATTTGTCCCCCGCCAGCTCTAACACTGAAAACTGAGCGATCAAACACAGCTGATCACTCAATTCTCAGAGCTCCCTAAGCAGAGAGCTGGTCAGTCAGCAGCTCTCTCCTCTGCCCCCTAGCGCTCATTGGAGCACTGGGGGGGAGGGGGGGAGGGGGGGGTAAGAGCTCCTGGCTCAGCCTCTCAGGAGCTTGCTGAGAGGCTAAGCAGGGGGCTGGTCCAGGGTACTGGGCGGTCCATATTTTTGTGATCCTTCCTGAGCCTGGACCAGCTCTGTGATGTCAGCTGAGAGCACTGTCTGCTGAAAGCGGGTCACTGAGTGCAAAACGAACTGCACTCCTGTGATCCATGGGAGAAGTACAGCCAAATGAGCTTTGGCTGTACAGTACTTCTCCTTTAAGTTAAAAAATGTTTTGGCCTTAGAATCCCTTCAAGGCCAAGAAAATGTATAAGCTGCCATTCCAGACCTTCTGAAAATGTGGTCAACAGGAAGCTGAACCCTAAGTCATCAGATGGCATAAGAACATATCTAAATTGCTTAACTAACAACATTTCCTATTAATGAAATTCCAATTTCATGTTTGTCTTTAGAAGACATAAACAAGATATATTAAAAAGCTAAAAAAAACAAACAAAATAAAAAAAAACAGCACTGCTTTCATTGCCCAATGATCAAAGGTTTTGCTTCTACTTAATAGCTTTATGTCTAATGCCTGTAACTTCATAAATTACAAGTACAGCTGAAAAGACTTTAATAGTTTCTCACTTTGAGAGTTGCTGTTGATGTTCGTATTTACTGGAGGGTGAAAAAAAAGGAATTACAGAAAAGAAAATTAAGAAAGCAAAATGTGTTTAGATGGGACAGTCACAAACGTCTTGTTCATTCTGACATTCGCTCTTGCAGTAGAGAGAGGAAATGGGAAAAAAACCCATGATGTCTTGGTGACCTTGTGGAGTGAACCTCTATTTTTTATTTTGTTTATAAGTAAGTGAGAGCCGTTGTTGCGTTGATCCTAACATTCTGCATTAGATGAAGAGACCTCAATAAGCGGCCTTGCTGCCCCGTCCCCCCCAGCCTGCTGAGCTGTTTAATGTTACATGTACATTAGCAAAAAAGAAATGATTCTATTATAGCCAGCATGGAAATCCTATAACCAGCTAGATGCATTATTAATGACTGCAAGCTTGCAGCTAACTGCTTGGCAGCATACACCGGTTTGTTAACTCTGTCAGGTAACAGCTGCTCCTACACACTGCCTTTTTTGTTGTAAATTTGCAGTTCTGCCACTGCTATAAGCCTAATTCAATATTTCGGCTGGTGTGCATTATGGCAATTTAGTAAAAATATTATTGCATCGCAGTTAAATATTTTGGAGAAAGTATACTCTTCCTATATTGAAGCCCAATTCCAGTTTGTTGCGTAATGTTATAAAATAAATTTCTTACATTACGGGACACAGAGCAGGTTATAGTCGTAACTATCTAGGTTATGCACCACCTATAGGTGAATGGACACTGGAAGATCAATCAAACAAGAAGTCCTCCCCTATATAACCCCTCCTATACCTGGAAGTACCTCTGTTTTTTCGCCAGTGTCTGTAAGTGCTGCCACTGCTATAAGCCTAATTCTGCCACTGCTATAAGCCTAATTCAATATTTCGGCTGGTGTGCATTATGGCAATTTAGTAAAAATATTATTGCATCGCAGTTAAATATTTTGGAGAAAGTATACTCTTCCTATATTGAAGCCCAATTCCAGTTTGTTGCGTAATGTTATAAAATAAATTTCTTACATTACGGGACACAGAGCAGGTTATAATCGTAACTATCTAGGTTATGCACCACCTATAGGTGAATGGACACTGGAAGATCAATCAAACAAGAAGTCCTCCCCTATATAACCCCTCCTATACCTGGAAGTACCTCTGTTTTTTCGCCAGTGTCTGTAAGGTGGTGGTCACTGATATGCTGCATGTGCTATTGAAGCATGCTTGAGAGGTCCGGAATGGTTCTACTGAGAATCATGGACTTCAATCGGATCCATTCGAAAAAGCTGTCAGCCAAAATAGATGGTACCCGAGCTTTGTTGGATAGGAGAGAAGAATATTCAAGGTTTGCCTGTAATGCAGCCTTATGGCGCTGGACCCTGCATAATGGAACCCTGTGCAGTGTTTGTTCTGACCAAAGTGCTTTTCAGCAGGGTGCTATATAGGTCCAGGGGAGTGGACCCCCAGATTAGGGTGAACCGAGTCCTTGAAGGTGAATAAAAGAGGGGAGCACTCATAATGCCACATCCGTAATTAAGGGGAAATAGGAAAGCTTACTGATACAGTAACCAAAGGTCGGACTTTAAAGGCATGGAAACAATGGAGAAATAACAAAAATTATATATATAATATTTATTGAAAAAAGTTCATTGCATAAACACAGTGTACAAAAAAGATAAAAAAACATGAAATTGATACAGTTTGTACAATGAGCCCTTGTGCGTCTACGCGTTTCGCTGTTAGGCTTCTTCAGCAAATGATCAGGGTTCAGAGACATAACAGAAAAAGAAGAAAAGAGAGCAAATCTCACTGTCTGAAATGAGATATATTCCGATTAAATCAAGAATATTGCATAAACATATTATAACGTGTTGCATTAAACGTGTTACATAAAAAAGCATATGCTGAACTAGCCAACAAAAAACAAAAGAAACAGAAAATTGGCAACAAAGGAGATACCTTCAAGTTGGTTAGGCCTCATGTACAAATCCCCAATGGCCGGAGAATTTCCAAAAGTGTGGAATGCTTATAGCAAACTGTAAAGAAGAAAACGACGTGCGGATAGCTTATGTAACATGGGGAACACTAAGGAATAAAAAATAACTACTGGTATTTATACTTCAGGTATTGCTACAACAGGGGCAGATGTGCATCTTGTATGCAAGCAACTGAATTACCACCAGAACAGTAATACTGGAAGGTCCAAGATCCAAAAGGGGGAAGAAACCCTAATAAATTCAGCAAAGCTAGCGGCGTGTAATACAGCCCAAACTAGCATGCAATGCCTATGGACAGAAGATGTAAAGGAGATTGCATTATGAATTCTGCCCGTTGGTGATAACCAAAATAGTAGCTATAGAGGTAGGAAAAAAAGTGATACTTACACAAGACATCAGACACATGAATATGAGACAGCCGGGTGCTGTACACAGAGCCCGTGTAAAAACGCGGGCTATTTATATTCACCGGCCGTGTCCCAGCATATAGATGAGGCAGCGTCATATGACGCAATCACGTTGAGACGTCGTAGGTGAAATGAATTATGGGAATTGTAGGCAATCCAGCGAGCGGACCTCCGCTCGGTTTGCGCATGTGCATGGTGGATAGAGCAAAAGAACTGAATTGTGGGGTTTGTAGGCAGAATGATGAGCGGAACTCCACTTGGAACACATTTACATACACACCAATAGGATAGAAGAGCTTGTTACGGCGCAGGTGTCCTAGATAAACGCAATAATAGATAAGGAACGCCGCTGCTGGGCATACCTCCATAGGAAAATATAAGGAGGAAGAAGAAATATAGGGAGCATCTTCTAACTCAGCGCCAAGTAATGTCACTAATGGATCCCGCGGCTAGACAGCATAGGCTAAATAAAAACAACAATATATATATAGACATTTATGAATCAGTTACATCCATATTCGTAAAATAAAATTCCATTGTTTAGAGATAAGGTTAGAATAGTTAACTTGAAACACAACCAAGAAAAAAACCTATAGTATGAATACATTACTATATAGCGTGTTATTTCACGTTGACCCATTTGTATGATCCTTTACTTGTAGAATATATAGTCACTGTAAATAAAGTGGAAACAAGACAATTGATTGTCATGTAGGGAACAATCCACTAGGGGACAGGAAAAACAAAACAAAACAACAAGGGAAAGGGAGAAAAGCGGAAAAGAAAAGGGGAAAAGGGGGGGAAAAGGAGGGCAGAATATAAGGGCATATATACAGTCAGGTCGATAAATATTAAGACGTCAACACAATTCTAAACTTTTTGGCTCTATACACCACCACAATGGATTTGAAATGAAATTAACAAGATGTGCTTTAACTGCCGACTTTCAGCTTTAATTTGAGGGTATTTACATCCAAATCAGGTGAACGGTGTAGGAATTACAACAGTTTGTATATGTGCCTCCCACTTTTTAAGGGACCGAAAGTAATGGGACAATTCACTACTCAGCTGTTCCATGGCCAGGTGTGTGTTATTCCCTCATTATCCCATTTACAAAGAGCAGATAAAAAGTCCAGAGTTCATTTCAAGTGTATTATTTGCATTTGGAATCTGTTGCTGTCAACTCTCAATATGAGATCCAAAGAGCTGTAACTATCAGTGAAGCAAGCCATCATTAGGCTGAAAAAACAAAACAAACCCATCAGAGAGATAGCAAAAACATTACGTGTGGCCAAATCAACTGTTTGGAACATCCTTAAAAAGAAATAACGCACCGCCGGTGAGCTCAGCAACACCAAAAGACCCGGAAGACCACGAAAAACAACTGTGGTGGATGACGAAAGAGTTCTTTCCCTGGTGAGGAAAACACCCTTCACAACAGTTGGCCAGATCAAGAACACTCTCCAGGAGGTAGGTGTATGTGTGTCAAAATCAACAATCAAGAGAAAACTTCACCAGAGTGAATACAGAGGGTTCCCACAAGATGTAAACCATTGGTGAGCCTCAAAAACAGGAAGGCCAGATTAGAGTTTGCCACACAACATCTAAAAAAGCCTTCACAGTTCTGGAACAACATCTTATGGACAGATGAGACCAAGATCAACTTGTACTAGAGTGATGGGAAGTGAAGAGTATGGAGAAGGAAAGGAACTGCTCATGATCCAAACCATACCACCTCATCAGTGAAGCATGGTGGTGGTAGTGTCATGGCGTGGACATGTATGGCTGCCAATGGAACTGGTTCTCTTGTATTTATTGATGATGTGACTGCTGACAAAAGCAGCAGGATGAATTCTGAAGTGTTTCGGGCAATATTATCTACTCATATTCAGCAAAATGCTTCAGAACTCATTGGGCGGCGCTTCACAGTGCAGATGGACAATGACCCGAAGCATACTGTGAAAGCAACCAAAGAGTTTTTTAAGGGAAAGAAGTGGAATGTTATGCAATGGCCAAGTCAATCACCTGACCTGAATCCGATTGAGCATGCATTTCACTTGCTGAAGACAAAACTGAAGGGAAAATGCCCGAAGAACAAGCAGGAACTGAAGACAGTTGCAGTAGAGGCCTGGCAGAGCATCACCAGGGATGAAACTCAGCGTCTGGTGATGTCTATGTGTTCCAGACTTCAGGCTGTAATTGACTGCAAAGGATTTGCAACCAAGTATTAAAAAGTGAAAGTTTGCTGGATGATTGTTAATCTGTCCCATCACTTTTGGTCCCTTAAAAAGTGGGAGGCACATATACAAACTGTAATTCCTACACCGTTCACCTGATTTAGATGTAAATACCCTCAAATTAAAGCTGAAAGTCTGCAGTTAAAGCACATCTTGTTCGTTTCATTTCAAATCCATTGCGGTGGTGTAGAGAGCCAAAAAGATTAGAATTGTGTCAATGTCCCAATATTTATGGACCTGACTGTATGCTGTATTGAAATCAAATACATGATTATATTAAAGAGACGATCTAAAACTCATCATGTCATTCAGGTCCGGGTATATGGTGGCCTGCAAACTAAGTATCCATTGGGTCTCTCTAAAGGAACCTGAGCGTCAGAACGTAATTTCAGGTTTAGGTCCAATGTTTTTGAATTACCAAACATATTCTCTGATGTTGGTCAGAGTAAGTGGTAATAAACCTCACTGCGTTGGAATCTGTTTTCTTAGGTTCTGGGAAGAGAATAATATTCCTGGGTCTAGCCACAGCTTTTTTAAAAGCCTTTTTGAGACTGTGTTTTAACTGTAACCCCTGGCCGATAACCGTTCATATAGTCGTTCTGCCTCCTGTTTAAAATTAGTGTCACTGGAGCAGTTGCGTTTGAGGCGCAAGTATTGACCAAAGGGGATACTTTGAATAAGGGGCTGGGGATGTGCACTCCGTGCGTGTAAAATTGTATTACCCACAGTGGGTTTCCGATACAATGATATATTGATCAGGCCATCCACAGTAATGTCTATAGTGATGTCAAGATATGCAATAGTGGTTGGACTAGATTGTATTGTAAATTTTAAATTGTAGTCACTATGACTTAGAATGGCCATAAACTCATCAAGTGCTGTTGGTGGTCCCGCCCATAGTAACAGAATGTCTTCTATGTAGCGGAACCACCGTAGCACAAAAGAAAAGAGATCGGAATGCTCATCATTGGCGAACAAGTCACGTTCCCACCCCCCCAGGTACAGGTTCGCATATGAAGGTGCGCAACGAGTACCCATAGCGACCCCCTGTACCTGGAGGAAGTGGGATCCATCGAAGGAAAAGACATTTTTGGTAAGGATGTGAGAGAATAACAGTCGTACAAAACCATTGAGGCCTACGGACTTTGGTCCTCTTTCATTAAGGAACCTGGCAATGACCTCCATGCCATGTTCGCGTGGAATTGATGAGTGTAGAGCCTCAACATCTATGGCTGCCAAAGAGCAGCCAGGAGGCACAATAAGGCCATCCAGGCTTCTCAGAAGGTCCGGGGTGTCCTAATGACATGTGGACGTAAGTATTCATCAACAAATTTACTCGCTTGTTCTGTCTTAGAACCTACACCAGAGACTATGGGACATCCTGGTGGGTTTTTGGGGTTTTTGTGTATTTTGGGGAGCGAGTAAAAGGTTGGGGTTCTAGGATGAGGGACTTGAATACCCTCAAAAATATCCCTGGTGATCAAGCCATCGGCAAAGGCGGATACTATAATGTTGTCAAACTGCTGGGTAAATTTAGTAATGATATTCTCAGATACTGGTTTGTACCATAGTCTATTTTTAAGGATGTCCCAGCACATGTTCCTATATTGGAGTTTGTTCATCACTACTACATTACCGCCCTTGTCCGAGGGCTTGATCACCAGGTGAGAGTTCCTGCTCAGATTTTCAAGTGCAGTCTTGTGTGCTTCACTCAAGTTTTGATTTATGGAACAGTAGCGATTCAATTTCTTGTGTGGTCTGAGTGAGGAAGGTCCACACATTTGAATTGATATGCAGGGATGGAAACTGGGTGGATTTTTTCTTGACCGCCTCCCCTAGCGATTTGATGCCATTTTGGTATAGTGTCGTTTGAACTCGGAGGCCTACGGTCTAATCGGGTTTAGGGGTGTCTTCTAGTGTTTCACTGGGTTCCTCTAGTAAAAGGACCAAGTTTTTTAAGGCTCTGAACTCGGCAACTGAAAAATCTTTCCAAATCTCTTGATGAGAGATTTTGGCTTGTTTATTGTGTCTGTCATTATCATACATAAATTTAAAGGTGAGTTTCCTAGCAAACAAGTAGAGATGCTTTTTAATGTAACACGTTTAATGCAACACGTTATAATATGTTTATGCAATACTTTAGATTTTAATTGCAATATGTCTAATTTCAGACATTTCAGACAGTGAGATTCGCTCTCTTTTTTTCTTTTTCTGTTATGTCTCTGAACCTTGATCGTGTCCTGAATAAGCCTAATGGTGAAACGCGTAGACGCATAAGGGCTCATTGTACAAACTGTATCAATTTCATGTTTTTTATCTTTTTTGTACACTGTGTTTATACAATGAACTTTTTTCAATAAATATTATGTATATCATTTTTGTTATTTCTCCATGGTTTCCATGCCTTTAAAGTCCGACCTTTGGTTACTGTATCAGTATCCTTTCCTATGAGTCCTTGAAGGTCTTTTATCACAGAGCTCGCTGTGATGAGTGAAGGTTGGACTCCTGTTATGATTCAGAGTCCTGCGGTGGGAATGGTAAGTTTGCATTTGCAGTATTAAAAAAAAGAGAGAGATCTGACTGTCTGGTCATTTTCCCAGTGGCCACTGGGGTCAGTGTGCTGTTTGTTCTGGCCAGGTCGTGCTCTGTGTGTATCTCAGGAGTATTAGGCTGCAGTTTTCTCATTCAGCCACTAGAGGGTGTAGGGTCACTCGGTATAGCCTACTCTTGTGCAGTGTAGGCAGGAAGTAGAAGGGTGGCCATTTTTTATGTTTAAAATCCCATGCGGGTTGAAGGATCAGCAAGGTTTCTAGAGGCACAGAGCAGTCTATGGCTGAATAATGAGGTGTAAGTACTACCTATGGGAGAGCTGTGTGACCAGACAGGACACGTTGATTATATACTGCATTGATGCATAATTTGCATAAAAGCATACTTGTATACTTACTGCTTAATTTGGGGGGCTTGTAAAACTGTTGTCAAAACACCCTTGCATAGGTATCAGTGCATTTAAAGGAGTTGTGTCCCCAGAGTAGCGTGCATTTGATATGCATGAGCATACATTTAGGCTGCAGTCAAGCGGCATACAGGCTGCATTCAGGATGTGTTGCATGTGCTTGGCTAGTCCTGCAAAACTAGTATGGGGCCAAATGTAGTTGGGCAGGTGCAGCATAATATGACATTTTTGCATGCATACCTGTATAATTGTAGATTGCATACCTACATGCGCATAGCATAAATTGCATACCTACATGCATATAGCATAGATTGCATACCTACATGCGTATAGCATAGATTGCATACCTACATGCGTATAGCATAAATTGCATACCTACATGCGTATGACATAGATTGCATACCTACATGCGTATGGCATAAGATTGCATACCTACATGCGTATAGCATAAATTGCATACCTACATGAGTATGACATAGATTGCATACCTACATGCGTATGGCATAAGTTTGCATACCTACATGCGTATGGCATAAGTTTGCATACCTACATGCATATGGCATAAGATTGCATACCTACATGCGTATAGCATAAGATTGCATACCCACATGCGTATGGCATAAGATTGCATACCTACATGCGTGTGGCATAGACTGGTATACCTGCCTGAGTATTTGCATAACAGTGCATACTTATATGTTTACTTGCATTGAACTGCATGCGTGTATGTTTACTTGCATTGGACTGCATAAATATATGCTTACTTGCATTGAACTGCATGCTTTTAAAAAACTGCATACAGGCATGAACTGCAAAAATACATAGTTATATAACTGCATACTTGGGTACCTACATAACGGCATACCTGTGTACCTGCATATCGGCGTACTTGCATGCCTGCATGACGGTAGACCAACATAGTATTGGGCCTGCATCCTTGGGGGGGACTGCGTATTTTTGGCAAATATAGTTACTAAATTACCTGTTATATGATTCAAATGGTCCCAGAATGCTGGGCCATTGTGTTTGTCTGGCATGGCAGCTATTCCTGGTGGCAGCATTGGCAGCTGCAATGGACGGTGGCTGCATCTCCCTGAACATGCCTGACCTCATCTTAGGTTAAAAAGGCTAAGCAGGATTGGGTCTGGTTGGTGCTTGGTTGGGAGACTACCTGGGAATACCAGGTACTGTAAGCTTTTCCCCCTCCAGAATAATGAGGCTGCTGTGGTTTGAAAGGTAACAAATAAACAACAATTAAAAAACAAAATTAAATTCCAAAAAAAAAAAATTATCAAAAATATATAAATCCAAAAATTATGTGTGTTCAGGAAATGTTCAAACAATGATAAAAACTTCTGGGTAAATCAAAACTCCTGGGTGAGTCTTCCTTGGGTTCGGCAAAGCATCAGATAACAGTAATCCGCCACCATCATCAGCCACACAGCCTACTCACCAGATTGAACTGACTCCCATGACAGGAGTCAAACACGCTTAAAGAACTGCCAGAGAAGCTTCTCGCGATCACGGCTTTATTCAGACGCTGGAACTCAGGTGCTGAAACTCAGGTGCATGTAGGTAACACTATAGCTGCTAGGATGCGTGCAAACGAACTTCCCAGATAGAGATGGATCATTGGGACCATAAGTGCCATAAATGGGGAGAAATTGAATGGAAAACTCCCATTGTTAAGTATGCCAAAAATTTATTAGGCTAAAAACAAGCTTAAAAACCGCATCACCCACATAGGGGTTCGTGCGGGCAGAAAAACAAGCAAATTTCGTTGCGAGCGGAAGTGGCGTGTCACGTTCGTTACGTCCGACCGGTTTCGTCAGTGCGTTCTGACGTCATCAGGGAAACCCTGATGACGTCGGAACGCACTGACGAAACCGTTGTTTCACAACAGAATATGGTTTTGCATTTGCACTTTATAATGGAGCACGGTTTGTAATTAATTTGTTAATTATTATTTTTATTTTTGATATAACGTGCTGATCCTCAAATTAATTGATCAATTAATCTCACAAATTATTTATTTGATTCCATTTGCGTGAATCGGTAGTTTCTACCATTTTCTATATCTGAAAAATGTATGCTAAAAAACACGAATATCCTATCATTAAAATCTACCATGTTTGTAGATTATGGTATGGCCAGCAGTGCTCTATATTACTTAGAAGTAATATCTACCAATCATTAGTGCCACATTTTCCATTTTTTAATCATTGTAGAGAGAGAGAATGAAAGGGAGAGAGAGAGAGAATGAGAGGGAGAGAGAGAGAGGGAGAGAGAGGGAGAGGGAGAGGGAGAGAGAGAGAGAACTGCAGTGCCAAACTCTCAGCAACTGATCCTAAACTTTTTATTGGTCTAGCTGTAGTAAGATATCTGATTGGTGGTCATGAGTAACTGCACTTCATCATCATCTGAGCCAATCATTGCTCTTTACAGCTCCTCTTCTGAATGAGCCCAGTTTACTGATTCCTCATTTTACATAGAAATTGTTCTATACTGGTGCCTCTGACAGTGGAGATTTATGCACCCCACGACATTGACATTATTTTATGTCATCTACCGTATTTCTTTAGAAAATGTCGTTTTGTATCATTTCCAGTGATAAAGTGAGTGCAGAATTCACTGCTAGATTAGGTGTAGGACAGCATTGGAATATATTTTCATATCTTTATATGTAGTGCAATCACTACTGTGAATTACCAGGCTGCAATTCTTATGTTTCTCCTTTTAAGTACAACGTAGTTATAACTTGCTCTGTGTACAGAGAAGGAAATACAAGAAACAAGAGGCAAAGATTGAAAATGTAAAAAGAAAGGTATTTTTTTAAAACTGTATACTGCATGAAATCCTTAAATGCCTAACTTAAAATGTATTTAGATAGCCAATGTCAAGTCATAATTATTGTCAAGTTAACCAATGCATACTAACACTACTACAATCGATTGTGCATCTAGGCTTCAGTGACCTTTGGTTATTATTATTACTACCCCAACCTAACCTTAAAGCTTAAAACACAACTTCAAGCATAAAAAGTAGCTCAGACTTCAATACCTACCTTCAGCCTGTAGCTGTCCTTAGTAGGGCCTCTTGTTCGTCACAAGATGTGCTCACACTTATAGTTTGAATAGTGTCGTTGCAATGCAGTGACATTCAGGCTGCATGCACACTACATCGTTTTGAATCGTGGGAAGATTTGCCATGGATCTGCCCACGATTTGACAGTGCCGACATGTGAATGACAAAACGCGGGACTCGCATTCGAGTTGCCATTCATTTGAATGACACCTCAAATCATGATGCGTGTCTGCTGCTTCTGTTGCGCGATAAATCGCGCTGCAATCGCGGGACACATGCCGCCCAAAAGTAGCTCCTGAACTATTTTTGGGTGACATGCGTCCTGCGATGCGGGTTGCCGCGATTGCAGTGCGATTTATTCAAATGAATGGCATCTCGAATGCGAGTCCTGCGTTTTGTCAATCTGACATTCAAACCTCAGCGCTGTCAAATCACGAGCAGATCTGCTGCAAATCTGCCCACGATTCAAAACGCTGTAGTGTGAATACAGCCTCAGTGAGGTGAGTTGCTTAATGGACATAAATAGTGGAAATAGGTGCTTTTGGTCTGGTGCTCAGATTTTTTACACATTGATCCCAAACGCTGGGTCCTCTAGTCAAGGGGTCCCCCAGTTTTGATGAGAAAGGCCTCACATGAGCAACTGTTTCCTGTAAAACCTAAAACCCAACTCCATATATAAAAACTGTCCTCAGCAATATCTCTTCTCCACAAGATGTCATTACTCTTACCAGTTAAATTTGGATCCTAAACCCTAAGTCCCCTAGTCAAGGCAAACCCTGGTTTTTTTGAGTGCAGCTTCATAGAAACAACTGTGCCCTGTAAAACCTAAATCACAACTCTAAAAAAAAAGCAAGTCAGGCTTCGATACCCACCTTCAATCTGGAGCTGTTCTTAGTAGTCCCTCTTCTTCATCACAAGATCTCTCTGTTCTTTTTAGTTGCACAATATTCAAAGCTCCTCAACCTGTGTCCTGTATGAATTTAACTGATTTTCTTCCCAATATTATGCTCACCTTTTACATTTACAATTATTGGCCTAGGTGCTCACCTCACTCAAAGTCCCATGGGCATTATTTTGTGCTGTTGTATCTTACATAGGGATGGAGTTGTGTCACTGGTAGCTCCAGACCATTCTCCTTTTTTGCAACCTTATGAAGCTCTCTTCCCTTCAGCTTCAGACCTCCCATGCTTTGTTGCATCAACCAATCACCTCCATGATCAAATCAGACCCAGCCTATGGAGACACTTTATAGATGAGCTTTGCAAAATGGCTGGTGCACCGCATTAAAGTGGTAGTAAAGTCCCCCTGGCCACTTCAACCTACAGTAAGTTTATAATAAAGCTTACTGTAGACACAAGGAATATCTCCTAAATGTGCACCATTTAAGAGATATTCCGTGTCCTTGCAGCCGGTGACATCACCGACGCATGCGCTCTGAAGAAACGGCATACCTGTGCCGTTCCTTCAGAGTCCTGTGCCACAAACAGTTACTCCCTCACACATGTGAGCTTGTGACATCATCGAGGCTCGGCCACTCTGCAGCCAGTGAACCTAGGAGGACCGGGTGCAGATGGAAGCCCTGTCAGTGGTGACAGGGTGGAGTGCTTTGTTTTAAGGTAAGTTTTTCATAATGTGCTAGTATGCGTTGCATACTAGCACATTATGACTAGGGATGAGCCGAACACCCCCCCGGTTTGGTTCGCGGCAGAACATGCGAACAGACCAAAAATTTGTACGAACACACGAACCCCGTTAAAGACTATGGGACTCGAACGTGAAATATCAAAAGTGCTCATTTTAAAGGCTAATATGCAACTTATTAGATAGATTAGATATTAGATAGTTAGATAGAGGAACTCGGACGTCCCTACTAGAGGGGCAGAGTTTCTCTTATCCGCCCTACATGCCTTCTACTCCGTTTGCGGAGTGTGGGCAGTGCGCGCGCATCTCCTGCAGTGGATGCGTGCGCATTCCACACTGTAGGGTGCGCGCGCATCATGTGCAGGGACGCCTGGACCGGAAGTGATGCCGGAGGTCATCGCTGACCTTTTCACTTCTGGTGGGACCACACAATTTAAAGATTGGAGCGCCGGTGTGCTGTCTGACAGACACACCCGGCGTACACCCGTCTTTATTGGCAGAAAGAGACTCTCAGGGTGAGGAGCCACGCTATTTGCCTCTGCAGGTAATTTATATGCTGGATGTCTGTGGCCATATGGGAGGATATCTGGATCTGCTCAGCTCTTGATGCTGTGACCGCCATGCTACTTTGCAGGACTTTTGAGCCTCTATCAGCACTATATATTGTGTAATTCAATATGAATGCTCATACTCCGCACTTGGCTGCCCTTCCCTCTTCCCTCAAGGGTCCACATGACTAGGACTGCCCACTTATAGCCAGCAGTCGTCCAAGTTTATCTGTATTATATACCAGATATAGTCTTTTATACATGGATATAGCTATCTGCCTCCTATTCTGGGAGGTGCAGGATTGATTCCCTAACATATATGGCTGTGACTACACCCCATCTATTTAGGGGTGTCCAAACTACGGCCCTCCAGCTGTTGCAGAACTACACTTCCCATGAAGCATTGTAAAACTCTGAAATTCACAGATGTTACTAGGCATGATGGGAATTGTAGTTCCTGAACAACTGGAGGGCCATAGTTTTGACACCCCTGCTAGTATTACTTGAGTTAAAATGTCTTACAAATGCTAGGTTGCTCATAATAATCATATCCTTTCCTGGATTAGGAATTTATCATGTTCCTTTTATATACTTTACCAGACTCTTGCCCTGCTATTGTGTGGTCCATTTCCTCTGTTTGCATTATACGGTTGGGATCTGGCACCCATGGATTTTTTGCACCAGTTGGTACAGTAGATGACGCCTGGCAATGGTGGTGTTTGCTTTGATTCTAGACTTGCACCAGTAGGTGAGATTATTAGATTGAATGTTTTGATCAAATATTTTTGCACTTTATTTGGTTATATAATTATGCTTGACCACCATATAACTCTAGTCTATCTGTTGTTTATATAGTTCAATTGAATCAGTGACGTCGTTTTAGCCCTGATGAAGCAAATAATTCTTTGCGAAACATGTTGGCTGACAGACACGAACGAATGTTGAACACAATACTGGATGGTCACACTTCTTTATATGTTATATCTGTTTTGCATATTTTAATTACTATTTAAATAAAAATTATATTTTTTACCTCATCGATCTATGCCTACTGGAAAATAGACGTACTATCTCCCTATAAAAATCCCATTTTTCCTTGTTTTCCTTGTTTTTATCTATATATAATTAGGGACTGGGAGACTCGTCTAAAGTAATTCCTGTCTGTGTCCAACCATCCATCCTTGCTTAACCGCTTGCCGACCGGCGCACGCCGATGTACGTCGGCAGAGCGGCACGGCTGGGCAAATGGGCGTACCTGTACGTCCATTTGAATTTCCCGCTGTGCCCGTGCGTGCGCGCCGCCGGCGGCGCGCACGCGCGCCGGCCGGGAGCTCCGTGAGTCGGGTCGCGGCTCCCGCGGACTCAATCGCCGCGGGGAGACCCGCGATCGCCTCACGGAGCGGATGAACGGGGAGATGCCGTTGTAAACAGCATCTCCCTGTTCTGCCTAGTGACAAGTGTCACTCGATCTCTGCTCCCTGTCATCGGAGCAGAGATCAGTGACGTCAGCCACACAGCCCATCCCCCCTACAAATAGTAATCACTCCCTAGGATACACTTAACCCCTCCCCGCCCCCTAGTGGTTAACCCCTTCACTGCCAGTGTCATTTACACAGTAATCAGTGCATTTTTAATCGCACTGATCGCTGTATAAATGACAATGGTCCAAAAATGTGTCAAAAATATCCGCCATGTCCGCCATAACGTCGCAGTCACAATAAAAATCGCTGATCGCCGCCATTACTAGTAAAAAAAAAAATTATTAATAAAAATGCCATAAAACTATCCCCTATTTAGTAAACGCTATAACGTTTGCGCAAACCAATTAATAAATGCTTATTGCGATTTTTTTTTACC
The DNA here is from genome assembly GCA_037952925.1 of Lithobates clamitans. Taxonomy (NCBI): domain Eukaryota; kingdom Metazoa; phylum Chordata; class Amphibia; order Anura; family Ranidae; genus Lithobates; species Lithobates clamitans. The sequence continues at coordinate 3,794,714 of JBBGZY010000310.1, forward strand.
AAAAATATGTAGAAGAATACGATCGGCCTAAACTGAAGAAAAAAAATGTTTTTTTTATATATTTTTAGGGGATATTTATTATAGCAAAATGTAAAAAATAATGCGTTTTTTTCAAAATTGTCGCTCTTATTTTGTTTATAGCGCAAAAAATAAAAATGGCAGAGGCGATCAAATACCACCAAAAGAAAGCTCTATTAGTGGGAAAAAAAGGACGTCAATTTTGTTTGGGAGCCACGTCGCATGACCGCGCAATTGTCAGTTAAAGCGACGCAGTGCCGAATCGCAAAAAACGCTCTGGTCAGGAAGGGGGTAAATCCTTCCGGGGCTTAAGTGGTTAAACGCTAATATGCAAGTTATTGTCATAAAAAGTGTATGGGGACCCGGGTCCTGCCCCAGGGGACATGTATCAATGCAAAAAATTTTTTTAAAAACGGCCGTTTTTTCAGGAGCAGTGATTTTAATAATGCTTAAAGTGAAACAATAAAAGTGTAATATTCCTTTAACCACTTCCATACAGGGCATTTTCACCCCCTTCCTGCCCAAGCCAATTTTCAGCTTTCAGCGCTGTCACACTTTGAATAACAATTGCGCGGTCATACAACACTGCATCCAAATGAAATTTTTATTATTTTTTCCCCACTAATAGAGCTTTCTTTTGGTGGTATTTGATCACCCCTGCAGTTTTTATTTCTTGCGCTATAAACAAAACAAGAGTGACAAGTTTGAAAAAAACACAATATTTTTTACTTTTTGCTATAATAAATATCCAAATTTTTTTTTTTTTTTAAACAAATTTTTTCCTCAGTTTAGGCTGATACATATTCTTCTACATATTTTTGGTAAAAAATATCACAATAAGCGTATATTTATTGGTTTGCGCAAAAGTTATAGCGACTACAAAATAAGGGGATAGATTTATAGCATTTTTATTATTTTATATTATATTATTTATTATTTTTTTTACTAGTAATGGCGGCGATCTGCGATTTTTATCGTGACTGCGATATTGTGGCGGACACATCGGACAATTTTGACGCATTTTTGGGACCATTCACATTTATACAGCGATCCGTGCTATAAAAATGCATTGATTACTGTATAAATGTGACTGGCAATGAAGGGGTTAACCAGGAGGGGGCGCTGTAGGGTTAAATGTGTTCATAAGGAGTGATCCTAACTGTGGGGGGAGGGGATTCACAAGGGGAGGAGACCGATCGGTGTTCCTCTGTACAAGGAACACACCATCGGTCTCCTCCCATCTGACAGGATGTGGATTTGTGTGTCCTGCTCAGTTACCGGGCAATCGCGGGTGCCCGGCGGACATCGCGACTGCCGGGACGGCGCCCCCTAGGGATCCTGGAAGGCAGTGCTGTTATATGACGGCGGGCCAGGATAACAGCTGCACCGTCCCGTCGTCATATGACGGTGGGTGGGCAGCAAGTGGTTAGTGCCTGGGGGGTGTCTATAGTATGCCTGTAAAGTGGCACATTTTTCCCGTGTTTAGAACAGTCCCTGCAAAAAATGACATTTCTAAAGGAAAAAAAGTCATTTAAAACTGCTTGCGGCTGTAATGTAATGTTGCAGTATACAGGTGGTCCCCGGGTTACAAACAAGATAGGGAGTGTAGGTTTGTTGTTAAGTTGAATCTGTTTGTAATTTGGAACTGGTACATTTTTTAAGCGTAGCTCCAGCCCAAAAATATAGCTTTAAGCTTTTTGCATAATATAGGGCAGGGTTATCACCCCTGTAACTTTTGTTTGCTGTCTGTGCCGCCGTTGAGAAGATTTCACCTCACTTTCTTTCCCAATGACAATTGGATTTTGAAAATTTTGGGTTATTAGGGAAACAAAGATTGGTGATAAAGCATCAGTGGAGACAACTTTTTCCCATATGAACTCTTACAGGAGAGAATTTCCCTTCCTAGGGGTAGATTTCCTCTCACTTCCTGTTGTCTTCCTCCGTTTGTAAGTAGGAGTCGTTTGTAAGTCTGATGTTTGAAAATAGGGGACGCCTGTATATACTATGCGGCCTGCCCTATACACTCTGTTGAAAATTGGTCCTTAGGTGTTGGTGGTACCAGAACACTGTAAACCCTCACAGTTATTCTTGGTGGGCGCTGGAATGGCCCTGCTGTGAAATATTATATCAAGAATTGTAATTACATGCCCCTGTTAAACAGGGGCAGAAAAATTGGGCCGTAGGTGTGGTGGTGGCACAACACTGTAAAACCTCACAGATACTTTTGTTGAGTTCAGGAGCAGGCTCTGCTGTGAAATATTAGATCAAAAATTGTAATTACTCGCCCCTGTTAAACAGGGGCAGAAAAACTGGGCCTTAGGCGGTGGTGGTGGCACAACACTGTAAAGCCTCACAGATACTCTTGTTGAGCGCAGGAACGGGCCCTGCTGTGAAATATTAGATCAAAAATTGTAATTACAATACAGTGCAGCCGTAGTGCAGTTGCTACTACTTTTCTGGTGGTGTACACAGTACACAATACAATGTAGTGCATTGTTGCAAAACAAAATATACATCATGTCCAGAAGGCCACCAAAGAGAGGCAGACGCTCACAGGCCACTAAAAGAGGGCAAGCAGGCTCTGTGTCTACAGTCAACAGTACTGGTCATGGACATGGTACATCCTCTGCCGGTGGCTGGGGGGCACACTTGTCCTTTTTTTCCTGCTGCTGGCCGTGTTATCGAGCCAGAACATGCAGAAGAGTTGGTGGAGTGGATAACAAAGCCGTCCTCATCATCCTCATCCTCTGTCACCCAGGCTCAGAGTAGTTTTCCTTCCTATGCAGCTGCCAAAGCGGCCTATTCCACCAGCTCCTTGTCCACAGTCATTCCTTCCGTAGCCCCACCATCATGCACGGAGGAGTCCCCCGGACTATTTGACCACAGTGTCAGGTACATGCTGCTGGAGGATGCATAGTGATTTGAAGTCTCCGATGTTGGTTCCCAGGTTGAGGAAGGGAGTAATGTCAGCCTAGAGAGAGGGGGTGCCCAAGAAGGACAAGAAACTGGCAGTCATGTTTCCCCCAGCTGCAGCATAGTACCAAGTTTGCTCCAGTGAGGAGGAAGGAGGGGATGATGGGGTCACTGACTCTACTTGGGTGCCTGATAGAATAGAGGAGGAGGAGGCACAACTCCAACGAGGCAGGATGTCCTCTAGGGGGCAGCTTAAGGGCAGCCACCCTACTGCATCAAACAGCAGAGCTCCACAGGTGCAGGGCGTTGCTGACTCCCCGCTGATTTTGAAAAGTTCCTTGGTGTGGGCCTTTTTGGACACATGTGCAGCAGATCACATCATTGCTGTTTGCAACCTATGTCTGAAGCGGATCAAGCGTGGCCACAACAGCAGCCGCTTGGGCACCACATGCTTGACCAGACATATGACGACCTCCCATGCAGTCTTTTTCCTGTATGCTATATTTGAGATTTAATACCTCACAGATATGATTTGGGTTAAATGAGAGTTCTTTGACCATGAGTGAAAGCTTTAACACAATAACAAAATTTATTGGTGAGTAGTTGAAAGTCTATCTAATACACAACCATCTGTAGTCTACACCAAGGAAGAAAATATTAGGTTAATATAAGAGAATTACAAGAAGGAATACAGAGTATATTCCTGAAAACATTAATCTGCAAACATATTTAGTTACAAGTAAAATACAGACCTTTCCCATAATTACCCTTGCACCAAGGTTCCATTCTGATGGCTGCTCTCCCATAAAAGTGTGTGTTTCCCTCCCATCTAGTCTGTGTATATCATTACATGCTGATGCCTCATTTGTTGGCATAGCGTGGCTCTGATTGGTGAGCTTCCCTATTCCTGGTTAAGGACTGGCTACATCTCCAATCCCTATACTTTTCATAAGTCAGCCCCCTTTAATGCAAATCCTTGTGACTATTCTGAGCAGGAGCTTAACTTGAATTTTCCCAGGAAGTTAAGTATTGATTACGGGTTGGCCTCGCTTCATTGCATATCCCAGCATGGGATCCTTTGAAGTGAGTATGTGTAAAACAATGAGGTTTGGATCCCATTGTTTGTATACACAAGCCTAGGGACTGACTTGTCTGGTCTACCAGAGATTTCTGTGATGATAATATGTTCCGCCCTACATAGATAAAAGCTAAATTAAATATATTCATTAAATATAAATAAATTAAATATTCAATTAAATATAAAATATATAAATATAAATAATTAAATATAAATTAAATATATTCATATTTCCAATATTTTACAGCTATTAATGTAGGTTTCACATAAACTCATAAGGCAACAAGTCCGTAGACCCACATCAAAGAAAAAAGGCTTCTCCTTGCTCCTCATCTGGGATCTCTAACCCTACTCCAGTCCTCTCGAAAACCTGCACTGAGAGGAATGAAGGTATAGCAATAGGTGTCCCAAGTACTTGCAGCCAATCTGCTAGCAGTACACCACCATCTGATTTTAGCAGGCAAATTTCCCTACCCCAGTTGCTAAACCTTAAAAAGAAATTCGGTCCCAGCCATCCACATGCTCACAGTCTGAATGCTAGCTTGAATGCCAGCTTGGCCAAATTTCTAGCACTGCAACTACTGCCTTTTCAGCTGGTAGACTCTGCCCCCTTTCATGAATTTGTGGAATGTGCTGTATCTCAGTTGCAGGTTCCAAAACACCAATTCTTTTCACAGAAGGCCATTCCAGCTCTCTACCGGCATGTGGAAGGCAATGTTTTTGTCTTGTTGGACAGGGCAGTCAGCAGTAAGGTGTATATTACCGCAGACTCATGGTCTAGCAGGCATGGGCAGGGATGTTACCTTTCCTTCACGGCGCACTGGGTAACTCTGCTGGCAGCTGGGAAGGATGCAGGACAGGGTTCAGTATTGTTGGAGCTTGTTTTACCATCACGCTTCCAAAATGCTAGCGGTGATTCTGCCACAGCGCTCTCCTCCACCCCCTCCTCTTCTTCTTCCTCTATGGCCTCTTGTGCAGATTTGTTCTCTGAACCAGTGGTGCTCCGTAAGCATTCAAGGGGCTACGCAAGCACTCAGGCAAAAAGATGCCATGATTTATGTAGTTACATAGTAGGTGAGGTTGAAAAAAGACACAAGTCCATCAAGTCCAACCTATGTGAGTGATTATATGTCAGTATTACATTGTATATACTGTATGTTGCGGTCGTTCAGGTGCTTATCTAATAGTTTCTTGAAACTATCGATGCCCCCCGCTGAGACTACCGCCTGTGGAAGGGAATTCCACATCCTTGCCGCTCTTACAGTAAAGAACGCTCTACGTAGTTTAAGGTTAAACCACTGCTTAGGGGATAGGAGCCACACTGGGGCAGAGATTCTGTCAGCTCTGCAGGGGCAGGCTCAGAGATGGCTGATGCCACGCCAGCTTCAGCCAGGAATGGTTGTATGCGACAATGGCACCAACCTTCTCCCCGTCCTCCGACAGGGACATTTGACCCATGTTCCATGTTTGGCACACATCCTGAATTTGGTGGTGCAGCGGTTCTTGAGCAGGTACCCAGGCTTACAAGATCTCCTGAGGCAGGCCAGAAAAGTCTGTGGTCATTTCCAACGGTCATACAATGCCAGTGCTCGGCTGGCTGACATTCAAAGGGAATGCAACCTGCCCACCAACCACCTCATTTGCGACATCACCAGGTGGAAGTCAACGTTGGCAATGCTGCAGCGGCTGTACCCGCAGCAGAGGGCCATCAATGAGTACCTGTGTGAGTATGGTACCAGGACAGGGTCAGGGGAGCTTGGCTTCTTTTCGCCACGCCAGTGGCTACAGATCAAGGTTGCATGCATTGTCCTGTCACCATTTGATGAGGCCACAAGGATGGTGAGCAGCGACAATGCATGCATCAGTGATACTGTCCATCTTGTCTTCCTGTTGGAGCACACGCTTCATGGAATAATGGACAGGGCACTTTAGGCAGAACAGTGTGAGGAAGAGGAGGACTTCCTTTCCTCTCAAGGCCCCCTTTATCCAGATATTATTTCAGCAGGCCCACCAAACACACAGGAAGAAGAGGAGGAGGATGATTGTGTTAGCATGGACGTGGAGGATAACACTCAGCAGCAGTCTTCAAGGGATGATTTTCAGTCCCCAGAAACCCAAGGAGCTGGGAGGAGGTTGTTACGGATCATGTGATCCTTAGTGACCCAGAGGACTCAGAATCGAATGCCTCTGCAAACTTTCGCAGACTTTGCAGAATCAGGGAGGCCATGCAGCGTAAGGACCCTATTATTCGTGGCTGGCAACCCTTCTTGATCCACGTTACAAGGGTAAGGTTGCAAAACTCATTGTGCCTTTGCAGAGGGAGCAGAGGATGAAACATCTTCAGGAGGCCTTGAAAAAGGTTTGTGCAGTGCATTTCCAGACCCTGTGAGGTTACAATTTCCTGGTGCTGGACAATGTGTTGCTGAGGCTTCTTTTTGGTCACCTGAGGCCAGGTGACAGATGCACACCGTTGGGCTCAGGAGTGCACCGCAAAGGTAGTAAACCCTACGGCTGACTGCTGCGGATGGGAGTCTAGGTGGTTAAGGAAGGCAGGTCCGCTGGAACACCAACACGGATCCCACAGGGGCTAGAGCATAAGATTCCCCAAGGCGCGGAGTCTAAGAGCCAGCAGGTGTTCACCAGATCCTCTAGTGGTGAGGATGGACTGGGCTGCAACTGGCTCCAGGTCGTAACCCCCGAGGTCTCCCAGCTCACGCCCACAGTAGGCTACAGGAGGACAGAGATAGTAAGGGAATAAGCGAAAGGTTGGGGCGACTAGCAGACAAGGATAAACAGAGAATACGCCAAAGGTCAGAGTCACAAGCAGGCAGGGATAGTCAAGAACAAGCCAAGATCGGTAACTGGAATCAGACGTAGAAGACACAGCAAGATGCACACGGAAGCTAAACACACAAAGGTTGATCAGCAAGGCACGCTTGCAGTGCACACGTTAATATAGATTTCACTGATAGGGGCTGGGGTGGAGCCATGCTTTGAGGAGAAATTATTTAAGTAGCCCGGTGAGAGTGGCTGGCCTCTAAAGGTGAACACATGGAGGAGAGGTAAGCTGACAGACAAAGATTACTGCATAACCATGACAGCTTCGTTCAGTCACAGGAAGAGCAGTGGAGAAGGTGGCCGGCTGACCGATGCCTTTAGACAATTTTTCAGTCCTCAGCGCCAAGGTCTGATCGGTTCAAGCAACCATCGCCAGCGTCTGAATTACTGTCAGGGCTGGGCTCAGCCCTTCCTTCTCTGAGCTGGCCGCTCAGCTGTCAGCTAATTGCCAGCTCCCATCTCTCTCCACAGTTACCCAGCTGTTGTTGATTGTTGATTCTGCTTGTCAGCCCTACCTACTTAAAGCCGTCCAGCTCACTTGATCTCTGCCTTCGCCTTGGTCACATCACAAGAAACCATCTCCTGCGTTCCTGTTTAAAGACTGGCTTTGCTGACATCCCTTCTGGCTCCTTATCCTGCTTGCTGTTCCTCTACTTGGATCCCTGACTTCTGGCCTGGCTGATTACCCGATCTGGTTACTGAACTCTGGCTTGGCTGATTACCCGATCTGGTTACTAAACTCTGGCTTGGCTGACTACCCGATCTGGTTACTGGACTCTGGCTATGCTTTGACTATGCTTACTCTATTTACCTTTTTATTTTAATTAATAAACAAGTGTGATTTTACTGTACTTCTGTCTCCATCTGGTTCATGGTTTCTGATAATTACATGGTGCAGGAATATCTAGGGGCAAGAGCAGACTTGGAGACCTTTCCAGCAGCGCACCCACTGGGTTACTGGGTCTTGAGGATGGACCGCTGGCCAGAACTTGCTCAATATGCAATTGATCTACTGGCCTGCCCTGCATCCAGCGTTCTTTCTGAACGCACATTTAGTGCTGCTGGAGGGTTTGTAACAGATCATAGAGTGCGCCTGTCCACAGACTCCCTTGATAGGCTCACATTCATAAAAATGAATCAGTCTTGGATCAGCAGCACCTATCAAGCACCTGATGCTGATGTAACTGATTGATTTTTCTATGGATGTGGGATCCCTTGAAGACTTCCTATGCTGAGTGACTATCCTATTCCTCCTCAATCTTGATGATGCTAGCTTCCAACAATATTTTTGGTTTAGGGCACCACCACCACTACCTAAAGCCCAATTTTTCTGTCCCTGTTTAATGGGGCAAGTAATTACAATTTTTGATCTAATATTTCACAGCAGGGCCCATTCCTGCGCCAACAAGAGTATCTGTGAGGGGTTACAGTGTTGTGGCACCACCACCACCAAAGGCCCAATTTTTCTGCCCCTGTCCCAGCAACAGAAAAAAAGGACAAGCGTGCCTCACGGCCACCTGCAGAAGATGCACCATGTTCGTAACCAGCACTGTGGACTGTAGACACAGAGCCTGCTTGCCCTCTGTTATTGGCCTGTGAGCGTTGCCTCTCCTTGGTGGCTTTCTGGACATGATGGGGATTTTGTTTTGCAACACCACACTACACTGTATTGTGTACTGTGTACACCACCAGAAAAGTAGTAGCAACTGCACTATGGGTGCACGGTATTGTGTACACCACCAGAAGTCTAATAGCAACTATGGGTGCACTGTATGTATTGTGTACTGTGTACACCACCAGAAAAGTAGTAGCAACTACACTATGGGTGCACGGTACTGTGTACACCAACAGAAGTGTAATAACAACTATGGGCGTACTATATTGTGTACACCACCAAAAAAGTAGTAGCAACTGCACTATGGGTGCATGGTATTGTGTACACCACCAGAAGTCTAATAGCAACTATGGGTGCACTGTATGTATTGTGTACTGTGTACACCACCAGAAAAGTAGTAGCAACTGCACTAGGGGTGCATGGTACTGTGTACTGTGTACACCGTCTGAAGTATATTATAAACAGTACACCAGGAACGGCCTGCAGTGAGATTTAGCTAAACTGTATGCAGTGGATATATATATATATATATATATATATATATATATATATATATATATATATATATATATATATATACGAGACTATCTGTATATATGTATTAAATACACTGCAGTTAACTGAATCGCCTGCCTAAAGTATATTAGAAAGAGTACACCAGTAACGGCCTGCAGTGAGATATAGCTAAACTGTATGCAGTGGATATATATATATATATATATATATATATATATATATATATACGAGACTATCTGTATATATATAAAAAATACACTGCAGCTAACTGAATCACCTGCCTGCCTGCTCAATCTAAATGACACTCTCTCTCCGTCCACGCCGACAATGACACACTACACGAGGCCGACGTGCAGGCGGCCTTATATAGTGTGGGGCGTGGACTTAGTCCCCCTGAGCCATGATTGGCAAAAGGCACCCTGCCTTTGGCCAATTATGGCTCTCTTAGCTGAGGGCACTGTGATTGGCCAAAGCATGCAGGTCATGGTGCATGCTCTGGCCAATCTTCATACAGCAATGCACTGTGCTCCCGCAGTGCATTATGGGCCGTTATGCGCCACTCGAATTTGGCACAAACGGCTCATAATATTCGGTTTTTGACGAACAGGCGAACAGACAATGTTCGAGTCATACTCATGCTTGACCTGAACAGAAAGCTCATCCCTAATTATGACTTTACCTTGCAGGGAGAAGATTTTTTTTTTCTTTTCCAACCTTACTTCCGCTATAATAAATATTTAGTTTAACCCTGCCCACACTGGAGCAGGATAGTACAGCAGCAACAAAGGAAGTTCCATAGCAGTTATCAGCTACAGTCCTGGTTACAATAAAATATTATAATTAATTTAAAAATGTATTTATAAATTATTATATTAATAATAATATTATAATTAATTAAAAAAAATATATATATAAATTATTATAATTAATGAAATTAATTATAAAAATTTACTATATCCGGTGCCTCATTTATACATGTTCCAGCAATAAAAACCTGACAGAGGTTCTATGCTTTCCCCAGACAAAATTTTTTAAAAAGTTGGGTTTACATATTGTAAAAAAACCCAAAGGTTAATGCTGCGCTAGAAATAAGTATGAGAAACTAAAAATGAAACAAAAAAGCTGCCAGCACCAAAAAGTCTTAAATACAAAACTCAAATAAGTGGAAAAAATGTGGATGCAGCGCTTTGTGCAAAATAAATTACCAATACTTTAAAAACGGAAAAGGTAAAATTCAAATAATGGTGAAAAAAATCTGAAAAAATAAAAAACTAAAGTAGAATTTCAAAACTTGGAAGTGAAAAACTATCGTTGATTGAAGCGCCAACATCAGCTATTGCCCCGATAAATTGCCCCCAAAAAAAGTATTTTCTGTCAGTGCCCTCACGAGACTAGACTCTGGATCCGCCGCTGGGAGAGGATGAGGAATGTAAGTTTACTGTTAAGCCTCCCGGGCCCCGCGAGTCCGGCCGTGTCCCGACACACGCAGCCACATACAGCAGGAGCAGGGAGCAGAGTGGGCGGGGCAGAACGCTCGAGCCTGGACAGGAAGTAGGAAGGGAGTGGGAGACTGTCATCTGTTTTGCACTGTTTTGCTATTTTTATGAAGAAAATGTTTGCTATATTTTTACATTAGGATAATTTCGGCACAAAGAGAGGGGGAGCAATGCTAGGTTCAAGGGTGCAGATGTTCCTAATGTCTTAAGAACAAACTCGATCAAACTACCATTAGGGCCACTGTTCATCATTGCTGTCTTATTTCTCCCCTATTTGTCTTGTATTTACACATACGTTTAATCAGAATAGAAATTGGTTAGAAGGCATGGAGGTCAGCAATGTGTGTCCTTCAGGGGCTGCATATAGTATACTGCATACTTTGTTGTTTGAAATTAATATAAGCTGTTGCCTGGGTAGTGTGCCACATGGGTGTGGTAATCTGTTGTTCTATGGCATTAGTTTTTCATTTTTTTTGGGGGGGGGGGTTGCAGGGGGTGGGCCCATACAACATTTTGCTATGGGGCCCTGTGATTTCTAGTTACGCCTCTGCACCTAAGTGAGTATGTAATCTCCTTACCAACTTATTTGACCACCAAGAGAGTCTCACCAAACAGGGAATTTGGTCTCCCAAAAACCTGTATACATGTCTGGAGCTGCTAGATCCGTGTCACTCAAAATCATAAACAGAATAGGCTCCCATAGTGTAGTGTTTACGTAGATAATTTAATATGCTCAAACAGATTGCACTTGCAGGATAAAAGATCTCTGTGCGCAGTGTACCACAGTAGATCAAATAGTGGCGTCTCCTCAAACTTCCTCCGCTCGCTGCTTGGCCCCACATTTTTCAGCATTGCATTTGAGAATTTTATGGTGTTAAGATATTTTTTATGCACTCATGAATATTTTTCATTGATTCCTCACTATTTAATATTGTTCATTGTGTATTATAATTTCACTGTTTTCAGCACGTTAATGTATTTATTGATCATTTGCTATTTCATTCGAGCACGTTATTGGTTAACGCATTTGATGTGTTTCCCATCTTATTTGGTTGTAGTTTTTTCACTTCCACGTTTTAAAATTATACTTTAGTTTTTCATTTTTTCAGATTTTTTTCACCACTATTTGGGTTTACATATACTTTAACCCCAAAAGTTCTATACCTACCTCATCAACAAGTATATATTATGGGGTTTTTTTTACATCATGCTGCAGTTTGCCGTTAAAAACCATATAACCATAGTAATAGTTACACAATACTAAATAGGCAAAACATCACATCGAGAAGGCAAACGGCACATAATTTCCTCTGGGTGTTAAGAAGAGAACTGAAAAAACAGCAAGCTTCACAAGAAACAGAAAGACTTTTAAATGGCTCCATAGATCAAGAGAAGGAAACAGGGGAACACGAAGAACGAGCAGTGATGCTTCTCTGCTTGTGATTTAATGCTTCAAATTCACACTTCATCTCTGCAAAAGATCTTTCCCCTGCTCAGCTCCCACACACATGTTTATTTATGTATTCTTATCTGGGTGCTTGTCAGATGAATTAAACATACCCTTTGTGTAAGCAAGAAGACTTAACTGCAAAATGCAGGAAGGCTAGAAAAGATGGGTGGTGTGATGCTAATGAGGACTGGGCACCCCAAAACCTGTGTGAGAAGATACAGGACAACATTGCTGTTTCACAATTTGAATGCTAGCAGTGACATTTTTCTGAAAAGGAGCTCTCCTTTAACATCAAATGAAGTTAGGGTTGCCACCTGTATGGGATTCACCCGGACAGTCCGGGTTCTGAATCATCTGTCCGGTTTTCAGACTTCCTGAAACCCGGACAGACCATTCTGGCAGAGGGGAAGCTTCATTAACATACTCGTCACTGTGGAGTCAGTTACAGCAGCAGTGTCATTTCTTCTCTCTAAATACACACACTGTGCTGGTGTGTGTGTTGGGAATCTGAAGCTCCCTTCTGTCTCCCCCCTCCAGGCTCCTGCAGTCTCTGTTATCTTGGACCCCCCCTCTCCAATAACTAGTGCCGTGTTCTGAGAGAAGAGGGGGGCGGAGCTGAGGAGATCACTGGAGCTGCTGTCGGGCTGGCCGCTGCTCACTAGGAGGTGAGCTGATTTATTTATTTTTCTAAGGAAAGTTTCCTAGGGTGCAAAGCTCCAGGAGGATTTCTTTTGCACTGCACCGAAGGGTTAGGACAGGGAGAATCAGAAGAGACAGCAAGTGAGTGTGTGTGGGGAGGTGGGGGAAGAGTCTGCAGCCCATCACAGTATCTCCCAAGCAGTACACTTATCTACAGATACAAACATCCTCTGTCCAGATTATGTGATGTAATTTATGACCATTCACTTAACCCTGTGTGTATGTGGTAAGTCTACACCTCTGATTGACCAGACTCAGAGCCTGGATAACACGGGGTTATATGAATGGTCATCAATTACCTTCACATCATCTGGACATACAGAGTGCTAGGAGCTGGCATTTTATAACAGATTGTTTTCATTGAGTAGTATTGTTGTATATTTTACTAGATGACCACAAAAGCTTTTTTTTATTATAGACATTACTATCTGACCACTTCTCAGCCCCCAACTCCCCCCAGCTTACATCACCCCCAGACCACTTCATACAGATATCACTCAGAGCTGCTTCTTACCCCCCAGCTGAGGGACATCATTCCCTGGTCACCCCACAGACACTGCAAGTAATCCCTCCCCATTCTGCCCGCGTCACACCCTCCACACTCTTCTCCTGTACATACTGCCCCCATCACACCCTCCGCACTCCTCTCCTGTACATACTGCCCCCATCACACCCTCCACACTCTTCTCCTGTACATACTGCCCCCATCACACCCTCCACACTCTTCTCCTGTACATACTGCCCCCATCACACCCTCCGCACTCTTCTCCTGTACATACTGCCCCCATCACACCCTCCGCACTCCTCTCCTGTACATACTGCCCCCATCACACCCTCCACACTCCTCTCCTGTACATACAGCCCCCATCACACCCTCCGCACTCCTCTCCTGTACATACTGCCCCGTCACACCCTCCGCACTCCTCTCCTGTACATACTGCCCCCATCACACCCTCCGCACTCCTCTCCTGTACATACTGCCCCCATCACACCCTCCGCACTCCTCTCCTGTACATACTGCTCCCATCACACCCTCCGCACTCCTCTCCTGTACATACTGCCCCCATCACACCCTCCGCACTCCTCTCCTGTACATACTGCCCCTGTCATACCCCTCCAGAAATGTTATTTAATCACAAAACTATATAATGTGCTACACAAAAAAAAAAATTGCCGTGCCTGCTAAAGTGTTCGGGTTTGGCTTGATGAAAAGGTGGCAACCCTAAATGAAGTACGTCAGCCAATTTGTTGTTTTTTTTTGTTTTTTTAGACAAGGTGCTGATCCATTTTATGCCCATTGACTGAACTTTGCTGGAACCCAAAGAACCCAGGATAATGGCACTTTTGTTGAAAACAAAAAAAAAACAATCCTCTCTGGTTGATTAATGTACATTGCAAGGATTTAAACAAACTTTGTTGCAAATTCCTACTTGTTTCTGCTTTGGAGAAACATTCTATTTGTTTGACCATGCAGACTAACTCTGAATGGGAGAATCTCGTTCATTATAATCACTTGCTGCACTTTCATTATTCTGATGAGAAAAGTTGCAGTGTATGAAACCCTTTATAATTAACCTTTAGGAAGCATCTCACCAAAACTGAAATTTCTGTTGAAAAGGACGCCTTAAAGTGGTATTAAACCCAAAAGCAAGCATTTATTATATCGCAGCTTACCAGCTTTTAAATGCAGTGGCAGCTTTTGTTTTATTTTTTCGGCATCCTTTCTTTTAATTCAAGCTTGTAAGTCTGTTGTTATTCAACAGAGCACGCTCTCTTGTAAATGTAGCAGTTAGAGTGTTGAGGCAAGCCATTTACCATTGATGGGAATGCTTACAATGATCAGCTTTTGCCTATTCATGTAAAATCTTTATCCCAAAAGAAAAAAAAAACTGTTGCTGTAACTGCTTTTGTAACTGCAGTGTGAGCTGGAGTTTAGCTTTGATTTTTAAGTATATCTAAATGCTCCTCTCTCCCCAGATTACTAATGTTACTGTTCAAAGGTGCCCCCTGTGTGCTTTTATCGAGAGTGGGTAACCTTTAATACAGGAGGTGTGTTACTGGCCAGATCATCAGGTGAAAACAGAGAGAAAAAGCCTTAAAAGTAAAATAATACAGCCACCACGCCAAAAGATAGGTAAGCTGCAATATATTACATTTTTGGTTTTGAGTTTAATACCGCTTTTAACCCTTTTGCTGCTGAAGCCATTTTTTGTGTTTTTTGCACACATGTTTAAAAAATAATTTTGGCCCTGAAGATTGCATTAAACCCCTAAAACATTATATATTTTCTCAAAGCTAATACCCTAGAGAATAAAATAGTAGTAGTTTATGCTACACAGTATTAGCGCAAAGGTCTAGGAAAAGTTAATTTTAGGGCACACAAACGCATAAAAATACCAATTTGTTTGGTAAAATATAAAGGATGAGGTACAGAGTAAATAGATATTTAACATGCCAAACCTTAAAATTGCATGTGCCTGTGAAATGGTGACAGACTTCAGTACCATATATTTTGGGGCAATGCTTTAAAGGCCCCTACAGGTCTTCAATTTAGAGTTCCGCAGAAGCTCTGGTGTTAAAATCATTGCCCTCACTCCGGCATGCCCGGCAATATGAAAATGTGTATTGCAATCAAAGTTTTTGTGTGTAGGTGTCCCCGACGCATGCATTTAGGTTCATACATGTGTGTGTGCATGTGGAAGGGGGGGGGGGGTCATCATACATTTTTGAGGGTAGATTTTATGTGCTTGGGTATAACTTTAATTTTGTACAATTGTTAGGTAACAGGTTCTCTTTAATGAGACACCAGGGGCTAAAAGAACACTGATGTCTCACCTGATCACACTACATTAGATTCATATCCAGCCATGCAGGCCACGGAAACTACCACAGGGACCCAGAAGTGACGTTTTACATGTCGCGCGTCATTTTGCAGTATGATCATCATGTACTGGCGGCAGTACGGCAAGATCTAGCCCACTTTTGTCACATTTTGGCAGAAGTATGGTGGGATATGACACCTCTGTTGTCACAGGTGGGATCTACTGGGTCTCTTCCACAGCTCTACCCCCTACGCAGGCACACAAGTACAATGATAATGTGTCACTACTACGTTTAGTAGCGAATATCTAGGTTTGAAAAGACATCGGATGCACATAAAGTAGATTTATGGCTAGATTTGTGGCTATTTAGGAATATGTTTAAAGCTTAAGATTAAAAAAAAAAGAAATCTACAGCTATAGTGGCCTAACTTACCTGTTTTGAAGATTGTCATTGTGAGGATCGCGGTTGTCAGAGCCCTGCCCTTCTCACCAACTCATGACAAAGGACTGGCCAATCTCACACTGCGCTGTTACTTATGTAACAATGCCACTCTCAGCTGCACCCTGCACACAGTTTCCAGCTTGTGGGACCACAATCTAGGTGCCAGCACCCAGAGAGCGATTGTCACTTGTTCAGTTAATTAAGCAATTAACTCTTTAATCACATGCCAACCGGGCCATACCCTAAAGGCGGCTACAGCGCGGTTGGCTTATTCTGGAAGGGCGTCCATGCACATCCTAACAGAATCGCGCACTCCCTGGGTTGCGCACCTGGGGATGTCCGTGACCGGCGGGGCCCCCGGACCCGGTGTATCACGGAACGGGCCTTTACCACGTGACCGCTCCGTCCATTGATGGAGCGATCACTTGTCAACAAACCGGAGCTTGTCTGGTGCAGCTCCTCCCCTCTTTTCGCACTGATCGGTACAGTGTGCGAGGAGAGGAGGGAGTCGGGTGCAGCAGCGCTGTGGGCTGTCTCTGGAGTGCACACAGTGCTGATCTGTGCCCATCCATTCATCCATCCCTGGCTCATACATGCTCCATATGTGCCCACCCATGCTCCATATGTGCCCACCCATGCTCCATATGTGCCCATCCATGCTCCATATGTGCCCATCCATGCTCCATATGTGCCCATCCATGTTCAATATGTGCTTATCCATCCCTGGCTCATCCATGCTCCATATGTGCCCATCTATACTCCATCCATCCCTGGCTCTTCTATGCTTCATCCATCCCTGGATCATCCGTGCTTCATCCATTCCTGGATCATCCGTGCTTCATCCATTCCTGGCTCATCCATGCTTCATCCATCCCTGGCTCATCCATGCTCCATCCATCCGTGCTCATCCATGCTCCATCCATCCCTGGCTCATCTGTGCTCCATCCATCACTGGCTCATCCATACTTCATCTATCCCTGGCTCATCCGTGCTCCATCCATCCCTGGCTCATCCGTTCTTCATCCATCCCTGGCTCACCCATGCTTCATCCATCCCTGACTCATCCGTGCTTCATCCATCCCTGGCTCATCCATGCTCCATCCATCCGTGCTCATCCATGCTCCATCCATCCCTGGCTCATCTGTGCTCCATCCATCACTGGCTCATCCACACTCCATCAATCCATGGCTCATCCATGCTCATCCATGCCCATCCACGGCTCACACATGACCATCCACGGCTCATACATGACCATCCACGGCTCATACGTGCCCATCCACTGCTCATTCATGCTCATCTTCTATGCTTCATCCATCCCTGGATCATCCGTGCTTCATCCATCCCTGGATCATCCGTGCTTCATCCATCCCTGGCTCATCCATGCTCCATCCATCCGTGCTCATTCATGCTCCATCCATCCCTGGCTCATCTGTGCTCCATCCATCACTGGCTCATCCACACTCCATCTATCCCTGGCTCATCCGTGCTCCATCCATCCCTGGCTCATGCGTTCTTCATCCATCCCTGGCTCATCCATGCTTCATCCATCCCTGGCTCATCCGTGCTTCATCCATCCCTGGCTCATCCATGCTCCATCCATCCGTGCTCATCCATGCTCCATCCATCCCTGGCTCATCTGTGCTCCATCCATCACTGGCTCATCCACACTCCATCAATCCATGGCTCATCCATGCTCATCCATGGCACATCAATGCCCATCCACGGCTCACACATGACCATCCACGGCTCATACATGACCATCCACGGCTCATACGTACCCATCTACTGCTCATTCATGCTCATCTATGCCACATCAGTGTTCATCTGCGCCATATCAGTGCTCAACTGCCCCACATCAGTGCTCATTCATGCCATATCAGTGCTCATCCGTGCCACATCAGTGCTCATCTTTGCCACATCCATGCCACATCAGTTCTCAACCATGCCGCATCCTTGCCACTACAGTGCCACCACAGTGCCACCACAGTGCCTATCAGTGTCTCACAAAAGTGTAATAAGTAGTCAAATTCGATTTTAAATATATGTCTCTGATGGTGCTCCCTGCATGTTGTGCCTTTCTATGTGGCTAGACTGTGGAAAAGTTTCACGCCATACTCAGGAGGAGTAGGAGAATCTATTTTGGGGTGGCATTTTTGCTATGTACATGCTATGTGTTAGAAATATCTTATAAATGGACAACTTTGTGTAAAAAAAAAAAAATACGCTTTTTCATTTTCTTTCCATGTTTTCCAAAAACTTGTGGAAAAAAAATGACATGTTCAAAAGATTCATTATGCCTCATAGAATATACGTTGGTGTGTTTACTTTCCAAAATTAGGTCATTTTGTGGACGTTTCCATTGTCCTGGTGCTCCAGGGCCTTCAAAAGTGTAAGAGGTAGTCAAAAAATGAAATGTGTCATTTATGTCCCTAGAACGCCTGACGGTGCTCCCTGCATGTTGGGTCGCTGCATGTGGCCAGGCTGTGTAAAAGTCTCACACGTGTGGTATCGCCATACTCAGGAGGAGTAGTAGAATGTGTTTTTGGGGTAATTTGTGGTATGCATATGCTGTGTGTGTGAGAAATAACCTGTTAATATGACAATTCTGTGGAAAAAAAAGAAAAAAAATCTTCATTTTGCAAAGAATTGTGGGAAAAATTACAGCTTCAAAAAACTTACCATGCCTCTTACTAAATACATTGGATTGTCTACTTTCCAAAAAGGGGTCATTTGGGGGGTATTTGTACATTCCTGGCTTGTTAGTGTCTCAAGAAATGAGAGGCCGTCAGTACATCAGGTGTGATCAGGTGAGATCATTTTTCAGTGATTGGCACCATAGACTCTATAACTTTCACACGGACCAAATAATGTACACCAATTTGGGTTATTTTTACCAAAGACATGTAGCAGTATAAATGTTGGCCAAAATGTATGATGAAAAACTACTAATTTGCAAAATGTTATAACCGAAACCAAGAAAAATGCGGGTTTTTTTTTCAAAATTTTTGATCTTTTTTAATTTATAGAACAAAAAATAAAAAACCCAGTGGTGATCAAATACCACCAAAAGAAAGCTCTATTTGTGTGAAAAAAAGGACAAACAATTCATATGGGTAGCATGTTGCCTGACTGAGTAATTATCATCCAAAATGTGAGAGCACTGAAAGCTGAAAATTGGTCTGGTTAGGAAGAGGGTTTAAGTGCCCAGTGGGCAAGTGGTTAAGCTGCCACCACCAACTTTTACCGAAGAGTCGGAAACTTCTACAAGATTAGCAATATAATTATAATTTTAAATAAACCTCTGTACACACGGTCACCACAGACAGATATATTCAAAGATGTATCATACAGTAGAGCTCTTCAAGAGACAGGGATTCTTTTAGTTTGCATTAAAAGCCTTAGAGACAAATTTCAACACTTTTCAAAATAGGGTTTAGTAATGAAAAAGGTCAAAATGGTGCAAATAAAATATTTACAGAAAAGGGGTGTTACAAAGAAACAAAGAGACAATAAAGCAACAGAGTAATAAAAAGAAGTTGAAAATGAAGAATGCAGAATGCAGAGTCCAATGAATAAACAAAAATGGTACAGTGGCTCTCTCAAGTTCGGTTGGGTGTTCCTTAGTTGATGGCAAAATGAGAGCTGTCAAAATGACAGATGGAATCTGACCAATTAAGCACCTGAGGTGTGGTTTCTGGGATGTCACTATGTTTATGGCTATATCCCAGATACAGTTTTCTATAGGTATTCATATCTCTGAATACCGACTGGGTACAGACTGCTAACATGCAAATTATTGGCCTAAATTTAGCTTTGAAATGAATATAAATTTGACAGGTTTTGGATGCCCAGTTTGCCTAGGAGAGGAATTGGGCTGGTTCTGCTCCTAGAGTACTCCTAGGGTAGCGGTGTTTGGGCTCAAAAGACTACACATTAACTGAGGGAGGTAAATATGTTTACATTCTGGCTGTGCTATTATTATTTCATGCGTTAAGAAATTTGCTGAGGTCTAAAGTCTTAACTGCTAACCAGTCTATCAGGGATGTATATTGGCCATTCCCTTCAACTGAGTGGAATTAATTAAGCCTTTCCCACTGCCATGGGTTCTATTTAAGAG
Source organism: Lithobates clamitans (assembly GCA_037952925.1). Lineage (NCBI taxonomy): Eukaryota > Metazoa > Chordata > Amphibia > Anura > Ranidae > Lithobates > Lithobates clamitans. The sequence goes on from JBBGZY010000310.1 coordinate 3,814,718, forward strand.
GTTCTATCCTTTAAGAGGTTCTAAATGCTGGGAGAAGGGCATTGAAATCATGTGACCACTGTGATTGGCTGCCACAGAGGTCAAATGATGGGAAAGCTCCTGATCGCAAGTAACTGTGCAGGGCATGTGCTCTCAACACAGAAAGATGTTTACATAAGGCCTCTTGGCATTAAAAAACCCACCAAGCGGGAAGAGATTAACACTGCCCATTCTAAAAATGGCTGCCAAAGTTGCAGTGTCCAGTCGGTCCACTGCATTCCTTGTGACATCTATGAAATCTGCAGACGAACAATGTTCCTCTCAGCCTCCACTCCATCTGCACAGCAACACAGCACCACCTGCTGAATGGAGAAAGAAATACACCTGCCCACATAGTGAACAATGTCACTGAGATAGAGTGAGGGTAATCCAAGATTTTATGGCTGTCAACAAAAAGGAGGAGACTCTTTCCAAAGGAGACAGCTTAGAGGGAATTCCCTTACTTGGGATGGTTTTCCTCCCACTTCCTGATGCATCTTTTGGACAGGAACTTGAAGGGAAATTGCCCACATGAACACAAACAGAAAAAAAACTGATAGGGATTTTACCCAATTTCCTACTCTATCCAGAAGGAAAAAAACAAAACTTGTGGCTTAACATATACTTTATAATCAAATGGGCTCCCTGTCTTTAGCACAGCTGCAGCATATTGTTGGGAAGTATTATCAGCTCGCTGATGGTTTTACTTATAGCCTTATACTTGTTAATGCTCAACTGAATTAGATCTTTTATGCGGTTATAGAAACGGAGTTTCACTGGTGGGTCATGAGCACAGGTTACCAGCACACCCATACCTCCATTCTGTGGGTGTACATTATATAAACCTGCCACTATCCAAATGTGTTATTGACCTGCAGCATTTATGCATTTCCTTCACAATCCACTGAAATTTCTATTTACTCTTTGTCTATATGACACTGAAGCCCACACATCCCGCTGACGCTGCTTGGTCACTAAATATAAGTCTGATAAATTATAGTCCTGAGTCTTAAATTTGTTGAGCTGACAAACAAGTCCATTTGCTGTGGAGGAGAAAGGATTTTTCTGGTGTCCTTGAAGGACGGAATTTTCATCATCTTGACAAGGATAATGCCAGGGTTCAGCTGTGTGAAGCATGGCTCACTGTCCTAAAGGAGAACTCCGCTACATGCTACTCAGCAGGCAGACTACATAACCGAAACCCAGTGAAAATGTAAATAACCTTTTGTTGTTACAGGGGGGAGCTTGCTCTCCAGAAATCTTACACATTCCAAATTTAGTTGCTGTGTTTGTTCATGACAGATGGATATGCAGATTGCTGAGGCTCCGACTACCCATAACATTAAACAATTGACCTCTTCCTTCCCCTCCCAAATTGACCAGACGACACAGTAATTTTTGGAGTCGAATGGCCATAGCAGCCTTTGTTTTATTCTTTCAAACAAAAATTCCATAAACAGTCGAAATTCATAAATACATTAGGGATGAGCTTCGTGTTCGAGTCAAACCCATGTTCGACTCGAACATCGTCTGTTCGATAGTTCGCCGAATTGCGAACGATATGGGCCGTTCGCGCCAAATTCGTGTGGCGCGTCACGGCCCATAATTCACTGCGGCATCGCAGTGCATTGCTGGCTGATGATTGGCCAAGCATGCACTATGACCCGCATGCTTGGCCAATCACAGCATCGTCAGTAGAGAGAGCTGTAATTGGCCAAAGCCAGGGTGGCTTTGGCCAATTATGGCTCAGGGGGTTTAGAACACGCCCCACACTATATAAGGCCACCTGCAGGGCGGCCCTGTGTAGTGTGTTCCGGCGTGCTTAGAGAGAGAGAGAGACAGTGTCATTTCATTTGAGTTAGCTAGATTAGGCAGGACAGTCAGTGAGTTAGCTGCACTTACAGTGTATTGTGTATATATATGCATCCCAGGTGTTGTGTGTATATATATATATATACTGTATTCAGTTTAGCTAGATCCTTTCCTGTTATCTTCTTACTGACAGGCAGGCTTGTCTTGTTACAGTATTTACAGCTACCTGAAGAAAATTGCTGGTGTTCTTTTGATCCTATTAGTACCACAGTCAGACAGCTAGACTATTTACAGTTAGTGTAGTGCATCCTCCTCACAGTGTTCAGTTAAAACTACAAGTTAGTTTAGTGTGACCTTGCACAGTGTTCAGCTAAAACTACAAGTTAGTTTCGTGTGACCTCTGCACAGTGTTCAGCTAAAGCTACAAGTTAGGGTAGTGCGTCCTCCTCACAGTGTTCAGCTAAAGCTACAAGTTAGTTTAGTGTGACCTCTGCACAGTGTTCAGCTAAAGCTACAAGTTAGTGTAGTGCGTCCTCCTTACAGTGTTCAGCTAAAGCTACAAGTTAGTGTAGTGCGACCTCTGCACAGTGTTTAGCTAAAGCTACAAGTTAGTGTAGTGCGTCCTCTGAACAGTGTTCAGCTAAAGCTACAAGTTAGTGTAGTGCGTCCTCTGAACAGTGTTCAGCTAAAGCTACAAGTTAGTGTAGTGCGTCCTCCTCACAGTGTTCAGCTAAAACTACAAGTAAGTTTTTTGCGAGCTCTGCACAGTGTTCACCTAAAGCTACAAGTTAGTGTAGTGTGAGCTCTGCACAGTGTTCAGCTAAAGCTACCTGTAGCAGGTTGGTGGTGTTTTCCTGATCCTATCACTACCGCAGGCAGCTAAATAAGCTACAAGTTATTTTTTTGCGAGCTCTGCACAGTGTTCACCTAAAGCTACCTGTAGTAGGTTGGTGGTGTTTTCCTGATCCTATCACTACCGCAGGCAGCTAAATAAGCTACAAGTTAGTTTTTTGCGAGCTATGCACAGTGTTCACCTAAAGCTACCTGTAGAAGGTTGGTGGTGTTTTCCTGATCCTATCACTACCGCAGGCAGCTAAATAAGCTACAAGTTAGATTTTTGCAAGCTCTGCACAGTGTTCACCTAAAGCTACCTATAGAAGGTTGGTGGTGTTTTCCTGATCCTATCACTACCGCAGGCAGCTAAATATGCTACAAGTTATTTTTATGCGAGCTCTGCACAGTGTTCACCTAAAGCTACCTGTAGAAGGTTGGTGGTGTTTTCCTGATCCTATTACTACCGCAGGCAGCTAAATAAGCTACAAGTTAGTTTTTTGCGAGCTCTGCACAGTGTTCAGCTAAAACTACAAGTTAGTGTAGTGCAAGCTCTGCACAGTGTTCAGCTAAAGCTACCTGTAGAAGGTTGGTGGTGTTTTCCTGATCCTATCACTACTGCAGGCAGCTAAATAAGCTACAAGTTAGTTTTTTGCAAACTCTGCACAGTGTTCACCTAAAGCTACCTATAGAAGGTTGGTGGTGTTTTCCTGATCCTATCACTACCGCAGGCAGCTAAATAAGCTACAAGTTATTTTTATGCGAGCTCTGCACAGTGTTCACCTAAAGCTACCTGTAGAAGGTTGGTGGTGTTTTCCTGATCCTATCACTACCGCAGGCAGCTAAATAAGCTACAAGTTAGTTTTTTGCGAGTTCTGCACAGTGTTCAGCTAAAACTACAAGTTAGTGTAGTGCGAGCTCTGCACAGTGTTCAGCTAAAGCTACCTGTAGAAGGTTGGTGGTGTTTTCCTGATCCTATCACTACCGCAGGCAGCTAAATAAGCCACAAGTTAGATTTTGCGAGCTCTGCACAGTGTTCAGCTAAAGCTACCTGTAGATGGTTGGTGGTGTTCTCATACTACAGGCAGGCAGTTGATTTTGCTAGCTGTAGTATCTATATATATATATATATATATATATATATATATCCCAGCTTAGTGCAGCTACAGGCCATTAGTATGTCTGGAAGGCCAACAAGGAGAGGCAGACAATCACAAGCCAATAAAAGAGGGCAAGCAGGCTCTGTGTCTAGAGGCAGCAGTGCTGGTCGTGGAGACGGTGCATCCTCATCAGCACGTGGCCGTGGGACATGCTTCGCCTTTTTTTCGGCAGCTGGCCGTGTTGAGCCGCAACATGCGGAAGACTTGGTCGAGTGGATGACCAAGCTGTCCTCATCCTCCTCATCCTCTCTTACCCATGCTCAGGGTACTTTGTCTGGCAAAGCAGCTGCCAATGCGGCCTCTTCCCTCGGCTCAATGGCATCAGTGACTCCTTCCCTAGCCCCACCATGTCCTCCTGAGGAGTCCCTCAAACTGTTTGACCACAGTGTTGGGTACATGCTCCAGAAGGATGCCCAGCGTTTAGAAGGCTCTGATGATGATACTGAGCTAGATGAAGGCAGTAACGTGAGCAGGGACAGAGGGGGTGCCCAAGAAGGACAGCAATCTGGCAGTCATGCTCCCCCTGCTGCAGCAGGTTTGCTCCAGTGATGAGAAAGGAGGGGATGATGAGGTCACTGACTCAACATGGGTGCCTGATAGGAGAGAGGAGGAGGAGGCACATCACCAAGGCAGGATGCCCTCCAGGGGCCAGCCTATGGGCAGCACTCTGACTGCATCACACCCCAAAGCTGTATGTATAGCATGTGCTATTTGCAACATATGTCTCAAGCGTATCTCGCGTGGCCAAAACATCTCCCGCTTGGGCACCACATGCTTGACCAGACATATGTTGACCTGCCATGCAGTTCGATGGCACGCGTATCTAAAAGACCCACACCAAAGAACAAAGAGGAACTCTCCTTGCTCCTCATCAGCTGATATCTCCAACCCCACGATACCTTCAGACCTTGAGACCTGCACTGAGAGGAATGAAGGTGTAGAATTAGGTGTGTCACAGCCAAGTACTTGTGGGCAATCTGCTTTCGGTACACCGACGTCAGATTGTACCAGGCAAATTTCTCTGCCCCAGCTGCTGCACCGCCGAAAGAAGTACGCTCCCAGCCATCCACATGCCCAGCGGTTGAATGCTAGCTTGGCAAAATTGCTAGTACTTCAACTGCTGCCTTTTCAGTTTGTAGACTCTGCCCCCTTCCGTGAGTTTGTGGAATGTGCGGTTTCTCAATGGCAGGTACCCAAACGCCACTTTTTCTCACGGAAGGCGTTTCCGGCTCTCTAGCGGCATGTGGAAGCCAATGTCCCTGCCTCGCTGGACAGGGCGGTCAGCGGTAAGGTGCATATTACCACTGACTCATGGTCCACCAGGCATGGACAGGGACGTTACCTAAGTTTCACCGCGCATTGGGTGACTCTGCTGGCAGCTGGGAAGGATGCAGGACAAGGTGCAATAGTGTTGGAGGTTGTTCCGCCACCACGCCTCCACAATGCCACTACTAATGATTGTGACACACCTCTCTCCTCCACCCCCTCCTCTTCTTCTTCCTCTATTGCCTCTTCCTATGCTTTGTCCTCAGAACCAGCAGTGCTCCTTAGCCGTTCAAGGGGCTACGCAAGTATGCAGGCCAAAAGATGCCATGCAGTGCTTGAGCTGGTGTGCTTGGGGGACAGGAGCCACACTGGGGCAGAGGTTCTGTCAGCTCTGCAGGGGCAGGTTCAGAGGTGGTTGACGCCACGCCAACTTAAGGCAGGAATGGTGATTTGCGACAATGGCACCAACCTCCTCCCTGCCCTCCGACAGGGACAAATGACCCATGTGCCCTGTTTGGCTCACGTCCTTAGCTTGGTGGTGCAGTGGTTCTTGGGCAGGTACCCAGGCTTACAGGATGTCCTGAGGCAGGCCAGGAAAGTCTGTGTGCATTTCCACCGGTCATATAATGCCAGTGCTCGGCTGGCAGGCCTCCAAAAGGAGTTTAACCTGCCCAAGAACCGCCTAATCTGTGACATGCCCACCAGGTGGAACTCAATGTTGGCCATGCTGCAGCGGCTGCACACGAAGCAGAGGGCCATCAAAGAGTAACTGTGTGACTATGGCACCAGGACAGGGTCAGGGGAGCTTGTTTTTTTTCCCCACGCCAGTGGACCATGATCAGGGATGCATGCACTGTCCTGTCACCATTTGAGGAGGCCACGAGGATGGTGAGCAGTGACAGTGCATGCATCAGTGACACTGTCCCCCTTGTCCACCTGTTGGAGCACACACTGCGTGGAATAATGGACAGGGCACTTGAGGCAGAACAGAGGCAGGAAGAGGAGGACTTCCTTAGCTCTCAAGGCCCCCTTTATCCAAACAGTGTTCCTGCGTGCCCGCCAATCACACAGGAAGAGGAGGAGGAGGAGGAGGAGGATTGTGTCAGTATGGAGGTGAAGCCTGGCACTCAGCATCAGCAGCAGTCTTAAAGGGATCAGTCCCAAGAAAAACATGGACTTGTACGTGGCTGGGAGGAGGTGGCTGCGGACCATGTCGTCCTTAGTGACCCAGAGGACTCCGGACCGAATGCCTCAGCAAACCTACGCTGCATGGCCTCCCTGATCCTGCAAAGCCTGCGTAAGGATCCTCGTATTCGTGGTATCAAGGAGAAGGACCAATACTGGCTGGCAACCCTCCTTGATCCACGTTACAAACTCCTGTTTCTGGACAACGTGTTGCTGGGGCTTCGGACAGTCAAAGAAGGAGCGGTGGAGAAGGTGGCCGTCTGACCGATGCGTTCAGACAATTTTTTAGTCCGCAGCCCCAAGGTATGATCGGTTCCAGCAACCATTGCCAGCGTCTGTTTTACATGGCGCAGGAATACCTAGGGGCAAGATCTGACTTGGACACCTTTCCCACCGAAAATCCTCTGGGTTACTGGGTCTTGAGGATGGATCACTGGCCAAAGGTTGCACAGTATGCAATTGAGCTACTGGCCTGTCCTGCATCCAGCGTTCTTTCGGAACGCACATTCAGTGCTGCTGGAGGCTTTGTAACCGATCACAGGGTGCATCTGTCCACTGACTCGGTCGATCGACTGACCTTCATAAAAATGAATCAGTCTTGGATCACCACCAGCTACCAAGCACCTGATGCTGATGTAACCGAATAATTTTTTTTAAAATCTCAGATCCCTTCAAAGACTGCCTATGCTGATGCTTAGTGACTATACTGAGTAATTATCCTCTTCCTCCTCAATGATCACGCTGATAGCTTGTAAGAACATTTTTGGTTCTGGGCGCCGCCACCAGTGCCTAAGGCCCAATTTTTCAGCCCCTGTTTAACAGGGGCGTGTAATTACAATTTTTGATGCAATACTTTGCAGCAGGGCTAGTTCCTGCGCTCCAACTAGAGTATCTGTGAGGGGTTGCAGTGTTGTGGCACCAGTGCCTAAGGTCTAATTTTTCAGCCCCTGTTTAACAGGGGCGTGTAATTACAATTTTTGATGCAATACTTTGCAGCAGGGCTTGTTCCTGCGTTCCAACTAGCGTATCTGTGAGGGGTTGCAGTGTTGTGGCACCAGCACCAGTGCCTAAGGCCCAATTTTTCAGCCCCTGTTCAACAGGGGCATGTAATTACAATTCTTGATCTAATATTTCACAGCAGGGCCCGTTTCTGCGTCCACCAAGAGCGAGTGAGGACATACAGTGTTGTGGCACCAGCACCACCACCACCACCAAAGGCCCAATTTTTCTGCCCCTGTTCAACAGGGGCATGTAATTACAATTCTTGATCTAATATTTCACAGCAGGGCCCTGTGAGGGCTTACAGTGTTGTGGCCACAACAACACCTAAGGCCCAAATTTCTGCTGAGTATATAGGGCAGGCCTATACTTTCAAACATCCAACTTACAAACGACTCCTACTTGCAAACGGAAGGAGACAACAGGAAGTGAGATGAAATCTACCCCTAGGAAGGGAAATTCTCTCCTGTAAGAGTTAATATGGGAAAAACATTTCTCCTTTCCACTGATGCTTTATCACCAATCCTTGTTTCACAAAAAAAACCAAATTTTCAAAAAACATTTGTCATTGGGACAAAAAGTGAGGTTCAATCTTCTGAAGAGGAGCACAGACAGCAAAACAAATGTCACAGGGGTGATAACCCTTCCCTATCTTTTCCAAAAAGCTTAAAATAGATTTGGCTGGAGCTAAACACGTTAAAAATGTACCATTTCAAAATTACAAACAGATTCTACTTAACAACAAACCTATAGTCCCTGTCTTGTTTGCACCGCCTGTATACTGCTGATCAGAGTACAGAGCCTGTATACTGCTGTTTCCTTTTTTAATTTGGGTGCGGGGTTCCCCTTAATATCCATTCAAGACCCAAAGGGCCTGGTAATGGACTGGGGGGGTACCCATGCCTTTGTCTCACTGATTTTCATCCATATTGCCAGGACCCGACATTACATTAAAGCCGCAAGCAGTTTTAAATGACTTTTTTTCCTTTAAAAAAGACATTTTGTGCAGGGACTGTTCTAAGCACGGTAAACACGCGCCACTTTACAGGCATACTATAGACACCCCGCAGGTATGATATTTAAAGGAATATTTCACTTTTTTTTTTTTTTTTACTTTAAGCATCATTAAAATCACTGCTCCCGAAAAAACGGCCGTTTTTAAAAGTTTTTTTTGCATTGATACATATCCCCTGGGGCAGGACCCAAGTCCCCAAACCCTTTTTAGGACAATACCATGCAAATTAGCCTTTAAAATTAGCACTTTTGATTTCGAACGTTCGAGTCCCATAGACGTCAATAGGGTTCTAACGTTCGTGCAAATTTTTGGTCCATTCGCAGGTTCTGGTGCGAACCGAACCGGGGGGTGTTTGGCTCATCCCTAAAATACATACAATACATAACCCATTAACAAAAATCCCAGCCTAATCCTACCCGGTCTAAAGATCTTTGAAGGCTTATTTTCTTTTTACCAACCTGTTGTACCTGTCACCCATGAAAGGCCCCTAGCCGCAACTTACACTGGCTCGGGAAAAAGTACCACTTACTTACTACCAGATACGACCAACTTAAAAAAAAACCATTGTTACCAATGTATTATTAGCTAGGGAAGGGGCACCCTTACCTCAAGATGGGCCCAACCCCCCCAATTCTCCAGTATTTTCTCCAGCACCTCCTTCAAAGACACAATAGACCACCCATTGACTTATGACTTGTAACAAAATAACCCATAAATTGAACGGTCAGGCAAAACTTACCCCCCTAAACGTCCTACAATAGAAACCAAACCACATCCATATTAAATTGGCAAAAAACATCCCCAAACCAACTAGGGAGGGTGGGTGAGAGAAACCTTCCTTACCCTGTGATAAGCTCCGACTGATCACTGACTGGACGCCTCATCCCTCCACACCCTACTGGACACCCCCCCATCACTTCAGGACCCAATCATGTAAATGAATAACCTCTTATTCACTCTGCCTCACTGCCCACCTCGTCATGCTGGCCCTCCTTCCAGTTTCACTTTTGCTCAGGGCCATATACTGTCTTCAACAACATGTCATGGTTCCTACTGACTTCCAGTGATCCTTAAAGTGGAACTTTAGCCAGAAAATTAGGTCCTGCTAGATCACTTCATGCTGGTGTTTTTTGCAGATTTTGCTATGGAAAACATTAAAAATAATTGCAATTACCGTTAAAAATCCAGTACCACACTATCTCTCTCTCTGCTCTGCACATGCTCGGGTGCTTTCTATTTTTAGGCACTGTGCCGAATTTGTAGAGGCAGATCTGCTGACAGCCTAATGATTTACTGCTGCTCAGGGCCTCTGAGCTTCAGCAAAATGGCAACCTGCAGCAAGAAAAAACAGCAACAATGCTGGAGGAAATTTACAGCACAGCCTAATTTTGATATTTTGATAGCATAATTATTAATGTATGTTCCTTGCTTAACCACTTCCCGCCCGGCCTATAGCAGAATGACGGCCGGGCGGTGGTTCAGTTATCCTGACTGGGCGATCAGTGGTGCGGTGTTTCAGTCTGACACACCGCTACACCGATCTCGGTAAAGAGCCTCCAACGGAGGCTCTTTACCACATGATCGGCCGTGTCCAATCACGGCTGATCACGATGTAAACAGGAAAAGCCGTTGATCGGCTTTTCCTCACTCGCTTCTGACAGAAGCGAGTAGAGGAGAGCCGATCGGCTGCTCTCCTGACGGGGAAGTCTGTGCCCCCCCCCTTGGATCCCCCAGGACTACCATCATGCCGCCCAGGACCACCAGGATGGCCATCCACACTGGACCACCAGGTTTGCCCCCCCTAGACCACCAGGGAAATGCAAATCTGTGCCAAGGCAGCTGTCAATCAATGCCCAGGCAGCTGCCAATCAGTGCCCACTCACAATGCCTACCAGTGCCAGTGCCACCAGGGATGCCTAACAGTTCCGCATATCAGTGCCACGTATCAGTGCCCATCAGTGCCATGTATCAATGCCCATCAGTGCCCAGCAGTGCCACCTATCAGTGCCCAGCAGTGCCGCCTATAAGTGCCACCTATAAGTACCCATCTTTGCAGCCTTCCAGTGCCCATCAGTGTCACCTATCAGTACCCACCAGTGTCACTCATGAGTGCCCATCAGTGCCGCCTATCAATGCCCATCAGTGCTGCATATCAGTGCCACCCATCCGTGCCGCCTACCAGTGCCGCATATCAGTGCCCGCTCATTGGTGCCACCTCATCGGTGCTGCCTTATCAGTGCCCATCAGTGCTGCCTTATCAGTGCCCATCAGTGAAGGAGAAAACTTACTTATTTACTAAATTTTATAACAGAAACAAAAGCAAAACTTTTATTTTTTTATTTGTTTAGCAAAAAATAAAAACCGCAGAGGTAATCAAATACCACCAAAAGAAAGCTTTATTTGTGGGAACAAAATGATAAAAATTCTGTTTGGGTACAGTGTAGCATGACCGCGCAATTGTCATTTAAACAGTGACAGCGCAGAAAACTGAAAATTGGCTTGGGCAGGAAGGGGGGGGGGGGGAGTGCCTGGTATTGAAGTGGTTAAGAACATTATGTTAATCAAGTTGTTATGGGTAAAGTTCCACTTTAAGTGACTTTGTCAACTACAGTTGTCCCCCCCCCCTCCTTTCCAACCCACTCAAAAATATAATTTAGGTCAGCTTTACTTCTGTGTGTTAAAGTAAATTGTGCTTTCAACCTCACGTTACTGCAATACACAGTAATGCATGATCAGTGGTGCTGTGCACCTTGCAAACAACACCAAATGCACATGCCTTGCAGTGTACCACAAGGCACTAGGCATGTGCATTACGTTTCGTTCCGAATCGAAATTCGGACAAATTTTTCATTACAAAAGTAAAGAATTTAAACGAATCCGTAAAAAAAAACAACAAATTCGAAAACATCAGGAATAAAGGAAAAATCTTGCGAGCCACAATAATCCAATGCCTTATAAAGAACCAACTTAAGTTAAAATACCCAGCTGCAAACGCAGATCACATATTCATAGCCGTGCACTAAATATAAATAAGAAATTGCGCTGCGCTTAGGTGTGCTTCATGTGTGTCCGTTCACCATAGTGATACCATAAACAATAAAAAAATATATAGAAATATATATAAAATTATATTATCTATCTTTTAAAGTGTAATGTGCAAATAATTCAGATACTCTATATCTATAATAAGCCCTGCATACATAAATAGATACACAAATATATCAAAAAAGTGCAAAAAACACCTATTGATCAATAACTCTCCATGAGATCAATCAATAATAAATAAGGAAAAAACGTGCACTAAAAACAGCATACTGCATAAAGTGTCAGATGCAAAAACTCAAATATATCCATATGAGTGATAGGTGATATTTAAATCCACATTATCCTCGTTTGTGAAAAAATCCTCCAACAAAACTTCATATGACAGTGTTCAGAGAAAAGTTCCAAAGAAGGTTTTTGTGCAGGGTGTTCAAATATCCAGTGGCTGAGTCAAAGTGCCATAAACATGCCGTGATGTGCCTCGGTGACCCCCAAAGTGGTTGCGCTCACCTTAGAGCGTGTGACACAGTGTTCAGCTGCGTCAAAACACGCTGTAGAGCCACCCCTGGGCTCAGTTGGTTAGTAACAAACGACCTCCAATCAGACTCTCTAAGGCTCCATAGGCATCATCCCAAAAAGATAAAAGGACTATATAGTGTGATATCGCCAAATAATTTTATTAAAAAATATACCCAATCCCCACACTGGGGTACTCACATTTCTCAGGTGCTACTGTGCACCATACAATACAGGTTCAACCAGCGCTAATCGGCGTGCTGCGGGGTATTGGATTTTCACAACCCAGCTCTGTGCTGTTCGCTCCGTACTGGCCCCTCCCCTACGCGTCTTCGACACAGGGAATCACGTGTCTTCATCAGGGGGATATGATTGGACGGATGCTCTACAGTTTAAATACACTAACGGCAGCCATTTTTCCTGAGACCGTGGGCCAATATGCATTAGGCTACACCCCTCTATTCACAGCACAGCAACTAACTTAAACACAGAACGTTGTAATACTACAACCATTCTAATTCTGTTATTACCTAGGGAAAAAGGATTTCGCATATACCCACATCGAGGACGGAGCTCGGAAGAGAAGCCAAATACCGCACCGCACTCCTATAGCAAACATTACATGAATGATCACATAATTATAATGCATAAGTAATAAATGAATATCTATATTTAAAAAACGATCCTAAATTAATTCTGTATTATATATATATATATATATATATATATATATATATATATATTACAGAATCAATTTAGCTTCTGAAGTTTACATAGCTTCTGAAGTTTGAATTTCATATAGAATGAATTCGAATTTGAATAGAAAAGATTAGAACAGAAAATAATAGAAAATAATAGACTAGAAAAACAATAGAACAGAATAGAAGAAAATATAATATATATATTATATTTTCTTCTATTCTTCTCTATTTTTTTTCTAGTCTATTCTTTTCTATTATTTTCTATTCTAATCTTTTATATATAAATTTGATTTCGGTCTATATGAAATTCGAATTTTGGAAGATGTTTTATATATATATATATATATATATATATATATATATATATATATATATATATATATATATATATATATAATATATTTTTTTTGGGGGGGGATTTTGGAAGATGTTTTATATATATATATATATATATATATATATATATATATATATATATATATATATATATATATATATCATTTTTTTCTATTCTGTTTCATTGTTTTTCTATGCTATTCTTTTCTATTCTATTCTAAACTTTTCTATTCGAATTTGAGTTCATTCTATATGAAATTCGAATTTCGGAAGATGGCATCTGAAAGTAGAATTTCATATAGAATGAATTTGAATTTGAATAGAAAAGATTAGAATAGAAAATAATAGACTAGACAAACAATAGAACAGAACAGAATAAAATATAATATATATATTTTATTCTATTCCGTTCTATTGTTTTTCTAGTCTTTTCTCTTCTACTCTATTCTAATTTATTTTATTTTTTTTAATCTATTCATTTTATAAGAAATTCCAATTTCGGAAGATGGTTTTATATATATATATATATATATATATATATATATATATATATATATATATATATATATATATATATATATGTAAATATAATATTTCTTTCTATTCTGTTCTACTGTTCTATTGTTTTTCTATTCTATTCTTTTCTATTAGAAATTGATTTTTCATTCTATTTCTATATAACCATTTTCCGAAATTCGAATTTTGTATAGAATGAATTTGAATTCAAATAGAAAAGATTAGAATATAATAGAAAATAATAGAAAAACAATAGAACAGAATATATATATATATATATCTATATATATATATATATATATATATATATATATATATATATATATATATATATAGATATATATATATATATAAAACCATCTTCCGAAATTCAAATTTCATATAAAATGAATTTGAATAGAAAAGATTAGAATAGAGTAGAAAGAATAGACTAGAAAAACAATAGAATAGAATAGAATAAGATATAATATATAAATTATATTTTATTCTGTTCTGTTCTATTGTTTTTTTAGTCTATTCTTTTCTATTATTTTCTATTCAAATTCGAATTCATTCTATACGAAATTCGAATTTCAGAAGCCATCTTCCGAAATTCGAATTTCGTATAGAATGAATTCAAATTCGAATACAAAAGTTTAGAATAGAATAAAAAAGAATAGCATAGAAAAACAATGAAACAGAATAGAAAAAAATATAATATATAAAAATTATATTTTATTCTCTTCTGTTCTATTGTTTTTCTAGTCTATTCTATTTCTATTATTTTCTATTCTAATCTTTTCTATTCAAATTCTAATTCATTCTATACGAAATTCTAATTTTAGAAGCCATCTTCCGAAATTTGAATTTCGCATAGAATTAATTCAAATTCGAATAGAAAAGTTTAGAATAGAATAGAAAAGAATAGCATAGAAAAACAATGGAACAGAATAGAAAATATATATATATATATAAAACCATCTTTCGAAATTGGAATTTGGTACAGAATAAATTTGAATAGAAAAGATTAGAATACAATATATTATATTTTTTTCTATTCTGTTCTATTGTTTTTCCATGCTATTCTTTTATATTTTCTATTCTATCCTAATCTTTTCTATTAGAATACAATATATTATATTTATATTATATTTTTTTCTATTCTGTTCTATTGTTTTTTCATGCTATTCTTTTATATTTTCTATTCTATCCTAATCTTTTCTATTGGAATTCGATTTCATTCTATACGAATTTCAAATTTCGCAAAATGGTTATATATAGTTTACTTTTTCAAATTCAGTTAATGTTTTTTTTCGAATGCGGTAGAATTTTTTTGAATTTTATAGGTTTTTTTTTCGAATGTGGTAGAATTTTTTCGAATTTGACAGTTTTTTTCTAATGTGGTAGAATTTTTTTGAATTTGATAGTTTTTTTCGAATGTGGTAGAATTTTTTCGAATTTGATAGTTTTTTTCGAATACGGTCGAATTTTTTCGAATGCGGTCGAATTTTTTTCGAATTCGAATACGAAACGAATTCCGAAAACGAATGTAACGAATGCAACGAATTTAACTAAACGAATTTTGTTAAATAACGAATCAAAACTAAACTAAACTAAACAAATTTTTTCATCCTGCACATGTCTACAAGGCACAAATAGGAACCATCTGTCAATTGTGGTTGCAGTTTTAGGTGTGTTGTAGTGTGTTGACAATAACACAACACACATTAAAGTGGTTGTAACCCTAAAAAAAAACAAAACAAAAGGATCCCGTTCCTTTAAGGCATGATCTATAGCACAGTGCTTGTGCTGTGTAATTTGGCTGCTGAGCCATTATACTGTGGTCAGTTTATGTTCTTCCACAGGGTGTTCCTCCTTATTTATCATTTGTGACCAAACTGCCTCTAAATCTCCTCTGATTAAAGTTAGGGGTAATCAATATTAGGCCTTTACACAGGGCTGTTTTGAGGTCCTAAAATGCCCTCTCTTTTGCTTGAGTCCATGTGATCATTGTGAACTTTTCTCCTTTTGTGAGATCTGTGAGAGGGGCTGCCACAGTTGATCGCCCCTAGTGTTAACCCCTTCCCTGCCAGTGACATTTATACTGTAATCAGTGGCTATTTTTAGCTCTGATCGCTGTATAACTGTCAGTGGTCCCAAAAAAAGTGTCAAAAGTGTCC
The DNA here is from genome assembly GCA_037952925.1 of Lithobates clamitans. Taxonomy (NCBI): domain Eukaryota; kingdom Metazoa; phylum Chordata; class Amphibia; order Anura; family Ranidae; genus Lithobates; species Lithobates clamitans. The sequence continues at coordinate 3,830,274 of JBBGZY010000310.1, forward strand.
GATCTGTCCGCCGCAATGTCGCAGTCCTGCTAAATATTGCAGATCAGTAGTAGTAGTAAAAAAAATAAATAAATAATAATAAAAATGTCATAAATATATACTCTATTTTGTAGATGCTATAACCTTTGCGCAAACCAATCAATATACACATTTTGCGATTTTTTTTTAACCAAAAATATGTAGAAGAATACATATTGGCCTCAACTGATGAAGACATTTGTTTTTTTTTTTGGTTCTTTTTTGAATATTTATTATAGCAAAAATGTAAAAATATTGGGATATTTTCAAAATTGCCGCTCTTTTTTTGTTTAAAGCGCAAAAAATAAAAACTGCAGAGGTGATCAAATACCACCAAAAGAAAGCTCTATTTGTGTGAAAAAGCACATCAATTTTGTTTAGGTACAATGTCGCATGACCGCGCAATCGTCAGTTAAAGCGACGCAGTGCCGTATCGCAGCCATTGTGCCCATGAAACGCAGCCACTGTACCATGAAATGCAGCCACTGTGCCTATCAATTGCCGCCACTGTGCCCATCAAACGCAGCCACTGTGCCCATCAAACGCAGCCACCATGCCCATCAAACGCAGCCACTGTGCCCATCAATTTCCGCCTCTGTGCCATCAAACGTAGCCACTGTGCCCATCAAACGCAGCCACTGTGCCCATCAAACGCAGCCACTGTGCCATCAAACGCAGCCACTGTGCCATCAAACGCAGCCACTGTGCCCATCAAACGCAGCCACTGTGCCCGTCAGACGCAGCCACTGTGCCCATCAAACGCAGCCACCGTGCCCATCGAACGCAGCCACTGTGCCCATCAATTGCTGCCACTGTGCCCATCAAACGCAGCCACTGTGCCATCAAACGCAGCCACTGTGCCATCAAACGCAGCCACTGTGCCCATCAAACGCAGCCACTGTGCCCGTCAGACGCAGCCACTGTGCCCATCAAACGCAGCCACCGTGCCCATCGAACGCAGCCACTGTGCCCATCAATTGCTGCCACTGTGCCCATCAATTGCTGCCACTGTGCCATCAAATGCAGCCACTGTGCCCATCAAATGCAGCCACCATGCCCATCAAACGCAGCCACCGTGCCCATCAAATGCAGCCACTGTGCCCATCAGTTGCCACCACTGTGCCCATCAAATGCACTGTGCACTTCTAGGGTGAGGATCTGATCAGGATCGATGGGAGGGGGGTCCCCTGGTGATCGCTGAGTAGGGTCTAGTAGTAGAGAGCTGCCCCAAGTGAGTCAGTGAGATTGATCTGTCAGTGGAGAGTTCCCCCCATTGATCCCCGCGGATCTGATGTGGGGAATGATGCGGGTACTGCTGGAGGAGCTTGGCATCCGAGCGCTGCTCTTGGAGGTCCTCGTGTAAGTATTCTGCACTGGTGTCACTTGCAGCACCCCCCCTTGGGCTCACAGCAATAGTGGCACTGGCAGCAACCCGCTCACGGGACTGACAGTACAACTGGCTCGCGGGATTGGCTGCACCCCTCATCACCCCCCCCCATGGAGGTCCGGCACTTATCCTGCTGTACCTCCACTCTCCTCTTCTCCACAGTGCGGGCAGCGGCGGCGGAGGTGTTCGCTCCTCAAGCTTCTTCCGCTTGCTAAAGCACCGTTAGGCATCCAATAGGAACGCCTGGCACTTTGGCCAATCAGGAAACAGGTCTCACTGACCTGCCTCCTGATTGGCGGGGAGATACTGTAGTGTGAAAAAAAGAGACAACTCATTCGCTATGGTCACACAATTGGGTGGGATCAGGGTGCATTCTCTGCATCCCGAGCCCACCCTTTTTTGAAGCCTATTAGAGCCTCTGGCTCTAATCACGTGCTTCAAAAAAGCACACCACCCGCCCACCCCCGCCATAGAATCTATGCGTCCGGTGTCCTGAAATCGGCCGGGTGCATTGGATAGGGAGGGGGCGACAGGGATGGGGGGGCAGCGCCGGTGCGCCCTCATTGCACGGGCTGCCACTGCTTCAGCCCACTATCAAAAAAACCTGGGGTTTTATACCACCTCAGCAGTGGCACAGGATGATCGCCTCCATACCACGCAGCATTGATGCAGTAATTCATGCAAAAGGAGCCCTGACCAAGTATTGAGTGCATACTATACTGTACATGGACATACTTTTCAGTAAGCCAACATTCCTGTATGAAAAATCCTTTTTTTTATTGGTCTCGTAATATTCAAATTTTCTGAGATTTGGGGTTTTCACTAGCTGTAAGCAAAATGCATCAAAATTGAAAGAAAGAAATGCTTGAAATATATAATTATCAGTGTAACGTATCTATATAAAATATATGTTTCACTTTTTGAATCAAATTACTGGAAAAAATTAACTTTTTGATGGTATTCGAAGTTTAAGAGAGGCACCTCTATATATTTATATACAGTGTATACACAGTGTATATATATATATATATATATATATATATATATATATATATAAAAAATTCCGTTTCCTGGCTAGTTTACCACACTGTCAGGTCTAATCTTTTTTCAAGCCTGTTTCAACATAGACTTACTCAGTTGGTCTGCTTCAGTAGCATTTGGTTCTACAGGGGATCAATACGGAAATAAAGAAAACATGCACCATATACAAGTGTTGCATTTGATCAAAAAGGTATTTTATTCTTTGTACAGTATTAGAAATATCAATTTTATATTTATAAAAATCCAATTTTTATAGCACACCTTCCGCCCAAATAAAACTAAAACAACATTGTTTACCCAGGCTAACTGAATGTCTCCCACCCCTTATAAATCCTGACACTAAAAGTTCAATTAAAAGAAATCTGTTAATGATGTACCAATGGGAGCTGGAACAAAGCAAAAATGTCAACGTATGTTTAAATGACAAGATAAGACCCTTATATAAAGACATTAATATATAACTTCCTTAAATGGCACTGATTTATTTTAAAATATAAATTCTGTTAAGAAGACTCTCTTCAATGATGAACAGTCTCCCCCCCAAGAATATATTGGACATGCAAATTCCACATCCACTGTTTGAAGCTTTGTGGGTCAGATATCCTCTTTATATGTTTTCACTGAATCTAGGTCTATCAGTGATGGTAATTATCTGTATCCACAAGTATCCACACTTTGCTAATATGTAACAAGTTATCTGAGATTATATTGGAAATATCAGCTCCTTTGATGGAAAGCTTAGTTCGGAGTTGGCTATAAAATATTACCTGAATCAGAGATACAGTGCTAGCATAGATTTAGCAATATTTTAACAGACCTGGCTTATCTTTCTACTCTCTCTTTATGCATACAGTGTCCAACAGCACTACCCCAATTTTATGGATGCAATAACAAATTTACTTTTATACTTTGACATCCCAGTCAGCTGGGTACACCACATGCTTTTTGTGGCTACCCACAAGCATCTAGCAGAGTGTCTATGGCGGGGTGAGCCTACGCATTACCATTCTCTCAGAGAGCTACAGCCATAACACATGGGTAGGGAGGCAGGGCCACATCTGAGAGGGCAATGTATTTGCCACACAGGGTTTATTTACTAGAGCTGGAGAGTGCTTTGGCAATAAACGTGGATGCTGATTGGTTTCTATGCAGAAGTGAGCCCGATTTTGCACAATTAAGCTTTGACATTTAAACCTGGAAGCTGAGTGGTTCTATGCAGAGCTGCACCAGATTTTGCACTCTTCGGTTTTAGTAAATCAACCCAATTGGATTGTAGGGAACCTATATTTTACTTAATATGATAAAGGTGAATACTGTGGTTTCCAATGCTAGTACACACACAGGGGTTGATTTACTAAAAAGCAATGGTTTGCCATCTGAATATGTAAAATAGACCTGTACATACACTATATTGCCAAAAGTATTGGGACACCTGCTTCACACATACATTAATGGCATCCCAGTCTGACCCCTTAGTTGACCCCCCCTTTTCAGCTACAACAGCTTCAACTCTTCTGGGAAGGCTGTCCACGAGATTTAGGAGTGTGTCTATGGGAATGTTTTGACCATTCCTCCAGAGGCGCATTTGTGAGGTCAGGCACTGATGTTGAACGAGAGGGTCCAGCTCGCAGTCTTTGCTCTAATTCATTCCAAAGATGTTCTATCAGGTTGAGGTCAGGACTCTGTGCAGGACAGTCAAGTTCCTCCACCCCAAACTCGCTCATCCACATTATATTGCCAAAAGTATTGGGCCACCCCTCCAAATCATTTGGTGGAGGGGAGATTATGGTGTGGGGTTGTTTTTCAGGGGTATGTCTGATGTCTTCGTTATTCTTTAAAATTCCCACCTTATACATATCTACTACATTGTGACAGGAGACACTTACACTATATAAAACACTAATAATATTAATAAAGTGTTGGAGGAGAATTTATTTAAAATACCTTTAAAAGTCCCTAACTTTGCATCCTATTATAAAGCAGCACATATTGTTAGCTTATCTAAATTTCATGCAACACATGAAATTCCTCTAAGGCTTACCATTGAAGCCACCAAATGTGACCCTATATCGATCTCTAATTTACTTTGGCTCCCTCCCAAAGATCGTCCCAAATTACATAATCCCATTACTAAACACTTTATCTCCCTCTGGGATAAACATACATTTCAGCACAAATTACAATATCCTCATAACCCTCTTCTCTCATTTTCCAAAAATCCCGCCTTTTACCCTGCTTGGGTCTATCCCTCATCATTCAAAATTTGGACCAGCTTGAAAGTTCTAAGATTTCACAATTTTGTTTCTGTCAAGTCCTTTATTCCATTCCCAACTCTCAGCGAATCTTATGGCTTACCACAATCAGAACTATTCCGTTATCTTCAAATCAAAAACTTTTACACCTCGAACACCAATACTAATGCCCCTCTGACACAATTTTCAGATTTTGAATCGGTATGTAAAGACAACCCCCATACTAAAGGTCTTATCTCTTCCTTATACTCTCAAATTTTACCCAATTCAGATTCAGCCAAACCACCATACACCCAGAAATGGGAAGCAGATCTTGGTCAAACCATTGATTTAGAGGATTGGTTCAAGATCTAGTGGGCAACAAAATCATCTTCCCCTAATGTTCTAGCATTGGAAGCCAATTACAAAGTTCTGACCCGATTGTATCTGGTTCCTTCCAGAATAGCCAAATATGTACCTACCTACTCAGCCTTTTGTTTCCGAGGATGTTCGGAATTGGGCACATACCTACACACATGGTGGCCCTGTCCTATAGTCAGGGTTTTTTGGAAAGGTATCTTTGAATTGGCTTCCAAAATGTTCAAGTTGAAATTCCATCCCGACCCAACTACTTGCATTACTCAACCTGAAACCATTGTGTTTAACCCACACTTTAGTTTAAACTTTTTGTCCAACTACTTACTGCCGCTAAACAAACAGTTGCAAAAGCATGGAAAATTCCCTTCATTGATTATAGTTGAAACAAAACACAGGATGCATAATTCCATAATTTAGGCTAAAATAGCAGCCATAGAAAAAGATCAAATCCCCAAATTCGAAAAACCTTGGCACCCATGGATAAAACATCATCTCCCTTCGACTTTCGATGAGAATGTTCTCTTGCCATGGTAGTTGAACTACATATATCCAGACTATATCCACACTGTCTTTAGGACCTACCGAATGGACACTCCTATCCTAGTCTCTCTACCCCCTTTCTTTAACTTTGTTCTCCAATTTTCACCTCCTTTTTTCCCTCTCATGAATTAGAAGCTCTCGCTCCTACAGAATTTTTCTCTATACCTCAACCTATCAATATTACCTATAAGTCCTTCTAACTGATTTAACATATTGGTAATATTTACAAAAATGTTTCTTTTTTTTTTGTTCGTACTTACAGTACTTACATGACAATTTATGGTTATACAAATTAAGTATGTATATATGCCTACATAATATTTAGCTTTTTCTCAATTATCATTTTGTATCTTATTATTCTACCTGTTACCACCTTGCATGTACTAAATAAAATCTTTTGACAAAGGAAAATACCTTTAAAAGTATATTTATAAAAGTATATACTTTTATAAAGTCTAGTGCCAATTCTCTCTCTCTGCAACTGTTGGGAAGGTTTTTATCTTGCAAACGAGTCCAGTAAAAATATAGTGATATCTAATAAGAACTGAAGGTTCTATTTTGGAACTATGTGGGATTTTGTACAATATAACTTCACAGCTTTTCCTGACTCCTTCACAGTTCTTTGTGTTCTGTATGGTCACTTTTACTGAATCTTCCAATTTTTTTCTCCCTTTCAATACTATTAAAAAGTTACAGGGAAAAAAAAACAGGCAAGGCATAAAGGAAAAGAACTGACATAAGGTTTCCTGCAAAATTATTGTATTGACAGATGGAATCCTATTGGTTAGGATTTGTGAGAGGTCAGGCCATAAATAAAAATATACCTTAATAACAAACAAGGTTATACAGTTACTAGGGGATCATTATTTCTCAAAACTTCAAGATGCGATCAATGGGCAGCGAACGGCATTCATAAAGATTATGGCTGTTAAGGGAAATTAAACTCTAATTGGAAGGTACAGTAAAAGTGAAATAGTCTGAGGTGTGGGGTAAACTTAATGCTGTATATGTTGTCTTATTACCTCCATGTTTACAGCTGTATTTATGTACGTTGTATGTGTGTAAAAAGGCATAGTTGCATGACCAAGAGATCACAGTTCTGGTGATTCTCAATAGTTGTGCTCTCAATAGTGATAATGTGCCAACAACAAAGTACCCTGACCTTGATTTTGCCACATATGCGACTGTGCATTGGCCTAATTTGTTGGTCTTAAAGGAAACTGTGTCAAATGAGTCATTAAGCTGATCCGACCCCGTTAGGGCCCTTTCACACTGGGACGGTTTGCAGGCGCTATTGCGCTAATAATAGCGCCTGCAAACCGACCCAAAAGTGCCGCTGCTTTGTTTCCAGTGTGAAAGCCCCGGGGGCTTTCACACTGGAGCGGTGCGCTAGCAGGACAGTAAAAAAAATTCTGCTAGCAGCATCTTCGGAGCGGTGAAATCAATGGGACACCGCGGCTATACTGCCCGCAAAGCGCCTCTGCAGAGGCACTTTGCGGTGGTTTTTAACCCTTTCTCGGCTACTAGCGGGGGGGGGGTTAAACCACCCCGCTAGCAGCCGAATACCGACGGTAAAGCGCCGCTTACAATAGCGGCGCTTTACTGCCGACATCGCCCCCGCCAGTGTGAAAGGGCCCTTATTCAGAAAATGACAGATGCCTAGCATTCATACTAATCCTCTGGTTTTAACATTGTTTGTTTTAAGGCATCAAAGCCAAAAGATCACGATCAGTGTGGCTTAGGAGGTCCAGGGGTTGGGTGTGTGGGGCCTGTTTTTTGGCTCCTGGCTGCTCAATTGAAGGAATGCCTTAGAGCAGGGGTCTCCAACCACTGGGCCACGGCCCACTACCGGGCCACGGCCTCTCTGCAGAAGGGCCGCAGGACAGGTGCAGCATGAGAGCCAGGCGTGCGGCATGTTGGAGCGAGGCGGGCGGGCGGCAGGTCAGAGCCGGGCGGGTGGCAGGTCAGAGCTGGGCGGGCGGGATATTGGAGCTGGGCGGGCAGCATGAGAGCCAGGAGGGCGGGATATCGGAGCTAGGCAGATGGGCGGGTGGCATGTCGGAGAGAGACGGGCGGCATGAAAGAGCCGGTGTTCTGTCAAAATAGTCGGGTGGATGAGAAAAGCGTGCGGCGGTGAGAAATGACATCATCTCTCTGCACGCCCCGCATCACCGCTCCTCCTCCCTCACAGCCCAGTCTCTTCAATGTCGGTGGTGCAGCGAGGAGCAGAGATGACATAATCTCTCACCGCCTGCCCCGCTTCTCACTCTGCTTCCCAAGTTCCCTCACTCAGAACTGGCCTCTGTACTAAACGGACCAGTGCTGCCACCAATGCAGTGGCAATACACATCTGGTGGCACTGGCAGGTGACGTGACAAGTGACAATAGACATTTGGTGGCACTAGCAGGCGACGTGGCAAATGACAATCCACATCTGGTGGCAAGTGACAATCCACATCTGGTGGCACTGGCAGGCGACGTGGCAAGTGACAATCCACATCTGGTGGCAAGTGACAATCCACATCTGGTGGCAAGTGACAATCCACATCTGGTGGCACTGGCAGGCGATGTGGCAAGTGACAATCCACATCTGGTGGCAGGTGTTGTGGCAAGTGACAATCCACATCTAGTGGCAGGCAACGGGGCAAGTGACAATCCACATCTGGTGGCAGGCGACGGGGCAAGTGACAATCCACATCTGGTGGCAGGCAAAGGGGCAAGTGACAATCCACATCTGGTGGCAGGCGACATAGCAAGTGAAAAATCGCTCCCCCCCCGAACCTTGGCACAATCTTCTTCCACGCAGCCAGTCCCCAATGCCAGAAAGGTTGGGGACCGCTGCCTTAGAGGACAAATCACAAAACTTAGATGTAAAATCCAATTTGTTTATTGACTCCCAAATGGAAATCATGTCTAAAAGGATGCAGACCTTGCCAATTTCCTCATTAGAGCCCTGCAGGTGCAGCAGCTGATTCATAATTCTAAAACCACTCCCATACAGATTCATTCCGTACATGGACACAGACAAACCACTATTTATTGAGAATACCAAAAAGTGGAAATCTGCAAATGCAAGAAACACAAAATAACAATCAATTGCCCTCGGTCTGGAGTTCCATGCAAGATTTCGCCTTATGGGGTAAGGGTGATCATGAGAAAATTGAGGGATCAGCCCAGAACTACACAGTAAGAGCTTGTGAATGATCTCAAGGCAGTTAGGACCACAGTCTGCAAACAAGCCAGTGGTAACTAAATTCACTGCCATGCAGAGCCCGCAAGGTCCTCCTCCCCAAGAAGGCACATGATCAGGCCTGTCTGAAGTTTGCCAATGAGCATCTAAATGATTCAGAGAAGGATTGGGAGAAAGTACTGTGGTCAGATGAGACCAAAATTGAGCTCTTTGGCATTAACTCGACTCGCCATGTTTGGAGGAAGAAAAATGCTGACTATGACCCTAAGAACACCATCCCCACAGTGGAAACATTATGCTTTGGGGCTGTTTCTCTACTAAAGCTACAGGCTGACTTTGCTACATTGAGGGGCCAATGGATGGGGCCATGTATTGTAAAATCTTGGATGAGGGCCTTCTTCCCTCAGCCAGAACACTGAAGATGGGTCTTGGGTGGGTCTTCCAGCATGACGATGACCAAGGCGACAAAGGAGTGGCTCAAAAAGAAGCACATTAAGGTCATGGAGTGGCCTAGCCAGTCTCCAGACCTTAATCCTACAGAAAAGTTATGGAGGGAGCTTAAAGGGGTTGTAAAGTTAATTTTTTTTTTTTTTAAAAATAACAAACATGTTATACTTACCTTCACTGTGCAGCTCGTTCTGCACAGAGTGGCCCCGAACCTGGTCTTCTGGGGTCCCTCGGCGGCTGTTTCTGCTCCTCCCCGCAAGCATTTACCACCTTAATGCGAGCTCCCTCGCACGGTGGTGAGTGCTTGCGGGCGCGCTCCCGTGATACAGCCGGTGGCTATAGCCGCTCGCTGTATCACTCGGCCCCGCCCCCCGGCGCACCGCGTCATCGGATGTGATTGACAGCAGCGCGAGCCAATGGCTGCGCTGCTTTCAATCCATCCACTGCAGCCAATCAGCGACCAGGCTGAGCTGCAATGAAGATGACGAGGACGTGCAGCGAAGATTCGAGGCGTCAGGTAAGTAAAACGGGGGGCCTGGGGGCGGCAGTACTGTCAAAAGTTTTTTCACCTTAATGCATAGAATGCATTAAGGTGAAAAAATTTTTATCTTTACAACCCCTTTAAACTTTGAGCTGTCATTTGACAGCCAAGAAACCTTAAAGTGGCTCTGGTCAATCACAGCGCTGGAGCCCACGAACCCAGAAGTAACATTCCGGAGACATGATGCCCGTCACATCGGTGTATGGGAACCGCTGCAACAGCTTTGTTCTAAGGTAAGTATTTTAATAATGAACTAGTATGAGATACATACTAGCTCATTATGCCTTTGTCTTGCAGGTTGTTGTTTTTTTTTTCTTAGGTTTACAACCACTTTAAGTGTTTAGAGAAGACCTGTAAAGGAGAATGGACCAAACTGCAAGAAATGTCTTACCTCTGTGCCATCAAGGGTGTCTCCACCAAGTACTAAGTCATGTTTTGCTTGGGGATCAAATACTTATTTTACCCACAGAATTGCAACTCAATTTATAACATTTGTATCATGTGTTTTTTCTGGATTTTTAGTTGATATTCTGCCTCTATCATTTTAAAATACACCTACGATAAAAAAATTATAGACCCTTAATTTGTGTGTAAGTGGGCAAACTTACAAAATCTGCAGGGGATCAAATAATTATTTTCCCCACTTTTTTCTCAACAAAAGTGGAGTTACTCTTTAATGTGGACATGTTGGGCCTTCTGTACTGAAGTAAAATGTCCTTGTTGAACAAAGCAGCCAGTAATCTTTAAAATTAAATTTTCACAGCTCAATTGGATTGGTCACCACAGGGAACAAAAATAGTTTATTTAAAATGCTACTGCCACTGTCTTAGCAAATCAGAAGAGCCATCTTGGTTTCCCATAATACACCAGGTTCTCCTTCCTCAGGTTGAAGGGAGGACCTACCTAGTCTCTAAGGGAAATTAGAACCTTTGTACCTTTTGTAAGATTTATTAATTTCGGCTGGTCAAATTTTATATTAGCATACATATTTGTTCCTAGATAATGATTTCTTCTGAAGGCAGAAGTCTCATACTTGTGCCAGTCTGTGTTTGAATTGCCATAATGGCACTTTACCAAATAATCCATTGTTACATTCTCTCTCTATCCTGCGGCTCTTTATGCTGCTCTCATTTTCTGCATGATATAATAACATGGTGTGATGAAAGGCTCTATTGTCATTGTTGGGAAATTGTAAGGGCTCCGTGTCTACTAGAGGGGTAGACAAAAGGACCGTAGAAATGAGAAGCCAGATGGAGAAAGTTTGGAAACAGCCGTCAAAGAATGAACACCTATCAGGGAATTCGTTCAATGAATTCAAAGGGTAATTTCCAAGTCATCATGAGCAAATGAAGAGACTTCCCTAAATGATCACCTCCAGGCTACACATAAATCAATCTGGGAGTTGCTCACAGTATCCAGCAAGTGTTGCCGCTGTGCTAAAGTCAGAATGCCCTCTGGTTTTACTTTTATTCCAAGTTATATTTAATCCATAGCCAGATGCAGAAGGATGTTATGATGCTTCATGTGCTCCTAGGCAGGCTTGCCCAGAATTTTATGTGATTCTGTTTTTTGCAACCTTCCTCTTCTGTTCCAGCTTGTGTAGATCAGGCTAAAGAGGGTTCAGAAAGTAGAACAAAATAGATTATAGCGCACATATACAAAAATGCCATTAAATCATGAAAGGCTGTTTAAAACACCTAAACATATTAAAAATAGGGAGATTTGGTCACACCATATGGCCATATAGTGCTAAGCCCACTACTGCATCAAAGTGCCCCAACTGTTGGTGGGTCCTTATCAGATCCCTTGGGTTGGAGCATTCCATCCCCCTGCCATTACCTCTTAATAGTGTCCACCTGTGTTATAGGAGGAGTCCTTATAGTTGTCCCATAAAGAGGAGTTTGTCTCCCATGGTAGAGATGCAGGATCTTTCATTCTATGATTAGTGTAGGACCCACTGATAAAGGATTACTTTGACGCAGTAGTGGGCTTAGCACTATATGGCCATATGGTGTGACAAAATCCCCATATTTTTTTAATATGTTCAGGTGTTTTAACTAGCCTTGCAGGATTTAATGTCATTTTTGTATGTGTGCGCTATAATCTATTTTGTTCTGTTTGTCGGTCTTATAGCAGCACCATCTTGAATGTAAACGCATTTTTAGGGTGTGCACCCCAAGTCTGTTAAGTGTTGAGGAAAGGATAACCTGTCCTCCCCATAAATAACAGACACCACATAATGAAATATTCTAACATTTAGTTATGTTAGCAGCACTGGGAAGGTGGGACATTGGAAGGAAGCCTGAAGCTTTTTTTAAATTTATTTATCAATTGCAGCAAGCAACTAGAGCTGCACGATTAAGCGTTAAAGAATTGAGGATTGAGTTGAATCGATTCTACCCCCCTCCCGATCTTAAAAAAACATTTCCTCAATTCAGTGCAGAGAGTTCTCTGCTCAAGCCAAAAGCTTTCAAAAAAAAAAAAACGGGCAGCTTGATAAAATTTCTCACGACATTGCTCAAGAGAAACATTGTAACATATTGTTCTTTTAGATCAAAGGGATGAACTTCTGTCTGTAAGGTTAAGTTTCCACTATTGTGACCTAAAAGTCGCGCAATTTTTTTCCGCAAATTTAATGTGACTTAAAGCAATGCCTGTGTATTCTTGAGGTCTGTGGACCTCAAGTCGCATCAAAGTGGGACCAAAGTAGTGCAGGGACTACTTTGAAGTCACTGCAACTTGAAGTTGCACAGATATGAACGGTACCCATTGGAAATCATGGGGTACGACTAGTCATGCGACTTTGCAGTCCTAAGTCGAATGACAAGTCGCACTAGTGGAAACCACTTAAACACTAAACCTTTTTTGACACTTGTTGTTTACAAGTTTAAATCAATATTTTGCTAAAATTACTTAGAAGCACCAAACATTATACATTTTTTCTTAGCAGAGACCTTAGAGAATAAAATGGTGGTTGTTGCAATATTTTACGTTACAATGTATGTGCGCAGTGGTCTTTCAAACCCAATTTTTTTTGGAGAAAAAATACTCTTTAACTACTTAAAGACCAGCTGCTGCAGTTGTACTGCGGCAGGTTGGCTCTATTATGCAAATCGCCGTCATTTTAAGTCGCTTTGTGTAATAGATATAGAAGGCACGTGCCACCAGAGGCGCAGCCCTGGAGCCAATGCATGTGTCCAGCAGGCGCGATGTCTGCCGGCCACCTTCGATCCCGCCCGCCGGACACACGCATGCGCTCCTGCGACCGCTCCACACAGGCAGAACGGGGAGTTGAGAGTGATCATCCGTTTCTAGTGATTAGGAACAGCGATCTCTCTCCTCCTCCAGTCAGCCAAGCCCCTATACAGTTAGAAACACGTCCCAGGGAACACATTTAACCCTTTGATTGCCCCTGGTGTTAACACCTTCCCTGCCAGTGACATTTATACAGTAATCAGTGCATTTTTATAGTACTGATCGCTGTATTATTTGTCACTGGCCTCAAAAAAGTGTCTGATCTGTCCGCCGCAATGTCTCAGTCCCGCTAAAAAACGCAGATTGCCGCCATTGCTAATAAAAAAAATAAAATATAAATGTCATAAATATATCCCCTATTTTGTAGACACTATAGCTTTTGTGCAAACCAATCAATATACGCTTATTGCAATTTTTCTTTACCAAAAATATGTAGAAGAATAAATATTGGACTGAACTGAAGAAGAAATTTGTTTTTTTTTTATATTTTTTGGGGAGATATTTATTATAGCAAAAAGTAAAAAATGTTGCTTTTTTTTCAAAATTGCCGGTCTTTTTTTGTTTATAACGCAAAAAATAAAAACCAAAGAGGTGATCGAATACCACCAAAAGAAAGCTCTATTTGTGGGGAAAAAGGGATGGCAATTGTGTTTGGGTACAGCATCGCACGACCGCACAATTGTCAGTTACATCGTCGCAGTGCTGTATCGCAAAAAATGGCCTGATCATTACGGGGATAATTCCTTCAGGTCCTTAAGTGGTTAATGAATTAAAGAAATACTAAACAGTAAAGTTACCCAATTTTTTGTATAATGTCAATGATGATGTTACGCAGCGAGAATCGTGATCTTTATTCTAAGCAAAAAAATTGTAATTCTCATTTTAGCCAGAATCGCACAGGTGTGTGTGTGTGTGTGTGTGTGTGTGTGGTGTGTGTGTGTGTGTGGGGGGGGCAGCTGAGTGTGTACAGGTGTGTGTATGTGGGGGTGTAGGTAAATGTGTACATGTGTGTGTGGGGGGGTGGAAGGGCAGCTGAGTGTGTACAGGTGTGTGTGGGGGGGACAGCTTAGTGTGTACAGGTGTGTGTGGGGGCAGCTGAGTGTGTACAGGTGTGTGTGTGTGGGGGTGTAGCTAAATGTGTACATGTGTGTGTGTGGGGGGTGGAAGGGCAGCTGAGTGTGTACAAGTGTGTGTGTGTGGGGGGGCAGCTGAGTGTGTACAGGTGTGTGTGGGGGCAGCTGAGTGTGTACAGGTGTGTGTGGGGGCAGCTGAGTGTGTACAAGTGTGTGTGGCGTGGTGCAGCTGAGTGTGTACAGGTGTGTTTGGGGGGGAGGGCAGCTGAGTGTGTACAGGGGTGTGCGGGGGGCAGCTGAGTGTGTACAGGTGTGTGTGGGGGAGTGGGCGGGGACAGCTGAGTGTGTACAGGTACGTGTGTGGGGGGGCAGCTGAGTGTGTACAGGTGTGTGTGGGGAGGTGGGGCAGCTGATTGTGTACAGGTGTGGGGGGCAGCTGAGTGTCTATAGGTGTGTGAGGGGGCTGAGTGCGTAGACGTATGAGGGGGCTGAGTGCTTTCATGTGTGAGGGGGGCTGAGTGCATAGATGTGTGAGGGGGCTGAGTGTGTAGATGTATGAGGGGGCTGAGTGCTTAGATGTGTGAGGGGGCTGAGTGCGTAGACGTGTGAGGAGGCTGAGTGCGTAGACGTGTGAGGGGGCTGAGTGCGTAGACGTGTGAGGGGGGCTGAGTGCGTAGAGGTGTGAGGGGGCTGAGTGCATAGACGTGTGAGGGGGGCTGAGTGCCTAGACGTGTGGGGGGGCTGAGTGCGTAGACGTGTGAGGGGGCTGAGTGCGTAGACGTGTGAGGGGGCTGAGTGCATAGACGTGTGAGGGGGGCTGAGTGCGTAGAGGTGTGAGAGTGGCTGAGTGCGTAGAGGTGTGAGGGTGGCTGAGTGCGTAGAGGTGTGGGGGGGCTGAGTGCGTAGAGGTGTGAGGGGGGCTGAGTGCGTAGATGCGTGAGGGGGGCTGAAGTGCGTAGACTTGTGAGGGGGGCTGAGTGCGTAGACGTGTGATGGGGCTGAGTGCGTAGACGTGTGAGGGGGCTGAGTGCGTAGAGGTGTGGGGGGGGCTGAGTGCGTAGAGGTGTGAGGGGGGCTGAGTGCATAGAGGTGTGAGGGGGGCTGAGTGCATAGAGGTGTGAGGGGGGCTGAGTGCATAGAGGTGTGAGGGGGGCTGAGTGCATAAAGGTGTGAGGGAGGCTGAGTGCATAGAGGTGTGAGGGGGGCTGAGTGCATAGAGATGTGAGGGGGACTGAGTGCATAGAGGTGTGATGAAGGGGCTGAGTGTGTACAGGTGTGAGGGGGGCTGAGTGCGTACAGGTGTGAGGGGGGCTGAGTGCGTAGACGTGTGAGGGGGGCTGAGTGCGTACAGGTGTGAGGGGGGCTGAGTGCGTACAGGTGTGAGGGGGGCTGAGTGTGTACAGGTGTGAGGGGGGCTGAGTGTGTACAGGTGTGAGGGGGGCTGAGTGTATACAGGTGTGAGGGGGGCTCAGTGTGTACAGGTGTGAGGGGGGCTGAGTGTGTACAGGTGTGAGGAGAGCTGAGTGAGTACAGGTGTGAGGGGGGGTGAGTGTGTACAGGTGTGAAGGGGGCTGAGTGCGTACAGGTGTGAGGGGGGCTGAGTGCGTACAGGCATGATCAGCGAAGGGAGGGTGCCAGATGGGGGGGTGCGAGATATAGGATCGCCCTGGGTGCCAAATGCTCTAGGTACACCCCTGGGTTTACTTCTATTTTGAAGCGATGTTTAAATTCAGAGTGAGGACAAACATTTTAGGGACAAATGTCCAAACTCTAGCCAAAACTGCCCTTGGAAATTGGAAAAATTGATGACCTTGTTTAGGTTAATAAACAGTTTTTCCAGCAAGCTGTGATATTCGCTGCTCATGATTCTCAGGCTGAAAAGCATTTTATTTTTAGCCTTATATCTTGTATCGTGTTTTGTCGAATTCATGGCAGACAGTTCGCTTTCCTGTCCTCCAACCCTCCCTTCATACTTCCGATTGCTTGATTATTTTCCATTAGGAGCTCAGAACCTGCGATTTTTTTTTTTTACTTCTAGTAATTTCTTTTTATGCTGCATTAGTTTACAGACAGCAGAGAGAAAATCACTTTTTGCTCGACATATTATTTTTCCTTCGTGGCTTTCCACCTTTTCATAATAATCATATTTTTTTATACAAAGTGCTGACAAGAGTACAATACCCAGCACGGAGCACTATGATATGATACATGTGATACCCGAATAAATCCTGGATTTTGTTATGAAGATAAACAATTCTACACGATTCTTGTAGATTCTGTTTAATGAGGATTAAAGCACTGGTTTTATGTCTTAAAGGGAAATTATACTTCACAAAGCTACTACCATTTTTTATCATGTCCAGTGTGCATGAGCCCTATAAAGCTAAACATTAGGTTGATATAATAGGCACAAATTAAACTCAAATCATCATTAATACTTAAAATAATCATAAATACAATATCAATGCATTTTTTTAAACATAAGAACTGGAAGTCCTTGATTATGACCTGGTATGAGCTGAAGGATCAGTTCCTGTGCTGAAAAGGAGCATGCTGATAGGAGGGGAGAGCAGAATGACATTGAGATAAGCTCGTCATTGTGCTGCTTCTCCTTTACTGTCCAGAAGTAGGGCCGACCCATCAGTGATGTCTGTCACCAGACTGAGGGCATAATAGGGTCAATTCACTAAGAGTTAATCAACGGCCAAAAAAATGCAGTAAAATAACGCTTGTGGTAAATCAGTTTTGAAAGTGCAATTCACTGAGAATTTTGCGGTAAATACCGTATGCCGATTTAGCGGTAATTACCGCATTATTTAATGCGGTAATTTATCACATTGAGCTGGTTGCTAAGGAGTGGACCGGGAAGCCGGCTGCTGCATCCTTAACAACGGATGACTCATCAGCTGTCAGCGGGTTTTTGTGGCGCTTTTAGCGGTGCAATTAAAAAGAAAAAAATAGCCCTTTTGCAGCGCTTTTGAAGCGCTTTGGAAGCGTTTTCCATTCATTTCAATGGACAAGGGCGTTTTAGAGGCGCTTTTCAAAGCGCTCCAAACAAGCCCCAAAGATAGGAAGCAGTTTTCAGGCGCTTTTCAGGTGCTATTTTTAACGCAAAAGTGCCTGAAAAGCTCCTCAGTGTGACAGGGTTCTTAGTAACCAGCTTTTTGGCAAAAAACAGCGTGGTGGTCCCCCCAACCCCCATGCTATATTTTGACAAACACCGCATGTGATACCTCCAACAAATTTACCGGCTCATTTTGCGGTAATTACCGCATAATTTTTATTTTTTTGTTTTTTTGTGAATTGGACTTTTTTTTTACCGCATGCAATAAATTATGCAAATGAGTCACATGACTGTGTTATCTCATGTGGTAAATGCTAATGAATTGACCCCCTTGATACATAAAAGAAGTAATGTGGGGGAGAACTTTGGATTAAAAGTGAATATTGCAATTAAATCTGCTTCTTTATTTTATTGTTTTAATGGGCTATACATTTTTTAGCTTGTTCTATTTGGCTGGAGTTCAGCATAAAATATGCATACGACATGTCCAAAATGTTGGAAAAGAACAACAGGATGTAATGTAATGTTGTTAATAGACTGACAATACTGTGTGCACTGCCGAAAAATGTGTTTGTTTTCATTTCATTCGTTTTTTGTTTTGTTTTTTCGTAATTTTGAAATTCGTAAATTCGAAAATAAAAAAAATTCGGAAATTCGAAAATTTGAAAATTCAGAATTCGTAAATCCAAAAATTCGGAATTCGTAAATAAATTTGAAAATTCGTAAATTTGAGATTTGTAAATTCAAAAATTCGTAAATTCGATAATTCGTAAATTTGAAAATTCATAAACTCGAAAATTTGAAAATTCGGAATTCGTAAATTCATAAATTCATAAATTCGAAAATTCGTAAATTCGTAAATTTGAAAATTCTGAAATTAAAAAATCCGAAAAGTTAAAAATCCAAAGATTAGAAAGAACGAAAATCCCAAAATTCTAAATAATAACTAACTAACTAATAATAACTAACTGCTAAATTATAGGTATTGGAATTTCCTTTCATTTTTGGCTGTTAGTGAACGTAACAAATACAAATTTATCTGAAGTTACGAATTATCCAAAATAAAGAATGCCGCATCTAAACAAATGGAACAAAACAAAATAATAATAAGTTTTTATTATTATTATTGTTATTTATTATTATTAATTTGTTACGTTCCATCCGTTTAGATATGGCATTCGTTATTACGGATAATTCGTAACTTCAGATAAATTCGTATTCGTTACGTTCACTAACAGCCAAATTTGAAAGGAAATTCCAATACCTATAATTTAATAGTTAAGTTATTATCAGTTAGTTATTATTTAAGATTTTAGAGTTTTCGGGTTTTTGAATTTTCAGATTTTTGTTCTTATTTTCTTATTTTCGTTCTTTTGAATTTTTGGATTTTCATTCTTATTTTTGGATTTCTGAATTTCCAATATTTTGAATTTCAGGACTTTCAGAGTTTTAGATTTCAAATTTCAAATTTCAGATTTCAAATTTCCGAATCTCCTAATTTCCAAAAAATTTGGATTTCGAATTTCCAAATTTTCAAATAAAATTTCGGAAATTCAGAATTTTGAATTTCTGAACTTTCAAATTTCGAATTTCCGAATATTCGAATTTCAAATTTCTGAATTTACGAAAAATTTCGAATTTTCACATTTCCGAATATTTGGAAAAATTCGGAAATTCAAAAATTCGGAAATTTGGATATTCGGAAAATTAGGAAATTCAAACATTTGGATATTTCCGAATATACAAATTTGTCTAAACTCATTAAAAAACTAATTTGGAACTAAACTAATTGCACATGTCTAGTATGCATTATACCTATGCAGTAGGTGGCGCTGTGGTTTTATAGGGTATAGTTCGATATTCTATGATATAACAGGATGTATTGTCTATCTATGCCCAATGCACTCGTTTGTGTTCTCTTCCTGTTTATGTTTCTTCATGCTGTAAAACAGGTAATATATTTCTCCATAGAAGTAAAGCCGTATTACTGCATCCAAGAAGCTTCCAGCGCTTATTGCAATACTCTGCACAACAGGTTATGAGTCCCTGGCACCCAGCAATCCCAGCAGCACCCAGCGGCACTGGAAAGAATTGTCATGGTTATGCAGTAATGTGTGTCTGTCAGCTTACCTCTCCACTGTGTTCCTTTAGAGGCCAGCCACTCTCACCTGACTGCATATATAATCTTTCCTCAGCATAGCTCTACCTCAGCCTCTAATTAGGAACACTATATTAACCTGTGCATTGCAAGCCAACCTTGCTGATCAACCATAGTGTGTTAGCTTTCATGTGTACTTGCTGTGTCTCCTACGTCCGATTCCAGTTTCCGATCTTGGCCTGTTCTCGACTATCCCTGTTTGCTTGTGACCCTGACCCTTGGTGTGTTCTATGTTTATCATTGTCTGCTATTCGGCCTGACCTTTGGCTTATCCCCTTACTATCCTTGTTGTTCCAGCCTGCTGCTTTCTTCCTCTATCTTCTGTAGTCTACCGTGAGCATGAGCTGTGAGACCCTGGGGGCTGCGATCTGGAGCCAGACTGCAGTGCAGTCCATTCTCACCACTAGAGGCTCTGGTGAACACCTGCTGGCTCTTAGACTCCGCGCCCTGGGGAATCTATGCTCTAGCTACCACTGGGATCTGTGTTACTGATCTAGACCTGCTTCCTGAACCTCCCAGTGTTCAATCTGCAGCAGTCAGTCCTAGGGTCCACCACCTTAGCGGTGCACTCCTGACTCCTACGGAGTACATCTGTCACCTGGTCTCAGGTGACCTGACAAGAATACTCAGTCAGTGCCGCAAATCAGTGAGTACTGTATACAAGCTACTGAAACATGGTAAGCAGTTCAGATATGAAGTTTGCAATTGCAAAGCTGAACAATGCCAATTACCAGCTATGGAAGTTTAAACTACAAATGTTTCTTAGCAAGGATGACTTGTGGAAAGTGCTGAATACAGACAGACCCACAAATGGAGAGATGGAGGAATGGGATAGGAAGGATAAACCAGCAAAAGCGATTATAAGCTTATTAGTGGAAGATCACCAGCTTATCCACATAAGAACAGAGAAAACGGTCAAAGGTATGTGGACTTCATTACAAAAGCTGCAAGAGTGTTCAAGTCTAAACAGCAAACTGTTTTTGCTATGAAAGTTATACAAGATGAGACTAGAAGAAGGCCAGCAAATGTGTAAGCACCTAAAAGCTATGCTAGAGATCATAAAGCAGCTGCATGCCATCAGGGAGGGAATATCAATGATAATTATATTATTGCCCTGCTCCTCTGCAGCCTCCCAGAGACATATACTGCTCTTAATAATGCTTTGGAAACCAGACTCAAGCAGGAGCTGACACTGGAATATGTCAAAGGGAAATTAATCAATGAATATAACGGAAGGAAAGAAACGATGCACCGTGATGACAAAGCTCTTAAGATGTACAAAGGCATAAAGCACAACAAAGAAAGCAGAGCCTGTTTTCGCTGTGAGAAGACCGATCACTTAAAAAAGGACTGTTCTATCTGGAAAGCCGAGCAACGAAAGCTAGAGCCAGCCACAAAAGAGAGAGTGGATTTCTGCCAGTCATAGGCTGTTTCACCCCCCTCCAGCCTGTGTCTTAGAATAAGATGGAGGTGAAGCCTCCATCAATCTACATGCAATATCCCCCCCCCAATTGTGACTAGCTTATTAGTGGGCATGGGGAGGAGGAGGGAGGGAGTGAGCTGTAATATACTACTGTGTGCTTGATAAACCATTGTGCAAATATTGTGTGACATTAAAAACTGGAACTACCACCATTTTATTATCCACAGTATTCACAAAATATATAATGTTTAGGGGTTTTACTAAATTTCAAGCCTAAAATTATTTTTTAAACATGACAGGGGTAAAGGGATTGCTAGCTACATTTTGCTTGACTTACCATTAAAGGTGATTAGGTGCAGATTAAGGATGGGCCGAACGGACCCCTGTTAGGTTCGCACCAGAACTTTCGAACACTGCGAAAGTTTGGACCCAAATATCGAACCCTATTAAAGTCAATGGGACCCGAATGTCGAAAATCAAAAGTGCCCATTTTGAAGGCTTATATGCAAGTAATTGGGCATACAATGGTTATAGGGGTCCGGGTCTTGCCCTGGGGGTCATGTATCAATAAAAAAAGTTTGTGAAAAACGTCATTTTTAAATGAGAAGTGTTTTTTTTGTTTACAAACGATTTTGTTTTTTTGAGGTGTATGAATTCTACAATCTCATGACAGTATACATCATAAAATTGATGACAAGAGGACATCTATGATAACCAAAATAAAGAACAACAATTCCGAAGCATACAGAAAAATCATTAGAAAATACTGATAAATTATTATCTAAAGTAACAAAAACATAAAGAAGTAGGGGAGAGGTATACCTGAGAGTATTGCTCATGCAAGGTCTGGTAACCTAAATTGGCATTTAGTCCTGTGGTAGTAAAATATGCCTATGGGCTTTCCACGCATCCCATCGACTTTCGAACAGGTGCATTTTATCCTGTAAGCTACTGTATATAAAATCCTCTCTGTTATCATAACAGTATCAATTCTGTTTAGAATGGAGGACAGGGGCACTGCGGAGGACCTCCAATGAAGATCAATGGCCTATAAGGTGGATACGCAAAAAGTGTGTACAAGACATTCCTCCTTGCGGAAGATACCTGGGATTGATGCTCCAAGTAGACACATTGAGATTGTGAGCTGTAGGGGAGTACCAGATATCGCAGAAGCGATAGCAGTCTCTTATGAGGAAAAATGTAGCGCATAAATTGTGCAAAAAAATATTACAGTCAAGAAAATGGCTGGAAAACAAATGTCCATAAGTGATATATACGTTGGTAATGAAACTTATAAGTCTCTAAATAAAGGTAAATGGAGTCCAGTGAGTGAATAAAACAGCAGATAAGCATGGGATATCCCCCTGGGAATGGTATGTGGATGTGAGACGACAAATATTCCAACACAGGTGTATCATCGGATCCTCCCAAAGCTGTATCTCACAACTGCATGTACCTTGGTGAAGATGGTGTGTAAGAAACTCTTACCAGATATGGTGGACTCCCTTGTCAGCGACAGGGAGTCATACGAGCGGGTTGCCTCTCAGGGCCTGAAACACGGACATCACAGCTCTGCGAACCTTCTGGGTCAAACTCTGTGTGGATCTCCCGGGGCCACCAGGTGGGTCCTCCCAAAGGATGGCCGAGGTGCGAATCAGAGGGAATGATGCTTCACGTGAAAAGTTGAGGTGAAGACAGATTTGGTCTCTCAGTTGGTATGTGGAGAAAAAATAAACAGGCTCCACATAGCGTAGATAAGCAAAGTGGGATTTTTATTGCTAAAAAAGCCAGGCAATAATAAAATGTGATCACAGGGTATAAAAACAAAGTTGGGCAACAAGAAGGATGCTCAGCATCCTTCTTGTTGCCCAACTTTGTTTTTATACCCTGTGATCACATTTTATTATTGCCTGGCTTTTTTAGCAATAAAAATCCCACTTTGCTTATCTACGCTATGTGGAGCCTGTTTATTTTTTCTCCACATACCAACTGAGAGACCAAATCTGTCTTCACCTCAACTTTTCACGTGAAGCATCATTCCCTCTGATTCGCACCTCGGCCATCCTTTGGGAGGACCCACCTGGTGGCCCCGGGAGATCCACACAGAGTTTGACCCAGAAGGTTCGCAGAGCTGTGATGTCCGTGTTTCAGGCCCTGAGAGGCAACCCGCTCGTATGACTCCCTGTCGCTGACAAGGGAGTCCACCATATCTGGTAAGAGTTTCTTACACACCATCTTCACCAAGGTACATGCAGTTGTGAGATACAGCTTTGGGAGGATCCGATGATACACCTGTGTTGGAATATTTGTCGTCTCACATCCACATACCATTCCCAGGGGGATATCCCATGCTTATCTGCTGTTTTATTCACTCACTGGACTCCATTTACCTTTATTTAGAGACTTATAAGTTTCATTACCAACGTATATATCACTTATGGACATTTGTTTTCCAGCCATTTTCTTGACTGTAATATTTTTTTGCACAATTTATGCGCTACATTTTTCCTCATATGTTTCTATGGTTTTTGTCACCCTGTATGTAGCTGCTCTGCACCATTTTTTGTATTTAGCGCAGTGTATACTTTTCTCACGATAGCAGTCTCTTCCACACTGGAGAAAGTAGCCCACAATCCCAAAATATGTGTTTAAAGGTACCTGGAAGCTGGCAGCCCCTGAAACTTAGTCCAGACGTTCCTGGAAATATGGCCTGGAGTCTGGATGGAGTATAATACCATCTAGTCAAAACCTTATAGGCCGTTTCCCTAACTGCCAAGGATTTCTTAGCTTTGCGTACGTTTTCCAGCATTGTATCTCAATGTTCTGGAGCAAACTATTTATCGCAGTCAGTCTCCCAATTACTTCTATATGGAGGCTCACCAGAACAACCTGAAGCCAGCACTGTTTTGTAGAGAACTGAAATAAGGCCCTTGCTTCTGGGGGAGTCACGGCAGATCTGTTTGAAGGATGTAGGTGGGAAGGATGGGGTAATACTAAAATGGGAGATACAAAAGTGTCTTATTTGTATAAAGTGATAGTGTTCTCTAAGTGGGATTTGTTTTTGTGTGCAGAGGAGATCAAATGTGGCGAATGTATCTCCTAGTTGGAGATCAGCTTAGGTGACCATGGAGTTGGATATCCACCATGAAAAACTTTCAGGATGGTCAAACACTGTGGTAAATAAGGGTTCTCCGAATAAGGACGAACCTTGGGGTGCAGATGAAATCAGACCAAGTTTACTTTTATACCGGTTCCAGAGGATGAGAGAGTGCGTTACAATGGAGTTAAGGAAGGTAAATTTGTGTAAAGAGTTGGAGGGTGACCATAATATATACGGGAGGCAATAAGGTCTGATGGAGTTGGATTCAAACCTGACTCAGGGTACCCTTGAATCCGGGATATTCCACTGAGCTATCTGGGGAAAAACGAGCAGCTAAGAAATAAAACAAGAGATTTGGTAGAACCAGGCCCCCTGTAGTTTGAGATTTATATAAAATGTGTCTAGATAACCTGGGCCTGTTCTGCCAGATAAATCTATTAACATCCTGCTGTAGCTTGTGAATAAAGGATTTGGGGATAGTGATAAGGAGGGCTCTAAACAGATATAAGAGTTTTGGTAACAGCGTCATTTTGACTGCCGTGGCTCTCCCCAAAAATGAGATGTGGTAGGAAATCCAGATTCTAAGCAAGCTTCGAAGTTGGGACACACATGCTGGATAGTTCGCAGAAAAGATCTGAAGTAGTGCTTGTAGTAACTGGCAGTAAACCCATCTGGGCCTGGAGCAACCAAGTATTTTAGGGATTTGATTACACCAAGCAGTTCTTCCTCTGTAACGGGTGCATTGAGGGGTTAACTCATACTAAGGAGATGGCCACTTAAAACTGCCTTATGGGTGTAAGGGTCCGCAAGCAGAGAATCGTTTAAATGGCAATTATAAGGTGTGTCTGACAAGCCAATTAAAGAAGTAGATAGGGTAACAATGTTATGGTCAGACCATGGGCAGAGATGGATTACAGAGTTTGTGGATTTGGCCAGAATAATGGGGGTGCAAAAAATGTAGTCCAACCTGGCAATAGAATTATGGGGGTGAGAATAAAAGGTGTAGTCCTTTGCACCTATATTATGTGATCGCCATGCATCAGATAATTGGAAGGACTGTAGTGTTCTGGACATTGATTTGGCGAAAGCTGTAGTGAGACAGGAAGTGGTGTTTCTGTCTATCTGGGGATGGGCCACAAGGTTGAACTCACCTCCTACAAACATATACGTTGAAGAGTATCGGTCAAGGATTTTAAAGAAGGTGGCAAAAAAAGAGGCCTGTGCTACATTTGGGGCATACACATTCGCTATTGTAAGTTCCCGTCCAGCCACTAAACCTTTAATTATAAGGAATCCACAATATGGGTCTTTGTAGACCCGTTGCACCTCCAATGGGAATGAGTTATGTAATAATATAGCTACCCCTCTGCATTTTGACTGGTACAGAGCATAAAAGGCTTGCTTGTATGCTCTGTGAAAGAAGGTAGGATGATTTTTGGAGGCAAAATGAGTCTTCTGTAATTATATAATTTGAGCTCCCAATTTTTTATAGCTCGTAAAGGCGTTTCTTTCCACTTGTGTGGAGAATTAAAGCCCTGCACATTATGTGTAATACATGTAATTACCATTTATGTAATGAAATCCATTTAGGCTCACCTGAGAGGTATAGTGGAAATGACAGTGCACCGCCAGAATTGTTCAACACAAGGGCAACACCAATCAGAGGATACCTTTTAGAATATACAGTATTAAGACCATTGCAATTTATGCTTTGAGGGACATGCTTCGATAACTGAAAAAACAGAAACTGAAACTGAAGATGTATAACCAAAATAACAAAAAAAAAAGCCAGCTTAACGATTCTGAACTAGTCTAATGCCGGGTCAGGTTGCGAATAGCAAAAACTTGAAACAGAGAAATTAGATATGTAAGGGGCAGAAATGCCCCTAACTCCAGGAGTCATATTCAGACTTCCAGTAGAAGTCAAGATACTGTATCAGTGGAGTGGAGTGGCAAGAAATTATTTTCAAGGAGACAGAAAGCAAATTAATGAAGTTTGTCTTCATTCCTGGGGACCGGAGGAAAGCGTCTTAGAAAAAATGGAGGTAGTCCTGGTATAACCACATACCTACCAACATTTTGAGATGGGAATGAGGAACATCTACTAACAAATGTATGTAGGCATAGGACACACCCCCTGCCACACCCCCTTAAAGGAGAATTAACCAAAAAAAAGGTTAATTAAATCCACAAGGATTTTTTTTTACCACTACTATTCCTTTATATTGGCTTTTAAAATGTACAAATGCAGCAGTTTAGAAATTGGATGAAAGGTTAGCTCTGGGAAACACTTTTTGAAAGACAAAAAGTGCATTATATATATCTATATATATATATATATATATATATATAGAGAGAGAGAGAGAGAGAGAGAGAGAGAGAGAGAGAGAGAGAGAGAGAGAGAGAGAGAGAGATCAGACCAAAATGAGGGACAAATGAGGTGGAATGAGTTACAGAGGGACATTGCTCCAAATCAGGGACAGTTGGAAGCTATGTAACCACCTTACCAGTTGGTAGTAGAGAGTTTTATCAACCAAAAAAAAAAGTTGGTATGGAGCCAATAAGATTTTAGGTGGTATTTTGGTGGAATGTTCAAGTGTCCTAATGTCTTCCGAGAAGGTTCAGATGTCGCCTGGGTTGGGGGGATCCTGTCATCTGAATTTTCCGGATGTTTGCCGCACCAGGAAGTGAGATATAGTTCACAGTCTATGGTATGCTGCACAGAGGAACTTCCAAAAACAGCCATTAGGTGAAGTTCTGTCATCAGGAATAGGGATGAGCCGAACACCCCCCTGTTCGGTTCGCATCAGAACA
Source organism: Lithobates clamitans (assembly GCA_037952925.1). NCBI lineage: Eukaryota > Metazoa > Chordata > Amphibia > Anura > Ranidae > Lithobates > Lithobates clamitans. The sequence goes on from JBBGZY010000310.1 coordinate 3,856,934, forward strand.
TGCGAACAGGAAAAAAGTTCGTTCGAACACGCGAACACCGTTAAAGTCTATGAGACACGAACATGAATAATCAAAAGTGCTAATTAAAGGCTAATATGCAAGTTATTGTCATAAAAAGTGTTTGGGGACCTGGGTCCTGCCCCAGGGGACATGGATCAATGCAAAAAAAAGTTTTAAAAACGGCCGTTTTTTCAGGAGCAGTGATTTTAATAATGCTTAACCACTTGCCGACCGCCTCACGCCTATATACGTGAGCAGAGCGGCACGGGCAGGCAAAATCACGTACCTGAAACGTGATTGCCTTCCCGCGGGTGGGGGGTCCGATCGGACCCCCCCCCCGGTGCCAGCTGCGGTCGGCATTTGGTTGGGAGCGATGAGAGACGAGGGGGAGACCATTCGATCGTGGCCCCCCCCTCCCAGCCAATGACAAACATCCCCTGCCTCTGTATAGTACACAGAGGCAGAGGATGTGATGTCATCTCTCCTCGGCTGTCAGTTTCCGTTCCAGCGCCGAGGAGAGATGACATGTAAGTAAGTGCACAACACAAACACACACAGTAGAACATGCCAGGCATACATTACACCCCCGATCCCCCCCCGATCGCCCCCCGATCCCCCCCCAATCACCCCCCCCCCCTGTCACAAACTGACACCAAGCAGGTTTTTTTTTTCTTTTTTTTTTTTTTTCCTGATTACTGCATAGTGTCAGTTTGTGACAGTTAGCAGTGTTAGGACAGTTACTGTAACCCCCCTGTAGGTCTAGGGTACCCCCCTTACCCCCCCTAATAAAGTTTTAACCCCTTGATCACCCCCCCTCACCAGTGTCGCTAAGCGATCATTTTTCTGATCGCTGTATTAGTGTCGCTGGTGACGGTAGTTAGGGACGTAAATATTTAGGTTTGCCGTCAGTGTTTTATAGCGACAGGGACCCCCATATACTACCTAATAAATGTTTTAACCCCTTGATTGCCCCCTAGTTAACCCTTTCACCACTGATCACCGTATAACCGTTACGGGTGACGTGGTTAGTTAGTTTATTTTTTATAGTGTCAGGGCACCCGCCGTTTATTACCGAATAAAGGTTTAGCCCCCTGATCGCCCGGCGGTGATATGCGTCGCCCCAGGCAGCGTCAGATTAGCGCCAGTACCCCCCCTAATAAAGTTTTAACCCCTTGATCACCCCCTGTCGCCAGTGTCGCTAAGCGATCATTTTTCTGATCGCTGTATTAGTGTCACTGGTGACGCTAGTTAGGGACGTAAATATTTAGGTTCGCCGTCAGTGTTTTATAGCGACAGGGACCCCCATATACTATCTAATAAATGTTTTAACCCCTTGATGGCCCCCTAGTTAACCCTTTCACCACTGATCACCGTATAACTGTTACGGGTGACGCTGGTTAGTTAGTTTATTTTTTATAGTGTCAGGGCACCCGCCGTTTATTACCGAATAAAGGTTTAGCCCCCTGATCGCCCGGCGGTGATATGCGTTGCCCCAGGCAGCGTCAGATTAGCACCAGTACCGCGAACACCCACGCACGCACCGTACACGCACCATACACCTCCCTTAGTGGTATAGTATCTGATCGGATCAATATCTGATCCGATCAGATCTATACTAGCGTCCCCAGCAGTTTAGGGTTCCCAAAAACGCAGTGTTAGCGGGATCAGCCCAGATACCTGCTAGCACCTGCGTTTTGCCCCTCCGCCCGGCCCAGCCCAGCCCACCCAAGTGCAGTATCGATCGATCACTGTCACTTACAAAACACTAAACGCATAACTGCAGCGTTCGCAGAGTCAGGCCTGATCCCTGCGATCGCTAACAGTTTTTTTGGTAGCATTTTGGTGAACTGGCAAGCACCAGCCCCAGGCAGCGTCAGGTTAGCGCCAGTACCGCTAACACCCACGCACGCAGCGTACACCTCCCTTAGTGGTATAGTATCTGAACAGATCAATATCTGATCCGATCAGATCTATACTAGCGTCCCCAGCAGTTTAGGGTTCCCAAAAACGCAGTGTTAGCGGGATCAGCCCAGATACCTGCTAGCACCTGCGTTTTGCCCCTCCGCCCGGCCCAGCCCACCCAAGTGCAGTATCGATCGATCACTGTCACTTACAAAACTCTAAACGCATAACTGCAGCGTTCGCAGAGTCAGGCCTGATCCCTGCGATCGCTAACAGTTTTTTTTGTAGCGTCTTGGTGAACTGGCAAGCACCAGAGGCCTAGTACACCCCGGTCGTAGTCAAACCAGCACTGCAGTAACACTTGGTGACGTGGCGAGTCCCATAAGTGCAGTTCAAGCTGGTGAGGTGGCAAGCACAAGTAGTGTCCCGCTGCCACCAAAAAGACAAACACAGGCCCGTCATGCCCATAGTGCCCTTCCTGCTGCATTCGCCAATCCTAATTGGGAACCCACCGCTTCTGCAGCGCCCGTACTTCCCCCATTCACATCCCCAACCAAATGCAGTCGGCTGCATGAGAGGCATTTTCTTTATGTCCTCCCGAGTACCCCTACCCAGCGAACCCCCCAAAAAATATGTTGTGTCTGCAGCAAGCGCGGATATAGCCGTGACACCCGCTATTATTGTTTCTCCTGTCCTGACAATCCTGGTCTTTGCATTGGTGAATGTTTTGAACGCTACCATGCACTAGTTGAGTATTAGCGTAGGGTACAGCATTGCACAGACTAGGCACACTTTCACAGGGTCTCCCGAGATGCCATCGCATTTTGAGAGACCCGAACCTGGAACCGGTTACAGTTATTATAGTTAGTTACAAAAAAAAGTGTAAAAAAAAAAAAAACACAAACAAAAATATAAAATAAAAATAGTTGTCGTTTTATTGTTCTCTCTCTCTCTATTCTCTCTCTATTGTTCTGCTCTTTTTTACTGTATTCTATTCTGCAATGTTTTATTGTTATTATGTTTTATCATGTTTGCTTTTCAGGTATGCAATTTTTTATACTTTACCGTTTACTGTGCTTTATTGTTAACCATTTTTTTGTCTTCAGGTATGCCATTCACGACTTTGAGTGGTTATACCAGAATGATGCCTGCAGGTTTAGGTATCATCTTGGTATCATTCTTTTCAGCCAGCGGTCGGCTTTCATGTAAAAGCAATCCTAGTGGCTAATTAGCCTCTAGACTGCTTTTACAAGCAGTGGGAGGGAATGCCCCCCCCCCAACATCTTCCGTGTTTTTCTCTGGCTCTCCTGTCTCAACAGGGAACCTGAAAATGCAGCCGGTGATTCAGCCAGCTGACCATAGAGCTGATCAGAGACCAGAGTGGCTCCAAACATCTCTATGACCTAAGAAACCGGAAGCTACAAGCATTTTATGACGTAGATTTCGCCGGATGTAAACAGCGCCATTGGGAAATTGGGAAAGCATTTTATCACACCGATCTTGGTGTGATCAGATGCTTTGAGGGCAGAGGAGAAATCTAGGGTCTAATAGACCCCAATTTTTGCAAAAAAGAGTACCTGTCACTACCTATTGCTATCATAGGGGATATTTACATTCCCTGAGATAACAATAAAAATGATTTAAAAAAAAAAAAAATGAAAGGAACAGTTTAAAAATAAGATAAAAAAATAATAATAATAAAGAAAAAAAAAAAAAAAAAAAAAAAAAAGCACCCCTGTCCCCCCTGCTCTCGCGCTAAGGTGAACGCAAGCGTTGGTCTGGCGTCAAATGTAAACAGCAATTGCACCATGCATGTGAGGTATCGCCGCGAAGGTCAGATCGAGGGCAGTAATTTTAGCAGTAGACCTCCTCTGTAAATCTAAAGTGGTAACCTGTAAAGGCTTTTAAAGGCTTTTAAAAATGTATTTAGTTTGTCGCCACTGCACGTTTGTGCGCAATTTTAAAGCATGTCATGTTTGGTATCTATGTACTCGGCCTAAGATCATCTTTTTTATCTCATCAAACATTTGGGCAATATAGTGTGTTTTAGTGCATTAAAATGTAAAAAAGTGTGTTTTTTCCCCAAAAAATGCGTTTGAAAAATCGCTGTGCAAATACTGTGTGAAAAAAAAAATGAAACACCCACCATTTTAATCTGTAGGGCATTTGCTTTAAAAAAAATATATAATGTTTGGGGGTTCAAAGTAATTTTCTTGCAAAAAAAATTATTTTTTTATGTAAACAATAAGTGTCAGAAAGGGCTTTGTCTTCAAGTGGTTAGAAGAGTGGGTGATGTGTGACATAAGCTTCTAGATGTTGTGCATAAAATGCCAGGACAGTTCAAACCCCCCCCAAATGACCCCATTTTGGAAAGTAAACACCCCAAGCTATTTGCTGAGAGTCATGTTGAGTCCATGGAATAATTTATATTGTGACACAAGTTGCGGGAAAGAGACAATTTTTTATTTTTTTTATTTTTTTTTGCGCAAAGTTGTCACTAAATGATATATTGCTCAAACATGCCATGGGAATATGTGAAATTACACCCCAAAATACATTCTGCTGCTTCTCCTGAGTACGAGGATACCACATGTGTGAGACTTTTTGGGAGCCTAGCCGCGTACGGGACCCCGAAAACCAAGCACCGCCTTCAGGCTTTCTAAGGCCGTAAATTTTTGATTTCACTCTTCACCGCCTATCACAGTTTCGGGGGCCATGGAATGCCCAGGTGGCAAAAAAACCCCCCAAATGACCCCATTTTGGAAAGTAGACACCCCAAGCTATTTGATGAGAGGTATAGTGAGTATTTTGCAGACCTCACTTTTTGTCACAAAGTTTTGAAAATTGAAAAAAGAAAAAAAAAATTTTTTTTTCTCGTCTTTCTTTATTTTCAAAAACAAATGAGAGCTGCAAAATACTCACCATGCCTCTCAGCAAATAGCTTGGGGTGTCTACTTTCCAAAATGGGGTCATTTGGGGGGGGTTTGTGCCACCTGGGCATTCCATGGCCTCCGAAACTGTGATAGGCAGTGAGGAGTAAAATCAAAAATGTACGCCCTTAGAAATCCTGAAGGCGGTGCTTGGTTTTCGGGGTCCCGTACGCGGCTAGGCTCCTAAAAAGTCCCACACATGTGGTATCCCCGTACTCAGGAGAAGCAGCTAAATGTATTTTGGGGTGCAATTCCACATATGCCCATGGCCTGTGTGAGCAATATATCATTTAGTGACAACTTTGTGCAAAAAAAAAAAAAAAAATTGTCACTTTCCCGCAACTTGTGTCAAAATATAAAACATTCCATGGACTCAACATGCCTCAAAGCAAATAGCTTGGGGTGTCTACTTTCCAAAATGGGGTCATTTGGGGGGGGTTTATGTCATCTGGGCATTTTATGGCCTTCAAAACCGTGATAGGTAGTGAGGAGTAAAATCAAAAATGTACGCCCTTAGAAATCCTGAAGGCGGTGCTTGGTTTTCGGGGCCCCGTACGCGGCTAGGCTCCCAAAAAGTCCCACACATGTGGTATCCCCGTACTCAGGAGAAGCAGCTAAATGTATTTTGGGGTGCAATTCCACATATGCCCATGGCCTGGGTGAGCAATATATCATTTAGTGACAACTTTTTGTAATTTTTTTTTTTTTTTTTTTGTCATTATTCAATCACTTGGGACAAAAAAAATGAATATTCAATGGGCTCAACATGCCTCTCAGCAAATTCCTTGGGGTGTCTACTTTCCAAAATGGGGTCATTTGTGGGGGTTTTGTACTGCCCTGCCATTTTAGCACCTCAAGAATCGACATAGGCAGTCATAAATTAAAGGCTGTGTAAATTCCAGAAAATGTACCCTAGTTTGTAGACGCTATAACTTTTGCGCAAACCAATAAATATACACTTATTGACATTTTTTTTACCAAAGACATGTGGCCGAATACATTTTGGCCTAAATGTATGACTAAAATTGAGTTTATTGGATTTTTTTTAGAACAAAAAGTAGAAAATATCATTTTTTTTCAAAATTTTCGGTCTTTTTCCGTGTATAGCGCAAAAAATAAAAACGACAGAGGTGATCAAATACCATCAAAAGAAAGCTCTATTTGTGGGAAGAAAAGGACGCAAATTTCGTTTGGGTACAGCATTGCATGACCGCGCAATTAGCAGTTAAAGCGACGCAGTGCCGAATTGTAAAAAGTGCTCTGGTCAGGAAGGGGGTAAATCCTTCCGGGGCTGAAGTGGTTAAAGTCAAACAATAAAAGTGTAATATCCCTTTAAATTTCGTACCTGGGGGGGGGGTGTCTATAGTATGCCTGTAAAGGGGCGCATGTTTCCTGTGTTTAGAACAGTCTGACAGCAAAATGACATTTTGAAGGAAAAAACTCATTTAAAACTACCCGCGGCTATTGCATTGCCGACAATACACATAGAAGTTCATTGATAAAAACGGCATGGGAATTCCCCAAAGGGGAACCCTGAACCAAAATTTTTTTTTAAAAATGACGTGGGAGTCCTCCTAAATTCCATACCAGGCCCTTCAGGTCTGGTATGGATATTAAGGGGAACCCCGGCTAAAATTTTAAAAAAAAATGACGTGGGGTTCCCCCTAAATTCCATACCAGACCCTTCAGGTCTGGTATGGATTTTAAGGGGAACCCCGCGCCAAAAAAAAAAAAAACGGCGTGGGGTCCCCCAAAAATCCATACCAGACCCTTATCCGAGCACGCAACCTGGCAGGCCGCAGGAAAAGAGGGGGGGACAAGAGTGCGGCCCCCCCTCCTGAACCGTACCAAGCCACATGCCCTCAACATTGGGAGGGTGCTTTGGGGTAGCCCCCCAAAACACCTTGTCCCCATGTTGATGAGGACAAGGGCCTCATCCCCACAACCCTGGCCGGTGGTTGTGGGGGTCTACGGGCGGGGGGCATATTGGAATCTGGAAGCCCCCTTTAACAAGGGGACCCCCAGATCCCAGCCCCCCCTGTGTGAAATGGTAAGGGGGTACTTACCCCTACCATTTCACTAAAAAACTGTCAAGAATGTTAAAAATGACAAATCTTCTTCTCCTCGGGCCGCTCCGCACCCATGGCATGGGGGGAGGCTCCCGCTCTTCTCTTCATCTTCTTCTTCATCTTCTTCTCTTCTTCCTTCTTCTCTTCTTCATTTTCTTCTCTGGGCCGCTCCGCACCCATGCTGGCATGGAGAGAGGCTCCCGCTGTGTGACGGCGCTCCTCGTCTGACAGTTCTTAAATAACGGGGGGCGGGGCCACCCGGTGACCCCGCCCCCCTCTGACGCACGGTGACTTGACGGAACTTCCCTATGACATCACGGGGAATGCCACAGGGAAGTCCCGTCATGTCCCGTGCGTCAGAGGAGGCGGGGTCACCGGGTGGCCCCGCCCCCCATTATTTAAGAACTGTCAGACGAGGAGCGCCGTCACACAGCGGGAGCCTCCCTCCATGCCAGAATGGGTTGCGGAGCGGCCCGGAGAAGAGGATGAAGAAGAGAAGAAGAGAAGAAGAGAAGAAGAGAAGAAGAGAAGAAAAGAAGAAGAGAAGAGCGGGAGCCTCCCCCCATGCCATGGGTGCGGAGCGGCCCGAGGAGAAGAAGATAGAAGACGCCGCGGAGGAGATGCTGGACGAGAACGCCGGAGGAAGAACCAGAAGAGCCAGAAGAACCAGAAGAACCAGAAGATGAAGGAAGATAGAAGAAAGAAGAAGCATTTAAATAAAGGAATTGTCAAAAACTGTCTCTTGTCATTTTTAACATTTTTGACAGTTTTTTAGTGAAATGGTAGGGGTAAGTACCCCCTTACCATTTCACACAGGGGGGGGGCCGGGATCTGGGGGTCCCCTTGTTAAAGGGGGCTTCCAGATTCCGATAAGCCCCCCCGCCCGCAGACCCCCACAACCACCGGCCAGGGTTGTGGGGATGAGGCCCTTGTCCTCATCAACATGGGGACAAGGTGTTTTGGGGGGCTACCCCAAAGCACCCTCCCAATGTTGAGGGCATGTGGTCTGGTACGGTTCAGGAGGGGGGGGCGCACTCTCGTTCCCCCCTCTTTTCCTGCGGCCTGCCAGGTTGCATGCTCGGATAAGGGTCTGGTATGGATTTTTGAGGGGACCCCACGCCGTTTTTTTTTTTTTTTTTTTTGGCGCGGGGTTCCCCTTAAAATCCATACCAGACCTGAAGGGTCTGGTATGGAATTTAGGGGAAACCCCACGTCATTTTTTTTTTAAAATTTTGGCCGGGGTTCCCCTTAATATCCATATCAGACCTGAAGGGCCTGGTATGGAATTTAGGGGGACTCCCACGTCATTTTTTTTTTTAAATTTTGGTTCGGGGTTCCCCTTTGGGGAATTCCCATGCCGTTTTTATCAATGAACTTCTATGTGTATTGTCGGCAATGCAATAGCCGCGGGTAGTTTTAAATGAGTTTTTTCCTTCAAAATGTCATTTTGCTGTCAGACTGTTCTAAACTCAGGAAGCATGCGCCCCTTTACAGGCATACTATAGACACCCCCCAGGTACGAAATTTAAAGGGATATTACACTTTTATTGTTTGACTTTAAGCATTATTAAAATCACTGCTCCTGAAAAAACGGCCGTTTTTAAAACTTTTTTTGCATTGATCCATGTCCACTGGGGCAGGACCCAGGTCCCCAAACACTTTTTATGACAATAACTTGCATATTAGCCTTTAAAATTAGCACTTTTGATTTCTCCCATAGACTTTTAAAGGGTGTTCCGCGGCATTCGAATTTGCCGCAAACACCCCAAATTGTTCGCTGTTCGGCGAACTTGCGAACAGCCAATGTTCGAGTCGAACATGAGTTCGACTCGAACTCGAAGCTCATCCCTAATCAGGAAACACCAGGGAATGGCTAACAGTCATATTGTGAGCAGATGGAGTAGGATCCATGTTAGTGTTCATAATAATCAGCAAGATGAGATTGAATTGAAGTTTTGGCCAATGTCATGTCTGGTGCGTCTTCTATTACATCTTGGGGAAGGCGTGCGCCAGATAGGTGTTGGCCTAGGTGTGGAAGGTGGACGAGGAAGGGCTTCTGCTTCCATAAGGCCCAGCTTAACTAAGAGTTCTTGCCCTTCCAAAAGTGTAGTTGCTGTGTAAGTTGTACCATTATGGGGGACTGAGAGCTTAAAGGGGAAGCCCCACCTGTAATGAATGTGTGTGGTTGCTAGCACTGTGGTAACTTCCTTCATTTTGCGATGTCTATCCAGGGTTGCTGCGGAGATGTCTGGATAGATTCGTACAGGGGTTCCATCCAGGGTGATAGTGTGAGAGTTGCGGGCAGCTCTGAGGATCTCCTCTTTTAAAAGGAAGTCTTTTAGGCAGAGTACAATGTCTTGAGGGGGTTTATCCGGGGGTGGTTTTGGGTGAAGAGCCCAGTGTATGCGGTCACAAGTAAAGTATACAATTTCATGATCTGGTAGCAGAGACTGGAATAACTTGTGCATGGCAGGGATAAGGTCAGTATAAGATTCAAGAACTCATCTGATTCTGAGATTGTTCCTGCAATTGCGATTGTCGAGATTGTCAACCTGGGATTGAAATTGCAAGACAGTCGCAGCAAGGGATTCATATTCTCTGGAGAGATAATTGTGAGCTATACTGAGTTCATCATGCTTGGTTTCTAAGTGGTCAGTACGGGCTCCTAAAGCAGCAATCTCCTGTGTCAGGGTATTTGTGCTTTTGTGTAATTTTGTCTGGAATTTGGTGGCTGTTTTGCTGTAAATAGATTCCAGGCTCTTATCTAAATTCTCTTTTGTGAGGGGAGCAGTGTACTCACTGTCATGTAGTGGAACGGAGACATCCTGTGAGATCTGCTGCCAGCGCCATCTTGTGACATGCTGAATCTCTCCTGTGTCCGCAGCAGGTAGTTAGTGAGAGACCTCTACGCGGTCCCATTTGCTTTTTTTTTTCTTTAGCGGCATGCACGGCATGATCCTGGGGGTGTTAGAGGTGGCTGTGGTGAGTTTTGTAGGTTTCTGGCCCCAGGAAGCAGGCTATTCAGAACGGAGCTATTTAGACATGCAGCTATTTGTGGAGCTATTTAGACATGCAGCCGGTCCTGCGGAAGTCGCGCATGTGCCCCATGAGCAGTAATTTTTTAATTTTTAAAGTGAAAGCATAAAAATGAAAAATTCCTTCCAATATAGTGTCTGGGGGGGTCCCCTTAGTCTACCTGTAAAGTGGCAGATCTGTACCATGTCTAGAATCTGCTGCAGCAACAATTGCATTTATAAAGCCAAAAAAATAAAATTTTCCCTGCAAGCTGCCTTTATTTTGCTCAGCGTGTCGATGGCGCCTTTGCACCGTAACCCTATAGAGGTACTCTTGATGAAAGCAAGAATTGGCCTTGCTGTAAAAATTGCAATGATATGTACCTGTCAAACAGGTGCATAAAAATTGGTCTTTGGGTGTTGGTGGCACCTTCCTACTGTAACCCTATAGAGGTGCTCTTGATGAAGGCAAAACAAATTGCAATGATATGCACCTGTCAAATAGGTGATACAAAACTGGTCTTTGGGTGTTAATTGTGCCCATGAAACCTATACCAAAAACATTCTTCCAAATGAAATGATTGCACACTCTCAAAGCTAGGCAGCCTCGAAGTCCTGAAGAGATTCCACATCCCAAAAACACTTAATCAGTGACATTGGCATCAGGGGCTTCATAGCTGGTAATCCAGGACAGATTAATGTTTATAAAAGTCAAACGTTCCACGGAGTCTGTGGATAGGCGTGTTCTATGATCAGTAAGAAAACCTCCTGCAGCACTGAATGCCCATTCTGAAAGCACACTGGATGCAGGGCAGCCCAACAACTCAATAGCATACTGGGCAAGTTCTGGCCAGTGGTCTGTTCTCATGACCCAGTAAGTCAGTGGATCGTCAGTTGGAAAACTCCATCTCTGTTTTTGCCACGAGGTAATCATCCACCATGTGATGCAGACACTGCTGATGGTATGTGGAAGCTGACAGCCCTGGGTGGCGAGGACTAAAAAAATTCCGAAATGCCTCACCTAGGCGGACGCCTTTTCCAACGCTCCTCTCTTGACCAACAAAAGACTCAAAACTACGTTTTCCATGACACTGTAACTTACTGGAGTCAGGAAAAACATTCAATAAAATCCTCTTTAACATGTCCTCAAGAGATTTTATCTTCTGCACTCGCTGTGGGGACGGGATGAATTCTGAGACCTTCCCCTTATAACGGTGGTCAAGGAGGGTTACCAACCAGTAATCATCCTTCTCCTTTATGCCACGTATTCTTAGGTCCTTTTGCATGCTTTGAAGCCTGAGGTTGCCCATGCACCTCAAATTTGCTGAGGCTTGAGAAGCAGACTCCCTGGGGTCACTCGGGATGACAGCATCTGGAAATTCCTCCTCCCAGCCACGTACTACTCCCAACGCTCCTGGGGTTGGAAAGCCAACGCTTACAGATTGACGTATGTCTTCCTCTTCTTTGAAGCCTATGAAAGTGCCAGAATCCTCCTCTTCATCCTCCTCCCCTCTCTCCTCCTGTGTGTTCTGTGACATAGGAATAATAGTGTCTGGATAAAGTGGGCCTTGAGAGGAAAAGAAGTCCTTCTTCCTCCTGCTGCTCTGCCTCCAATGCCCTGTCCATAATGCCGCACAGAGTCTGCTCCAGCAGGAACACAACAGGGATTGTGCCACTGATGCATGCACTGTCACGGCTCACTATGCTTGTGGCCTCCTCAAATGGTGACAATACAGTGCATGCATCCTTAATGATCAGCCATTGGTGTGGGAAAAAATAGCCGAGGCGGCCTGAGCCTGTCGTCGTGCCATATTCGAACATGTACTCGTTGATGGCTTTCTGCTGCATGTATAGCAGCTGCGGCATTGACAAAGTCAAGTTCCACCTGGTGGGCATCTCACAAATCAGGCGGTTTACGGGCAGGTGGATTTCCCGCTGAATTTCAGCCAACTGAGCACTGACTGTGTACGACCGCCTGAAATGGCTACAGACTCTTCTGGCCAGCTTTAGCACATTTTGCAACCCTGGGTACGTATTTAGGAAATGCTGCACCACCAAATTGAGGACATGTGCCAGGCATGGCACATGTGTCAACTTTCCCTGTCCAAGGGCGGACAGGAGGTTTGAGGCATTATCGCACACCACCATTCCTGGCTTCAGCTGGGGTGGTATGAACCACCTCTGGGCCTATCCCTGCAGAGCTGCAAGAATCTCTGCTTCGGTCTGGTTTCTGTTCCCTAAACACACCAGCTGAAGCACTGCATGGCACCTTTTAGCCTGACTCTGGGAATATAAAGTATGAAACAGTGCTAGCAGCCTATATCAAACAATATACAGTGGGGACGGAAAGTATTCAGACCCCCTTAAATTTTTCACTCTTTGTTATACTGCAGCCATTTGCTAAAATCATTTAAGTTCATTTTTTTCCTCATTAATGTACACACAGCACCCCATATTGACAGAAAAACACAGAATTGTTGACATTTTTGCAGATTTATTAAAAAAGAAAAACTGAAATATCACATGGTCCTAAGTATTCAGATCCTTTGCTGTGACACTCACATATTTAACTCAGGTGCTGTTAATTTCTTCTGATCATCCTTGAGATGGTTCTACACCTTCATTTGAGTCCAGCTGTGTTTGATTATACTGATTAGACTTGATTAGGAAAGCCACACACCTGTCTATATAAGATCTTACAACTCACAGTGCATGTCAGAGCAAATGAGAATCCTGAGGTCAAAGGAACTGCCTGAAGAGCTCAGAGACATAATTGTGGCAAGGCTCAGATCTGGCCAAGGTTACAAAAAAATTTCTGCTGCACTTAAGGTTCCTAAGAGCACAGTGGCCTCCATAATCCTTAAATGGAAGACGTTTGGGTCGACCAGAACCCTTCCTAGAGCTGGCCGTCCGGCCAAACTGAGCTATCGGGGGAGAAGAGCCTTGGTGAGAGAGGTAAAGAAGAACCCAAAGATCATTGTGGCTGAGCTCCAGAGATGCAATCAGGAGCTGGGAGAAAGTTGTAGAAAGTCAACCATCACTGCAGCCCTCCACCAGTCGGGGCTTTATGGCAGAGTGGCCCGACGGGAGCCTCTCCTCAGTGCAAGACACATGAAAGCCTGCATGGAGTTTTCTAAAAAACACCTTAAGGACTCCAAGATGGTGAGAAATAAGATTCTCTGATCTGAAGAGACCAAGATAGAACTTTTTGGCCTTAATTTTAAGCGGTATATGTGGAGAAAACCAGGCACTGCTCATCACCTGTCCAATACAGTCCCAACACTGAAGCATGGTGGTGGCAGCATCATGCTGTGGGGGTGTTTTTCAGCTGCAGGGACAAGACGACTGGTTGCAATCGAGGGAAAGATGAATGCAGCCAAGTACAGGTATATCTTGGACGAAAACCTTCTCCAGAGTGCTCAGGACCTCAGACTGGGCCTAAGGTTTACCTTCCAACAAGACAATGACCCTAAGCACACAGCTAAAATAACGAAGGAGTGGCTTCACAACAACTCAGTGACTGTTCTTGAATGGCCCAGCCAGAGCCCTGACTTAAACCCAATTGAGCATCTCTGGAGAGACCTAAAAATGGCTGTCCACCAACGTTTACCATCCAACCTGACAGAACTGGAGAGGATCTGCAAGGAGGAATGGCAGAGGATCCCCAAATCCAGGTGTGAAAAACTTGTTGCATCTTTTCCAAAAAGACTCATGGCTCAAAAGGGTGCTTCTACTAAATACTGAGCAAAGGGTCTGAATACTTAGGACCATGTTATATTTCAGTTTTTCTTTTTTAATAAATCTGCAAAAACGTCAACAATTCTGTGTTTTTCTGTCAATATGGGGTGCAGTGTGTACATTAATGAGGAGAAAAAATGAACTTAAATGATTTTAGCAAATGGCTGCAATATAACAAAGAGTGAAAAATGTAAGGGGGTCTGATTACTTTCCGTCCCCACTGTACATCCTAGTGAATGGTGCCTTATACATTAATTTATTTGTAACATAAAAAAACAACAAAAATTATGCACAAAATCTGAAAAGTGCTTGGTGCTTCTGTAAAAAGTGCAATGGTGCGCCAAAACTTTAAACAAGTGAGGCGACTCCTCCTTCAGTGACCCCACTCACCAGAAATATTAGATCCTCAGCTTCAAAGTCTGGGATCAAAAAAGCAGTGATCTAATTATCTGGGGATATGCAGGATGGTTCTTTAGCAAACCTCTTCCAAGAAGATATTTTATCACAGAAAGGATATACCACACTCCAAAGATGGGAAAACAGAGAAAGAACACATAGTGAAATACCGTTTAACATGAGTTATCAAGCATATTAAATGCGCAACTTACAGGTTATTTGGCAAAGGCAGGCATCAGTAAAAAACATCCGTGTTCGCCGCTGCGTGGCATGCGGTCATGGAGGTGGAAATTACTTCGTTGATGTGTTTCGCCCCTCCTCCAGGGCGTCATCAAAGGACATCACTTCCGGTTCCATTACAATCTGTTTATACCCAAGGGAAGATCACTCCTCCCTCTGGGGAGGACAAAGCGACCAATTACGATCAGTGTGTGAAAAAAAAAGCACACACTTCCTCCTCTTACATCATTTCCTGTTGCCAAATATAAAACTTTAATATAAACAGAAGCCCAAACGGACAAAATTGCCTGTTCGGCTTTAGAACTACAATAAAACACAATGTGATAGACATATGCAAAAGATTTCCACTACATGGTAAACAATGTATAAACATTTCCAATACATTGTGAACAATGTATAAACAATTAAGAAAAACATAGAAATGAAAATAAAAATAAAAATTTAAATAAAATAACACGAAAAATAAACATAAAATAAAATAAAACAATATAAATAAAATAAAAGAAAATCAAAAAAGAAAAAGAAAAATTAAACATAAAAAATAATAATAATAAAATAAAAATAGAATAATATATCTCTCTAAGCAATCACTTAGAAAAATGGGCATTTCTCAAATAATATTACCAGTTGGACAGAAAACAATTGAGATCTAACTCAATGTTATGGCTGTGAGAACTCAGCGTCCAGAGCCTGTGGATCTATTGGGTCTCATTCTGTGAGATAGCTCTCTTGAGATTGGAACTTCTCCAATGTTCCTCCACCCTATCTATCCCACAGAATGTAAGGCCCCTTGTATCTCTATTATGGATCAATCTGAAATGATTGGACAGGCCATGGTGCTTATAGCCCCTTTTGATTCTATTGACATGCTCTCTGAGCCTTACCCCCAATTTCCTTGTGGTCCTCCCCAAATATTGGAGACCACAGGGACGGGACAAAAGGTAGGTAACATGTGTGGTCGGGGAAAAGCCCTTTAAACTTTTGGGGGTACCTGATGTTCATAGGACAATTCTAAAGAGGAGGGCATGGAGTTGGAGGAGGAGGGGTAGAACTCACAGGTCTGGCATCATCACCACTAGCTGTATGGAGACGTGGGGGCAAAACAAGCTGCAGCACCGAGCCCTTTCCTGCATCCTTTCGAGTTGCAAGCAGCATTACCCAGTGTGCTGTGAACAAAATATTTCGTCCATGCCCATGCTTGCTGGACCATGTGTCAGTAGGAAGGTGGATTTTATGACTGACTATCTTGCCCAATTATGTCAGAACATTCCCTTCCATGTGATGGTAGAGAGATGGAACAACCTTACGTCAAAAGTAGTAGCGACTGGGAACCTGCCATTGTGGTACAGCACATTGTGTGAATTCACGAAAGGGAGCAGAATCCCCTAGGCTGAAAGGCAGAAGTTGGAGAGCCAACAGCTTTGACAAGCTTGCTTTTAGATGCTGGGCATGTGGGTGGCAGGGACTGTATTTTTTTTTCTGCTGCAGCAGATGGGGCAGAGAAATTTGCCAGCTACAGTCTACAGCTGGTGGTGTGTTGCTGGTAGATGTGCTGCTAGGACCTGGGACACCCTGTGCTATACCATCATCTGTCAGTGGAGGCTGCTGAGAGGTAATATATCAGCAGGGGCAGACTGAAGTGGGTAAGGAGGAGGAGGAGGGACAGATTTGTGCCCCTTTTGTATGGCTTTTAGGTGCTCTTGCCAATGGGCTGTGTGGTTGGACGTTAAATGCCTTGTTAAGCATGCGGTACCCAAATGGTTGGTGTTTTTGCCACGTTTGATGTGCCTGAGACTCAGTTTGCAGATAGCAACAGTGCAATCTGCTGCAGATGCGCTGAAAAAGGCCCAGACAGCTGATCTTTGGGAAGTGGGCCTGGAGATAACAGCTGCAGAATGTGATAGAATAGAGTGGCTGTTCTCTACTCTTTCTTGATGTCGGCCTCCTTGGGGTTGTGCCGCCTCACCTTCAGTTTCCTCCTCTGCTCTATCTGGCACCCAAGTCGCATCAGTGACCTCATCATCATCAACATCATCATCATCATCATCTCCATCTCCTCCATCTTCATTATTACCACTGGAGACAACTTGGCAATACGCTGCGGCTTGGGGAACATGAATGCCAATTTGCCTACCAGCATTCCTCCCTTTCTCTAGGCTCATGTTCCTGTCATCCTCAACCTCAGAACCAACATGTGAATCCAGTAATGGCTGGGCATCATCAAGGGGCAAGTGGCTGACACTGTGAAAACAATGTCAAATAATATGGCTGATGTTGGGGCTATGGCAGGAATACATGTGAACAAGGAGGCAAGTTTATCCACTCTGGCAACTGCAGGAGACTACACACTTGTCTCTGCTTGTGTAACAGAGAATGAGGAGGATGAGGAAGGTTTAGTAAACCAGTCCACCACCTTCTCTGCATGCTGGATAGCACGGGCAAACTCACTAAACAGAGGAAATAATGCCCTGCCTGAGGACTGACCACCACGTCCCCCTTTGCCTGTGGACACATTTGTTGCTGGCCCCCTTACAGTGCCAAGGGAACGTCTGCCTCTCGCTGTCCTCCCAGACATTATTGGGAGGGAGGGGGCGGTGCTTATAAGCAAATGTAAAGAAGAAGTTGAAATCTGTACGTAGATGCACTTTAATCAATGTAAAGAGGTGTTTGGTGCACTTTAATTTGAGTGCTCACACTACACAGACACACTCGAGGAATACACTATAATATATTGCAATATAATGCGCCAAACGTACAGGGACGCACAGAACTATATGGCGTTAAACTGGCAGTAACGCACACAGAACTATATGGCGTTAAACTGGCAGTAACGCACAAAACTATATGCCGTTAAACTAGCAGTAATGCACATAGAACTATATGGCGTTAAACTTGCAGTAACACACACAGAACTATATGGCGTTAAACTGGCAGTAACACACATAAAACTATATGGCATTAAACTAGCAGAAATGCACACAGAACTATATGGCGTTAAACTAGCAGTGACACAGAAAACTATATGGCATTAAACTGGCAGTTAGGTACACAGAACTATATGGCGTTAAACTGGCAGTAAAGCATACAAAACTAGATGGCGTTAAACTGGCAGTAACGCACATAAAACTATATGGCATTAAACTGGCAGTAATGCACACAGAACTATATGGCGTTAAACTGGCAGTAACACACAAAACTATATAGCGTTAAACTGGCAGTAATTCACACAGAACTATATGGCATTAAACTGGCAGTAACACACACAGAACTATATGGCGTTAAACTGGCAGTAACGCACAGAGAACTATATGTCGTTAAACTGGCAGTAACGCGCACAAAACTATATGTCGTTAAACTGGCAGTAACGAACACAAAACTATGACTTTAAACTGGCAGTAACACAGAGAATTATATGGCGTTATACTGGCAGTGACGCACACAGAACTATATGGCGTTAAACTGGCAGTGACGCACACAGAACTATATGGCGTTAAACTGGCAGTGACGCACACAAAACTATATGGCAATAAACTGGCATTAACGCACACAGAACTATATGACGTTAAACTGGCAGTAACGCACAAAAGTATATGGCATTAAACTCGCAGTAACGCACACAAAACTACATGGCATTAAACTGGCAGTAATGCACACAGAACTATATGGCGTTAAACTGGCAGTAACGCACACAAAACTATTTGGTGGTTGTCAGGAAAATCTCCTGGTCACCTTAGATCGATCAAGACTCCCGGTCCAAAGCAAGGAAGAAGCTTTATTCATAAGTATCTATACATATGGGTGAGATCCTTACATGCATGGATTTAAGTGAGGAGTCACACCCGGTGACCACAGGCTCAGCCTTTAATAGTAGTGAAAAGAGGAAGTTACAGGAGTCATAAGTCTCTAGGTGTATGCTGGCAGCTCATTGGACTTAACTTTATTGACTGCGTCAGCAAGCCTTACAATCTTAGAATATTACCATATATAGTTATAAGAAAAAAAAAACAACGCTTGGGTGTGTGCAGGATATAATCTCCATCTTCCAATACTTCTTAAGTGTCCTTAATTAAGCCTATAAGATGGAGAACAGGCACAAACAGTTCTTGATAATTCCAACATTTCCCTCCTCTTTGTGGCTGTTCTTCATCTGCGGTGGTTTTCAAACACAGTGCCTGTGTTGGACACACTTTCAGCCTGGTCATCATCAATCGCAGTTTCAGCTCCAACATCATCATAAGTCTCATCTGAGGCAGGGACTGTCTGATACATAGTTCTTGTCATTGCTTTCTCAGTCAGTTTTTGTGATAGTCCACAAATGCAAGGGATGCAACAGCATCTGCAGGTTACCAGTATGGCCAACACTATGGCGATGGAGATCAGTGCTGATGTGATCAATCCGGTCCATTTTCCAAACCATCCTTCCAACCAGGATGAACATGGGTCATTTATTCTGGAGTTCTCGGCCAGTTCATTTGATAATGCGGTGAGGCCCTCGGTTGCCCATGTTTATAATTCCACCTGGAGCTGTATTATTGGGAATGAAAGTACAGCACAGGCTTCCAAACATTTTACAAACTCCTCCTCTTTCTGCTAACACCATGTCTAGTGCCATTCTCTTTTGCCAAGCTATAAGTGATGTGGGAGATAATTGTTCAGCTAGACCTTTAACTGCAGCTGTAGTATAATTTACAAATCTCTGCTGATTGTAATAAATGTAATTTATCCTGTCAACATTCTTATCTATCGTACTCAACCAGAAGAACAGAGACTCAAACTTTGCTGCCACTTGATTCCTGGGCTTAAACTTATTCGTCACTCCCCGCGGGACCCCTATCTCATCAATATAGAACTGGGAATCAAAAGGCCCTTTTTTCTCTCTGCTCTTGTGGGTGGCTTTCCTTCCACGGGGATTCTGAAAGGAGGCGTATGGGCATAGCTAGCTGGACCAAAGCGCAATCCCCTCGGGCATTAGCTGGGATCCTGGCTCTCAGCTTCCTGTCACCACACAACCACTAAACATCAGCCAAAAGAAGGTGGCTGGGTTGAACAGGATACCTGTTCAACCCAGCCACCTTCTTTTGTGACCAATCTATTCCTACAGTAATCATTGGGTAATTGTCCCAGATCTGTTCCGCACTCATTCCCCGGGAGTGCAAAACAAGAATAGTTACCAGGATACGCTGTGACTGCTGGGGGTATTTGAGGTCTCTGAGCCTGGGGAAACAACAAACTCAAAGTATGGCAGGATGTATTAATATTAGATGTAGCCAAGTGAGGCCTGCAGCGCATACCAGGCAATTTTCCCTTTTTAGTGTCCTAGCTGTATACCTCAGCCATTCCAGTCACTCATTTTTATCTTGGTATCCTGTCTCCAGAGCAAATCTATCTTCCAAGGTCAGATTAGTGAACCTGACCACAGGGCCCATTTGATCTACTACTGTTTTTGGCGGCCCTTCTTTCTCCTCTTCAATCTGGGGCCCTGTCTCATTTTCCCTTTTAACTGCAAGGAAGAAACCCCCCATGGGATCAGTTCCAGTGACATATATGCCGATGGCAAAAATTCTCTGATCCCCTAGTTGGTGTTCTATCAGTGAGATCAGCAACTGATTACAGTTCCTCTGGTGATTGCAAGGGGAGTTCACAGCTCTTGTTACTGATAGTCTGGTCTTTAGTCCTTTAGCAGGTTCTTGTACTCCTGCATAGGGCTCCCTTGGGTTAGTATACCCCTAATCTGGGTTAGCCGTTGTCCATAGAGCGTAGTCCCAGGAGGCACAATCAGTTCCCCATAATGGATAACATAAATATATCTGATCTCACTAGGTTCTGTGCTTGTTGATAACTCCCACAGTCCACCAATTGACACATGTCAACCAGTATCGTACTCATCACTCCCTCCTCAAAAGTTAGATTTAAAAACGGTTTCTTCCACAGTGTAGGATCTCCCTTCAGAACCAGGGTGTTTGAGACCCACATTAAACTCACCAGAGTCCCTGCAATAAACACTGTCCCTTTCATTCTGACTGTGGCTTCCCAAGGGGTAGGGTGGTGGAGACTTCACCGGTTTGAGACGGGCTGTACCTATCGTTCAACCCCCCTTTGTACCTGGACTTCCTGGGTTGCCACAGTAACCTTTTCCTACTCTGCCTGAAAAACCTTTTTACAGTGGGACTGGTAAATCCAAGTGGATCTTTCTGCTATCCTTACTGCGGAAGGGGTGGTCAGAAGGACCTGGAAAGGCCCTTCCCATCTGGGTGTGTGCCAATGCTTCTTCTTAATGACCTTGTTCAGTACCCAGTCACCTACTTGAACTTTCTCATCTGTCTGTACTGGTCCTTTTGGAAATGAACAAACATCATTAATTTTTTTCTGTTTCAACAATTTATTAATATATTCTGCTAAACTGTGTTCTGCTTCCTTCCCTGATAATATATCTGGAAATAAGGGTATTTTATATGGCCTACTATGCATCATTTCAAAAGGACTCAATCCTTCCTTATTAGGTGTTTACGTGCATGCTGAGAACAGCTAATGGTAAGCAATACATCCAATTCTTCCCTGTTTCTTGCATAGCTTTTCTTAGTTTGCTTTTTAGTATACCATTGTGTCTCTCTACCGGACCTGCTGACTGTGGGTGGTAGGCACAGTGATATTTTCCCTGTATTCCCATAGCCTCAGTTAAATGTGTAATTGTTTTGTTCACAAAGTGTGGGCCATTGTCACTGTATATTTACTTAGGGATCCCAAACATTGGGATAATATCTCCTAACAGTGCTTTTGCTACTGTATGTGCTTTCGCATTCCCTGTGGGAAATACTTTTACCCACTTTGTTAGTGCATCTATGATTACTAGGCAATACTTTTTCCTCTCACATTTGTCTAGCTCTATAAAATCCATACATATGTGCTGGAAAGGGTATTGTGGTGTTGGAAATTTACCATTCTGGGGTCTTATCCCTCTTTGTGGGTTGTTCTTAACACATATCATACATTGTAAACACATTTTTTTGAGTAGTTTGTGAATCCATATGTTGTACAAACTTTAACATAGCAACAATCCCTCCGCTTGACACATGGGTTACTCCATGTGTCAATACTGCAGCATACCTGTGTAGTGACTTAGATAGCACTGGTTTATTGGTCTGCAGCCTGTGCTGAATAGTGTCTTGGTAAAGGTTTGGCCTTGAGTATGGTTGAGTCTGAGACTACAGCATACTCTGTTGGGGTTCTTTTTGCTAGAGCCGTCCACATAAAGTATCATTTCAGGGTTGCCTAATTGTACGTCACTCAGGTCTTTTCTAGGTAGCACCTTCTCTGTTATTGCTGCAGTGCAGTTCACCATCAGTTGGGATTGGCAGTAATGTGGAGGGATTGAGGGTGGTGCACCTCTCAATTGTCAAGTGTAGTTGTGTCAGTAGTACAGTCATACAGGACAAATGTCTGGCTGGGCTGAGATGGGAGATTTTTTGCTGTAATAGGATCACAGATACTGCATGGGGTACCTTGAGCGTGAGAGGGTTGTATAATACTATGGAAGTAGAGGTTTTGATTGCCTCCGCTGCTGCCACTACGGCTTGTACACAGGGTGGCAGCGCTCTTGCAACTACTGTCTAGTTTGGTAGAATAGTAAGCTATCGGTCTCTGTCGTCTACCATGATCCTGGGTCAACACTGAAGTCATATGTCCTTCTCTTGAGTCTACTGTTTGCACAAATGGTTTGTCATAGTTAAGTAAACCTAACACTGAGAAGCCTGCAAGGACCCTTTTTAATTCAGAAAATATATTTACAGTCTGGTCAGTCCATGTTATGTTGTCATGAGGTGTTATGTGGGTTCCATGGATCAACTCTACCAAAGGTGCTGTCAGTGTGGAATAGTTAGGGACCCAGGCCCTGCAGAAATTGGCCATCCCCAGAAAGGACATCATTTGTTTCTTTGTCAGGGGTTTGGGAACCTGTAATATGGCTTGGATTTGGGCTTCAGTCAAGCTCCAGTCTTCATGAGCTACATTGTATCCCAAGTATTTTACTGTTTCCAAACATAATTGAAGTTTTGCTCTGTTTACTTTATGTCCTTAGTCATGAAGGAATGTGAGTAGAGACAGAGTATCTATTCTGCACTTTTTCTAATTTTCTGATGCCAAAAGTATGTCATCGGCATACAGCAGCAGCTGGCTACCTTCTGGAGGTTGAAATTTGGCTAGGTTTGAGACCATCTCTTGTGAGAAAATGGTAGGTGACTCACAGTATCCCTGGGGCAATCCTTTGTACCTTTTTCTTTTATAGGTGAAGGCAAACCAAAACTGGTGGTCCCAATGTAAAGGAATGCTAAAGAAAGCATTGCTTATGTCAATTACTGAGAAAAACTTACTTTTTGGGTCTAACTCATTCAGGAGGGTATGTGGGTCAGGTACCACTGGTGCTCATGGAACCACAGCCTGGTTTACCCTTTGTAGGTCTTGTACTAGTCTCCAGCCTACTGAGGCAGGGGCCTTACATGCATAGATTCAAGCGAGGAGTCACACCCGGTGACCACGGGCTCAGCCTTTAAAAGTAGTGAAAAGAGGAAGTTACAGGAGTCATAAGTCTCTAGGTGTATGCTGGCAGCTTATTGGACTTAACTTTATTGTCTGCGTCAGCAAACCTTGCAATCTTAGAATATTACCATATATAGTTATAAGAAAGAAAAACAACGCTTGGGTGTGTGAAGGATATAATCTCCATCTTGCAATACTTCTTAAGTGTCCTTAATTAAGCCTATAAGATGGAGAACAGGCACAAACAGTTCTTGATAATTCCAACAGTGGTAAACTGGCAGTAACGCACACAGAATAAATGGCGTTAAACTGGCCGCAATGCAATCAAATAGACGGTGTTCAACCATCACTACACTGATGCTATCTGCACTGTCCCTACTCTAGCTATACACTAATGTAAAGAAGATTACTGACACAGTCTCACTACACTACACTGAAACTATATGAGTTGTCCCTACTCGACACTAATGTATGTATGAATGACACGGTCTCACTACACTACAGTGAAACTATCTGAGCTGTCCCTACTCTAGCTGCACACGATGCAAAGCTGAATGATGGTCCTCCTCACTACAATATCCCTAGACTGACACTAAACTAATATTCTACATTGACAATTGAAGCAAAATAGCACAGTATAGCACACTAACTAACTAATAGCACTGAACTATCTCTCTCCACAACACTGAAAATGGCTGCCGTTGAAAGAATACTCTTATACTGTGGGACGGGAATGAGCCATGATTGTATAAAGTCATGATGACAGTGTCCAATCATGACTCTGATAGTGCTCTGTGCCCTGATTGGCTGAAGCTTTCACTACTTCAGCCAATCAGGGCTTGCAATGCACTGTTCAGCGCCGCAATTCATTGTGGTCGGTTCAGGGGGTCAAACAGTCGAACGACCTGTTTGTTCGGATGTCCAACGAACGGCCGAACAACGAAAGTTCGGCCTGAAGTCATGCTCGGCTGAACCGTTCACCAATCCCTAGTGCAGATGATTCCACCATTCTGTCTACATACAGCTCTTAAAAAAAAAGAAAGCAGAATATGAGAAATGTGCAGGGCCAGAAGGACACAACAAATTGAAGAACCACATGTAGGAGGAAATGTAATTAAATATAACGCAGGAGATGACAAATGCACAGCAAATAAGTTACAGCAGAAAATGTGATAAAATTAAACCAGGACTTCAATTCCACTCTTGATCCCAAGAGTGACAATGAGTTTGTTATTATACTGGATTTTGGGAAGCCCCATGGCCCATGGCAGATAAGATTCCCTCTGGCTTGGATGTGTCAATGCAATATAGAAGATGTCTGCAAAACACTAAACCCTGGCTTCCATTATTAAAATGCGCTTGAGAAATAACTCTTCTCGCACTGCGGCGCTCTGTAAAGACTCCCAGTAATGTCAATGATTCATGCAGACGGAATGTAATTGATAGAAATGAGGGTGTGCAATGCATCATTGAAAGTGAGGACTTTAATCTTCCCGCTGCTGTACAGCCCTGTACAGCCCTGGTTTTAGCACCAGAGAAGGGATCACAGCGACTCCATGAGGGTTTTTGGAGATCTACCTAAAGGGGACACAGACAGCAGGTCTAACCCTTCCACTTTGTTCTAAAACAAAACAAAAAAAGTTCTGTAAAGACATTCAGCAGGTAGTTAATGTTTAGTGAGTTTAAGGGTTTGTCCAGTCATCCGCATTTACCCCCAAATCTTCCTATGTCCCTCTATATCATGTCTTTGCATGTTTTTTTTTTTTTTCTACACTGTTCCTATAGCAGAAAAAAAGTTAAATACTCCAACATCTCTGTGCAGCATAGTCCTTGCAAGAACAACTGCTGGAGCTCAGTTCATATAGACATAGGCACACCCTTAGAACTACATCTCCCAAGAGCCCTCTTCCCTACACACAATGTGTTAGTGAATTAAGGCAGCAGCATTGTTTGGCAGTAAATATATTAATATATGCATGTGGGACAGAGAGGGGTGGGGGATAGGCACAGTTCTGTACTCCAGAAGGCAGTGCTGACAACACTGCTTGGTATTCCAAAGCAGCAGAGGCTGTCAGCCCAAACAGGAAGTTAGCAGCTCACTTGCTTTACGGCAGATCATCAGGTTTTTCTTTGTACTTGCAGCATTTGCATATTTAAAGAGATACAGCATGGGGATATTTGCATAAACTGTAGAGATGTACAGAATTTGCTTTTTTTTTTATTTTGCCCTGACATACACATACAGTAAGTGTCACATACACATGCAGTAAGTGTCATACACCAATTCAGAATAAACATTTAGAGGGAAAAAAAATGTAGCTTATTTGCTGTAAAAAGTAACAATAAAATCAGTAGAGGTATAGGAAGTGCAAATTTTGAGTGAAGTTCTACTTTTTCTGGCAATCGTCTTGTATTTAAATTGGTTCTAAAGGCTGAAGGTTTTTTTTACCTTCATGCATTCTCTTCAATATGCAGCTAACCCCCCAAAACTTACCCCAGCCCAAACACGATCCAGCAATGTGCATGAGAGCAGCTGCTCTCCCGGGTCTCTGCCTCCTCATTGGCTGACAGACAGCAGCAGGAGCCATTGAAACGAAAGATAACACCACCAGAGCTTTAAATGTCATCCTTTTAGCACACGCCACTAACACCCCAGAACTTTTACTGTCTACAGATGCTGAAAAAGCATTTGACCGGTTAGATTGTTTTTTTTTAAAGCAGTGTTTCAGTATTTGGGGTGTGGCACCCACATATTTGATGGATAGACGAACTTTATTCCTTTCCTTCTGCTAGGGTCAAAATCAATGATCACTTCTCTGATGAGTTCACATTGGGCAACAAAACTAGGCAAGGGTGCTTTCTTTCCCCTCTTATTTTTATTCTTATGCCACGTACACGCGGACGGATTTTCGGACGGAAAATGTTCGAGCTTTTTGTCGGAAATTCTGACCGCGTGTAGGCTCCATCGGACATTTTCCATCGGAATTTCTGACACACAAAATTTGAGATCTGGATCTCAAATTTTCCAACAACAAAATCCGTTCTCGTAAATTCTGATCGTGTGTACACAATTCCAACGCACAAAGTTCCACGCATGCTCAGAATCAAGTACGAGACATAAGCGCTCAGTCTGGTAAAACTAGCGTTCGTAATGGAGATAGCACATTCGTCACGCTGCAAATTTTTAAATCTTTTAATGCAGCACATTCTCTTCTTATAATGCTAGAACAGAGGTCTCCAAATTGCGGCCCTGGGGCCGGGTGTGGCCCTTTGCTTGCCTTTATCTGGCCCTTGGGGCACTATTCCATCCACTGAAACCGACAGTGGGGCATAATTCCTGTCGCTGACCCCAACAGTGGAGCACTATCAAAAGGGCACAATACCTTCAATTGACACCATAATTGGACTACTATTCCTCCCACTGACACCAATGATGGGCCATTATTCCTTCCACTCACACCAACAATGGGGCACTATTCCTCCCACTGACAACAAAGATAGGGCATGGTTTAATCCCACTGGACACCAGGACATTTTCTACTGCCACCAGCCCTAGAACGGCCCTCCTAAAGTCTGAACGACAGTAAACTGGCCCTTTGTTTAGAAAGTTTGGAGACCCCTGTGCTAGAATAATGAAGTTGTTTTGCTGCTCATATTCACACAAACTGATTTCTTTATTATTTCTCATGATCTCATGAATATTTTTTTTTTTTTCGTCAGATCTCCATAATAACGTTTAGAATTTTTGGTTATAGTGGTTTTTTGTTTTATCCAGGTCTCCTTTTTTTTTTTTTTTAGTGATCTCCATTATTTTTTCTTTCGTTTTGTGTCAAGTTACCACAACACCATTATTATCTTTTATTTTTTAACCTCAAAGAGGTTGGTTTGCGTTGGTGTCCCTTGTTAATTTGACATTGTATTTTTGAAATGTACCTGCCTACTCACAAACAAACTGTCCTTTTTGAAGTAAAACACATAGGCAAGTATTTGTGAAAAAGAAATAGCCATTTATTCTGGGTCATAACAAAATAAAGAGGAAGGCAGCGCTGCAGAAACTGGGGAAATTAGCGAAGCCTTTGTACCCCAGGGCACACATCAATTATTTTACAGTCAGAATTGGTGGCCTGAGGAGTCCTTATAATAGTGAGCGCAATCCGGTCCAGGACTACAAGAGATCAGGAACAGCAGCAGATGACATATCTGTCCCCAGGCTGTGGCCTTACAACAGCCTGCATCCTTTGTCAGACCAGACTGAACCCAGGCAATCACTCTCTTGTCTTCCTTCCATACTTCCTTCCAGGTTTGCTTCCAGACTGTGGCTCTTGTGTTGTAGTTGTGGCAGGAGGTGGAGGAGGAGGAGGACCATGGTTCAACTGACAAACGTGGCTTTGGCTTGTGAGTTCACCCCTCAACCCCTTATTTAGGGCTTGTAAGATCACTTCCTCACAGAAGAGGCGTTGGCCCATTTCCAGCATTTTGCAGGCTGCCATGTAGGCATAGTCCTCTTGAAGACTAGGGGGGGAGTTTCTGAGGGCCACAGTAGCCTTCAGAAATAGGCCAATAGGCCAATTGCTGCCTCCTCCAGGTTACGCCTCCTCCTGGCACTTTTTGTGCAAGGTGGAGGGGAGGGACCTGGGATTCGAGCAGGCTACTGGGCCCGGGCACCTCCTGGCTGCCACTTTCCACAGCCTGGCTGAGGCTTTCCTGTGCTTGAAAAAGGGGCATAGTTTTAGTTTTGGTTTATCAATCAAACACAGCTTTCATCTCATGACTGTTGCAAATTGAATCTTAATAAATAGAAAAGACTATCATTCTGACCCCAGCATTTTTCATTCTTGTCCCAATCATTTGTGGCCACTACTGTCTATTGATATATAAAACCCTTTGGAAAATCAGAAATTACTGATCAATAATAACATCTAGTTTAATGATTTGACTAGAAATATGTTGAAAAATTCTATACTTGGCTCAAGCTGGGCTCCTCCACATCTTCCTGGCTGGAAGGCCCAGGTTCGACGCCAGAAGCCCCAGCCGAGGTGGAAGGAAGCCTTGAAGGAAGATTAGAGAGTGCTGACCTGGGTTCAGTCTGGCCTGCCAGAAAATTCAGTCTGTCATAGTACCACAGCCTTGGGACATAAATGTCATCTGCTGCAGCTCCTGATCTCTAGGAATCCTAGACCTTCTTGCGCTCCCTATTATATGTGCTCCTCATGCCACTAATTAGGGCCTTCAAATAGGGGATGTCTGCCGTGGGGATCACCGGCTTCACATATTCCAGCAATTGATCCAGCGCTGCCTTCCTCTTTGTTTTAGTGTTATAAAAGGGGTGGTTTACCTGCCACAGACAGGGCAGTTCCCTGTATATATCAATGACTATGGGGATAAAGTCCTGATCATTCAATAGATCCATTTTATCTGCAAGACATAACACAAGACAAACCCTAATGTCAGGCTAAACTCTCCTAATCTTGTCCCAATATAGGCCTCAATCTATAAGCAGTATAGACCACTGATGAACCAAGTTAACCACTTGACCACTGGGCACTTAAACCCCCTTAATATCCAGACCAATTTTGAGCTTTCAGTGCTCTCACATTTTGAATGACAATTACTCAGTCATGCAACACTGTGCCTATATGAAATTTTTGTCCTTTTTTTCACACAAATAGAGCTTTCTTTTGGTGGTATTTAATCACCGCTGGGTTCTTTATTTTTTGTGCTATAAAAGAAAAAAGGCCGAAAATTCTGTAAGAAAATGCATTTTTCTTCGTTTCTGTTTAGCAAATTAGTAATTTTTCTTCATATATTTTGGCCAAAATTTATACCGCTACATATAGTTACATAGTTACATAGTAGGTGAGGTTGAAAAAAGACACAAGTCCATCAAGTCCAACCTATGTGCGTGATTATATGTCAGTATTACATTGTATATCCCTGTATGTTGCGGTCATTCAGGTGCTTATCTAATAGTTTCTTGAAATTATCGATGCCCCCTGCTGAGACCACAGCCTGTGGAAGGGAATTCCACATCCTTGCTGCTCCTGCAGTAAAAAACCCTCTACGTAGTTTAAGGTTAAACCTCTTTTCTTCTAATTTTAATGAGTGGCCACGAGTCTTGTTAAACTCTCTTCTGCGAAAAAGCTTTTTTCCCTTTTGTGGGGTCATCAGTACGGTATTTGTATATTGAAAACATATCCCCTCTCAAGCGTCTCTTCTCCAGAGAGTATAAGTTCAGTGCTCGCAACCTTTCCTCATAACTAATATCTTCCAGACCCTTTATTAGCTTTGTTGCCCTTCATTGTACTCGCTCCAATTCCAGTACATCCTTCCTGAGGACTGGTGCCCAGAACTGGACAGCATACTCTAGCTGCGGCCGGACCAGAGTCTTGTAGAGCGGGAGAATTATTGTTTTATCTCTGGAGTTGATCCCCTTTTTAATGCATGCCAATATTCTGTTTGCTTTGTTAGCAGTAGCTTGGCATTGCATGCCATTGCTGAGCCTATCATCTACTAGGACCCCCAGGTCCTTTTCCATCCTAGATTCCCTCAGAGCTTCTCCCCCCAGTGTATAGATTACATTCATATTTTTGCCACGCAAATGCATTATTTTACATTTTTCCACATTGAACCTCATTTGCCATTTAGTAGCCCACCCCATTAATTTGTTCAGATCTTTTTGCAATGTTTCCACATCCTGCGGAGAAGTTATTGCCCTGCTTAGCTTAGCATCGCCTGCAAATACAGAGATTGAACTGTTTACCCCATCCTCCAGGTCGTTTATGAACAAATTAAACAGGATTGGTCCCAGTGAACCCTGGGGGACCCCACTACCCACCCCTGACCATTCTGAGTACTCCCCATTTATCACCACCCTCTGAACTCGCCCTTGTAGCCAGTTTTCAATCCATGTACTCACCCTATGGTCCATGCCAACGGACCTTATTTTGTACAGTAAACGTTTATGGGGAACTGTGTCAAATGCTTTTGCAAAATCCAGATACACCACGTCTACGGGCCTTCCATATCTTTGGTAAAAATAACCCAAATCGGTGTATATTATTTGGTCTTTGTGAAAGTTATAGAGTCCAAAAGCTATGGTGCCAATATCTGACAAATTGATCACACCAGAAGTACTGACGGCCTATCTAATTTCTTGAGACCCTAACATGCCAGAAAAGTACAAATACCCCTTTTTGGAAAGAAGACATTCCAAGGTATTTAGAAAGATGCATGATGAGTTTTTTGAAGTTGTCATTTTTTCCCACAATTCTTTGCAAAATCAAGATTTTTTTTTTCTTTTTTTTCCACAAAATTGTCATATTAGCAGGTTATTTCTCACACAAAGCATATGCGTACCACAAATTACACCCCAAAACACATTCTGCTATTACTCCTGGGTATGGCAATACCACATGTGTGAGACTTTTACACAGCGTGGCCACATACAGAGGCCCCACATGCAGGGGAGCACCTTCAGGCGTTCTGGAGCACCCAGGCCAATTCTGACATTTCTCTCCTACATGTAAAAATCATCATTTATTTGCTAGAAAATTACATAGAACCCCAAAACATTATATATGTTTTTTTAGCAAAGACCCTAGAGATTACAATGGCGGTCATTGCAACTTTTTATCTCGCACGGTATTTGTGCAGCAGTTTTTCAAACGCGTTTTTTTTTGGGGAAAAAAAACAGTTTTGTGCTTTAAAAAAAACGAAACAGTAAAGTTATCCCAAAGTTTTTGCATAATGTGAAAGATGAAATTATGCAGAGTAAATAGAACCTTACATGTCACCCTTCAAAATTGCACACACTCGTGGAATGGCGCCAAACTTCGCTACTTAAAAATCCCCATAGGCGACGCTTTAAAATTTTTTACTGGTTACATGTTTTGAGTTACAGAGGAGGTCTAGGGCCAACATTATTGCTCTCGCTCTACCGATCACAGTGATACCTCACATGTGTGGTGTGAACACCGTTTTCATATGTGGGCGGGACTTACGTATGCGTTCGCTTCTGCATGCGAGCACACAGGGACAGGGGTGCTTTAAAAAATTTTTATTTTTTTTTATTGTTCATTTTACTTTATTTATTTTAGTTTGACACTTTTTTCCAAAAAATACATTTTTTGATCACTTTTGTTCCTATTACAAGAAATGTAAACATCCCTTGTAATAGGAATATGGCATGACCGATCCTCTTTACAGTGAGACACCACATCTCACCTCTAGTCTGGGAAGCCTGAAATAAAAAAAAAAAACAAAAAAAAACATCCTGGCTTTGACCGTAGCGGAGAGTCGGTAGAAGCACCGGAGGGCGGCAGGAGAGGGGGGATGTCCCCTCTCGCCTCCTGTAAGAACGATCAAGCAGTGGAACAGCCGCTATGATCATTCCTATGCTGTAGGGCTGAAAAAGCTGATATCTGAATGATGCCTGTAGCTGCAGACGCGAAGTGGCTAAAACGCTGTTTTTTTTTAACACATAGTTGTCCATTTATACAATATTTCTAACACATAGCATGTACATACCAAAAATGACACCCCAAAATAGATTCTCCTACTCCTCCTGAGTACAGCGATACCACATGTGTGAGACTTCCACAGCCTGGCCACATACAGAGGCTGAGTACAGCCAAGCATGGCTGAGCAGGGCAGAGTATGGCTGGGTATTGCAGAGTATGGCTGGGTATCACCGAGTATTGCAGAGTATGGCTGGGTATTGCAGAGTATGGCTGGGTATTGCAGAGTATGGCTGGGTATTGCAGAGTATGGCAGAGTATTGCAGAGTATGGCAGAGTATTGCAGGGTATTGCAGTGTATTGCAGAGTATTTCGGGGTATTGCAGAGTAGTGCAGGGTATTGCTGAGCATGGGGGGATGGCTGAGCATGGATGGATGGATGGCTGGATGTGACTGCATTAGTCACAGAGCAGCGCTGTGGGCACTACAGACCCAGCCCACAGCGCTGCTGACATCCGATCTCTCCCCCTCTCTTCTCACACTGTACTGATCGGTACACAGAGGGGAGGGAGGAACCAGCCTGATGACATGACGCCGGTTTGTTTACAAGTGATGCTCCGTCATTTGACGGAGTGAACACATGGTAAACGGCCACGATTAGTGGACGTTTACCATGATCCGTGATGCGCCGGGTCCAGGTCACGAATGTTCTCAGGTGCGCGCCCCAGACTTTCTAGTTTTTCCTTTCTAGTCTATTGGCGCCCCTTGTCTTTCGGTGCAGTGGGAGAGCACATGGCGGAGAGACAACAAATGTATGCAGACAGCAGCAGCAGCAACGACAAGGAAAGCCCGGAGCCACAAACGTCCCGATCCCGGAGGATATTGAAGGCCTCAAATATGGCCTTTATAAAGATGGTGGAAACGGTGGACATCTTCAAGAGGGCCGACTATGATGGTAAGCATGGACCTTACCCAAACCCAAATGTGAGAAAGGTCAAGGTCCTGACTAAAGTTGAGAAAAGTCTGCAGAAGAATTTTGGGGTACAGCGATCCCAGGATCAACTGAGGAAACGATGGTCAGACCTCAAATTGAGGGAGCAGGATCAGTAGAGAAGAATCAAGAGAGTGCTGCAAAAAAGTAAGTATTTTGTCGTGTGTTTCTATTCTTCTTATTACGTTCTTGCTGCTCCATGTGCTTTTCTTTACTGTTGTACAGTATAAAATGGCAAGTTTTAGGGTCGCAGGCAAAGTAATAGTTCTTAGTAAACATCGTTCGTTCGCCCACTTAGACAATGTTTTTGACAGATGCAGGTTAACTACATTTGGTCATGCCTATTTGTCTTAAAAGAAGTTTAGTACATTGTTGTCCTAGATGGGTTTGTAATGAGAATGAAAAGTAAACTTGATTCAGTGTAAGGAGAGGACACTCAGCAGGTGTTTACACATCTGGACGCAGGAGCACTAGTGTGGGACACCAGAACAAACTTTTTAGGGTGTCCCACACAGGTGCTCCAGTGGGTACTAGGGGTGTCTCCATGTGTGAAACGTTGCACAAAAAGGTAAGTATTCCAGCTTGAAGAAAGTGAAAAAATCATGTGTTCAGCTTGGAACTCTGCCAAAAAAGATAATTGTATACGACACTTCCAAGCAATGTTTCCTATTCCTATTTCTTGCATCAAATATCTGTGTGCTAAGTATACCTTTATTTTATTCACATAGGGGAGAAAAGACTCGGGACGTCTGAAGTCACCAGGGACCCCCAACCTCCTAAAGAAGGGAATATCCAAAAACAACAACCAGAGAATGTGGAGGAAGGAGAGGTTTATGAAGTGGGCCAAAAAGTGACCGGTGAGTGTCTGAGACCACAGCTTCAGGTAATAGATGGATACCTGCATATTTCTCAAACATGGTGTGTTTTTTTTTTTTTAGGCGATGTGGATGTTGTGGAAGAAGAATCTCATTTCACAAGTGCAAGTGCACACATCCTCATCTGGGAGATCAAGGTGTGCAATTGGGATTTACAGAAGATCAAGGAAGACATCAATGATGTTGAAAAAATACCCAAAAACATCATTGATGTTTTAGGCAGAATCGAAAAGACACCCACATTTCTAAAATTGTTTCTCTTTTTCTAACTTTTCTCCAAAATTTTGAAAGCCAAATTTTGAAGATGCACACAGTGTGTCAATATGTGCTATCTGCCATTACAGGATATCAAGGTATGCGTTTTGGGGGTGCAACCCCCTCCTCGCAACTATGTTAGCTGAGAGGAAGGGGTTGTACCCCCGAAACACGTCCATTGATCTCCCATGATGGGAACTAGCACATGTTGACATTAGGCATGGGATCAGGAGGGAAATCCCCACTTTGACTGTCAATTTGTGTGCATCTTCAAAATTTGGCTTTCACAGGGGTGACATCATCCCATCTGATGAAGGCAATATCAACACAGTTTGGACATACTAATGTCTGATATTGCCTTCACTTTGTCAAAGTTGAACTTTGGAAGTTCCTGAGTTGTGTATTGTTTTATGGTTTTAAACATGCCTGTTTTAACACAAAAAAGGCTATTTGTGCTGTCAAAAAAAAAAAAATGTTCTTACTAAAATATGTTGGTTGTTTCAAAAACTCTTTTCTAACACACATGTAAATGTGCACAGAGCAAAAAGTTTTGTACTCAACAATGTGTGGCTTTCTCTCCAGCAGTAGTAATTGCATATTTTGACAACTTGCCTCTTTTCAATGAACACCGGCAGGGTATACACTATTGTAGACAATATAATGAGTGGGCATTGTTACCCTGCCCGCTACTAACCAACAACAGGGCTGCCTCCAAGACAACTTTTTTACTGCTTAGCTGTTCTATCAAAACAGCCAAATTGTTGTATACTGTAGTGTATACGCTGCCAGTGTTCATTGAAAAGAGGCAAGTCGTCAAAATCTGCAATTACTACTGCTGGAGAGAAACCGGAAGTGACGTAATTGGAGATTTTGACGAGTTGGCTTTTTTGACAGAACAACGGCAACATATCCGATATCTGGGGATTCACCTCACTTCCTCATTTACAGAGACTTTTTTGGCTAACTTTTCAACACTCCTGATTACTTTACAACGCGACCTCAGGAAATGGTCTGCCAAATGCTTTTCTTGGTTCGGGAGGAACAGTGTTCTAAAGATTAATATTCTTCCGAGGCTGCTATACCTATTGCAGATTCTCCCAATTAGATACTCCCAAGTAATTTCTCAAACGTATGAGGGAGGTTTTTTCCACCTTTTTACGGTCCCATAAATCTAATAGATTGTCTCACAGTTTACTGTCATACCCTAAACACTGCAGTGGTTTGGGTTTTCCAAACCCTTTAAAATACCATAGAGTGGTACATCTCAAGCGAGTTTCAGATTGGTGTAGCCAAGATGCCAAATGTTGGACCCAACTGGAGCAAGAATTTATAGACATTCTGCTCTGTGAAATCCCCTGGCTCAAAGCAGAACTTCCCTCTTCTATTAAATGTCATTCGGGGAGGGATACACAGCCAGACGCCTTGTTGCCGACTGAGAAGATATCATTTTGTTGTATGTGTATGTCACCAGTCATAGGCCACCCTCAATTCCTTCTGGAATCACTGATCGCCAATTTTTACCCCTGCTCCAGCAGAATCAGTTTCTCTCACTGACATTCAACTGGGAGACGACCCGGCAGCCTATCTGCTTCATTTAACTCCCATGTCATCCAAACGTAATAAAAGGTCACTTACGATTCAGTTACTTAATGCTGCCAAGGCCTGCATCCCACTTTTCTGGAAGCCTAAGTGTTTGGTTACACAAAATTTAGGCGATTTACAGAATAGAAAATATCCTTGACTCTGCAAATCCCAGAGAGGAAAAGTTTTGCAAAATATGGTTCTACTGGACAGATTATACCTTTTCCTCTAGTTATAGCGCGACCTCCCCACCTGAATCTGGCCGGTTCATAGCCTCCATTCTTGGAGCCTTGACATTTAACTTCTGGGAGGTTACCTCCTTTGTCCTCCGGGAGCTTTCGTTCCACCCACCCCCCTTTTTTTTCCTTCTTCTTCTTCTTCTTCCTGAACAGTATTCTGGAGTCCTGGAGTTATAACTCTATATATAAGTAAAAGGCGCATGCTGACAGTAAATGAGAGGACCCTGCTTTTACTGTGGTAGGGAACTCTCTTGCAGTAAGTGGATCTATTCTGGTCCATTTCACTGAACCTTTCACCTATGTTCCAGTGTAACCACATGTAGCGCAGGAGTTTGCTACCAAGTTATCATGCTAAGTAATGTATTGTTTCTTAAGCAAGGGTTTTGGCTCCCTCTAGTGACTGCTAAAACTTTGTCAGGACTTTTCCTTTAAGTAAGAGTGCAAACAACTATGCATTGTGGGGAATGTAGTTTGATGAGGAAGTGACTCATGTTGTTAAATCAATCTGGGAATTACAGACCCGCAATGCCAAGTCACAGAACAGCCTGCTGGGTAAACAGATAAAAGGACAGGCGTGGCCTGCTTTTGGCCTCTCTGGACACCATTTAACCACTTCAGCCCCGGAAGGTTTTACCCCCTTCCTGACCAGAGCACTTTTTACAATTCGGCACTGCGTCGCTTTAACTGTTAATTGCGCGGTCATGCAATGGTGTACCCAAACGAAATTTGCGTCCTTTTCTTCCCACAAATAGAGCTTTCTTTTGATGGTATTTGATCACCTCTGCCGTTTTTATTTTTTGCGCTATAAACGGAAAAAGACCGAAAATTTTGAAAAAAAATGATATTTTCTACTTTTTGTTATAAAAAAAATCCAATAAATTCAATTTTAGTCATACATTTAGGCCAAAATGTATTCGGCCACATGTCTTTGGTAAAAAAAATGTCAATAAGCGTATATTTATTGGTTTGCGCAAAAGTTATAGCGTCTACAAACTAGGGTACATTTTCTGGAATTTACACAGCTTTTATTTTATGACTGCCTATGTCATTTCATGAGGTGCTAAAATGGCAGGGCAGTACAAAACCCCCACAAATGACCCCATTTTGGAAAGTAGACACCCCAAAGAAATTGCTGAGAGGCATGTTGAACCCATTGAATATTTTTTTTTTTGTCCCAAGTGATTGAATAATGACAAAAAAAAAAAAAAAAAAAAAAAATACAAAAAGTTGTCACTAAATGATATATTTCTCACACAGGCCATGCGCATATGTGGAATTGCACCCCAAAATACATTTAGCTGCTTCTCCTGAGTACGGGGATACCACATGTGTCGGACTTTTTGGGAGCCTAGCCGCATACGGGGCCCCGAAAACCAAGCACCGCCTTCAGGATTTCAAAGGGCATAAATTTTTGATTTCACACCTCACTACCTATCACAGTTTTGAAGGCCATAAAATGCCAAGATGGCACAAAACCCCCCCAAATGACCCCATTTTGGAAAGTAGACACCCCAAGCTATTTGCTGAGAGGCATGTCGAGTCCATGGAATATTTTATTTTTTGACACAAGTTGCGGGAATGTGACAATTTTTTTTTTTTTTGCACAAAGTTGTCACTAAATGATATATTGCTCACACAGGCCATGGGCATATGTGGAATTGCACCCCAAAATACATTTAGCTGCTTCTCCTGAGTACGGGGATACCACATGTGTGGGACTTTTTGGGAGCCTAGCCGCGTACGGGGCCCCGAAAACCAAGCACCACCTTCAGGATTTCAAAGGGCATAAATTTTTGATTTCACACCTCACTACCTATCACAGTTTTGAAGGCCATAAAATGCCAAGATGGCACAAAACCCCCCCAAATGACCCCATTTTGGAAAGTAGACACCCCAAGCTATTTGCTGAGAGGCATGTTGAGTCCATGGAATATTTTATATTTTGACACAAGTTGCGGGAAAGTGACCATTTTTTTTTTTTTTTTTTTTTTTTTGCACAAAGTTGTCACTAAATGATATATTGCTCAAACATGCCATGGGCAAATGTGGAATTACACCCCAAAATACATTCTGCTGCTTCTCCTGAGTACGGGGATACCACATGTGTGGGACTTTTTGGGAGCCTAACCGCGTACGAGGCCCTGAAAACCAAGCACCGCCTTCAGGATTTCTAAGGGCATAAATTTTTGATTTCACTCCTCACTACCTATCACGGTTTTGAAGGCCATAAAATGCCAAGATGGCACAAAACCCCCCCAAATGACCCCATTTTGGAAAGTAGACACCCCAAGCTATTTGCTGAGAGGCATGTTGAGTCCATGGAATATTTTATTTTTTAACACAAGTTGCGGGAATGTGACAATTTTTTTTTTTTTTGCACAAAATTGTCACTAAATGATATATTGCTCA
The DNA here is from genome assembly GCA_037952925.1 of Lithobates clamitans. Lineage (NCBI taxonomy): Eukaryota > Metazoa > Chordata > Amphibia > Anura > Ranidae > Lithobates > Lithobates clamitans. Next base: position 3,894,561 of record JBBGZY010000310.1, read on the forward strand.
CACAGGCCATGGGCATATGTGGAATTGCACCCCAAAATACATTTAGCTGCTTCTCCTGAGTACGGGGATACCACATGTGTGGGACTTTTTGGGAGCCTAGCCGCGTACGGGGCCCCGAAAACCAAGCACCGCCTTCAGGATTTCTAAGGGCATAAATTCTTGATTTCACTCCTTACTACCTATCACAGTTTTGAAGGCCATAAAATCCCAAGATGGCACAAAACCCCCCCAAATGACCCCATTTTGGAAAGTAGACACCCCAAGCTATTTGCTGAGAGGCATGTTGAGTCCATGGAATATTTTATATTTTGACACAAGTTGCGGGAAAGTGACAATTTTTTTTTTTTTTTTTTCACAAAGTTGTCACTAAATGATATATTGCTCAAACATGCCATGGGCATATGTGGAATTACACCCCAAAATACATTCTGCTACTTCTCCTGAGTATGGGGATACCACATGAGTGGCACTTTTTGGGAGCCTAGCTTCATACGGGCCCCAAAATCCAATCACCGCCTTCAGGATTTCTAAGAGCGTTAATTTTTGATTTTACTCCTCACTACCCATCACAGTTTTGAAGGCCATAAAATGCCAAGATAGCACAAAACCCCCCAAAATGACCCCATTTTGGAAAGTAGACACCCCAAGCTATTTGCTGAGAGGCATGGTGAGTATTTTGCAGCTCTCATTTGTTTTTGAAAATGAAGAAAGACAATAAAAACATATTTTTTTTTTCTTTTTTCAATTTTCAAAACTTTGTGACAAAAAGTGAGGTCTGCAAAATACTCACTATACCTCTCAGCAAATAGCTTGGGGTGTCTACTTTCCAAAATGGGGTCATTTGGGGGGGGTTTGTGCCACCTGGGCATTCCATGGCCTCCGAAAACTGTGATAGGCAGTGAAGAGTGAAATCAAAAATTTACGCCCTTAGAAAGCCTGAAGGCGGTGCTTGGTTTTCGGGGTCCCGTGCGCGGCTAGGCTCCCAAAAAGTCTCACACATGTGGTATCCCCGTACTCAGGAGAAGCAGCAGAATGTATTTTGGGGTGTAATTTCACATATTCCCATGGCATGTTTGAGCAATATATCATTTAGTGACAACTTTGTGCAAAAAAAAAAAAAAAAAAAAAAAAATTGTCTTTTTCCCGCAACTTGTGTCACAATATAAAATATTCCATGGACTCGACATGCCTCTCAGCAAATAGCTTGGGGTGTCTACTTTCCAAAATGGGGTCATTTGGGGGGGTTTTGAACTGTCCTGGCATTTTATGCACAACATTTAGAAGCTTATGTCACACATTACCCACTCTTCTAAGCACTTGAAGCCCTTTCTGACACTTGTTGTTTACATAAAAAAATAATTTTTTTTTGCAAGAAAATTACTTTGAACCCCCAAACATTATATATTTTTTTAAAGCAAATGCCCTACAGATTAAAATGGTGGGTGTTTCATTTTTTTTTTTCACACAGTATTTGCGCAGCGATTTTTCAAACGCATTTTTTGGGGAAAAAACACACTTTTTAAAATTTTAATGCACTAAAACACACTATATTGCCCAAATGTTTGATGAAATAAAAAAGATGATCTTAGGCCGAGTACATGGATACCAAACATGACAGGCTTTTAAATTGCGCACAAACGTGCAGTGGCGAAAAACTAAATACATTTTAAAAAGCCTTTAAAAGCCTTTACAGGTTACCACTTTAGATTTACAGAGGAGGTCTACTGCTAAAATTACTGCCCTCGATCTGACCTTCGCGGTGATACCTCACATGCATGGGGCAATTGCTGTTTACATTTGACGCCAGACCGACGCTTGCGTTCGCCTTTGCGCGAGAGCAGGGGGGGACAGGGGTGCTTTTTTTTTTTTTTTTTTTTTTTTTTTTATTAATTTTTTGATTTTTTATCTTATTTTTAAACTGTTCCTTTCATTTTTTTTTTTTTTTTTATCTTTTTTATTGTTATCTCAGGGAATGTAAATATCCCCTATGATAGCAATAGGTAGTGACAGGTACTCTATTAGACCCTAGATCTCTCCTCTGCCCTCAAAGTATCTGACCACACCAAGATCGGTGTGATAAAATGCTTTCCCAATTTTCCAATGGCGCTGTTTACATCCGGCGAAATCTAAGTCATGAAATGCTCGTAGCTTCCGGTTTCTTAGGCCATAGAGATGATTGGAGCCATTCTGGTCTCTGATCAGCTCTATGGTCAGCTGGCCGAATCACCGGCTGCATTCTCAGGTTCCCTGTTGGGACAGGAGAGCCAGAGAAAAACATGGAAGACGGTGGGGGGGGGGGGAATCCCTCCCACTGCTTGTAAAAGCAGTCTAGAGGCTAATTAGCCGCTAGGATTGCTTTTACATGAAAGCCGACCGCTGGCTGAAAAGAATGATACCAAGATGATACCTAAACCTGCAGGCATCATTCTGGTATAACCACTCAAAGTCCAGCAACATACCAGTACGTTGCTGGTCCTTGTATTGTAAACTTTTTTTTCATGCAGCCTGTGGGCTGAACGAAAAAAAGATATTGATCGGTGGGTATGCCCACCATTAGAATACCTCCCTTCATCCGCCCACTTCTAATGATGGGCATACATGCACCATTTATATATGCCGAAGCATGGGGGCATCCTCCCGCAAAAGGCAGGAGCAAATTGCTCCTCCACCCACTACTGCCCCCACGCTTCGGCATATATGCTGAAGTATGGAACTGTGGTGGTGAAATCACCTCCGACAGCGCTGGAGTCACGGCTTTATATATCGTGGGAGCAAACGCTGTTGCTGTCAAGATAAATAAATCTGCGCTGCAACTGAATGGCGTACCTGCTAAGCAAAAAAACAAAGTAACATTACAGTATAACAGTAATACTTACCATACCTGCAAAGCAAATACAAAAAAAACATAGTAAAAAATAAAACATTTAACGCAACCTGTGCCTACCTAAAATATATATATGCCGAAGCATGGGGGCATCCTCCCGCAAAAGGCAGGAGCAAATTGCTCCTCCACCCACTACTGCCCCCACGCTTCGGCATATATGCTGAAGTATGGAACTGTGGTGGTGAAATCACCTCCGACAGCGCTGGAGTCACGGCTTTATATATCGTGGGAGCAAACGCTTTTGCTGTCAAGATAAATAAATCCGCGCTGCAACTGAATGGCGTACCTGCTAAGCAAATGATGGTTAACAAAAAAACAAAGTAACATTACAGTATAACAGTATACCTTACCATACCTGCAAAGCAAATACAAAAAAAACATAGTAAAAAATAAAACATTTAACGCAACCTGTGCCTACCTAAAATATATATATGCCGAAGCATGGGGGCATCCTCCCGCAAAAGGCAGGAGCAAATTGCTCCTCCACCCACTACTGCCCCCACGCTTCGGCATATATGCTGAAGTATGGAACTGTGGTGGTGAAATCACCTCCGACAGCGCTGGAGTCACGGCTTTATATATCGTGGGAGCAAACGCTTTTGCTGTCAAGATAAATAAATCCGCGCTGCAACTGAATGGCGTACCTGCTAAGCAAATGATGGTTAACAAAAAAACAAAGTAACATTACAGTATAACAGTATACCTTACCATACCTGCAAAGCAAATACAAAAAAAACATAGTAAAAAATAAAACATTTAACGCAACCTGTGCCTACCTAAAATATATATATGCCGAAGCATGGGGGCATCCTCCCGCAAAAGGCAGGAGCAAATTGCTCCTCCACCCACTACTGCCCCCACGCTTCGGCATATATGCTGAAGTATGGAACTGTGGTGGTGAAATCACCTCCGACAGCGCTGGAGTCACGGCTTTATATATCGTGGGAGCAAACGCTTTTGCTGTCAAGATAAATAAATCCGCGCTGCAACTGAATGGCGTACCTGCTAAGCAAATGATGGTTAACAAAAAAACAAAGTAACATTACAGTATAACAGTATACCTTACCATACCTGCAAAGCAAATACAAAAAAAACATAGTAAAAAATAAAACATTTAACGCAACCTGTGCCTACCTAAAATATATATATGCCGAAGCATGGGGGCATCCTCCCGCAAAAGGCAGGAGCAAATTGCTCCTCCACCCACTACTGCCCCCACGCTTCGGCATATATGCTGAAGTATGGAACTGTGGTGGTGAAATCACCTCCGACAGCGCTGGAGTCACGGCTTTATATATCGTGGGAGCAAACGCTGTTGCTGTCAAGATAAATAAATCCGCTCTGCAGCTGAATGGCGTACCTGAAAACAAAAAAGTGGTTAACAATAAAAAAGTATAAAAAAATTGCATACCTATAAAGCAAACATGATAAAAACATAACAATAAAACATTGCAGTATAGAATACAATAAAAAAGAGCAGAACAATAGAGAGAGAATAGAGAGAGAGAACAATAAAACGACAACTATTTTTGGTTTTTTTATTTTATATTTTTTTTGTATTTTTATTTTTTTATTTTATTTTTTTTTTTTTAACACTTTTTTTAGTAACTTTAACTTTTAACTGTAACTGTACCAGGTTTGGGTCTCTCAAAATGCGATGGCATCTTGGGAGACCCTGTGTTAGTGTGCCTAGTCTGTGCCGTGCTGAACCCTACGCTAATACTCCACTAGTGTATGGTAGCGTTCAAAACATTCACCAATGCATAGACCAGGATTGTCAGGACAGGAGGGACAACAATACCGGGTGTCACGCCTAAATCCGCGCTTGCTGCAGACACGACATCTTTTTTGGGGGGCTCGTTGGGTAGGGGTACTCTGGAGGACATAAGGAAAATGCCTCCCATGCAGCCGGCTTACTGCATTTGGATTGGGAAGGTGAGGTGGAGCACCATCTGGAAACAGAAGGGCTCTGACGATCTCTTCCTGGAATTTAAGGAAGGATCCAGTCCGTCCTGAAGCTCTGTATAGCACATGAGCATTCAGCAAAGCCAATTGAAATAAGTAAACAGACACTTTTTTGTACCAGCGTCTGGCCTTACGGGCAACTAAGTACGGCGCCAACAACTGGTCGTTGAGGTCCACCCCTCCCATATTAAGGTTGTGTTCGTGGACACAGAGGGGTTTCTCCACAACACCAGTCGCCGTAGTAATTTGGGTCGTCGTGTCTGCATGAAGGGAGGTGAGAACGAAAACATTCTTCTTATCCCTCCACTTCATAGCGAGCAAATTATTATACTGCAAGCAGGCTCTCTCCCCCAGCCTAAGACGGGACTCTACAAGCCGCTGGGGAAAGCCCCGGCGATTAGGTCGCACGGTGCCACATGCTCCAATCTGATGATCAAACAAGTGACTAAAAAGTGGCACGCTCGTATAATAATTGTCCACGTACAAGTGGTACCCCTTTCCGAATAAGGGTGACACCAAGTCCCACACTATCTTGCCAGCGCTTCCTATGTAGTCAGGGCAGTTTATCGGCTCTACGTGACTATCTTTGCCCTCGTAAACCATAAATCTACATGTATAGCCTGTGGCCCTGTCACAGAGCTTATACATCTTGACCCCGTATCTGGCACGCTTGCTGGGAAGGTACTGTTTGAAGGACAAGCGGCCAGAAAACTTAATCAGGGACTCATCAACGCAGACAACTTGATGGGGGGTAAACAAGTCTGCAAAACGTTGGTTGAAGTGGTTTACGAGGGGCCGAATTTTGTAGAGCCGATCGTATGCAGGGTCTCCACGAGGACGACAGAGTTCATTGTCGTTGAAGTGCATGAACCGCAAAATCTGCTCGTATCGTGCCCTGGTCATGGAGGCAGAGAACACGGGCATATGGTGAATTGGGTCAGTGGACCAATATGACCGCAACTCACTCTTTTTGGTTATGCCCATGAGGAGGGAAAGGCCCAGAAAGATCTTAAATTCGGAGACCGTAATTGGTCTCCAATCTCTGGCAAGGGTGGACTGGGGAATAGTGGCGATGTGTTGACCAGCGTACAAATTGCTTTGGTCCACAATAGATCTATAGAGATCTTCGGTGAAAAACAGCGAATAAAAATCCAGTGGCGTAAAGTCAACTGTTTCCACCTGAATTCCGGGTTGGCCAGTGAAAGGGGGAAGTACGGGTGCTGCAGAAGTGGAAGGTTCCCAATTCGGATTGGCCAATGCAGCAGGAAGGGCACTATGGGCACGACGGGCCTGTCTTTGTCTTCTTGGTGGCAGCGGGACACTACTACTGCTTGCCACCTCGCCAGCTTGAACTGCACTTATGGGACTCGCCACGTCACCACGTGATACTGCAGTGCTGGATGTACGACCAGGGTGTACTAGGCCGCTGGTGCTTGCCAGTTCACCAGAAGGAGTAGCGGCACTAGTACCTCTCTGCTCCCTACGAGAGCCCTGCGGTTCATGCACTTCAAGGACAGCATAAGTTCGGGGTCTGGTACGCCTGACCCTAGCAGGGACCACAACTCCGTCGTCAGAGCTATCTGTCATGGAGCCGCTGTCCTCTACAGGTTCGTATTCTGAGCCTGAACTTGACAGATGAGTGACTTCCTCTTCACTATCTGTCATACTCAGAATCCTGTAGGCCTCTTCACTAGTGTACCTTGGATTTGCCATTTTGGCCTCTAAATTTAGGGGTACACTAGTGAGACTCACAGGCAAAAAAGCTCCTGACTGTTAGCGACTGATTCAAAGCGCTACCAAAAAACTGTTAGCGATCGCAGGGATCAGGCCTGACTCTGCGACCGCTGCAGTTGTGTGCTTAGTGTTTTGTAAGTGTCAGTTATCGATCGATACTGCACTTGGGTGGGCTGGGCTGGGCTGGGCGCAGGGGCAAAACGCAGGTGCTAGCAGGTATCTGGGCTGATCCCGCTAACACTGTGTTTCAGGGAACCCTAAACTGCTGGAGTATAGATCTGATCGGATCAGATATCGATCCGTTCAGATACTATAGCACTAAGGGAGGTGTATGCTGCGTGCGTGGGTTTTAGCGGTACTAGCGCTAACCTGACGCTGCCTGGGGCGACGCAGACCTTATCAGATCCTAAAAACTTAACTTCTATCACCGCCGGGCAATTAGGGGGTTAAACCTTTATAAGGTAATAAACGGCGGGTGCCCTAAAACTATAATAAACTATAATAAACTGTAATAAACTATAATAAACTACAAAAAACAAACTATCTAACCAGCGTCACCCGTAACACTTATACGGTGATCGCTGGTGAAAGGGTTAACTAGGGGGCAATCAGGGGGTTAAAACCTTTAGCAGGTAGTATATGGGGGTCCCTGTCGCTATAAAACACTGACAGCAAACCTATATACTCACCTCCCTAACTAGCGTCACCTGTGTCACTAATACAGCGATCAGAAAAACGATCGCTTAGCAACACTGGTGACGGGGGGTAATCAAGGGGTTAACTTTTATTAGGGGGGGGTTAGGGGGTACCCTGGACCTAAGGGGGGGTACCCTAGACCTAAAGGGGGCTAACCTAACTGCCCTAACACTTATAACTGACAAACTGACACCAATGCAAAAAAAAAAAAAACACTGCTATTGGTGTCAGAGTGACAGGGGGTACAGGGGGGTGATCAGGGGGTGATCGGGGGGTGACAGGGGGGTGAAAAGTGTGCCTGCGTGTTCTACTGTTAGTGTAGTGTTGGTGCACTTACTTGGATGTCTTCTCTCCTCTGCGCCGGACGAAAAGACCGGCTCGAGGAGAGATGACATCACTTCCTTTCCCTCTGTTTACATTACAGAGGGAAAGGAAGCGTTTTCATTCGCCGGGAGCGATCGGGAGGGGGTGGCCATCAATGGATGGCCTCCCCCTCACCTCCCATCGCCCGCGAACGAGAGCCGACCGTCTATGGCACCGGGGGGGGGTCCGATCGGACCCCCCACCCGCGGAAGGCAGATCACGTACGGGTACGTGATTTTGCCTGTCCGTGCCACTCTGCCGCAGTATATCTGCGTTAGGCGGTCGGCAAGTGGTTAACCACCAGCAGGGAGGTCTGTGTGTGTGTGATCAAAAAGGCTGCGGCCTACATGGCACGGAGCGGGATCGCCAGCCTCTGAGGGACTTTAGAGTACAGCCCTGCTAGCTTAGCAAGTGGATCGGTGTGCAGTGCCAGGACATTTGGAAGGTTTCTGCATCTCAGCCATCCAGAGAAGCGGTACAGCGCGGCGGCGCCATCTTTCATCAGACTGAGACATCAGGAGGGGAGTCTGGATGGAGCCTCAAAGCCTCTGAGTCTATTGTGGTGAGAGGGCACCTGCCCATTTCAGTAAAGTTCCTTGTTTGCTGAGTGAGTTATGTACAGACTGCTGGTGAGACTTGTAGTCCCACAGAAGTGATTCCACTTACTCACTGGCCGCATACAGCTGAACTCTAGGACTCGTTATTTCCTGTGCTATAAAGTCAGTACTGTATTACACCCACTGATAAGGAGGAAGTATTACAAGTGCCATATTTTTTCAGTTACACAGTGACCAGCGTATCACTTATGCTACAGTTTGCTTTCTCTCTGTTTTCCTGTTTGGATTACAAATACTGCAGTTTAAAACTACAGGCTAGCTGAAGACATCTAGAGACAAGGAACTTTTATCATCTTTTACAAAGTGTCACGGTTCTACTTTGAAGTTGGGACATTAAATCACAACCTAGGTGGAGCCCTTGAGTATAGGTTAATTATTGCATTGTGTCATTATATGTGAGAAACATTGCGTTGCAATTTGGTGTGCTAAGGCTTCAGTGGGAAGGTGTTCAATATAGATTTTGAGAATATTGAACATTTTTCCCACTGTACCCCTGTCTATATAAATATATTCTCTATGTTGATTATTATATCTACAATTCTTTTCAAATCCGTACTGATTGTTATCAACTGACATTTACTGTTTATTTTTGTCACATTGTTCATCGTGTTTAATATCCACATTACTAAACTTTCTGAGTGGTTAATTGCTATTCTGTGTGAGTCTCTATTTACTACTACAGCTGGTGAAGTGACGGGATCCAGGGCTATGGTAAATATACTTTATGGTATATCATTATTGTGTTTCTCTCTATTGTTGGGTCCCACACTAATATTACCAAGCAGGTGTGCCAGAGGGGTTGAGACTGTTCTTGGGGTTGAGAGGCGGGGTGCAGAATCAAACATTCATTAGCAGCTCTTTCAGGAGTAGTGCTACATTTTTTTGTTTTTCTTTTTTTTTCAGTACCATTTGGACAGGGGGTTTCCCCTGCAGATGGGCTGATTTGCCCTGTTTCTATTCCTATGCTGTATTTTGTATTTTTCTAAAAAACTTTAAATGAAGAATTTAAGAAAAAAAATCAGTGCTTCTTTACTGGGTCTATTGCATCAAAGGGGTGGTAAATCCAGCCCCAAAATCGCCTAGACCCAGAGCAGCAAACTCATTACATCCCTGATGCAGTTCCCTGCAGTGCCTCTTTTCCACCACAGGATGTCCTTAGTCTTATGAGTTCAATTATGCCCAGTGTCATTTAAAGCGGTTGTATACCTTTTTTTTTAACTTTTACCTACAGGTAAGCCTATAATAAGACTTACATGTAGGTAAAAAAAATATCTCCTAAACTTGTACGGTTTAGGAAATATTCCCCTCGCAATGAGCCGCTGACTGCAGCGGCGCATGCGCACAGGGGATTCTCGGCTGCGCATGCACAGGAGTGACGATATCGCGGCTCCGGCCGCTCACAGCGATACCCGGAAGACACGCCGAGGGGAAATGTCAGCTCCCTCGGCGTGGACAGGGTGAGATGCCAGCGCCTCGTTCTAAGGTAAGTATCTCATAATGAGCTAGTATGCAGTGCATACTAGCTCATTATGCCTTTTCCCTTGCAGGTGTAGGAAAAAAAAAAAAAAAGCCAGCGGGTTTACTACCGCTTTAACCCTGAAGGCTGAGGAAATATTGTCAGTGCTTGGTGTCATGGACCTACCCCAAAGCAGGTTATCACAACGGCACCTAGCACTGACACTGAAAGAACTCAGTGTGTCATGTGTCCAGTCTGAAGACTTTGGGAAGTAAATTAGTAAATGTATTTTAAAAAATACAGTGGAGGGTGTTCCAAGAGGGAAAGGTTAAAGCACTGGGAGGTTGGGAGCTGAGCATGTGGCTCTCCGGAGCCTCATAAGTTTATCCATGCAACTTCAAGGACAGGGTCCTTTTGTGCAACATCATGAATCCTACCTAATTTAGCCCCCATTTTTTTCAAGCAAACAAACCAATGTTAGAAAAAGAAAACAGCAAGATGTACCTTGCGGACTCGATTTTGCATTTTTTTGAGTCAAGAGTCTTGCAAAGCTGTAATCACCAAGTTTCTACATGATGGGCATCTTTTTAGCACACATGCCTTTAGCTTTACTTCTCTGTGATACAATTTTGTGTTCCAGCTCAATTCATTGTTATGGGCATATAAATAAGAGGAGGGAATGCCAAAAGTCAGGGTGAAGGTAATGTTACTGCTGCAGAAAGAGGAAGCAGTGGAGACAGCGGGAAGTATACAGCAGGGTAGAAGTAGTAGCTATAAAAGGTGGGTAATTAAACACAGGAGGTCACAGAGACCTTCACTTAACGCTGACCAAGCTGCTTGCTGGCCCAATTTCAAGCAGCGTTTTCCGGTGCTGTAAGAGATGATGAGTCTCGGGGGTGTCAGAGTTGATGAATTGTTAGATAGAGAGCTGTTCACGGTCCTGAAAATCTGAAATGCAGATCGGCTTTCTGTTTCCTGATGTACAAGTTAAAAAGTACACGCCAGTCAGACATGAAAATTGCGCATTAAAACTCACCCATGGGATGCGTTCTGCTTGTTCAGTGTCTCCAATTTTCATCTTAACATTAATCTTTGGAAACTGTATATCTAAAGCAAAAACTTTACAACAAACTATACTATGCTTTACATACTGAACATTCATATTAGTCCCTGCTCATCTCAGGGCCAGAAAGGAACCAGTTAACCTACAAGCATGTTTTTGATATCATAGAGAATTGATAAAATCCCTGTCTTTCTTGCCATCTATGTCCTCTTGGGAAGATTTTTCTTTATCTCCTGTCTTGTAGGCACAACAAGAAGAGAGAAAAAATCCCCTTATTTGTCATCGGAAAATAGGTGTCACCATTAAAAACCTTTCCTCTAATCCTGTTCTGATGACTTAAAATTTTGGATTTTTCTTTTTTTTAAACCTCAGCTCCAGTGACTGTGGTCTCTAAAAAAAGAAGACAGTGAATCTCCCCAGTGGGGACACACACAGCAATAAAGATCTAAAGGGGTTCTATCTCTTCTCTATTCTGGTGAAAACTAATCAAAAGTCTTGGGTTTAGATGCACTTTAGATCTGTTTTTAAGTATTTACAGCTTTTAATTGGCAATAAATCTAGTCCTATAAAAATCCAGCTAGAATGTAATTCTGCTCAACCAGTCTTGTCATTTACACAATTCTACCACACTGCATAGCCATAAATATGGCTATGCTTTCCTCATTCAGCTTTACAGTTTCCTGGGTCACTTTCTTGCACGAACGATACAGCTGATGAAGTTAATTCATTTTCCAATGGGCAGGGTGGAGGAAGAGCAGTGACACTGGAAGCTGCAAAGCTGAGTGAGGCAATAAAGAGGTCTCTTTGCCTGGTGACTCGGTTAAATTGATGATAGGCAACTCCTATCCTCATATTGATTAGTGGTTCCAAATTAATAATAACTACTGCAGTAGGGAGGGTTTGAAACAGGAAAATCTGGATGCCGCACACCGGATAAAGTTGAAAACATCTTCTTTATTGTAAAACTTGGATCATAAAAAACAGGACAATCAGGCAAGTGGTACAGACACAGCTGACGCGTTTCGCGCCCTAGTTCGAGCTATGAGTAAGCGCTCGAACTAGAGCGCGAATCGCGTCAGCTGTGTCTGTACCACCCGCCTGATTGTCCTGTTTTTTATGATCCAAGTTTTACAATAAAGAAGATGTTTTCAACTTTATCCGGTGTGCGGCATCCAGATTTTCCTGTTTCAAACCCTGCTTCAATTTGCATTTAGCCAGCACCTGGGACTCCTCTCCTCTGAAGGATTCACTAACACACACCTGAAAGCAAGTTCTCCTGAGCGGTGATTCATTTTTTCTGTACTGCAGTAGGGAACAGACACAAAAGATACGCTCAGCATCTTTCCAAATAACTGTTCTGTTTTATTATGACGCAATTGAAGGATTTTATGCACATGATTACGTAGGTATCACATTAATATTACAATTGTAAGTTTATGGTAACAAGGGGCATTACATAGGCAGGCTAATTCTAATCAGGACTCGAAAGAATGTAAACATTTACTGAAAACATTATTAGTGCTGTGTGCACAGTGAGGGCAGTGTGCAATACATACAAAATACAATACAATTATATACAGAACTTACAAATTTCCATTACAGTCTCCCCTCTTTTGATCAATATTTTGATCACTAACCATACCTGCTATCACCTTTAACCTGGAACCTCCACACGCTTAGGTGGAGGTAGTCCTGGCCAAAGAGGCAAAAAAAACTCCATTGTGGAGAAAATAATAGCTGAGCAACTTTTTCATTACAAAATGACTTTTCATTGTGAAAAACAACTGATTGATAAGACATATTTACAGAGTACTGTCTGTACACTCCTGTGGCCAGAATGGCCTTCTAGCTGAATTGTGGGCATGCTGACTTATCAGCATATGTAAACACAGACAATTCTACATAAAATGGAAGACGTACAAAAGACAAATATGACTTCAACATGGCTGAACTACTTTTCAAATATATATATCCCTTACAATTAAAGTAATTAAATCAAAAAGTACCCTAGACTGTGATCACAAGAGGGAAACAAATCAAACACAGAGATTTCTTTAATTTAGTCATTTTTGCAGTGTCTGGTGTGGATCCAGGTGACTTTTCTTTCAAGTTTTGCAAAAACTGTACATGAAATAGATGCTGCATTGAGTCTCCAAACATTTCCTTATATATAAATGTCTCTTAACAATCCAAAAGTCACCTGGCTTTAGTTTTAGATCCTTCCAAACTTTTAGGATCTGGAATTGGGGAGAAAACGCATAAATGAGTTTGTAAAAAACCTTAAAAAACTCAGCAACATTCTCTGTGAGATCCGAATGGAGGACTTCAGCTGCTGAGACAAAATATAAGCAAGTGAGTAACACACTCCCAAACAAAATCCCATAGGGAGAGAGTCCAACATCCCCTTAGGGGCTTGATAAAATATAAGAAAACATTCAGGCTTACTCTACTTTGTCCACTACATTGTACACAGTAGGGGGTGTAAAAATAAAACCTCAAAACTTCTAGTAAGGACTCTCCTATAAAAATGATTTCCTCTGTTATTCTCTGTACTTTCTGGCACTCTGTACTTACAAACTACTTCTGATAACACTTTTTACTGTGGCCTTTGCAGTAGCATTTGCCACTGGACATCCAAAAAACATGTCCATACAGACAAAATGCATACTTGTAAGATCCTGACTTGGGCATCTGGATATATCTTTTTTGTAATCTCTGGAAGGGATGTTGAGCTTTTGGTAACACCTTTGGTAACAGGTAAAACAAGAAGTGGTATGTTATAAAAACAACTGTGGAGAACCCTGGCTGTATCCCATGCTCATTTACTAAGGCAGCCATAACTGCTTGTGACTGATGACACGGTCCATGTGTCAAGCTGGAGGGAAAAGAGTGGTTGGCAGACATAAATTATCACCTTTTTCCAAAGTCCTGTTTCATAAGAAGTTGCCCCCTATGGACCACTTGTTCTTCTCGTTCTGGGGTCCTTAAAGTTGAATTATTAATCCCAGCTATACTGGGCCAGAACTAGGGTGGAATCTGTGAGTTGCACAGACCCATCAAGTGTCCGGGGCTGTAAATGCAGCATCCTTAGTCACCTGGTCTGCTTCCATGTGTTAAAGTTATTATGGCTACCTCAGCAAGAAGCTGGAAGGCTGAAAACAGCCAATCAAATTAACTTGGCATGCTTTATTGGTTTACCTGCCGAAGTAAAAACAAACTTCTGGCCCTTCAAATGGAACCAAAAGCGCTCGATATCTCGACTATCTATATAAATATACACTCTTTTTATAGCTCACAGGCTTTGCTAAAACATGGAGCTCTGCTTCTTGAGCTGGGGAAAAAGGATCCAAGGATACAGAGTATTCTTCTGGATGATAAACTGCATACTCAAATCTACAAAAAATGTAATATCTGGGTCTTCAGGGAGTGTGTCCTGCACTGGGCTCACAGCAGCTGATTCCTACACCATCAATTTAACACATGTGTCTTCCTTTGTCTCCAGCCTCCTCCAATAGAGGCAATAAGGTGGTTGGATTCAAATGTACGCATTTTTCATTGTTAGATTTGTACATAAACAAACTCATATTTTAAACCTTTCATTAGACAAACATTTAGTTAGCTGTATATTTGCTGCACAGCATGTCGGACCATTAAAAAATAAATGTTTCACCAAAACAATATCTAACTTTGTCTAATAGCACCTTTGCATAAAAGCTGCAGCTCTGATATATCGGGGTGAACCCTTCATTACTGGGTCCCGCTTGCATAAATATATTACATTGGCTTGTTTTCTATCATGCTATTTGTGTAAGAACTCCAGTTTCATGTTTCAAAAGACAACTTTTTCCTGGCAATATTATAACAAATGATAACAATACCCTGCGGTCATGGAGAGATGCCCATAAATCCAAAATATTCTTCTGCTTATACCACGGCACTTACAAGGAAAAGGGGCACATCATTTCACAATCCACACATTCTGCTTTGGATTTCAAAAATAAAAATAAATAAAAACAAAAGGACCAAGAATCTGTATGATGGACCAGAAAGCATCAAAAACTATAAAACAACTGGCTGCAGGTGGCATCTATCCTAACAGGGTGTGAGGACTTGATGTGATGGGTCTGTTATATTTAAATTTTATTTATTATTACTCTGACATCATGGACCGCACATCAAGTTATTATCAAGAACTTTGAAATTTCATTTTTGTAGAAAAACTTCTTATGTATCTCATCCATCTTGGCTTTCTTAAATATTATGGCAGCTGTATTCCAAATAACAGCCTCATCATAATCTTTTTTTTCTCTCAATAAGGGCTTATTGAATAAATGTAAAATTACAAAATTGTTATCTTAATCTAAACTAATCCCATTTTTTCCCCAATAACCTGGATTTCATTTCCAACCAAAGGTTGTCTAAACCAGTTTCAATATATCTATATAATTAATAAAATTGTTAAACTCATATTAGAAATGAATACTCATTATTACTTAATTTTACTCAATTTCCCTTTTTTAAATGCACTGTTTCCATTTCTCAAAGGATATTCTAATTGTGTAATACACGGTTAAATGTAACCTTCATTTTACCATGTTTGGAAAACAGATTCAAAATAATTGTGATCGCATTGTTTACCATTAGATTCGTTAACCAGGCACATTTTGTTATAAATGTTTTGTCTAAAAACTGGAATTGGCATGGTGTCCTACCAGCTTATCACTGACCTCTCATCCCAGCCACATTTCTTTCAGGAGAGCACAAAGGAGGGGGTCACATCTGCGTACATGACACACACAAGCAATAGAACTAAAGCTCCCAGCATTCACACACACATACACAAATATCTCTCTAAAATCGCTTACATTTTTCCCCATTTGTACACAAAACATGCATATCATTCTCTCACTTTCTTTTAACTCTCATTAATATTTCCCTGCCTAAATTCTGCTTTCCTTATTTTGTTCAAATAACTTTTATATCTAGCTTCTATGATTCTATGATCAGACGGGCAGGCACAGTACTCATCCCATCTTCCCTCTCTGACAACATATAAAGTATTCTGTTTTACCTCTCATTTCTCTGTTTCTGACTCTTATAGTTGTAGTGCCTGACCCCATATTCATCCCACAACTTAACATGAAAATGTCCCTTTCTGCCTAGTGTTAATGTCACCCTTGATCCATCCTGCTCACATAGTTAGCTGTTTCTCTAGCTATTTACTCTGCATGATTCTTAGTCCCTGTGGACCTTGGTAACCCAGTTACCCATTGTGGATCCCTGTACACTTTAACCATTAATCTAGGGGCTCAGTATAGGCGGAACCTCACCTTCGGTTCATATATAGCGCTCCTCTTGCGCTGGGCATTTTTGAGGGTCTCTTACCCTTCATTCCCTTACTTAATTTAATGCCCATAATGACTGGCCAGTCTTCTCTCTTCTCTACGTGTTCCTATACCCTCTTGCCTCTAAACTACTTTATCTAGCAGATTTACTACATATACCTGTGAACAGCACTATTCTTCCCTTTCTTATCTATAACACTCCAATGTACAATAGACAGGGACAACATAACATATAACCACCAATCAATACAGTTCGATTAAGGGGAGTAAAATAGGTACCCTTTGTCCCCGAAAAATGCCTTACTGATCAAGGAATTCTGATAACTCAAATGTAAGCAAAAGGCTTACCTCAGCCGCCTGATTATCAGAAATTCCCGGATCGTCTCAAGCTCCTCGTTTCGGATACTCAGGGTCACCTGGAATCCCCTCCTAAGGCAAAGCTCGCCATGCTGACTCAGTTAAATTGATGATAGGCAACTCCTATCCTCATATTGATTAGTGGTTCCAAATTAATAATAACTACTGCAGTAGGGAACAGACACAAAAGATACGCTCAGCATCTTTCCAAATAACTGTTCTGCTTTATTATGACGCAATTGAAAGTTTTTATGCACATGATTACGTAGGTATCACATTAATATTACAATTGTACGTTTATGGTAACAAGGGGCGTTACATAGGCAGGCTAATTCTAATCAGGACTCGAAAGAATGTAAACATTTACTGAAAACATTATTAGTGCTGTGTGCACAGTGAGGGCAGTGTGCAATACATACCAAATACAATAAAATTATATACAGAACTTACAAATTTCCATTACACTGGCCATCCAATGTGGCAAACGTGTTTAAATCACAACTGGGCAAACAGAATTACAAGTCCCTTGGTAAGCACAGTTCACCCAGATCTTTTTAATTGCGTATTTAGCTGTCAGTCTAGAGTTGTGCTTTACTAACTGAATGGAAATGAATTTGCTAAAGCTCCGTGTTTCAAAAACAACTGCCAATTTCTAAATGAAATACTTATTTTCACTTTTTTTTCATCTTGGGGCTGCTGATCTCCTGCAGCCTTTTGCAGCCACTGGCTACATGCACTCCAGTGATGGCTGTGTTGCATTTTTCAGGGTGGTAGTGGTAACAGTGGAACATGCCTGAGCAATGTGGATCAGTATGCTGCTTGTAGTCTCCATAAGTAGCCTGTGTGATGGCAGGAGTGTTGTCACTCAATACCAGGAAGAGCCTGACTTTCAGTGCAGAATCACCAGGGATTACTAATGAAATCTGAAGGCTTAAATATATTGAAAATTAATTTTAAAATTACATAAACAAGCTAAAATTCATATGAGATTTTAGTAATTAGGCTTACATGTACTTTAATTATTACCTTCCTGGCGGCATTTCCGAGTGTGGCTCGGGGTTAAATTTCAGTACCATTAGCGGTAACCCCGAGCCACACTCAGGATTGCATTGCAGAATCCTGGTACAGCGTACCTACCTTGTCACCAGGATCCTGCGATGTCACCGCGCTGTGCCCTCCGCTGGATCATCCGCATGATGCTCTGTGTTCCTGGCTCTGTTCCCTGCGAGCTTCGCGACGCATGGGGGTGGAGCCCGGCGGCAAATTCAAAAAGTGCAAAAAACATAACACGTACAGTACACTGTAATCTTACAGATTACATTAGTGTATCAAATCATTTCACCTCTCTTTTGTCCCTAGTGCTTTGTCCAGTGCCCTGCATGCACTTTTATATTATATATACTGTTCTTTGTGCCTGGAAACTTGAGAATGTCCATGACATCCAAAAAGTGTCCCTTTACGTCAAAAGCAGTTTTAGACCAGCTAGAAAACAGCGATAGTATATTAGAACACTTATTATTATTATTATTATTATAATATTATTTTTTATAATTATTTATAATTTTGTATTATTTTTTATTATATTATAATTAATGATTTTGTGTTTCAAACTTTATCATACTGGGATGTCTACTAGACTCTTGTTTTCAAAAAATAATAAAAGAGTATGGGACTTTAAATGAGGCAGGTTCAAACAGAAATTTGAGAGTAAAAATTTTTAATGTACATGAGTATCAAGTTGCGTAATGTTATATATAACAAAAAAATTGCTCACTGCATATGCAGACATCTTGGGAAGTAAATTGCATACATATTAACAGAGTGTAAAACATGATTGCCATAACAGGGGGACAATAATACATATTTCATGAGTATAACTTGTAAAATTCATAAAATTAGTGGAAATGTGAGGGGTTACATCCTCAAAAGCTTGACGCGTTTCGTCGGTAAGCCGACTCATCAGGATTGGATATTGAATAGACAAAAAACAGAAGAGGAAGAGCACACCGGCCTTGTGCATTATCCTTAAAGTTTATTAACAAAAGAACACGTAAAGACTACTACTCACAGTGTTCATCGCTTACAGCTACTTAAATACATGTAGTCATCAAGGTGCTTTCTTGATGACTACATGTATTTAAGTAGCTGTAAGAGATGAACACTGTTAGGCTCTGTAGAAGAAGGTGCTACCTTCGAAATGCGTTAGCCAGCAGCAGTCCGCACATCTTCTCCATAGGATCTGGGGACTGCCACCAGTGGACTGATCACCACTAGCCATTGATTATTCAAGTGTGATTTTCATCCATCCTTGTGAGTAGTAGTCTTTACATGTTCTTTTGTTCATAAACTTTTTTAAGGATAATGCACAAGGCCGGTGCGCCCTTTCTCTTCTGTTTTTTGTCTGATTGTTAGGATCTCCCTATCCTTGAGGGCAGCAAGGCTGAAAGCTACCGTCCATTCTGAACTTTGAACTGTCGGGCTTACACATTTATGCGCAAGAGCTTTTGTTTTGTTGTAGCGGATATTGAATATCTGTAAATAATGGAGATGTTCTAAATCAAAAAATGGGGTCCATGATATGGAAAGTATTATATGTAAAAAGATATATATAGAGCGAAGAGATGGTCAAATCCACAAACTTACATCCCATTGGAACACTGAACTCCGAATAATCCCGGTGTGCAGGGGTCACCATATCAAGCCTCCCCGGGAGCTAAGGTATATAAGTCCGCCCATAAGCAACAGGCCCACACCGAAAAATGTCCCCAACCAGGGAACAAATGTAGTATATTGGGTATTGTGCCAATAGTGGCAAGTAAATCTGTAAGATAATTAAAAATATTGTATATGATACAGCTCTGTCAAGCACAGAGAAAATAGGGATACATGGAGGAAAAAAGTTGAAAAGAGGGTGACAAAAGTGCAGGATGGGGTGTAGGTAGTAATATACCTACTGGATAGTGTGCAAAGCAGAGATAAAGGTGGGATGTAAAAGGGACCAGTGAGAATTCTGACAGAGTAAGTAAGCATACACTGGGAGCGTGCTTACAGAAAAGAAACCTATTAGGTGATGTTCATGAGACAACGATACAAGTGTAGAGTGAAAACGTGGAATATAAACAAGCCGTGACATATAGAATTACCCTGTAGTACCAGGTATAGGTTATACGTGTGCAGTAAATCAAGCAGTGCAAGCCGGTCATCTGGTCAGTTGTAAATGGGGACTCCCAGGTGGGCCGGTCAAATAGGGTGGACAATACCAAAGTCAAGCAAGCATAATGACAGGCGGGAAGCGTCTGCCTGCCAATGGCGCCAGACCTAATCCCGCCAATGTATCAGCCAGATGGAGAAACCGCAAAACCAGATGGCGCCAACTAAGGACGTCACTGGTGCGGCATGCTAGACGCTTGTTTGGACAGATTTAAGCATGTTATTACTAAGAATTACAGGCCTACAATATAAAACACCAAATTTCTATGCAAAACAATGTATCGCTTTGAGATTCAAAAATCTGACAAAATCATATGGGGGTTCTTGTTATGCTTTTATTGCTTTCTGTACTCTAAGCTAAAATGCACATACTGTATAGGTTGATACTATGTACCTGTACCGAGATAGGACTAGGATCCTGTGGCTTGTATGGACAGATTTCCTTGGCCTAAAGAAAATACATCATGCAAACTATACCATGGTGTTGCATTGTTTGGTGGGCATGGAGAACGTTGGGTGTTCCTAAAGCACATGTTTTATTGTGACAAACCTTTACATCTCCCAGAATCAACTTTTTTTCCGGTTGAATGGCATCTCAGATCCCTAAAAGAATTTGGTATGCGAAGACTCCTCTCTGCCAGGTGTTGTAATTGCAGGTCTGGACAAGGATCAGGCGTATATATACCACAGCATGTGTTACTGACTGTGGGTCTAGCTCCCACTGAGGGCAACCAGTAACATATTTTTTCAGTATTCGCCCAAGGGGCCTACAGGCAAGGCATTCTCTGCATATACCAGTAATTTGCAGTGGGGACGGAAAGTATTCAGACCCCCTTAAATTTTTCACTCATTGTTATATTGCAGCCATTTGCTAAAATCATTTAAGTTAATTTTTTTCATCATTAATGTCCACACAGCACCCCATATTGACAGAAAAACACAGAATTGTTGATATTTTTGCAGATTTATTAAAAAAGAAAAACTGAGATATCACATGGTCCTAAGTATTCAGACCCTTTGCTCAGTATTTAGTAGAAGCACCCTTTTGATCTAATACAGCCATTAATCTTTTTGGGAAAAATGCAACAAGTTTTTCACACCTGGATTTGGGGATCCTCTGCCATTCCTCCTTGCAGATCCTCTCCAGTTCTCTCAGGTTGGATGGTAAACGTTGGTGGACAGCCACTTTTAGGTCTCTCCAGAGATGCTCAATTGGGTTTAAGTCAGGGCTCTGGCTGGGCCATTCAAGAACAGTCACGGAGTTGTTGTGAAGCCACTCCTTCGTTATTTTAGCTGTGTGCTTAGGGTCATTGTTGGAAGGTAAACCTTTGGCCCAGTCTGAGGTCCTGAGCACTCTGGAGAAGGTTTTCGTCCAGGATATCCCTGTACTTGGCCGCATTCATCTTTCCCAGTCGTCCTGTCCCTGTAGCTGAAAAACACCCCCACAGCATGATGCTGCCACCACCATGCTTCACTGCTGGGACTGTATTGGACAGGTGATGAGCAGTGCCTGGTTTTCTCCACACATACCGCTTAGAATTAAGGCCAAAAAGTTCTATCTTGGTCTCATCAGACCAGAGAATCTTATTTCTCATCATCTTGGAGTCCTTCAGGTGTTTTTTTAGCAAACTCCATGCGGGCTTTCATGTGTCTTGCACTGAGGAGAGGTTTCCTTCGGGCCACTCTGCCATAAAGCCCCGACTGGTGGAGGGCTGCAGTGATGGTTGACTTTCTACAACTTTGTCCCATCTCCCAACTGCATCTCTGGAGCTCAGCCACAGTGATCTTTGGGTTCTTCTTTACCTCTCTCACCAAGGCTCTTCTCCCTGATAGCTCACTTTGGCCGGACAGCCAGCTCTAGGAAGGGTTCTGGTCGTCCCAAACGTCTTCCATTTAAGGGTTATGGAGGCTACTGTGCTCTTAGGAACCTTAAGTGTAGCAGATATTTTTTGTAACCTTGGCCAGATCTGTGCCTTGCCACAATTCTGTCTCTGAGCTCTTAAGGCAGTTCCTTTGACCTCATGATTCTCATTTGCTCTGACATGCACTGTGAGCTGTAAGGTCGTATATAGACAGGTGTGTGGCTTTCCTAATCAGGTCCAGTCAGTATAATCAAACACAGCTGGACTCAAATGAAGGTGTAGAACCATCTCAAGGATGATCAGAAGAAATGGACAGCACCTGAGTTAAATATATGAGTGACACAGCAAAGGGTCTGAATACTTAGGACCATGTGATATTTCAGTTTTTCTTTTTTAATAAATCTGCAAAAAATGTCAACAATTCTGTGTTTTTCTGTCAATATGGGGTGCTGTGTGTACATTCATGAGGAAAAAAATGAACTTAAATGATTTTAGCAAATGGCTGCAATATAACAAAGAGTGAAAAATTTAAGGAGGTCTGAATACTTTCCGTCCCCACTGCATATCCAGGCACACAACAGGCTCATTCACTCTTTCTCCTAAGTCTAGGGGATGTTGCTTTTGTTATTTTTATTTTTGAAGAACTTGGATAGGGATGAGGCAAGTGGTGGGATACTCCAAGAATAAGAACTATGTACACTGAGGACTTAATCTTCCTTTAGCTTAAGTAGTAGTGGTAGTAGAGCAAAGGCCCTTTAAGTAGTAAAGTGTCTGGACAGAGCTCTTCAGGATACCAGCCGGTGTCCCCTTTAACAGACCCACAGCTGACTATAGTTAGGCACCAAAGGGGTTGCTAGAGCACAGGGTCCCCAAGATCCAATATTATCTGTACTCACAAGGCCCAAGGACAGATGAGTGCCTCCTTCCAATCTTCCAAGCGATGCCCTCCAGTGATACCAGACAGATCTATGGTAGACAGCTCCCCTCAGTCAGCTTCTTCTAAGCACCTGGGTCGCAGCATTCCTCCGTCAGGTCACCCACCTAAGGCCTCCACATGGCAGCCTGAGAGGGCAGCGTGCCCCCCTCAGGCTGGACTTCTCCACCCTGGGACAAGACTCAGAGCTCTGTGTGCACTAAGAATAAATACAGTCTCAAAGCCCGCCTTCAGAGCCTGCCTCTCTAGGATAGACAGAGGCTGTATCAATATTCATGCTGCCATCTGCATAGCTCCCCACCTATCATCTAGAAACTTCTCAAGTTACCTGTATACAGAGGGAGCTATCCAGCAGACTAGCAGCAGCAGAGCACACAGATCAGGCCTAACTAATAAACTGCAACACACTGAGTACAGTAAGCCAAACTATCAAAAACAAACACTAACATCTGTCTAACTTCCCTAGTACCTACCTAGGAGGATGCTACATGGAGAAATGTTTATTTAGTAGATAGCAGATTTTTTTCTCGATCCTGTGATGGGCATTGTGACTAGGGATGGGCGAACGGTTCAGCCCTAGCATAAGTTCGGGCTGAACTTTCACTGTTCGGACGTTCGGCAAACAGCCGAACAAACAAGTCGTTTGTTCGCCCCCCTGAAACAACCACAACGCATTTAGGCACTGAACAGTGCATTGCAAGCTCTGATTGGCTGAAGCAGTGAAAACTGAGGGCAACTGAGGGGTCAGAGAGGGCGGGGCCACACGGTGATGTAAACGGGTGATACCGCCCCCCTCTGACGGGGAAGCCATAGGGAAGTCCCTGTGGCGTCAGAGGGGAGCGGGTCACCCAGTTACGTCAGCGGATGCCCCACCCTCAGTTATATAAGAGCTGTCACATCGAAGACGCGTCAGACAGTGAAAGCCTCCCATGGAGGCGGGTCGGTCACGGCTTTTTTTTTCTTTTTTGATCCGTTGGGCGGCATGAACTTACTTTGTGGGACATTTTTATTTTTTTATTTTTTAATAAAGGACTTGTCCCAAGCTGTGTCTTGTCTTTTTTACCATTTTGACACTTTTTTTGTGAAATGGTAGGGGTGCATGTGTACCCCATTACCAATTCACACAGGGGGGAGGCTGGGGGCCCCCTTGTTAAAGGGGGCTTCCAGATTCCGATAAGCCTCTCGCCTGCAGACCCCTACAACCACCAGGCAAGGGTTATGGGGATGAGGCCCTTGTCCCCATCAACATGGGGACAAGGTGCTTTGGGGGGCTACCCCAAAGCACCCTCCCCATGTTGGGGGCATGTTGCCTGGTACAGTTCAGGGGGGAGCGCTCTCTCGTCCCCCCCCCTCTTTTCCTGCGGCCTGCCAGGTTGCTTACTCAGAAAAAGGTCTGGTATGGATTTTGGGGGGACCCCTACGCCATTTTTTTGTTAATTTTGGCGCAGGGTTCCCCTTAAAATCCATACCTCTGTATGAATTTTGGGGGGACCCCTACGCCATTTTAAAAAAAAATTTGGCACAGGGTTTCTCTTAATTTCCATATCAGACCCAAAGGGCCTGGTATGGATATTAGGGGGACCCCCACGCAATTTTTTTTAAAAAAATTGATTCGGGGTTCCCCTTAATATTCATACCAGACCCAAAGGGATGGGGGGAGGGATCCAATGCTCTTTTTTTCAATTATCTGTATCTATATTGCCGAGACTCGACAATTCATTACAGCCGCGATCAGTTTTCAATGACAATTTTTCCTTTAGAAATGCCATTTTGCTGTGGTACAGTTCTAAACACGGGAAAAACGCGCCATTTTACAGGCATACTATAGACATCCCCCAGGCACGATATTTAAAGGAATATTTAATTTTTATTGTTTCACTTTAAGCATTAAAAAAATCACTGCTCCGGAAAAAAACGTCCGTTTTAAAAAAAAATGTTTGCATTGATGCCTGGGTCCCCAAACACTTTTTATGACAATAACTTGCATATAAGCCTTTAAAATTAGCACTTTTTATTTTTCATGTTAGTGTCCCATAGACTTTAACGGTGTTCCGGCAGCTTTCGAATTTGCCGTGAACACCGCATATTGTTCGCTGTTCGACGAACAGGCAAACACCTGATGTTTGAGTCGAACTTACATTCGAATTGAACATCAGGCTCATCCCTACTCATCATACATGTCTATCACACTCTGCTGTATGACACCAGTCTGTGCTGTTAGAAGTTTGCTTATCTTTGGAACATTCAGTTACTCCCTATACACTAGCAACATCAGTAGCCGGGCCGCTAAATAACTCTCAGGATTTCGCCTCTCGGCCTCAGTGTATTCTCAGAAATACTATATCCTTACTGGCCTCCCTTCCCCTTTTTTTGTTGGAAGGCCAAGGGAGGATCTATCCCCCCTCCCTCACCATAGATATTTTTGAATAAATGTTTTCATCTCAATTCTTTCCCAATACGGATACCAAACAAATTTCTAACAATTGAAAACCATTGCTTCCTCTTGGAACCAAGAATTTCTATGGTTAACAGACCGTGTCCCTGCTGTTGTTTTTAATTCTATGGAATGCCAAGTCAGTAACACACCACAATAATAAAAAAAATGTCTCTAACTTACACCCAGCCCTGAGGAGGGAGGTATATTTACTCTGAAGCGCGTCAGGTGCAAGAATACTTCTGAAACTCTGTACATACATGTAAAAATGTCTGTTATGCATTCTGTATAGTATTTGGTATATTACTACTGTTTTTAATGTTGAAATTTAATAAATTACATTGGTATTAATATTTTGTAATATTTTCTCCAAGTGCCTTAAAAGTCCATCATTAGGGGGTCCATTGTTTTATTGTTTGAGTCTCTGGTAAGCAGCCATTGTTTCACTCGTGGTGGTGGATCAAGCACTATCTTTACAACAGCAAAGAATACACAGCTTTTTGATGGACTTTTTCACATTATTGTATTTATTTACCACATGGGTGATTTAGTAAGTTATGTGTGTGGACTCACGTTTATTTATATTTATTTTTATTTATCCATTTATTTTATTATTTTCAATTGAACTGAACAGGGGTCCGCTTGGCCCATCCCTACTCGTGACCCACAGTAAGCTCTCTGTCCTCCATCCTGACCCAGCTACTTACAAATTCTCCCATTTCGTTTATCGTTTTATAGTACATGATTTTTACAAAATGCTAACACAGCTATGAATTTATAAGCCTTGTTTTTATCGGTATCCATAACACTGCTTTATAGAGTACATTAAAATCGCCTACGAATAATTACTTATTTTATGTATTTACTTTTAAATACCTCAGCTGGATTTCCTGGTATCTACTTCTAGAAATATTTCTTTAAAAAGAAAAGGAAAAAGCAGTCTCGGTGGGTAATGCAGCATAGACCATCACAGAGATGGGTAACCTCAACCTCATGCCAAAGCTTTGAAGGGCAGGTATTTTTTTATGTGCTCCTACTTGCTTTTATGCTTTATCTCAGCTTAATTATAAGCCCCCCATAGTGCTTTGAGCTCCATACATATGTGTAGCCAAAAACAAAAAGAGTTATGAACTTGGCAGTTGGTCAAAACATTATGTACCCTTGTGAAAACAACAAACAACTTTATGTATAATCATTGCACTTAGCAATACCTGCTTAACCACTTGACCATCAGAAGGTTTTGCCCCTTTCATGACCAGACCATTTCTTGCTATTCAGCACTGTGCTATTTTACTTGGTAGTTGCGTGGTCATGCAACACTGTAACAATTTATATAATTTTTTTTACACAAAAAGAGCTTTCTTTTGGTGGTATTTGATCACCACTGGGATTTTTTATTATATGAACCAAAAAAATTGAAAATATTGGGAAAAAAACTATATTTTCTACTTTCTGTTATAAAACATATCCAATAAACAAAATATTTTTTTTCCATAAATTTAGGCCAAAATATATTCTGCTACATGTCTTTGTTAAAAAAAATCACAATAAGTATATATAAATTTGTATGAAAGCTATTAGCATCTATGGTATATATTGTATACGGGAATTTACACAGCTATACATGCTATACTGTAATGGCAGTGATCACAGTGATCAGTCTCCAAAGATGTAAGAGTGTTAAAATAAAAGTATTAAAATAAAAGTGGGTGCACTGAAGGACTCGGTGGGACGATCAGTGGACGGGCCCTGGAGAATGTTGGGGTCGGGCCCTGGCCTAAAGCTGTGTAAAGGGCCCCAAAATTTCTGATGGCTGCCCTGCTTGCAAGCTGCATTTCAATTCATCCCAGAGATATTCAGTAGGGTTGAGGTCAGGGCTCTGTGCAGGCCACTCAAGTTCTTTTGCACCAAACTGATCAAACCTAGTTCTCATGGATCTGGTTTGTACACAGTCACGCTAGAACAAAAAAGGGCCTTCCCCAAACTGTTATCACTAGGTAGACAGGTGCCTACTTGGTGTTATGCACCTCACCATGTTCTATTTCATATACTGCTGCACTGTTTTATTGATTAAAATATGTTGTAGAGAAGCCTTGTTTATGTGGATGCCCAGAAGTCAGGAGGTGGTTAATGTGTTCGTGGCACTGCCCCCTTGTGGCTTTAAATACAAGGGGAGGCAACCTAGCTAGACCCTTGACTCTTGGATGGGAATGTACAAGGAGGACTGCAGCTGCATGTAACGCTACTCTTGGTGGGCTCCCCCTTGGTGGGTACCCAGTCGGGGTATCGGAGACAGCTTTATGGACTGAAAGGACGGAAGAGGTATAATCTAGGCAGCCTGATATTAGGAAGCACTACATTAATGTATGGAAGAAACTGTGAATGTTTGTTTTATATGATTTTGTATCTGCAAGGAAGTAATGTTCTAAAAGTTCATAAAGATGCCTGGTTTGAAGTTCCTTAGAAAGGGGCGCATGCACAGCATACAAAAGAACAGGGTTTAGAATATAGATGAATAGAAGTAGAGAAGAGGCTATATTGTCATTTCTAAGAGTGACTGGAGTGATGTCGGGTGCCAAAGCAGCCAGCCAATGGAAAGTTGTGGTGACCTGCATGGGTGATGGAAGGCCCTGGTAGTGAGATGGTTTGCGAGCTGAAACCTCTCCCTAAAGATTGGTGCCCCACATACATGGACCGATAATGCAAAACAGGCTATCCTATGGACAAAGCCTGGAAGGTCACAGTACAAAAGAGGAGAGAGAGTGAGGACCCTGGGAAATGAAGAAGCTCAGAACATGTGCAGAGGTGATCACTGTATGTGACATGTCGGGCTGTGCTGGTGAGTCGGGTACAGGCTCTGTGGTACCCACACGTAATTTCTGCACCCATTGGGAGAATTAAAAATACAATTAAAATTAGGCATGAATCACAGAGAAGTGCGTCAAACACAAAGGGTTAACTGTGCAAATCAAGTCTGCTTTCTTCTAAACTGGAGTGCTGCCTTAATGCTGATTTCACATTACCGAGGCCTGTGAGTTCAGGCGTTAGCGAGCATTGTTTATGTGTCCCTGATTGGGCATGTTAGGATCCACCCACAATGAAAGTGTACAATTGGGTAAAATGTCTTTATATGTAGCAGTGTTAACAGCACCTTTCACTGGAAACACCTAAACCTAAGCATTTTGACCATTCTTTTGGCCATCCAGTAAACAGTTCAGTGTCATGGTCAGTTGTGCACAAATGTTCGGCCATATAGTATATCTAATTCAAAACATAAGGGGGCGGAGCCGGCGGCCAGAGCGGATGGTAGTGTGAGGAGACAGCTCTGCCACAACGGCCTGTATATCGCGGCTCACAGCTAACCTACACGGACCCAAATTGCATCCACAGCAAGGGGAGATCAGGAGGAACAAAGCGGTCACAATGAATAAAAGGAAATCGAGAGAGGGACCGAGAAAACTGACCGATTTTTACCCCCTCACGGCCGGCCGAGATTTCCAAGATGGCGCCCACTCTGCAGAAAGAAATCCAGCATCCCCTGCACACTCCTGCAGCCATCTGTCGCCATCCCTGGGTGAGTCTGATCCCAAATGTTATCCACTGCCATCCTCACCCTCTGATAGCCCTGTGAAACAAAAGAGGAAGATTGGGGTGGAAGAGGAGAATCAGGATGAGGCAGGGACGGAGGGAGACATAATGGAGGAATCCTCCCCTTATGGCCAGCAGCTAGATGCTTTCCCCACTTCAGGACAGCCCATCCTGGATACCACAATGAAGGAAATGTTACTGACTCTCAGGGGGGCCCTTCAGCAGGACATGTCTTCATTTATGCAGAACACTAAAACTGAACTGTCAGCGTTCAGCAGCAGAGTCACTTATGTGGAAAAAAAAATGGAGAAATTCACATTAGCACACAATGAGCTGGTGGATGCTCACTTTGATGTGGAAGATGAGATCAAATCCATGCGCCTCAAAATGGCAGACATCGAAGACAGGGCACACAGGAACAACATTAAATTCAGAGGGATCTCTGAATCAATCAAACCAGCTGAACTCACAGCGTACCTCCAAAAGCTCATGGCCAGGGTTCTGCCGTCTCTGGGGCCTAATTACATAATCATAGATAGAGCCCATAGACTGCCAAAACCCTCATTCCTGTCTGACCAAATCCCCAGGGATGTCATCGCTAGGATCCATTTTTACCACATAAAGGATCAGCTGATGCGATTCACCAGACAGCACCCCACGCTCCCTGATCCATTCACCGGAATCGCATTGTATGCAGATTTATCGCAAGCGACACTAACGGCAAGGCACAATTTGGTCCCCATTACAAAAATCTTACGCAACCATAAGATTCTTTACAAGTAGGGATTCCCTGCTAAACTGCTTCTAGAAATGCAGAACGAATCGCACGCAATCACTTCACTTGAAAAAGGGATGGAGCTCCTCAAAAGATGGCGTCTTCTACCTCCAGACGGAGAAGCTGCAGAACCTGATCCCCTACATGACAAAAGAAATAATCACCGTCAAAACAGAAGGGGCAGATAGGCACAGCTCTGCTACACGAACACCCCGGCTGATGGCCTTTATGAATGTGCGGTACCAATCTCAGCACCATTAACCCCTGACAACTTCCAAACTTCTCCTGCATTTAAGTGTAGGTTAAAGAAGCAGCCGTTGTTCGGCTAAAATGAACCCTAGTTATCCCCCTTATTCAATTACAGGATGACTCCTGTGAACTGTTCTATGCAAACTTTATTGTTTGACTGTTCCATATTGCTGCATAACTCAGCTTGGTTTTTTGTTCATGTTTTTTCTTTTCTTTTTGATATTCTGAAAATTACCTCAGGATCTTTACCTCAAATAATACACATACCCTTCAACATCTCAGGAGCATATTGCTTATTGGTTCCTACCACTAGATGGCAGCAGCTGGCACTAATTGAATTGAATGAACATTAAAATAGTATCACACAATGTGAGAGGTTTAAACAGCCCCTACAAGCGCAGGGCCATGTGGAAGTCAGCTCTGGACCTGAAATGTGACATCCTGTGTGCACAAGAAACACACTTCGCCAGCAGAAAACCTCCAAAGTGCACGCACAAGAAATTCCCCAAAGTGTTCACCGCCAATGACATCTCAAAAAAAAAAGGGGTATTGATCGCTATTAAGGACACACTAACCTTTTCTTTATTACAGATTCATAATGACCCCCATGGACGCTATATTATTTTGGTTGCTGAAATAGACCGGGTCCTCTACACACTGGTAAACCTATTTGCCCCAAATGTTAAACCGCTGAAGTTTATACGTAAAGTTGTCACACTTGCCAAATCCTTACAAAAGGGCAATCTTATAATATGTGGGGATTTCAATATGGTTATGAATGATGTACTAGATTCTTCCTCGGTGGCTGTGAGGAAGAGGCCCTCTTTAGGATCCTGGAGTCATGAAGAAAGACTCTTTGATCCATGGCGCTGCCTTAGAACCACCGAGAGGGACTACTCATACTATTCCACAGTGCACAATAGCTACTCTAGGATTGATTTCTTCCTAACAGATATGTACACACTGCAGAAGGTGAAAAAGGCTGATATACTCAACATTACCTGGTCTGACCATGCACCCGTAGCCATTGAGGTGGAGGCGGATGACAAAACTTCCCATAAACCACTATGGCCCAACAATACCTACCTTTTGTCATGCCCCCACATCAAAGCTGAGATAGAGGAGAAACTTAAAGAATATTTTAAACTCAATGCCAATGGGGAATGCTCTCCAACAACCATATGGTGTGCACACAAAGCTTTTGCTAGGGGAATTCTTATTCAGATTGCCTCTAGGGAAAGAAAAAAGAAGTCACAACATTTAGCACAGCTCCACAAGTCCATTGCAGACCTAGAGGCCCAACACAAGGATCCCCGCACCACATCCCCCAACATTTTGAAACGCCTTAATTCCTGTCGTTAAGAATTGCGACAGGAACTTAGGGCAGATTACGACCTTTATTTCAAAAGGCTGAAACTATCCTTTTATTCCCAAAATAATAGGGCTATCAAACGTCTGGCCGCACAACTCAAAAAAAGACATGCTAAATCCAATATTACTCGCTTTCAACAACATAACTCCGACACCACATTCTACAATCCTAAAGACATAGCTAATGCCTTTGGGGACTATTACAAATCCCTTTACAACCTCAACAAAGACCCACCCACCTACCAACCTACAGAAAAAGAAATAGATGATTTCCTTCAAGGAATCCAACTGCCCTTAGTAGATTCAACAACACTACAAGCCCTTAATGCACCAATCACTAGTGCAGAAATCGAGACAGTTATCAAATCTCTTCCCATGCACAAATCACCAGGAGCGGACGGTTTTTCCGCTGAGTACTATAAAGCTTTTAGCTCCCTCCTAGCACCTAACCTTGTAGATGTCTTCAACATAGCAGCCACAACAGGATCTTTCCCGAGAGAAATGCTCCAAGCAATAATAGTTACCTTACCCAAACCCGGCAAAGACGACTCACACCCCCAAAACTATAGGCCAATATCATTGCTTAACTTTGACCTGAAGATATATGCAAAGATATTGGCAAATAGATTATTAGAAATTACCTCTTCTCTTATAGGACTGGATCACGTAGGATTCGTAAAAGGCAGACAAGCACCAGACAGAACTAGAAGGATGCTAGACCTCCTGCGATTCGCAGAAGTCAATCAAGTACCGAGTATCTTTCTAGCCTTAGATGCCGAAAAGGCGTTTGATAGGGTGCATTGGGGCTACCTATCAAAAACTTTACTTAAATTTGGAATATCAGGATTGATACACTCAGTGATTATGTCCCTATACTCCAACCCCACAGCCCAAGTCTATACCTCTAGTCTCCTATCTGATCCTTTCCCACTATCTAATGGTACGCGACAAGGATGCCCTCTCTCCCCAATAATTTTCTCACTCATTATTGAACCTCTGGCACAAAGTATCAGGTCCAATGAAGCTATCAATGGCATTAGAATAGGTAAAGAAAACCATAAAATTGGACTCTTTGCCGACGATATAATACTGACTTTATCTAAACCAGCAGACTCTATACTAGAACTTAAAAAGCTAATGCATACTTTCAGTCAAGTCTCCTTTTACAAAATCAACACAAATAAATGCTTCGCTTTAACACTTCACTTACCCACAGAGGAACAGCATACTATCGAACAATTGTTCCCCTGTAACTGGAACCCCCCATCACTCACCTATCCCGGTGTGCAACTCACCTCCTCTTCCGCTAAGCTATACCCTAGCAATTACCCTCCCCTACTTGCGAATATAGAAGAAGAGATGGTCCAAATTGGCAAACTGCACATATCATGGATGGGGAGAATAGCTGCATATCAAATGCAGATACTACCAAAACTCCTATACCATTTTAGAACACTACCCATACCTATCCCCCAATCATTCTTCACACAATTGGCGAAAATACTAAATAAGTTTATTTGGGCAGGAAAAAAACCCAGAATTGCACTGAATCATATGTACAAACCCAAACATCTAGGTGGGGTAGGACTTCCCAACGCCTACATTTATTACCAAGCAGCTATACTAGAACAAACTCGATACTGGTTCTCATGTCAAACTGACAATAGATGGTCTGAAATAGAACAAGAAATTATCCCCGGCCATAATCTCCCAGCACTGGCATTAGCAGCCGGCATACATCACAGACTTACTACACCACAATTCCCCACTATACAAGCCTCTTTAATGGCGTGGTCTTCTATGCTACGACACCCATTTACGGATACAACAATGCATGAAATACATATTCCATTAGCAACGTATGAATATCTGATTCCAAATATCTCGACCCAAACTTTTCAAAGGAACGGGGAACACTTTCTTACATCTGATCTACAGGGACAGGAAACACTGGAAAGATATCAATTGTTTCAAATTAAGCACTACATTAAATCTAATACCCCTAGACCACTAAAAATTCCCCAAATACTTTGGCATTATCTACTAAGCAAAAACCCGGGGAAACACAAAGGAATATCTCTACTCTACAAATTCGCTACCCCCCTATACATGCAGACTAAGGTGCTCAATATGAGAAAGTGGGAACGGGAACTAAACAAAGAATTCCCATTGCACCAATGGCATCTAGCTGTAAAAAGCAATGGCAAATCTTCAGCTTGCATAGATCATTGGGAAAACGCACAGAAGATACTGCACAGGTGGTATCTTACACCTCTACGCATCAATAAAATGAATCCGAACACATCCGAAGTAGCTTCCATCATTCATACAATCACAAATACTATGGTCACGCTTAACCCTGAACTTGCCCTCCTAAGCCTGGGCATAGAAAACTTTCCTCACTTGACGAGAAAGGTTGTTATTAATATACTATTTGCGGCACAAATATCACTAGCAAGAGAATGGAGCTCTCAAACACCCCCAAAAATTGAGGAAGTAATTTCCGGAGTGAATGCCCATTACACAATGGAAAAAATGCTTGCATATAAGGAAAGAAGAACCCAGGCCTTCCATAAACACTGGGATGTCTGGAAATCTTCTCAGTTTGCTCCCTCTCACTTGTGAAATGTGAATTGTTTTTCATGATATGTAGTAAAACAAATAGGCAGATAGTGGTTTAAGACTTTAAATAAGTAGAGAAAATGATAAGTAAACCAATAAACAAATAACAATTCCAGGAGTAGTCACATTAGCAGAACCTAGACAGATTTTAATAGGTTGTGACTACACTATAAAGTATGTGTTTTATATTATTACTATAATAAGACAGTATCACGGTTTGAAGTTTTTAAGATAGTTATCTACAAAGTAAAAATTAAGCATATCTTGTAAACAGCCAGTAGTGACCCTCATTAAGGTCGCTAGAGAGCTACTTTGTTCAAGACAATCAGAGGTTCCTGCTCACAGTATGTACCTAGTAGGGGTGACAGGTCCTACCTCCTGTTGAGGTTGTAAACTACGTAGATATGGGTGGCTCAGGTGGAAATATCTCTTTGTAGAATTACATCTGACATTTATCATTCACCCTGCTATGTCATTTGTTGTAAACAAAGCTTTGTATTTTATGTATCTAATGCAAATTTACAATAAAAATCTATGGTTAAAAAAAAAATAATTCAAAACATAAGAGCAGTTATCCTTGAAATAAACCCTGCATGTCTGCTTCTACAGCCTGTACGACTATAGCTGAAGAGGACCAGCAGGTTATGAATACAATTTCTTACTTTGATGACCACACTGTAGTGGTTTACAATATCAGATTTTCCAAAATACAAAGTGAGATGGAACTAAACTTTAAGGAGATATAAAAAATATCAATGAACACAGTTATGAGTTTATTGGAATCACTAAATGTCTTTTAAATTAAACCAACCTGAATTGAACTTAGATTTAGCGTCTTATAATCCCCTGTATAACATAGCTGAGACTGGGACAGGGAGAAACAGCACTTGGGGCCAATCAAGTCTCCTGCAGGCACAAGGGCTGACAAAGAACATGCTGATAGGAGAAAGCAGAGAGATTACTGTATCTGTCTGTTGCTGTTCTTTCACTATCCAGTCATAAGCTAGGGGTGGAGAGGTGACCAGGCTGTTCTGATTAACTACAGAAAAGACAGGTTAACAAAAATCTAAATCTCAGGATATAGGATGAGCCGAACCCCCCCCCGGTTCAGTTTGCAGCAGAACATGCAAACATAAAAAGTGTTTGGGGACCCGTGTACTGCCCCAGGGGACATGTATCAATGCAAAAAAAAGTTTGAAAACAGCCATTTTTTTCAGAAGCAGTGATTTTAATAATGCTTAAAGTGAAACAATAAAAATGAAATATTCCTTTAAATATCCTGCCTGGGGAGTCTCCTTAGTCTGCCTGTAAAGTAGCGGATGTTTGTGATGTGTTTTACTATGCCACAGCAAAATGACGCAACCTGGCAGGCCGCAGGAAAAGGGGGGATGAGAGAGCGCCCCCTTCTGAACCATACCAGGCCACATGCTCTCAACATGGGGAGGGTGCTTTGGGGTCCCCCCAAAATACCTTGTCCCCATGTTGATGGGGACAAGGGCCTGTTCCCCACAACCCTTGCCCAGTGGATGTGGGGGGGTCTGCGGGTGGGGGGCTTATCGGAATCTGGAAGCCCCCTTTAGTAAGGGGGCCCCAGATCCTGCCTCCCCTATGTTAATGGGTATCGGGTACATTGTACCCATACCCATTCACCAAAAAAGTGTCAAAAAAGTAAAAATGACAGGAGACAGTTTTGGACAAGTCCTTTATTAAAAAAAAAAATATCATGTAATGTTTTTTCTTGGGAACGTAGGACGCTGTGATTGAAGATGAATTGACATTGCGGGACTTGTCCAAAACTGCCTCCTGTCATTTTAACTTTTTTGATACTTTTTTGGTGAATGGGTAGGGGTACAATGTACCCGATATCCATTCACATAGAGGGCAGGCCGGGATTGGGGACCCCCTTGTTAAACCCCTACAACCACCGGCCAAGGGTTGTGGGAAAGAGGCCCTTGACCCCATCAACATGGGGACAAGGTGTTTTGGGGGGACCCCAAAGCAACCTCCCCATGTTAAGGGCATGTGGCCTGGTACAGTTCAGGAGGGGGGGTGCTCTCTCATCCCCCCCTTTTCCTGTGGCCTGCCAGATTGCGTGCTTGGATAAGGGTCTGGTATGGATTTTGGGGGGACCCCCCACGCCATTTTTTTATTTTGGCGTAGGGTTTCCCTTAAAATCTATACCAGACCTAAAGTCCTGATATGGATTTTGGGGGGACCCCCACACCATTTTTTTTAAAAAAATTGGCGCGAGGTTACCCTTAAAATCCATACCAGACCTGAAGGGCCTGGTATGGATTTTGGGGGGACCCCCACGCCATTTTTTAAAATTTGGCGTAGGGTTCCCCTTAACCACTTCAATACACTATATGATATATACTACACTACCTATGTATAGATATCTAATCTACACTAAATGCAGAGTATATACTAGGCTGTATATATATATATATATATATATATATATATATATATATATATCATATATATAAAATACACTGCCTGCATGCCACTAACTAAGCTGCCTAATCTCTCTTCATTCATTACACTATATGGTCACCGTGTAAGAAGCAGCCTTATATAGTGTGGGGCATGGACTTAGCCCCCTGAGCCATGATTGGCCAAAGGCACCCTGCCTTTAGCTATTAGGACACTCTCAGCAGAGCGCGCTGTGATTGGCCAAAGCATGCAGGTCCAGAGCATGCTTTGGCCAATCATCATACAGCAATGCTGTCACGTACCTGGTTGGAGGCTGAAATGACAAGGTCGGCCTCTCTTGTATCTCCAGTCCAGGTCCCGCTGGAAGTGGAACAGCGGGAGCCGAGGATCAGGAGGGACATGAGTGCCTGCAGCTGTGGACCCGGAGACTTGTGGCTGAGGATGCGATCTTGGATGAGTAGCAAACCGTCAGATCAGGATAATAGGTGCTGCGCCAAGGATCAGCTGGGCTTAAGGAAGCACTCCGCAGGAACTGTGGTGCTGGAACGTCAGGTGAAGTAAAGCCCCTGGAATACTTGCAGCAGGAAGTCGCAGCAGGTTGCAGGACTGTGATTGCAGGCACTTGCAGGATAACAAGGAGAAACGCCAGAGGCAGGAGCAGGGTCTCGAGGGTAGCCAGGTTCGGTAACAGGCGGTCAGCGGGGTACAAGGCAGCAGGCAGAAGCGAAGTCACATGCATAGTCGGGTCTGGTAACAGGCGAGCAGTGCAGTGCAAGGCAGCAGGCATAAACAGAGTCCAATGGGAAGCCAGGATCAGAAACTGGTAGTCAGAGCAGAAACAGGATCCAAAAGCAGAGTCAAGGCAAGCCAGGTTCATCAATAGGTAATAAGCAGGTAGTAGCAGGGTTCAGGTATCAGGGTACAGCTGAAGACCAGTCAGCACCAGTCTGAGGGCAGAGCACTTCTTTAAATAGGCCGGCTGGCGCCAACTGCGCATGCACATTGGCATCTGCAGCCAACCGTGTGCATGCGCGCGAGTGCGCACCGGACAGGAACTAATAGTTCTCTTACATTGCCCCCCCTTACAGGCAGCCTCCGGATGCCCACTAGGGATCTCTTTTCCGGGTGAAGCTGAAGATAAGCCTGGATCAATTGAGGAGCATGTACATTAGAAGAGGGTTCCTACGAATTATCTTCAGGACCATAGCCCTTCCATTTAATTAAAAACTGGGTCTGGCCCCTTCTCTTCATGCAGTCCATAACAGCCTCAACCTCAAACTCTTCGTTACCTTCAACAAGCAAGGGTGGAGGAATCTCAGGTTCTCGATCAGGGAAGTGATCAGCCACGGATCGTTTTAAGAGAGATACGTGAAATACCGGCTGAATCTTCAAATTTGCCGGCAGGTTGAGCTCGAAGGCAACAGCATTAATCCTCTTCTTTACTGAAAATGGGCCAATATACCTTGGTCCAAATTTTTTAGAGGGACAAGCCAACTTTAGGTTCGTGGTGGAAAGCCATACCTTATCTCCTGGTTTAAGGTCCAGGTTACCCCTTCTCTTCCTGTCATAGAACCTCTTATTATTTTCCTGGGACTTGGTGATGGTTTCTTGTAGGAGTTGGTTGTTGGACCTCCAGAACTCTAAACGATCTTGTACTGCTGGAACTGAAGATTCCTGGGGAACATCAGGCAAAAAAGATGGGTGAAATCCATAGTTTGCAAAAAAGGGAGTTTGTTTGATTGCAGAGTGTATAGAGTTATTGTATGCAAACTCCGCTAATGGCAACAGAGAGACCCAGTCGTCTTGTGCAAATGAAGAAAAGCAACGCAAATACTGCTCCAGGGTCTGGTTTGTCCTCTCTGTTTGACCGTTAGTCTGTGGATGGTATGCAGATGACAAACAATGTTTAATGCCCAAAGCTTCACATAAGGATTTCCAAAATCGGAAGTGAATTGTACCCCACGGTCAGAGGTAATGTTAGCAGGAATACCGTGAAGGCGTATAACTTCCTTGATGAAAGAAGAGGCAGTCTCTGCAGCAGAAGGAGTGCCTTTCAGGGGCACAAAGTGGGCCATTTTGGACAATCGATCCACGATCACAAAAATGGTGGTAAAGCCTTCTGATGGGGGTAGTTGGACAATGAAGTCCATGGCAATCATGGTCCATAATTTATCAGGGACAGGAAGGGGTTCCAAAAGACCCCAATTTTTGGCTCTATCAGTCTTGTTCCGAAGATACGTTGTGTAGAATTTAATATAGTCCCTGCAATCTTGCACCAGGTTTGGCCACCAGAAGGAGCGAAGGACCAGATTTGATGTCTTATGTGCTCTGAAATGACCTGCCAAAGGATGGTCGAAACACATGTAAAGCACTGCTGACCGTAACGGCTCAGGAACGAAGATCTGTTCTTTATGAAAGTAGAGACCTTCTTTCAGCTGAAGGTGGAGATCTTGAGGTGGAGAATGGTTTTGAACTGCTGACTTAATTTGAGGAATGAGGTCCATCTGTAACAGAAGAAAATTTTCAGCTGGTAGAATGGAACCTCAGTGTCTTGGAACATATGAGAAAGGGCGTCAGGCTTCCCATTCTTGGATCCAGGCTGATAGGTAATATGGAAGCAGAACCTTGCAAAAAAGTGGGCCCATCTGGCCTGGCGGGGTCTTAATAAATTGGCTGCTTTTAAATATTCAAGGTTTTTGTGGTCGGTGAACACAAAAATGGGATGTGCTGCTCCTTCAAGAAGATAGCGCCATTCTTCCAAGGCAGATTTGATAGACAGTAACTCCCGATCACCCACGTCATAGTTCCATTCTGAGGCACTTAGTTTTGTGGAAAAGAAGGTGACAGGGTGAAGTAATGATTTTATCCCCTGTCGCTGAGACAGTATGGCTCCCACAGCAATCTCGGAGGCATCAACCTCAAGAACATAAGGCAAAGTAGGGTCAGGGTGTCTCAAAATGGGTGCAGATGTGAAAAGGCTCTTTAACCTCTCAAAAGCAGCTTGAGCTTCTACAGTCCATGTGAAAGTTATGCATGATCTGGTTAATTGTGTAATAGGGGATATGATACCTGAGAAGTTCTTGATAAATTTCCTGTAGAAATTAGAAAATCACACAAATCGCTGCACTGACTTTTTATCAGTGGGAGCCGGCCAGTCGAGTACTGCAGATACTTTCTGTGGATCCATGGCAATTCCATCTGCGGAAATAATGAGGCCCAGGAACTGGATAGTAAGTCTCTTGAACTCACACTTTTCAGCTTTGGCATAAAGGTGATGTTTCCTTAGTCTGTCTAATACCTTTTTGACATGGACTCGATGTGCTTCAAGGGAGGAGGAGAAGATTAGTATGTCATCCAGGTAGACAATAGTAAATACATCAAGGAAGTCCCGAAAAACATCATTCACAAAATGCTGGAAGGTAGCTGGTGCGTTACAGAGTCCGAAGGGCATCACTAAATATTCAAAGTGCCCAAAACGAGACCTAAAGGCCGTCTTCCATTCATGTCCTTCCTTAATTCTGATTAGGTTATATGCTCCTCTTAGATCTAATTTAGAGAAAACACGTGCTTCTCGCAGTCTCTGAAACAGTTCAGGGATAAGTGGCAGGGGGTATCGGTTTTTAATCGTTACTTTATTTAAGTCCCGGTAATCAACACAAGGCTGGAATGTGTGATCCTTTTTTTCGACAAAGAAAATTCCCGCTCCAGCGGGCGAAAAGGAAGGCCGGATAAAGCCCTTATCAAGGTTTTCTTTATTGTACTTTCGAAGTTCCTCCAGTTCAAGCTCAGAGAGAGGAAAAATTCTGCCAAAAGGAATTTCAGCGCCCCGGCAAAAGTTCAATAGGGCAGTCTACGGTCTGTGAGGGGGGAGAGTGTCAGCATTCTTCTTGTTGAAAACATCCAGGTATTCATGATAAACGGATGGCACAAGTTTAACAGTCTCGGAATCTGCACTGATGCAGAGGAGTGGCTCTCTGGAATTGGGTATAGGAGGGAAGCAGTACTCCTTGCAATAGTTAGAGGAAAAAGACACTTCTCCAGATGACCAATTGATGAGAGGATTATGCGCCCTCAGCCAGGGTTGCCAAGAATAAGAAAATTTAATAAAAAGTGGGGATGTGATGACATCAAGACGAAGGAGCTCCCGATGTCCAGAAGTGGTAGAACAGGGAATAGGTACAGTCTCTAGCATAACAGGTCCAGATTTAATGCCCGTACCATCAGCTAGGTGAACCGAGAAGCTGTTTTTCTTGGTACATGAAGGTAATTCATGCATAGTTGCGAAAGAAGAGTCCACAAAACAACTACAGGCCCCTGAGTCCATGATGGCAGAAACTGTGAGAGTCTTCCTGCATACTGGAGAGAGATTGGCAGCAAGGTGTGGTTCTGCCCAGGGTTTAGGGAACCAACCGTATGAGGTGGAGAAGATAATCTCCTAAGGTGTCTTCGGGGACAACATTGCAGAAAATGTCCTTCGTCGCCACAGTAAAGGCAGAGTTTGAGCTGGTGACGACGAGATCGCTCCTGTTTGGACAGAGGAGGTCTCGGAAAGCTGGTGTGTGCGACCCTCTTAATATTGGCTGTGTCTTTAGGCATAGTTGCAGAGGAAGGAGGTAACTGGGCCTTGGGCTGTGCAGGTAACAAATAAAGATTTCCGGTTCTCTCGGACTGTCTTTCACGCAGGCGGCGATCAATCAGAATGCAGAGATTAATTAAGTCATCCAAGGAGGTGGGTGCATCCACCCTGGCCAGTTCATCCTTGATAGCCTCTGACAGGCCGAGCCGAAAATGAAAACGTAGTGCAGAACTATTCCATTTGGTATCAGCGCTCCATAATCAGAAGTCCGAAACATAATCCTCCACAGGCCTGGGGCCCTGTTGCACATGCCTTAAGGTGGTTTCGGCAGTCTGTTGACGGAATGTATCAGCATAGAGTTGGGCCATAGCGGCAAAAAAGGAACTTGCAGAAGCCAAGACAGGATCACGTTGCTCCCGGAGTTGGTGAGCCCATGCCTGGGGTTCTCCCAGTAGCAAGGAGATGAGGAAGCCTACCTTCATTTCTTCAGTAGAAAAGGTGCGGGGTAGTGGAGAAAAATAAAGCTCACAGGCATTCTGAAAAGTTCTGAATCCTTAACGGTCGCCAGAGAAGCGCTCGGGTAAAGGTACTCTAGGCTCAGGAGGGTAAGAAAGTCCCACATGATTACAAGTTGTGATTCGTCCAGCAGATTCTTGACTTTTGTAGACTCGGAGGTGGAGACTGGACAGGATATTGACTGTAGTTGGTTGTGGAGTTGAACAAAGTCCTTACGCAACCCTTGTACCGCATGAGAAAGTACAGTAACAGTCCGGCAGAGGGTTGACAGAAGAGAGACCTCCCTTTCAGACTCTATTACCGGCTGACTGGTACTGTCACGTACCTGGTTGGAGACTGAAATGACGAGGTTGGCCTCTCTTGTATCTCCAGTCCAGGTCCCACTGGAAGTGGAACAGCGGGAGCCGAGGATCAGGAGGGACATGAGTGCCTGCAGCTGCGGACCCGGAGACTTGTGGCTGAGGATGCGATCTTGGATGAGTAGATAAACCGTCGGATCAGGA
Source organism: Lithobates clamitans (assembly GCA_037952925.1). Lineage (NCBI taxonomy): Eukaryota > Metazoa > Chordata > Amphibia > Anura > Ranidae > Lithobates > Lithobates clamitans. The sequence continues at coordinate 3,936,117 of JBBGZY010000310.1, forward strand.
TAAGCGGTGCTGCGCCAAGGATCAGCTGGGCTTAAGGAGGCACTCTGCAGGAACTGTGGTGCTGGAATGTCAGGTGAAGTAAAGTCCCTGGAATGCTTGCAGCAGGAAGTCTCAGCAGGTTGCAGGACTGTGATTGCAGGCATTTGCAAGATAACAAGGAGAAACGCCAGAGGCAGGAGCAGGGTCTCGAGGGTAGCCAGGTTCGGTCAGCAGGGTACAAGGCAGCAGACAGAAGTGAAGTCACATGGATAGCTCGGTCTGGTAACAGGCGAGCAGTGCAGTGCAAGGCAGCAGGCATAAACAGAGTCCAATGGGAAGCCAGTCAGAGCATAAACAGGATCCAGAAGCAGAGTCAAGGCAAGCCAGGTTCATCAATAGGTAACAAGCAGGTAGTAGCAGGGTTCAGGTATCAGGGTACAGCTGAAGACCAGTCAGCACTGGTCTGAGGGCAGAGCACTTCTTAAAATAGGCCGCCTGGCGCCAATTGGCATTATCGGCATGCTCCTGCGCATGCACGCTGTCCGTCGCGCATGCGCATTGGCATCTGCAGCTGTCCGTGTGCGCGTGCATGCGCGCAAGTGCGCACCGGACAGGAACTAATAGTTCTCTTACAAATGCACTGCGATCTCGTAGTGCATTATGGGGTGCTCTAATTTCCCACGAAAGACCCATATGTTCGATCCATTTTAGAACAAACGAGCACCCGATGTTCGAGTCGAACTTACGCTTGACTCGAACCGCGGGTTCATCCCTACTCAGGATTGGATGGACAGAAAAAACAAATTCTTTGGCAGCTGCCATACAGGTATTTCAATGCTGTATTTAGCTGTTTGCCTGGAGTTCAGCTTTAGCACAGAAATGATGGGGTTGTCTGCATTCTAAGCCCGGCAAGAGTTAAGCTTGAGAAAAGGACAGAGACAAATGACCAATTCTCGCCCCAGCAGACGCTGAGTGGGCCGCCTGGCTCTTGTTTTCCTTTACATGCACCAACAGCAGCACTCCGGAATCATCGAGTTGTGAAGATGCCTCACAATTTGTCTTTTCTTTATTATAAAAACAGAATGTACGCCCTCTTCCGTGATAATGGAAGAGGACTGAATGGAACTGCTGACCGAAGAGATTTAGATGGAAATGGGTTCCTTACAGATAACATGCAGGAATAAACCAATAAAAGCAAGTCAAGGACCAAGTTCAGCCACAGTCTACTCTCTGTGTACATGGTATGGCACAGTCCTTGTATCCAAATATATTCTTTAAATACTGTGCCACAAGCAAGAGTCTAACAAAGGTCAGGAGTATGTAACACACAGAGCAGGGGGTTAGGAGTGCATAACACACAGATCAATAGACAGAGCAGAACCAACAAATTTCGCCCCAAGTCAAAAACCCTCACCAGTTTAGATCTCCTTTCCCCTAAATGTTAGAAGCCCTCTTTAATCTAATATCTAATATTTATCCATTAACATTACTAACATATGTATGAATGGGTTGGGTCTTTATAGTATGATTGAGTTGTATATACAGTAGTACCTTGGATTACGAGCATAATTAGTTCCAGAAGCATGCATGTATTCCAAAGCATGTGTATATCAAAGCAAGTTTCCCCTTGGAATCAATGGAGACTCAGATAATTTGTTCCAGTATTACTGCTAGTGTATGCAGTACCGCATGTGGCCACAGGTGGGGGGGCGCGGGAGACACTCGGAGGCGATCAGAGATGCTCAGATGCTCAGAGACACTTGAGAACTAAGTGTCTTCGAGTGTCTCTGAGTGTTTCTGAGTGGTCTCCGAGTGTCTCTGCAGCCCCCTCACCTCTGGCCACATGCGGTACTGCACACCTCAGAGGCTTGAATCCTGCTCGCCTTGCGAGACAACGCCTCGCAAATCGAGTCAGAATTTTTTTTTTAAATAGCTCGTATTGCGAAAAGCTTGTAAACCGCGTTACTCACAATCCGAGGTTTTACTGTGTTTACCACTCCTAGATTTGGAAAAGTAACAAATAAGATTTTACAATTGTGCTTCTCTTTGGAGAGCTTACATATGGTAGCAATTAGCCTTTCCTTTCCCTGTCGCAAATGGGATAAGGTTTCACATTTCTTAGGATGCAGAGGTTTGAGTTAAGAATATTAGTTTTTTATACTGTAATATTTCTTGATTAGAATATTAATAAGAATAAGGGCTTTTCAATGAATATACACATATATTAGTATATGTATTATTTGATTTAGATGATAAATAGTTAGAAATGATGTTGTATAGACTTATGCCGCGTACACACGATCGGATTTTCCGATGGGAAATGTTTGATGTGAGCTTGTTGGCGGTAAGTCCGACCGTGTATATGCGCCATCGGACATTTGTTGGCTAGAATGCTCTCAAATTTTCTGCAAACAATTGTGTGTTGTCGGACTTTCCGATCGTGTGTACACAAGTCCGTTGGACAAAAGTCCAAAGTACAAACACGCATGCTCGGAATCACGTAAGAGCCAGAAGCGCTCGGTCCTGTAAAACTAGCGTCCGTAATGGAGACATCACGTATGTCTTGTACGTCACTACGTTTGTAATTGTTGGCCAACATTTGTGTGACTATATGTATGCAAGACAAGTTAAAGCCAACACCCTTGGAACAAAATTCCGCAGTTTTGTTGTCAGAAAGTCTGATCGTGTGTACGGGGCTTTAGTTGTTTAGTTGAAAGGTACCCCTCCTCCATAAGCAGAGACATTCCTCAGGATAGAATTTCGGGAGCTTGCTTTCTGGTCAACCCCCACTATTACATGAAAGGTGTAGGTGGTTGAATTGAAGCCCACGTTTATTGAAGTTTGTTCAATACATTTGTGGAACTATAAGACAAAACCAGCCCTTTTTAGGAGAAGGTGGGGGTTTGAATTGTGGAGTAAAAGCTATGAACAAAAGAACATTTGGTCAGACTGCTAGACATGAGGGAAGCTATCATTAGCTTCTTACACAGACACACATCTGATTATATACACAATCAGGGCAGGACTTAGGGTGGTGGGGGCCCCTGGGCTTGAGCCACTTTCAGGCCCTACCCTTGTATACATATGCACAGCTCTATAAAACAGAAATAGAAAAGGACATGGTGCGCCAGACTCAGTGCAGTATTAAAGAACTTCTGTTTAATTGGACAAGACAAAACAGCCAAATGGCTACTCAGAAAAGTAGATAATATATAAGCGTATAAGTGGGGGATACTGTACTGGTATTTGTCCTGGGTCCACGATCAATAAAAATGGATAAAATGATAATTACCGTATTTATCGGCGTATAACATGCGTCGGCGCATAATTTCCTGTACACACGATCGGACATTGATCGGACATTGCGACAACAAAATCCATGGATTTTTTCCGATGGATGTTGGCTCAAACTTGTTTTGCATACGCACGGTCGCACAAAGTTGTCGGAAAATCCAATCGTTCTGAACCCGGTGACGTAAAACATGTACGTCGGGACTATAAATGGAGCAGTAGCCAATAGCTTTCATCTCTTAATTTATTCTGTGTCTTTATTCTTTGTGCATCAGATTTGTGTATACACGATCTGAATTTAACCGATCGGATTTTGTTGTCGGAAAATTTTATAGCCTGCTCTCAAACTTTGTGTGTCGGAAATTCTGACGGAAAAAGTCCGATGGAGCCCACACACGATCGGAATTGCCGGCAACACAATCCGATCGCATTTTTTCCGTCGGAAAATCCGACCTGTGTACAGGGCATAACACGCACCCCAAGTTTAAATGCCCATCAATGCAGCCTTATCAGGGTCCATCTGCAGCCTTGTCAGTGTCATTGCAGCCTTGTCAGTGTCAGTGTAGCCTTGCTCCAGTGTCATTGCTGCCTTGTCATTGCAGCCTTTCAGTTTAAAAATGGCGCCGCCGAGATACAGAGCCGGCTTTCGGCCGCTCTCGGTGGCTTTCGGCCGCTCTGAGTGGCTCTCAGCGGCTTTCGGCCGATGTTGGCGGCTTTTGGACGCTCTCGGCAGCTTTCAGAACAGGTGGGGCCAGCGGGATCCCCCTATTTGTCAAGCCCAATGGAAAGTCCGGCCCTGTACACAATCTTCATTTCAAGAATCCACATTCTGCATTTTAATATTGTTCTTGTAATATCTTTGCTATTTTATTATTAAATCCATTTTTTTGAGTTTTTACATAAGAACTAGAAAGGACTTTCTTGGGATTCTTCTCCTCAATATAAGTTACATAATATCAAGAGAATGTTCTTATATTCTACAGTAGCACGCCAGTCAGTTTCGCTTTGCCCGAGAGGGAATGGCTGTGCATTGTCAGCAAACTAAGTCAAGCTTCCAGAAAAAAAAAGCTTTCAAAAATAAAAACAGCAGATGAACTTTCGGCATCATCGAATGAACCTAGAATCAGAATTAGTGAGAGCTTTGCACATGTGCAAGAAAACCCTGTTTCTTGATGACGTAATTTCCCGCCAAGAGAGGAAACGCACGTTACATGAAGATAGTCTGTCCTAAATTGGTAAGTGATGAATTTTATTGATGAATTATCTAGAGAGAGTAAATTAGAATACAAAAATCTGTCAAAATGTGTTAAGAATGATGAATTGTGGTTATACATGTTCAATAATTGCTTACAGGGGAGTATTAAGATACAAAAATCATAATTTTCTCTTAAGAGATTCAGCAAACAGGTTAGAAATGTAATGAAGTTGGTTAAAGTTTTTAACGCAATGATATTAGAAATTCCTACTAGGAATGTTGTTTGTACAGAAGAGAAGACAAAGACACAGCAGGATAATAGTGTATGTGCTAATAGATGACTTGCAAAGTGTAATTCAAATAAAAGATATTCAGTTGTCTGAATTACAGAATGATGTAAAAAGGATTTGTATGAATTCTTAAGCAGAGTCAAGCAAGAGTTCAGACTTTAAACAGAAGTCTTTTGCAACAGATATGCGGTCTACAGAAATTGACTTACAGGATCAGGACCATAAAGTTTTGCTTAACCACTTCTGGACCAGCCGCCGCAGTTTTACTGCGGCAGGTTGGCTCGGCTGGGCAAATCTAAATTACCTAACGTCGCTTTGCCCTTTGGCCACTAGGGACGCCACTAGGGGCACTCTCCAGAAACCGATGTGAGTGCCCGCCTGGCGCGATGACCGATCGCTCGTGACAGAGCGAGAACCGGGATCTGTGTGTGTAAACACACAAATCCCAGTTCTTTCAGGGGAGTAGAGACAGAATAAGGATGTTTTGGATAATGCAGAACATTTTAAATTAAATATAGAAAGATTTAATCTAAATGAAGAAAATAAGAATATTAGTTTTAAAATATGGCTGCCATGTAATTATAGTCAGCAGTTCAAACCACTAATACTAATGGATGATGGACAAACAATGCATTGCAATGAGTCAGGCAGATTAAAACAATTATTCAGTTTTTATACAGGAGAAAAAGATCATACTACAGTGATACTTGATTGTTTAAAAGTTTCAATTGATGACAAACCATTTCTTTTTTAGAGGAAATTTGAAAAGGCATATAGAATTGTTTTGGGAATTGCACAAGGCCATACTCCAACTGACATGATTAAAAGTTTTGTAACAAAATTTACTTTTTTAAACCCAGCTTCTGTTGTGTTGGCTACTCAAAAACAAAGTTTACAAGAAGCTTTAGGCCCCTTTCACACTTATACGACTTGTCCCACGATTTTGTACTGCAAAATCGTATGACAAGTCATTCTCCATGATTTTCAATGACTACCATTCATATTGGCACGACTTTAAGTCGTGCCGACTTCAAAGTAGTCCCTGCACTACTTTGGTCCAACTTCCATACGATTTATACTCCATAGACCTCAATGGTAAACCCTCAAGTAGCATGCAAATCGTACCTGAATAATATAGACACGATTTCAGCACTACTTTGGTCCAACTTCCATACAATTTGTACTCCATAGACCTCAATGGTAAACCCTCAAGTAGCATGCAAATCGTACCTGAATAATATAGACACAATTTCAGCACTACTTTGTAAGCACAAGCTGAGAATGGTTAATGCCAAAGTTGTGGCAAAGTCGTACAAAGTAGTACTGCTCCCAAATCGTGGCAAAATCGCAGCAAAATCGTGGTAAAATCGTGGCAAAATAGCGGCCGCGAAATCGCGGTAAAATCATGCGACTTTGAAGTTGTATAAGTGTGAAAGGGGCCTTAGAGAGTATTGATACACTTAGAAGGCAGATTAAACTGACCAAACAAAAGCAAGATGATGATTAGCGATTTGCCACATGTATGGCCACACCCAATCATGGTGAGATACACATCACGGGCAGAACCAAAGTTTCAGAGCAGACAGGAAATGCTATTTGCTTCTATTGCCAGAAATGTGGGCATATGAGAAGAGAATGTTTAAAATATAAATTAGATTCACAAAGTAAAATTTGGGAATTAGAAAATGAGGAATCCATTCATCCTTGTCCAAACAATAGGTTGATTGAAATGCCTTATGCCTCAAAAGTCAAACAGATCAGTACACTGACTTTTAATGACAGTTCAATTAATATGACAAACAATGCTGTCACTGACAGAGATGGTTTACTTCCATTGACAAAATCAGGATTAAATTAAGTTTTGACTCCTCTAACATTAAATTACGTTGCTCCAATTTTATTGGATAAAAGTGGAAGACCACATGTACAAGGTCTATTGAATGGTAGGAACATTTTTAGATACATTTAGAAGCTGAATTCAGTTTAACTAAACACAAATTACCTGTGAATGCTAATTCTCCAAAATGCAACTTAATCGGTTTTGGTGGAAAAGAAAATGCAGTTGCAACTAAAGTCTCTAATGTGACTTTTGAGATTCCAGGACTCCTGAAAACTAACATTGACATCTGGTGTTGTCAAGGGTACAGAGATTATTCTTGGCATGGATGTGATTAGTAAACTAAATTGGATTGTTGATTTAATTAATTCTACTATATGGAAAGATTCATCTAGGCCCAAATCTATGTTATTTTATCCTTCCATGTACAGTAATGTTGAAAGTATTTGTACAGCAATCGCGGACATGTCTTCAGATTATATTTGGCCACATACAGGAACTAATCTTGTATTGAAACAATTGGTTTGATCACATAAAAATCTTTGGAGTCAGACCAAAAATGAAATAGGCTTGTTTAAAGATATTGAAGTAGTCATTGAGGGTAGTTTTTGTTTTTTCTATAATCACTTATTTGTTTTTATTTTTCATCCATCTGTGCTTTCTTTAAAATTTGCCTTTTTCTCTGTGGATTTCTCTGTACCCATAGACCGGCCCGCTGTTCATGTAGTGTTCTTTATGTACGCAGAGGCGGCTCTAGACTTTGTGAGGCCTTAGGCAAAACTTAGACATGAGGCCCCACTAACTCCCATAATGGGAAAAATAATATAGGTGATAAAAATTAACTATATGAATGCATATATTAACAGCCTTAAATCCTACAAACTCACAGTTTCTATCATTTTCTCTGACCAATTATTGTTTATTCAAATATCATTAAACATAGGATATCTCTCATACACACACACACACACACACACACTTGCTCATTATCCTTGGTGCTGTCTCTTATATATGAAATACATTTGTCAACAAAGTATAAAACAAAAAGAAAATCATTTTACAACATATTCTTGCACATAACCTATTTAATGTAACAACAAGTATGCAAAAAGTGATTTTACTGTGCCCAATCAAATGCAGCCTCACTGTGCCCAATCAAATGCAGCCTCACTGTGCCCAATCAAATGCAGCCACACTATGCCCCTCAAATGCCACCACTGTGCCCATCAAATGTTGCCAAGGGACAAATTACGTGCAGCCGGTCTGGAGATTCACTGGCCGCTTATGGTGGCACCAGTCCCACGGCCAAGCATGCCCATAATATTTACAAGTGAGGCGCTACATACAGCAAGCCGGCTGCCCGCCCGCCTGCCTGGGCTGTATTTGTGCAGGAGGCGGCCGCGGGAGCTGGGACTCGGGATGATGGGTCAGGGGGGGACTTTTTTTGTGCGGGGCGGCTTTTTTGCCGCCCCTGCAAAGTGCCGCCCTAGACCTGGGCTATGTTGGCCTAGGCCAAGACACAGCACTGAGACAGGGTACAGACCATCAGACAGACAGGGCGCTGGGGACAGACCGTGAGACAGACAGGGCGCTGGGGACAGACCGTGAGACAGACAGGGCGCTGGGGACAGACCGTGAGACAGACAGGGCGCTGGGGACAGACCGTGAGACAGACAGGGCGCTGGGGACAGACCGTGAGACAGACAGGGCGCTGGGGACAGACCGTGAGACAGACAGGGCGCTGGGGACAGACCGTGAGACAGACAGGGCGCTGGGGAAAGACCGTGAGACAGACAGGGCGCTGGGGACAGACCGTGAGACAGACAGGGCGCTGGGGACAGACCGTGAGACAGACAGGGTGCTGGGGACAGACCGTGAGACAGACAGGGCGCTGGGGACAGACCGTGAGACAGACTGGGGGCTGGGGACAGACCGTGAGACAGACTGGGGGCTGGGGACAGACCGTGAGACAGACTGGGGGCTGGGGACAGACCGTGAGACAGACTGGGGGCTGGGGACAGACCGTGAGACAGACTGGGGGCTGGGGACAGACCGTGAGACAGACTGGGGGCTGGGGACAGACCGTGAGACAGACTGGGGGCTGGGGACAGACCGTGAGACAGACTGGGGGCTGGGGACAGACCGTGAGACAGACTGGGGGCTGGGGACAGACCGTGAGACAGACTGGGGGCTGGGGACAGACCGTGAGACAGACTGGGGGCTGGGGACAGACCGTGAGACAGACTGGGGGCTGGGGACAGACCGTGAGACAGACTGGGGGCTGGGGACAGACCGTGAGACAGACTGGGGGCTGGGGACAGACCGTGAGACAGACAGGGTGCTGGGGACAGACAGGGTACTGGGGACAGACAGGGTGCTGGGGACAGACAGGGTACTGGGGACAGACAGGGTACTGGGGACAGACAGGGTACTGGGGACAGACAGGGTGCTGGGGACAGACCGTGAGACAGACAGGGCGCTGGGGACAGACCGTGAGACAGACTGGGGGCTGGGGACAGACCGTGAGACAGACTGGGGGCTGGGGACAGACCGTGAGACAGACTGGGGGCTGGGGACAGACCGTGAGACAGACTGGGGGCTGGGGACAGACCGTGAGACAGACAGGGGGCTGAGGACAGACCGTGAGACAGACAGGGGGCTGGGGACAGACCGTGAGACAGACAGGGGGCTGGGGACAGACCGTGAGACAGACAGGGTGCTGGGGGCAGACAGGGTACTGGGGACAGACAGGGTACTGGGGACAGACAGGGTACTGGGGACAGACAGGGTACTGGGGACAGACAGGGTGCTGGGGACAGACCGTGAGACAGACAGGGTGCTGGGGACAGACAGGGTACTGGGGACAGACAGGGTGCTGGGGACAGACAGGGTGCTGGGGACAGACCGTGAGACAGACAGGGTACTGGGGACAGACAGGGTGCTGGGGACAGACAGGGTGCTGGGGACAGACAGGGTGCTGGGGACAGACAGGGTACTGGGGACAGACAGGGTACTGGGGACAGACAGGGTGCTGGGGACAGACAGGGTGTTGGGGACAGACAGGGTGCTGGGGACAGACAGGGTGCTGGGGACAGACAGGGTGTTGGGGACAGACAGGGTACTGGGGACAGACAGGGTGCTGGGGACAGACAGGGTACTGGGGACAGACAGGGTACTGAGGACAGACAGGGTGCTGGGGACAGACAGGGTACTGGGGACAGACAGGGTGCTGGGGACAGACAGGGTACTGGGGACAGACAGGGTGCTGGGGACAGACAGGGTACTGGGGACAGACAGGGTGCTGGGGACAGACAGGGTACTGGGGACAGACAGGGTGCTGGGGACAGACAGGGTACTGGGGACAGACAGGGTACTGGGGACAGACAGGGTGCTGGGGACAGACAGGGTACTGGGGACAGACAGGGTGCTGGGGACAGACAGGGTACTGGGGACAGACAGGGTACTGGGGACAGACAGGGTGCTGGGGACAGACAGGGTACTGGGGACAGACAGGGTGCTGGGGACAGACAGGGTACTGGGGACAGACAGGGTACTGAGGACAGACAGGGTGCTGGGGACAGACAGGGTACTGGGGACAGACAGGGTACTGGGGACAGACAGGGTACTGGGGACAGACAGGGTGCTGGGGACTGCAGACAGGGTAAAGACCATGACCATGAGACCATAGAAGACAGGGTAATGTACAGACAGCATTTAGTAGAGATGTGACATGTGAGTGTACAATACACTATACCTGCTCCTCGGTCCCCTATCCTTCTGAAGGCAGCATGAGAAGCTGGACTCTGGACAGGTGAGTGATGTTTCTTCAAGCTCCCTGCAGGCTGCAGTGCAATCTGGGAGTTGTAGTCTCTGCACAGCACAGGCACCAGAGGGCCAAGTCTGTTCTGTGCTGTGAAAAACTACAACTCCCACCGCCATGCACTAGGGGGGACAGGCTAAAAGGATGGCGCCGCGGCGGTGGAGCATGCTATTGGAGGATGCTGCAGCCTGAGCCAACTGAGCCGAGAGCCGTCTGCGGAGCCAGGCTCAGAGTCATCAGCTCACACAGGCGGCGGCGGCGTCAGTCGTGCAGCGCTCGGCTCGCTCACCCCACACTGCCGGCTTGTCAGAATGTCCCATCCATCTTGTCAGAATGTCAGGCAAATTAGGCAGCCGCGGCCCGCGAGGCCCTTAAGGGGGCGAGGCCTAAGGCAATTGCCTAATTTGCCTAATTAAAGAGCCGCCTCTGTATGTACGTATGGCTGTCAATTAGTTGCACTGTTGCCGGGACAACCAGAAGCCAACGTATCTGCATGATTTACATTCGGGCTACTTAAGGTGAATGTTCCTGCTACGGCGCATGCTCTGAAAAAATCCGAGTGACGGATGAAACGCGTCAGCATGACGCCATCACGCTCTCCCTAGCACATCCACAGACCCACCCACCTGCCCAGGGGACTCCATCCGCACCTCCATGAGGTCATCCATATGAGCCTGGGAACCAGATGAGTGTACGCATTGCACTGCTTACTGCAGCCTACTTGTTATGTACCTTGCTCCCCGCTCATTACCAGCTGGACTTCACAGGCAATACTCTGCACCTGAATGGAAGATAGTTTGACCGGATACCAGGGGACGGCTTAAGTGAGAAACGGCTTCCACATTTGACCAGTGTCAAATTCCAGTGCCTACAATTGGGTGAGATCGTACCTTTACACCCCCACTATAGGGACTGATTGTTTATATCCACAGTTGTCCATTTAGGCCTGCTCCATTCCTCCAGCACCCACGGTCACTTACATAAAGATCTTCCTCCCCTGCAATATGTTATCCACGGCAATATACGCTAATGGTGAACTCTGCATATTAGGACTGTAATTCTTATTGCCTTGACGCTAAGTTGGTCGTTGTCAGATCCCCTCATTGACATTTTTGCATACTGGACGTCGATCCCATGCAGGTTGCACTTACCATCCACCCTCCTTTCATTCGCAATTAGCCTGGACGCTGACACTCAGTAGTTTCCAACTAGATGACCCAATAGGTCTCATCAATTTGTATTCATTTGATAGGAGGTATACATGGTTTCTGTGTGTGGTGGCCATCTGTGTTTGTCCAAGACAACGTTGTCTATTTTATGTATTGGTGGTGGTATCTGTTTTTAATTATTTATATTTGATTGGTGTGTAAGTGAGTTATCAATAAACTTTATTCATATTTTTTGTTAATTGCCTACTCGTCTTTGACGAATTGGTTTCGTTTGAAATTGGATTACAATTCCATCTCTTCTCCCCCTTTCTTTGATATGTATAATTAATTCAGGGGAGCGCACCCCCAGTATAGGCTCAGTGCCACGGGTGTTAGCAATTACCAACATTATACACAAGGACAGATATCATTGAACCTCTGTCTGCTGTCACAATATAATTAAGCAGAGCCTTCTGGTTCTTTTTTAGTCCCCTGTTTTCTTATTATATCTTATTATTGAGGGTAGAGACCCTAAACCCCTAAACCCCAAATTCAATACAAGTTGCCACAAGAATCAATAGGTCTCATTATACAAGAGTTTTTACAACAAGGAATATTAAACAAAGCACAATCAGTGGTAAATAATTGTATTTGGTCTATCAAGAAAGCTGATAATTCATATTCTTTACCAGTTGATTTAAGATGACTGAATAAATGCATTACAAATAACAAACCTGTTGTTCCTGATTTAAATTTAATGTCACACCTGAATGCCAAGGCCAAAGTATTTTCTGTACTGGAAATCTTTAACAGCCATTTTTCAGTACCATTAGCTAAAAGTTGTCAATAAAAACTTGCCTTTAGCTTTAATAAAGAAACCTATGCATTCACTAGAATAATCCCAGGACTGGACATTAGTGAAGGGTTGGGCATTAGTGATGGTATAGTGCATGATTGTTTAGAGAAAATATTTTCAAAATTCTCTAGACCAGAAAGTATTTTCCAGCATGTGGACAAGTTTTTGCTGAGTTATTTACTTTGTTACAAAGGGCAGGGTTGAAACTGAACACAGAGACAGTTCAGTTGATGAAAAGTCAGGTAGCATTTCTTCATATGCAAATTAGTAATGGACAGAGTCAATTAGCACAGGAAAAAGTTAGAACCATTTCTGCAATTCCAATTCCAACAACTCACAAGGCATCACATCAATTTTGAGTGAAGTAAATCATTGCAGAGAATTTGTACAGAAATGTAATGATAAAGTTAAACCACTATTAGATCGTTTGAGACAAAAAGATGTTGTGTTTGACCAAGGCCAAACCCAGACAAATGCCTTTAAAATGTTGAAAAGGGATCTGCAGAATGCCCCTTCATTGAATACTGTTGAATTTTGTTCTACTATTCCCCTTGTATTGCAAACTGATGTATCTGAGAATTCGATCTCAGTGACTTTGTCTCAATTAAAAGAAGATGATCAGAAAATAATAGGCTTCCTAGGAGGTTTGACAAATATGGAGAAGACCTTTGACACACTATTAAGGCAACTGTTAAGTGTTTATTTTGCAGTCAAAGTAACAGAAAACATTGTGAAATCTAGTAAGATCATATTACAGACACCTGATCTATCACTAAGATTGCTTCTAGAGAAAATTAATTCAGGAGAATTATGTGACAAGTATTCCCCATTTTTTAAAACTTTGCAATCTAAAACTATACAGGTAGATCTGCTAACAGAACATTCTCAGCAATCTGCACAAACTGATGCTTGTACAAATGCATCCAGAAAACCTGTCAATTGTGTTTTTAGAACAAGTGCTGAGAGAGGCTTTGAGCCAGTATTTGTTGATGCTATCAAGATTCGTTCAGCAGGTCTTCCTATGTGGTACCCAAAGAATGGTTATGCTATTCAGAAAAAAATTTACAGAAAATGCTGAATTGGAAGATGCCAACAGTTACAGTACTACACGCATGACTCTAACTTTAAAGAAGAAAAGTGAATGGACACAGTCTACTTCAGACTTCTGGGTTGATATGAAATTTTTCTTTGTGAAAACAAGGTTTTTAGTCATGACCAAAAGGAGAAATTGCTTCCTGCTATATTTAAAATACACAAAATACTAGCATAAGAGTATAGGCCATTTTAAGAAAAATAGAGCAATACAAGGTAATTAGAAATTTTATTATCAAACTATGTCTTCCATGTCATGATAAAAAAATGCTAGGATTGTGATATGTAAAGTGAATAAGTAAATGAAGGTATATCTTAACCAATGCAATAGTATCAATGCCAAAATAATGATACTGCATTTCTTGTTACAGGAAATTACTTACAAGTCACCAATAGAAGAGAAATCTAATGTTTATAGACCTTCCAGATGAAAACCATTTTCTTGAAGCTTAAGAATATCTATTCTGGGAAAAGATTTGACACAAGAATTTAATTCGTCATAATTATTGTTGTATTTTCATGTTCAATAAAATTTTTCCAACTTTACAGAGTGCAGGAAGAAGAAAAAGAAGAAGAAAAAAAAAATCTCAAGACCTCTCATAAGAGAGGAACTTATAATAAACAATGCCCTTTGACCACTGATGAAATAATTTATCCATCATATATATTGCAGTTTTTATATATATCGTATTTATCGGCGTATAACACACACTTTTTTCCCCTGAAAATAAGGGGAAATTCGCGGGTGCGGGTTGTACGCCGATAGCGTATCTCGGAGGGGAAGGAGGGGGACGAGTGCCGCCGGAAACCACCGAGCCGTCATCTTCACTCGGATCGGCATTCGGCTTGGCGCTCGGCTTGGCATTCGGCTCGGCGCTCGGCATTCAGCTTGGCAGCTCGGGAAAGCTTAACTACAGTAGAGGAGCTTCCTGCACAGTGCTGCATCTGTAATTATGGTTTCAGGGCAGTGATCAGCTGTACAGTATTTGACAGAAGTGGGAGAAATTCCAGTGCTCTACAGAGGTCAGAGAATAAGCATGGCATCCCTGGCTAGTTTGAGATCACTGGCACATCTCCTGCTAACTGGCTAATTCTTGCTGGATGGTGGAGCGGCTGAGAGGCAAGTCATACCTAAATGCTTGCAACACATTAGGGTCAGTTAAGAGCACATGGGAGAAGTAAATGGAAGGCTGCAGATGGGCACAGATCAGGCTGCATTGATGCTCATTGACCTTATTTTGCTTAAAAGTGGTTTATTTAAAAAAAATTTGTTTTTTTCCTGAAACTTGCCTCTTAAATTGGGGTGCATGTTATACGCCGACGCGTGTTATACGCCGGCACGTGTTATACGTCGATAAATACGGTACATGTGACATGATATGTATGTCATATCAAGATGAGATATTTTTTACACATGAACTTTTACAATCACATGTTGTGTATTTTTAAAGTTGAAAGGGTTAAACTGCTTTACAATAGAGTCACTTTAGTTAGGAGGAACATCTTGTGTTAATTAAGATAAGAGTACGTTTTTTCCTAAAGTTCATTCAGACAAGTTAGGACAGGTTTTACATTGTTATATGTATTTTTTAATATAATTTCACATACCGTATACGATTGAATTGAATTTAGGAAACCTATTTTCTGTTTAGATTTTGACAAGGTTATTTGAAAAGTTGTATGGATTATAAATTTATGCTAAACACAATTTTTTTTTTTTTAATTAGAAACAAAAGTTTATTGAATTTTCACAGTTTGGTACAAAGAAAATTATGCAAGAGAGTTGTACAATATTACATGCAGGGTAAATATGACCATACTGCTCAGTAAACTTTAAAGTAAAAGTAAAAAAATAGGTATCAAACTAATAAAACAAGTTCAACCGGTATCTTTTGGTATTATTTTTCATGTACATTAAAAAATCGTATAATATAGATTTGCATATTAACAAAGCATAACCCAGACAGCAAGTTGCACAGGCATAGCATATATCAGGCTCAATTATGAATCACAGGTTGTGGGGGATTTCAGCCATCTATCCCAGATTTTATTAAATTTGGCTGGTCACCCCCTTTTCGTATAGACTACTTTTTTATATGGCAGTGTATTATTAATTTCTGCAATCCAGGCCGACAACGTAGGAGCTGCCTCCTGGATCCAGTTATGGGCTATTGTTTTCCTTGCTGTAAACAGCATTTCATGTAAGAAATGGCATGTAAATGTATCCGTTTCCTCTTCAGGGAATAAGCCCAATAAACATTGTTTGAGGTCTAGGGTTACTGGTGAACCCATTTGATCATGCAAAAATTGAACGATTTGAAACCAGTATCCCTGGATCCGAGGGCACTGCCAGACAATGTGGTCAAAGGTATTAAGAGCAATCAGACATATGGGGCACCTATCACTGTGAGATGGCCAGAATTTGGCCATACATTGTGGAGTTAGATTAGGCTCTATGGGTGATGTAGGTTTGTATAAGTCTATCAGATAGTTTAGGAGAAACCAGTTTAGGAGTCTCCAATATGTCGCCCCAGTCCTCATCCTCTATTACATCTATCCCATCTGACCACTTCTGTTTAACTGAATAAGCTAATTTAGTTGTAGAGGGCGTGTTAAGCATACCATAAAAGAGGGATATTAGCTGACGTGGTTCATCACAAAAAATCACCGTGAGTATGTCTGAGGGGGATAGTGCAAGAGGAGTGGTCCTGAACTGAGTATGGAGGGCATGGCGTACCTAAAAGAAACGAAATAACATATGATTTGGAAGATTAAATTCCATCTTGAGCTGAGCAAAGGTTTTAATCTCTCCATTATCAAGTACATGTGACATTAGATATATTCCTCAAGATATCCAGATGGAGGGATCAGGTACCTGAAGGAGCTCCGGAAGGTGTTTATTTTACCAAAGAGGGGTGTTATCATGAAATACTGGGTAGTCCAGTTTGGATGTCACCAGATCCCAAACCCTTTTGCACTGGAATGAGAGTTTGGAACTATGAGGATATATTGTTGCGCCCTTCAGCCCTCTCAGTATATCACAAAAGGGATGTGGGAAGCGTGAGTCTGTGAAATCAGATACCAAGGCCAAATACCTGTACCTATCTGATTTATCTGTATGATAAAGGTGGAAAAGTTGTGCGGTTAAATAGTATGGGACAAATCTTGGGACAGCTAGGCCCCCCAATTGTGTCGGGCATTGTAATGTTTTCCATGAAAGTTTATGTCTGCCTGGTCCGCATATAAAGGATTGTAGAAGCGTGTCCATGATTTTAAAGTATTTGAAGGATATATATATTGGAGAGTGCCATATCTCATACAAGATTTTTGGCAGGAGTATCATTTTAATTAAGCCTATACGGCCCATCACCCCCACCGGTAGTCTTGCCCATGTCTGAATCCTTGACTTAATAAATGGGATCAGGGGTTCGACATTTAGAGGGATAAAATCTGTAAACAACTGGGAGATCTGTATCCCCAAATGTTTAAGAGTGCTCACTCTTACTAGGGGTAAATTAGCCTGTTCTCTCGATGGGGGAAATATGTCAATGGGAAGGATTTGGGACTTGTCCCAGTTAATTCTAAGCCCTGAAAACTGTCCAAATTTCTCCATAATTCATAAAGCCGACTGAAGGGAAAGACACGAGTCAGAGAAGTATAGTATCATATCATCGGCGTAGAGGCCCACACATTCCTTTTACTACGCCCGAGGCCAGACCGTCGACATTCGGATGTTCTGTAAGTGCCACTGCCAGGGGTTCCACTGCCAGTGCATATAGTAAGGATGAGATGGGGCATCCCTGCCGTGTTCCCCGAGAAAGTGGGAAAGCAGCGGATGTCCATCCGTTAGCCTCAACTCTAGCCTGAGGAGCATTGTACAGGATAGTGAGCCACTGGACAAAGTTCGGGCCAAAGCCGAATCTATGTAAACAGTGCCACAGATACTGCCATTCAACTGAGTGGAATGCCTTGGCAGCATCAAGGGAAGCGACTATTCTAGATCCTACTTGCTGGTGAGAGGCTTGGACGTTCATAAAAAGATGTCTGGTAATAAAGGCTGTGTTTTTGGCTGGCATGAAGCCCATTTCATCAGGGTGTATGAGGGAGAGGATGACCTTATTTAAATGCAGGGCTAAGATTTTTGCTAGGATTTTGATATCAGTTTGTAGAAGTGAAATAGGCCTGTATGATTTGGGCAGGTGAGGGTCTATGCCTGGTTTAGGGATCAAAACTATGATGGCTTCACGCATAGACTCAGGGAGGGCCTTGGCTTTAAATATTGCTTGGTATAAAGTGAGAAGTCTAGGGATAAGAGGTTTCTGAAAAGTGGCATAAAATTCAATGGGTGGTCCGTCAGAGCCCGGGGCTTTAGCAAATTGGGAAATAGCAATTTTGATATCATCTGCGGACAACGGAGCCTCCAACATCTCAACTTGCTCTGCATTTAGTTTTGGGAGTGTAAGGGTATCGAATAAGTTTATCAGGTCTTGTGTAGAGTAATTGACCTTGGATGTGTATACATCCTTAAAGAATCTTTCAAATTCTTTGACAATTAATGCGGGGTCTGTAATGTCTCCTTCCGTGGCGGATTTCAGGGTAATAACCACTGGGGGTCTCGAGTCAAGGTGTGCCAGGTAAGCCAATAGCTTACCTGGGCGTTCCCCATGTTGAAAGATTTTTTGTTTACTAAAGAACATCTTATATTTGGCCCTCTCCTGGCACATTTGGTCAACCGCCCTGGTTTGCACCTTCAGCTGTGCTAATATGGCTGGTGTAGGGGATGCCACATAGTCATTTTCCTTTTCCAATAGTTGTGTTGTAGCTTGGGTAAAAGTGAGCTTAGAGTTCCTCCGAAACCTGGATATGCATTCAGTAAGCAGCATTCTAGCATGTTTTTTGAATGCCTCCCATACATTCAGTGGGGTGGCCGTGTCTGTGTTGTTTTGAAAGAAAAATCCCCATTCCAGGACTAGCCTGTCTGTGTCAGGAAGTATAGTTAACCAAAAATGGTTTAGTCTCCAATTTAAGGGAGGGGGATTGTCATAAGACGTCATTTCCACCCAGTAAGTGGAATGGTCAGAGAGCAGTCTGGGACCAAATCCGGCATTGTGTAACCTGGGAAGTAGATTACTGGATATACACACTTGGTCTATGCGGGACATAGTAGAGTGAGAACTAGAAAAACAGGAATAAGCTTGGCGCCCTGGATATAAATGTCGCCAGGTATCCAATAAATCAAAACTGGACATTAATCTACTAAACCGTGTATCATGATCTGGCATGGGTGTTTGTGTGCCCTGTCTCAAGCGGTCAAGGGAGGAATTAGTTACCATGTTAAAATCTCCCAGCCAGATTGTTGGTACACTGGGATATTTAGCCATGAACGAGAACCCCTTACTAAGAATTGTAGAATTGAAGGGGGGGGGGGTGAATGTACCAGGCAAGTATTAATATGGGGTTATTTTGGCATACAGCAACACATACCTGCTCTGGGGGTCTAACTCCACAGATTGAACCTCAAAAAATACTGACTTAGCTACCAGCACCGAGACGCCCCTGAAGTAGGAGGTATGGGCAGAATGATATGCCCAACCAATCCAGGGGTGCCGCAGCGCCCGCTGCAGGTGTCCCTGTACAAGGGTCTCCACCAGCCCTCTGATTCTTGAGGAAGGAGAACACTGCGGTGAGTTTTAGTTTATCTCTCAAACCTCGAACATTCCACGTCAGAAACTTTATCTTGGCCATACATAGAGCATAACATAGCAGTTAAGCCGAGTAGGCTTACGCATCTCATTGTCACATTTGCGCCATAATATGCCTGTGCAGGTATATCCATAGTGCAAAAACTCCTTGAACATTTGCATATCAGTGGTCCTACTCATGTAAACAGTATATGTTATAAACACCAAAAATTTAAGTATTAGTTGTAACAAAACCCTAACCACCCAGCTCTGCACCCACCCCAACTTGTGCGAGCATAAATCCCAAACAAGGTGATCAGCTTGTAGGAATGTTGAATTGAACACCAGCTCAGTGACCACACCAGGGGGAACACCGGCTGGGGCAGCTTACTTAGCAACATGTGTACTGAAGTAATTTGGGGGGTAATTCCTCCAACAGTCTTCCAGAAGCGTGGGGGATGAAAATCCTCTGGAAGTCACTGCCTGCAGTGAGACTCAGGCGTCTCATCGGTCTTGCCCAGCGGCAAAGCTGGAAAACAACCGCAGGGTGGCATTGAGCCCGCCGGCAGCATTAGGACAAAGGAAAGTCCCATAATGTGGTATGGCAACATTCAGGCCTGGGCCAATATATGTTCAATTTTATGAAAAGGGTCGCACTAATAGAGGGAAGTACACAAGTCTCAAACCAAATGGAACATTGCGAATCCCCTTAGGGAGTGTCTAGAGCCCAAGCAATGGTCAACGTGAAGTAAAATGGTAAAGAAGAAAAATTCCACATAGTACTCACGGCTTATGCAGGGTGAAGTTGATCCAGCCAGTTGCTGGCAGCCCTCGGTTCCTCAAAAAAGTGAACCTTATCCTCTCCAACGGCCCGCAGACGGGCAGGGAACAGCATTGCATACTTTAAATGGCGGACTCGAAGACGTCGCTTGATGTCGGTGAATTGGCTGCGTTGTCGCTGCACCTCCACAGAGAAGTCGGGAAAGGCCATGATCTGGTAGTTGTGGTTATGTATATTGCCTTTCTCTCTTGACAGGTGAAGGATGGCATCACGATCCTTATAATTGAGGAATTTAGCAATAAAGACTAGAGGTGCGCCCTGAGGTGGTTTCTTTGCGGGCATCCTATGTGCACGTTCTACAACGAATGATAGTGAGAAGGCCTCTCACCCATAGGTAGTTATCAGCAGCTCTTGCAGGAAGGTAGCTGGATTATTGCCTTCCATACCTTCAGGGAGACCTATGAATCGCAAGTTGTTCCATCGCATGCGATTCTTGAGGTCATCTTGCTTCTGCTGCAGTTGTGCGATAATGCGATGTGCCTGGTCTGATGATTCCTGTAAAGGAGGGATGGCGTCTTCCACCCGCCCCAGGCACTGTTCTGATTCCCCAACCCTGTCTCTAAGTTGCTGCATGTCCTGCCTGAGCAGCGATATTTCGATCTTTACCTCCTCTATTCTGGTAGTGAGGGAAGTCTGACATGCAGCAATAGCCTCCAAGATCTCACTTTTGTCAGCAGCGTGCGCTGCAGAGGAGGGGGACGGGGAGCCGCCATCTTGGGCCTGTGTTTGTCCGTCTTGATGGCGGAATTGTGCAAGTTTACTTGCCGCTTCAGCCGTTCTGCAAGGTGGTGACATTGCGCCGATGTGTACCAGAGCTCTGGCAATGAGGAACTGGTTCTATGGCTCTGTTTGCTGGGATCAGGATCGGATATACAAGGCACCGCCGGCAGGGCTCAGCTCAAGCATGTCTCACCACATGCAGCTCCAGACCACGCCCCCCATGCTAAACACAATTTGAAGGGAAAGTATGGAACATATATTTCTGAAGTGACATCCATACTATAAAGCATTGTACGACAGTGTTTCATTTATGAATTAATTATTAAGGGGATTGATTATTTGGTAAAAGAAAAAGAAAATAAGGGTGAAAATATTTTTATGGTAAACGAAACCAAAGGTTTCCCAAGTTTACTTTTCCTTATATAGAATCAAAATTGAAAATATATTCAAATCATTTATTTTAAGATCTAGAAAGCATGTATGGATATGAATGTGATGCATTTGATGTATAAATGGATTATAAAATGATTAAGATTGCTTAATCAATCATTTTGAGAGGGAAATGTTAAAAGCCTTCCTTAATCTAATATCTAATATTTATCAATTAACATTACTAACATATGTATGAATGGGTTGGGTCTTTATAGTATGATTGAATTATATATATTTATCTCTTCTAGATTTGGAAAAGTAACAAATAAGATTTTACAGTCTGCTTCTCTTTGGGGAGCTTACATATGGTAGTAATTAGCCTTTCCTCCCCTCATCGCAAATGGGATAAGGTTTCACATTTCTTAAGATGCAGAGGTTTGAGTTAAGAATATTAGTTATTTATACTGTAATATTTCTTGATTCAGATATTAATAAGAATAAGGGCGTTTTAATGAATATATACATATATTGGTATACAGTATGTATTATTTGATTTAGATGATAAATAGTTAGAATTGATTTTGTATAGACTTAGTTGTTTAGTTGAAAGGTACCCCTCCTCCATAAGCAGAGACATTCCTCAGGATAGAATTTCGGGAGCTAGCTTTCTGGTCAACCTCTACTATTACATGAAAGGTGCAGGTGGTTGAATTTAAGCCCACGTTTATTGAAGTTTGTTCAATACATTTGTCACTAGAGTTTGTGGAACTATAAGATAAAAACCAGACCTTTTTAGGAGAAGGTGGGGGTTTGAATTGTGGAGTAAATGCTATGAACAAAAGAACATTTGGTCAGACTGCTAAACATGAGGGAAGCTATCATTAGCTTCTTACACAGACACACATCTGATTATATACACAATCTTCATTTCAAGAATATAACTACCAGGGCTTTTTTTCTGCCGGAAAGCGGCAGAACGGCGTTCCGCCACCTCTGGCAGCCCTGTCCTCTCCCCAGTCACTGAACACAGAAGGCGGTAGAGGAGGTAGGCACTATGTTCTTCTCCCACCGGCTTCTGTGTCGGGACATGTGTAAGTCAGTCAGTCCCCACACTGTGCCCGCTGCATTTTTTTTTTTTTTTAACTTTTTGTGGAGCTTCGGAAGTTGCGGCTTCCGTCCCGCCCTGCCCCGCAGCTCCCGTCCATCCCGCCATGCCCCGCGGCTCTCGTCCGTCCCGCCCTGCCCCACGGCTTCCGTCCTGCCCTGCCCCGTGGCTCCCGTCTATCCTGCCCTGCCCCGCGGCTCTCGTCCCGCTCTGCCGTGCCTCCCTGTAGCTGAGAGCCGAGTGAAGTGTTCGGCCGGAAAAAAGCCTGCATGCTCAAAACTGATCAATGATAGCTGCACCGCAAGCTAAGGAGAAGAGGTGAGTGCACTAAAAACTATGGAGGGAAGGGGGGGCGAGTGGCATCTGCAGGGGAGGTGACAGCTGTAGGGTGAATTTGTGAAGGGGGGGTGAAGTTGTTAAATCTGGAAAGAGGGAGAGGTTGTGCAAAGTGACAGCTCGGTAGTGGGGGGGGGGGGCAGGTGATACAGTGGCAAGAGCTTGTAGGGGGGGCTGGCAGGTTGTTTGAAGGTGTAGTTGTGGACTGGGAGTGTAAGCTGTAGATGTGGGGCCTGCAGAGTTAAGTTGTTGACAGGGGGTACAAAGGTGAGTTGTGGGGGGTGCTAAGATGACATGTGGACAGGGGTGCAGAATTGAGGAGGGACAGGGGAAAGAAGAAGTGTGTTGCGGACGGAGGGAGTAGCAAATCGGGGGAAGAAGAGGTGAGCTGTGGACTGAGGGAATAAGAGGTGAGCTACGGGGGGAAGAAGAGGTGAGCCGTGGACAGGAGAGAAGAAGAGGTGAGCCGTGGACAGGAGAGAAGAAGAGGTGAGCCGTGGACAGGAGGCTGGAAGAGATGAGCCGTGGACAGGAGGTTGGAAGAGATGAGCCATGGACAGGAGGGAAGAAGAGGTGAGCTGTGGACAGGAGGGAAGAAGAGGTGAGCTGTGGACAGGAGGGAGGAAGAAATGAGCCGTGGACAGGAGGTGTGAAGAGATGAGCCGTGGACAGGAGGTTGGAAGAGATGAGCCGTGGACAGGAGGTTGGAAGAGATGAGCCAAGGACAGGAGGGAAGAAGAGGTGAGCAGTGGACAGGAGGGAAGAAGAGATGAGCTGTGGACAGGAGGGAAGAAGAGGTGAGCCGTGGACAGGAGGGAAGAAGAGGTGAGCCGTGGACAGGAGGGAAGAAGAGGTGAGCCGTGGACAGGAGGGAAGAACAGATGAGCCGTGGACAGGAGGGAAGAAGAGGTGAGCCGTGGACAGGAGGGAAGAACAGATGAGCCGTGGACAGGAGGGAAGAAGAGGTGAGCCATGGACAGGAGGGAAGTATAGGGGAGCTGCGGACAGGGGAAAGAAGAAGTGAGCTGCAGATGGGGGAAAGAAGAGCTGCAGACGGGGGGAAGAAGAGGTGAGCTGCAGATGGGGGGAAGAAGAGGTGAGCTGTGGACAGGGTAAAAAAAAAGGTGAGCTGTGGAAAGAGGTGAGCTGTGGATGGGGGGAATAAGAAGTAAGCTGTGGATGGGGGGAATAAGAAGTGAGCTGCAGACAGGGGGAAGAAGAGGTGAGCTGTGGAAGGGGGGCATAGGTCATCTGTGGACAAGGTTTGCAGAGGTGAGGTTTGAATGGGGGGCACAGAGGTGAGCAATAGATGGTTACATTGAGGGAGATATGCAAGTACTGTCCGCTGATTTTTTTTTTTTTTCTGTGCCATGTGTGATACACACACCTAATCACTGCAGAGTACACTTTTTTGAGCCCTGTGTGTTATGCGCTCCTTAGTGCCTTTTGGGCCTGCGTAGATTTGGCGCTGCTTTACTTCTCTTCCCATGGAACGACAGGATTGGGGGTGGAGAGTTGGCTGGGGAGGGTAAGTTCCTGCACCTTTTTTCTGAGAAAAAAAGCCCTGATAACTACATTTTTTATATTATTTTTACATTCTGCATTTTAATATTGTTCTTGTAATATTTTTGCTATTTTATTATTAAATATATTTTTTGAGTTTTTACTAGAACTAGAAAGGACTTTCTTGGGACTCTTCTCATCAATATAAGTTACAGAACATCGAGAGAATATTCTTATATTTTACACCAATATAAACATATCCTCCCCCCAATAAAGATCTCCCCCAGTACAGATTTCTCTCCCTCCCGTCGCAATATAGATCTTCCTTTGCAGTACAGATTCCCATAGTACAGCCCCCATCTCAGTACAGGTCTCCCCCCAGTACAGATCTTCCCCTCATTATAGATCTCCCACTCAAGAGTACAGATCTCCCAAGTACAGACCCCCCGTACAGATACCTCTCTGTATAGATGCCCCCCCAGCACAGATCTTCCCTCAGTACAGCTGCCCCCACCACTACAACTTTCCCTGTATAGGTCTCCATCAGTACAGATCTCCCCCATACAGATTCCCCCATATAGAATATATATCACAATACAAGGTCAGCAAAATGCTACCGTATTCGTTCAACTGACCAGCTCGTTGGGGCCCAATCATTACAGTGGAGCGCACAAGGTAATTTTCCTGATGCAGGCACTGCCACTGCATTTCTTGCAGAGAGCTCTGTCTTTCTTTTATAAAGGTGTAGTGCAAGGTTGGACAGCCGATTCTCCGCACAGGATCAGCAGATCTCCTTCACTGGCAAAGTGTACCCTGGTCAGTGTCCAGCTCTTCAATTAGGCAGCAGGCACAACCAGCATTCAGTGCGTTCTCCGATGAATGGCGGCCACTGTGTCTCACTTTCCCTCAGATGCAACGGTCTGCTTGCTGCCTTAGTTTCTCTGCAAGTCATCCCAAGCTCCCCTCCTCAGCCCAGGAAGGATAAAACACTTTCCCTCCTCTCCACCACAGTGCCACTTGGAGTTGACATATTTTCCTCTTAGAATCCACACCCAGATTAGTCTGTGGAAGCTACACCTCCCACAATCCTTCACACTTCTCTGCAGAGTCCCTGGCCGGAAACATCCTCAGCGTGCCCCCTAGTGGATGGAGGATGACCTAACAGTGGCTGCTCTATGTTCTGCAATAGGAGTCTCCTCCTGTGACTGTGCTTGTGTGAATAACTTCTCTGTTGCCAGACAGAGAATTTTTTTCCTGTCAGTGTTGCAGGCTAGGCTATAAATGAAATGGGTGGGTCGGGGATAGCCAGACTGGAGCTACATGGTGCTGGATGTTCTTCAGCTAAGAAATTAGAAGGGCTCTGACTTGTTGTGTCCTCTAATGCACAGTGTAAGAAGCTCGCAGTGTGCAGTGAAACGAGTAAGCAATTTCAGTACAGGAGAGGAGCCTGTACAACCGTGCAAAGCTGAAGAGAAGGCTGGAGTTCAGGTTTAAAAAAAATAGTTGGACATAAAAGTTAAGCTTATTGCCTTGACCTATGGTATACTTTTAAAAACTTTGAGAAACTATAGATTTCCTATAATATGTCACAAGTTGCATCTGGAGCCCTCTCTTCCCTCCAGTGTTCTATGATGTCATGTGACATGTCAGCAATACATTGTAACAGTGATGCTGGAATCTCAGGAAAAGCTTTGGCACTTACTCTCTACATGTCCAACAACAGCGCTAATCTTTTTGTGTTTCACTTTATTAATAGTATCCTCATAGTGTAGCTGACAAGTGTGGCACCGGCAGGATTAATTCTGCTGTAGCAATACACAGTGCAGATGGATTGTGCTGTCTGCATTGTCTGTGATCAAAGGAGGGGATGTGTTAGCAAAGAGCACTGATGGGATGCTAAACTGGGACTCTACAGTCCCCAGTGTTTAACTAACGCATCTCAAAAGAAGAAGTAAAAATGCCTCCATCCCTCAGCATAAACTATATCCTGTTTTAGGGATGGAAACATGTTTGAAGAAGACCTGTCACCAACACTCAACCGCACTTAAGAAAACATATTTTCCCCATATATTCTAATGATTGGATCTTAAAGATAACCCATATACAATTTAATAGTAGCTGTCTTGCTTAAGAGAGCACACTGCCATTGCCTTTTGGGAACCAGAAAAGCCTCATCTGTGTGCCCCTCTGATTTAGTTTCACTTTATTATTTTGGCATGACTTTGGTTAACTTCTTGCCTTAGCTTGACCAACTGCCATTCACTTGTGCTCCTACTATTGCATATAAACGCCACATTTTTAATGAAAAGAAATATATAAACATTATGCCCAGCAAGTCTAAATAATAAAAAACAACCTTTTCCCCGACACTGTCCCCTGCAGATACTTTGCTTGTTCATTAGATGGTGCCAGGATGAAGGACATTCAATATAATCCAATCCATTTCCCATAGGCCAGATAGTCACAGACCAGCCCCTTGTGGGCTCATCATCATGGTGCCCTGGGCTAATAGTACCATTACAAAGATTGTCTTCCACAAAATGCTACTTAAATGCAACAATAAGGACTGCCCCCGGGCCATCTTTAACCACCTCAATACAGGGCACTTACACCCCCTTCCTGCCCAGACCAATTTTCAGGTTTCAGCGCTCTTACACTTTGAATGACAATTACTCAGTCATGCAACACTGTACCCATATGATATTTGAGTCCTTTTTCTCACACAAATAGAGCTTTCTTTTGGTGGTATTTAATCACTAGTGAGTTTTTTTTGTGCTATAAATAAAAAAAGTAAATTTTGTGAAAAAAAAGCCTTTTTCTTTGTTTCTGTCATAAAATTTAGCAAATTTTGGTAATTTTTCTTCATAAATTTTGGCCAAAATTTATACTGCTACATAGCTTTGGTAAAAATAACCCAAATTAGTGTATATTATTTGGTCTTTGTGAAAGTTATAGAGTCTACAAACTATGGTGCTAATCATTGAAAATTGATCACACCTGATCAGGCCTTCAGTACATCAGGTGAATCTCATTTCTTGAGACACTAACATGTCAGGAAAGTACAAATACCCTCCAAATGACCCCTTTTTAGAAAGTAGACATTCCAAGGTATTAAGTAAGTAGCATGGTGAGTTTTTTAAGTTGTTGTTTTATTTTACTAAATTGTCATATTATCAGGTTATTTCTCACACACAGCATATGCATACCACAAATTACACCACAAAATACATTCTGCTACTCTTCCCAAGTATGGCGATACTACATGTGTGAGACTTTTACACAGCCTGGCCACATACAAAGGCCCAACATTGAAGTACCACCATCAGGCGTTCTACGAGCATAAATGACACATCTCATTTCTCAACCACCTATTACACTTTTGAAGGCCCTGGAGCACCAGGACAATGGAATTGCCCACAAATTGACCCCATTTCGGAAAGCAAACACCCCAACGTATAATCTATGAGGCATAATGAGTCTTTTGAACGGTTCATTTTTTTCCAGGAGTGTTTGGAAAATGTGAAAAAGTTGTCAATTTATAAGATAGTTTATTTATAAGATATTTCTAACACATAGCATGTATATAGCAAAAATTACACCCCAAAATACATTCTGCTACTCTTCTCGAGTATGGAGATACCACATGTGTGAGACTTTTACACGGCCTGGCCACATACAGAGGCCCAACATTGAAGTAGTACCTTCAGGCGTTCTAGGAGCATAAATTACACATTTCATTTCATTCCACCAGGACAGTGGAATTACCCACAAAATGACCAAAAAAACACCCCAACGTATATTCTATGAGGCATGGGCTGCAGATAGGTACTCGGGTACTCTGATGGGCTGCAGATAGGTACTCGGGTAACTTGATGAGCTGCAGACCGGTACTCGGGTACTCTGATGGCCTGGTGACAGGTACTCGGGTACTCTGATGGGCTACAGATAGGTACTCTGGGACTCTGATGGGCTGGTGACAGGTACTTGGGTACTCTGAAGGGTGGTAACAGGTACTCAGGTACTCGGTATTCATATGAACTGTGACAGGTACTCAGATGGACTATGACAGGTACTCGGGTACTCAGATGAACTGTGACAGGTACTCAGATGAACTGTGACAGGTACTCAGGTGGACTGTGACAGGTACTCAGGTACTCTGGTACTCATATGGACTGTGACAGGTACTCAGGTACTCATATGGACTGTGACAGGTACTCAGGTACTCGGGTACTCAGATGAACTGTGACAGGTACTCAGATAAACTGTGACAGGTACTCAGGTACTCAGATGAACTGTGACAGGTACTCAGATGAACTGTGACAGGCACTCGGGTACTCAGATGAACTGTGACAGGTACTCGGGATACTCAGATGAACTGTGACAGGTACTCGGGTACTCGGATGAACTGTGACAGGTACTCAGATGAACTGTGAAAGGTACTGTGATGGGTGGTGACAGGTACTTTGATGGGTGGTGACATGTCCTCTTTATTGGGGGGGGGACCAGTGTGTGTGGTGTACACTGTACGCGGTAACGAGATGTTACAGCAATCTTCTTCTTGCACACGATCAGTGTGTGAGGAGGAAAACCCGGTAACATCTCGTTACCGCTCTGTTTACATTTAGTGATCGGCTGTAAAAGGATGGCTGTTTACCGGCATCGATGACGAGCAGTGTTCCCGGGAATATGCCGCCACCAATGTGCACGTGCAGCTCGCTCGTGATCGCGCGCGTGTGCTGTACAAAAAGTGGGGCGGTACCATCTGTGATCGGCCGATCACGTGGTAAACAGCTATGCCCAATGGCTGTTCACCCCCCTCTGTGGCGAGCGGTGTCTCCGTGACACACCGCCACCGAAGATACAGGGCTGCATGCACACGATGCCCTGTTTAAATAGACGGACCTCATATGACGCCCACCCTGAACAAGAGCCACACTGCCTGGCCGTCATATGATGGCCGGTGGGTGGCAAGCGGTTAATGCAGGGCAAGAGGGGTAGCTGCCCCAGACACAGTCATTGTTGTGGGGCTCAAAGCAGCTGCCTCTTGAGCCCATGCTGGCCCCAAATATTTTTCCCCCCTCACTCATCTGCCTGCCCACTCCGCTAATTTACTGTGCATGCAGTCAGCTGTGCTGTGACAGGGGAGAGACAAGCTGTGGGTTGACTGTGCAACTCCCTGCTTGCCTCCCTCCTGTCAGCAGTTTAACAGTTTAACCTGTTCTCTGACTCTGTAGTGCCTGTGAAATTTCGGTGTGCCTAGCTGTGCAGGGTGAGGGATCCTAGTTCATCTACGGCCCTTAAAGGGGTGCTGTACAATAAGTATCTGCTCCTACTTCAAGGCGAATGGCTGCGGCACATTCACTGGAAGCTCTCCCCCTCCTCCCTTGCAACCTTCTGGGATACATCACAGGTCCCAGAAGGTTGTGGGACCATTCACAAAGGACAGCACAGCTCACGCATGCGCAGTGGGCAGCTGGCTGTGAAGCCGTAAGGAGTCACAGCTGGCTGCCCACAATAAAGAGATCCGAAGACCGGTGAAGAAACGGTTCAGGTGAGGACGGCGCTGGACCCCTAGACAGGTGAGTGTCCTTTTTTGAAAGTCAGCACCTACAGAATTTGTAGCTGCTGGCTTTTATTTTATTTTTTTTTCAAACGGGGCGAAAAATCACTTTAAAGCAGGCCTTCAGTAATTTTTTCAACTTTCCATCTATTAAATCTTCTGCCCTTGTTGTTTTAACTTTGGATAGTAAAACATTTTTTTTCTGCCAGTAAATACCTTATACAGCCCCCTCCCTGTTTCTTGTCAAGTAAAAAGCCTAAGCTTATGACATCATGCACAACTCTCTCTCTCACTCCCATGAGAGTTTGCCAGGAATGGAGGGGGGATGAGTCATAGGAGGGCCAATGAGAGCTGCAGAGCTTGATGTGTGCCCCTGTGTGTCTGTGTAAATCCAGGAAGTGAACAGGTAGCAGCTTCCGCTGCCCACAGTTAAAATTGTTGCAGCCAGACTCAGTGAAGGGCGATTTCTGCAGCATATTTAGCAAGTACAGAATCACAGTATATATAAAATAATATGCAAAGTGGTTGGAGGGAAGCTCCAGAATAACAAAGATGTTTTTATTACAAATTATGTGAGCAGACTGCAGTTTTACAAAACAAAACAAAACAAAACAAAACAAAAGTGAAGTCCATAAAATAGTTGTCCAGTAATGAAATGCAGCTCTCCTGGCATACTCAGCATTTAGTTATAGCATCCAGCTGAACGGGCCCACTCCCTGACCTCTCAATATGGGATCTCCTGGCACCCCAGGCTCTAAAATTCCACCAAGACTCACAGACTCCCTCAGTCCCCTGGACTTTCCTAGTTGTCTCAGCTCTCCAAGTCCTCCAGACTTGCTCAGCTGTCCTGACTCTCCCAGTCCTGTGGGTAAGGTATCTCGCCAACATGGAGGGCAGTCTCTCGAGTAGATCACCTCTGCTATTGGGAGTATACCTATCTCCTGGGTGGAGCACACAACTGTCGCTTGATGGGAGCACTGAGCTTTGCCCAGGCTGCGCTTATAAAGAGTGTGCAAACCTGTTCACTCACACAGTCTGCAGGTCTCCAGCAGGACTTTGCAAAACACAGTATTGGAGACTTCTTCCCACCCAAAGCTCTTTAAAATCCCCAAGCTTCAGCCCCTGATCTGGGATTACTAAACCTGGAGAAAACTGAAACCCCAGTCTTCTCTGTCCAGGAACAATACTCTGGGGCCACTCTAGTTGTATTCTTGAGAATCCACTGCATCTTCTACCTATACTCACATCAGGGCAGTGCTGTTGTGTGGTCACATAATTATCCCCTGTTCTTTTGGTATCTGCAGGGAAAGATACCTGGGAGGGGCTTCTATTAGTCTGCTGATGTATGCTCTCTACAGTGTGAGTCTGTGTCTGGCCAGCCCTGTTTGGTGCCTTGACAGTCACATGACTAAAAAAACAAAAAAACTTTTTAGAAGATATGGGGGAGGAGGGAGAGAGGGGAGTGTCATTTACACATACTGTACGCGTGACTCTGTAGTCACATGAGGTACACAGATAAGAAAAAGGAGGAAATGAACAGCTTAGAAGGGAGCTGAAACTGGAGCATGCTCAGTAGATGTGGCAATTGCTGGTCTACACAATTTTAAGCTGCAGCAGGGACACAGACAAGTAAAGATGGATAACTAAAGGCAGGATCAATCTGGCATGTTTCACACTACACAAAACAAATGCTTCAGTAGCTTTGTGAGTATGCACACTCTGGTATATAGCATGTAATGAGTGTTTTTTTTCATAGTCTGGGTTTAATTACACTTTAAGCTAAAACCATTTTTTTGCAGTGAAAAATCTGAGATTTTTCCGCCATACTGAAGCCAGGGATCCTATTAGGTGCTGCTAACACATACCTTGAAGCAGAATAAATTGACAAGCTAAAAAAAAAAAAAAAATGTACCCCATCAGGCGTTGCCTGCTCTGCTCACACCTAATTGTTGAAGCTTTTCAATGTGTGAGAATCGTCATAGGTTCTCACTGTATCTGCTCTGATGAAACTGTGCTAAAAATGTTTTACATACTGTAGATCCTATTATATACCAATGCAAGATCAGCACTGGACAGCTCCTACCCAATACTACAGCACTCCTTTTAAACCTAGCTCCTGCTTAAAGCGGAGTTCCACACAAAAATGGAACTTCCGCTTTTCAGAACCCTCCCCCCCTCCGGTGTCACATTTGGCACCTTTCAGGGGGGAGGGGGGTGCAGACACCTGTCTAAGACAGGTATTTGCACCCACTTCCGGCATAGACTCCCATGATATGATATCCTGCTCGTCAGTCCTGCCTATTTAAGCCGTCCAGCCCAGAGGATCTCTGCCTTCACCTTGGTCAACATCACAGAGACTCCTGCGTTACTGTTAAAGAATTGCTTGGCTGACATCCCTTCTGGATCCAGATCCTGCTTGCTGTTCCACTACACTGATCCCTGACTTCCTGGCTTGGCTGACTATCCATTCCGGTTACCAAACTTTGGCTAAGTTTTGACTATGTTTGTTCTATTTACTTTTATTATTAAACAAGTGTGATTTAACTGTACTTCTGTCTCGGTCTGAGTCATGGTTTCTGACACACTCTCAATCACGAAAAGGATTTTTACTACTTTAGTAGTGAGAAATTAACATCCTGCACTCTCACGCCTCAGATGAGCCCCAATTCCTGCACCTTCACACCTCAGATCACTGTCTCTCCTGCAAATCTGTTTCACCACTGTACCCCCCTGCTCATCTGTCTCACCACTGTACCTCCCTGCTCATCTGCCCCACCACTGTAACCCCCTGCACATCTGCCCCACCACTGTACCCCCCTGCAGATCTGCCCCACCACTGTACTACTCTGTACATCTACCCCACCACTGTACTACCCTGCACATCTGCCCCACCACTGTACTACCCTGCACATCTGGCCCACCACTATACCATCCTGCTCATCTGCCCCACCACTGTAACCCCCTGCTCATCTGTCCCACCACTGTAATCCCCTGCTCATCTCGCCCCACCTCTGTAACCCCCTGTAAATCTGCCCCACTACTGTACCACCCCGCTCATCTGCCCCACCAATGTACCTCCTTTCTCATCTGTCCCACCAATGTACCCCCTTTCTCATCTGCCCCACCACTGTAACCCCTGCACATCTGCCCCACCACTGTAACCCCCTGCTCATCTGTCCCACCACTGTAGCAACCTGCTCTTCTGTCCCACCACTGTACCATCCTGCTCTACTGTCCCACCACTGTACCACACCGCTCTTCTTTTCCACCACTGTACCCGCTTCTCATCTATGATATACGTGATATGCAGAGTGGTGAAAGGAAGCAGAGATGAGACACATCTACCTGTCCTGGCACACTCATCCTGCTGATCCAACGCTCGCATGCAGCCCACGTGCTTGTATGTGATGTACAGTCAGGTTCATAAATATTGTGACAGCGACGCAATTCTAATCTTTTTGGCTCTATGCACCACCACAATGGATTTAAAATGAAACGAACAAGATGTGCTTTAACTACAGACTTTCAGCTTTAATTTGAAGGTATTTACATCCAAATCGGGTACACGGTGTAGGAATTACAACAGTTTGTATATGTGCCTCCAACTTTTTAAGGGACCAAAAATAATGGGACATATTAACAATCATCCATCAAAGTTTAACTTTTTAGTACTTGGTTGCAAATCCTTTGCAGTCAATTACAGCCTGAAGTCTGGAACGCATAGACATCACTAGACGCTGGGTTTCATCCCTGGTGATGCTCTGCCAGGCCTCTCGTGCAACTGTCTTCAGTTTCTGCTTGTTCTTGGGGCATTTTCCCTTCAGTTTTGTCTTCAGCAAGTGAAATGCATGCTCAATCGGATTAAGGCCAGGTGATTGACTTGGCCATTGCATAACATTCCACTTCTTTCCCTTAAAAAACTCTTTGGTTGCTTTCACAGTATGCTTCGGGTCATTGTCCATCTGTAATGTGAAGCGCCGTCCAATGAGTTCTGAAGCATTTTGCTGAATATGACCAGATAATATTGCCCAAAACGCTTCAGAATTCATCCTGCTGCTTTTGTCAGCAGTCACATCATCAATAAATACAAGAGAACCAGTTCCATTGGCAGCCATACATGCCCACGCCATGACACTACCACCACCATGCTTCACTGATAAGGTGGTATGCTTTGGATCATGAGCAGTTCCTTTCCTTCTCCATACCCTTCTCTTCCCATCACTCTGGTACAAGTTGATCTTGGTCTCATCTGTCCATAGGATGTTGTTCCAGAACTGTGAAGGCTTTTTTAGATGTTGTTTGGCAAACTCTAATCTGGCCTTCCTGTTTTTGCTCACCAATGGTTTACATCTTGTGGTGAACACTCTGTATTCACTCTGGTGAATTCTTCTCTTGATTGCTGACTTTGACACACATACACCTACCTCCTGGAGAGTGTTCTTGATCTGGCCAACTGTTGTTAAGGGTGTTTTCTTCACCAGGGAAAGAATTCTTCGGTCATCCACCACAGTTGTTTTCCGTGGTCTTCCGGGTATTTTGGTGTTGCTGAGCTCACCGGTGCATTCTTTCTTTTTAAGGATGATCCATACAGTTGATTTGGCCACACCTAGTGTTTTTGCTATCTCTCTGATGGGTTTGTTTTGTTTTTTCAGCCTAATGATGGCTTGCTTCACTGATAGTGGCAGCTCTTTGGATCTCATATTGAGAGTTGACAGCAACAGATTCCAAATGCAAATAGCACACTTGAAATGAACTCTGGACCTTTTATCTGCTCCTTGTAAATGGGATAATGAGGGAATAACACACACCTGGCCATGGAACAGCTGAGCAGCCTATTGTCCCATTATTTTTGGTCCCTTAAAAAGTGGGAGGCACATATACAAACTGTTGTAATTACTATACTGTTCACCTGATTTGGATGTATAGAGCCAAAAAGATTAGAATTGTGTCTATGTCCCAATATTTATGGACCTGACTGTATGTGATGTCACATACAAGCATCTGGAATGGATGCGCAATGATGAGCTCAGGTCAGGGGCATTTTCTAAAAGCAGTGGGCCTGTGTGCGGGATCATAAGTTGGGCCCCCCAGCTTAGAAAAAGTGTGGCGCTCTGCGCCACAGGAAAACTTGGGTGTGATTTTTCATTGCGCTGAATACTGGCCGTGGCTTAAAGGGACACAGAGTGCAGGGGTTCAGTAGTAAGAGACGCAAAGGTTCAGGAATAAGTTCAACAAAGTTCTTAGAATGGTAATTCAACAAACTGTCACCTGATTGGGGTTTTCCCAATCACAGTGAAATCCCTTCTTTCTGAGATTGGTAGTGGCAACCAAGCGAGTCATCTTTCTCCAGATGGTGGGTGGAGCTAGCAGGACTGTGATTGGCTTTAGCAGTGGCCAATGACAGTCCTCCTCCTTCTGAAAACAGGGATGCCCCCCCCCCAGCAGAACTGAACCCAATCTCTTCCCCATCACAAAAGCTGACGATTGAAGCTACAGCTTGTGGCACCAGTACCAGAGGTTGCCTACCCCTGCTTTAAGGTGATATTTATTTACAGTGAAACACAGCAAACCATAAACCATAAACATAGAAAACACAGCAAACAGTAAACATGGACAACCCCAAAAACAAAGAACCAAACCACACCAACAAGAGCTGTTGAACCTGAACAACTAACTATACACAGAACAATCTAGGGACAAGGGTACAGGGAACGCAAGGTTGCAAGGAAGGGGGGATTATGACTGGGTACAGAGCAGAGGGAGGCAGGAGCAAGGCAGAGGGGTGCAGACTGGATCAGACAAGGCACCAGGAAGGGACCAGAATCGTGATGCACAGGGGAAAGGGAGGAGCAGCCTTAAGTAGCCCCCCGGCAGCTGAACACTAATGTGCCTGACTACCACAGCCTGCTGGCTCCTGGGAGACACCTGCTGGTGGACACTGGAGCTGCAGCAAACAGCCCAGAATAGGATAGTGCCACCAGCAGGTGAACTCAATCCCAACACCAGGTGTGCATAAAAGTGCAAAAACACAGTGAAAATGAATTTGTCAATAACATCAAGATATAATTGCCATGCAAATATAAGAACCTCTGTAAGTTACACTTTAGCCTACATTGAGCCCGAGTAACCTATTCATGATCAGATCCACCGGGGCAAGCCCCGGTACATCCAACCATGGTGCCCATAGCCTCTCATATTTAACTGTACTTCCTCTATTTTGGTAAATACTTTTCTCTATTCTAAACACCTCACCAACATTTTTAACCCATTCCCCTACTGTTGGAGGGTCTTCTGATTTCCAGTGAACCATAATCAGTTTCCAAACCTGGAATAGAACTCTATGGATAGCTTCTCTGGTATGTGCTTCCCACTCATGTTCTTCCAGTACACCCAACAGGCAAGCTCTCGGGTCTAGAGGGAGAGATACCTTAAATATTGAGTTGACTTTAGTCACTATGTCCATCCGATAAGAGTGTAATTTTGGACATTTCCACAAAAGGTGGATGAGATCCCCATGATCGCATCTACAATGCGTGCATATGGAATCTAATTGTAGGTTCATCAATTGAAGTTTATGGGGAGTATAATATACCCGCAACACAATATGTACAATTAAGTGTGTCACATTCAATGAGCAGGTACCTACCGCCTGAAAGGCCTCCTCCCATTGTTCCCACTCCATCTGGCCGACAACTCGCTCCCACCTCCCGCTCACTCTCAGGGGGTGCTGCTTCAAATAAGACTGTAGGAGCATGGTGTAACATTGTGATATAAAGCCTTCAGATGAGTCAGTATCCCTGATGAGACTGAATATTGGAGTCAGTTACAGATGCCATTCTGAGGAATTACTCTGTGCTGTAACAGCATGTTGAAGTTGCAAATAGTAAAACCGCATAGAGGATGGTAAATTATACTTATTCTGTAAGGCTGCGAATGTCAAGAGCACCCCATTATAAAGTATTTGTTTAAGATGTGTTATCCCATGTTCCTTCCACTTGGCCCCATATTGTAATTTAGTCAGCTCTATGTATGTGTCATTTTGCCAGATGGGACTGAACTCAGTATACCCAGTTACCTTCTGAAGGTATTTAGTTCTGTTCCATGTCTTCTGAATGAGGTTATATGTTGGATGCCGTTTGTGCGGCTTTCTGAAAGCCTGAGCCTCCAGAGCCTGTGGAATAGGGTCTCTACGAATAGTGTGTAGCATCACTGCCTGGGAAGAATTGCCTACTTGACCTGCCAGCTCCCTTTCTGCCCACATAGTGCTAATAAGATGTTGCAACTGTGCTGCCAGATAGTACAACCATGGGTTATGCAGAGCCAACCCACTGTCATCTATAGGTCTTTGTTGGTGCTCTAATTTAATCCTGGGGGGGGGGTCGATCCTACCAAATTAAGGTACGAAAGAGGGAGTTAACTATTGTGAAAACCTTTAATGGATTGATCACTGGGGCATAATGAAGGAAATAAAGAAGCTTTGGCATACGTATCATCTTAATTAAGTTTACCTTCCCTGTCACCGATAATCAGAGGGCATTCCATGTTTTAATCCTTTCCCTAAACCGCTGGAGAAGGGGAGAAATGTTCAATGGGCTAAAATCTCGAGGGATGGAGGACACCTGGATCCCCAAATATTTAAAAGAGGTGGTAATAGGTATAGGGCAGGCAGAGGCCACAGTTTGTGTGGTATTCTAATCCAGCAGTAGTAGAGCAGATTTGTTTTAAACTTTTTATTTATTTCAGAAATAACAAACAAAGGGGAAAAAAAAAAAGAAAAAAAATACTACAGAAAGAAAGGGATGCCATCTTCCATGATAACACAATCGTCTATCGTAATACTAACAAAGCTAAAACATCTCCTAACCAAGGTATTATATCCAACTGTTCATAATCTATAATTGTGTTAATCAGTATTATTTCCTCACCCTGGTCAGATTCAGGGTCCCGCAGACACATAGATATATATGGGCGATAAATATTAACCATCCCCTCCCTCCCGTGGAAAAAAAAAGAAAAACAAAAGACCTCCACACATAATATTACTATTGACATTCTCCCCCCCCCCACCTGCCCCCCACCACCAAGTAGTAAGAACAAACGTTGCATGTCATACTCCATCCCAAGCTCCAGCTAATTGAAGTTTATAATTCCTTCATTCCTCAACCATCTGGATTCTGATCAATGAGAGTCCTTCCTTCCTCTCAATTGATAAAGGAATTCCAGAGAGACAATGTTTCTTTATATTTCTCTTGTTTTTGCCTTTCTGTCCAAACCAAGTTTTCCAGTCGATTCAGCTCTTCCACCTTCCTGAGCCACATACCCACTGAGGCTTAAAACTATCAGAAGTATTTAAAGTGTATAAGAAATGCCTTAGTTGGGCTGCTCGCCAAAAATACAATAGAAAGGGACCATTTTCAGATGTCAACATCTGAAATGTAGGCCACTCTTGTGATATAAAAAAAATGAGATGTTTGGTATACCCCCTGTACCCTCAAGGCTTCAAAGGTTCCATGCTGTAGACCCAGGGCAAATTGTGGATTCCCAAAATGGGGAATAATGGGGGTTCTATTGATGGAAGTTTGCCCTTAGAGAAAAGCCTAAAGCAATGATGTAACGTGGGCCCAATCAATGGGTGTTTCTTGATATAGGGTGGGAGTTCCCTATAACACCAAGGTGCTCTATGCAACAAGACATTGCTCTGTGCTTGCTCCAGGTTCGGCCATATCTTTAAGTCTCCATGACGGCACCAGTCAATCAGGCATCCTAAATGGGATGCCTGATAATATTTATACATATCTGGTACAGCCAGTCCACCATATTGTTTGGGGAGGGTCAACAGAGATCTGTTAATCCTCGGTTGTTTATGTGCCCAAATAAACTCAGTAAATAGTGCATGGATCCACTTAAAATACTATATAGGTATATTAATGGGTAGGGCCTGGAGCAGGTACAGAAAAGAAAATATTAATTTTGATAATGTTACACCTCCCAAACCAGGAATGGAATCCTTCGTGCCATTTCTCAAGTGTTGGAACCTTACATAAAAGTAATGAGAAGTTTAATTCAAATGTGCGTGAAAGGTCTGCTGGAATCATAGTTCCCAAGTACTTCAAAGCTTGATCTGTCCATTTAAATTTATAACTAGATTTTAATGACTTTATCAAAGCATTGGGGACAGATATTGCCATGGCCTCTGACTTGGAGAAGTTGATTTTAAAGTATGAAAAGGATCCATATATCTCTTTCTCCTGAAAAAGATTAGGGAGGGATATCCTAAGGTTTGTTAGAGAAAAAAGCATATTATCCGCATATGCTGGGATCTTATGTTGAAATCTGTCTATCTTCACTCCCTGGATATCAGGGTTTGCCTGATCTTACAAAGGAAAGGTTCCAAAGAGAGCGCAAAAAGAATAGGTGACAAAGGACACCCCTGCCTGGTCCCATTGGTAAGATAGAATTCCATTTACTTTTACCTGTGCAGATGGGGAGGTGTATATACTTGAAATCCATCTTAGAATATTATCTCCCAGCCTCATATGTCGTAATACAAAGAATATAAACTTACAATTCACTCTATCGAAATCTTTCTCTGCGCCTCTTCCTATGAACACACATGGAGTCTTAGATATATTGGCCAGGTGAATTCAATTCAGGGCCTTTATAGTATTGTCCCGTGCCTCCCTTCCCGGGACAAATTCAACCTGATCCAAATGGATCAAGGAGGACAGTTGTTGTTGCATGCATGTCGCAATAATCTTGGTAAAAAGTTTCAAATGTGTATTTAAAAGAGAGATTGGCCTATAACTCGCACATTGTGTGGGGTCCTTACCGTCTTTCGGTATTACTGTAATATGAGCTTTCAAGGTTTCTGTGTTAAAAGAAGTTGACTTGCTTAATCCAGTAAGCATTTTTACAAGGTATGGCCCCAAAATGGGCATTAATTGTTTATAATAGTACACAGTGAAACCATCTGGGCCAGGTGCTTTAGCTGACTTTGATGAATTCACTGCTATCTGTAGTTCCTCTAAGGTAATTGGTAACTCCAATTCTTGCTGCGCCGTACTTGTTAAACCAGACACACTAGAGGATACTAGGTATTCATCTATTGTCGATTGGTCAGGCGAATCCAGATGCGAGTTATAGAGTAAAGAGTAGTAATCCACAATGTTTCTGAGCTATTTGTTTAGGTAGGGTAAGTTGTTTCTCCTCCGCTCCCAAAATCATTGTAACATAGGCTGTAGATTGTTGCTCCCATAATGCTTGCACCAACGGTTTTCCACATTTATTACCGGACTAGGCATGTTTACGCCCTGTTTGTATTGTCTTTTTTGGGCTTCATAAAGCAGTAAGTCAGTGTTCTGTCTACATGCCGTCTAAAGATCTTTTTCCACCCGTAGGGGTGGAAAAAGGGGGAGGGAGAGAGGAAGAAAAAAAAAGCACAGCAAAAGAGACTAACTGTGGCATTCTGGGGTGAGCTCTATCCCATAGCTCCCCCAAGGGTCATTTGGAGTAAATTTGCTTCGGGCACTCCACCTACTAAATCTAGGCTATATGAGTGCTGACCTACTGGGGGGGAGGTAACCCAGGCATGACCGGCTTGAGGAACACTAAGGGAAATCTCTGCCTGCTCCCATGCATAAAAGCAAAAAGTAAAGCAGATTTGGACCAATTTATAGGGAGGCCAGAAAACCCACCGAAATCAGCAATGGTATCCACCGCCGCCTGCGCAAGGAGGCGTCTGTATCTCCTAACATAATGCGTGTCATTCGCATACAACATCACCTGCTCTTGTATTAGTAATAATTTTGTATTAGTAATAAAATTCCTGCGAGCTTCAATCAACCCAAAGCCTAATAGATATCACTAACCAGCTGCAAGTGTTACACACGTCACATAAGCTCATGCACATAGACAAAAATATTAAATTATACGCTGCGCTTTAGAATATTACACAATAAATGCGTGCTGAAAATTAAAACAAACACATGTAGTGTTAATGTGACGTAAGTCACATATGTGACATAGATGTGATATGACAAAAATAAAACAATAAATATGTCAATTAAAACATTAATAATAAAGTGCTCATGTGCATCCAAGTGCTTTGTAACACAGATATAAGTGTCCGGTGGTATATAGGGAACAACACTAGTCCCACTTTAAATAGCAAAAAGTGCTATTGCGCAAAAAAACAAGTCTCTTTATAAACAATGCTGTGACAGTCCTGTTGAAAAAAGTGCATATGCATGGTATCCAGTAATAGCACTGCTGACATGCTTATAAATCTATGCGTCTAGAAATGATTGACAGGTGTTGCAGATCATGCATTTGTGCTCTTATTCCAGTTACCCCCTAGGTATTGAATGCTCACCTTGGAGCATGTGACTTAGCAATTACGCTCAGTCAATACACGCTGTGAACCACCCC
Organism: Lithobates clamitans; assembly: GCA_037952925.1. NCBI lineage: Eukaryota > Metazoa > Chordata > Amphibia > Anura > Ranidae > Lithobates > Lithobates clamitans. The sequence continues at coordinate 3,977,170 of JBBGZY010000310.1, forward strand.
TGGGTTCTACAATGGTGACAGGATCCTGGGCTTCCCACGCAGTATCTCGGAATAATGGGAAATAAAAAGCCTCGATAGTGTGATATCGTTGTAAACGTTTTAATAAACAAATAAGAACAATCCCCCAATGGGGTACTCACATGTACCAGGTGCGTCAGTGCACCACTCTGTGTATGGCATGAAATATTACAGCGGCTGGTTTTGAAAAAAAAAAAACAGTTCCAAAACCAGCCGCTGTAACCACCCTCAGCAAACGTGGCAGCAATATCTCAGAGTATTGTTTGTATATTTCCATGGGGATCCCATCCTCCCCAGGTGCCTTACAGTTTGCAAAGGAGCTAACTGCCTCCTGGAGTTCCTCTATGGTAAGTGGTGCATCCAGCCCCCTCTTCTGGGCCGCTGTGAGTTCAGGAAAAGATATACTATTTAAGTAAGCTTCAAGGTCCTCCAGGATATAGGAGGTACCAGGGAGATAAAGAGTTTCGTACAAACTGGCTAGTTCCTGCATAATCAACTCAGGGGAGCGCTGTAAGGGACCTACCCTGAATTTTATTGCTCCTATAGTGGGAGATCGCTGTTGAGATTTTGCAATCCTCTCTAAAAGGCGACCAGTTTTCTCCCACTCCTCGAAAAACGCCTGTTTGGAGAAAAATTTCTTCTTCCCTGCCGATGGGGGAGAGCAAATGCTCATAAGCAGATTGGACAGACTTCCAAGCCTCCTTAGCAGAGTCAGAGGGATCTGTAATATATTGTTGTTCCAATACAAGGACCCTAGACTCAACTTCGTCCTTCAGGTCCGAAGAGGTTCGTTTAACCTTGTTCATTTCCACTATCAACAATTCCCCCAGGTAAGCCTTAAAAGCCTCCCATTGCTGCAAACAGGAAGTAGATGGATCCAGGAGTGTGAAAAACCTGCGCATCTCCCACTCAGTCCGATTGTGCAATTGAAATAGTTTAAGCCAGAATGCATTGAACTTCCAGGGGGCATTAGGTAATGTAATCGGTTGGGATACCGTGAGATGGACCACTAAAGGAGAGTGATCAGACACACTACGGGGTCTATACATCAGATCAGGTATGAACAGAAGCATGCACGAGTTTCCTAGCCCAAGGTCAATTCTAGATAAGGTACCATGAGATTTTGAAAAACATAAAAAATGTTTGACATTTGGGTTATGAAGTCGCCAGATATCCACCCAGCCCATCTCTTGCAACAACCTCGCCAAAGGGGTACAGCTGGAGAGGGCAGAGGGCTGAGCAGCTGGATGTCTATCCAAGGCTGGGTTCAAACAACAGTTGAACTCACCAATTATGAGCAGCAGTACGTCAGACCTTCCATCCAGGTATGAAATCAAGAACTGCAGTACTGCCGCTGTAAATGGTGAGGGGATATACACACAAACCAATATACAGTGTAGTGTACCCAATCGACAATGGATGAAAATAATGTGACCCTCAGAATCTATTCTGCTATCATATTCCTGGAAGTCCAGGAATAGTGCCTCATCATTGGTGTCAGCGGGAGAAAAAGTGCCCCATCATTGGTATCACCTGGAGGAACAGTACCCCACTTATCGGTATCAGTGGGAGGAAAAGTCCCCCAACATTGGTGTCAGTGGGAGGAAAAGTGCCCCACCTTTGGTGTCAGCGGGAAATAGTGCTCCATCATTGGTATCAGCCAGAGGAATAGTGCTTCATCATTGGTATCAGTAGGAGGAATAGTGCCCCAACATTGGTATCAGTGGAAGAAGTAGTGCCCCATCATTGGTATCAGTGGGAGGAATAGTGTAACAATCATTGGTATCAGTGGTAGGAATAGTGCCCCATCATTGGTATCAGTGGGAGGAATAGTGCCCTATCATTGGTATCAGCCAGAGGAATAGTGCCCCATTATTGGTATCAGTGAGAGGAATAGTACCCCATTATTGGTATTAGTGGGAAAAATAGCGCCCCATCATTGGTATCAGCGGGAGGAATAGTGCCCACCATTGGTATCAGTGGGAGAAATAGTGCCCCATCTTTGGTATCAGTGGGAGGAATAGTGTCCCAATCATTGGTATCAGTGGGAGGAATAGTGCCCCATCATTGGTATCAGCCAGAGGAATAGTGCCCCATTATTGATATCGGCCGGAGGAATAGTGCTCCATCATTGGTATCAGCCAGAGGAATAGTGCCCCATCATTGGTATCAGTCGGAGGAATAGTGCCCCATCATTGGTATCAGTCGGAGGAATAGTGCCCCATCATTGGTATCAGTGGGAGGAATAGTGCCCGATTTTTGGTATCAGTGGGAGAAATAGTGCCCCGTTATTGTTATTAGTGGGACAAATAGCGCCCCACATTGGTATCAGAGGGAAGAATAGCGCCCCTTCATTGGTGTCAGTAGGAGGAATAGAGCCCCATCATTGGTATCAGTGGGAGGAATAGTGCCCCTTCATTGGTATCAGCAGGAGGAAAAGCGCACTATCATTGGTTTCAGAGGGAGGAATATTGCCCCATCATTGGTATCAGCTGGAGGAATATTGCTCCATCATTGGTATCAGAGGGCGGAATAGTGCTCCATCATTGGTATCAGCTGGAGGAATATTGCCCCATCATTGGTATCAGTGGGAGGAATAGCGTCCCATCCATGGTATCAGTGGGAGGTATTGCCCCATCATTGGTATCAGTGGGAGGAATGGCGTCCCATCATTGGTATCAGCAGGAGGAATATTGCCTCATCATTGGTATCAGAGGGAGGAATAGCGTCCCATCATTGGTGTCAGGGGCAGGAATAGTGCCCCATCATTGGTATCAGCGGGAAGAATAGTGCCCCTTCATTGGTGTCAGTGGGAGGAATAGCGCCCCATCATTGGTATCAGTGGGAGGAATAGTGCCGTGCCCCTTCATTGATGTCAGTAGGAGGAATAGTGCCCCATTGTTAAGGTCAGTGGCAGGAACTGTGACCCACTGCTGCTTACAGTAGGGGAAATAATGCCCTAATAGCTGGATAAAAGCAAACAAAGGGCCGCTTGGAGACCACTGCTTTCAGTGAAGCTACTGTATAGTTTTACCCTGTATGGGGTCAAAACAAATTCCTTTGAAAATCAGTGGAATCCAGTTGTGCAGGGTAAACTAGCATTTTGTTTGTATATTTAATTTTCATTTGTCTTGCTTTCCTTCAGGGTATATCTGAATTTTAGAAACATACCTTGTCCAATTTAAGCACATTGGGGAGAATTTATCAAAACTGGCCCAGACAGAATCTGGGTCAGCTCTGCAAGGCAACCAATCAGCTTCTATATTTAGCTTGTTCAGTTAAGCTTTGAGACCGAAAGATAGAAGCTGATTGGTTGGCATGCACAGCTGCTCCAGTTTTGAATAATTCCACTCATTGCACCTCTACTTTTAAAACAATCATGGGAATGCAATTGAAAGACTTTCACTCATTCATTTCATGTGAGCTGACTGTAAAATGAAACTTTCATTAACAAACAATAACACTTCCAATCTAAACATAACCTAATAGCCTATCTTGTTTTCCCAAAATGTAAGCATTTAGGATTACACAGAGGGATGCTTTTGCTTGCGTCAGCTTCCATTGTCCGTGTACACAAGGTCTAACAGTCGGGGGATTTGCCTCCCTAATCAGTAGAAATAGAAAGTAGTGCAGTGGAGCAGACAGGCGTAATGTACACAGCTAGGAGAATATATTCACAGGCAGAGGAGAGGGAACAACAAAACAGGGAGAGTAATATTGGAAGGATTACAGAAATAGGGACGGATTTTCCATCTGAGGTGAGATCTAGGCAACTGAGCAGTGTACAGTTTACACAGCATACACTCAGGGCTGTAACTATGTGTCATGGGGCCCCAAGTAAAACCGTTAAGGCAGAACTCCAGTCTTCCCTTGAGTCATGCACAGTTGTACAGGCTCCTGTCCTGCATTGAAATAGCTTACTCTGATTTCATTGCACACTGTGAGCTTCTCACGATCTGCATTAAAATTGCAGCAAGCCAAATAGGGCCTGCAGGCATTGGAACCAGCGCCCCCTAGTGCCACAGAAGGTAGCGTTGTCCTGTTACTTTGGGCTACGCAAGCGCAGTGTGTACACTCTCCTGTCATCTATGATGGTGTTCAATGTATTACAGTTCATTTTTTTCGAAAGCAGCCCCACCCTGAGTAGAAAAAACAGTCTCCAGACAGCATGTTGCAGATTCGTAAATAACCCCCATAGCGTGGCTGCATTTTGTTGAAAACAAACTGAAATTTGCTGTAATATGTTTTGATGTACTTGGAATGTATTTAGCTGATATAAAGGGGTTGATTTACTAAAGGCAAAAAGACTGTGCACTTTGGAAAGTGCAGTTGCATTCTGCAAGAGCAGTTGCTCCAGAGATTAGTAAATGAGCAGAAGCTCTGCTGACTTCCATCAACCAATCATGTGCAAGCAAAAATGTTTTTTTTTTTATTTTCTTTGCATGTGATTGGATATTCTTTGCAAAGTGAAGCTTTACCTCATTTACTAAGCTCTGGAGCAACTGCACTTGCAGAGGGCAATTGCATTTCCAAGGTGCAAGGTCTATTGGCCTTTAGTAAATCAACCCCACAGTGTCTACATGTAACTGTCCCATGTATAGTGCTACATTAAAATGGTGGCGTCCCGAGCAAAAAGGCTGCATGTCCTCCTGGCAGATCCAAATCTTTAAAAATGGAGCCTAACTCCTCCCGATCGCATCATTTCCAGTCTCCCAATACCGTGAGTAGGCTTCCCAAAGATTCCTGGGAATCGGGATAGATGACCCCATCAAATCATTCCCCGCATCTATTACCTTTTGTACCACCACCTCCTCCCTTTAGAATACAAGCTCTACGAGCAAGGCCCTCCTGGCTTCTGTACTGAACTGTACTGTAATAGTCCCCCCTCTACATTGTAAAGCGCTCCGTAAACTGTTGGCGCTATAAGATAAATTGTGAATAATAACAATAATAGATAATGCCGATATCCCACAAGTCAATGGAAATCGCCCAATGACGGCATCGCCTAGGCGGCAGAGGCAGGAAGTGATGCCCGGATATAAAAAGAAAAAGGCTTTTAGCAACAAAAACGAAAAAAAATCCATTTACAAATGTACCCTGGGTGGACATTTAGGAACTGTGAACTTAAAAAAAGGGGTGGTCAAAAAGTTTTTTCATAGTAATGCATTCTCTGCATTAAAGTGAAAAACTCCCCACTACTTGCCCCCCTTTTTTTATCCCTAAACACTTGCAGTAACTCACAAATTTGAGTACACCCCTCCCATTGTTGTAAAGTTTATTATATCTTTCCATGTGACAAAGAAGAAATGACACTTTGCTACAATGTAAAGTAATGAGTGTACAGCTTGTATAACAGTGTAAATTTATGTGGCCACCATCATTTTCCAGCACTGCCTTAACCCTCTTGGGAATAGAGTTCACCAGAGCTTCACAGGTTGCCACTGGAGTCCTCTTCCACTCCTCCATGACGACATTACGGAGCTGGTGGTTCTTAGAGACCTTGTGCTCCTCCACCTTCCGTTTGAGGATGCCCACAGATGCTCAATAGGGTTAAGGTCTGGAGACATGCTTGGCCAGTCCATCACCTTTACCCTCAGCTTCTTTAGCAAGGCAATGGTCATCTTGGAGGTGTGTTTGGGGTCATTATCATGTTGGTATACTGCCTTGCGGCCCAGTCTCCAAAGGGAGGGGATCATGCTCTGCTTCAGTATGTCACAGTATATGTTGGCATTCATGATTCCCTCAATGAACTGTAGCTCCCCAGTGCTGGCAGCACTCATGCAGCTTCAGACCATGACACTCCCACCACCATGCTTGACTGTAGGCAAGACACACTTGTCTTTGTACTCCTCACCTGTTTGCCGCGACACACGCTTGACACCATCTGAACCAAATAACTTAATCTTGGTCTAATCAGACCACAGGACATGGTCCCAGTAATCCATATCCTTGGTCTGTTTGTCTTCAGCAAACTGTTTGTAGGCTTTTTGTGCATCATCTTTAGAAGAAGTTTTCTTCTGGGATGACAGCCATGCAGACCAATTTAATGCAGTGCGCGGCGTATGGTCTGAGCACTGACAGGCTGACCTTCACCCCTTCAACCTCCTGCAGCAATGCTGGCAGCACTCATACGTCTATTTCCCAAAGACAACATCTGGATATGACACTGAGCACCTGCAATTAACTTCTTTGGTCGACCATGACGAGGCCTGTTCTGAGTGGAACCTGTTCTGTTAAACCACTGTATGGTCTTGGCCACCGTGCTGCAGCTCAGTTTCAGGGTCTTGGCAATCTTCTTATAGCCTAGGCCAGTGGTCATCAACCCTGTCCTCAGGGCCCACTAACAGGCCAGGTTTTATTTATTACCTTGGGGAGATGCAGACTAGAATATTGCAATCACTTAGCAGCAAATGAGATCACCTGTGATGTATTTCAGGTATCTTGCAAACCTGGTCTGTTAGTGGGCCCTGAGGACAGGGTTGATGACCACTGGCCTAGGCCATTTTCATGTACAATTATGTTATGTAATTCTTTTTTTCAGATCCTCAGAGAGTGCTTTGCCATGAGGTGCCATGTTGAACTCCCAGTGACCAATATGAGAGAGTGAGAGCGATAACACCAAATTTAACACACCTGTTCCCCATTCACACCCTATTCAGGGAAAATGGCTAATTGGGCCTAATTTGGACATTTTCACTTAGGGGTGTACTCACTTATGTTGCCAGCAGTTTAGACATTAATGGCTATGTGTTGAGTAATTTTGAGGGGACAGCAAATTTACACTGTTATACAAGCTGTACACTCACGTTACGTTACATTGTAGCAAAGTGTAATTGCTTCAGTGTTGTCACATGAAAAGATATAATAAAATATTCGCAAAAATGGGAGGAATGTACTCACTTTTGTGAGATACTGTACCTCACAATCCATCGCTGTACCGACTGCAGCCCAGCTGTCTTCTCTTCCTGGTCTTCCTGGACCGCTGTCAGTCAAACTGAGAAGTGAGAGGGGGCGGGGCTTACCAGCTCTATGTGTGTCTCTGGACACTCACAGCTCATATTGGGAGCGCACCTGCACAGGAGAAGCGGAGAATGCCAGCAGGGGACTATAGAACAGTAGGTAAGGGACCGCTTTGTGCAATACCCTTGCACAGAGCAGGTTAGTATAATTTCTTTTTATATTTTAATGAAGAAAATAAACATTTTACTATCACTGTAATGCTGCATTGTATTGTTCCTGAGAGGAAAGCACCTACCTAAACACCCTGATGGCTAGCCTCTGTGTCATTCGGCGTAATAGTCCTGAGCTATAGCTCCTCCCCCTTTCCCCCTTGTGTTTCTCTTACATTGAATTTTTGACATGCAAAGTACTACAAAGGGACCTAGAAACAACACAACTATATACAGTGCCTTGAAAAAGTATTAATACCCCTAGAAATTTTCCACATTTTGTCATGTTACAACTAAAATTGTAAATGTATTTTATTGGGATTTTATGTGATAGACCAACACAAAGAGGCACATAATTATGAAGTGGAAGGAAAATAATAAATGGTTTTCATTTTTTTTTACAAATAAATATGTGAAAAGTGTGGCATGCATTTGTATTCAGCCCCCCTGAGCTTTGCACATCTAAAAAGTGACATTTTGGGCCATTCTTCTTTGCAAAATAGCTCAAGCTCGGTCACATTGGTGGAGAGCGTCTGTGAGCAGCAATTTTCAAGTCTTGCCACAGATTTTCAATTGGATTTAGGTTTGGACTTTGACTGGGCCATTCTAACACATGAATATGCTTTGATCTAAACCATTCCATTGTAGCTCTGGCTGTATGTTTAGGGTTGTTGTCCTGCTGGAAGGTAATCCTCCATCCCAGTCTCAAGTCTTTTGCAGACTCTGACAGGTTTTCTTCTAAGATTGCCTTGTATTCTGACCATTAACTCTGACCAGCTTTCCTGTCCTTGCTGAAGAAAAGCATCCCCACAACATGATGCTGCCACCACCATGTTTCATGGTGTGGATGGTGTGTTCAGGATTATGTGCAGTGCTAGTTTTCTGCCACCCATAGCGTTTTGCTTTTAGGAACAAAGAGTTAAATTTTGGTCTCATCTGACCAGAACACCTTCTTCCACGTTTGCTGTGTCCCCAACATGGCGTCTCACTATGTCTTTCTTCTTGCCACTCTTCCATAAAGGCCAGGTTAGTGGAGTGCATGACTAATAGTTGTCCTGTGGACAGATTTTCCCACCTTAGCTGTGTATTTCTGCAGCTCCAGAGTTACCGTGGGTCTCTTGGCTGCTTCTCTGATTAATGCTCTCCTTTCCCAGCCTGTCAGTTTACGTGGATGGCCATGTCTTGGTAGGTTTGCAGTTGTGCCATACTCTTTCCATTTTTGGATAATGGATTGAACAGTGCTCTGTGAGATGTTCAAATCTTGGGATATTTTTTTATAACTTAACCATGCTTTACACATCTTCACAACTTTATCCCTGACATGTCTGGTGTGTTCTTTGGCCTTTATGATGCTGTTTGTCCACTAAGGTTCTCTATCAAACCTCTGAGGGCTTCATAGAACAGCTGTATTTATACGGAGATTAAATTACACACAGATGGACTCTATTTACTAATTAGGTGACTTATAAAAGCAATTGGTTCCACTAGATTTTAGTTATGGGTATCAGAGTAAAGGGGGCTGACAACAAATGCATGCCACACTTTCAGATATATATTTGTAAAAAATGTTGAAAACCATTTATCATTTTCATTCCACTTCACAATTATGTGCCATTTTGTATTGGTCTATATAAAAAAAAAATACCAATAAAATACATTTACATTTTTGGTTGTAACATGACAAAATGTGGAGAATTTCAAGGGGTGTGAATACTTTTTCAAGGAACTGTATATTATAATATGAGGGAGCCCAGGATCACCAGCCAGCCAACTTTTTAAAAGCAAATGGTCTTTTCTTTATCTTTACATCATGGGACACAGAGCCTTAAGTAACTACTTAATGGGTTATAGGCTACCTTCAGGTGATGGACACTGGTATACCCAATCCAAGAAGTTCACTCCCTATATAACCCCTCCTCTTTCCAGGAGCACATCATTTTTTTCGCCAGTGTCTAAGGTGTTGGTCACTAGTGTAGCAGTGCTCTGAATAGCTCCAGGAGGGATCCATGCTGGATTTAAATAGCCTCCATAGACCAGATCCATCCAAAGTGCCATTGAGGCCTAGAAGGATGGTACCTGGGGCCTCGTATCCAAAGCACGAGGTTTTGCCTGTAATGCCTCTCTTTGTAGGGCTTCACCCCAGGAACCCAGGGCTTAGTTCTTGCTACATTACCTAAAGCTTTCCTGATGGGGTGCTTTACAGGTCCAAGGGAGTTGGAACCCTGTTTTAGGGACCCAGTCCTTGAAGGTTTGCTAAACACAGCCTGATGGGCTGAAGGTTGGATTGTCTGTTAATTCAGCAAATCCTGCGGCGAAGATAAGGTAAGGGAAAAAACTTAGGTACTAAAACCACCTATGTATTCTTCCAATAGGGAAAAAATGTTGTCATGCCTTAATTCTCCACTAGAGGGAGTCTATGCACATACCTTACTCTGTTGTCTTCAATGTAAAGCTCAGTCAGTCTGTGTATGGCTGCAGCAGCACGTGCAGGGAGATTCCTCTCAGGTAAAAGAAATCTCCAAAATGTTTTCTTTTCTCCCCCCTGAAGGGACCAGAGGTTAGGGGGGCATCAATGGTGTACCCCCCTTACATTACCCCCCCCACCGTGGGGGGGTGCGGAGGTCCCCCTGGTACTGCTAATATTGTTAACTATTGAATGCTGTTACTGTTGTGTGTGCCTGCTATAAACAGGTCTCTGCTTCCCCCCCTCGTGTTGGGTCTGTGGACCCCAAAACACAGTGCACGAGCGCAAATGTAAAAAGGGGTGGGATTTTTCTGAGGGGGCGTAGCCTAAGTTCACGAGGATGCACAGCAGGCATAAACAGATAAAAATACAGCTGGAACAGTCCTCAGCTGAGGAGGAAACACACAGCCTGCACACAGGGACACAGGAGCTGTGGGACACATGAGGGTTACAAGCTGGCATTCCTGAATTACACTTTTTTCCCAGCACTAGGCTGAACTTTATAGCGGCTTTAAATATCAATACCAAAAAAGACACCACAAAGACCAAAAAAGTAAAGGTTTCACCCCCAGGCGTTAGGATCTCGAGTCGCATTTCCACGCTGTCATCCTTGCCTGAATTAAGTTTTGGCAAACCAGGGTGAGCCATTGGAACAAATTGATGGTGCAGCTGCTTCTCACCTCTCAGCCCCTGTATACGTGACCGAAGATGTCCTTTCCTACTCCCTGCAGGGTCTGGAAGGAAGATTAGCAGCTTTAATTGCATCCTCCATTCAAATGGATAGGAAGCGTGCTAGATCCCCCTCCTCCACTTCAGAACCTTTGCAAGAGGAACAGTGGGCTCAGGATGACGTGTTACCCTCAGTCGATCAGGAGGAAAAACAAACCGATGATTCCCCTGTGCAGGAAACAATGGTAGATGAACCTTTTTCAGCCTCACAATCTGAGAAATTGCTGATACAAACTCTTACAGAGATGGTTCGTTCCACTTTCATGCTGACCCTAACGCAGTCTCGTGAAAGCTCAGTTTCTTCCTTGGGTACCTTAAAACCTTCTCAGCCTTTGCATGCGTTTCCTGCACATGCATTACTAGAACAACTTATTTTTCCTTAATGGGGAAATTCTCCAAAAAATGGAAAGTACCAGCAGTTGACGCTGCAATTTCCAGTGTGAATAAAGGCCTAACTTGTCCTGTAGACAATGCACAAATGCTTAAGAATCCAACAGATAAAAAGTTGGAATCCCTGTTAAAGTCTACTTTTGCCTTGGCAGGTGCCGTTACTTCAGCCTGCAGTCGCTACAATAGGCGTCTGTCAATCACTAAAGGACCAATTTAAACAGGCTCTTAGAGAGATTCCTGCACAACAAGCTTGGGAATTGGCTGAACTACCAAAAGCATTATGCTTTGCCATAGATGCCATTAAAGATTCTATTCACTAGGCTTCCTGCCTTACACTTATGCTTGTGCATATGCGTAGAATCCTGTGGTTAAAAAATTGGTCAGCTGAAGCACCATGTAAAAACCTCCTAACTGGGTTCCCTTTTCATGGGGAGCGACTATTTGGAGAAGACTTGGACAAATATATCCAAACAATTTCTAGTGGGAAAAGTACTCTTTTGCCAGTCAAAAGAAAGTATAAACGCCCTTCATTTAAATGGGCTCTTTCCCCTGCGCCAGGGGCTTCCACCTCTAGGCAGTGGCGACGGCAGTGGCCTCAGGGTCAGACCCAGGCTCAAAAGAAGTCCCAAAGCAGAATCCAAAGGCAACCCCCCTCACCAAGGTGGGGGGAAGACTTCTGCAGTTTTCAGAAGTCTGGAAAGAGGAAATTCAGGACAGATTGGTCATCTCCACGGTAACGCTGGGGTACAAGCTGGAATTTCGGGACTTTCCACCGTCTCGCTTCCTGAGGTCGAGCGTCCCTGAAGATCCAGAGAAAAGATAATCTCTGTTTCAGGCACTAGACCGATTAATATCTCAAGGGATGATCATACAGATCCCCACAAAAGAGCAAGATCTGGGGTTTTATTCAAATCTTTTTATGGTACCAAAACCAAATGGAGATGTCAGACCCATTCTAGAAATCAGTTCCTGAAGATCCATTGAAGATCCGTTCCTTTCGCATGGAGACGATCAGGTCAGTAGTTTCTATCCTTCTAGGGGGAGAACTTCTGGCACCAATCGACATCAGGGATGCATATCTGCATGTCCCTATATTTCCCGCTCACCGTTTCGAGTTAGAACAGCAACATTTTCAGTTTGTAGCCCTGCCCTTTGGGCTAGCCATAGCGCCCTGGGTGTTCACAAAAGTGCTGGCCCCACCTCTAGCCAGGTTAGGGGCACAGGGCATAACCGTCATAGTGTACCTAGATGATCTATTACTAATAGATCAGTCGGTGGCTCGTTTGGAGCAAAGCGTACGCAATTATCTGGAAAGTTTGGGTTGGATTCTCAACCTAGAGAAATGTTCCTTAATACCACTAAAAAGGCTAGAGTACTTGGGTCTGAACATAGACACAGCCCAGGAAAAAGGTGTTCTTGCCTCAGGCAAAAATCAACTCCATAAAAGAGCTGGTGTGGGTGGTCAGGTCAAAAGGCGATGCCTCCATTCGCCTTTGCATGTGGTTGCTAGGAACCATGCTGGCTTCATTCAAAGCAGTTTCCTATGCCCAGTTCCATTCAAGACTGTTGAAAAACCGTATCCTCTCGACTTGGAACAAAACAGTTCAAGCTTTAGACTTGCCAATGTGGCTGTCCCCAAGAGTGTCCCAAAGCCTCACTGGGTTACTAACCCAGAATCTGCTGAAAGGAAAATCCTTCAGACCAGTCATCTGGAAAGTGGTAACAACGGATGCCAGCCTTTTAGGCTGGGGAGCAGTACTAGAAAAGACAACTGTCCAGGGACAGTAGAGATAGAGATTCGGGCAGTGCGTCTGGCTCTAAAGGCATGGACTTTCAGGTTACGGGATTGTCCTGTCAGGATTTAATCCGACAATGCCACAGCTGTGGCCTATATCAATCACCAAGGGGGCACCAAAAGTCTCTCAGCACAGAGAGAGGTGAACCATATTCTAACTTGGGCAGAAAGGACTGTTCCGTGCCTATCAGCAGTTTTCATTCCGGGAGTAGGGAATTGGCAGGCGGACTACTTGAGTCGCCAGCAGTTATTCCCATGGGAATGGTCTCTTCACCCCAACATATTTCGGGCTGTTTGCCAAAGAAGGGGGACTCTGGACGTAGATCTTCTAGCGCCTAGGTTCAACATGAAGTTAGTCAACTTTGTGGCCAGAACAACAGATCCACTCGCATGCGGAACGGATGCATTGGTGACCCCGTGGGATTAGTTCTCACTGATCTATGCATTCCCCCCTATTCAGTTGCTGTCTCGACTTCTTTGCAGGATCAAGCTGGAAAGAAAGCCGGTAATTCTGGTGGCACCAGTTTGGCCCAGAAGGTCATGGTGTGCAGAAATTGTAAAGATGGCAGTGGGGGGCCCATGGTCCCTCCCACTAAGGCCAGATCTGCTCTCACAGGGACTGATATTCCATTCTTCCTTAGGTCTCTAAATGTAACAGCTTGGCTATTGAAACTGACAATCGAAAGAAACGTGGGCTTTCCAGGTCAGTTATCTCTACCCTGATTAATGCAAGGAAGCCAGCCTCCAGAACTATATATTAAAGGGTCTGGAGGGCTTATGTTTCCTGGTGTGAATCCAAGGGTTGGCACCCTCGGAGATATATCATAGGCAGAATTCTTGCCTTTCTACAATTGGGGTAGAAATTAAATTGGCCTTGAGTACTCTTAAAGGCCAAGTCTCCGCTTTATCGGTCTTATTTCAAAGACCACTTGCTACACATTCTTTAGTCAGGGGTTTTATACAAGGGGTGGTGCGGCTTAATCCGCCCATCAAACCTCCCTTCAACCCTTGGGACTTGAACTTAGTTTTGTCTGTGTTACAAAAACAGCCATTTGAACTGATACAACATATTCCCCTAGTCCTTCTGACAAGGAAGTTGGTATTTTTGGTTGCTATACCCTCAGCAAGGAGGGTTTCGTAATTGGCTGTTCTTTCTTGTAAAGAGCCGTATTTGATTTATCATGAGGACAGAGTTGTGTTATGCCCTCGTCCAGACTTTTTGCCAAAAGTGGTTTCAGGTTTTCACCTGAACCAAGATATTGTCCTGCCATCGTTTTTTCTAAAACCATGTTCCAGGGAAGAAAAGTCACTACATTGTCTTGATGTGGTGAGAGCAGTTAAAATCTATTTAAAGGCAACTGCTCAGATTTGTAAGATTAATGTCTTATTTATTCTGCCAGAGGGTGCTAAGAAAGGACAGGCAGCGTGCGATAAAGAAAATAGGATTTTTATAACAGCTTACCTGTAAAATTCTTTTCTTGGAGTACATCATGGGACACAGAGGTCCCTCACCTCTTTTTTGGGATTTAAGTATATTGCTTTGCTTCAAAAACTGATGTGCTCCTGGAAGGAGGAGGGGTTATATAGAGAGTGAACTTCTTGGATTGGGTATACCAGTGTCAATCACCTGAAGGTGGCCTATAACCCATTAGGTAATTACTTAAAGCTCTGTGTCCCATGATGTATTCCAAGAAAAGGATTTTACAGGTAAGCTGTTTAAAAATCCTATTTTATTGTCCAAACAACAAAACAATGTCGCTTTTCTTCAGCATAAAGCAAACAAAACAGTCCATACACTTCTGGTACAAAACAACCACTTGCCTCACCGCCAGTATAGACCTATCCCTCAGCAGGGTTTTCAGTTCACTGCTACCGGCTACCAAAACCTGACACCTTTGTATCGGCTAAATTTCTGCATGAAATTAGTGTCAATGGAGGCAGTTACATATACAGGAAGATGATGTGTGTTCTATCCACACCAGTGCTCACTCAAAACAAAGAGTGTTGGATGGAAGTTTCCTTCAACAAGCCCTCAAAAGGGCTGCTTTCATTTTGCTGTAAGGTCCACTTTAAGCAATGTTTTCTCCATCCGTACGTCCGCTAAGATGTTTACTTCTTGGAATGAACTATTCCTCTAGCAGGATACGACAATCAATCCCTCTTCATTATGCACAATAAGTGAAATACACACAGCCGGGAACAGAATCACATTTTTCCCCTGACACAAAGCGTCCTCTCTGTCTTTCTTCATCTTCTCGCACATAATTCTCTCCCTTTTCATTTCGTGCCATGGGCAGGATTAATCAGCCAGGCACACTCTGCAGACTTCTTGTTGGTTGGCATCGTACGTTCCTGAGGCTGCGGCACGTGTCAAAAATAACTACGCCGGCAGAGGTTTATGGCAGTGCTTAGCCAGAGAGCTTTTAGCGCCTGTGCTGTTATTGTACTTTGCATTAGTACGCTTGGTTGTCAGTATTCATCATCGTGTATATGCTGTCTACACATTTTGGAGAAATGTGATATTGTCAGTCAGGGCACTCAGATAATTAACATTGTAAATAGAATCCATTACAAGAGATGAGATGGCGGAACCACCTAGATCGAGAGTTTATTACATGTGAAGAACATTTAGTCTGTCAGGTAAATACATTTCCTTTCCCTCTCTAGATAATTAGTAAAGTAGACCAGTTATAGTCCCGGAAACTGCCATGTGGTCTAAATAGAGATGAGCAGAGTGATTTAAAGAGAAAAAGTTTTTTTCCCTTAACTAGTTCAGCTCTTTGGTTGTACTATGTCGCCATAGTGACACTGTACTATGGGGGGTTGATCAGGGATTTTTATTTACACTATTATTGTGTATAACTGTGATGATCAAAAGCAAAGTTTTAATTTTCATGAATGGCTTTCATTCATGACAGATTGCTTACTATTGTTATCTGTGATTGGGTACAGATAATCACATGGTAGAGGGTGCTGTGAATGGCCCAGGTACCATGTGATAACTGTGGGCCAATCAGAGCATCACAAAAGTAAGCAACATAGTCAAGAATTGAAGCCATTCATGACTGTTTTGCTTACATGTAATCATGTGATCACTATGATTGGTCATAGTGATCACATGATACCCTGGTCGCTTACAGCGGGTACTGAGCGCTGTCATCCTCGGTGTCCTCAGGATACAGCAGTTACTGGATTGCACCGCTGCATAACCCAGGGGGTGCGCCAGTGCATATGTACTCAGCAACATACCAATACTAGACATGTGCACACTGAAATATTTTGTTTCAGAATTACGTTTTCGTCCGAAAAATACATTTATTTAGTTACTCACGAAATTCGTTTTTATTTATTTAGTTTTTCGTTAAAAATTGCATTCGGGCAGGGGGCGTGACCGGATGTCGTTGTGAGCGGGTGTGTGTGTGTGAGCTCCCGCTCGGTCCCGGCTTCCATGCTGCTCAGCCCTGCCTCAGTCCTACCTCTCTCCCTGACAGCTCAACTTAGCCTGCTAACTGTATAGGTGCTATCTGACCTGCCTTCCTGCCTCCGTGTACACCGCTCCAGTCGACGGCTACTGTGACCGGCCAGCCGCATTTTACCTTCGGGAGTGGGGGTGTCCTGCTGCCGCTGTGCCGCGCTGCCGTATACCGGCTTGTTCTTGGCCCTGCGCTCCGCGCCCGGATCGTGCTGCAGGCTTCTCCCCGTCGCCGCCGGACTGGTTGCCTGGCAACGCCTGGGGCTCTCGCGAGAGCTGTGAAAATCTCAAGTGATCTGGATGACGGTCCGGGAGTGACAGCTAAGACGCTCCGCTTCGGCCCCAGTCTCACTCCCCTTGCCTTAGTCACAGCCACAGCAGCAGACGCCGGCTACAGCAACAGACACTGGGTACACGTGGAGAGAACGTGCGGCTCTGAAATATCACAGGACAGGTATGTGAGCATTTGGGCTCAGTTTAAAAAAATCCTGGGACTATAAAGGTGGACTGTATGGTATCCTGTTAAAACTATACCCTGTTATACCTGCTATACCTGATATACCTGCTATACCTGCTAATGCTATACAGTTATATAATGGTTGTAAAGAGAGTCATTGAAAGAGTAAAATAAGGAAGAGCAAAGGGAAGAAGGAAAGAGGAGAGCGGGGGAAGAAAGAAAAAAAAAAAAAAAAAAAAGAAAAGAAAAAACCCAAAAGAGGCAAGGAAAGAGTCTGTTAAAGGGAGAAGGAAGGAGGAAAGGAAGAAAGAAAGAAAGGAAAGGGGAAAAAAGGAAGTAAAGAGAAGTCTATGGTACTCGACTAAAAGCTAACCTACCTACCTACCTGATCAGTCTGTTAAACTTGCGGCCCTGTTGAAACACGCATATTGGTTGAGTGGGGACGAGAGCGGTGCAAACAGAACCTTACACTAAGAGATAGTATCTATCTGTGCTAGCCGCTGTTGCGGTTTCCCTGTGCTACATCTGTTCCCCACTGGCGGTGCTGGGTACCCAGGTACACAAAGGTAATAACGGCGATGTCAAGGAGGAGAGGGGAGGAGCCAGCCAATATGGAGAATTTGGGGCCCCAGTCGCTGCGATCTGCAAAAGAGAAGGGGATCCAGGCGGCAGTAGCTGCAGCAAAATTGGAGAGGTTTGCACACACTCCTGAACAGACCCCCACTAAGAATGGGCAAGCTCCGCAACTCAAGACCACGGGGGATAGGAAAAGTCATGGACAGGCATCTTCTAACCCAGCCGGAGTAGGGCAGAAAAATCCAACTGCTAATAAAGGCCCAGGAGCAGGGGAAAAAGTCCAGGTACCATCACTAGCAATGGCCTCTGTTACAGAGGCAGAACCAACCCTGAGGGAAATTTTCCATGCGATCAACTCTTGCAGAGCATCAGTGGAGGGGTTAAGCTGCCAAATTAAAGAGATCAAGGATGAACTGTTATTAATAAAGCAGGAACTGCAAAAGGCAGCAGATAGAATAACCGACTTGGAGGGTAGAGTGAGCCAAGTGGAGGATGATGTTTTCCCCCTACAGCAAGATGTCAAGTCTATGAAGGAACAACTGGGTAGAATTAATGACAAAATGGATGAAATGGAAAACCGTCTAAGAAGGGACAATATAAGAATAGTGGGCCTCCCGGAGAGATGTGAAGGGCAGAATCCCATTGCTTTCCTGGAAGGATGGTTCACAGAAATATTTGGAAGAGATGCATTTTCCCCACAGTTTGCAATTGAGAGAGCCCATCGGGTCCCCTTCAGGGCTCCGCCCCCTGGAGGGCGTCCCAGGTCCTTATTGATGAAATTTCTGAACCACTGCGACAAGATAGCCTTAATGCGCAAAGCCAGAGAGAAGGGGCTTATTTTGTATAATGGTGCAAGGGTCTCATTTTTTGCGGACTTCTCTCCGGAGTTGCAGAGACGCAGGGAAGGTTTTGTGGAGGTTAAACGTACCCTTCAAAAATATGATGTCAAGTATGCCCTACTGTATCCAGCCAGGCTACGGGTTGAGGCAATGGGGGAGGTTCTCCTCTTTGACTCCCCGGGGGGGGTAACCCACTGGTATGAAGAAAACAAACAGAGACTGGAACCCAAGGAAAGGAGCCCAGAGTGTTAGGCTGTTCGATCAGAAGACAAGAAAATTTGGACTGAGGAAGGCAATATGAATTTGACATAGAGAGGGAGAATGATGGTGTATGGGAGTTTAGGAATGGGAGAGGGGGAGGTTAATATATTTAAAAATTTTTTGCACACGTGGATTCTAATGGTGCAAGGAGGAATATATGAGACGGTCACGAATAGAGCCCCAGGGGCTAACCTGATAAGGTGGGGGAGGGGGGGGGTAGGGATGGGGGGGGATTGGTGGTGGGGAGGGAGAAGGGGGGGTGGGTGGTGGAGAGGAAGGGGGGGTTGCAAAATTATCTCATAGAGGAATTAAAATGCACTTAGTAATTGGAGGGGTAGTTAGGGGAATGGGGTGGGAGGGGGGAAGGGCGATTAAGCACACGTGTGGTAAAAGCAAGCACTATGAACAGGAACATGGAGAAAGGGGAAGGGGGACACTTAGAATGCTCACCAGAAAGGAAAATAATAGTAATGAAGCACAGAGGGTATTAAGGCAATATTTTTTCTTTTTTTTTTTTTCTTTTTTTTTTTTTTTTTTTTTTTTTTCTTTTCTTCTTTTTTCTGATATTAAAGATGTAGTTCTTAGCTCGGTATTAATGGAGGGGTCCTCTAGTAATAGGAATATGGGGAAAGAGGAAAGGGGGACACGTAGTAGGTTTATTAGAAAGGAAAACAATGGTAATGAAACACAGAGGGTAGCTGGGGTTCCTCTTTTTTTTTTTGTGTGTTTTGTTTTTGTTTTCTCCTGTTCTGCTATATGTAATACACAGCTGGGTATCAAGGGTGGGGTCTCACTTGGGTTGCCCCACGGGGGTTTTTTCTTTTTGCTTTCGGGGGGGAATTATAAGGGGTAGGGAGGTGTTAAAGCTTGGCACAAGACAGTATACCAAGTTAAAGATGCCCATTGTTGCTGGCCTTCTGGCACTAACTCATGTCTGTTGTTTGTCTAATGCAGCCTAAAGATCTTAAAATAGGCTCCTGGAACATACGGGGGATGGGGAACCCAATTAAGAGGGCTGCCATTTTTTCACTGCTGGAGATAAGAGGGGTGGGCTTGGTCTGTCTACAGGAGACTCACTTGACAAAGGATACGATGAAAGGTTTCCCAAGCAGAAGGTTCCAGGCCCAATATCACTCGGTGTATTCCTCCTACTCCAGGGGGGTGAGTATATTGGTAACTAGAAGTGTGATGTTCTCCTGTAGGCAGACCAGGATAGATAGTTTAGGTCGTTATGTTTTTCTATACTGTTCTATTGAAAACAAAATGTATGTTGTTGCTAATATTTATATCCCTCCACCATTTAAACTGGAAGTAATGTATAGCTTAATGGAGTTTATGGTGGATAAAACAGATACCCCGGTGATAGTAGTAGGGGATTTCAATGAGGTATTGAACAAAGAGTTGGACAGATTTCCACCGCGAGCCCAAGTGAATAGTGTAGCAGGGGGCCGGCTGGGTAGCTTCCTGGAGGAGGCAGGACTGTTGGATTTGTGGAGGGTCCGGAATCCTGGAGTAAGGCAGTACTCGTGCTTCTCGTCCTCCCACTCCACCTTCTCCAGAATTGATATGACCCTGGGGAACGCAGAGGCAATGTCAATAATAAAGAATGTAGTATACTATCCGAGAGGGGTCTCGGATCACTCCCTGATGGTGGCTTCAGTGGGTTTAGGGGTCAGGGAGGTTAGAGGGCCCTGGAAGCTAAGTCCATATTGGTTGGAGTTAATAGGGGAGCCAAAGAAGATAATAACAAAGCTAGAAGAGTTTTTAAAATTTAATGAAGGCTCAACGACAGCAGGTGTGCAATGGGACACACTGAAGGCATTCCTCAGGGGTATTTTGATCCAGGAGGTGGCAGGAGTTAAGAGGAGGGCAAGAGAGTGGGAGGAGGGAATCAGGAGGGAACTGGAGGTGGCAGAGAAGCAATTTATAGAAGGCCCTACACCAGAGAGGCAGAAACTGTGGGAAGAGAAACAGGAGGCCTATAGAATAGCAGTCCTGAAGAAGGGTGAAAATAAGCAACTCTTCCTGAAACAACGGACCTTTGGGGAAGGAGAAAGTGTGGGTCGTATGCTGGCCTATTTGGTAAAAACCAACTCCTCCTCCTCGGCGATCCCGGCAATTAGGACCCCAGGTGATGAGATAACCTCTCAGAGCCCAGAAATTACGGATATATTTGAGAGGTATTATAAAAACCTGTACAGGTCACAGGGGTTCGTTGGGGAGGAGGATATGGAGAAGTTCTTTAAAGACATACAGGTCCCTGTAGTTACTGAAGAGGATAGAGAGGGTATAGATGCGCCAATTACACTAGCTGAACTACAACAAGCTGTAAATGGAATGGCAAATCAAAAATCTCCGGGGCCGGATGGTCTCCCGGTAGAGGTCTATAAGCACTATGGGAAAATCCTTCTGCCGGAGTTGCTGAAAACGCTGAACTGGGCTCTGCTGGGAGGGTGTCTGCCTGTCTCTATGACTGAAACAAATATCATCCTGCTTCATAAAGAAGGGGGTGACCCACTAGAACCATCGGCATATAGGCCCATATCTTTGTTGTGTACAGACGCCAAGATTCTGGCAAGGGTCTTGGCTGCTAGACTTAACAAAATTATGCATAAACTCATTCACGTGGATCAAACGGGATTCATTTCCCGTAGGACCACGAGTATGAACATTAGGAGGGCATATATGAATCTCCAGACCCCGACAGAGAATATAGGTTCAAGAGCAGTGGTATCTCTGGATATAACTAAGGCCTTTGACAGTTTAGAATGGCCCTATCTCTGGCGGGTGTTGGAGGAGTTTGGCTTGGGTTCTGTCTTCAGAAAGTGGATAAAAATATTGTATAAGGGCCCAAGTGCGAAGGTTAGGGTTAATAAAGAACTGTCAGGGAAAATATGCTTAGAGAGGGGGACGAGACAGGGATGTCCCCTGTCCCCCCTGCTGTTTGCTCTCGCTATGGAGCCACTAGCAATCCATATTAGATCTAGCTCCAAGATCGAAGGCTTTGTAAGAAGAACAGGAGAGGAGAAGATTGCCCTGTATGCCGACGATGTCCTACTGTTTCTTGGAGATACGGAAGGTTCTCTTAGGCAAGTAATGGACATAATGGGAAGGTTTGGCAGCGTGTCAGGACTGGTGGTGAATTGGAGGAAATCTGCACTACTGCCATTGGATAACCCCAATGGTCCGGACATGTCGGGAATCCCACAATTAAAAGTAGTCTCAAAGATTCGCTACCTGGGCATAAATATGTCAAAAGACCCCAATCAATACATCGTAGACAACCTAGTTCCACTATTGGGTAAATTTAGGGGTAAAATAGATATCTGGAGCCGGTTGCCCCTGTCTGTAGCAGGAAGGGGCAACCTGATCAAGATGGTCTGGTTGCCCCAACTGCTGTATTTGCTACACAACACGCCGGTGTGGCTGAACAAAAAGTGGTTCCAAAAGATTGACTCACTTTTCAGGGAACTGCTGTGGAGAAGGGGGAAGGCCAGGATTAGCCTGCAGAGCTTGCAGTTGCCAGTTAAGGAGGGGGGGATAGCCCTCCCACATCCGAGGTGCTATTTTCTAGCAGCACAGCTGCAGCACATTCGGGGTGGAAGTGCTGACAGAGGTTTGTTAACTCTAGAGACACCCCATAAAACTGTAGTAGAAGCATTGGAGGCAGACTCACTAGTTGGTAGAGGCCCCACAACTAAGTTAATAACTAAAGTCTGGAAGGCAATAAAGACCCTAATGGGATATGATGGGTTTACAGAATATGCTCCCCTCTGGCATAATAAAAACCTACAGGAGATAGTGGTTATGGGGGAATTTAAGGAATGGGCGAGGTGGGGTATAAATAGACTATCACAGCTGTATAGAGGGAGGGTATTGAAATCCTTTGAGGACCTCCAAAGGGAATACAGTATCCCAAGACAAACATTCTTTAGGTACCTGCAAATGAGAGCGGCACTGGAGGTACAATTTAGAGTAAATCCCCCAGCCTGGACAGACGCTACACTCCTCCAAAGGGTGATTAAGTCCGGGGAGGTGAAGGGCTTTATCTCTGGAATATACGCGCAGCTGTGCAAGGAAACCATTGTCAGATCAGAGCATCTGGGTTGCAGGCAGGGGTGGGAAAAGGATGTGGGAAAGCTGACGGATACACAATGGAAAGAAATACTGGAGGTGGGACAGGAGGTTTCAGTTTCACCTGCACAGAGACTCTCCCACCTAATGTTGTTACATAGAGCATATTACACCCCAAAAAAATTATTCCGTTTCGGTGTAAGAACTGATGCTAAGTGCCCCAGGTGTGGGGATGAGGGCGATTTGATACATATGGTATGGAGGTGCCCCAAGCTAGTACGTTACTGGCGGGGGGTTGTGGGCTCTATTGAGGGCAAATGGGGGCTTTCCCTGGAGATGGACGTCAGATTCTGTATTCTCGGATACAGAGTATGGAGACGGGAGGAAGTAGCAGCTAAAATAGCCGTTCTGAGGTGTCTTTACCAGGCCCGGAAGCTCATTATGCAGAGATGGCAAACAGTCCTTCCCCCGGTAGTAGACGAGTGGGCTAAAACAATAAATGAGGTAATATGGAAGGAGAGAGCCCTATATATTAGAAGAGGGAACCTTAAGAAGTTTGAAAAGATGTGGAACCCGTGGTTGGAAAGTCTAGGGTGCCAGGAATAAAGGGAAGGTTGTGGCCCAAGGTAGGGGGTGGGTAATGGAAGGGTGGGAGGGTTGGGGGAAGGGAAGGAAGGTAAAGAGAAAAAGGGAAAGCTTCCGATCGCCTTAGTGTACCATATGATGTATATTCCTTTTGTAGTGGAGTATGTCCACGTGAATATGTAGGTGTTTTAATGCAATATGGTTTATGTGAATTAAGAATTGTTAATAAAGATTATTTAAGAGAAAAAAAAAAAAAATTGCATTCGTCCGAAAATCCAAATTAAGGTTGAATCTGTCATTGAAGGCTTATGGTGTCGAATGTTCAAAGAAGATTTGACGGAGCAGCTAAACTGTACGACTCCATATAGTTTACCTGCTCCGTCTAATCTTCTTAGAACTTTCAACAGACACCATAAGCCAAAGTACGTGTGTACTTCTAGCTATTTTACTGCTCCTCCTCTTTGGTTACAATCAGCCAATAACATTCATCATCATCATTTTTATTTATCTTTTCTCCCCTACGTTGAATCTTTTCTCCCCTACGTCGAATCTTTCTCCCCTACGTCAAATCTTTCTCCCCTACGTCGAATCTTTTCTCTCTATGTAGAATAATCTTGGACTAATGAAGTTAAGGTTCGGCCACAGGGTTGATGGACACAGATTGTTATTGTCATCATCATGTTGAATCTCCTAACTATATCGAACTGTTGTAGCAACGAAAACGAAAATAAAGCATTTGTTTATGTCGGATCTTTCGTTTTTCGGATTCTGCACTTTCGTTATCGTTTGTCAAAACGAAAACAAAAATACCTGAAATTCTGACAAAAATGCATTCGGACGAAAACGAATGCACATGTCTAACCAATACATCACGGTGCCTGCAGCTGCTGCCTGCTCACAGTAACTGTAATGTGGGCAGGCAGCAAGTGGTTAATATTTTTTTTTTTTTGTATCTGAAAATAGAGTCTTTTGATTGTGTTTAACAATAAGATCAAAAGTGTTTGGCCAGCCAATCAGAAACTCCTCCGGGGTCAGTCACTGGTATTTCAGGGGAAAGTTTTAGGGCCCATTCACACTAGAACCTGTTCATAACTATGCGCTTTTGATTGCATGTTTACATGCATTTAAAGCGTGCTTGATGCTTGCTTGAATGTGTTTTGCATGCATTTTGCGCTGTATTTAGTACTGCGTTTGCATGGCATTTTGCTATACGTTTTTGGGCTTGGCTTTCTTGGCTTATAGGGATGCGGTGCAGTGCATTTGTAATGCATTTGTAGCGTGTTCCCTGCATTTGCGGTGCAGAAAAATGCAGCATGCCCTACTTTTTGGAACTGCACTGCAATGATGTAAACTTTACCCATATGATTACCTTGATTTTGGGCTGTCTGTGCAGTTGGTGTGCAGTTCAAAATGCATCCAACTGCATTTAACTGTGTTCGGTGGGACAGGGCCCTTAGCTGCTATATGCGCTACATATAGAGTGCAGGGTTTAGGAGTGCGTTATATACAGAGTGCAATGTTCAGTATTATGCTACTGACAATGTGCAGAGTTCAGGAGTGGGTTATGTATAGAGTGCAGAGTTTAGGGGTGTGCTGTGTACAGAGTGCAGGGTTTAGGGGTGCAATGTAAAGAGAGTACAGGGTTTAGGGTTCCGCTATGTATAGAGTGTAGGGTTCAGGAGTGCGCTATGTACAGAGTGCAGAGTTCAGAATTATGCTACATAGTGTGTGCAGAGTTCAGGAGTGTGTTATAGTTCAGGAGTGCGTTATGTACAGAGTGCAGAGTTCAGGGGTTTTGCTGGGTACAGAGTGCAGAGTTCAGGGGTGCCCTATGTACAGGGTATGCAACCCCAAACCCAACCCCCCCAAAAGCTTCCTCACATCTCTCTCTCCTACCTGGCCAGGCTCTAATACCTCCCTGTGTAGGCAGTTCTGCCTCACCTTGCATGGACATCGTTCTCTCTCTCTCTCTCTCTCTCTCTCTCTCTCTCTCTCTCTCTCTCTCTCTCTCTCTCTTTCTCTCCCTCTCTCTCTCTCTCTCTCTCTCTCTCTCTCTCTCTGGAGAGCTGTTCCCGCCATGAGTGCATGCAGGGATCTGAGAGCCGCTGAGCAAAGCTGTCCCTTGTAAACACAGAAAGCTTCAGTGTTTACAAGTGACAGCGTGGAACAGGAGCAGAGGGTGAGAGTCAGCTACAAAACTGAGTAGGGCCACATGACAAGGCCTGGTGGGCCGGATTCGCAGGCCTTGTGTTTGACATATGTGGTCTAGAATAAACTATTTAGCGCTGGTAGATATCGAATCCACCACTTATAGGCAAATTTAATGGATCATCTGTGCTATACATTGTTCAGGTTTAATCTAAGGTTAGTTTAGCCTCTGTTCCAGCTTGGCTGTGTTGCGTGCAGTTCCACATTGCGCCTGTGGGTGTCGTTGTCATCGTGGGTCAATGTTGGAAAAGCAACAAGCTGAAGTGTATGAGTGCTCTTCTGTCCCGTAGATAACTCGGCGGAGGTGGTCCTTCGAGTTGCATTCTGGGAGAAGGTATTTATGGGGCAGACGCCATATTTCGGGGAGCTTTTTGCCTCATGGCCCTCCTGGCCTAGAGGTATGTGTCAGTGAGTGCTATCTCACTTGGAGGGTTACGCCGCTGCAGCCAGGCGGGTAGGCCCAGAAGTCTGTCTGGGGCCTGCTACTGCTGGGATGGTCCTGTGCTCTCTGTCCTGTGGGAAGAAGCCGGACAATTGAGAAGAATCCAGGGGAGGACCCATCTTGGAAGGGACCATGTGGAGCGCTGGTCTGGAGAGGGGCCTGGTGACTCAATTGGAGGACGCATCCTAGATCGCCCTACCACACAAGTACTGCCGGGTCGGCTGAAAGGTTCTGGTACTGTGTTTGCTGTTCATAGAAATCTACTACATCCTGTGGCAGAGGATCGTACGAGTTTGTCCCACCAAAGTCTGTGGCAGAGACTTTTTGTTCGTGCTGCGTTCCGGCTGCTAGGACAATGAGAGAAACCTATCCGTGCGGGCAAAGATTTAATCCTAAGCTGAGGATATATTCATCCTAAAGATTTAAATACCTTGACGCTACACCAAGAAAAGGTATTTGAACACCCCTGCTGCTCTCCTTCTACCTCTTTCCTGCTACTTCTTCCAGTTATCCCCATTAAAGCATTGAAAAAGTACTTAAGTGACTGGTGCCTACATTGCCTCGCAGTAAGCTCAACGGATACCCCTAGACCCGGTGTTGGTGAAATTACAGGTAACAAGGTGACGGTAACAACCCGCTTTAAATCAGCAGCTCCATCGTGAGTTAAAGCTACAACTATAACATATCGCATGCATGGAAGCTACCTAGGTGCATATTATCCCCTTCCCGCCGAGCGTACGCAGATGTGCGTACTCGGCTTTCGGGGGTTATACCGGGATGATGCCTGCAGCTGCAGGCATCATCCCGTTACTGTTTTTTAGAGCCGGCGATCACCTTTCCAGGTATAACAACCGATGCGGCTGAAAGCCGCTCGGCTGTTATACCGGAGGAGCGGGAGGGGGCATCTCCTCCCGCTGCTTCCTGCCACTCTTACCAGGCCTATCGTTCCACCGGGAGGCCCGATCAACAATCCGCCGCCTCCGGCGCCTAGGGACAGACTGGAACGAAGCCCTTACGGCTTTGTTTCAGCCTCCTAATTGTAAACACTGAAGCGACGTCATGGCGTCACTTCCCGTTTACTCGGCTGCCAATGGCGCCGGTTTTAAAAAAATATACAGTATTCAGCATCGCCCGAAAACGGTGATCTGAATACTTTGAAGTGCAAAGGAGGGATCGGGGGTCTTTTAGACCCCCGATCGCTCCATAAAGAGTACCTGTCACCACCTATTACTGTCACAAGGGATGTTTACATTCCTTGTGACAACAATAAAAGTGATCAATTTTTATTTTTTTTAACACAATTTAATAATATAAAAATAAATAAAATAAATAAGAAAAATTTTTTTTTTAAAGCGCCCCCGTCCCCGCGAGCTCGCGAAGCAAAGAAGCCGCATACGGAAGTCCCGCCCGCATATGTAAACAGTGTTAAAATCACACATCTGAGGTATCGTCATGATCGCCACAGCGAGAGCAATAATTCTAGCACTAGACCTCCTCTGTAACTCTAACCTGGTAACCGTAAAAAAAATTTAAAGCGTCGCCTATGGAGATTTTTAGGTACCGTAGTTTGTCGCCATTCCACGAGTGCGTGCAATTATAAAGCATGACATGTTTGGTATCTATTTACTCGGCGTAACATCATCTTTCACATTATACAAAAAAAATTCATGAAAGTGTCCCTTTTCTAAAAAAGTTGCGTTTAAAACCCCGCTGCACAAATACCGTGTGATATAAAATATTGCAACAATCGCCATTTTATTCTCTAGAGTCTCTGCTAAAAATATTTGTATAATGTTTGGGGGCTCTAAGTAATTTTCTAGCAAAAAATATGGATTTTAACTAAACACCAAATGTCAAAAATAAGCTTAGTCATGAAAGGGTTATAGGTCAGATATGATGGATGGGTGACTGTCTATATTCTTGCTAATGTATGACAAGAGAACTTGATACTCTGGAGGCTTCTGATAGTAAATAGTATATGATACACAGTACCTTAGCAAATTAAATGTCATACAGTTAGGGATTACATCCACTTTAATATAAATAGGTGCATTGTGTCTCTGCTGAGCTGCACTGTGCATGGCTTACATGGGTTACAATCAGGATAGGATGATTGCATCTTGATTTACTCTTCTCGTCACTCCCAAAGTCTATTCTTCATTTCCATCAATATTTCAAGTCATGACAAAGTTGTGCTTGCCCCGGAAATGCGATGGAAACATAAATAGAATGTACCAGACTGAGGGAATAAATTGGATCTTTGGGTGTTGGTGCGTCTTCTGTCCTTGTCCTTCTGAGCTCAGAATTCTGACAAATTATCACAGAATTGTTAGGTTTCATGCGCACAGGGCATTTGAATACCTTCTACTCCTGATAGGAAAAAGCAGCTTAAAAAAACATGCCTAAAGCCTTGTATCGCATATGCGTTTAGGCGCATCAAGTGTTTAAGCGGTTATGGATTCCATTGCCCTAAAATATTAGTTTGTTCTGGCCATTGGAATGAATGATTGTTCAAGCGCTAAACGTGCCCCAAAAGCTTCTCTCCTGAACGCACTGGTAATGTTTTTTTTTTTTTTCCCACCTGTAAAGGCTCCTCTTCTAATACCAATTTCAAAAGGATAAGCTGCGCAGCATGAGACTATAAAAATGTGGTGACATAGGTCCACATACCGTATATACTTGAGTATAAGAAGATCCGAGTATAAGTCGAGGCCCTAATTTACCACAAAAAAAATGGGAAAAAACTTATTAACTTATTATAGGACGAGGGTGAGAAATGCAGCAACTACTGTAAGTGGAAAAAGAGGGTCAACAATGCCCTTCTGCAGCTGTATACCTCCCTGTGTCCTGTGCATGTGTCATGTGTCCTGTGCATGTGTCCTGTGCATGTGTCCTGTGCATGTATCCTGTTCATATGTGCATGTGTCCTGTGTATATGTGCATGTGTCATGTGTCCTGTGTATATGTGCATCTGTCATGTACCTGTGTCCTGTGTATATGTGCATGTGTCATGTACCTGTGTCCTGTGTATATGTGCATGTGTCATGTACCTGTGTATATGTGCATGTGTCATGTGTATATGTACCTGTGTCCTGTGTATGTGTGCATGTGTCATGTGTATATGTACCTGTGTCCTGTGCATCCTCCATGTGCCGCTCTGCACCGATAAGCGTGTGCGGCAGCCAATCACTGTTAAAAAGCCACGCCTCCTCCTCATCCAAGATAGGTAGAAAACTCCATTTTCCAGCAGTCAGCGGTCAGCCTATCACGGACATTCTCTCGTCCTTATACCATGGACGAGGATGAGAGAATGTCCATGATAGGCTGTACACTGACTGCCTATCACAGACGAAGAGGCGCGGCTTTTGAACAGTGAGAGGCTGCCGAGTGCTATGTAGCACACGCTGGCCGCTGTATGCCTGCCTGACACGCTGATCATGTAGACAGACGGCGGTGACTCGAGTATAAGTCGAGGGGGGCACTTTCAGCCCCAAAAAAAGGGGCTAAAAATTTCGACTTGTACTCGAGTATATAATCAATGTCCATATCAAATGGAGGATATGATCACTCCCAATCAAATGATAAAAAACACTAAAATGCATAGATCTAAAATGTAACCATGTGAATTAAAATTTTTGAATATAAGTATATTAAAAATTGGTCACATAATAAATATCAAAGCTGAGAGTCCTCTGAGAAATTCACACCAACAGAAAGTCCTTTGAAAAAGCAGTTTCCCCAATCAAGTAGTATTCACAATTGCATAGAATGTCCTCAGTTCGCTGGTTATTGGTGACTTAAAACGGAAAACACCCCAGAAGTAGTGATTTGGGATAGAAAGATTCCCCCACCTGAGAAACTACTGCCGCTTACCATCTATGTTGATCTCTTTTTAGGGAGATCACATCCGCCTGTGGCTTATACCCCAGCCAGGGTCTCTATGCTTGTCGGCCAGATATCCCCTCTCCTCTTCTGGAATTATTCCTGAGTGACTCACGGTCAGCAGTTCCCCATGTTAAAAAAAGGGGCTTCAATAGTGTAATTCTATAAACATTTAATAATCAAAAAAACAAGATTGCACTTACAGAATCTTCAATTATAAAAAGCGTGTTATAGATAGTTCGAGCCGGCCGGCTCTCAATAATCGCCCATTGCTTCCGAGACCTCACGTTTGTGGTGACGTCAGCACGCCGCTCCTCCCTACGCCGTTTTGTCACAGATGACGTCTTCCAGTGCCCCTGGACAAGTGGCTCTGGCCACTTGTCCAGGGACAAGGCTCTGGCCACTTACAGCGCCAGTGCCCGCAAACCAGGACCTGGACATCTTCGGGGGGGGAAGATGTCAGCCCTCTCAGCAGTGACAGTGCACTGCTGGAAGAGCTTTATTCTAAGGTAAGTACATTATTTCATAATGTGCTAGTATGCGATGCATACTAGCACATTATGGCATTGTCGTACAGTTTTTTTTTTCATTCTGCAGCGGTTTACTACCACTTTAAGGCCTGTGTTCTTGAGGTCTTAAAGTTCTTCTCTTGGCGACAGTACACTTCCGTGTCTTATTGTTTCTGAGTGCACTGTTTTGGTGTAAAACAATTGTGTACCAAAAAATTCTTAGCCCATAGGTGTAGAAGAAGCCTGTCTTAGACAGATAGTATAGCAGTCATTATACACAGTGCAGATCCATCAGACAATACATTCTTCCTCCATCCACTTCCCTTGATTAGCAGTTGTTCGTGGCTGCTGTAAAGGAATTTGTAACATTGTAAAGTGATTTTTTATTTTTTTTGCAGCCAGAGTTGGGGCTCTGCTGTTGCTCGGAGGTCCTTTAATTCACATGCCATGTCCTAATGTGTCTAATCCGAGGTGTCCACCTACCTCAGGCTCATTTCCTTACCTTTTATTCCTTTCACACTTAATTCTTCCTTCTTAATTCCCCCCTTTTTTGTCTGCCACAGCTGCAGGCCCTGCGTTTAAATGGAGCATGGAATGATGAAGAAGGCTGAATGAGGTGACAAGACATTTAAAATCTCATTTGCTACGGGTTTCAGAGTGGAATATTAATGCTGATTATGGGAAGACGAAAGCATTTACAGGCAGAGTCTCAGCATTAGGGCTGCATAAAGGTTAAACACACAGCACTGCACCTCCATTTAGTACTAAATCATACTCCTGGTTTCAGGTTTAAAAAATATAACCACCTGGAATAGTCACATGGTGCTGAAAAAAAGATATTTTAAAACAGATCTCCATAGAAAACAAAC
This sequence comes from Lithobates clamitans, assembly GCA_037952925.1. Taxonomy (NCBI): domain Eukaryota; kingdom Metazoa; phylum Chordata; class Amphibia; order Anura; family Ranidae; genus Lithobates; species Lithobates clamitans. The sequence goes on from JBBGZY010000310.1 coordinate 4,007,909, forward strand.
AAAAATGAACAGCTACAGTAATTAAAAGATGAATTAAAAAGGTATCTTAAAGTGCAACTTTAAAGGCAATCCTGTTAGATAGAGTAAGGGAAGGTTATAACCCCTTGGCAGTTTTTTTTTGGTTGCCATCTGTATCCCATTGGGAAGATTTTCTTCCACTCCTTGTCCCAAAGCCAAACAGGAAGTGAGAGGAAATCCCTCCAAAGGGCGGGAATCCTGGGGTGACAGCAGGTTAACCAAAACTAATGTCTTTATTGGAAAATATCCCCTCTATTACTATTCTGATGTCAACCCAACTGTTATCACTTTAATTAATAACAGTAAATAGGACAAATAGGGAGGATGAATCTCCCCAAAGGGGGCACAGACAGCAGTAAAAGTGTACAGGTGTTCTAATCCATTTCCAACCTGTCCAAAACTTTAAAAAATGTTGCCTTTAGTTACACTTTAAGGTGCAATACTCACTAGTTTAGAGCTGCCCCTGTAGTACTTCTTGTCATCCACAAGATGTCCTCAGTATTGAAGATAATCTGTTCCTCTGGGCCCAGGCTGTTATGGATATGCTCCAGCCTGTGACTGGACAGTGAAAAGAGAAGCTCTTCTCTCTTTCGTTCTGCTTTCTCCTCCTATCAGCATGCTTCTTGTCAGCCCATAAACTGATCAGCTCCTTGTGCTGCTTCTGTCTCACCCAGCCTGAGTTCTGCTGTACATTGCAAAAGGCTGATACCAAGTGAAATTCATGTGCTTACACTATTTGCATGTAAAACACATATCTAGCGATATATTAATATTTATTTATGTGTGTGTTTTAGATTTGTCTGTAGTTTAGTTTTGAATCCTAGCTTCAGACAAAACTTTTTTTTTTAAGTAGAGAAGGAAGGTGTAGGCTCTCTGTTATGTTTTGCCATTGCCAGTGTCCCCATTGGTGAGATTTTTTCCTTACTGTGTAGTCACTGGGACCACGCGGTTCATCCATCATTAGATTGAACATCCTCCATAAATGTACAAAAAAATTATCTATAAAAATAAGATGAATGTTTGTATATTAATGAATAATTTGATACTTATGGGTATTGTTTTTAAGGGGTTTTCATTGTGTTTTCAGTTACAGCATAATAAACATTAACAGAATTGTATATATAGTATTTGGCTAGAAAGTCAGTTGTCTTGGCTGACAAAAATGTATTCTGTTAAGCATATCTCCCAACTTTTAGAGATGAGAACAAGGGATCACCTATTAGCAAAAGTATGTAGGCATAGGACACACCCTGCCACGCCCCCTTAAAGGTGAAATATACAAAAAAAAATATTTGTTAAACCCACAAGTGCTTTTTTTTTTACCACTACTATTCCTTTATACTGGCTTTGGAAATTTACAAATGCAGCAATTTAGTATTCGAGTGAAAGGTTTAGCACTTGGGGACACTTTTTGAAAGAAAAAAAGGAAATTTTATATTTAGCGGTCGCATTTTTGCTCAATAATCTAATGCTATGTACAGTGTTATAAGTTAGTATTTGGCGCCATCTAGCGGCCAAAATTGTGAATGGACTTTATTTTATTTTTCTTTCTCAAGAATGAGAAGATGATAGGAAGTGACTGTTTGTTTATATTTCACATTAACTTGACCTACCCACAATGCCTAGTGACCTCCCATGAGCACCAAGAGACTGAACTGCATGCTGGGTAGGTTATAAAAGGGCCCGCGTGGCCATTTTCTTTCTCTTGTTCCTGGGACGCATGGCCTGCTAGCAGGACTCTGTGGGTGTGTGTGTCCCACAGAGTTGCGGCCTACCCTGTGCGGAGCGGAACAGCAGCGATCCTGCTTTACATTGCAGCGTGCTAGTGCAGCAGTGTGATCGATCCAGAGACCCTTGAAGGAGGTAACCGAGGACTCCCTGTCATCTGTGAAACAGAACAGCGTGACGGCGTGGCCGCGGCGAACACACTGAGATACTGTGGAGCGGAGGCATCCATCTACCTGGACCCAGTGTGGTGAGAGGGCTGCTGCCCAAAGTTTCATTGACGCACTTTCACACTTGCATCTATAACACAGTGCTGCTGGGACCTGTAGTCCCACAGAGGAGATTTAAAGGGATAAAGACTGAGTTTAATATAGGCCTCAAGCCTGCACTTCACTACAGTTTGACATTGTGTTATACCAAATTACTTGCACGGGAGCTTTGACCCAGGTTTTGTTAACCACTGGATTACAAATTAACCTACAACATAGCTAGCAGAAGACAGAAGAGAAGAAGGACTGCCTCTGTTAATGCAAGGCCTTGCATTCTATTGTTCCACAGGGTTATTGTGATATAAAACAGTGGGAGCTCCCTAAGAATTGTGCTATGCTTTATTAACCACTTCCCATCCAGCCTATAGCAGATTGACGGCCGGGCGATGGTTCCGTTATCCTGACTGGGCGTATATGAGGTCCAGCAGGATAACATGCCGCCGCGCGCCCACGGGGGCGCGCATCGCGGCGATCGGTGGAGCGGTGTGTCAGCCTGACACACCGCTTCACCGATCTTGGTAAAGAGCCTCCGCCATTCAATCACGGCTGATCACGATGTCAATAGGAAGAGCCGTTGATCAGCTTTTCCTCACTTGCGTCTGACAGACGCGAGTAGAGGAGAGCCGATCGGCGGCTCTCCTGACAGGGGGGGTCTGCGCTGATTGTTTATCAGTGCAGCTCTCCTCAGATGACCACACTGGACCACCAGGGACGCCACTAGGACCACCAGGGAAGGGGGCAACATGTGGATGGCCAGGTATGTACCCCATGGCAATCCACATGTGCCCAATCTGTGCCAATCAGAGCCCACAAATGAGCACTGATTGGCACCATTATATTTCAGTTCTGCCCAGCAATGCCACCAATCAGTGTCATCAGTGCCACCTGTTAGTGCCCATTGGTGCCATTTGTCAGTGCCCATCTGTGCCCATCAGTGCCCACCTATCAGTGTCCATCAGTGCCCATCAGTGCCCATCTGTGCCACCTATCAGTGCCACCCATAAGTACCCATAAGTGCCACCCATAAGTCCCAATCAATGCTGCCTCTGAGTGCCCATCAGTGCCGCCTATGAGTGCCCATCGGTGCCACCTATGAGTGCCCATCAGTTCTGCATACCAGTGCTCATCAGTGCCGCCTATCAGTGCCCATCATCAGTGCCCGTCAGTGCCACCAAATCAGTGCCACCTCATTGGTGCCACCTCATCGGTGCCCATCAGTGCCGCCGTATCAGTGCCCGTCAGTGCAGCCATATCAGTGCCCATCATTAAAGGAGAAAATGTACTTATTTACAAAAAATTTTAACAGAAACAAAGAAAAACTTGTTTGTTTTTTTAAAATGTTCGGTCTTTTTCTATTTGTTGCGCAAAAAATAAAAACTGCAGAGGTGATCAAATACCACCAAAAGAAAGCTCTATTTGTGGGAACAAAATGATAAAAAATTTGGGTACAGTGTAGCATGACCGCGCAATTGTCATTCAAATTGAGACAGCGCTGAAAATTGGCCTGGGCGGGAAGGTGTCTAAGTGCCTGGTATTGAAGTGGTTAAAATAGTGCTGGTCTCTTTTTGCATAAACAGAGCGTGCTAAGAATGGGACAGTGCCCATAGTGAAGTCAGTTCACTCTGCCATTGGTCCCATTGTATGGACGCATTTCTAAGAGGTTAATTTAAGTAACTGTTATTTGTATAGTACTGTTGTGTACTAAATCTGTTGGCTGTCACACTACGTGGGTCTGACAGTACAACTGCTGTAATTACTACTTTAAAGCAGATACAGTAAAACCTTATTCTTGTTTAAGTACTATTGTGTGGAGTGCTGTTTTTGTTTGAATTGCTGACCAGGTGGAGAGCTGGAGGTTAAAGGTAAAGACAAAAAGGTATATTATACTATATATTGTGGAATTGTCTTTAAGTTCTTTCTGAACACCAACATTACACCACAGCTGTGTCAATTTAAGGGGACATGATAGCAGAGTACAGGTCCAATCAAAACCAGCAGCTCCTTCGGGGGTCAGTGCTACATATATACAACTATATAGATCAGATCAAAATGAGGGAAAAATTAGGAGGAGGGTGGGACAAAGGTACTTTGTTCCAAATCAGGGACAGTTGGGAGTTCTGGTTAAACCTCAGCCACGTACTGCACATGCAGCAGGATTTACATCACTGTGTTATCTCAGATCTTGCATCTTAGTTTAATACAGTAACTAGTGATCCAGAGGGATGCCTGAATAAATATGGCTCTTCCTTCTGAATGAAGGCATTGTCAAGGGGGGGTAATGTGATCTCTGTGAGAGGTAAAAATACCTAGAAGCGGTTAGCACTTCTGCCTAGCGGCACTAGTGCCATCAGTTTAAATCCCAACCTCGGCATTACCTGCCTGGAGTTTGCATATTCTACTTGTGCCTATGTGAGTTTCCTCCGGCTACTCTGGTTTTCTCCCACACTCCAGAGACATGCAGGTAGGTTAATTGGCTCCTGTCTAAATTGGTCCTGGTATGTGTATGTATGAATGATAGTTAGGCCCCTTAGATTGTAAGCTTTGTGAGGTGCAGGGACTGATGTGAATGTACAATATATATGTACAGTGGGGAAAATAATTATTTGATCCCCTGCAGATTTTGTAAGTTTTCCCACTTACAAAGAAATGAAGGGTCTATATTTTTTATCATAGGTGTATTTTAAATGATAGTGACATCAATCAATCAAAAATCCAGTAAGAACACATGATCCAAATGTTATAAATTGAGTTGCAGTTCAGGGAGTAAAATAAGTATTTGATCCCCAAGCAAAACATGACTTAGTATTTGGTGGAGAAACCCTTGTTGGCAAGCACAGAGGTAAGACGTTTTGTTGTAGTTGGTTACCAGGTTTGCACACATCTCAGGAGGGATTTTGGTCCACTCTTCTTTACAGATCTTCTCTAAATCCTTAAAGTGGAGTTCCACCCCAAAAAAAAAAAAAATTATTAAAGTGCCTAAAGAAAATTAAAAAAAAAAACATTTGGAGAATTTTTTTTTTTTTTACTCACCTCTAAATGTCTGTTGCTAGGGGGTCCTTCGTAGTCTGCCTCCTTCGGTGCCTGGGCTCCTGACATCACTTCCCTCGGCGCACGAAGGGAGATTGCCTCTCCACCCTCCCTCTTGTCAATCATCTGGGACATGTGACCGGTCCCAGATGATTGCGGGGCCAGTGGGTGCCTGGCTGTGAAGCCACACACATGCCAGCGCCGCTGAGCAGAGGGGAGGACGAGCGGGGCTTCGATCCCCAGCATCGCTGGACATCGATCCCCCGCATCGCTGGACCCTGGGACCCTTGGCTGTCGCTTGGCAACTCGAAGTTTCAGCTCCCGTTATACAATTTCTATAGGATTAAGGTCTGGAAACTGGCTAGGCCACTCCATGACCTTAATGTGCTTCTTCTTGAGCCTCTCCTTTTTTTCCCTGGAGATATGTTTTGGGTCATTGTCATGCTGAAAGACCCATCCATGACCCATCTTCAGTGTTGTGGTTGAGGGAAGAAGGTTCTCATCCAAGATTTTACACTACATGGCCCCGTCCATTGGCCCCTCAAAAAAAGTCGTTCTGTACCATTAGCAGAGAAACAGCCCCAAAACATAATGTTTCCACCTCCGTGCTTGACTGTAGGGACAGTGTTCTTAGGGTCATAGTCAGCATTTTTCTTCCTCCAAACACAGCGAGTCTCCCTCCTCAAGAAGGCACACGTACAGTCATGCCAATGAAAATCTAAATGATTTAGAGAAGGATTGGAAAAAAAGTGCTGTGGTCAGATGAGACCAAAATTTAGCTCTTTGTCCATAAATACCATCCCAGTGTCTCTCCGCTATGTTGGAGAGGCAACTCAGCCCACGGTTCTCTGCTTCACTCTCTAACCCTACTGGAAAGAAGTATACCGCATGATTTCTAATATAACGACCTACACCCCAGATTTCACACCGGCTCAATATCTACTTCACCACACATCCTTACCCCAATCGACCTACAAACGATCTCTCACCCTACACCTCATTAACGCAGCCAAACTGTGCATACCCTTACATTGGAAGGCTAGCTCCCACCTAGTATTTCAGAATGGCTTCAACCAGGCCTTTTTTTCTCTAAAAATAGGTGCAGGAACTCACTCACGACCCCGAAATCCACTTCTCCCGCACACACATCCTCCATCAAATAGTGAGTGTGGTCAAATTTCACAATAGGTGGATCTTAAAGAGCATTTAATACCATGAGTACATTACACACAGAGTGCAGAGTTCAGTGGTACACTACCTATATTCACTTAGTGCAAAGTTCAGGGGTGAGCTACACAGAGTTCAGAGCTCCGCCTTCTTCCACAGCTGCATCCCTCCCTCACACTGTAGTTCTCCCCGTCTTTCTCACTTGCAGGGAGATCATCCAGTGGGGGTGTCGGTACCCACGCTTCACCCTGAACACCTGCATCTCCCTTTTTACCCATCCTGCACTCAGTGGAGCTGCTCAGGAGATCTGATCTGTGGGAGCCTTTAGGAGACAAGCTGTCACTTGTAAACACAGAAGCCAGACTTCTGTGTTTACAAGTGCTGGTGGTGAGCAGAGAGCAGAAGGCCTGAGTCAGAGGTGGTGGAACTGAGTTCGACTCAGTTCCAGCTGAAAAAAAAGCCCTGGCTTCAACGTATAGGGAGGATCACTGAAATGGAAGACCTAATCCAACAGATAAGAGAGACCCTGATGAAATTCCATAAAACATGGACCTGCTGGATTCATTTCAAAGAATCTGCAGAATTTTGCAGTCTATCAAATGTAACACCAAAGTTTGACCTGGGGGCACCTACACAGTGTCAGATAACTAATCCGGACAACTAACTGCACACATACACTTCATTCAAGAATTCTAGGGGGTTATCTGATGCAGGGAGGAGCTGTGAGAGTCCAGGGGGACCCCAGAAGAGGATGTTCAGGGCCACTCTGTGCAAAGCGAGCTGCACAGTGGAGGTAAGTATGACATGTTTGTAATTTTATTAAAAAAACGATCCTTTACAATCACTTTCATAAAAACATTGAAACAAAAAAAAAATTAGCTCTTGGCATTAACTCTACTCGTTGCGTTTGGAGAAAGAAAAATTGCTGACTATGACCCTAAGAACACCATTCCTACAGTCAAGCATGGAGGTGGAAACATGATGCTTTGGGGCTGTTTCTTTACTAAAGGTACAGACCGACTTTGCCGCATTGAGGGGCCAATGGTAAAATCTTGGATGAGAACCTTCTTCCCTCAGCCAGAACACTAAAGATGGGTCGTGGATGGGTCTTCCAGCATGACAATGACCCAAAACATAGAAGAAGCACATTAAGGTCATGGAGTGGCCTAGTCAGTCTCCAGACCTTAATCCTATAGAAAATTTATGGAGGGAGCTGAAACTTCCAGTTTACAAGGGACAGCCAAGAAACCTTAAGGAATTAGAAAAGATCTGTAAAGAAGAGTGGACCAAAATCCCTCCTGAGATTTGTGCAAACCTGGTAACCAACTACAAGAAACACCTTCCCTCTGTGATTGCCAACAAGGGTTTTGCCACCAAGTACCAAGTCATGTTTAGCTTGGGGATCAAATACTTCTTTTACTCACTGAACTGCAACTTCATTCATAGCATTTGTTTTATGTGTTTTTTTTCTGGATTTTTGGTAAATATTCTGTCTCATTTAAAATACGCCTATGATAAAAATGATAGACCCATAATTTCTTTGTAAGTGGGCAAACAAAATCTGCAGGAGATCAAATAATTATTTTTCCCCACTGTAAAGTGCTGCATAAACTGTCTGTACTATATAAATACCTGTAATAAAATAAATAAATAAATACGGTAAGGCTTCATGTACACGGGACGTTTTTACAACCTCTCCTGAACGATTTAACTTGACAGATAGTAACCCACATTTAAAAATCCATTTTGCCGCGTTTACATGCCGCGTCTAGTGGCGTTTTGCCGCGTTTGCGTTTAGAAGCGTTTTAAAAAATGCATTTAGCCACATTTAGCCGCGTTTAGAAGCGCTTGGCGCTTAAAATGCCTCTAAACTCAGCTTTTGAACCCATTTTTATGCGTTCCAAAAAAAGCCTCTAAACTCAACTCTAGAATCAACTGTAAACGACCCTGTGTACATGTACTGATAAGATAACATAGAGGAGAGTCCAGGAGCAGTTGAAAAAAATGCCCAACTGCTTCTAAACGTCCATTTAGCAGCAGCAGTGTACATGAGGCCTTAGTGTTAGGCTGCATTCACACCTGAGTGTATCGATTTACTAGCGTTCTTATTTGAGAGTTTTTGAGCATTTTTAGAAGTGTATTACAAGCATTTTAGAAGCATATTACAAGCATTTTACAGCTTCGGGCATTTTTGTTTAGCCAATAGAAAGCACTAGGGAGAGGAGGGTGAGAGGAAATTAAAGGTGGAGAGCTGCTGTTTGAGCAGAAAACGCATGACAAAACGCTAGTAAAATGCTCAAGTCAGGCATTTCTATTGAAGTCAATAGGGCCAAAAAAGCTTGTAATCTGCCATTTACTTTTTTTAAGTGACAGGCATTGGCTTCAGGTGACAGAACGCTCAGATGTGAACAGGGGCCATTGAAATGAATTGGATTTGGCTTGTTTTAGAGCTACAAGCTTCAAGCAGAAAATCGCTTAGGCGTGAACAGGGCCTTACAATGACACAAACCTTAGCTTGCATTCACTCAGCACCTAAAAATATATCTGATGCCAGGTCTGCCTATACTTCCCCCAAAACCCAACTCTTTAAACTTGTACCACTAAGCCTGACACTAACCTAACCTAAAGTGAGAATATCCTTATTGTCCAAAAATAATCCATATACTGTACATCGACTATTTTATGGTCCTGTAATCTATTTTTCATTAAATCATCTCTTACTATGTTTTTCTGTCTCCTTGTCCTCCATGGGCTCCCAGACCTTTCTTTTTTACCTTCACTTCCATTTGTTTAGAAAGAGCAGTGCACGTTGAATGCGGTCATGCCCACTACAAATCCCATAATTCATAGTCTCTATTCCATCTTGAGGGAGAGCAAGAGAGTTTGGCTACATGCCTACATACAATGGAACCATGGAGAACAAATGCAACCACCCTCTAATAGGAAGTTGGATTTCTTACTTATCCTAGGTCAAGCAGAACACAGGTATTGGGATCCAAGCACCAAAGGAAATGGAGGAACTGTAATGTACACTCAGGAGCTGAGAGACAGCATTCAGCATCAACACAAGACAGGGTTTTGGTATGACAATTCTCGGAGTCCATTAAGTCATTTAAAACCAAATAAGGAAAATAATCTAAATCTCCTTTTATCCCTTCAGAAAGAAGATTGGCACCGCTCTAATCAATTAAGAATACATATTAAAGTTTAGAAAAAATGCTGTTGTTGCAGCTGCTTTGTAAGCATGCCAGCTACAAAGATATTGTTGCCCGCCCTGAATGCCTTTCCAAAAATAATGGCAAATCCGAAATAAAATAAAAAACGGACAGGAACTGTACGTTACTAAGATACATTTCTTCTCCTTGGCTTAAATATGAATTCTTTCCCCATTTGGTGCAATAAAGAATAAAGCCGTGCCATCCAGCTCTTTCTCTCAATTGGTCGAAAAATGTCAGCATGAAAAAAACTTGGTGTGAGCAGCTCATCACCGGCAGAGTTAATATTAATCACGGCGCATCTATATATAGCTGTGGAATTTACACAGCATCCTTTCTATACACCACCTTCGCGAGGAGCGAGCCTTGTCTGTGCAATCAACTCAGCTGTAGGCAGATTGGAATTGTCCTCGGCAGAGCGGCGGAATTGTTCCAATCACCAATCACAGTGTAATTCGCTTGTTCAGTACAAGCTCTGTACAATATGCTGATTAGTTCTCAGCCCTGTAAACCAGCTGGGAGGTCGCTTTACCCGACTCTGGGTCATTCTTACAGCTCGATATGCATGGACTGTTTATTGACTAGGGCTGTCAATCATGCACGCGATACGTACGACGCATAACTTAATATACAGAAATTTTTCAGTATGGAAGGTTACAGCTATGGCAGCTAATTTTAGAAATGCAAGCAGACGCTTGCATTTAGTTTATGTGTTGAAAAATAAGTTACTGGAAACATATCAGTCGCTGTAGCTGGGAATTTCAACTTTCTAGACTCAATGACTGGGCATATACAAAAGAAAATGTAAGCAAACTAACCAGGGAGTCAGTCCATATGCATTTTCTTTTTTATATCAATCCATTTTTATTTAAAAATAATTCTGTAGGGGTACAAACAACGCATAAAAAAAGGAAAGAAGAAAGTTACATCAAAAACCTAGTTACAAAAAAATAATCAAATATCATTGACATGGCACATGGCAGTTAAAGTGTTACTAAACCCAGGGCCCTGTATTCACTATATCTGGTCTCCCACAGTACACAGAACATGGAAATGCAATTATTTTAGTAAATATTAACTTCTAAATACCTTTTCTCATCAGCAGTATATAGCAGTCTTATGGCTTCTATGAGTGTTTGGTTAAAGCTTGTAGGAGGAGTTTTCATTCTACTCTGACTGTCCTAAGAGGCTGCAGGACCCCTGACCCTCTGTCTGGACAGTGCTGTTTGGCCCTGTGCTGATCACATGCACCCTCCCAAGAAAAAAAAACTCTCTAGCAATACACACCAAACTAAGCATGTGTAGAGTGCTCCCAAGGCTCTGTTCTATCAGCAGATGGATTGGGGACTGTGGATGAAGGAGAGGATCAGAGAAGACAGGATCAAACAGCCTTTTTACAATGCGGAGGATTAACCCCTTAGGTTCCACAGTGAGTATAAGTGTCACAATTCACTTTGATTGATTGAATTCATTTTTGATTTTTTTGCTTTTATAGTTTTTTTCATTTTATTGGTTTCACATGCATGCATATTTGATGACAGCCGACACTATGTGTTTATGTTATTAGTAGTCACTCTCTAGCGCCCTCTACATATCACTCAATTGTTTGTAGATTACTATTTATCAAATTAGGGAGCAGATCTTTTTAACATTTATCTTTTATATTTTATCATTTATATTTTTTGGCGCGGAGTATATACATATATTTATAACAAGCATCTTTTACTGCATATACAGACTGATTTTACTGTCGTGAGTTTAGTAACAATTTAAGCAATAGAAAAAGAAATTGCCCTCCAAGGAGGAAACGGGACTATTTGTTGGCACCTCAGAAATATAAACCCCAAAATGTGACTATATAAAAACACACATAAATCTTTATTACAATAACAACAGCCCATTAAATATGGATATATGTTTGGATGTCTCCGTATTTTGCATTTAAAAATAAGGTCATGTTCCATCACTACCTCTGTGTTCAGTCTATACTGTATCAGCCATCTGTATGTTTTTTAGCCCATCCACGTATTTAATGGATTGTTGTTATTGTAATAAAGATTTATACGTATTTTTATATATTCATTATTTTGGAGTTTATGTGTCTGTGATGCCAACAAATAGACCCCTGCTTCCTTATTGGAGGGCATTTTGCTTTTCTATTTGTTACCGGGACAAAGGCACTCCCGCCATTCCACCATGGTTCTAGTTCTAGATAGTTAAGTAATACTTCAATGGACACATGAGAATGATTACAAAAAAACAAACCAAAACTCACGCTTACTGAAAAAAAAAAAAAAAAAAGAATATAGAAAATTATAAAACCGTAGCTGCTGCTGCAAAGGTGCTAAAACCTTAGTGATAAAACTATATAAGTGATAACAGCGCTAACGGGATAACGTGCTAGTATAACACAATATAACACACTAGGCAATATGAAAAAATGTGTAAAGTGCTGAGTGCTTCAAACATATACATATACATGAACATGACAAAATAAAGTGCTGAAAAGTCACACAATATGAAAAAAATCTTGCAAAAATGTGCTGGGTATTTCCAATAGTAATCAGTGTTACTGGATGGGTGCTTCTAAAAAGATGATCTCCCCTCTTGCGCCCCTACTGACCAAAGTTTGTGGACCCTCAGCTTTACAGTCCAGGGGTCAAACAGGCTTAGAGGTGCAGGAAGGCATGAAATAAAGAACCAAATTTCCAAAAGGTATTCTCAGGGGGATCCAGGATTTTCAATTATATTGAGGAAAAAAGAGAGAAAAACATTCAGGTGAAGTACTGCCATTTGTAAAATACACTGCGCTGTTAACTTGTGTCACTCACGAGACAGTGGGCAAAAACAGGCATCAGCATGTTTCTGGGTTCGCACTAGCGGCGCGCTTTCCACGGAAGCCAGAAGTAGCGTCACTGGTTCAGTATACCGGAAGTTACGTTGCCGCATTTTGCCCCTCTTCCAGGGCGTCATCAGGGACATGAATTATCCAATATTCAAGTGTTACACCAGTTAACTGGTGTAGAGAAGAGAACAGCCACAATGGTCACCCACAGGTCACCGTCAATGGCCCTCAATCCATGTGGGGTCAACTGTAGAGGAGATATAATGTCTCAAGGCAACACAGTCATGCAATATAAATGGCACCAAATATTAAATAAATGCAGAACCTATAACCTTAAGTTTAATAAACACTATAATTACAGTAACTATTAGTAAATAGTAATAGTAATACAGTAAATATTAAATAAGTTCAGACCCTATAACCATATAAGGTTTGCTATAACTGCAGTAAATTTGCTGATTTGGAATTGCAAGAATTGCCGCAATTCTGACTGTTATTCCAAATCAGTAAGGCACCATGTGCTCAATGGGTAACATAAAAAATTGAAGGTACTGGTGCGTGAGTAGCAATAGAGCATTTGATAGTTAATTAAGGAACCTTGCTGAGGAAAATGAAGTCCTCAGTAAATCTATTATCACAAAATAACAGTATTTGGCTCCTGCCTAAATATCGGCGTGAGTTTCTTCCACTCTTCAATTAACTAGAGTGTTCTGGTGTACAAAAAGTGACCAGTTATTGGAGTTGGGAAGCAGTGAGTTTAGTAATGCTTGAAGCAGATCATCACCCTCCCAAACCACTACCCCAATTTTTTTTTTTTTTTTTACCCCTGCCTACCTGGGTCCTGCACAGTTAAAATACTCACCTGCCCAGCAGATCCAGCATTGTCCTGCTGAATTTTTTTTTTACCCCTGCCTACCTGGGTCCTGCACAGTTAAAATACTCACCTGCCCAGCAGATCCAGCATTGTCCTGCTGAAATTCTCTATTCTTCTGCCCTCCACTCAGTCCCCCGTTGCAATTTTCTTGCATGACCTCATCAAGAAGCTGCTCTCCTTGGTTCAGCTAGCAGCTCTTCCAGTGATGCGCCGCTAGGCCTGCCCTCTCCTTTTTTCTCAATGAAAGACTATGCCTCCTGATGTGCAAATCCCAGGAGGCACAGCAGGCAAAGTGCACATTTGTCCTAGGTGCATGAGGGGGGGGGGGGCAGAAGTTGTTTTCAATAAAGAAGGTACAGATTGGTACAGAGGAGGGAGGTTAAACTGAGTGTAAAGATCCACTTTAAAGTTAAACATTAAAAATGGAAAAACCCCATTAAAGTGACCCCACTCCCCCAAAAATGTCAGGGTTCCTTCCTATCTTATACCAAGCCCTTTAGGTATGAATTTTAATGGTGACTCCATGCAAAGAAAAATGTTGTGGGGTCTCCCCAAATTCTATGCCAGACCCTGGGATTTTATAGGAACCCCAAACAGAAATCAAGGAAAAAGTGTAGGGTCCATTCTCAAGTATACAGACCCTTAGCCAAGCATGCAAACCGGCAGGCCAGAAAAAGAGGAGGGATGAGAGTGATGAACCTTGTCCTCGAATAGGGGGACACCTTGCCAGGGGAAAACCCCTTGCAAACCACCTTGATTGCCCCTTTAACAATTTTTCATTCCAGGTGCAGATTCACCCCTTGTATATCTGTGTGTGTGTTTGCATGTGTCTGTGTGCTACAAAGAGCTCTTAACAGGTGCATCAAAAAGAATGAGCTTCTTTGTGCTGCATGCAAGTGTTAGGACCTCTTTGTTTCACATTCTATGCTATTATCTGCCTTCATTGCACCAAGATCATCCCAGGTCTTTGGTTCGTGCTGGAGCCCCATTAACAAATACACCCCCACCCTCCATGTAGTTCTTTTCATGACTGCTCCCCTTACCACCCTGCAAAACTTCAGCACAAACTTTTCACCTATTTACCATAACTACCACTTCATTAGAAATATGGGTTCAATACTGCCGTTTTTAATCATAGATTGCAGGCTACCACTATGCATTTTCCTAAAAGTGCAGAGGCGTTCCACATCTCTATTCAAACATGTCTGATGTTGCCATGGAAACTTGTGTATCTTTAAAAATCAACAAGAAAGAACTCCTGCGCAAGGAACAAAACCCCCTTCCTTCTGCATGAAAGTGTGATATGGTGGTATTTATGAGTATAGAATCAGAAGCACTCAAGGAAAAGCATTGTTCTCTGTTGGTTTATCTTTTCTAACGTTTCTTTTTATTAAACATTTTTTTTTATTGAGGAAACAATAAACTGTCTTTCAATAGTACAGGTACTTGGTGCGTGAGTAGCAATAGAGCATTTGATAGTTAATTAAGGCACCTTGCTGAGGAAAATGAAGTCCTCAGTAAATCTATTATCACAAAATAACAGGATTTGCCTCATGCCTAAATATCGACGTGAGTTTCTTCCACTCTTCAATTAACTAGAGTCTTCTGGTGTACAAAAAGTGACCAGTTATTGGAGTAGGGAAGGAAATCTGAAAGGTGATCTCAACAGTGTAGTCATTCTCCTTTCAAGTACAATGGGGGCGGGGAGGTGACCAAACTGTACTGTTTTTAGGCAACTGACCAAAGTGATGTCCCTCTACTGGCTATGCAGTGTGGAAGGTGTGTGTGAACCACCATACTGGCTGGGTGGATTTACAAATATTCCAGCAGGCACTGGAATTTTCTGTCTATATACTTACCCATTTAGCCTCTTTAGCAAATAGCATTTGTGAATAACAAAGTACAGGTAAGCCCTAACTAAAAGTGGTTTTAAACCCAAAAGCAAAAATGTATTATATTGCAACTTACCAAATTCCTAGATGTGATGGCTTCATTAGTTTTCATATGTGAGGCTTTATTTTCTTTATTTTCATCTGGCCAGTAAGTCTGTTGTTTTTTTTTTCTTAACAGAACAAGCTCTCCTGCAAATGAACCAATTAAGATCGTGAGACAAACCATTTACCACTGACAGGGGTGCTTAAGCCAAGTACACACATACCAAAAGTCGTTCGGTTCAGCAGGAACCGGCCAGCTTTCAGAATGTGTACTCTTCTCTGTTCATCAGAAGTTAGTCACAAGCTGCTATTTAACAGTCATGCTGTAAAACCAGCATTTGATCAGTGCATTTGTGCATTCTGGTGGTGGTGGTGGTGGGGGGGGGGTTACAGCAGGACTGTCTTAATAGCATTATGGGCCCAATGACGCGAGCACTGGGGGGAGGGGCAAGTCATACATTCAGCGGCTATGGACTGGACTCGGGAGCGCGCCCGCAAGATAACCCCCTGGGAGAGCTCTTCTCCTAGGGGGTTATCTGATGTGGGAAGGAGGCGCGAGAGCCGCCGAGGGACCCCAGAAGTCGGTGTTCAGGGCCACCCTGTGCAAAACGAACTGCACAGTGGAGGTAAGTATGACATGTTTGTTATTTTTTTTTTTTTTTTATATTTGAAGCTTTACAATCACTTTAAGCTCTACAAAGCGCTCGAAGAGCACTGGAAACAGGGGGAGGGAATATAGAGGGGGAGAAATGTCATTTTAATTGTAGATTAAGCCCTGTGATGGGCTACTGCTATACCTGCAACAAAAACAGCCACCATGTCCAAGGATTGGTAAGTTGCAATATATGACATTTTTGGTTTTGCAGAGATGGGTTTTTGGATTTTCAGAGATGATAACCTGGGAAAACAGTTTATCAAGTAAGAATGAAGTTGCATGCTCTGCAAGAACAACTGAGTACAAATAAGTTGTATAAGGGGCAAGGTTTAATACGCACAGTACAAAGGTGTCTTATGGATGTACATATCCATATCAACTGCTTGGAGTGGTTAACTCTCTGGGAAGGGGGGGAGCTCTGAAAGATTTTTCCCCATTTCATGACCAGTCCATTTTTTGCTGTATACTGTAGAATTGTGTTACTTTAATAGGTAATTGCATTGTCATGCAACACTGTACCCAAAATAAATTTAAATCATTTTTTTCACACAAATAAAGTTTCCTTTTGGTGGTATTTGCACACCACTACATATCATATTTTTTTTTACTTTCTGCTATAAAACATCTAATAAAAAAAATCTTTATATATTTATGTGTCACCCTGATGTTTAGTCAGGGTTGCTAGTACATATACCTGCCAAGTATTGTTTCCTTGGCCAATTGATATGGGATCAATTGATTCCATCCCAATTCTGGAATTGCTGCACTTCTCCCTTCTGTCACTAGATGGCCAGGTAATTGGTGGCATTAGATAAGACAAGGGCAATGCAAGGACAGATTAGGAATAGATGGGGTATCTCAGCCAATGGGCAGGGATCTTCTTGGGTTCCTTGGCCTGCTGGGTGAGCCTATTTATTTGGGTGAGGTCAGGTGATCGGGGTTCTGTGCCACATGGACTGCTGTCTGGGTGGGCGTGTGTTGTGCTGTCCCGGGCTGCTAGGCCAGAGCCTGAGGCCTAGCCTGGGGGCAATGTGGCTGCTAGGCTGTCTGTGGGCCTATGTAGGGTTGGGACTGCGGCTTGCAGTCCAACCAGAAGTGACGGTTCTGCCGGCCGGAGAACCCGTCGTGGTCAGAGGTAGAGGGGAAGCTGTCACTACTAAAGAGACCATTCACCTTGTTACCAGGGATGTAAGTAGCTGAAGCAACTACTGGAGCAGTATTCTCAGCAACCGGGGACGATGAAGAATTGGGAAACTTCAGCAGGTGTCAAGCCAGGGACCCAACCAACAGAGGTGACGCTTGCAGAGCAGCCTTGTGTGTCAAGCTAGGGACTAAGCAGACCAGTGGGGTGACGCTTGAGAAGTATCTTGGATGCTAAGCTAGGGACCCAGCAGGGATGCTGGTGTGACGCTTGAGGAAGATACTGAGCGAGAAGTTTGGAAGAGCTCAGGAGATCCAGTGGCACTGGATCAGCAAGTCTAGTGAGAGAGACTGGGAGCTCAGAAGATCTACAATAGGAGATTGTAGAGGAAGTGAAAGAGGTCATTTTAACCTTTGTTAGGAACTGTTCAAGATTGTTGCCATAGGGCACAGCGTGTCTACGCATGCAGATGTGGTATCCGGCTGGGTGCCTTTCCCTGCATGGCTGTCTACCTATAGAAGTTTCGGAGTCTGCCAATTAACAGTGCAACTACTAAAGGGTGTCCTGGCCCTAAACCTTCTCTTCTAAACCTTCTCTCCCACAGTTCTGTTTAAGAGACAATAAACCTTTTTGCATTCCAAAAGTGTCTGGTGCCCGTTAATCTACCTTGCGTCACACCCACCATGCCTCATAACCCACTCTACATAGAAGGATGTCAGCTATCCCTAACTCTGGAGGTTCTCATTAGACCAAAGGAGAACCGGGACTTGGCTACATTTAGGCAAAAGTGTATTCTGCTACATGTCTTTGATTAAAAAAAAAAAACAATAAGTGTATATTAGTTTGTGTGAAAGCTACAGTCGCCTACAAATGATGGGATATATACAGGAATCTTTTTTTTATACTAGTATTGGTGGTGATCAACGACTTAGGCTCAGTTCACACGGGGGCGACTAAGTCGCCTGACAAGTCACGCTTCATTCAGTGCAATGGAACCTTTCTAATCAGAGCAACTCAAGTCGTTTCAATTTAGAAAAGGGTTCCTGCACTACTTAGGGGCGACTTCAGAGTGGCTTGCATTGACTTCTATTAAAGAGGGGCTTTAAAGTCAGGTGACACTGGCTGGGAAGGGGTTAACATCTAGGGACAATCAAGGAGTTAACTGTGTGCCTAACAGTGTGTAATATGTACTACTTTTTACTACTGATTGTGCTTTGCATGGAAAACAAAACAAAAAAAAGATCATTCCACTCTGTGTTGATTGTCAACACAGAGCTCTGGGCTGTGATTGGACACAGCCGATGAGCAGGTCCTGGCTATGAATCATTGGTCGGGATCGGCTGACAGACTCCCGCTGTATACAATAAAAGGGGAGTAGGCGGACAGGGGCATACACCCGAAACAGGCAGTGACGTGTGGGTACGTCCCGGTGCCTGAAACTGCCATCTGTGGCAGGTTGCTAAGTGGTTAATTACCAATGGTATTTGTAATATGCAGCATGAAGGGGGTTAATGTACAATGTCAGTGTTAATAGACCCCTTTGTGCTGCATTAGTGGCACCGGTGTCAGTGTTAATTAACCCCTTTGTGCTGCATTAGTGACACCAGTGGGTTAGTTAACACTGACACTGGTGCCACTAATGCAGCACAAAGGGGTTTATTAACACTGACACTGTACATTAACCCCCTTCATGCTGCATATTACAAATGCCACTGGTAATTAATCAACCTCCCCTCAGGCCACTGCCAAGAGTTATGTCATCTGCAGATGGGATGGAAATCTGCTTACATGTGTGATGCACAGCTTGGTTCCTCCTCACTGGCATGTCACAGCTCCCAGCAGGTGGTATCACTCTATGCTGCATTCCCATCCCGCCTCCTGGCCGCCTGACAGGAAAGAGAAGGGTGGGGCGAGGCTGGTCTTTGGCTTGTGTCGGGTGCACTCGACACATGTTGCGGGAAGCTATTAGCTATGTAGCGCGCGGTCGGTGTACTCGTCCAGCCAGGCACTTCTCCGGCACCCCCTTCCTCCAGTAAATGGTTCCGCCCCCCCCCCCTGTACCGACTGTGTAGCATCCATACATACAGAATAGGAACCGTTACTAAGAATTACACCAAACATACAGGACAAGAGAAGTGGTAATGTGCAGAATCCATGCATACCGTAAAAGACTAGATACAAATATTGTGTCGAACATCTCACCCATGTTACTGACATCTGCCCTCTGATACAGTCTCTTCCTTACCTTATCTCAGCAGTGTTGAGGGTATGGGATTTATCTGTCCGAAGAAATGCCTTTCCTTCCCATGTGGGACCCTTCACCCCAGTAATGGTCAACACTAAATTTCTGCCGGGGCTCCTGAACCAGAGTTTACTTGGGTGGTCCTCTTCAGACTCCTTCCTGATTAAAAGAACAGCCTGTCCACCAGATTTAAACAGCTATCTGATAGTCCACAATATGACCACTGGCTCCAATATCTGAAACTATGTTCTAAACTTTCTTCTATTTGAATGCTCCACAGAGATCTAAAGTCCTTTGAGGCCTTATGCCTACATGATCTGGAGTGTCCAGATGTAGTGTCATGGCTATATAATATTATCCTATCCCATGCCTTCCTGCCTTCCCGAATCGCCCCTTTTACACACGGGACTGGGGGAGAGGATTGGGACACCTCATCCCTAACAGGGATTGGGACAAGGTATCCTTGCTTACCTTTTAAGATGCGTGTCTCCAGGCAGCAAGGCACAGGAATGAAATTTTAAACTTATCACAAGATGGTATAGGAGTCCAGCAGCCTTCCACAAGATTATCCCAGCAATTCCCATTAGGTGCTGGCAGTGTGGTAAACCAGAGGGCACCCTGCTACATTTTTGGTAGCCTTGTTTCTAAGGACCCTTTGGACCTATCATCAAGCTATGTCATCAGATAATGGGTCAACGATGACCAGAGCCCCTAGAGGTGGTCTCAATTATGCCAAAGTCTATAGCTAGGTTTAAAAAGGGTTTCTTTAATTTCCTCATCATGGCAGCACATGAACTAATCCCTAGGCATTGGGGGTAAAAAAACACTGTCTCCTCTGTCAGGGAGTGGGTAGAGGAACTTAACACCATTATGCAGATGGAAGAATTAACAGCCAGTCTTCATGAAAAATTTGTGCAAATATGTTTCACCCCAGTCAACTGTTATACAGCCTCCAAATGTCTGCAATTCCTCTGATAATTCTCTATTGTCTCTATTGTGGTTGCTAGGGGTATCTGGTGTGGTCCCAGTCGTGGGTCTTTCACTTATATCTCCTCCCTCTGCTCTTCCTCCTTGTTCTGCCCTGCTCTCTACTAGCTTGTTTCCAGCACAGGACGCCATCAGCTAAGAATATTAGAATAGGCCAAAGAGCGCTTAGTCCTTAGGACACCCCCAGCTCACACCCTACACTTCCGCATGCACGCCGTTTCATGAAGTGTCTATGAGTTCAAGGAATGCGTGGGTTATTTGTAATGTCCTTACAGGGAGTGATGGAATTACCTCTCAATGCTATAGTGCTTTTTTTATGACTCTTTATGTCGTAAGGTGTCTCAAATCTTTGTACAAAATAGTGTTGGATGTTTGATCTGTGCTTTTGATGTAAAACTCAATAAACTTTATTGTTTAAAAAAAACATAAATAGCAAATATTTATTTATGGGGCTATTTATGAATGTTTTCACACAAGATTCACTTCACATTAGACTCAGGTAGAAAAAAAAGTGAAAGTTGGGTCAATCTTGAGGGAAAACATTATTAAAAAGACCCCTGAATTTTACTCATATGAACATTTCAGAACTATCTTGCATACTATGAGGGGGTATTTACTAAAACTGGTGTACACAGAATCTGGTACAGCTGTGCATATAGTACCAATCAGCAACTAACTTCAGCTTGTTCAATTCAGCTTTGACAATAAAACCTAGAAGCTGATTGGTTACAATGCATAGCTGCACCAGATTCTATGTGCACAGTTTTAGTAAATCTCACAAATGGGTCACTTGACAACCCTACAGGGAAGAGTTCAGGTTTCAGATGAATGAGAAAAATCTAGGGTGACAATGTAAGAGGGGTAGAAACAGTGGATTTTAAGGTTTATGTTTGCTACTAGTTTACTAAAGCACCGTGTATCATAAGCAATTGCCATTTTTAAAATAAAATCATTGTTTTTACCTTTTCTTCGTCCTTTGTTATGTCTTATTGCTCTTGATCTCCTGCAGCCATTTTGCAGCCAATGCCTGTTTACATAAACTCCATCACGAGCTGCGCGGATTATTGGCATTTCTCAGGGAGGGTTTCCTAATGGTGGCAACAGTGGACCATACCTGCGTAATGTGTGTTAAACTGGCTAATTGTAGTTTCCAACACAAACTTGTGCGACAGGGTGACAATGCAGGTGCACAATTGGTGTACAGGGATAGAGTATTATCACACAATACCAGGAAGTGCCTGAACAAAGACCATTGTAAGTGGTATCATTTTAAATGAAGAATGCAGATTTTAAAACAACTTGAAAATGACTTTTGAAATTATTTTAACATGTCAGAACTTTTTAATGATGGATTTTAAAAATTTAATTTTAATTTAATTTTTACATTTTTTAAATTTTAATTTTTTTTAAATTACATTTTTAATTTACGGATTTTGGTTAAGAGTGAAAAATCCTGGAGTTCTATTTGACTTAAAGTGTAAGTGCACCTTTGCGACACACACAAAGCACAGAGGCTTGTCAAAATTTATACTGCTGGGCTTGCATATAAGCTTAAAGTATGAGCTACCCCTTCTGCTGTGCTGCTGCTGCCAAAAGCCTTGTTTGATCTTGAAAAAAAACAGGTATTGCCAAATAAACAGGCCCTAAGCAGAAATGTAAGGTTCATAGGGGGGTACAGGTGTGAGGTGTGAGGGCTGAAATGGTTAAACAGTTATGGACAATTCAGCCTAATGCCTATCTTTCAGGTTTAATGTTTTCCCTCTCCCACACCACCTCCCTCCCACACCCTCTAACTGATCACTTTAGTTAACAAAAAAAAGGTAAATGTCCTTTTTTTTATACTTGCCTGAAGCGGTGATCATGTGACATCACCATCCCAAGTCTTCTCTTTTTCAAGGGGGGTCCTTCTTGTTTGGGTATCACTGTCTGGATGTCCAGCAGCAGGGTCCTCTCATGATACTGGAGGGAAGTGAAGGCTTTAAGCACATAACAGAACAAAAATAACTGCATAACATTTTTAACATAATCTCTATTGTGATGCAGCTATGACAGAATGGCAGTAAAAGATAGCACCTCCTACCTCCTACAGGTGATATGACAATAATACAACACATGGAATCATATCTGATCACCGGGATGAATCCTTCAATAAAGACTTTTTTACATTTTTTTCTTGTTCTCTCAGAACTAATTTACTGTAAAACCATAGCACGCTCAACACACTCGACAATGTGTTGCTCTTTGTGAGAATTGACAATCTGTAGATGACTTTGATGTTTGTTACGCTTTGCTCACAATGATTTATTATCAACACAGAAGATAAGGTGAAAAAAAAATCAAAGCATCTCGGTCTCTCTTCTGAAGAAGTGTCTCCAAATAATTGGTGCCCCAGGCAGGAGCTAAGAGCTCCTTCGAGAACAATTATGATCACGCTGAGAATTGTCTTCAGCACCTAATTTATTTAGGAAATGAAGCAACAGCTTTAAGTTTCATACTCAAGGTGTCCACACGCCATACAACAAGGCTATTTACAATGGAAAAAACCCTGCTGTGGTTTGAGATGTTAGTTGACCGATATTTTCATATACCTGCTGATAAAGGTTGAACCAAGAAGAAACATTCATAACTGTGTATATTTTATTAATTGTTCATTGGTTCAGTCATTTATTTCCAATTGTCTGGTTGTAGTGGAGATCAAAGGGGTAACATGATAAGAGTTGCTAAAAATTTCAATCCTATTTCTTCCATTGCAGCATAGCAATGGAGATCTTAGTCTAGGTGATTGGTTGGAAGAAATCTTACCCTAATCAGAAGAAAGTTTAGCAGTTGCTGGGTGGTTGCCATGCCAGAGACGCCCAGGCTTGCCATATGAAGGATATATATAATATTAAGTGCAAAAGTAGAAAAATTGAATGTGAATAACAGTTAATGAAAATCCACCATAATGTCCCAATACAGTAAGAGCTCAATATAGTATGTAAAGAACTCCAATTCGCCCAAAAGGTGCAAAAACAAAAGTCCAAGTAATAATGCGATCAGTGACAGCAAAGGAGGGTCCACCACCCGGGATAGAAGGGGTTGCTCCTTACCAGATGGCCATGACCCCCCACTACAGAGGGTCACAGCAAGCAGATAAGATTGTAACACAGAGATTTCTATCAGCATCCACCAGGGGTCGCCTCACCGTCAGTCACTCCAGCACAGCCAATGGCAGGGATACACCATAGAATGAAAAGGAGCTCACATAGTGTAAAACCATCGAGAATTTATTTAAAATCAAATAACAAATGAACACTTACAAAACGTCTGTAGATAAAAAGCCTACGTCTGTAGATAAAAATATATACTAATTGTAGACCTGAATCCTGCAATTTCACCGTCAAATCTAGTAATTCCAGTCCCCATCTATCATTTTTTTTACACCCCATCCAACAATTGTAGCCCCGATTCCAACAATTCAGTCACCCCATCTAGTAATTCCAGCCCCCAGTCTAGCAATTGCAGGACCACAACCATCCATGAGTTCTAGCACCAAGCCCATCATGTCACCAAGGCAGCCAAGAGCAGCTATCAACTGTGCCTTTGTACTCCAGTGTCTGACCAAAAGCTGTCAGGTTCTAAAGTATGAACATGGGGCGAGGGCTGCATTTCCCTAGGTATTCTATATTTTTTGGGCAGTTTACGAAGGCTCATGTGGAGAAAAACTGCTAGATGGGGATAATTAATTGACCAAAGTTTAGGAAAGTTATTGTTGTATAATTGAGTGCTTAATCTAAAGATGTTGTTGTTCTGTTCTGCATTGAGAAGATATTTGTAAAAGTTACTTGGCCTGAAGTAAGGTAATTGTTCCTAATTTCGAGCGGTGTGATCAAGGAATCCCTACTTTGGCAAAAGTAGTGAGTGCTGGCTTGTGGTGGAAGCTGGGCCTGAAGCAAGGTGTAAAGCAGTCATAAATAAGTAGCTACAATAAAAGAGGCAGTATGCCTCTCACGTGTGGCGCTCTGTGTGAGGAATAAGCCCCCCCATGAGGAGAAGTCAGACCAATGGATAAAAGACAGTCCAGGTGGCTAATTGTGCTGCCCAAAACTCCTACTGCAGTCTTGGAATTTGTAATTGTATGAGCAAACATGTCATTGAGCCCTCCTTTTATTTCACAGAAGACCCTCAGGCCAAGCAGTCTAGCCCAAAGAGAGAAAATAAAGTTATTTCTTGGAGGATTGCCAGGTGCTACAAGTTAAATATGCAGTTTATATGTGGGTAGACTGAAAACATTCCTAACTAGGAAGGGGTATTAGTACATTATTGTACCTTTTTACCTTTGTGTGTGCTATGTGTAGGCCTTGACATAAGTGGCCAATGTAGTTTTCTAAATGTCAGATAATGATTCTTTCACCTAAAAGTCTGTCCATGTTTTCTACTTAAGTTCTTGCTGAGTGATCAAAATAGCATTAATGTCCACTAATAAATTGTCATTGTTTTTAAGAAGATCCTGATTCCTGAAGTTTCCTAGTCACATTTATGATGTAGAGTATAAGCATAAGACAAGAGAAGTCAAAGCAGCTAAACAATGTTGACTCCTAATGCAAAGAGAATAGCCAAGAAAGCTTAAAGTATTGCCATCACAAAATTAATACCAAAAAACAAAGGAAAAGATTAAAAAAAAAAAAAACGTAATCACAAGATCTTTATTTTTCCAAAGCAGCAATGTAGGTTAAAAAATGGTCATTAAAACATATTCAAATTAATTAAAATAGACAAAGTCCTTTGCAGCTACATTAGGGTGCCTCTTCCGTATAACATAAATATATTAATGAACGATGGTACTCCAAAAAGTAAATCATGTCTTATCAGCAAGAAGGTGGAAATCAACAAAGTCCTGTTGTAATTATACACAGAAGAATGAGTATATATAACTCAAACAAACTGTAAAGCACATACATGCCATTTGTGATGTCCACACCGAGAATAACATTTCCCAAATCACTGTATATAAACGAGCAGCAAACAAGGTCTAGCTAAGACCAAATTCAAGGTGAAGCTTGTTCAAGAAATAATCCATAAATCCTTGATAACATTAGGCAGTTTCAGATGGAATTAGAATAAAGCAACCACAGCTGAGCAGGAAAACACATAATACAATCAGAAGATTCAAGCATTTTCCTTGTATCGAACATGATTTATAAGTCCTCAACAAATTCCTACATGGGAACAATATTAGGATTCACCCCTTCCACAAATAGTCTCTCTTAAAGAAACACAAGTTGTAGATGAATGTGCTATGTATATGCTGTCATAGAGGATGGATATCTTCCAATGGCATGCAGATATATAATATTCAAATCCTCAAGTGCTCCAGCCAGAATTGAATGAATCAGAAGTCCATTTATGCAGATGCTGATAATGGTTACTATTATGCTCCAACTTTCAAATGGATTAAAGAGATGTATATATGAACACAGTAGAAACAAAAAGGAACAGCAGAAGACACTTCTAAGTGCAGTGGTTACAAGTATTTATTGCCTTAGGAAGATAAAAACACTTACTAGAAACAGTAGGTGTAAAGGCTCATCAGAGTCATAAAGGTCACTGAGTCACACGGCATGAAGGAGGAGCCAATGGGCATGCTCCAAAACGCATCCGGCCCCTTCTGACGTCACTTCCAGATCCTGCGTTCCACGCTGGTCCCTACAGCACCGATCACTCTTCCTGCTTCCATCCTCCATGGTTCTCCACTGCTGGCTGGCCTCAGATCCTTCCATCAGCGCTGCCACCTGACACAGAGACACCTTACATAGACACAGCTCGCTGGACACCTCCTAGACACCGCTGTGACTAAGTGACCTTTATGACTCACATGTAGTAGCAGGAGAAAATCCACTATTCTATATTTATGATGTTTGGCTCCTGCTGAATGGGCTGAAAGTCTGTCATTCGGAGAAATGCATGAACAAGCAAAGTTTGGTCTAAACCTGTCATCCCTACTGTATATCCCTTATGGATTTTTTCATTTCCTCTATAGGCATGTTTATTGTGATATGGAACAGAGCAATTTTTACATTTCCATTATGAGCATGTTTATCATGTGATAATGTTTTCATTATTTAAGATAAAGTAATAATGACAAATTGGGCAATATTGTAATGTATTAGAATCCTAAGACAAAAAGGCATTTAAAAAGGAAGAATCCTTTAGGGTTTCATTTTTGAACAGTTTAAAAAAAAACTAGTTTACTGTAGTAACTGTAAATAAAAAGCATACTTTTATTCTGTAGTTTGTCTTGTTATGAGACACTGAAACAGTAACAAACCAAATAATTGAAAATAGGAAAAAATGTCAATGTTAAAAAATAAAATAAAGAGTTAAATATGAATAGAAACAGTGTTAGTTTTTATAAAGTAAATTTACTGGAAATAAGTCCTGACTCTAAAATTATGTTTCCAGTGCAAAACTTGGCAAAGTTATTTTTAATTGAAAAATGTGCTTTTTTCAATTTTGTGCATCTTCTTGTTACACGACACCAAAAAAGTAGCAAACTAAGTGAATGAAAAGAATAAAAAACAGTTTATTTACTTATAGACATGTGCAGGATGAAAACATTTGTTTCATTTCGATTCTTTATTTAACTAAATTAGTTTAGTTAAATTTGTTGCATTCGTTACATTCGTTTTCGGGATTTGTTTCGTTTCGTATTCGAATTTGAAATAAATATGACCGCATTCGAAAAAAAAATCTACCGCATTCGGAAAAAAAATTATCGAATTTGAAAAAACTACCAAATTCAAAATAATTCTACTGCATTCGAAAAAATTCGACCGAATTTGAAAAAGTTAACTATATATAACCATTTTTGGAAATTCGTATAAAATGAAATAGAATTTGAATAGAAAAAATTAGAATAGAATCGAAAATACTAGAATAGAATAGCATAGAAAACCAATAGCACAGAACAGAAAAAAGAACAGAAAAAAATATTATATATAGATATATCTATATCTATATATATATATATATATATATATCTATATCTATATATATATATATATATATATATATATATATATATATAACATCTTCTGAAATTCGAATTTCGTATAGAATGAAATCGAATTCCAATAGAAAAGATTAGCATAGAAAAACAAAAGCAGAATAGAAAAAAAATATAATATATTCTATGGTAATCTTTCTATTCAAATTCAAATTAATTCTGTACCAAATTCGAATTTCGGAGGATGGTTTTATATATATATATATATATATATATATATATATATATATATATATATATATATATATACAGTGGGTCAAAAAAGTATTTAGTCAGCCACCAATTGTGCAAGTTCTCCCACTTAAAAAGATGAGAGAGGCCTGTAATTGTCATCATAGATATACCTCAACTATGAGAGACAAAATGTCAAAACTTATCTAGACAATCACATTGTCTGATTTTTTAAAGAATTTATTTGCAATTTTTTTGCATGTGTATATATATATAAATGTGTGTGTGTGTGTGTGTATGTATGTATGTATATATATGTATATGTATATATGTATGTGTGTGTGTGTGTGTGTGTGTGTGTGTGTGTGTGTGTGTATATATATATATATATATATATATATATATATATATATATATATATATATATTCTTTCCATTAAATTATTTAATTATT
The DNA here is from genome assembly GCA_037952925.1 of Lithobates clamitans. Taxonomy (NCBI): domain Eukaryota; kingdom Metazoa; phylum Chordata; class Amphibia; order Anura; family Ranidae; genus Lithobates; species Lithobates clamitans. Next base: position 4,035,677 of record JBBGZY010000310.1, read on the forward strand.
TTCCAATCTATTCTCGAATTCGAAATAATACTATTCGGGATTCGAATTTTGGAAGACGGTCATGTGCTATTTTATTACAGTCTATTAAATTCTATTCTATTCTTTACTATTCTTTTATTTTTATTCCATTGCTTTATTGTTTTATATTCTATTTTATTGTATTTTTTAGAAAATCAATTTCTACTTTTTCGAATTTGTTTTCGAAATTCAATTCGAATTTCGTTCACTTTTTTTCGATTTGAATCCTTATTTCGGATTCGTTTAAATTTGTTATTTTTGTAATTCGGATGTATACGAATTTCCGAATAATGAAAAATTTGTTCGAATTTCGATTCGGAACAAAACGAGATGCACATGTCTAATTATTTAATACAGGAATTTATTTAGAACCAACAAGTTACACATATAGAGAGGGCCTCCAGTCAAACTAATGAAATACAGCAGGTAGGGGGTACCATCATCCTAGTGACAGTAATAGGAGGTATGAAAAGAGTCTCCTAGGGTAGATGGGGGAAGGTGAAACAAGCTTGAGATGGACTACCGTGGTACCCTGAACAAATTACACATAACGTAAAAATATAAATTGATACAAAGAAGATAAAAGCAGGATATCCAGATACATATTGGGACATTGATTGCAAAAACAAGGGATAAAATGTCAGTACTTGTTACACTGATACTTGGTATACTCCAAGATGGATCAAAGGAGATATAGTGGGTCCTCAGTGAAACAAAATCCTTTACATGTTTCACGGAAATCTACCGCTTCTTCAGGAGGAACAAGACTACAAAGAGTCTAAAATGAAATAATAGGGTGTACATAATATCAAGAAAATAAGGTAACAGTACATATTGTGAAAAAGGGTTAACAATATGGAGGGTTTGTTTTAGGGGCAATGCTGTCACTTACCAAAATGGACCAACACATGGAAGGCCAAGACAGTGGTGCCACCAATACTCCCCTATTGCGGATATGGGGGACAGGTAATCGGTGGATGAACTACTACTGAGTAGCAACTGAAAAGAAGGAATGGGGAGAAAAGGGAGGGAAAGGGGAAAAAAGAGGAAGTGGGGGGAGTGGAAAGAGATAGAGGAGACATTGAATAGAGTGACCATAGGTAAAAAACAAAATAAATTCATTAAAGATAAACTTGCATTCTCAGAGGGGTATGCCTATAAGTGGACTGGGAGGCATTGCCAGGATTCTGACCTGGCGACGTCACACATGGCCGGTGTGTTACAAGGTCCCCGGGTTGGGGACTATATAAACGGGCTCACGCCTGCTTGTTTCTGTGATGGCAGCTGCCCATGGGTGTTCCTTCCAGGAGTCTGCATGCAAGTGAGCAATGGCACGGCTATAACACTGGGTGTTTTTACCCGCTTCAGAGATGATTGTGATTACTGGCTATTTCTTGTCTCTGTGCAGTAACTTTTTAACAGTCACTATATTCTTGTAACCAGCTTGCCCTCCTTTCTGTTAGCCTAATGCAGGCCTATTTGTTTCAGGTCCCCAAGCTGCCTGGGTATTGCTATGAGAGACAACTGCTCCTTATACTATCAACTGGTTAAGGTTTTTTTTTGGTTACCCAGGCCTGACTATTATCCTGCTCTCCAGAAGTGCATGTGGGGATATTTATATCCCATCATCCTGGTTTGCTGTGTTTTCCCCCTGGCATTATACCATATTATTGGCAATACAGGTCAGCATCCCTAATATGTGTGGGTTTTATTCCCTTCCTTTCTTCCTCATCCCCTGACCATCTTTTCCGTTTCCCTTTCCCCTCCCCCTCTTTCTTTTTTTTATCTTCTCTCCCTCCCTTTTTCTGTCCCCCTTTCCTCTCTTCCAATCCCACTTCCCTGTTCGTTTCCCCCCTTTTTCCCCCTTCCCTCTCTTTCCTTTTCCCCCTCTCCTTTCCTTTCCCCCTTTAACCCTCATTACCCCTTCTCTTCCTCCCTTCCGTTCTTTTCCTATGGTCCCTCCCTGTTTTTCCCCCTTCCCTTCCCCTCCTTTTTTTCCCTCCCTGTCCCCCCCCCCTTTGTTCCCTCCCCTTCCCGTTCCCCTTCTTTTACTGCTTCCATCCCCCCCTCTTCCTTCCCCTCACTCTATCCTTTTCCTCCTTCTCCTCCCCTTTCCTTCTCCCCCTCCTCCACTTATTTTTTCCCCCCTTCCTCTTCCTTTCCCCCTTCCTTCCATCCCCTTTTTGTCTTTCTATGCAGTTTCTTGATCAGCACAATATTTTGCAAAAATTATTTTTCAGTTGCTACTCAGTACCAGTTCATCCACCGATTACTTGTCCCCCATGCCCACCGTAGGGGAGTATTGGTGGCACCACTGTCTTAATCTTCTATGTGTCGGTCCAGTTTGGTAAGCGACAGCATTACCCCTAACCCAACCCCTGCCTGTTGTTAACCCTTTTTCACAATATGTACTGTTACCTTATTTGCTTGATATTTTGTACACCCTATTTTATCATTTTAGACTCTTTGTAGTCTTGTTCCTCCTGAACAAGCAGTAGATTTCTGCTAAACATGTAGAGGATTTTGGTTTACTGAGGACCCACTATATCTCCTTTGTTCCATCTTGGAGTATACCAAGTATCAGTGTAACATGTACTGACATTTTATCGCTTGTATGTTTTTGCAATCAATGTCTCAATATGTATCTGGATAGCCTGTTTTTATCTTATTTGTATCAATAAAACTTCATATTTTTAGGTTATGTATAATTTGTTCAGGGTATCGAGTCCATCTCAAGCTTTTTTCCCCTTCCTCATCTACCCTAGGAAACTCTTTTAGGGGAATTGTCTCCTTCCATACCTCTTATTACTGCATATTCACATTAGTCCCTGCCCTCAAGAAGCTTACAATCTAAGGTCCCTAACTCACATTCATACACACACACATAGTAGGACCACATTTTGATAGAAGCTAATTAACCTGCCAAAACGTCTTTGGAGTGAAGAAGGAAACCTTTGTACTGTAGGCACTGGGGGAACATGCAAACTCCAGGCAGATGGATCCATTGCTGGGATTTGAACCAACAACCCTAGTGCTATCAGACAGATGTAAGTGCTAACCACCTACACATTGTGCTGCCCATGCATATTCTTAAAAAAAAAAACTTCTACGCTTTCTTTAAGTGAAAGCGTAGAAGATCAAACCACTACATATACTGAAGATCTACATATGAATGAAATAGTAAATAAAACAAAACATTAAAATTAATTTATTGCATTTACTTTGTGACAATTGAAGACTATCTGTGGATGGTCTGCAAGTATCATTTTAACCACTTCCCGTCTGGAGCATTTTTTTAATTTCTTGGAAGCATGTTAAAAACTGAATTTTTAGCTAGGAAGTTACTCAAAACCTTCAGAACATTACATATTTTCTGAAAGCAAAGGTCCTGTAGAATAAATAAATGAAGAAAAACATAAATATAATAAAATTTTACTTGCAATTATTTATACCACACAATATTTCTACAACTGTTTATCAAATCTATATTTTCAAGAAAAATATACTAATATTAATTTTAGTGCAAACAAACATTTTCCTCCTCATTTTTGTATACAAAGTAAAAGTTGAGGTTGTGTTGAGTAAATAGATACCAAATGTGTCAGGCCTTAACCTCCCTGGCGGTATGATTATTTTGGATTTTAGGTGCTGAAAGCGGTACAATTATTTTGCATGGAAATTTGGTCTGTAAATCTTAACAATAACACGCTTAAATCTGTCCAAACCAGAGTCTAGTAGATATCCCGGGTATGATAAAGTTTGAACATAAATTATAATATAATAAATAAAAATAAATAATTAAAAAAAATAAAAATAAATAGTAATAAAATAAATTTCCCCACAATTCACTATCGCTCAATTCTGCAAGTGTTCCAATTTACTATCGCTGTTTTCTAGCTGGTCTAAAGTCACTTTTGATGTAAAGGGACACTTTTTGGTTGCTATGGACAATCTCCAGTTTCCAGGCAGAAAGAACAGTGTATATCACATAAAACTGCATGCAGGGCATGTGAAATAATTTCATACAGTACTGTAAGATTACAGTACTGTATGTGTTATGATTTTTGACTTTTTTTTAAATTTGCCGCCAGGCTCCGCCCCCGTGCGTCACGACGCTCGCAGGGAACGGAGCCTGGCAAGGAGAGGCTTCGCTAATGGTCCTGAATTTTAACCCCGAGCCACACTCGGGAAAACCACCAAGGAGGCTAAAGCTACATGCACCCAAGAGATGGTGAAAAGTTGCAGTACCCAAAATGATCAGAAGCCTATGCTTTAAATGCCTTTATAACTCACCAGTTTAGGGTTAACTGTAAATGAGGGACCTACAAATATTTCTCTCACTCCAGCATGTGCAACAATATGTGTTCTGCAACTGTCGTTTACATGCATGTATGTGTGCTATGGCTGTTTATGTTTGGATGTGTGAGTGAGGGGTGACAGAGTGCTTTAAAAAATTCTTGTGTTATTTTTATTTATTTTTATTTAATTTTTCATTTTTAACACTTTTTTTTTATATTTAAATGAATTGCTATCACAAGCCTCCTATGTAATATATAGGGGGTCTATTAAACCTCGAAAGTCTCCCCTGCCCTCTGCTGCAGTTGATAGAGCACAGGACTGTGCTTGATCGGCTGTTTACCTGCCTTCATTTTGACAGCTCTGAACCCGAAAATGCACAGAGCTGAGTGCTTCCAGGATCACAGTCAGCAGAGAAGTTCAGGGAATAGATGTTTTCTGAGCTCCTCCCAATTACCATCCTGACATCATTTGTTGTGCTTTTGGAAGAAGCGGGAGAGCAACCGCGGGGGCGAGGGGCGAAACCTTGCAAGTCACGTAAAAGTCAACAGGCAGCTTTACAGCCACACAGATCACTTTGGCAAAAAATCCAGGTAACAGCTGAACAAAAACTGTCATTTTATGTCATTTTAGAGATGGAGGTGGTAGCGCAGAATAATATTTTTTATTGCTTTTAATTAATAGTTTGCCATTTTCTATTTGAATATTTATGGTGTGTCACTTCTGAAATCTAATTTAAACTGTTGTCCAGAAAACCGATTTGCCATGTGTCATTTTATAACTATGGAACAAAATTTCTTTAAAATTATGCCAAACACAGTAAATGTGTACCATTATTAAGTCACATAGCCACCTTACTTGTTCTAACAGGCCATTTTAAAGTCACATTGTAAAACCTGTCAATTGCTAACCTTTGCAAAAAGCACTAAGTGGCACCCCTGTGTGTGCAGTGAGATCCAGAGAGCATCTATGTGCAGCAAAACAGCTTCAGAGGAACAGTACACCTGAGAGGAGTTATACCACTGGCATGCTACTTTTTGCCCAAGGACAACTGACAGTTCCTGCACTTTCCAGAAATTTTCTGGTGCTCTATGCAGAGCAGAATAATAAAATCACAAGGCCAGAACTATCTGTAATCAACATCTCGCTGTCTCGGAGACTCCATGATTGTTCAGTGACAATATTAGCTGCTATAGACAAGAGGAAGAAAGGAAGAAATGAAGGAAGAAAATAGCTCAATCTATAGCAAGTTGAAAAAGTTGCATGAGGAAATAAACCTCAATGCTGATCATATGGGCATCAGCCAAGTCAATCACTTTCAGTGTGAAGTTTTCGTAAAAAAAGCCAAAACCGAAAGATGTAAGATATTTATAATGTGGATATGTTTTATGAAAATCTAGGAATTATATACTGTATAATATATATAAAGAGAGCGAGAGATAGAATACTGGCCCTTTACCTAGCTTAACATAGCATCTCACTCCCTGCACGTAATTTTTTTTTTCACTTTATGATTCCATAAATGCATCTTTCTTCCAGTTATGTGGAAGAAGCAGTTCTTCCTCCCAACAACTGCATGGTCCTCATTGCTGCATAGAATGGTAATCATATTGTGACATGTGCCAGTCTATGCAGTATTCCACTCTGAGCCCTGGCTTCATGATGATGGGGTATCTCACTGACCTGGGCTCACGTAAAGTGAGTGGGATAATGCTGGGTGTCATTTAACCCAGAAGTAAGAAGGCTACCAGCAGTGAAAAGTGACCCAGGCCAAAGCTAGTGCTGGAGCATAAAGAGGATGAGTATTGCTCTTTTAACCCCTTTTTTATATGATTTGATTGTAGCCGTATTAGTGCAATTGTGACAGAGAAAATTGAGTACTGTCCGTGATACTTTTTTTATTTGCACTAACATACAATTTTTCAGGACAAACTTTCGGGGTATGTCCCCTTCTTCAAGGTCCAAGCAGTACTGATTTGTATGTGTTTGTTTTTCTCTTTTTTTTTTTTTTTTTCTTTAACATTCTGCTTAAAAATTTGTGAATCAGTACTGCTTGGACCTTAAAGAAGGGGACATACCCCGAAAGCTTGTCCTGAAAAATTGTATGTTAGTGCAAATAAAAAAAGTATCACAGACAGTACTCAATTTTCTCAACCCCTTTTTTTAAAACACAGAAGAAAGAAGAGAACCATAAAAGGTAGAATCTGCTTCAAATAAAAGTAACTTGTAACGGGCTAAGATTATTTCAGTTAACATATTCCTTTTTCAAATAAATGGCCCCCAAAAGACAGATACAACAATTATAGGCTGAGACTCATTGTATAGCTAGAACTGTCCAGCCTTAAATTAGAACTATAGGCAAAACTTTTTTTTCATTGTGGATTGAGTAAGGGAGGGCTATAACCCCTGTCAGATTTTCTTTTGCCATCTGTGTCCCTTTTGTGGAGATTTACCTTGACTTCCTGTCTCATAGCCAAACAGGAAGTGAGACGAAATCCCTACAAATTAAGGGAAATTATTGAGGATCCCCAGGTAACCAGAACTAGCGTCCCCATTGGAAGATTTCCCCTAGATTACTTTTCTGGGAACAACCCAAAATCTGGGGTTTTCTTTTACCTTCACTTTTAATGATCATAGTAAACAGGACAAATAGAGAGGTTGAATCTCCTTAACAGGGGCACAGACAGCAATAAAAACTGACAGGTGTTCTAATCCCTCTCCACTCTATCCAAAACTAAAAAAAAAGTTTTGCCTTCAGTTATATTTTAAGCTTGCTGTGAGGATGCTAGGCCCAGGACGATTCACATTAAGGCATAGTGCAAAGCTTTAGAGCATTGTTTTTGAATGGCGAATACTGGCTTGTCAGTATTCTCCAGGTTTTGTAATCACGGATCGGGGCCTGGAACTTAAAGGCTTCAAAGTGTTTTGGGAGGAACAAGGCTTTCAATCCTGTGTTGGGGTTTTTCTGGAGGCCTGCAGGCTGTGTGGGTACGCAGATGTTCAGGGTCATTATAAGCTAAGCCCTAGCATAGTTCAGGGCCCCCATTTGCAGGCAGAGACTTTATTGGAAGATGGAGATGTGCTCCAACCAGGATCTGTGATCTATTTGGGAGACAAGACTACATGTTTTGTTTTCTTTACATTTTTTTTCCATAAAAGTGGACTGCCAAGACTTTAAAACATTTGTTTGGACTGACATGGACTTACAATAGTCACATCTAGCACATGAGCTAAACATTCCCCCATACCACAATTCTCAAGGTAGGAAAGTTAGGATCTACCAGAAGAAGATTGGGTACCTGTTAAGGAAAGGCCAAGCATGATTTTGTAAATTTCTAGATAGACCAAAAAATTATACCAAGAGCCTCAGCAGTCTTGGAGAGAGCTACCACGCAGGTTTTAAATTTGCGCTCAAACACCGACTGAGTCACGACCCAAAGTCAAAAGTTCCTCTCTGTTTGGCAGTAGCTCATCTCACTGAGCCACCGTAAATCCTAAATAACTTCCTGCCTGGTCTATGTGTCAACATTCACAGATACCTTCCTGCTGAACTGTAAACTTCTGAGCTCCACACATTGATGACTTTTCGATGACTACTAATGATGACTTGCCCTTCACTTTATATCTGATGCCACTAGCTACTGATGCTGGTGTAGCGCCTACCCCCTCAGGATATGCTGGTGATGATGGGTTCTCTGTTCTGCCATGACTCTTAAGGCTGCTAAGTCCCCACTGACACACTTGGTTATGTGCTAGAGGCTGTTTACACCTGTGTGACTTAAGCATTAGTAAGATACCACTCTTTAATGATGCATAGAAATTAGGCCACAAGCAACTTAGTATTAGATTATATTTATTATGACAATACAGTTAAACAATACATAAATCAATGAACAAGTAATCAAACAGATTTAAAGATACTGTACTAGATAAATGATAAATGAACTGGCAATCAATTGGACTGTAGCAATGTTAAGTTAAACTATAAGTGGTGCAAAACAGTAGCCCAAGAAAATAAATTTCCTTGTGCACACTATGCATACAGCCTTAATCGTGGGTGGATGTATGTGTTACTAACTAAGCTGTAACCCTGTAGGTGGCTAGAAAGTACTGGCGCCTAATTGTCAGTGTTGGCCAGTTTTCATTGGGGCCCTTCAGTAGGTGGTGCATGTGCAGCTGTCCCTTTAAGAGTGTGCAGCAGATGACTAGTAACTAGCTGCTAAAAAAAGGAGCAGGAGTATTGCCTTAACTGCATCAGTGTTGAGATAAGCACAGATGGTCGGCTCACCACTCCTGGTACACATCTGCCTAACTTCCATATCTTGCTGTGTCCTGTTTTGGCAACTGAACCCTGATCCCAGATCTTGACAAGCTGTGACCTCTGAGGGAAACAGCCCTTAGGCTGTCACCTCAAAATTGGCAAGATATTTTTTTAAATAATTTTTCAATGCACTAGATCCTACAGTTATGTAAGGTCTTAGATACGCTTAAACATATGGTGTTTCTCTTGTCTTTTTTTTTTCATTATTATCATTGCAGCAAGGATTTTAATCTGTATGTAAATACTTTTAATCTTTTTTTATATTAATATTTAAAATCTTTGTTTTATAGTTGGTTATTACGTTGCTATTGTATCCACCTACAAGGAAGTATTTTAAAGGGTATTCTTACTTATTTGGTGAGCCAAGCAGAAGAGATTTAAGTATGGCAAAGAAATTAAATATTCAGAGTGTTTTGCATACAAATGTAGATTACTGCAGGGTAATATGAAAGGCGTTCATAAGAAAATTGCAGGGACTGAAAATGCTGATGAACATGTGAGATTCATGACATGGCAGACAATTCTTGACAGCATATTAAGTGTTTTGTGGCTGTTGCACAGAGAAAAAAAAGCAATGCCCTAAGAGAAAGAGATATGGACACTGCTGATCTCTAGCAAACGTTCTGTCCAAACATCTCCTGTTCCTCCATTCGGCGAACACCCGAATTTGCGGGACACTCGGCGGGATGTTTGCCTGCCGAGCGCCTCACAATGCACTACGCGCTGCACAGTGCATAACTGGTTGTTAAGGAGCGGTCCCAGAAAGCTGGCCGCTGTGTCCTTAACTGTGTCCTGCTGCCAGCTGAGTAAAAACAAAAACATTGGCGGCAATAGAAAACAGTAAATATATACCAGGCCCACGACAAAAAAAAAAGCATGGGTTCCACCCCAAAATCCATACCAGACCCTTATTCGAGCATGCAGCTATCAGGTCAGAAAAGGGGACGAGTCCCCCCCCACTTGAACCATACCATGCCACGTGCCTTCAACCTGGGGGGGTTGCTTTGGGGCAGGGGGGACTTCCCACCCCAAAGCACTTTGTACACATGTTGATGGGAACGAGGGCCTCTTCCCAAGAACCCTGGGTGGTGGTTGTGGGGTTCTGCGGGCAGGGGGCTCATTGGAATCTGGATTCTGCCCCCCCCATGTGAATGAGTAGGGGTACATTGCACTCCTACTCATTCACCAAAAAAAGTGTCAAAAGTAAAAAAAGGCAGGAGGCAGTTTTGAAAATTCCTGTATTAAAGAATTAAAAAAACAATGCCCCCTGATGTAGATCCATCATCAATCACAACATCTGCCACACCGCCGGACCCAAAAAAAGGGGAAAAAAACGATTCGCCTGCAACAAATGCCAACCACGGAATGCCTGCTCCGCCATTTGACAGTTCTTCAATAGGTAAGGTAAGGGGTGGGTACACCTGGTGATCTAACCTGGTGGCACCGTCCCCTTGTGACATCACCAACCCAGCATGCATCGGTCGGTGATGTCACAAGGTGGGCATTGTCAACAGGTGCATTTTCTCTGTTACAGTTAAATGAGACAGCTAGGTCACTTCCCTGCCCCCAGCCTGTGATTGGCCAATGAAGTAGCAGCAACAGACTCAAGAGGTTACATTTCTGATTCCTCATCTTGTCAGTTTTTTTATTGTTACCCCCTGTGTATATAGAACACCTGATTGACCCCATTTACTGCACCTGAATGCTTATGTAGAGGCAGTTACAATAGGGAGAAATCAGATTCAGGTAATTATACTAATTGCATTAAAAAAATATTTATTGATACATATTTTTAATAAATACAGTACTGTATTTTATATTAAAGGATTTGAAAGATAGAGTGGTAATTAGTGCATGCCATGCCTTAGCCATGAGACTGAAATATGATATAATTATTCATGAAAATTTGAAGTCACACAAGGAAAAGGAGAAATTATTGAAAAGACTAAAGGATGAAGAAGGAGCTATCAGACTGGAAACTGATCAATCAGAATAATAGAAAAAATTTCCAGTGCTTGATCCAGCTAGTTAGCAGAAACGACCCAATTAAACTGTTTTAATTTATTCAAAATGAATGGGCTACAATGCAACTCAGTGCCTGAAAAAAATAAGTGTAGTCTGCATTTTTTGTAGAACACTGTGCAATGTGTTGCCCTGTGTTGCAGCTTATGTTCATTATCTGCATTTTGGAGGTGTGTTGGGGTGCCATTCACAATTCAGGATGATCCATACTGCCCTGGGTTTGGTTCCGAGCAAGGCTCAGTGAACTTCAAAGAAGCTCAGATGCCAAGCCTGAAACCTATTGAAATCAGGGAGTCTGTCAAACCAAATTTGTCCATTTTTGGGGTACTAGGCAAAGGGTTGTCAAGAAATAGTATGGAGGGTGGACAACATGCACCATTGAAAATGTAAAAAAAAATTCTATTTGACTGATTTTTTTAAACCAATGCCATTTGTAAGTTCCCCCTAAAATCCATATCAGACCCTTAATCCAAGCATGCAGCTCCAGTACACCCTGGCAATGCATTCCTGAGCTGTCACCTGCTATATAAGGTAAGGGGGTGGGGATAGTAGTGGCATCATTAATCAAATATATCATGGCTTCATTGGGAGCCATTAACAGCGGGAAGCTGTCCTATAAAGAAGCAGTAGAAATATGTAGAAATACCGCTTCTATATATATTGTTAAGCTCCTGCCAAACAGTGGGCCAAACAGGCAGAAGTTCAAGCAGAACCGAACCTTCCGCTATCCATATGTACAATGAATGGCACTGCCACATATCAGTGCACATACTGCAATGGTAATGGTGTGAATGGCCCCTTACTTTAAACGATACGAGTGCCCAACCTGGGACATACATAGCAATGAAAAAATTAAGAGCAGGCTTGCATTGGAGCTGAATGGCTTGGATGTGATTTCTGCAACCAAAGCAGACTCAAGTGTGTTAGGGAGTTAACTCTTTTTTAAGAAGTCAAATTTGCTAGCAAGGTCAGAGGCATATTGCAAGTAAATAAAAAAAAAAGGAAAAATGCTGCAACTAAGCATTTCAAAAACTTGATTTTTCTGTGCTTTTACCCGCATTTTGTAAATAAAAATTAATTATTTAATTATAAACACTTATTATTTTTAAACAATTTCATAATTAGAGATATGCCCACTTTAAGGATGAGAGAGACACATTTTGGAACATTTCAGAACTTTAAACTATGGGTACGCATAATAGATGAAAATGGAGATTTGAAAAAAAGGTCATTCGGCCCTTTCTGCATTGAGTTTGTGTAATTTTTTAACAATGTTACTGTATATTTTTCAGAATCAATGCAGGAACATAAGTGAGAGATTCTGATTTCACCTGTTCTTTTTTTTTTTTTAACAGAAAATTTTTATTAAACAAATCAGCATTACAATACAAAAAAAAATTAGTACAATCATTGTGGTAATAATAATGATAGTAAGATCTATCCTCAGCCGATAGACACTATTTATCAGCTATTCCAGTTGTGAAAGTGTCAGAAGTTTCGCTTAACAATACTGCTATGGCATTACATCCTTATAAACTCTTAGATAATATAAAGTAAATAACCAATATTCAATAAAGCCTGGTGGGGACGGCGGGAGAAGAAAAGGGGGGGGTGAGAAAGGGGGGGGGGAGGGGGGGGGCGGGAAGGATGGGGATGAAGGGGAACTGGCATAAGAAGAATAGACCTGAAAAGTAGGATGTATTCCACTGTGCTTCACCACCTGTTCTTTTTTTAAGTTGGATTAATAATTTCATTTTATTGAACCAAACTCTTTGTTGCCTTTGTTAGATAAAATGCTTTATTTTAAGTTATCTTGTGTGCCATTATGAAAACTGACCATGGGGCATACAGCATTGCTGACTTCTTTTGCTACATACTGTTCTTTTCACTACAGCATATCCCTTTTTTATGTAGAGTGCCTTTGCAGGCACATGGAAATGCCTGTTTATTCTTGGGTAGACCGCACACTCAGCCTTCTTCCTATTTGGTAAGTTACTGGTAACCTACACCACAGCCCCTGTGTAACTCAAACCAAGAACTCCTGGCCATACACAGATCGAACAATGGTTGAATCGGCAGAAAATGTTTCTAGTGGTGGCCCTGTCAGCACCACCTGATGCAACCCAACCCTATGTACACAAACGAGTATCACAGTGGATTCCTTGAGCACCTCATCCCGAATAAAATGTATAACAAAGACAGTCAAAAGAAAATGGGACTAATAAAGGTGCTACAAACATACTGTATGAATATTGTTAAAAGCATGCACATTTTATTAACATAATCAAAAAAGTTTTTGAATTAAAGTGAGAGTAACTCCCATGCATAATTTGTACCTATAGGTAAGCCTATAATAAAGCTTATCTATAGGTACTGTAAATATCTACTAATTGTGCACCATTTAGGAAATATTTACTTTAGATGCAGCCTGTGACATCAGCGGCGCATGCGCTCTGAAGGAACGGCATACCTGTGCTGTTCCCCTCAGAGTCCTGTGCTGTAAACGGCGGCTCCCACACGCATGTGCGGGAATGACATCATAACGGCTCCAGCCACTCACACAGCCAGCGTTCGCGAACCCCGGAAGGGATACCGGGTGAAGATGGAAGTGCCTTCAATGGTGACAGCACGCCGCTGGAGGGGTTCGTTCTAAGTAAGTTTCACATAACTATTAAATGAATTATGAATATCCCCTGCGCTCTAATGAACTCAAAATGTGGAAAACAAATATTACAGAATTAAAATCATACAATGCTGTAATCAAGTGCTGCTACTAATTTAAGTTTTTGTGATCACTGCTTTAGTATGTAATAAATATTTTGCGCTACTGTGAACTTACATTTATAAGTCATATTGATTTTTTTAAATTTTACTTTGGTTTTAAGTTTCAAATAACGTGCTAGTATGTGATGCATATTAGCACATTATGTTCTTAAAAAAAAAAAAAAGACCCAATTGTTTACAACCTCTTTAAAATCCCAAACCCTGAAAACAACATTGTTGCATTTTCACAGCAATGAAATTTGTAATACACTTCCTTAGTGATCAGCCCAGAAGTATTATATACCATATAGTACATCTAAGTGTATAAGTACTTCATGACAACTAATTAACTAGGTTGATACATTGCTTGTGGACGTGGTCATAACTTTACGCTTTTCGCATTGTGTTTCATCAGAAGATGCGAGCTGATAAGCAGTTTCAATGTAACCAAGAGAGTTTTATATAATCCAGCTCAACAAAAGTTGAGTTGACTTTTGTTGAATGAGCCAAGCAGAAAATACATCCAACCAGAAGCAGACACTGTTCAGATATTCTGACACTCGAGGGTGCCGGCTGTCAAAATGCAATAACCTGCAGGGGAAATTTTATTCATGCTGTTTAGCATTGATAGGGCTATAGAGCAGCCCTCAAAACTTCCACTTGCCTGCTCGTATTTGGCGAGCGGAAATTAGCTGGGGGTGAGTGTGGAGCATTATCGAAAGGGGGGGGGGGCGCCAGCAGGCAGGGTTAAATGGGAGCCAATTCTCCTCCCAGCGATCAGCCAGGAAACTGTGGGGAAGAGAGAGGAGAGGAGAGCCGACCGGATTACGCAGAGAGGGTTACACCTTCTGTGATACAGCTTGTCAAACAAAGTCCTGCCTCCTGGCCCCACTCCTATGATAGACAGCTGTTGTGAATTCATGAAGAAATATATTTTATATTTACTGGCAGAAACATGAGAGATGCTTAGGCCTCAAAAAGCAGATGAACTGTGATGTTAAATAATTGAACTGTTGCCCTCTTGGAGACCTTTAGGACAAAATTGACGTTCTCATGTTTGACCAAGTCTTTCTCTACTACTTCAAATATTGAAGATTTTTACAAGCATGTATTGTAAAGAAAACTGTTGGAACAAAAAACTGCTCTTGTCACAAAACAAGGAGATATTTACATGGTATTAGTGAATAAACAAAAAAAAATAGTAGTCAAGATTATACAGACTATTCTCACATAGAGATAACCTCACCTGGCATAAGCCTATTGTGTTCAAGTGATGATAATGATAATTATTGTGCGGGAAACCTGTCCTTAAAAAGGCACAACTTATTCTGACTGATTATTCACGACACAGCACTCTGGTCCAATGCCAGAAAATTGAGGTAATGTGACATCTATCATAGGAGCCAGTCCAGGAGGCAGGACTTTATTTGACAGGCGTTTCACATCCAAGTTGTGTCACAGAAGGAGTTCCCCTCTTTGTGTGATCCAGCCGGCTCTCCTCTTCCTCTCCTCTCCATTTCCCCACAGTTTCCTGGCCGATCGCTGGGAGGAGAATCGGCTCCCACAAGGCTGCATTGATGGCACTGATAGGCTATGCTGATGAGCACTGGTAGGCTGCATTGATGGGCACTGATGAGGCCGCATTGATGGGCACTGATAGGCTGCATTGATGGGCACTGATGAGGCTGCACTGATGGGCACTGATAGGCTGCATTGATGGGCACTGATACTGATAGGCTGCATTGATGAGCACTGATGAGGCTGCATTGATGGACACTGATGAGGTTTCACTGATAGGCACTGATAGGCTGCATTGATGGGCACTGATGAGGCTGTACTGATGGACTCTGATGAAGCTGCATTGATGGTCACTGATAGGCTGTGCTGATTGGCACTGATAAGCTGCATTGATGGGCACTGATGGGCACTCATGAGGCTGCATTGATGGGCACTGATGAGGCTGCACTAATAGGCACTGATAGGCTGCATTGATAGGCACTGATGAGGCAGCACTGGTGGGCACTGATAAGCTGCACTGAAGAGGCTGCACTGATATGCTGCACTTATGGGCACTGATAGGCTGCATTGATGGGTACTGATAGGCTGCATTGATGGGCACTGATGAGGCGGCACTGATAAAGTTGTTGTTAATATTTTTTTTGTAACTTAATTCTGTATAAATCATTTAACAGTGTAATTTCATGAGATAATTTATGAGGGCGTGTTAAGGGCGTGTTAAGGGACGGGGCAGAGTTGGGGTTGGGTGGGGCAAATGATGGCAAGTAACTCTTAAAGCGGAGTTCCACTCTCTCCGATTAATTTTTTTTTTTGGCCAAATGACAATGATTATGATATAGCAATAGGGAACTCACTTGTTCCATTTTTAAGTGACATTGCTGTCTGTTTTTGCCTAATACATAAACTTAGATATTAAAATCCACACGGTTGTCATCTTGCCTGTGGGCATGTGAAGGCCACAGGCATCCTCTTCCAGGATACAGTGCTGCTGATCGACCAGCATGCACCGCCCGTTCTTTTCCTGATCTCGCGCATGCGCATTAGACAGAAATCGGAGCACCGTCAACAGCTCCGGTTGCCATCACAACGAGCAGCGTCATAGGAGGTCCCACCCCGTTGTGATGGCAAATCTCGAGATGACTCTTGTAACAGGCCGCCGCACTGACTCCTGGGAACAATGACACAATCTCCCAGGAGCCAGTGCGGCTAAGAGGAAGTGACTAATTAGCCGCTCAAAACACGCCCCTAACCGCAGCCTGTGCTTCCTGGAAAAAACAAAGAGATCATCTACAAGAAAGGTATAGCCTGAAAAAAAAAAGTGGCGTTTTGTCATTAGGACATTGCGGTAATCAGCTGCAGCTAGTGTAGAAAAATCGGGTGGAGCTCCGCTTTAAGGCCTGGCTAGTAGCTCAGGACTTGAAATGTTAAGCCCTAGTATAGAATCATTTCTTTCGTTAAGGACTTCACAAGAGAGATTCTAAATTGTATGGCCAGCTTTACTCTTCTAATATGGCACTCCTTCACCTTTCTCCTCTCTTTCCAGATCATCGCCTTTCCAGGACAAGCTTACTGATAGTGACGATGGTGGATCTCAGGAGCTTGATAAGGTGACAGTTGTCACCACATAAAAGGAAGTTCCTAAACAAGCAACTTCGTGGCGGGGTCACCAAGTATTAATATAATAAAAGCTACAGATATAAACAGCTTTTGAAAATACATTAATATGTAAAAGCTTATGAAAGTTTAGTGACTGGGTTTAAATCATTTTAGATTACTGCCTTCATGGGGAGACAGTATTCTCTTATGTATGATCTTTATGATTTTGTAAGCCACACCCATCAAAAATTTGTCTTATTTCTCAAATAGAACAATTTGCACAACACAATGAATAGATTAATTGCTCCTTAACAAAGGTAACACATTAAATGCTATAAAATGATGAGGCAGCAAGCAATCTTTTTTGTTTCATTTGTTGCATTTTATGATTATATTTTAAATGCTTGTTTTCCTTCGTAAGCTGCTGTGCATTAAAAGGGAACTGAACTCTGGACACAGTGCCCAAAAAAAGCAGGTAGAAGACTAAAAACTAGTCACTAGTGACATGGACATTCACTGTACTGTTCATTTAAGCACAAAAGACTCCATTTTGTTCTCACTGTTGAAATGTGTTCTGTAACCTTCACCTAACACACAGACAAATCTCCTACTAAACGCTCTCTACTCCCCCCTTCTCAAGGTTTTACTTTTGCAATTGTCCTATTCACTAGTTTTTAATAATATATTTCTATTTGTTAGCTTTTAATAACATATTTCTATTTGTTAGTTTTTAATAACATCTCACACCACCCCTTTCTTATCTATGTATAAAATAACATGTAATAATAAATTTTCACGGAACAGACATTTTAAACACAGTGATTGAGTCCTGTGAATCTGTTCCTGCAGCTGCAGTATTAACTTTGTTTTAGAGTCCCAATCAGAAATCAGTCATATCAGCTTGGCGAGTCATATCAGGAGTTTGGCAGAGTCTCCAGAAAGAACCACGCTTTGATCGGGATCATCGGGAAATGCAGACCTCAAATGCCAGCTAGGTAAGCTGCCCTTAAGCTTGCTATATTTCTGCCTTTTCCCATGTATCCTATCTGTCGGTTCTCAAGGAAACCAGACCACTCTCGGACCTTTCTGGTTGGGTAAGGTGTGTGTGTGAATGTGTATGTGTCCCCCTTCACGGGTTGGACTGTGTGTGGATAGGGAAAATCCTCTGCAGTTCCCTGCGTTGACTCCTTGTGGGTTACCTGGGTCAGAGGCACATGGTAGGGTCAGATAAAACTCACAGAGAAGAGACGAGGAGGGTCTCTTAATTAGTGTTTTGTCTATTGTCATAAACCCCTTCTATCCACGTAGATAAGTGGAGACTATTCTTGTAAATCTGCAGATTTGCTGTACTATTTGTTTTAGAGGCAAGAGGGTATAGGCACAAGTAGAGAAGACTGGCCAGTCATTATGGGCATTAAATTAATTAAGGGAATGAAGGGAGAGAGGCCTTCAGAAAATGCCCAGTGCAAGGTGAGCTCTAGAGAATATATGAACCGAAGGTAGGGTTCCGCCTATACTGAGCCCCTAGATAAATGGGTAGAATGGACAAAGGGAACAGCTAAACTTTTCAAATCTGAAGGGACTTTTCATGTGCAAGTATGGCAAACTTTTCTGCACGATTATGGCCAACTACTGTGCAGTGAAGGAACGTGGAGAATAGCTTGCACATGGGAGACAGAAGCTAAAGTAGCAAATCAAACTGGCTTGACAGAGATGTTTAATAAAAGTACTGCCCAAATTTACTACGTTTGGCCAGAAGACTCTGTAGAGGAGGACCCCCCACCTTATGTGGCTGCCAGTTTGGCTTTAATGGGTCCACGCACAAAAGCAAAAGAATTAGATTACATGGAACACACAAACGATGAGCTATGCAATATAGTAAAGAGCAGAGGTTTAACAGCCCCATATCAACCTACAAAGAGGATTTTGGCTCATATCCTAGAAACAGATGATTGGCATAAATCAAAAGGCACATATGCAAAACTAGATCTCTCTGAACTTAAGGCTTTGGCCAGAGAAAGAAAGATAAAGTCTGAACTTCCAGAGCAAACCATAATTTCCAAATTGTGGCAGCAAGATGAAGAGAGAAGAAAGGGAGATGCCAAGCCCTTCTGCCCCTCGCACAGAGCAATCTGTTGCAGTTTATCCTGTCAGAACCCAGTTTTTTAAGGTAATGCTGTTGACAGTAAGTCTCAAATCAAATGGCATGTACCTTTTAGTCCCCAAGATATGGGAGCCATTTTAGAGGGATTGGGAGATCCTAGAAAGAATCCAATTGGGTTTGCAAACAAACTTAGCGCTGCACAGGAAGCATATGAGGCTTCTGCTACTGACATTCATCAGCTTCTTATTAAAGCAGTGGGAAGCAACATGTCTGGCTATATACTTAAAGAATGTGGTGTAGACGTAAAAAATCTAGGTAAGATGGTATATGGGCAAACCAGACATGCTGAATTCATGAATGCTAAGCAAGGGAAAGAGGAAGCCGCAGGAGCTTGTTGGAGGCGGTTAAGCGATATGGCTGAGGAAGCAGGCATTAAAATAGAGGAAGAGAAGGCGGGAGAAACTGCAAGTCCATCTACTCAACTGGTGAAACAAAGGTTTCTTGATGATTTAATACCCCAGTTGAAAGAAAAGTTGTTCACAGCAAGGCCTGAGGCAGGCAATATGTCTATTCAAAAAGTCCTGCCTATCCTGTTATCCATAGAAAACAGGATTAACCAAAAAGACAGCAAACCCAAGGTTATGTACATGGGGAAGTAGAGAGGAAGAGGCAAAGGCAATTTCAGAAATCATGGCAATCGTGGACCAATTATATGCTACAATTGTGATAGGGAAGGACACATAGCCAAATTCTGCCATCTTCCTGACCGTAGACTGGAAAAGAGCTTAGAGGCACCTCATGCTGATCCCAGTTCTCTGCCAAAAGCAGTGGATCAGGCATAGGAAAATGGCATGCCAGTATCAATCATGTTAAATAGGGGAGACAATGGTCCCGAGGCCAGAGTAAAAGTATTTTTACAAGAACTCCCCTATCCTGGAGGAGAAACATAATTAACCTGTATAATCGATACTGGTGCAAGCCGAAGTGCTTTCTTTTCGGTGCCCCTGCACACAGATTGCTGGCACCTTTTTTCATTTACCCATGATGCCCAAAAGTTAGTATGGACAAGATTGCCCCAAGGCTGTGTGAGCATCCCCTCTGAATATAATACTGTGTTAAAGCAAGTATTGGACCAATGGTCCCCCTCACACCCAAACACAGTTTTGCTTCAGTACATAGACGATTTGCTTATTTGTTCTAACACAAAGGACATTTGTAGCAGAGAAGCAGTAAGCCTTCTCATGTTTCTCTATAACAGTAACAACAAAGTTAGCAAAGATAAGCTACAATACTGCCAAGAGAAAGTGATCTTCCTGGGTCACTGCATTTCACATGGAATCCGTCACCTAACCCCAGATCAAGTTAAAACTCTACAAAACTTTGAAAAGCCAAGAAATGTACGGCAACTACATGCCTTTCTAGGGTTAGTGGGATATTGTAGGGACTTGATTCCAAATGCATCAGAAATTATGGCTCCTCTATATGAGGCTACCGCTAGAAACCCTTTCAAACTCACATGGGACAATGAATTGCAGATGAAGGAGCTTATTAAAATTTTGTCTGAAGCTCCCGCCATTGGACTTCCTCACTATACTAAGACTTTCTCGTTGTTCTGTCATGAAGTCAATGGATTTGCTGCAGATGTAC
Source organism: Lithobates clamitans (assembly GCA_037952925.1). Lineage (NCBI taxonomy): Eukaryota > Metazoa > Chordata > Amphibia > Anura > Ranidae > Lithobates > Lithobates clamitans. The sequence goes on from JBBGZY010000310.1 coordinate 4,055,962, forward strand.
TCACCCAGCTACATGAAGACAAACAGAGGCCTGTGATGTATGTATCAGCCTCATCATTAGACCCTGTCATCAAAGGCTCCCCCAGTTGTAAGCGAGCCATAGCAGCCTGCATTTTGCTGCTAGACAAAGTAACTGAGCTTGTACTAGATTCTGCTCTGATCCTGTATGTGCCACATGCAGTAGAGGAAATCATGAATCAAGTAAATACCAGACATGTGTCTGCCAGTAGATTTGACAAGTACCAGTCTGCTCTTTTTGCTCCATCGAATTTAACAATCAAACAATGTGTTACTTTAAATCCGGCTACTATTCTTCCTATAATTGATGAGGAAGATGCAACAAATGGTACTGATGTAGAACCTGAGAGTTTTTCTCATAATTGTATGGCTCTGATGGAGGTAGAAAGGGCCTCTGTCACACCAGCAAAAGATGAGCCTTTATCAGATTGTGACACACACTTATTCGTAGATGGTTCCAGATTTTACACTGATGATGGTCGGCCACACACGGGGTTTGCTGTAACCACTACAGACACCATTTTACATCAGGAAGCATTGACACCCCAGATGTCAGCACAGGAAGCGGAGTTGTGTGCTGTAGTCAAAGCATGTCATCTCCTAGAGAATCAAAGGGGAAACATTTACACTGACAGCAGATATGCATTTGGAATAGCCCACAATTTTGGGCCTATTTGGAAAGGACGGAACTTTCTAACTAGTGCAGGGAAGCCAGTGAGACATGCAAAACTCATAGAGCAGCTATTTGAGGCTTTTCAGAAACCAGCAGAAGTTGCCATCTTGAAGGTAAAAGGGCATGCAAGGGGAAATGACATGACAGCCAGAGGAAATGCTTTAGCGGACCAAGAGGCAAAGGATGCTGCCCTTATGGCATTTGGAGTCACACCCACTGTAGGGGTCGCCCAGGTAGCAGGGACAGATTCCCCTCATCAAGAGCAGTGGGATGCAGAAACTCTAATTCAGTTGCAGAACCAGGCCCCTGATGAAGAGAAGGATAAGTGGATCAAATGTAATGCTACCCATAATCAGCAGGGCCTGTGGAGCACTGACAACAGGTGGTGTCTACCCAGGAGTTTGTACCCAGTTTTAGCAGAACTGGCACATGGCATCAGTCATCTTGCTAAGGGCGTGATGGTGACACTTACTGACTGCTATTGGATAGCACCTGGATTTCGCGCATTTGCAGCCAGGTTTTGTGCTTCATGTCTCACTTGTGCTCTGTACAATGCAGGGAGGCCTGTCCTTGTTCCCCAAAAGCATTCTCCTAAGCCAGATTTCCCTTTTCAAAGAATTCAAATAGACTACATTCAGATGCCCAGAATAGGCACCTATGAGTTTGCTTTAATGTGTGTTGACATGTTCTCAGGTTGGCCCGAGAGCTGGCCAGTAGCTAAAGCAAATGCAAAAACAACAGCAAAGAAAATTTTGAATGAAATAGTTTGTAGATATGGAGTTCCTGAAACTATTGGGAGTGACAGAGGAACCCATTTTACTGGGGAAGTAAAGAAAGAGGTAATGGAAGCCCTTCACATACAGCAAGCTTTCCATACACCTTATCATCCACAAAGTAGTGGTAAGGTTGAGAGACGTAGCCCCCCTGGCGGTTTTCCCGAGTGTGGCTCGGGGTTAAAATTCAGTCCCATTAGCGGTAACCCCGAGCCACACTCGGGATCGCATTGCAGGATCCTGGGGCGGCGTTACTTACCTTGTCCCCGGGATCCTGCGATGTCCCCCGCAGTGTCCGTTGTCTCTGTCCTCTGCCCGAAGCCTCTCTGTGCCAGGCTCCATTCCCTGCGAGCGGCGCAACGCACGGGGGCGGAGCCTGGCGGCAAATTAAAAAAATTGTAAAAAGCATAACACATACAGTACTGTAATCTTACAGATTACAGTACTGTATGAAATTATTTCACATCCCTTTTGTCCCCAGTGCTTTGTCCTATGCTATCCTATCTATATTATATATACTGTTCTTTCTGGCTGGAAACTGGAGATTGTCCATAGCAACCAAAAAGTGTCCCTTTACGTCAAAAATGGTTTTAGACCAGCTAGAAAACAGCGATAGTAAATTAGAACACTTGCAGAATTGAGCGATAGTGAATCGTGGGGAAATTTATTTTATTATTATTTTATTTTTATTTTTTTAATTATTTATTTTTATTTATTATATTATAATTTATGTTTTTGTGTTTCAAACTTTATCATACCCGGGATATCTACTAGACTCTTGTTTGGACAGATTTAAGTGTGTTATTGTTAAGAATTACAGACCTACAATATAAAACGCCAAATTTCCATGCAAAATAATTGTACCGCTTTCAGCACCTAAAATCCGAAATAATCATACCGCCAGGTAAGGTTAATGGAATTTTGAAAAAACAGATGTGCAAAAATCAAAGCAGATAGAGGAAAGGGATGGGTGGAAGCTTTGCCATTAGCCCTATATTCTGTACGAACTACCCCTAAACAACCACATGGGTTGTCCCCCTATGAGATTTTATTTGGAGGGCCACCCAAAACAGGGCTATATTTTCCCCCCTTTCAGTCATTTCACTAGCATGGCATGTGGTCTTCCATCAGATGATCTTCCCCCCATTTATGACCTACCATGCTCTGTTCTGTCCTTGTATGGATGTACAGTAGGTGGGACGCAGTATGATGTGGTGGTAATATGGCTGCCAGAGTCACATGGGGCAGCAGCATCCAATTGGATAGCTTTCCCAGTGACCCAGGAAACCATAAAGGAACCGTGCTCCTCTTAACTTTCTCTCCAACTGTAATGCCACTGCGGACAAGTGCCACCTGCAGTGGAGAAAGTAGACTGCAATTGCCTACACGGAGGCAGCCATTTTGGTAGAGACTAGGTGTCAGGGCCTGGACTTGAACCTGGGACCTTTTCTGTGTCTGGCAATGACTTTTCTCACTGAGATACCTGAGATGCTGGACAGCACCCTGTCTGATCCATTGGACAACCCAGCTATGTGCCTTGACTTATGCTGAACCTTGAACTCTTTGCTCTTCCCATGAACTTCCTGATTTAAGCCATGTCTCTGCACCTCCTGTTTGCCAGATTATTGTGCTCTCTCCAGCCAGTATTTCGCTCTTGTCTTCACTGCTGCTGTCCATATTTTTCTACCACTCGCTACCGGTCTTTGGCTTGTTTCTCGACTACGCTTCTGCCTGATCCCAACCTGCAACCAACTGTTACTGACCCTTGGCTTGTTTATTAATTATGCTTGATTACTAACTAAGTTTGATCCTTACCTGCTAAATCTGCTACTGGACCCCGGCTTGCTCACCTCATGGTGGGGCGATCCTGAAGACCGCGACCTGGTAATAACATGCCACCAACCCCATTTCCACAATCAAAAGCGCTGGTAAACACTGGTTAGTACTTAGATTCTGCACCTCAGGTGAGCCCGCGTCATCTGCCAGGGTGACCTGCTTGTATACCTATCCTGCAGAGTGGTGGGAGTCCCCCTACTGCTATAGCTACTGGTCTCTGAGCCTGGCCCTTGATCATGACACTAGGCTTTGCTTCCTCATGTCAGAGCCTGCAGCAAGGAGATTAGTGATCAACACACCAGTGACTTTATCAAATGTCACTCCAAATCTCCCAAAACTAGCAGTCAGGGGCAGCAGTGCCTTAAATTTGTTAGAGGGGATTCAAGACAAAAAAAAATTCAGGGTACTGCTTAGGCATAATTACAATTTCTAAATGTTCCCTGATGTTTCTGAGCTCGGTTCCACTTAAGTGCTCTTGGGTTTTCATTTTATTCACCAAGGTAAGGCATAGCATTTCAAACACTTCTTATGTAATTACCATGTAGAATGAAAACATAACTCGTTATTTTCTAAGTTTTGTGCTTTTCCAGATACAGAGTTTGTGAGGCAGTATAAAATTTCCCAGCTCACAAAGGACCCTCAGTATCATTGTTGAATATTGTTTTACATTTCAAAAGAGAACAGAATGTTGGTACAATTTGTTTTCTACCAGACACTGGGGAAACCAAATCTCAAACTGCATGTAGCATTCTGTTATTGGTTAGGAATTGAAAAATGGCATATGAATTTTCTTTTTTCTTTAAACTTTTTAACGTTGTTTCGGATGCATATCTTATTAGATATTCCTGTTTTTTTTCTCATGTGCAATAGTGTTTTATGTAGGTTATCAGAACAATATGCACTAAAATTCTAGTTGTTTAGCTGTGTATTAACACTTGGTTGAGCACAGACCCAGTTCTGCAGCTTGCCTTCAGTTGTGTCAATTTACACCACCATATTTGTCCTATATATCTTCTAAGGTATGCCATGTACCTGCAAAGTATGTGATATTTGTTGGCAGAGCTTTGGTGCAGTTGACCAGCTTGTATTGCACTGCGAACCAACAATACCTGTTTTATTGTTTGCAAGGCTATATAACAGTGTGCAGAGAGTTAAAGGAGAAGTCCAGCCAAAGCACGTTTGGTTGGGCTTCTCCTATGGGTCACAGGAGTGCAATCAGTTTTGCACTCCTATGACCGTTTTCAGCAGTGAGCGGATTGAAGTCCGCTCTCTGCTGATGTCACAGAAATCAGTCCAGGCACTGCGTCACTACGACAATGGAAGTCTGGATCCAACAGGTGCCTGGACTGATACCTGTCTCAGCCTCTCAGTGAGCCACTGAGAGCCTGAGACGATCGCTCCCCACCCCTCCACAGCTCAGCGTTCCAGTAAGCGTGGAGCAGCAGAGCAGAGAGCAGCTGATTGACGGTCAGCAGCTCTCTGCTTGGGGAGCTGTTAGAACCGAGCAATCGATGATGTTTGATCAGTCGGTTCTCAGTGCAGAGGCACCGGGGGACAGATGCAGCATCGGACCGATGCTCTACAAAACCCACACAGGCTAATGGCTGCTGCTGCAAGTGAAAGGCAGAACGGTGGTCTACCTAAATAAACAAGGCAGATCGCCGTTCTATGCTGATCCTGTGTTCCTTCTTAGGATCACAGATCTTTACATTCCCCCAATCAAAGCACCCCCCACACAGTTAGTAATCACTCCTAGGCAACACATGTATCCCTTTGACCACCCCTAATGTTAACCCCTTCCCTGCCAGCGTAATAAGTACAGTAACAGTGCATATTTTTTAGCACTGATCACTGTATTGGTGTCGCTGGCCCCCAAAAAGTGTCAAAAGTGTCAGTTAGGTGCCCAATTTGTCTGCCGCATTATCGCAGTCCCGCTATAAGTCGCTACTCACCGCCATTACTAGTAGAAAATAAAAAAACAAATAAAATAAAATCAAAATATACCAAAATATATCAAAATATACCATAGATTGTAGACGCTATAACTTTTGTGCAAACCAATCAATATACATGTATTAGGATTTTTTTTACCAAAAATATGTAGCAGTATACATATTGGCCTAACATGACATATTTTTTGGGAATGTTCTATAGCAGAAAGTAAAAAATATGTTTTTTTATAAAAATTGTCGGTCTTTTTTTGTATATAGTGCAAAAAATAGCCTTGTCATTAAGGGGGGTAAACCTTCCTGTGGTTAAGTGGTTAAAGCTGAATTTCAGGTCTGGATATTTTTGCATATAGACCTATGTAACTACGCATAGCCATTACCTGATTGATCCTTGGAAAAGGGGAGAATCACTGTAGTAGCCATTCTTGCTGTCTTCCAGGTTCCTTGCTGAGCGGCTGCCCTACTGCATAGTGAACATCAGGGGTTCCTCTCTCGTCATGTGCAAGGCATTCTCTGAATTGTGCCCATGGAATATGCATACTTACATTGCTCCAAGCGATGCAAAAATATCTATACCTGGAATTCATCTCCAATATATAGATCATGATGGCCATTCACCCATAAGCCTAATATTTACTGGCATCATTTGGACTGAGACTACTTAGAATATATATTAACTTCTACTTAGAGAACAACAGGTTTGGGGAAAACTGGCTTATTCTTGCAATATTCCATTCATCCTATGTTTATTATGGGTATTTATATAACACCAAAAGAAAAAACTAGCTGGTGTGCTGAATAACAGTTTAGTATAGCCCTCCAGCTGGCTATTGATAATTAGATAAGTCAAAGGGTGCTTCTGCTCTCTGGATCCTCTGGGTGGCAGGAACACATCTAGACAAAACACGAAAGAAGAGAGTGCAAAGCCCCCCAGTGTAACTCGGCTTTAATATGGTAAAGTTAAAAACACTACAATGGTCGAACTCACATTGTGTGAAGATAGATACAGCATAAGGATTCCACTGTGGCCGCACTCCTGAAACTGCTTCAAGATCCCGAAAGGGAAGCGGAGAGCCATGGACGTTCAACCTAGCTGCCCGGACCAGTCAGCGCTGCTTACTGAGGACACACAAACCCACACGAGCAGGATACAGGGGGGGAAGAGTGAGGACATCACACAGTTGCCATGACAACACATTTCGGAGACATGGCCTCCTTCCTCAGGTCACGCCCGCTAACTCACTGGTAACTCACCAATTTATAGGGGAAGAAAGATGTGCTCACGGTGATGCCTTCCCTGTCTCTGATCTTAAAGGGACACAGGGGTAGGGAAGGCAAAAAATACTTATAAGCATTGGTTACTACACTAGGACTATAGCAACTTAATAGATAAAACATCATAATAAATTCATTGACAGGTGGCAATAATAATTTAATAATAATAATTCCACGGACTGTGGAAAATTTTGCATTTCATTTGGATATCAAATTTCCCAGAGTCTGGAGGAAGTGTATGGAGTGGACTGGGGAGGCACAGAATCCAGGTTGCATGAGGTTCAGTGTGAAGTTTCCACAGTCAGTGATGAATTTGGGAGCAATGTAATCTGCTGGTGTTGGTCCACTGTGTTTTATCAAGTTCAAAGTCAGTGCAGCCCTCTACCCGGAAATTCTAGAGCACTTCATGCTTCCCTCTGCTGACCAGCTTTATGGAGATGCTGATTCCATTTTTCAGCAGGACTTGACACCTGCCCACACTGCCAAAAGTACCAATACCTGGTTTAATGATCATGGTTTCACTGTGCTTGATTGGCCAGCAAACTCGCCTGACCTAAACCCCATAGAGAATCTGTGGGGTATTGTCAAGAAGAAGATGAGAGACACCTGACCCAACAATGCAGATGAGCTAAAGGCCACTATCAAAGCAACCTGGGCTTCTTTAACACCTCAGCAGTGCCACAGTCTGATCGCCTCCATGCCATGCCGCATTGATGCAGTAATTCATGCAAAAGGAGCCCCGATCAAGGTATTGAGTGCATAATATACTGTATGTACATGGACATACTTTCAGTAAGCCAACATTTCTGTATTTCAATCCTTTTGAGAGTGCTGGATGTCTGTGTTCCCTGCTGTGCAATGGTTCCTTCCTTCTGCGCAATGGTTCCTTCCTTCAACCCCTCTAGAGATAAAAAAAGCATCTATTACATTTCTTGGAAGGGATGGAGAGTTTGCCACACTGAAATGAAGCAATGGCAGCCTTACAGGTGAGTATCTCAGCTTTTCTATTGCAGATGTAGAATTACCCCCAAAGAAGCCAATAAGGGGTACATGTTCAAATGACATGCTCCCTTTACTTATTCACTTAACCAATTATAATGACAGATATATTTAGAACTCTTTACATCTCTGTATCTGAGCATAACTTATTCTGTCACTTTAGCATATAAAAAAACCCTTATGGTCCTCAGACACAACGGGGGTTATTTACTAAAGGAAAAATCCACTTTGCACTGCAAGTGCACTTGAAAGTGCACTGAAGGTGCACTTGGAAGTAAAGTCGCTGTAGATCCGAGGAGGACATGCAAGGAAAATAAAAAACAGCATTTTAACTTGCACATGATTGGATGATAAATTCCGCAGAGCTTTCACTCATTTCAGATCTACCCCGTAGATTTGGAGCGACTGCACTTCCAAGTGTACTTTCAGTGCACTTGAAAGTGCACTTGCAGTGCAAAGTGGATTTGCCTTTCGTAAATAACCCCCATTGTCTGATGACACATACGTAAGTTCTTCATTTCGGGTTTTCGATTTCAACACAAGCTCATTTCCTAAACAACAATATAATTACTTACTGCTCAGCAAAATAATACACTTAAAGGAGCAGTCCAGCCTTAGGCCGTACAATGCAGTATAAACTTTAGGGGGGCTTTTTACAAGACCTTTCAATCATCTCTTTTGTCAGGAAAGTAATAATCACAAACCCTGTTGCCCCCAATATATGCCCCTAACATTCACCTGGACTACTTTCCCACAAATGTACCACTATCTCAAGCATGTAAGAATGGAGAACAATAAAAAACACATCAGAATTAGTAGATATCAAAATCTCAGCTGCATAGCAATTTCCATTAAAATAAAGGGGAAGGGGCGTGACAGTCCATAAAAACAGGAGGGAGGGGGCATGACAGCCTTTAGGCCAAATGCAAAGTTGTCAAATTCAAAAAGGTCCACATTATAATTTTCATTTTCCTAAACTTTTTTTTCCCAAGATTCCATAAATTTGATTTGATTCTGTAGTCATCCACATAAACAGAAGATGCCTCCTTGAAAGGACAGAACTTGACTTGCACAGACAAACTGGAACTTATGCATTGGGCTAGGCTTGGGTCTTTGGGTTGGGTCCTTGGGTCTTTTGGTCTTTGTGTTGTTTACTGGAAGTCTTCCTTGGGTTTCACACGTCACTGACTCCCCCGCAAGGTGTCATTCCCAAAAACACTTTTCAGCAGGAGTCCGCCTTTACTCATCTCAGCACCTCCTGTGGCATTAGAACAACATAGATGAACAACAAAGATTTCCATGTAAAAGATGTAGTCATTCCTTTTAGTAGCAGACATCCGGATAGGGGCATGAAGGGGGGGGGGGGCATTTCTTCATGTGAATGGGGCTACCCGAACTATTAATTCAGGCATTCCTTAACCATTGGAGGTATTAAAAATAATATTCCTCTTTAATTCAAACATAAGTCCATAAAGCATGCAGAAATAAAATGTTTCTCAGCAACAGTTTTCATTATATGGATTCAATATATTTAACTGAACATTTTTCATAAAATCCAGTATTACAGCAGGATTCAATAAAACACAAATACCTTTAGTTCCTTTTGTCCCCTGGACCCAAGTGCACCCGAGGGTCTCAGAACAGAACATTTTTACCCAAGCACATATTCTGACTCAGAAGTCAGACTCCCAACTTTGCAAATGCACCTGACCATCAGCAACAAAACAAAACATTGATGAATAAACAACATTACATTATTAACACTTTACGTTTAAATTTTTTTTAAAAAAAGTAATATATCTCCAAAATAGTCACTCTGACTGTTATTCAAACAAACTTTCCCCTCAAATTTTAGCATTTTATCTTGATTGCTTAATTTCAGTTAATTGTCTCATAGATTGGTCTCATAGATTGTTTACTAGATCGTTTGAGGTGTGGCTGTATCCCATTGTTCTATTGTTTCTGTCTGCATTGGGAGCAAAGTATTATGGGATGTATATGCTTATGTGGATTGGCTTACATGTTAATGAAACCCCTATCAGCTATTAGATGCTAGGGGGGGATTTCTCCAGCAGCCACTCCTAAAGATGGTCTACTGTTGGAAAGTTGAATACACCTGTGTGTCATGTTACTGGAGGAGGTAAAGTTTGTCCCGCCCTGTGTCATTATGCAAAGAAGGGGGGATTGTCCCCTGAGTGTATGTCTCTTTGTACCCGTGTTTGAATAAACAGTCTTATGCTTCTTCACCCTACACTGATGTTTTGACAAGTGACTGGGTGGGCTAAGGGGACTTGGATCGTGCTGGTACCGGGCAAGAAAGCTAATATGGCAGACATACACTTCTGGAGTTGGGGGGGGGTCCGTCACAAGAACTTAATACATTGTTACGGATTTAGGTAAATGGCAGCAGTGTCTTAAATGAGTAAATGGGGCATTTAATTATTTTTTAATTACATTTATTTTATTTAATAGAGAATGTAGCTAATCACAATTTGTTTGTGGAGTTCTAGATGGCAGGTGTAATCTATACCTGGTAACTTACAAATTCCCACAAAGTAATGGCATGAATGACAATAACTATGATGGTGAACAATGCTGTTATAGCTCCCCTGCAACCAGAATACTATGCTGTTGGAGTGCACTCTAGAAAAAAACTATACTGAGACCCAGATCTTATGGTAGAAGTCTTCACTAACTTGTGGCAGCTGATTAAGTCCCAATAGAGCAGCTATCTATCGAAACAGCTCTTTGCTCCAGTTCTTCAGCCGGCTAATATTGGGGTCCAGTCTTTACGGTGGTGCATATAAATACAGTCCTGGTAAAGTCCGCAAACAGTGGTAAATGATGCTCTTCAAATATCTAGTCTGTATGTGCTCAGTCCCTACTAGCAGCAACAAGGTCTATGGCAGTGGAGCCCTCTCACCAGTCATAGCGATATGACAGCAACGGTCCCGTTGTTCAGTTGTTCTCTGGATCTACCTGCAATTACTCCAGGCCTCAGCTCACAGGTATACATTGCTCCGGTCTCTCTGCAGAAAAGGTCTGTGTCCTGCCAATAGTTCAGTGGTCAGCATCTGCGCACTCCAATCCACTATCTCTCTGCTCCCCAGCACACAGGACACCGATCTCTGGCTCAGGTCACAGGCTTGTGTCAGGTGGGTGCACACCCAGAAAGGCAGATGTGTTCACTCTGGTCTCTGCATGGCAAAAGAAGAAATACAGCCTTTTCTTCTCACTGTCTCCTTGTGGGTACTGTAGTTCAATGGTCCATAGCATTCCACAACATGGCTAGTGGAGAAGGGTTAAAACTAGTTAAAGGCAATTTAACAATTTTTCAATTTCTAAACCAAGGGTGTGTCCATTTCTCATTTGCTCTGTATGCAGTATAGCCAATGCAAAATGTAAATTTACTAAATAATGCCCAATCATCTAGAAAACAAAAAACTGCGTATTAATTTGCAAATGGTTGGATAATGGTTGGATAATGGAAGTCAGCAGAGCTTCTCATCAATTACTAAACCCTGGGGAAAAAATCCCCTACCTTTAGTAAATCAACCCCAGTGTACCATTTTCAGCTTTTTCACCTCCAGCCTTAGGCTGGGTACAGACAGGCTGAAAATCAGCCAAAAACAGTTTGGCAGGAACCAGCTGACTTTCAGCCCATGTGTACAGCTCCCTGTCCAACAGTAGCTGGTCCCACCACCGACTTCTATCGAACGAGCACGCTGGAAAGCCAGCATCCAATCAGCACTCACAGTCAATGGCTGCCAGCGCTGATCAGTGTGTACTGGCCAGAGCAATGGGGCAGTCCCCTGTCAGAACACAATAGGTTAGGAGGGAGATTGCAGCACTAACATTGTTTTTTGTTAGTATGGTGATCTATAAGTTTTTCTGAATGAGAAAAAGCATATAGTGTTTACCCAGCTTTACTGAGCCTCAAGTTGATGTAATCTAATCTCGTTAGTGACTGGGGTAGGAGACAGTACAATCTAGCTGGCCTATAGCGGCATCTAATATATTCTGGATCCGTCTTTATGGATGTTGTTGAATACAGTGGAGGGAATTTACTAAAACTGGAGCACTCAGAATCTGGTGCAGCAATGCATGGTAGCCAATCAGCTTCTAACTTCAGCTTGTTAAGTTTTGAAAATAAAACCTGGAAGCTAATTAGTTTCTATGCAGAGCTGCACCATATGTTGCATGCTACAGTTTTAGTAAATACCCCCAATGTGTCACAGCCATCACACCTAAAATTACGTTTTTACAAGGGCTATTTTTTTCTCTCCTTGTCCTTTCTACTTACCTTCTCTTTTCCGCACTCCCTTCTTTCCTCTCTAACCCACACTCTACTTTTTCCTTTGTATGCAATGGAAACAATGATCCAATGATCAATCCACCACAATACCATTTGCTTAATGCACCATTCAAATGGGCCTTTCGAGAAGTGCCCTCTATCATAACCACTATAAGTATACGCCGCTTGCCCCAACTCAAGAACAGGCCTTTTAGCCTTAATTGTATGCCATGGGCATGTAATATCTATAGTTATATGTGTAGCGCAAAGCTCACAGGGGCCACTGGTAATAGCTGGTTCTTCCCTAGTGGTACAAAGGTTGCTCACCACCACCAGCAGCAACACACCCACATTCTGGCTCCAATAGCTTAGTCTAGGGTATGCCTTTTTGAAATGTTTTCCTTGAAGAACTTTAAATGGGATAGGGGTTAGGGCATGGGATACACAATAGAACAATCAGCAATAGGGGTGAGAGAAAAAACAATCCACAATAATCTGGTGCCCAGGTGGTTAGTGATGCTTGTAAAGCCATTGCACCAGCAAATAAAGATATGCTATCAGCTGCTCCAAAAATACATCAGAACTGAATGTATAAAGCACAAAAATTAAACAAAAAAGGAGCGCACACTGATACCACGGTACAAATATAGATAGATGCACTTCCAAAGTCATATGCGGCAAGGAGTCAGAGTTTGTGGTAAGAAATGAAGAGCATTTTATTAAAATCCATAAAACAACATGTGTAGCTACATATGCTCTGTATGATATGGCTTACAAAAGATAATAGCAAGAAATGCTCATATACTGACTGAACTTAGGCTTCCTCTCCCGAGGACACCAGTTTACGGTCTTCCCTTCACCACTAGGACCAGGAGCTGAGCTTCTCCAAAGCCATGGTTATGCCAGAGGATCTACGGGGCACACAGTGAGATAAGTAAGTCTTACCCTACAGAGCATATTTAGCTACACATGTTGTTTTATGGATTTTAATAAAATGCTCTTCACCGCATATGACTTTGGAAATGCATCCATCTATCCAGCTACTGCACAATTATTGGTACCCAGTGCGATTTCTGAAACGATGCACAATAACAGGGGACACTTTCCTCTAGACATACTCTCCAGCATTCTGCTGAGGACAGGGGAATGGACAGTTCTCTGAGACACTGTGAGAGCTGTTTCAGCACTTATATCCCATACACAGTCACCAGGAACCAAATCGGGGTCATTATTCACAAGTCCCTAGTACAGCTGCACACCTTCCAGCTCTATCCGGCCATCATCCAGTGAGGAAGACACTCCTTCTCCAGACTCCATCCCTTGTAGAGAAGTCCCACAGCCAGCATCTCAGGAGATCAATAAAGGCCCTCAGCCCTGCTGCTGAGGCATTGAGAACAACTAGACAGCAGCTCCTGAGGTTTTGGAACCCTCCTGGGGAGAGGAAACAATCTCTCCAATACTTCAGAATATTTATCCCCAGCCACCTTCGGGACACTTCTGGATTGGCCAGGCCATGATAAATATTCAGGCTGGTCATTTGAATCCCCCTCCCTATGATCTGGAAACTTCTTCCAGAAGCAGGGGAAAGCAATCAAACTCTCAAACTGTGGAACCCTTAACAGATGAGAAGGAACAATCACTGCTGCCTTGACTACAGAAACTAAATGTGCCTAGCATCCTACGTTAGGAGGGTGCTAAATTTGAAAAATAAAAAACAAATCTTTTTTTCCATTTTGTATATGGTAAGGGGGGCTATAATCCCTGTCAGCTTTTTTGCCACCTATGTCTAATAATTGGGGAGTTTTTTTAATCACTTAAAGCAGAGTACAAACTCTTATTTCATAGTTTCTAAATGCCCACCTGGTGTACATTTGTAAATGGATCTTTTTTTTTTTTGGCTAGATATCTTTTTTTTATATATCCAGGCGACACTTCCTGTCTCTACCACCTAGACGATGGCGTCATTGGGCGATTCCCATTAACTCCCGGGATATCGGCGTTATCTATAACAAAAGTCTTTGGGAAGCCCACTTAATAAATCTTGCGGTATTTGGAGACTGGAAATTATGCGATGAGGAGGAGTTAGATGCCATTTTTGAAGAATCGGGTCTGCTGGGAGGACATGCAGTCTCTGTGCTCAGAATGCTGCCATTTTAATGTAGCACTATACATGGGACAGTTACATGCAGGCACTGTTTATGTGATACCCAATGTGCTGCCAGACAGTTTCCCTAACCACACTTGCCTTTGGGGTTGGAATGCGATTGACAGGTTGCCATGACAATGGGGCATGTACTTCCACCCCTGCCGACATTGCTATGGCAACCTGTAGTGAAGAAACTGTGCTGCGCAGTGTCATTACTGCGCAGGCGCAAATTCAGGAGGTGCATGCTGGGTATCCAGCTGCACTGAATCATGGAAATAGACACAAGCAGGCTTTAGATGTCCACATCCTAGATGGCCCCCTGCCTGCTTCTGAGATCAAGTAAAATTTGAAACATTTAAAAGTATCCAGTATAAATACAGTTCTAACAGAATTGTAATGTAAATATACAAATAATAACAATCAAGGGGGAGCTTTTTTTAAGAAACTGATTATGGGGAGTGGAGCTCTGCTTTAATGTCCCATAGTCAAAACAGGAAGTGATAAGAAATCTCTCCAAAGTCAGGAAATTATCTGCTTGTCACTAGGGTCACCACTGAATGACTTCCCCACTATTCCTGTTCTTGTGACATCCCTGTATTTGGGATTTTCTTTCACTTTCTCTGTCTGCAATACCAATAAACAGGACAAATAGAAAGCAGTGACAGTGCATCCATAAAGGGCGCAGGAGCGCCGCCCCCCCTCCTGTCACGTGCTCTCTCACATTGCATGAATCTATCTATGGTCGGCGCTGCCACCGCCTATTCATGTGCCCCCCAATTACAGTGGCGGGGTTTCTTTGGAAGCGCCTGATTAGAGCCATAGGCTCTAATAGGCTTCCTGATTAGAGCCATGGGCTCTAATAGGCTTCCAAAAGGGTAAACAGCGGGCGCACTGCTGTGCGTTTGCCGATTACTCATTGGTGTGTTAGGGAACCGAATACATTGCTTCCCTAACACTGACCCGCCTCTCAGCCAATCAGGTTGCTCAGGTCTGTTTACCTGTCACCTGATTGGCTGAAACAACAGGCGCCGCTATTGGACGCCTGACGGGAGGAGAGGATAGGAGAAGTGCAGGAGACACATGAAGGACCTCGCTCGTCGGTGTCACCCGCTGCCCCACAAGACAGGGTAAGTGCCGGGCAGAAAGCGATCGGGCGGGGGGCACACTGTCGCACTGGCAGCATTTGGCACACTGGCAGCATTTGGCACACTGTCACACTGGCACACTTGCAGCATTTGACACACTGGCAGCATTGGGCACACTGGCAGCATTTAGCACACTGTCACACTGGCAGAATTTAGCACACTGACAGCATTTGTCACACTGGCAGCATTTGGCACACTGGCAGCAATGGGCGCACTGGCAGCATTTGGCACACTGGCAGCATTGGGCACACTGTCACACTGGCACACTGGCAGAATTTGGCACACTGGCAGCATTGGGCACACTGGCAGCATTTGACACACTGGTAGCATTGGGCACACTGGCAGCATTTGACACACTGGCAGCATTGGGCACACTGGCAGCATTGTGCACACTGTCACACTGGCAGAATTTAGCACACTGACAGCATTTGGCACACTGGCAGCATTTGGCACACTGGCAGAATTGGACACACTGGCAGCAGCTGGCACACTGGCAGCATTGGGCACACTGGCAGCATTTGCCACACTGGCAGCATCTGGCACACTGGCAGCATTGGGCACACTGGCGGCATTTAGCACACTGGCAGAATTTGATGGACACACTGGCAGCATTTGGCACAGTGGCAGCATTTGATGGCACAATGGCTGCAATTGGCACAGTCACTGCGTTTGATGGGCACAGTCACAGCATTTGATGGCACAGTGGCAGTGTTTGGGCACAGTTGCAGCGTTTGATGGCACAGTGGCAGCGTTTGATGGGCACAGTGGCAGCATTTAATGGCACAGTGTCAGCTTTTGATGGCACAGTGTCAGCGTTTGATGGCACAGTGGCAGCGTTTGATGGCAAACTGGCTGTGTTTGATGGTTTTTTTTTTGTTTTTTTTTCAGTTTGTTTGCGCCCCCCAAAAAATTTTTTAGCACCAGCTGCCACTGATAGAAAGAGTCTAATGAAAAGAGTCCCTGATAGGGGCACAACCAACAATAAAAACCTTACTTTAATGCCCAAAACTCACCATTATGCCTATTATAATGTATTTTAATTATAATGTTTCTTTGTTCTTGATAATAATAAAAACCATTGAAACAAGAGAGCACGACATAGTCATCTTTAACAGTGGTGGTGTGGAGAAGAAGAGATAACGGGGCTTTAATACACAGTGAGGTGGAGAAAAAAACCTGCACTTGACAAAAATTACCGACATTTATATCCACAAGACAATGAGCAGGGACCATCTCTTACACCACGACAGCAATTATTCTGCGCCTTTAATTATTCATTTTAATTAAATTTCAATTTTTGAACCCAGCATGGGGCAGCGCAGTGCTGGAACAGACCTGAGATACAAGAATGCTAACAGATAATGTTATATTATCTCACTGCCTCAGGTATTAGCGGGAATAGATTAACCTCAGGCTCATTTCCAGCAAGGCAGGTAGGATGTACAGAGAAAAACATCCACCCTAAACAATGCAAAGAAGACCGTAGTCAAATCATTATTGTCAATACATTATATTGATCAAGAAAAGCCTGGAGCAACAGCATACAATGCTGTAGGCAAAGGGCGAACATGACAGTGGGAACAGGGTAAGGGTTAATGATTTAGGTTTATGGTGGAGCCGAGGGGGAGGGAGAATTAGGGGAGGGGACATTTAAAAGGGCTTCCCGCTCTGGGAGGGGTAGCAGAAGATCGTGGAAAGTTCAGGGAGCAGGTCAGTGCCACACCATGTCTGACTTAGAAGGGCTCATGGCCCAGTTAAGGGAAGAAGCGGCGGTACGGGGGGCGGAATGGCTGCAGGAGACAGTCTCAGCAGCGATCCGGGCTCCCAGCGCGGCAGCTAGTGAGGGAGAGAGAGGCAGTCACAGAGCGCGCCGCTCCCGACCGCCTGAGCGGTTCTCACCGGACCGCGTGACTAATCCACAGCGGCACCTGGGTAACATGGTGCCCAATGTACAGGGGGGCCCACCAGCCAAACGAGCGGCGGGAAGAGAGCGGGTCAGCGGGCGGGCGGCCCCGACAGGACAGGAGAGGACCCCAGCAGGAGGACGGTCAGGAGACAGGCCCAACAGCGGCAGACGCGCGGGGAGCGCAAGCCCCGCCCCCAGGAAGACGGTGGAGAGCTCCGCCATCGATGCCAATGCAACGCCTGCAGCTGTCCCTGGGCCTTCCATCAATTCGGCAGGGGACAGGCAGGATAGAGGGAGGATCAGGACTGGAGTAAAATCAACCAGAGCGGAGGCCTGCAGGACTGTGGTAGCCCACACCGGTCCTGGGAAGGCTGTCCGGAAGTCCACGGGCGGATTCGCTGCGCGGAGGAGGGAAAGGATGGCGGGTAGTGCGGCAGCCGCGGTCAACGTCCCGGGCGGGCCAGCATCTGCTGCGGAAGAAGACGCGGGTCAGAGCGGGGGAGAAGAGATGTCCGGATCGGAAGAGGAGACGGCCCAGCTGCCCAGGAGGATGGGGCCAGGAGAAGGCAGACGGTCGGCTGATGGGGCGACACCTATGCAGCCCGGTGAGTTAACACATGATAATGCAAATGCTAATTTAGACAATGCAACAGTGTCAGGAGCTGGGGTTGGAGGTTCGGTGGGAAGTGGGGTAGGAACTGACAAGGGGGGAGGTGCTCCGGGATTTTTGGGTTTTTTGACAGGAATTAAGGAGCTTGTGCAGAGGCTGGAGGCGGCAGAGAAGCCAGCGGGGGGGCCAATAGCTGCATGGGCACCGCAGACGGAAAAGGAACTAGATAACGCAGGGCGGGGGGCCATACCTACAGTTGCAGCCGTGGTCGCGGTGCCGGCACAGGAGGCCGTGGCGAGCGTAACAGCGCAGGGGAAGGACAAGGCGGCGCAGTCAGGGGAGGCTGCGGCGAGAAAAGATATTGTTAGGTTGGCGGACGCAGCCCGCTGCGAGGTGTACGTGTGCTACGAAGGACCGTTGGGGGCTCACCTGAAACAGGAGGTTCGGGAAAAATTATGGAAGGGTGAGTATGTTGAAATATTTTCATTACTGCCCTTGGAAAAATTTAACCTTGATAGAGTCAAGCCGGATGATTCCAAAAAGGAAGATGAGGAGAAGAGGAGATATAGGCTGATACCTCGGACATTTACGAATTGGTTGCAAGCGTTTGCAATCATGGCCAGTGTGATAGGGGAAAAACAGCCGGAACATTGTTCGGCGCTTTTCTGCTATCAGGACGCAATCGGGGAAGCGTATAGAGTATATGGGGGTACGGCGTGGTTGAGGTACGACGAACAGTTCAGGCAGCGGAGAGCAGTGCGTCCGGAACTTCGTTGGGACCACAAGGACATCAGTCTGTGGATGCGTTTGATGACGACGGCGAGGGCACCGAATTCGTTTTTTCAGGGGGGAGCCGGTGGACCGTCAACCCAGGGACATGCGGCTGGAAACAAAAAAGGGGTCTGTTGGCAGTACAATTCAGGGGTCTGCAGGTTCGGAGGATCATGTAAGTTTAAACACGAATGCTCCGGCTGCGGGGGAACACATCCGGCATCCAGGTGTTTTAAGCAGGGAAAAGGTCGTCAGGGAGAAGCTGGGAACAAAAGGGAGGACTCCGGTGATGGTGGAAAGGATGCGACCGTTTCTCGGTAAGTATCCCGACAGGCAAGCAGCACGGCTATTAGAAGAAGGTTTTACGGTAGGATTTAGGATTCCATGCAATTTAGCAGTTGTACCCCCAGTACCCAAAAATTTAAAGTCAGCTTTGCAACATCCGGAAGTGGTTTTGGAAAAACTACAGAAGGAGGTTGCATTGGGTAGAATGAGCGGACCTTTTCCAGTGGCGCCAGTGGCGGATTTGGTGGTATCACCTCTAGGTGTGGTGCCCAAAAAAGAGCCCAATAAGTTTAGGCTCATTCACCACTTATCCTTCCCAAAAGGGGGATCCGTGAATGATGCCATTGACCAAGAAGCGTGCTCAGTGACGTATACGTCGTTTGACGCTGCGGTAAGGTGGGTGCGCCACTATGGAAAAGGGGCGTTGATGGCTAAGGCAGACGTGGAATCAGCTTTTCGACTCCTGCCAGTGCACCCCGAGAGCTTTCGGTTACTGGGGTGTCATTGGAATGGTGGATTCTACGTTGATCAATGCCTACCGATGGGTTGTTCGGTATCGTGTGCGCTGTTCGAACAATTCAGCTCCTTTGTAGAGTGGGTAGTAAGGGATGTATCCGGAGTGAATTCGCTAATTCACTACTTGGATGATTTTTTATGCATTGGCCCGGCGGATTCTAGAGTCTGTGCAGTGCTGCTAGCGTCATTGCAGCACATAGCAGGAAAATTTGGCATTCCATTAGCAGCCGATAAGACGGAGGGACCCTGCTCGGTCATCACGTTCTTAGGTATTGTATTAGATTCGGATGCGATGGAATGCAGATTACCTGAGGAGAAGTTGGAAGATTTGCGGAAGGAAGTGGCTGGTTTGATAGGTCTGAAAAAGGTACAACTGAGAAGGTTACAATCGGTTTTGGGCAAGCTGAATTTTGCTTGCCGCATATTACCGATGGGGAGAGTGTTTAGTCGCCGGCTGGCGGCCGGCACGAGTGGGATCAAATCCCCAACTCATTTTGTTCGTTTAGTAAAAACACATAGGGAGGATCTCAGGGTCTGGAATACCTTTCTGGAATCCTTTAACGGTAGGGCAATGTGGATGTCGGGTCCAGTCAGTAATTTTGACTTGGAATTATTTACTGATGCCGCTGGATCGACAGGTTTTGGGGCGTTCTTCCAAGGGCGATGGAGCGCAGGTCCATGGCCTCAATCGTGGGTACAAGAGGGTTTCACGAAGAACCTGGTCTTGCTGGAACTGTTTCCAGTGGTACTGGCTGTTGAGTTATGGGGCGCATCGTTCAGGGATCTGAAGGTGCGTTTTCATGGGGATAACATGGGGGTGGTGCAAGTGATAAACAGGGTCACGGCGTCATCTCCGCCGGTGATTAGGATGCTGCAACACTTAGTGTTAAGATGCTTACAACTGAATGTCTTCATTCATGCTGTTCACTTACCGGGGGTGGAAAACGTAATTGCTGATGCGTTGTCTCGCTTCCAGTGGGACAGGTTCAGAGAGTTGGCGCCGGAAGCGGAGCAACAGGGGGTGCCTTGTCCAGACTGGCTGTGGGAGATTGCACTGGAGTCGTCGAGGGATGGATTAAGCGGTCGGTAAGTGGGGCTACTTGGGCAGCATACAATAAGGTTTGGCAGGAATGGATGTCCTTTGGGCAAGCGTTGAGGGAGGAACTTGTAGGGCAGGGAGTACGTTCGCTATTACTGTATTATTTGGCAAGAAAATTTAACGAGGGGGCGTCGGTATCTGTGATCAATATGCAGCTAGCTGGTTTAGCTTTCCTTTTTAAGCTACAAGGGCAGCCTGACTTCACCAAGGACTTTTGGGTGAGACAGGCGTTGAAAGGTTATCGGAGGGCGGCGGTTCAGCGCGATTCGAGGCGACCAGTAACTTTCGAGATACTGGGGGGTATTGTGGAACAATTGAGGGGTGTCTGTTCGTCTGATTACGAAGTAAGTTTGTTTAAGGTAGCTTTTGTATTAGCATTTTTTGGTGCATTCAGGATAGGGGAGTTGGTTAGCCCTTCAAAAACAGTGCAAGGAGGAGTAGGTTGTAAGGAGGTTACACTTGAGGAAGACGGGGTATCGATATTCCTACGGAAGTCTAAGACAGATCAGGAGGGGAGAGGCAGGATGGTGCGAGTTTATTCCATCCTGGGATCCCCTCAGTGCCCGGTGAGTGCAGTAAGGGAATTTTTGAAAGTTAGGCCGGACTGTCAGGGCCCTTTATTAATACATTCAAATGGAGATATGTTATCGCGTTTTCAGTTTATTGCTGTTTTTAGAAAATGCTTGCTTGGGCTGGGACTTGAGGAGCGGGAATTTTCATCACATTCATTCCGGATAGGTGCCGCAACAGAAGCGGCCAGATTGGGTATGGATGTGGAAACAATAAAACGGATTGGGCGGTGGGAGTCTAATAGATTTCGATCTTATGTGCGGCCTCAACTAGCGGTAAGATTGTAAGGAGTTAGGTTGTTTTTATGGTTTTATGGCCGGTGGGACAGTAGTTATCTGGTCAATGTTGAGCATGGTTTGTTTTCTTTTAATTTCAGGTGCAGCTCCAAGAGT
This sequence comes from Lithobates clamitans, assembly GCA_037952925.1. NCBI lineage: Eukaryota > Metazoa > Chordata > Amphibia > Anura > Ranidae > Lithobates > Lithobates clamitans. The sequence continues at coordinate 4,077,218 of JBBGZY010000310.1, forward strand.
GGTCTGGATTATGGGCCATTCTTATGTGTGTTGGGGGGCTCGGAGGGGAGACGCACGACCTGAGGGTAGGCAGTTAGGTTTTGATAGACGGGAGGTGTATTTAAAATGGTTTGGTATACCGGGGATGTTGTGGGGCAGGTTGGTTCAGGAGGTACAACGTTATGCAAATAGGGAGGGCCCTCCGGATGTGCTGGTAATACATGTGGGCGGCAATGATCTTAGTATTCGCTCAATGATTGACATTACGCGAGACATTAAATTTGACGTCTGGCGCTTAGGGAAGGAGTTTCCAAAAATGATCATTGTCTGGTCGGACATGGTTGCCCGCATGTGTTGGAGAATGGCCAGGTCAGTGGAGGGGGTGAATAGAGCTAGGAAGAAGATTAATAGGGAAGTGAGTAAATTTGTGGTTAGTTGTGGAGGGTTGGCAATCAGGCATATGGAACTGGAATTCGAGACATGGAGGTACTTAAGACGAGATGGGGTACATCTTAATGAGGTGGGGACGGATTTGTGGGCTTTGGGCCTACAAGACGGTATACAGCGAGCTATTCGGGTGTGGAGGAGCACCCAAGAGTAAGGTATTACTATTGGGATGCTTTGGCGGGCGTTGGTCTGGGCAAGGGAAGGAAGATGGCGAAAAAGTAAGAGTGGGGATCCAACGTTGATATGGGTCCGGAGGTTTTTTGGTTCCCGGTTAGCCGGGAAGTGATATGGGGCACTGCAGTCACGGCAGTCTCTGAGCCAGCTTGTCGGCTTGAGGCCTATTGGAGATTTTTGGTTTAGGGCTGCAGTGCTATAGTTGTTATGGCCATCAGATGGATTTGCTAAAGCTATTGCTCAGACCAACGTTCTTTTTTGATAACAGATGTTTGTTTTTCTTGATGACGGAAATTTTATATTTTTGATATATATAATTTTATGTTAAGTTAATAAAGTAGGCTGCTACGGCCTTTGTTTTATACTCCAGAAGCTGGTGTGGTCTCATTATTGGGAATAGGAGTATAATGGTTGGGTAATGTTTAATATACATCTGTTATCCAATAGTCAAGAAAAGCCTGGAGCAACAGCATACAATGCTGTAGGCAAAGGGCGAACATGACAGTGGGAACAGGGTAAGGGTTAATGATTTAGGTTTATGGTGGAGCCGAGGGGGAGGGAGAATTAGGGGAGGGGACATTTAAAAGGGCTTCCCGCTCTGGGAGGGGTAGCAGAAGATCGTGGAAAGTTCCCGCCCACCCTCCCTAGTAATAAGATATGTTATTGTCGTTGGGTTTGTGGTTTTTCTTTTGTCAACAGGTGAAAGAAGAGAGATTGTCGTGGCAGTGGCGGGCGTTGGTCTGGGCAAGGGAAGGAAGATGGCGAAAAAGTAAGAGTGGGGATCCAACGTTGATATGGGTCCGGAGGTTTTTTGGTTCCCGGTTAGCCGGGAAGTGATATGGGGCACTGCAGTCACGGCAGTCTCTGAGCCAGCTTGTCGGCTTGAGGCCTATTGGAGATTTTTGGTTTAGGGCTGCAGTGCTATAGTTGTTATGGCCATCAGATGGATTTGCTAAAGCTATTGCTCAGACCAACGTTCTTTTTTGATAACAGATGTTTGTTTTTCTTGATGACGGAAATTTTATATTTTTGATATATATAATTTTATGTTAAGTTAATAAAGTAGGCTGCTACGGCCTTTGTTTTATACTCCAGAAGCTGGTGTGGTCTCATTATTGGGAATAGGAGTATAATGGTTGGGTAATGTTTAATATACATCTGTTATCCAATAGTCATGATAAAACTAAGGTCAAGACAGGAAGTGATGTCAAATCTCTTCAAAGGGGGCACAGACAAAAACAGTTTTTTAGTAGTGTGATGAAGGGTTATAACTGGTGACAATGTTTTTATTGCTGTGCAGCATGCTTTTTTGTCTTGTACCCCCCATTTCTTGTACTAACAACACATGGACAGCAAATGGGGGAAAATCTCCCCAACTTGGTCACAGGAACCTTACAGAAATTGTAATTTTTCTCTATCCTAAACTAAACAAAAATCTGGATAGAAATGGATTTTAATGGTTTATTAAATATAAACAACACCTCTATAAAAAAATAGTGATAGTAAGTAGGAGATAGTAGGTAGGAACCATCTTTTAGTGGTTGAAAATGTTTTTATTTTATTTTATCAGAACACTTTTCCTGTCCACATTTCTAGAATACTTACAAAGACAATTGAATGTCAGCTGTCAAAAATCACATAGCCAAGACCACAATCACAGAGATACACCTTAATAAACTATGACAAGAAAAAAAAACTATCTACTGAGGCATTTCCAGGAACAAAACATTTCAAGGCCAAAAGTCGAACCAGGGGATTGCAACTGAATTCTCTTGAAAATGTTTGGACTGAATGACAATTAACACAAGTCTATGGCCAACTTTATCAGCAGAGTTTTTCCACAGGCAACATTACTGAGAATTGTAGATCAATAAGTCACAGTGTTGTGAAGTGGGATGTGCAATTTAGGTTGCAAAGGAGATCAGTCACATAGCAGAAATAAAGCCTCCTGAGATTTGTATCTGGGGTTTGTACCTGAGGTATAATCAGTATGCTTACGCATGATAATAAATCAATCTTTTTACAAGACAGGAATCTCTAGTGATAGAGTCAGGATAGATGCGGATTATGGGGTGTATTTACTGGCAAATAGACTGTGCACTTTGCAAGAGCAGTTGCTCCAGAGCTTAGTAAATGAACAGAAGCTCTGCTGACTTCCATTATACACTCCATTATAAAATGCTGTTTTTTTAAATTTTCCTTACATGTGATTGGGTACTCTTTACATAGTAAAGCTTTACCTCATTTACTAAGCTCTGGGGCAAACCACACTTGCAAAGTGCACAGGATATTTTCCTTTAGTAAATCAACCCTTATGAGTCTGGACAGTAATGAGCCATGTAACCCAGTCAGATATCTCCATATGTTCATTGACTCCTCATGCAGTGGTAGGTGTATGGTTGTTTGTGTAATGAATTCAGAGGACCAGGAGATACATAGGAAAAACAGCAAAATGGGAAGATCCTGCCCAAGACTGCTGACGTCAGTTAAAGCGGTGGGCCAGCTGGAAAAAAAAAATTTAAAAGTCAGCAGCTACAAACACTGTAGTTGCTGACTTTTAATAAGCACACTTACCTGTCCCTGGTGCCCGCGATGTCGGCCGCCCGAGGCCGACCCGTCCCTCGGCTCTTGGGTCCCGGCGCCGCCGTTCGAACTAAGGGAAACGCAGTGGAGCATTGCTGCTTCACTGCCCGTTTCCTACTGCACATGAGCGAGTCGCGCAGCGCTTTGTGAATGGGGCTCGCTGTGTTGTGGGACACACAGAGTTCCCAGAACACAGCGTGCCCCATTCCCCAGAAGACAATGCGAGGAGGAGAAGACTGAAGATCACTGCGGTGTAAGAAGTGGCAGATTAGGACGATCTGTCTAGCAACAGCCATTTCTGGTAAGTTAAAACATTTTTTTTTTTCTTTTTTTTTTAGGAACATTTTGATGTAATTTTTTTTTAGGGCGGCCCTCCACTTTAAAGTGATTGTAAAGGCTCATTTTTTTTTTTAAATAACAAACATGTCATACTTACCTCCACTGTGTAGGTCGTTTTACACAGAGTGGCCCCGAACCTCGTCTTCTGGGGTCCCCCGGCAGCTTTCGCGGCTCCTCCCCACATCAGATAACACCCTAGGAGAAGCCCCCCCCCCTCGGGTTTACCTTGCGGGCGCGCTCCCGAGCTCAGCATTTGCGTCCATACACATGAATGCCGGACTCGGCCCTGCCCCCAGTGCTCGCGTCATTGGATTTGATTGACAGCAGCAGGAGCCAATGGCTGCGCTGCTACCAATCTATCCACTCAAGAGCCGGGACCCCGTGGAGAGAGGGAGAGCGTGTCTCCGCCGACAGAAATACGGGGCTCGGGTAAGTAAAACGGGGGGGGGGGGCTGGGGGGCCAGTCACTGCCAGGTGTTTTTTCACCTTACTGCATAGGATGTAGTAAGGTGAAAAAACACAAGGGTTTACAACCCCTTTAAGTTCTTAAAAACTTTGACCTGTGACTTTTTACCTTTACCTCACAGAAACACATTATGGACACATTCTGTGAGAGATGGCAATCTTTGGAATGTTTCAATATTACTCCTCTGGAAGGATCAGCTCCAGACAATTTTTGGGGTGTGCTGTGCTGCTGCTGGTAGTCTAAGTGGGGGATAGCAAAGTCCTTGACCCAAAGGTTAGGTTAGGTTCACATCTATGCAGGTTATGCCTGATGCATTTTTCCAGCGTGTTTTTTGGTACGTTTTTGAACACGCATTTTTGAACACACGTTTTTTGACACTTTTATTCTGCAAAACACACTAAAAAACACATACCAGCGGGGTTTATTAACTAAAGGCAAATCCACTTTGCACTAGAAGTGCACTTGGAAGTGCAGTGGCTGTAGATCCGAGGGTGACATGCAAGGAAAATAAAAATCAGCATTTTTGCTTGTACATGATTGGATGATAAAATCAGCAGTGCATCCCCTCGTTTCAGATCTTCCCCTCAGATCTGCAGCGACTGCACTTCCAAGTGCACTTCCAAGTGCACTTGCAGTGCAAAGTGGATTTGCCTTTAGTAAATCGACCCTAGAATCTCACAAAAGTGAGTACACCCCTCACATTTTTGTAGATATTTTATTATATCTTTTCATGTGAAAACACATAGCCATTAATGTCTAAACAGCTGGCAACAAAAGTGAGTACAGCCCTAAGTGAAAATGTCCAAATTTGGCCCAATTACCCATTTTCTCTCCCCGCTGTCATGTGACTCAGTGTTACAAGGTCTCAGGTGTGAATGGGAAACAGGTGTGTTAAATTTGGTGTTATTGCTCTCACTCTCTCATCATGGTCACTGGAAGTTCAACATGACACCTCATGGCAAAGAACTCTCTGAGGATCTTAAAAAAAAAGAATTGTTGCTCTACATAAAGATGGCCTACGCCAGTGATGGAGAACCTTGGCACCCCAGATGTTTTGGAACTACATTTCCCATGATGCTCATATACACTGCAGAGTTCACGAGCATCATGGGAAATGTAGTTCCAAAACATTTGGAGTGCCAAGGTTCGCCATCACTGGCCTAGGCTATAAGACGATTGCCAAGACCATGAAACTGAGCTGCAGCACAGTAGGAAAGACCACACAAAGGTTTAACAGGACAGGTTCACTAGGTTTAATAGACGTATGAGTGCTGCTAGCATTGCTACAGAGGTTGAAGGGGTGGGGGGTCAGCCTGTCAGTGCTCAGACCATATGCCGCACACTGCATCAAATTGGTCTGCATGGCTGTCATCCCAGAAGGAAGCCTCTGCTAAAGGTTATGCACAAGAAAGCCCGCAAACAGTTTGCTGAAGACAAGCGTACTAAAGACATGAATTACTGGAACCATGTCCTGTGGTCTGATGAGACCAAGATAAACTTATTTGGTTCAGATGGTGTCAAGCGTGTGTCGCGGGAAACCAGGTGAGGAGTACAAAGTACAAAGTGTGTCTTTCCTACAGTCAAGCATGGTGGTGAGAGTATCATGGTTTGGGGCTGCATGAGTGCTGCCAGCACTGGGGAGCTACAGTTCATTGAGGGAACTATGAATGCCAACATGTACTGTGACATATTGAAGCAGAGTATGATCCCCTCCCTTCGGAGACTGAACCGCAGGGCAGTATTCCAACATAACAACCCCAAACACACCTCCAAGACGACCACTGCCTTGCTAAAGAAGCTGAAGTTAAAGGTGATAGACAAGCCAAGCATGTCTCCAGACCTAAACCCTATTGAGCATCTGTGGGGCATCCTCAAACGGAAGGTGGAGGAGCGCAAGGTCTCTAACATCTACCCGCTCTGTGTTGTCGTCATGTAGGAGTGGAAGAGGACTCCAGTGGCAACCTGTGAAGTTCTGATGAACTCCATGTCCAAGAGGGTTAGGGCAGTGCTGGAAAATAATGGTGGCCACACAAAATATTGACACTTTGGGCCTAATTTGGACATTTTCACTTAGGGGTGTACTCTCTTTTGTTGCCATCGGTTTAGACATTAATGGCTGTGTGTTGAGTTATTTTGAGGGGACAGCAAATTTACACTGTTATACAAGCTGTACACTCACTACTATACATTGTAGCAAAGTGTAATTTCTTCAGTGTTGTCACATGAAAAGATATAATAAAATATTAACAAAAATGTGAGGGGTGTACTCACTTTTGTGAGATACTGTAGGTGTAAACCAAGGGTTAATCTCATGTTATAATAAAAGTAGACATACCATATTGAGAAATGCTTTGGCAGAAAATGAAAGATGCAGTGTTATATAGAAACATATTCAAAGTGTAATAAAAACATAAACTGTAGCCCCCTTTTAACCATATTAAAGTGTTCTGTGTGCAGTGGTCACTAGTTTGTAAAAGTTTCCATTTAATTTCTGGTGAGTGGAAAAATCAGTTTTACACCAGTGGGTGTAAAAATATACCATAGTTGAGAACATTTGAAAAGAATTAGGTGTAATACTTTGGAGGAACTGAGGAGAAAAATGTGGTTCTCTATATGGGCTGATTTCAGCTTACCCTAAGACTCCATTCACACAGGGGCAACTTTGGATCCGACTTCAAGTCGCCCCAAGTCGCCCCTAGTCGCCTCAAGTCGCGCTACATGAAAAAATCAATGTAAGTGAATGGATCCGTCCTAATGCACACTACTGCAGTCGCTCCGACTTCAGAAAAGGAGCGTACTACTTCAATCCGGCTTCTAGGAGACTTGTACCCATTGATTTCAATAGAAGTCGCCTCCAAGTCAGATCCCCGTTCATAGTGAGGCAACTTTACAGGAAAAAGAAAAGAATATACCCAGGAAGTGACCGTGATATGCCAGCACCGAGCTGGCTCGCTCATCGGGGCATGATGGGACAGTGATGTCATAAGGGTTGGGGTCACCGGCATTACAGCTTACAGGGCATTACAGCGGGAGAGAGCGTTGTGTCAACATCGGAAGAAGAGAAGAGGGAAGAAGACGACAGAGAAAACCGGGCCATTGCTAGCAAAAGAGCGGCAAAAGAGCAGAAGATAGCGGAGGAGCCTGGCAGAAGAACCAGACACCAGGAGAAGAACTGGACACCAGGAGAAGAGGCCAGAGAGAGCGGAGAAGAGGCCGGAGAGAGTGGAGAAGTCGGAAGAGACCCCCGAAGTTGGTAGAAGACCCCCGGAGCTGCCTAATAAATTACTTTAAAAACCTGTGTAGTGTGTTTTTTTTATTGACACTTTTTTCCCCCAGGTGAATGGGTAGGGGTACGATGTACCCCATACTCATTCACACAGGGTGGGGGGCCGGCATCTGGGGGCCCCCTTATTAAAGGGGGCTCCCGGATTCCGATAAGCCCCCCGCCCGCAGACCCCGACAAAGAACGGCCAGGGTTGTCGGGATGAGGCCCTTGTCCTCATCAACATGGGGACAAGGTGCTTTGGGGTGGGGGGGCCGCAGGGCGCCCCCCTTCCCCAAAGCACCCACCCCCTCATGTTCAGGGCATGCGGCCTGGTACGGTTCAGGAGGGGGGCTCTCGCTCGTCCCCACCCCCTTCCTGACTGGCTGGGCTGGGTACTCGTATAAGGGTCTGGTATGGATTTTTGGGGGGACCCCCACGCCGTTTTTTTGGCGTAGGGGGTTCCCCTTAAAACCCATACCAGACCTAAGAGCCTGGTATGTTCAGTTACCTGTCCTGGAGGCAACTTCAAGTCGTGTTGTAAGTCGTGCAGAAGTCGCCCCAAGTCGCGCTGTGATTCATACTCAAGTCGTGTCCAAGTTGCCTCCCAAAGTCGCTCTGGAAGTCGTGTTGCCCCTGTGTAAATGGGCTCTAAAGGGATTGACAGGCAAGATTCGGCACATGTAGCCAGCTGCCCACTTGTGGGTGTTGCCCAAAAAGGGGTGTGATGAATAATGTGGATGTTACTTTACAGTGTTTGACTTGTATTGGGCCATCCTTCCGCCTTTGCTTTGCTATGATTTAGACAACATAGCGCAACAAGGAGACAACAAGGAGGAACAATGGAGCAGGGCTTTGGCCCTGGGCCCCAAGGTCTCGCTTTCACCGTCACAGACCGTATCCCACCTATACCTGCTGCACAGGTCCTACTATACACCTGCAAGGTTGTTTTTGTTTGGGAAGAGACCGAACGCAGAATGCCAAAGATGTGGAGATGGGAGGGGTGACTTGGTGCACATGATCTGGCGATGTCCCAAACTGCATAGATACTGGCAGGGTATAATTAGGAAAATTAATGGGGTGTTTGGAACGTCGCTGGGTACAGAGGCCAAGATATGCCTCCTGGGGTTAATAGAGGAGGAAGGGGTACGGAGTCCTGTTCAGACCGCAGTGACTAGATGCCTGTTTCAGGGAAGGTTGCTAATTGCACGTAAATGGCAAGAAAAAAATCCTCCAAAAGTAAGGGAATGGGAGAAAGTGGTGAATGAAACGATTGACAAGGAGAAATATATATACAGGAAAAGAAGGAATTATAAGCAGTTTATTAAAATATGGAAACAGTGGTTAGAGTGGGAACAAACTGGGTAGGCGAATGTGAATGAGTATGAATGAAGCAGGTAATGAATGGTAGTTGTCGGTAATATGGATGGGGGAGGGGGGGTAGGGTAGGGAGTGGGCAGGGATGATAAAAGGGGAAATACGGTTTGTTTTCTGGAAACTGCGACCCGTTTTCACTTCTGTCTTTTTCCTTAGTTTTTTATGTTAATCCTCTTCACGGGTATGGTATATGGTTGTGCAATGTGATTTTGAGACTGGAAAACAAATGAATTTTCTTAATAAAAAGTATTTAAACTAAAAATAAATAAATAAATAAATAAATAAAACAGTGATAGTGAATTAGGTCAATTCATAGAGTGTTCAGTGAGGATAAAACCAATCATCAGGGGAGGGATCACATATCCACAGTCCGTTTGAACACAGCCCATGTAGATAAGAAAAAAGGTGAAGGAAGATATGAGGAGGAATCCCAGCAACCGGTGACTTGAGGGGGCAATAAGGATGGACCCTTACCGGACACAGTGGACCTCCTAAGTAGCAAGGTCTTAAAGGCTTGCAGATATAGCCCTCTGCAGGGACAGGTGGATGGCGGCGTCTAGATCCTCGTTTTGACCGGAGGCGATTCCAGCGTGTCAGTCTCAGGGAAGGCACTCAGGATGATAGATAAATATAGATGTCCCTCAAAGATAGACGACCTGGGTGCAGATCTGTATGGTATGTATATCCAGACGATGTTCCAATATTTTAATATTTAAACCCAAAGCATTGGTACCTCTTCACCTGGGCTGCTTGGCTGATCAGCAGGGCTGTGTTCCATTCCTTAGCACCTGCTGCTGGTATGTTTCCTTCCTGGAACTTCTTCAGAGCTTAAGAAGTTCCAGGAAGGAAACATACCGGCAGCAGGTGCTAAGGAATGGAACAAAGCCCTACTGATCAGCCAAGCAGCCCAGGTAAAGAGGCACCAATGCTTTGGGTTTAAATATGGACATATTGGAACATCGTCTGGATATACATACCATACAGATCTGCATCCAGGTCGTCTATCTTTGAGGGACATCCATATTTATCTACCATCCCGAGTGCCTTCCCTGAGACTGACACGCTGGAATCACCTCCGGTCGGAAAGAGGATTTAGACGCCGCCATCCACCTGTCCCTGCAGAGGGCTATATCTGCAAGCCTTTAAGACCTTGCTACTTAGGAGGTCCACCGTGTCCGGTAAGGGTCCATCCTTTTAGCCCCCTCAAGTCACCGGTTGCTGGGATTCCTCCTCATATCTTCCTTCACCTTTTTTCTTATCTACATGGGCTGTGTTCAAACGGACTGTGGATATGTGATCCCTCCCCTGATGATTGGTGTATCCTCACTGAACACTCTATGAATGGACCTAATTCCCTATCACTGTTTTATTTATTTATTTATTATTATTTTTTTCACCAGTCACTCACGAATTTTGAAATGATTTTAGCTACTATGGACTTGATTTGATTGATTTTTTTTTGGTACGAGATCACTGAATTTATATTTATTTGTGTTTGTCATATTTTTATATTTGCTTTTATTATTTATTATTGGTAAACTGATATATTCACTTTAGATTGATTTAAGTATCTACTTTGTCACTAGCCATTAGATTGTGAGCGCACTTAGTATAATTCTTTTAGTTTATTGTCACAGGGAAGAGTTAACTGGGGAACATGGTGTACGTTAATTTCTAAGAGAAGAAGCTCGCCTTAAGATTAGGTATTCCCCCACAGCAACCACAGCAACCTCAGCCTGGTCCCTAGGCATTGGTGAAGATGGTTCAGAGTAAAAGGACCCCATGTGTGTAGTAAAGTGACCCTGTAACAAAATGCTTAATGTAGCCCAGAAGAACCCACGCGGGGTAGGCCGCCTTCCATGTGCCTCAAACTTGGTGCCCAATGAGTTAATGGGGAACATGGAGGATGTGACAAACAACCACCACCCTACTACCTTCCCTCCCTCAACATTTTGATCTGCAAAAATACATTTCTTACATCACAACTGTGTAATATTTCAAAAAGGCTGTACCTTTATTATCAAAAATCAATATCAATCCTTCAAGTAATATTAAAGGCAATTTTTTTTTAATAACAAACATGTCATACTTACCTGCCCTGTGCAGTGGTTTTTCACAGAGCAGCCCTGATCCTCCTCTTCTCTGGTCCTCCACCGACACTCCTTGCCTCTCCCTTCTCCTAAAAAACCTCCAGCCTTTATAACCACTTTCAGCTCCACTCAGTAATTTTGCATAGGGAAAGATGATGAGATCAGGCCTACTGCAAGTAGGAATAAGAATCCCCCCCCCCCATTGATCACTCAGATTGTACATTGCAACTTTGTAGCAATTCACAAGGCAACAGTCTGTGTTAATTATGTATACACACAACCAATAACTATGCCAAGTCCAGCTTTAACATTAAAAAAACACTTTTGACACTGGATCCACTTTAAATAGAACTTTAGGAACTTTTTTTGACACCAATGTTGTATAACATGTTTCTGGGAAAAAAATATACAAAATAATGGTGCATCACTTTTAAAGTACCTGTCAGAACATTACAGCCTCTAAATAATTCCAAGAACTTCTTATGTATAGCATTCTACACTTATCTTCAAACTGATTCTTGCTGTATTCTGGTATAAAATAGCTAGCAATTTTGTTTCCTTTTTTTTTATGACTAAGGTAATCTGTTCATGCTGCATAATTTGAAAAAAATGACAGAGTGACAAGGAATCATCTATCACTGATGCAAGCGTAGCTACAGGAAATTTATCAGCCTTTGCTCCTGACTCTTTTTTAATACTAAGACCAAATTTGAGACTCTTTAGTTATTGGATTAAAAAAAAAAAATTCTTTAAAAATATTAAGAAATTGGATCCTAAAATACAATAAACTAGGATCCGTGCTTTTGCTTTTCACATTAATAACTAACCTACATGTCCAGAGCATAATTTGCACTTCCATGACTGGAATGATTCTAGTTAGAAGTTTTTAATTCTGTACAAATAACAGGTTCAGTTGACTGTAGGGACCCTTAAGATCCTTTACTTACCCTCCCCTCTCCATCCACCTTAATCCATTGCCAAGACACCCCAAATTTCCCATGTATTAATTGACTTGTCTTGCAAGTTGAAATATACACAGGGCTGGTCTTGTCCAAGACTGGTGGAGTTTTGCTCCAGGGGTTTGGCCTGCTCCAGACTCTGGTCCCTCTAACGGTCCACAGAGACGCAAAGTTGTCTCTATTGTATTGCACGATACCCGGCTTCAATGGGTCCCCACAGAAGCTGGCCACTTACCTTTTTATCTCTGCCAAACGGACCATAGCACAGGCCTGAAACACCCCACACGTTGCCTTCCAAGGGGTGAAGTCATGCATGACCACTTTGATGCTCCATGAGCAGATGTCCATTATTGTGAATGACTCATATTCTAAATTTCTCAAGATCTGGGAATCATGAAACTTCTATGAATTTCCCTCTCTCCGCCCAGCTTGTTCAGGCCTTAGCTGAACTTGTGAGTTATCTTCTTTTCTTCTCTTTCCCTTTCTCTAGACTTTATTCCTCCCCTTATCCCCTCTACTTTCTTCCTTTCTTCTCTTTCTTTTTGTTTATTCAAATGGCAGTTGGTTGCAGGAGTTGAGCCATCCCTGGGGTAACTGTGAGTAGACTGTGGAATATGGCCTTTTTCTCTTTTGCATTTATTATCTTTCAATATTATTTCAATAGTATAAAGTTGTTTATTGATGTTTGCCATGTTCGTATATGGAGGGAGCCATGGCTGTCACCCAGATTGGACTTCAACCATATCTGCCTTTGCTGAGCTCCATTACATGGGGGGTGGAGGTGATAAGATCAGTATTTTAGAGAACAAAGATAACATCACGCACAATAGGTCATTTCTGTACTTTATAAAAATGTTCTGAAAATAAAAACTAATGCAGCCATATACAGCTAAGAAATGGTAAGCTGCAATATACTACATTTTTGTTCTTGCGATAAGTTATCCTTTAATTCACTTTTCCTGGTGAAGAGTCTGGCTCAGCACTTTTGACTTTTATGTGGCATGGGAAATGACCACAATTGGCATATGACATCCTATGCAGATGTAAACTGGATGGTGGAGTGGGCATTGCCAAAATATCCCTTTACTAGAATGCATTAGTGTGGATTTTGAATTGGCATCATGACATTTCCACCAAACTCTGGGTCCCACTGGAGAAAACAATAGTAGGTAAAAACCCGGCGGTATGTCAGGAAATCTATGCCGGAAGAGCTGTGCGAGCTGGTGCAAGATTGCAGGTGCCAGTGCGCGTGCACGATTCCCAGCACCAGGCGGACTATTTAAACCCAGATTGTACACAGGAACAATGCTGTCTGATCTACAGCTTTCCCTGTTACTCTGCATCCATTCCTGTGTTTGATCCAGCTTGCCTCTGACTACTCCTTCCGCCTGCATCTGACCCTGGCCTGTCTCCGACTTTGTACCTGTCTTCTCCTCTGGTTAATCCGTTGCCCACCTGTTACCGACCCGGCTTGTACGTTAACCCTGCTGCTGCCTCTGCATCTGTTCCAGCATCACCCGTCTTTGTATGATTCCGCTTGCCTGTACTCTCCTGTGTTCCAGCCCTCTGGGAACATCCTCTATGCCTGCTGTTCTCTGCACTCCTGTGTGTGATATCCGGATACTAGCCTGCTCCAGTCTTTAGTCAGTCCGCTGTTCCAAGCTCCTCATCTCAATGACAAGCCTCCATGGTGTCATCTGGAAGTCCAGACCAGTTACCCTGCTAGTGATCTTGCCGGGCACACATGCTACTCTACGCTCCTGCACCCCTGTCTGCTCTATCAGGGGCCTCGAGTGAGAGGCGTAAGGGAGGTCTTCCTCTGCATATCAGGTTCATCCACTAGGTACGTGACAGTATCAGACAGCCATGTCTGAGCCCGAGCGAGGAGCCTCCCCTATGGATGAACTTTGCCAACATCTGGCAGGCCTGACACAGGCTGCCACGAATCTACAAGAGGGACATACCCGATTAGAAGAACGTGTCCAAGCCCTGTCAGCTCCAGACGGAACTCAGAGGTCTCCACATCCTTCTGCCTCCTCAGCCAGTGCACCCTCTGTGCCTGCAGTAGGGATGCTACCTCCAGAGGCAAGAGTCCCTATACCTGAAAGGTTTTCTGGAGAACGCAGCAAATTCCGGGCATTGTGAAATGCCTGCCAACTTTATCTTGCTTTGCAAACACGAATTTTCTCTTTAGAAGCTACCAAAGTGGGCTTTGTAATCTCCTTGCTACCAGGGGAGCCTCAATCCTGGGCACACCGCCTTCTTGAACAGAAAGCAACATCACTGACAAATCTCACCACCTTCTTTGATGCCATATCCCAGCTTTACCAGGACCTTCAGCTTACTGCAACTGCTGAAGCCATACTGCATACCCTCCAGCAAGGTCGCAGAATGGCCGAAGACTATGTCGCTGCGTTTAGACAAAGGAGTTCTGACACCAACTGGAACGATGCAGCCCACTGCTTTCAGTTTTGCATGGGGCTGTTGGATCCCCTTAAAGACGAGTTGTCAGGAGTGGGGGTTCCCCTATCTCTGGATGCACTTATTAATCTGTCCATACAGATTGACCGACACTTGAGGGAATGGAGGTCAGAAAGAGCAATGGGACAACCACGTCCCACCTGGATATTACCCAGAGTCCCCAGCTTCTCCAATCCGGCTTCATCGGTGCCGTCAGCCTCTGCTCCTAAAACATCTGAGTCTATGCAGCTGGGCTTGCTTCGTCTCTCACTTATGGTTGAAGAGCGTCAACCTTGTCGCCAGAACTACTTGTGCCTTATTGCGGGGAGCCTGGGCATTACGTAAGATCCTGTCCCACAACACTCCGTAAGTGTCTATCAATTTCTTTTGACCTCTCATCTGCTATGCCAAACAAAATTTCTCACTTCGCTTCCCATTCTGTTGCAGCTCCCAGGAAGGAACATCCAGGTTTCCGCCATAATTGACTCAGGAGCCTGTAGCTGCCTCATGGACTTAGCTTTTGCAACAAATCATCAGATCCATTTACAACCCAAGATTCAGGGACTAATGATACATTTAGCCAATGGGTCCTCCATTAAATCGCGACCAGTTACTCAGGAAACTTTTCCTTTACCTGCCATTATTGGCAACCTTCACAGAGAACTGTTACGCCTGGATGTCATTACCTCACCTTTGTTCCCCATCTTCCTTGGCATGCCCTGGTTGCAGGCCCACAACCCACACATTAATTGGGCCACTGGGAAAAATCACATTTCCTTCATCATACTATCATCAGTTCTGTCTACAAGAAGTTGCCTGTGATCCTCCAGCCCTGCTGTGTCTGGAACCTGACTCGGAAATACACCAATTAGTTCCGATGGTGTATCACGATTTCATGGACGTTTTCAGTAAAAAGGGAGCAGAGACTCTTCCTCCCCACAGGGCCTATGACTGCCGATTGAGATTCTTCCAGGGGCCAAAGTCCCTTTTGGGAGAATCTTACATTTAACAGAGATGGAGCTGGGTACACTGAAGGAATACATTGATGACAACCTGGGGATTCATCCACCCATCCACCTTTCCGGCAGGAGCAGGCATCTTCTTTGTGGAGAAGAAGGATCACACGTTTCGGCCCTGTGTTGACTATCGCAAGCTTAACAAAATCACTGTTAAAAATCGTTACCCTCTTCCATTGGTGCCTGAATTTTTTTAAAGACTCGGAGCTGCAACCATTCTCACTAAACTAGACCTTAGAGGGGCCTATAACCTGGTCCGCATCAGGGAAGGAGACAAATGGAAGATGGCCTTTCTCTCCCATTACACAGTTAACCAGGCAAGGTGTCCGTTTCCACTGGTCTTCTGAAGCCCAGATGGCCTTTGAAAAACGTAAGAGACTGTTCACCTCTGCATTTGTCTTAAGACATCCCGATTCCACCTTGTCATTTGTCCTGGAAGTGGATGCATCTGAAACAACAGTTGGGACGGTGCTCTCCCAACGACAGGGGTCCAAAGTCCTGTTACACCCAGTTGCGTTTTTCTCCCGGAAACTGTCGGCAGTAGAAAAGAACCATGATGTTGGGGACCGAGAACTTAGCAATAAAATCTGCACTGGAGGAGCGGCGATATCTATTAGAGGGGGTTGCACATCCGATCCTGATCTATACGGATCACAAAAATCTGGAATATCTAAGGGCTGCAAGGAGATTAAAGCCACGTCAAGCCAGATGGGCATTATTCTTTTCCAGATTTTCCTTCCATCTCACCTACCAGCCCGGCTCAAAAACCACGACACCCGACGCACTGTGTCATACGTTCAGTGATGCTCAAGAAACTACATCCCGGATACCATTTTCTTCTAATACAAGAAGATCTGCTTTCTTGGATCAAACAATCTTCCGCAGGGATGGCTTTCCCCCCAGAAACAGATTTACAGGCAAAAGATGGTCTGTTTTGGTACAAGAACAAAATCTTCATACCAGAGGGTCTACGGGTTGCCATACTGGAGCTTTGCCATGATCATGTGTTAGTCGGACATTTTGGTATATCAAAGACTTCTGAGCTTGTGCAATGCACGTTCTGGTGGCCTCAAGTAGCAAGGGACTGCAAAAGATATGTGGAATCCTGTACCACTTGCATCCGAAGCATAAATAGTAAAGTCAGGGGTTGGGTTTTACAGATATCGTTACCCGTTCCAGAGAGTCCTTGGAAAATGGTCTCCATAGACTTTATTGTGGAACTTCCTCCAGCAGAGGATCATACTACTATCTTTGTGGTGGTGGATCGGCTGTCCAAGATGGCACATTTCATCCCAGTGAAAGGGACACCCTCAGCTCCGTAGACAGCACAAGTTTTCATCAGGGAGATCATAAATCTTCATGGAGTACCAGCTAACATTGTGTCTGATCGAGGTGTGCAATTCACCTCCAGGTTCTGGAAAGCATTATATTAGTATCTAGGAATTGAACTTTCTTTCTCCTCTGCCTATCCCCCGCAGACAAATGGGCAGACAGAGAGGACCAATCAGACTCTTGAACAATACCTGAGTATTGTAGAGTAAATTGATACCCAACATGTCAGCCTTCATAATTGCGCCCGCTCGTGAAATGGAGACAAGCTTTTATCCTTAAACATCTCCATAGGCGACATTTAAAAAAATTCTGCCGGTTGCATGTTTTGCGTTACAGAGGAGGTCTAGGGCTAGAATTATTGCTCTCGCTCTACCAATCGCGGCGATACCTCACATGTGTGGTTTGAACACCGTTTTCATTTGCGGGCGCTACTCACGTATGCGTTCACTTCTGCACGCGAGCTCGGCGGGACGGGGTGCGTTTAAAATTTTTTTTTATCTTATTTATTTTACCTTTCATTTTTTATTTTTACACTGTTTAAAAAAAATTGTGTCACTTTTATTCCTATTACACTATTACAAGGAATGTAAACATTCCTTGTAATAGAAAAAAGCATAACAGGACCTCTTAAATATGAGATCTGGGGTCAAAAAGACCTCAGATCTCATATTTGGACTTGAATGCAAAAAAAAAAAAATGTCATTTTGAAAAAATGACATCAAAAGAATGTTCCTTTAAGTGGCACCTGAAGAAAATTGGTGGTGTTCTTCTGATCCTATTAGTACTGCAGGCAGCTGCAGTATTTACAGTTAGTGTACTGTGTCCTCTGCACAGTGTGCACCTAAAGCTACCTGAAGAAAATCGGTGGTGTTCTTCTGATCCTATTAGTACTGCAGGCAGCTGCAGTATTTACAGTTAGTGTAGTGCGTCCACTGCACAGTGTGCACCTAAAGCTACCTGAAGAAAATCAGTGGTGTTCTTCTGATCCTATTAGTACCACAGGCAGCTGCAGTATTTACAGTTAGTGTAGTGCGTCCTCTGCACAGTGCGCACCTAAAGTTACCTGGAGAAAGTTGGTGGTGTTCTTCTGATCCTATTAGTACCACAGGCAGGCAGCTGCAGTATTTACAGTTAGTGTACTGCGTCCCATGCACAGTGTGCACCTAAAGCTACCTGAAGAAAACGAGTGGTGTTCTTCTGATCCTATTAGTACTGCAGGCAGCTGCAGTATTTACAGTTAGTGTAGTGCATCCTCTGCACAGTGTGCACCTAAAGCTACCTGAAGAAAATTGGTGGTGTTCTTCTGATCCTATTAGTACCACAGGAAGCTGCAGTATTTACAGTTAGTGTAGTGCGTCCTCTGCACAGTGTGCACCTAAAGCTACCTGAAGAAAATTGGTGGTGTTCTTCTGATCCTATTAGTACAGCAGGCAGCTGCAGTATTTACAGTTAGTGTAGTGCGTCCTCTCCACAGTGTGCGAATAAAAAGCTACCTGAAGAAAATTGGTGGTGTTCTTCTGATCCTGTTAGTACCGCAGGCAGCTGCAGTATTTACAGTTAGTGTACTGCGTCCTCTGCACAGTGTGCACCTAAAGCTACCTGAAGACAATTGCTGTTCTTCTGATCCTATTAATACCACAGGCAGGCAGCTACAGTATTTACAGTTAGTGTACTGTGTCCTCTGCAGTGTGCATCTAAAGCTACCTGAAGACAATTGCTGTTGTTCTGATCCTATTAATACCACAGGCAGGCAGCTACAGTATTTACAGTTAGTATACTGCTTCCTCTGCACAGTGTGCACCTAAAGCTACCTGAAGACAATTGCTGTTGTTCTGATCCTATTAATACCACAGGCAGGCAGCTGTAGTATTTACAGTTAGTGTACTGCGTCCTCTGCACAGTGGGCACCTAAAGCTACCTGAAGACAATTGCTGTTCTTCTGATCCTATTAATACCACAGGCAGGCAGCTACAGTATTTACAGTTAGTGTACTGTGTCCTCTGCAGTGTGCATCTAAAGCTACCTGAAGACAATTGCTGTTGTTCTGATCCTAATAATACCACAGGCAGGCAGCTACAGTATTTACAGTTAGTGTACTGTGTCCTCTGCACAGTGTGCACCTAAAGCTACCTGAAGACAATCCTGGTGTTCTTCTGGTCCTATTAGTACCACAGGCAGGCAGCTGCAGTATTTACAGTTAGTGTACTGCGTACTTTGCACAGTGTGCACCTAAAGCTACCTGAAGACAATTGCTGTTGTTCTGATCCTATTAATACCACAGGCAGGCAGCTGCAGTATTTACAGTTAGCCTACTGTGTCCTCTGCACAGTGTGCACCTAAAGCTACCTGAAGACAATTGCTGTTGTTCTGATCCTATTAATACCACAGGCAGGCAGCTACAGTATTTACAGTTAATGTACTGTGTCCTCTGCACAGTGTGCACCTAAAGCTACCTGAAGAAAATTGGTGGTGATCTTCTGATCCTATTAGTACCACAGGCAGGCAGCTACAGTATTTACAGTTAGTGTAGTGCATCCTTTGCACAGTGTGCACCTAAAGCTACCTGAAGAAAATTAGTGGTGTTATTCTGATCCTATTAGTACCACAGACAGGCAGCTGCAGTATTTACAGTTAGTGTAGTGCATCCTCTGCACAGTGTGCACCTAAAGCTACCTGAAGAAAATTGGTGGTGATCTTCTGATCCTATTAGTATCACAGGCAGCCAGCTGCAGTATTTACAGTTAGTGTACTGCGTCCTCTGCACAGTGTGCACCTAAAGCTACCTGAAGAAAATTGGTGGTGTTCTTCTGATCCTATTAGTACCACAGGCAGGCAGCTGCAGTATTTACAGTTAGTGTAGTGCATCCTCTGCACAGTGTGCACCTAAAGCTACCTGAAGACAATTGCTGTTGTTCTTATTCTATTAATACCACAGGCAGGCAGCTACAGTATTTAAAGTTAGTGTACTGCGTACTGAGTGACTATCCTGTTAAGCTGAGTCACAATCCTCTTCCTCCTCAATTTTCATGCTGATAGCTTGTAAGAACATTTTTGGTTCTGGCCACCGCCACCAGTGGCCAAGGCCCAATTATTCTTCCCCTGTTTAACAGGGGCGTGTAATTACAATTTTTGATGCAATACTTTGCAGCAGGCTCATTCCTGCTCTCCAACTAGAGTATCTGTGAGGGGTTGCAGTGTTGTGGCACCAGCACCAGTGCCCAAGGCCCAATTTTTCAGCCCCTGTTTGACAGGGGCGTGTAATTACAATTTTTGATGCAATACTTTGCAGCAGGGCTCATTCCTGCGCTCCAACTATAGCATCTGTGAGGGGTTGCAGTGTTGTGGCACCAGTGCCTAAGGCCCAATTTCTCTGCCCCTGTTCAACAGGGACATGTAATTACAATTCTTGATCTAATATTTCACAGCAGGGCCCATTCCTGCGCCCACCAAGAGTAACTGTGAGGTCTTACAGTGTTGTGGCAACACCACCACCACCACCAAAGGCTCAATTTTTCTGCCCCTGTTCAACAGATGCATGTAATTACAATTCTTGATATAATATTATACAGCAGGGCCCGTTCCAGTGCCCACCAAGAGTAACTGTGAGGACTTACTTTGTTGTGGCACCAGTACCACCACCACCACCACCACCACCTTGCTTTATCACCAATCCTTGTTTTACTAAAAACCCAAAATTTTCAAAAAACATTTGTCATTGGGACAGAAAGTGAGGTGTAATCTTCTGAAGAGGTGCACAGACAGCAAAACAAATGTTACAGGGGTGATAACCATTCCCTATGTTTTCCAAAAAGCGTAAAAATATATTTTTTGGCTGGAGCTACACTTTAAAAATGTACCAGTTCAAAATTACAAACAGATTCTACTTAACAACAAACCTACAGTCCCTGTCTTGTTTGCAGTACCTGTATACTGCTGTTCAGAGTATATAGGGCCTGGTGGCCCCACGCTTTTTCATTTTTCAATTTGGGTGCGGGGTTCCCCTTAATATCCATACAAGACCCAAAGGGCCTGGTATTGGACTGGGGGGTGGGGGGTACCCATGCCGTTTATCTCACTGATTTTCATCCATATTGCTGGGACCCGACATTACATTAAAGCCGCAAGCAGTTTTAAATTACTTTTATTCCTTTAAACATTTCATTTTGTGCAGGGACTGTTCTAAGCACAGGAAGCACGTGCCACTTTACAGGCATACTATAGACACCCCCAGGTACGATATTTAAGGGAATATTTCACTTTTTTTTCACTTTATGCATCATTAAAATCACTGCTCCCGAAAAAACGGACGTTTTTAAAACTTTTTTTTGCATTGATACATGTCCCCTGGGGCAGGACCCGGGTCCCCAAACCCTTTTTAGGACAATAACTTGCATATTAGCCTTTAAAATTAGCACTTTTGATTTTGAATGTTCGAGTCCCATAGACTTTAATGGGGTTCTAAAGTTTGCGCAAACTTTCGGTCCGTTCGCAGGTTCTGGTGCAAACTGAACTGGGGGGGTGTTCGGCTTATCTCTACTGTCCACTACACTACACTGACCACTATACTGTCCACTACACTACACTACACTGACCACTACACTACACTGTCCACTACACTACACTGACCACTATACTACACTGACCACTATACTATACTGTCCACTACACTACACTGACCACTACACTACACTGACCACTATACTATACTGTCCACTACACTACATTGATCACTATACTATACTGTCCACTACACTTCATTGACCACTATACTGTACACTACACTGACCACTATACTACACTGACCACTATACTGTCCACTACACTGACCACTATACTGTCCACTACACTAAACTGTCCACTATACTACACTGACCACTATACTATACTGTCCACTACACTGTCCTACCTACAGTATTCCTAAACTGACACTACATCTTCTACACTCTCTCTCTCTCTGGCTGCTCCCTCTACCCAGACCGCGTCCATCCCTCGGGGGCCAGCAACATGACTCACCATCGTTTTTTTTTCCTGCTTTGGTCCGGAGGAGAGGAGGAGGAGAAGACAGCGGCGGATTACGATTTTCATTGCATTTGTCCTCTGTGCTCTGGCCGCCATGTTCACTGTCCGGCGCCCTGTGAATGGGCGTATGAGGGTCATGTACGGAGGCGGAACTCCAGGAGCAACCGTGATCGTGGATAGGCCAGCCCTGCCGCCACACAGGACTCCATACGCCCAATCACAGGGCACGGACACTCAACCTGGCGCCAGAGCGTGGGGGACACAGGAAATTGAAATTAGGAGGAGGCAGCCAGTAGTGACGCACACTGGCATGGAATTTCGCCCCCCCCTGAATGTTGCGCCCGGGGCCACGGCCCCCTCTGCACCCTCCATGCTACGCCACTGCCCTCTATGCCTGCTGTTCTCTGCACTCCTGTGTGTGGTATCCAGATACTAGCCTGCTACAGTCTTCAGTCAGTCCACTGTTCCAAGCTCCTCATCTCACTGACAAGCCTCCATGGTGTCATCTGGAAGTCCGGACCAGCTTCCCTGCTAGTGATCCTGTCAGGCACCCATGCCACTCTACACTCCTGCACCCCTGTCTGCTCTATCAGGGGCCTCGAGTGAGAGGCGTGAGGGAAATCTTCCTCTGCATATCAGGCTCATCTACCAGGTACGTGACACGGGGGCACTGTGGATCCCAACATCAGATTGGGGACGTTCAGACTGGGCATCCCCTTTGACCTGGAATACACTTACCATATGGGACAGACTGCATGCATTTGGCCAGTTTGCCCCTCCGATATGCCCTTTGGAACCTGTTTTTTGCCAGGAACAGATGTCAGGTTTTTTTGCTCCTGTGGAGCTGCTGGGGATACTTCCTGTGCCAAATTTGCCCCTCAGGATAGATTTTTAACTCTAGACATTCTGCAATCCACTTATGGAACATTTCTGCTGGCAATATGCATTAAGATAAAAAACCTTCTGCTTTTAGAACCACTTTAACATTAGAGTTAGCATTAGGGTTATTATTAGCATTTATGATTAGCATTAAAGCCCAATTCTGGGCAAATATAAAATGATTCCTTGCAGTGGAACTTTGTATTATATAAGCCATAGGTGTCGCTAGCATCAGGGACACGTTCCCCCTTTTTTGAGATAGGGAAGATATTTGTTCTGAGGAAGGGGGCTGTTTGTGCTGGGATGAGATAAGGTAGGATATGTGGGGGGGAGCAGGACATTTTTTACGTGGATAGACCTATGGAAGCACACAGCCTGGCTTGGGAAATGCACCGCAATACCACTGCAAAGAGCATGTAACTGTAACATCTATTTTTATTTTACATTTTAAAAAATCCTTTACAATTACTTTAGGAGTCTTTAATAGATTATTTTTATATCTATCAAAGTGATTTCATCTGCACATCTAGTGTGGTCTGTTATTATTTGCTGCACTCTATATGTTACGTACATACACCTGAACCCTGTATTCTGTGCGTTGTATACTCCTGTCTAATGCACTCTGTATACAACATAATTGTGACCTCTCTGTGCTTAACATAACTTTGATCTCTACACTGCTTTACATACTCCTGAACCCTGTACTCTGTAAGTAACATGCTTCTGACCCCTGCACACTGTGTGTAACATACTCCTGACCCCTGAACACTGTGTGTAACATAATCCTGACCCCTGCAAACTGTGTGTAACATACTCCTGACCCTGGCACTCTTTATGTTATGCACTCCTGACCCATGTACTCTGTGTGTTACATACTTGTGACCTCTGCATTCTGTGTGATACACCTTCTTTACCCCTGTACTCTGTCTGTTATACACTCTTTACTGCTGCAAGGTGCACCAAAGTGCTCAAAAAGGAGCACCTTGAGAAGGCCCTTCTTGTGAAAGGGATGAAGCTCACCTCAAAATGTTGAAATGGAGTCTCTTTCTTTTATTGATTATATTGTCACCTGCATTTTTCTACTTTGCTTGCATATGGGTGCATTCCGGTCCCACAGCTGATGTATTATTGCTACATTATTTCCATGATATATGCTGTGCAATTCATGCCTTATTTATGCTATACATACTGTATATACTTCTTATACCACTGAGCCAAGAAAAATGCATTCATTTTTCTAACAGGCTATTTAAAGTATTTTGGATATGCTTATTCAGTACATATTACTTGAATAACGTATATGGCTGATGGATAGCGCCTTCATAATTTACATCATCCTGTTTTGGCATTTTTCCCTTACTTTTAAAGGTATGCAGTAGACAAAACTAATATACTATCTTGTCTCTGTTGTCCTGACACTAAAGGGTGATTTAGAATTGTCTTCCTATGACTAGAAGTGTGTTACTGGCAGAATCACTAGGTGAAAATTAAGGGAACAAATCTTGAAAATAGAAAACTGATGTAGCCGCCACATCTAAGGATTGAAAAAATGTAATACATTACATTTTTGTTTTTGGGTTTAGCTATGCTTCAAGATTGCTTCTAGCAGTGTTCCGCATTGGTTGTACAAGTCTTTCATGACACGGAACAACCACAGTGCTCAGTAGTAGTCATAGGCCATGAAATTTTAGCTTGGATCACATGAGTGTTTTATTCATGCCAATGTAGCAAGGTCTCCGGCCTTGTCCAGTCTAATGAGGACCTCCAAGGCCAAAGATAGCTGACATCCTTCAATATGTAGTGGGTTATGAGGCATAGTGGGTGCAAAGATGATGAAAGTCATCGGGCACCAGACACTTCTTGGATGTAAATGAGGTTTTATTTATTTTGACAGTCCTTTTTGTATTTTTGGAGGAAAGAGGGTTAGGGCCAGGAGACCCTTAAGTAGTTTAAGATCCATTTGGCAGACTCCAAGACTTCAATAGGAGGACAGCCGTGCAGGGAAAGGCCCCAACAAGGTGCCACTTCTGCACTTGCAGGAATGCTGTCCTCTATGGCAACAGTCCTTTAACAGTTCCTAACTGAAACATAACAGTTCTTTCAGCTCCACTACAACTACCTCTTGTAGTTCTTCAGCACTGAGCTCCCAGTCTCTCACTAGACCCTCTGATTCACTGACTCTGAATCCCTTGCGCTCCTCCAAGGTTGGCGTTGGTATCTTCCTCAAGTGTCACCCACGCTTCCCTGCTGGGTCCCTAGCTTGGCACTCCAAATACTTCTCAAGCTTCACCCCTGCTAACCGTCGAGGTCCCTGGCTTGACTCACAGGACTGCCTTGCAAGCGTCTCCTCCACGGGTTGGGTCCCTGACTTAATCACCGCCTGAAGTTTCCTGATTCTCCACCGTGCCAGTTCGGTGAGAATGTGGTTCCGGTACTTGCTTCAGTTACTCACTGTGGTCCCTGGTAAAAAGTGGTTGGTCCCTTTGTGGCGACAGCTTCCCTTCTACCCTGACCACTGACAGGTTCTCCAGCCGACAGAACCGTCACTTTCGGTGCAAGCCGCATTCCCAACCCTGTGCTGCCCTCTTACTTCTGGATAGGCCCTCACACAGCCTGGCAGCCAGATGCCCCCAGGATAGGCCCAATCTCTGGCCTAGCAGCTCGGGGCATACGACACATGTCCACCCAGACAGCCATCCAGGTGGCACAGGACAAAGATCACCTGACCTCGTCCGAATATATAGGTCCTCCCAGCAGGCCAAGGGATTCAAGAAAACCCCTGCCCATTGGCTGAGATACCCCATATACCCATAACCTGACCTTGAGTTGCCCTTCTCATATCTAGAACCACCAAGTTCCTGGCCACCTAGTGGTAGAAGAGAAAAGTGCAACAAGGCCAAACTTAGGGAGAAATCAATAGATCTCTATCAATCGACCAAGATGACTACTCTATCCATTCCATGCATGTGCTTCCACTGTGGAGACACTTATAAATTTGTAGTGTTAGGACTGCAAGCAACACAGGGTGCCGTGACGAGGCCTTGCAGCTTTCACATGCATTTGCAAATGTGTGCTAACTAAACCCCTGCTTTTAACAGACGGTTAGACAGGTTAATTTGATTGGTCAGCAGACTGGTTGGTGAGTTGAGCTATGGAATTGTTTTTGTCTTACATGTATATGGCCCTCCATGTGCTCCTTGCTGTGAAGGACAGTTATAGGTGGGGGCAGTGGACAGTTTTTTGTTACTGTTCGTATATATGGTCCGGGGACACACTGGGCACCTTCGCTGCCATTGTGCTCTTGCTGGGTGTCCAGTGTGCTCCTATTCCTTTAAGGGGGCCTGGGCTGCCTCCAGGCTCACCTGCCCCACATCTCTCCATTTCATGCATGTGCTTCCACTGTGGAGACACTTATAAATTTGTAGTGTTAGGACTGCAAGCAACACAGGGTGCCGTGACGAGGCCTTGCAGCTTTCACATGCATTTGCAAATGTGTGCTAACTAAAACCCTGCTTTTAACAGACGGATAGACAGGTTAATTTGGTTGGTCAGCAGACTGGTTAGTGAGTTGCGCTATGGAATTGTTTTTGTCTTACAAGATGACTACTCTTGACAAGTAAATTTGTGAGGAGCTCCCTGTCTAAACCCCAGGGTGCTACAAACTACTCTGATGAAGAAGGGTAACCTTTGAAACGCGTTAGCCAGCAGTAGTCCGTACGCCTCCTTCCTGGGACATGTAAAACTGCTACCACTGGATTTATCGCCGCTGTGGCATTTTACAAATGCGATTTGTTTCTTCAACCTTTGTGAGTAGATTTTATCTTGTTTTTAATCAATAAATCTGTAAAGGATAATGCACTAGGCTGGTGCGCTCTTTTTTCTTTCTTTTCATTATGCTACAAACTACGTCTTGGAGTTTGCAGAAAAATATAATTTGAGCTCTCAAGCCTGAGAGCGAATGTCCTGGCAAAACTGGGATGGGGGGGCAGGGAAAGGGTTAACAGGATAACAATAGAATAACATATGTATGGCGTGCCACATGAATAAACATTGGTATCACATGAAAAGTAGTTAGTCATGTATGACATTCAAGTATCAAAAATTGTTATGTACATTTTAAAAGTAAGTAAACGAGAATGCTATCACCTAACTATCTATCTACTATATACAGTCATAACAAATATATAGAGGGTTACTGTTGTTATCCGGCTAGATCCCTGTCTCTCCTTAGCCAAGGAAGATGCACTGACACAGCAGCACCTGAAAGAGAGAAATCAAAACAATGCAAAGGCATCCTACCCTATAAGAATATAGTGCAATATGTACACAGCTATTTTTACTGATCCTCAGCCGAGGGCAGCATGAAAATGTAAAAACATCCTATACATGTCTACATTATTTACATCTGGAAAGCAAGTCCCATTCTCATCGAGAATGCCACTCCCTTTCCTGATCAGCATAGAACTATAAACTTCAGTGACGCTTTAATCAGTAACAGTCCTGATGCATGTATATGAGTCCATCATTTGAAGAAATAGGCAACCACTTCCCTATCACAGCCTATTCTAACTAGCTACATGCTCAGTGTCCATGACAGGTTACTGTCCATTAACTTTACTTCACATGGACTGCATTTCCCAGCAGTTCCTTTTCTTCTTCCAAAGGCAACTCCGGGCAAAAGGGCATGGCTGCATCTCAGGCAACAAGCAGGCAAGTTATGGTGCAAGACAGATAATGTAGATCAACAGCCGACTGTAAAGTTGTGCCACATCCAAAATGTAAAATTATACAAAAAGAAATAAATTAAGAAATTGATGCGCTTCACTACGTGATCAATGATAATTGAATGAATCCATAAGACCCCCATACAAAAATCATTCAGCAATTATAGATAATGTGCAGAAAAGATAATGTGCAAAAAAATATATGCAAAATATATAGCTAAAATTATTGTGCAAGAAGAAAATTGTAGCTAAAACGCTAACCACACGTGTAAAAAATAATATATATGACTAGTGTCTCAGTGTGTAAAATACATCAGTTAAATATAAATATTAGAATAATAATAAAATTAATGGCCACACTACTGATACACTTATTAGATAAATAAATATTAAGACAGCCAAGTCCAGAAGGAATATGCAAGAGAACAGTCACAATAGTGCCAGTATTTAAAAGTTCTAAAATCGCTTTAAAATTGCTTAATTGGAGTGCTTGTTAATCAATCTTGAATATCAATGTTATTCAGCTCCAACCTCATCAGATGTTGTTTTCACCACCAGCAATCATATTTAAAGCAGAAAAAAAGAAGAAAAATATTTCATTGTGCAATGCTCCAAAACAAACGGTACACCAGCAAAAACTTGCTATGAGAACCACTCACGTGCGCCCCTTGTTAGAAGTGCATATGCAGATAAGTTAAGCAGTCAGCCGCCACGGACGAGAGCAGAGTGGCTGCAGTACACAGCCAGATACTGACAGACTGCACAGTGCGTCCTAGGCTCCTCCCACGCGTTGCGTAACGGTCACGTGACTTTTTCAAAGATCCTTGAAAAAGTCACGTGACTGTGACGCAACGCGTGGGAGGAGCCTAGGACGCACTGTGCAGTCTGTCAGTATCTGGCTGTGTACCTCAGCGACTCTGCTCTTGTCCGTGGCGGCTGACTGCTTAACTTATCTGCATATGCACTTCTAACAAGGGGCGCACGTGAGTGGTTCTCATAGCAAGTTTTTGCTGGTGTACCGTTTGTATTGGAGCATTGCGCAATGAAATATTTTTCTTCTTTTTTTCTGCTTTAAATATGATTGCTGGTGGTGAAAACAACATCTGATGAGGTTGGAGCTGAATAACATTGTCATTCAAGATTGATTAACAAGCACTCCAATTAAGCAATTTTAAAGCGATTTTAGAACTTTTAAATACTGGCACTATTGTGACTGTTCTCTTGCATATTCCTTCTGGACTTGGCTGTCTTAATATTTATTTATTTAATAAGTGTATCAGTAGTGTGGCCATTAATTTTATTATTATTCTAATATTTATATTTAACTGATGTATTTTACACACTGAGACACTAGTCATATATATTATTTTTTACACGTGTGGTTAGCATTTTAGCTACAATTTTCTTCTTTCACAACAATTTTAGCTATATATTTTGCATATATTTTTTTGCACATTATCTTTTCTGCACATTATCTATAATTGCTGAATGATTTTTGTATGGGGGTCTTATGGATTCATTCAATTATCATTGATCACGTAGTGAAGCGCATCAATTTCTTAATTTATTTATTCATTTGAGTGATTCTGAACACTTTTGGTTGATAGCAGCCTCACAATTTAAATTTATTTGATCCTTGACTTTTTCAATAACTATCACAGCGCTTTGTGGTTTTATTCACTTTATATACAAAAAAAAAGGGTTCCCCTATTGGTGGACTTTTTAGGCACGTATAAAAAGGCGTAGGAGAGTATATAAAGTACAAATAAAATTGATTAAATAGAAAAATACTAAAAAATATGACAATAGTGTAACGTCTATTATGGGAATGCGAATCAAGCAGTTTTACATTTGTATATATACAGTGTAAAAAAAAACAATACACTTGCACCCGACGCGTTTCTGAGTTAATTAGCCTCCTTCCTCAGGGGTGGTTGTGAGTTAACAATAGTTCTGTATTAGAAAAAATATAAATTGAGAAAACAATAGTAAACATGTAGATATACGTATATGTAAAGAATTGCATTGTATATTTTTCATGTCTTTTTCACTTACATTAACATTGTATTGGCTGACTTGGCATTCCATGAAACTTTCAATTAAAAACAGCGACAATGACACAGTCTGTCTACCCAGTGTGTTCTTGATTCCAAAAGAGAATGCTTGTTTTGCATATTAAAAATGAAATTCCTATATAGATAACGGTGAGATTTCTATCAAAAAGTTGTATATATATATATATATATATATATATATATATATATATATATATATATATATATATATATATATATATAGTGTTCTCTTCTAAAAAAAGAAGAGAGAGCCCATGAGGGGTGTATAGAAATGAAAAACTTGAAGCTCTACTGAGACCGATAGGCAGGTCCTGCAAAAAAGATGTAATGATAGCAGTGTATAGTAGAAGATCTTTTTGGGTGTAAAAGTTCATGAATTTAATATAATGTTGAAAAAAGCACTATCCTATAAAGTTTAGCTCCTACCTGGAGGTGGCTCAATAGATGTCATTTTAGAGACGTACGATGAGTGGCTAAAAATAGTAACAAATAAATAAAAGTTCAATTAACTAAATAGTTAAATCCTGAATATATGTTTCTCAACGAATTATGTAAAAAAGGTAGTGGGAATACTATGTTGCTATGACACTCGCCCAAGTTCTGGAATCAATCGAAACACCAGGCGAGATCCCATAAAATGAACAAGTCTGCACTAAAGAAAAAGTCGGATTTCTGTCCAGCTCCGAGTACTCATCCAAACGCCACGGCCTTTCTCAAACTAGTTGATAAAGAATTGGACAAGTTGAAAAACCGTACAACACATTCTAATAACCTAACTAAAAGAGAAGCCTTTGCATTAAAAGCACTTTCTAGTAACAACCAAATTACTATAAAGGCCGCTAATAAAGGCGGAAATATCGTTGTGCTGGACAATGACAAATACGTCAACAGAATACTAAACAACCTGGAATGGTACCGCCGGATACCGGCAA
This sequence comes from Lithobates clamitans, assembly GCA_037952925.1. Classification (NCBI taxonomy): domain Eukaryota; kingdom Metazoa; phylum Chordata; class Amphibia; order Anura; family Ranidae; genus Lithobates; species Lithobates clamitans. Next base: position 4,107,331 of record JBBGZY010000310.1, read on the forward strand.
GCATTGCCAAAAAATACGATGATTTCTATTTGTTAGTAGATACGGCCTACTCCAACTCCAACAATTACCAAACAACTCTGGGAGTTTATCAGGATCAACTTCCCCCGCACCCCGGTCTTTTATGCATTACCAAAAATCCATAAGGATACTTAGAACCCACTCGGAAGACCAATCATCTCCAGTGTAGGGGCGATAAGTGAGAATGCCAGTAAATTAGTGGATAAAGTTCTAAAACCGTTTGTTTCATCCTTACCTTCCTTTGTCAAGGACACACTCCATTTTTTGCAAATTGTTGACAAATTGAGGATCCCCACAAGTGCACTATTGGTAACAGTGGATGCTGAATCCCTGTATAGCTCGATCCCCCATGAGAAAGGCCTAGGGGCCATAAAACAAACTCTGCAAAAATGCAAAGCCAAAAATGTAGATCCTGTACATGGAGAGTTCATCATTTCTTTGCTAGAATTCATCCTTAATCATAACGTATTTACGTTCAATGGCTCCCACTACCTCCAGGTGCAGGGGGTTGCGATGGGGACATGCTGTGCCCCATCGTATGCCAACCTGTACCCTCTGTCTTCTTTTTTTATAAGAGAACACTATATATATATACAACTTTTTGATAGAAATCTCACCGTTATCTATATAGGAATTTAATTTTTAATATGCAAAACAAGCATTCTCTTTCTGGATCAAGAACAAACTCGGTAGACAGACTGTGTCATTGTCGCTGTTTTTAATTGAAAGTTTCATGGAATGCCAAGTCAGCCAAAACAGTGTTAATGTAAGTGAATTCTTTACATATACGTATATCTACATGTTTACTGTTATTTTCTCAATTTATATTTTTTCTAATACAGAACGATTGTTAACTCACAACCACCCCTGAGAAAGGAGGCTAATTAACTCCGAAACGCGTCGGTTACAAGTGTACTGTTTTTTTTTTTTTTACACTGTATATATACAAATGTAAAACTGCTTGATTCGCATTCCCATTATAGACGTTACACTATTGTCATATTTTTTAGTATTTTTCTATTTAATAAACTTTATTTGTACTTTATATACTCTCCTATGCCTTTTTTTACATGCCTAAAAAGTCCACCAATAGGGGAACCCTTTCTTTTTGTATAGTTATGGTGCAAGGGACCATACTTCGTTACACAGGTCCCCTTGCAAAGACATCTTCAGTCTGTCCACTTAACAGCTGAATACAATTACATTCTCTTCATCATTTGCAAACACAGTCTGCTGGAAATCACAGATCACTCTTCAGGGTGGAACATCCCAACAACTTCAGTTCTAGCCAACGTGGCTCAAAGTTTCACTCACTGTATCTGCCGGCAACATTCAGCCCTGTAAAGTCCTGGCAACACAGCTTTCTGAGGTTTTTCCCATTAACAAAGAACTTTGTGAAAAGAATAGAGTAACTTCAGCAAAGCGTCCTTTTACTCCACAACTGCACATTTGTAATCCACAGAGGTGATATTGGTATTTTCCTGCAACAGTTACCAGTAATACCCAGGATCGGGTAGGATCAAGGTTTCTCTCTCTTGGTGTTAGCCGTAGTGACAAAGGTAATTACAAACTCTTGGTAGAACTTGCGTTATTTGGATTAGTTCCAGGACAGACATAGATCCGGTAACAATGGAGCCTTTACTCACTGGTTCTTTGCTGTATTTCCAGGGTAACGATTTACTCATATACGCATAATATTCTTTAAGGCAGCGGAACTTTTGTAACTCCACCAACTGTGAAACATTTCTTCCTTTAAGATTTGGAGGGTAACAACATACAGTCTTCCCAATGCAACACACGATAAAGACTTTACATTACCGTTCCTTCATCTTCTTCAGCCTTTTGTGCCTCCTTGTCCCACACTCTAAGAGCAGGGTATACGGGTTTCCACACCTGATTTAAATCCTTGCACGAAGGACATGCGGTGCTAAGCACCCCACCACAATAGCGGGTTATTTTAGGAACCCAGCATTCCTGGCATTCGTCTGCCATCCCCCACATTAGTTCCCCATCACTGTCACTCCACTCTTCACTACCGGACAAGGCACCACCCCCGGGTTCAGGTGGTCCATCAAGCAGAACATCTGGCTCTGTAACAGTGGAATATTTTTCAGCCGGTATATAGTTAGGCATGAATACTGTGCTCATGGGCACCCCTAGAGCATCCCCTTTCATAGCCACTGGCTTACCCAGCCCCTGAATTTGCCTCTCGGGTAGCTCAGACATCAAAACGGGCGGCTGGGCCCGACCTCCGCCTCTAAGGACGATGGGTGTGCTGGGTCCTGGGGTGGTCATTAATGCAATGTCAGCAGCTTCTTGTCTGAGTCGGATGATTTCTGACGAGCTCTGGACATCACTCCCAGCTGGGACAGCAACGCCCGCTCTCCAACAGATGCTTTCCACAGCATCCGCATCTGATCCAAGGTCTCAGTTGCGGGGTCAGACCAGAACACAGTGGCGGCTGGTGCTCAAAATTTGGGGGGGGGGGCGCAAACAAACTGAAAAGTTCTGAAAAAAACCCCATCAATCGCAGCCACTGTGCCCATTAAATGCAGCCACTGTGCCCATCAAACGCAGCCACTGTGCCATATCAAATGCTCCCACTGTGCCATCAAATGCTGCCACTGTGCCCCATCAAATACAGCTACTGTGCCCATCTTATGCAGCCACTGTGCCCATCTTATGCAGCCACTGTGCCCCATCAAATGCAGCCTCACTGTGCCCCATCAAATGCAGCCTCACTGTGTCCCATCAAATGCAGCCTCACTGTCCCATCAAATGCAGCCTCACTGTCCCATCAAATGCAGCCTGTGTCCCATCAAATGCAGCTTCACTGTCCCATCAAATGCAGCCTCACTGTCCCATCAAATGCAGCCCGTGTCCCATCAAATGCAGCCTCACTGTGTCCCATCAAATGCAGCCTGTGTCCCATCAAATGCAGCCTCACTGTCCCATCAAATGCAGCCTGTGTCTAATCAAATGCAGCCTCACTGTCCCATCAAATGCAGCCTGTGTCTAATCAAATGCAGCCTAACTGTCCCATCAAATGCAGCCTCACTGTCCTATTAAATGCAGCCTCACTGTCCCATCAAATGCAGCCTCACTGTCCTAATAAATGCAGCCTCACTGTCCTATTAAATGCAGCCTGTGTCCCATCAAATGCAGCCTCACTGTGTCCCGTCAAATGCAGCCTGTGTCCCATACAATGCAGCCTCACTGTGTCCCATCAAATGCAGCCTGTGTCCCATCAAATGCAGCCTCACTGTCCTATCAAATGCAGCCTCCCTGTGTCCCATCAAATGCAGCCTCACTGTCCCATAAAATGTAGCCTCACTGTCCCATAAAATGTAGCCTCACTGTCCCATAAAATGCAGCCTCACTGTCCCATAAAATGCAGCCTCACTGTCCTAGCAAATGCAGCCTCACTGTCCCATCAAATGCAGCCTCACTGTCCCATCAAATGCAGCCTGTGTCCCATCAAATGCAGCCTCACTGTCCCATCAAATGCAGCTTCACTGTCCCATCAAATGCAGCCTCACTGTGTCCCCTCAAATTCAGCCTCGCTGTCCCATAAAATGTAGCCTCACTGTCCCATAAAATGCAGCCTCACTGTTCCATCAAATGGAGCCTCACTGTCCCATCAAATGCAGCCTCGCTGTCCCATCAAAAGCAGCCTGTGTCCCATCAAATGCAGCCTGTGTCCCATCAAATGCAGCCTTTGTCCCATCAAATGCAGCCTCACTGTCTCATCAAATCGAGCCTCACTGTGTCCCATCAAATGCAGCCTGTGTCCCATCAAATGAAGCCTCACTGTGTCCCATCAAATGCAGCCTGTGTCCCATCAAATGCAGCCTCACTGTCCCATCAAATGCAGCCTGTGTCTAATCAAATGCAGCCTCACTGTCCCATCAAATGCAGCCTGTGTCTAATCAAATGCAGCCTAACTGTCCCATCAAATGCAGCCTCACTGTCCTATTAAATGCAGCCTCACTGTCCCATCAAATGCAGCCTCACTGTCCTAATAAATGCAGCCTCACTGTCCTATTAAATGCAGCCTGTGTCCCATCAAATGCAGCCTCACTGTGTCCCGTCAAATGCAGCCTGTGTCCCATACAATGCAGCCTCACTGTGTCCCGTCAAATGCAGCCTGTGTCCCATCAAATGCAGCCTCACTGTCCTATCAAATGCAGCCTCCCTGTGTCCCATCAAATGCAGCCTCACTGTCCCATAAAATGTAGCCTCACTGTCCCATAAAATGTAGCCTCACTGTCCCGTAAAATGCAGCCTCACTGTCCCATAAAATGCAGCCTCACTGTCCTAGCAAATGCAGCCTCACTGTCCCATCAAATGCAGCCTCACTGTCCCATCAAATGCAGCCTGTGTCCCATCAAATGCAGCCTCACTGTCCCATCAAATGCAGCTTCACTGTCCCATCAAATGCAGCCTCACTGTCCCATCAAATGCAGCCTCACTGTCCCATCAAATGCAGCCTGTGTCCCATCAAATGCAGCCTCACTGTGTCCCATCAAATGCAGCCTGTGTCCCATCAAATGCAGCCTCACTGTCCCATCAAATGTAGCCTGTGTCTAATCAAATGCAGCCTCACTGTCCCATCAAATGCAGCCTCACTTCCCCATCAAATGCAGCCCGAGTCCCATCAAATGCATCCTGTGTCCCATCAAATGCAGCCTGTGTCCCATCAAATGCAGCCTCACTGTGTCCCGTGAAATGCAGCCTGTGTCCCATTAAATGCAGCTTCACTGTCCCATCAAATACAGCCTGTATCCCATCAAATGCAACCTCACTGTCCCATCAAATGCAGTCTCACTGTGTCCCATCAAATGCAGCCTCACTGTGCCATAAAATGTAGCCTCACTGTCCCATAAAATGCAGCCTCACTGTCCCATCAAATGCAGCCTCACTGTCCCATCAAATGCAGCCTGTGTCTAATCAAATGCAGCCTCACTGTCCCATCAAATGCAGCCTCACTTTCCCATCAAATGCAGCCTGTGTCCCATCAAATGCAGCCTGTGTCCCATCAAATGCAGGCTCACTGTGTCCCGTCAAATGCAGCCTGTGTCCCATCAAATGCAGCCTGTGTCCCATCAAATGCAGCCTCACTGTCCCATCAAATGCAGCCTCACTGTGTCCCATCAAATTCAGCCTCACTGCCCCATAAAATGCAGCCTCACTGTCCCATCAAATGCAGCCTCACTGTCCCATCAAATGCAGCCTGAGTCCCATCAAATGCAGCCTGTGTCCCATCAAATGCAGCCTGTGTCCCATCAAATGCAGGCTCACTGTGTCCCGTCAAATGCAGCCTGTGTCCCAGCAAATGCAGCCTGTGTCCCATCAAATGCAGCCTCACTGTCCCATCAAATGCAGCCTCACTGTGTCCCCTCAAATTCAGCCTCGCTGTCCCATAAAATGTAGCCTCACTGTCCCATAAAATGCAGCCTCACTGTTCCATCAAATGGAGCCTCACTGTCCCATCAAATGCAGCCTCGCTGTCCCATCAAAAGCAGCCTGTGTCCCATCAAATGCAGCCTGTGTCCCATCAAATGCAGCCTTTGTCCCATCAAATGCAGCCTCACTATCTCATCAAATCGAGCCTCACTGTGTCCCATCAAATGCAGCCTGTGTCCCATCAAATGAAGCCTCACTGTGTCCCATCAAATGCAGCCTGTGTCCCATCAAATGCAGCCTCACTGTCCCATCAAATGCAGGCTCACTGTGTCCCATCAAATGCAGCCTGAGTCCCATCAAATGCAGCCTGTGTCCCATCAAATGCAGCCTGTGTCCCATCAAATGCAGGCTCACTGTGTCCCGTCAAATGCAGCCTGTGTCCCAGCAAATGCAGCCTGTGTCCCATCAAATGCAGCCTCACTGTCCCATCAAATGCAGCCTCACTGTGTCCCCTCAAATTCAGCCTCGCTGTCCCATAAAATGTAGCCTCACTGTCCCATAAAATGCAGCCTCACTGTTCCATCAAATGGAGCCTCACTGTCCCATCAAATGCAGCCTCGCTGTCCCATCAAAAGCAGCCTGTGTCCCATCAAATGCAGCCTGTGTCCCATCAAATGCAGCCTTTGTCCCATCAAATGCAGCCTCACTGTCTCATCAAATCGAGCCTCACTGTGTCCCATCAAATGCAGCCTGTGTCCCATCAAATGAAGCCTCACTGTGTCCCATCAAATGCAGCCTGTGTCCCATCAAATGCAGCCTCACTGTCCCATCAAATGCAGGCTCACTGTGTCCCGTCAAATGCAGCCTGTGTCCCAGCAAATGCAGCCTGTGTCCCATCAAATGCAGCCTCACTGTCCCATCAAATGCAGCCTCACTGTGTCCCCTCAAATTCAGCCTCGCTGTCCCATAAAATGTAGCCTCACTGTCCCATAAAATGCAGCCTCACTGTTCCATCAAATGGAGCCTCACTGTCCCATCAAATGCAGCCTCGCTGTCCCATCAAAAGCAGCCTGTGTCCCATCAAATGCAGCCTGTGTCCCATCAAATGCAGCCTTTGTCCCATCAAATGCAGCCTCACTGTCTCATCAAATCGAGCCTCACTGTGTCCCATCAAATGCAGCCTGTGTCCCATCAAATGAAGCCTCACTGTGTCCCATCAAATGCAGCCTGTGTCCCATTAAATGCAGCCTCACTGTCCCATCAAATGCAGCCTGTGTCTAATCAAATGCAGCCTCACTGTCCCATCAAATGCAGCCTCACTTTCCCATCAAATGAAGCCTGAGTCCCATCAAATGCAGCCTGTGTCCCATCAAATGCAGCCTCTGTCCCATCAAATGCAGTCTCACTGTGTCCCGTCAAATGCAGCCTGCGTCCCATCAAATGCAGCCTGTGTCCCATCAAATGCAGCCTCACTGTCCCATCAAATGCAGCCTCACTGTGTCCCATCAAATGCAGCCTCACTGTCCCATCAAATGCAGCCTCACTGTCCCATCAAATGCAGCTTCACTGTTCCATCAAATGCAGCCTCACTGTCACATCAAATGCAGCCTCGCTGTCCCATCAAAAGCAGCCTGTGTCCCATCAAATGCAGCCTGTGTCCCATCAAATGCAGCCTCACTGTCCCATCAAATGCAGCCTGTGTCTCATCAAATGCAACCTTTGTCCCATCAAATGCAACCCTTTACTGTCTCATCAAATGCAGCCTGTGTCCCATCAAATGCAGCCTTACTTTCCCATCAAATGTAGCCTCACTGTCCCATCAAATGCAGCCTCACTGTCCCATCAAATGCAGCCTGTGTACCATGAAATGCAGCCTCACTGTCCCATCAAATGCAGCCTCACTGTCCCATCAAATGCAGCCTGTGTCCCATCAAATGTAGCCTGTGTCCCCCCCCATTCTCCGCGGGAGGTCTGGACCTGCACTTACTTTGCTCTGGTGTCCTCTCCTCTTGTTGTGTCTCCTTCAGTGGGCACTGGCAGCGACTGTGGAGGAGTCCGCTCCTCATACTTCCGGTTTTCTCTCTTAGGCGCAGTGGGGGAGAGAAAACCGTAAGTGACATCTAACTCGGATGTCAATCAAACCACCAGGTTGTAGTAATACATAGCACAGGAGGCCGGGCGGAAGCTGCTCAGCGCTACAGAATGCGCCGCAAGGCGGGACAAAAGCCCGCAATTTTTATTTATTTTTTTGTGACTGCCTGGGGGGGGGGGGGGGGCAGCACCCATGTGCCCCCTATGGAGGGGCTGCCACTGCCAGAACACCTTTCACAGGTCAGTCCCAACGTTACTTGCCACCTTCCCACTGAGCCAAATGAAATCCGGAAGGAGCTGAAGCCGGTTTCGTCAACACCTTAGCCCCATGTTGGGCGCCAAAGGGTGCTACACCAAGAAAGCCATATTTTTCAGTCAAGTGAAAATATGATTTGGAAAGGCTGATCAGAACCCTGTTGATTCATGTGCAGTGTAAAGTTTAGTAATGGGGCCATTCTAATAAACGACCTGTCTACAAAAAAGTTTTTACGTCTCCTACATTTCTTTTATCATCTGCTCAATATAAGAAGAAAGAGAGGTCAGGCCATATCTCAGTGTCACTGCATAAACCTGCAGAGCTGTGGGAATAGACTTTTATCTGGGTCCGACTTCACTATTCTAATGAATTATGATATTTATGTGGAGTTCTGACACGGATGACTTTTTTGCCCTTGCATGTGTCGGGGAAATGACTTTGCTGTGTAAATTCTTCTATTTCCATTTCTGCTGACAAAGACAGAATAATTCTGACTTTTCAGGAGAGATTTGTCTTAGTTTGTGTATTGTCTTGCATCTTGGAACTGGTGTTGGCTGGTTTCCTCTGGTGGGTCAAGGTATTGATCCAAAAAGCGCCTGTCAATCTCCAGGCAGCCATTTAAAACTGCTATTCCTGAGAAGATGAACTCCAGGAATATAAAATATACACAAGTTCATACAGTTTTGTGTTTATTAAAAAAAGTTACATTTGTTTTTACATAGTTACATAGTTAGTCTGGTTGAAAAGTCCATCTAGCTAAACCAATAATTTTTAATGCAACAAGTATAAGTACCTAAATTGGGTTTGTTATTAAAGGATAAGTTCACCTTCTATAACATATACACCTGTATTCAGGTTGTAACATGTTACTGATGCAGCAGCCCCTGAACCCCCCCCCCCAAGACCCTTTGTTACAGGGGACCGGGGATCTTCTCCCCATGGCCTCGTCATTCAGTTCTGTGAATGGGAGAACTACAACTACCGTCAGACGCTCTGATGCTTGCAGCTCTCAATGTATTACCAGGGTGCTGGTGAGCGCTCTAAGTAGACACTACACCGCTACACTGACAGTCTGTAGGAGCCTGAGATTGCACCTGTGATCTACTAATCACAGGTGTAATGCTTTACTGCAGTCTCCAAACTTTCTACACAAAAGCGTCAGTTTACAGTCCTTCAGACTTTAAGGGGGCCAGACTGTGGCCAGGGGGAACATACATTTTTCCTGATATCAGTGAGAGTAAATAGTGTCCTATCTGTGGTAATAGGGGGTGAAATAGTGCCCAATCATGGATGTCAGTGGCAGGAATTATGCCCTATTGTTGGTGCCAATAGGCAGAATAGTGTCTCATATCAGTGAGTGAGAATGAATAGTACCCCAAGGGCCAGTTAAAGGCAAACAAAAGGGGCGCATCTGGCCCCCGGGACGCAGATCGAACACCCCTACTTTACAGGCTCCTCATAAAAAAAATAAAAAATAAAAGCACATTTTTTTACCTGCAAAAGATGTGCATTTATTTATTTTTTTTTAACAGGTGAACTTATCCTTTAAGGCCTCACGCACACTGGATGTTTTTTTTTCTGCATCTAAATGCCCCTATATGTTAGCTTATGTTACCATGCAGGAGTAGTTTAGAGGCAGAAAAAAAAACACTGCCAGCACAACCAAGACCAGCTGCGTTTTGGCACAGAAAAAGCTGGATGCTTGTAAATGTGTGTAAACATCTGTAAATGCACATTAATGCTAGGCACTTTTAGCACTTGACGGTTAATTCATTTTAAAGGCCAGAATAAGGTATCATTGACATTAAAATAAATTAACGACCAAGCTCTTGACACGCCTAAATGTGGCTAAACATGCTGTGATATTGGGGGTGTTTACCTCAGTGGTAGATGCTCTTTTTGTGCAGTGAGTCCATGTCACACAGGCTTTATCGTTAAGGGCCTTGTTATTAAAAACAAAACAAAAGTCCATTCAGGATTCCCACACAGGGGTTCAAACTTCATTTAACACTCATAAATGAAAAAACATACCGAGCCACCTGGCTCTCTTGTCAGCAGTTCCTCTGCTTGCTCCCAACAGACTTCTTGATTATCTATGTGCGTGTCACCGGCGCAAAACCCAACTTCAGTTTCCTCTATCAAGTACCGAGTATTAGGTATGCTGCACTCAAAAACAACCCTTGAATGGGTAAAAATATTAGTGAATGTGTGTGAGTGCGCTGCCCCCCTTTCTTATATATATCACCACCTGTATACCTTATCAACAATCAATAATCAATATTACATGTGCATAAATTCACACTTTAAATCAATAAATCATATATGTCACAAAAAAACGTCCTTCAAGCATATTGCAATATCTTGTATCCTTTAAATGTGACTGGCGTGCTCCTATATTACTTCAATATGTGACTGAGTGGGACCCTCCACCATTCAGATTGGCCACTCACCAGATGTGTCACTAGGGGTACGCCTTTGGTTCATTCAGGGATAACCATTCCACACAGGTACTACTTCTCACCAGTATACAACTTGTGCTTTAATACTCCTCATGGGAAAGCATAGGAACAGAAGGCGATCATAGCGCAATATGTTTAAATCATTTATTTTAAAAGTTATCAAAGGTTAAAATCACTCACATTTACAGGTGCCCTTTTGCTGGCACTAAGCTTATCCAGCAGTTACGGACGGGTATCTAGTAGCATGGTTCGCCTGTTGCTGTAAGCGGTCTCCACGCTTGGCTTGCACTCCAAGCCTCGTTTCCGTTTTCGTCCGGTCACGTGATGCGTAAAAATCTCCCAGCAGCCTCTACGCGTTTCGCATCATCAAATGCGTCATCAGGAAGCTTCCTGATGACGCATTTGATGATGCGAAACGCGTAGAGGCTGCTGGGAGATTTTTACGCATCACGTGACCGGACGAAAACGGAAACGAGGCTTGGAGTGCAAGCCAAGCGTGGAGACCGCTTACAGCAACAGGCGAACCATGCTACTAGATACCCGTCCGTAACTGCTGGATAAGCTTAGTGCCAGCAAAAGGGCACCTGTAAATGTGAGTGATTTTAACCTTTGATAACTTTTAAAATAAATGATTTAAACATATTGCGCTATGATCGCCTTCTGTTCCTATGCTTTCCCATGAGGAGTATTAAAGCACAAGTTGTATACTGGTGAGAAGTAGTACCTGTGTGGAATGGTTATCCCTGAATGAACCAAAGGCGTACCCCTAGTGACACATCTGGTGAGTGGCCAATCTGAATGGTGGAGGGTCCCACTCAGTCACATATTGAAGTAATATAGGAGCACGCCAGTCACATTTAAAGGATACAAGATATTGCAATATGCTTGAAGGACGTTTTTTTGTGACATATATGATTTATTGATTTAAAGTGTGAATTTATGCACATGTAATATTGATTATTGATTGTTGATAAGGTATACAGGTGGTGATATATATAAGAAAGGGGGGCAGCGCACTCACACACATTCACTAAGACTTCTTGATTGCTTCCAGCCCCCTGGACTCACTGGCCTCCTCAGCCCCGGTTAATACAGGGGCGACTTGTCAGGCGACTTAGCCGCCTGACAAGTCGCATCCCGTTCTGTACTACGGAACCGTTCTAATAGGAGCAAGAAAAAGGTTCCTGTACTATTTTTGGGGCAACTTGCATTGACTTCTATACAAGTCGCCGCTGAAGTCATGTGCAGGTCGCCTCGGTGAGTCAGCCTGCAAGTCGTGTTGCCCCTGTGTGAACCAGCAGTCAGTCTCCCTGACACTCAAAGCTGGCCAGCCTTTCCCAGTCCCTCCGGCATATAATCCCCCTTACTCAGGCTGCAGTCTCCCACAGGGCAGACAGTTTTCCTAACAGGGGTCTGTCTTCAAACAGCAGCAAGCTCTGTGGGGTCTGTCTTCAAACAGCAGCAAGGCAGTCAGAACCAATAGGCAAATATCTGTCCTTGTGTTGTAACTTGTCTCCTCGTACGAGTCAAATAAAGAAAACTTCTTAACTTGATCCAGAGTGTGGTCTCAGGTGAATTTCGCTCACAAATTGGTCCTTCGAGTTGGAACTCAATATCCTGTGAAGGGACCAGACCCCCGGTGACCATTACCTTACGGGGGAATCTCAGAACACATGAGATTCCTTATTCCAAAGTCCTCCGTCTGAATTGACGTTAATGGAGGCCGGTCGACCGACTGGTCCCTATTAGGTGATGGATTCACAAGAATTGGCAGAAAAGACCCATTCTGGTTCAAGGTAAGAACAATTCACAATTTGTTTCAATTTGGTTAGAAGATAAGAATACCAATGTTTTTTAGTAGAACACAGGAATAGGAAAGAAATGCGAGTTGACAAAATAATTGTGTATAAAGGTATAAGAAGAAATTCTGTGTCGATCTGCAAGTTGACAAAAACATTGTATGTAAGTGTCGGCGTGAGAAGACCTTAAATTACTCTGTACGTATGTTAAAATGGCCAGAAATGTGTGAAACAAAGTGCTATAAAACAAAAAAGTGTAGCGCTATGAACCCCAAAACAAATTAAAAATGTATCAAAACAGTAGGTTATGTATATGTGGACAGTATGTGAAAATAATATCACCACCTTAAGATGTATCTATAGGATACAAAGAAGAAAGTATAAACATTATAATCTAATATATAATATTGTGCTATAAATCAGAACAACATTCAATATGTATATGTGGACAGTATGTGAAAATATGTCACCACCTTAAAGTGTATTCATAGAATACAAGATAAAACATAAAAGTATAACAATGTGCTAATAAGTCAAAACAATATAAAATATGCCAAACACTGGTGATAAATATTAATTATCAATATGAATATTAATAAAGTATAATTGGAAGACCATAAAAGGTCCAATAGGTCTAGCATCATAAAAGTTTGTAGATAAAGATGTTCTAAAATATAAAAGTCCACAATGTTGATTGTAGAAAAAGGTGAAGGGAAAACCACCACTAGGGGTCTATGGAGGTTCAACACTAAAAATGGTAGATCAATAGCTCCCCAAATTATTCAATAGAGAGAATCAACTGGATCTGGCAGGTGAGTGAACTGTAGAAAAAACATGTGTGAACAAAAGATCTAAAATGGTGCAGGGGCTGTCACCGGAGACATCAAGAGGCTTACTGGAACTTAATGACTTGAAAAGACATACGTCATACAAGTCAGAAAGGCTTAGTGACCAAGCGGTCTGGATAATACGTCTCTTCAGATGTCCTTAATATGTAGCAGTAGGAAAAATGGCAATACGACAGGTAAGGATTTTTTTCCATAATTTATTTGTGATCGTTCATCTGGAGCAGAAATCAGTTCATTGCATCCACTGAGACGTATGACAGAATCTTCCCTTTTAATTAGTAATTGCAGTTTTTTGTGCCTACAGTTGAATGTATATCCATCCAATTCTTCTCATCTTAGGCCTCATATTAGTATCCAGGTGGTCTATCATCTGCTGTGCTCCACACGTGCAGTACAGCTGTGTATAGAAAAAAGAAAGTTGTTTGTTTTAGGAAATTTACGACATTGTATCTAGCATACTGCTTCTGGGAGGGAAATTATAAGGTCTTAACCCCTAGGCGTCTGCGTTATAGCCGAAAGACGGCTACAGTGTGGACTCCAATTGCCAGGAGGGTGTCCCTGGATGTCCTCCTGTTTACTCCTGCGATGCACGCGCCTGCGGGTGCGCATTGGGGAAATTCTGTGTTGGCCATGTCCCTTGGACACAGCCAATCACAGATCGTGCTAAATGGCCAATCATAGCGGCCATTTAGCACTCGATCTGAGTGTTAAATGAGAACATATGAGATCATCTCTCATTAGAGACAGCGTGTGAGGAGGGAGAGCGGCCGGCTGCAGCGTGAGTGTAAAAAAGAAAAATAGAAAATACAGTGCCAACAGTACCTGTCAGTGCCATCTGTCCCCAGTGCCACCTGGACCCAGTGCCACCTGTCAGTGCCATCTGTCACCAGTACATCAGGTGTGATCAATTTTTTATGATTTGCACAACAGCTTGTAGACTCTATAACTTTCACAAAGACCAAATAATATCCACTAATTTGGGTTATTTTACCAAAGATATGTAGCAGTATAAACTGTGGCCAAAATTTTGAAAGAAAAATTAATAATTTGCAAAATTTTATCACAGAAACTAAGAAAAATGCGTTTTTTTTTTCAAAATTTACGGTCTATTTTCATTTATAGCGCAAAAAATAAAAAACCCAGAGGTGATCAAATACCACCAAAAAAAAGCTCTATTTGTATGAAAAAAAGGACAAAAACTTAATTTGGGTACAGTATTACATGAATGAGTAATTGTCATTCAAAGTGTGAGAGCACTGAAAGCTGAAAATTGGTCTGGTCACAAGGGGGGTTTAAGTGCCCAGTAGGCAAGTGGTTAAACTGAAAAGAGGGCTTGTTTATTTTATAGTCATTAGCCCCCTTTTCTTGCTGAAATACTGCAATAGGCAGATGGTTCAGTGTGACATAAATAAAACTGAAGTTTATAGTCATAAAAATATTATTATTATTATTATTATTATTATTCAGGATTTATATATCGCCAACAGTTTACGCAGCGCTTTACAATATAAAAGGGAGACAATACAGTTATAATACAATAAAATACAAGAGGATTAAGAGGGCCCTGCTCAGAAGAGCTTACAATCTATTAGGGTGGGGCAGGTGGTACAAAAGGTTGTAACTGTGGGGAATGAGCTGATGGAAGTGGTAGGAGATTAGTTGGAGACGTGATAGGCTTTCCTGAAGAGATTAGTTTTCAGGGATCGCCTGAAGGTAGCAAGAGTAGGGTATAGCCAGATAGATGGAGGTAGCGAGTTCCAGAGGATGGGAGAGGCTCTGGAGAAATCCTGGAGACGAGCATGGGAGGAGGAGATGAGAGAGCTTGAAAGCAGGAGGTCTTGAGAAGAGCGGAGAGGTCGATTTGGGTGATATTTGGAGACAAGATTAGTAATGTAGCTCGGGGCAGAGTTGTGAATGGCTTTGTATGTTGTGGTTAGTATTTTGAATTGAATTCGCTGGGTGATTGGGAGCCAGTGTAGGGATTGGAGTAGAGGGTTGGCAGACACTGAGCGGTTGGTAAGGTGGATAAGTCTGGCAGCAGCATTCATGATAGATTGAAGAGGGGATAGCCTATGGAGAGGTAAGCCAATGAGAAGGAAGTTGCAATAATCAAGGCGAGAGATAACAAGGGGGTGAATGAGGAGCTTGGTAGTTTCATTTGTTAAAAAGGGGCGAATTTTAGAGATGTTACAGAGGTGAATTCTACAAACTTTTGACAACGATTGGATTTGAGGCTGAAATGACAAGAGTCTAGGATTACACCTAGTACCCTGGCGTGAGGGGAAGGACTGATGGTTGCATTGTTGATTTTGATGGAAAAGTCATGGAGGGGGGCACAGGCGGGGGGGAATATTAATAGCTCAGTTTTAGAGAGATTTAGTTTAAGGAAGTGGTGCGACATCCATGCTGATATGTCAGTTAGTAAGTTAGTAATGCGAAAGGAGACTGAAGGAGTGAGGTGATGAGTAGACAGATAGATTTGGGTGTCATCAGCGTATAAGTGGTATTGGAAGCCGTGGGCAGTTATTAAGTGACCAAGGGAGGAGGTGTAGATAGAGAAGAGAAGGGGTCCAAGAACTGAGCCTTGGGGGACCCCCACAGAAAGGGGCAATGGAGAGTAGGAGATAGAGTTGTAGGTGACACTGAAGGAGATAAATAGGCAGAGAACCAGGATAGAGCAGAATCTCGGAGGCCAAGGGAATGTAGTTTATTGAGAAGGAGCGGGTGGTCAACAGTATCAAAGGCCGCAGAGAGGTCAAGTAGTAGGAGTATGGAGTACTGGCTGTTGGTTTTAGCAGTTAGTAAATCGTTAATGAGTTTTAGTAAGGCAGTTTCCGTGGAGTGCTGCGAGCGAAAGCCAGACTGTAAGGGGTCAAGAAGGTTATTTTCATTGAGGTAGGAGCTAAGACAGTTGTAGACGTTTTGATGGTGCAGATGACTGTAATGATCTCTCCCCTGATTGGATGCTTAGATATAATTTGTGTGTATATCTCATTGTTGTAGCTGCTCTCTGAGTACTATCTGTTGTGGAACCACAAGTCCCAGTATAGCTTGAATCTGTAGATAAATTCAATGCTGCTAATGTAATTAATGTCATGCTTAAAAAAGATTTTTACAGTTGTAGGTTTTACTTGTTAGACAAGATAATGTATTTCTTTCAGTATGAGTGTAGGAGAATAGAAGGTATAGCCACCATTTTAGAAATAGCTGTCTGCACGTATGTGCAACAACAACATTAAATCACTTTTGTGACAGTTCATCTCAGTACTCTGTACTGAGATGAAAGGGGCACATATAGGGAGTTATGTCTGGTACCTTTAAACAGAAACTTGATGAGCTAAGCAGAAAATCTCAGAATACTTTCCTATTCTTAAACATTTGTTGATTTTTTTTATGCTTCTAAAAAGAGTTACACCCCATATGTCAATTACTTGAAGCACTACAGTAGAATGGTATGAGTTGGGAGATTTGTTAAATGATTGGGTCACACAAAGTATGAAAGGGGTGCACCTTTCAGGGGGACATTATGACGAAGAATGACTGGTCCTCTTGACCCAGGAGGAAGAGGATGTACTAAAAGACTTTCCTGACTACCTTTGGTCAAGAGGAAAAGGTGATGTAGGACTAATTAAAGTAGCAAGTGAAGTGCATATCACCCCCAAAAGTACTGTGAGACTGCATCAAGAAACAGTGCCCTTTGAGAAAGGATGCAGAGGTTGGAATGGATCCTGTGGTCAGGAAAAAGCAGGGTAGGGGTATGGTCATAGAGTGTCCAGATTCACCCTGTGTTACACCATTGTTTCCTGTTAAGAAGCCGCAAGGAGGCTGGAGACTTGTTCAAGACTTACAAGCAATAAATAGAGATGTTTATCAACATCAACAGGCCCATGTCTCAAAAGGGGGGATGGTACAGATGATTAATAAAGTGTTCACAAGGTATGGATTTACAAATTACCAAAAAATGTTTTTGTCTGATCTGTATGACCTGTAACAAATGTCATGTGCAAGGGGCACTGAGAGGTCATTTTCCTGGGCCTCCCTACCCCTTTCACACAATATGTATGGATTTCATTGAACTAAACAAATGTGAAAATAAGATGTATTGCCTGGTAATTGTGTTTACCACCCACAGTCTGCAGGTACTGTGGAAAGGCATAGTGGTACTATAAAAAGTAAACAGAGGAAGCTAATGGAGGATACTGGAAAAAAACTGGGTTCAGTGTCTGCCAATAGCTTTGCTGAGCATGAATAACCCCCACAGCAAAAGGGTTGACACCTTATGAGATACTATATGGGAGACCATACTATATTCCACAGCTTAAGCCATTTGCTAGGGAAGATGAGGAAATGGATTGTGAATTTGCAAACTATATGAGAAAACTATTAATGTTTAAGGAGGTTTTGTCTTCAAACTCTCTTACAGGTCAAGATACATCAACAAAACAGGACACGCTAGTCCAACCAGGGGATTGGGTTTGGATCAAAATAATCAAGAGAAAGCAATAGTCAGATCTAAGGTGGGAAGGGCCATACCAGGTACTATTGTCTACACCCACAGCAGTTAAAATAGCAGAAAGAGTACCCTGGATACACCTCTGACATTCCAAAAAGGTAAAAATCTAGGGCCAGACCAAGGAACGCCCACAGAAGCTTGAATGCAAGTCCTACTACAAAGGGGGGTGACTCCAATAGGGACCACTTGTCTCAAACGCAGTGAAGAATAATTGCCACAATACAGACTCATAGGGGTGGTACAACAGTTCAGGTAAAGACAGCTTTTAGAACCAGGGTACTTTACCAAAACATGGACAGGCAGATTTCTAATAGGGATAATGACAGTAAGAAGCATTGTAGCATTGGTACTATCACTCTTGGATCTAAACACTAAGGCCCAAAAACAGGACAAACCAGTACATAAGAGAGAACATATACCCCTGGGAAAAGATGCAGTGGGGACCATACGTATTCAAGTACTCAGGAAAGGACAAGTTGTGCCCTCAGTCACCAGCATACCACTAATAAAGCCACGTCCAGACCTGTTCAAAGCTGACTTCTTCTATAAAGAGCAGTTAAGTATAGAAACGGGGTTTGGAGATAACAATGAGTGGATAGAATGGGTAAGATGGACAACCAAGACCAAGGGGCTGGGGAATTGAATTTCATGTGCCAGCTCACGACCCCAGCTAGCGACTGTTCCTTTCCTAACTGACAAAACAAACCTGACATGTATAAAAAGAATGTTCAAGGAAAATGTCACAAATACTGAATGTATAAAAGAGCAGAAATTATATTCAACCACCAAGATGATTGATACCCCCTCTGTTAGAGCGGTCCCAGGGAATTTCACCTGCTTTGTCAGCACAGAGGATAGTGGACAGCAGGCAGGAGACATACCCCCGACATACTGCATACAAAATATATTAATTAGTGATTCACCATACCAGCAGGATTAGTTTCAAAACCAAACGAAACAATTAGCTGATGTGTGGGGATATGAAACTTAGGACCAAACTCCCTCCTAAATGGAAAGGGAGCTGTGCCTTAACCCATTTGCTTCTCCCCTTTTATATGATACCTGTAGGTGATGAGATAAAGTTGCCACAGTTGAAGAAAGAATGTTTCTGAATGAAAAGGAATGCACCGCAAGGATTGTTTGACAATCGAGTCTACATTGATTCCATCAGAGTACCAAGAGGAGTCCCTAATGAATTCAAAGCACAAGACCAGATATCCGCTGGATTCACCTCCAACTTTTTGTGGATTCAACCTAACAAGAATGTTGATTGGATAAACTACATCTACTATAACCAGCAAAGGTTTGTGAACTATACCAGAGATGCCCTTAAAAGAGTAGCCAGCCAACTGGATGCAACCTCACTAACAGCCTGGCAGAATCATATTGCTCTTGATATGCTGTTGGCAGAGAAGGGAGAGGTGTGCAAGATGTTCGGAACCTTTTGTTGCACTTTCATTCCTAACAATACAGCCCCTGATGGTAGCATAATGAAGGCCCTGCAAGGATTGCAGAAGCTGTCCGAAGAACTGGTGAGAAATATGTTAATCTCAATAGTGATGGCAGCCACAGTACTGACCCTGTGTGGTTGCTGTTGCGTTTCCTGTGTCCGAGGACTCCTTCAACGGTTCATTGACACATCCTTGACAAAGACTATGTTTCTCCAAAAATATCTAAATGAACTCTATTCAGGACTTCATTCTGAAACAGATGAGGACGAGTATAAGAACTTTACCCCTGACTCTCATGTGTGAACTATATGATGGACCTTGGTGAAATCCTGAAAGCTGAAGTGCTGAAAGAACTGTCATAAGTATAAACAGGGGGGAAAGGTTAGAGAAATGAGATTCTTATTTTATAGTCATTTAATGAATGCTTGCATGAGATTGCTTATAAGTAGAATAATTACAAGTTACACAGAATTGTTTTGAGTCCTTGAAATGCATATAAATCACAGAGATAAGATAGTTCATCTTACACAGGTGGTTTAAAAATAATTATGTGGAATATGGGAAAGTTATGTACAGTACATTAATTAAGTTTGACAGGGACAAACAAAGGTCTGCTTGTGCCCTCATTAAAACTGTAAAATACATTGAATAGAGTAGTTAGCTGTGTGTATGTGTATATATACAGTATCTCACAAAAGTGAGTACACCCCTCATAATATTTTATTATATCTTTTCCTGTGACAACACTGAAGAAATGACACTTTGCTACAATGTGAAGTAGTGAGTGTACAGCTTGTATAACAGTGTAAATTTGCTGTCCCCTCAAAATAACGCAACATGCATCCATTAATGTCTAAACTACTGGCAACAAAAGTGAGTACACCACTAAGTTAAAATGTCCAAATTGGGCCCAATTTTCCTCCCTGGTGTCATGTGACTCATTAGTATTAGAAGGTCTCAAGTGTGAATGGGGAGCAGGTGTGTTAAATTTGGTGTTATCGTTCTCACTCTCTCTTACTGGTCACGGGAAGTTCAACATGGCACCTCATGGGAAAGAGCTCTCTGAGGAGCTGAAAAAAAGAAATGTTGCTCTACATAAAGATGATTTACACTATAAGAAGATTGCCAAGAATGTGAAACTGAGCTGCAGCACGGTGGCCAAGACCATACAGCGGTTTAACGGGACAGGTTCCACTCAGAACAGGCCTCGCCATGGTCGACCAAAGAAGTTGAGTGCACATGCTCAGCATCATATCCAGATGTTGTCTTTGGGAAATAGATGTATGAGTGCTGCCAGCATTGCTGCAGAGGTTGAAGGGTTGAAGGGGTGGGGGGTGAGCCTGTCAGTGCTCAGACCATAAGCCGCACACTGCATCAAATTGGTCTGCATGGCTGTCATCTCAGAAGGAAGCCTCTTCTAAAGATGATGCACAAGAAAGCCCACAAACAGTTTGCTGAAGACAAGCAAACTAAGGACATGGATTGCTAGAACCTTATCTTGTGATCTGATGAGAACAAGATAAACTTATTTGGTTCAGATGGTGTCAAGCGTGTGTGGTGGCAACCAGGTGAGGAGTACAAAGACAAGTGTATCTTGCCTACAGTCAAGCATGGTGGTGGGATTGTCATGGTCTGGGGCTGCATGAGTGCTGCCGGCACTGGGGAGCTACAGTTCATTGAGGGAACCAAGAATTCCAACATGCACTGTGACATACTGAAGCAGAGCATGATCTCCTCTCTTCGGAGACTGGGCCGCAGGGCAGTATTCCAACATGATAACGACCCCCAAACACACCTCCAAGACTACCACTGCCTTGCTAAACAAGCTGAGGGTAAAGGTAATGGACTGGCCAAGCATGTCTCCAGACCTAAACCGTATTGAGCATCTGTGGGGGATCCTCAAAAAGAAAGTGGAGGAGCGCAAGGTCTCTAACATCCACCAGCTCTGTGATGTCATCATGGAGGAGTGGAAGAGGGCTCCAGTGGCAATCTGTGAAGCTCTGGTGAACTCTGTGCCCAAGAGGGTTAAGGCAGTGCTGAAAAATAATGGTGACCACACAAAATATTGACACAATTTGGACATTTTCACTTAGGGGTGTGCTCACTTTTGTGTGTTGAGTTATTTTGAGGGGACAGCAAATTTACACTGTTATACAAGCTGCACGCTCACTACTTTGCATTGTAGAAAAGAGTCATTTCTTCAGCGTTGTCACATGAAAAGATATAATAAAATATTTACAAAAAATGTGAGGGGTGTACTCACTTTTGTGAGATACTGTGTGTGTATATATATATATATATATATATATGTATATATATATATATATATATATATATATATATATATATATATGTATATATATATATATATATATATATATATATATATACACAGTATATGTGTGTATATGTATGTGTATATATATATATATATATATATATATATATATATATATATATATATATACATACACATAGGATTGTATAGTGAAAAAACAATAATGCCCCGTAAACACGGTCGGATTTTCCGATGGAAAATGTCCGATCGGAGCGTGATGTCGGAAATTCCGACCGTGTGTGGGCTCCATCGGACATTTTCCATCGGATTTTCCGACACACAAAGTTTGAGAGCAGGCTTTAAAATTTTCCGACAACAAAATCCGTTGTTGTAAATTCCGATCGTGTGTACACAAATCCGACGGACAAAGTGCCACGCATGCTCAGAATAAATAAAGAGATGAAAGTTATTGGCCACTGCCCCGTTTATAGTCCCGACGTACGTGTTTTACGTCACCGCGTTTAGAACGATCGGATTTTCCGACAACTTT
The DNA here is from genome assembly GCA_037952925.1 of Lithobates clamitans. NCBI lineage: Eukaryota > Metazoa > Chordata > Amphibia > Anura > Ranidae > Lithobates > Lithobates clamitans. The sequence goes on from JBBGZY010000310.1 coordinate 4,129,000, forward strand.
GTGTGACCGTGTGTATGCAAGACAAGTTTGAGCCAACATCCGTCGGAAAAAATCCTAGGATTTTGTTGTCAGAATGACCGAACAAAGTCCAACCGTGTGTACGGAGCATAAAGACATAACACATTTGGTGGGGTTATTGAAAGTCATAAATCTGTTATGCTTGAAGTTGGTTAAATCTTATCAGGACAAGGAGGGTTTGATTTAACACAACTGGGTGCCATACTATCTCTACACAGGTGTTTTTAATTGGACAAAACCAGTTATAAATCACTTTAATCGCTTGCCGATCGGCTCACGCCGATATACGTTGGCAGAAGGGCACATACAGGCATATTAACATACTTGTACGTTGCCCTTTAAGGCTCGATTCACACCTATGCATGTTGCTTTTGAGCGTTTTTGGAGGTTTTTTTTTCATGCTTGCCACGTTTTTGAGCAGCGTTTTTGCCGCGTTTTTGCCGCGATTTTGCCACGATTTGCGTTTTGCGTTTTTTTTTTTTACAGTTTTTTTTTACAGTCTTAAAAAAATTAAAAAATTAAAAAAAAAAAATTTAAAAAAAAAACAAAACGGCAAAAACGCATCAAAAACGCACCAAAAACGCATCAAAAACGCTGCAAAAACGGTGCACTTGCGTTTTTGATGCTTGTCCATTGAATTCTATTACATGCAAAACGCTGCATTTTGCATGAAAAAAAGTCCCTGACCCTTTCCAAAAATGCAGAGAAACAAAAAGGCATTGATGTGAACATGTTCCATAGGAACCCATGTTAAAAAATTCCCGTGCATTTCTGCAAAATGCAAAATGCATCAAAAAACGCGCTAGTGTGAATGGAGCCTAAGAAGCGGTTTGCAGGCACGCGCACCTGCCGCGAGCTCTGTGAGTGTGATTGCGGGTCTCGCGGACTCGATGTCCACGGGGGTACCTGCGATTGTCTCACGGAGAGGAAGAATGGGGAACTGTTGATGTAAACATAAACAAGCATTTCCACGTTCTGCCTAGTGACACTGACACTGATCACCGCTCCCTGTAATCTGGAACGGTGATCAGTGTCGTGTCACACATAGCCCCTCCCCCCACAGTTAGAATCACACCCTAGGACACACTTAACCCCTACAGCACCCCCTAGTGGTTAACCCCTTCACTGCCAGTCACATTTACACAGTAATCACTGCATTTTTTATCGCACTGATCACTCTATAAATGTGAATGGTCCCAAAATAGCACCAAAAGTGTCCGATCTCTCCACCATAATGTCGCAGTCACGATAAAAATCACTGAGCCACCATTACTAGTAAAAAAAAATTAAAAAATAAAAATGCCATAAAACTACCCCCTATTTTGTAGACACTATAACTTTTGCGCAAACCAATCAATAAACGCTTATTGTGATTTTTTTTTAACAAAAATATGTAGAAGAATAGGTATCGGCCTAAACTGAGGAAAAAAATGTTTTTTTATATATTTTTTGGGGATATTTATTATAGCAAAAAGTAAAAAATAATGTGTTTTTTTCAAAATTGTCGCTATTTTTTTGTTTATAACGCAAAGGATAAAAAACACAGAGGTGATCAAATACCACCAAAAGAAAGCTCTATTTGTGGGGAAAAAAGGACATCCATTTTGTTTGGGAGCCACGTCGCACAATTGTCAGTTAAAGCGACGCAGTGCCAAATCGCAAAATGTGCTCTGGTCTTTGGCCAGCCAAATGGTTCGGGGCTTAAGTGGTTAATGAACATATAGAAATTCTGGGAAAGAATACGTTTGTCTGGTTGCAGAACAGGTGTCAGATTTATGGTTAGTTACATTGATGTAGATCTTAGCAACCAATCATATCTAGGAGAGATGGCTAAGATAAGGCTTGTAAAAGGGTACATAAATGCAAGTTTTACAATTGTTAGACAGACAAGTCAGATAAGAGCTCATAAGGCTGAACTCTATGTATGCTGCCCTATTGCACGGGTCGTAGAGATCAGAACCAGTGGGCAATTATCTGTTCAGATAGGTGTCTATCAGGCTGACTGTTTTGTCTATAAAGCCCTATCGCACGGGTGACAGGCAGTCAGAACCAATAGGCAAATACCTGTGCTTTTGTTGTAACTTGTCTCCTCGTAGGAGATCTTGGGATAGAGCCCATAGCAGCAAAGTAAAGAAAGTCATACACTTGGGCAGGCATACACATGTACAGTGGGGACAGAAAGTATTCAGACCCCCTTAAATTTTTCACTCTTTTTTTATATTGCAACCATTTGCTAAAATCATTTAAGTTCATTTTTTTTCCTCATTAATGTACACACAGCACCCCATATTGACAGAAAAACACAGAATTGTTGACATTTTTGCAGATTTATTAAAAAAGAAAAACTGAAATATCACATGGTCCTAAGTATTCATATCCTTTGCTGTGACACTCATATATAAGGTGCTGTCAATTTCTTCTGATCATCCTTGAGATGGTTCTACACCTTCACTTGAGTCCAGCTGTGTTTGATTATACTGATTGGACTTGTTTAGGAAAGCCCCACACCTGTCTATATGACCTTACAGCTCACAGTGCATGTCAGAGCAAATGAGAATCATGAGGTCAAAGGAACTGCCTGAAGAGCTCAGAGACAGAATTGTGACAAGGCACAGATCTGGCCAAGGTTACAAAAAATGTCTAAAAAGAAAAACTTCTGCGCTACTATCTGAAATTCAGTGGAGGAAAAATAAATAGTGATGTGTTCTAGGTGATGCTGCAAAATCAAACAGTGAACACCTTACACTACTAATGAACTGAAATAAAAACACAATAAAGTAGAATTGTGTAAAGATTCTGCGCAACACAATAGGAAGTAGCTGGATAAGTAGATAAACTGCACACTATAAATAACAATCCCCCTAGTGGGTTAGGAAAAATGTGCAAAGTGAAAGACATATATCAGGTGCATCATGGTGAAAAAAGTGTTGGTCAATAAAAGTCAATACAGGCATAAACATAAACATAAACTGTGACTAATGTGTAGGCATGCGTTGATAGGTGATCTGGTGACTGTTTGTGGTATCAAATACCCACTCAGGGCTCACAGAACTCTCACCTCTATGGCACAATAAAAGTGCATATGTGTTTCCAAAGGGTCTGTGGTCACTCAGATGTGGCGATGGCAGTGGCGTTCTACTCCTACTGGGGGGAAGGGGGGCGTCACTTGCTCCTCCTGGCCAGGCTTCTGTATTCCAATCAGGGTATCTGTATCCTTCCAATGAGCCTGTGATCACTCTCCTGTAGTGATAGCGATGGCGTACAAATTCTTCCAGGGGAGAGGGTCGTCACTTCCTCCAGATAGTGAGCTCCATATAGGGGTAATAGAAAGGACTCCAGATTGGAGGTTCCTAAGAGCACAGTGGCCTCCATAATCCTTAAATGGAAGACGTTTGGGACGACCAGAACCCTTCCTAGAGCTGGCAATCTGGCCAAATTGAGCTATTGGGGGGAGAAGAGCCTCAGTGAGAGAGGTAAAGACGAACCCAAAGATCACTGAGGCTGAGCTCCAGAGATGCAGTCGGGAGATGGGAGAAAGTTGTGATATTTCAGTTTTTCTTTTTTAATAAATCTGCAAAAATGTCAACAATTCTGTGTTTTTCTGTCAATATGGGGTGCTGTGTGTACATTTGTACATTAATGAGGAAAAAAATGAACTTAAATGATTTTAGCAAATGGCTGCAATATAACAAAGAGTGAAAAATTAAAGGGGGTCTGAATACTTTCCGTCCCCATTGAATATATATATACATCAGCATCCCCAGAGAGCTCCTCCCTTACGTCAGGGTCCCCAGATTACCTTCCCTTTACATCAGGGTCCCCAGAGAGTCCCTTCTTTACAACAGGGTCCCCAGAGAGCCCCTTCCTTACATCAGGGTTCCCAGAGAGCCTCCCCTTACATCAGAGTCCCCAGAGAGCCTCCCCTTACATTAGGGTATTCAGATAGCCTCCCCTTACATCAGGGTCCCTAGAGAGCCTCCCCATACATCAGGGTCCCCAGAGAGCCTCCCCTTAAATCAGGGTCCCCAGAGAGCCTCCCTACTTACATTAGGGTCCCCAGAGCCCCCCTCATTACATCAGGGTCCCCAGAAATCCCCTTCCTTACATCATGGTCCCCGGAGAGCCGCTCCTTACATCAGGGTCCCCAGAGAGCCTCCCTACTTACATTAGGGTCCCCAGAGCCCCCCTCATTACATCAGGGTCCCCAGAGAGCCTCCCTTTACATCATGGTCCCCAGAGAGCCCCTCCTTACATCATGGTCCCCAGTGAGCCCCCTTACATCAGTGTTCCCAGAGAGCCCCCCTTACATCAGTGTCCCCAGAGAGCCTCCACTTTACATCAGGGTCCCCAGAGAGCCCCTCCCCTTACATCAGGGTCTCCAGAGAGCCCCCTCTTACATCAGGGTCCCAAGAGAGCCTCCACTTTTCATCAGGGTCCCCAGAGATATCCTTAATTACATCAGGGTTCCCAGAGAGCCCCTTCCTTACATCAGGGTCCCCAGAGAGCCGCCTTACATCAGGGTCCCAAGAGAGCCTCCCCTTTACATCAGGGTCCCCAGAGAGCCCCTTCCTTACATCAGGGTCCCCGAAGAGCCCCCCTTACATCAGGGTCCCCAGAGACTCCCCCTTACATCAGTGTCCTCAGAGAGCCTCCACTTTACATCAGGGTCCCCAGAGAGCCCCCCCTTACATCGGGGTCCCCAGAAAGCCCCCCCTTACATGAGGGTCCCCAGAGAGCCCCTCCCTTTACATCAGGGTCTCAGAGAACCCCTCTTTACATCAGGGTCCCAAGAGAGTCTCCCCTTTACATCAGGGTCCACAGAGAGCCCCTTCCTTACATCAGGGTCCACAGAGAGCCCCTTCCTAACATCAAGGTCCCCAGAGAGTCCCTTCTTTCCATGAGGGTCCCCAGAGAACCCCCTTACATCAGGGTCCCAAGAGAGTCTCCCCTTTACATCAGGGTCCCCGGAGAACCCCTTCCTTACATTAGGATCTCTGGAGAGCCCCCCTTACATCAGGGTCTCCAGAGAGTGCCTTCCTTACATCAGGGTCCCCAGAGAGCCCCCCTTACATTAGTGTCCCCAGAGAGCCTCCACTTTACATCAGGGTCAACAGAGAGCCCCCCCTTACATCGGGGTCCCCAGAAAGCCCCCTTACATCAGGGTCCCAAGAGAGCCTCCTCTTTACATCAGGGTCCCCAGAGAGCCCTTTCCTTACATCAGGGTCCCCAGAGAGCCCCTGCCTTACATTAGGGTCCCCAGAGAGCCCCTCTTACATCAGTGTCCCCAGAGAGCCCCCTTACATCAGGGTCCCAGGAGAACCTCCCCTTACATCAAGGTCCCCAGAGAGCCTCCCTACTTACATTAGGGTCCCCAGAGCCCCCTCATTACATCAGGGTCCCCAGAGAGCCTCCCCTTACATCAGGGTCCCCAGAGAGCCCCTCCTTACATCATGGTGGCCAGTGAGCACCCCTTACATCAGTGTTCCCAGAGAGCCCCCCTTACATCAGTGTCCCCAGAGAGCCTCCACTTTACATCAGGGTCCCCAAAGAGCCCCTCCCCTTACATCAGGGTCCCCAAAGAGCCCCCCCTTACATCAGGGTTCCAAGAGAGCCTCCACTTTACATCAGTGTCCCCAGAGATCCCCGTCCTTACATCAGGGTACCCAGAGAGCCCCCTTACATCAGGGTTCCAAGAGAGCCTCCCCTTTACATCAGGGTTCCCAGAGAGCCCCTTCCTTACATCAGGGTCCCCGGAGAGCCCCCCTTACATCAGGGTCTCCAGAGAGTCCCTTCCTTACATCAGGGTCCCCAGAGAGTCCCCCTTACATCAGTGTCCCCAGAGAGCCTCCACTTTACATCATGGTCCCCAGAGAGCCCCCCTTACATCGGGGTCCCCAGAAAGCCCCCCCTTACATCAGGGTCCCAAGAGCGCCTCTCCTTTTCATCAGGGTCCCCAGAGAGCCCCTTCCTTACATTAGTGCCCCCAGAAAGCCCCCCTTACATCAGGGTCCCCAGAGAGCCCCTCATACATCAGTGTCCCCATAGAGCCCCTTACATCAGGATCCCAAGAGAGCCTCCCCTTTACATCTGGGTCCCTAGAGAGCCCTTTCCTTATATCAGGGTCCCCAGAGAGCCCCTTCCTTACATCAGGGTCCCCAGAGAGCCCCCCTTACCTTACATCAGTGTCCCTAGAGAGCCCCCTTACATCAGGGTCCCAAGAGAACCTTCCATTTCATCAGGGTCCCCAGAGAGCCTCCCTACTTACATTAGGGTCCCCAGAGCCCCCCTCATTATATCAGGGTCCCCAGAGAGCCTCCCCTTACATCAGGGCCCCCAGAGAGCCTCCCTACTTATATTAGGGTCCCCAGAGCCCCCGTCATTACATCAGAGTCCCCAGAGAGCCCCCCTAACATCAGGGTCCCCAGGGAGCCCTCCCTTACATCAGCATCCCCAGAGAGCCTCCCCCTTATGTCAGGGTCCCCAGATAGCCTCACCTTTACATCAGAGTCCCCAAAAAGACCCTTCTTTACATCAGGGTCCCTAGAGAGCCCCTTCCTTACATCAGGGACCCCAGAGAGCCTCCCCTTACATTAGGGTCCCCAGAGAGCCTCCCTACTTACATTAGGATCCCCAGAGCCCCCCTCATTACATCAGGGTCCCCAGAGAGCCCCTTCCCTATATCAGGGTCCCAAGAGAACCTCCCCTTACATCAGGGTCCCCAGAGAGCCTCCCTACTTACATTAGGGTCCCCAGAGCCCCCCTGATTACATCAGGGTCCCCAGAGAGCCTCCCCTTACATCAGGGTCCCCAGAGAGCCTCCACTTTACATCAGGGTCCCCAGAAAGCCCCTCCCCTTACATCAGAGTCCCCAGAGAGCCCCTCCTTACATCAGGGTCCCAAGAGAGCCTCCACTTTACATCAGGGTCCCCAGAGAGCCCCGTCCTTACATCAGGGTCCCCAGAGAGTCCCTTTCTTACTTCAGGGTCCCCAGAGAGCCCCCTTACATCAGGGTCCCAAGAGAGCCTCCCCCTTACATCAGGGTCCCCGGAGAGCCCCCCTTACATCAGGGTCTCCAGAGAGCCCCTTCCTTACATCAGGGTCCCCAGAGAGTCCCCCTTACATCAGTGTCCCCTCCACTTTTCTTCACGGTCCACAGAGAGCCCCCCCCTTACATCAGGGTCCCAAGAGAGCCTCTCCTTTCCATCAGGGTCTCCAGAGAGCCCCTCCTTACATAAGTGTCCCCAGAAAGCCCCGCTTACATCAGGATCCTCAGAGAGCCCCTCTTACATCAGTGTCCCCATAGAGCCCCCTTACATCAGGGTCCCAAGAGAGCCTCCCCTTTACATCAGGGTCCCCAGAGAGTCCTTTCCTTACATCAGGGTTCCCCAGAGAGCCCCTTCCTTACATCAGGGTCCCCAGAGAGCCCCCCTTACATCAGTGTCCCCAGAGAGCCCCCTTACATCAGGGTCCCAAGAGAACCTCCCCTTACATCAGGGTCCCAGAGATCCTCCCTACTTACATTAGGGTTCCCAGAGCCCCCCTCATTACATCAGAGTCCCCAGGGAGCCCCCCTTACATCAGAGTCCCCAGAGAGCCCCCCTAACATCAGGTTTCCCAGAGAGCCCTCCCTTACATCAGCATCCCCAGAGAGCCTCCCCCTTATGTCAGGGTCCCCAGATAGCCTCACCTTTACATCAGAGTCCCCAAAAAGCCCCTTCTTTACATCAGGGTCCCTAGAGAGCCCCTTCCTTACATCAGGGACCCCAGAGAGCCTCCCCTTACATTAGGGTCCCCAGAGAGCCTCCCTACTTACATTAGGGTCCCCAGAGCCCCCCTCATTACATCAGGGTCCCCAGAGAGCCCCTTCCCTATATCAGGGTCCCAAGAGAACCTCCCCTTACATCAGGGTCCCCAGAGAGCCTCCCTACTTACATTAGGGTCCCCAGAGCCCCCCTCATTACATCAGGGTCCCCAGAGAGCCTCCACTTACATCAGGGTCCCCAGAGAGCCCCTCCTTACATCATGGTCCCCAGTGAGCCCCCCTTACATCAGTGTTCCCAGAGAGCCCCCCTTACAACAGTGTCCCCAGAGAGCCTCCACTTTACATCAGGGTCCCCAGAAAGCCCCTCCCCTTACATCAGGGTCCCCAGAGAGCCCCCCCTTACATCAGGGTCCCAAAAGAGCCTCCACTTTACATCAGGGTCCCCAGAGAGCCCCGTCCTTTCATCAGGGTCCCCAGAGAGTCCCTTTCTTACATCAGGGTCCCCAGAGAGCCCCCTTACATCAGGGTCCCAAGAGAGCCTCCCCTTTACATCAGGGTCCCCAGAGAGCCCCTTCCTTACATCAGGGTCCCCGGAGAGCCCCCCTTACATTAGGGTCTCCAGAGAGCCCCTTCCTTACATCAGGGTCCCCAGAGAGTCCCCCTTACATCAGTGTCCCCAGAGAGCCTCCACTTTTCTTCGCGGTCCACAGAGAGCCCCCCCCCCCTTACATCAGGGTCCCAAGAGAGCCTCTCCTTTCCATCAGGGTCCCCAGAGAGCCCCTCCTTACATCAGTGTCCCCAGAAAGCCCCGCTTACATCAGGATCCTCAGAGAGCCCCTCTTACATCAGTGTCCCCATAGAGCCCCCTTACATCAGGGTCCCAAGAGAGCCTCCCCTTTACATCAGGGTCCCCAGAGAGTCCCCCTTACATCAGTGTTCCCAGGGAGCCCCCCTTACAACAGTGTCCCCAGAGAGCCTCCACTTTACATCAGGGTCCCCAGAAAGCCCCTCCCCTTACATCAGGGTCCCCAGAGAGCCCCCCCTTACATCAGGGTCCCAAGAGAGCCTCCACTTTACATCAGGGTCCCCAGAGAGCCCCGTCCTTACATCAGGGTCCCCAGAGAGTCCCTTTCTTACATCAGGGTCCCCAGAGAGCCCCCTTACATCAGGGTCCCAAGAGAGCCTCCCCTTTACATCAGGGTCCCCAGAGAGCCCCTTCCCTACATCAGGGTCCCCGGAGAGCCCCCCTTACATCAGGGTCTCCAGAGAGCCCCTTCCTTACATCAGGGTCCCCAGAGAGTCCCCCTTACATCAGTGTCCCCAGAGAGCCTCCACTTTTCTTCACGGTCCACAGAGAGCCCCCCCCCCTTACATCAGGGTCCCAAGAGAGCCTCTCCTTTCCATCAGGGTCCCCAGAGAGCCCCTCCTTACATCAGTGTCCCCAGAAAGCCCCGCTTACATCAGGATCCTCAGAGAGCCCTTCTTACATCAGTGTCCCCATAGAGCCCCCTTACATCAGGGTCCCAAGAGAGCCTCCCCTTTACATCAGGGTCCCCAGAGAGCCCCTCCCCTTACATCAGGGTCCCCAGAGAGCCCCCTTACATCAGGGTCCCAAGAGAGCCTCCCCTTTACATCAGGGTCCCCAGAGAGCCCCTTCCTTACATCAGGGTGCCCGGAGAGCCCCCCTTACATCAGGGTCTCCACAGATCCCCTTCCTTACATCAGGGTCCCTAGAGAGTCCCCCTTACATCAGTGTCCCCAGAGAGCCTCCACTTTACATCAGGGTCCCCAGAGAGCCCCCCTTTCATCGGGGTCCCCAGAAAGCCCCCCTTACATCAGGGTCCCAGAGAACCCCCCTTTACATCAGGGTCCCAAGAAAGCCTCCTCTTTACATCAGGGTCCCCAGAGAGCCCCTTCCTTACATCAGGGTCCCCAGAGAGCCCCTTCCTTACATCAGGGTCCCCAGAGAGCCCCCTTACATCGCATAACTCAGTGTGAACCTGGGCTAAAGGTTATCTTGAGCTTGAAGGACAATTCCAGGCAACAAGAGAAAGCAACTGCTGACCAGACAGGGTTCATGCGGGGCAAAGGTAAAGATTTCAACTTAAGGAGGCTGTACACAGTTCTGGGGTCGGGGGATTATCTGACCCAGTCCGTTGCAGTGGCCTCTCTTGATGCTGAAAAAGCATTCAACTCTGTGGAGTGGGTATATCTCTGGGAAGTCCTGCTGCATTTTGGCTTTGGCCCCAGATTAACTTCCTGGATAAAGGCCCTCTACACGTCCCCAAGAGCGAGGGTGCGCACTGGTTTGGTTCTGTCATCAGCATTTGACCTCCATAGGGGCACCAGGCAGGGATGCCCGCTCTCCCCGGCCCTTTTTGCATTGGCAATAGAAGCAATGGCAATCCTATTACATTCATCACCAATGGTCCGTGGCATCTCAATTGGCCCTGTGGAAGAAAAAAATCTCACTATATGCGGACGACACCCTACTGTACCTTAGCAACACAACAACTTCATTGCGAGAGGCCCTGATACTTATAGATGTTTTTGGTACCTACTCAGGCATCCGTATCAATTGGGGGAAGTCGGTCCTCGTTGCACTACATTCCACAGATGACAAGCTACCAACTAATACTCCCCTACAAAGGGTCTCACAATTTAAATACCTAGGGGTCATTATACATAAAGACATCTCACAATTTATTTCCTCGCCCCGGTGATGTCCCTCCTGACTCAGAGATGCGCTGTGTGGAAAACGCTGCCTCTTCCACTGGTAGGCAGGGTTAATCTGATTAAAATGTCAGTGCTTCCCAAATTTGGCAGAAGAACCAGCCAACCCTCCGGTTACACTAGAGGCGGCATTGCTTGGGTCCTATTTGGAACTTAGAAACCTAATACACTGAGGTCCCAGATCTAACCCACACATCACCTCATCGATGCACACTACGCTTCGAGTTTGGGAGACGGTACTGGCTAAGGTTGAACAACCCAATAGCTGGTCCCCGCAGACTCCTCTTAGGGGGAACCCAAGACTGCAACATTTTAAACCCATCCCAGACCCACTGATATGAGCCCGATATGGAGTAAAACATCACCTCAGCGTCTGGCCTGTGCACGTTTGATGCTCTAAAAAGAGATAGTGGAGTACCTAACCACATGTTTTTTCGTTACCTGCAGCTCCGCCATGCACATCGAGCTCAGTTTCCCTTTCCTGTTACTTTGGCAACTAATAGGATTGAGCATGTGTTGAGTCTGGAATAGGACATTAAACCATTGTCGGTTCTTTACTCTGATTTGGCTGGGCTGGACACTTCTATGGTGACCCAGTTGTTTTCCAGGTGGCAGACAGATATACCAACCCTCGCTGGTGATGACTGGGAGGAGGGGATTCAGCAATACCTTCCCCTCATGATCTCAGCGAGGGACAGGTTTACCCAACTCAAGTTTATACACCGAGCATATTACACCCTCGATCTACCCCACCAGCAGCCCACTTTGTCTCTAGTGCAGCACGGAAGTAGGCTCATTTATACATGTAACCAGGTCTTGTCAGCGGATTCCGTCCTTTTGGGATGGGGTGCTTAAGGACATTAACTCGATTAGCAAGCTACATGTCCCGCGTAACCCAATACCTTTACTCTTAGGTATTGTTGATATTCTTGAGACCACCCAATCCAAAAAATTATTTGTGTTCTACGCAGCCTTTTACACCAGAAAAGTGATACTCCTGAAATGGAAGGACCCCGCTCCCCCATCAGTGCAACAATGGCGATCCTTCGTAGATGCAGCTTTACCTTTGTATAAATTAATCTATACAGGACGCAATTGCCCCCAAAAATTAGAAAATATGGGCAGCATGGGTTAAGGAAAGGAGCTTGAGTTTGGAATAAGTTTGGAGTCGGGCACTAAATGGCCAGAGTCTGCTGAGAGATTGAAATGGAAGGGAGGCGGTCCCCCCCCTTTTTTTTTTTTTTTACTCTTCATTAATAAACTATATATAGGGTCCCCAGAGAGCCTCCCTACTTACATTAGGGTCCCCAGAGCCCCCCTCATTACATCAGGGTCCCCAGAGAGCCCCTCCCCTTTATCAGGGTCCCAAGAGAACCTCCCCTTACATCAGGGTCCCCAGAGAGCCTCCCTACTTACATTAGGGTCCCCAGAGCCCCCCTCATTACATCAGGGTCCCCAGAGAGCCTCCACTTACATCAGGGTCCCCAGAGAGCCCCTCCTTACATCATGGTCCCCAGTGAGCCCCCCTTACATCAGTGTTCCCAGAGAGCCCCCCTTACAACAGTGTCCCCAGAGAGCCTCCACTTTACATCAGGGTCCCCAAAAAGCCCCTCCCCTTACATCAGGGTCCCCAGAGAGCCCCCCTTACATCAGGGTCCCAAGAGAGCCTCCACTTTACATCAGGGTCCCCAGAGAGCCCCGTCCTTTCATCAGGGTCCCCAGAGAGTCCCTTTCTTACATCAGGGTCCCCAGAGAGCCCCCTTACATCAGGGTCCCAAGAGAGCCTCCCCCTTACATCAGGGTCCCCGGAGAGCCCCCCTTACATCAGGGTCTCCAGAGAGCCCCTTCCTTACATCAGGGTCCCCAGAGAGTCCCCCTTACATCAGTGTCCCCAGAGAGCCTCCACTTTTCTTCACGGTCCACAGAGAGCCCCCCCCCTTACATCAGGGTCCCAAGAGAGCCTCTCCTTTCCATCAGGGTCTCCAGAGAGCCCCTCCTTACATAAGTGTCCCCAGAAAGCCCCGCTTACATCAGGATCCTCAGAGAGCCCCTCTTACATCAGTGTCCCCATAGAGCCCCCTTACATCAGGGTCCCAAGAGAGCCTCCCCTTTACATCAGGGTCCCCAGAGAGTCCTTTCCTTACATCAGGGTTCCCCAGAGAGCCCCTTCCTTACATCAGGGTCCCCAGAGAGCCCCCCTTACATCAGTGTCCCCAGAGAGCCCCCTTACATCAGGGTCCCAAGAGAACCTCCCCTTACATCAGGGTCCCAGAGATCCTCCCTACTTACATTAGGGTTCCCAGAGCCCCCCTCATTACATCAGAGTCCCCAGGGAGCCCCCCTTACATCAGAGTCCCCAGAGAGCCCCCCTAACATCAGGTTTCCCAGAGAGCCCTCCCTTACATCAGCATCCCCAGAGAGCCTCCCCCTTATGTCAGGGTCCCCAGATAGCCTCACCTTTACATCAGAGTCCCCAAAAAGCCCCTTCTTTACATCAGGGTCCCTAGAGAGCCCCTTCCTTACATCAGGGACCCCAGAGAGCCTCCCCTTACATTAGGGTCCCCAGAGAGCCTCCCTACTTACATTAGGGTCCCCAGAGCCCCCCTCATTACATCAGGGTCCCCAGAGAGCCCCTTCCCTATATCAGGGTCCCAAGAGAACCTCTCCTTAAATCAGGGTCCCCAGAGAGCCTCCCTACTTACATTAGGGTCCCCAGAGCCCCCCTCATTACATCAGGGTCCCCAGAGAGCCTCCACCTACATCAGGGTCCCCAGAGAGCCCCTCCTTACATCATGGTCCCCAGTGAGCCCCCCTTACATCAGTGTTCCCAGAGAGCCCCCCTTACAACAGTGTCCCCAGAGAGCCTCCACTTTACATCAGGGTCCCCAGAAAGCCCCTCCCCTTACATCAGGGTCCCCAGAGAGCCCCCCTTACATCAGGGTCCCAAGAGAGCCTCCACTTTACATCAGGGTCCCCAGAGAGCCCCGTCCTTTCATCAGGGTCCCCAGAGAGTCCCTTTCTTACATCAGGGTCCCCAGAGAGCCCCCTTACATCAGGGTCCCAAGAGAGCCTCCCCTTTACATCAGGGTCCCCAGAGAGCCCCTTCCTTACATCAGGGTCCCCGGAGAGCCCCCCTTACATTAGGGTCTCCAGAGAGCCCCTTCCTTACATCAGGGTCCCCAGAGAGTCCCCCTTACATCAGTGTCCCCAGAGAGCCTCCACTTTTCTTCGCGGTCCACAGAGAGCCCCCCCCCCCTTACATCAGGGTCCCAAGAGAGCCTCTCCTTTCCATCAGGATCCTCAGAGAGCCCCTCTTACATCAGTGTCCCCATAGAGCCCCCTTACATCAGGCAGGGTTAATCTGATTAAAATGTCAGTGCTTCCCAAATTTGGCAGAAGAACCAGCCAACCCTCCGGTTACACTAGAGGCGGCATTGCTTGGGTCCTATTTGGAACTTAGAAACCTAATACACTGAGGTCCCAGATCTAACCCACACATCACCTCATCGATGCACACTACGCTTCGAGTTTGGGAGACGGTACTGGCTAAGGTTGAACAACCCAATAGCTGGTCCCCGCAGACTCCTCTTAGGGGGAACCCAAGACTGCAACATTTTAAACCCATCCCAGACCCACTGATATGAGCCCGATATGGAGTAAAACATCACCTCAGCGTCTGGCCTGTGCACGTTTGATGCTCTAAAAAGAGATAGTGGAGTACCTAACCACATGTTTTTTCGTTACCTGCAGCTCCGCCATGCACATCGAGCTCAGTTTCCCTTTCCTGTTACTTTGGCAACTAATAGGATTGAGCATGTGTTGAGTCTGGAATAGGACATTAAACCATTGTCGGTTCTTTACTCTGATTTGGCTGGGCTGGACACTTCTATGGTGACCCAGTTGTTTTCCAGGTGGCAGACAGATATACCAACCCTCGCTGGTGATGACTGGGAGGAGGGGATTCAGCAATACCTTCCCCTCATGATCTCAGCGAGGGACAGGTTTACCCAACTCAAGTTTATACACCGAGCATATTACACCCTCGATCTACCCCACCAGCAGCCCACTTTGTCTCTAGTGCAGCACGGAAGTAGGCTCATTTATACATGTAACCAGGTCTTGTCCTTTTGGGATGGGGTGCTTAAGGACATTAACTCGATTAGCAAGCTACATGTCCCGCGTAACCCAATACCTTTACTCTTAGGTATTGTTGATATTCTTGAGACCACCCAATCCAAAAAATTATTTGTGTTCTACGCAGCCTTTTACACCAGAAAAGTGATACTCCTGAAATGGAAGGACCCCGCTCCCCCATCAGTGCAACAATGGCGATCCTTCGTAGATGCAGCTTTACCTTTGTATAAATTAATCTATACAGGACGCAATTGCCCCCAAAAATTAGAAAATATGGGCAGCATGGGTTAAGGAAAGGAGCTTGAGTTTGGAATAAGTTTGGAGTCGGGCACTGAATGGCCAGAGTCTGCTGAGAGATTGAAATGGAAGGGAGGCGGTCCCCCCCCTTTTTTTTTTTTTTTTACTCTTCATTAATAAACTATATATATGTTGAACTAGATCTGTACTCAACCAGTGGGACCCCCATTTACTAGCTTTGTCATTCTAGACCTTGAACTGGCGGGGTCCCCAGGCATGGTAACACCAATCTACACTATAATATCAGGTAGCTCATGCTAAAGGATAGAAGTATTTAATTATGCTTTAAGGCTGTCAGGAGACAGCCAAGTTTACAAACTCGGCAGTGCCGAAAAATGCCTAAATGTTGAGAGCAGCTAAGCATGTGCAGAGCAGGGTGCGATAGTGTATCACTGGATTTTAAACACTTATTTTTAATGTTTTACATAGCTGTACCTGCTAAAGGGGCCAGTCTAAAGAGATCTAGCAGGACTTAATTTTCTGCCTAAAGTTCCACTTTAATTAAAGCTGAACTCCAGGCACAAGGAGTTTCTTTTAAACAAACATTCCTTAATAGCCATGAAAAATATATTTATATTTTGTGTGCACCATATGCTTTGTAAGAGTAGTGGTAACATCACTGTGGGAGTGTGCTAGCAGGCTCCGCCCACTACAGGCTGCCTGAATATAACTACAGAAGGTTAATGGGAGGGAGGAACAGGATACCCAGGCAACTAGCAACTTTCTCTTAGTAAAGGCTTAAATCAGAACTCCACGTCTAGGTATATAACCCACACTGTTGTGACCTAGATGTTTAATCCCATTGCTGTTATCCTATATGAGGTTTTCTACTGCTCCCTTTTTGGAGGTACATTATTTGCCTAGTTGATATTATTGTTGCATTGTGACACTGTCCTTTGCTTTAACCACTTCAGCCCCGGAAGGTTTTACCCCCCTTCATGACCAGGCCATTTTTTGAGATATGGCACTGCATAGTTTAACTGACAATTGCGTCAGTCGTGCGATGCTGTACCCAAATAAAATTGATATCCTTTTTTTCCCCACAAATAGAGCTTTATTTTGGTGGTATTTGATCACCTCTGCGATTTTTTTGGAAAAGTTTTTAAAATTTTGAAAAAAGAACAATATTTTTTATTTTCTGCTATAAAACATATCCAATTAAAAAAATGTAAAAAAAAAACAAATTTCTTCATCAGTTTAGGCCAATATGTATTCTGCTACATATTTTTGGTTAAAAAAATCCCAATAAGCGTATATTGATTGGTTTGTGCTAAAGTTATAGAACCTACAAACTATGGGATATAGTTATGGAATTTGTAATTTTATTTTTTTACTAATAATGGTGGTTATCAGCGATTTTTAGCAGGACTGCCACATTGCAGTGAACAGATCTGACACTAAATGATGCTTTTTGGGGACCAGTGACACCAATACAGTGATCAGTGCTCAAAAAAATGCACTGTCACTGTAACAATTACACTGTCAGGGAAGGGGTTAACATCAGGGGCGCTCAAAGGGTTAAATGTGTTCCCTTTGAGTGCTTTATAACTGTGGGGGGAGTGCTTTGACTAAAGGAAACCAGAGAGCCGTGTTTCTGCTTAGCAGAAACACTAGGGGGGTCATTTACTATAGTGCTGAAAAATGATCCTGCAGTCCCAGAAAATAGCGCCCAAATAAGGCCAAGTAAGACTTCAACTCTCAGAAACTGAGCGCTAATGCAAATGGAAAGCAGCGCTATTGTGGGCAAAAATGCCATCAGATCACATATGCGGGAATAGTGGAAGTCAATGGGGCTCGAACCCGCAAAATCCAAAGTTCTCACTGAAGGCTTATATGGAAGTTCTTTGCCATAAAAAGTGTATAGGGACCTGGGTCCTGCCCCAGGAGACATGTATCAATTGGAATTTTTTTTTTTAAGTGTCCATTTTTTTGGGAGCAGTGATTTTAATAATGCTTAAAGCCAAACAATACAAATGAAAAATTCCTTTAAATATCGTGCCTGGGGGTGTCTATAGTATGCCTGTAAAGTAGCGCATCTTTCCCGTGTTTATTACTGTACCACACCAAAATAAAATTTCTAAAGGACAAAATTTGATTCAAAATTGCTTGCGGCTGTAATTTATTGCTGGTTCCCGGCAATATAGAATTAAAATCAAACAAAAAAACAGCGTAGGTTCCCCCTACCAGTCCATACCAGGCCCTTTACGAGTCTGGTATGGATATTAACCACTTGCCGACCGCCGCATGTACTGTAGATATACGTCGACACAATGGCACAGACAGGCAAATGGGCGTACAGGTACCTCCCTTTTTATTTGCCGCCATGCCATCGCGTGCGCGCCCGCCGCGAGCTCCGTGAGTGTTATCGTGGGTCCCATGGGCTCAATGTCTACGGGGATACCTGCGATCGTCTCACGGGGAGGAAGAATGGAGAAAATGCTGTTGTAAACAAGCATTTCCCCATTCTGCCTAGTGACAGGACACTGATCACAGCTCCCTGTAATCGGGAGCGGTGATCAGTGTCATGTCATATGTAGCCCATCCCCCCTACAGTTAGAATCACTCCCTAGGACACACTTAACCCCTACAGCGCCACCTAGTGTTAACCCCTTCACTGCCAGTCACATTTACACAGTAATCAATGCATTTTTAATCGCACTGAATGCTGTATAAATGTGAATGGTCCCAAAATAGCGCCAAAAGTGTCTGATCTGTCCGCCATAATGTCGCAGTCACAATAAAAATCGCAGATCGCCGTCATTACTAGTAAAAAAAAAAAAATTATTAATAAAAATACCATAAAACTATCCCCTATTTTGTAAATGCTATAACTTTTACGCAAACCAAATTTATGTAGAAGAATACGTATCGGCCTAAACTGAGGAAAAAAATGTTTTTTTACATATTTTTTGGGGATATTTATTATAACAAAAAGTAAAAAATAATGTGTTTTTTCAAAATTGTCGCTATTTTTTTGTTGTTTATAGCACAAAAAATAAAAACCGCAGAGGTGATCAAATACCACCAAAAGAACGCTCTATTTGTAGGGAAAAAAGTACATCAATTTTTTTTTGGAGCCACTACGCACAAACGCGCAATTGTCAGTTAAAGTGACGCAGTGCCGAATCTCAAAAAGTGCTCTGGTCTTTGGCCAGCCAAATGGTCCGGGGCTTAAGTGGTTAAGGGGAACTCCACGCCAAATTTAAAAAAAAATGGCATAGGGCCCCCCCCCCAAATTCATACCAGACCCTTTAGGTCTGGTATGGATATTAAGGGGAACCCTGCGCCAAAATTGAAAAAAAAATTGGCGTGGGGGTCCCCCCCAAAATCCATACCAGACCCTCATCCGAACACGCAGCCTAGCAGGCCACAGAAAAAGGGGGGGGACAAGAGAGCACCCCCCCTCCTCCTGAACCGTACCAGGCCACATGCCCTCAACATGGGGTGGGTGCTTTGTGGTCCCCCCAAAACACCTTGTCCCCATGTTGATACAAAACGAGTTAGCCCATGGGACTTTAAATGAGTTGATCATAGAGTTCATAATTAATGAGTATAGTAAATTAATAAGGATTTATTAGGGTTCCAAGGACATGATCATAAATGAGCATAAAAACATCATGAAGCATAGCTTGACCATTGACATGTTTGTTACAGAACTGAAAATACATAGTATACATATACAACTTGTGTACTCGATGAGTTTTGCGAGCTCTGCTCGCTTTCTCAGGAGTTGATGTATATGCAGGATATCTAAACAATAGTAAGTAATGGTAGGATATAATATTCAATGATGATTGTGGTTAGAAGAGAGGCACGTGGCCACATATGTCATGACAGCTGTAATAAAGATGTATATGTATCTAAATCAATTAACAATAAACTTGATAATGACTTGGGAGTATAAATTATGTAGTATCAATATTGTAAAGTGAAGTCCATGACATTATGGTCATGGCTGCAAACAGGAAAGAAAGAGTATGAAAGAGAGATGTGAAGAGTGCAAAAATGTGGAGAGAGAGGTAGAAATGGGAAAAGAAAGTGAAAAGGAGAAAAAGGAAAAGAATATGTCCCTTGGTGTGCCTCATTAACCATATACAGTGTAGCAAAAACACTAGAAGTGAAATATATATAGGTCTAATGATAATCACCATAATGGTGGTATAAAAGGGTCATGTTGATGGGGACAAGGGCCTCATCCCCACAACCCTGGTTGTGGGGGTGTACAGGCAGGGGGCTTATCGAAATCTGGAAGCCCCCTTTAATAAGGGGACCCCCATATCTCGCCCCCCCCATGCGAATGGGTATTGGGTACATTGTACCCCTACACATTCACCAAAAAAAGCAGTAAAATGTGACAAAAGACAATAGCCGGTTTTTGACAATTCCTTTATTGTAAAATAGCTCTTCTTCTTTCTCCGCTTCTTCCTCCGGTCTTCTCCATCTTCCTCCGGCTTCTTCTTCCCCCAGCTTCTTCCTCCATCTTCTTCCGCTTCTTCCTCCGTTCTTCTCCATCTTCCTCCGGATTCTACTTCTCCTGGTCCGTCCTCCGGTCTTTCTCCTCCACCGCTCTCGCTGAACATTCAAAAAACGAACCTCCTCGGATGCTGCAATGGGGCGGATGACGTGACTCCGAGACCACCCCTTGTGGGGTGGGGGTCTCCCGATGATGTCATTCGGTGGCCACGCCCCATAGTTATATATGAAATGGAAATGGGTGCTATGGAAGAGGACAGATCGGCTGGCCACAGCGTTGGAGGAGGTTTGTTTTCATAGCAAGTCGGTGGCGGGTGCAGCGTAGGAGAAAGACCGGAGCCGGAGGAAGATGGAGAAGACCGGAGGAAGAAGCGGGGAAAGAAGAAGAGCTATTTTACAATAAAGGTGTTGTCAAAAAAGGGCTATTGTCTTTTGTCATATTTTACTGCTTTTTTTTGGTGAATGTGTAGGGGTACAATGTACCCGATACCCATTCACATGGGGACCTGACCTGAAGGGCCTGGTATGGATTTTGGGGGACTCCCACGCAATTTTTTATATTTTGATGAGGGGTTCCCCTTAATATTCATATCAGATCCAAAGGGCCTGGTAATGGGGGGGGACCCCATGCCATTTTTGTAAACTTTTGGCATGGGAGGTCCCCTCTGAATCCATACTAGACCCAGAGGGGACACAATGCAGTTTTTTTGCTATTTTTTTGGCTGGCATTTTTGTGTACTTTGAGTGGGGAAGCCGCTGACAGCTGAAGATTCATTGTTTGTTAAGGACGTGGCAGCTGGCTTTCCGCCCCTCCGGTTAGCAACCAGCTACTGTATATACAGTGTAAAAAAAATAACCGAAAAACACATCAAAAATCACATCACAAACGCAACCATTGCATTTTTGGTGCAGTTCCATTGAAATCTATTACCCGCAAATCACGTGAAAAAAGTCCCCGACCATTTCCAAAAATGCACTGGCCGCAAAACGCATAGATATGAACTAGTACCATAGGAAACCATATTAAATGGACTGTAGAGTGTTTCTGAAAACTGCAAAATGCACTAAAAAATACATAGGTGTGAACCTAGGATTCACACTGGAGTGAGAGGAGAGACTCTTTACAGGCGCTAATTTTAAAGCTATAACACCTGTAAAGTGCCTCCAGTGTGAAAGCAGGCTAAGATGTAAAAGATCTTACAATTCCCCAAAACCACCACCCCCAAAACTAATTAAAAAGAAGAAAGAAAAGAGGAAAAAAAAACACAACAAACAAGCTCAATAATTTACTTTTTTTTTGCCAGCAGAAACAAAAGTATGTACATTCATTTACTAGCTTCAAAAAAATTTCTACAGGATATATGGTGCTACATTTAGCAAAACAGCAGTTGGGCGTTTGTCAATAGGCACAATATAATTCCTTCATCCCCACAAATCACAGCAAAAAAATCTGGCCTTCTCAGGCCAAATGTACCCCCCTACTGCAGCCCTTTATATAAGAGAGGTTGTATTGTTAGCACACTGACACACGCCCAATAGAAGTACACGCCAACCAGTATCTTTCAATCTGTCTGTTCATGTATGTCTAAAGTGATTGCAACTGATGGGCAGAAACACATAATACTATTTGCAACTGTGTTAGCCCTTGGCTATGTGCATCAAATGTCCAACTACAGGCCAAAGATCGAAATCCATTTGCATCCACATAAACAAAGCAACAGTTTTCTAAGCATATGTACCTGTGCAGTGTAAACTCTACAATTTTAAATGTCCAAGTCCCTGGGCATGATTAGTGCTAGAAAGCATTAACATCAGTCCTTGGCTGCAATGAGCTTCCAATATAAAGTCCAAAACTAACTTTCTTACATTAAAGACTATTTTGACAGGAGACAAATATAGCACCAGCATGTTTTCGGAGTGTAGTGAGAAACCCACACGGGGAGAGCATATCAACTTTGACACAAGCATTAGGATGTTGGGGAATTAAACCAGCAACCCCAGTGCTGCTAGACAGAATTGCTACCCACTTAGACAGCAGGCAGCCTCACACATGTTCACTGCATCTCTGTGGTGTGAACCAGCCCTAAGTCCATAGCCATGCTCAGTGTCACAAGCAATATACAATATATTGTCCTAAGTATTGGGACGCACATGAACTGTAATGGCATCCCAGTCTTAGTCCGTAGGGTTCAAAATTCATTTGGCCCACCCTTTACAGCCTTTAACAGTTTCAACTCTTCTGGGAAGGCTGTCCACAAGGTTTAGGAGTGTGTCTATGGGAATGTTTGACCATTCTTTCAAGTGCATTTGTGAGGTCAGGCACTGATGTTGGATGAGAAGGCCTGGCTTACAGTCTCTGCTCTATTTCATCCCCAAGGTGTTCTGTTGTGTTGAGGTCAGGACTCTGGCCAGGCCAGTCAAGTTCCTCCACCCCAAACTCACTCATCCATGTCTTTATGGACCTTGCTTTGTGCACTGGTCCAAATCATTTGGTGGAGGGGGGGATTATGGTGTGGGATTGTTTTTCAGAGGTTGGGTCTCTTAGTTCCAGTGAAGGAAACTCTTAAGGCATCAGCATACCAAGACTTTTTGGACAATTTCATGCTCCCAACTTTGTGGGAACAGTTTGGGGATAGCCCCTTCCTGTTCCAACATGACTGCACAAAGCAAGGTCCATAAAGACATGGATGAGCGAGTTTGGGGTGGAGTAACTTGACTGGCTGCACAGAGTCCTGACCTCAACCTGATAGAAGACCTTTTGGCTTAATTAGAGCAGAGACTGTGAGCCAGGCCTTCTCATCCAACATTCAGTGCCTGGCCTCACAAATGCACTTCTGGAAGAATGGTCAAACATTTCCATAGACACACTAAACCTTATGGACAGCTTTCCTAGCCTTCCCAGAATCTGTTCTAGCTGCAAAGGGTGGGCCAAATCAATTTTTAACCCTACAGACTAAGACTGGGCTGGCCATTAAAGTTCAAGTGTGTGTAAAGGCAGGCATTCCAATACTTTTGATTGGATAGTGTATCTGGCAAGAATTACAATGGTGGTGGAACCCTCCTACACATAAATACTACATTTAGTTTTAGGACCTGGGAGATGAGACAACTTCTCTACATGAATCAGCATGTTTGGGAATCAAACCCAGTCATTCAGGGGTGCAGAAGTTCTAACCTCTAAGCCACAGAGCTGACACATGTGAAAACCTCCTACACATAAATACTCATAAATACTGCATTTCTTTGGACATACAGGTGATGGAAATACATTATACAAGAGTTATTCTTCTTGATTTATTTTGTGATATTTGGTGTTTTTTGTGGGTCAGTGTAGAATAGTGATATTACCCTCAAATTTTTGGAAATTACATTTTTATTTCTGGTGTTGGTACACATATCACATTTTTTGGGCTCAAATTATGATTATTTGGAAATAATAAAAATCACAAAAAAGTATGACTCGTTTTAAATTTGCATCAGCAATGGTATTGTTTGTGCTTTGTAAAGACACCTGTGTGAGTTTGGGTAAAGATTGTTGTGAGATGGAGAGTAACAAGTGAAACTGATAAAGAAAAATATATTTTACCAAAACATCAAAACATTCCACATTCTAGCATTATCAAAAACAAAATATTTGGAGTAGAAGCAACAATGTTGCAAAAGATAATATATTTCAGTGAAAGATACATTTCATCTCAACATTAAAAGGATTTATTTGTGAAAGTTACAATTGTTCCATTAGAATCAATGGCTAAAACTTGCATTGGACTATAATAGCGCACTTCCAAAAAACGCTCTTTAACGCAGCGCTCATTTTCGTATTTACTACAGCGCTTTGTAAAAAAGACACTGGAGCTAAAATAAGAGCTATTTGCAGGTCTGAGCATGCTCAGTTGTGTTGGCACCTAGTTGCACAAAAACGGGGAATTTATCTCTTCTCAGACTTTTAAAGATATTTCAGTGTAGAAATCACCTTTTCACACAGTTTAAAAGCAGATTACCTTTAAATAATATACTGCATGTTTCAGTACTATTTAGGCAATTATACCATGCTCTAAACAATATTTCCATGTGCAATTCTCCAGGTTTTAGCAGAGTAAGGTTTTGGGTTCTATTTGGTTTCAGGGAAACTATAGTAAATTCGATTTTGGGAGTATTTGCTCACCAGCACTATAGTGAATACCGTTTTAGCGCTAATTAGCGCTAATTACAGCGATTATCGCTAATTTGCGGCAATTAGCACTAATTAGCCCCACAGTGCTATAGTAAATGACCCCCTAGATCTCCATTTTCCTCTCTGACAGAACAGCAGTCTGCCTTGTTACATAGGCAGACCGCCATTCTGCCTCTCCTCAGAATGATTGCCGGGTCCCGGAGGACATAGCATCCCCTGACCCGCTAATTGGCTCCCACTGTCTCCAATCACAGCAGAAGCAGGTCGCGGGCGGCATGCGTGTGCCCCAGACCCCATGCACAAAATTTACGTACCTGTACAGGTAGGGCAGGAGGGTCGCCCTGCCGCAGTATATCTGGTGGGATGGTCCAGAAGCAGTTAACATTTCATGGTTGTTCTCTTTTTGAGTATATCCTGTGGGGGGTGTTTTTATTTCTATAGTTATGTCTATCTGGCTTTGCCAGTGGTTAAGTGTATTTTTGTTGTTGTTTGTACAATGTTTTGTACTGTTTATATATGCAAAATCAATAAAAAAGAATTTTCCAAAAAAATTTGAACCCCAGAGTAGGCAAATATTGTTTATTACAAGTGTGTATTCTTACTTGAATCTTGGTGTGATTTGTATAGTTCTCTCAGATCTGTGCAGTAATCCAGTGTGAAACTTTCCCTCTGTGCGGGAGCTTCCTGTAATAAAGACCAGTCACTGCTAATCTCTCTCCTTGTGCAGGGTGACTGGTCTTGTCTCTGCCCCCTCCTGTAGTTTTCTGCAGACAGCCTGTAGTGAGTGGAGCTGCACAGCTCTGCTCTCTGCACAGGCTATATACATAGTTACATAGTAGGCAAGGTTGAAAAAAGACACAAGTCCATCAAGTCCAACCTATGTTTGTGATTTTATGTCAGTATTACACTGTATATCCCTGTATGTTGTGGTCGTTCAGGTACTTATCCAATAGCTTTTTGAAATGATCGATGCTCCCCGCTGAAACCACCACCTGTGGAAGGGAATTCCACATCCTAACTGCTCTTACAGTAAAGAACTCTCTACGCAGTTTAAGGTTAAACCGCTTTTCTTCTAATTTTAGTGAATGGCCACGTGTCTTATTAAATCATTTTATCCCTTTTGTGGGGTCACCAGTGCGGTATTTGTACATTGGAATCGTATCCCCTCTCAAGCGTCTCTTCTACAGAGAGAACAAGTTCAGTGCTCGTAACCTTTCCTCATAACTAATATCCTCCAGTCCATTTAATCATTTTGTTGCCCTTCTCTGGACTCTCTCCAGTTCCAGCACATCTTTCCTGAGGACTGGTGCCCAAAACTGGACAGAATACTCCAAGTGCGGCATGACTAGAGTCTTGTAGAGTGGAAGAATTATTGTTTTATCTCTGGAGTTAATCCCCTTTTTAATGCATTCCAATATTCTGTTTGTTTTGCTTGTAGCAGCTTGGCATTGCATGCCATTGCTGAGCCTATCATCTACTAGGACCCCAAGGTAATTTTCCATCCTAGATTCCACCAGAGGTTCTCCCCCCAGAAGATTGCATTCATATTTTTACCACCCAAATGCATTATGTTACATTTTTCCACATTAAACCTCATTTGCCATGTAGTTGCCCACCCCATTAATAGGTTTCCACATTCTGCAGAGAAATTTTTGCCCTGCTTAGCTTAGTATCATCCACAAATACAGAGATTGAACTGTTTATCCCATCCTCCAGGTCGTTTATGAATAAATTAAATAGTATTGGTCCCAGAACAGAACCCTGGGGGACCCCACTTTTCACCCCTGCCCATTCCAAGTACTCCCCATTTATCAATACCCTCTGAACTCACCCCTGTAGTCAGTTTTCAATCCATGTACTCACCCTATGGTCCATGGCAGCTGACCTTACTTTGTACAGTAAACGTTTATGGGGAACTGTATCAAATGCTTTTGCAAAATCCAGATACACCCCGTCTACAGACCTTCCTTTATCTAGATGGCAGCTCACCTCCTCAAAGAAGGTTAATAGATTAGTTTGGCAAGAACAAAACTTCATGAATCAATGCTGATTACTGCTAATGATACCGTTGTCATTACTAAAATCTTGTATATAGTCCCTTATCATCCCCTCCAATAGCTTGCATACAATTGATGTTAGGCTAACTGGTCTGTAATTCCCAGGGATGCATCTCGTCCCTTTTTTAAATATTGGTGCTACATTGGCTTTTCTCCAATCAGTTGGTACAATTCCAGTCAGTAGACTGGTCGTAAAAATTAGTGTAGCACCCTGGGGTTTAGTCAGGGAGCTCCTTACCAAATTCCTTGTTGGGAGTAGCTACTGTAGGTAATTACTAAGGATCCATTGACTTTTCCCTACGTTTGGCCTGGTTGTACTTTCCTCTTCTACCTCCAGCTGGCTGAGCACTTGGAGGTATTAGGTTAACAAGGACAACTCAAGGTCAGGTTATGATTATATGGGGTATATCAGCCAATGGGCAGGGATTTTGTTGAATCCCTTCGCCTGCTGGGAGAGCCTATATATGCGTGTGAGGTCAGGTGATCCGTGTTCTTGTGTGCCACCCAGATCGCCATCTGGGTGGACGTGTGTCCTACACCCTGGGCTGCTAGGCCGGAGATTGGGCCTATCCCGAGGGGCATCAGGCTGACAGGCTGTGTGATGGCCTATCCAAAAGTAAGAGGGCAGCGCAGAGTTGGGACTGCGGCTTGCAGTCCAACCAAAAGTGACGGTTCTGCCGGCCGGGGAACCTGTCAGTGGTCGGAGGTAGAAGGGTAGCTGTCGCCATGAAGGGACCAATCGCCTTTACCAGGGACCACAGTGAGTAACTGAAGCAAGTACCGGAGTAGTATTCTCACCGAACAGGCAGGATGGAGAATTGGGAAACTTTAGGCGGTAATCAAGTCAGGGACCCAACCAGCAGAGGTGATGCTTGCAGAGCAGCCTTGTGTGTCAAGCTAGGGACCGAGCGGGTTAGCAGGGGTGAAGGTATCCGAAGTGCCAAGCTAGGGACCCAGCAGGGAAGTGTGGGTGAGGCTTGAGGGGGATACCACCGCAAAAGCCTTGAGGAGCTCATGGGATTCAGAGTTAGTTAATCAGAGGGTCCAGTGAGAGAAGAGGAGCTCAAGGGGCTGAAGAACTACAAGGAGAAATTGTAGTACAGCTGAGAGAACTGTTACTTTGAGTTGGGAACTGTTTAAGTACTGTTACCATAGGAGACAGTAATCCTGCATGTGCAGAAGTGGCACCTTGCTGGGGCCTTTTCCTGTACGGCTGTTCTCCTATTGAAGTTTCTGAGTCTGCCATTAGAAATTGCAACTACTTAAGGGTGTCCTGGCCCTAACCCTCTTTCCTCTACAAAATATAAAAAGGACTGTCAAATAAATAAACCTTTTTTTTACATCCAAGAAGTGTCTGGCGCCCAATGACTTTTACCACCTTTGCATCCACTATGCCTCACAACTCACCACTTATTGAAAGATGCCCGTTATCTTTGGTCTTGAAGGTTCCCATTAGACTGGAAGAGGTCAGAGATTCTGCTACATTAGGAACAATGGTCTGGCAATTACTTGACTGAATTCCTTAAGGACCCTCGGGTGCAAGCCATCTGGTCCCGTTGACTTATTGATGTTAAGTTTTTCAAGTCTATTTCTAATTCTGTCCTCTGTTAGCCATGAGGGTGCTTCCTGTGATGTGTTATGAGGATAAACATTGCAGTTTTGGTTACTGAAGCCCCCCAATTCCCTTGTGAAAACTGAGGAGAAGAAAAAAAAAGAAAAAATTCAATACCTTCGCCATCTTTCTATCATTAGTATCATTCTTTATGGGACCAATATGATCTTACCTCCCTTTCTTACTATTTATGTACTTAAAAAATTGCTTGGGATTTTTCTTACTCTCCCCCGCTATGTGCCTTTCATGTTCTATCTTAGCAGCCCTGATTGTGCCCTTACATTCCTTGTTGCATTCTTTGTAAAGTTGGAATGCTGATGATGATCCCTCAGCCTTGTATTTTTTGAAAGCCTTCTCTTTTGCTTTTAATGCATTTTTACGTTGTAGTTAAGCCACCCAGGACTTTTATTAGCTCTTTTCAATTTATTTCCCATTGAGATGCACTGGCTAATGCCATTATTTAATATGCTCTTAAAGCATTCCCATTTCTCCTCTGTGTTCTTTATTCCTAAGATTTTATCCCAATTTGTATCTTCTAGCAAGGCTCATAGCTTAGTGAAGTTGGCTCTTTTGAAATTCAGTGTCTTTGTATTCTCCTTATGTTTCCTATTAGTGTGATTTATATTGAAACTAATTTCTGAAACTGTTTCCTAAATTGCCCCGTATTTCCACATCCGTGATCAGGTCTGTATTGTTGGTAATCAGTAGGTCTAGCAATGCATTGTTTCTAGTTTGTACTTTTACATGTGACCCATGAAATTGTCCTGCAAGACATTTTGGAACTGGCGCGCCTTAAATGAATGCACAGTTCCTTCCACCCACTCTATGTCTGGATAATTAAAATTACCCATTATGATGGCACTTCCCATCCTTGTCAGTAATTCAAATTGTGATAGGAGGTCCGTCTCCTCCTTCTTCCTCTGGTTAGGGGGCCTATAGCATATTCCCAGTATTACTTCTCCCTTAGTTTCATCCCTTTGCAGCTCTACCCATAAGGATTCTACCTCCTCCCTTGCTCCCTTAGTGATGTCATCTCTCACATTCACTTGTACATAATTTTTGATAATCAAGCATATGCCTCCCCCTTTCTTACCCTCTCTATCCCTGTGATATAGGGAATACCCTTGAATGGTTGTCAGCCAATTATGAGAGCTGTTGAACCAAGTCTCTGAAATTCCTACAATATCTAAATCCCCCTCATACAACAGTAGCTCCAGTTCTACCGTCTTATCCGCCAGAATCCTGGCATTGGTAAACATGCCACGTAGTTTAGACCAGTCACATGCTGTCTCCTTATTAGGTGTTCTGAGGTTGCAAATAGGACTTGGTACTATACTTACCTCGGGTTTAGGTGCTTTAGTCAACCTACCACTAATGCCCCCAATACTACCCTCTGGAATATGTTCCGCGCTGACTATCTTTACCTCTGGACCACTCAGTAATGATGTCGCTACTACTTTGACAAGGTAAGAATTGTGAATACAAAGTGTATTTATACTTTTTGTGGCTCATAAAGAATATATTAAAATGTTAAACATTCTCTATTTATTTTGAATACTGAGGCCTAGGGCATTTGGCCCTGCGTTAAACTTTGTTTTATTTGTTAGTCGTAAATGGCAAACAGCCTGTGATTGGCGGTCTCAGGGCTCAGCTGAAGGAAGGCCCACACACCGTCTATATGGTTGGTGTGGTGTGTTAATTCCTAGTCTCAGATGCTCAAAGAATCATTTCCATCCCTTAAGCTCAACCAGCCAAACAATGCAATAAATCTGCAGCATTTCCCTTCCTTTGCTTCTAGATTGAGACATCTGTACATAGAGCTCCAGCAGTTTTCCCTGGAACAACAAGAATTTCTTCTTTCTTTTAAAGTTTGCTTAGATGGCCCTAAGCAATAAAAGACTGTCAGATTCAGTTATGGTCATCTGTGATCAGCGGTGCGTCTGGTACAAAAGTTCCCAAACATTCGCAGCCACCCAGATGTAAGTGTCAGTGTGGCAGCGACGGCAATGCAAAGAAACCAGCTTTAGCGAGCCTGGCAAGCGACTTCAAAGATTGCTCACAGCGCAGGGGGAATTATAGGTACTTAGGCAAATTAGCACAATGGCATACTTGTAATTACCTGTCTGTGTGTGTGTGTGTGTTTGTGTGTACCGTCTGTCCTTTATGAAGGTAAAATTAAAATCGTAAACTGGTTTCTTCGGCACAAGATTTTTATTTTCTGTACCCAGACTTTTTAATCCAAGTGAACCCACCAGACAGTGACCTCTTTTTTCTCTATTGAACTTAAAGCGGTGTTCCATCCAAAAATGGAACTTCCGCTTTAAGTACTCCTCACCCCCTGACATGCCAATTGGCATGTCATTTTTTTGAGGAGGAGTGGGTAACTGGTGACTTCCCGTCCCACTTCCTCCTTCCATCTTCTGGCCACTTAGGCGAGCCCTCCCTCCCTGCAATCTTCTGGGACACGTCACAGGTGCCAGAAGATTGCCTGGGCACTGACAGAGCGCCGCGCGACTGAGCCCACCCAGCTGTGTGAAAATAGTGAATGAATATTTGCTATTCTCACACTGAGCCTCCTCTCGGCCAATCAGGGTCCTGATTGGCTGAATGGACAGGCGATCCTATTGGATGCCTAGGAGGAAGAGGGAGGAGACGCACAGTGGAAGCCGCCTAGATGCAGAGGAGGAGGAGACGCCCGCCCGTCACCCATTGGAGAACTGGAGCGCTGCCCGCCTGGAACCTAGAAGTGGTAAGTACGGGAATGCGATTGACCCAACCGAGCAGGTGCGCGCGGTGGGGTTAGCGCGTAACCCGGCCGACCGGGGTGGTTGTTTGCTGCCCCCCCCCCCCAAAAAAAACACCAGCAACCACTGCTAGCATCCTAACTGGGAGCGTGTTACATAATCATATGATCAGTCCCAGTGTTTTAATAGGAAACAGTGTTTTCACCTCAGCACCCCACTAGGCGTATAGCACCATTATGCAAAGATTGCAGTAAACCTTACGATATTTTGCAGAGATGCCTGAAATTTAATTGGAATAATCTTCCCAATGAGGTCACAGACAGAAATAAAAACCTAACAGAACTTGTAACCTTTTCCAACACTCTCTACAACCAAAGAAAAAGATTTTAGTTGGAATTATTAATTATAGTGAAGTATTCCTTTTAAGGGTAAAGCATATCATGGAAGTCATATGAAATTAACAAGATTTGAGTTACGTAGCAGGCTTCAGAAGGTGCCAAATATTACCTATTTGTTAAGAACCTCGCTACCCAGGTCACCTTGTGAGCTCCCAGAGGTTCAAATGCAATTGCCAACTTCTCCAAAAGTCAGTATTGGATAGCCTTGGTCACTTACATCTGTCCATTTGTGTGCAAAACATTATGTGCCTTATGATAGATCACTCAGGCACAGGGCTTTATTTTATAGGAGTTCTTAGAGCGTGCCATATACTGCCCACAGCCATAGGTCTGGGTAATTTGAGGAACTCTAGGGGTCTTCCAGGGGTGGAGTACAGGTGGGCTTTGACATTTGTGATACATACTAGCTGTTTGAGCCTTGTATCTGGTTGTGTATATTCTAGAAAGAAACACGGAGACTTCCACTAATAAATAAATTATAAATACATTTTGTGGCCGGTGATAATTCATTCCATTGTGGATATCACGTGGAATTAGGTATATATACAAGATATATCACAGGATGTATCTCATGTATAGGTTACTTTAACCACTTCAATACTTGACACTTTCACCCACTTCCTGCCCAGGCCAATTTTGCAGATTTCAGTGCTGTAAAACTTTGAATGACAATTACTCAGTCATGCAGCATTGTACCCAAATGAAATTTTTGTCATTTTTTTAGACAGACAGAGCTTGTTTTGGTGGTATTTAATCACCACTGTTTTTTTTGTTTTTTTGTTTGTTTTTTTTTTTTGCTAAATGAGAAAATACCAACCATTTTGAAAAAAAAAAAACAAAACTGTTTTTTCTTAGTTTATGTTATGAAATTTTGCAAATAAATACTTCATTCATAAATTTTGGACAAAATGTATTTTGCTACATTTTTTTGGTAAAAAAAAAAAAAAATAACCCAAATCAGTGTATATTATTTAGTATGTGTGAAAGTTATAGTCTCCAAACTATAGTATATATATTTGAAAATTGATCAATCCTAAAGTATTGGCAGCATCTCTCGTTTTTTGAGGCCCTAAAATGCCAGAACAGTACAAATAACCACCAAATAACCAATTTTTGGAAAGTAAACGCCCATCGGTATTTAGTAAGAGTTTTTTGAAGTTGTTCTTTTTGTTTGTCACAATTTTTTGGAAAATGAAGAAATTCAATAAAATGTGTTTTTTTCCACAAAGTTGTCAATTTAACAAGTCATTTCTCTCACAAAGCATAGGCATACTTACAATTACATCCAGAAAAAAAATCAGCTACACCTTCCGAGTATGGGGATACCACATGTGTGATACTTTTCCAAAGCCTAGATGCATAGAGGGGCCGAAAATCCAAGTCGCACCATTGGGCATTCAAGGAGCACAGTAAATCATGCATACAGGGACACTGTAACTGGCATGGTGGTGATTAGGGACAATATTACTGGTGTGGGGGTTTTTTTACAATTTATTATCTTTAAAAAAAAAAAATACATACCATCACCAGAGCAATGGTGTCACCATAGTAACTCTTTACTGCTCTGGAGAGGTGATCAGGATATTTTTTTTACCCCATGATTGCTTATTACAGTGATGATTACTTTATAAGCAATAATTTTGTGAATGGCATCCATTTCTGTGCCATTGTTTAGTATTGTTATAGCTGTGATAGGCCACAGCTATCACATGGTAAAGATCTGCTGTGATTGGCCCTGGACTATGTGGTCACTGTGACCAATTGCAGAGATCAAAATAGTAAGCAATGGCTATGAATAACCGCCATTGTTTAAAACTGACGTGATTGCTGTGATTGGTCACATCGATCACATGATATCAGGGTCATGCACAGTGGCCCAGTACAATGATCTGTGTTCCGCTGTGAGCAGCAGGCACAGCGAAGACAGATTGCACAGCTGCGTGGCCTCTAGGGCGTTCATGTGTTGCATAAGCGGGAGGACGTTATATGACATCCACCCGGGACAAGAGAGCACCCGCCAGGCCTTATTATTATTATTATTATTATAGGCCGGACAGGAAATGGGTAAAGTCTGTTGCATGCTATTCATGCCTGTTGTTTAAATAATCCTCCTCCCCTGCTTCACCTAGTCCCTACAATAAAGCCGTTATGAGGTAAAACTTATCAGATGGGGAGGTCCCAGGTGGAGCTTGTGCATGTCTCTGGAATTATAACATTTTATTGAATGCTGAGATCATTGGTGTGCAATTGGTCCTTCATTGTAGAACTAGAGAGGCTCCCATTATAAACATCTCTCTGAAAATGCCAGTCGATTGTCATAATGAATGACCTGGAACATGCATGTGTAGAGATTGTAGAGATGTGTGTGTATGTTTTTTTTTTTTTTCTAAACTCCTTTTTACAATTTTTGTAAATTCTGTAGCTATCAGTGGACTTTAGTCAGCCCATGTGCACTTCAACAGGAATGGTGCTCTAAACATAATGTGTATTGCCTGTGCCACACACTGAACATGTTATGAGAGGTATCATTCTACAGTATGTTATGGGTGTTTGATGGCCTAGCCAGTCAATGGGCTTGGGAAATCTACTAATGCATGCTGAGAGGAGAGATTTATTAAAGTGTAAATTCACCTTTGCAGAAAATCTTTAAGGTGACCTTACACTGGACCCCTCCCCATCCCCCCAATTGGGCTGTACTGTAGTCCCACAATACTGTTCTGTCAAGGACCAGAATGCCGCTTTACTTGCCTGGGAATTTGAAATCCTCCTGACTTTCTCTTCTCTCCTCGCAGCGCTGACAGGACAGGCTAGACAGATTCTGATTGGTCAGTGCTGTCCATGTGATGTGTTGACCAATTAAAATGCCTCTTCTCCGTACACGCTGAAAGGTATGGAAAGGACATTAATCAATGGGGATTTCAAATTGCCAGACCAGTGAAGCAGCATTCTGGTCCCTGACATAGCAGAATCACGGGACTACAGTACAGCGGGACCAGGGGGGTGAACTTAAACTTTAAGTATCTTAGACCCTTCCTGGGAAAAATCCCTGAAGGTGTTGGCTGCTAAAAAAAAATGCATATGGCCCTGAGGTAACAAGTTACAACTGTTCCCGCATATGGACATGTGGTGAATGACTAGTTGAGTGGGAGGTTATACACAGAAACCTTTTCTATGTTTACCTTCCCTGAAAAACCACTAGAACCTTAACTGCCAAAGAAACAGAATTCTGAAATGTCCAGCCAGCAAATTCTGTGATATTTTAGATAACCAAGAGGGGCTTTAGAGAAAGATCGAGAAGAGATTATTACCTAGTCGAGAGTATGAGAATCCAGTGTTTTTTTATGGATATCTTGATCCAGATCTCATTCTCTTCCTATTCTGCATATGCAATAAAGGTGTTTCTATTTTAAAATGTGACTGGTGCCCATTTCTGTACATCCAGAGAAAAGCACCACACCATAGATAAATGTTTCTAGGACTTTACTGGAAGTGCAGCTAGGACATTTTAATGTAGCTGTTTGGGAGATCAATAGATCAATATTTATGTGTAATTTTTTGAAGATCAGTACAAAAGTGCTATGTAGCAGGTAAAGTCAAAGATTGCAAATTGACAGAAGTCAATGAATCAGTATGACAGCCAGGTATCTTGCATTTTTTAGAAGACCAGAGTATTGTCAGCCTTGTTTTAGTATAGGTTTCCTTTAAACTTGTGAATCTCCTGGGTGCATTTTGCCCGCTGGTACATAAATGGTCAATGGTGATTTCAGTCCGGCACAGCCTAAGATACCAAATTGGTATAGCTGTTCCTCCATCTGTTCCCCCAGCTAAAAACAGTCAATAAAATGGCTCACAATTACTAAATACAGAGTTTGCAGTTGCCACAGGCGGAGTAAATTCCCTTTAATGAGACCATTTACATTCCCCATAATCCAACTGCAGTCACTGAGTGAAACATGTGCTAGGATAAATCAAATTATTCAAATCTGTATGCATTTCTCTGGAGCCAGAGACTAAGGACTTACAGAACTGGAGTAAGGGAGAAACTGTTGCAATGATTAGTTTAAAGTAAGAGGAATCTGTTGTACGTATAATACGAAAATTGTCACAAGGCTTCCATGAGTTTACAGGACATCCATGAGTTTACAGGACATTTTAACAACTTACCGACCGCAATGCGCACCCAGGAAATGATCTGACAGTTTGTGTGGCTGGCCATTGAGGTGACCAAAGAACAGATTGTCTCTGATCGCCTCTATGATCTTGGAGGACCAGAGCGACTTCATGACGTCACTTTTGGTCTAGGGTGGAAGTAATTTTTTTTTTTTTAAGCAAAAGATCAATTTCTTTTTTGTTTTTTGGATCTTTTGCTTTTAAAGGTTATGGAGAGATCTCCATAAAGAGGATCTGTCACCCCTTATTTCTATTACAAAAAGTGATCAAAAATTAAAATCAAAGGGACAGTGTAAAAATAAAAAAATAAAATAAATAATGTAAAAAAAAATTAAAGTTCCCCCATCCCTCTATGCTCATGTGCAGCTGCAAAAGCATTCATGCACGAATATGTAGAGTTCGCACCACACACAAGTTACCACCGCAAACATTCGAGTGAGAGCAATAATTCTAGCATTAGATGTCCTCTGTAGCTCTAAACAGGTAAACTGTAAAAAATTGTAAAGCGTCGCCTATGGAGGTTTTTAAGTATCGTAGTCTCCATTTCGTGAGCATGCATAATTTTAAAGCGTGATATGTTAGGCATCCATTTACTCGGCGTAACATCATCTATTATATTTTACCAAAAAAATTTGTTATATATTGTGTTTTTATGGATTAAAATTCATTAAAGTGTATTTTTTCCAAAAACAATTGTGTTTGAAAAACCTCCATGCAAATACTATGGGGTTTATTTACTAAAGCTAGAGAGGGCAAAATTAGTTACAATTCTGCAGAGAAACCAATCAGCTTCCGGGTTTTGTTGCTAAAGCTTAATTAAACAAGCTGAGGTTAGAAGCTGATTGGTTTCTCTGCAGAATTGTGACAAATTTTGCCCTCTCTAGCTTTAGTAAATAAACCCCACTGTGACATAAAAAATTGCAACGACTGCCATTTTATTCTCTAAGGTCTCTGCTAAAAATATATATATTTATAGTGTCCAACTTTACAAAATACTACTACGCTGCTCAGCTGGCACAACTACCCAAATACCACGCCACAAAGGAAACCCCACTATGGCACTAGGATCGGTGGACTGCGACCCACTCTCCACAGCAAATCTGCTATGGCTTACACCAGCCCAACGTCGCTCTGTCCATAACCTGATCACCAAACATAGTCTTACCATATGGGATAGACTTAAGACACGTTTTGGTCTCCAATCTCGCCACAAGCCCCTTCTCTCTTTCCTCCGCAATCCCTCTTTTTACCCAGCCTGGACTTTCCCAAGCTCCTCTTCACCTTGGTCCAATGCAGGACTGATCCACATGCACCACTTTTTAAATCTGCTACCATCACACCCTTCCCCACACTTTGTGAAACGCACAACTTTCCAACCACAGAAACCTTCAGGTTTCTATATCTACTAATCAA
Source organism: Lithobates clamitans (assembly GCA_037952925.1). NCBI lineage: Eukaryota > Metazoa > Chordata > Amphibia > Anura > Ranidae > Lithobates > Lithobates clamitans. The sequence goes on from JBBGZY010000310.1 coordinate 4,164,985, forward strand.
ACATTTCCTGACCCAAACCGCACCCCCAGGCTCAACGACCCCAAGCTTTTCCACCTTTGAACATGTTTGTAAATCTGACCCACACAAACGAGGACTCATCTCCGACTTATATGCACAACTGCTCTCACACACCACCTCATCCCCCCTGTCCTATACTACCAAATAGGAGAGAGATCTTGACCTACAAACAGATGCAATAGACTGGTCTCAAATCTGGCAAGCTAGCAAATCAGCCTCACCAAACATAGTGGCCCTTGAAACTAACTATAGTTGGGATATCAAAATTTCTCCCCCACTACCCTTCTAATTGCTTCCGAGGATGTAACTCCCCAGGCACGCATGTTCACATTTGGTGGGAATACCCAAAAGCCTGTATCTTCTGGTTGAAAGTGTTCCAGATTCTCTACACCATGTTCAATGTGACCCTGCCACCTGACCTGGCCGTAGCTCTCCTGAACAGCAAACCACAAGCATTAACTCATGCCAATTTAAACTCCTGCTCTTCATCACCACTGCAGCGAAACAAACCATAGCGAAGGCATGGAAATCGACCTCCTTACCCATACTGTCAGTTAAACAAAGAGTAACGCAGCCAATGATTCATGCTAAAACTGAAGCAGTTTATGTAGACAAAGTATCCAAATTTGACAAGCTCTGGAACCCCTGGATCAACCACGGCCTTCCGCCAGGCTTTGACAGTTCGCTATTAAATCTTTAAGGTTGCATTGCACCCGCTACACCATTGCTCACCATTTACAGCTAATTTTCTGAACCCCGGACCCTCTCTGGAGAGACCCCCCTCTCACTCTAGCATTCCCCCTACCCCCTCACATCTGCCCCTTTCATTCCCCCCTACCCACCTGTGGCACCCCATACCCTCCCACCCTACCCGCCCTGTGGCTACTTGGGTCACCTGCACTTAGGTGTTTGGAAGCAGATGGTCATAAGTCCAAGAGTAGTGACCTACTAGCTACAGAGCCACCTGGGATAGACTGGTTTGAAAATCCATTCCCAAGTCTACACCAAGCCACATAGCTGTAACTTGGCCTTGGGGATAGTTTAAACATTCTCTTCGAACTATCCCTCACCAGGCAACTATACTGCCATGTGAAAACTCATCTCTTTTCTACCTTTGTTTAAAAAGTAAATTCACTGTCTATATTTTATATTTTTTCCTTGTTGGTGGACTATGTTCTCCTCTCTTGAGGCAAATGTTCAGGATTGTATATTGTATTACCAAACAGATCCAATGGTAGATACAGTATATGCCAATTTCTCTGTACTCAGGCAATACTGTACACGGAATTTGTAACCCCCGTTTTCTTACAACTGTCTCTTGGATCTGTCAGGAACTTTCTATTGTACTTTTAAAATCTAATAAAAATTTGTACGAAAAAAAAAAAATATATATATATATATATATATATATATATATATATATATATATATATATATATATATATATATAATGTTTAGGGGTTCTAAGTAATTTTCTAGCAAAGATTACAGATTTTTACTTGTAAACAAAAAGTGGCAGAAAAAGGCTTGGTCTTCCAGTGACCGTACCTTCAGAAAAATGTCCTGTTATGTGCCAGTAAACAGATCTTCTGTGTCAGATCAGAAGGGGACTGATGTCACATTTGTAACATGCATGTCCATTCTGATTTTTAACCACCTAGTAATGGAGATTAAACAGACCCATACAATCTCTATGGGCATGCAGACATGGACAGATGTGTGTCTGTTCGCATCAGTGTTCACACAATTCGTCCCACTCCAGACCTAAATTGACTAGGTTGTAAAGGGACGCACATCTGTTTACATCCACCCTCCCTTAGAGATACATTGCGTTCCCTGTAGATCCTTATTAAAAAAATGGACAGACATAACTTTAAACACTTGGCGACCACCTACTGCAGTTATACTGCAGCAGAATGACCCCACTGCACTGGATCATGTACATGTACATGATCTGGCTCTTCCGGGTTGGGGGCGCATGCGCTCCCCGGCTGTGCTACTATTTGCTCCAGCATACGGTGACCAGCTGATGGCCGGAATCTGCTGAGCGGCTGAGTGAATGACAGAAGAGAGCCCTGTGTTGGCAAACAAAACAGGGCTCTCGACAGACAGCGGCGATGGGCGTTTTTTTTTCTCCCTGCAAAGCAGGGAGTAAAAACCGACACATTACTTAGTGAAAACAGCACACAACAAACATTGTTAGGCACACAGTTAACCCTTTGATTGTCCCTAAATGTTGACCCCTTCCCATCCAGTGTCATTAGTACAGTGACAGTGTATATGATTCGCGCTGATCACTGTATTAGTGTCACTGGAGATTTCAGTGTCATTTAGTCAATTCCCACCTAGCGTCAGTTAGTGTCGGATTTACCGCCACACTAACACAGTCCAACTAAAAGTTGTTGCTTGCCGCCATTATAAGTATAAAAAAAAATTCCAGTATCTATACCAAAGTTTGTTGACGCTGTACCTTTCACGCAATCCAATTAAATATACACTTATTGGGATTTTGTTTACCAAAGACATGTAGCAGAATACATTTTGACCTAAATTTAAGACAAAATTAGATTTTTTACATTTATTTATTGGATATGTTTTATAGTAGATAGTAAAAAAATATTGGGTGTTTTTTCAAAATTTTTGTTCTTTTCTCCTTTATGTCATTAAAAACCCCAGTGGTGATAAAATGCCAGCAAAAGAAGGCTCTATTCATGTGAAAAAATTATATAAATTTAGTTTGGGTACAGCGTTGAATGACCGCACAATTACCAATTAAAGTATCGCAGTGCTGAATAGCAAAAAATGGCCTGGTCATGAATGGAGTAAAACCTTCTGGAGCTGAAGTGGTTAGGACTGCATTTACACCATAGTGAAAAAAAACATGTGTCACCCTTGGGTGCCATTCATTGTTAATGGCACCCCAGACACTGGACTGCAAATCTTGAACCTGAAGGATTCTCCTCCAACCCATAATAGCGATGAATCTGAAACTCATCCCTAACTGGATGGACAGAACTAGAATTCCTTTGGCAGGTTAAACAGCTACTAGTATATGTATTTCAATGTTTTTGTACAGGAGGTACGTCCAGCATTGGATGCCATTGGTTTATTCCCCACAGGATTCAGGGATTAGAATCTTGCCCTAAACATTTTCAAACATACTGTACATGGACATGTTCTGGGTTCATAACTCCTACTGCTTGGACAGGGGCCTACAAAGCCCAGCCAGCTAGCAAATACAGCTTACTGAGATTTGGCTTCAAGGCGATTTTGGAGTGCAGACCCCCAGCTTACATGAGACTGACTCTCCATAAACTCTCTGATGACTTTTCTTGAACTCTGCATGGTGCAGGCTGGGACAACCCCTACCCCAGCAGAGGGTCCAGCAGAGTACATTGATCTGGCTCTGGACTACACAGCATTATATTCTGCTAAGTGTCTGGCACAGCGCAGTAATTCAATGACAAGCTTTCGCTGCTGCAATTTAACTCTGGCTAATTTACTGTAACTGCGGGGTGATGTATAACGGGAAAGGTGTGAAAGCGAGGAATAATAAGTCTTTATAGTCAGGATATTTCTCTATCCGCTATTTTCTATATGACAGAGTGCAAGAATTGTACCGCCACAGATTCAGTTAAACAAGACCATTGTCAGTTTGACAAACTATTTTTTTTTTTTAAAGGAACTTGCACTTTGTCTGGCTTTATCTCTATTGAGTGATTTTTCCGATACAAAAGTGCTGATCTAGAAAGGGAGGTCATGCATGCTTGTTTCAGATCAGCAACTCAGAAACTATAGATTAGAAGCTGTTGAATCAGCATAACAGCCAGTCAGCTGGCATCTTCCTCATTATTGAACTCATGACAGTTTACATTTAAAGTGTTTGTAACATCAGATTTTTTATTTTATTTTTAGATGTAGAGTAGAACCCCTGTCAGTTTTTTCTTACCTGCCTTTATTCCATTGGGGGAATTTCCCTTCACTGCCTGTTCCAGTGATACAACAGGAAGTGAAAGAAAACCTCTTCAAAAAAAGAGGAAATCTCCTCGTAAGCCTCGTTCACACGGGCGTACCTAAGGCTCCATTCACACCAATGCGTTTTTTCATGCTTTTTGCAGAAACGCAGGACATTATTTTAACATGAGTTCCTATGGAACACATTCACATCAATGCATTTTTGTGTCTCTGCGTTTTTAAAAAGGGTCAGGGACTTTTTAAACTCAAATTGGTGCTTTTTTTTTGCTTTTTTGGTTCAATAGACTTCAGTGGAGAAGCTGCAGAAACCAAGTTGTGCTTTTTTAAAAGCAAACTGCATAGGTGTGAATGGAGCCTTAACCACTTCAGCCCCGGAAGGATTTGCCCCCTTAATGACCAGAGCATTTTTTGCAATATGGCACTGCATCGCTTTAACTGACAATTGCGCGGTCGTTCGACGATGTACCCAAACAAAATTGACGTCCTTTTTTCCCCACAAATAGAGCTTTCTTTTGGTGGTATTTGACCACCTCTGTGTTATTTTTTGCACTATTACCAAAAATAATGATAATTTTGAAAAAAAAATATTTTTTTTTAACTTTCTGCTATAATACATGTCCAAACACCCCCCCCCCCCTGAAAAAACAAATGTATTCATCAGTTTAGGCCGATGTATATTCTATTCTACATATTTTTGGTAAAAAAAAAAATCACAATAGGCATATATTGATTGATTTGCGCAAAAGATATCGTGTCTACAAACTACGGAATTGATTTAGGGACTTTTTTTAAATTATTGTTTTTACTGGTAATGGTGGCGATCTGCGATTTTTAGCGGGACTGCGAGATTGCAGCGGACAAATCTGACCCCAAATTACACTTTTTGGGGACCAGTGACATTACTACATTGATCAGTGCAATAAAATTGCACTGATCAATGTAAAAATGACACTGGCAGGAAAGGGGACAATACTAGGGGGCAATCAAGGGGTTAAGTGTGTTCCCTCAGCGTGTTCTAATTGTAGGGGGGATGAGCTTACTGAAACATGACAGAGATCACTGCTCTCGATCACTGGGAACAGAAGATCCCTGTCATGTCACTAGGCAGAATGGGGAAATGCCTTGTTTACATAGGCAGTTCCCTGTTCTGCCTCCCCTCACCACGATCTCGGGCCGTCGGCAGACATCGAGTCCGCGAGACCCGCAGCAATGCCACCGCGGCTCTTTTAAGGACTGACATGCAGGTACATCAGTTTGCGCAGAAGAGTCATTCTGCCGATGTATATCGGCGTGAGCCGGTCGGCAAGTGGTTAAAGTGGTTTTAAAGTCTTGTTTTTTTTTCTATAAAAATAAAAAACATGTTATATCTACCTCCTCTGTACAATTGATTTGCACAAAGCAGCCCCAAGCAGCCCTTCTCCGGTGCCTCTTCTGTGCTCCTAGCCCTTCCCTTCTGTTGCGTGCCCCCACAGCAAGCAGCTTGCTATGGGGGCACCCAAGGTGAGGTGCAGCTCCGTGTGTCCATTCATGCCGATCTCTCCTAAATGGCTAACTGGCTTTGATTGACAGCAGCGAGTGCCAATGGTGCTGCTGCAGTGTCTCAGCCAATCACGGGGGAAAGTCCGGCCAAGACACTCATGGACATCGCTGGACAGAGATGGGGCTCAGGTAAGTATTAGGGGGGCTGCTGCACACAGAAGGTTTTTTATCTTAATGCAAAAAATGCATTAAGATAAAAAAACATTCTGACTTTACAACCACACCTGTGTGAGGTCCATGTTTTGCCTTCAAGCAATCCCATTTATGTCAATTGGAACTACATGAATGTGTCTGTGCAGCCGCTGCTCCCAATCTGACAGTCCTATGGGTGCAGATGTGAGTCCCTAAACTCACACGGTCTGCGTTCGGGCACCCGCACGCGGATGTCAAATTGGTGCCTGTGCAGTTGTCCCCATTGACATGAATGGGACTGCCTGCATGTGGATGCACGAAACACTTGTGCATGTCATGTAGACAAAATGTGGCCCACACACAGGTTTATGCTCCTGTGAATGAGGCTTTAGACTTCTGTCAACAGACCAGGTGTCCCCATTGGAAGATGTGCCCTCTCCTTCTCATTCTCTATAGTAACGATTGGCAGCGGCTCTGTGTCTTTCACATGCCGGATGTGTGAACGTCTGCATGTGGAGTTGTAGTACAGAGCAGGAGCACACATGAAAAGCATAGAGAAAAGAGGAACCAGGGGATTGAAAATAAAGACTCCATTAAGGAAATTTAAAAAAAAAATGCACGTGAGTGTAGCGCACCCCCTTAAGGGCCACAAATGAACTGGGATCCCCCACCCTTCACAGCCAGGCACACCAAATTTTCACAGGCACTGCAGAGTCAGAAAACAGTCCATGGCTTTGTTTTTGTTATTTATTGATGGTAATAACTTGGATAGGGATGAGAGGTTATGGGATGGCGACTTGACTTCAACAACTTCAGGACAACTTTCTATAAACATTCTCTATATACAGCTCCACTTCTTCCTCCAGTACACACTTGCTTGCAAAACCTAGCTGGATCACTGTGTGAAGATTTGATAGTCACTAAGCCCGATTAAAGGCGATAACCCTTTACAGGCAGGAACCCGAGGCCCCTTGGTTGTGTAGCAAGAATTACAGGGGTTAATTTACTAAAGGGAAAAAGACTGTGCACTTTGCAAAGTGCAGTTGCCCTCTTCAAGTGCAGCTGCTCCAGAGCTTGGTAAATGAGCAGAAGCTCTGACTTCTATCATCCAATCATGTACAAGCAAAAATGCAGTTTTTTTTAATTTTCCTTGTAGGGGATTGGGTACTCTTTGCAAAGTGAAGCCTTACCTCATTTACTAAGCTCTGGAGCAATTGCACTTGCAGACCGCAATTGCACTCTGCAAAGTGCACATTTTTTTTTTTGCCTTTAGTAAATCAACCCCACAGTGTCCAGATTATACTATTCCTCCTGTGGCTACTGATCCCAGCACCACCTCTTCAGGCACTGCCAACCCACCTGGTCGCAGCTGCCCATTTACTAGCCCTCCAAGCTAACTTCTCTACCACAGTTCTCCATACTGACACTCACCAGTCCACCCGGCTGACTCTCAGTAGATCTCCCAGTAGTACTGACCTGCTCCTGCTGTCCTCTCTTCTTGCTCCCATGCCTCCAGGAAGGGTTTCCTCCATCTGTTTTGGCAAGGTCATCCCAGCACCAGAGCCCTGGCCCAAGGTCACCCCCCTCCTAGACTAGGGGTCACCCCTGAGGGCCACCAACAGCCATCTCAGCACTCCATCTCCATCTTCCACCTGACTGCCCCCTGCTGGCATGACTCATGCCTATTTATGAGGAGGCCTGCCCCCTGCCAACTCTTTACTGGGGGTTGGCTGAGGCTCTAATAAATCTTCCAAACAGCTCCTCCTAACCTCCATCCACTATGTCTAGAACATTCTCCAATGTCCCAGAAAACAGTGGGTAGAACCAGAGAAGCTGCTAGGAGTCATCCAGCCCTTAGGCACCAAACCCTGACCCAGATCCACAGCTCAGGCTTAGCCCTGAGCTGAACTAAATTTTCCTAACAAACCTAGCTCACTAGAGGGTGTTATGAGTTATGTTGTTTTTAACCGCTTCATCTGCCAGCCTAATTTCTGATTTTAGCTGGCGCATGGCAAGCAGTATCGGGTGTTTATATCAACTCCACTGGAATATAAGAAATTTCATGAATTATGAAGGGACTTCTAAGGGTGTTTTTATATTTTTGCACGTGGCTGTCCATCAATCAAAGCTCATTCCTGAAACACATGATTTTTCCACTTGAGTCGAACACACTGAGCAAAGACAAGCTTCTGATACCTCTAAAGATTTTCACCACCGTTCTCATTTTTTATATTCATTGTATAATATTCACCCCAGCCAAAGCCGGAGCAGAAAAATAATGCTATGGATCTGACATTGTGACATCAAGTAAATTGAAACAATAATTGATTAAAGTGAGTTACACGCACACAAAAAATCCCTCCTCATCAGTCCGCAGTTCCAGTGAATTTCCAGTTCTGGGTATTTTATTACAAAGCTCCCTGTCAGACATCATTTCGCAGAGCGTGCGTTAGATATCCAGAGTTACGCGATCAATTTAATACATACAAGGCTTGCTTTCAATAATAGAATTCCCATTGCTGTCACTGTTCTGATGAATGAGCCTTGACATGGAGATCCTGTCGTATCTAAGGGGTGCCATTTTGACGAGGGAAGAAAACTATATGTAGACGTAGACTTGATGCAGGACAATCCAATTTCATTTCCTTTGAAACATCAATCCCTTATTGTATGTCTCCAGCGCTAAACTATTCTTTCCTTTCATCCAGGATACTTAGCGATCGCGCTGCTAAGAATTATATTGTAGTTGTAGGAATTTATTTTAAAAGATATATGCCATTTTATGTGCTTTTTTGGTATTTTATTACAAAAGAAGCCTAATAAAAAGGTTTCATTGTGCCATTACTTTTATTACAAATTAAAGCATTTTAGGATCATGGGCAGAGAATGGAAATCATTTGATTATGCACCTGTCCTAATGTGTGTCCAGAACCCGGCAGATGACAGCTAATAAATGTTTCTATTGGGTTGAAAAATAATTGAAGTTGTTGTAAACCTCTGAAATGAAAAATTAACAAAGTGTATCCTTCTAAGTGTGTACTTGATCCAAAGTGCCTAGAGTGATCAAAGCACCTAGAGGGATTTCTGTCTCCTCTCTCATTCCTCTGATATCTGCATGAGTCACTCAGTCTATTCTATGCCAACACCAAGGAATCCTGGGAGACAGCTCAGCCCCCCCTTCCCCTCCAGCACACTGCCTGTGATTGACAGCCTCAGCGGTGCTTGTTTCCCTACGAGATTGTGTAGAGTGGATGGATATTACTCTCAACTCCCTGCTCTATGCTGTGTAGTGTGTGACATTAAAAAAGAAAAAAGGCTCTCTCTCTAGCAATACACACCAAACTGAGCATGTGCAGAGTGCCTCCTAGGCTATGTACTATCAGCAGATGTATTGGGGACTTTGGAAGGGAAGGATCACAGAAAACAGCCTATTTACACAATGTGGAGGATTAACCCCTTAGGTTCCAAAGTTAATATAACAAGCATGCTTTACTGCATATACAGACTGATTTTACTGTTGTGGGTTTAGTAACACTTTAAGTATTCTGGAGCCTGGCCATGTGGGAGCAGAGTCCTGGGTCCTGTGGCCTGCGAGGGGACCCCTGTGGCGGGCTGAAGGAGCCAGCAGGAAGGAGCCAGTGTGGAAGAGAGAGAGAGAAGCAGTTGAGGAAGCCTCATACCCTTTCAGCCTCAGCTGAAGTCCCCCTGGGAGCCATTGGGACCTGCCCAGCAGAAGGCCTGTTCAGCGGTCACCGCGTGAGCTACAGGATCTTTACAAGGGACTGAGTGAGTAGCTTCAATTCTACACCCCATTGCCTATAGAGGAGAAGCAGCCAGGTGCAATACCCAGCTAGCTATCTACAAAGGACAGCTTAAAGCCATTCAAGCCATCATAGCTATCCTACACCTCTGCTTGGGGAGTCAGGTACTTTGGCATTACTGTGAGTAAAGAGAGTACCTGCAGTCAGAAGTTTGGAATTGATCTTTGCCACTTGGGCTATTCAGTTTGTTCTATTGGAGCATAGCCTTGTGTCCTTTTCTGGAAGCCACAGACAGTTTATTGCATGTCCTCAAGTTCTAATATAGTACAGTACTGGGCATCCCATACCCCCCTTCCCCTCCAAATTGGGTGTGTTTTCATCAACACAGGGTGGTGTTGTGGATGCAAATATCAGTAGTAAAGTGCCACATCCTATATTAGTCTAATTCAGGGCTGGACTGGGACAAAAATTTGTCCCTGGACTTCATCCAGACCAGCCCACTTTAATTTTGCAAACACGCACAAAAACAGTATATAAACTATACGCAATTGCGCAAAAAACGTAAGTAAAAACATTCCACTATAAGTATAAACGGCTTTTTTTTTTTATTCTTTATTTAGAGAAAAAGATGCATTCCAACATTACAGACACCTTTATAATGACATGTGTAAGCTACACTCCGTTCAGTGGCAGGTGTCATAAATAACTCACTCACCTCTTTTATTATATCACTTATTCTCATCTGTATTTTTCTTCTCCTTCTCACATCGCTCCATGAAGTGGGAGGGCTAACGTCATGCAGGAACATTGCTACAGCTGGAATTTCAGAAACCGGCATTGCTGCACAGCCATTGGCTGCCTTTCAGCAATGCAGCGGCGATGAGGCTGAGGCGGGTTGCGCACTATGAAGTGGGGTGATGGGCAGTGAGGATGATAGGTCTCTCCCACACCGGCTGGCTGGACAAACCCGCCCCCCCAGCCTGCAACCCCTATGGCCACCCAAGCTCCCCCCCTCCCTTCACTGGCCATTAGCCGTTCTGCTTTATTTCTCTTATAAGCAGTACAGAGGTGCTCAAATGAATGGCTGCATGAGCCGTGCAGCCATTACCTTGGCAGGCTGTCACTGAAACCGGCCCACTGAGCCACCGGCCCACCGGGAAATTCACGGTAGTCCTGATGGCCAGTACGTGCCTGGTCTAATTGTGATACTTGAGAAACCATGGACTTTATGGGCACCAGAATACAACATATTCTTTAAAAATCCTTAATTTGTATTACAAAGTTTCTAAATCATAGAAATACATTTAAAATATTGCAGTGAACCTGCTACTTAAATTAAACTAATCACACCAATAGAGACACCAAAAACACATCCCAATGTATTCTATATGAACCAGGAGTATACGGTTGCCAATTTTCGGGCGGGCTTTGTGTGGCTTGTTCGAGCTCTACATGTTTTGCGCCACAGCGCTTCCTCAGGAGCTTTAAGCAGATGTTCTAGCTAAGTAAAAATATGTAGTAAGTAGTTACACTGACCTACAAACAATTTACATCAAAAGGTGTCAATAATAACATTAAATAGCATCTTTCTGGCTCGTAAGGTGGCCTAGGCCATTCACCAATGCAGGAGAAACAACAAGTGGACATGGGGCACGTGACCATACAGCAATCCGCCACCATAGTGTAAAAAAAGCATACCATTGAACCATAAATTGGATATAGTATCTAAACTTTGCTTCACTTATGAAGTTAGCAATACCCCAGGTGTGCCATAAAGTCACTCACAAGGCATCTATAGACCTATATAGTTTAGGGATGGGGGCTTACAATATATAGCAGCAGATGGTGGAACTGTGATAAATGGGTAGAAAACATCCGAGACAGCAGAATAGTAGTGATAGTTATGTAGAGGTAGGATCCAGTAGTACCAATGCTCTACAGAGATATAGGTAACTCACCCATGAAGCAATGGTGTTATATAGCACAGGATATTGTCTCAGTCTTAGTTTAAAAGAGGAGTATGATATAAGATCTGCATATTGAGTAAATATCAATCCTGTAGAATATCCAGTTCCTTCATAAGCTTCCACAGATCATAAAAACCAAAGTCTTTAATGGATTGTTATCCCAGATAGATGGCGGTAAGGTCATTATTTACCTAACATATTACAGTGCAAATCAAACACATAAATATCGGTAAATGGGCCCACCCCTGTGGTCACCAATGTACCTCACTATAATACCCACCTATAATGTTAAATAACATAGCATAAAAAAAGTCTCCGTAGACCTCCGTACGAGCCAGAAAGATGGTATTTAATGTTATTATTGATACCTTTTGATGTAAATTGTTTGTTAGACAGTATAACTACTTACTACATATTTTTACTATTTTTACTTACCTAGAACATCTGTTTAAAGCTCCTGAGGAAGCGCTGTGACGCGAAACATGTAGAGCTCAATCAAGCCTCATCAACCCGCACCAAGCTCGCTCGAACAATGGCAGCCGTACACTACTGATGCATATACTATCGATTGGGCTGGTTTTTCTATTGGTGTGATTAGCTTAACTTAAATAGCAGGTTCACTGTGATATTTTAAATGTATTTCTGTTTTAGAAACTTTGTAATAAAATTTAAGAATTTTTACAGAATTTGTTGTATTTTAGTGCCTATAAAGTCCATGATTTCTCAACTATCACAATTAGACACATCCAAGTTGATTCCCCTAATAAACTAAAAGCAAAGCCCTTGGACTGGTTTCTGTCTACAGAGTGTGCGCACAAAATACCTGTTGCCTGGCTGTGCAAGTAAAGAGGGACCCAAAATCCAATGGCCCCTAAGGGGGCAGCACTACATTTATAATGTGTTATTCATTTTTATCTTGTTTTTTGCTAGGGTTCTGTTTAAAGATATTAATGAATACAGAGTTGCATTAATTTGTGTATTTTATGTCTGCCTGAAGCTCAGCTTTCAGCAACATTCTGTACTTGTTTAAGACAGCTGTGAAAAAGTAAACTTTGACATTCATGATTTGGGGAGAGAGGCTTCACATAAAACTAGATGAAAAGGGATGACAAATGCAGACTGACAGAAATCCAATTCTGCTTTGCATTGATTTATTTTTATTATTTTTCTGCGAGGCTGGATGGTAATGTCCCTTTGTATTTGTAGTTTATAAAGGATTGCAAGGAGCATTGTAAGAGTTATTTAGCATACAAACCAGTTTTCTTATAGGAACATTGCATGTGTTTTTTTTCAGGCCCGGACAGAAAATCTGGAACTATTTGTTACTGAATTGGCAACCCTATGTCACAGACGATCTGTTGTTAAAGCTAAACTTTGGGATAGGCAAATATTGTTTAAATACATTAGGCATGTGCAGGGCCGCTGATAGGGGGGGCCACCGGTCCTCTTGTAGGGAGTCTGGACACCCAGGGGGCCCGGAGAGCAGGAGGATCGGTGGAGCAGAGAACAGATGACAGTGTCTCTAACCCAGCAACTGAAAGCCGGTTTCTTCCTCTCTCCCTCCCGACGGCTTTCAGCTGCTGGGTGAGAGAACAGGAGGGATGGATTTAGGTGGTACTGGGGTGGGTTATGCTATGCCTACTGCCAGGGCTGGGCTCAGCCCTTCCTTTTCAGAGCTGGCCGCTCAGCTTTTTCGACTAATTGCCAGCTCCTATCTCTCCACAGGTACTCAGCTGTTGATGATATCCTGCTCGTCAGTCCTGCCTACTTAAGCCGTCCAGCCCAGAGGTTCTCTGCCTTCACCTTAGTCAACATCACAGAGATGCTCTCCTGCATTCCTGTTAAAAGACTTGCTTGCCTGACATCCCTTCTGGCTCCAGATCCTGCTTGCTGTTTTACTTTGCTCATCTCCGGCTCCCTGACATTTGGCTTGTGTGACTATCCGTTCCGGTTCCTGAACTCTGGCTGTGTTTTGACTATGTTTGTTCTATTTACTTTTTTATTAAACAAGTGTGATTTAACTGTACTTCTGTCTCGGTTTGATTTCATGTTTTCTGACACCTACTCAGATTACAGTTCTGCCCCCCGGAGCTCCTTCCCCCACCCCCGCTCTCACCCGCACTCACAGCCAGGATGAAGAGACGGCAGCCTGGAGGCTGGAGTGGTGAGAGAAGAAGTGCCAGGAGGTGCGCTGTGTTGTGCTCTCCCCTCCTGTCAGAGGAGCACTGGTCTATACAGTACATGAGACCGGAACGCTCTTACTGTAGATCTCATAGCACTGTATACACACACCGTCCCCTATCCACATTTGCTGCTGCCGGGAGGTGAGCCGCCCTTGGAGGAGATAGGGGGCGGTGTGTATACAGTGCGATGAGATCTATAGTAAGAGCGATCCGGTCTCATGTACTGTATAGAATATGAACTCTCCTCTGATAGAAGGGGAGAGCACAACACAGCGTACCCCCTTCTGGTTATCTGTGTTGCCAAATGTAATGGACATATGGGAAGGGGGGATATGTGTAAGGAGGAAGAATGGGGGGGTGGATATGTGCAAGGAGGAAGAATGGGGGGGAAATGTGTGTAGCACGGCTCCCAGGGGACTGCTGAGAATTACCTGCTGATCTGCATGGCCATGACCAAGGACTAAGTGAACCTTCCAACCCACCTGACACTCTGGGTTCAGACATCCTTGTAGCACTGTGTGGCAATAATCAAACAACTCAGTATGATTAGATTCTGAAATATTTTACTCGAGCCAGGAGCCAGATAAGGAAAAGTTATTTCAAAGAGAGGGGTAATAAATATGCTGAGCTGAGATAACAGTGCCAACTCAGCAAACAAATTCCTCCCAATGACACAAGACAATGGTTCAGCAACAACAATATTATATACAGTTATGTGCTTTATAAAGAAGTGCCATGACAATGAGAATATTATTTATGGTACCTTCATTCCAACAATATGTGTAAATAGGAAGGAAGAGGCTATGTTGGATATATTAACTGGTGCCAGACAGTCAGGAGTAAAATATTTTAAGAAATGTATGACAAAAATACATATGATGACAGATTTTTACAAATTAAAACAAAGTGATAATCAGGACAAAATTCTATAGTTGCACCACATCGTGACAACTAGAACATAGATACCATCTGTATATTGGTCTTCAAGTGCTTCCTTATTGTGCATCTTGAAACAGCCACACCACAAGTTTTCATAGAGTCCTGTACTTCACCTGAAGTTATTTGTGAGTTTATCTTTGCATGCATCCTGAACAATTTTCCTAGCAGTTGTGGCTGAAATTTGAGTTGGTCTACCTAACCGTGGTTTGGTTTCAACAGAACCCCTCATTTTCCACTTCTTGATTAGAGTTTGAACATTGCTGATTGGCATTTTCAATTCCTTGGATAGCTTTTTATATCCCTTTTGATCCCTTTTTATACAGTTCAACTACCTTTTCCCGCAGATCCTTTGACAATTCTTTTGCTTTCCACATGACTCAGAATCCAGAAACGTCAGTGCAGCACTGGCTGAAAGATGCAAGGGTCTGTCAGGAGTCCAGAAACTCATTGACCTTTTATACACACACACACTAATTACAAGCAAACAGATCACAGGTGAGGATGGTTACCTTTAATAGCCATTCAAACCCCTTTGTGTCAACTTGTGTGCATGCTATCAGGCCAAAATCACCAGGGTATGTAAACTTTTGATCAGGGTCATTTTGGTAGTTTCTGTTTTCATTATGATTTAAAAAGATTAAACACGGTTGATTGATAATAAATGGCTTCAGTCAAACACCAAATATGAGTGAAAGAAATGTTTTTGTGTTATCATTCATATTCTCTGAAAAATGGCCTAGAAATTATAAATTCTGCCAGGGTATGTAAACTTATGAGCACAACTGTATAGCCTTCTGAATCAGTTAAAATATTAAGATCAAGAAAAGATATTTCGGACACATTCGCTGAATATGTAAATTTAAGATTGTAGCTATTGACGTTTAATTGATCCATAAACCTATGTAAGTCCCGATCCAAATGAATAGTAGCTCATCAATGAATCTGAACCAGCACATGATGCAGGGGAGGAGCAAGGGCGCATATAGGTCCCTAGAAAAAACCTCTCTCTCCCATCCTCCCAGATAGAGGTTAGCATAGGATGGAGCGCAACATGTGCCCATGGCTACACCCTGCACCTGTAAGTATAGCTGGTCCATGATAACAAAGTCATTTTTAGATTAGATGAAGGACAATAGCTCTAGGATGAAGCGATTGAAAAGCCAAGAGTGTCTATCTTCTTCCATGAGGAAGGATTCAGCCATTCAGACGTCCGGCTCGTGCGGGATAAACAAATACAAAGATTTAATATCAATGGCAACAAGCAGGGCGCCCGGAGGGAGATGAGTACCCTTAACATGTCTGTGCAAATCCAGTGTGTCCTTGATAAAGGACGGCAAACTAGTTACATGTGGAAGGAGAAATGAATCTACATCTCTAGTGGCACATTCAGACAAAGATCCTATACCAGAAATAATAGGTCTTCCTGGTGGACATTTTAAGCTTTCATGAACCTTGGGCAAGGCATAAAATATGGGGGTACGAGGAAGAGAGTTAACAAGGTATTCCAAAGTATCTTTATCAATCAAACCTTTGATGTGGGCCTGGGTACACAAGCCCTGAAACTCACTCTCAAAAGAAACCACCACCTGCAGATCAATAGGTCAGTACCATTCCCTGTTGTTGAGTGTATGTCATAACACATACGCTGGTACTGTAGTACTTGTGTACTGGATAATTCTTCTCAGGAGGAGTAAGGCTGCGGTTCACATAGGCTACTGGGCAGAGTTTTCACTCTGATACCTGGTACACCACTCCCCCAATATCATCTCTACTGGCATCCACATGTAATTCATAAGGCTTTGAGGGGTTAGCATAGGCCAACACCGGAGCTTCGACCAGACTCCCTTTCAACTGTTCAAAGCACTTCTCACACATCACTGTCCATTGGTCCTGGATAGATTCCCTAGGCCTCCTGCCTCCTCCTTTCTGGGTTTTCTGCTGGTCTCAGTCCGTTTGCTTCTGTAGCATCCTGTTCAACAGCCGAGCAATTTGGGAGAAGTTCTTCACAAATCATCTGTAGTAGGAACAGAACCCCAAGAACAACCTCAATTCAGTGACCGTAGTTGGAAAGGGCCAAGAAGTGAATGCCCCCAGTTTTTGGGGGTCATTGGCTATCCCCTCTGCGGATACCACATGTCCTAAGTAGGTGACAGAAGTCTGATAGAATTGCCATTTCTCCAATGACAGCTTCAACCCTTCTTCATGTAATCGCTGGAAAAACTTCTCCAATCGAACCTCACGTTCTTCCAATGTTCGACCAAACATGATGTTATCTAGGTAGTCTAATACTTCTACCAAGTTCATATCACCCACTGTGTTCTCCATCAGTCGCTGTAACATGGGAGGAGCTCCAGTCAATTCCTGGGGCATCCGAACAAACTCAAAAAATCCCAGTGGGCTAATAAAGGCCGTCTTCTCTTGGTCTTCTGGGTGCATAGGGATCTGGTAGTATTCACTCTTCAAATCCAACACACTGAACCATTTGGCCCCTGATAAGCACTGCAAGGCTTCTTCTTTGCAAGGAGTCGTGTATTGATCTGGGATAGTCCTTTGATTCAAGGTTCGATAATCAATACACATCCGGAGAGACCCATTCTTTTTTCTCACCACCATGATCAGAGAAGCTTATGGGCTTCGGGATTCCCTAATCACTCCTGACCTTTTCAGTTCAGCCAGTTGCTCCCGAAGGTCTTCCAAATCACATAAGGGGACCTACCTTGCCCTCCCTTGAAAGAGCTTATCCTCAGTCAATCGGATTCGATGTTGAGCACTCTTAGCACAGCCCACGTCGAAGTCATTCTTCGAGAACATTTTCTCCCACTGAGCTATCTGAGCTTTGATCCTTCCTACCCAGGCAGGGGGAGGCTTGGGCAGTAGGTAGTGGCATTCCTTCCATCTCCCATTTGGGCTGTGTCATTCTTCGCTACCAGGGTGGCAGCACTCACTTTCCCAATCACCATTCGAGGCTTCAGGCTGACCGGGTGACTAGTGACGTTCCACATACTGACAGGAATTCGCCCCCCCACTTCTTAACAAAGCCCAAAGGGGTACAATCTCCAGAACTAGCTCTAACCCGACTGCTTCCTCTGTGGGATCAGCTACCACCATGTACGGACCCGACTGGTCCCAGGACAACTTAACGGTGGCTTTTGAGGCAGGCTCTTTACCCAGGATGTAGCAACCTCTCTTGAGTTTCCAGTCGCCACAACCTTCCCACTCCTTTGGCAGGTGCCTTCTTTTCTTGCAATACCCTCTGAAATGCTTGACTCAACTGAGGATGGATTTTCCCAACAGGAGCACCCTCTACGGCCAAGGGAGTGAGTAGCCTTCTTACCAGATTGGTATTAGCGCCTATCAGTAGAGAATTTTGGCCAGCTCCAGGTGGTCGAGGGCATACGATAGGGCATGCCAATGTGTCAAAGGTCTCTGATCTTCCGGCTAGAGCAGAGTCAAAGGTTATTTTGATAGGTATGTAACCATCTTAAGGGCACTTCTGAGTTCTGATACCCCAAATTTCTAGCTCATCAAGTTTGCACAAGGGAATATGTTTCAAGTACTTATGATAGAAGTCTCGATACAGCAATGTTACTTGAGCTTCAGTATCCAGCAGTGCTTGCGTATAAATGCACTCCACCTGGATTGATATTATAGGGGAAGGCCCCACTAAGTTCTTGGGTAGATTCCCCCCAGGCCACTCTAGGGTGTGTGCTCTAACAGGCCTCTTGGAAGGCGATGATTGTGATTTAACTGCTTGTTTTGCAAGGCGTGCATTGATTTCCTGTCCCCTTCTTCAATGCTCTGGAGGTTTTCATTTTGTGTTGTGCTTAGGCACTGATGGGTGAGAGAGAACTGATGACTTGCGTCCTCCTTTCTTTACTTTCTTCTGGTCTCCCTTCTTATCGTTGGAGCGCAGTCTTCCCTTGGGACTCCCAATTAGCTCCTTCACTGAAGTCCCTTGAAGTTTCCCGCTGGCTTGGGAAAAAGTAATTTCTGTAACACTCTCAGGACTTCATTGAGGAGTTGAGGGCTGTTGCGTTGAGGGCTGACACCAACCTTGGGGAACTTGGCTCTCCACATCCGTAACACCTCTTTTCTCGTTCTGGGTACAGTTTTGATTCACTTGCACGAGTCCCTTGCTCCTGAACTTTTGTTTGGGTCTCCTTCACTTGCATCAAGGCATGGTACATTTGAGTCTGAGCCTGAGCCACCTGAGCCATCAGTTCGGTTGGCCCTAGTTCTGCAACGGGTTTATGGACGTCAGGGAGAGCAGATCCTTTCGGTTCAGACTCAGTTTCACTGTCCTCATCGGAAAAACCCCAATTCTGCATGGACAGAGCGGGTCACCACTTTCTCTTTGTTCCCAGTAGCAGGATTCACATCTCTTGGTCGTTGACTCTTCTCTTCCAACAGAGCCTCTTCCTCTCGAACCTCGCTTATCAATTCAGGATAGGTGGGTACCACCTGGGTTCTTTTTAGCAGCTTCAACACAATAGGATGATTGGGCTGGGCCCCCGTGCAGCACCCGATCCAGACGGGCCTGATCAGCATCTTTAGGGTCAAGACCTTTCTTGAGAATGATTTGATGTAGCATTCGGTCTACCCGAGAGATGTATTTGGACAGATTCTCCCCTCTCTGTTAATGGGTGTGGTTGAACTTGTCAAATCAGCAGTTATTTCAACTCTTTCAAAAACAGCACACAAAGCCTCAATGTAGTTCATGGCAACATAAGCACTCTTACCCATCCTTAGGTTACGGATCACATCGGCCACTGGGCCTCGAAGGCTCTCACTAAGTCGTTGTCTTTTCACAGCCTCTGAAACACTCCACTCTTTCATAGCCTATAAAGCTTGACTCATCCATGTTTCAAATTCATCTTCTCCCACAGGCGTCAGTAACTGTCCCAAGAAAAATCGAATGCCTCGTACACACGTTCGGACTTTCCGCCAACAAAACCGTGGAATTTTGTCCGAAGGGTGTTGGCTCAAACTTGTCTTGCATATACGCAGTCACACAAATGTTGGCCAACAATTACGAACGTAGTGACGTACCAGGCGTACTACGTGGTTTTTCATCTTTTTATCGCCACTCTTTAGGCTCCTTCTGCTAATTTTGTGTTAGTAGAAGTTTGGTGAGTCTTGAGTCGTGTTTTTCTTTTTGTGTTTTTCATTTTGTGCTTTTCAGTTAGTTTCTGAATGACCGTTCGTCAACCAGACATGCTGATTCGGAGGAGATAACGTGTTATTTATTATTGGCCTTGGAGTTATTCCTTGGACATTTTTTTGTTGAATAATGATTTGATTTGGTATATTTTCGGATGCATATAATGCACTTTTTGGTTAAGTTCTATTGGCAGATAGCATGTCTAATTTTTTCTTTGAATACACAATAAAAAAATTGTGGAGCATAATACTTGGCTATGTGTTTTACTTTAAATGACAGTTTGAGAGTAGGCTGTTACATTTTAAAAAATACAATGTAAAATTGACAAGGGACACCAACTTAGTTGTGGCTTTGATCTTATAAACTAGGGGATTCTGCTTCCGAGCATGTATGTTTGTACTTTGGACTTTTGTCCGACGGACTTGTGTACACACGATCGGAAAATCTGACAACACACATTTGTTGGCGGAAAATTTGAAGACATGCTAGCCAACATTTGCTGCCGGAAAGTCCGACAACAATTGTCCGATGGAGCATACACACGGTCGGACTTTCTGCCAACAGCCTGACATCCAACATTTCCTGTCGGAAAATCCGATCATGTGTATGGGGCTTAAGTCTTTGATAACTCTGATTAGCATTCCCAGACCCATTCTTCACCAGACTAGTGGCCAGGCGACTCATATCTGTGTACAAAAAGAGTGGAGGTGGCGCTAGCCCCTTGGGAGTCGGTCCCCATATGCACAGGACTTTTCTCATGAGCTTTTGTCGGGGATGATTTCTCAGTCCCTCCTCACTCGCTTTTGAGTGGGAATACCCTTGCAGTCATTCCCTCCTTTAAACGGACCTCTTCACACGGAGTCTTACTTCCAACCTGAGGCCTAAGGGGCCTAGTTCTTGTTGCCTTATGAGTTTATGTTAAATCTCCATTAATAGCTGTAAAATATTGTAATTATAAATATATTTCATTTAGCTTGTATCTATGTAGGGAGTGTAACATATTATCTTCACAGAAGTCTCTGTTAGACAGACAATTTGGTGCCTAGGCTTGTGTATCTAAACAATGGGACCCAAACCTCTTTGTTCTACAAATATTCACTTCAAAGGATCCCATGTTTGGATATGCAATGAAGGGAGGCCAACCCGTAATCAATACTTAACTTCTCAGAAAAGGGTCAAGTTAATTCCCGCTCAGAATAGTCACAAGGATTTGCATTAAAGGGGACTGACTTATTCAAAGTATACAGATTGAGATTTCTCCCTGCTGCACAGCGAGGTCCGTCTTGCATCAGGCCCAGAGACTGCCCGGGCTTTCTGCTCCTTTTATAGCTACTCCCAGCAATCTTCATGTTACAGAAAAGATTCCTGGGATGTGTACTCTTAGGGTACATGGGTGCAAAGCAACTATCTGAAGGAGAACTATACGTCCTATAATTCACTTTGTTGGGCACACAAATATGAGGTCACTGGTTACACTGATAACCAAAGGGACAAGCGATGTCTAGAAACACTGAAAAATATGGTGCCTTCTGCTTGTAGTTCATATCGCTACATGTGCTAGGAGGAAGAATGGGGGGGGATATGTGCTAGTAGGAAGAATGTGGGGAGATATGTGCTGGGAGGAAGAATGGGGGATTATATGTGCTAGGAGGAAAAATGGGGGGAGGATATGTGCTAGGAGGAAGAATGGGGGGATATGTGCTAGGAGGAGGGCTTGGGGTGGCAGGGGTTTGAACCAGGAGAAGGGATGTTTGTGCTAAGAGAGAGGGTGGGAATTAGTACTGGAGGGGCGGGGGGATTTGGGTAGGGAGGAAGAATTTGTGCTGGGAAGGGTAAAGTAGAGGGGGTTATGCTAGGAGGGATTTGTGGGAATTTTTCCTAGGAGGGGGATTAAACGAAAAAGATTTGTGCTGGGAGGGGAGATGGGGGGGGGGGGGGATTGTGTGCCAGGAGGAAGTGGGGGAATTTGGGATAATAGAAGGGTGTGGGGGGATTTGTGCTGGCAGGGGGGATTTGGGGTAGAAAAATTGTGCTAGGATAGAAAGTTTGAGAAGAAAGAGGATATGTGCTAGGTAGGTGACTTTTTAAGGGTGAGGGAGATTTGTGCTAGGATTTTCATTTTTAAATTTTTGATCGAGGGGGGGCATCAGGTAGGCTGTACGTGGCCCCATGATTTCTAACAGTAGCCCTGGGCATGTGTACTCTTACTTGAATCTTGGTGTGCTTTGGGAATGTCTTTCAGATCTGTGTAGTAATCCAGTGTGACACTTTCCCTCTGTACAGGTACTTCCTGTAATAAAGAGCAGTCACTGTTACTCTCTATTCTTCTACAG
Source organism: Lithobates clamitans (assembly GCA_037952925.1). Taxonomy (NCBI): domain Eukaryota; kingdom Metazoa; phylum Chordata; class Amphibia; order Anura; family Ranidae; genus Lithobates; species Lithobates clamitans. Next base: position 4,186,993 of record JBBGZY010000310.1, read on the forward strand.
TGTGACTGGTCTTGTCTCTGCCCCCTTCTGTAGTTTTCTACAAGCAGCTTGTAGTGGGTGGAGCTTCTGGGTTCCTCCCACTGCAAATTTCCCTGCACAAGCATTGTACAGCACAGTGACGATGTCACAAAGTAATTGTTGGATTGGCAAATGTCGTTGATGCACAAAGTAGGTTTATATAGTTTGTGGATATTGAGGAATATTTTTAAGTGAAAGTTTTTTCTGCCAAAATCCAGTAACACACCTTCTCACCCTGCTCTGCACATGCTCAGTTGCTCTCTATATTTAGGCACTGTAACGAATTTGTAGAGGCTGATCTACTGACAGCCTAAAGTTTTATTGCTGTTCAGAGGCTCTGGGCTTTAGCAAAATGGCAGCCTCCAGCAAAAAAAAGCAGGAGCAATGCTGTAGGCTATGTACAGCACACACTAATTTTGGTAGCATAATTATTAATGTGGGATGTATCTTTCTTGCTAAAGAACATTAGAAGCTCTCTATTTTTAGGCACTGTGCCAAATTTGTAGAGGCCGATCTGCTAACAGCCTAAAGATTTATTTCTGTTCAGGGTCTGCAGCTTCAGCAAAATGGCAGCCTCCAGCAAGAAGGAACAGGAGAAACGCTGTAGGCTATTTTCAGCACACACTCATTTTGGTAGCATAATTATTAATTTGGAATGTATCTTTCTTGTTAACCAGTTCCCGACCGGCGCACGCCGATCTACGTCAGCAGAATGGCACGTCTGGGCAAATGAGCGTACCCGTACGTCCCTTTAAATTTGCCGCCGTGCCATTGCGTGCGCGCCACCAGCAGCGCGCGGCCGGGAAATCCGTGAGTTGGTTTGCGGGTCCGATTGCCGCAGGAATATACCCGAGATCGTCTCACAGAGAGGACGAACGGAGAGATGCTAATGTAAACAAGCATCTCCCCTTTCTGCCTAGTGACAGTGTCACTGATCTCTGCTCCCTGTGATCGAGAGCAAAGATCAGTGACATGTCACACGTAGCCACGCCCCCCACACAGTTAGAAACACTCCCCAGGTCATACTTAACCCCTCCCTAGCCCCCTAGTGGTTAACCCCTTCACTGCCAGTGTCATTTACACAGGAATAAGTGCATTTGTATAGCACTGATTGCTGTATAAATGACAATGGTCCCAAAAATGTGTCAAAAATGTCCGATGAGTCCACCATAATGTCGCAGTCACGGTAAAAATCGCTGATCGCCGCCATTACTAGTAAAAAAAACAAACCAATCAATAAACGCTTATTGCGATTTTTTTTTACCAAACATATGTAGAAGAATACGTATCGGCATAAACTGAGGAAAAAAAATGTTTTTTTAAATATTTTTTGGGGATTTTTATTATAGCAAAAGTAAAAAATAATGCGTTTTTTTCAAAATTGTCGCTATGTTTTTGTTTATAGCACAAAAAATAAAAACCGCAGAGGCGATCAAATACCACCAACAGAAAGCTCTATTTGTGGGGAAAAAGGGACGTCAATTTTGTTTAGGAGCCACGTTGCACGACCGCACAATTATCAGTTAAAACGACGCAGTGCCAAATCGCAAAAAGTGCTCAGGAAGGGGGTAAATTCTTCCGGGGCTGAAGTGGTTAAAGAACATAATTTTTTTCAAGTTGCTATAGGTACACTTCCACTTAACCCTTGTCTTCTGCATTTCCTTTCCTGATAATTCCTATCACGGTGACACCACAATGGGAAAACTCTCAGGAAGTAGAGACAGCAAAAAATTATTTTTACACTGGACTTTCCTATTTCCTGCTCTCTGCCTGAAATACAGCAAAGAGCCTACGATGGGGACTTGAGAACATCTGGTCTTCAAGTTCACATGGCTCAGGATTGGGTGTTCCCAGAGCACCAGATCACTGGATACAATGAGACTTTAGGTAGAGGGGTGGCCTGGTGAACCACAGCTACACATGAAGGAAAAATCAAATCTCCAACCTGAGCAAGCGCCCTGTGTACATTTCAACCCATAATTTTCAGCATTGACAGGACTATATCTCTAAATCACAGCTATTTTTCTTATTGCAGTTAAGCCTCCACTCTCATCTATCTCGCTGATAGCACCACTCTACCATATTTGATACAAATTATGGTATATGAATGGATGTATATGAAATCATCATTGTAACTTATGAGCCTTTAGAGAATGTCAGATCGCGCTCCCTGATAGCCGGAGTTAAATGAAAATAATCTTTGAGATGCGATACGTGCGGCGGAGGGAATTTTCTAGAGGGCACTGGAACTACGGAGAAGCCCTGCATGCCTTGCATTTCCGCGGCCTGTTCTGAAATCGGAATAGAGTCCTTGTTAATGCACTCGAGACAGCCTAATGTAACGTCAGATACAATTACAGGCGCTGGAAGACGAGGCGCTGCAGCGACAAAGGGGCCTTGTCTGTCATTCCTGCGCCAATAATTCAATTTATGCTCTCCCTTTAGCAATGTTTATGAAAGAGCTAAGTGCTGGGGAATAGGTATGATTACAGCTTATCAAAAGAGTTGTAAGAACAAGAAAATTGCCTTGTCCTGCCTTTTTTTTTTTTTTCGCAGATTATTCAGAGCCAGAAACCTACGGGAACAAAATCTTCTGATGTGTAAAAAATTATTTCATGAACAAGGAATGATATGGATGTTTTTGAAACTATATCATTTTTATAACACAATTATTTTAATGTCCATAAAGCAGACAGAAATTCATTTCAATGGACTTCATAATTATACACTAAGGCACGTTACACACTAATTGGTCTTGATGTTTGACATCATTGTTGTCACATTTTATGTACTTTTCTATACTGCATTGTATTGTTCTCCCAGTTTATTGAGTTAATTACAAAAATATCAGGAAGTATGCAATTGAGAGGAACGTGTTTAACCTACTCCATACAGGCTATCGGCTAGGTTCTGTGTCACTAAACCCGTTCGCACCTGAGTGTTTAGTCACACAATTCCTGGAGCATAACAATGCTCAAGATGAAGAATCCTATTATTCGCAATGAGCCCATTTGCACCTTAACATTGTGTCGCATGAGCCCTCATTCACATGTAGCACTAACCCAGAGGGAGCCACTAGCTAACATTGGTCCTCTGTTGCCGGCCTCGACCTTCTCAAAGACCTCAGCCCCTCTGACACATCAGGTGGAGCCAGCGGTGGCCGGTGGAATTTTTTTTTTCAGGGGGGGCGGCAAACAGTATGCCACCAACCCTCCCCCCATTCGCTGTTGTAACACTTGGTTGGGTCATGGCGCAATGCTCTGCACCGCGAGCCACCCTATTTGAAAGCCTATGGCTCTAATCAGGTGCTTCAAAAAAACACCCCCATCGCTGTAATTTAGGCGCCCAGAGTCCTGAAAAGGGCCGGTAGCCTGAATAGGGGGTGGCTGCCGTGGCTATGCATGAATCTATCCATTATTCATATAAGGGGTGGCCAAGATAGAGGGGGCGGTGCCCGGGTGCCCCTAATGGTTAGGCTGCCACTGGGCTTAGCACACACAAAGTTTCACAGAGAAATCCCGGACAGTGACACTAGTACCCAACTATAATGGTATTTCAAAGAACGCAAACGCCAAACCAATTAGTAAAGCAAAATAAATATATTGTCATAAAATAAAATGGGTAAAGGCAGACAGAGGTAAGGGGTGAAATGAACAATAATGGTATTAATACACCTAAAATACAAGACAATTGGAAGTAACAGGGCCAGGTTTCACCGGTCAGCTTAAACTTTAACAGAGTCACCTAGCATTTCATAAGGACAGCTAGAAATGGATAGTAAAGACTCCCAGAGGCTACTATGCCTTAGGCCCTTAAGTGACTAGCTGCCTACAAGACTTCAGTGTTCAGGAAAGCGAAAAAATTGCTAAAGTCTATGTAAATAAAATGAAACTGGGAGAAATAGTCTATCAAAATGATGGAAATTTTTTATATTTCTGCCGGCATGCTTGGGACACTTTTGGTGGTGCACTAATGGTAATGCTTAGTGGCTTCCAGATACTCCCAGTTCAAGAAGATAAGGTCTTGAGGAGGAGCTCTGGCAGGAATAACTTGAACAAAGCTTAACAGTAATAAAAAGGACAAGCAACAGGTGCAGGGAGGGGTTAGGTGGATCTGAGATAATAGGGTAATCCAGAACAGGTGATGTGGCACTGCCCAGTGGTATCCCTGATAGCAAGGATAACTTGCCACAAATTTATGGCAATGTTAAATTGTAAGTCTTGTTAAAGAGGAACTGCAGTCTGCTCACATAATTTGTAATAAAAACATCTTTGCCATGCTGAAGCTTCCTTTCCCCAACCACTTGCATCTTATTTTATATACACTGTAAATCTGGATTTTTCGAAATATGCTGCAGAAATCTACCTCCACCAGGGGCGGACTGACCATTCAGGCTCTCGGGCACTGCCCCAGGGCCCCATGCCACTAAGGGGCCCCATCAGGGTTGCCAGCCTCAATAAAACCAGGAACAGTATGTAAAAATCTGTGTTTTTTTTTAAATCCCAAGATTAAAGCTGCCCTGCCTCTCCAGTACCTTTTCAGTGTGTGTGTGTGTGTGTATTCTGTGTGTGTGTGTGAATATTGTGTGTCTGTGTGTATACTGTGTGGCCCCATAATCTATTGCCTGGGGGCCCCATAATCTCCTATTGCCCGGGGGCCCCATAATCTTCTCCTATTGCCCGGGGGCCCCATGAGTTGTCAGTCCGCCCCTGACCTGACCTCCACTAAGCCTGGCTGCAGTCATGTTAACTGTGGGCAGCTGAAGCTGCTGCCCGTTCACTTCCTGGATCTACACAGACACACAGAGGCACACAGACACACACACACATATACACACACACATATACAGACAGACAGACACAGTCACACCTCTGCTTGCCTCCACATTTCTCCTCTCTAGATGAATAAACATGGATCTCTGCAGTCTCCTGTTATCTCCGCCCTAATCCAGCCCCCCCAGCTCTTCAGCTCTGCAGCTCTCATTGGAACTCATATGATTCATCCCCCCTCCCTTGCTGGCAAACTCTCACGAGAATTAGAGAGAGAAAATACGATCAGGAGGAATCACAGGACCCGGAACCAACTCCATCTTGGAAGTGGAGGAAAATTGCATGACAAAGCGTCAGCCCTTACATTCTTAGTACCAGTTAAAAATGAGACAATGTAATTGAAACTAGACAAGAAAAGAGAATGAATAAAATGTAGCGCTAAAAAATAAACACATATGCAAATGTTTGTGATAAATCCAAAATTGTGTGATCATACAATAATGAAAATAAAAATATGGAAAAGTTCAGTGCCTGTAACGGTCCTAAAAAGGACCAATATAAAATCCACCACCAAATAGTGGCTAGTAAAAGATGTAATACACTGGAACACTCCGACAATGAGGGCATCAAAGGTGGTACATCTTCAATCAGGAAATAGGTAAAGTAAATCTACTCTTACCAGAACAGGTGGACTCAAGTGTCAGCGACAACAAGACATAAAGGCAGGGATGCTGAACATCGGCAAGTAAACGAGACTCCAATGGACCGAGGACCTCCAAATACGACTCCAAGGAATGTTGTAAACAGCCACCGTACCGGACTTCAGATGTTAAAAACACCAGGACTGGAACTTGGGTACAGGAGGTAAAACTGGACCACACAGGAACTCTCGTCCAAAAGAATATGCAAAGAAAAAATGCCTCCATATGGTGTAGGTCAAAAAAAGTTTTTTTGTTATTTCCTAAAACTAGCATACATATATAAGAGTAAAAACTGTGATCACAGAGTAAAAAATGGGGGGCAATGTGAGAAGCAGAAAGCCAAGGCTGACGCGTTTTGTCTCAAAAGGACTTCAACTGGGGCATACAACAGCTCCCTCACATTGCTCATATTTATAAATGTCATAAGAAGAAAAAAACCAATAATTAAGGACCAATTTGACTTCCACCATTCAAGACCTGTGATTGGTGGAAAGCCAATCACCTGACCATATGGGCTCCAAGCCTCAATCTGGGGGCCAATGGAATGAAGAACATCTAATCACATGGGGCTGAACACCAGCGCCACAGTGATCTAGATCCATATATTAAAGTGACCTTGAAGTAGCGTGGCTAGCATATGGCAAATGCCCGTGAAAAATGGGTGTAATCGATCGCGTGACAAGTAGGGGCCAATCACAATACTAGGACCCACAAGTCATGTGGCCGAAAGAAAGTAAACAGGAGGTAGCCACCATGGAAACCAGACTGAATACTGAATACAGCCCGCAATCGATGGCAACCAATAGACATGAACATTGCTCATGGACAATGAAAGAGCCAATCCGCTCGCTTGATCGCAACCAGATGTTGTTGGTCACGCGACCGAAAGTAGTCATAGCTCACAAAGATTAAGTCAGAGTCTAAACAAAACATGTGACGTAAATCAAATCTGGTCACGTGATCGCAACCGGATATTGCCGGTCGTGGCTCCCTGGAATCAGGTCACATGTCTAAACAAAACCTATGACCCGAGTCAGCTGAGCCACGCTGCGAACATCGCCTGACCCATAGCAGCCAATCCTTCACAATAGGGGTGTGCCCATAGTAAAGGGCTGCTTCAGTCACGTGGCACCAAACTTGACACCATTGCGGCAAAAACGCCCCCACTGGACAAACATGGGCATAGCGTGTCTCCTGAGAATAAACATATCTAGTATTGTAACTATGATTGTAAAGCAGCACCGAACATTAAAACTTATGTCACTGAACATGACCAACCAATTTCAAGGGAGCCACGCACAGCGACATTATATATAAGAGAACTGACCAACTAGAGACGTCATAAAAAAAGCCAGACGTAACACGCAAAACTGGGACCCAACAGTCCAAGTAAGCACATTTGCACCAAAGCTACATGACGGCTAGCTTCATAGGTTAGTGAGCCATTCTGCTTACTTCATTGGCAGGAGGATGACAGAACCTCCAAACCAAAAGACGAAAGCCTGTGACATGACTCATCTAGGCCAAGAGAAAAAGGATATATCATAACCTGTCTGAACCCAACAACCAGACTAACAACAAGAATCCATGTATGGTAACAAACAGAGGGTTATAGCCAATAAACAAACAATGCAATTATCGTACATTAATGTAAACCAGTATGTAAAAAAAAATGCAGAACTAATAATACATTAATAAAGTGATGATAATGATAAAGGACACTGAAAAGAAAAGAAAAGAAACATGGGGGTGTTTATGCTTGATTAATGAATGAGTTAATATCCCACTCTACATTCATTCCAAACGGCGAGTGGGATTGAAGCTCATGAATCCAGTATGTTTCCAAACGGGAAACTCCTCGGAGGCGAGACTCTCCCCTCCAGTGGGGTACAAACTCATCCTATATATCCTATAATCTGGAAGTGGGTTCCCATAGAGTCTTTGTTGTGGTATTCTAAGTAGTGACGTGGAATGCTATGATTGGTTTTACCCTTCCTTATACTAGCCATATGTTCATTGACACGTATTGAAAATGTCCTGATGGTGCGTCCCACGTACTGCTTTTTGCAGGGACAAGTTATCAGGTAGACAATAAATCTCTTGGCACAAGCAGTGAAGTGTCTCATAAGGTAAGAGCGTCCTGTAACCGTTGAAATGAAAGTATCGGTTTTAGTCTCAAGTCTAGATTTTACCAGATCTCAAGCTTTGTTCACTCTTTATGGAAAACTAAACCTAATCCTCCAAGATTTACGGCATATGAAAGTTGGTGTGCCATGTAGCCGAAGGGGGGATTTCTGTGATCTATGCAACACTTGCTTCTAATTCCGTAAAATTACCATACATGTTGGCCTGAGAGAAAGACCTTCAGGCTGAATGGGATCTGGAAGACTGGTATGAGAACTATTCTCGCTCGATTAAAGGCTTATACAATACTTCACTCATCGAGGCTAATGTCAAAATATTCACAAGGTGGTAGTTCCCACAAGATTGGCAGCAATATTTGGAATAGGGTCTTCCACATCATACGAAAGGTTACAGGTTGTGCTATCTCTCAAACACCAGCGATTGCCTTGCTGAATGGATTCTTGCCGCATGTCCCTGAAATCACCCATTCTGTTTATATTGACAGGAGCCAAACTGACTATTGCCAAAACATGGAAGAAGTCTTCGGTATCTCTATTGTCCATGAAAAGAAAGATTTCATGGCTAATGGAACAAGAAAAAATGGTCATTATCTTGTTGGACAAGACCACACAATTTGAAGTCACATGGGAACCCTGGGCTCGGTTTATGGGAATTTCTCTGATACCAGACATAGGTAGCAACACGAATCGCTGATTTTTGAGTTTCACATAGGACAGACAGGCATTCTATACTCTTTTTCTTTACTAATCCTTTATGTTTTCTTCTTCTCTAGTCTTTTCCCTTTAAAATATCTTATTTTTCTGTTTTAGGAACAGTATAATTTTTCCTTAAATAACATAGAAATTCTCAGGTGTATAAACTAATTTTTCATACTAGGGTCAGGATGTTAGATTTTGATCTAGTATAATGGGAACATTATATTGTACCCCTGTTAAATCCCTTATAATATTTGAGCTGGATATCACATGCTGTCAATAATATCTCCTCTCTTCTCTCAAATAGAAGTTTGATGATGATGGATGATGAGAGGGAGAATCCTCACCCCTCCTTGGACACAGTGTGATCCCTTTTGGGGTGTCGAAGGGGGAGTGAAGCTTTAACATATCTTAAAAAAGGCAGGTGTACAATTTGAAATTGAATGGATATAGTCAAAGTCAAAAGTTTATATTATGTTATTTTATATTTTATTTCTATATATTGTTAGTTCTGTTTACCACAGTGATAAGATAACCAATAGACTGCGATCGCATATTTTGAATTCACTGTGAATTATATTGTAATGATTTTTCTATGATGATTATACTGTATTAATTTTTCAATGATGATAATAAAAAACTTGAATGAAAGTATTGGTTTTACGTCTCCCCTCGATGTTATGAAGGCACACCTTGCACTTTTGGCATGGGTAATAACCCTTGCACTGCTGAAAGAAAGAAGTTATCTTAGGGGGACCGATTGGGTGCAACCTGCCCCTGTATTGACCGTGCACCCTAAATATAACCCCAGCCTATTCTGGGATTGCTGGACCTAAATATCTATCGCTTTGAAGAATTTTCCAATATTTTTTGAAAATTACTCTAATCTGTCTAGATTGGACAGAGTAAGTGGTGAAAAAAGACATCTAAATTTGTTATCCAAGGGGGGCGTGTCCGAAATGGCGCTGGGAGCAGACGTGTATTGTCTAAGCTCTTGCAGACCGGCGCCGATTCCAGCTATTCTCAGGTGGAGAAGCACATAAAAAGACCCTCCTGTGCACCCCCAGCCCCTGCGTCACCACTGGGGCATGCACAGGAGAAAATCCCAGACAAAAATCATGCAAACAAGGCCGCTATGGCGAGCATTGGGGCAAGGCCGCAGCCGCGGCCTCGCCTAAGTCTCCTGTCTAGATGGAGAACCAGGCCGACAATCCGGGGCAGCTGCCGGCCACAGCGGACAATTTTAAAGCTGTAATGCAGGCCATCACTTCCCTGACAGACAAAGTGGACCACGTGGAATTTATAAGGAAGGACTTTGATACCCTCCGTGGTCGCATGCATGAAGTGGAGCAGAGGGTCTCACAGACTGAAGACACAGTACGTGACCAGGGGGCTGATACGCACACATTGAAAGCTAAAGTTAAAGCACTGGAGGCCCGGGCCGAAGATGCCAAAAATTGAAATAGAAGAAACAACTTGCGAGTTTTGAGCCTTCCAGAAGGGGCAGAAGGTACAGACCCCACAGCATTTGCTGAACGTTTATTGCAAAAATTGCTTCCTTCAGCACGTTTTTTCCCATTTTTCACCATGGAAAGAGCACATCGCATACCCTCCACCAGGGGCCCACAGGGAGCGCCACCCCGCACATTTATCTTCAAGCTGCTCCACTTTTGTGATCTTGACACGGTAATGAAAGAAGCGAGATCCCAAGGTGAGCTGGGATTTGAAAACGCCAAACTCCCGATCTTTCCAGATTATTCGTTGGAAACTCAGAAGCAATGGAAATCCTATGACACAGTGAGGGCCAGACTCCGTGCCAAGCATATCACGTACAGCATGCTGTTCCCGACCAGATTGCGGGTGGAGGACGGCGAATCGGTGCGATTTTTTTACTTCTCCCAAGGAGGCCTCCATGTGGATCTATATACTACCATGCAGATAAGTATCATTACTGCCAGAAAAATGTTTTACATGTGCCATGGCCATTTGTTGCCTTATAGACGTGCTTTCTTTATGCACTGGCTTAAGCATACCTCCTTGACCCTGGAAATCCCCCATGTGTTATTAAACGCCTGACCTCATGGACTGCAGGGGTCCCGGAGGCCATTGATTCCCAGTTCCTCCTATGGTTTGATGAAGCATCCCGAATGGGGGGAGTACCTGACTGCCATTCCTCTGCTACATCCTCCACCCTCCTTCCCATTCCCTCTCCTCTGGCCATGGCCGACAAATCTGACTACCTCTGCAATGTTGTTGTTCAAGTTTGTGCCCCTGGCAGTTACCAGGAGACTGCACCCACTTTTCTGATCCGGTCTCCAGCAAGAGACTAAATGTACAACATCTGACTGCTGAATTGTGGATGCCATACAACGCGCATTTCTCCATTGCAGGCGTGTTCCCCTCAGTTCTAAGTTGGGATCCTAAGCCTCCCCAAAGGGTCGCTGGTGTTCCAGATCCTCCAAACATACCATCCCCAAATATGCATACTGCAGGAGACCCACCTTACAGGCAGTAAACTTTTGAGTCTCTGATGGTCTTGGGTGGGTCATCAGTACCACTCCACATATACTAATTATTCTAGAGGGGTCACCATCCCTATACACAAATCCCTACCGTTTAGATTGCTGGCGCTGGAACTAGACCTGGAGGGCCACTATGTTATATTGCATGCCATAGTGGATAGATTGGAACTGGTGGTGGTGGGACTGTACCTGCCCCCCCAGCCTCCATGAGAATACTTAACCAGCTTGTCTCTAAAATTGCTGCCTTTGCCACAGACAATGTGGTGATACTGGGGGACTTTGATCTGGCTCCGAACCCTGGGGTGGACAGACTCTCACCCGGAGCGGGCTCATCTTTAGAGCTGCTCTCTTGGGCCGAAGCCTCCAACCTGACTGACGTGTGGAGGTGGCGTCATCCTTCTCGGCTGGCCTATACATGTCACTCAGCCTCACATTACCCCCAAGGGGGGGTGTAACATCCTTCCAGTGGAGGAATATCTCTCTACGGACATAGAATGTGGCATAACGTAGAAACAGTTTAGTGTATTTGCCCCGTACACTAGGGTTAAAGACATTTAGCAACAGCGATTTAGGGTTAGTTCCCAGATACAGAGAGGTAATCTGGTTAAGGGTGGTAATTATTTCTGACCAAAAGTCTTCGAGGTGAGGGCAGGACCATACCATGTGGAAGAAGGAGGGAGACCTTAAATCACATCTAGGGCAAGCCACCGGGGTGATAAGATTCCACTGGAAGGATGTTACACCCCCCAGGGTGTCCTCATGGTGCCTAGCATTGAACTCGGTGCTGTCACTGTACAAGCTCACCTATGCTACCCGAAATTGCCCTAATAAGTTTGAAAAGATATGGTCGGGATGGATAGATGCTTGGGGTACAGAGCAGATGAAAATCGAGATATTGGGATGTACCTGCTCTGGGATAATGGTTTACTGATATGACCTCCTGAACAGCCATTTACTGCCTATACTACGTAAATCCAACTACCTAGATGAGGTCCCTCCCCCCCTCTTCCCCCCCCCATTTCTCACCTATCCTGCTCCTCCCCCCCCTCCCCCAAGACCTCCTTAGGTAATGTTGTTTAGCTCTATTGCTTCCAAACCAGTATCTCATTGTAATGATAAATAACAGCTTTGAACACCTCTCCCCTGTTAACATGAACAAACCAACTGTCTTGTGACAATCTATGCAATAATGTATTTACAACTAACTGTGTATATGCATCGCTTGTACTGTAAAAATTTGAATACATTTTTTTCTTGGGAAAAAAAAACCTGTTTTCCAAGACGGGCTTAGGACACTTGATCAGCAAGGATCTTCTATCAATCTGAGATATTCTGTTGATCTCAACATCTAAATCTGTAGATCTATAACCCTTCTCCAAAAATCCGTTTTTAAGAACCAAAGATTATGAAAAATAATCAGTGGCCCCTGTAGAGTTCCTGCGTTACCGCAGGAGCTGACTGCGTGGAACGGATTTAAGCCATTGTGTATGATGACAACTATCGACCAGAATATAGCTGTTCCGGTTGGTAGGCTTAAAATAGGTCTTGAATTCAAGACGGCAATCCACAACCGATACAACCGATATCTCTAAGTCCAAGAAATGAATGGCGGTGAGACTGGCTTCATAGCTCAGGGCAATACCCCTATTGTTGAGATTGAGTACAGAGATTGAGATTGAGTACAGCCATGAATGCATCCAGACTCAAGACTCAAGCTTGCCATCCCATAGGAGGAGGATGTCATCAGGGTACCTGGCCCAGAGGACCAACTCAGATCTCTGAAGGGCATAGACGACATCCTCCTCCCATTGGGCCATGAAAAGGTTGGCCAAGCTCGGAGTGAACTTGGCCCCCATGGTCACACCCTTCTTTTGTAAATAAAATTGGTTTTGAAACCAGAAATAGTTGTGTTGGGTAGCGAACTTGAGAAGTTGCATAAAGAAATTCCGTTGAACTAAGGGAAGAGCAGTGTCCTTGGATAGATATTGTGCCACAGCGGAGAACCCCTGATCATGAGGTATGCACATATAAAGTGCGGCTACATCCGCTGTCGCCAGAATCATACCCTCCCTGAAGACAATGGACTCAAGAAGTCGGATGGTATCCCATGTGTCCTTGAGATAAGAAGGAATCAATCTGACAATAGGTTGAAGATGGAAATCATATCTGCCAATTCGAGAGGTGACGGAGTCAATCCCGCTGATGATGGGACGGCCAGGGGGATTGACTGGGTCCTTATGCACCTTGGTAAGGTAGTATATAGCAGGAATGCGGGGAGCTAATGGCACAAGAAAGCTTCTATCATTCTTGTCAAGAATTCCCAATTAGAAACCTTTATTAATTAAATCTATCAGGGCGTTCTTATAGCCAATGGTGGGATCCGTGGGGATGGGGGTATATGTACCAGGGTCATCCAAGATCCTAGTCATCTCCTTCACATAGTCAACCTTGTCCAAATTGTTTCATTTGCAGAGTTGTTTTAAACCAACTTTAATGTCTGGGTGGGTATAAATCTTTTTATGAGATATCCCTGCAAAAAGAAGTACGTGGGACGCAGCATCAGGACATTTTCAATATGTGTCAATGAACATCTGGCTAGTATTAAGAAGGGTAAAACCAATCATAGCGTTCCACGTCACTACTTAGAATAACAACAAAGACCCTATGGGAACCCACTTCCAGATTATCGAAAAGTTTGTACCCCACTGGAGGGGAGAGTCTCGCCTCCGAGAAGTTTCCCATTTGGGAACATACTGGATTCATGAGCTTAAATCCCACTCGCCATTTGGAATGAACGGAGAGTGGAATATTAACTCATTTATTAATCAAGCATAAACACCCCCCTTTTTCTTTTCTTTTCAGTGTCCTTTATCATTATCATCAATTTATTAATGTATTATTGGTTCTGCATTATTTTTTACATATTGGTTTACATTAATGTATGATAATTGCATTGTTTGTTAATTGGCTATAACCCTCTGTTTGTTTCCATACATGGATTCTTGTTGCTAGTCTGGTTGTTGGGTTCAGACGGGTTATGATATCCTTTTTCTCTTGGTCTAGATGAGTCATGTTACAGACTTTCTTCTTTTGGTTTGGAGGTACTGTCATCCTCCTGCCAATGAAGTAAGCAGAATGGCTCACTGACCTATGAAGCTAGCCGTCATGTAGATTTGGTGCGGATGTGCTTACTTGGACTGTTGGGTCCCAGTTTTGCATGTTACATCTGGCTATGTTATGACATCTATAGTTAGTCAGTTCTTTTATATATAAGGTCGCTGTGCATGGCTCCCTTGAAATTGGGTGGTCATGTTCAGTGACATAAGTTTTAATGTTCGGTGCTGCTTTACAATCATAGTTACAATCCTAGATATGTTTATTCTCAGGAGACACGCTATGCCCATGTTTGTCCAGTTGGGGTGTTTTGGCCGCGATGGTGTCAAGTTTGATGCCACGTGACCGAAGCAGCCATTTACTACGGGCACACCCCTATTGTGAAGGATTGGCTGCTATGGGTCAGGCAATGTTCGCTGCGTGGCTATCAGCTGACTCAGGTCATAGATTTTGTTTAGATATGTGACCTGATTCCCGGGAGCCACAACTGCTTCCAGACGCGTGACCAGCAATATCTGGTTGCGATCACGTGACTGGATTTGACTTACATCACATGTTTTGTTTAGACATGTGACTTAACCTTTGTGAGCTATGACTACTTCCGGTCGCGTGACCGACAACATCCGGTTGCGATCAAGCGTCCAGATTGGCTCTCTTTCATTGTCCTCGCAGAAGGCGGAACTATGTTTATGTCTATTGGTTGCCGTCGATTGCGGGGTGTATTCAGTCTGGTTTCCATGGCGGCTACCTCCTGTTTACTTTCTTTCGACCACGTGACTTGTGGGTCCTAGTATTGTGATTGGCCCCTACTCGTCACGTGATCAATTACACCCATTTTTCACTGGCTTTTACACTGGGCATTTTATATATGGATCTGTGTCACTGTGGAGCCGGTGTTCGGCACCATGTGACTAGATGTCCTTCATTCCATTGGCCCCCAGATTGAGGCTTGGAGCCCATATGGTCAAGTAATTGGCTTTCCACCAATCACTGGTCTTGAATGGTGGAAGTCCAATTGGTCTTTAATTATTGGTTCGTTTCTTCTTATGAAATTTATAAATATGAGCAATGCCAGGGAGCTGTTGTATGCCCCAGTTGCTTCTCACATTGCCCATTTTTTACTCTGTGATCACAGTTTTTACTCTTATATATGTATGCTGGTTTTTAGAAATAAAAAAACAAAACTTTTTTTTACCTACACCATATGGAGGCATTTTTTCTTTGCATATACTTTTGGACAAGAGTTCCTGTGTGGTCCAGTTTTACCTCCTGTACCCAAGTTCCAGTCCTGGTGTTTTAACATCTGAAGTCTGGTACGGTGGCTGTTTACAACATTCCTTGGAGTCATATTTGGTGGTCCTCAGTCCCTTGGAGTCTCGTTTACTTGGCGTTGTTCAGCATCCCTGCCTTTATGACTCGTTGTCACTGACACTCGAGTCCACCTGTTCTGGTAAGAGTAGATTTACTTTATGTATTTCCTGATTGAAGATGTACCAACTTTGATGCCCTCATTGTCGGAGTGCTCCAGTGTATTACATCTTTTACTAGCCACTATTTGGTAGTGGACTTTATATTGGTCCTTTTTAGGACCGTTACAGGCACTGAACTTTTCCATATTTTTATCATTATTGTATGATCACACAATTTTGGATATATCACAAACATATGTATATGTGTTTATGTTTTAGCGCTACATTTTATCATCATTCACTTTTCAGCATTTTCAGGACATGTTTGTGTAGCAGCTTTTTCTACTTACTTTCGAGTTAGTGCAGTAATATCCACATTCACACTAGACAAGAAAAGAGCCCATCGCGCCCTTCTGGGAGAGAAGCGTTTAGCCTCAGACAAGAGTGTGAGATTCTTATGGTCAGTAAGAATGAGAACCGGCACAATGGTACCTTCGAGGAGATGTCTCCATTCTTTTAGGGCTAAAATGATCGCTAACAGCTCTTTGTCACCAATCTCGTAATTGCACTCCGCAGGTGACAATTTCTTGGAAAAGTAGCCACAAGGATGCATAGCGCTCTCAGAAGTAGGATGTTGAGACAGAAGGGCGCCAACTCCATTCTCAGAAGCATTAACCACAAGGATAAAAGGTAACATAGGATCAGGATGTGCCAACACAGGAGCAGAAACAAAGGCAGCCTTGAGACTCTCAAAGTCCCTAATGGACTCCAGAGACCAACTCTGTGGGTTACCGCCCTTTCTGGTCATATCAGTCAGGGGCTTGATCAGAGACAAGAAGTTACGAATAAACTTCCAATAATAGTTGGCAAAGCCAAGAAAACGCTGCAGAGTAAACCCACAGGTCAGGGCCAGTGTAGGACTGCTGAAAGTTTCTCTGGGCCAATCGAGAAACCAGCAGTGGAAATGACATAACCCAGGAATTTAACCTGTTCATGATGGAATTTGCACGTCTCCAATTCACAATAGAGATTGTTCTCTCTTAGTTTCTGAAACACAATACAAACATCTGTGTGGTGGCTCTCCAGGGACTTGGAAAATATAATGAATGAATGAATGAGTGACTTGTATAGCGCTACCTATGCGAACCGAATCGCCTCAGGGCGCTTTTGCCACTGGTGTCCATCTGCGGTATAGCACGGTCCTTGAACCTGTGGGGTCCCGACGCGCTTACAAACACATACACATATTTGGCCAATTTTTTTCTGACAGAATCTAATTACCTACCAGCAGGGCTTTTTTTCTCAGAAAATAGGTGCAGGAACTCACCCTTCCAGCCCAAATCGCTGCCCACAACCACGCCCAAACCCCACCCCAAACCACACCCAAACTTCACCCTCAGACACACCTTTCTTAGAGGAGAGAAGTACAGTGGCGTCAAATAACTGTAATAAGTGGGGCCTTAGAACTGTGTATCACACATGGTTCAGGAATGTGTAACACACAAAATACAGGACTCAGGACTTTATAACACACAGGGCTCAGGAATGTGTATTGTGCAATTGTGAGAGGTGCATATCACACAGGGTGCAGAAAAAAAACAGCAAACAGGATCGTACTTACATTCAATGTGAAGCGTCCCTTGTTCTCAGAAATATGGAGCATATAGCCCTGTGTATAGAGTGCAGGGGTCAGGAATATGTAACATAGAGCCCAGCACACAGAGAGCAGTGGTAAAGCGTATGTAATATGCAGTCCAGCATACAGAGTGCAGGGCTCAGGGGTATGTAATGCAAAACCCATTATAAAGCATTCAGGAGTACCATCTAGAGGCATTTAACCACTTGCTTATTGGGCACTTAAACCCCCCTCCTGCCCAGACCAATTTTCAGCTTTCAGTGCTGACGCACTTTGAATGACAATTGCGCGGTTATACAACTCTGTACCCAAATGAAATTTTTATAATTTTTTTCCCACAAATAGAGCTTTCTTTTGGTGGTATTTAATCACAAATGGGTTTTTTTTTTTGCTAAACAAACAAAAAAAAGATGGAAAATTTTGAAAAAAAAAAAATCATGCTTCAAATTGTGTTATAAAATTTTGCAAACAGGTCATTTTTCTCCTTCATTGATATGCGCTGATGAGGCGGCACCAGTGGGCACTAATAGGCTGCACTGGTGGGCTGCACTGATGGGCATGGATAGGCACTGATAAGGCAGCACTGATGGGCACACATAAGGTGGTACTGATGGGCACAGATAAGGCGGCACTGATGGTCACTGATATGATGGCACTGATGGGCCCTGATGGGTGGCACTGATGGGCACTGATAGGTACCACTGATAGATGGCACTGATGGGCACTGATAGGTGGCACTGATAGGTGGCACTGATGGGCACTGGTAGGTGACATTGATGGGCACTGATAGGTGGCACTGATGTGCAGCACTGTTGTTAAGGCACTGATTGTGGGCACTGATAGGTGGCACTGTGGGCAATTATAGGTGGCACTGATGGGTGGCATTGTGGGCACTGATGGGTGGCACTGTGGGCACTGATCGGTGGCGCTGGTGGGCACTGGTAGATGACTAGTACGTCTCTGCACTCTGTACAGGGACGGACCTAACAGAGAGTCCGCTCTCCCCTATGGGGGGGATCGGATGATTACAGACTGCCTGTCTGTTTTCATCCGATCGGATCCACCAGACGGATGGAAAATAGGGTTTCCATCCGTCTGGATTTTGCAGATCGGTTGTCAGCAGACATGTCACCGCTGACATCCGTCGCTCCATAGAGATGTATGGAGCGACCGTTCAGATCCGCCTAAAAAACTGACATGCGGATCTGAACGGTCCGCATGTGTGAAAGGGGCCTAAAGCTCGCCCCAATCCACAGCTATCACCTTTGCCACCCACCTCTGCACCCCCAGCTTTCCCTACAGCTCTAACCTCTACACAACCTCCCCCACAGCTCTCATTTTACACAACCTGCCTTCTGCCCTCTGCAGCTCTTACCTCTGTACAAAGCTCCCTTCCCAGTTCTCCTCTCTGGACAAATTCCCCCCCCCCCTAACTGCACAATTACCGCCCCCCCCCCCCTTCTTTCACAGTTATCCTCTCACTGTGAACTCAGTCTCTGGAGGGCTCTCTCCCCCCTCCTCCCTCGTTTTTCATTCAGAACTCCCTTACCTCTTCCACTGATGATCCAGTGCTCCAGTGCACGTGTTATGCCTCAGACGATTGGGACTGTAGCTGGGGCAGAGTTTCAGGGCTTCTCTGCTCCCTGCTCTGTGCTATAATGTAAGAAGAGGCGGGGACAGAAGCTGCTTCTTGAATCAATACAGGCAGCGGTATGTTGTCATGCTGGGACCTGAAGATCTCGAAAGGCAGCAGCCCTGTGTGCTCAGCGCTAGTGTGAGATAGGTCAGAGCAGAGAGAGCTGCCTGTCAGAGGTGCCGGAACTGCGTTCCGCCGAGTTCCGGCAGAAAAAAAGCCCTGCCTACCAGCATGTCTTTGGAGTGTGGGAGGAAACCGGAGTACTCGAAGGAAACCCACGCAGGCACAGGGAGAACATGCAAACTCCAGGCAGATGTCATGGTCAGGATTTGAACCAGCGACACTACTGCTGCTAGGTGAAAAGTGCTAACCACTACACCACTGTGCTGCCCAATATAAGGATATCGTAGAGATAAACCACCACACATGACTACAACAAGTCTTGGAGGACATTGGTAATAAATTACTGGAAAACTGCCGGGGCATTACAAAGGCCAAAATGCATTATGAGGTACTCACAGGCCCGGACTGGCCATAGGGCACACCGGGCGTTTGCCTAGCGGGTCGCTGTCCCTGGGCCGCGTTTTTTAGGAGCGGCTTCCTGATGACTGGGCCGCACGGCGGGAGGTAAGCGACGACCGTGGTCCGGACAGGGTTAACACAGACTGCGGCCGCTGCTCACCTCCTGCTATACAGGCTTTCCTACAGCAGGGCCGGGCACCAGCACAATTACGAGGTGCAGAAGGAGGTGGGAGAGAAGGCTCCTGTGACATGCAGGAAGCACCTGCACTGGACGGACACCTCGTGGACTGGGCACACTGGAGCTATGGCTGCACTCGAGGAGACGGCGACAGCCTCTCTCCTAACACCGGCAGGGACACTGATGGCTGCACAGGGAGGAAGGTGAGCACACTGAAAAAAAAACATGTTCCAGTGTGTTACATCCCGCTCTGTAGAGGCGGGGAAAGGGAGTGGATTGGGGCTTTCTACCTTACTGATCTGGGGCTGTGTACTGGTCTGGGGCTGTGTACTGGTCTGGGGCTGTCTATTACTGGTCTGGGGCTGTGTACTGGTTTGGGGCTGTCTATTACTTGTCTGGGGCTGTGTACTGGTCTGGGGCTGTCTATTGCTGGTCTGGGACTGTGTACTGGTCTGGGGCTGTCTATTACTGGTCTGGGGCTTATACTGGTCTGGGGCTGTCTATTATTGGTCTGGGACTGTGTACTGGGCTGGGGCTGGCTATTACTGGTCTGGGGCTGTCTATTACTGGTCTGGGGCTGCCCGTGTACTGGTCTGGGGCTGCCCATGTACTGGTCTGGGATTGTGTACTGGTCTGGGGCTATTACTGGTCTGGGGCTGTGTACT
Source organism: Lithobates clamitans (assembly GCA_037952925.1). Taxonomy (NCBI): domain Eukaryota; kingdom Metazoa; phylum Chordata; class Amphibia; order Anura; family Ranidae; genus Lithobates; species Lithobates clamitans. The sequence goes on from JBBGZY010000310.1 coordinate 4,207,003, forward strand.
GTTCTGGAACTGTGTACTGGTCTGGGATTGTGTACTGTTCTGGGACTGTGTACTGGTCTGGGACTGTGTACTGGTCTGGCTCTGTCTATTACTTGTCTGGGACTGTGTACTGGTCTCGGACTGTGTACTGGTCTGGGACTGTCTATTACTTGTCTGGGACTGTGTACTGGTCTGGGGCTGTCTATTACTGGTTTGGGGCTGTCTATTACTGGTTTGGGGCTGTCTATTACTGGTTTGGGGCTGTCTATTACTGGTCTGGGGCTGTGTACTGGTCTGGGGCTGTCCGTGTACAAGTGAATGAAATGATCACATAAGTGAATAAATAATTAAACCCAATAATTATAATTCATTGATTAGGGTGCAAAAAACCTAGTTTTATGTCACATTTAGTTTTTTGAATTATTTATCATTCACTATATGAATTAATTCATTTTTGATACACATAGGTTTTTTGCACCCTAATCAATGAATTATAATTATTGGGTTTAATTATTTATTCACTTATGTGATCATTTCATTCACTTGTTGGTCACTGGTCACGTAATTAGTTTTAGTTTTTGCGCATCTTTTTTGTGTATATGTATTGTTTATGGATTAGGTATTTAATTCTTTAAGATTGCTGCATTTATATAATTAATATAAATGTTTATATTTTAGTTTACATGGTACGGTTTAATTAGCTATCCGGGTAAGCACAGAATTTACCAAACTACACACCTCTCAGAATGAATATCTGGTCACCAACCACGACGCGAACGCCGGCCCCACATCTCCGCCCTACTTCCCCCAGGGATTGGGCTGCCCAGTTTAAAATGCCCGGGCCTATTTTTTGTCCCAGTCCGGGCCTGGGTACTCATAATGGCCTGTTCTGGTATTAAACACAGTTTTCCAATCGTCACCCTCCTTAATCCTCACGAGATTGTATGCCCCTCTCAAATCAAGCTTCATGAAGAATCCAGCACCAGCAGGGGATGAGGATTTGCGGATGAAACCTCGAGAAAGTGCGTCTTGGAATAACTTGGAATTGGATTATCTCATGGTGAAGAGCCCCTACGGCCATGGACAATGGAACAGTATCATGAGTTACATGGGCAGGCTGTAGACGTCTTCCGTCAAGAGCCTCAATGGCAAGTGGAGTGTCACGCAGCTGCAGCGGAATCGAGTGCTTCGATACAAAGGCAGCATCAATGAACAGGCCTGATGCCCCCGAGTCGATTAAAGCCTGTATCTCGATGGTTGATTCAGCCCAAGAAAGGGTAACCAAAACCAGGGGCTTATCCTTCTGGATAACTGGGGACGAAACAACGTCACCTAAGGTCTGTCGTGACAGAACCTCAAGGTTCGGACGTTCCCTGGACAGGTAGGACAAGACTTCAAAAAGAGACCTGCCTGGCCACAATAAAAGCACAATCTCTCCCTCCTCCTAAGGGTTCTCTCATCCGCAGAGAGACGCATGAAGCCCAAGTGCATGGGTTCATCTTCACTGACTGACTCGGTACCAAGGGGCATGGGAGATGAGGGAGGCAAGGGTGGGACTGCAAAGTTCAGAGACAAATGTACAGGAGGCTTCCGCAAGCACTCCTTAAAAGGAAGTCTTTCTCTGGAGTCAATGAGGATGGCAAACGTGATTAACCTCAGGCTGCTATTTCATCCTTGATGGTATCTGAGAGACCATGAGAAAAAGCAGCCACAAGGGCCTCATTGTTCCAAGCAACCTCTGCTGCCAGGGTACGGAATTCAATGGCGTAATCGGCAACAGTTCTCGTACTCTGTTTGATGGACATGAGGCACTTGGCAGCAGAAGGGGAGCGTGCAGAAATGTCAAATACCCTTTTAAAGGAAGCCGCAAACTCAGGGTAACTCAAGATAACAGGTTTTTGTGTCTCCCATAGAGGCTTTGTCCAGGCCAAGGCTCTCTCAGAAAGCAAAGATATCACGAAACCTACTTTGCTTCTGTCCGTGGGAAACACCTGGGGCAGCATCTTAAAGTATATCTCAACCTGGTTGAGAAACCCTCTGCATTGGACTGGATTGCCCCCAAATCACTGGTGAAGAGGACCGGAACCAGACATACCTCTTATAGGGGTAATACTCAAGGCGGTTGTCTGCACAGAGACTGGAGCAGCAGTAGGGACGGCATGCAAAACAGGTTGTACCGGAGCAGCCACAGTGGGAGATTCCAGGTCAGCCGTGCGACTCAGGAGCGTTTGAAACACCATGGCAAACTGATCTATGCGGTGATCCTGCTCTTCCAATCTGGAAAAAATATTACCAACAAGTGGATTGACTGCATCTTCTGAATTCATGGCCTTTGCCTACTGTCAGAAACCATGAATCAGACTGAGACAGAAGTACAGTTAAATCACACTTGTTTAATAATAAAAGTAAAAAAAATAAACATAGTCAACACATAACCAGAGTTCAGGAACCGGAATGGATAGTCGGACAAGCCAAAACGTCAGGGAGCCAGAGATGAGAGTAGTAGAACAGCAAGCAGGATCTGGAGCCAGAAGGAATGTCAGCCAAGCAAGTCTTTAACAGGAGAGCGTCTCTAGAGATGTGACCAAGGCGAAGGCAGAGATCATCTGGGCTGGATGGCTTAAGTAGGCAGGACTGACGAGCAGGATATCATCAACAGGTGAGTCACTGTGGAGAGATAGGAGCTGGCAATATGCCGACAGCTGAGCGGCCAGCTTTGAGAAGGAAGGGCTGAGCCTAGCCCTGACACCCGCTCTGTATGGCTGCAGCTGCAGATGTTGTCCTGCTAAGCCGTTCTGAAAAGCTATGAATTCAGATGGTGACCAGCTAACCCATTGTGTAAGGCTGTAGATGCAGGTGAGTAGGCCGCCCTGGTGGGTGAGTGCCCTAGGACTCAGCACTCTCCGTGGATGATCTGCTTCCTTACCAGGTCTGGTCCCAAGTCCCAAACTTTTCCCAGGCAGATAGTAAAGAGAATCCCCTTGTCCCATTCTTGATTCCCCAAGTCTATTGGGATCTGTAGTTCTGCAGCCATCCCACACAGTGTAGCAGTCTCTCCGAGAGACTACATGTCCCAGCGTGCTTTGCAGCAGTCCTGCTCCTTCTGAGTCTCAAAGTCTGTCTGGATTTGTAGTTCAAAAAGTGAATTCCTGCATTATAGATGTAGCACCCTGATGGTTAGGCAGAGTTGCTAGTAAATTTGCCTGTCAGGTATGTTTGCCTTGGCCAATTGATAGGAGGTCAATTGATTCCACCCCAATTCTGGAATTGCTGCACTTCTCCCTTCTGTCACTAGATGGCCAGGTATCTGGTGACATTAGATAAGACAAGGGCATTGCAAGGACAGATTAGGAATGCATAGGGTATCTCAACCAATGGGCAGGGATCTTCTTGGGTCCCTTGGCCTGCTGGGAGAGCCAATTTATTTGGGTAAGGTCAGGTGATCGAGGTTCTGTGTCACCTGGACCAGGGCCGATCCTAGGGTCACCGGCGCCTGGGTGCAGAAATATTTTTGGCGCCCCCACATGGGCGTGGTCATCTTACCAACTCCTCCCCTTTACAAATGTTTCTATGGCAACGACTCAAACACAGAGATGCTCCCCTAAGAAGTCTTTGTTACCCTGGGATCCTTCTGTGATCTTTTAATAAAGGAAATACAGGAAGAGCGTACACTAATGAGACCTGCAGGGGAGTCTCTCTGATGCACACAGAGAGGGCTTCTGTTAGAGAGTCTGTTAGAAAGAGCCCCCAGACAAAATACAAGAGATGATCAGAGACTGCAGACATAGTACAGGAGATGATCAGAGACTGCAGACATAGTACAGGAGATGATCGGAGACTGCAGACATAGTACAGGAGATGATCAGAGACTGCAGATATAATACAGGAGATGATCAGAGACTGCAGACATAGTACAGGAGATGATCAGAGATTGCAGACATAGTAAAGGAGATGATCAGAGACTGCAGATATAATACAGGAGATGATCAGAGACTGCAGACATAGTACAGGAGATGATCAGAGATTGCAGACATAGTACAGGAGATGATCAGAGACTGCAGACAGGATATAAGAGATGATCAGAGACTGCAGAAATGGTACAGGAGATGATCAGAGACTGCAGACATAGTACAGGAGATGATCAGAGACTGCGGACAGAGTACAGGAGATGATCAGAGACTGCAGACATACTACAGGAGATGATCAGAGACTGCAGACATAGTACAGGAGATGATCAGAGACTGCAGACATAATACAGGAGATGATCAGAGACTGCAGACATAGTACAGGAGATGATCAGAGATTGCAGACATAGTAAAGGAGATGATCAGAGACTGCAGACATAGTACAGGAGATGATCAGAGACTGCAGACATAGTACAGGAGATGATCAGAGACTGCAGACAGGATATAAGAGATGATCAGAGACTGCAGAAATGGTACAGGAGATGATCAGAGACTGCAGACATAGTACAGGAGATGATCAGAGACTGCGGACATAGTACAGGAGATGATCAGAGACTGCAGACATACTACAGGAGATGATCAGAGACTGCAGACATAGTACAGGAGATGATCAGAGACTGCAGACATAGTACAGGAGATGATCAGAGATTGCAGACATAGTAAAGGAGATGATCAGAGACTGCAGATATAATACAGGAGATGATCAGAGACTGCAGACATAGTACAGGAGATGATCAGAGATTGCAGACATAGTACAGGAGATGATCAGAGACTGCAGACAGGATATAAGAGATGATCAGAGACTGCAGAAATGGTACAGGAGATGATCAGAGACTGCAGACATAGTACAGGAGATGATCAGAGACTGCGGACATAGTACAGGAGATGATCAGAGACTGCAGACATACTACAGGAGATGATCAGAGACTGCAGACATAGTACAGGAGATGATCAGAGACTGCAGACATAATACAGGAGATGATCAGAGACTGCAGACATGATATAAGAGATGATCAGAGACTGCAGAAATGGTACAGGAGATGATCAGAGACTGCAGACATAGTACAGGAGATGATCAGAGACTGCGGACATAGTACAGGAGATGATCAGAGACTGCAGACATACTACAGGAGATGATCAGAGACTGCAGACATAGTACAGGAGATGATCAGAGACTGCAGACATAATACAGGAGATGATCAGAGACTGCAGACATAGTACAGGAGATGATCAGAGATTGCAGACATAGTAAAGGAGATGATCAGAGACTGCAGACATAGTACAGGAGATGATCAGAGACTGCAGACATAGTACAGGAGATGATCAGAGACTGCAGACAGGATATAATTGATGATCAGAGACTGCAGACATAATACAGGAGATGATTAGAGACTGCAGACATAGTACAGGAGATGATCAGAGACTGCGGACATAGTACAGGAGATGATCAGAGACTGCAGACATACTACAGGAGATGATCAGAGACTGCAGACATAATACAGGAGATGATCAGAGACTGCAGACATAATACAGGAGATGATCAGAGACTGCAGACATAGTACAGGAGATGATCAGAGACTGCAGACATAGTACAGGAGATGATCAGAGACTGCGGACATAGTACAGGAGATGATCAGAGACTGCAGACATACTACAGGAGATGATCAGAGACTGCAGACATAGTACAGGAGATGATCAGAGACTGCGGACATAGTACAGGAGATGATCAGAGACTGCAGACATACTACAGGAGATGATCAGGGACTGCAGACATAGTAAAGGAGATGATCAGAGACTGCAGACATAGTACAGGAGATGATCAGAGACTGCAGACATAGTACAGGAGATGATCAGAGACTGCAGACAGGATATAAGAGATGATCAGAGACTGCAGACATAATACAGGAGATGATCAGAGACTGCAGACATAGTACAGGAGATGATCAGAGACTGCGGACATAGTACAGGAGATGATCAGAGACTGCAGACATACTACAGGAGATGATCAGAGACTGCAGACATAATACAGGAGATGATCAGAGACTGCAGACATAATACAGGAGATGATCAGAGACTGCAGACATATTACAGGAGATGATCAGAGACTGCAGACATAGTACAGGAGATGATCAGAGACTGCGAACATAGTACAGGAGATGATCAGAGACTGCAGACATACTACAGGAGATGATCAGAGACTGCAGACATAGTACAGGAGATGATCAGAGACTGCGGACATAGTACAGGAGATGATCAGAGACTGCGGACATAGTACAGGAGATGATCAGAGACTGCAGACATAGTACAGGAGATGATCAGAGACTGCAGACATAGTACAGGAGATGATCAGAGACTGCGGACATAGTACAGGAGATGATCAGAGACTGCAGACATACTACAGGAGATGATCAGAGACTGCAGACATAGTACAGGAGATGATCAGAGACTGCGGACATAGTACAGGAGATGATCAGAGACTGCAGACATACTACAGGAGATGATCAGAGACTGCAGACATAGTACAGGAGATGATCAGAGACTGCAGACATAATACAGGAGATGGTCAGAGACTGCAGACATAGTACAGGAGATGATCAGAGACTGCAGACAGGATATAAGAGATGATCAAAGACTTCAGACATAGTACAGGAGATGATCAGAGACTGCAGACATAGTACAGGAGATGATCAGAAACTGCAGACATAATACAGGAGATGATCAGAGACTGCAGACATAGTACAGGAGATGGTCAGAGACTGCAGACATAGTACAGGAGATGATCAGAGACTGCAGACATAATACAGGAGATGATCAGAGACTGCAGACATAATACAGGAGATGATCAGAGACTGCAGACATAGCACAGGAGAGGATCAGAGACTGCAGACATAGTACAGGAGATGATCAAAGACTGCAGACATAGTACAGGAGATGATCAGAGACTGCAGACATACTATAGGAGATGATCAGAGACTGCAGACATACTACAGGAGATGATCAGCGACTGCAGACATACTACAGGAGATAATCAGAGACTGCAGACATAGTACAGGAGATGATCAGAGATTGCAGACATAGTACAGGAGATGATCAGAGACTGCAGACATAGTACAGGAGATGATCAGAGACTGCAGACAGGATATAAGAGATGATCAAAGACTTCAGACATAGTACAGGAGATGATCAGAGACTGCAGACATAGTACAGGAGATGATCAGAGACTGCAGACATAGTACAGGAGATGATCAGAGACTGCAGACATAATACAGGAGATGATCAGAGACTGCAGACATAGTACAGGAGATGATCAGAGACTGCAGACATATTACAGGATATGGTCAGAGACTGCAGACATAGTACAGGAGATGATCAGAGACTGCAGACATACTACAGGAGATGATCAGAGACTGCAGACAGGATATAAGAGATGATCAGAGACTGCAGACATAGTACAGGAGATGGTCAGAGACTGCAGACAGGATATAAGAGATGATCAGAGACTGCAGACATAATACAGGAGATGATCAGAGACTGCAGACATAGTACAGGAGATGGTCAGAGACTGCAGACATAGTACAGGAGATGATCAGAGACTGCAGACATTGTACAGGAGATGATAAGAGACTGCAGACATAGTACAGGAGATGGTCAGAGACTGCAGACAGGATATAAGAGATGATCAGAGACTGCAGACATAATACAGGAGATGGTCAGAGACTGCAGACAGGATATAAGAGATGATCAGAGACTGCAGACATAATACAGGAGATGATCAGAAACTGCAGACATAGTACAGGAGATGATCAGAGACTGTAGACATAGTACAGGAGATGGTCAGAGACTGCAGACACAGTATAGGAGATGATCAGAGACTGCAGACATAGTACAGGAGATGATCAGAGACTGCAGACTTAATACAGGAGATGGTCAGAGACTGCAGACATAGTACAGGAGATGGTCAGAGACTGTAGACATAGTACAAGAGATGATCAGAGACTGCAGACATAGTACATGAGATGATCAGAGACTGCAGACGTAGTACAGGAGATGATCAGAGACTGCAGACGTAGTACAGGAGATGGTCAGAGACTGCAGACATAGTACAGGAGATGATCAGAGACTGTAGACATAGTACAGGAGATGATCAGAGACTGCAGACATAGTACAGGAGATGATCAGAGACTGTAGACATAGTACAGGAGATGGTCAGAGACTGCAGACACAGTATAGGAGATGATCAGAGACTACAGACATAGTACAGGAGATGATCAGAGACTGCAGACATAGTGCAGGAGATGGTCAGAGACTGTAGACATAGTACAAGAGATGGTCAGAGACTGCAGACAGGATATAAGAGATGATCAGAGACTGCAGACATAGTACATGAGATGATCAGAGACTGCAGACGTAGTACAGGAGATGATCAGAGACTGCAGACATAATACAGGAGATGGTCAGAGACTGCAGACATAGTACAGGAGATGATCAGAGACTGCAGACATAGTACAGGAGATGATCAGAGACTGCAGACATAATACAGGAGATGATCAGAGACTGCAGACATATTACAGGATATGGTCAGAGACTGCAGACATAATACAGGAGATGATCAGAGACTGCAGACATAGTACAGGAGATGATCAGAGACTGCAGACATACTACAGGAGATGATCAGAGACTGCAGACAGGATATAAGAGATGATCAGAGACTGCAGACATAGTACAGGAGATGATCAGAGACTGCAGACATAGTACAGGAGATGGTCAGAGACTGCAGACATTGTACAGGAGATAAGAGACTGCAGACATAGTACAAGGGATGGTCAGAGACTGCAGACAGGATATAAGAGATGATCAGAGACTGCAGACATAATACAGGAGATGGTCAGAGACTGCAGACAGGATATAAGAGATGATCAGAGACTGCAGACATAATACAGGAGATGATCAGAGACTGCAGACATAGTACAGGAGATGATCAGAGACTGTAGACATAGTACAGGAGATGGTCAGAGACTGCAGACAGGATATAAGAGATTATCAGAGACTGCAGACACAGTATAGGAGATGATCAGAGACTGCAGACATAGTACAGGAGATGATCAGAGACTGCAGACATAATACAGGAGATGGTCAGAGACTGCAGACATAGTACAGGAGATGATCAGAGACTGCAGACATAGTACAGGAGATGATCAGAGACCAGGGGCGGACTGACAACTCATGGGGCCCCCGGGCAATAGAACATCATGGGGCCCCCTGTGTCTCCGCCCACATGCAAGCCGCACCTACACAAAGCACACAGTAAGGCACATCACATGGCACACAGCAGAGCACGGGGCACATCATGGGGCACAGGGCATGGGGCACACAGTAGGGCACATCACAGGACACATAATGGGGCACCCAGCAGGGTTTATTATGCTGTACACATCAGGGCACATTATTGAGCACAGCATGGTGCATCACAGAGGGTACAGGGCACATCAGTGGGTACACAGCGGGGCACATCACAGAGCACATCAGGAGATACACAGCAGGGAGCGTGCCGCACATCACAGGGCATGTGGCAAATAGTAGGGCACATAGCAGGGCACAAAGTAGGGCACATCCTTGGGAACAGGACACAGGCGGTACACATCAGGGCACACATCCCAGGGCATGGGGCACACAGTAGAGCACATTACAGGGCACACAGAAGAGCACAACAGGCGGTACACAGCAGGGCACATCACAAGGCACCTCACAGGGCAAGGGGCACAGAGTAGGGCACATAAGGGGGTACACTAGCAGGGCACATCACAGGCCATGGGGCACGCAGTAGGGCAAATAGCAGGGCACAAACCAAAACACAGGGCACACAGTAGAGCACTGGGATCCTCCAGACTTAACACAGTGTCTTTCAGGGTAGCCATCAGGGGGGAAGGCGATACAGTGGGGGTGGAGGACACAGGGAGACACCATGGGGGGGGTTGGAGGGCACAGGGGGACACTGTGTGTGAGTGGCACAGGGAGACACCATGGGGGGGATGGAAGACACAGGGGGACACTGTGGGGGGTGAATGGCACAGGGGGATACTGTGGGGAGGTGGAGGGCACAGGGGGACACTGTGGGGAGGTGGGGGGCACAGGGGGACACTGTGGGGGGGGGTGGAGGGCACTGTGGGGGGGGAGGTGGAGGTCACAGGGGGGCACTGTGGGGAGGTGGAGGGCACAGGGGGGCACTGTGGGGAGGGGGGAGGTGGGGGGTACTGTGGGGAGGTGGGGGGCACATGGGGACACTGTGGGGAGGTGGGGGGGCACTGTGGGGAGGTGGGGGGCACAGGGGGACACTGTGGGGAGGTGGGAGGGCACAGGGGATCACTGTGGGGAGGTGGGGGGCACTGTGGGGAGGTGGGGGGAACAGGGGGACACTGTGGGGAGGTGGAGGGCACAGGGGGACACTGTGGGGAGGTGGGGGGCACAGGGGGACACTGTGGGGGGCACAGGGGGACACTGTGGGGAGGTGGGGGGCACAGGGGGACACTGTGAGGAGGTGGAGGGCACTGTGGGGAGCACAGGGGGGCACTGTGGGGAGGTGGGGGGCACAGGGGGTCACTGTGGGGAGGTGGGGGGCACAGGGGGACACTGTGGGGAGGTGGGGGTCACTGTGGGGAGGTGGGGGGCACAGGGGGACACTGTGGGGAGGTCAGGGTCACTGTGGGGAGGTGGGGGGCACAGGGGGTCACTGTGGGGGGTGGAGGGCACAGGGGGGCACTGTGGGGAGGTGGGGGGCACAGGGGGACACTGTGGGGAGGTGGGGGGCACAGGGGGTCACTGTGGGGGTGGAGGGCACACAGGGGGGCACAGGGGGACACTGTGGGAAGGTGGGGGGCACAGGGGGACACTGTGGGGAGGTGGGGGTCACTGTGGGGAGGTGGGGGGCACAGGGGGACACTGTGGGGAGGTCAGGGTCACTGTGGGGAGGTGGGGGGCACAGGGGGTCACTGTGGGGGGTGGAGGGCACAGGGGGGCACTGTGGGGAGGTGGGGGGCACAGGGGGACACTGTGGGGAGGTGGGGGTCACTGTGGGGAGGTGGGGGGCACAGGGGGTCACTGTGGGGGTGGAGGGCACACAGGGGGGCACAGGGGGACACTGTGGGGAGGTGGGGGACACAGGGGGACACTGTGGGGAGGTGGGGGACACAGGGGGACACTGTGGGGAGGTGGAGGGCACAGGGGGACACTGTGGGTGGGAAGCTGTGCAGCAACTTTCTAATAGCAGCACGTGGTACAAGCTGCTGCACTTTCCTTCCTAGATGCAGAGTAGCGCGGGAAGCGGCTGCATACAGACCTCTCGTGATGCGCTCCTCCTCCTCCTCGCCGGCCCCTCCTCTTTTCTGTCCGTCCGAGGTGATGACAGATACAAGCACCTGGGGTGGACGAGAGGGAAGGAGGGGCCGGCGGGGAGGAGGAGGAGCGCATCACGAGGTGTGTGTGTATACACTGCAGTCTCTTAGCAGTGAGCAGGGACCCGATCAGCCCGTCAATCACAGCTAGCTGACGGGTAGATCGGGTCCCGAAGTGGAAGCTGCCATGGGGCCCCCTACTGGCCACGGGCCCTCGGTCAGCGTCCGAACTGCCCGATGGTCAGTCCGCCCCTGTCAGAGACTGTAGACATAGTACAAGAGATGGTCAGAGACTGCAGACATAGTACAGGAGATGGTCAGAGACTGCAGACAGGATATAAGAGATGATCAGAGACTGCAGACATAGTACATGAGATGATCAGAGACTGCAGACAAAGTACAGGAGATGATCAGAGACTGCAGACATAATACAGGAGATGGTCAGAGACTGCAGACATAGTACAGGAGATAGTCAGAGACTGCAGACATAGTACAGGAGATGATCAGAGACTGCAGACATAGTACAGGAGATGATCAGAGACTGCAGACAGGATATAAGAGATGAACAGAGACTGCAGACACAGTACAGGAGATGATCAGAGACTGCAGACATAGTACAGGAGATGATCAGAGACTGCAGACATAGTACAGGAGATGATCAGAGACTGCAGACATAATACAGGAGATGATCAGAGACTGCAGACATATTACAGGAGATGGTCAGAGACTGCAGACATAGTACAGGAGATGATCAGAGACTGCAGACATAGTACAAGAGATGGTCAGAGACTGCAGACATAGTACAGGAGATGATCAGAGACTGCAGACATAGTACAAGAGATGGTCAGAGACTGCAGACATAGTACAGGAGATGATCAGAGACTGCAGACATAGTACAAGAGATGGTCAGAGACTGCAGACATAGTACAAGAGATGATCAGAGACTGCAGACATAGTACAGGAGATGAGCAGAGACTGCAGACATAGTACAGGAGTTGATCAGAGACTGCAGACATAGTACAGGAGATGATCAGAGACTGCAGACATATTACAGGAGATGGTCAGAGACTGCAGACATAGTACAAGAGATGGTCAGAGACTGCAGACATAGTACAAGAGATGGTCAGAGACTGCAGACATAGTACAGGAGATGGTCAGAGACTGCAGACATAGTACAGGAGATGATCAGATACTGCATTTCCTATGAACGTTAGTAGATAATGGCCGATCGGCCCTCTCACCTGACCCAGCGATACAGCAACGGTTCCTCTGATCAGGAGTCTGCTCACTCTGAATTGCCCGTGGTGACTCCACTGGGTAGCACCCAGATCTGTATTCTGACAATGACTCCATTCCTTTCTCCACCAGGGATGGCGCTAGGCTGTGTGGCTTTCCCTCTGGTGGCGCAGGGCAGCGGGGTTCTCTCTCTGATGGTGTTCCCTCAGCACTGTCCTCTCCCTCTGGAGTCCTGGGTGTACTTCCCTGAAAGCTTTCCCGGACTCCTGGCTCTCTCTCTCTCCCATTCAGCTGAGCATGCTGTGTGAGCTCCAGTTTCCGTGTTACAGTGGGGCTGCCAGTCCTCGGGACTACATGTCCCACAATCCTCTTCTCTGCTCCTTTTTCTATTCTGTTTCTTCCCTGGGCATATGAAGGCGGGGGAAGATACATAGTGGGCAGCTGTGCTGGCAAGCGCTGCTCAATAGTACAGCAGCGTGCGCGAGAGGGAGAGGGAGGGGGGAAAGGGAGGGGGGAAAGGGAGGGGGGAGAGGGAGGGGGAGAGGGGGGAAAGAAGAGCCCGCAGCTGCATTGGCATCACTAGGGTTGGGGTCACTCCCCCTTCCACCAACTATAGTCGCCCCTCAGTACAGACCCCCCTCCACTAAGTATAGACCCCCTCCATCAATAAAGAACCCGCACTAAGTATAAACCCCTCCCTCAGTACAGACCTTCCTCAGTACAGACCCCCCCCAGGAAAACCCCCCTCCATTAGTACAGACCCCCCCAGGACAGACCCCCCTGCATTAGTACAGACCCCCCCAGGACAGACCCCCCTCCATTAGTACAGACCCCCCGGGACAGACCCCACCTCCATTAGTACAGACCCCCCTCCATTAGTACAGACCCCCCAGGACAGACCCCTCCTTCATTAGTACAGACCCCCTCTATTAGTACAGACCCCCATTAGTACAGACCCCCCAGGACAGACCCCCCTCAATTAGTACAGACTCCCCAGGACAAACCCCCCTCCATTAGTATAGACCCCCCAGGACAGGACCCCCCCTCCATTAGTATAGACCCCCCAGGACAGACCCCCCTCCATTAGTACAGACCCCCCATTAGTACAGACCCCCCAAGACAGACCCCCCTCAATTAGTATAGACCCCCCAGGACAGACCCCCCTCCATTATTACAGACCCCCAGGACAGACCCCGCCTCCATTACTACAGACCCCCCAGGACAGACCCCCCTCCATTAGTATAGACCCCCCAGGACAGACTTCCCTCCATTAGTACAGACCCCCCAGGACAGACCCCCTCCATTAGTATAGACCCCCCCAGGACAGACCCCCCTCCATTAGTACAGACCCCCAGGACAGACCCCCCTCCATTAGTACAGACCCCCCAGGACAGACCCCATCCATTAGTATAGACCCCCCCAGGACAGACCCCCCTCCATTAGTACAGACCCCCCTCCATTAGTACAGACCCCCCAGGACAGACCCCCCCTCCATTAGTACAGACCACCCAGGACAGACCCCCCCCTCCATTACTACAGACCCCCCAGGACAGACCCCCCCTCCATTACTACAGACCCCCCAGGACAGACCCCCCCTCCATTACTACAGACCCCCCAGGACAGACCCCCCCCTCCATTACTACAAACCCCCCAGGACAGACCCCCCTCCATTACTACAGACCCCCCAGGACAGACCCCCCTCCCTTACTACAGACCCCCCCTCCATTAGTACAGACCCCCCTCTATTAGTAATGACCCCCCAGGGCAGACCCCCTTCTCCATTAGTACAGACCCCCCCCCCTCCATTAGGGTACAGTACATAAAAACACCCGGGCGGCAGCTGGAGAGGAGAGTAGGCAGCTGCGCCGCCCGGGTAGAGAACAGAACAGTACACAGCAGGCAGTAGGAGTGAGAGACACAGACAGGAGGAGAATGTGTCAGCACGGACCGCTCCCCCCCCGCGCGCGACGTCACTCACTGCACGGCTGGTCTCTCTCCACACAGAGACCAGCCGCTCTGCCTCCCTTCTCATCTCCAGCTTGAGCAGTTAATACGGCGGCGCCTTTCTTCTTAGAACACCGGCAGAGAGGCGCCGCTGGACACAAACAAGAGGAGGAGGAGGGAGGGGAGCACTCTGGCGCTTCAGCGCCCCCACCTCTCTGGCGCTCGGGTGCACTGCACCCCGTGCACCCCGTCTAGGACCGGCCCTGACCTGGACGGCTGTCTGGGTGGACGTGTGTTGTGCTGCCCCGGGCTGCTAGGCCAGAGCCTGAGGCCTATCCCAGGGACATCTGGCTGGTAGGTTGTCTGAGGGCCTATCCAGAAGCAAGAGAGAGCAGCGTAGGGTTGGTGCTTGCAGTCCAACCATAAGTAATGGCTCTGCCGGTCGGAGAACCTGTCGTGGTCGGAGGTAGAAGGGAAGCTGTCGCCACTAAGGGATCAATCACCTTATTACCAGGGACCACAGTGAGTAGTTAAAGCAAGTACCGGAGCAGTATTCTCACCAACTGGGGACAGTGAATAATTGGGAAACTTCAGCAGGTGTCAAGCCAGGGACCCAGTCAGCGGACATGACGCTTGCAGAGCAGCCTTGTGTGCCAAGCCAGGGACCGAGCAGGCCAGTGAGGTGAAGCTTGAGGAGTATCTGTGAGTACCAAGCTAGGGACTCCAGCAAGGAGGCGGGGGTGACGCTTGAGGAAGATACTCAGTGAGAAGGTTGGAGGAGCTCAGGAGATCCAGTGGCAGTGGATCAGCAAGTCTAGTGAGAGAGACTGGGAGCTCAGTGGAGTGAAGATCTACAAGAAATGATTGTAGAGGAAGTAAAGGAGTTTGTTACAACTTGTGTTAGAAACTGTTATAAGACTGTTGCCATAGGAGACAACATAGCTCCCAACTGTCCCTGATTTTTCGACGGACTGTCCCTGATTTGGAGCAATGTCCCTGTGTCCCTCTTTCCTCCTCATTTGTCCCTCATTTTGGTCTGATCTCTATATTGTATATAAATGCACATTTTGTCTTTCAAAAAGTGTTTCCCAGTGCTAAACCTTTCATCCAAATTCTAAATAGCTGTATTTGTAAATTTTATAAGCCAATATAAAGGAATAGTAAGGGTAAAAAAAGCACTTGTGGATTTAATTAACTTTTTTTTGGTTAATTCTCCTTTAAGGTGGTGTGGCAGGGGGCGTGTCCTATGCCTACAAACATTTGCTAGTATGTGTCCCTGATTCCCACCTCAAAATGTTGGGAGGTATGGAGACAGCACTCCTTCACATCCAAATCGTGGTTTCCAGCTGGGTGCCTTTCCCTGCATGGCTGTCTACCTATAGAAGTCTCAGAGTCTGCTAATTACAATTGCAACTACTAAAGGGTGTCCTGGTCCTAAACCCTCTCTCCCACAATTCTGTTCAAGAGAAAATAAATCTCTTTGTATTCAAGAAGTGTCTGGCACCCATGAATCTACTTTGCTAATGCACCCACTATGCCTTGTAACCCACTCTACACGGAAGGATGTCAGCTGTCCCTAACTCTGGAGGTTCTCATTAGACCAAGGGGGACCCGGGACCTTGCTACATAGAGATGCTGTTTTGCATACCTCCCAACTTTTTAAGATGGGAATGAAGGAAACCTATTAGCAAAACTAAGTGGGCACAGGACACACCCCGTCATGCCTAACAAATATTAGTTAAACCCTCAAGAGCTTTTTTTTTAACATCTATTATTCCTTTATACTGGCTTTTGACATTTACAAATGCAGCAAATTAGAAATTGGATAAAAGGTTTAGCACTGTGAAACACTTTTTGAAAGATAAATAGCGCATTTTATATGTAATTATATAGATCAGACCAACATGAGGGACAAATGAGGAGGAAAGAGGGACAGAGGGACATTGTTCTAAATCGGGGAAATTCCCTCGAAATCAGGGACAGTTGTGAGCTATGAGTTTTGGACTACATCTCCCATGATTCCAAGTGCTCTATATTACAAGCTATGAGATTGCTTGGTTAGCTCTCCTGCTCTCTGATTGGTTCCTTGCTCTGCAGCCAGGAAGGGAGGGGTGATCTGGAGATAGAAGTCTCACACAGAGCTGCAGCACAGCCAGCATGAGAAGAAGATTTTTCACAGGCTGCTCTGGCTCACAGCTTAACAATGTAGGCAGGGAATGGGAAGACAGCAGAATCTTCAGCTACATGTAACAGCCGGCAGCCGACTACACACACTTTTTTTTCTATTTCTTTTTAGATGTACAACAAAAGAAAAAACTTCTGCTCAAGTTAATGATGCATTTCGAAGCTTGCTCTTCTTCAAGGAAAATTAGATGGACACTGTGTTGTAAAAACCTGTAAATTACATCTGATTTTTCAAAGAGAACATGGCCTGTATATGCATATTAAAACCAAGGATAGTCTATGCATTCCACCCGAATCCTCCAGGAGGCAGTTGGGGAAACTCATTGCCAGAAACATACACAGAGATCCCTTTAGAATGCTTAAATATAATTAACATTAGGGCAACGGCCACCAACACTCCCAAGGTCAGCAGAACTGAGGAGGCAGACCCTTCAATCATAAGCCAGTCTTACGTTCATAGATAAGGTTTCTATTGTACTATAGCTTCTCTGAATGGAGCAGGGGGTGGAAAGGGTAGGCACAGTGTTAATGAATGCATATTACAGCTTCCTCAGCTCTATTAGCCCCATCACACCAGAAGATTACAGGAGCAAAGGTGTGTGTGTGTCAACTAAAATACAAGCCAGCAGCACAAGGGACACATCGCATTGATGTTAAGTAATGTCCCCTCTGCTGATTTTTTTTTTTTTTTTTTACTAAACATATGCCCTGTACACACGACCGGTTTTCTCGTCGGAATAAATTCTGAAGGTTTTTCCGACGGAGTTCCGCTCAAGCTGTCTTGCATACACACGGTCACACCAAATTCCGACCGTCCAGAACACGGTGACGTACAACAAGTAGACTAGAAAACGGAAGTTCAATAGCCAGTAGCCAATAGCTTCCGTCTCGTACTTGCTTCAGAGCATGTGTCGTTTTTGGTACGTCCGAACAGCATACAGACAAGTGGTTTTCCCTATAGGAATTGGTTCAATTTATAACATGTTCTCTTTCTAGGTCTGTCAGAATTCTTGACGCAAAAACTCAGATGGGGCATACACACAATCGGAATATACGATGAAAAGCTCCCGTCTGACTTTTTCTCTCAGACATTCTGCTTGTGTGTACATGGCATTAGGCTTTACTCATAAAAAATTTGCAGCATAATGGCTTGCACTTCTGTCTTACTGCAACGGGGGTCATTGATTCAAATCCCAGCCAGGACATTATCTGCGTGGAGTTCTCCTTGTACTTGTGGGGGTTTCCACACTCTAAAGACATGATGGTTGGTTAATTGGCTGCTGTCCAAATTTTCTCCAGTATGTATGTTTTTTAGATGTCCCCGTCTGTGATTAGGCTTGGAGGCCAGTGGCTGTAGCAGTAGAGAAGTTCACACAGTAGTCAACTGGATAAATACGCACAGGTTCCACCTAGCGGATGATGCAAGCTCACTCAGGGTGCAGAGTCTAAGCACTAGCTGGTTTTCACCAAAGCTCCTGATGGTGAAGATGGGTTTTGCTGCATGCTAATGCCAAGGTTGTGACCCTCTGGATAGCTGCAAGAAGAAGACAGCAAACGGGGGTCAGGTAGCAGATGAGGCAAATAGGAAACAAGCAGATGCTTAGTATATGAATAAACCAAAAAGTTAATAACTTAGTTAGATCAAGAAAAAGAGTGGCCCAGGGACAGAACCTTGGGGGATAATAATGGAAAAAGGAATAGGAGAGGAGGAGGTAGAGTTGTAAGTGACACTGAAAGTGCAGTAAGATAGGTAAGATGACAACCAATGAAGTCAGAGTATAGTCATGGAGACCAAGGGATAAGAGTTTTTAAGGAAGATGGGATGGTCAACTGTCTCAAAGCCAGCAGAGGGGTTCAAGAGTAAGAATGCAGAATAGTAACCATTGGATTTAGCCTTTAGTAAGTTGTGAGTTTAAGGGGAGCAGTTCTGTGGAGTGTTGAGGGCGAATCCCAGACTGAAGGGGATCAAGAAGGATATTCTCAATGGGGTGGCAGCTCAGGTAGTTGTAGTCCAGACGTTCAAGGAGTTTGGAAGTTAAAAGTAGCAAGCAGATGGGTCTTAGGTTGTTAAGATTGGTGGGGCCCGGCAAAGGCTTTTTAAGTATAGGGATGACTAGTGCATGTTTTATAGGGTTGGGGAAAATGCCAGTTGAGAGTGAGATGATTGAAGTTGTGAGTTAAAGAATTGCAGGATGGAGCAAGAGGGTGACAATAATATTTAGCTGGTTTGTAAGTGCCTTGAGAACAGGGACTGATATGAATGTAAATGTGATGCTCTGTGTAAATTGTTGGTACAATATAAATAATAAATAATAAATATTCCTCTACTCAATCCATTTGACCCCTTTTTTCTCCTGCACTGCTTCCAAGATAATTGAGTGCTGGAAAACAGTCCTGCCTGCCACCAGGCAGAATTTGACAGTTGCAAACCTGAACCCTCAGAGTAGACCACTTCTGAGTTCCCCAAAAAATTATGGATTGGTAAAAAGAAGTTTGCTGTTTCTCCACTTGCTATTCTGAATTCCTGGCAATAATTCTGAGCAGGGCCGGTACAAGGCAGGGGCGGAAGGGGCGGATGCCCTGGGCGGGACAAATTACTAGAGGAAGGGGGGCGCAGGTGAAGTGGCTGGACTGTACACACAGAATACTGCACAGCCAGTCAGAGCTGCTATGATGTCTGTGCCATGCGCTAGTGCACAGCGAGGACGAGCCCTTCACTTCCGTCAGGCGGAGCAATCCCTGCCCGACTGCCGTTGTTCTGACAAGAAAGTCCCCCCCCCCCAATGGGATAGTGTTGGGCTGTCCACGCTGTTCTGACGAGAAAGATCTGCCCTGAACAGCCATTCATCTTCAGAGACTTTCGGCGTCTCCTTTGTGCGCCTGCGCAGTACAGGGCGGACACTATCAGATAGGGGACGTTTCTCGACAGGAGCGAGTGTGATCTAGAGGAGGAGGAACCAAGCAATAGTAAGTAAGCCATCTGCAGATGAATTTGTTAACTCCTTTTTTGGGGGCGGTTAATATATTACCAATGGTATTTTTTTAATATGCATGAAGGGTAGTTAATGTGTATTATCAATGCTGCATTAGTGACAAGTGGCAGTTATTTAACACCTTTGGGCTGCATTAGTGGCAGTGTCAGTGTTAATTAACCCCTGCATGCTGCAGCAGTTAATTAACACTGATGCCACTAATGCAACACAAAGGGGTTAATTACGGTAACTGCCACTTGTAACTAATGCAGCATTGATAATACACATTAACCCCTTCATGCTGCATATTACAAATACCATTGGTAATTAACCACTTGACAACTCGTCGCAGTACATATACTGCGATGGGGTGGCAGCTACAAGCACCGCGACATACCCATCACTGCCTGTTTCAGCCTAGGGTCACACTGTAGCGAACACAGACATCACATATGATTCGCACTCACACTGCCGATCACATGCGATGTCTGTGCAATGCGAGTTCAGCCATACAGTTGTATGGCTGAACTCGCATTGGATTTGCACAAAAAAGATGCAGGGATTTTTTTTTTCCTGCACTAGAATCAGATCGCATGTTCGTGTGTTCTCACCCATTCGATCCGATTCCTGTCCGAATCCACAGTTCGCACTGCAATCTGCAAACCGATCTGGGGGTGTTATTAACATTCTATTGACACCCGCAGCGGTTCTCAGAGGGCAGCGTGAACTGCCTGCGGGAGAGATGCGATGTGGAAACCGGCGCTGGAATCGCACTGGTTCTCACATTGCTACAGTGTGAATCTAGGCTTAGGGTTTCGGGTGCATGCCCCTGCCCGCCTACTACCCTGTGATTTGACACAGTGGGAGTATGTCAGCAGATCCCAACCAGTGATTCATGGCTGGAACCTATTGACTGGCTGTGTCACAGCCCAGAGCCCTGTGTTGACAATCAACACAGGGCTCTATACAAAGGAAATGTTCGCTTGCAAAGCAGGGAAAATAAACAAGCCAGTCAATGGTAAAAATCAGTACACACATTACACATTGTTGGGCACACAATTAACCCCTTGGATGCCCCTAGATATTAACCCCTTCTCAGTCGTTGTCATTAGTACAGTGACGGTGCATATTATTAGCACTGATCAGTGTATAAAGCTACATTCATGACCTAGGTATTCCAGAGCTTCTTTTGGGCAACAAGCGTCCCGCAATTTTGTCGCAATTTGTTGAGGGACAATTGCCACAAAATCGCACCGCGATTGAGGTGCCATTTAAAGTAATGGGATCGCAAGCGTGTCTGTGCGTCAATTTGGAAATTGCAGGCAGAATCACAGCAATCCGGAATGCCTAGGTGTGAACTGAGCCTTAGTGTCACTGGGTCCCACTATAAGTCGCTCCTTCTTTACAGGGGGGGGGGGGGGGCGCAGTTTGCCATCTTCGCCCTGGGCACCAGATGATCTTGTCCCAGCACTGATTCTGAGTGCTACTCAGGCCAAGAATTCAGTGTTAAATACATATCCCAATCAATGCTCTGGGTTAACCATTTGTAAGTTAAATTATTGACCCTAGGTAACTCTGGGGGTTAACCATTTTTACATTAAATTCCTGATCCAAGGTAATGCTTGAGGGTTAATAATTTGTACAATAACTGAAGTGGGAGGTTTGTCCATCTGTGCTGTTTAGCGTGGATGTAGGAATTTATTTATTTTTTTGTTTTGTTCTCTTTGTGTATGGCCAGATAAATTGAATGAAAAAAAAAACAATTAAAATCCCAGTGCCCAAACATTACCTATTAAAAAAATACAAATTCTAACAAATCCATTTGGTAAAAAAAAAAAAAAAAACACAAAAAACTCCTACAAAATCTTACTATTACTACACCTATGCAGTCAAGGGGTCCCAGTAGATATTACAATTTCTGTGCAGCTCTGTAAAATACCGTATTTATTGGCGTATAACACGCACCTTAATTTTAAGAAGGAAGTTTCAGTAAAAAAACTTATATATTTTAAATAAAGAACTTTGAAGCAAAATAAGGGTCAGTGCCCATCTGCAATCTGACCAGTACCCATTAATGCAGCCTCACCATTGCCCATCATTGCAGCCTGATCAGTGCCTATCTGCAGCCTCACCATTGCCCATCAATGCCGCTTGATCAGTGCCCATATGCAGCCTCACAATTGCCTATCAATGCCGCCTGATCAGTGCCCATCTGCAGCCTCCCCATTGCCTGATCAGTGCCCATTGGCAGCATTCCCATCAATGCAACCTGATCAGTGCCCATCTGCAGCCGCACCATTGGCCATCAATGCAGCCTGATCAGTGCCCATCTACAGCCTGATCAGTGCACAGAGATTTGAGATGCCGGATTACACAGAGCAAGGATCTCCTTTTTACTCAGTGGCCATTGTAATAAGAAGTCCTGCCTCCTGAACCGGTGCCCAGCTCCTATGACAGACAGAACACTGGTCCAATGCCGGGATGTGTGACATCTATCATAGGTGGTAGTCCAAGAGACGGGACTTCGTATTACAGTTGCCGCCGAGTAAAACAGGAGCTCCTTGCTCTGTGTAATCTGGTGGCGCTCACCCCTCCTTCCCCTCTGAGGCAGCCCAGATAAAATATTGGCGTATAACAAACACACATGATTTGCCATCTATTTTCAGGGGGAAAAGGTGCCTGTTATACGCCGATAAATACGGCAATTCCTAATTGGCATCCCTCACATTCTGCCTTGTTGCTAGGATGCAAAAACTGTTGGTTTTCACTCTTGCAATGCTGGGAGTGGGCATCCAATGGTCTTGTCCTAGTAACAAGTCAGGGCGTGGGAGTTGCTAGTTTTTCAACCAAGCTTCATAAACAGAGGTCATTGATATGTCAATGCACACAACAAGTTTACCTTATCAGTCTGTGTCGGTTTACTTGACAATAACTCTATTACTAATCTACCTACCTTAAAAAAAATGCACTCTTTTTTTAAAAGTGAAGTAGTGGATTTTATTTTATCTTAGAATCAAACTTACCTAGGTGGATGCTGCATCTGTCCCCCACCAGTTCTAAGGCTGAGAACGGAATGATAAAACACCACCGATTATTCAGTTCTCAGAGGTCCCTGAGCAGAGAGTTGGTGACTGTCTGCTCTGCCCCTCCAGCACTCACTGGATTATTGGGCTGTGGAGGGGCGGGTGTGGCCGACCCAGGTTCTCATTGGCTAGCTGAGAGGCTGCGTCGGCTGCCGGTCCAGGCATGTGGGCTGATTCTGACCATATGGTTGCGATCTTTCCTGAGTATGGACCAGTGACGTCAGCCAACAGTGGGCTTCAGCTCGCTGTCTACTGAAAACGGGTCACAGGAGTGCTGAACGAACTGCACTCATGTGATCAACAGGAGAAGTACAGCTAAACAAGCTTTGGCTGTACTTCTCCTTTAAGTACCGTATTTATCGGCGTATAACACGCACTTTTTTCCCCTTAAAATCAGGGGGAAATCGCGGGTGCGTGTTATACGCCGATCCCCTGCAAACCTGAGCTTCAAAATCGCCGACCGGTGCTCGGCTCTTCTTGGCCACTTTCGGCTTCACTTGAGCGCCGCCCAAACCTAGCTGAGTGTACTCGGCTAGGTTTGGATAGCTCCGCTCACAGTCACGCCAATCCCGAGTGGGACTACAAGTAGAGCCGAAAGTGAACGAGAGCGTCCGAGAAGAGCCGAGGACTGGCTCTGTGTATTTCGGCGCCGGCGGCGCCATTTTCAAATCGCGGTCGGCGATTTTGAAGCTCAGGATCGCAGGGATGACAGGATTTTCAAACTGCGAGCTGCAAGGCTGCACTGGGGCAAGGCTGCACTGGGGCAAGGCTGCAATGGACACTGGGGAAGGCTGCACTGACATGGCTGCACCGACATGGCTGCACTGGGGCAAGGCTGCACTGAGAAGGCTGCAATGATGGGCATTTAAATGTAAGTTTTTTTCCCTTAAACTTCCCTCCTAAAAGTTTTTTGTTTCCTTAAAATTCCCTCCTAAACTTGGGGTGCGTGTTATACGCCGGTGCGTGTTATACGCCGATAAATACGGTATATCTAAAACATTTTTGGGGGGGTTTTGAACAGCATAGGGGAGGTTTAAAACCACTGTCATTTTTGTTTTTTTGTTTTTCTCTGGGAGACAACCTGTCTTGTAGACTCAACAGGAAGTAAGAGGATAACTTTCCAATATGAAAAATCCCCTCTCAGACAATTGTCACTATGATGCCGCGTACACACGGGTGGACGTTTCGACGGACTAGGTCCGGCGGACTTTTCGACAGACTTTCCGGCGGACTTTCGAATGAACGGACTTGCCTACACACGATCAACCAAAGTCCGACAGAATCATACGTGATGACGTACGACCGGTCTAAAATAAGGAAGTTCATAGCCAGTAGCCAATAGCTGCCCTAGCGTCGTTTTTTGTCCGTCAGACTAGCATACAGACGAGCGGATATTTCGACTTGAATTTGAAACATGTTTTATTTCTAGGTCCGTCGGACTTTTGGGAAAAAAAGTCCGCTGGAGCCCACACACGGTCGAATTGTGATCACACTGGTGATAAGGATAATTAAAAAGAGCAAATTTCCCTATTGTGGACTAAGATATCAAGTTTTGTCTTTAATTACACTTTAGGCTAGATTCACATATGTGCAAATTAGATATGGGTTTCCCCGCATCCAAATTGCATGACAGGCGAGTGTGACTGGCCTGCAATGGAGGCGGTTCACACAGGTCCGGGGCGTCCATGGCCTGCATTCCAAAAGGATCCTGTACATCTTTGGGTCCTGTTCAGGTGCGTAATCAAGCAAAAATTCAGACCTGATTCGCACCTGAACCGGTGAACAGGGACGCACTGGACCCCATGCTGGGAACCGCGGCCGGACATATGTAAACCCGGCCTAAAGGATATCTAAAGATTTTATTGGGTCTAATGTTTTAACTGATACCCTGCTCAAGGTTATTGTAGGCTAAAATAAGCTGTACTGTGTTCATTAAAATGTATCTTGTTCACTGTACATAGTGAGTATAAAGAAAAAGAAATGCATCAACAATGGAACCTGCAAGGTTTAATGGCTAACTAATCTTAGCAGAGGCCAGGAGCTGTTGGTGATCACGTGGTTTACGAGCATGCTAGCAGCGGGCACAACAGTTGCTGTGAGAGGGAATGGAGGATTAAAATGAAAGTGTGGGGAAAATAAAACTTGGCACATATGCTGCAGTCTGTCACCAGCATTTATACAGCAGTTTTTTGATTCCCCGTCATGTTATTACTTGTTGATCCTGCCATGTGATCTGTTACTTTCCATTTACATGCAACAGTGTGGGGCAATGCTGTTTGTTCTGCAGCAAAATCACTACAGTATTGTCATCCTGTGGACAGGGTAGTAGGCTTAGATGGACAGGGTCGTTTTACATAGACTTTATGTAAGCAATTAACAAATGAAAGGATAAGACCAGCAAAACGATATAAATAAAATGTGACTACTGTATAATTTGTCCCAATCCCTGTAACTGCTGCTTTTGCCGGACAGCTTGTCCTGCTTGAAAAGTTGGAGAAAAATATAAAAAAAGTCTGTGAAATAAAAAAAAAATAAAACAACATATACTGATTACTATCATAACAGGTATTACTTGCATTTACCAGAATACAATATTTTTCTTAAATCTGCAATAATGTATTAGTAGTTTCAACAATGCCTTTTGATGCATATCTGAAATTCTACCAACCAGATATCTTAAAGCAATTAATTCCCTCTATGGTATTCCTGTTTTTATTTATTTTTGAGTTTACTATATCTGTTTGGCAGTTGTCTCCCCATAAACCGCTAGGGCTAGTCTGGATCCGTTCTCTCATACATTGAATGGCCTCTATTATAAATTAAAGGTGAATCTATTAATTGATATCTACATATCATTATAATTAAATGGTTTTTTTTTGTTTCTTCTTCCTCTCCTCCTTCAACGACAGGTATAGGATACTTTATGATAATTGTTAGTAGCTATCTTGCAATTTTGCTGTCACTTATGTTTAAGGTTCTATGTTATGTCTTTCTAATGTGTTGTTTTCTAATATGATTCCA
The DNA here is from genome assembly GCA_037952925.1 of Lithobates clamitans. Lineage (NCBI taxonomy): Eukaryota > Metazoa > Chordata > Amphibia > Anura > Ranidae > Lithobates > Lithobates clamitans. Next base: position 4,232,775 of record JBBGZY010000310.1, read on the forward strand.
GTGTCCTTTCTGTCAATATCTGAGATCCAAGGTCCTGATGAAGTGGGGGATCCCGCAAAACGTTTCAACCTTTACATAGCGATCTGCTTGGACCTTTTATTGTAGTTTTCTTGCCAATTTCATTTGAAGACAAGCGTTATAATTGGCAGATGACTATATACTGTGAAAAGTGGTATAAAGTGGTATACCTCGCTAAAGACAAAAAAGTAAAAAGAATAATAATAATGAATGACAGCAGCAACTAACCATGTGATATAAACATAGTAGGTATATAGTGGACAAACAAAAAGTCGCGCTAATCATATGTGAAATACGTGAAAAAGTAAAAAACCACAGCAAAATTATACAATTCAAAACTTGAATATTATAATGTAAATCAATGTCCGTGAATTTGCACACTAATTGCAATCAAATATATGATTGGAATTTACTGTATGTGAAAGAGAAGAAAAACACACAGTTCTGGAAAATATATAGGAAGGTAGTTCACGTGATATGTATATAGAAGACTCCAAGCAGGAAATTCTTTCAGGGGGGTTCCACCACCAAAAGACATGCAGATTCTCATGTGACACCAATCACCCTATTAATGGGGATTCTTACCGGATGGCGTGGACCATCTATTTCTAGAATGGTGACATAGGCCTATAGATAAACCTCTGCAGGGTAACATAAGCAGTCAAGCCTCTAGAACCCGCTGATGATTGGGAAATTCATCCAAAGGTGTCCAACTTACTTTGAGATGTCCCGATCAGCAAAGACCAAGTGGCATGTATATATAGAAGAAAGCTCCAATAGTATAATATTGTATGAACCAATTTATTAATAAAGCCAACAAAACAACCGCACATCTGGGGGCACGTGGGAAGTGATGACGTGGTTGTATCATTTTGCTGTGGTTTTTTACGTATGGCTAGATTCACATATGTGCAAATATGTGTCAATGAGACTCAGGTGATCACAGATCGGAGTAAGGGGCCGATCCCGGCCCCATATCACGTGATCAGCTGTCAGCCAATGACAGCTGATCACGTGATGTAAACAGAAGATCAGTAATCGTTTTTTTTTCTCCTCACGCTGACAGCGTGAGGAGAAAAAAAAGCCGATCACCGGCTTCAGTGAAAGGGACATCGGTCCCGAAGAGGAAGAGGCGGAGCCGCCTCATCTGTGCCCACCACCTGCCAGTGCCCACAGTGCCACCTGCTAGTGCCCATACAGTGCCACGAATGAGTGCATAAGTGTCAGAAATCAGTGCCACCTATCAATGCCCACGAGTGCCACCTATCAATGCCCACCAGTCGTGCCAGTCAGTGCCTCATCGGTGCCATCTAGCAGTGCTGCCTATCAGTGTCCCCTACCAGTGCCGATCAGTGCACATTACTGCCACCCATCAGTGCCCATCACTGCCATCTATCAGTGCCCATCAGTGCCAGCTATCAGTGCCACCTATTAGTGACCTTCAGTGCCAGCTATCAATGTCCTTCAGTGCCGCCCATCAGTGCCCACTAATGCCACCTCATCAGTGCTCACCTGTGCCGCCTATTAGTGCCCATCAATGCATCCTATCAGTGCAGCCAATCAGTGCCCATCATTGCAGCTTTTTAACAAAAAATAAAAAAACCCAGAGGTGATCAAATACCAGCAAAAGAAAGCTCTATTTGTGGAAAAAAAATGATAAAAAATTAATTTGGGTACAGTGTTGTATGATCGCGCAATTGTCATGCAAAGAGTGACAGCGCTAAAAGCTGAAAATTGGTCTGGGCAGGAGGAGGGTTTAGGTGGCCAGTAAGCAAGTGGTTAATGTCATATTGTATGCCAGGGGTAGGCAAAATCCGCCCTCTAGCTGTGGTAAAAGAAGGTGGAGCCATACTAAATGGGTCAGATGGCACCCATGCTCCCTACCAGGTGGCAAATATGAATATGGCATCCATCCCATGGCTACAGCCCCTACCAACTCCTCAGCACCTTCTGGCTTATCGTCCACAGTCAACAGACACAGATCTGCATATGGGTTCAGCACAAAAGCAAGGCCTCTCTTCAGACCCTTGGGAGCTCCCCACAAAGCTCCTGGTGCCTCCTCAATTACCTCAGCAGCCTCCCCTGGAAATCGTATCTCAATCATAGTCTTTGGACCTGTAAGGTCTCCTATCTCCTTGTCTGGCTTCCAAACTTCAGCTCTTCAGAATTAATCACCTCCTCACTGGTAGTGTCACTCAGGAACAAGCTCTCCTCAGAAAGTAACAAAGCAGAGGTTTCCTCCATGACTTCATACACAGACTCCCCACGGGCGGGTTCAACCCCAATGACATTTGGAAAACCTGCTAAGCTAGCTAGGAGCTCTGCCCATGCTCAGTGAGGGAATAGATTATGCACACATCTGTATAGGGGGAAACTCCACCATTATAGCTACACACATCCCCCTGCCCTGAGGCCCACCTTTGACAATAAAAGAATGTTCATGTTACAGATCTTTACATCACACTCTTCAGCTTCATAACTTCATTTCTATTAATACAGTTTACCACAGAATAGAAATACATGATCACAGAATGTCCAGCCAACTCTCCCACACTACTTAATGTAAGTTGCCTCAGCAGTGGGTTCTCCTCCAGAGTCTATCTGGGTCTACCGCTAAGGGTTCTCTTCCTTTGGCTACAGATTTACAGTGCATATCGGGATAGCCAGTTCCCATTACTCCTCTGCCCATGACTCCTCCCGCATCAGATTATATAAGGGTACAATATTCCACCCACTAGCTCTACTCAAAAAAGGGACCTCACTAAAAAGAGGTTCTAACCCCTGCTTACAAACACACTCTATAAAGAGCACGTTTACACAGGATCCTGCTGCAAGCTTCTGCAACAAAATTTTATAGGCTTATAGTGGCTGTTACAACTGCCAGAAAAAGAGTTTTCCTTTTGGATGGGACTATCTTTTTATTTCACAAATAACAGCACGTTTTTGCTTTTGGGGGAAAAAGTACAAAAACAGTCTTACAAAGAGACTCTTTGGGATATTAGATGAAGAGAGAAAAAACATTGCTGGGGAAGCTGGCTCGGTACAGATGGATGAACCGGGACCCGGCACTCTCTTATGTTGGCACTGGCTGAGTGGAAAGAGCCTGGGATGCCGCTTATTTAGACGGGAGAATGCTGCCAATGTTTTAATCGGCACAGATGTGAACGCACAACAGCGAGGGGGATCAGAAGTAGAGCCTGAGTTACTGTTATCAATCAGAGATCTCCAGCTTTGTATATTTAGACGGATTCTCATTTCTTTGGAAAGTGGCTGGCTATATTGACATAATTTCATGCTTCAAATTTAAAGTTGAAGTTTAGCTGAAAATACATTTGGTCTCTCTACAGAAGGTGTGTCCAACCTGCAGCCCACCTCCGCACGCGGCCCAACACAAAATCATAAACTTACTTAAAAAATGTTGATTGTTTTGGGGTGGGGGTTGTAAAAATGCATTTACACTTGCGACGGAAGAAAAATGAGACAGTGGGTGAGATTTACTGAAGCTAGAGCACTCGGAATCTGGTGCAGCTGTGCATGGTAGCCAATTAGTTTCTAATTTCAGCTTGTTGAATTAAGCTTTGATAATAAAACCTGGAAGCTGATTGGTTTCTATGCAGAGCTGCACCAGATTTTTCACCATGCAGGTTTAGTAAATAACCCCCAGTGTCTCTTTATTGGACTTTTATACGTTTTATCTTTAAAAACAAAGATACATCCCACTCTTCACAATCACGCCTTATTCATGTCATCAGTTATTTGGCAGCACCTATATTTGTGAGCAACTGTTTTCTAGGATGAAGCACACAAAGCGCAAAATTAGAACCAAAATATCTGATGAGCACCTTAAAAATTGATTGAGATTGCTACTACATCCATCAAATCAGATATTGTGTCAAATATCGTTCTCATCTTATGTTGCCCTCTTTTATTTCTATGATAAAAAATATTACAAAAAATGAAGTTTTATTACTTAGTAATAGTGATTAATAACTTGTGATCTGTCTGACTTTTTATACTCATCATGCAGGTACCCACAGTTCCCAGCTGAGTAGGAGGAAAGGACTGCAGGGCTGCAACAACAGTTGCTCCAACCCTTGTCGCCTCTTAGCCAATCAGCCATTCGGTAAAGCAGTGGAACCCTCCTCCTTCCCCAGCCCACCACATTTGACTCAAAACAGAAGCTGGCATCTTGAGTGGGAGGGATCGGAACATGAGGGGGTCAAGGTCTCAGGGAGAGGACACAAAGTACGGGGTCAGGGTCTCAGGGAGTGGACACAAAGTACGGGGTCAAGGTCTCCGGGAGAGGACACAAAGTACGGGGTCAGGGTCTCAGGGAGAGGACACAAAGTACGGGGTCAGGGTCTCAGGGAGTGGACACAAAGTACGGGGTCAGGGTCTCCGGGAGAGGACACAAAGTACGGGGTCAGAGTCTCAGGGAGAGGGCACAAAGTACGGGGTCAGGGTCTCAGGGAGTGGACACAAAGTACGGATTCAGGGTCTCAGGGAGAGGACACAAAGTACGGGGTCAGGGTCTCAGGGAGTGGACACAAAGTACGGGGTCAGGGTCTCCGGGAGAGGACAAAAAGTACGGGGTCAGGGTCTCAGGGAGTGGACACAAAGTACGGGGTCAGGGTCTCCGGGACAGGACACAAAGTACGGGGTCAGAGTCTCAGGGAGAGGACACAAAGTACGGGGTCAGCGTCTCCGAGAGTGGACACAAAGTACGGGGTCAGGGTCTCAGGGAGTGGACACAAAGTACGGGGTCAGGGTCTCAGGGAGTGGACACAAAGTACGGGGTCTTTGTGGTATATACCTGCAGTCTCTTATCATCTCCTGCAGTATGTCTATGGTCTCTGATCTCCTGTAGTATATACCTGCAGTCTCTGATTATCTCCTGTAGTATATACCTGTAGCCAAGTCCCGGGGCCCCTGAGGCCTAATGATAACCTCCAGGGCTAGGGACAGCTGACATCCTTTTGTGTAGAGTGGGTTACAAGGCATGGTGGGTGTAATGCAAAGTAGATTGATGGGCGCCAGACACTTCTTGAATACAAAGAGATTTATTTTCTCTTGAACAGAACTGTGGGAGAGAGGGTTTAGGACCAGGACACCCTTTAGTAGTTGCAATGGTAATTAGCAGACTCCGAGACTTCTATAGGTAGACAGCCATGCAGGGAAAGGCACCCAGCCGGAAACCATGATTTGGATGTGTAGGAGTGCTGTCTCCATACCTCCCAACATTTTGAGATGGGAATCAGGGACACATACTAGCAAATGTTTGTAGGCATAGGACACGCCCCCTGTCACACCCCCTTAAAGGAGAATTAACCAAAAAAATGTAATTAAATCCACAAGTGCTTTTTTTTACCACTACTATTCCTTTATATTGGCTTTTAAAATTTACAAATACAGCAATATAGAATTTGGATGAAAGGTTTAGCACTGGGAAACACTTTTTGAAAGATAAAATGTGCATTTATATACAATATAGAGATCAGACCATTGAATGCAAAGAGATTTATTGTCTCTTAAACAGAACTGTGGGAGAGAAAGTTGGGGCCAGTATACCCTTAAGTAGATGCAATGTTAATTAGCAGACTCCAAGACTTCTATAGGTAGACAGTCAGGCAGGGAAAGGTATCTAGCCAGACACCACATCTACATGAGTAGGAATGCTGTCTCCTATGGTAACAGTCTTGTAACAATTTCTAACAAAGGTTGCAATGAACTCTTTCACTTCTTCTATAATCTCTGAACTTCACTTCCGCTGAGCCCTCAGTCTTTCACTAGACTTACTGATCCACTGCTACTGGATCCCCTGAGCTCTTCTAATTTAGCACTCAGTATCTTCCTCAAGCATTACCCATACCCCTGTGCAAGATACCAGTTTAGTCCTGGGGTAATATCACAACATCCAAATGGCAGATCCAAAGACTACTAGTGCAACAATCCTCCTTGGTTGGCTCACAGATATGATGACAGTTACTGGAGCCCAGAACTAGAGGGACATTGGAATAGATGGAGAATGACGGGTTATTGTAGTCTGCTGTCGCTACATCAGCACCTATTTTCAGCCCGCTTCAGTCTGGTCACTGTGTTAGCCAGCGGCTGCTGCATGGGAAAGGAGAGAGCGCTCTAACAAAGGCTAGTAAAGCTTGGAGCGGTGACATGACCTATAGGCTTTAATGGCCCACTTATTGTCAGCTTTTCCACCTCTTCCCCGCAGCTGTGCTGGCTCACAGAGGGGAGCGGGATCAAATGACTGGACTGGAGCAGCCTGAAAATAGGTAACTATATGCATCTTTCTGACACAGGTTAGTAAGCATACATGTTAGGAGTGGTAAGGGGACAGTTTTAAAGTGGTTTTAAAGTCAGAAAGTTTTTTTTATCTAAATGCATTTTGTGCATCAAGATAAAAAAAACTTCTGTGTGCAGCAGCCCCCCTAATTCTTACCTGAACCCCATCTCGATCCAACGATATTGCACAAGAGCTTCCGCTGTCCGGGACTTTCCTCCTCTTTGGCAGAGACAGCAGCAGGACACCACTGGCTCCAGCTGCTGTCAATCAAAGTCAGTGAGCCAATGAAGAGAGAGAGTGGGTGGGGCCGAGCTGTGGCTCCGTGTCTGAATGGACACACAGGGCAGTAGCTCGGGTGCCCGCATAGCAAGCTGCTTGCTGTGGGGGCATTTGGCAGGAGGGAGGGGCCAGGAGCGCCTGCGAGGGGCCCAAGAAGAGGAGGATCTGGGCTGCTCTGTGCAAAACCACTACACAAAGCAGGTAAGTATAATGTTTGTTATTTTTAAACAAAAAAAAAAAAAACAACAAGATTTGAATATCACTTCAAGGCATCATGCACACAGGGCAAATGATTTTCTCCTCTGAAAAACTTTTACTTCTGGCAGGAAAAAGCTGCATATTGCACACACATTTAGATGCATTTAGATGCGTTTAGGTGCATCAAGCATTTTTTTTTTTTTTTTACTTAAAAGCTCCTCTCCTGAATGCGCTGGTGGTGTTTTTGTTTTTCAGCCTGTAAATGCTCCTCTTCCAATATGCCTGTAAATGCCTGTATGTGCATGGACACATAGGTTACCATAGAGGTGCTTTAACAGGCTGAAAACAAATGCCAAGCAACAGTAAAAGCAGAGTTTTTAAGCTCAGTGTGCATGAGGGCTAAGAAAAGTTTGGGTTAAACTGGAATTCCACTTTAATGATTCAGAGTATGCATCACTGTATAAGGGTGCAGGGTGCCATGGTGATGCCCCTCTCAGGGCCGAGTCTGGGATGCCCTACAGGGACAGGATGTCCTTTGGGTTTTATGATGCTTATAGCATCAATTGTTGTAGTGATCTAAAGAGCTGCAAATTTAATACCATATCCTTCTTCTAACTCAGATCAAAAATATGTTTTAATGACCAGATTTATGACACAATACAATGTCTTTATGAGCAATATCATCGTGCCATTCAAAACGCGGGAGCAAACGTACATCTCTGCCTCTCTCTTCTATTTTTGTTTTCTCTGTGGGAGGATTTTATCTTGAAAATAATAACTTTTGTTCAGCAGACATTCTTAATTATTCAAATCGATATCCAGTCGTGCGGTTCCAGGGGAAGATGCGCTAATTTCCAATTTATGAAGGAATGAAAATTGCATATCTGACTGCTAGCAACACAGGGAAGTGGTCTTCTAGTGTGTTATCTTTTTTTCCAGGGTCTGAATCATTTTTTGACGGCTTGTTAAAGCTGAACATGGAACACATGTATTTTAGGTCCATTAATCTGTCAAGCAGTTGCATTGTACGTCCTCTCCTGCTGGACCAAATTGCCAGTAATTAGGACATTTCTGCATTACTAGAGCATCAAACTTTAGATATTTTTCATACATTCTACTGCACAGCATGGGGGGGATCAAAGTTCTTTTTTTCCTTTACTTTCTTCTTTTCAGGGAGACCGGTTAGCACACAAGCTCATTTGGCCAAACCTGGATTCAGCTTGAACAGCTTGTAAAAAGGGGTCTTTTGGGCCATTCATTAGTGCACGGCTGGTGCCTTCACCCAAGCACCTTGAAGGGTAATGAGTGCAGGGGGTTCTTTAATTGAGTGGATTATGCATTATGTTTCACTGACAGAATTAAAGTGTGTGTCACGCCACATTATTTTTTTGGTTTTGTATTGATTGAGTAAGGTTTAGGGCCCCTGTTGAGGTGTTACTGCTATCGGGTGCTCCATTAGAGAGATTTCCCCTCATCTGCAGTCAGTGGTGGTGCGTCCATAAAGGGAGCAAGAGCGTCGCCCCCTCTCTCCTGTCACCTCTCTCTCACCATAGATAGATTCATGCATTGCATGAATCTATCTATGGTCGCTGCTGCCGCCCCCTATTCAGGTGTCCGGCCCCTTGCCGGGCGCCGGGCACCTGAATTACAGCGGCAGGCTTTTTTTTGGAAGCAATAGAATAGATAAATTGTAGCACTAAAAGAAGAAAAACACCACGTGTGGTATAAAGTAAATGTCTCTGCAAACATAAGTAAATGTCCCAATGGTGGAGTGTTGTCAGAAGAAACAAGAGTCTATGACAAATACAGTGCAATCAGTGTAGAAATTCCATCAGCTTTCCAGATATCCACTTGGATGTCATCAAAGCAATAGGTAGATTAAGTACGCTTACCGGAACTGTTGGACTCTACTGCCGTCAGCATAGAGTCAATCGAGCTGTATGCCACCAAGGGCAGATGTATGAAGTGGTCAAGGACCAATGGAACGTCTGCGACCTGAGATGTCACCACTGGATCACCAGGACGGAAGCCCGGACCGGTTCCAAGATTCAAACGTTTTCTCAAATCCCGGAGGTATGTGGAAAAAAAGGGGAATGCCTCCAGTGCAAATCAGGGTTGTTTATTACTAAAAAACCGTGGTACATAAAAGTGATCACAAATAAAACAGCAAGGGCGGCTGGGCGACTTTAACCTTATACATTTCCTTGCTGTTTTATTTGTGATCACTTTTATGTACCACGGTTTTTTAGTAATCAACAACCCTGATTTGCACTATGTGGAGGCATTCCCCTTTTTTTCCACATACCTCCGGGTTTTGAGAAAACGTTTGAATCTTGGAACCGGTCCAGGCTTCCGTCCTGGTGATCCAGTGGTGACATCTCAGGTCGCAGATGTTCCATTGGTCCTTGACCACTTCATACATCTGCCCTTGGTGGCATACAGCTCGATTGACTCTATGCTGACGGCAGTAGAGTCCAACAGTTCCGGTAAGCGTACTTAATCTACCTATTGCTTTGAACACTAATAGGCATCCTGATTAGAGCCGTAGGCTCTAATAGGCTTCCAAAATGGTAAACAGCGGGCGTAATGCTGTGCGTTCGCTGTTTACTCAGTGCTGTGTTAGGAAAGCGAATAAATCGCTTTCTTAATACTGACCCACCTCTTAGCCAATCACGTACTCGGGTCTGGTTACCTGCCACCTGATTGGCTGAAACAACAGACGCTGTGATTGGATGCCTGATAGAGAGGACCGGAGACATCAAGGAGCGTGGACGTGAAGGACGCCACCGTGACCCGCTGCGAGACAGGTAAGTCCCGACTCCCGGGCGATGCACACTGGCAGCATTTGATGGGGCACAGTAGCGGCATTTGATGGGGCACAGTAGCGGCAATTGATGGGGCACATTGGCAGCAATTGATGGGGCACACTGGCAGCAATTGATGGGGCACAGTGGCTCCAATTGATGGGTACAGTAGCTGCGTTTGATGGCACAGTGGCGGGAATTTATGGGTACAGTGGCTGCGTTTGATAGCACAGTGGCTACGTTTGATGGGCACAGTGGCTGCGTTTGATGGGCACAGTGGCTGCGTTTGATTGCACAGTAACTGCGTTTGATGGGCACAGTGGCTGCAATTGATGTTTTTTTCAGTTTGTTTGCCCCCCCCCCCAAAAAAAATTTTGAGCACCAGCCGCCACTGTCTGCAGTCCTGGTGACAATGGCTTCACTAGACTTGAATGCTGCAAATGTTGCACTGCAGACAGCTCCAGAAATGCACACTCAGGATTGTTGAAAAAGTAACAGTCAATGCAGAAAGAACCAAATACAGTACCAAGTCACAGAGTCAGGGCAGGCTAGAGGTTACAGCTGGTGGCAAGTAAACATATTCAGGATCAGGAAAAAGGTCAGGGTTGTAGTAGTAGGCAGAATCCACAATAAGTTCAAGTTGTAGTCAACAGATTCAAAATCAGCCAGACTGGTAGTAATGCAAATGCAGGAGAGCTGCCTACGGTCTGTGAGCAACATACTGACCTGGATGGATCATCACATTGACTCAAAGTACACAAGCCAATGGACCAACATGAAAACAGGCTAGCATTTCCACAAAGTATTCAGTAAGGAATGCCTCCATGTTTGTCTCAGGACATATTTCCTTTAAAGTAGGCCTCTAAAGTTAAAAATAGCACAGGAAAAACCACTTGCCTACTGGGCATTTTAAGGTGGTACAGCAGGTTACACATGGGGGCTCAGCAGGGGTGTAGTGATGCAAGGAGAGGGGGAAGGGTGAACGCTCAGTCCAGTTTTATTCCTTTTTTATGGACATTTTAACCCTCTGTGAACCATTTTTTTTTCCTTTTTGCGCACATGTTAAAATATAACTAAAGACAAACCTTTTACTTTGTATAAAGTGAAGAGGGATTACACCCCTTGTCAGGTTTTTATTGCTGTTTGTGTCCCCTTTAGGGAGATTCACCCTCTCTGTTGTTTATGTTTACCATTACCACCAAAAGTGGAAATCCTACCAGAACAGCAATAGAGAGGAAATCTTTCAATGGAAACACTAATTCTAGTGACAAGCAAGGATTCCGTCACTTTGGGGGGCGGGGAGGGATTTCTCTCACTTCCTGTTTTGGCTAAGGGACAGGAAGTGAAGGGAAATCTCTCCAATGGGGACACAGATAGTGAAAAAACTGCCAGGAGTTATAACCCTCTCTTTCCAGAATTTATAGATTTTTATTTTTTTGCATGAAGATGGTGCAGCATATTACACAGGGGGCTCAGAGGGGGAGGGTTGTAGTGCTGTCTGCAGACACAAGCAACTGCTACCGCCAGAGAGGGGGAGGGGTGAGCACTCAAATATTCATTTTTCGGGGCATTTTTACCCTTTCACTGCCTGACATTTTTTTTTTATTATTATTTATTTGCAGCCATGCTAATTGCTCATCTTTGTCCTAAAAGCATTCAATAGTCTCTGAAACCATCAGGGCCCTATTCACACCTAATGTATGTTAGACATGCATTTTCTTTACTGTTTTTTTTTTTTTGGGGGGGGGCATGACAAGCCTAGGGCCCATGCATGAGTTCTTCTTTTTTATATTTACCAATATACAGATACTCTATTACTGGCAGTTTCACAATACAATATCCAGTTGATCGGTGAGTGAATCCTGTCCCGTCTCCATCAATGCTCATTTTTTGTCCATTTTGTTGTTCATATGCTCAACTTTCTGTTATGCTTTATTATAGATTGTCATTTGTCTTGATATCTTCTGAAATGAATGCCCCTGATGAAGGGATTAACATTGAAATCCTGAAACGCGTCAGTTGAGTTTACAGGAGATCAACAACTTTAATTGTATCAACTGTACTTATGTTTTTACCTATGCCATACATGGTGATGTATGCACATATAGTTTTAAGAATTCTTTACTAAACAAATTCTATATTTTTCTACATATATCTATGCTTTTCAATTATTATAATTGCCCCTTGTGTTTTCTCTTTTGGGGGGCACTACAATATTCCTTACTGTGTCACCAGCTGTCGGTACCATGTGATCACTGTAACAATTTACAGCAGATCACATGACAATTGTAAACAATGGATGGCTTCTTTTTATGCTATCCATTGTGTACAATTGTGGTCTTAGCTGTGATTAGTCACAGTGCTTGCATGGTATAGACAGGGCCAATCACAGCCCATCTCTACCATGTGATTAGCTGTGGCAAATCACAGCTAATCAGAACAATACTCACTGAATTATTCTGTTTCATTCAATGAAAACAGTTATTTATACCAGTGAAATTCACTGGTGTAAGCAATCATAATGTGTAAGGAAAAAAAATCCTGATAACGTCCCTGGAGTAGTACAGTTTAACCATGGTAATACTGTATTGCTCTGGTCACAGGGGTAAAAAAAAAATCGTAAAAAAAATAGTAATAAAAAGACAAGAAAAACTTTGCAAAAAAAAATTATTTTTTTTTACATACTGTCACCAGTGTTCCTGATCACCACCATATGATAACGCTGTACTGCATTGGTGACAGTATGTGAAAAAAAATTGTGAAAACATTTCTTAAATTTCCCCAAAATTTTTACAAAAAATTACAACTTCAAAAATCTTGGCATGCCTCTTCCTAACTACCTTGGACTGTCTACTTTCCAAAAGGGGGGCATTGGGCATTGAGGAAGGGGGTAATTGTATTGTCCTGACATTTTTGGGCTTTGAATGATTTTCAGATATATACACACAATAGTTTGGACTCTAACTTTCCTACAGACTGAATAATATACACCAGTTTGGGCTATTTTCACCAAAGAAATGGAGCACAATACATTTTGGTCTACATTTATGAAGAATGATTATTTATTTGCAAAATTGTATGACAAAATTTAAGAAAAACTCTTTATTCTAAAAATGTTTGGACATTTTTTTATTAATTTATCATAAAATAAAAAAAACAGTGGTGATTAAATACCACCAAAAGAAAGCTCTATCTGTGTGAAAAAATGATAAAAATTTAAAATGGGTAAAGTGTTGCATAACCGAGCAATTGTCATTCAAAGTGCAACAGCACTGAAAGCTGAAAATTGGCCTGGACAGCAAGGGGGTGAAAGTGCCCTGTATTGAAGTGGTTAAACGTGCATTTTGCCACATTTGTCACATGTTTTTATGCTTGTAAAGCATGCGTTTGCTTCAAACATTTGGGGCACCATTAACAATTAAGCGTAACTCACAAGTGAATAGGCTGTGACGCCAATGAAAAGCACCATACTGAGAGGTGAATGCATTCTTACTTGTGTGTGAATATCCTATGTGGTTTATGAGTCTCCATACTCCTATAAGCAGGGCCAGGACAAGGGAGGGTAGAAGAGTCACATGACACAGGCACTGGCACTAGCACCTCCCACCAGGACACTACCGTTGAAGAACAATTTACATTGTACTCCCATTGCCCCGCCCCTACCTATTCTGCTCCGCCTACTCCTCAGTCTGTATATCTTCCTTCATACAGGGAAGGACTAGTTGTGTCTCCTTTCACATACTGTCCCTAGTTCCACCTCCCACGCAGTCTTATAGGTTAAAGACCCTTTGTTAAAATGGAGGACCGCCCACAAGTCCAGGTGCGAGTGAGAAGCAGTCATTGGTTGCTAGGGAAGCCAGTCCCCCTAGAAACTAGTGATGTCAGATGTGCCAGGCCCCCTGTAGCATGTTTTTCCTACCAGCTCCTGCCTCCTTCAGCGGTGATACCGCCGCTGAATACGTCTATGACGAAACGCTAGTACCAGAGCCAGTGGGTGGAACGCAGCTGGAACACACGCTGCCCATCCACATCCCGGGTTGCATCTTTTAACCATCAGATAGTGCTGTTTTTTGGGGGGAAAGCACCTATACTGGATGGACCTTGTCCTCTGTCTGTGTTTTTACTTTATTTTATTTTATTATTTTTCTTCACTGCTTCTTTTGAGTGTTTTTTTTTTTTTTTTTTTAAGTTTTCAACTTTTTGAATACTACACTATGGGAGCCGATTTTTTTTTTTTTTTTTTTTTCCATGAGGAACTTGATCAAATAAGTCTGCCACTGTTTGGAAATCTGAAGGCTGGCCTGCGGATGCTGACACCTGACACTGGTTCTACATGCATATTGCCCCTGCAGGGGTCATAGGAGCTGGTGAGTAGGGTCCTATGATGGGCAGCATGCAAGTCACCTGTCAAGATTTTATGAGCACTACAAGTCACCTGCAACAATTTACCAAAGCACGAACACTTACTCACGTTGGAGTGGATGCATTCATGTGTTTTTTATAAGTGGTACGATTATTGTGCTGTTTTTGTTTTTTTGGTGTGATTTTTGCTTTTTTTTTTTTTTTTTGCACTTCTCTGTGGATTTTGCGATTTATTTATTTTTTATTACGGTAACTATTTTTGGTACACTTTATTTGAACTATTCCTGGTACATTATTAATATCTTTTGGACATTTTTTATGCAATAACATATATATATATTTCCATGCAAATGTATTTATAAAGGTTTACTTCTATTTTTTTTTTTTGGACACATTAATTAACTGTTGTATTTAATATTTAGCCTTTATCACATAACCTTGGTCATCTATTAGGCACTGGGTTTATATTATTCATTACCCATTCCCTTTGTTAGGATTTAGCTCTTCAGTGAGGGCTCAGCTCTTCAACTTTAGGCTAAGAGTTTTGTTCACACACAGGTGGATCAGTACACTCATTTATACCCGTGTGCAGGGTTCTGGAATCTGATATGCACAGGGAGCAGGTTTCTGGAGTGTTTTATGTGCATAGTGCAGGGCTCATAAGAGCACTGGGTACAGACTGCAGGTTTCTGGAGTGCCTTTTGCACAGGAAGCAGGGTTCTGGAGTGCATTACGCACAACGTGCAGAGTTCAAGAGAGTGCTTGATACAGAGTACAGGGTTCTGGAGTGTGTTATACACAGGATGCAGGGTCCAGGAGAGTGCTAGGTACACAGTACAGGGTTCTGGAGTGCGTTATGTACAGGAAGGTGGGTTCTGGAGTGTCCTATGTACAAAGTGCAGGGTCCTAGAGTATGTTATGCACAGGGTTTTGGAGTGCGTTTATGCACAGAGTGCAGGAGAGTGCTAGACACAGAGTGCAGGATTCTGAAGTGCATTATGCACAGAAAGGCGGGTTCTGTAGTGCGTTACGTATAGAGTGCAGGCTCTGGAGTATGTTATGCACAGGGTGCAGGGTTCAAGTGAGCGATAGGCACAGAGTCCATTCATCCATCCACATCTCACTATTGCACCTCCCCTCAGCTATAATCTCTGCACCCCCCAACACAACCCCCTCTCCTCTGGCCCTATCCCTGCGTCTTTCCCCCAAAGCTCCACCATCTTCCACATGGTTACCTTTGTAAAAGCACCTTTCTATAGCTGCCTCTGCCTGCCTCCCAGAGCTTCCATTTCCTTTTCATTGCACCAAGTGCAAAATCATTTTCGGCTCCCGAACTCCTTGACCAGGTAGGAGGTAAGGATAACGGTGTGGTTCACTCCCCTCCTGCCCTTAAACATGCTACAGTCAGCCAGACAGGCACTTGTCCCATCTCTAAGTACAGAGCAGGGAGGCTGTGGGAGAGCTGTTACTTTTACTTTCATCTACAGAAGCCGGGCTTCTGTGTTTTAAAGTGAAAATGGTGAGTTGTGAGTGCACTGCTACAACAAGGCTGAAAAAAACCCTGGGTATGTGAATGGACATATCCTGACCCTTGGCACCTTTTCCCTAACCAGCAATATATAAATGCGGGCTGTTTCCCTATGCACTGGGGGCGGGTATGGGTAGTAGTGTCACCCATCCCTGACATCACAGATTGGATTTGATAGCTGCATGCTCTCTTTTCAGCTGAACACCCAGCAGGCTTGCTCGCCAATCCCTGGCTGTGCTGGATGTTCACACTGCTGTAGGTTCTACAGGGCTGGAAGTTAAAAGAGAAGTATGTTTTTTTTTTTTAGTTTTTTTTTTCATACTTACCTAGGTGGATGCAGCATCAGTTCAATGTTGCATCTGTCCCCAGGTGCCACTTCACTGAGAACCAAGCAGTCGAACACTGCCGATTCCTCGGTTCTCATAGCTCCCCGAGCAGAAGGTTGGTGAATTTCAGTCATAGCTCTCTGCGCTGCCCCCTCCTCGCTCACTGGAGCACTGAGCTGTGGAGGAGGTAGGAGTGGCCGGCTCAGCCTCACAGAGGCTCGCTGAGAGCATACTTGCCAACTGTCCCGAAAATTCCCGGGATTTAGACCTTTGGCCCGGCCTTTTCTTTTCCCGGGAAATGTCCCAGGAAATTGCAGTTTTCCTGTTTCTTTGCCGCCACCTCTAGAGGCCGCTACAAGCACTGGTAAAATGTCTCTGCCGGCCCCCATTTTACTGAAGACCAGCTATCGTGAGGAAGAAAAAAGAAGACGTCAATAAATGCATTCTCTGGAAGAACCGATTGCTGTGGAAAATGACTCACATTATAGTAATAATTAATTTAATTATCATCTAATCACTACAGCACTACATTGGTGCAGTGACCCAGACTCAAGTCTAATTACCATCAATAAATACTTGTTCTATGGTCCTTTATCATCCTTAAGTATGTAAACAATGTACCCTTTAATTAACAGGCCATTCCTCAAATACCTAGGTAGACTTGCATAAGATTAACATATCAAAGGGTCACCAGCTGTCCTTTTGATATGTTAAAATTTAGTTGGCTTGGACAACTCAACAATTATCAACTGAATTCCTGGTCAATATGTCAATATTGTACTGTATGTGTACATATATATCATATAATATTAGCCTACATAAATCGGGCAACATATTACAACAATGTATATAGGGACTCCGCTGGCTGGGGACACTTGATGATGTATAGGGGGACACCACTGGCTGGGGACACCTGATGTAAGGAGGGACTCTGCAAGGGGCACCTCATGTAAGGAGGGACTCTGCTGGGGCACCTCATGTAAGGAGGGACTGTGCTGGGAATGCCTAATATAAGGAGGGACTGTGTTGGAAATGCCTGGTGTAAGGAGGGATTCTGCTGGGGGCACCTGATGGCATCTGGCAGGTGACGGTGGCAAGTGACACGCTCAGAGCTCCCACTGATTCTGCATTATAGTAATTTGCACTATTTCATTTTATATTACAATGTAATAATAGAAATAATGTGCTTCAATTATCCTGACACCATACTAACCATGGTGCTGGGATGATTGAAGCGCCAACACCAGATGTTTGGAGTATCTTTATCTACTGATTGTTAAACTTTCTGGAATACACATATTTCTATTGTGGTGTAGGATCTGGGCCTGCTGTCCCTCCATCCCTCTTTCCTTCCTTCTCTCTCCTTCCCTCCCTACTTTCTTTCGTTCTCTCTCCTTTACTTTCTCCATCCATCCCTTGTTCATTTCAGACTCCAACCACACCCCTTTGAGCCATGCCCCCTTTAAGCCGTGCCCATTTTCCATTTAAACCACGTCCATTTTCGCCATGGTGTGCTTCATGGGCCACATTTTTCTTTCCTCGCTATGCCCCGCCTTCAAACGAATGCCTCCCCCCTAATTATAGCAAGAATCCACCTACAGACAAAGTGTCCCTATAATTTTTTTTGCAATGTTGGCAACTATGTAAGAAGGCTGAGCCGGGTGTCAGTCCAGGGATCTGGGCGGATCCTGACCCCATGGTTGTGATGATGCCGAGCCTGGATCGACTCTGCGATGTTAGCAGAGAGCGGACTTCAGCCCGTTCTCTGCTGAAAACGGGTCACAGGAGTGCAGAGTGAAACAAGCTTTAGCTGTACTTCTCCTTTAATATAATATCACCAGGTGGAGTTATGCGGGACACAGCCCTTGTACAGAGGTGCAAATGCAGGACAGTCCCGCTCACTCCAGGACTGTTGGGAGGTAATTTAGGTTACCTTGCACCATGAGAGGGCACCTTATCATGAAAAACTCCATTTTAGCTCTTGAAGTCATTCATGCACCCTCCTCTGCCTTACAAACTGGTCAGAGAGACAGCCCATCTTTATTCTGGACTTTACAATTTATAATTACAAGCAAAAGACTCAAGAGAAATGAGGCAGAAAAAACCCTACAAAAGTCGCATTCAGGAGAGGAGCTTTTGAATATAAAAAACACTAAAAAGCACCTACACATGCATAAACATGCATTAACTCTAGGCACGTTTATATGCCCTCATACATTCTAATAGCCACAATGTAGTAAATTAACATTCTAACCAATAGAATACATTAACATCAGTCGTGTGAGCACACATGCAAAAACACACTTTTTTTACCTCGTTTTTCGCTGCTAAACTCCTGTAAGAGAAAAGGCGTTATAGAGAATGCAGTGTGCAGTGTTCAAGGCCTTGAACTGTAAACTCTTTGGCTTGCCTTATACCAGTCAGATCCTGAACAGCACTGCAGGAGCTTTGGACTGCACAGGAGGCTCCTTGTGGGAGGGACCACAACCCCACATTGCACACCTTTTTAACTTCAAACCTAACAGCAGCTGACTGGGCCTCTACATTTGCCATTCCACTAAAGTCTACAATTTGGAACAAAGCTTTTCCACAGCCTCAGGAAAACAACCAACACAGCTTTTCACCTTTATAAAAGTTAAACAATCCTTTCAGAAATCCTTGTGTGTCTCTTAGAATCGATGAACGTACCCTTTTGGAGGGGTGAGGAAGAGGTTGTCTCAGCTTCTCGGAATACCTGCTTGTTTGATATAAAAGTGGCTTTTATGTTCAAAAGAACTTCTACCTCACTTATACAAAGTAGCGCCTCACTCAATCAATGCTTCCCATATGGCTCAGACGAGACACTTCCCTGAGGAACAAAGCAGATTTATGTACAAGAAACGCATTTTATGCAATAGAAAAACACCAAACCAGGTCACCTTTGTTGGCAGATATGTTTATATATGGTGTGCCTCCCCTTTTGCAACACAAAGACCCAAAAGAGATAGGTAAAAAGTGCATACAAATAGACTTTTACTGCCCTTTGTACCGCACCATTACATCAAACCACACATCCACCCACATGGGGCTGGGGTGAAATGTTGACCTAAAGAATACGAAAAAATTAAGATGGGAAGAAAGATAAAATTGGGTGTCTTCAGGACAGGATTGTAGTTGTAAACCAGTCTTTGGCGTGAACTATTACCATTTACAGATAATTTCCGCTAAGATATACAGTCTATACAATAAAGCTGAATTCCGGGATAAGCAAATATTGTCTAAATACAAGAGTCGGTGTGTAGTTTTACTTGAACTTTTGTGTGCTTTGTGTATTTATTCCAGATCTATGCGCTAATCCAGTGTGAAACTTTTACTCTGCAGGAGCTTAATAAAGACCAGTCATTGCTGCTTTCTCTCCTTGTACAGGGTGACTGGTCTTGTCTCCGCCCCTCCTGTCATTTTCTGCAGCCAGCTTGTAGTGGGCAGAGCTGCCTGGTCTGTCGCACAGTTTTGCTCTCTGCACAGGCTATGTACTGCACAGGGTGATGTAACTGCTGCTTTTACAAGATAAAATCTGGGTTTGCAGAGACATTTGGTGCACACAAAGTCGATTTATATTCTTTGTGTACATTAAGAAATATATTTCAATGTTTTTGTGCCCACATTTTCGTTTTAAAGGAACACTGTTACCTTGCCCATGCAGGGCAATTTAACAGTGTCTCTGTAAAGGTTCCCCCCACCTGATAGTAACTTTGCAAAGGGGATCAAGCAATGCCCTTTGCAAAGTAATTATCGCTTTGCCCTGCATAGACATGGCCAGGGGGGTTGCTAGGTCTACAAAAGATCTGGGGCTAGAGCCCATAGCAGCGTGGTAAAGAAAGTCATACGCTTGGGTGGGCATACACATGTATATACAGTAATATACGTGTGTGTGTGCGTATATATCCCCAGAGAGCCCCCCACTTACATCAGGGTCCCTAGAGAGCCCCCCTTTACATCAGGGTCCCCACAGAGCACCCCTTTACATCAGGGTCCCCAGAGAGCCTCCTCCTTACATCAGAGTCTCCAGAGAGCCTCCCCCTTGCTTCAGGGTCCCCAGAGAGCCCCCCTCTTACATCAGGGTTTCCAGAGAGCCCCCTTTACATTAGGGTCCCCAGAGAGCCTCCCCCTTAAATCAGGGTTCCCAGAGAGCCTCCCCCTTAAAATCAGGGTTCCCAGAGAGCCCCCCCCCCTTGCATCAGGGTCTTCAAAGAGCCCCCCACTTGGTTCAGGGTCCCCAGAGAGCCTCCCCTCCCCTTGGGGACCCCTGCAGAGACTCGGGGCTATGGGCCCCAGATTCGGGGATATAGCCCCAAAAGCCACCCCCTAGTGATGCCACTGGACATGGCTACTTTAAACTGTGACCATGTTCAAATAATAATTTGAATTAGGCAATGTAGAGACAATCAAAACATCTCAGGTTATCTCTGGCTTTGGGACACAGCCCCATAAATGTCTATTGGGCTGTAATACACAGGCATGGCCTGGTCAGTGAAACATTGTGGCACTGATGTTCACAAACAGCAGAACTGCAGCTTCCAGAACAAAGTAGACACTGGTGTGTGTTTGTGTGTGTGTGTGTGTTTGTGTGTGTGTGTGTTTGTGGGGTGGTTGGGCAGGGGGTAGGTCTAGGGTAAGAGGACAAAAAGGATAAGTGCACTGTATTTTATTTTTTTACAGAATGAGGTTTTATTCTGTTCAAAATTAAGTACAGCAGTGGAAAAAATAGAAACATATTTTGCACATCAATAATCCATGAATACTGAACTGTTACATACATTTTTTATACATTTTCTTTAAACAAGTGTAAACGAAGAAGAGAAAATATCCCATAGTGAATAATAACCGCACATTAAGGAAGAAAAAATTTGGTCCTGAGGTAAATAATGTGAGGAGGTACAGTACAGATAGCTTCAGTTCGCAACAGAAATACTCTCTTGGTTCTTAGAGTGCATGATGCAAAATTTCAGTAGGCGCCTGAAGATCAGCGGTGTTGATATAACCCTCTGCGCAATGTCCAATACGGACCAGATAGGAATGATGATGGCAGTCAAAAATGAGGAGGTAGAAGAAGAGCAGGTAAAAGTAGCAGAAATAGAAAAGGGGGGAGGGGAAAGGAGGAATGGGAGAAGAACTGGGTGTCAGGAGGATGGACGCACCCTGAAATCTGTAATACAAGTGCCTGTGGCTAATGGAAAATGGATTTGAATCAGGGGTAATCAAAAAATACTGTCTAAACCAGTGGTTCTCAACTACTGTCCTCAGGACCCACTAACAGGACAGATTTGAAGTATTACCTTGGGGAGATGCAGACTAGATAAAATGATAATTCTCCCGCTCTACAAGACTCTGGCCCGGCCGCACCTGTGCTGTTCAGTTCTGGGCACCAGTCCTCAGGAACAATGTACTGGAAATGGAGCAAGTACAAAGAAGGGCAACAAAGCTAATAATGGGTCTGGAGGATATTAGTTATAGGATATTGCTATATCCATACCTTCATGACTGTACTGTATCTTCCTACATATGTTTTTAAACCTTTGTACAATAAATTATATTTTTTAATAGATTTTGACTAGTATTAGTGCCAATATAGTCCCACTTCTAGAGGGTTTGTCTGTAAATATCTATATCAGGGATGATGGCACTCTACAAACTACAGCCAGCTCTATGTTCTCAAACCAATAGGCCGCTTTTTAAGGGGGGGGTTGCCTCTTTCTTAAACCAATAGGCTTATTGATTTGAGAAAGAGGCAGCCCCACCTCGAAACAGGTAACCATGCCCATGCATGTTACATCACTTCCGGAGCCACATGCTCACAACTGTCAATCATATTGTGGCCTCCTAGTACTCTCCAGGACTCCCATCTACATCTATAGGCTCCAGTAACAGCTGAACCCCGCTTGACTCTCATACATCTGGGCGATTAATAGATGATCGGACCCACGTGAAGCGGAAAACCCACATAGTATAAAGCTCTTAACCCTTTACATCTTTCGAAGGTACTGCAATTCCTCCCAGGGAATTTCATCCTGTTCTGCAAAGGTCCATCCCTGGAAGCTGACCCTAAATGATGTTTCTACATGTATATGCCTGACATCACTACATTATCTTGTAAGTTGCCAGTTGGCGTGTAAATAAACAAGTTTTTATACTGCTACACTCAGATGTACCCTCTGCTGCCCTTATCAAAAGTCATGTATTGAAGGGCATAGCCACCAGATATGAAGGACCCCACACCTCCAACATTGTGGGGAGGAGGATGGAAAATTTTGTGTAGAGTTACAGGACAACTATAATTAGTAGCTGACATCCATCCTCGTAGAGTGGGTTACCAGGCATGGTGGGTGTAATGCAAGATGAAATTAATGCAAATAAAGAGATTTGTTGTCTCTTAACAAGAACTGTGGAAGAGGGGGTTAGGTCCAGGACACCCTTAGGTAGATGCAATGACAATTAACAGACTCCGAGACACAATAGACAGACAGCTATACAGTTCAAAGACTCCAGCCGGATGCAACTTCTGTATTGACAGGACCGCTGTTTCCTATGGCAACTAAGCTTTTAACAGTTTCCAAAGATCTTGACATATAGAACTTGGCAACAGAGTATGGTTATTCTCTTATCTCAGTTTCCCATTGTAGGTCTTCAATTACTGAGCTCCCAGTTTCTCACTAGACTTCCAGATCCCAACCGCTTGCTGGATCCCCTGAGCTCTTCCACAGCTAACACGCTGTATACTCCTCAAGTATCAGCCCCGCTAACCCGCTGGGTCCCTGGCTTAGCACTTTGCTGAAGCTTTCCCACTTCTTCACCTTCCCTGGCTGATGAAAAGACTCCTCTGGTACTTCTTCAGGCCTACTCACAGAAGTCTCTGGTAATAAGGTTAATGGTCCCTTAGTGGCGACTGCTTCCCTTTTACCGCCGACCAGGACTGGTTCCCCATCCGGCGGAACCTCTGTAACTTGGTTGGACTCCAATCCTGCAGTCCCAACCCTACACTGCTTCTCCTGCTCCTGGATAGGCTTCAGGCAGCCTAGCAGCCAGGTGTCCCCAGGATGGGCCGCAGGCTTCTGGCCTAGCAACCACAGGGTGACATAACACACGTCCACCCAGTCGTCCAGGTGGCACAGAACCCCGATCACCTGACTCCACCCAAATAAAGGCCAAGGGACTAAAGAAACCCCTGCCAATTGGCTGAGACACCCCATACATTCATAATCTGACCTTGCTATGCCCTTGTCGATCTAATGTCACCAGCAACAGTGCCACCCAGTGACAGAAGAGAAAAGGTGCAGCAACTCCAGAATTAGAGAGGGATCAGTGGATCTTCTAACAATTAACCAGAACATTTACTATCTGGCGAACTAAATTTGTGAGCAACCCTGCCTAAACACCAGGGTGCTACACCTATAGTTGTACTTTAAGGGCAGGTTTGCCTAGAGGGAGCCCACCTTTCCTTAAAGGTATATACTCCTTGCTGCAAAGGCTAGTTATAGGTTGGGGTGGTTGCCATTTGTACAATTTGTAAATTGGTGCAGGCACGCACGTGATACCTTCTGCTGCCATTGTGCCTTTGCTGGGTGTCCCAATGCGTCCCTATACCTTTTAAGGAGGAGTGGGCTCCCTTCAGGCAAACTGATCTTAATCTATCCACTGTTATATCTGTGCTCCAATTTGGGAGACTCTCAAAATTATAGAGCGTTAAACTGGGATGCCTTGACATGGCCACTACAGCTTCCAGATATGTTTGCAAATGTGTGCAACTAAACCCCTTGTTTTTTTTTTTTTTTTGTTTCAATCGTTTTTATTGGTATTTTGAAAAATGCAAAGTAAATGAGTACTGTGCAGAGCAGCAAACAATTCTCGCATGCTCTGAATCATACAACAAGAATTGGCACAAAAATGAGGGGAGGAGATTAGAAAGTCGTCAGGGGAAGATCTTGGTAAACCAGTTAGGGCTTCAATTAGGCCATGGAGGAACATATGGTCATTAACAGAGTATGTTAAATAAATGAAAATAAACGAAGAAAATAAGCTTTGGGTTATGAACATAGTACATTACGAAGACTTTATTAACCCTGAGAGGTAGCTGTCAGGATTATTTCCCTGTATATCAGAATTAGAATCAGTAAGGGCAGGAAGATCCTGAGGTTGAGACCTCACTGAAATGTAATCACTGTGAATAGGCCCTCAAAAATAATAAAGAGGGTTCTAGTCCAGTGACCAAATCTCTCTAAATATTTTCCCCCATTTCCCCTGGGAAAAAAAAGGGGAGAAAAGAGCTAAACCCCTTGTTTTTAACGTAAACTGTTAGACTGGGCCAATTTGGTTTTGTTGCAGGCTAGCTGGTAAGTGAACTGGGAATTTTTGTTAGTTTTTCATATGCTTTGCTCTTCCACATGCTTCTTGCTGCAAAGCTTAGTTATAGGTTGGGGTGGTTTCCATTTGTTAAAGTAGGCGGGCCCTATATGAGAGTGGTCATACAGGTGATCTATGTTATAGATCTGAGCTATGGGATGTATAGCTATCTCTTTCTGTAGGCAGAGATTCAAAGGGGGTCAGGTCAATATGCATTTGCCTGTTATGGAATGCTGACCCTATAGGCAATATATTGTCATGGGACCACACCAGGAAGGAAGGATACATTGCCCCTTGTAAAAACATTGGGTTTACCTACCATAATCTCATTTAGTGGGCCCATGTGACTAGAGAGTTTAACACATTTTTCTAGTGAGTCCCATGCCTGTAAGAAGACAAAACTCAAAAAGGCAAAGTTGAAGGGTGCAGTCTAAGTGCAATTTATTTTAAAGTAGAACTAAAAGCAAAACATTTTTTTCATTTTTAATATCATAAGAGAGGGTAATAACCCATATTTCTTGTTGCCATGTGTGGTCCATTGGGGAGATTTCTATTCACTTCCTGTCCCAAAGCCAAAAGATGAAGTGAGAGGAAATCCCTCAAAAGTGAAGGAATTCCTGGTTGTCACCAGGATCACAAGAACCAGTGTCCCTGTTAAAAAAAATGTCCCTGCTATTACTGAGGACAACCCAAAATGTGAGATTTTTTTTCTACTTTCAGTGATAATGATAAACAGGATAAATAGAGAGGTTTAATGGAATGGAATTTAGTTATGTAGAGAGAAAGATCCACCTTAAGTTACCCATCTTCTCTGATCTATTAGAGATGCTGAAGCCTAAGGACATGCCCACCTCTCTAATGGCTTCTTCAACTCATTTAAAAAAAATAATGTAATGAAATAAAGCTGATTGCAGGATGTGTCTTTTCTCCGCTCCCTTCAGTCTAATAAATGGAAACGTAACTAAATTGCCTCCAAGCAAACAAAAGACAGGCCCTGGCTGGATCAAATGAAAAAATAATAAGATGTATTAAATCAATCCATAGGATTCCTTGAAAATATCAGCTGCATTTAAATAATCAGCTACGTTCAATCGATACATAGTAGGCATGGATAAAACACATTGATTTAATACACGCCGTTGCACTTTCAGACTCACTTGGGAGGTGTTTGAGTTTGTTTGCCTTTTATTTATTTATTTGTTTCCTGATTTTTAAAGATTAAACATCAGGTCTAATTTAGCTCCAGGTTTCTGCCAGAAAAGGCAAGAAGAAAAAGTTCAGTGGTTTTCTTGTATCTGATAGGTGATGCCCTTAAAGAGGAATCGCTTAAGTGAACCCTAGAGAATTAAAAAAAAAATTCCCATGTGTTCCTTTATTATATTTATTTGTCTGCTTTTAAACAATACTCTTTTTTTAATCATTTAACTCCTTGGCGCTGGCCGCACTCGAATATGTGGCCTCTCGGCGGCCGGGCCTTGGCGCCGCGGCCGCATATTTTTCTGCATTACTGCAAACAGTGCTGTGCTGAGAGCGCGCGCCTGACAGAAAACTCACAATCACTGCATGCGAGATTTCTGATCATGTGACCACCGTGACAGCCAATCACGACGGTCACATGACCTTAAGCTGTATTTAGACATAAATAATCGCTATGCAGAAGATGGAAAAAAAAAAACAAGGAAAGTTATTGTGATTTATAATTTTTGTGGCATTGTGTTGCCCCCTGTAACCCTGCTCGCCCTAGGCACTAGGAGTGAGGGGGAATGATCTTTTGCAGAATATTGCTCAAGTGTATTTTCATATATTCAGCTGCTTAGGTGAAACTGCTAGGTAAAATTTGTTTTTAACCACTTGCCAATATACGTCGACAGAATGGCACGGACAGGCATATTACTGTACCTTGTACGTTGCCCACCGTGAGCTCCATGAGTGTGATCGCGGGTCCCGCAGACTCAATGTCCGCGGAGATACCCGTGATCGTCTCACGGAGAGAAAGAACGGGGAAATGCTGATGTAAACAAGCATTTCCCCATTCTTCCTAGGGAGAGGACACTGATCACAGCTACCTGTGATCGGGAGCGGGTTTTTTTTTTTACCAAAAATATGTAGAAGAATATGTATCGGCCTAAACAGAGGGAAAAATATGTTTTTTTATATACTTTTTGGGGATATTTATTACAGCAAAAAGTAAAAAATATTGTGTTTTTTTCCAAAATTGTTGCTCTTTTTTGTTTATAGCGCAAAAAATAAAAACCGCAGAGGTGATCAAATACCACCAAAAGAAAGCTCTATTTGTGGGGGAAAAAAGGACATCAGTTTTGTTTGGGAGCCATGTCACACGACCGCGCAATTGTCAGTTAAAGCAACGCAGTGCTGTTTTGCAAAAAGTGCTCTGGTCTTTGGCCAGCCAAATGGTCCGGGGCTGTAGTGGTTAACCACTTCAGCCCAAGAGGAGCCCAAGAAGATTTTACCTATGATTGTGCCATTTTTTGGCACTGCTCTTTTAACTGGCATTTGCATGGTCATGCAACACTGCACACAAATTACATGTATCATTTTTTTCCACACAAATAGAAGTTTCTTTTGGTGGTACTTGGTCACCACTGTGTTTTTTATTCTTTATTTTATAAATGAAAAAAAGACCAAAAATTTTGAAAAAAAACGATATTTTTTACATTCTGCTATAAAACATATCCATTTAAAAAATTTTAAAAATTAAATTTCTTTATACATTTAGGCCAAAATGTATTCTGCTACATGTCTTTGGTAAAAAGAATTCCAATTGGTTTGCGTGAAAGTTATAGCGTCCACAAACTGGTATATATACTGGAATTTATTTTATATTAAAAATGGCGAATTATAGTGGGACTGTGATAGTTCAGCAGGCAATCTAACACTGACACTTTGTGGGAACTGACTTACTGGCACTGACATATCCTGTGACACTAACACAGTGATCAGTGCTAATATACACTGTCACTGTACTACTGACACTGGCTGGCAAAGGGTTAACATCTTTGGGCAACCACGGAGTTAATTGTGTGCCTAACAATGTGTAATGTGTGCTGTTTTTTACTGTCAAATCATAGGGGAGTAGGCGGACAGAGGCCCGAAACCTAGAGACTGGCAGCGATGTATGGGTACAACACAGTGCCTGTAGGAGCCACATTGTCGCAGTACATGTACTGCAGCAGGTTGCCAAGTTGTTGAAATCTACTTTTAGATTTATTTAGAAAATGCACGCCATGCATGCCATTATCCTGTACCCTATGTCTGGTTCCTGACCTGCTTCATTCTTGTACCAGTCACCCAACGTTACCTCCATCTGTCCCTGATTCCACATCTGCCTAGGTGATTACCAAAAAAAAAAAATCAAACCAGTCAGATCAAGGAGAGCTGATAAAAGATAAAAACTGCTGGCAAAGTATGCTGTTACGCAGGCTGCCTGTGAGAATCGTGTTGTTCTGCAGCACCACATACAGCTTTAAGGTATCACCTATATATCACTTCTCCAGAGCCTCTCCCATCCTCTGGAATTCCCTACCCCAGTATATCCGATCAGCCCCTACCCTGTCCACCTTTAGGTGATCCCTGAAAACTCATTTATTCAGGGAAGCTTATCCCACACCCACATAAGTGTCCCTGAGCCACCCCCATCAAATCATTCTTTGCAGCTATTACCTTTTGTACCACCACCCCCTCCCTTTAGAATGTAAGCTCTACGAGCAGGGCCCTCCTGTACCTTTTGTATTGAACTGTACTGTACAGGGGGTCCCCGGGTTACAAACAAGTTAGGGACTGTAGGTTTGTTCTCAAGTTGAATCTGTTTGTAAGTCGGAACAGGTAAATTTTTTAAGTGTAGCTCCAGCCAAAAAAAATATTTTTAAGCTTTTTGGATAGCATAGGGAAGGGTTAACACCCCTATAACATTTGTTTTGCTGTCTGTGCCCCTGTTAAGAAGATTTCACCTCACTTTGTGTCCCAATGACAATTGGATTTTGAAAATTTGGGGTTGTTGTGGAAACAAGGATTGGTGATAAAGCATCAGTGGAGGTACCTTTTCCCCATAATAACTCTTACAGGAGTGAATTTCCCTTCCTAGGGGTAGATTTCCTCTCACTTCCTGTTGTCTCCCTCCATTTTTAAGTAGGAGTCGTTTGTAAGTCGGATGTTTGTAACTAGGGGACCCCCTGTAATTGTGTTGTCCCCTTTATACATTGTAAAGCGCTGCGTAAACTGTTGGCGCTAAATAAATCTCGTATAATAATAATAATAATACCTGTCATTTAAATGACTTTTCATACCTTTAAAGGAATTCTATGTTCACAGCATACACTTTCAATTTATAACATCAGCATTGTGATAGCAATACAAACAATAGTTATATCTGACAATCCAATCTAATTACTTTCATGTTGGGAATGCTGCCTGGATTCCCTATATGCTTTGCAGCTTCTCCTCTGAGATATACTTTCCCATTTTAAGAACTACGTATCCCATGGTACCTTCCTGTACTGACTCCACCTCCTGAAACTCCTCCTCTCAGCACCTCTGTAGTGCAGAAGGCAGGCTCTGTGAAATGTGTGACACAGCAGTGCCTACTCACAGAGCATAGTAAATATGTGTCACAGAATTCAAGGAAGGAAATGTGTGGGATCTTCACAAAGCAAGTTAACAAACTTTAAGATCATTAGGATTAATGGGAGTAGGTGGCTAGAAATAATAAAATGTGTAATCCACTGACCATGGGGTTTTCATGGCTTACAAATGTTTATATAGATTTATCGAACCCTTGACGAATTAGACCTTGGTTGATTCGTCCATCCCTAGTTACAAGTTATACAGCTACAAACTGGAAAATCTTCCCACAATCAATAATTGCTCAGTTCCCTCTTGTGACATTGTGCGTACAACCTGTGGTAATCTTCTTTTTCGCCGTCTCTTTTGACACCTGGATGCCTCTAATAGCAAGTGGCATTCATTGTAACAATGCTGAATGTCACCTCTAGAAGGTCATTGAACTTTAAAAAGTGCAAAATCTTCAAGTAGCAGACAATGACCTATTTTACACATTGTCTAATCCATTCCGTTTCATTTGACCGCCTGAGGAATTAACAGAGAGCGCAGGTGCTTTTTGAGGGTTTTTTTTCTTTCCGCGTCAATTTTTTATATTAGGTTTCAAAAACACATTGGTTAGAAATAATCAATAAACAAAAGTACATTTGAAGCTGAGATCTCACATTTTAAACTCTTCATAAGTGGCTATATATTTGTTAGGTTGTGTCCATTTGATACCTTTCATCTTGAAAATTTGAAACAAATAGTGCTAGCTTAAAGTGATATCAAGCCTTCAACTTTTAAGCACTTCCAGCAGCTAATTAAAAGTGGTTATAAACCCCATTTATGAAAGTTGAACTATGCACAAACATATGTAATGTTTACTTATCTATTTCCAAAGCTCTAAGTGCTGTTTCTCTCTGGCGCTTCGTTCCTCTGTTATCAGCATGTCTCACTTCTAACAAGCTCTCAGACACATGAGAAAACAGTAGCTGAAAATTTGTGTCAGAAAGTGAGCTTAGAGGGAAATTAGCAGGGAGCTTGTCTATTCAGACTACACCCCTCCATGTTCCTTTGTTCCTCTGCCTATGTGGAGGGAGCAGGGCCGGCCCTACCATGGGTCCCGCTGGGTCCACTGAACCCAGACAGCGTTTTGAGAGGGGGGCAGAGGGGGCTTTTTAATTAGGCGGTTGCCTTAGGCCTCGCGGCCATCTAATTAAAGAGCCGCCTCTGGGGGTGGGTAAGAGAGCTCCCAGCCAGAGTCCTGACCAACCCCCCAGGTGCTGCAGTGCAGAAGCCCTTTGAGAGCAGGAGGACAGGACACCGCAGGCTTGTCTGCCAGGCCAGCCCCCCTCTCCCCATGTCATACACAGATCTCTCTTGTAGTCTGAGATATGCTGCTCGCCCTGTCCGTGTTGCTGGAGGGAGCCCAGGCGACCATGGATGAGTGCCCTGCAGCTTGGTCATGGCGAGTGAAACAACGCCATATCCCCCACACACCATCCCATATCCCACTCCATCTTACCTGGGGACAGAGATCCCTTCTCACCTGGGAAGAGGGACTCCATTTCCCCTGGGGACAGGGACCCAATTTCCCCTGGGGACAGGGACCCAATTTCCCCTGGGGACAGAGACCCAATTTCCCCTGGGGACAGGGGCCCCTTCACCCTTGGGGACAGGGACCGAATTTCTCCTGGGGACAGAGACCCAATTTACCCTGGGGACAGGGACTCCATCTCCCCTGGGGAAAGGGGCCCCTTCACCCTTGGGGACAGGGACCCCTTCTCATCTCAGTTTCCCCACCAGGAGCTCTTCCCCTACGGGGAGTCCTGGGGGACCTACTGCTGCCTGACAGGGATGATGAGACCTCTGAGGTAGTGAAACTCACACAGCCCCATCTCTTCTATGAGGCAGAGTTCAATGAGCTCTATTTGAGTACAGCACTGATAGAGACAGAGCACTGACACCAGCACTGAGATAGAGGACAATGACACCAGCACTAAGAGTGTGTGCATTGACACCAGTACTGAGAGAGACAGAGCACCGACACCAGCACTAAAAGAGTGTACACTGACACCAGCACTGAGAGAGACAGAGCACTGGCACCAGCACTGAGAGAGACAGAGCACTGACACCAGCACTAAGAGAGTGTGCACTGACACCAGCACTGAGAGAGACAGAACGCTGACACCAGCACTAAAAGAGTGTGCACTGACACCAGCACTAAGAGAGACAGAGCACTGGCACCAGCACTCAGAGACACAGAGCACTGACACCAGCACTGAGAGAGACAGAGCACTGACACCAGCTTTAAGAGTGTGCACTGACACCAGCACTGAGATAGAGGACACTGACACCAGCACTAAGAGAGTGTGCGCTGACACCATCACTAAGAGAGACAGAGCACTGACACCAGCTCCAAGAAAGTGTGCACTGAAACCAGCACTGAGATAGAGGACACTGACACCAGCACTGAGATAGAAGTCATTGACACCAGCACTGAGAGAGACAGAGCACTGACACCTACTGAGATAGAGGACACTGACTCCAGCACCAAGACAGAGTGCACTAAGAGAGTGCCATGACACCAGCGCTGAGATGGGACACTGACATTAGCTCAAGACACACTGCACTGAGATAGAGTGCCCCGACGCCAGTGCTGAGAGAGAATGCACTGACACCAGCTTTGAGATAGAGGACACTGATGTTACCACTTTAAGGCTCTTAATATATGGAATTCATACAGTTAATTTTTATCGCTAGAAGCATTTTTTCCATTACGGGCGTAAGTGGGGCCTCATGTTCAAGTTATGCCTAAGACCTCACAAAGCCTAGAGCCACCTCCTGAGGGGCAGCAAATTGATGCCCAAGAAGATTTTTTTTTTTCCAGCAGTCCTGTGCTATCAGTTTGCGGCGCAATATGGACGGCATTTCCCCATCTCATACTGACGTCTGTTTTTTTTGGGGGGGGGGGGGGGGGGGGCGGCAGCATTTCATTCTTGGACCCAGGCAGCACAATGTTTTGGGCCAGCCCTGGGAGGGGGAGTATGTCCCTTTCCTGCAATCGGCTCTCACACAGTGTAAACCCAGTCTCCCCACCCACCCCTGTGCTGCTGAAAAATTAGGAAAGATCGTTAACATGATCTGCACTTTCTAAAGAGTCTAGTAAGCTGAAGACAGCAGGTATACAAGTAAAACCTATGTAGGAGGATTTGTTTCATCTCTGTGTATCATCTGAGGCTATTCATTTCACTGGGTATTAGGGGTGGTACCGATGTTGGAGTCAAAGCGAACATATGGGGCATTCGTGGCAAATTTGAGCGCCGCGGAGTGCCCCATAATGCACTGCAAGATCGCAGTGCATTGATGGCTGCTGATTGGCCAAAGCATGCACCTGACCTGCATGCTTTGGCCAATCACAGCGCACTCTGCTGTGAGAGCCATGATTGGCCAAAGGCAGGGTGCCCCACACTATATAAGTAAGGCTGCTTACATGGCGGATTGAGAGAACGTTAGCTAGAGGCAGGTTAGTTAGTGGCGTGCAGGCAGTTTAGTGTGTATGTGTATATATATATATATATTACACATACACACACACACACACACACACACACACACACACACACACACACACACACATACACAGTGTAGTCAATGTACTGTAGACCAGTGTTTCTCAACTCCAGTCCTCAAGGCACCACAACAGGTCATGTTTTCAGGCTTACCATTATTTTGCACAGGTGATCGGTATCACTGCCTTAGTAATTACCACAGCCATTTCATCTGAGGGAAATCCTGAAAACAAGACCTGTTGGTGCGCCTTGAGGGCTGGAGTTGAGAAACAATGCTGTAGACTATAGTGCAGGCAGTGTATATATAGAACAAGTGTTGAGGGTGGAGTGCACACGATCCAATGTAGCAGTGCTAACAGGCCATACATAGAAAGAAAATCAAATGGGATTGCTGCACTTAAAATTTATTAGAAAAAGATATCAATTCAAATTCCATTCAGTTTCAAATGCATGACGGTTTCGGGCCATACAGAGAGCGCCCTTCTTCAGAACAAGACACATACAATGATAGTGATCTTTACAAGCATATATATACACTCTTCTCTCATATGGGATCAATCAATTAATCATTCAATGCCAGTAAGGATAATTAACAAATAGAAAAAACATGTAGACATACATGGAATCTTGGGTCATCAGGTGCTATCGCTTTTCTCATTACATTCGATATGCACTAAAGAAGAACAAAAACATATAGTGAATATATATATATATAAAAATGATACATATCATCACTGTTTTTTTTAAATTTAAACTAAAAACAAAAAGAAAAAAGGAGAAAACAAAAAATAAATAACATTTACCACGTCCCGTGGCGTCATCCAGGAGAGGACGCCACGGGACGTGGTGAAACATGTTGAGAAACAAGTCTTTCAGTCGCACCTCTTGAAACTGTACTGTAATATTGGATGAATTTTTTAAATTATTATGTATTTTATCAATGAATTTTTCTAAATAAAATGATATTTTTGATATAATCTGTGTGTTATATACTGCATCTTTAAAGTCCCATTTCCTATATAGTCTATTCTTAGATATACTGTCTATGACCATAAACCTTAATTGAGAAACAGTATGTGCCTTCTCTATGAAATGTCTAACTAAGGGTAATTTATCTAATTTATTTCTAATAGAATACTTGTGTCTGGCGATCCTATCTTTAACCATTTGGGTGATTTCTCCCACATATAATGACCCACATGGGCACTTTATTATGGATATAACGTAAGATGATTGACAAGTATAGTGGTTTTTAATAAAGGTGGTAAGGGGCGAGGGGGGATGGTATTGATCAGAGTTGACTAATCTGCCATATATCGTCCGACCTCGGCGGTAGGAGGGTAAAGGAGTTTGACAGACTCACCCGGGACAGAGGCTATTGGAGGGGACTGAACGCAAGCCTCTTGCCCACCGATTATGGGCCCTAGCATTTGGGGGAATGGTGCTCTCTGTGAGCTGTATGCCTGGGGACCCTGGGGTTGGTGTTACTTTGGATTCAGCTCCATGTCCCCCCAAAACACACAGACTCTGGAACCCTTTATATGCCATATTAGAATGATAAGACTGAATTATACTGTTGGGACACATCCTGTGAGGAGATGCTAATGTCATCAACTCCACTCACCTGTCTGATGCCAGCTATAATGTGTTTAATGTAAATAAGTTCATTCTAGGTTCTAAGGGTATTCCACTCATTGTTGTTTGTTCTAATTACCCTGTGTTGATGTTTATGTTAATGTATGTTCATTGAATGAGCTGATCACATTGTCCTCTATACAATGTAGGAGACGGGACGACTCCTATTGGAGCTCATGTTAATTAGGTTAGCTTTGAGTCAGCCTGGTGTATAAATGTGTGTGAGATCTCAAATAAAGAAGTTAGTTCTGATGTACTCCAAGACTGGTGTTGTCTAGTTCTTGGGGGTTCATATAGCCAGATCCATTGGACTCGTGTTCCAGAACTTAGGAAGCAGTATACTAACGGAAGCACTCAAGCGGAGTGTGGGACGTTCCGTGACATTGGTGGCAAGCAGCGGGAAAGCTTCCTGCAGTCTGGAACATCCAAACCTCCAACTGGATCCAAGATCAGCATAGCAGACTTCAGTCAACCCAGCGGAGATATGGACCTGGCATCAGAGTTCCCGGGGCTGCTGCGGATCATCCTTTCAACATACACCAGGACTGTGTCTAAGGATGAATACCTGGAGCTCAGGCAGCAAATTCGGGTGGAGCTCTGGATTGCAGCCCTCCGTCTCGCTGGTATAATACAGGGCAAGTGCTTTCCAACCCAAGAACAACGGGCCAGTGACCAACGGGCATTGCGGATGGCATTCCTGGGAGAGCAGCCCCAGGACCAATGGGTGACTGAGTTGGACAGGTTGGTCCAGCAGGAGATAGAGCTGGACAATCGTTATCGGGCTCTGCAATGGCACGCAGAGGAGGGATATTTAGGGGAGACAACAGAATGCTCTCCGGAGGGATATGACTTTGGCGGCCCTGGATTGCTGTGGGAGAGCCTTACAGATCTTTTTATGTTTGGCGATGAAGGGGAACCTGACCTTGAGGACCTGAGAGAATATAGAGAGTCTATGTTTGGTCTTGCAGGGGTCTCAGAGCTCAAACCTGATCTGGACCATTTGCTAAGGAAGGAACAGCATCTGGAAAGGGCATACAGGAAACTGCTAGAACAAGTTCAGCAGCATGCCAGAGAATCGGCAGTGGAAAATCCAGAGATTGCCGTCCCCAAACCTGAAGTGCTGACAACAGGGCAGAGCTCTGCTAACCTCTACCCAGAAATGATAGCATCTTCTGGGTTCCATGGACAGGAGATGGTGAACCTCTATCCCCAGACATCAGTTGCAGAGACATGGGATTTGATAGACTTTTCTGCTGAGGAAGAACAACCTGATGAGCCTCCAGCAGAAGAGCTTCTATCAGGGCCAAAGTTCACTGTGTTCTGCCCAGCACCAACAGTGGCTTCGGCCTTCTTGAGAGAAGAGGTAGTCGGCCTTTCTCCCACAACACTGACAGGGACATGTGATTTTCTGCCAGCAGCATCTATGGAGTTAAAACAAACTTCTCCAGCTGAAGATCTGGTAACTGAACAGAGGGTCCAAGACCTCTGTCCCACACTTTTACCAATTCCAGAGACTGGGGATTTAATAGATGTTTCTGTAGAGGAGGAACCACCTGGCAAACCCCCAGCAGAAGTGCTGGCAACCGGACAGAGGGTCCAAGACCTCTGCCCCACACCTCCAGCAATTGTGGAGGCTCAGAGTGAGAAGATGGC
This sequence comes from Lithobates clamitans, assembly GCA_037952925.1. Taxonomy (NCBI): domain Eukaryota; kingdom Metazoa; phylum Chordata; class Amphibia; order Anura; family Ranidae; genus Lithobates; species Lithobates clamitans. Next base: position 4,268,381 of record JBBGZY010000310.1, read on the forward strand.
AATCACTTCCCAGCAGCAGATACAGGGGGAGAAGGGAGAGGAAGTGTGTGTTGTCCCTCCCCAACAGTTGGCCAGGGTGGAGGAAGCGGCTTTCCTCCCCAGCAAAGATCCGTGCACCTGGGAGACAGTACCATCGACATATCATCCCAGCAGCCAGATGAGGGAATGGAAAAGGAAGCAGCCGGCTCACCTCCCCAATGGCAGCTACACAGTTTGGGAGTGGAGGAAGCCAGCCTCCTGCCCCAACGGTTAGCCGGAGCGGAGGATGCGAAGTCCCCAGCAGAAGTGTTGGCAACAGGGCAGAGTGCTACCAACTTCTGCCCAGCACCGGCAACAACTACAGAGTTCCAGGGAGGCGGGGCAGTCGGCCTCCCTCCCCAACAGTTATCTGGAACAGATGGTGTGGGGTTTCCAGCAGAAGGGCTGGCAACAGGGCCGAGGACTGCTGGACTCTGCCCTCAACTAACAGAGGATGGATTTCCTGTGAAGGTGGATGGGACTTCAGTCTCCACCTGTATACCCCAGGGATGCTGGGCAGTCAGCCCAGATCCCCAACAGCATGACAGAGTGAGCCCAGTCACCCTGTCTTCTCTCCAGTGGCAGAAAGGACTCCAGGGAGAAGGGCAAGTCCAGGCCTCTCCCCAGCGGCAGTTATGTTCTCTGAGAGAGGCAGTGGTTGGCTGGGTGAGTAATGCTTTGTTTGGAACAATTTATTTGGGGTACTGTGTGGGTACAGGCATTAGAGGACTGGAGCTACTTACTAACTTCGGAGTCAACCCGTCTGGGGTCTCCTCCTGTGTTAGTCTCCTGCCGAAAGGGGAGAAATGTGACAGACTCACCCGGGACAGAGGCTATTGGAGGGGACTGAACGCAAGCTCTTGCTCACCGATTATAGGCCCTAGCATTTGGGGGAATGGTGCTCTCTGTGAGCTGTATGCCTGGGAAACCTGGGGTTGGTGTTACTTTGGATTCAGCTCCATGTCCCCCCAAAACACACAGACTCTGGAACCCTTTATATGCCATGTTAGAATGATAAGACTGAATTATACTGTTGGGACACATCCTGTGAGGAGATGCTAATGTCATCAACTCCACTCACCTGTCTGATGCCAGCTATAATGTGTTTAATGTAAATAAGTTTATTCTAGGTTCTAAGGGTATTCAACTCATTGTTGTTTGTTCTAATTAACCCTGTGTTGATGTTTATGGTAATGTATGTTAATTGAATGAGCTGATCACATTGTCCTCTATACAATGTAGGAGACGGGATGACTCCTATTGGAGCTCATGTTAATTAGGGTAGCTTTGAGTCAGATTGGTGTATACATGTGTGTGAGATCTCAAATAAAGAAGTTAGTTCTGATGTACTCCAAGACTGGTGTTGTATAGTTCTTGGGGGTTCCTATAGCCAGATCCATTGGACTCGTGTTCCAGAACTTAGGAAGCGGTATACTAACGGAAGCACTCAAGCGGAGTGTGGGACGTTCCGTGACAAGGAGGAAACTGGAATTCCTGTACTGAAGGATAACCATCATGCAGGATAGACCAGTGTTTTTTTATTATGTTGTAAACCTTTAGTAGAATAATGATGGAATTTTGAGATGAAAGGGAGATGTCGAATGTGCAGGTCTGTGACAGAACAGATCATCTCGTTCCATTTTAATAATTTTCTTTGGACAAACTCGCTGTTGTAATCTCCCTTCCATCTCATCCAATCTAACATTCATGAAGTCTGGGTCACTCACAATCTGGGATACACAAACCAATTGGCTGCGAGGAATGGATTTAAAGACACCAGATGGATGAAAACTTTAATACAATAATAACTGATTACGATCTGTTGGTTTGGTGTATAAGTCACTAACAATGTGTTGTTCATTAATGCTTAGTAAAGCATTAATGAGCATTAATGGACCGGCCTGCGATACTGGGACCTCGTTGTAAGGTAAGTATTTCATAATGAGCTAGTATGAGGTGCATACTAGCTCATTATGCCTTTGCCTTACAGTGTTTTTTTATGCTTAGTAAAAGTATCCAAAAAAGGTATTTGAATATCGCTTACTGTCATGTTGAATTTTAAGCCAGGGATCAAAGAATTAAAATACATATTAAATACATTTAAGAACTCTAAGTCGCCCGACCATAACGCAAAGACGTCATCAATAAATCTGTACCAACAAGTGCAGTTTTGAATAAACTAATTACAAAGGTAAATAAAAGCGTTCTCTATCATGTCCATAAATGCATTGGCATATGGGGGGGGGGCAACATTATAGCCCATCGTAGCTACGATGAGCTGTAAATAATATTTTTCCTTAAAAAGAAAAAAGTTTTCCTCCAGAACGATTGATAATAATTGTATCAAAAAGGTAACGTGTGGATGTGAAAAAGATTTCTGATAAAACAGATTCCCAGTGCGCCACATCCCTTGAGAGTAAGGAAAAAGAGAGACCCCTGAGGGTGGGACTTTGAAGGCACTACCAAAGAACAATAAAATGAAAATATATTTATTACAAGGAATATATAAACAAAATACTGAACATGGTCACGAATACTGTAAAATCAAGGTATACAACAATGGAGATACAATATCCTATACCCGACGCGTTTCAGAGCTGATTGTCGTCTCTTTCATCAGGGGTTAACAGGATATATGTGGTCTATAAAATCCAAAAACAGACTGTCAACAGCAAATTAATGCATCTATCCAATAACATACAGACATGGGAAAGCCATATATACTTAGCAACTCACATCTAGTTCAGTTGTATATGCATGAAAAACCCATGTTCACATTTAAAAACATTGCCACATGGGGTCCCCGGCAGCCCTGCCCGCATTATGGCTGCTTGTAAATAGACATCTATGATGAAAGTGTCTTAATATGCACAAATACAGAAACAATGAAAAAATGCATGGACTGCACCTCACCCCCAATTAAAAGAGGGGGTTCGGGCTTGTGGAGAGGGTCCCTGAAGGAAAGAAGCCGTGGATACTGAGGCCTAAGGAGGGAGTCCTGAAATGAAAGCAGATGGACATATAAATACACAAATGTATGTCTGGAGTACATGTATAGCCCTGCAGACAATAAGCTGCATACTGGCAGAACATACTTACTGCTGGTAGACTAAAATCTAGGGTAAGCATCACCGGTTCGTCCTCTCAGTGGCCATCATGCCGTTGAACTGGGGCCGAATGTATATAGGCCTACGCAATTCTGCCGCGCTGCCCACCAAATAGTTGACAGCTGTGTGCGGCCAGAAGTGAACCAGAGCTCCTGGATGGCCACTGAGTCGCATTCATCAGAGTGACAGATGGAAACTGTCGGAAGACAGCCACAACCAATAAACGCCCTGATAAAAGAGCGTCTTACCCGTGCCGGGCATAAGGGGCTTTTTCCACAAAAAAAAATTACAAACTAAAAGATCTAAAGAAGTCCGGATAGAATTTAAATGTGAGAAACAGTATAGAACTTGTGTATACAAGATTTTTTTATGACACTTGTATACATATATTTAGAAGTCAAAACAGTTTGCAGCCAGGAAAACGAGCACCCCATGTGACAGTGTGTACATCAAGACATGCAGCAAATAACAAAAAACAAAAAGATTTATAGGGGTTGGACCAAAGGGATTCCTGTGTCAAAATATAGCAAGACAGGGAAAGAATGGAGCAAAAAAGGCAAAGAGAGAGGATGGAAAAAGGGGAATGATAAAGAAAGGGGAGTCAACTGAGAATATCTACAAAATATAACACAGTAGGCGGCTGCTTTTCCATCCCCCCGGAGGCAAAGCCCTCAAGGAAGGGCCTGAATCAGATCGCCTCGTTGAGTCCTGGGGAATATGTAGCTCTGAAGGTATATATCCAGCGCAGCTCCAGCTGGAGAAGATCTTTGTTCCAGTCCCCTCCCCTGGAGCTATGGTGGATTCTATCCAAAATCAAAAATTTTATCTTGGGAAATCTGCCCTGATGGACGGTGGTTGTGTGTCTACCCAAGAGTATGTCAGGATTACAAGTCTGCATGCTTTTGATATGTCGGTAAGCTCGTTTCCAGAATTCGAGCTTAGTCTTGCCGACATAAAAGCAGCCTTGCGGTACAGACTGCTGCAGAGGGTGACATCATCTCCTCTGGAAACCTCCACATCGAGGAAAGAAATTTGATCAGCACTAGAGGACATAGTAAATGTCAAGTTAACTTTGTTTCTATTCATTCTCTCCAGACACTGAGACAACAAATCCAGGGAGCCATCCAACACTGCGAAAATGTTGTCGATATACCTAAACCATAAAAGAAAATGGTCAGTGTATATCGACAAGGCTTCATCAGTGAGGAACATGTGCTCCCACTCCCCCAGGTTGGCATATGAAGGGGCACAACAAGTCCCCATCGCCACCCCCTGCACCTGGAGGTAGTGGGAGCCATTAAAGGTAAAGACGTTTTGATGTAAGATATACTCCAAAAAGGGACAGGATGAACTTGTTATAACCCCAATCCTCGTCTCCTCTTTGGTAGATAGTATGTTTTACAGCTGCCAGCCCCTGTCACGGGGAATGGAGCTGTAAAGAGCTTCCACATCAATCCACATCCACATTCCCTGGAATTGTAAGGTTATCAATGATCTGAAGAAAATGAATTGTGTCCTTCACGTATGATTGTAGGCATGTAACATGCGATTTTAAATGCTTGACGACTAAGCGACTTGCATTCTCGCTGATCAAACCTCTCCCCGATATGATCGGTCTACCCGAAGAATTGATGGCATCCTTATAGATTTTAGGGAGGGAGTAGAATGTGGGTTCAATCGGAAAATTAATTCTAATATATTCCTATGTGGTTTTAGTGATGGTATTATTAAAATATGCTAAATCAACTAGTTCTTGATTTAATTTTTCCACTATATTGATCGTAATTTTTCGATACCAATTTTTATTTTTCAAGATTTTGTTACACATAGCTATATATTTAGTATTGTCCATCAGGACAATATTCCCTCCCTTGTTAGCTGGCTTAATTGTGATGGTGGTGTTATCGTTGAGCTTTTTTACGACCTGTCCAGTGGGATCAAGGAATTTCCTTACCGGCAGTTCAGCTCCACAACTTACACTTAAGCTGGATAAACTGGATCTCCCTTTCACAACCAATAGTGGAGTTGGAGAGACAATTGAATGAGTCAATGGGTCAAGAAGAAACTTTGAAAATAAAGAATTCCTGCCAAGAGAAGCTTGTAACATAGCTTAATCGCTTTCATAACAGATCCTTTAGAAACCTCAGACGCAATCAACAAGTGTCTACTTCTACATCTTCCATGGCATCCACAGGTTTCTCTACTAATACACAGCGTGGAACTTTTTTAGAACATACCTCTACCCATCCCGTTTAAGGAGAAGAGGAGGTAAGAAAAGCAGAAAAAACAAGACACAAGGGAATTGCAACCAGGACCAGGAATCGTCAGAGGACTTAACTTCCAATGTGTTACACAATATTTCATCAGTTATGTTATCTGAAAAGGAATTGTTGGTGTTAAATAAGGGTTTAAACGTCTGTCCTAAAGCTAAAATGGATACGTTTGTGTTAAAACAAGATTTATATTGTTTTTTTAGACAAATCCGTTTAAAGGCATACTATTCCTCCAAACCTGTCAAATATCATTCTAATACATTACCTTTATCTATCCACACTGTGGGATTAAGAAATAAAAGTCAATTTACTCCTCCTACTTCATGCGCTGCAGCTGAAGTATTTATTGGCAAAGTTGTAGAGGAAATAAGCTCCTTTTTACGTGATAGTACTAAACGGGACCATATACCTAACTATCTAAGTCGGGAAAAACTTGATACTCTCGCCTCCTTGTCTGCGTGGCCTGATATTACTATCAAGCCCACAGACAAGGGTGGACTGATAGTGATCATGGATACAACAGCATATGAAAGTGAAATATTGAGACAGCTGGCAGATACTCAAACTTATGTTCAATTACATAATAACCCCATCTTACGTATACAAGACAGGATTACAAAGGTAATTACATGTGCTGGAAAAGAATGAATTATTGATAATGACACTAAAAAGTATCTTATACCTGAACATCCCATGACTCCTATTATATATGTATTGCCTACAATACATAAAGATCCTTTAAATCCACCAGGACGCTCAGCACAGATATAGTTTATAGTTTCTAGCACAGATTCTGTTACTACATCGATTGCTACATTTTTGAACAGATGCCTCACATCACTTACAGAAACTACATGATCTTATATACGAGACACCCAACATTTTCTACACAAAATTCGCAACACAGTTATACCACCAGGGTCTATGCTGTCACCTGGGATGTAGCGACTTTTTACACCGCTATACCCCGTGATTTGGGCAAGCCTGACGGTGACTATTGATTCACTCAAGAAAATACACATCCACATATGTTACCTTTTTGATACAATTATTATCGATCATTTTGGAGGAAAACTTTTTTCTTTTTAAGGAAAAATATTATTTACAGCTCATCGGAGCTGCAATGGGCTCTAATGATGCCCCCCTCATACGCCAATGCATTTATGGACATGATAGAGAATGCTTTTATTTACCATTGTAATTTGTTTATTCAAAACTACACCTGTTGGTACAGATTTATTGATGACGTCTTTACGATGTGGTCGGGTGACTTAGAGTCCTTAAATGTATTTAATATGTATCTTAATTCTTTGATCTCTGGCTTAAAATTCAATATGACAGTAAGCGATATTCAAATACCTTTTTTGGATACTTTTACTAAGCATAAAAAAACACTGTAAGGCAAAGGCATAATGAGCTAGTATGCACCTCATACTAGCTCATTATGAAACACTTACCTTACAACGAGGTCCCAGTATCGCAGGCCGGTCCACCCCGAGGGAGCTGACATTTTGCCCTCGGCGTGTCTTCCGGGTTTGCAGCTCCGGCGCTGTGAGTGGCCGGAGCTGCGATGACGTCACTCCCGCGCATGCGTGTGGGAGTCTTCATCCCGGCAACGTCCAGTAGCGCCTGCCGGACCTTCAGCCGGGCATTCACGTCAGCGGCTGCATGCAAGGTGAATATCTCCTAAACCGTACAGGTTTAGGAGATATTAATTTTACCTACAGGTAAGCCTTATTATAGGCTTACCTGTAGGTAAAAATTAAAAAAGTGGGTATACAAACACTTTATTGAACAACACATTGTTAGTGACTTTTACACCAAACCATCAGATCGTAATCAGTTATTATTGTATTCAAGTTTTCATCCATCTGGTGTCTTTAAATCCATTCCTCGTAGCCAATTGGTTCGTGTATCCCGGATTGTGAGTGACCCAGACTTCATGAATGTTAGATTGGATGAGATGGAAGGGAGATTACAACAACGAGGTTATTCAAAGAAAATTATTAAAATGGAACGAGATGATCTGTTCTGTCACAGACCTGCACATTCAACGTCTCCCTTTCATCTCACAATTCCATCATTATTCTACTAAGGTTTACAACATAGTAAAAAAACACTGGTCTATCCTGCATGACGGTTATCCTTCAGTACAGGAATTCCAGTTTCCTCCTTTACCCTTCTACCGCCGAGGTCAGACGATATATGACCTTTGCTGCCACTGTGCTACGTGCTGGGTGTCCAGTGTGCTCCGGGGGATTGGGCTGCCTCCAGGCCCACCTGCCTATCATCTATCCATTGAATGCATGTGCTCCCACTGTGGAGACTCATAAATTCAGTAGCGTTTAGGACTGCAAGCATACACAGGGTGCCGTGAAGAGGCCTTGCAGCTTACGCATGCGTTTGCAAATGCGTGATAACTAAACCCCTGTTTTTAACGCAGATTGTTGGACAGGTTAATTAGGTTGGTCAGCAGTCTGGTTAGTGAGTTGAGTTATGAAATGTTCTGTTTTTGTCCATTATGCGTTTGCCCTTCCATGTGCTCCTTGCTGTGAAGGCCACTTATAGGTGGGGGCAGGGGCCATTTGTTTGTATATGTGAGGTTTTACAACCACTAACTAATTACTGAGTTACCAGTGTCTTCATCTTTTATCCCTTGCCTATGTTCAAGTTAAAGCAGGTGCCATGACTGCTGTCCCAGGCAGGGCTGCTGATAGAAATCATGGGGCCCCGTACAGCCAACCTGACAGGGCCCCCTCCGCGATGCTCTGCTTTGCAGCCATGGAAGAAATTATACCCCCGTTCAACAAGACCCATTCAAGTGAATAGTGGTAGGGAGGCAATATCTGCACCCCCACTGTGAGCGATCAGTACCAATCGCTCACTGTGTTCATTCAGGATGATGAGTTCGTTTAGGATGGTGAGCCCCCCCCCCCACTCCCCACCCTGAAATAAACTTTGTGCTCCCTCAGCAGCAGCCAGCGGGAGAGGAATAAAACCGGCAGCACTTTGGGGAAAGGGGCACACAGGGGTCCCAGACAAGACAGCAGGGAGCGCGGATACTAAAATTGATCCCCCTGCTGCGCAGCTGGTGGGAGAAAAGAAAAGTAGAAGCCGGCAGCAGTGCACAAGAGTCACAAGTGTCAGCCATAAGGCAGTTCTGCGGGCCCTCTTTTTGGACTGATGCGGCCTGGGCCCAGTACAGGAGGGCTGGCTGTACTGTCTTATCAGCAATCCTGGTCCTAGGTTTCCTGATTCAGGGTGGCTCCTTCTTCTTGCAGCATCCTATTGAGTCACCCTGGCATATAAGGACTAGAGTTGTTTCTCCCCTGCACTGTGTGGATCAATAGAAACACACAGGACCATAGCCCAGGATAGCAGGACACTCTCCCCTTCCCCTGCCCCCGCTCAACACCACCACCACCACCACCACCACCACCTTCTCCGAAGTAAGACTGGCCATACATTAAACAAATTTTTAGTACAATTTTCCATTAAATTTACCGAAACCATATATTATGAGGTCAAACCTAAACACTTTCAATTTGTATGCAATTAGGCAGACTCTTGTACTACATAGTTGAAGGTACAGTAAATCTAAAGTAAATTTAACAAGAATATAATATAACGTATGCCCAGCTTAACAGACTTGAAACTTTCCTATGAAGACCAGATGTTCAGGGAAGCAGCACTGAGAACAGCAGATGGCAGCATTGAAAGTTTAATCTGAATGTGCTGGGGTAAGACTTTTAGCAGTTTACCAGTTAATGATTATTCTATTGTGCTGATGTGTTCAGATAAAAAAAACACTGAGGTTTTAATAGTACTTTAACCGCTTCAGCCCCAGAAGATTTGACCCCCTTCCTAACCAGAGTACTTTTTGCAATTCGGCACTGCGAACTGAAAATAACGCGGTTGTGCGATGTTGCACCCAAACAAAATTGACGCCCTTTTTTTCCCACAAATAGAGCTTTCTTTTGGTGGTGTTTGATCACCTCTGCGGTTTTTATTTTTTGCGCTATAAACAAAACAAGAGTGACAATTTTGGAAAAAAAGTAATATTTTTTACTTTTTACTATAATACATATCCCCCAAAAATATATTTAAAAAACTAATGTTTTCCTTAGTTTAGGCCGATATGTATTCTACAAATTTTTGGTAAAAAAAAAAAAATCGCAATAAGCGTATATTGATTGGTTTGCGCAACAGTTATAGCATCTACAAAATAGGGGATAGTTTTATGGCATTTTAGTTTTGGTCCCGCAGGCACAGTCACGCTGTACGCGGCGGGTGCGCGCGCCCGCAAGCCCCGCCAATTAAAGGGGACTTACAGGTACGCCCATTTGCCCACTTCTGCCATTGTGCCGACATATATCGGCGTGCAGCAGCTGGCAAGTGGTTAACCACTTCATATCCGGGCCATTTCTGACACTTCGCTCCTACATGTCAAAAATCATCATTTTTTTGCTATAAAATTACATAGAACCCCCAAACATTATATATGTTTTTTTAGCAGAGACCCTACAGAATACAATGGCGGTCATTGCAACTTTTTATCTTGCACGGTATTTGCGCAGCAATTTTTCAAACGCGTTTTTTTTGGAAAAAAAACAGTTTCATGCTTAAAAAAAAAACAAAACAGCAAAGTTAGCCAAATTTTTTTGCATTGTGTGAAAGATGAAGTTACGCCGAGTAAATAGATACCTAACATGTCACGCTTCAAAATTGCACACGCTCGTGGAATGGCGCCAAACTTTGGTACTTAAAAATGCCCATAGGCGACGCTTTAAAATTTTTTACTGGTTACATGTTTTGAGTTACAGAGGAGGTCTAGGGCCAAAATTATTGCTCTCGCTCTAACATTCGCGGCGATACCTCACATGTGTGGTTTGAACACTGTTTTCATATGTGGGCGGGACTTACGTATGCGTTCGCTTCTGCGTGCGAGCTCACGGGGACAGGGGCGCTTTAAAAATTTTTTTTTTTTTTTTATTGTTAATTTTACTTAAAATTTTTTATTTTGACACTTTAAAAAAATATTTTTTTTTTTGATCACTTTTATTTTTATTACAAGGAATGTAAACATCCCTTGTAATAGGAATATGACACGATCAGTCCTCTTTACAGTGAGATATGGGGTCAATAAGACCCCACATCTCACCTCTAGGCTGGGAAGCCTAAAATAAAAAAAAAAAATAAAACGATCGCCGCTTCACAACCGAAGCGGCGCCGTTTTTTTGAATGCAGAGGCCGGGCGTGACGTCATAACATCGCGCCCGGCCTCCGAACGATCATAGAGACTCCGGCGACCATCTGGTCCGCCGGAAATCTCTATGGTGAACATCCGGCGCCGGCGGATCCGCTATCCGACTCACCGATCGCTGAGGTGAGTCGGTAGTAGCACCGGAGGGCGGCGGGAGGGGGGGGGTGTCCCCTCCCGCCGCCCGTAAGAACGATCAAGCGGCGGAACAGCCGCTATGATCGTTCTTATGGTGTACGGAATCGCCGGCTGAAAATGCCGGTATCTGAATGGTGTCTGTAGCCTCAGACATCATTCAGATATAAGCCCTGAAAGTGGAGGCCGTCATATGACGGCCTCCGGATGTCAAGAGGTTAAAGTATAGCTTGCAGGAAAATACAAGGTATACGCAAATTGCCGGGGCCCCTCCCCCTTTCAATACTACCTATTCCTAGTGACTGTAAATTGTACCTGTTCAAAAAGCTAGCTTTATACTTATCTTCTTCTGCATCGCTGGGTGTGACATCACCATCCCTTTAGGAAGATTCCTGGGGAATGCAGACAGGGCTGGTGCAAGGATTTTTGACACCCTAGAAGAAACCTCATTTTGCTGCTGTCCCCCCTTGGCTTCTCCCCTGACTCCACCCCCTTTGCCCTGCCCATGTATACCCCACCTTTCTAATGAAGCGTTCCTTCAAATGCAGCCTCACCAGCGCCCATCAATGCAGCCTACCAGTGCCCATCGATGAATGTTTGCTAGCTTCCATTCATTCGGGAGTCGGGACACAGACACAGTCCTCTGCCGGCGCTGCACCTCTGACACTATGTGCGAACCGAGTGGCGGCTGCCTGCCGATGCTGAGACTTAGTTGCTTGCTGCAGAGAGAAGAGAGTAGGAACACCAGTGGCCGGGGCGCCCTAGGCAGCAATGCGCCCTAGGTGGAAATGACCACGGACCGGGGGGGGGGGGGCGTTTTCGTTGAATGTAGTCTCAGGGTTCACAGGGATTTCAGGAGCTAGTAATTTGTCAGGTGAATGGCTGGTTTTAGCCCTTATATCATCCCAACACCATGCTTGATATGGTGCCAGGAGGATAAAACCATATTATTTCTATTACTACATTGTAATATATAATGAAATAGTTCAAATCACCATAATGCCGAATCATTGGGAACCCTGAGCTTTTCACTTGCCACAAGATGCAGTGTGTCACTTGCCACGTCTCCTGCCACCAGATGCAGGGTGTCACTTGCCACCATATCCTGCCACCAGATGCAGGGTGTCACTTGTCACTGTCTCCTGCCACCAGATGCAGTGTCACTTGCCACGTCTCCTGCCACCAGATGCAGGGTGTCACTTGCCACCATATCCTGCCACCAGACGCAGAGTGTCACTTGCCACAATATCCTGCCACCAGATGCAGGGTGTCACTTGCCCCCATAGCCTGCCACCAGATGCAGCGTCACTTGACACCGTCTCCTGCCACCAGATGCAGGTGTCACTTACCCTGCATCTGGTGGTAGGAGACGGTGGCAAGTGACGTTGCATCTGGTGGCAGGATATGGTGGCAAGTGACACCCTGCATCTGGTGGCAGGAGACGTTAGCAAGTGACGCTGCATCTGGTGGCAGGCTACGGGGGCAAGTGACACCCTGCATCTGGTGGCAGGATATGGTGGCAAGTGACACCCTGCATCTGGTGGCAGGAGATGGTGGCAAGTGACGCTGCATCTGGTGGCAGGCTACGGGGGCAAGTGACACCCTGCATCTGGTGCCAGGATATGGTGGCAAGTGACACCCTGCATCTGGTGGCCGGAGATGGTGGCAAGTGACACCCTGCATCTGGTGGCAGGATATGGTGGCAAGTGACACCCTGCATCTGGTAGCAGGATATGGTGGCAAGTGACACCCTGCATCTGGTGGCAGGAGATGGTGGCAAGTGACGCTGCATCTGGTGGCAGGCTACGGGGGCAAGTGACACCCTGCATCTGGTGGCAGGATATGGTGGCAAGTGACACCCTGCATCTGGTAGCAGGAGATGGTGGCAAATGACGCTGCATCTGGTGGCAGGCTACGGGGGCAAGTGACACCCTGCATCTTGTGGCAGGAGATGGTGGCAAGTGACACCCTGTATCTGGTGGCAGGAGATGGTGGCAAGTGACACCCTGCATCTGGTGGCAGGATATGGTGGCAAGTGACACCCTGCATCTGGTGGCAGGATATGGTGGCAAGTGACACCCTGCATCTGGTGGCAGGCTACGGGGGCAAGTGACACCCTGCATCTGGTGGCAGGAGATTGTGGCAAGTGACACCCTGCATCTGGTGGCAGGATATGGTGGCAAGTGACACCCTGCATCTGGTGGCAGGAGATGGTGCCAAGTGACGCTGCATCTGGTGGCAGGCTACGGGGGCAAGTGACACCCTGCATCTGGTGGCAGGAGATGGTGGCAAGTGACACCCTGCATCTGGTGGCAGGAGACAGTGGCGTCACTTGCCACCGTCTCCTGCCACCAGATGCAGGGTGTCACTTGCCACCATATCCTGCCACCAGATGCAGTGGCACTTGCCACCCTGTGCTCTTGCTGGGTAAGTCCCTTGATCCAATTGCCTACCTGATTCCTACACTGACCTACCTGACCCCTTAAATGACCTACCTGACCACTATAACCTACCTGACCTCTACCATGACCCACCTGCCCACTACATTGACTTCCCTGTCCCCTGCACTGACCTACCTGACCCCCCTGACCACTACACTCCTTCCTGCACTACTCACACTACTGACTACTCCCCCACACAAGCATAAGGTAGATCGGTGGATTTCACTCACCACTCCAGGCCTCCATGAAGATCATCCATAGATGTATATCCCCTAGTCGCTCCTCAGACCTCAGTATCCCCTGCAGGCCAGGAACTCCGCCAGCAGGCGCAATATGCTTGTCTGCATCAAGCACCGCCCCTCCCCCTCACACACACGGGCTGCCTGTGGGCGGCACGCACCTGAGGAATCATGGGGGACAGGGCAGGCTGGACCACTGGAGTCCCTGGGCGGGGGGAGACCTGGGTGCTGAGATTGAGAAGTGTCTGCCTTGTTGGAGGTGTATGCTGGAGCCTGGAAGAGTGTCACTTGGGCTGCCCACCCCCACGCTACACCACTGATCTGGCCCGACCGGATGACATCATTGACATTCGTCAGTCAATGGAAAACGTGAACGGCTGTATCATATTCATTCCGGGACACTGTATTGTCCCGGAATGGAGGTACCCGGGACAGACCTGCTGATTGCGGGAATGTCCCGGGCAATCCGGGACACGTGGGCACCCTATGGCTGCCTAGTTTGCCTAGTGGTAGCACCAGCCCTGCATGCAGAGCAGGTGAAATCTCATTGGAAGAAACTCCAGACCATTGCAAGAGCATCTTCTTGCGATATTTTATCTGCTGTGCATTTCCTACACCTAATAATAGTAAGTGATTTGTAGAGGGAAAGGGGCAGAGACAGTGTAAGTAGACCCCGCATTATACTGCAATCTGTTTGAGGGTACAGATAGCTGCATGGGCATCAGGAGGGGTGTCAATGTTCTTTGTTACAGAAACCCCTTAGTTTAGGTTTTAGGGGTCAAGTTATTAATTTTTTCACTTAAGATTTACTCATCTTCCCAGAGAAACAAATCCCTTAGCCATATCCTATTAAATGCTGGTGCTTTACTGAACTGTAGATCCTAATGCTGCAAAGTGAGACTGCACACTTATTGGCTTCTTCAGGGTTGCTGTGGGTCGTAGAAACTTGTGATAATGGCATTTACAATATTAAAGTATTTCTAAAGCAAAACCTTTTTTTGTTTTCAATAGAGCAGGGAATGTTTAGAGCCTCTGTCAGGTTTTCATTGCTGTCTGTGTCCCGTTAGAGAGATCTCCTTCACTCCCCTGAGACACAATAGAAAATAACAGGAAATCTCTCTAAAGTGAAAAGGGAGATTGTTAGCTATAAGTGCCCCTATTAAAAAAGGTCCCTTCACATCCTGTTTTGATAACAACAATAACATTTTGAATTTCTCATTAAATTCTGTCTCAGGGACAATGATCACCAGGATAAATACAGAGGGTAAATCTACCCGATGGGAGCAGAAACAACAATAAAGACTTGACAGGGGCTGTAACTTTTTCATACTGTATCGAAAACAAAACACATTTTTTCATCAGCCACACTTTAGAGATCCTGTTGGCAAACCAATATTTTCAACAAATATCTCCTCTAAGATTATATGTGCATTTACCGTTTTTTATGTATGTTATTGCCCCCTTTGTGTAGGCATCCAAAAGCCCCTTGGCACAGCCATCTTGTATGTGATGTCAGCAGCCCTAGCAGACTCAGAGCTGTCACTCAAGTGATACGTTATAGTATTCTCCTTCACTATACCTCCCAACATTTTGAGATAGGAATGAGGGACACCTACTATCAAATGTATGTAGGCATAGGACAGGCCCCCGGCCACACCCCCTTAAAGGAGAATTAACCAAAAAAAAAACGGTTAAGTCCACAAGGACTTTTTTTTTACCACTACTATTCCTTTATATTGGCTTTTAAAATGTACAAATGTAGCAATTTAGAAATTGGATGAAAGGTTTAGCACTGGGAAACACTTTTTGAAAGATAAAAAGTGCATTTTATATACAACTATCTAGATCAGACCAAAATGAGGGACAAATGAGGAGGAAAGAGGGACAGAGGGACATTGCTCCAAATCAGGGACAGTCCCTCCAAATCAGGGACAGTTGGGAGCTATGCCCTTCACTCCTTTCCAGGTAGCTACATACAAGTTTGGGAGATAAGGGGTGGGGCAGAGGATCTGGACTGGCACAGACATTAATTAGTGAGTCTTTGAAGAGTAGAGGGCTATGATGTGGAAGGAAGGAGGGGGTTGTATGTGACAATTCCTGGAGTAGTCAAAGTGATCAAAGGCAAAATTGCAAGCGAATAAAAAAAATATTAATGGAAAGGAAAAACACTGCAAGTAAACATTTAAAATACTTAGCTTTCAGTGTTTTTACCACTAATTTATTTTAGGTTGATGACAGGGTCTCTTTGAACAAGCCAGCTAATCATTCCTCCTCTATATTTGTGAATTTTCTTTTCCTTTGCAGTCAGACTTGTTTGTGACCATATGGAAGAAGCTTAACAGCTGTGTATTAGAGAGACTTGCCGCACAGAGGAGTGATCACAGTCCCCCTCAATTCTTCCTGTCATGTGGGTGTGCGGTACCCAGAACTCAGGTTTTGTAATTGTGTGTGGGAAGCTTCAAGGAACCTGGAAGACAAAACTGTCCAGATAGGAGACAAGATTAATGAAGCACAGAGGAATTACAATTTTGCCCACAATGATCATCAATCACTTAAAGCAGGGGTCTCCAAACTTTCTAAAAAAAGGGCCGGTTTATTATCATTCAGACTTTAGAGGGCCCGACTGTGGCCAGTGGGAGGAGAAAATGTCCTGGCATCGGTGGGAGTAAACAGTCTGCCATCTTTTGTATTACAGAGAAGAATGGTGCCCCATTGTTGGTGTCATTAGAAGGAATAGTTACCCATTGTTGGTGTCAATGAAGGAATAGTATCCCATTTTTGGTGTCAGTGCAGGAAGTATTGCCCCATTGTTGGTGTCAGTGAGGGAATAGTATCCCATTGTTGGTGTCAGTGCAGGAAGTATTGCCCTGTTGTTGGTGTCAGTGGGAGGAATAGTGCCTGAAGGGATAGAAAAAAGTAAGCAAAGGGCCACAGTTTGGAGACCACTGACCTAAAGTGTCAGGCCACTAACAGCAGGTGTTTTAGTTATGTAGCCAAAGGTTCGCTCCTATAGTTATTACAGTTATTGTTATTTTAAATGAGTTCGGCTCCCTCTAGTGCTTCCTGGGCTCTTTTAGGATTTTTCCTTATTCCAGAGAAGGAATGCAGCAAAGTATTGTGGGAGATGTATTTTGGAGGAGGAAGTGACTCTGACAGATAATGCAAAGCGTGCAGCACTGCCTGCTGGGAGCAGTGATAAAAGGACCAGCGCGGCTTGTTTTCAGCCTCTCTGGACGCCATTCAACACCTGCCAGCAGGAAGTTTGTGTGTGTTTGATCAGGAGTGAGAGACTGCGGCCTATACAGCGGAGAGCCAGATCGCCTGCCTCTGAGGGATCTCGGAGTACAGCCTTGTTATCCTAGCAAGCGGGCCGGCCTGCGCTTCAGAGCAACTAGAAGCCCCTGCATTTCAGCCCACGGGGAGTTGCAACGTGGTGCGGCGGTGCCATCTTCACCAGACAGAGACATCAGGAGGGGATTCCGGACGGAGCCTCACAGCCATTGGAGTCCATTGTGGTGAGAGGGCACCTGCCCATTTCAGTGGAGAGTACAGTATTGCTGAGTGAGTTATTTTACAGACTGCCGGTGAGACTTGTAGTTCCACGGAGGTGAATCTACCTCTTCACCAGCATCATACAGCTGAACATTGGGGCCTTGTCTTTCTCCCCTGCGCGGTAAGGTCAGTACTGTATTGCACTCACATGTAAGGAGGAATCTACAAGTGGTGATATTTCTTCAGTTAAGCAGTCATCTCCATATACCGTATTTATCGGCGTATAACACACACTTTTTTCCCCTTAAAATCAGGGGAAAGTCGTGGGTGCGTGTTATACGCCGATCCCCGCTAATTGTGAGCTATCGGCGGCGATCGCCGCCGACATTCACATAGCGAGTATTTTTAAATATGGCGCCGCCGAAATCACAGTGAGCCGAGATACACATAGTCGAGTGTATTCGGCTCTTTCCAGCGCCGCTCATAGTCACGCCCAGTCCCGCCATTGGAACTGTGTAATGTCCATCATAGGGCGGGACTGGGCGGGACTGTGAGTGGCGCCGGAAAGAGCCGAATACACTCGACTATGTGTATCTCGGCGGCGTTCGTTCAGTTCCACCGGCACCGATTCCCTCCGAACTCCGCGGCGCCATATTTAAAACTACTAGCATGTGTATGTCAGCGGCGGCGGCAGGCATGGACACTGGGGACAAGGCTGCACTGGGGAAAAGGCTGCACTGAGGCAAGGCTGCACTGGGGAAAAGGCTGCACTGGGGAAAAGGCTGCACTGGGGAAAAGGCTGCACTGAGGCAAGGCTGCACTGAGGCAAGGCTGCACTGGGGAAAAGGCTGCACTGGGGACAAGGCTGCACTGGGGACAAGGCTGCACTGGGGACAAGGCTGCACTGACAAGACTGCACTGGGGCAAAGCTGCACTGGGGAAAAGGCTGCACTGGGGAAAAGGCTGCACTGGGGACAAGGCTGCACTGGGGACAAGGCTGCACTGGGACAAGGCTGCACTGGGACAAGGCTGCACTGGGGACAAGGCTGCACTGGGGAAAAAGGCTGCACTGGGGAAAAGGCTGCACTGGGGACAAGGCTGCACTGGGGACAAGGCTGCACTGGGGACAAGGCTGCACTGGGACAAGGCTGCACTGGGACAAGGCTGCACTGGGGACAAGGCTGCACTGGGGACAAGACTGCACTGGGGCAAAGCTGCACTGACACTGATAAGGCTGCAATGACACTAACAAGGTTGCAGATGAACACTGATGAGGCTGCATTGATGGGCATTTTAATGTAAGTTTCTTTTCCTTAAACTTCCCTTCTAAAAGTTTTTTTCCTTAAAATTCTCCTAAACTTGGGGTGCGTGTTATACGCCGGCGCGCGTTATACGCCGATAAATACGGTATTTTGTTCTACAGTCATTTCTTTTCCTTTGCTTTTGTGGATTACAAATACTGCAGTTTAAACATCAGGCTAGCTGAAGATTCCCGGAGTTAAAAGAACTTTCACCATCTTCCTCTTTTACCAAGCATTGCTGCTCTACTGATAAACTGAACTCTGAATTATAACCTAGGGCAGGGGTGCCCAACCTTTTGAGGAGCGAGGGCCACTTTATCGACTTGGTAACCGGTCGCGGGCCACAATGAGCGTAAAGGGGGATGGCAGGTCTGTGTCCACACTGCATATGTACAGCAGACACGGATGCAACCCACTCTACCCTAAGGGCCCTCCGATCCGCCCAGACAGAAGGGGACAGATCCCCTTCTGGTTTTTTTAAGGAGATCGGATTGCAGATAGGCGGGTGTAAACGGACACGAGTCCATTTACATCTGCCGCTCTAAAGAGGTGAATGGAGTGTCCGTTTAAGTCCACCTGAAAAACAGACAGGCAGACGAGATCGGACCGATCATGTGAAAGGGGCCTCAGGCTGCTTTTACACTGATGCACAGCGGTTTACCTGCTCCTCAACTGACTTCAATCTTCACTTCTTCCTCAAGATTCCTGCAGCTGGCTGGTACTGCTGGCTGGTACTGCCGGTGGGTACTACTGACAGGTGCTGGTGCTGTTGGCTGGTACTGGTACTGCTGGCTGGTACTGCTAACTGGTACTGCTGGCGGGTACTGGTACTGCTGACTGGTACTGCTGGTGGGTACTGGTACTGCTGGCTGGTACTGGTACTGATGACTGGTACTGCTGGCTGGTACTGATACTGGTGGCTGGTACTGGTACTGCTGGCGGGTACTGCTGGCTGGTACTGCTGGTTTATACTGCTGGCTGGTACGGATGGTGGGTACTGGTACTGCTTGCGGGTACTTCGGGCTGGTAGTGGTACTGCTAGTTTATACTGCTGACTGATACTGATGACTGGTATGGATACTGGGTACTGATACTGCCAGCGGGTACTTCTGGCTGGTACTAGTACTGCTGGTTTATACTGCTGGCTGGTACTGATGACTGGTACAGATGGCGGGTACTGGTACTGCTGGCGGGTACTGGTACTGAAGACTGGTACTACTGGCCGGTACTAGTACTGCTGGTTGGTACTGTTAGCACTGGTACTGCTGGTTGGTACTGGTACTGTTGGTTGGTACTGGTACTGATATTGGTGGCTGGTACTGATATTGGTGGCTGGTACTGATACTGGTGGCTGCTGTCCCAGATCATGGGTTCCTGTGTCCCGACCCGCCATCCCCGAGCATAATTGTGACAGAAGCATGCAGCTGCAGAAGAAAGCAGAGCCGATGCTTCCTGTCACAGGTGGAGTACATTTGGTATCACTCCGCCTGTGAAGGAGCCTGCGTTATACAGGAAGCATCGGATCTGCTTCCTCTAGCGGTGGCACCGTTCTTCGCACTAATGCTCGGAGATGGCGGGTCGGGGACCCGCGATCTGGGCTTGCTGACCCGCCATCTCAGAGCAAGACATGGCGGGCCACATCGGAGGGCGAACTGAAATGATGCAGGAATCGGATCGCATGGGTGTTCACACCCATGCGATCTGATTCCAGTGCGGACCAATAAAAGGGTCCTGCACCATTTTGGTGCAAATGCGATTTCAGCCATACAGTTTGTATGGCTGAAATTGCATCGCACAAACATCGCATGTGATCTGCACAAAAATGCGTTGCGAATCACATTACGATGTCTGGCTTCTCACTAGTGTGAACCGGCACTAAAAAAGGATGCGTATCCGGGCTGCGCACTAGCTTTATGCTGTACAGCACCCCTCTTTAAAGTGGTAGTAAACTCTTTGTGGTACATACTAGCACACTATTATATTACTTTGCAGGAGTAAAAAAAATGTCTCAGTTTTGGTTGGAAAATGATGTAAATAAGTAATTTTTCTCCACTGATGTGCGCTGATGAGGCTGCACTGATGGGCACTGATACTGCGGCACTGATGAGGAGGCACTGATAGGCAGAGCTGATGGCACTAATAGGCAGCACTGATGGGCACTGGTAGGCATCACTAATAGGCGGCACTGACAGGCAGCACTGGTGGGCACAGATTGGCAGCACTGGTAGGCACTGTTGGGGCTGCACTGATCATCAGGACACTGATGATCAGTGCCCTGATGGCCAGTGCAGATGCCCCCTGTGTGAAATCCCCTCCCCCCAGGCTAACAGGGGAGGATTGCTGATAACCGACAAATCCTGTATACGTCATTGGCTCCTTACCCCAATCTGTGATCAGCTGTGTCTGAAGGACGCAGCAATCACAGATCACTCCTGATGCACACCGCAGGTGGCGCACGGGAAGTGCGAGCATGGGAGGACGTCATATAAAGGCCTTCCAGCAAGGTGTGGCCACGCTGTAGATGTCATTCAGCTATATCGCGGTCGCGAAGGGGTTAAAGTTCCTGACCCTAAATGATGATGCCTGAGCAAATATGTTATTGTCCCTTTGGAGAGAAAAGCAGATGAAGGCATTGTTAGGGTAGTGCTGTGATCTCTGTGAGAAGTAATAATACCTGGAAGTGTTACTTATATCTGATGTTGGGTCCACTTCAGCTTTTACCTACAAATACCATTTTAAAGTGACCCTGACAGCAGAACATACAAACATGGCTTAGCAAAATAATAAAAAGTTACAGTTGACTTACAGTTGCTCCCTACTTGTGCATATTAATTCTCTAATTGCAGAGTAAGCCTCTTCTGTTTTGTGACATCTCCAACACTCCAAGTGTGTTGGAGGCTTTCTTTGGCTGACCGCTCTTCCCTCTCCCTGCCATTTACATCATGAGTTTAGACATGTGAAGTCTCTCTCAAGACCAGATCCAGAACACTCGCTATTTCGATTGGAAAATAGGTAGATTCATGGGCGCCAGACACTTCTTGAATACAAAGAGATTTATTGTCTCTTAACCACTTGCTTACTAGGCACTTAAACCCCCCTCCTGCCTAGACCAATTTTAAGCTTTCAGCACTGTCGCACTTTGAATGACAATTGTGCGGTCATACAACACTGTCCCCAAATGACATTTTTATCATTTTTTCCCACAAATAGAGCTTTCTTTTGGTGGTATTTGATCACAGCTGCGGTTTTTATTTTTTGTTAAAAAAATGTTAAAAAAACGAATTAAAAAAAAAAATATATATATATTTTTATATTTTGTTATAAAATTTTGCAAACAGGTAATCTTTCTCCTTCATTGATGTATGCTGATGAGGCTGCACTGATGGGCACCGATAGGCGGCACCGATGGGCTGCACTCATGGGCACCGGTGGGCTGCACTCATGGGCACCGGTGGGCTGCACTGATGGGCACCGGTGGGCTGCACTGATGGGCATCGATAAGGCGGCAATGGTGGGCACCGATAGGAGGCACTGGTGGGAACTGATAGGTGGCACTGGTGGGCACTGAGAGGAAACACTGAGAGGTGGCATTGATGGGTGGCACTGAAGGGCATTGATAGGTGGCACTGGTAGGCACTGTGAAGTGGCACTAATAGGTGGCACTGATAGCTGGCAGTGATGGGCACTGATGGGTGGCAGTGATGGGCACTGATCGGCACTGGTAGGTTACACTGATGGGCAGCACTGCCAGGTGGCACTGATTGGCACCACTGGTGGGCATTGATAGGTGGCACTTGTAGGCATTGATAGGTGGCACTCATGGGCATTGATAGGTGGCACTGGTGGGGACTGTGGGCACTGGCAGTTGGCAATGGCAGGTGGTACTGGCAGGGGGTATTGATTGGCACAGATGAGGCAGATGTGCCTCCTTCCTCTTCGGGAGCGATGTCCCTTGCACATAAGCGGTGATTGGCTTTTTTTCTCCTCACGCTGTCAGTGTGAGGAGAAAAAAAAAAGATTACCAAGCTTTTGTTTACACACGTGATCAGCTGTCATTGGCTGACAGCTGATTACGTAGTAAGGGGCCGGGAACGGCCCCTTACTCGGATCTGTGATCACCCGAGTCTCAGTGACGCGGTGATCACAGCGCGCGCTGCGCGCGCCCTGCAGTGGGCGTGCGGGGAGCGTGCAAAGGGGAGGCCGCTGTAGCAGTCATTCAGCTATGGCCCGGACGTCAAGTGGTTAAACAGAACTGTGGGAGAGAGGGTTGGGGCCAAGACACCCTTTAGTAGTTGCAATGTTAATTTAGCAGACTCCGAGACTTCTATAGGCAAACAGCCACGCAGGTAAAGGCATCCAGCAAGACACCACATCTACATGAGTAGGACCGCTGTCTCCTTTGGCAACAGTCTAGAAACAGTTTCTAACAAAGGTTGTATTGAACTTTTT
This sequence comes from Lithobates clamitans, assembly GCA_037952925.1. NCBI lineage: Eukaryota > Metazoa > Chordata > Amphibia > Anura > Ranidae > Lithobates > Lithobates clamitans. Next base: position 4,291,096 of record JBBGZY010000310.1, read on the forward strand.
CACTTCTTCTACAATCTCCTATTGTAGGTCTTCACTCAACTGAGCTCCCAGTCTTTCAATAGACTTGCTGATCCACTGCCACTGGATCCCCCGAGCTCTTCCCATCTTCTCATTCAGTATCTTCCTCAAGCGCCTCTGCTGGGTCCCTAGCTTGGCACTCACAGATACTCCTCAAGCATCGCCCCACTAGCCTGTCTGGTCCCTGGCTTGGTACACAATATTGCTCTGCAAGCGTCACCTCCACTGGCTGGGTCCCTGGCTTGACATCTGCTGAAGTTTCCCTATTCTTCACCGTCCACTTCTGGTTTGACTGCAAGCTGCAATGCCAACCCTACGCTGCTCTTTTGCTTCTGAATAGGCCCTCAGACAGCCCAACAGCCAGATGCCCCCCCGGGATAGGCCTCAGGCTCTGGCCTAGCAGCCTGGGGCAGCACTACACATGTCGACCCAGACAGCCGTCCAGGTGGCACAGAACCCCGTTCACCTGACTCACCCAAATAAATAGGCTCTCCCATCAGGCCAAGGGACCCAAGAAAATCCCTGCCCATTAGCTGAGACACCACATTCATTCCTGACCTGATACCTGGCCATCTAGTGACAGAAGAGAGAAGTGCAGCAATTCCAGAATTAGTGTGAAATCAATTGACCTCCTATCAATTGGGCAAGGCAACTATCACTTGGCAAATAAATGTACTAGCAAACTTGCCTAAACATCAGGGTGCTACATCCAGAATAATAAAGTTTTCTCTGTAAAGTATAATTAAAGGCAAAACTTTATTTTTTATTTTGGATAGAGTGGAGAGGGATTAGAACACCTATTATGTTTTTATTGCTGTCTGTGTCCTCGTTAGGGAGATTAGGGAGATTATTCCTCTCGATTTGTCCTGAAAATCATCCAACATTTCGGGTTGTCCCCAGAAAAGTAATATAGCATAACCCTTTGTTAGGGCCGCTGTTTTAAAGTCCCAGATTCAATTCCCGCTAATGCAGCAGCCAGGCAAACAGCATCTTCACACACTGGCTCAGAAATAAAGTCCATGAGGATTGCCTTTTCAACATTTATTGCTGTAGTAACTTGGATAGGGTTAAGGGAGCTGCAGGATACTCCACATTACTAACCAGAACAACTGAGGACATTCTTCCTTCTAATAGCTCTGCTGAACAGTCCCTTTAGTGATGGAACACTGAGTGGGCAGAACTGGGGCACCAGTAACAATGACCCAGGCCAGGCAAGCCTTACAATCTGTGTGTGGGCAGTGCACATAGGGTCTTTACTCTTCTCTTTTCCTCCGGTATACACTCTCACCAATGCCCGGGACCAGGCAGGGCCGCATTTATGTGAAATTCAACATTAAGGCGCCACCCTGACTTAGAAGTGAGCCGTACACCCAGTGCATCTATATCATACCCTGAGGTTTTGCTGCGCATGCCACACTGTCCCATGATACATACACCTGTGCTTGGAATGTGACATTTTGAAGGCAACTTCGCTGAGCTTGTGTTTTGTCCCACCAGTCCAACTTGCCTATCACCAGTGACAGAATACAGGTTTCACCATGACACCTTCTGCAGCCATGACTTAACTTGGTTACCTCCTTCCGTATCTAAGGCTAGGTCCCTGAGGTCTCTGCAACATAGATGCGGTCCTGGTCAGCTGGGGCCCCAGCTACTTGGGAGGGGAACAGCGAACCACTCCCCTCACTGTGGAGAGAACCTGTCACCTCTGCCGCTACCATTCTACCGTTATATGGTTGCCTTATCTTTCCTTTGTGTTGGTTACTATTAGCAAGTACAAGTCCTCCTCTTCACCCTGTGTGTGTGTGCGTGCAACAGGCCGTGTTCTTTGCAATATGCCATATACCACCATGCACACCCAGTGGCAGCTGGTGTTTTTTTTTGGGGGGGGGGTTGTTTGGCAAACCCTACCAAACACTGTCAGTCGGTCGGGTCACCAGCACTACCCATCCACCCGCGGGCGGTGTCGGTCGATCATCCAGCTTCGCACTTACCTATCTAGGTTGCGAACAGGGGGTGGCTTGCGGCTTCCATCGGGCCTTCTCCTCCTCTGCAAAACGTCAGGTTCCGCCATGCGTCTTCTCCCTCCTCCTCCTCCTAGGCATCCAATCCGATCGTCTGTCCTTCCAGCCAATTGGGTAGTGGGTCTCAGGACCCAATTCGTGATTGGCTGGGAGGGGGATCAGTGTTTCAATATTGAATATTAATTTGCTCTTGTAATACACCTGGTTGGGCTTGGCTCGGAGTGCTCTGTGCCCTGAGCCCACCCTATTTTGAAGCCTATTAGTGCCTCTGGCTCTAATCACTTGCTTCAAAAAAACCCCCCCCCCATTGAAATCCATGCATCCGGCGTCCTGCATAGGGGCCAGGTTGCCACCTCATCACTTTAAACCCAAACACATAATAATTACACAGGTTCTGTGGCTGATTAAGGTGGTAATTAAACTCACTTGGTGCCTTATATGCATTAAATTAGTCTCAGAACCTGTGTAATTCATATGTGTTTGGATTTAAAGGGATGAAGTGCGAGGTTCCCAGTCCACCCTGGTTCACACTGATGCAATGCGGAAAAAGCACAAGATTTGTGTGTTTCCCCACATCGCATCGCACTGCTTGGCAATTGCAAGCGATCATCCATGCGGTGTCAATGTTAGATTAACGTCACCCCGAAACAGATCACAAAACGCAGTACAATTGCCAGAATCGCATGAGATTCAGGTGCGGAGGAAACAAAAAGATCCTGCACCATTTTGGTGCGCATTCAATGTGATTTGAGCCATACAAGATGCGTGGCTCAAATCGCACCGCACAAACATCGCATGTGATGTGCACAGGAATGGGGTACGATTAGGGTTGCCACCTCATCCCTTTAAACCCGAACACATATCAATTACACAGGTTCTGTGGCTGATTAAGGTGGTAATTAAACTCACTTGGTGCCTTATCTGCATTAAATTAGCCTCAGAAACTGTGTAATTCATATGTGTTCGGGTTTAAAGGGATGAGGTGGCAACCCTAGGTACGATTCCTGTGCAAATCACATGTAGTGTTTTCCATGCACCAGTGTTTTCCCTAAGCTCCAGGGAGAAGCCCAACAGGATGACCCAGAAGAGAGCCACCCTGCTACAACACGTGGTAGAACTACCTGTTGTAGCAGATCTTCCTCTGTAGATCCCACATGGAAGAGAGAGCTTGCTCTGAGCCCCCCCCTTGATATTTATCTGGCTTACAGCAGGGGGCAGGCCTCAGAAACCCTGGGAAAAATGTCTAGACACCGTTAACCCCTTCCCATCCTGGGCAGCCTGTAACTGTCTGCATAACTACACAGCGCATTACAAAGCACAGTAAAATAGAACTTTATCATGCTTCAAATTATAATGATAAGACAGAAACTTCACATTAAACACAGCAATATAAGAATAAAGTAAACTTTACATTTACTCCTGTAAGCACCTGCTTACAGCAGGGGTGGGAAAGCGGACAGTCACTGAAAATGTCTCCATCTCTTGGCTACTACACATAGTGTCCTTTTGATATGGAATGCACTCCGACTCCAGAAGACAGGCTCTCCTGTGTACTCCCAAGGCAGGTCTTCAGTGCAGTACCCCCTTTGATTCCTGAAAGACTGGTGGTTGAGCAGACTCTCTTAGCAATGGCTGGGATCCTGATCAGCAGGCTGGGGCCTCAGCCATGCAGCTAGAAAGGCAGGCAGCCCTCCCTTGCTGGAAACTTCTCCTCCTAGGCAAGAACCTGGGCTCTGGGCTCCAGACTGTTCATGCACTCCCTAACCAACATCTGGACACACCTCTCCAGGGATTGGCTGGAGCTGTACAAATATTCAGGCTGCCCATTTAGCTCTCCCACCCACTATGTTCTGGACAGTTCCAGAAACATGGGGAAGCATCTAGACTAGCAGCCTGTAGAGCACAGAGCAAACCATAATAACTACACACATACATCTCTGCTGGTTACAGGAGAGCAAACTAAATGTACCTAGCCCAAAAACCCAGCAGCCTGGCAACAGGGTAAATCTCCCATTGGGGAAACTAGTTCTGGTGACCTGGGAGGCCCCAAGAGATTCTCCTAATTTGCAGAGATTTACTCTCACTTCTTGTTTTGACTATGGAACAGGAAGTGAAGGTAAATCTCCCCAATAGGAAACAGATGGCAAAAAAAACTGACAGAGGTTATATTCCTCCCTTACTCTAGCCAAAATGAACAAAAACAAGTTTTGCCTATAGCTCTACTTTAGGTTTGAAACAAGGAGACAGAAACATATTCTGCTTTTTAACTGTCATTGTGACCTCAACAATTCATGATGAAAATCTTTCATGGCCCTGCTGTAAAAATGCAGCAACTCTGCTCCAGAGAAATGAAAAAGGCAATTAATAAGATAAAGAGAGCAAGACAGTAAGCAATCATCGCTGGCGGGCCTTTCTGGACGATGCGAGAAGCACATTGCTAATGCACGGCAACAACACTGGAGAACTACTTAAAGATAATTCCACCGGCATTCAGGAATGTCACATGGGCTAAAATCCTTCTGGGATCCCGGTGACCTTGGACAAGCTCATTTATTTCTCTCTGCATGCAGCACAACAATTAGATTAGTGGTGAGGGGGCTTTGTAGACTAGTGTACCCTGTAGAGCTCATATCGGGAATGTTTGTTCTACGCATGGAGGACACAAGTGTCTTTCTGTAAGACTGGCTTTTTTTTTTTTCACGCCTGGATCATTAACATGGGAAGCTTTCAATTGTAAAGAAACAATATTTTCCCTGGAATAGCTGTTGGGTCAATACTTCTTTCTATTGACCTTGTTCAATTTTCAGGGTTATCAGTGGAAGAAATCACTATCTTGTCTGCACTTCAATTTATAGATACAAATCAACAGAGAGAAAAGATAAAAGGATGATAAGTAATGCTAGAAGAGAAGAAATAAAGAGATAGAGAGAGAAAAAGAGATAGAGATAGATAGTAGAAAGATATATCATAGGACCGATAAGATAAGAATAGATAATGGATAACAAGACAGAAGAGAATAAATAAAGACACAGATAGATTATAGTAGAAAGATAGATAGAGAATTAATAGATAGATCTATAGATACAGGGCTATTTTTTTCTTAGATAATAGGTGCTGGAACTGCATACCTACCCCTTGACTCCACCCCTCCAAGCACCATTATTAAGTAATTTGTATGGAATACCAAGAAAAGCAGTAAAATACATTCCCCCAGCCAGAAACAATAGCTCCCATAGCAACAATAGACCCCCAGCACACCCAAGCACCCATTGTCATTGCATACATTCAGTGCTTGAACTTTGTAGATAGGATAGATAGATAGATAGATAGATAGATAGATAGATAGATAGATAGATAGATAGATAGATAGATAGATAGATAGATAGATAGATAGATAGATAGATACTCTTCAGAAGAAAACGGTAATTTAGTATTTAGAAATTTCCTTCTGATGTGTTATTATTTCATGAAAATATGAAATAGGCTCTGCCCTAAAATAACAATAGAATATTTTCAAAACTGAGAAAACTATAGACATTGACAAGTCCTTTTACTAGCACAGAGCATGCTTGCTTACAATACCTATCTCTAAAGCCACATACACACGAGCAAGATGTCCGACAGAAAAAGTCAGACGGAAGCTTTTCATCGTCTATTCCGATCGTGTGTATGCCCCATTTTTTTTTTTTTTAATTCTGACGGACCTAGAAATGAAACATGTTCTAAATATTTCCGACGGAACCAATTCCTATCGGGAAACACGCTCATCTGTATGCTGTTCTGACGGACCAAAAACGACGCATGCTCTGAAGTAAGTACGAGACGGAAGCTATTGGCTACTGGCTATTAAACTTCCTTTTTCTAGTCCCGTCATACGTGCTGTACGTCACCGCGTTCTGTACGGTTGGACTTTGGTTTGACCGTGTGTAGACAAGACCGCTTGAATTGAATTCCGTCAGGGAAACCTTCGGAGTTTATTCCGACGGCAAAACTGGTCGTGTGTGCGCGGCATAATAAGTTGTGATCCATTAAAGTTGCTTTGCAGCGACAATGTAACAAAAATTCTCCTTTAAAAAATACCATCCCTGTTAGCCCATTTTAAATTGCATAACTGTTAGAGGATCAAACAGCTCTGGGCGATTGAGAAAACATATCACTGTGACCTGTATGTTACAAGTCCCTAAAATATATTCTAGAGGATTTTTTAATGTCAAATTATTTACTGGTATTACAGTATTGGAAGAATTGATATTTCTTACCACTAGAGGGAGATATTGGCTGACCATCATGAACTATCACAATGAAGGGAGGGCATCAAAGTAAATTCAGATTTTTTTCTCTCCTATTTTGTTATCCATTATCACCTTATTTATCTATCTATCTTATGACCTATCTTTCTACTATCTATCTATCTATTGTGAATCTTTGAATTTTAAATATTGTCCATTAAAAAAAATCACATTGTTCTTGTGTGCATCTACCCGAAGAGTGTCCACTCATTCCTGTTTTTTTAACTATTTAGCTACCAGAGCCATTTTCAGTTTTTGCACAAGTTTAAAAGCACATTGTATGTATTAAAGCGGAGCTTCAAACCCCCCCCCCCCCCCCCCCTCCAAAAATTAAAAGGCAGCAGCTATAAATACTGTAGCTGCTGACTTTTATTTTAAATGTCGGCACCCCAGCCAATTTTTCAATCAGCTCTCGAGTGCTGCTGCCGCCATTCCTTGTAAGGGAAACCAGTTCCCTACTGCGCATGCACCAAGCGCGCTGTACTTTCTGAATGGCCCGGTGGCAGAAGAAGGAGGAGGGCAAAACTTCCGCAGCGAGGTCTCCCGGAAGTGGGGACGGGTACCTGTCAAACGGGTACCTGCTCCCCCCCAAAAGGTGTCTAATGTGGCAGCGGAGGGGGGGAGGCAAACAAGCGGAGCTTCCCCTTTTGGGTGGAGCTCCGCTTTATATTTTCTCAAAACAGAAACCCTAAAGAATAAAATGGTGGTAGTTTTTTTGTCTCATGATATTAGCTCACGTTTGCCAAACTCAAATTTTCAGTAAAAAGTGTACTAAAGTTAATTTTATTGCACACAAATACAATATATTTTTTGGGGTAAAATATGTAAAAAAAATGACAAGTAAATAGATACCAAACATGTCAAGCCTTAAAATTGCATGCACCCATAAAATGGTGACAAACTTCCGTACCCATAAATTGTCCATAGAAGACACACCCTTTACAGGTTACCAGTTTAGGGTTAACCATGAGTGTCAGTTCACACAGGGGCGGCTTCAAAGTCGTCCGACTCTGAAGCCACCCCCCACAGCGTGACCTCAGCGCGGCTTGCAAACGACTTCTTTAATAGAAGTCAATGCAAGCCGCTCTGAAGTCGGCCCCAAGTAGTACAAGAACCTTTTTCTAAGTCGGAGCGACTTGAGTCGCTCCTATTAGAATGGTTCCATTGTACTGAATGGAGCGTGACTTGTCAGGCTGACAAGTCGCCTGACAGGTCGCCCCTGTGTGAACTGCCACTAAATGATGACACGTGTGGCACAATCGTTGTTTTTGTAAGTTAGTGCACATGCATTTATCTTTTTATGTGTGCATTCATGAGGGCGGGGGGACTTTAAACATTTTTGTGTGGTATTTTTTATGTACTATATACTGTATGTAGCAGGGCCCCTGAAGCCCAATGGTGACCTCCAGAGTTAAGGACAGTTGACATCCTTCAGTGTAGAGTGGGTTACAAGGCATAGTGGGTGTAATGCAAGATGAACAGGTGGGCGCCAGTTGGGGGGAAAGTAGTACTTCCAGCAGGGTGTGGAAGTGATCAGGCAGCTTTAAAGCCACCTGAATCACTTCCACCTGAAACCCACAGTCAGCTTAAATTCAGCTTGTTAAACTAAACTTTGACGCTAAAACCTGGAAGCTGATTACTAGCTACAGCTACACTAGATTCTGTGTGCACCAGTTTTAGTAAATCTCCCCTCATATATAAGTCTAAGTGGGTGACATTTCATTTAACCACTTACTGACCGCCTCACATATGAATGCAGCGGCAGAGTGGCTCTCCTGTGCCTGATCACGTACTTACACTGGCGTGCCCACTGTGCTGTGGTTAGACACCGCACAAGCCAATCAGCGGGTGCTGGCCCATGGACGACCGCCGGCACCCGCTGATCAGTGAGGAGGAATACAGGATAGAGCTCTGCCAGTGTACTGTAAACAATACAGAGCTCTGTCCTGTCAGCAGGGATGTGCTGGTTACTAGCACATCCCTTAGTAAAAGCACCTCACAGTAAACACACTAAGCACTGTTAGGGCACACATTTAACCCTTTGATCACCCTTGATGTTAACCCCTTCCCAGCCAGTGTCAATAATAAAGTGACAGTGCATATTTTTTGGACTGATCACTGTATTAGTGGCATTGGTTCCCACAAAGTGTCAGTGTCAAACTGCCCGCATTACTATCAGTCCAGCTATAAGTCGCTGATCGCTGCCATTACTAGTATAAAAAATAATAATAATAATAATTCCAGTATATAGCCCATAGTTTGTAGACACTATAACATTTGCGTAAACCAATTAATATACGCTTATTGGGATTTTTTTTTTTACCAAAAATATGTAGCAGAATACATATTAACCTGAATTTATGAAGAAATGAGATTTTACATTGTTTTATTGGATATGTTTTTTAGCAGAACGTACATTTTTTTTATTTTTTTCATAAATTTTTGGGCTTTTTTCATTTATAGCACAAAAAATAAAACAGTGGTGATCAAATATCACCAAAAGAAAGCTCTATTTGTGTGAAAACAATGGCATACATTTCATTTATGTACAGCATTGCATGACCCCGTAATTGTCAGGTAAAGTAACGTAGTGCCAAAATGCCTGGTCATGAAGGGGGTAAATCTTCCGGAGGGCAAGTGGTTAATAAAGCACTGTGTATCAATAAAATGGGCAAACTGTTTTTGTAAAATACATTTTTTTTCATCCTTCCTTCTTCCTCTGTGCTGCTGATCACCTGGAAACTCTTCGGCCACTTCTCATCTACATGCACTCGCTCCAGCATTGGCTGCATACTATTGCTCTCAAACATGTCCTGTGAATTAGAGATGACGCTCACCAATCATCAGTGAACAAGGGGGCATTTAGAACCTCTGCAGAGAGACCACTGCTTAAACACAGATAACAATGGGCCTTCTCTGCAGCATGATGGTAGGGGACAGGCTGTGGCTGCATTCTGAAGGAAACCATTTGTAAGACGTTGCCTACTTTTTGTTTTGATGTACCTGAAATGTATTGAGCTGACTTAGGTCCCTTTCACACGAGCGCCTTTGTCTTGCAGATTCCGCTTGCTCAGCTGGGGATCACTCCACTGATCACCGCTAAGCAGGCGCATGACAGGTCCTGTCTGCTTCGCTGTGCAGAACGAACACGGACACAGTCCTGTTCTCCTCTAAGGGGAAAGGGGGTGGAAATCCAATCCAGATGAATGGAAAAATAGGACCACCAGCCGTCTGGATTTTGCAGACAGGATCGGATGACAGCGGGTGTCAGCAGACATGTGTCCACTGATATCCACCACTCCATAGGGGAGACTGGAAGATCCAATCAGGTCCACCTGAAATACTGACAGACGGTAGCAGAAAACAAATACTCCTGCGCACAAGTGAGCCACCCAGGTGGGTTAGAGTTCATAGTGGACGACGCCTCAGGCCTTGCTCCCCTCAAGGATAGGGGTATCCTAGCAGTCAAAAGAGAAATAGAAAAAAGAGGGTGCAACAACCTTGTGCATTATCCTTGGATATATTTTATTAAAAAAGTAAATTAAAAACTACTCACAAACATGTGAAAGAAAACCACAATATAAAAAAAACTTCAGATGATGGCTATCGGTCTCACAACAACAGACTCCAGAGAGTAATGAAGAACATTTAAAGGGCCACTGCTGGCTGATGCATTTCGAAGAGATACCTTCTTCCTCAGATTCTTGGGATCTGAAGAAGAAGGTATCCCTTTGAAACGCGTCAGCCGGCAGTGGCCCTTTAAATCTTCTCCATTACCATCTGGAGTCTGTTGTCATGAGACCGATGGCCATCATCTGAAGGCTATTTATATTGCAATTTTCTTTCACATGTTTGTGAGTAGTTTTTAATTTACTGTTTTAATAAAAGATATCCAAGGATAATGCACGAGGTTGGTGCGCCCTTTCTATCTATTTCTCTTTAAACTGACAGGCGGACCTGATCGGACAGCCCATATAAAAGGACCCTAAAACTGAAACTTCAGTTGGGCATTTAAGGCATTATTTAATAGTCACTTTTGCATCGTGCAGAGTTGTCTTTCAGTACAATTATTACAAACTGATAATATGGCAGAGCAGGAGCTCATATCCTGTTTTAAATGAATACACAGCAGCTTCCAGCTCTCTTCTTCTACAGGGTCCACGTGGAGCCCCCAGCTCATTTCCTGCGCAATATTGTCTGAGCGCTGCCTCGGGAAGTGAACCCACAGCAAATACAGGCAGATTAATCACTCAGACGCTCCTCAGCTCATACCAGGCATTGTCACTTGACACTGTCATGCCACGAGGTTAATCCATCAGCCAGTCGCTTCTCAGACACTTTGATAAATCAGCCCATAAAATAACATAGCATGAAGTTATATTCTCTCACATGAGACGGAAACATGAACACTGACGGAGGAGGTGAGAGTCGACTGCTACATTTCCCTATTTAATTAAAATGGCCTGGAATTGCGTTATCTTTGAAGATGGACAAAAACGTATCAGCGGTAACCTGGACTTGTACTCATAAGGGAGCCTGTGCTGCTGAAAGGATTTAAAATGAAGGTTTATCTTTTTGTAATTATAAAAGAAAATCATAGATGCATCATATCAGTTAGAATAGTCCTGAAGTGAACATTCAGTCTGCATAAATAGATTCCTGACATGTCACAGTACACAGCCAAAGTGTCATTTTTCAAAAAGCCCCACCTTTTATCATTTTAAAAATATCCTTAACCCCTTGAAGCGGGCACCTCCTGGCCCTTTAAGGGGTTTAGGATGCCGGAAGGCGGCGCAGGGTTTATGATCATGTGACCGCTGTGACTGGCTGTCATGTTGGTCACATAATTGGAAAGCTCCCCATTGCAAGCAGCGATCGGGAGTTTTCCGCTAGCCACTGGTAACTGTGCATGGAGTGTGCAAGGCGCGCACGCTCGGCATGGCTGTATTTGCACTAATGCACGCAAATATTTGTCTGCCAAGACCCACAAAAAATGATACTCACCTAGGTAAGGGCCCTTTCACACTGGGGCGGTTTGCAGGTGCTATTGCGCTAATAATAGCGCCTGCAAACTGACCCGAAAGTGCCGCTGCTTTGTCTCCAGTGTGAAAGCCCCGAGTGATGCGCTGAAAGTCCTGCCAGCAGCATCTTTGGAGCGGGGAAGGAGCGGTGTATTCACCGCTTCTTCCCTGCTCCTGCCCATTGAAATCAATGGGACAGCGCGGCTATACCGCCGGCAAAGCGCCTCTGCAGAGGCGCTTTGCGGTGGTTTTTAACCCTTTCTCGGCAGCTAGCGGAGGGTAAAACCTCCCCGCTAGTGGCCGAATACCGACGGTAAAGCGCCGCTAACAATAGCGGCGCTTTACCACCGACACCGCCCGTGCCCCAGTGTGAAAGGGGCCTTAATGCAACATCAGTCTAATGCCACGTACACACGATCAGATTTTCTGACAACAAAACTGTGGATTTTTTTCCGAAGGATGTTGGCTCAAACTTGTCTTGCATACACACGGTCACATAAATGTTTGCCAAAAATTCCGAATGTGAGAACGTGGTGACGTACAACACGTACGACGAGCAGAAAAAAGGGAAGTTCAATAGCCAGTGCAGCTCCTTCTACTTGATTCAGAGCATGCGTGAACTTTTGTGCGACAGACTTGTGTACACACGATCAGACTTTCCAACAACAAATTTTGTTGGTGGAAAATTAGAGAACCTGCTATCAAACATTTGTTGGCGGAAATTCCGACAGCAAATGTTCAATGGAGCATACACGCGGTCGGACTTTCCGACAACAAGCTCAAATCGAACATTTCCCGTCGAAAAATCCGACCGAGTGTACGCGGCTTTAGACCGCGAACTTACCGATCAAACACTGCTGATCGCTCAGCTCTCAGTATTCAGGCTGCAGAGATCTGGTGACTATCAGTCACCGGCTCTCTGCTCTGCCCCTTCAGCACTCACTGGAGCATTAGCCAGTGGAGAGGGCAGGAGCAGCTGTCAGTCTAGGCATCATGGCTTTTCAGTGCCTGGACCTGCTCTGTGATGTCACCCGAACTGCACTCCTGTGAATAGAAGGAGTACAGACAAAAAAGCTTTGGCTATACTTCACCTTTCATCTTCATCTGAGATGGCTTAGATGATGCCATCAGTCTGCTGCAGGCAGGAGAAATAATTTCCTCAGTCTCCTCTCCCCAAGAGCATGTCTACACTTAAACTGGTCTCTGAAAAATGATCCGCGTTGGAGCAGCAGCTGACTGGCATTTAGGAATATGTGCTGCCATGCCCTTTGCATTGAACACCAACATGTATCAATTAATGTGCATTACAATGCATGATGATATGCATTTGATTTCAATGGCAAATGCATCAGCACAAAACACACTAAAGCTCCTTTCACAGGGGGGTGGAATCCACTGGCCATCCACTTGTTTAGCAGGGATCTATCCGCTAATCTCTACTGAGCAGGCAGATGACAGGTCTGTGCCCGCTCTGATTATGCAGAGCAGACACAGACACAGCCTGCTCTCCTCTATGGGTAGTTGGGTGTAAACGGTCCAGCTGTTCGTTTACACCCGACACCCTCCGATCTGATCCGCCCAGACAGAGGGGAACAGATCTTTCTTCCATTTGTTTTTTGTGGATCAAATTGGAGGTAGGCGGGTGTAAAAAGACAAATGTCTGTTTACACCCGCTGCTCCATAGAGGACAATGAAGGTCCCGATTGGGTCTGCCTGAAAAACGGACAGGAGCGAGCAGAACTTTGAAAGGGGCCATATGTGAACTGATTCCTAATTAAAATAATTTCTATATTCACCTACTGTATAGTATGGTTTTTTTTTCCAGTCCTTTACTCTTTTCTCTCCTACCATTAGCTTTTTTTTTTGCTGACTTACATATTTACTTTTTATTATTTGTTTTGTAACGTCACAGTAAGAAGATTTGTAGATTACTTTTTCTATTCTTTGCACCAGAAATGTAATTCTAGTGTAAAGATGCACTTTATATCTACAGTAACAATGGTTGTTATGAAAGCAATGCTGGTCAGACAGGAAAAAAAAATTGTCTCTAAAATAATTAAAAGACTAATAAGCCAAAACAAAGCATTGTTTGTCCTTTGTAAAATAATATACATTAGTAAGTAATATATGCAAGTAATGACAAAATTACCATCAAATCAGTAGGTTAACCACTTGACCTCCGGAAGATTTTACCCCCTTCATTACCAGGCCATTTTTTGCTATTTAGCACTGCGCTATTTTAACTGGTAATTGCGCGGTCATGCAGCGCTGTACCCAAACTAAACTTTGTTTTTAATATTTTTTTTCACACAAATAGCGCTTTCTTTTGGTGGTATTTGATTACCACTGTTTTTTTTTTTACGATATAAATGAAAAAAGGCTGAAAATTTTAAGAAAAAAATAAAAAATGTTTTACTTTTTGCTATAAAACATATTCAATATAAAAATAAAAAAGTCACATTTCTTCATTAATTTTGACCAAAATGTATTCTACTACATGTCTTTGATAAAAAAAATTGAAAAAATCCCACTGAGTGTATATTGATTGGTTTGCATGAAAGTTATAGTGCCTACAAACTATGGTGTATATATAGTGGAATTTTTTAAAATGTATTTTGTTATACTACTAATGGTGGTGATCAGAGACTTATAATGGGGCTGCAATAGTGCAACGGGCTATCCGACAGTAACTGATGCTGGGGGGGGAATTGATTAACTGCCACTGACATCACCAGTGACATTAATACAGTGATAATAATATTACCATAACATTTAGGGCAATAACGGGGTTAAATGTGTGCCTAACTATGTGAAATATGTGTTTAGTATGCTGCTTTTACTAATAGATTCCTGTTACGCATGTGCACGCCCTAAGACCAGAAGTATGCAGTGACGTACACATACCTCCCAACTTTTTGAGATGGGAATGAGGGACACCTATCAGCAAAAGTATGCAAGCATAGGACACACCCCTTGCCACGCCCCCTTAAAGGAGAATTGTACAAAAAAAAACAAGATTGCTTAAACCCAAAAGTGCTTTTTTACCACTACTATTCCTTTATATTGGCTTTTGGAATTTACAAATGAGCAATTTAGAAATCAGATTAAAGGTTTAGTGCTGAAAAACACTTTTTGATAGATAAAAGGTGCATTTTATATACATCTACAGTATATAGATCAGACCAAAATGAGGGACAAATTAGGAGGAATGAGGGACAGAGAGACATTGCTCCAAATCAGGGACAGTCCCTCAAAATCAGGGACAATTGGGAGCTATGCGTATAGGTACGATCACTTTGCCTACACCGGCCACCTGTCCGCAGTACATTGCGGGCAGAAAGTGGTTAATGGCTTAAATGTAAAATATGCTCTGGTCCATACGGGGTATACAGGTTGTGAGAGATGAAGTCGTTAAATGCAGCAGAAACTAGGAATATGCAGCATAGACAGAAAAAGTCAAAACTCAATTGAACGTTCAGTTGAGAACAGCTAAACACATTCTAGGTGATTCAACATAAAAGTTTTTCTTATGCCATGTACACACGGGCGGACTTTTCGACCGGACTGGTCCGATGGTCTTTCCGACGGACTTTTGACGGACTTTCAAACGAATGGACTTGCCTATACACGATCAACCAAAGTCCAACGGATTCGTACGTGATGACGTACGACCGGACTAAAATAAGGAAGTTGATAGCCAGTAGCCAATAGCTGCCCTAGCGTGGGTTTTTGTCCATCGGACTAGCACACAGACGAGTGGATTTTTCGACCGAACTCGAGTCCGTCGGAAACATGTTTTACTTCTAGGTCCGTCTGACTTTTGGGAAAAAAAGTCCGCTGGAGCCCACACACGATCGAATTGTCCGACGGAGTCCAGTCCGCCGGACCAAGCCTGCCGGAAAGTTCGCTCGTGTGTACGAGGCATAAGACTTACAGTTGGGTTTCTTTTGAAAACAGCCGCAGCCTGAGTAGAAAAGCTGCTTCCCTGCCAGCTAGCTGCAGAGAAGGACCCTTGCTCTCGGTTTGAAAGCAGTGGTCTCTCTAAAGAGGTATGATACACTAATTGCTGAGTCAGAGCTAGAGCTCGCCAATCAGAAAAGCTCACACTCCTTGCTGATTGCAGAGCTAAAGGTCAGACTCAGCTGGGGGTGTGTCACAAATCTGCACAGAGACCACTGCTTCCACACAGAGAGCAAGGGTCCTTCTGTCCAGCATGCTGGCAAGGGACAGGCTTTTCTACTCAGGCTGCGGTTGCTTTAAGGCCACACTGGGGCCGCGTTAGTGCTAAAGCGCCGCTCATTTTAGCAGTGCTTTTCAGGCCGCTAATGGGGCGATTTTAACCCCAAAGAAGGGGTTAAAAGAGCCTGTGTTGCGGCGCTTCGGAATCGCTTCCGACATGGCGTTTTGGGAGCGCTAAATAAAGCAATCCCAAACCGCCCCAAAGATGCTGCTTGCTGGACTTTTCCTAACGTTCCGCGAGCGCATCGCCCCAGTGTGAAAAGTCACACTGGAATGAATGGGAGGCGGTTTTCAAGCGCTTTACAGACGTTATTTCTAGCGCTAAAATTCCTGAAAACCGCCTCAGTGTGAAAGGGGTCTAAAAAGAGAAAAAAATATAAAACTGTACATACTTTTTGATTTAAAGCACTTAATGAATATAGTTCGATTTTTTAAATTTTTTTTGTTGAAAATTAGAAGTTCAGTAGTGCTTTAAAATCTGTAAAGTCTATTGTAAAAAAGGTACAGTGCAGTACATTTTTAAAATACAACCCTCAAACGCATGCAGTATATGGAGCATAGCTTAATGCACCAGGCCAGTCCATTTCCTTTTGTTGGTGATCTGTTGATCTGGGAACCTCTACACGCTACCTGAATTTAATGAAGGCATATTCCCAAACATGCTTGATGGGATATAAACTTGCCTTGTAAGTTTCAGCATGATGGCTGACACAGCAGTCAGAGAAAGCAGAGGTTCCACAGCTCAGATATAGGAAGCAGACCCACTCACTGCACATGTGAGATGCTCCCTGGAATATGGTTGTTGCAGTGTACAGCACACCTACAGGCAACTAATGAAATTAGTCAACGCTATCTAGGAATCACTGCAACTGTGCAAGATTATGAAAGTGCAGAATGTACCCTAATGCCCTTCAAAGTCCTTTATGATACTATGCTGTCGCTGTATGAAGAGGGAAGAAAGGGGCACTTTATATTGGCTTGGGCTGTAGGGAAAGACTTGTGGGTCACTTTCACATAGCAGAAAGACATTTCCTAAATCTTCCACCTTCCAGTCCAGTGAACGTCACCCTTTGTCCCTGGAGGTGGAGACACACATTCAGTGCGGCACTGGGGAAAAGTGAAGAATCATTCCAGTATTTTCCTGTAAGCGAGGTGGCGTGACGGAGGATGCAGGAGGAGATGTGCACAGAGCCATCAGGTGCATCGGAGCAGAAGGTGAACATGCACAGCCAGCAGTTCCCCCAGTGTTCTCCTTAATAAAGGACGCAGTTTACAGTAAGAACAGCCACTGTTACTGGAAAGATTCATATGTACCAAAATTCACTCTGTCACATAACTACATTCCACTTAGGTATAGATAGCTATTGTATGTACTGCTGAGATAGACTGGGGGATAATGAAAGAGACAGGGAAGGAGAGAGGGAAGTAGAAAGGTAAGAAGGGAGAAGGAGAACAGGGTGGGGGAAGAATGTGAGATGGAGGGAAGGAGAGAAGGAAAGGAGGGAGAGAAAAAGAGATAGAGGGAGAAAGAGGGGAGGGCAGGGAAGGAGAGGTAAGAAGGGAGAAGGAGAAAATAGATGGAAAGAGAATGTGCGAAGGAGGGGATAGAGATGGAGGGAGGAAGAGAGAGAGAGAGAGAAAGAGGGGGGAGATAGAAGGAAGGGAGAGAGAGGGGGAGAGAGCTAGAGGGAGGGAGGAAGGGAGAGAGAGAAGGAGAGAGATAGTAGGATGAAGGAAGGGTGGGAGAGAGAGGGGGGGGGGTAAGAGAGAGAGAGAAAGAGGGGAGAGAGATGGAGGGAGGGAGGAAGGGAGAGAGAGGAGAGAGCTAGAGGGAGGAAGGAAGGGAGAGAGAGGGGAAAGAGAAAGGAGGGGGGTGAGATAGAGGGAGGGAGGAAGAAAGAGAGAGAGAGGGGGAGGAGAGAGAAGGAGGGGGGAGAGAAGGAGAGAGCTAGAGGGGGGGAGAGAAGGAGAGAGCTAGGGGGGGAGAAGAGAGCTAGAGGGAGGGAGGAAGGAAGGGGGAGAGAGTGGGAGAGAAAGAAGGAGGGGGAGAGAGAGAGAGAGAGAGAGGGGAAGGGAGAGAGGGGGGAGAGAAGGACAGGGAGAGAGCTAGAGAGAGAGATAAAGGGAGGAAGGAAGGGAGAGAGAGAAGGAGGGGGAGAGAGGGGGAGGGAAGGAGGGGGAGAGAGATAGAGGGAGGGAGAGAGATAGAGGGGGGAAGGAAGGGAGGAGAGAGAAGGAGAAAAAGATAGAGGGAGGGAGAAAGGAGAGAGCTAGAGGGAGAGAAGTAGAAAGGGAGAGAGGGGGAGAGAGAAGGAGAGGAAAGAGCTAGAGGGAGGGAGGAAGAAAGGGAGAGAGAGGGGGAAGAGAGAGAAGGAGGGGGTGTGAGAGAGATCGAGGGAGGAAGAAAGAGAGAGGTGGAGGATAGAGATAGAGGGAGAAAGGAAAGGAGAGAGAGGGGAGAGAGAGAAGGACAAGGAGAGAGCTAGAGAGAGGGAGGAAGGAAGGGGGGGAGGAGGGGGGGGAGAAGGAGGGGGAGAGATAGAGGGAGGGAGAAAGGAATGGAGAGGGGACGAGGGATAGAGGGAGGGGGAGAGGGATAGAGGGAGGGAGGGAGGAAGGAAGGGGGAGAGAGAAAAGGAGGGGGCAGAGATAGAGGGAGGAAGGAAGGGAGAGAGAGGGGGAGAGAGAAGAGGGGTAGAGTGATAGAGGAAGGGAGGAAGCAAGCGGTGGAGAGAAAAGGAGGAGGAGGAGTAAGATAGAGGAAGGGAGGAAGGAAGGGAGAGATAGGGGGAGAGATAGAAGGAGGAGCAGTAAGATAGAGGGAGGGAGGAAGAAAGGGACAGAGAGAAGGAGAGGGAGAGAGCTAGAGGGAGGGAGGAAGGAAGGGAGAGAGAGGGGCGAGAGATAGAAGGAGGAGGAGTAAGATAGAGGTAGGGAGAAAGGAAGGGAGAGAGGTAGGGTGAGGGAGAAAAGAAGGGAGAGAAAGGGGGTGAGAAGGAGGGAGAGAGAGATAGAGGGAGGGTGGAAGGAAGGGAAAGAGAAGGATACAGGAAGGAAGGGTGAGAGAGAGAAGGAGAGAGATAGAGGGGGGATGAATGAAGGGAGAGAGAGGGGGGGAAGAAAGAAGGTTGGGGGCGAGAGGTAGAGGGAGGGATGAAGGGAGAGAGGGGAGAGAGAGAAGGAGGGGGATAGCTAGAGGGAGGAAGGAAGGTGGTGAGAAAGGAGGAGGAGAGAGATAGCGGGAGAAAGGAAGGAAGTGAGAGAAGGGGGAGAAGGAGGGGGAGAGAGATAGAGGGAGGAAGACAAGGAGAGAGAAGGAGAGGAAGAGGGCTAGAAGGAGGAAGGAAGGGAGAGAGGGGGGAGAGAAAGAAGAAGGAGAGAAATAAAGGGGGAGGAAGGAAGGGAGAGAGAGGGGGAGAGATTAGGAAGGGGAGAGAGCTAGAAGAAGGGATTAAGCTCCGGGGGGCATAGCGAAATGCATTGGACACGTTGACTGGTAGGAGTCCAGGCAGAGGTTGCCACTCTGAACACCACCATAGAACCACATGGATTTGCGGCACCTGGGATTACCTCCCTTGAGGGAGGGAGAAAGGAAGGGAGACAGGAAGGGGGGAGGAGAAAAGAGTATGTGGGAAAGAGGGGAGGAAGCATGGAATGAGAAAAAAAGGGGAGGGAGGGAAAATAGAGATACAGGGAGGAGGGACGAAAAGAACCTAGAAGGAAGAAGAGATAGAAGGAGGAAGAAAGGAAGGAGGGGGTGGGAGAGAAAGAGAGATAGAGGGAGGGAAGGAGAGGGGAAAAGGGAGAATGAAAAGGGTGCAGTACTGGGGGCCAATCAAGTGTCATGCGTTCACATATGCTAACAAGAAATATGCTGACAGGAGGAGAGTGCAGAAAAATAATTCTGTTGCCTGTCCTCCACTGGTCAGTTACAGGCTGAGATGGAAGCTGTGTTCCTTAAATTATTATAGACAGGTGCTGGAGTACAGAAACATGGAGAAGAAGATATTTCCCCCTTTACACTCAGTTTACTTTCACTTTCTCCTGAGATACTGATGTTATGCTGCACCATTCTGCTCTGGCTAGCAGGGGAAGAGTTAAAGCAAGGCAAGCCCATAGACTTCTATGCAGAGTGCTGAGAATACTGGGAGTTGTAGTTTGGGATGACAACCATACACTCTGGGAGCCAAAGACTCTGTGGACCACAGATCCCAATAGGCACTGTGTAGTAGGAGAAATGGAGGGAGGATTTTTAATAAACTGCCCAGGGGAAAGTTTTCTCTTTTGGCACCAAGGAGAGCACCACTGTCCAAATATTCATCTGCCAGGGGAATAAGGACACCCAGGGGCAGTGCAGCGCTGCCCACATCACAAATACTGCACCGCTGCTGCAGAGAGGCTGGAGCGCCCACTCACCCTCTGTTTCTCAAAGCTGATTACTGGAGGATTTCAGGAAGAGACTGAGGAGGCCCCCTTCTACAGGGTCCACAGCAGCATCCTGGGAACTGGTGAGCGGTGTATCTGCCTATTATTGACACTGCTGGCGTAGTCTGAGTCACTGAGAGCAGAACACCAAGTGCATCCAACCCATACCGCATCTATACTAGCATTATACTGCACTTATACCAAACCTATCCTGCACCCATACCAACCCTATACTGCAGTTATACTGAACTGCCACTGCATTTGACCCACATCTACACTGCACCTTTACCACAACTATACTGAACCTTGACTGCATCTTTACTGCATGCTGGTTTACTAAAACTGTCGCTAAGTGCACCACTTCTTAAGAGGCCCCAACGATAGCCGCAAGAAGAAAAACATAAAGAACTGCCCCTCCAGCGAAACCATCCTGCAAGTGCCATTTGATCCCTTCTATTTATTTTTTCCATTTTTATATACAGGGCACATACAGTCGGTCTAGGCCTAGCATAGTCACCATTAATGCACTTCTGTAGTATAGTCTCCCGCATTCGGTAAATCAAGCTTTATTACTGCTCACTCCTGCACTTTAGGTGACCTTGCTACTGTTTATGCTGATGCCTAGATGCCAAGTGTCATGTCTAGTCCTTATTATTAATCACTCTGTGTGCTAAAATGTGTTATTGCCTTTGTCAATCCATTTTCATGCTTGCCTCTTTACCCACCATATCAGGTGACAATATATTAAGTTTGCCTTTACTAATTGGTTCAGTGCCTGTTTTCTTGGACATTTCATTATTACTAGTTACCTGATATTACTTTCCGTAAATTCTGTAGTATTGCATACTTTGTACACCTTACCTAGTGTGTCAGAGAGGCTAAAGTTCTTATGGAGGTTGAGGCAAAGAACAGAGGACCCGTCTTAACCAGCGGCTCCTATAAGGGATAGCACTACATTTAGGGTTGCCACCTGTCCAGGATTCACAAGGACAGTTCGGGTTTTGAATAATGTGTCCGAGTTTCAGTCCATCTGAAACCCGGACACAATATCCATACAGGAATGTGGCTCAGAACAGGGCCTGATAGGCGAGTGAGAGGGCACAACATTACTATTCTCTTTGGAGAGCCCAAAGATGTCCCAGGTCTGTTACAATCCTATAGTGTATATTAAAAAAATGTTTTTGCGGTGCGCCACTAAAGTGTTCGGGTTTGGCTTGAAGAAAAAGTGGCAACCCTAACTACATTGACCTGTCAGCAGAGGGTCATTTGTAGCCAAACCCATACCTGTTAATGATCAGGGAACATACTGACCCTTCTGGTTCACACCCTGTCACTTTGTTTTCAGCAGGGGAGCAGGTATCTCAGACACATGTAAGCTGCAGAGATTCAGCGAAATGGCAATTTCAAAACATAGGCTTCCGGAAAGGTAAGTATGTGCACCCTTTTTTTGGTAGGAATGATTTTGTAACAAATCAACCTTCTGCTGACAGGGACACTTCAACTGCAGATGATTTCCTTCCTCTGCATCAATTGTGAGTATTGGATAGTTTATATGGAGGTTTTCTGTTTGCGTGTGTGTTTTTTTTTCCCCTATGTTGGTTGAACTGGATGGACATGTGTCTTTCTTTCAACCAGATTAACTATGTAACTATGTACTATAATAGAAAGGTGACACTCATGGCCATCATCCGTTATGTGACTGTATACAAAGTAAAAAAAAAACGTATTTGGACTATACAGGCCAGATAAGGAGTACACAACCATATAAAATAATTGCATTTTATTGTTCAAACAATCTAAAATACCATACAAAATGTATGTTTGTTTATGATTAAAAAGACGAATGCATTGTGTTTGCTCATAAGTTGAGTCAACCATGTATAGTAATACATATTACATGCAGAATAGATATGCACTTAGAATATGTATCTTCATGAGTCAAACAGCTATATCAGGATGCATGAAAATAATGCAGAATTTGTCTCAGCACCAGAGCAACACCGGCATAAAGACGATTCCCTGGGCGGGCACCAGAGCGCATGGAGAGACCAAGGAAGCGGACATCAACACACCGGATAAATTCAATAGGACTGTCTAGTAGCAAAAACCAAGTATATCAGAAAGGAGGGAGGAACCATGGTCAAGGCAAATGGGTCTCAAAGTGTTCTCAAAAAGCAGTCCCAAGGGTATGCCAGATTGGACTGGTGATGGATTGTTATATAAAATCATAAGATCACTATGTTGTAGGATACCTGCAGTTGCAGGTGAAATCTCTAGGCATCAGTCCAGGCCCTGATCTGTGTTCAGCTTCTTCCTGCTGCACAACATTCAATCCACTTAGTGTTATGCATGGCTTCTCTATCCCAGCTCCATGGGTATTGAGAGGTGGGTAATTTGCAGTGGCCAACCACAGCGGGTGTGTACTGGTAGGTGCCGCCATCTTGGTGCTCTTTCCATGTGGGTTCTTCTCCTTTGAACCCGGAAGTGATGCATCGGCTCCTCCCAACCTCCTGGACTGGCTGAACCTGGTCAGTAACACTCTCTGCGATTGGCTGGCCCTTTGGTGGTAACTCCACCTGCAAATTTTACTGGCACTCTCCCTCTCATGCCACAGGTTAAAGTGGTTCTAAAGGCTCAATGTTCTTTACCTTCATGAATTCTATTCATGAAGATAAAAAACTTTCTCTGCGCAGCAGCCCCCCCCAATACTTACGTGAGCCCCATTGCAATCCAGCGATGGGCACGAGAGCCTCGCCTCTTGGGGGGACTCTCCCTCCCTATCAATCACAGCTAGAGAGCCAATGAGGAGAGAAAGGGGGCAGGACCGAGACATGGCTTTGTGTGTGAATGGACATGCCGAGTAGTGGCTCAAGAGTGATCCTACTTTGGTGCCCCCACAGCAAGCTGCTTGCTGTGGGGGCACTCGGCAGATGGAAGGGGCCAGGAGTACTGGTGGGGAACCGAGAAAAGGAGGATGGGGCTGCTCTGTGCAAAACCACTGCCCAGAGCAGGTAAGTATGACATGTTTTTTATTTGATTGCCTTTAATATCACTTTAACGCTTCCACCGCCACTGACTGAAATGGTTCTGACCTGGCAACAGTCTCTACTGTGAAGCAGACATTTTCTTCCATAAGATACGCACTGGTGGTAACCTTGCCTGTCCCTAGGGAGACTTCACTAGTGGTCCGGCGCCACATGCAGTAGCAGCCCAAAAGTCTCTAAGATCTCTCATTGCAGTCTGTACTCACAAACGACCTAGGAAAGTTGGTTGCCATCTTCTAACATCGATGCAACACCTTTCTCCTGTGATATCAGACTAGATCTTCAGAATACAGCCCCTCAGTCAGCTCTCTGTAACTTCAGCCTCTCGGCCCCTTAGCAGGCCCAGCTGAGGCCTTGCGAACAGCAAGCATGCGGCAGGGCTGCCCAGAGGGCAGCAAGCACTTCAGACTGGACTTTTCTGCAGGATAAGACCCCAAAGCTCTGTGTCTCAGTGTATTTATACAAACTCGCAGCAGCCTTCAGGGCCACTCTCCCTAGGAGTTGTATAATTCATGCTGCTATTTGCATTACTCCACATGCTCTATGTTTCAGAGAATTATACAGTTCTCTG
Source organism: Lithobates clamitans (assembly GCA_037952925.1). NCBI lineage: Eukaryota > Metazoa > Chordata > Amphibia > Anura > Ranidae > Lithobates > Lithobates clamitans. Next base: position 4,314,724 of record JBBGZY010000310.1, read on the forward strand.
GAAAGCAGAGGAAACAATCAAACCAGCAGCAGCTGAAACACTGAACAGACCTAACTAATCACATGCAGCTGCACTGATTTCAGTGGGTTAGAACTAAATTTTCTTACCCAGCAATTGCAGCCACGCTGGATACAGTGAGACAAGCTAAATTTGCCAAACAAAAATTCAGCTCTACTGGACACAGTGAGCAAGAACTAAATCTACCTAATCCTAACACCTATCTAGGAGGGTGCCACACTAACTAAATAAGTTTACTAAAACATTGTGGGCGTTATTTACGAAAGGCAAATCCACTTTGCACTACAAGTGCACTGCAAATGCACTTGGAAGTGCAGTCACTGTAAATCCGAGGGGGCCATGCAAGGAAAAAAAACTGCATTTAAGCTTGCACATGATTGGATGATAAAATCAGCAGAGCTTCCCCTCATTTCAGATCTACCCCTCAGATTTACAGCGACTGCACTTCCAAGTGCACTTGTAGTGCAAAGTGGATTTGCCTTTCGTAAATAACCCCCTCTGTATCATAAACAATTACATAATACTGCTTTAACCTTTTTTCATCCTTTGTTGCATCTTAGTGCTGCTGATCTCCAGCTGCCTTTTTGCCAGCGGTGACCCATCCATTAGGGGTGCATGGGTGCTGCCCCCCATCCATGCGTCTCCGGCCCCCTGATCTATGCACAGGGCGCCAGACTATGGATCCCAATGGGGAGGGGAAGCACATGATTAGAGCCAGAGGCACTAATGGACTTCAAAAAGGGTGCGCTTAGAGCGCAGGGCCCTGCACCCTGATCCCACCCAGTTGTGTGACAATAGCGAATGAATATTCGTTATTTTCAAACTACCTCTCCTCTCCGCCAATCGGGCAGCAGGTTGTGAGACCCGTTTCCCAATTGGCCAAAACATTAGGCGATCCTATTGGACGCTTAGGGCCTAGGAGGAGAACAGAGGAGTTGCACGGTGAAAGCTGCTGTGCAGAAGATGAGTACACCGGAGCTGCTGCCCTTAGCCCATCACCTAGATTGGGTCTGCCTGGCTGGAGCAGAGGACACCGGAGCTGCTGATGGGGTAAGTGCCGACCGACCGGCAGACAGTGGGCTGGGGGTAGTGCTGCCACCGGCCGCCCTGGGGGAATGGTGGTTGTTTGCCGCCCCTCCCCCCCAAAAAAACCCCAGCCACCTCTGCTTTTTGGATTTGCTTACTGTCTACATGCACTCCAGCGATGGCTGCATTCCATTTCTCAGGTGACAACAGTGGACCATGCCTGCAAAATGTATTTTAAAACAGCCACTTGTAGCTGTCATCAGACAGGGTGACAACTCAGGAACACAACTGAAACACACAAAGTGTCTGAACTTTCAAGATATGATCATTAGGTAATATTATGATGAAGGTTGGAAATTTAAAAATATTAAAATTTCATTTTGAAACCACATTAATAAAGTACCAGTCTGGACAAAAACTTTTACCCATATCCGGTATAATAGATAGAAAAATGCTGCTACAGTTGGGCCAGCTGCCACTATCCTTCATATCCCACAGGTATTCGGGTGCCAGCACAGTTTGTTTAACTGTACGTAGAACACAATGGACAAGTCTGGATGGCTGCATTTCAAAAAAATATACAACTTTATTTTGTTAGTAAAAACACTCCACTACACCTTGACTTTCTTCTGTCCCCATGGTTTTACAGGGCTGTATTGGAGTGCTTTTACTACTACAATAAAGTTGGATGTATTAGCTCCCTTCCACCCACCTGTAGCGCATCCTCCTAGTCTTTTCCCCACCCTTACATGGTGAAGGCAGATATACCAAGTCCAGGTCCTTCACTGTTGCCGGTTACTGTGTGGTGGCCCAGCACTGCAATGCACCCAAGATCATCCAGGTCCTTCACTGTTGCCGGTTACTGTGTGGTGGCCCAGCACTGCAATGTCGCCCAAGATCATGGATCCCCTGCCATCTCCCTGTGATGGCGTTGTCCTCTTTTCTCTGCTGAGAGGACACTGTCAGTGGCCATCCAATATGAAGTGTCTACATTCCACAGAAAGTGAGTTGGACACCCGAAGAAGGACTCATTCCAGCAAGTATACAGAAGAAGACTAAGGCCAATGTTGTCACATGATTGCAGTTTCATGTAAGTTAAAAGGGCATTTATAAAGAATTTTTTTCTTTTTTTTTACTATGGCAATCAGAGGGGGTGGAAGGAACAGTTGGGAATAGGTACATTTCCATTCCAGAGAGGAGCTTTAATATATAAAAGTGGTTACCAAATGATGCATTTCAATCTTCCCATAAGATTATGTGTGCATTCAATATATTTTATGTATGTTATTTACCTGTAAAAGTCTCCTTTGCATAGACATCCAAAAACCCTGACACTGCTGCTGGGTGCCGCCATCTTGGATGTGATGTCAGCAGCTCCAGCAGACTCAGATGACACTGTAGTATTTACCTTCACTTCTTCCCAGTAGCTAAAACATACAAAGGTATGCTGTGAGGCAGTGGTGGCTGGTGCTCCAAATTTTTGTGGGCGTGCAAACAAACGAAAAAATTCTGGAAAATACTGAAACAAAAACATCAATTGCAGCCACTGTGCCATCAAATTCAGCCACTGTGCTCATCATATGCAGCCACTGTGCCCATCATATGCAGCCAACTGTGCCCAGCAAATGCAGCCAGGTGTGCCTATCATAAGCAGCCACTCTGCCCATCATATGCAGCTAACTGTGCCCATCATATGCAGCCACTGTGCCCATCATATGCAGCCAACTGTGCCCAGCAAATGCAGCCAACTGTGCCCATCATATGCAGCCACTGTGCCCATCATATGCAGCCAACTGTGCCCAGCAAATGCAGCCAACTGTGCCCATCATATGCAGCCATCTGTGCCCATAATATGCAGCCAACTGTGCCTATCATATGCAGCCTCTGTGCCCATCATATGCAGCCACTGTGCCCAGCAAATGCAGCCAGGTGTGCCTATCATAAGCAGCCACTCTGCCCATCATATGCAGCTAACTGTGCCCATCATATGCAGCCACTGTGCCCATCATATGCAGCCAACTGTGCCCAGCAAATGCAGCCAACTGTGCCCATCATATGCAGCCAACTGTGCCCAGCAAATGCAGCCAACTGTGCCCATCATATGCAGCCATCTGTGCCCATAATATGCAGCCAACTGTGCCTATCATATGCAGCCTCTGTGCCCATCATATGCAGCCACTCTGCCCAGCAAATGCAGCCAACAGTGACCGTCATATGCAGCCACTGTGCCCATCATATGCAGCCAATTGTGCCCAGCAAATGCAGCCAACTGTGCCCATCATATGCAGCCAACTGTGCCCATAATATGCAGCCAACTGTGCCCATCATATGCAGCCTCTATGCCCATTATATGAAGCCACTGTGCCCATCATATGCAGTCAACTGTGCCCATAATATGCAGCCTCTGTGCCCATCATATGCAGCCAATTGTGCCCAGCAAATGCAGCCAACTGTGCCCATCATATGCAGCCAACTGTGCCCATAATATGCAGCCAACTGTGCCCATCATATGCAGCCTCTGTGCCCATTATGTGCAGCCACTGTGCCCAGAAAATGCAGCCAACAGTGCCCAGCAAATGCAGCCAACTGTGCCCATAATATGCAGCCACTGTGCCCCCCCACCACCCGCTCACCCGCCTGCCTGCTGTCTGCCCGGCACATACCCCTTCATGGTGGCGGGTCAGGCAGCGGGTGACAGCGGCGAGCTGTGGGACGGGTAGCGCGGGTCAGGTGATGGATCCTGTGTCCTCTCTGCGTCTCTTCTCCCTGTTCTGCTAGGCGGCCAATAGGATGGCCTCTGCCTTCAGCCAATCAGGTTACCAGTATTAGATCCACGCCTCTTGATTGGCGGAGAGGCAGTTCAGTGTTGGCAAAGCAAATATTCATTTGCTTTGCTAATACACCTGGGTGGACTGCGAGCACAATGGTCTGTGCTCCCAGTTCACCTTTTTTGAAGCCTATTAAAGCCTATGGCTCTAATCAGATGCTTCAAAAAAACACCCCCATCGCTGTAATTCAGGTGCCCGGCGTCCAAAAAGGGACCCGACATCTGAATAGGGGGTGGCTACAGCGGCCATGGATAGATTCGTGCAATGCATTAAACTATCCATTTTAAATAGAGGGGGGTGGCTGGAGAGAGGGAGCGGCACCCGTGCACCCTTAATGGAGGCACCGCCACTGCTGGGAGGTGAGGTGAGGGGCTAAGGAACTGAGTATGAACAGTAATTAGACACTTCCAGAAGAGGAGAGGGCTATGATGGGGAAGGAGGGAGGGGGCTGTGCTAGGGAATTGACTCTTCCTGCTGTGTCAATTCCTAGCACGTTCAGAAACACATTGTGAGCCAATAAAAATGATTGTTGATGGAAAGTAAGCGTTTAAAATACATTTTTTTTTGTCTGTGCTTTTACCTGCAATTTATTTAAGTTGGAGACAGGGTCTCTTTGAAGCTTATATGAGTAGCATTTTCCTGAAAGGGTTAGGCACATTGCAAGGACAATAGAAGACTGAGAGAAGGCTCCCGCAGCTGCAGACAGCACCGCTGTGTGCTGAGAGATGGAGGCGGAGGGATGGGATCCCATCTGGCATGTCAGTGATTGGCAGGGGATGCAGGAAGAGAATGGTGAGATGGGAAGGTGACAGCGGGAGATAGTGCACTGCATTCCCCCTGTGGTCTGTGATTGCACATGTTGGGGATGTAGCTGCAGGTTGTTTTAGAGGGGCGTGATTGCGGACTCTCTGGCTATCGAGAGATCTAGGAAGGAGGGGGTTTTAAGGGGACTGTCACCAGGTAAAAAAAGAGACAGAAAACTCATAATTGCAGCAAGGCTATGAGTGGTAATGGGAAAAATGTGCAGAGACAAGCGGCAAATGAAATTTACTGATAGGGGCGCGAGGAGCTAGGGAGAAAAACAAGGGAAGAGACAGGCTGGGAACAAAAGAGGCTCGTCCCAGACTGTCAGCCACACTGACAGGCACCTAAACAGAGAGACAGCTGTATATAAACATGCACCATGAGTGACAGTGCTCGTGTAGCACCCTGATTAGGCAGGCACATTGTGTGCTACACACCCGCCTCCAAAGCACTGAGCCGCGCCGGGTCCAGCACAGCTGCCTACAAACATGCTCATAAAATACGCCTGTGAACGACGTAGCCCACTGCTTAGCATGGTAGCTTTGAAAGAACTGAAGCCTTGCTTTGATCACCAGAAATTTACTACATCATGCACATCCTCATTCATTTTTGCTGTATTTTATTAATGCGGACCTTTTTGTAACTTTACAAATCTGCATAAATAAATTCCTGGCAAATCGTAATAATCAGTAACAGTATCAGTTTTAAAAAAAACTGTGTATCATTAAAAAAAGCTTCTTAGCTGCAGGGACATTGCCTAGGCTGATATGATGTCATCAGTGTGTTGCAGGCAGGAGGAAGCATTTCCCCAGTCTTCTCTCACTCAGTGGTCAGAATGCAACATTATAACTTTATAGCAAGTCACAAAGTGAGAGGCTACAGCAAGGGCTAATCTGTGTCAGACCTTTGTGGACGCAGCCAATACTTCTAATTACACCCCTCACATTTTTGTAAATATTTTATTATATCTTTCCATGTTACAACACTGAAGAAATAATGCTTAATATAACAGTGTAAATTTGCTGTCCCCTCAAAATAACTCAACACAGCCATTAATGTCTAAACCTCTGACAACAAAAGTGAGCACCCCTAAGTGAAAATTTCAAAATTGGGCCCAAAGTGTCAATATTTTGTGTGGCCACCATTATTTTCCAGCACTGCCTTAACCCTCTTGGGCATGGAGTTTTCCAGAGCTTCACAGGTTGCCACTGGAGTCCTCTTCCACTCCTCCATGATGACATTACGGAGCTGGTGGATGTTGGAGACCTTGCACTCCTCCACCTTACGTTTGAGGATGCCCCACAGATGCTCAATAGGTTTAGGTCTGGAGACGTGCTTGGCCAGTCCATCACCTTTACCCTCAGCTTCTTTAGCAAGGCAGTGATCGTCTTGGAGGTGTGTTTGGGGTCGTTATCATGTTGGAAAACTGCCCTGCGGCCCAGTCTCCAAAGGAAGGGGATCATGCTTGCTGCTTCTGTATGTCACAGTACATTTTGGCATTCATGGTTTACTCAATGAACTGTAGCTCCCCAATGTCGGCAGCACTCATGCAGCCCCAGACCATGACACTCCCACCACCATGCTTGACTGTAGGCAAGACAAACTTGTCTTTGTACTCCGCACCTGGTTGCTGCCACACACGCTTGACACCATCTGAACCAAATAAGTTTAGCTTGGTCTAATCAGCCCACAGGACATGGTTCTAGTAATCTCCTTAGTTCTAAGTAATGTCCTTAGTCTGCTTGTCTTCAGCAAACTGTTTGTGGGCTTTCTTGTTCATCATCTTTAGAAGAGGCTTCCAAATTGGCCATGCAGACCAATTTGATGCAGTGTGCGGCATATGGGATTGAGCCCTGACTTGCTTGGTAGCACTCATACGTATTTTTTCCCAAAGACAACCTCTGGATATGATGCTGAGCAAGTGCACTCAACTTCTTTGGTCGACCATGGAGAGGCCTGTTTTGAGTTGAACCTGTCCTGTTAAACCGCTGTATGGTCTTGGCCACCATGCTGCAGCTCAGTTTCGGGGTCTTGGCAATCTTCTTATAGCCCAGGCCATCTTTTTGCAAAGCAACAATTCTTTTTTTCAGATTGAGTGAGAGCGATAACACCAAAAGCCAGTCAGGTAGAAGATGGAGATGGAGTGCTGAGGATGCTGTTGGTGTCCCTTGAGGGTACTCCTTAGTCTAGGGGCTGGCCTCGGGCCTGGCACTCAGGGACCCTCTACAACACACGGAGGAATTCCTTCCTGGAGGTATGGGAACAAGTGTGAGGACAGCGAGAGTGAGTCAGCACATCCAGGAGATTTCCAGGATAAGTCAGCCGGGTAGGCTGATGAGTGTGCAGTCTGGGAGGACTGTGGAGAAGTAGTAAGGAGGGCTAGTGAAAGGGGCAGATGCAGCTAGGTGGGCTGGCAGTGCCTGAAGAGGTGGTGCTGGTATCAGTAGCCACAGGGATGTAAGCTAGACACTGGACTTTGCTACACAACTAAAGGGACCCAGGGTCCCTGCCTGTAAAGGGCTTTAGCTTGATCTGGCTGAGTGCTTTGCCAGATTCACTAAAAGTGTCCCAGCTGAGTCTGAATTTCTGCAAGCAAGTGTGCTGGAGGCATTAAGGAGTCTATATAGCTGTATATAGGAACATTTGTCCCTGAAGAGTTTTGTGAAGTCAAGTGGGCATGCCATAATACCCCTACTCCCCATCCAAGTTTTACCCCCTCAATAAAACACAAAAATAAAGTGCTGGGCTGTTTCTTGACTCAAGTGTGCCTATGGAAATTCATTGAGCCTGGCTGTGCAGGGTGGGGGATCCCATTGCACTTGCGTCTCCTACATGGGGTGCACTACATAACGTGTTAATGCCATTTCCAAATAAATTTACAATATTCTTAAGTTTGATGCATACAATAATATCTGATGATTCTGCCCGGAAGGTCCCCATTCAGGCACTTATTGTAGAGTGACAAATCTTGGTCCCTGTCTCCCAATTGTTTTCCTGCATTGTCCATCTGTCAAACAGACTGCAGATTGTTACTACAACTGCTCCTTTCAACACACATTAGGCAGACATTGTCCAATGTTGTCACCATCAGGAAATCTACCCTGCAAATGTCATCCAGCCATCACTGAAGTGCATGTGGACAGAAAAAATAATGAAAAAAAAAACAATTGTTTATGATATACAGCTTGACAGCCAACTAATGTCATCAGTTACTTTAAGGGCCCATTCACATTCCATAGGTGTGGTGTGACTGCGTTGGGTGACTATTGCAGCGCAGTTCCCCTGCAAGACAAGGCAAAATGCCTTGTCCCCCATGTGCTCGGTTCATGGTGTGCACTGGAAAAATGTACAGCAGGCCATACAACTTACTAAAATGCCACAGTGTGACATTTCAATAAGGTTTGTTCAAAAAAGTGAACAGTGTAATGTGCCATGATTAGCGCATTGGCGCTGCAGTGATTCCACTGCATCACACCGCACACGCCAATGCGTTGGGAATAGGCCCTAAGCATGATAAAAAATATTTATTGTAGGACAACCATTTGCAAGAAAAATTATCAGCACAAATGATAGTAAAGGAGATCGCAAACGGTTAAAACAATTACTCTAATGCCGCGTACACACGAGCGGACTTTCCAGCATACTTGGTCCCGCGGACCAGAGTCCGCCAAACAATCCGATCGTGTGTAGGCTCCGGCGGACTTTTTTTCCCCAAAAGTCCGCTGTACCTAGATTTGAAACATGTTTCAAATCTTAGTCCGCCGGACTCGTCGGACTCCGTTCCTGACGGAAAGTCAGTTCGTCTGTATGCTGGTCTGACGAACAGGGTATTGCATCTCGCGCTCGCTGCAATAGAAAAAACAAATTTTCCTATTGCGGCAAGCGCGGGGCATCCCAGGCCCTTAGGTCTGGTATGGATTTTAAGGGGAACCCTGTACGCTGAAAAATGGCGTAGGGTCCCCCCTAAAATCCATACCAGACCCCGGCTGGTCAGGAAAGGGGGTGGGGACGAGCGAGCGCCCCCCCTCCTAAACCGTACCAGGCTGCATGCCCTCAACATGGGGGGGTAGGTGCTTTGGGGGAGGGGGGCGCCCTGCGGGGCCCCCCCAAAGCACCTTGTCCCCATGTTGATGAGGACAAGGGCCTCTTCCCGACAACCCTGGCCGTTGGTCGTCGGGGTCTGCGGGCGGGGGGCTTATCGGAATCCGGGAGCCCCCTATAATAAGAGGGCCCCCAGATCCCGGCCCCCCACCCTATGTGAATGAGTATGGGGTACATGGTACCCCTACCCATTTACCTAGGGAAAAAGTGTCAATAATAAAACACAATACACAGATTTTTTAAATCATTTATTAGACAGCTCCGGGGGGGTCTTCCTCCGGCATCGGGGGTCTTCTTCCGGCTTCGGCCAGAGAGAGCGGAGAAGAACCAACCGGACGCCGGGAGAAGAGCAACCGGAGGGACCCCCGAAGCCGGAAGAAGACCCCCAAAGCCGGAGGAAGACGCCCCCCGGAGCTGTCTAATAAATTATTTTAAAAACCTGTGTAGTGAGTTTTATTAGTGACACTTTTTCCCTAGGTAAATGGGTAGGGGTACCATGTACCCCATACTCATTCACATAGGGTGGGGGGGCGGGATCTGGGGGCCCTCTTATTATAGGGGGCTCCCGGATTCCGATAAGCCCCCCGCCCGCAGACCCTGACAACCAACGGCCAGGGTTGTCGGGAAGAGACCCTTGTCCTCATCAACATGGGGACAAGGTGCTCTGGGGGAGGGGGACCCCCCTCCCCCAAAGCACCCACCCCTCATGTTGAGGGCATGCGGCCTGGTACGGTTCAGGGGGGGGGGGGGCGCTCGCTCGTCCCCACAACCTTTCCTGACCGACCGGGCTGCGTGCTTGGATCGGGGTCTGGTATGGATTTTAGGGGGGACCCCACACCATTTTTACGGCGTAGGGGGTTCCCTTTATAATCCATACCAGACTTAAGGGCCTGGTATGCCCCGCGACGAGGCTCGCAAGGTGTCAATCTCGCGGATAAAAGGGGTGAGATTCACTTTTCTAGTCCCGTCGTACCCGAGTCACGTTCAAAATGAACGGACTTGGCCGTGTGTGGGCAAGTCCGTTCATTCTAAAAGTCCGCCGTAACTCCGGCAAAAGTCCGTCGGAAAGACAGGCGGACCTAGCCTGCCGGAAAGTCCGGTCGTGTGTAGGCAAGTCCGTCCGTTCAGGTAATCCGCCGGAAAGTCCGGCGGAAAGACCGTTGGACCAAGTCTGCTGGAAAGTCCGATAGTGTGTACGAGGCATTAGGGTATGTTCACAGTGCTAAACTCTAGGGGTATGTGCAGTGCAGTCTGGCTGGATTGATTTTGGTGCATTGAACTGTTCACTTTTTTAAAAAAAACTTTATTGAATTGTCTTATGTGAATGTACCCTGAAACTCACATAAAATATTTGTAGCACCCCGATGTTTAGGCAGTTTTGCTAGTAAATTTACCTGCCAAGTGATAGTTGCCTTGGCCAATTGATAGGCGGTCAATTGATTTCACCTTAATTCTGGAACTGCTGCATTTCTCTCTTCTGTCACTAGATGGCTGGGTATCTGGTGGCCTTAGATACGACAAGGGCATTGCAAGGACAAATTAGGAATAGATGGGGTGTCTCAGCCAATGGGCAGGGATTTTCTTAGGTCAAAATCGAGCTGTCTGCCAATGCAGCTCCATCGGTATGCATTACTAGATCTTTTGAGGAGGATCGTTGGGCCCAATGGGCCCTAACATTCGCATTGCCAAGCTAACACCTGTAACTAAGTCTGATTGCAAGCCAGATGTTGTTGCTGGGTATCCAGTTCAGCATGCACCTGATGCCCTAGCCCTACCCGGGTATGGAGACCCTAAAACGCTGCCCAGGCTGTCTAAAGTACAGCGTATAATTATCAAAAAAGTGGCTGAAGAGTATGGCTACCTATACCCATATATACCAGCTTGCTTAGAGAAAAAAATTCATGATAAAGAAACACAGTGGGTGGACGACGCCGTGCAGAGTTTCCTGCGGATCCCTGCGTGCTCGGATCTTCAAAAGTTGTCACCCAAGGTAGCTGATAAATATACTTCGGTGCTGAAAACCTGGGGTTATGGTTGCAAAATTAACCCAGATTGTGTGGTTATCAGCCAGCCAAACAAAAAGGACATTCGCCACTACATTACCACTGTTAACGCAAGAGGGGAAACCCTCCAGTTGCCGGATTCCAGGTATTACTGGTAAATGCTATGGAACTATATCTGTTAGCCAAGTCTTGTGGATTCCAAATGTGTGTTCTGTGGAGTTAAGGACACTATGCCCAGAAGTTGTTGCTAGTGGAGAATATTCCGGTTGGCTGTACTGCTGAGATTGTGCTGGACTGAATGCTGCCGGCAGATATAGGGAGTGCCCACTTGAGTCACGCTGGCCAGTACTGTGAAATTGCCAGTGTGGTTCCCTCTGAAAAGTGACCTGTGATGTTCAGCAAGTTATTACTTCAATTGATGAGAAGATCTCGCTCAGTCCCCGGCTGTCATGCGGACAGACTGAGACTATCATTGCAAGGGGACCCCTGTTCAGAAGTGCGGTCCCTTACACCATGGCCTGGCTGCTTGTTGCCTAATCGCAGCTGTGCCACCCGTCCCCAGAGTTATCCCTAAGAAGAAGGGAAACTGCTGGGAATGTATTTCACCCAAGTATTAATATTGATGGACTCTGGAAGATTCAAAGACATAGTTATCATTAGTCCTTTCCTATTTCCCCACCTATCCCAAGTTTTGCCAGGACATTCGCTCTCAGGCTTGAGAGATCAAATTATTTTTCTGCAAACTCCGAGACGTAGTTTTGTAGGCAGGGGGAGGATGAAGCACCTTGATGTTTAGGCAATGTTGCTAGTAAATTTACCTGCCAAGTGATAGTTGCCTTGGTCAAATGATAGGAGGTCAATTGATTTCACTCTAATTCTGGAATTGCTGCACTTCTCTTATTTGTCACTAAATGGCCAGGTATCTGGTGGCCTTAGATAAGACAAGGGCATTGCAAGGACAGATTAGGAATAGATGGGGTGTCTCAGCCAATGGGCAGGGATTTTCTTAGGTCCCTTGGCCTGATGGGAGAGCCTATTTATTTGGGTAAGTTCAGGTGATCGGGGTTCTGTGCCACCTGGACGACTGTCTGGGTGGATGTGTGTTGTGCTGCCCCGGGCTGCTAGGCCAGAGCCTGAGGCCTATCCCAGGGGCATCTGGCTGCTAGGCTATCTGAGTACCTACCCAGATGCAATTCTGCCAATTAAAAAGCACAGTGGTCTGGCGTGATCCGGAGCCTCCAGCCTTCTTTTCCCTTAAACTGTGCATGAACAGCGATTAAATACTTAGGCACCAACATCACGTCCAAACTATATGAATCCAACTTTGAGCTACCGTATTTATCGGTGTATAACACGCACTTTTTTCCCCTTAAAATCAGGGGAAAATCGTGGGTGCGTGTTATACGCCGATCCCCGCTGATTTTTTTGCGATCGCGCCGACATACACATCCGAGTGTACAGATTTAAATATGGCGCCGGCGGACTCGGCGAAAGGCGGAGCCGAGATACGCAAAGCTGAGTGTACTCGGCTCTTTTCCCAGGGGCGGGACTGTGAGCGGAGCCGAAAAGAGCCGAGTACATTCGGCTATATGTATCTCTGCTCCGCCGAGTCCCTCCGCAGCGCCATATTTAAATCTGTACACTCGGATGTGTATGTCGGCCCGATCGCAAAAAATCAGCGGAGATCGGCGGGGATTGCAAGGCTGCACTGGGGCAAGGCTGCAATGGACACTGGGGAAGGCTGCACTAACAAGGCTGCACTGACATGGCTGCAAGGCTGCACTGGAGCAAGGCTGCAATGGACACTGGGGAAGGCTGCACTAACAAGGCTGCACTGACATGGCTGCAAGGCTGCACTGGGGCAAGGCTGCACTGACAAGGCTGCACTGAGAAGACTTCAATGACACTGACAAGGCTGCATTGATGGGCATTTAAATGTAAGTTTTTTTCCCTTAAACTTCCCTCCTAAAAGTTTTTTTCCTTAAAATTCCCTCTTAAACTTGGGGTGCGTGTTATACGCCGGCGCGTGTTATACGCCGATAATTACAGTACTTCTTATCAAACTGAAAGAGGACCTGGTGCACTGGATTTCTTTAACCCTGACATGGTTTGGCCATTGCAGTGCCCTCAAAATGACAGTGCTACCTCAGATCCTCTTTCTACTGCAAGCCCTTCTCATACTAAAGTAGTATAGTGCAGCGCTGATGAAGATAAAATAAGCAATAAAATTATTCCAATATAAAGTGAATATGATAAATGAATGTTCAAAACAAAAATACACAGCAATAAGATATTACAACGATAATGATAAAGTAGTATAAACCAACAGTGTCAGTGCATATAAAGTGCATAAAGTCCATATATGACATCAAATATAGTGACTGTGAATCTGTGTGAACTGGTTGTCTGTAGATAATCCACCACCGTAAGGAAAGGGGCTTACCAGACAGGTTGAACCCAACTAGGCATATGCCTGATGAGTCAACCAAGCTTTTGGTGTAACACACCCAAGGAGGTACAGCAACCACAACTTCCAAAATAGACCAAAGCAGATAGGGATCCGAGACCGTTTTGACATCAGTAGCTGTCTACCATAAGAATAGTGACCGGAATTTGTGAGCGATTCCTAGGCTTGCAGACGGATGTCAGGAACAGGAAGTTCCTGACATCCTCTGCATGGGGTCATCCTCTGAATGGGGTCACTTTGGGGTTGACTCATCAAGCATATGCGTAGTTGGGTTCAACCTGTCTGGTAAGTCCCTTTCCACGGTGGTGGATTATCCAGAGACAACCAGTTCACACAGATTCACAGTCACTATATTTGATGTCATATATGGACTTTATATGAACTGACACTGTTGCTTTATACTACTTTATCATTATCGTTGTGATATCTTATTGCTGTGTATTTTTGTTTTGAATATTCATTTATCATATTCACTTTATATTGGTATAATTTTATTGCTTTTTTTTATCTTCATCAGCGCTGCACTATACTACTTTATTTGTTCACTTACTCACAGATTATCTGATGTGCTGGCAGCTACCACTATTTGTATAAGACAGCGCGGTTCTTTCACAATTTTTTCTACACACAGCCCTTCTCATACTGCTTCTGCCACTTTTCTTTCGTACCATTGGCTCACAGGTCTAGAAATTTGTCTGGTCACATCAGAAACCACGTCAGACGCTTCAGAGACGAAGGTCTCAGGGGGCCTTGATCTTACGAATATTCGGACATATTATAGGGCCACACATCTCAACAGGATTGTTGATTGGCATTTCCATGGGGAGGCCAAGCTCTGGGTCTCCATGGAATTGGAAGACTCTCGGGGTACAGCTTTAAGTTGGCCTTGGATATCTTCCCCCATACCTAGAGAGCTGTGCATACATCCTACCTTGGGCAGTAATTTACAGGTCACTCGGGAAACCTTTTGAAACTCTTCAATTCTCCACGTCCCTCACCCATGATTGCCATCTCAGGTAATCCTGAATTCATTCCCGGTCTTCAGGGTGGGAAGTTTTGTCGTCTTAAAGCTCAGGGCTATACTCACTCGACTGACTTCCTCACATCCACAGGGACCCTAATTTCCTCTGACCTAGCCCATCTTATTCACTCTCCTCTGGACTTTTGGGGTGGCCTTCAACTGCGCTTTTTTCTTCAACGTTGCTCCCGTAACCCAGATATCTAACGCCCACTCATTTGTTTTGAATCACTTATGTCACAGAGGGGAACCAATACATCATTCCCTCTCCTTGCTATATTCCTCCCTGATTCACCTTGGAGAAGAACATGTCCCTCCATTTGTCACTAAATGGGAAACCGATCTGGCTCTGAGTTTTACTCCTGCCCGAAGACTAAAGATTCTCCATTTTGCGCAAAAGTTGTCCATTGCCTTATGGGTACAGGAGACTGGTTATAAGATCCTTACTCGATGGTACAGTGTCCCCACCCAACTTCACCGTATGTTCTCTCAGGTCCCAGACTCCTGTTGGCGTTGTGTTTCGTGTTGGGTGGGATTTTGTGTATACCGATGCCTACCTCAATGAGCTCTCCACCGCCCAGTGAACTTCCGCATGCCTTGCCTTTCTCAGGGAGAGGGATGACCGGGTGACCTTTCTGCCTTCTCTTCCCCCCTACTCCCCCAAGCCCCCCTTTTTTCTTTTTCTCTCTCTGCCGGTCCTCTTCTCTGTTTCTTTTTCCTTTGTGTTCCTTCCCTGGTCCTGTTCGCTCTCCCTTAGCTCTGCTTTTTTTCTCTTTCCTCCCCGTTCCTCCCAATTACATGATACTAGATGAGTGGAACCTTTTTGACCACTCATGGTCTTCCACTTGCAGACACGCATGACCTCGCCACATGTGTGCCATTTCTTGTTTCATTGCCAATGTTTTGATATTTGCTCTCCTGACTTGTGGATGAGCGGTATTATATATGCTACAGTCGTGGTGTTGGAATAGCATATTGAATACTTCCTCTGTGATCGTTGTCTTGGTGTTTTTTTGTCAGCCGTCCACATATTGAAGTTTCTATTGTCGATGTACTGAGCTGCATATCTCTATTGTATATGTTTTTCTATGACTATTTTATACTAATAAAGGAATTACAAAAAAAAAGGGCAGTGGGCAGGAGTAGGTGTGACCAAGTGCTGATTGACAAGTTGCAGACTTATGAATCAGCAATGACAGTGCCTACTTCTTATCCTTCTGTAGAGCAAGCAGGCACAGCCTACACGAGAGTGACAACTCTGCTCTGAATTCAGGAGCCGTGCAGCATTGTTGTCACACCACCATAGAAAGTTGCATTAGGTGGACCTAATTGGCAGGATCAACAGGTTATTGTGGGACTTTGCAGGGGAACTAAGAGAAAACTGAAAAATGCAAAAGCACTTATAATTAAATGCTGTAGCATATTTTTTCATAATGGAATGCCATAGATCTAGTTTAATATACGCTTATGAGATTTTTTATATTAAAGCTAAACCCAGTCACGTATAAAAGATACAAATTAATGCAGCTCTATATTCATTAACACATCAATAAATGTAATTTTCATGCAAGCAGTGTAGGTACTTAACCACTTCAGCCCCGGAAGGATTTGCCCCCTTAATGATCAGGCCATTGTTTGCGATACGGCATTGCGCCGTGTTTAACTGACAATTGTGCAGTTGTACGACGCTGTACCCAAACAAAATTGACGTCCTTTCTTTCCCACAAATAGAGCTTTCTTTTGGTGGTATTTGATCACCTCTGCGGTTTTTATTTTTTGCGCTATAAACAAAGACCGACAATTTTGAAAAAATAAAAAAAGTTTTACTTCCTGCTATAATACATATCCAAAAAAAGTAAATAAAAAAACAAATTTATTCATCTACATATTCTTCGTAAAAAAAATTGTAATAGGCGTACAGTAATATCTTGGAGTACGAGCATAATTTGTTCCAGAAGAATGCTTGTAATCCAAAGCACTCATATATCAAAGCAAGTTTCCCCATAGGAAATAATGGAAACTCAGATAATCCGCTCCACAGCCACTGCTTGCCTATGCAGTACCGCATGCGGCCAGAGGTGTGGAAGGCGCCGGAGACACTCGGAAACATTCAGAGACGCTCAGAGATCACTCAGAGACACTCGGGAATGGAGTGTTTTCGAGTGTCTCCGCGTGTTTCCGAGTGTCTCTGACGCTCCCGCACCTCTGGCCACATGCGGTCCTGCATAGACAAGCAATGGCCAAATGCAGTACTGCACACCCCAGCGGCTTGAATCCTACTCGTCTTGCGAGACAACGCTCACAAAGAGTGTCACTTTTTTTTTTTAAATAGCTCGTATTGCGAAATGCTTGTAAACCGCGTTACTCGCAGTCCGATGTTCCACTGTATATTGATTGGTTTGTGCAAAATTTATCGCGTCTACAAACTATGGGATAGATTTAGGGACTTTTATTTATTTTTTATTGTTTTTACTGGTAATGGCGACGATCTGCGATTTTTAGCGGGATGCAACATTGCAGCGGACAAATCTGACCCCAAATGACACTTTTTGGGGACCAGTGACATTATTATATTGCTCAGTGCTATAAAAATGCACTGATCAATGTAAAAATGACACTGGCAGGGTAGGGGTTAACACTAAAGGCCGATCAAGGGGTTAAATGTGTTCCTTGGGTGTGTTCTAACTGTAGGGGGGATGGGCTACCAGGGACATGACAGAGATCGCTGTTCCCTATCACTGGGAACAGAAGATCTCTGACATGTTATCTGGCAGAACAGGGAATCGCCTTGTTTACATAGGCAGTTCCCCGTTGCCTCTGTACACCGCGATCAAGGGTTGCCGGCAGACAACCAGCGATGCGCGGTGGGCGTGCACGCTCGCTATCTCCTGTGCAAAGACTGACCTATGGCGGTTTGCGCAGGAGAGCCAACCTGCTGCAGTATAATGAGGGCGACTGATCGGCCAGAGGCTAAATTTGACTTGGTATTAGTCCCTTGCAATCCCTTTACAGATGAGCTCAGATTGGGACAGGCAGAAACAGCACAAGGAGCCAATCATGTGTGCTGCAAAACTCATGTTCTAGCAAGGAACATATAGGAATGCTAGGATGAGACAATAGAGTGAAAGAGAGATGATCTTATCAGTTTGTTGCTTCTCCTTTTATTATTTAGTTACAGCCTGGGGAGGGGGACAAAAGCTACAGTATATGTGTTACTAAACTACAGCAGTAAACAATCAGGTCTCCTGCCCTGCCAATTGGGGCTGTGCTGGGTTGCAGAGCTGTATAAATCTCAGGACTAGGTAGATAGAAGTACAAATTCTTTGGCAGGTAAAAGAGCACCCATATAGTTTTGCTTTCAATCTTTTTTATTATTAAAGAAATTCAGAATACAAAAGTTATTTTGTACAGAGAAGTCACATAGGTCGGAGCCCCGACCAAAATACAGCATGAATGCATTGTCAGCCTCAACCTAAATATAATAAAAGACTAGCAAACACAGAGGCAATCAAAAAACAAATGAGCATATAAGTACTAATATATTTCAAATAACTAAGCGGGCATCCGAGTCTGAGGTCCTGATGTGCACCGAAGGCTAAAGCCTCATACACACAATCGGATTTTCCGCAGACAAAAACCTCACACATTTGTCCGAAGGCGTGTGCATGGATTTTGTCTTGCATACAAATGGCACACAATTATCGGCCAACAAACACGAACGTAGTGACGTACTACGTGTTTTTTCAGCTCTTTAGCGCCACCCTTTGGGCTCCTTCTGCTAATTTCATGTTAGTAGAAGTTTGGTGAGTGTTGATTCGCACTTTTCATTTCACGCTTTTCATTTAGCGCTTTTCATTTCGTGCTTTTCAGTTAGTTTCCGAATGGCCGTTCGTCAACCAGACATGTTGCGGAATCAGATAACGTGTTTATTATTGGCCTTGAAGTTATTGCTTTGACCCAAGCCCAAGGAGGAGGAGGATTTCTTAGACCAAAAATTGGTTGCTTTATTAATCGTGACCAATTATGTCATATGCCTTTGCTGCGGGAGCTCCAGGAGAATAATCCGGATGATTTTCGGAATTATCTCCGGATGACGGACAACTGCTTTCACCAACTCTTGGTATTGCTGACCCCCTATATTAAGAAGCAGGACACATGCATGAGGCTTTTATTTTATTTTTTGGTTGAATAATAATGATTTGATTTGGTATATTTTCTATGTTTTTGGATGCATAGAATGCACTTTTTGGTTAAGTTCTGTTGGCAGATAGCATGTCTAATTTTATTTGTTTTCTTTTTTTAATGCACAGTAAAAAAATTGTGGAGAATAATACTTGGCTATGTGTTTTACTTCAAAAGACAGTTTGGGAGTAGGCAGTTACATTTTAAAAAATACAATGTAAAATTAACAAGGGACACCATCATAGTTGTATCTTTGATCTTAAAAACTACAGGATAATGGTGTTGTGGTAACTTGCCCAAAAAAAAACCAAAAACATAATAATATTATTCTTGATATCACTAGAAAAAAAAAGCCTTTGAAAATTTGTTTGCAATAACTCCATCAGTATCACCAGTAAAGCAGCTTCATTATTATCCCATTAAAGAAGTAGAGAATGTGCGCTGCTTTTTCGAGATTTCATAATTTGCCACGTCACGAATGTTAATTCTCCATTACGAACGCTAGTTTACAAGACCGACCGCTTCTGGCTAGTCCTTGCTTCCGAGTATGCGTGTTTTTACTTTGGACTTTTGCCCGACGGACTTGTGTACACACGCTCGGAGACAACAGACATTTGTCCGTGGAATATTTTAAAGCCTGCCATCCAACATTTGTCCGCAGAAAATCCAACAACAATTGTCCAATGGAGCGTACAAACGGTCGGATTTTCCGCCAACAGCCTGTCATCGCACATTTCCTGTCTGAAAATCTGATCGTGTGTACGTGGCTTTAAAACAGGGACTACCCCAATCGTAATAGCATACAATTCAAAAATAGAGAAGGAAAGAAGTGGAAAGAGAAAGGGGAGTTAGGTGGGGGAACCTAGGTCCCAGAGGAGGAAAAAGACAGATTTAGATTAAAGTGGGGGAAACCCAGACGAAGAGCCTGCATTATCATCTGGAAACTGGGAATCCAGACCAAGGTCTAGAAAGAGCTCCTACAGTTCAGAGCTACTTTATCTTTTTAAACTGATGTACATAATCATTAAAAGTGAAACTTCAGTCATTTTTTTATCTTTCCATCTATTAAATCCTCTGCCCTTGTTATTTTCACTTTGGATAGTAAAGCATTTTTTTTCTGCCAGTAAATACCTTATACAGCCCACTTCCTGTTTCTTGTCTCGTAAAAAGCCTAGGCTTATGACATCATGCACAGCTCTCTCTCTCTCTCACTCTCGTGGGAGTTTGCTAGGAAGGAAGGGCCAATGAGGGCTGCACGAATCGAATTCAAGGGCACTCCCACCAAGTATGAAGCATAGTTCCTAAAGATTGTCAGCCTCGAAAACAGGAAGGTGAGGTCAGAAATAGCCTAGTGAGAGGAGCCAGAGACCACATACCATCTAGTGAAGACCTTAATACTCACTTCCAACAGAGAGACATTTATTATGCCCTTATAGGCACAGTGGCATGCCAGAAGTCCAGGTCATTCTCCGAAAGCCAGATCCGAGTCCCATGCCCGCATATAAGGTAATTTGACAAAGGAATCAAGCCAGAGCCGGTAGATAAGAGAAATCCCTCCCCTCTGTCCATCTTTAGGGATGGGCGAACGGTTCTGCCCGAGCATAAGTTCGGGCTGAACTTTTGTTGTTCGGACATTCGCCAAACAGCCGAACAAACGGGTCGTTCTACCGTTTGTGCGGCCCCCCGAACCGACCACAATGCATTGTGGCATTGAACAGTGCATTGCAAGCCCTGATTGGCTGAAACAGTGAAAGCTACAGCCAATCAGGGCACAGAGCACTGTCAGAGTCATGATTGGACATTGTCATCGTGACTTTATCAAATCATGGCTCATTCCCGCCCCACAGTATAAAAGTATTCTTTCAATGGCAGCCATTTTCAGTGTGATTTTGGAGTGGAGAGAGATAGAACAGGGCTCTGTTCAGTGCTATTAGTTAGTGTGCTATACTGTGCTAATTTGCTTCAATTGTGTAGAATATTAGTTTATTGTCAGTCTAGGGATAGTGTGAGTGTAGTGGGGAGGACCATCATTCAGCTTTTCATGTAATGACAGTTGAACACCGTCTATTTGATTGCGTTACTGCCAGTTTAACGCCATATCGTATTGCGTGCGTTACTGCCAGTCTAACGCCATATCGTTTTGTGTGCATTACTGCTAGTTTAACGCCATATCGTTTTGCGCGCGTTACTGCCAGTTTAACGCCATATAGTTCTGTGTGCGTTACTACAAGTTTAACGCCATATAGTTTTGTGCGTTATTTCCAGTTTAATACTATATAGTTTTGCGTGCGTTACTGCCAGTTAACGCCATATAGTTTTGCGTGCGTTACTGCCAGTTTAACGTCGTATTGCGTGCGTTACTGCCAGTTTAAGACCATATAGTTTTGCGTGCGTTACTGCCAGTTTAACGCCATATAGTTTTGCGTGCGTTACTGCCAGTTTAACGGCATATAGTTTTGCATGTGTTACTGCCTGTTTAGCGCCATATAGTTTTGTGTGCGTTACTGCCAGTTTAACGCCATATAGTTTTGCGTGCGTTACTGCCAGTTTAACGCCATATAGTTTTGTGAGTTACTGCCAGTTTAACGCCATTTACTTCTGTGTGCATTACTGCCAGTTTAAAGTCATATAGTTCTGTGCATCACTGTACGTTTGGCGCATTATATTGCAGTATATTACATTGTATCCATGGAGTGTGTCTGTGTAGTGTGAGTACTCAAATTAAAGGGCAACAAACACCCCTTTACATTGATTAAAGTGCATCTACGTACAGAGAGGCAGACGTTCCCTGGCGCTGTAAGGGGGCCAGCAACAAATGTGTCCACAGGCAAAGGTGGACGTGGTGGTCAGTCCTCAGGCAGGGCATCATTTCCTCTGTTTAGTGAGTTTGCCCATGCTATCCAGCCACAGCATGCAGAGGAGGTGGTGGACTGGCTTACCACCGACAGCCAAAGATGGTGAGAAGGCACCACCGACAGCCAAATACCAATTTTTCTGCACCTGTCTGACAGGTGCATATCATTGCAATTTTTTACAGCAAGACAAATTCTTGCTTACATCAAGAGTACCCCTATAGGGTTACGGTGGGAAGGAACCACCGACACCCAAAGACCAATTTTTCTGCACCTGTCTGACAGGTGCATATCATTGCAATTTTTTACAGCAAGGCAAATTCTTGCTTTCATCAAGATTATCTCTATAGGGTTACGGTGGGAAGGCGCCACCGACACCCAAAGACAAATTTTAACTCACCTGTTACTTCTATCCAAAGTCAAAGTGACACCAGAATGTATCCAAAAAATCTCTAATCTTGTTCCCAGTGCACTACATTGTGGCCTCATTATACACATTGGCTCCCCAGCTGTTGCTGAGCAAAATAAAGGCAGCTTGCAAGAAAAATGTCTTTTTTTTGGCTTTATAAATTCAATTATTGCTGCAGCAGATTCTAGACACGGTACAGATCTGCCTCTTTACAGTTAGACTAGGGGGACCCCCTGGCACTATATTGGAAGAAATTTTTCATTTTTAGGCTTTCACTTTAAAAATCAAAAAATCACTGCTCATTTAAAAATGAAGTTTTTCACAATTTTTTTTTTATTGATCCATGTCCCCAAGGGCATGACAAGGACCCCTAAAACCATTGTATGCCTAATTACTTGCATTTAAGCCTTCAAAATGGGCACTTTTGATATTTAATGTTTGGGTCCCATTGACTTTAATGGGGTTCGTTATTCGGGTCCGAACGTTCGCGGTGTTCGGAAGTTCTGGCACCTCTGGGCCTAATGACCATAGGAAATTTGAAAAAAATCTAAAAGTTTCTTTAACCGTGACTTACAATGTCATATATTTTTTTCTATGTATTTAGATGTTTGCCTGAAGTTATGGTTTAAGGTTTAAGCTAACCATATTCGCTTTTTTCAAATTTATATATAATCCAAATTTTAAACCAAAGCCTGACCAAAGAAACCGGGTAATCAGAGTACCCAATTTAGGCCAAAATCATAAGCTGCACTTGATCTGCATTTAATTTTTGCTTTTCATCTGCATCGGCTGGGCCTTGCCACAGTCAGCTGCCCAACCCCCTCCCTCAGTTGGGTTTGTCAGCATCTGAAATTAGCATTTTTTGAAAGTCGTGATTTTTGTTTGCCCCTGATCAAGTTAACCTACAGTTGCTGGGTATCACAATGTAATAGAGATTGGATGCAATGTACCCAAGAATAAGATACGTGTAGATTTTAATGGATGCATCTTGTTGGATGCAACAATCCACCATGACCAGATGTTTTATGGTCGTGTGATACGCATGACAAAATAAATCTCTTGTTAGCTTTGGTGTGACTTTTTCTAATGTTGTTGTCAACTAAAGCACAGAATTGACATGAAACAGCAGTTTTATTAGATATGAAACAGCAGTACTATTGTATATTAGGGATCGTTCCTTATCCCAGATGCAGGAGAGGTGAGTATGCAATCATAGGGCTAAGTTTACATTAAAGCCGTATTAAACCCCAAAGCAAGCATTTATTATATTGCAGCTTACCAATCCTTAGCATGTGTGGGTGCATACATTTTCTACTTTAACCCCTTCCCGACCAGCCGCCGCAGTTATACAGCGGCAGGTTGGCTCCCCTGTGCGAGCCGTCGTAGCTGTAAGTCGGCTCTTTAAGACGCTTTAGCAGGCGCATGCGTGCGCCTGCGTGTCCCCAGAGCTGATGCGTGTGCCTGGCTGTCGCGATGCCCGCCCGACACCTGCGATCGCTCGTGACAGAGCGAGAACGGGGATCTGTGTCTGTAAACACACAAATCCCAGTTCTCTCAGGGGAGAGGAGACAGATCGTGTGCTCCTACTAAGTAGGAACACCGATCGGTCTCCTCCCCTAGTCAGTCTCATCCCCCCCCACAGTTAGAACACACCTAGGGAACACAGTTAACACCTTGATCGCCCCCTAGTGTTAACTCCCTGCCAATGACATTTATACACTAATCAGTGGCTATTTTTAGCTCTGATTGCTGTATAAATATCACTGGTCCCAAAAAAGTGTCAAAAGTGTCTGATCTGTCTGCCGCAATGTTGCAGTCACAATAAAAATCGCTGATCACCGCCATTACTAGTAAAAAAAAAAAAAATAATAATAATAAATCTTTCCCCTATTTTGTAGACGCTATAACTTTTGCGCAAACCAATCAATATACGCTTATTGCGGATTTTTTTACCAAAAATATGTAGAAGAATACATATCGGCCTAAAATGATGAAGAAATGGGTTTTTTTTTTAAAAATTGGGGATATTTATTATAGCAAAAAGTAAAAAATATTGTGTTTTTGTCAAAATTGTCACTCTTTTTTGCTTATAGCGCAAAAAATAAAAACTGCAGAGGTGATCAAATACCACCAAAAGTATGCTCTATTTGTGGGGAAAAAAGGACATCAATTTTGTTTGGGTACAACGTCGCTCAGGCCGGGCAATTGTCAGTTAAATCGACGCAGTGCCGTATCGCAAAAAATGGCCTGGTCAGGAAGGGGGCAAATCCTTCCGGGGCTGAAGTGGTTAAGGTTGCTTTCCTTTATTTCCACTAGTCAGAGCCGCCTACACTGTTGGGAGGTACTAGAGCCGGGCCGGTTAGATGAGATACAAGGAAGCTTTTTGGGGGGGGAAAGAGAGTTATGGAGGGAGATGTGTGCAGTGGTGGCGGATGGGGGAGAGTGGCGCAGGGGTCAGAGCCGAGGAGGGGTAGAAGTGAGATGTGGACAGCCTGTAAAAGCTGAATCCTGCACACCTCTAAACCCTGCACTCTGTGCATAGCACACCCCAAAACTCTGCACTTTGTGCACAGGGCACCCCTGAAACTGCACTCTGTACATAGTGCACTCCTGAAGACTGCACCCTGTACATATCGCGCACCTGAAGCCTATATTCTGTACATAGCACATGCCTGAACTCCACACATAATGCACTCCTGGTATTTATTGCCCCTTTGAAATACTCCCACTGTAAGTGCAATTTGACCACAACCCCTGTTCGATGTGGTTAAATAGGGGGGTTTGTGATTGAGTTCCTGCACCTAGCTCTGGATAAATTTATATTGTGGCAACCATAATGCTGATGCTGCCCACAATGAAATTGAGTTTGACATCCCTGTGCTAGTCCATCTAACACTCCCCTCCCCCCAGACTGACAATGTTGCTGTCTAAAGCTGCTCCCGTGCTCCTTCATCCAGAGTAGGAGCGCTCTAAGGCCTCATGCACACTGGGCATAAAATATGCTTATACAAGTGTTTTTCATTCAGCCTGTAGAAGCAACTCTATGTTAGCCTATGCGTTCATGCACATTTGAGTGTTTACAGGCATATTTGTAGAGGAGCGTTTATAGGCTGAAAAAAACTCATCACAAGTGTATTTTTGAGAGGAGAAAAAAGCTTGACGCGCCTAATAGCTAATAAACACACTGAAAAGCGGCATTTAGGCTTGTCAGTCGTTTTTAGGTGTACATTTTTATCTAGTGTTTTGGGAAAAAACGCTTATAAACGCCTAAACATATGTACCATATGGTACAAAGGAGCATTTTCCTGCTGCTTTTTTCTGCCAGCAGTTATGACATTTTATCTACTGCCTAGTGTGCGTGGACTCTCATGCAGGAGTTGTGTTACTGGCCAGATCACCGGGTGAAAACAAAGAGAAAAGCCCTAAAAAAATGAAAATGAATGCAGTCACCACATCTAATGATTAGTAATTTGCAATATATTACATTTTTCTTTTAATATCACTTTAATAATGCCGCGTACACACGGTCGGACTTTTCAGCTACAAAAGTCCGACAGCCCGTCCGACAGACTTTCGACGGACTTTTGGCGGACTTTCAACAGACTTTCTAACGACCGGACTTGCCTACACACGATCACACAAAAGTCTGACGGATTCGTACGTGATGATGTACACCGGACTAAAATGAGGTAGTTGATAGCCAGTAGCCAATTGCTGCCCTAGCGTGGGTTTTCGTCCGTCGGACTAGCATACAGACGAGCGGATTTCTGGGTCTGGCTGAGTTACGACGTAAAGATTTGAAGCATGTTCCAAATCTAAAGTCCGTCAGATTTGCGGCTGGAAAAGTCCGCTGAAAGTCCGGGAAAGCCCACACACGATCGGATTGTCCGCCGGACTTGGTCCGTCGGACTTTTGTAGCGGAAAAGTCCGACCGTGTGTACGCGGCATAAGAGTTATTGTTAGAGGCAATGTCAAGCTGGCCATAGATGGATTGAAATTTGGCTGACTTACCAGGGACCCGCCAAATTTCAAACCATGTGAAAGCGTTCCTGTTGGACAGAAGTAATTTGTTAGAGTGACTTCTGTCGAACGGGAATGTTCTACACAATTAATGTCCAGCACAATAAATTTGCTGTTTTTTCACATTCATATCCACTGTGCAACGCCAGGCAATAGTGACCTCTTTTTAATTTACGTCATTGTTTTACAGGTACTAATTTTCAGCACTCAAAGAATAAGAAGAAGTAAATCATAAAATGTGTGGATTGGATGCAACTGGTCTGACCTAATGATATACATTTCCAAGGTGAAGGACCCCAAATCTCAGATTGGAAGCCAGGTACAGCTGGGAGCTAGGCATGGGCTAACATGCTTACAAATGAAAAGGAGGGCTGAAGACATTTGGCTTGGGTGGCAAACACAACTAACTAGCCCTTTCATGGTACTGACAGATTTCTTTAGGATCAGGAAAGTATTCCATGGTGCCTAATTATTTGGTGGGCTTGGTGAAAGTTGGATGCTTCCAAGGGACATCATTCTGTCTAATGACATCTCTAACGTAGGTTGGTGCTGGAAGACTCCCCTCTGGCAGGTCCTGAGATTGAAGGTCTGAACAAGCAGCAGTTAATAATATAATGCCCAGCATGTGTCCATAGCTGTGGGTCTTGCTCTGATCAATGGTGAAGCATCTCCACTTCGAGCTCTATATATAATATCTTATTAGTATTGGTCCGAGGAACAAATGCCACCTCAACTCATTCTTCCTCTCCTTACACATGCATGGACTTAACAAAAGCAAATAACATATTGACAGAAGCAGGGTATTATAAAGCAATGCGGGCATTTGGAAAGACATACAGTACATGAATTACAAGACAACAATGCAGCTGGTTGGATGCTGGTGGTAAGTAATATAACTATAAAAAAAGATGGGAGAAAGGATGATATATATAGACTATAGAGGCAGCAAAACTAATGTGACACAAATATAGTGGAGATGGCAGATACTAGCAGTAAAAGAAGGTTATGAGAATGTAAAGAGATGCAGGATCATAAACACACAAAAGGAATGTAGAAGGAGAATAAATAAAATGGAGTAATGATAAACATATATGTATAGGGAGAGAGAAGTTATAATAAAATATGGCAATGATAAGAGGGGCTGGGGGACAGAAGGGACTTGCAGAAAGGGAAATGAATGAAAGATAGAATAATGGCAATAAAGGGAAGATTTATAGAGAGGGATAAGGTACCAAGAAGAGATGGAGTGATAAAGAACATAGAAAAGGTTGATAAAGATTGAGAGGATACAAAGGGAAGGCTCTGAATAAAGAAAAAGAGCGAAGCAGGAAAATAGATAACTTTTAGAAGGATGAAAAAATGGAGAAAGGAACAGAAAAAAAAGAATAGAGATAGAGGGACGGTGGTATTCATACAGAAGGATGGTGGATGGGTGGATATAGAACACTGTAGGTAAAAAGTAGGAGATGGAGAAGGTTGTAGTAAGAGAAGGATTGAGATGAGAGCGTGGAAGCAGAGAAATAAGAAAAAGATAAAGAAGATGGACATAAATAAGAGGAGAATGGAAATAGAAGAATGGAGAAGAAGAAGTAGAGGTGGAGATAAAAGAAAGATGAAGAAGATGCAGGGGACAGAGATAAAAGAATAGTGAGGAAGACGTGGGGATAGAGAAGAAGATTGGACATAAAAAAAGTGGGGAATGGACAATGTAGGATGGAAATGAATTTGTGACGGGTCGAGATAGAAGGATGGAGATGAAGAAAAGGGAGATGCAAATAGAAGAAGAGAAATAAAGAAATTGAGGGTTGTAATAGAGGGATGGAGATGCATAAGTTGGAGCTGCAGAAGGATGGAGATGAAGAACTAAAGGGTAGAGATAGAAGGATGAAAATAGAAAGATTAAGATGAAGAAGGAAAAGACATAATGATGAACAATCAGGGAGTGAAGACAGAAGGACGGAGCTAAAAAAAGAATAGGGTTAAGTTGAAGAAGTAGGGGGTGGAGATAAAGAACTGAAGGAGTGGAGAAAGAAATGGAGAAAGATACATGTTGATGATGAATAAGTGAAGGGGTAAAGATAAAAGGATGAACTTGAAGAAGAAGGGGCTGGAGGTAAGGAACTGGGGGTTGGAGGTGAAGACGTAGAGATAGAGGCAAAAGGTTGGAGTTGGAAGAAGTGAATAGTGGAGATAGAAGTGACTGATACACAGGTGTGATAAGAGGTAGGGCAGGAGATAACAAGACTAATATAGACAGGAGAGATTTAAAATGGATAGAGATAGAAAGATGGAGCTTCAGAATATATGGAGCTGTAGGAGGGAGGAAAGGCTAGATATGAAAGTATGAAGCTATGTAAAACATATGAGAAAGGAAAGGTTGGAGATGGAAGGATAGAGCTATACACACAGATGAAGGGGAGCTGGGATTTGGTAGAAGTGAATTAAAAATTGGATAAAATAGGGCTGAAATTGTAAGCCCTAAGCTATAGCAAGATTGATATCTACATAAATGAAAGGAAAGATATTCATCCAGAGATGTGTATAGAGATAAAAGGAGAGATGGCAGTAGATGGAAGATATAGATAGCAGATATAGGAGAAGGCTCAGAGATGGAAGTTGGGGAGGTTAGAGTTGGGGGAAGGACCGCTGTACGTGGATAGAAAGATAAAACCATAAATAGAGATGAAATGATAGAAGAATGGAGATGGAATGATGGAACTTTGTACAAGTATGGAATTATGATGAAGACAGAAGGATGGAGGAAGGAATGGACACAGAACAATGGGGCTCTGTACATGGATTGAAGAAAGAAGGAAGAGGTAGCAATGGAAAGAAGAAAGGAGGGAGGGATAGACATGGAAAGATCAAGGGAAAGATGGAAATGGAAGGAAGTACAGGTATGGAAGAATGGAGGAAGGTATAAAGGTGGAAGGATTCAGTTTTGTACAGGCATGGAAGGAGGGTTCAAAATGAAAGGATGGACAGAAATGTCAAGATGGAAAATAGAGCTCTCTACGGGGATGAAAGCATAAAGGGAAGAATAGAGTTGAAAGCTTGGAGCTCTGAACAAGAATGGAATGATAGAGGAAGGGATGGAGATGAAAGTATGGAACTACACTATATTGTCAAAAGGATTGGGACGCCTTCCTTTACACACACATGAATTTTAACGGCATCCCAGTCTTAGTCCGTAGAGTTCAATATTGACTTGGCCCACCCTTTGCAGCTATAACAGCTTCAACTAGGAATGTTTGACCATTCTTCCAGAAGCCCATTTTTTAGGTCAGGCACTGATGTTGGACAAGAAGGCCTGGCTCGCAGTCTCTGTTCTAATTCATCCCAAAGGTGTTCGATCGGGTTGAGGTCAGGACTCTGTGCAGGCCAGTCAAGTTCCTTCACCCCAAACTCGCTCATCCATGTCTTTATGGACCTTGCTTTGTGCACTGGTCCAAATATTTTCGTACGGGGGGGATTATGAGGTAGGGTTTTTTTCAGGGGTTGACCCCTTAGTTCCAGTGAAGAGAATGCTTAAAGTGTCAGCATACCAAGATATTTTACATTTCATTCTCCCAACTTTGTGGGAATAGTTTGGGGATGGCCCCTTCCTGTTCCAACATGACTGCGCACCAGTGCACAAAACAAGGTCTATAAAGAGGAATGGAAGGACTGAGGGATGGAACGAAGAAGTGAAGGATGGAGATGGAACGATGTAGGGAGGGATGGAAGGAAGGAGAGAGGGTTGGAGATGGAGATGGAGGGAGGGATGGAGATGGATGGATAGAGGGAGGGATGGAGATAGAAGGATTGAGGGAGAGATTGAGATGGAAGGATAGAGGGAGGGATGGATGGAGATTGAAGGATAGAGGGAGGGATGGAGATGGAAGGATGGGGGGATGGGGATGGAAGGATGGAGATGGAAGGATGGGGCTCTGTAGAGAGATGGAAGGATGGAGATGGAAGGAAGGAGGGAGGGTGGGATGGAGATGGAAGGATGGAGGGAGGGATGGATGGAGATGGAAGGATGAAGGGAGGGATGGAAATGGAAGGATGGAGGGAGGGATGGAGATGGAAATGGAAGAATGGAAGAAGAGGTGGAAGGATGGGGCTCTGTATAGAGATGGAAGGATGGAGGGATGGAGATGGAGGGATGGAGATAGAGATGGAAGGATGGAGGGAGGGATGGAAGGATGGGGCTCTGTATAGCGATATAAGGATGGAGGGAGGGATGGAAGGACAGAGGAAGGGAGGGATGGAGATGGAAGGATGAGGCTCTGTATAGAGATGGAAGGATGGAGATGGAAGGAAGGAGAGAGGGAGGGATGGATGGAGATGGAAGGATGAAGGGAGGGATGGAGATGGAAGGATGGAGGGCGGGATGGATGGAGATGGAAGGATGGAGGGATGGAGATGGAAGGATGGAGGGAGGGATGGAGATGGAAGGATGGAGGGAGGGATGGAGATGGAAGGATGGAGGGAGGGATGGAGATGGAAGGATGGAGGGAGGGATGGAGAAGGAAGGATGGAGGGAGGGATGGAGATGGAAGGATGGAGGGAGGGATGGATGGAGATGGAAGGATGGAGGGATGGAGATGGAAGGATGGAGGGAGGGATGGAGATGGAAGGATGGAGGGAGGGATGGAGATGGAAGGATGGAGGTAGGGATGGAGATGGAAGGATGGAGGGAGGGAGGGATGGAGAAAGAAGGATGGAGGGAGGGATGGAGATGGAAGGATGGAGGTAGGGATGGAGATGGAAGGATGGAGAAGGAAGGATGGAGGGAGGGAGGGATGGAGATGGAAGGATGGAGGGAGGGATGGATGGAGATGGAAGGATGGAGGGATGGAGATGGAAGGATGGAAGCAGGGATGGAGATGGAAGGATGCAGGGAGGGAGGGATGGAGATGGAAGGATGGAGGTAGGGATGGAGATGGAAGGATGGAGGGAGGGAGGGATGGAGAAGGAAGGGTGGAGGGAGGAATGGAGATGGAAGGATGGAGGGAGGGATGGAGATGGAAGGATGGATGGAGGGAGGGATGGAGATGGAAGGATGGAGGGAGGGATGGATGGAGATGGAAGGATGGAGGGATGGAGATGGAAGGATGGAGGTAGGGATAGAGATGGAAGGATGGAGGGAGGGAGGGATGAAGAAGGAAGGATGGAGGGAGGGAGGGATGGAGATGGAAGGATGGAGGGAGGGATGGAGATGGAAGGATAGAAGGAAGGAGGGATGAAGATGGAAAGATGGAGGAAGGGATGGAGATGGAAGGATGGAGGGAAGGATGGATGGAGATGGAAGGATGGAGGGTGGGATGGAGATGGAAGGATGGAGATGGAAGGATGGAGAAGGAAGGATGGATGGAGGGATGGAGATGGAAGGATGGAGGGAGGGATGGAGATGGAAGGATGGAGGGAGGGATGGAGAAGGAAGGATGGAGGGAGGGATGGAGATGGAAGGATGGAGGAAGGGAGGGATGGAGAAGGAAGGATGGAGGGAGAGATGGAGATGGAAGGATGGAGGGACGGATGGATGGAGATGGAGGGATGGAGATGGAAGGATGGAGGGAGGGAGGGATGGAGAAGGAAGGATGGAGGGAGGGATGGAGATGGAAGGATGGAGGGACGGATGGATGGAGATGGAGATGGAAGGATGGAGGGAGGGATGGATGGAGATGGAAGGATGGAGGGATGGAGATGGAAGGATGGAGGGATGGAGATGGAAGGATGGAGGGTGGGATGGAGATGGAAGGATGGAGATGAAGGCGGTCCCCGGCGGTGGGAGGGAGGAGGAGGAGGCAGGCAGGGAGGGAGGGGGAGAAGCGGCTGCTGCTGGTAGAAGTCCGGGGGATGCAGTGAGAGGAGCAGGCAGAGCCGTGTTTGCTGTGGTCGGGGAAGCCTCCTTCCTCTGTAGCCCGGCACCTCTCTCCTCCAGCTCGGCTCCTGTCTCCTCCTCCCGCCGGCTCTCCGTGGTGCTGAAATCTGGGCCGGTCCCCGGGCGGGCCCTGCTACAAGCCGGCTGTGTAGGAGAAGTGTCAGGCTGTGTGTGCGGAGCAGGCCTGCTCGGTGACCGTCTAAACTGCCGGCAGTCGAAGAGCCCCGGAGCTGTACTGCAGAGCCCGCTTCTGGAAGGACATCACCCTAAAGGCTGGCATGCCTGGCAGCACCCTGCACCCCACACAGGCACCACAGTCATCTGCACCCCCTCACTGGGCACACTGACACCCACATTAATCGCACCGGTGCTGCAGGGGCCATCAGTTTCCAGAGACCTCTTGAAACTTTGGAGACAGCCTGTGTGGTGAGACCAACCTGCACCCCCTGGGGAAGGACTGTGAGGGACAGTTTTGATCAAGAGATGACTCTCTTGTCTTTGTGAGAGACACCCTGTGCAGATTATTACTTCATGGATTTGTGAAAGACCCCTCAGGAAATGGCCAAGAACCCAAAACTACAGGGTTACCTTACTTTACAGAGTCTCTCAAAGTTTGGAGAAATGGCTTGTTGGTGATTCCTTCCAAAGGAGATGCAGACCCCCCTTCCTGAAGAACCTCTACTCACCTGCTGACTTGGATGAGACCTCTCAGGAAGTGGACCCTATTTGTGAGATCTTATGGCCTCAGGGGCCAAACTAAGACTTTGGTATTGGTGAGACCATCACAGCACTCCTTCAGGATTACTGATACTCTCTGAAACCCCCCTTTGTTTGAGAGAGATCAGTAAGAAGGGGAACCGCCTTTGTGAGACTGCTAGGTTGAAGGCACCTAAGAGCTCCTCACACTTTCTTGGATTTCTAGACTGGTGGTAAAGTCTTCAGATAAGGTTCACTCTAGCCAGATCCCCTCTCATCTTTCTGTCTATGTTTATCTTATAGGAAATGAACAGTTTGTCACATGCCAAGAGATGCAAGGACATTGTTTTATGGAGAGCTTCTTGCTTCTAAGTAACTCACCCTGTTGGTGACATCAGCTTTGCTCCATCAAAGAAAAAAGGACAACTAAGAGGGACTCATGAAACAAATCCACTGGTCGGACAGGTAGATCATTGATAAATATATTAGTGAGACCTTTGTATGTTGTTTCCAGCCTTTGCTATGACACCTAAAAGAAAATTTAGCATGCACCCATAATTCCACCTTGCTAAGCCAATGTCAATGTTCTGCGTGTGCAGAGAGACTTTACCTTTGACTTCCCCTGAGACATCCCATTCTTGAGACTTGTCCTGTGCAGCTGTGCATTGCCTAACACTCTTGCATCAGGACCAGAGACTGCTGATTTTCTCATCTAGATCCTAAAGAACTTTCTCCAAGGACAAGTGTGGTTTAGTCAAGTCCCTTGAGATCTATCAACATGGCAATGTCCGTCCCTCCAGATACAGGCACCTAGCACTTGGACAGCTCACAGTCTCCGGAGGACCTTCTCTCAGCAGATTAAAACAAGGTAAGAGAAAGTCTTTTCTTCTTCTAGGGTATGCGTGGGAAACCGATTGATCTAGTCATGTAGCACAATAAGCTCCAGCATTCTGGGACCTGTAGATGCCTATCAAAGAACTACAGGTTGCCTCAGTCTGTCTCAGGATAATAGATACTTGGACAACCCCAACCGCCATCTGTCTCTGGATTGCATCCAGTTTAAAAGATTTGCACATTCTATTTTGCAGAATATGCAATGATCACATGTCACCACGGCTGTTTTTTGTTCATCCAGAGCGTGTTTTGCCCAGACATGTAATTCCACCATACATGCCAAGACCTACAGTATGTGTCTTCAGCTTGACCCATGGCAGCCTTTTTTGGCCAAGAGGAGCCTCTTGTAAACCTGGCTTCTTAGGCATCTTTGAGTCATTTGATTCCAGTCATCCCAAATCCTCACTTATGATGATCAAAATTCAAAAGAGAACCAGTTGTAATGACTCCGGTGCAGACTCTGTGGTCCCTTTTAGACTTCCGATATTTATTAAGAATTGTTAGTTATGTTATACCTGACAGCTCTTTGAGTTCCTAAATGTCAAAGGTTCAAACATCATGTACAACTGATTGCTCTACACAACCTACAGTCCCTATGTCTTTTGCATGACATTTAACAAGTTAAATCAATCATTCTTTGTTTCTTCTGGTAGTACTAGTCACAATTTATGTCTTTTTTTGTATTACTATCATGCCTTATGCGTGAATATTTTCTATAAGAAAATATTATCGCTGAAAGCAATATCTGGTCTGGGTAGAGACAGTTTCTGTATCATATTGTATGGTCATTGTGTTTTGATATTTGTATTATAATTATCTGTACAGTAAATATTTATGATTTAAGCATTGGCATGAGCACGTGTACAGATAATTCTTCAATTTTTGGTTCCTTAGCAATAGTATCCATTTTTTGCCCATCATGGTGACACTGTATCAACACTAAACAGCTGCGGCAAAGTTTGAACTCCACTCAAATGTATCACATTGGCAGCAGTCTACTGACTTGGCGTCTTTCAGGCTAAGGCGTTTGGAGTTTGGATTCTATGATAAATATAACTCCAAAGATATTAATAGTCAGGTTGCTTGTTTTAGTTGGATTGCGTTAGTGATTTCCTATTGCTGTCGGTGGAAGCCGATGCGTTGTAGCTTCTAAAAAGTGCCCACTGGCATCTAGACTGGACTGGGCAGCTTGGAAATTCTACTATCTGCTGCAAGGTTAGCAGTGTTACCCTGCAGAGCTGGGGTTCAGGATTGGGCTCCCACCAAGAACACCATGAAACTAATGCTGGAGTCTGCATAAGTGTGATGGGGGCATTATATATATATATATATTTATATTTATAAACACAAATCATGACTGTGTTTACATATACAGAAGAGTGCTCCATGGGTTCATTTTAGGAATGTAGGATCCCAGGACTATTTGTTTTTAATTGAATAAATGATAATAAATAAGACTTCTCAAGTATTTTTTTGTTTGCTTCATTGGCTACCTACTTCCTGGGATTTGTCTGGATATATATATATATATATATATATATATATATATATATATATATATATATATATATATACACACACACACACATATAGGTGTGCGCACAGGGTGTGCCACACCCTAATAACCCCGTGTGGCACAGATTTCCCCTTTTTGGACCCTTGGTATTTCAGCAAAGCCCCCTAATGGGGCTCCTAAAAAAGTTGTATAAAATAAAATAAAATTGTAAAAAAAATAATAAAAAATAAAATAATAAAAATAAAAACTACTGTTACTGTCCACTCCCCACTCCCTTACTGACACCAATCTCTGCCGTACTGCCCTTGTCAGTGTATATATATTCATGCACACACACGCATATGTGTTTGAGCTTTTGCTTGCACACCTTAATGCAATAGGCTGTGTATACAGTATTTACTCGACAATTGACTACCTATAATATACTCATTTGCAAGTCAGTTGTTTGATGCAGTTAAAAAACATACCATTTCTCTTTGTGCCAGTAGTAGTTTAGTTATCTTAGCACCTCAAAGGCAATCTGCTGTGATTGGTATAAGGGGAGATGCTCTTTCTGACTGATTTTTGAAGGCAATGGTTCCAGGGATGTTTTTCTCCTCCTCGAAGCAAGTATATACACTTTAGGTGTCTTGACAGTTCACTAGCTGCATGCTTGTTTCAAGTCAGTGACTCAATAAGTAGTCAAGGAACGATAAGGATTACAGCTCTGGAGCTTACACCTGCAAAAACCAGTAGATAATTGGAGTGCTCATATATTTTTACCCACGTTCCATTTAAGAGTGCATTGGACTATTTAGTCTCTAATAACATATTTTGTAGATTTTTTTTCCCCACATTTGTACCTGGCAAAGCTATTCTCTTACGTCGGTTTGAATCTCAACTACGACACTACCTGCCTGGAGTTTGCATGTTCTCCCCGTGCTTGCATGGTTTTTCTCCGGCTACTCCGGTTTCCTCCCACACTCCAAAGACATGCTGGTAGGTTAATTGGCTCCTGTCTAAATTGGCCCTAATATGTGTGTGTATGATTGTGAGTTAGGTACCTTAAATGGTAAGCTCCTTGAGGGCAGAGACTGATGTGAATGTACAATCTATATGTAAAGCTTTGGGTAAATTGACGGCGCTTTATAAGTACCTGTAATAAATAAATAAATAAATAAATGTATCATGCAACAGATCGTTACTGTATATCTACAAAGGACGCTTGACTTTTTTATTCTGTAGGTCTTTAACATTTTAGACAGTCACAGCAATCCCTATTTATTGCTCCAGGCAGATATAAAAGACACAAGTTACTGCAACTCTGCATTCACTAATACAATGTTTTTCAACCTTCTTTTCAGTCAAGGAACCCCTAATAATTATGGACAGTCTGGAGGCACCCCATTCTAAAATGTAAAAACTATTCTAATAGCTTTACATAATACAACAACATCCAAACGTAGGACCCCCAACTAAAATTTTACTAAAACTGGAGCGTGCAAAATCTGGTGCAGCTCTGCATAGAAATCAATCAGCTTTTAGGTTTTTTGTCAAAGCTTAAAGTGATTGTAGTCTTGTTTTAAAAAAAATAAACTAACAAACATGTTATATTTACCTGCTCTGTGCAGTGGTTTTTCACAGAGCAGTCCAGATCCTCCTTTTTCCAGGTCCCTCGCTGGCGCTCCTGGCTCCTTCCTCCTGTCTGGTGCCCCCACAGCCAGCAGCTTGCTATGGTAGCATCCAAGCAGGCGCGCTACCGACCCTCGGCTCTGTGTGAACATCCCGCTGCTGCCAAAAGCCAATCAGGAGTGCGAGTCCCGGGATAGGCAAGGCTCTTGTGGACATCGCTGGATCTAGAAAGGGGCTCAGGTAAGTATTTGGGAGGGATGCTGGACTCAGAAGGTTTTTTACCTTCATGCATAGAATGCCTTTACAACCACTTTAATTGAACAAGCTGAAATTAGAAGCTGATTGCCTACCATGGTCCTGGTCTAGATTTTGCACTTTCCAGTTTTAGTAAATCAACCCTATAAGTGTTACTTAGCTGCAGAAGAAAAAAAAACAGGTCTCTTGTCCTGCCAGATAGGGCTGTGCTGTGTGGCAGGGCTGTAAAAAAACTCTGAACTGGATGGAAAGATGAATGGAAAGAAATACAAATCCTTTGCAGATAAAAAACTCCCATATAGGTAGTATATCCTTTCTCATGGAAGTATCTCAGAGATCCCAGACAGCTTAGTGTTGTGGAGGCGACAGTTAGGGTTGAGATGATTTAGTAGATTCGATATCTTCAGAAAAAGGTATTTTATATGTGTGTATAGCTGTTGGCCTGCAGTTTAGCTTTAGCTTACAGTTTCGTCTTCCAAGACATTCTTGCACTCCTACTCTGGAACCTTTTTAGGGGGCAGCGAGAGAACTGTAATCCGAGTTACCAGGTGGAAAAGCCATCTAAAGAAGGAAAGCCCCCTGCAGGCCCAGTGATGGGAAAAATACGCCCATATTTTATCATAACCTATTTTACCATTAAAAACGAATTTAGGGGGGTTTTGTAATTTAACACTGGCTGTTAGTCTATATTGTCAGAACATAGATAAGAAAAAAAAAAGAGCCAGTAGAATCTGTAGCAGATAAACAATGTGCATGCAATGAACCGCTAGCCAGGAATAGACTTCATAGCAATTTATATGGATTTACGTCAATAACGAGGATGGCCTCAAAGTGTGCTGACTATTAGAAGAGTAAAACGGAAAATTTCTATCATAATACTTACCGTAATTTTCCTTTCCTGATGGACTCCATGGCAGCAACGTGTGGGTTAAGTCCCGCCTCTACTACCCTATAGGACACTACTCCCATAAATCTTTGCTCCCTGCCCCCGGCCGTGTTCGGTAACTAGCCTACTTCAGCCATTCGGGGAGGGAACTCCTGCTGCCATGGAGTCCATCAGGAAAGGAAAATTACGGTAAGTATTATGATAGAAATTTTCCGTTTTCCTGACAGACTCCATGGCAGCAACGTGTGGGAAATAACTCGCCATACACACCCGGGTGGGCTAAATGCTGAACAAAAGATTTATTTAACACTGTCAGCCGACAGCACTTTTAAACCAAATTTAACAGAAGATAAGGTTGCTGGCTCAACACAATAATGGGTCATGAAGGTATGAATCGAAGACCACGAAGCTGCTCTACAGATTACATCAGGAGCAACGTGACGTGAGGCCGCCCAGGACGTCGACAGACTTCTTGTAGAGTGAGCTGTAACCGCCTCAGGAGGAGCCAAGCCTTTCTCTCTGTAAGCCCATTGAATGGCTTGAACCACCCAAGCCGCGATGGATCTGACAGAAGCTCTAGAGCCTCTGTTTTTCCCATGGAATAGAACAAAAAGGAATTCAGATTGACGGAAAGATGCCGTAACTTCCAGGTATTGATTGAGAGTAGCTCCTACATCGAGAGGGTGTGGATCTGGACCTCCAGTGGATTTGAAGGTAGGGAGAGTGATATCCTGGTTCTCGTGAAAGACCGAGGTAACTTTGGGATTTGTCCCAAGCATTGGTATTAGGACCACTCTGTCCGGAAAAAAGGTGATGAATGGTTCCTTGGACCCCAGGGATTGAATTTCCGAGACCCTCTTCGCCGAAGTTATAGCTATCAGGAACGAAGTCTTGAGGGTTAATTCCCTGACTGAGAGAGATCTGTCAAGTTGAGCAAAGAAATCCAGGACTAATGGAAGATCCCATTTGGGGAATCTAGGTTTCCTCTGTGGCCTAAGTCTGACTGCTCCTTTGAAAAATTGCTGGACCAGAGGGTGCTTGGCCCATGCGACTCCGGAGAAAGCTGATATTGCGGAAACCTGGACCCGCAGAGAACTGACGGATAGTGAGATGTCCAGACCCGTCTGCAGAAAACTTAGAACATCCTGAATCGCCAGATTATCACAGGAGTTGGACCTGGAAGACATATGGCTGCTAAATTTCGCCCAGATCCTCTCATACACTCGGTTAGTACTATTCCTTCTTGAACTAAGGAGAGTAGGAATTACTTCATCCGGGCAGCCTAGCGCCTCCAACCTTCCCCTTTCAAAAGCCAAGCCCTTAGGCGTAGGTGATCCGGGCAAGGGTGTAGCCTCGACCCCTGAGACAGGAGGTCTGGTCTGGATGGAAGAGGGATCGGATCTCGGACACTGAGGAGTGTCAGGAGAGGAAACCAGGGCCTGTTGGGCCAATAAGGAATTATTGCTAACACCTCTGCTGTCTCTGCCCTGAGCCTCTTCAGGAACTGGAGGATGATCGGAGTTGGCGGAAAGGCATAGGCTCTGTTGAACCACCATTTCTCCGTCAGGGCGTCCACCCCATACGCTTGAGGGTCCCTGTACCTTGAATAGTATCTTGCCATCTTTTTGTTGCAGGGGGAGGCGAACAGGTCGACTTCCGGAAGGAACCCCAATGAAAGAATCCACTTGAATACTTCCTCGTGGAGAGACCACTCGTTGTTGTCTAGGAGCCTCCGGGAAAGAAAGTCTGCCTGAACATTCTGAACCCCCGGAACATATGTCGCTGTCAGATCCTTCAGGTTTTTCTGGGCCCAGGACATAATTGGCTCTACCTCTTTTAGTAAGGAGAGACTTCGAGTCCCTCCTTGTCTTCTTATGTATGCCACCGCTGTGGTATTGTCCAGTCTGAGAAGGACCGAGGAGCCTTGAATGAGATGCCGAAATGCCAGAAGTGCCTGGAAGGCTGCTCTCAGTTCTAGGATGTTTGACACTATCCTTCTGGAAGGGAATTCCCAAGTGCCCTGAGCCACTTCCGCCAGACAGTGGGCACCCCAGCCCCTGTTGCTGGCGTCTGTTGTTATAGTCACCCAAGCAATGGGAAGGATAGAATGGCAGTTGGAGAGAT
This sequence comes from Lithobates clamitans, assembly GCA_037952925.1. Taxonomy (NCBI): domain Eukaryota; kingdom Metazoa; phylum Chordata; class Amphibia; order Anura; family Ranidae; genus Lithobates; species Lithobates clamitans. The sequence continues at coordinate 4,354,303 of JBBGZY010000310.1, forward strand.
TCTCCCGTTGGAGCCACCATAGGAGAGATTGCCTCATGGATGCAGTAATCCGAATCATCTGGGTCTTGCTGCCTTTCCACTGGTGAAGGAAGCCCTTCTGAAAGGGCCTCATTCTCCATTGGGCCCACCTCACCATCGGAATCGTCGCCACCATAGTGCCAATGATCCTCAGGCATTGGAGAGCGTGAAGATGAGGAGTAGAAAGAGCTGGGTGGATCCTGTCTCTGAATGTTGAGATCTTCTCTTCTGGTAGTGAAATGGTGCCTCTGACCGTGTCGAAGAGGGCACCCAAGAACACCAGAGACTGCGAAGGGTCTAACTGGCTCTTCTCCTGGTTCAGAATCCATCCGAATTCCTGTAGTGTGGAAATCACTTGCCCTCTGTGTGCTATGAGTTGCACCCTGTCTTGTGCCAAGAGAAGCAGGTCGTCCAGGTAGTGATGTAGGCGAATCCCCCTGGTTCTCAGGAGAGCTACTACTGCCAACAGCACCTTTGAGAAAACCCGAGGAGAAGTTGACAACCCGAAGGGAAGGCATGTAAATTGTAAGTGAAGGTTGCCCACGGAGAAGCGGAGAAATTGCTGAAAGTTTTCTGCGATGGGAACGTGAAAGTAGGCGTCCTTGAGGTCTATGGACACCATCCAGTCCCCTGGTTGAACTGACTGTTGAATTGTGGAGAGTGTTTCCATCTTGAACCTCTCCTTTTTGATGAAGCGATTTAGATGGGTTAGGTCTATGACCGGCCTCCAGGCCCCACTCTTCTTTTGAACCAGAAAGAGGGGAGAATACATTCCCATGCCTTGCTGGCTGACTGGGACTGGGACGACAGCGCTTTGGGCCAACAAAGATTCTATGTAGGCTAAAAGTATTGTCCTTTTCTCTTCTGATGCCGGAAGAGTAGTGGGTACCCACCTGAGTCTGGGAGGGTGGGTAAAGGTCCAGGCATGACCAGAGGAGACTGTCTTGACTGTCCAGAAGTCGTGAATCGAGGCCGCCCAGACATGCCGAAAGTGGAAGAGACGGCCCCCCACACGGTCTGCCTGAGCGGGCCCACTTTCAAAAGGATTTAGAGGGTTGCCTCTCCCCTTTCGACTCACTACCTGCAGCCTTCTTAAAGGACGATTGCCTTGATTTCCAGGATCTGGAGAATTCCCGGCCTGGCTTGTAAGTACGAGCCTCTCTGGATCGATCTTGATATTGCCTCTTCGGGAAGGATCTTCTTTGGCCTTGCAGGCGTCTATCCTGAGGTAGGAACCCCGACTTCCCGCCAGTAGCCCGTGTAATGGCCTCATCCAGCTTGTTGCCAAAAAGAGAAGAGCCCCCGTAGGGAATTCGGCACCATACCTGCTTAGAGGCTGGGTCAGCCAGCCAAGGGCGGAGCCAGAGAGCCCGCTTGGCGGTGACCGACGAGAGCATTACTCGGGCCGCCAGGCGAATGATGTCAATCGAGGCCTCACCCAGAAAAGTCGATGCTAGCCTCAATTCTTGAATAGGCGAGTTCTTCGCTGTGTCATCTGAGATACTCCTTAGCGTATCTTGAACACTATCCGTCCACACCTCCATAGCTTTGGACAGGGCTGCCAGGGCTAAGGCTGGTTTGCAAGCCATGCCTGCTGTAAGGTACACTCTCCTTAAATCTGCATCAATCCGTCTGTCCAGAACGTCTTTAAAGGACACTGTGTCCTCCAAGGGGAGTGTCACGTGTTTCACTAGCCTCATCACCGCTGCGTCCACCAAAGGGGCTGATTCCAGATGCTTCACTTCTTCCTCCCTAAAGGGATAAAGCTTTGAGATTTTGGTAAGCATGGAGTTTTTCTTCTCCACCTTGCTCCATTCGTCTGTGATGATCTCGCCCAACTCAGAAAAGAAAGGAAAGTTAACTCGTTCCTTCTTTAGCTGTTTAAAGAATTTTCTCTGTTTGGGAGGGACAGCCGTCGGATCCTCCCAATTTAAAGTTTCTCTAATCGCCTTAACCAAGGGAGGTAGCAGAGCGAAGTCAAAGCCCACACAGGTATTATCTTCATCCGAGTCACTATCAGAGTTGACCACCGAAGGGTGACTAGGAACAGAGGACTCCCAGGTGTCCTGCAACTGAGTTTCCCTCACTGGGGAACCTGGTGGCTCTGCCTGAGGGGTAACAGGCCGGACCGCCTCAATATCCTTAAGTGATTCCTTCACAACCCTCTCAACTAGGGCTTTAAGTTGCTGGTCCGAATCACCTCTTTCTCTGGAAGCTTTGGCGAAGCAGGAATCGCACAGCGATTTACCGACAGGTACTTGTGATCTGCATCCCCAGCAGACACTTGAAGAGTGGCTGGAGTGGGCCACTGAGGAGTGCGAGCGCTCCTCACTACGGTGTCCTGATTTTGAGGAGGAGCCGTAATGTTTAGATTTGGAAGAGGTTTGCCGGTGATGCGACTTTGACGAATCACTTCCTTTGTGCGAGCTGCGACGCTGTTCTGACCTGGAAGGGCTAAAGCAAAAGACAGAGAACCACAGAAACAAAACAGAACAGTTAGAAGGAACGATCATCTGCGGAAATACACCCCCCCCCACCCGCCTAAGGACCCTGGCAATGGGACCTGCCCTTGTACCTTGTGAGAGGAGGCTGGCCAGAGGCAGGCGGTGGAGAGCTCATGTCTTGAGAAATATCCATCTGACTGCAAAGTTAACATAAGGCACATCAATCAACTCGGCTGTGAGCCAGGGAGCAACAGCCTTCCTGCATGTAAAGCTACTTACCAGTAGCTGATTCACTGGAGCGTGGGGAAGAGCCAAAAAACAGCCTGCAGACATTCCCAGGGTCTGCAGGCTATTTTCCCAGTTTAAATAGGGCGCCCCAGTGACGTCACCGCCCGTGACGAGCGAACGCCAGTGCGCATGCGCGATTAGCGGCGATTTGCCGCTATCGCGCATGCGCGAAAACCAAGCCTCGATTTCGTGCCGTCCGCGCATGCGCAGTACGGCCGGACACAAAGTGAAAGTAAAAACGGCGGCTGGAACGCAGGAAGAACCAGCCGCCATGCCTGCAACTACATAAACAGTAAGACAGGGAAACAAGACACACAAGAGAGAGGAGCAATAAGGAAATTCCAACAGAAACTGCTGCCATGATAGCAAGGAAACATCTCACCAATCCCACCACGATCGTCAGGCCGAAGGTAAACACCGGACTTTCCAGGGGCAACAAGGGGTCACCTGCTAATAGCTGGCTATCCAACCCATGCGCGGCCTCGCCTGCCAGTGGCCAGGGAAAACGGCCTCTTCCTGCGCCTCTTCCAACGCCCCACTCCATACCCTGCTAATAGCTAGGGCTTAGCGGAGTAATGCGACTTTCCCGATCCAAGTCGCAGCTCGGCCAATCTTGATCGTGGGGATAAACATCTTCAGGTAGGAAGACCAACACTAGGTCTTGCGAGGAGGACAAAAAAAGAACACGGCCGGGGGCAGGGAGCAAAGATTTATGGGAGTAGTGTCCTATAGGGTAGTAGAGGCGGGACTTAACCCACACGTTGCTGCCATGGAGTCTGTCAGGAAAGTCATTATAGATGCTGTGGGCTCCATAGTTACATGTATTATCTCAAATTGCGTCAGACTGTTTCATAATAGGGCGAACCGCATCGGGTCGTATCACCGTTTAAACGCTGCTAAGAATTACTGCAGGGAAATGCTGGGTTTTTGTGGGTTAAATACAAAACCAGTTTATCAGTACCTTTTTCAAAGCTCCTTTTTCCAGCGTTCAGTAGTAACGCTTTTAAAAATTCAAAGTAAAGGTCAGACTTAATGTTTATTTTAGCTGGTATTTGCATGGCAGGCTATAATTATGCTTATTAAATGAAAGCATACAAAAAAAGCAACTTTGCTTGAATTGTATACAACAGATGGAAGTTCTTATTTTTTTTGCCCATTTGCACACAGCTGGTTCCGTGGAACAATTTAGACATGTACTTTGGAGCAGCCTTATACCTTTGTTTCAAGGCACGGTTAACCTAAATCAATAGTTATCTGCAGTTCCTGTCTTCTTCGGTTATTCACATTCAAAAGAAAGTGGTTTTGTACAAGAACAAGCCTGGTCTTGGTAGAATGTTATGAGCATGTTGGATAAACATATCTATAACAGGAAAGACACCCAGACTGTGGGGTTGATTTACTTAAGGCAAATAGACTTTGCACTTTGCAAAGTGCAGTTGCACTCTGCAAGTGCCGTTGGTCCAGAGGATAGTAAATGAGGTAAAGCTTCACTTTGCAAAGAACAGCCAATCACATGCAAGGGAAAAAAAACACGCTTGCACAAGATTGGATGATGGAAGTCAGCAGAGCTCTCCCTCATTTACTAAGCTCTGGAGCAGTTGCACTTTGCAAAGTGCACAGTCTACTTTTCTTTAGTAAATCAACCCCTGTGTGTGCTATATGTCCACATCCTAGCAAATCATGTACGACTATGAACAGAATATGTAGATATGGACTTGGTGTGGCCATATAGAAGAGAAACTGAGTATCATAACAACAACCTTGTTATGTATAATTTCTTACACAACCTTAAAAATTACTCTCCACAAATGGGGTCACAAAATGCAAAGATTCCGATTACAACTCACATGTGGACTCAACGCATTTCGGCAATCCTTTTTCAGAGGTACATGTGACAGAATCAGTACACTGGAATCCACCCCTAATCTTATCTGTCTGCAATAAGACAGCTAATGCAGCCACCGCATCTAAGAGCTAGTAAGGTGCACAACATTACATGTTTTGTCTTGGGTTTAGCTATATTTTATTGCATGTATCTATTTTGGGAAGTGTTTTATCAAAAAATAAAAGCTAATTTTAGGGTATGGCCGACTTCCCCCAAATTTTTCATATTCATAAAACACCACCCCTATAAATGAGGGATGAGTGTTGCTTTCCATATGGATTACCCCCGTGGATTCAAGATACAGTTATCATACTGCTTTAATACAGTTCCTCAAAGCTTAATTTGTTAGCATGAGTGAGATTTCAGCCGGCCATGGATATTAGATATCAGTTGGACATGCTAGTGAGATCTAGCTGTAAAAAGGTTATATTCTTCAAATGAACCTTCCATAGATATGTTTGCATGTATCTGCCAGAAATGAGTTTTTGTGTAGTAAAGAGGAATTTCCAGACACCTCTAAGACCGGCCTTTTTCATTTCAAGGGAAGAATTGGCCAAAATGCCAACCCAGTCCATCACTTGTCCAAGAAGAACTAGGTGTGACTGCCAAAATATTGTAATGATTAGCCAAATGGGACTACAAGGCTTTGCACAGGCTGTGTGGCCTATCAGGGCCCATCAGTGCCACCTATCAGTGCCCATCGGTGCTGCATATCAGTGCCACCTATCAGTGCCCATCAGTACTACATATCAGTGCCACCTATCAGTGCCCATCAGTGCTGCATATCAGTGCCACCTATCAGTGCCCATCAGTACTACATATCAGTGCCACCTATCAGTGCCCATCAGTGCTGCATATCAGTGCCCCTCAGTGCTGCATATTAGCACCACCTCATCAGTGCCGCCTCATCCATGCCGGTCAGTGCAGCCTCATCAGTGCTCGTCAGTGAAGGAGAAAACTTAGTTATTTACAACATTTTATAAAAGAAACAAAGAAGAACTTTTTTTTTTTCAAAATTTTTTGGCATTTTTTAAATTTGTTTAGCAAAAAATAAAAATACCCAGTGATGATCAAATACCACCAAAAGAAAGCTCTATTTGTGTAGAAAAAAATTATAAAAATGTCGTTTAGGTACAGTGTTGCATGACCGCGCAATTGTCATTCAAAATGCGATAGCACTGAAAGATGATAATTGGCCTGGGCAGGAAGGGGGTGAAAGTGCCAGATATTGAAGTGGGTAAAAATAAATAAATAATATCAATAAACTGTTTTAAATTGGCATACAAATATCTATTTTAAATCAAATCTTTATTTTTTTATTTTTTGGCAGTAACATGGTGTCAGTGGATTTCTTCCAGTCACAGGCTGTGTCACACCCCCCAGCCTGTGTCTTAGAATAAGAGGGAGGTGAAGCCTTCATTAATCTACAAGTAATAACCTGCCCCCATTGTATTTAGCTGGTTAGTGGGCATGGAGGAAGAAGGAGGGAGTGAGCTGTCATTTACCACTGTGGATAAGCTTACATGTGTGACTCTATAGTCACATGGGCTGCTCAGATGTGATAGGGAGAAAATGCTCAGCATAGAAACTCACTGAAAACTGAGCATGTGCAGAGTTGCCACTACAGCTGCAAAATCCCTAGCTGAACTGCGGACTTAAACAGAAAGTGGAGATGGAGGGCAGCAGGATTAACCAGGTTTTTTGCAGAATACAGAAAACGAGTGAGTATGAACAGCATCTAATACAGCATTTATTGATAGTTTTTTTATGATGTGGGTTTAGTGACACTTTAACATGACAAACACGTATCTGGTGACAGGTCCACTTTGATATCTTATGCATTGTCTGTGACTGATGCAAAATGAAGCAAGCCTGTTGAGAAAGCTTTTATCTCCTCTACACGAGGCTTTGAAAATAATGGTTTGGCATAGGCTACAGTGAAACAAATTTGACTTATTAGAGCTTGCAAAGGTGTGAGGGAGATGATTAGAGGGTTTGTGGATGGTGGAGGGCGTCAATAATGATATAGAGACATGCAGAATAATTGCTGCTTACAAGGTGCTTCTTAAAATACCATAATTGTCTTCTGGAATGGCATCTGGGAAACGCATCCCCTCCCTCGTCTCTGAGAGGATATCAGAATGTTTGCCTGAGACCGGCTCAGTGTTTGTGCTGCAGGAATTGCCTCTTCTTTGTCTATTTAGAAGTCCTACCCTTGGATTGAATTGGTAGACGCGTGCGCATAGATGTCGAAAGCCAAACAATGTATCTGTTGAAAAAGCTTCAAAACAAGGCTTCCCAGTTCCCACTCAGGCTCCTGACAGTGTCCGTGGAGTAAAAGCACAATACAACCATGGTATTTTCCCTCTGCGATCCTCCATATCTTTGTCGATTCCCACTCATACCCGAATACGTGAGGTATGGTTGTATAAGAAGAGGCAACGTTTTCCCCAGAATGCTGTAAACAGATCTCTGTTGGAGATTAAAAGCTGTAGCTGCAGATTTAAAGGATAGCTACACTTATCATTATTATGCCATCCGTCATAGTAATCCTGTCCCCATACTGAGTGATTCAAATACAGCATATGATTAAATGAGTGAGCATGTCCAAACGGTCAATTCATTTACAGATATAGCAGCGAAAGTTATGACTAAATCTCAACTTTCCCTGTAAAAGTTGAGCTTGGTCCCAGCTTTTCCTACATTCCAAATTTTTTATTGATTAACAAACCCATCTGTTACATTACCACTTTAAGACCAGGCCTTTTTCTGGCATTTGTTGCTTACAAGTTAAAATCAGCATTTTTTGCTAGAAAATCACTTAGAACCCCCAAACATTATATATATATATATATATATATATATATATATATATATATATATATATATATATATATAAATACATACATATACATACATATATATATATATATATATATATATATATATATATATATATATATATTTAGCAGACACTCTAGAGAATAAAATAGCAGTCATTGCAATATTTTATGTCACAATGTATTTGCGCAGCGCTCTTTCAAATGCAATTTAAAAAACAAAAATCCATACAAAAAACGACGGTACTTAAAAATCTCCATAGGCGACGCGTTAAAAAATGTTACAGGTTACCTGTTTAGAGTTACAGAGGAGGTCTTGCACTAGAATTATTGCTCTCACTCTAATGACCATGATCATACCTCACATGTGGGGTTTGAACATTGTTTACATATGCGGGCACGACTTATGCGACTTATGCGTTCGCTCCTGCGCTCGAGCTCCGATTGATGGGGCACTTTTAAAAAAAAATTCTTTTTTATTTTACTTTTTATTTTTACACTGTTCCTTTAATTTTTTTTGTTATTACTTTTATTCCTTTTACAAGGAATGTAAATATCCCTTGTAATGTAAATAAGCATGACAGGTCCTTTTTATTGAAAAATCTGGGGTCAAAAAGACCCCAGGTCTCTCGTTTACCTTTAAAAGCAAAAAAAAAAATTACATTTTGCCTTTAAGGGGAAAAAAAGTATCCCTTTAAGGCCGAGAGGCGGAAGCAATGTCAGACATTGCTCCGGTCTTCCAAGGGTAAAGTGCCAAGTGGGGGCTATTTTACCTCACTCGGCCTCCTGCCCAGCCACCGATCGGACCAGATCACTTCTGGGTTTGCTGACGGCTCGGGAAAACACCGGAAGACACCGGGAAGCGATAGGAAGGGGGGGGGCACCTCTCCCGCTGCCTATAAAAGTGATCTCATGGCGAATCCGCTGCTGAGACCATGTTTATATGAAAGTAGGCCGCTAGCTGTAAATAAAGATACCGGGGTTATGGCAACTAGCTGCTGCTAGGAAGAGGCTCCCCACCCTAGATGCATGAGCCGACCACTCACGGATTACATACAAAAAGTGCCATCCCTTCTTTCCATGTGAGTTGCCAATTTACTAGTGTTACTAAACCCACAACAGTAAAATCAGTCTGTATATGCAGCATATCATGCTTTTTATACTCACTGTGGAAATTAAGGGGGTTAATCCTCTGCATTGTGTGAAGAGGCCGTTTTATACTGTATACACAGATCCTTCTCTCCCTGCACTGTCTATCTGGGGAAGGCCAGCTAACACAGGCAGAGTAGCCGACCTGTACATGCTCAGTTGTGTCTTTTATGCTGGAGAGAACAGTTTCTTGTTCTCAGAGCTAGCCAGGTCACATGATATTGACATCACACATGTGGGCGTGTATACAGGCTGTCGTGAAAATCTCCACCCGCCTGAACTCTCAGCACTGGAGAAACTGTGCAATTTATCATGTAACTGTGGTATACAGATCATCCAAAAATGTATATAGTGGCAGTATTTTAATGTAAAAAGAAGATTTATAAGCTGTGGGCACTGTGGGGGGGGTGGCAGATAAACTATTTTCATATTACCGGGTTTAGTAACACTGTAATACTGCACTTATGCCGCGTACACACGAGCGGAATTTCCGACAGAAGGAGTCTGATGGGAGCTTTTCATCGTATATGCCGACCGTGTGTATGACCCATCAGACTTTTTCTGTCGAAAATTCAGACGGATTTAGATAGAGAATATGTTCTAAATTTTTCAGACGGAAAAAACGCTTGTCTGTATGCTGTTCCGATGCACCAAAAACGACGCATGCTCTGAAGCAAGTACGAGACGGAAGCTATTGGCAACTGGCTATTGAATGTCCGTTCTGGTCGGAATTTGTTGTGACTGTGTGTATGCAAGACAGCTTGAGGGGAATTCCGTCGGAACTCCGTCATAAGAACCTTCAGAGTTTATTCCGATGGCAAAACCGGTCGTGTGTACAGGGGGGGCGTTTGGTTCCCCCTGCTATGTTCTCTTGGTCATGCAGGTCTATTAATTAATCCATCTATCCTAGTCTGAGGTTCCCTGTTACCTGTCCATTGGAAGCCCTTGCTAGGCGATGAGCCTGATTTTAACTGTCACAATGTGAGTTTCCATTTGCATTTCACCACGATAAATATGTTAATATACTACACTGGGATTGCGCCCTGCTGTTCTTTTTATCTGTTTGCCTAGAGATACTTGGGTCTCTTCAGAGATGCTGCATCTGGTGCATTGAGCACTCCAATTGGACCAAAGACCCCATACGCACTATTCGATTTTCTTACATATTTTTGTCTTCAGATTTACCAAAACCATGTAGTGCAAGGGCCTGTCTGATTGCATACAAATTGAAACTTTTAAGGTTTGACCTCATATTATATGGTTTTGGTAAATCTGAAGACAAAAATCTGCAGAAATCTAATAGTGTGTATGGGGCCTTAGATCTTTTTGCTGTTCTGCATAGACATGTATGTACACAGGTACTTATTGTACGATATACCCCATCACTACTGTATATAACTCTGGATCCACTGATTGTTTTGACAAGTGGTTTTCATTAAAGAATACCTCTGTTATGTATTCTTTTCCATTTCATACTGACCAGGCTGCTTGCCTTAGTGTTTATATTGACTGCGGTTGGGTTTGGCTCTGGTTAGAATGTGTGTGTTAAGGGCAGGGTTTCCCATAGAAGCTTTTGTGACCCGTGCTAAATACCATACATTAATAAAGCGTAAGTTCACCTTTTCAGACTAACACCATAAACCATCCCCACTCCAATGTTCCCCGCTGTACTTAACTCGTGGGTGTTAAGTTAAAAAATAAAAAATAGCTAGATCAAGGTTTGATTAAGGTCGGAGCCAAAGTTTGTGTTTGGGTCAAGTAATGGTCAAAAGTCAGGGTCATAGGTTATGATCAGTATATTTTGGACAGGATTTTTTTTTTTTAAAAAGCATTTTTTAAATTAGTATCAGTGTCAGTTAGCGTCAGCGTCAGTGTGTTTTAGGTAAGATAAAAAAAGCAAAATGGGCAGTATTGTTTTTGGGCTATACTACGGGTACATACAACAACTAACATACACATATGTTATATCGCTGCAATCGTCCGGAGCAGGAGAATTTATTTTGGGCTGTTCTTTGGTGGTAGGTTATGGTAGTAAAAAGAAATATACAGCTACATTTAAAAAAAACTATATATATATATATATATATATATATATATATATATACATATATATATATATATATATATACATATATATACATATATATAGATATATATATATATATACATACATATACACATATATATATATATATATATATATATATATATATATATATATATATATATATATATATATATATATATACATAATATAAATATATATATATATATATATATATATGTATATATATTTTTTTACTATTCTGGGACAGTTTTCCTTTGATAATTAAAAAAAAAAATCAGGAACTATCCATTACCATTTACCACCAAATGAAAGCCCAATTTGAAAAAGTCAAAGTATAATCCACTTTGATGCACAAAGTAATTGTAGACGATATGGACAGGTTTACTAACACATGTCAAAATTGCAAAACTGTGCTTAGGCAATAACATTTGATGTACCCTTAGACGTGAAGGGGTCAATATCACTTTAATTGTATTTTACTTCAATCACTCAGCCTGCCTGATTAGCTATTAAAGTAGACTTACTCTAAGAAGATTTAAGTGTTTGTAAAGCAGTATTAAACTCATTCTTTTTCTTTTATGGGCCCTAGGAGGTCTATGCTATAATTCTAGTATGCACCGCAGACTTACCTGTCAAATAGAGCATGTCCCGGGGGCTTCTGTTTTTGCCCAGTCTTTTCCGGGTGTGCATTCTCTAGCCACTTGAATGGCGGGGCAGCAATAATTTTCACCTCACCACCAGTGGGTGCCGCAAATGTGATGTGAACTACGCATGCATGGCCCAGATTACATTACCGCTGACAGGCCAGAAGACAGAATAGACCACTAGGGTCTTTTCTGTTATGAAAAAAAAAAAACTGCTTGTCAGGGTTTTTTTTTAAAACAAATTACTTTAATTAGTGTTAAAAACTGTTAAAATCCCCTCTCAGGTTCAAATTACAGTCTGTGTCCCTGCCGGGGAAATTCAGCCTCTCTCTTTGCCTTGGTAACCATTATCAGACAGAAAATGATGTGAATTCCAAAGTTTTACAGCTGTCACTAGAACAGAAGCTGAGGGGAAATCTTCCAATGGGAATTCCTGTTCCAGTGACAACTGTCTTAGAGAGGATCCTCGCTTTACAGAGATGTCCTTGTAGTTCTTATTGTGTCTTTGGAACAGGAGGTGTTTGCCTCAGAAACTGCCTATGTGTTGAGTAAATATGGCTTCCCTGATGAAGCTATATAATTACAAGGTATATATGCAAATCATACAAATGAGTTATATTGTGCCACTCTACCCTACTTCGAGTGTTCTAATTCATTCAACCTAGTGCAACATTTACAACATGTACAGTGGGGAAAATAATTATTTGATCCCCTGCAGATTTTGTAAATTTGCCCACTTCCAAAGAAATTAAGGGCCTCTAATTTTTATCATAGGTGTATGATACAAATGTTGTAAATGGAGTTGCAGTTCAGTGAGTAAAATAAGTATTTGATCTCCAAGCAAAACATGACTTAGTACTTGGTGGAGAAACTCTTATTGGCAAGCACAGAGGTAAGACGGTTCTTGTAGTTAGTGACCAGGTTTACACACATCTCAGGAGGGATTTGGGTCCACTCTTCTTTACAGATGTTCTCTAAATCCTTAAGCCCTGTACACATGATAGGATTTTCCGACAACAAAACCCAATTTTTTTTTTCTGACGTATGTTGGCTCAAACTTGTCTTGAATACACACGGTCACACAAATCTTGATGGAAATTCCGAAAGTCAAGAACGCGGTGATGTACAACACGTACGACGAGCCGAGAAAAATGAAGTTCAATAGCCAGTGCGGCTCTTCTGCTTGATTCTGAGCATGCGTGGAACTTTGTGCATCCGAATTGTGTCCACATTGGAATTTATGACAACAGATTTTATTGTCGGAAAATTTGAGAACCAGCTCTCAAACTTTGTGTGACGGAAATTCCGATGGAAAATATCTGATGGAGCCTACACACGGTCAGAATTTCCGACAAAGAGCTCCTATAGAATATTTTCTGTCGGAAAATCCTATCGTGTGTACGGGGCATAAAGGTTTCTTGGCTGTCTCTTGGCAACTTAAAGTTTTAGCTCCCTCCATACATTTTAGCATTAAGGTCTGGAGACTAGCTAGGCCACTCCATGACCTTAATGTGCTTCTTCGTGAGCCACTCCTTTGTTGCCTTATTGGTATGTTTTGGGTCATTGTCATGCTGAAAACCCATCCATGACCTATCTTCAGTGTTCTGGCTGACGGAAAAAGGTTCTCATCCAAGATTTTACAATACATGGCCTCATCCATTGGCCCCTCAATGCGGCAAAGTCGGTCTGTACCTTTAGCAACACAACAGCTCCAAAGCATAATGTTTCCACCTTCTTGCTTGTAGGGATGGTGTTCTTAGGGTCATAGTCAGCATTTTTTTCTTCCTCCAAACACGGCGAGTCTCCCTCCTCAAGAAGGCATATGTACAGTCATGCCAATGAACATCTAAATAATTCAGAGAAGGATTGGGAGAAAGTGCCGTGGTCAGATGAGACCAAAATTGAGCTCTTTAATATTAACTTGACTCGCTGTGTTTGGAGGAAGGAAAATGCTGACTATGACCCTAAGAACATCATCCCTAGAGTAAAGCAAGGAGGTGGAAACATGATGTTTAGGGGCTGTTACTCTGCTAAAGGTACAGACCGACTTTGCCGTATTGAGGGACCAATGGACAGGGCCATGTATTGTAAAATCTTGGATGAGAACCTTCTTCCCTCAGCCAGAACACTGAAGATGGGTCAAGGATGGGTCTTCCAGTATGTCAATGACCCAAAACATACCACCAAGGCAACAAAGGAGTGGCTCAAGAAGAAGCAAATTAAGGTCATGGAGTGTCCTAGTCAGTCTCTAGACCTTAAACCTATAGAAAATGTATTGAGGGAGCTGAAACCTTGAGTTGCCAAGAGACAGCCAGGAAACCTTAAGAATTTAGAGAAGATCTGTAAAGAAGAGTGGATCAAAATCCCTCCTGAGATGTGTGCAAACCTGGTCACTAACTACAAGAAACGTCTTGCCTCTGTGCTTGCCAATAAGAGTTTCTCCACTAAGTACTAAGTCATGTTTTGCTTGAGGATCAAATACTTATTTTACTCACTAAGCTGCAACTTAATTTATAGCATTTGTATCATGTTTTTTTTCAGGATTTTTGGTTGATTTTTCTGTCTCTATCATTTAAAATACACATATGATAAAAATTATGGACCCTTCATTTCTTTGTAAGTGGGCAAACTTACAAAATCTGAATGAGATCAAATAACTATTTTACCCACTGTGTATCCTAAATGAGAAGTCCAGCCTGAGCTCGTTTGGCTGGGCTTCTCCTGAGGGTCACTGAAGTCCGCTCTGTGCTGATGTCACCAATATCAGTCCAGGCACCGCGTCATTCCCGCCACCAGGTGCCTGGACTGATAGCCGTCTCAGCCTCTCAGCGAGCCGCTGAGACGGTTGCTCCCCGCCTCTCCACAGTTCAGCGATCCAATGAGCGTGGAGGAGCAGAGCAGGAGAGCTGCTGATTGAATGGCAGCATCGCTCTACACTGGAAGGTGAAAGAACCGAGCCATCGGCGGTGTTCGATCGCTCAGTTCTCAGTGCAGAAGCGGCGGGGGGACAGATACAGCATCAGACCGATGCTGCATCCACCTAGGTAAGTAAGATTATGGGGGGGAAAAAATCCCATAATTCACTTTTAAAGCATATTTGGGCTTATGACACCAATGACATTTTCTAAATCACCTCCTGGCAACAAAAACTAAATCACAACACAATGCTCTCTTATAAGTGCAAAACAGTAAAAATGAATAATAAGTAAAATATGTAAAAGTAAAAACAAATAAAATCCTCATAAATTTGGTACATCTTGTATATATTGCACTAGGTTGAATGAATTAGAACACTTGAGGTAGGGTAGCAGCGCAAAATATAGCTTATTTGTATGGGTATTCACACATATATATGGGAAGGTGTTAGGTGCTAGCTGCTGTCATACAGTTGTATATACATCATACAACACAATCTCCTGCGTTGGGGGGTAAGTCTATAGATATGTGGTACGGTCAACCCGTTGGGTTTATATGGAATGTCACTGGTTTTGCTGCCCTCCTTAGAACAATGGGTATCCTTGGAACTGAAACATATAGAAAAGAAAGGAGGGCGCACCGACCTTGTGCATTACCAAAAATAAAATGTATTAAAAGGTAAAACAGCAATAAATATACTCACATACAGACGTGATATAAAAGCTTGCCAATGCAACAGCAAATATGGCCGTATCTCTAAGATCTGCAACCTGGACCAGATGTTACGGAGGACCAGATGGCATCGTAAATCAGCTTACACGTTACGAGGGAGAGAACCCTCTTCCTCAGAGCCTGCTTTGTGATGCCATCTGGTCCTCCGTAACATCTGCTCCAGGTTGCAGATCTTAGAGACACGGCCATATTTGCTGTTGCATCGACAAGCTTTTATATACTGTGTATGTATATATGTATGTATGTATATATGTATATATATATACAGGGCTCGACAAATCCCAGGTCGACATGACGACTAGAAATTGCATCCTGGCACCTGGGCTTTTGTCAGCCGTCTGCATCTGCCTCCCACTTGCCGACCGCACTATACCAAAAAGATGACTACAGCGTGGTTGTCCAGTTCTGGGAGGGGCATCTAGTGGCGTCCTCCCATAACCCCGTCCTCCTTATGCCCCCGGGGTGCGCATCGGGCACGCTCTGTGATCACTGTGTCACTTGAACACAGCTGATCACAGATCGAGGTAAAAGGCCAATTACAGCGGCCCTTTATCATGTGATCAGCTGTGTCCAATCACAGCTGGCCACATGTAAACAAATGCTGATTATCGGAACTTATTTTCCTCAGCGCTGTCGATAACCGGCTATCCTGTGACAGGGGACATTTACACTGATAATCAGGGCACTGATCATCATTGCCCTGATTATTAGTGCAGCCCCAGTAGTGCCAATCAGTGACCATCAGTGCAGCATATCAGTGTCGCCTCGATGGTGCAGCCTCATTATTGCACATCAATGCAGAAGAAGAAAAATGAAAGTGCCCGGTAGGCAAGTGGTTAAAAAAACCTGGCTCCTAACTTTTTTAGCTGGCTCCTAGATTCAAAGCAAATTTGTCAAGCCCTGTATATGTATATATATATATATATATATATATATATATTAGCAAATAGTACAGTCCTGAAGCACTGTGCAAATTGGATGCAAACCGGCATTCATATAGTTAATCTTATATGAGATAGTGAGATGATACTGGTGAATACAGTTCTGAGGATAGATAATGGTCCTAGTAGATGTATATTATCCATGCACCAATCCACCAGGTCCATATCATGTGAGTCACTCTCCCCAGAGGGGTTTACACTCACCAGAAAACTGAAAAGCACACACCTTGAAATCAATAAGGAATCATCCACAAGGTCTTGTTAGGGCTGCAGATCACTATTTGGGTACAGAATCATACAAAGCAAGATTCCACATAGTGTGATCCCATATAACACTTTTATTGCCAACGCCAGCCCCTGATTGCACAGATTGCACTTAGAAGCAGTTTAAATCAATCGAGCATAAACATAGTCATCAGTCTGCTGTATAGGAGACCATCAATATCGGTTACACAGACGCACTGTTTTCCCTGGTTGTCTCTCGCTGACTGTGACACACATATGTCACTTCCAGTCGTCGTAAAGTCACGGCCTGACGCGTTTCGTCATTTCCTACGTCGTCTGAAGGCGTATATATATATATATATATATATATATATATATATTCTAAAAAAACAAACATTATAAAGACTAAAGTTTCCCTTTAAAAATGGACATTGTGTTACCTAGCAATTAAAAAAAAGAAGGGCACCGTCAGTAGAATCACCAGATTGAGTCTTCTACTGCCAATTAGAAGGCCTGGCCTTAGCTTTATCTGAATATCTGAAGGTGGACAGTTAGGGCTTTTCAGAATTAGAGGCGGAGAGATCCAGATCCTGATTGGTAAATCCGTCTGCACAGGTACACTGCCTTAAGTACACATTTACCAGCATTAGTGTACATAAAGGCCTTAAGCTCCATGTGCACAGGACATTGTTTAACCTCTCCTGAACGATTTAACTTGACAGTTAGAATCCGACATTTAAAAACGTCAGTTTAGACGCATTTTGCCACGTTTGCGTTTAGGCGCAATTTTTTTTTGTTAAAATGAAAAACGTCTGTAAACGAGACCCTGCTAAATGCGAGTTACCGCGTTTAGCAGCACTTACAAGCTGTTACAGGCATTTGGTGTTTCAAATGCCTCTGAACATCCGTCCTGAACACATTTTTTTTGCATTCCAAAAAATGCTTCTAAACTCAATTGCCTAGAAATGACTATAAATGACCCTGTGTACATGTACTGATAAGATAACAGGGAGGAGAGTTCAGGGGCAACTGAAAAAAATGACTAACTGCTTCTAAAGGTCCGTTTACCAGCAGCAGTGTACATGAGGCCTTATTGTCCACATTTGGGTCACATTGGTCAAATTCTTGACTTGCTTTTACAGCCACCGGGCCGCACATCTCAACGAGCCCTAACTATGCTAAAATCCCTGTTATCTTATATCTTGCCATCACTCCTTCTATTCAGGGAGCTGTGATCCAGGCAGATCTTCTCTTTTCCATAAGGGAGATTGTCTTGAGTGTAAAAAAAACGTTAAGTGGAATATGCATCATCATAAAGGAATGCTTTTTTAGAACAGGCAGATAATAAAATCAATAGTCACCTGTGACGTATGTGGCTATACCACTACCGAGATGATAAACTTACCCAGATATTGATCAGCATATGGAATATTGATCTATGTCTTTTTTTTTCCTCTGTCAGGGGATATGATATAATTTAATCCTTTTGTGTTCTCTCAATACATACACACAAAAGCATTTAATTGCAACATATTAAATTAATTGCTTTTAGGTGTTATGACTGTCAGTAAGAAGCAATATTAAAGAAAGTCACTGTGACAACTGGCTGATGTTGTGGCTAGGCTATTTATGTCATACTCTTGACCACTGCTCTCGCTATGCTGGGCTGTACATGACATACCCCTGACCACTGCACTCTGTATACAGGGCTGTACATTACATACTCCTGACCACTGCACTCTGTATGCTGGGCTGTACATGACATACCCCTGACCACTGCACTCTGTATGCCGGGCTGTACATGACATACCCCTGACCACTGCACTCTGTATACGGAGCTGTACATTACATACTCCTGACCACTGCACTCTGTATGCTGGGCTGTACATTACATACTCCTGACCACTGCACTCTGTATGCTGGGCTGTACATGACATACCCCTGACCACTGCACTCTGTATACGGGGCTGTACATTACATACTCCTGACCACTGCACTCTGTATGCTGGGCTGTACATTACATACTCCTGACCACTGCACTCTGTATGCTGGGCTGTACATGACATACCCCTGACCACTGCACTCTGTATGCCGGGCTGTACATGACATACCCCTGACCACTGCACTCTGTATGCCGGGCTGTACATGACATACCCCTGACCACTGCACTCTGTATGCCGGGCTGTACATGACATACCCCTGACCACTGCACTCTGTATGCTGGGCTGTACATGACATACCCCTGACCACTGCACTCTGTATGCTGGGCTGTACATGACATACCCCTGACCACTGCACTCTGTATGCTGGGCTGTACATGACATACCCCTGACCACTGCACTCTGTATGCTGGGCTGTACATGACATACCCCTGACCACTGCACTCTCTATGCTGGGCTGTACATGACATACCCCTGACCACTGCACTCTGTATGCTGGGCTGTACATGACATACTCCTGATCACTGCACTCTGTATGCCGGGCTGTACATGACATACCCCTGACCACTGCACTCTGTATGCTGGGCTGTACATGACATACCCCTGACCACTGCACTCTGTATGCTGGGCTGTACATGACATAGTCCTAACCACTGCACTCTGTATGCTGGGCTGTACATGACATACTTCTGACCCCTGCACTCTGTATTCTGGACGGTACATGACATACCCCTGACCACTGCATTCTGTATGCTGGCCTGTACATGACATACTCCTGACCACTGCACTCTGTATGCTGGCCTGTACATGACATACTCCTGACCACTGCACTCTGTATGCCAGGCTGTACATGACATACTCCTGACCACTGCACTCTGTATGCTGGGCTGTACATTACATACCCCAGACCACTGCACTTTATATGCTGGGCTCTACATGACATACTCTTGACCACTGCATTCTGTATGCTGGGCTGTATGTGATATACCCCTGACCACTGCACTCGGTATGCTGGGCTGTACATGACATACCCCAGACCACTGCACTCTGTATGCTGGGCTGTACATGACATACCCCTGACTACTGCACTCTGTATGCTGGCCTGTACATGACATACTCCTGACCACTGCACTCTGTATGCCAGGTTGTACATTACATACTCCTGACCACTGCACTCTGTATGCTGGGCTGTACATGACATACCCCAGACCACTGCACTTTATATGCTGGGCTCTACATGACATACTCTTGACCACTGCATTCTGTATGCTGGGCTGTATGTGATATACCCCTGACCACTGCACTCGGTATGCTGGGCTGTACATGATATACCCCTGACCACTGCACTCTGTATGCTGGGCTGTACATGACATACCCCAGACCACTGCACTCTGTATGCTGGGCTGTACATGACATACCCCTGACCACTGCACTCTGTATGCTGGGCTGTACATGACATACCCCTGACCACTGCACACGGTATGCTGGGCTGTAAATGACATACTCCTGACCACAGCACTCTGTATGCTGGGCTGTACATGACATACCCCTGACCATTGTACTTTATATGCTGGGCTGTACATGACATACCCCTGACCACTGCACTCTGTATGCTGGGCTGTACATGACATACCCCTGACCACTGCACTCTGTATACTGGGCTGTACATGACATACCCCTGACCACTGCACTCTGTATACTGGGCTGTACATGACATACCCCTGACCATTTCACTTTATATGCTGGGCTGTACATGACACACTCTTGACGACTGCAATCTATACACCACTTTATATTGTACAACAGTTACGGGTTATTCAGCAGTCACTATGTTGTATTAGGTTCTTCCTGCGGGTAGGTTGTGTGCAGAAAAGCATATGTAATTGGAGAGTTTCTTTATATAGAAATGATTGTGCTGAGGTTTGTACAAGTCTGTCAGACTCTCACTTGTGGCACAGTAATTTAAGCAGAACTAAACTAAACTAAAAATACCCATGAAAATGTATGGGATGTATGGCAGTATTGTGGCCTAGGCCAGAAACCAGGAAGCAACTTAAGAAATGTAAAAAAAAAGGTTCAAATGAATACATATAATATACATTCCTATCTACCGGTATTTACTAATGCTAGTAGCATAAAAATTAAAGGAGAAGTACAGCCAAAGCTCATTTGGTTGTACTTCTCCTGTAGATCACAGAAGTGCAATTTGTTTTGTACTCCTGTGACCCGTTTTCAGCTGTCTGAAGTCCGCTCTCTGCTGACATCACAGAGTCGGTCCAGGCTCCGCATCATCACGACCACTGAGTCGGGATCCGCCAGAACCCTGGACCGACTGCTGGCTCAGCCTTTTAGCGAGCTGCTGAGAGCCTGAGCCGGCTGCCCCGCCCCCTCCACAGCTCAGCGCTCCAATGAGCGTGAAAGGGGTAGAGTAGAGAGCTGTGATTGACAGTCAGGCTCTCCGCTCATGGATCTGTGAGAACCGAGTGACCAGCAGTGTTTGATCGGCAGTCCCGCCCCCTCCACAGCTCAGCGCTCCAATGAGCGTGAAAGGGGTAGAGTAGAGAGCTGTGATTGACAGTCAGGCTCTCTGCTCATGGAGCTGCGAGAACCGAGTGATCAGCAGTGTTTGATCGCTCGGTCCTCAGTGCAGAGGCACCAAGGGACAGTTGCAGCATCGGACCCATGCTGCATCCAGCTAGGTAAGTATAAATCTGCAAAAAAGTCCAAACTCATACTTCTCTTTTAAAATATTTCATGTTAATTGAGAGAGTTTAGTTCCACTTTAAAGCATATTTTGTGGGTCCAAGCCAAGGACTGTGCCATATGTTACCGGGTACACATTAAATAGACTTGAAATTTTTGCAACACCCATAATTTGCCCCGGCACACTGTGGGCACTGTCTAATTGTTCTGAGTTGCAAAGGCTGAACCTCTCCAGAAAAAAAGTATCTACAGCCCCTGTCGCCATCTAAAACTAAATAGAAAAAAAAAAGTTTCCGCTTCAAGCCATAATTTTCAAATTCCTGTTCCTGCGGTCTGTCATCCTGATCCCTTTTCTTTTTCCGAATTCTCGTCATTTCCAGCATATTATTACTCCCGTCTAGCCCGTTACTCTTTCTTTCCTCTACTACATCTAACGTCCAATCAAGCTTTGTTGTGTTAATAATTCCTCATGATCACTTATCATCCTGCAATCATTCGTCCTCTCCACCCTTTTATTAACATTCTGCGTCCACTTAGGGCCTAACCATATTTATTCTGTCGCCATTGTCCGCCGCGCGGGCACAGCTTCAATCCATTTTGTGCTGGGATTGATTAACTGTTGGATAAAATTGTTCCCTGTTGAAATATGTGTTGCAAATTGGTAAGATAATCAGGCTGAATCAAGGCTGGCGGTCCTTTTTTTTTTTTCTTTTTTAGTTATTTAAATAAGCCATCAACACGGGGTGATTTTCCATCGGTAGCTGGCAATGTATAAATCCTTTTCTTCTTATATGGTCCTTTGCACATATGTAAATGAGGCCATAAAGGAAAAGATATGCATTTTTAAAATTAAAGTATAACTAAAGGCAAAACTTTTTTCTTTTTAGTTTTGGATAGAGGGGAGAGGGATTAGAACCCCTGTCGGTTTTTATTGCTGTCTGTGCCCCCCGTTGAGGAGATTCACCCTCTCTATTTGTCCTAGTTACCATTATCATTGAAAGTGAAAGTAACAGAAGATCCCAGATTTTGGGTTGTCCCCAGAAAAGTATTAGGTAAATTCTTCCAACGGGGACACTAGTTCTGGATAGCTGGGGGTCCCCAAGGAAATTCCCGTAATTTGTAAAGACTTCCTCTCACTTCCTGTTTGGGTATGGGACAGGAAGTGAAGGGAAATCTCCACAATGGCACACAGATAGGGGGAAAAAATCTGACAGGGTTTATGGGGTTATAACCCTCCCTTATTGTATCCAAAATGAAGAAAACATGTTTTGCCTATAGTTCTACTTTAAAGCCTTTTTTTAAAGTTCTGGATAAAATGGAGAGGAGTTTCAGACAGGTTTACAATTCTGGCCACTGGGAAGATTATCCTTCACTTCCTGTCCCTTTGACACCCAAACAGGAAATGGTGGGGAGTGGTTTTCATTAGAACAGGAAGGCACAGACAGTGATATCCAACCTTTTAAAATTTCCATTTTAAATTGTCCTTTTTTTAAATAAAATAATTGATCTTCAACTGCCATGCTGCTGCACATGATCGGTTTTCACACCAGCCATTTGATGGTTTGGTTGAGAGCACAACCAATGTTACATTCCCAGCACGTGGCAGGAATGTAACTGTAACTGTTTTTTGAAACTGTTAAATCAAAGGGTTTAGTTCCACTTTAACCGTTTCCCGACCGGCTCACGCAGATATATTGCGGAAGGATGGCTCCCCTGGGCGAAATCCCGTATGGGTACGTCCATTCCTTTAGTGACCACCAGAGGGCGATCGCATGCCCGATTGTTAGAGCACGGGGATTTGTGTGTGTAATCACACAAATCCCTGTGCTGCCAGGGAAGAGGAGCCATATCGTTTGTTCCTACTAAGTAGGAAAAACGATATGTCTCCTCTCCTAGTCAATCCTATCCCCCCCACAGTTAGAACACACTGAGGGAACACACAATTAACCCCTTGATCGCCCCCTAGTGTAAACCCCTTCCCTGCCAGTTACATTTACACAGTAATCAGTGCATTTTTATAGCACTGATCGCTGTATAAATGCCAATGGTCCCAAAAAAGTGTCAAAACTCTCTGATCTGTCCGTCGCAATGTCGCAGTACCGCTAAAAATCGCAGATCACTGCCATTACTAGTAAAAAAAAATAATAAAAATGCCATAAATCTTTCCCATAGTTTCTAGACACTATGGGGTTGATTTACTAAAGGCAAATAGGCTGTGCACGTTGCACTCTGCAAGGGCAGTTGCTCCAGAGCTTTGTAAATGAGGTAAAGCTTCACTTTGCAAAGAATACCCAATCACATGCAAGGAAAATTAAACAAAAAATTTTTTTTTGCTTGCACATGATTGGATGATGGAAGTCAGCAGAACTTCTGCTCATTTACTAAGCTCTGGACCAGCTGCTCTTCCAGAGTGCAACTGCACTTTGCAAAGTGCACAATCTATTTGCCTTTAGTAAATCCCCTAACCCCTATAACTTTTGCGCAAACCAATCAATATACGCTTATTGTGATTTTTTTTTAACAAAAATATGTAGAGGAATATATATTGGCCTAAACTGATGAAGAAATTATTATTATTTTTTTTTTAATGGGGGGGATATTTAATATAGCGAAAAGTAAAAAAATATTGTTTTTCTTTTTCAAAATTGTTGCTCTTTTTTTGTTTATAGTACAAAAAAAAACACAGAGATGATCAAATACCACCAAAAGAAAGCTCTATTTGTGGGAAAAAAGGGACGCAAATTATATTATATAAATATAAATTATATATTGAAATATATTAACATCTTAACGTACAGTATATTTCACGTTAATAATTATGCTACCAAAATTAGAGTGTGCTGTGAACTGCCTCCAGCTCCTGTTTCTTCTTGCTGGAGGCTTCCATTTTGCTGAAGCCAGAGCCCCTGAACAGCAGTAAATTATAAAGCGGAACTAAACCCATCAATTTAACGGTTTTATAAAACAGTTACATTCCTGGAATGCCGAGATTGCTAAGAGCCCTTACACACTGCCAGCGGGCTGCGTCAGTGGTAAAGCGCCACTAGTTTTTGCTGCTTTCTGGCACTTTTAACCTCTGCTTGTGGTCGAAGAAAGGGATAAATGCGCCTGAAAAGCACCACCGTCGTAGCGCTTTGGCAGCGGTGCCCATTCATTTAAATGGGCAGGGGTGGGGGAGGAGTGGTGTATACAGCGCTCCTAAACCGTTCCAAAGAAGCTGCTGGCAGGACTTTTTCTAACGTCCTGCAAGCGCACCGCTCCAGTGTGAAAGCTCTCGGGCTCTCACACTGGGGCTGCAGGGGAGGCCTTTTTCAGGCACTTTATAGGCACTATTTTTAGCCCTTTAGCACCTGAAAAACACCTCCAGTGTGAAAGGGGTATAACTGTCACATTTGCTTGTGTCCTCCACCAAATTGTCAAACTGTCAAATGGCTGGAGACATAACTGATCACATGATCAGCACCATGGCAGTCGCAGATCAAACAGAAGCAGCTTCTTTGGCTGTAAAGGATATGAGGGTTTCATTCCGCTTTCAGCACAGTGTCTAAAATTAAAGCGCAACCGAGCATGTGCAGAGCAGGGTGAGACAGTGGATTTTAAACAGCATAGGCTCTTATTTTTAATGTTTACATTGCTATACCTGCAAAAGGGGCCAGTCTGAGGTGATCTACCAGGAGTTCATTTTCTGAGTAAAGGATCCTTTACAGTAGAACATCACCTAGGGGATGTTGTTATTCCACGGTTCCTCTTCACCACCACCATCTTTAATTATCTCGCGCAGATTTATAGCAGGTCTTGCCCAGATCTTTGGGACCTGGCAAGAGAACTGCACCACATCTGTGCACACACAGGGGCATTTCTGGGCATGCGCACATACATGCTGGTTTCTGGCAGCATGGCTTGTAGGTACTTGTGGCTTGTTTGGGCATGCACAGAAACACCCTGCGTGTGCACAGATGTACCGCAGGCCTCTACCACATCCCAAGGACCTGGAATCTCACGGTACTCTTCACCCTGAGGACATCCTAAAAGACAGTGGGGGCCTGATATTATTCTGGCCTAGGCTAGAAAGCAGGAAGTGTTGAAATGCAGCACCTAAAACGTATTAAACCTTTCTGTATTATAAGAGAACAATGCCCAATTGTTTAAGAGGGAGGTAGAAAGGATTGAAAAAGCAAAAGATATTGGTTTATGGGTAAAGGTGGGAGCTAAACAGGAAAGGTGTGCCATCACGAGTTGAGCTCTATGCACCTTTAATACACAAGTTCTGATAAATCATGGGCTCCATACAGCCTCTCTCAGAGCCCCCCCCAGTCTGAAAGAGGACATAGAGTTATCAGTCCCTTTCTCTACAGATGAATGAATAGGAAGCGCTCCTGCTCATTCACAAACGGAAGCATAGTAAACACAGTTTACATAAGCTGTACCTGTTTACCTGTAGTTTTCTCTTCTCTACATCCCTTCAAAGTCCAGAATTTAAAAAGCTTGAGAGCCGAGGCTGCCAAACATGCTGTATGATGACACATTTTTCCCCAAGTCTTTTTCTCCCATTTTTTACCCTCACACTCCCTCCTGCAGCTCTCCGGCGATATGTGCAGTTTTGTGGTTAATGTCACCCATACACATGCTGCAGATCTGATCGCTACTCCAGAATTCAGCCAGCATTGAACTTCTCTGACCGGGTGGCTTGGTCCCCCCGGCCTTTTTTTTGATTGGCCCTCAAGTGTCCCATTGGCAGCATAACTCTCCCCCCTCTCTGGGGGCAGGATAGCCTGATGAAGGAGGCGGGGCCTGAGAAACGCATTGCGGCCCACCCCCTCCCCAGCTTGTGTGTCGGTTCTTGCTTCCTTGCCGGCGGCACATGAGAGCCAGAGATGCCGCCGGTGTCAGACTCCTGTACGGCGGGTCTGAGCTATGCTACACAGCAGTCTTCCATTCCTCCTTGACAGTTGCTTGTCTTGACACTAGCCCTGGATGCTGTTTGCTAGATACCTCTATGTAATTGTTATTGGAATAAAGTGGTATTAGTTTTTTAAAGAGGTTGTAAACTCCTATATGACAAAGGCATAATGAGCTTGCATCGCATACTAGCTCATTATGAAATACTTAACTTAGAACAAAGCCTTCCAGTGGCGCCCGCACACCGCTGAGATGGCTGACATCTTTCCCAGAGTTTTTTCTGGGTTCGTGGGCTCCGGTGCTGTGAGTGGCCGGAGCCGCGATGACGTTACTCCCATGCATGCGCGGAAACCTCCGTTCACGGCACAGAGTTTGGAAGGAACGGCACCTGTGATATCACTGGCCGATTGTAATGTAAATATCTTCTAAATGGTACATGTTTAGGAGATATTTACACTATCTATAGGTAAGCTTTATTCTAGGATTACCCTATAGGTAAATGTTAGCAGAGTTTACTTCCTCTTTAATCATACTCACCTGGGGCCCTCCCTTTGCTATTCTTTGTTTTAATTATATGTTATATACTGGAGCTCCCCCCCCTGTCACCTTTTTTCTCTTGGTGTCAGGAGAACCTGGCGTCAGAAGTGATTTATGCAGATAGCAGAGGAACGAAGCAGCCGTCAGAAATAACACTTAAGCCTGGTTCACACCTATGCATTTTTTAGTGCTTTTTGCAGAAACTTACTAAAGTCCTTGTAACATGTTTTCCTATGGGACACGTTCACATCTATGCTTTTTTCAGCTGCTGCGTTCCTGGAAAGGGCCAGGGACTTTTTTACAATGCAAAGTGGTGTGTTTTTGGTTCGGTAGAAGCTGCAGAAATGTATTTTTTGCTGCAATTCGCTTTTTTTAAATCTTCCCAACAACAAATTGGTAAAACAAAAAAAAAAAGCATAAAAATATATATATATATATATAACAAAAGATATGTGCACCAAAACCCCTCATTATTGTTAAAACATCAAATTAAACTGACAAGTCCTGATAAAATGACATTACAGCAAAACATCTGACACATGTTGACATCATAATAGCATCATGATCAAAAAATACCCCAATACACCATCAGATACATGCAAAGGGCTGCTGATGCTTGAGACCAGGTTCAGCCCTTATGAATTGATTTGATGAAAACCCGACATGTTTCGGACTGTAGTCCTTCCTCGGGGGCAGTAGTGGGTATTAAGACTTATAATATATATATATATATATATATATATATATATATATATATATATATATATATATATATATCAGTCTTTAGTTACCGTACATAGAAAGACATCATCATTTTACATATGTACATCGACAGCCCTTTGGCCCTTTGCATGTATCTGATGGTGTATTTGGGTATTTTGATCATGGTTCTATTATGATGTCAACATATGTCTGATCTTTTGCTGTAATGTCATTTTATCAGGACTTGATGTTTTCACAATAAAATAACTTTTTAATGAGAGTTTCATATGTGGTTCTGCCTCCACAGTCTGTGAGGGGCTTTGGCGCACTATGTTCACTTATCTTTTATTAAATTGATATAGAGGGTGTTGGCAGACTGCGGATTTTTGAACACTACACTGTATCCCTAAACAATTTTCTCTAAAAGCGTAAAAAGAAAAACGTGTGCAAAAAGGCAAAAGCACCACAAAAAGCACTGCAGAAATGAATCAAATGCACACTGCATAGGTGTGAACCAGGCCTTAGTGCTCTGGATAGAGACAAGTACACACTATAGAGGTGTATGCTCACGTCTGAGGTTTACAACCACTTTAAGAAAGGCCCAATCAACATAAAAGAAAAATGAAGAAACCCCCAAAAGAAATGCCGTTCATCGGAAGGTCTGTCCAGCTTCCTGACATTAAAAACCAGTTAAAGGCAAGAAGGAGTTAAAATCTGATAAGAAAACATAGAAAAACAAAACAAAAAACAAACACACACAAGACTGAGACTATTTAACAACATTTATTTCAAGAGGCACTTCCTCAAACAGATACTATGCAAAATGTTATGAACCCAAAATAGAAAGCATTTAAACACCAACACTATAATACTGTAAGGGCTCTTTCACACGGGGCAGATCAGTGATGATCCGCCCCGTGAACATCCGCTTGCTCAGCGGGGATCGCTCCGCCGATCCCCGCTGAGCAGGAAGATGACAGGTGCATCGCTGCACGCTGTGCAGCGACGGACCTGTCAGAGCGCCGCTCTCCCCTATGGGGGGATCGGATGATGACGGTCCGTAGTGTCCGTCGTCATCCGATCCGATCCGAAAACGGAGGGAAAAGTAGGTTTTTCCTCCGTTACACTTTTCGGATCGGAGCGGGTCGGATGTCAGCGGACATGTCACCGCTGACATCCGACGCTCCATAGGGATAAATGTATGTCCGTTTATCATCCGAAAACGGAAGGATGAAAAACGGACATACGGATCCCTCGTGTGAAAGAGGCCTTAGGCCTCTTTCTCACGAACGATCCGTTCCGATCCGCCTGTCAGTTTTTTAGGTGGACCTGAACAGACGCTCCATAGACCTCTATGGAGCGTCGGTTGTCAGTGGTGACATGTCCGCTGACATCCGACCCGCTCCGATCTGAAAAAGTGTGACGGAGGAAAAACCTACTTTTCCATCCATCTGCGGATCGGATCGGGTGACGACGGACTCTACGGTCCGTCTTCATCCAATCCCCCATAGGGGAGAGCGGCGCTCTGACAGGTCCTGTCATCTGCCTGCACAGTGGGGATCGACGGAGCGATCACCCGCTGAGCAGAGCGGGCTCTGTACACGGACACGTCAATGTGAAGGAGCCCTAACAGTCTGATTTGTCTACAGGTAAAATGCATAGACAACACTGGCCTGGAAGAGTCTGCAAACCATAAAAGGTAAGTGTCATTACTGATTATCACAGGACTGCTGTGATGACGCTTCATTAACCGCTTAAGGAACGCCCCATGTACATATACTGCGGCAGTGCGGCCCTTAAGCGCCCTGTAAGCGTACTTGTACGTAATTCCTGTGATTGGCTCTGGGGTGCGTGTCGCTCACAGGTAGAGTTGCCACCTCATCCCTTTAAAACCGAACACATATTGATTACACAGGTTCTGTGGCTGATTAAGGTGATAAGTAAACTCACTTGGTGCCTTATCTGCACTAAATTGGTCTCAGAACCTGTGTAATTCATATGTGTTCAGGTTTAAAGGGATGAGGTGGCAACCCTACTCACAGGAGAGGCAGAACGGTGGTCTGCCTATGTAAACAAGGCAGACCGCCGTTCTGCCAGAGAGGAAAATGGAGATCTTGTGTTTTTGCTAAACAGAAACATGGATCTCTGGTTTCCTTTAGTCAAAGCACATCCCCCACAGTTAGAAAGCACTCATAGGAAACACATTTAACCCATTGATTGCCCCTGATGTTAACCCCTTACCTGCCAGTGTCATTTATACAGTGACAGTGCTTTTTTTTTTTTAGCACTGATCACTGTATTGGTGTCACTGGTCCCCAAAAAGTGCCACTTATGCCGCGTACACACGAGCGGACTTTACGGCAGACTTTGCCCGGCGGACGGGATTTGGTCGGACAATTCGATCGTGTGTGGGATCCAGCGGACTTTGTTTTCTCAAAAGTTGGACGGACTTAGATTTGACACATGTTTTAAATTAATCCGTCGAAATCGAGTCCGGTCGAAAAGTCAGCCGTCTGTATGCTAGTTCGACGGACATAAAGCCACGTTAGGGCAGCTATTGGCTACTGGCTATGAACTTCCTTGTTTTAGTCCGGTCGTACGTCATCACGTACGAATTCGACGGACTTTGGTGGAATGTGTGTAGGCAAGTCCGTTCATTCAGAAAGTCCGTCGTAAAGTACGTCGAAAAGTCCGCCGGGCAAAGTCTGCCGTAAAGTCCGCTCGTGTGTGCGCGGCATTAATGTCAGATTGGTCTGCTGCAATTTCGCAGTCCCGCTAAAAATAGGTGATCGCAGCCATTACTAGTAAAAATTATTAAAAAAGTCCCTAAATCTATCCCATAGTTTGTAGACAAACTAACTTTTGCGCAAACCAATCAATATATGCTTGATGGGATTTTTTTTACCAAAAATGTGTAGCAGAATACATATCGTACGTAAATTGATGAAGAAATTCGATTTTTTTACTAGATATATTTTTTAGTAGAAAGTAAAAAATATTGTTTTTTTTTCAAAATTGTCGGTCTTTTTTTGTTTATATCGCAAAAAAAAAATTTTTTTAAATGCAGAGGTGATCAAGTAGAATCAAAAGCAATGGATAAATAATGAAGAAACTCCTGCGCTGTCAGAATTACCTATGCTAAGGGGCACTGCTGCAACACCTAAATGGCTGATCCAAACAGACAAAAGTGGTGTGAATAAAGTAAGTGGTGATTGCGCTGTCATCAGAGGAAGTCACGTGACGTGACGATACGCGTGAGGTTTGGAGCACGGCAACTGTCACAGACTGATGATAGGATACGAGCTCGGCGCTCGTGGATGTTTTTTACTTTAGCCTTCTGCTAAATGTAAGTGTACCATGTTGTTTTTAACCTAATAAACTGATTTATATACGGGATCACTCTATGTGCACTCTCTTCCAACACTCCACATATATGCATCCCATTGTGATGAGCATTGAGGAAATGGGGACGGTTTGAAGACACCCTTTTTGAGGTACACGAACTCGGCATTCGTTGGATTGACGCCCACACTCATTTTACAAAAGTGACTGCATCCCCCTTCTGTGTCCTGTCCCTTTTTCCACTTTGGCCGCCACGGAGTTATACTATATACTGTCTGCTTAGGTTTTTTATATACCATCCTGCACACCCACCACCCGAATCGCCTGAACTACTGGATGGGACCCTTGCCTGCTGGTGATTTGTTATTGGAATAAAAGCTGTTGTCTTGCAGCAGTAAGGTGAGCTGCTTGCGAGCACAGAGGTGTCCCCACTGAAGACTTTGTTTCCCTTTCCTGTGGCTTGTGGACTTGCCTTTTTGGAACTGATGACTCATTGTTTGAGCACTTTGTACTACAAGGTGGTGGGACTGTTCACCATTCATTTATTTTTCTTGGAGTCACCAATAAGTATTTGCTGAGTTACCACATATGTGCTAATATGATACTAGCCCCTTTGCACTGAGATTTTTTTCTTTTCTTTTGTGTCAGTATTTACAATATTTTTATGTGCTAGTATGATACTAGCCCTCATACACATGGACTTTGTTTGATTTATATATTTTATTTTGTTCAATTTTTTTGTACCCACACTGTATTTGTCACTCATTTCATAGCTTTTTATACGTTTTAGGCTATTTTGTTTGTTCAGTTTATTCGGATTTAGTGCTCATTAGACTGTACTTTATTACATTTCATCACACTTTTATATTTTGTAGAATTTTTCCATTTTGCCTTTTTGGAACTGATGACTCATTGTTTGAGCACTTTGTACTACAAGGCGGTGGGACTGTTCACCATTTAGTTATTTACTTGGAGTCACCATTAAGTATTTGCTGAGTTACTACATATGTGCTAGTATGATACTAGCCCTTTTGCACTGAGATTTTTCTTTTGATAAGTATTTGCTGAGTTACCACATATGTGCTAGTATGGTACTAGCCCTTTTGCACTGAGATTTTTTCTTTTCTTCTGTTTCAGTATTTACATTATATTTTTTATGTGCTAGTATGATACTAGCCCTCATGCTCATTATACCTTTATATTTTGTATATTTTTTTCATTTTTCATTCACCTCTCTATACATTTGAGCTAACCCCTTCCCCTTCCTCCTCCTTCCTTCCCCTCTTATCACAGCGCAATCACCACTTACTTTATTCAGAATCAAAAGAAAGCTCTTTTTGAGGGCGAAAAAAGGACAGTGATTTTATTTGGGTACAGCGACGCACAACTGCGCAATTGTCAGTTAAAATAACGCAGTGCCGTATCACAAAAAATGGCCTGGTCAGGAAGGGGGTAAAACCTTCCGGAGCCGAAGTGGTAAAGAAGTAATTTCTTACAAAACCAAACATCAGTGCGCAAAGGCTGTGTTGGAAGCTGCCATGCCCTGAATGCTGAAACACAAGCTACATCCAGGGCAGTGACTACTTTTATCTTCCCCCAGAAACAGTATGTGCCACTGTCTGAGAAATCAAAGCTTCCATCAGAGCCTTAGCCCAGAGGGATTGTCTTTTATGTGAAGTTCTGCACAGTGATGACATCACTACACTGCGCACATGACAAGTATGTCACCCTCTGCTATGTATAAAATCCTATAGAGAAAGAGAAAATCGATGCTGTAAACACCAAATTTGGATTGGAATACATTTATTTCTTGGTATTACAAATGATTGGAAAAAAAAGTGCAATCGAAGATGTATGCAGTAATGTTGAGCACATACATGTACAAGTGATTTCTAGGGGTTCATTCACACTTCTGCACTTAAAGCGGTATTAAACCCAAAACCAAAAATGTTTTATATTGCAGCTTACCAATCATTAGGTGTGGTGGCTGCATTCATTTTCTTTTACCATCTATTTTCACCTGGTGATTTATCCAGTAACACATCTGCTGTATTAGAGCGCTCCCACTCTGGACTAGCAGATTTAGCAACACTAACAAATTGAAACCAAATTTGAAAACCAAAGATGCAGCATGCAGGACTTGCAGAAAACACACCACACCTGCAGTACAGTGGTGTGAAGAGTCCCATAGGATTTAAAGGGATTGCGCTTTTGTTGCATTTTTAGCATGGCAAAAATGCATCAGTGTGCATACAGTGCATTTTACATGTGGTACCATTCATCCCTATGGAAGATAAGCTTCCTGTCAATCTAAACAACAGAAGTTTGAATTGGATGTGCAAAAGGATTATGAAACATTTTACACCAGTTTATTTCAGATAAAAAAATAAAGAATTGTACAAACAAACAAACAAACAAAAAAAAAATAAAGAATTGTACACAATCAAGCTGTACTTCTAAAACATTTTAGCTATTGAATCCAGGAGCAAAAATCAACTTTGTACTGTAATTATAAGCTGCAACTTCTGATTTTTCTTTCCCTGTATCTTGAGAGCTGTGATCACATACCCCGGTTTTTGGAAACATTGCTTTGGTTACAACCTGTCTGCAGTATGCACTGTGCAGTGTAATGCCTCGTACGCACGGTTTGATTGTTGGATGACTGAGCGTCAGATTTTTTTGAAAAGCGTGTGTGCAGGATTTTGTCTAGCATACTATCCGCAAATTGTCGTCTGACAAACACGAACGTAGTGACGTACTATGAGAGTATAAAGAGGAAGTTCATTTCTCAAGCGCCACCCTTTGGGTCCCTTCTGCTAATTTCATGTTAGTAGAAGTTTGGTGAGCGTTGATTTGCGATTTTCAGATCATACAAAACAAATGCCTTTTAAAATACGTTTGGCATAACTACATCAGTATCACCAGAAAAGCAGCTTCATTATTATCCCATTAAAGAAGATGAGAATTTTGACATTTCATCAATTGTCATGTCACAAATGTTAATTCTAGATTACGAACAGTAATTTACAAGACCGAACTCTTCCCAGTCGTTCCTTGATTCCGAGCATGCGTGTTTGTACTTTCGACTTTTATGTGATGGATATCTGTACTGACAATCCGAAAATCAGACGTTGGCCGCTGGGACCCGCCGATCGTTCCGACGAGAGGCCAAACAGTGGTCTGCCTATGAAAAGAAGGCAGACCGCTGTTCTGTCACAGAGGAAAATGGAGATCTTGTGTTTCTGCACGGGTCTCTGTTTTCCTTTAGTGCATCCATTCCCCTCACAGTTAGGAATCACTACCTAGGAGCACGCTTAACCCTTTGATTGCCCCTGATGTTAACCCTTTCACTGTCATTTATACAGTAACAGTACATTTTTTTTTAGCACTGATCACTGTATTGGTATCACTAGTCCCCAAAAAGTGTCACTTAGTGTCCGTATTTTCGGACAGCCTCAGTGTAAACAAAGTGTTGGCGATATTAAGCTCAATTCACAAAGTTCTAACACAAGACCACAGACCTGGGGCTTAATTTTCCGCCTCATGGCTATAATTTTCAAATCTCAACTGACTCTGCTGAGAATGACTCACTTTTTTTTAAAAAAAAAGGTTCTTTATCCAGGTGTGTTAGCTTTGTCAATTGAAACTTGTAGGCCCATGAACCTTTATACAATCATCAGTACCTTAATGTTCAGGCATATGAATAGCATTTTTACAATTGAATTGAGTTTAAAGAAGTTGTAAAGGTAAAAGTTTTTTCATCTTAATGCATTCTGTGCATTAAGATGAAAAAACATCCGACAATACCCCCCCCCCAGCCCCCCGTTATACTTACCTGACCCCTCGAAAGTCCCGCGCCCGACGTCCTCTTTGCCGATCAGCCTGGCCATTGATTGCCTAGAGTGGATGGATTGAAAGCAGTGCAGCCATTGGCTCGCGCTGCTGTCAATCACCTCCAATGACGCGGCCTGCCAGGGGGCGGGGCCGAGTGATACAGTAAGCGGCTATGGCTGCCGGCTGTATCACGGGAGCGCGCCCGCAAGCACTCAACACTATGTGAGGGAGCTTGCATGAAGGTGTTGAGTCCTTGCAGGGGGGGGGGGGCAGAGACAGCCGCCGAGGGACCCCAGAAGACCAGGTTCGGGGCCACTCTGTGCAAAACGAGCTGCACAGTGGAGGTAAGTATAACATGTTTGTTATTTAAAAAAAAAAACAGCTTTAGTGATCCTTTTAAAGGATAAGTTCGCCTTTTGACCAAAAATACATTTACTTTTTTTTTTTTTTAGGTGAAAGAATGTGCATTTATTATTTTTTGTTTCTGGAGCCTGTAAAGCATTGCACCAGCAATCAGCAGATCACTGAGGCCATGCAGGACTCCTGCAAAATTGTCAGTGTATCGGCCTACCCGTACCTCCTATGAAGAAGCCGATACATTCTGACAGGAAGAATGAATGAACTACCACCATTACTATCGCCGCCATTACTAGTAAAACAATAAATAAACAAAAATATCCCATAGTTTGTAGACACTATAACTTTTGCGCAACCCAATTAATATACACTTATTGGGATTTTTTTCTATCAAAAATATGTAGCAGAATACATATTGGCCTAAAT
Organism: Lithobates clamitans; assembly: GCA_037952925.1. Lineage (NCBI taxonomy): Eukaryota > Metazoa > Chordata > Amphibia > Anura > Ranidae > Lithobates > Lithobates clamitans. The sequence continues at coordinate 4,389,193 of JBBGZY010000310.1, forward strand.
TGATGAAGAAATTAGTTTTTTTAATTTTTTTTATTGGATATGTTTTAAAGCAGAAATTGAAAAAAATATTGTTTTTTTTTTTTTCAAAACTGTTGGTCTTTTTTTTGTTTATAGCACAAAAAAGCTCTATTTGTGGGAAAAAAAAGACATAAATTGTGTTTGTGTACAGCTTCGCACAACCACGCAATTGTCAGTTAAAGTAATGCAGTGCCATATCGCAAAAAATGGCCTGGTCATGAAGGGGGTAAATCTTCCGGAGGTCAAGTGGTTAATCAGGGATAATGGGCCTAACCTGTATATGTCTAACTTTTTTTTTTTTTTTTTAGTATGGGTATGGGAGGGAGTGGTAAATGTGACACAACATGAGGTGGTTTAGGTGCACACTGTACTTGCGCTTAGTTTTATTTTTCTTTTAATACATTTGTATTGCTTTTTTTTCAAAAACATGAAAATAGTTCAATATAGGCATAGGTATGATACATGATCTGTTACATACAGGGCTTTTTTTTTCTAGTCAGAATGTGGTGAAACGGAGTTTCGCCACCTACGGTGCTGGCTCTGTATTTGCCACTCACTACTGTCACTTGTAGACACAGAAGCCCAGCAGAATTGTGGTGATGCAGGGGGGCAGTGAGAGACAGTGGCATCTACAGCTTTCATATTTAGGGGGGGCACATGGGGGGACAGGGACAAAAGTAGGGGGGACAGGGTGGATGCAGCTAGGTGGAGGGGAGGACAGGGTGGGAGCAGCCAGGTGGAGGGGAGGATGGAGTTGGAGTAACCAGGTGGAGGGGAGGACGGAGTGGGAGTAACCAGGTGGAGGGGAGGACAGAGTGGGAGCAGTCAGGTGGAGGGGAGGACAGGGTAGATGCAGCCAGGTGGAGGGGAGCACAGGGTGGTAGCAGCCAGGTGGAGGGGAGGGCAGGATGAATGCAGCCAGTGATAAGGTCCTTTACCTCTATGGAAGCCTGCATCCCCGCCCCCCCCCTCAACCCCCCACGTGGAGGTAAGTTCTTACCTTGGGGGATATATAATAAAATGACTGGCACTTTCTCTCTGGCTCCTTTCACCCAACAGCCTCGTGGTCACTCTCCTCCTCTCACAGTTCTCTCTCCCCTCCTTCCGCTCTGCATGTTGGGGGCTGCAGTGCACTCTCAGGGAATCGTCCTGGGGCCTGCTGGTATCTGGGACTACTTGTCCCATAATCCTCCAGTTGATAGTTTCCCAGCCATTGGCCCTGAATGTAGCCAATAGGAGCAGGCATTGCCGGATGAATGAGAGCTGCTCGGCAAGGAGAAGGAGGGGTGGAAATCCCCCGCACCTGCGGCTCTGCCTGTGTCCCTTAACAGAGCCTGTCAGCTTCAGTGCCACTGCCCTGTGTCCTGTGGCACTTTCATGGGGGGGGGGGGCACAGTGTAATGTCGCCACTGGTGAGAGATGTTATCTCTCTGCTCACTCACCCGCCAAGTCACCTGCCAGCCTGCTCACTCACCCGCGGTGGCAGCCTGCTCAGCAGCCTGCCTGTTGTTACTGACAGCCTGCTCACTGTTTTCCCTGAGTCCGCCCCTGCCCCAAGCTGAAAGTTACTGAGGATATAGAGTTATCAGTCCCTTTCTCTACAGATGAATGAATAGGAACTAAGGCTTCCTTCTCATTCACAAACTGAAGCATAGTAAAACACAGTTTATTATGCTTCAGTGATGAATGGACACAGGAGTAATTAGCATTGATCCCTCACTGTGTTCATTCAGGAAAGGAAGGGGCCAGTAAATGACAATACCCCTGTGTGCTCGCAGCAGCTGCAGGTGGGAGAAAGGGGAAGCCGCCAGCACTGCGGGGGAAAGGGATACACAAGTGAGCCCGGACAACAGATGAAAGGGGCGCATGTGCTAGAACCATTCCCCTTGCAGTGCAGCCAGAGTGAGGGAGAGGAGGAGAAGCTGGCAGCACTGCAATGGGAGACAGAAGAGGATCAGTGTCAGCAATAAGGCAGTAAAGCTGGCCCTCCTGCTCAGCAGGCGCCTGGGCCCCTCTTTTGAACTGATGGGGCCCGGGCCCAGTACAGGAGGACTGGCTGTACTGCCTTATCAGTGGACCTGGGTACACAGATATAATCATAGTGTAATAACATTTATTTGCGTTTCAAAATGTTACTTATAAATAAAACATTCTGAGCTGTTTTCTGAACCGAGGAGCAGGTGAATAGGCTTACGGATCAATGAATACATTTATAGAGTGTTTCTGTTTAGTGTAATGTGTTTTTTCTAATCGGGACTGACGTGTTACAGGAGTGTCTGCAATGAAAGAAAATATATTTTTTTTCTTCCTCTTGGGAAGCTGAAAGAGAGCCGTGAAAAGTTACATAACAAATCGTTCTCCTATAGGATAGCACATTGAAAACTGTGAATCTCAGTGATTTACATCCTGGGAATGAGCTGAGAAAATATGACTCTTGCTGAAATGCCTCAGTGAAAGTTGCATTACAATGTAGAATAACTTCAAGCCCAACCAAACCTTCAATGCACATTAGCTCAACACATTCCGGGGCATCAAAACAAAAGGTGTTCAAAGACTAAAGCCTAGTACACATGGGCCGAATGTTGGGTGGCATCGGCCGGTTCAATAGAAATCAGCCGACATTCGGCCCGTGTGTACTGCAGCCAGTCCGACAAAAGCTGGCTTCTGTGGATGGGGCATGATGGAAAAATGTCTGCCGATCTGCTCCCGATCAGCGCTATCTGCTCCCGATCAGCGCTATCAGCCAATGGCTGACCAGAATGTTCTAATCTGGAGGTTGGGCCGTCCCCCTGTCAGAACACAATAGCACAGCAGGTGAAATCGCTGAACTTACATCTCATGGTTAGTACAGCAGCTCCTTCGGAGTTATCAGGTTTTTTTTTCCGTTCAGTCCTGCTGTAGAGCTTCACAATTCTGGAGAATATGAGAATCACAATTTTTTTGCTTAGAATAAAGATCACGATTCTTGGTGTAACATCATCTTTCATATTATACAAAAAATTGGGCTAACTTTACTGTTTAGTTTTTTTTTTAATTCATTGAAGTGTATTTTTTCCAAACAAATTGCATTTGAAAGACTGCTGCACAAATACAGTGTGACTTAAAATATTGCAACAACCTCCATTTTATTCTTTAGAGTCTATGCTAATATATATATTATATTATATTATATTATATTATATTATATTATATTATATTTGGAAGTTCTAGCAAAAAATACTGATTTTAACTTGTAAGCAACACGTGTCAGAAAAAGACCTGGTCTTTAAGGCCTCATGCACACGAGACGCTGTTAAACTCGCGTTTAGAGGCAGTTGGACACTTTTTTCAACTGCCCCTGAACCCATTCAATGTTATCCTATGTGTCCATGTACACAGTCTCGTTTTTTGGCATTTTTAGGCAGTTGCGTTTAACCTTGTTTTTCCAGAAGCAAAAAAATGGGTTCAGACGCAAAAGTTTTCCACGTTTCAGATGCCAAACACGGCTAAACGCCGGTACCGCGTTTAGCCACGTTTGCGTTTATAAGTGTTTTTACAACCCGAATTTGGGGCCCCATATCTCGGGGCCACTTGGTGCTAGGAACCCCCAATTTGGTGTGCAAACACAGTGGACATAGAGCACTACAACATATCCAAATTTGGGGTGCCTAGCACCAAGTAGCCTCAAGATACGGGGCCCCAAATTGGAGTCACAAAACGTCATTCTCTGCTGCAGAAAAGTGCTTGACATTTTGCGACCAGATTTTGGGGCCCCATATCTCGGGGCCACTTGGTGCTAAGAACCCCAAATTTGGCGTGCTAACACAGTTGGACAAAGTTGGGTCGCAAAATGTCATTCTCTGCTCTGCAGATGCTTCTAGACGCAAACGCGGTAAACCGCGGCTAAACGCGGCATGCAAACGCGGCAAAACGGGCGTTTCTAAACGCCGGTTGCAGCTTTTAAAAACATGTTCAGCAGAGTTTACACCAGCGTCTCGTGTGCATGAGGCCTTAAGTGGTTAAAGTGGATGTAAACCCAATGTCATCCTTTCTAAACTACTGCCATAGGGGTTATCTATAAGGATATACATGTCTCCTGCATGTATGTTTACCTGTCAAATGTCTCCCTTCTGTCTGTTATGAGACCCGAAAAACTGCAGATTCTGTGGGTGGGTCTGTTGTCTGGAGCTCAGTGGGTGGAGTCATGATGTCAGTAGACTCCCCGCCCACCTCTACACTCCCCTTGTCAATATACATTTTCTCCTGTGTATTTCTAACACTGAACTTCTGCTATGATCTCTAACATCCAGTGAAAAGACAGGAAAGTAATCACATGACTTCAGCATGCCAAATCATGCTGAGGTGTGGAACAGCCAATCCTTACAGAGCTGCTGAAGAAAGGAGTGGGGGAGGGAATTAAAAAATAATGCCTGTGTCTTAGGCTGTCACTCACAGCAAGGGGGAGTATTTGACAAAGTTTTTCTCAGTTTGTCAAGATTTTTCTCACTGAACAATAAAAGGGGATTGCTCAGAGATGGATTAACTCTGTGTGGCAAGACTGGGCTCAAATGATAGGAAATATTATACTCTACAGTATGATATATATATAAAAAAAAAAAAAAAAAAAACATTTGGGTTTACATCCACTTTAAACTGAACTGTTTGCAGACCGAAGTTCATTCCTTTGATCTAAAATAAGTGAAAAACACATTGTTTATAGTTATCTCTCAGCACTGAGAAATGTTGATAAACATTTGCCAGGAGGTTCCTTTTTTTTTTTCTTTGACAGCAGTGAGTGAGCAGAGAACGGACACTGCACTGTTTACATGCAATCATGGAAATGCTGGCTTAAGATCATGTGGGGGGTTGAATTGAGGCGCTTTGCGGTGGTTTTTAACCCTTTCTCGGCCGCTAGCAGGGGGTAAAACCGCCCCGCTAGCGGCCGAATACCGACGGTAAAGCGCCGCTTACAATAGTGGCGCTTTACCGCCGACGCCGCCCCTATCCCAGTGTGAAAGGGCCCTTATTGTCGCCTATATGGATGGAGGTAAAATAAACAGACCTCACATTTTTGTTTTACAACCCCAATGCCAAAAAAGTTGGGACGCTGTGTAAAATCTACATAAACACAGAATGCAATGATTTGCAAAGCTCAGAACCCATATTGTATTCACAAAAGAACATGGAAACTATATTAAATGTTTAAATTGAGAAAATGTACTATTTTAAGAAACAAATAAGGTCAATTTGAAATTGATGGCAGCAACACATCTCATAAAAGTTGGGGCAGGGTCATGTCTACCACAGTGTAGCATCCCCTCTTTTTTTAATAACACTCTGTAAATATCTGGGAACTGAGGGGACAGTTGCTGGAGTTTTGGGGAGGAAAGTTGTCCCAATCTTCCCTGATATAGGATTCTAACTGCTCAACAGTCCTGGGTCTTCCTCGTCATATTTTGAGGTTCAATATGCGCCACATATTTTCAATTGGTGAAAGGTCTGGACTACAGGCAGGTCAGTTAAGCACCCGGACTCTTCTACTATGAAGCCATGCTGCTTTCATAGATGCAGTATGCGTTTTAGCATTGTCCTGCTGAAATATGCAAGGCCTTCCCTGAAAAAGACATAATCTGGGTGGGACCATATGCTGCTCTAAACCTTGGATATATCTTTTAGCATTGATGGTGCCTTTTAAGATGTGCAAGCTGCCCATTCCATACACAGGAATGCACCCCCATGCCATCAGAGATGCAGGCTTTTGAACTGATCTCTGATAACAAGTTGGATAATGCCTCTCTTCTTTAGTCAGGAGGATTTGACACCCATGGTTGCCAAAAAAATCTCAAATACAAATTTGTCTGACCACAGAACAGTTTTCCACTTTGTAACAGACCATTTTAAATGGGTTTTGGCCCAGAGAACACAATATAATTTCTGGATCATGTTTAGATATGGCTTCTTTTTTACATGAGAGCTTTACCTTGCATTTTTAGATGGCACAGCGAACTGTGTTCACAGACAGTGATTTCTGGAAATATTCCATGAAGTGATGTCCATCAAAGAACCATGTCTGTTCTTAATGCAGTGCTGTCTGAGGGCCCGAAGATCACAGGCAACCAATTATGCGTTGCGGCCTTGTCTCTTGCACACAGAGATTTCTCCAGATTCTCTGAATCTTTTGATGATAATATGTACTGTAGATGATGATATATTTATAGTATTTGCAATTTTTTGTTGAGGAACATTATTCTGAAATTGTTTGACAATTTTTAGACTCAAATTTTCACAGATTGGTGAACCTCTGCCCATCTGTATTTCTGAGACACTCCGATTCTTTAAAATGCTCTTTTTATACTCATTAATGCCAGTTAACCTAATTATTTGTGAAATGTTCTTCCAGCTCTTCCTTGTTAGTAGCACTTACTGTACCTTTGCCAGCTTTTTGTTGCCCTTTTTCAACTTTTATGAGACATGTTGCTGCCATCAATTTGGAAATTACCTTATTTTTTTCTAAAATAGTACATTTTCTCAGTTTAAATATTTCATATGTTTTCTATATTCTTTTGTAAATAAAACATGGGTTTATGAGATTTGCAAATCATTGCATTCTGTAGATTTTACACACCGCCCAACTTTTTTTGGAACTAGGGGCGTATTATTGTTTTTCAGTCTGATTCCCCCTTTTTTTTACACAGCGATATATGTATTTACCATGGAACATGACGGTATAAAAGCAACCCCCTCCACAGCTCTCCAGGCCAATTTTATCAATTTTTTCACAATACAGTAAAGAGAACAAATCGGGATAATCAATTTAGGGGTCTGTTGTGATGTCACCATACTGTGAGTTGTATCAACTTTTTTTTTTTTAAATTGTTAAGAAAAGCTAGATGTGAACAACAACAATAAAATTCCATTTTCACTAATAAAATCATGTATATAATTTGCTACAGAAATCAATATATAACTTAAAGCACATCTCCTGGAATGGAAAAAATAAAAAAACATTGCCTGCAGTGGAATGATATCAACTCAGCCTTGACAAATTCACTGAACTTGAGCTCAGGGACTAATTTTTAATAATAAATGGTAGATTTTTTTTTTTTGAAAAATCATTCTATTGTTGCATATTATGACATGTCAGGAATTTATTTATGCAGACATGTAAAGCTACTTGAAAGTTTACTTCAGCTACACAACATGATAATCTTTCTGCTTTTGGTAGAGGCTGAATATGAGGGGCTCCCACCATCTCTGAGCCTAGTTTCTGAGTCTGTACATCTGCTGTGCCCTTTACGAGGGGTTCCCATCATCCCTATGCTGAGTTCTTGGGTCTGTACACCTGCTGTGCCCTTTACGAGGGGTTCCCATAATCCCTGTGCTGAGTTCTTGGGTCTGTACACCTGCTGTGCCCTTACGAGGGGTTCCCATCATCCCTGTGCTGAGTTCTTGGGTCTGTACACCTGCTGTGCCCATTATGAGGGGTTCCCATAATCCCTGTGCTGAGTTCTTGGGTCTGTACACCTGCTGTGCCCTTACGAGGGGTTCCCATCATCCCTGTGCTGAGTTCTTGGGTCTGTACACCTGCTGTGCCCATTATGAGGGGTTCCCACCATCCCCATCCCTGTGCTGAGTTCTTGGGTCTGTACACCTGCTGTGCACTTTACGAGGGGTTCCCGTCATCCCTGTGCTGAGTTCCCAGGTCTGCACACCTGCCGTGCCCATTATGAGGGGTTCCCATCATCCCTGTTCTGAGTTCCTGTGTCTGTACATCTGCTGTGCCCATTATGAGAGGGTTCATATCATCCCTGTGCTGAGTTCCTGTGTCTGTACATCTGCTGTGCCCATTATGAGGGGTTCCCACTAGCCCTGTGCTGAACTCCTGGGTCTGCACATCTGCTTTTCCTAATATAATGGGCTCTCACCATCCCCGTGTTGAGTTTGCAGGTCTGCACACCTGTTTCTATTATGAGGCATCTCAACCATCCCTTTGTTGAGTTTCTGGGTCTGCACACCTGCTGTGCCCATTATGAGGGGCTCCCACCATTCCTCTGGATTTTGTGGAGGATAGAGCAACACAGTGTTGGGTGTGAAAATCCAAAATTAGAGATCTTGCTGTTGGAATATCACATTTATGAACTTTTCTCGGCTCTCTTCCTCCTCATTGACTCAGACACAGCCTAGCTCCCACTACTTTCAATTACAGCCAGTGGTCAGAGAGCAGGGGGCATGGCCACACAGAGCGGAGCTTGGGAGCGAGCATGCACAAGTGCCCACATAGCAAGCAACCAGCTATGGGGGCATTCGGCAGGGTGGAGGAGCCAAGAGCGTGAGAAGAGGAGGATCAGGGCTGCTGTGTGCAAAAAAATTGCACAGAGCAGGTAACTATAACATGTTTTTTAAATGCCAACGTTTACAATTAATTGAACCTTTAAATGCTAGTATGAAGGAAAATGGCTGTGAAAAGGGGAGCAACATTTTTAAGTGTTTTGTATATTTTTTTTTGATGACCATTGTAAAAAAAAAAGTGCGTCTTTTGCTTGTGAACTCCATATGATCGTAGGTCAGGCAAGGATGTTTTGTTTTACCTTCACCTATTTGCACCTTTCAGATGTTCTTCTTTCTTCTTGAGAAGGATGCATTGCAGCAGGAGTTATCTCGGTTCCTCCAGCACATAATACAATGAAAAGAATCATATATAATGAGCTTGTACAAACTAAACATAGGGGGTGAAAAGGTGACTGAATGCAGATGCATTTCTTTGTGGTAATGCTAATTATTGCATTAAATATGCGCAGGACATTAGGCGTCAGTCTCTGCAGCTGATAAGCGCCTCTAATTTACTCACTTTTTTGTAACAAATGAATGGGAACAATTAGAAAATAACAAAGTACATTTCATCCCATCTCTTTAATGAAGTTGTCTGTCAGTTCATTTGTTTATTTAATAATAAATGTAGGTTGATTTGCATATTAATTTGATCTTGACCATTATATAGAATCCTGGATTTCTGAAATTAGGGATACGCATTGTCATGCAATTAAAGCCAACCTGTCTCATATCAATGAATAGACATAAAAAGAGAGAACATCCAACTACACCAGTTTAAGTTGCCAACATCCCTAATGCAGTAGATAAAGAAGAGTCACTGTCTAGACGGTGGAGACGGGTGTGCATCTTCTCGACTACGGCGGCAAGCGGGACAATACTTCTTATATCACCAATGTTTTGCAGATACAGTCTATGTGAATATTTACTCCCTAGCCGTAAATGAACTAACTAGATGAGTGACGTTTATGTGCATGTCTCCAGCTGGGGCCATTTCCTTCTCTACCCTGCTCCATTTGGACGAGGATTGTATGGAGATCGTATATTGAGGAATTATATTCATTAATGTGCCTTCCTACTTGGTACCATTTGGAGACCTTGCGTGGATGAGTGAGGACCCGCCTGGTACAACTGTGTCCAATTGACACAGGTGCTGCCTGTCCATGAGTCCAATTTCGCCACTGGTCTAGCAGTGAATATCTACAATGACTGCTATGGTGTGATCCCCTCCCGACAAGTGCCCCTGACGAAGGGACGTATTGTGTTCTGAAACGTGTCGGGCTGTCTGGACCTTACATGGGATTCTATCACCCTAGTCATCAGTGTTTTTATCGGTTTGAAAACTGTATAATTATATATTTGTATACGATTCTTGAATAAATCTTTTTTTTATGTTATTTGTACATTGTTGCCTGTAAAGACCCAATTCTCTTAGGAGTTATTCTCTTCTTCTTCATATCAATGAATACATTCACTGTCATGGCAGCTTAAAGTGCACCTGTTTCTTGACTATGGACACTAAATATTTTACATATTCCTAAAGTGGTTGTAAACCACGCTTGCACCGTTTAGGTGTGCTCTGAGGTTCCGGAAGGTCTGGAACTTCAGAGCTTTGTGCCGGAACCGAGTGATGTCATTGCGGCTCCGGCCAATCACATAGCCGGAGCTCGCGAACCTGGAAGAAAGACAGGGGAAACATGTCAGCCTTCTCAGTGGTGACTTTACAGCTCTGGAGGGCTTTGTTCCAAGGTGAGTATTAGCACATTATGCCATTGCCTTGCAGGTTTTTTTTTTTATTTTGAACATCCGCAATTTACAACCACTTTAATAAGCAGTAAAAGAACTTTAAAACAGGCCTCACTGATGTCTCTAGCTGTGTATATTGTGACGTTATTCATTCCCAAAGATGATGATAAAAACTCCAAATTTGGGGTTCAGATGGTTTCTAACAGCTGAGAAACACCTGCTGTGTGTTTACATGAGAGGGCTGGCAGGCTGTCAAGATTCTGCTCTCCATAGAAATAAGCTGAAATTTCTAGTGCTTCTCTTGTGATTTTTGAGGATGACTTTCTATAACATGCCTGTAGCTACAGAGGTGAATGAGGTTTCGTGCTAAAGGCTTTTACTGATTGTTTGGAATATGTAAATACTTCGTTCTGCATAGTGTTGACACAGGGTCACTTCACAGTCAGACCTCATGGACACAGGGCGTTAAAAAAAAAAAAGAGCTACAAAGGCAGTACTGACGGCAGGAAAAAGCAGCCGTAAATATGTGCATTTTAAAGCGTTTTGCATTGGCTTTAATGCGCTTTTAGTCGCGGTAGCCTTTAGCAGCGTCTCTCTGCCCTCTCCTATTTTCCACTCCCAGATCCAATTACTACAGTTTAAAAAATGCCTGATGCGGCTTAACACTGTTTACAGCATTAACATGCGTTTAGCTGCGTCAGGCATTTTTACAGCTGTAACGCTGCTGCTCCAGAACGCGCTGACCCTGGGTATTTTTACAGCTTGTAAACGCCTATGCCACTTATAGCTTCTAAAAGCCTATGTGTGCATGGACATATAGAATAACACAGAGAGGTGTTTTAAAGCTGTAAAAAAAAAAAAAAAAGCGCCTGACGCTCCTAAAAGCGGCATGAAAAACAGCCTGTGTGCACGAGGCCTCAGTTGCCCAAAAAATCCAAATAGAGCTTCTCTACAATTGAAGAGGTATTATACTCACCTCTTTGGTGGCTAGGATCTCCTACGTTCCCTCCATTCCAGCGCTGTAGCCTCCTTCAGTCTCTTCTCCAGCCAACATTTCTGACAGTGTCTGATGCCTTTGCCCCCCCGCTGCACATTCTGGCTCCATCCCCCAGCTCTTGCAAAGGAAAAGGTATTATACTCACCACTCTGGTGGCCTTTTTCTCCTGCCTCCTCTCCTTTCCAGCACTTCTGCCTCCACTTGTCTCTTTGGAATTTGAAACTTCTAGGAGTGTTAGATGCCTGTGGAACCACAGAATGCAGCAGGACTTGATGACCAACAGGTCATTTTAAGGGGGCAGTACAGCCAAAATTGATATTGTGGCTCTTGGTAAGTGGTGGAGAGTTAAAACTACCTTACCAACTGGCTCTTGCAGGAGACAAATTCTGGGCCTCCTATGCAACCGTTGGTCAAGTAAAAACACTTATTAATTGCATATCAATCGGCCACTAGATAGACATGAGCTACGCCTTTACCTAACTGACAGTGCAAGAGGTCCCAGCACCCTTCTCAAGCACATCTAGTATAAATTGGTTTCCAAAGGGACTTCTGCAAATGCAGAGCCTGCACAAGTGGTATGTTTGCCTGTGTACCTTGTTGTTTGTCTCTCAAGGATCTGTTGATGAGATCCCTGCTCTAAGTTCCTGATTCCTCCCCCCTATTCTCTTAACCTATTCTGAGCTAACCAACCCTCTAGGTGCCTACTTACCTTTTTCTGATGTTGGCCATCTACTGCCTTTACAGTCTTAGTGAAAATGAAAATTAGAAGGGGTGTGCTTTGTAGTCCTAACACAATTGTTTTCTTTGGGTGATGTTGCCAGACCTCCACAGACACAGTTGATGACCAGGTGAAAATAAAGTTTAAAAAAAAAAGGTCTGAACAAAGAAAATTAATGCGCCTACTACATCTAAGGACTGATAAGCTGCAATATATAATACAGTTTGTGTTATTGGATTTAGATACACAGAGGTTCTAACCCTTCCTTGTTATAAATCAGGGGTGGGCAAACTGCGGCCCACCAGCTGTTGTGGAGCTACATGTCCAATGAGGCATTGCAAGACTGACAGTTACAAGCATGAGTCCCAGAGGAAGAGGCATGATGGGAGGGCTGCACTTTGCCCAACCCTGCGATAAATACATAAATACAATTTTTGCTGGAGTTGAATCTATTCACTTTATCTCCTGTGGGCTTCAGTCCAGCAGAGGTGTCCCCAGTCTGCTGCACTCCTGAGCATACCACTATTTAAGCCCTACAGCACAACGCATTGTGGTGGAGTTCATTGGCTTGACTGCTGAAAACCATAGCCTTAAAGTGGAGTTCCACCCAAAAGTGGAACTTCCGCATATATACTCCCCCCCCCCCTCCGGTGCCACATTTGGCACCTTTTAGGGGGGAGGGGGGAACATGTACCTGGTTTTGACAGGTACCCATCCCCACTTTCAAGAGACAGCGCCGCGGCGTTGTCCATACGAAGTTCGGCCCCCTCCTTCCTCCGCCGCCGGGCTTGCTGAAGCTTGCTTTGTGCTTGTGCAGTAGGGAATCAGCTTGTTTCCCTTACCTTGAATGGGGGCGGCAGCACCTTAGAGTCTATTCGGAAATCAGCTTTGGGTGCCGACATCGCGGGATCCCTGGACAGGTAAGTGTCCTAATATTAAAAGTCAGCAGCTACAGTATTTGTAGCTGCTGACTTCTCATTTTTATTCAGTAATGTGGCCCTGCCTCAATGAGACAGTTTCTGTGCAATGGTAAGGCCACATCTTTATTGGATTCAAACAGCCTATTTAAAGCTGAGTTTCACCCAAAAGTTTTGTTTTAAGTCTTCCTCCCCCTGCCTCTGCAACATTTGTCAGGTCATTTTTTTGGGGGGGAGAGCAGGTACCTACTTTTGACTGGTGTCCGCTGCAACTCCTGCTTGGATTTCCAAGGCGATCTGAGCAGAAGTTCTCCTTCTCACTCTCTCTCTCCCTGCCTGCAGTCTTCTTGGAAACATCAGAGGTCCCAGAAAACTGCGGGACTATTCCCAAACCGCAGTGCGGCTCATGCGTGCGAAGTGGGCAGCCGACTGCCCATTTTAAAGATGCCGCACGGGGAACCCAAAGGCTAGTAAAGAACAGGATTTGTAGCTGCTGACTTTTATTTTTTTTTTCCCAAAGTGGAGAACCACTTTTATAACCAACATTCTTAATGGATAAATCCACCCTAACACTAAAATCTCTACATCTACAGACATCCACGATCTAACACTAACCTAGCTAACCCTGTTAGGAAGAAATCAGTATAGATACCTTTTTTAGAAGTCGTTCCGGCCCAATCCAACACTGATCTGTCAGCTGCTGTGTGGGCTGGTGCAGAGGACACGTCCGATATTGGAAGCCCCATAGAAAATCTATGGATGACGTCACTTCCCATTCATTTCACAACTGTTGTCGACTGTGCTGCAGAGCTTCCGCCGCTGGAGACCGGATTGGACCGGCTTCAAAAAAGGTATGTATACAGATTTCTTCTTTACAGGGCTAGATAGTGTTATGCCCCGTACACACGGTCGGATTTTCCGACGGAAAATGTGTGATAGGAAGTTGTTGTCGGAAATTCCAACCGTGTGTAGGCTCCATCACACATTTTCCATCGGATTTCCCGACACACAAAGTTTGAGAGCAGGCTTTAAAATTTTCCGACAACAAAATCCGTTGTCGGAATTTCCGATCGTGTGTACACAAATCCGACACACAAAGTGCCACGCATGCTCAGAATAAATAAAGAGATGAAAGCTATTGGCCACTGCCCCGTTTATAGTCCCGACAAACGTGTTTTACGTCACCACGTTCAGAACGATCGGATTTTCCGACAACTTTGTGTGACCATGTGTATGCAAGACAAGTTTGAGCCAACATCCGTCGGAAAAAATCCTAGGAGTTTGTTGTCGGAATGTCCGATCGATGTCCGACCGTGTGTACGGGGCATAAGATGGTGGATCCCTGTAGATGTAGTGATTTTAGTGTTAGGGTGGGCTTATCCTTTAATAAACCCTAATAACACTATGCTAGTGATTGGTAGACTGTGAGCACCCAATAGCTAAGATTATAACATTGCCTAAACATCTGTGTTCACTACTAGTTCCAGACAGATGTTCAACTAGCCCAAGCTCACTAATGGTTTAAAGTGTGACCATGCAACACTGACAAAGTAAAAAAAGAACCAATAAAGTTGTGGCATACTCAAAAGAACAGAAAGGTGGGTTTTTGCTTTGCTGAAGACTGGACAGACTCCTGGAGGTCAGGAATTGTTGTGGAAATTTTATGAAGATATATTTTAATATGTATTGACATAAGTGTCTCCCAGAGTTAGTACTCCCACAACCCATTCTAAAGAGCTGACTGTGGCAAACTGACACTGGTTGAGATCCATTTGGTAGTGGAAAGTTCCTTGGGGATGTAGAGAAGTGTTTGCGGAGTGGGGACATGTCCACCAGCAAAGGGCCCCTGTGGGATGCACAGAACGATCGTCTGGGGGGGGATGTGTTCGCTCTGCAAAGACATTATCGGTTTAGCAGATGTGCGCTCGTGTCACCCCTGTGTGCCTGATTAACATATTTGTGGTGCCATGAGCATACACCTGCAGATAATCTCTCCCCCACAGACAGTAGTATAGTCCGGGTATGCTTTGTTCTCTGAACACCGCAGAATAAGGATTCACAAACAAATGATAACAATCGTTATCGTTGTGGTCGGGAGAAGTGTTCATGATCCCAGGCTTCCTGTGATACAAAGACAGGGGGCTGGAGATTGTATGCGCTGCCCCCACCCAGCCACGCTCATAAGACTCCCCTAGTCATCGTTGTATTGGTTGTTGTATAAATTCATTTCTCCTGTGTTGACATTCACATCCTGTGATGTTACATCCTGTGTTGTCATATCCTTATTTGGTCATATCCTGTGAGGTCAAATCCTGTGTAGGAGGCGATTGGCTGTTGGAGGCAGGGCTTCCAGTTTGTGGCTTCCTGTTTGTGTGTGAATAAAAGACCCAGTGAACTGCTCGGTAAGGTGTCGTGCTGAGATGAGGACGTAAGAATGTGGTAATGTCTGTTTACTGGGGAAATGCGGGAGACATGGGTTATTTAAAGTGCATTATACCATTATGGTGGAAGGGCGCTTATTAGCGCAAGAGTATAGTGGGTTTATCCAAAACAGAATCTCACTCCTTCATTTTTATTTATTTTTTATGTGTATGAAGCTTCCCTAACCTCACCAACTCACTAGCCACTGGCAAATTCCATTTAACTCTTGTATAGTAACTACACTGGGCTACTTTGGGGGTGATGTAGGCTTACTGCACTGCCCCTCATGTGCCATGCCTCCAGTAGTTAGAGCTTTCTTTTGTTAAGACCAAGAGGTCCCCGTTCTGAGGTTGGGCAGCTCCTGAACAGCGTGGCCTGAATTAAAATATAACAGCATTTTTAGGTTGGGCTGCTTTACAGTGAAGAAGGCAGAGAAGCACGCTGAACGGCGATAACCTCAAAACTGCTTGGCAGCTTTACTAAGACAGCTAATTAGCAGGGGTTCCAAGGGGGAAAAGCTTCATCAATAAGAAGGGCATGCAGCTTTGCTGCTTTCTGCATGAAAGTGGAAAACTTTCTGTTAAGTTTACCTCGTCTCCTGTCCAATTTAAAGCTGAAGTTTTAATATTTAAATATTTTATCTTCATGGGTTCTCCCTTTCCTATCTGATCAACATGCTAATTGTATTTTTATATAACATTTTCCATCTTCATTATATAAATTATTTTCCATCTTCATTATATAACTTATTTTTGACTAAAGCCGCGTACACACGAGCGGAATGTCCAACAGAAAAAGTCCAACGGCAGCTTTTCATCGTACATTCGGATCGTGTGTATGCCTCATCTGACTTTTTTTTTTCGAAAATTCTTTTTGAAAATTCTGACGGACCCAGAAATGGAACATGTTCTAAATATTTCCGACGGAACCAATTCCTATCGTGAAAACTGCTCGTCTGTATGCTGTTCCAACGGACCAAAAACGACGCATGTTCTGAAGCAAGTATGAGACAGAAGCGCTCGGTGTGGTAAAACTAGCATTCATATTGGAACTAGCACACTCCTGACGCTGCTAATTCTGTGATCTTTTATTGCAGTGCATTCTTCTCTTCTTTATAATGCTAGAATAAGTTGTTTTGCTGCTCATATTCACACAGAGTTCTCACAAACTTATTTCTTCATTATTTATCCTCATCTCATGAATAATATTCTATTTTTTTAAAAGCCTGATCTCCATAATAATGTTTCCAATTATTTTTTACACTCATCTTTAATAATTTTTTATTTCATCAAGATTTCTTTTACGATTACTTAAAAATCATTTTCTAGTGATCTCCATATAATTAGTTTTTTTGGTGTGTCAAGTTACCACAATAACATTATTATCTTGTATTTTATATAAACCTCAAGGAGATTGGTGTCCCTTGTTAATTTGACATTGTATTTTTGAAATGTACCTGCCTACTCACAAACAAACTGTACTTTTTGAAGAAAAACACATAGGAAAGTATTTATTGAAAATAAAATATCCATTTATTCTGGGTAACAAAAAAAAGAGGAAGGCAACGCGGAGAAACTTTTGGAATTTGCAAAGCCTTTTGGCCCCCAGGGCACACATCAAGTCTGTGGAAAAGAAAATTGGAAGCTTGAGGAGTCCATATAATAGGTAGCACAATCTGGTCCAGGAATCCCAGAGATCAGGACCAGCAGCAGATGACATATCTGTCCCCAGGCTGTGGTACTACACCAGCCTGCGTCTTCTGTCAGATCAGACTGAAGCCAGGCCATCACTTTCTTCTCTTCGCTGCAGCCTTCCCTCCATGCTTCCCTGCAGCCTTCCCTGAAACCTTCCTTGGAGGCTGTGGCTCTGGTGGTGGACTTGTGGCAGGAGGAGAAGGAGGATAGGGTTGCTCATATATGTTGCTGTTCTCAGTCAGCTGGCCCCTCAACCCCATCTGAAGGGCATAAAAAAAAATTCTCTCAGAGAGGAGGCGTTGGCCCATCTCCAATTCCAGCAACCTGTTGGCTAGATAGCAGCCATAGGCCTCTTCAGCGTTGGGGGGGCTTCTGAGGAAATCGCTGGCTTCCCTAATGAGGCCCAGTGCTGCCTCCTCCATCATTGTCCCCTTCCTGGGCCTTTTGGTGGTAAGGCAGAGGGGAGGCACCTGGGATTGGGTGAGGCTCCTACTGGGCCCAGCCACCTCCTGGCTGTCACTGGGCATGGCCTCCTCCTGGCTGCCACTGGGCACGGCCTCCTCCTGGCTGATGCTTTCCAGACCCTCCTCCTGGCTGAGCTCATCCTGTGTATAAAAAAGGGACATAGTTGTAGTTTTTGCTTCATCAATCATACACAATTGTCAGCTCATGACTTGCAAATTGAATGCTAATAAATAGAAAAGACTATCATTCTGACCCCACAATTTTTCAAGCTGGTCACCAACATTTTTGGCCACTACTGTCTAGTGATATATATATATATACATAATTTTTTGTATAAAATTTATTGATTTGTAAGCGATTTTAAAATCTAGTTAACATCATTAATATTAGGACAATAAATATGTCTAAAAAAAGAATTTACCTGACTCCAGCTTTTTGCGATTCATCCACTTCTTCCAGGATGGAAAGCCCAGGTTGTTCCTTGTCAGCCTCTGCTGGGGTTGAGGGAACGGTGGAGGGAAGGCTGCAGGGAAGGGTAGAAAGTGATTTCCTGGCTTCAGTCTGGTCATCCAGAAACCGCAGTTTTTTGAAGTACCACAGTCTGGGTACATACACTTGCGCTGATGATGCTCCTGATCTGAGGGATTTCTTGATTTTATTATGCTCCTTCTTATACATGTTCCTCAAGATCCCAATTTTTTTTTTCCACAAACTTGATGGGTGCATCGGGGACCCGAGTCTTCACAAATTCCAGAAGTTTCTCCAGCGATTAACTCCTAGCTGGTTTATTATAATATAAGCTGTGTTTCAGCTCCCACAAATTCCTCATCTCCCTGTATCTGTCTATGAAACTGCACATGAATTCTGGGTCCTTAATGGGATTCATTTTTGCTGTAAGACATCGCACAAGACAAAAACACTAATGTCAGCCTAAACGCTCATTATCTTATCCCAATATAGGCCTCAATCTTGAAGCAGTATAGGCCACTGTGATGGGCCAAGTTCAAATTTTACCTTCGTTTAGCACGCTCGCCACTTCCATTCATCCTTCCTACACACACACACACACACACACACACACAGATCGGACATATGACAAATGCGTGTTAGCTTGATATAGACTGCGCATGCGTGAAACTCCGCCCGCGTCGCCCACCCCTGACATTCTTTCTCGAAGATTCCCCGCCCCGTCTCTTTCGTCGCAGTGGGAGAGGAACATGGTCACATCAGGTGACTACTAATAGTAGTAATGAGTAGGAAAGCCCGGAGGCCGAAACGTCCCGATCCAGGAGGAGGTTTAAGGTCTCCAATATGTCACTTGAGGAGATGGTGGAGATGGTCCACATATTGAGGAGGGCCGACTATGATGCTAAGAATGGGCCGTACCCAAACCCCAATCTGTGTAAGGCCAAAATCATGACGAAAGTGGTGAAGAGTCTGAGTCACAAATTTGGGATACGACGATCAAAGGAGCAATTAAGAAAATGCTGGTCAGACCTAAAATTAAGGGAGCCGGATCAGTACAGAAGGATAAAGAAAGTGCTTAAAAAAAGTAAGTACTTGTCGTGTGTTCCTATTATGATTATTAACTTGCATGCTGCTCCAAGTGCTTTTATTTACTGTTGTACAGTTTTAAATGGCTACTTTCATGTTCGTAGGCACAGTAATCATTCGTAGGAAACATTGTTCGTTTGCAAATAAATGCAATGTTTTTAGCTGATACAGGGTTAACTACATTTTGGTCATGCTAAGTTGTCCTAAAAGAAGTTTAGGACATTGTTGTCTAGATGTCTTTGAAACTAGAATGATTTGCAATCTTGATTCAGTGGAATGTAAGGACAAGACACTCAGCAGCTGTTTACACATCTGGACTCAGGAACACTAGTGTGGGACACCAGAGCACATTTTTTTAGGGTGACCCACACAGGTGCTCCAGTGGATACTTGGGGTGTCTACATCTGTGAAACTTGTCCAAAAAAGATAAGTATTCCAGCTTAGTTAAAAGTGATTTAATCATGTCCTGAACTTGGAACTCTGCCCAAACAGACAATTGTACACCACTTCCAAGCAATGTTTCTGGACTCAAATATCTGTGTACTAAGTATACCTTTTTTGTTTCATTCTCATAGGGGAGAAAAGACTCAGAGGACACCACCCAGAGGACACCAAGGACGTCCCACATCACCGCGAATGGGAAATCAGCCCAAACCCCCCCCAAGATCTGGAGGAAGGAGAGGTGAAGGAAGTGGGCGAGATGGTCACCCAAACAGGTGAGTGTCTGACACCCCAGCTTCAGGTAATCTATGTATGCCTGCATATTTCTAATACATGTTCTTTGAACAATTTTTAGGTGACGTGCTGCTTGTGGAACAGGGGGCTGAACCTTTCACTAGTGACAGCGCCCAAAGGCTCATCCACGACATCATGATTTGGAATGGGGAAATCGACATTATTCGAAATAAACTGAATGTTATGGAACAACAAATGAAGAACATGATAGATGTGTTGGGGAGGATATAAATTTAGTGCAAATCACATCCATTTTTCCATTTGTTGGACTCAACAAAAAAATTGTTTTTTTTTTACATTTTAACCACTTCAGCCCCGGAAGAATTTAGCCCCTTCCTGACCAAAGCACTTTTTGCGATTCGGCACTGCGTCGCTTTAACTGACAATTGCGCGGTCGCGCGACGTGGCTCCCAAACAAAATTGACATCCTTTTTTTCCCACAAATAGAACTTTCTTTTTGTGGTATTTGATCGCCTCTGCGCTATAAACAAAAATAGAGCGACAATTTTAAAAAAAATGCATTATTTTTTACTTTTTGCTATAATAAATATCCCCCAAAAATATATATAAAAACAATTTTTTTCCTCAGTTTAGGCCGATACGTATTCTTCTACATATTTTTGGTAAAAAAAATCGCAATAAGCGATTATTGATCGGTTTGCACAAAAGTTATAGCGTTTACAAAATAGGAGATAGTTTTATTGCATTTTTATTAATATATTTTTTTTTTAAATGGCGGCGATCAGCGATTTTTATCGTGACTGCAACATTATGGCAAACATATCGGACATTTTTGACACATTTTTGGGACCATTGTCATTTATACAGCAATCAGTGCTATAAAAATGCACTGATTCCTGTGTAAATGACACTGGCAGTGAAGGGGTTAACCACTAGGTGGCAGTGTAGGGGTTAAGTGTGTCCTAGGGGCGTGTTTCTAACTGTCAGGGGGATGGGCTGTGTGTGTGATGTCACTGATCTCTGCTCCGATGACAGGGAGCAGAGATCGAGTGACACTGTCACTAGGCAGAACGGGAAGATGCTGTTTACATCAGCATCTCCCCGTTCTTCCTCCCCGTGAAGCGATCGCGGGTAGCCCCACGGCGATTGAGTCCACAGGACCCACGACCCGACTCACGGAGCTTGCCACGGGCGCGCGCGTGCCCGCTGGCCGCCTCTTAAAGGGCAACGTACAGGTACGTGGTTTGCCTGTACGAGCCCTTCTGCCGCAGTATATCTGCGTGAGGCGGTCGACAAGCGGTTAAAAGCCACATTTTGAAGATGCACAAGGTGTGTCAACATGTGCTATCTGCCATCAGGGGATCTCAATGTACGCGTTTTGTGGGTGCAACCCCTTCCTCGTAACTCTAGTAGGTGAGAGGAAGGGGTCGCACCCCCAAAACACGTCCATTGATCCCCCATGATGAAAGATAGCGCATGTTGACATTACCCTTTTGGACTCCCAATTTGTGTGCATCTTCAAAATTTGGCTTTTACAGGGGTGACATCACCCCATCTGATGAAGGCAATATCAAGACATTTTTGAAACTATAATGTCTGATATTGCCTTCAGTTTTTAAATGTTGAACTTTGTAAGTTCCAGAGTTGTGTATGTTATGTTTTAAAACATTCCTGTTTGTAAAAGCAAAAAATATTGAGAAAAAATAACAAATATTTTTCTAAAAAAATTTCTAAACACACATGTGAATGTGCACAGAGTAAAAATTTTGAAAAACAACGTGTGGCTTCTTCTTTCAATGCTCAATACCAGTTTTTGAAGTAATTTTGTGTTTACAGTGACAATGGGGCTTATTTACTAAAGGAAAATCCACTTGGCACTTCAAGTGCACTAGGAGAACCTAGGAGACAGCCAAAAAGAAAAGCAAGCAATAAAGAAATTTTAAGATTTTATCTGATCATTTTTTTTTTATTAATAAAAATTAGACATTGTCTGGCATTGCAATGGCCCCCCTACCCGTAAAATAATTAACATATTTCTCTCCAACTTCCCAGGCGCTTTGGGGGGGGGCCAAGCCAGTACGGCCAGTATCCAGGCCCATCAGGGAATTCTGTGTAATAAGTCTGGCCTCAGGCCCAACTGAGGCTATCTACTTCTGTGAATTTTTTTCCCAAATAATTATGCAGTATGCAGTAGCATAGGATGATATGCTTGATTTTGTAGTCCGCCATGTGGATTGCTGTCAGAAACAGGTGGAACTGGCTGGCCATTATCCTGAGGATATTCGCAACGACTCTTCTCGACTCTTCTCGCTCTGGCCAGCCAGTAGTTAAAAACCCTCCTCTCCGGGGTGAGGGTCCTTTGGGGGAATGGCCTCATCAGTTGCTCTCCTAGACCGCAGGCTTCATCTGCAATAAAGACAAAGGGGAGTCCTTCCACGTTATCCGCATCAGGTGGCAATGCCAGGCCACCAGTCTGGAGACGCTGGTAAACTCCGTCTGGGCGAAGATTCCTCCATCCGACATCAGGCCATTCTACCCAACGTCCACATAGAGGAACTCATAATGTGCCGACACCACCGCCATTAACACTACACTATAAAACCACTTATAGTTATAATAGTAAAACCCTGAATGGGGTGGTGGCACAATGTGGACATGCTGCCCATCTATAGCCCCTCCACAGTTGGGAAAGTCCCAACGGTCAGCAAAATGGGAGGCCACAGTCTGCTATTCTTTTTTAGTACTTTTGCACATAACATTGCAAGCAGATTACACAAAAACATTCTTGCACAACATCAGTATAACATTTATTTTAAGGAGTATTTAAAGACAAAAATATAAGGCCCACTTATCAGATTCCTCACGCCCTCTGATGGCCCATTGATAAAATTGTATGGGGGGGGGGTTTGAGCCTGAATTTAAGGACACACATAACATCTGGACATATTTTAGGGGGTGGGGGAGGGTTATAAATGAATTTAAGGACACACATTACATATGGACACATTTTAGGGGGTGTTTCGGGGAAAGCGGTACAATGGAGCTGACAACATATTTTGGGAAGGGACTAGGCTATTGGCATATATGGGCCCAGGATAGCATGCTGGGGAGGTTAGTGAAGGCAAATATGCATGTAGGTCAAAAAAAGAGCATTAAAAGCTTCCGGCATGCATGAGGATATAGGGGACATTCACAACATATTCCAATCATGGTAATTAGGGAATGATGAAATAAATACAATACATTAGCAAACATTAAATACATATAATGTGATGTTAAAGGAGAAAACATACCTTAATATAGTCCTTCTGCAGGACCTGAATGATGGCAGAACAGGTCTCTGGAATAATGATCCCCAGTCCCTGGGGGGAGATGCCTGTTGAGAACTTGAGGTCCTGCAGGCTTCTCCCAGTCACCAAGTACCGCAAGGTGGAGACTATCTGCTCCGGAGTGATGGCTTGCCTCATGCAGGTATCCTGCTTGCTGATATAAGGGGTCAGCAAAGCCAACAGTCTGTCATCCTGAGATAATTCCTGAAATCATCAGGCTTATTCTCCTGGATCTCACGAAGCAAAGGCATGTGCGAGAATTGGTCACGCTGGAATAACCAATTCTTGGTCCATGAACTCCTCCTCGCTCTTTTCATGGACTGGACTTGGATCAAAGGATGAACCCCAACACCAAGCCCCCACACAGCACAAACTCTACAACGAGTACGTACCTGCACGATGGTTTCAAAATGGTCGGGTGGTCAGAACGTACTTAACAGAACGCACTGAAGAACAGCAAGGCCTGTGAAGAGTGAGCTGAAAATCAGCAACAAGCAGACAAGAACGCACTGTAAAAACAGATACGAACTGACTACACGCACTCAAAACCAGATACAAACCCACAAGTACAAACTGAACAGCAGTAAAATGATCTGAAAAAGCTGGAGTCTGAAAAGCGCGAATCGTCTCTCACCAAACTTCTACTAACACAAGATAAACACGAGATTAGTAGAAGGAGCCCAAAGGGTGGCGCACTGGGTATTGAACTACCTTTTTCTAGTCCCATCATACGTGCTGTACGTCACCTCATTCTGGATGGTCGGACTTTGGTTTGACCGTGTGTAGGCAAGATCGCTTGAATGGAATTCCGTCGGAGTTCTGTCTGAGAAACCGGAGTTTATTTCGACGGCAAAACCGGTCGTGTGTACAGGGTATAAGTGATGTCATGACTGGATCTCTGTGCTTCTCAGTGCAATGCAAGCAGTTCATAGCTGATGGGAGGGGCCGGCAAGGTACTGTACACAGCTTTTTTGCTGAACCAGACAAATTTCGATCCATGTATGGGTCGCTTTACCCATTCTCTACTCTGCCAAAAACTTAAAATAAAAAACTAATTTGGCTTTACATTTACTTAAAGCGATATTAAAGCCTTGTTTTTTTTTTTTGTTTTTTTTTTAAATAACAAACATGTTATAATCACTTGCTCTGTGCAGTTGGTTTTGCACAGAGCAGCCTGGATCCTCCTCTTCTTGGGTCCCACGTCGGCACTCCTGGGCCCTCCCTCCTGCCGGGTGCCCCCACAGGTAGCAGCTTGCTGTGGGGACACCCAAGTAGGTGTACTCCCCAGCCGCGGCTCTCTGTATCCATTCACACACAGAGCTGCGGCTCGGCCCCTCCCCCTCCATCTCCTGGTTGGCTCACTGGCTGTGATTGTCAGCAGCAGGAGCCAATGGCTCCCACTGCTGCCAAAATCCAATCAGGAGTGCGAGTCCCTGGAGAGGCAAGGCTCTCATGGACATCGCTGGATCAAGAGGGGGCTCAGGTAAGTATTAGGGGGGCTGGGGGGGGCCTGCTGCACACAAGATTTTTTATCTTCATAGAATGCATGAAGGTAAAAAAAACGTGTCCCTTTACAACCACTTTATTGGGCACAAATTTTTTTATGCCAGGGAATAAATCCCAATTTGGGGATTGGGTTAAGAATATACAGTTAAAAAACATTATAAAAAAAAGGAAAAATATGTTCACTTCAAGAATTAAAACACTTGGGAGATAGGATAAAAAGAAATGAATGGAGGTAATTACAGTTCAAGCATTTTGTAGCATCGCTTCCACAACCGATAAGATCAGAAGAAAAGTTAAATGCAATGGAACAAACTCTAAGAAACCTATTAAACATTGTATAGCACAGAGAATACCTCCATTCATACAGAAATGGGAAAGGGAACTGGGAACTTGGTTAACAGAAAATCAAAAAAAGAAAATATTAATAGCTGTACATAGCTATTCGGTGGATATCAGAAGTATAGAAACAAATTATAAATGTTTGACCAGATGGCATATCACTCCTGACAAAGCACGTAAATACCAAGTGGGAGGATCCCCATTGTGTTGGAGAGGTTGTAATATACAGGGTACCATGACACACATATGGTGGGAATGCCCAAAGATACATAAATATTGGCAGGAGGTGTGACAATACATAGTGGAAATTACCGAAGAGGGGGTTATAGATGATCCGTGGAGTTGTCTATTCCATAATACAAATAAAACAATATAAAATTACATTAGTACCATATCTATTGAATGCAGCTAAATAAATAATACCACAAAAATGTCTGGAAGTAGATAGACCAACAATAAAGGAATGGTTTAAAAGAATTATGTATATATACAGTATATAGTATGGAAGACCTGAATAGTAGAGAAGAAGATCAGATAGAAAAGTTTCTGGGAATATGGGAAAAAATGGTTGGTTTTTAAAAGAACAAATAGATATACTGAGAATTATGTATAAGCATAGAAATTTAGAAGAGGAGGGAAGGATTGGGTATGGAGGTTCCTGACATGGGGGGAAGGAAAAGAGGTGAGGGAGGGTGAGAAGTGAAAAATGTTGCAGGATGTAAACATTGAAATAAATGTTATGTTTTAATGTTTTGTAAACAGAAAATGTATAAAAATTTAAAAAAATAAAAAATAAAATAAAAAAATAAAGGTTGACACAAATTAGTTAAAGTTTCCATTGAAAATAACTCTCCATCTCTTTAGGATTGCCTACCCTTCTCCTACACTGAGTAACTGTTCTTAACTCTGCTACCAGTGCCTTGATTCTCCATGTTTCTATCTTCCTTAAAAAACCCATATAGGATTAGATATGGGTCTCAGCAGGTTCCTTCTACCGAAGCACGTGCACTGGGCCCCACCGTTAACTTCAGGAGCCATTAACGTTCCCAAGTCCCAGAGCTGCATATTTATGACGGTTTCCACCAAAGTCACCTGCTGAAAAAGCCATTCCGCAAGACTTAAAAATGCCGTAATTGAAAGATAGAAGTGAGGCGACATTTCTACTTTCAAGAGAAGCCTGCTGTTTAATGTCACTCTCTACCTGTAATGAGACTTCGCCAGGCAGACGCGCTCCCAAAGATTGAAGACAATAGCGTTTGCTCTTACCTTGTCTTCCCTGAGCCCTGATGGTGAACCTGTGTTTTGTTACCGCCTCAGTGGGGGGGCCTGCATTTCTCACTGCTGTAGATCATATTCCTGGTGAGAAAGAAGCTCACCTTTCATCCGCGGTACATTGCTGGAAAGGTAATTACATCTGCTGTATATATTTTTAAAGATGTAGAACCCCCTCGGTCCCCAAAACCCTGCTGTTGAAACAGACTTGCCCTTGTAAAAAAAAATACACTGACGTCTTTAGGATTGAACTTAGGCAGGACTAAGCATCTTTTTCCTATAGAAAATGTAATGTTAAAACAATACTTAAAGCTTGAAGCTTGAAGTTAAGGTATGTAGATTTTTTCACAATTACAGTGGTCCAGCTTGGACCAATGTAAGGCCGGCCATACATGGTGCAAATTACTTTCCTGCAACTACGGGTTGCAGGAAAGAAATTTGCACAAATCCCCCATCACCACAGACACCCCTGATGGGAATCCCTCCTGCCAAGCAATTGTCTGCTCCTGGCATTGGGTGGGGGAAGCCGTCCCCACCGAGAGAAGACAGTGATTATGGCTAGCAGCTATAGCAGCCGCTAACGATAATCATAAGAAAATCAGGGTGGCTGGTTATACCCAAGTTGATAGATCGATCAACTTGGTACATTCAGCCTGCCCATTAACGGTTCGAATCTCGGCCTGTTCTTCTACACATTTTTGGTGAAAAAATCGCAATAAGCGTATATTGATTGGTTTGCGCAAAAGTTATATCGTCTAAAAAATAGGGAATATATTTATGGCATTTTTAATTTTTTTACTAGTAATGGCGGTGATCAGTGGTTTTTAGTGTGACGGCGACATTGCAGTGGACAATTTATTTATACAGCGATCAGTGCTAAACATAGCCACTGATTACTGTATAAATGACGCTGACAGAGAAGGGGTTAACACTAGGGGCGATCAAGGGGCTAAGTGTTCCCTAGGGAGGTGTTTCTAACTGTGGGGGGAGGGGATTGACTGGCAGTACAGAGAGATCGCTGTTCCTGATCACTAGGAACAGCAGATATCTCTCTCCTCCCCTGTCAGAACGGGGATCTGTTTGTTTACATTTACATATCCCCGTTCTGTGGAGCGATCACAGGTGGCCGGCGGACATCGCGGCCGCTGGCCTTGCGCATCGGCTCCAGTGTTGTGGCGCACATGTGCCTGCTATTGCTCTTAAAGCTGCCGACATACACCTACGGCGATTCGCGTAGCTGCGCCAACCTGCCGCAGTATAATGACAGCGGCTGATCGGCAAGCGATTAAAATATTTTTTTAACTCTGTACCTTTAACTTTTTTTATCAGCTTTTTTGCTATTACAAGGGATGAACAACATCCCTTGTAATAGCAAGTGCCATAACAGGTCCTCTTTATAATGAGATCTGGGGTCTATTAGACCCCAGATCTCTCCTCTGGCCTCCAATGCAGCCGATCAGACACAGATCGGTCTGATTGGCTTCTTTACTTGTCGTTAACAGCCAGGTAAACTAAGAACAGAAACAGGAAGTGATAAAATCCTTGTCAAGTCCTGTTTCTGACATCACCCAGTGGGAAGAACAACATCCGTTCCTCTAACTGTGTACCCAGATCTGGATGCCACTGGTCACAAACTATACCGAGCTCCCCAATCGCACAGGAGAGCCTGGTAAATGCGGCGGCTGGAGGGGGGTGGGACCCGCCACCTGTAAGAGTAGTAGCTTGTTAGCTGCTAGGATCACTTTGTCTTTGTAGAGAATTGCCGGCCCAACAAAATGATATCTTGATCACTGCTGCAGCTGCATCGATGACCGAGATATCACCCTTCCCGTCCGAGGACGTTTATAAACGTATTGGCAGATGGGAAGTGGTTAATGAATACAGGAGGTTACACACTTAACGCGGGCACCATTTAGAGCAGTGGTAATCTAGTCTGCATCTCCCCAAGGTAATACATAAAACCTGGCCTGTTAGTGGGCCCTGAGGACAGGGTTGATGACCACTGATTTAGAGAACCCTTTAGATTTTCTCAATGAATGCAAAGAGTTCTCTGATTAGATGAGGTGGGGATCATGACATCAATGCCCCTGCTTGCACCTCGCTCAATGAAAGAACGCTTTGCATTCACTGAGAAAATCCAGAGAGTTCTCTTAATGGCATTTATGCCAAGCAAGCGAACCTGTGTTCACTAAGCAGAAGGGCTTCAAAGGACCTGGAAGCTAGCAGCGATCACTGTAGTAGCGGTTATTTCCTGCTTCCACAGGGACACCACAGGTATAACTCATTCGTACTTACATTGGTCAAAGCTGGACCAATGTACAGTGGGTATTAGAACTGAAACAACTAATCGATTAATCGACAACTAATCGATTATGAAATTAATCGATTACTATTTTCATAATCGATTAATCGGCCAGTAACGTAATGGGGTTAAAAAACTAAAATGAGCCCTTTATAGTACAAAAAGAGCAAATAATCACTACTGTAAATATTACTTTCACAGTTCTACAGTAAAAAAAGAACCCTTTACAGTAGTGATTATCTGCTTTTTTTGTACTATAAAGGGCTACTTTTCGTTTTTTTTAACCCCATTATGTTGCTAAAGGTAAAAACAAACTGCATATGTGTGTACCGAGCCTTAAGAAGTTTTCCCGACACTGTGGTTGAAAACAAACGTTGATTTGACCCCACTAACGATTAGAAAATCGAACGAACGTTCTTAAAATGACATTTTTTTTGAAGGAAGACATTGTTTTTTAATAAAAAAATTTGATCTGAGTCTGATGATATTTAACAGATTCACCCTCTAATAGTATATACAGTATATCTCCTCTAATAGTATATACAGTATATCTCTTCTGTCTGTTATTCTCAGAGTGGATACGATATTTTGCTCCCTAACCATATAGTTGGTTATTTATATTTACCACTGCATAGAGAGATTTAAGAATAAATTGCCTTTTTTTTAAACTTTACATATTAACTAAATTATACACCGCACTATTTTTCAAGGTTATTAACCGATTAATCGATTAATCGACACAATAATCGGCCAACTAATCGATTATGAAAATAATCGTTAGTTGCAGCCCTAGTGGGTATAGAAAAGAATTACCCCCCCCCCCCCGCTTTAAAATAATCACATTTTGTTGCTTTGCAGCCTGAAATTAAGACAGACACATTTTTTTTTTATCCAGCTGTACAACTTATAATATCCAAATAAAAGATATAACACCAACATGTCATAAACAGAATCACTGAGTTGGAAAAAGGATCACCCCCCTCCTAAAAAATACTTGTAAACTCAATCAGGTGTAGCTAATCACCTTCTCAATGGCACACAAAGCGATTTGAACTGTGATCAGCTGTGGTAATTTTTTTTTTATGTTTATTGAGAAATTTCAAGTGTTATACAATAAACTGGTTACAAACACAAGTAGACTATGCCTCCCGTGTCTCAACGAAAAATAATAGTACAGGCATACCCCACTTTTAAGTACACAATGGGGTTTATTTACTAAAGCTGGAAAGTGCAAAATCAGGCTCACTTCTGCATAGAAACTAATGAGCTTCCAGGTTTTATTACCAAAGCTTAATTGAACAAGCGAAGGTTGGTTTCTATGCAGAAGGGAGCTTGATTTTGCACTTTCCAGCTTAAGTAAATAAACCCCATTGTGTACTTAAATGTGGGGTATGCCTGTAACATAGAAAATGGTGGTGTACACTAATGTCGTGTACACTAATGTCGTGTACACACGAGCGGACTTTCGACGGACTGAACTCCGAAGGACTTTTCAACGGACTTTCGACAGAGTTTCGGCAAATCGGACTTGTCTACACACGATCACAACAAAGTCCGACGGATTTGACCGTGATGACGTACGACCGGACTAGAATAAGGAAGTTCATAGCCAGTAGCCAATAGCTGCCCTTGCGTCGTTTTTCGTCCGTCGGACTAGCATACAGACGAACTGATTTTCCGACCGGACTCAAGTCCGTCGGAAAGATTTGAAACATGTTCTATTTCTACAGTCTGTCAGATTTTTGACAGAAAAGGTCTGCTGAAGCCCACACACGGTCAAATTGTCCGCCCGATTAGGTCCGTCGGACCAGTTCGATCGAAAAGTCCGGCTGTGTGTACTCGGCATAAGTCACAATATATGTATGAATAAAAGGGTAATAGCGAATCAAAGTAGCACTACAATGAAGAAGTAACAAAAGGTAAATAAAGGGGGTCATACTAATTTTCTGGGTCTAGCGTTGTCAGTGTAAGGGGGCTGGACACCCATTTATGCCATAATTTATCAAAGATGAGTGTTCTTCCTAAGTTCAAAAGTAAGCTTATACAAAGGCAGACTATCATTTATCAATTGAAGCCAGGTGGTCAGAGTAGGATGAGTGGTTCCTTTCCAGGACAGAAGTTTAGTCTTCTTGGCAAAGCAGTACAATATATGTAATAGACGTTTGACATATGCAGGAACAGTCAATTCACCAAAGATACCTAATAAACAATTTTTGGGATGCACGATTTTAGGTAAGCCTAATGCCACGTACACACGAGCGGACTTTACGGCAGACTTTGCCCGGCGGACGGGATTTCGTCGGACAATTCGATCGTGTGTGGGCTCCAGCGGACTTTGCTTTCTCAAAAGTTGGACGGACTTAGATTTGAAACATGTTTCAAATCTATCCGTCGGACTCGAGTCCGGTCGAAAAGTCCGCTCGTCTGTATGCTAGTTCGACGGACAAAAAGCCACGCTAGGGCAGCTATTGGCTACTGGCTATGAACTTCCTTATTTTAGTCCGATTGTACGCCATCACGTACGAATTCGACGGACTTTGGTTGATTG
This sequence comes from Lithobates clamitans, assembly GCA_037952925.1. Lineage (NCBI taxonomy): Eukaryota > Metazoa > Chordata > Amphibia > Anura > Ranidae > Lithobates > Lithobates clamitans. The sequence goes on from JBBGZY010000310.1 coordinate 4,420,022, forward strand.
TGTGTAGGCAAGTCTGATCATTTGGAAAGTCCGTCATAAAGTCCGTCGAAAAGTCCACCGGGCAAAGTCTGCCGTAAAGTCCGCTCGTGTGTACGCGGCATAAGACAGTAGATAATAATGAGCCAGCTTCAGACCAAAATGCATGAACTAGGGCAGGACCAAAAACAATGTATAAAATCGCCCATGCTCCCGCAGCCTCTGAAACGTTTAGATGTGGGGTGTAAGCCCATCTTACACATCCGAGATGGGGTGAGGTGGTTATAATATCTTTATTTGTATAATTCTGTCCCTGGAGGATGTCATCGAGCTCTTATAAGTGTCAACAAATTCAGACCAATCTTTGTCCGTAAGCTATTTATTCAGCTCAGTCCAACAAGCCTGTGCAGCAGCAAACCCCGGATTAGAATCAGCCATTAGAGCAGAATAACATTCAGAAATCCATTTAGCTGTGTCTGGTTTTCTCAGCAATTTCTCCAACGGGACCAAAGATAATGGAGATGAAATGGAGCCGAATTGTGCTCCAAGAGCATGCCAAAGTTGAAGATAAAAAAATAAAAAGAAGGGGGGGGGGTTAAAGTCATCTCTCAGTTGAGCAAATTAGTGTTTAAGGTATTTGATGCCTCTGGAGATCCAGTGCTGTGGATCTGGGATCATAAGGAGTTAAATCAATGTAGGGTTGTACCAGAGTTGATTATTAGGAGAGGCAGTCCATACATGCCTAGAGAAGCGGGTCACTATAGTAATAAAGAGAGACAGTGTGGTTCGCAGCATAGTAGTTCCAGGGCAATTAGGTACTTGTCCTCGATACACAATGTTATGCAGGGTTTCAAAGGGGGAGACTATGGTAGCTTCAGTAGTGGTACAAGCATTAGCTGGAGAATGGTGTAACCAGTCATGTACCACCACCAGCTGAGAGGCTAAATAATACAAATAAAAATTTGGAAAGGCCAACATTTGTGGTCATTTTGATTAGCTCAGCATGAAAAGAGCTTTCCTGGAACATTTCAGTCCCTGGTAGTGCAACAAGCAGATAATGAATTATGGGTGGCGAGGCACTGTCAAAAGATTTCCGGGATAAAGTTGTGGATAACCACAAGTCAGGAGATGGATACAAAAACATTTCAAAGGCGCTACCAATGCAAAGAAGTACAGTGAAGTCTCCTATTAGGAAGTGGAAGGTATTTGGTGCAACACAGACCCTCAGGATGTCGCTCGAAACTGGATGAAAGAGCCAGGAGGAAACTGGTCAGAGAGGCTGTCAAGAGGCCTATAGCGACTCTGAATATACACTCAATATCACAAATTCTCCACAAATGTGGCTTGTATGAAAGGGTTGCAAGAAAAAAGCCACTCCTCAAGAAAGGCTGCATGCAGTCACAACTTAACTTTACCAAAACGCACTTTGAAGATTCTGAGACCACGTGGTAAAAGGTGTTATGGTCAGATGAGACTAAAATTTAATTATTTGGTCTCAACACCAAATGATATGTTTGGTGGAAATCCAATACAGCTCACAATCCAAATAACATCATTCCTACAGTAAAGCATGGAGGCGGTAATATCCTGGTATGGGTGTGTTTTTCTGCAGCAGGGACTGTTATGCCCCGTACACACGGTCGGATTTTCCGATGGAAAATGTCCGATCGGAGCGTGTTGTCGGAAATTCCGACCGTGTGTGGGCTCCATTGGACATTTTCCATCTGATTTTCCGACACACAAAGTTGGAGAGCAGGAGATAAAATTTTCCAACAACAAAATCCGTTGTCGGAAATTCCAATCGTGTGTACACAAATCCGACGGACAAAGTGCCACGCATGCTCAGAATAAATAAAGAGATGATAGCTATTGGCCACTGCCCCGTTTATAGTCCCGACGTACGTGTTTTACGTCACCGCGTTCAGAACGATCGGATTTTCCGACAACTTTGTGTGACCGTGTGTATGCAAGACAAGTTTGAGCCAACATCCGTCGGAAAAAATCCTAGGATTTTGTTGTCGGAATGTCCGAACAAAGTCCGACCGTGTGTACGCCCTATTAGAATAGAAAAAAAGGATGGGGCAAACTACCATCAAATTCTTGAGGAAAATCTGCTGCCCTCTGCCAGAAAGTTGTCAATGGGAAGAAGGTTTACCTTCCGCCATGATAATGACCCAAAGCACACAGCAAAAATGATCACACAGTGGTTGAAGAAGAAAAAGGTGATTGTCCTTGCATGGCTTAGTCAGAGTCCAGACTTAAACCCCACTGAAAATCTGTGGAATGACTTGAAGACTGCAGTCCACAAACGGTGACCATCAAATTTAACTGAACTTGAGCAGTTCTGCAAAGAAGAGTGGGCAAAAATTTGCAAAGTGTACATGTGCAAAGTTAGTGGAGACATATCCCAACAGACTAAAGGCTGTAATTAAAGCAAAACGTGGTTCAGCAAAATACTGACATAATTGGGTGATCCTTTTTCCAACTCAGTAATTCTGTTTTTGAATTTTTATTTTTTCTGACATAATGGTGTTATATCTTTCACTTGGATGTTTTAATTTGCACTGAGTAAATACAGCTGGATAAAACAAAACCGTGTCTGTCTTAATTTCAGGCTGTAAAGCAACAAAATGTGATTCTTTTCTATACCCACTGTAACTATTCAAAAATATGCACACCTAAACTTCAGCTTTTAGATGTGTGATGCCAGGCATTCCTTACTTGTAGAATTTTATGTACTTTGTTTATGTTGTTGTCTCCTATGCAGTAAAACTTCTTTTCCCCAAAGGATAGGATGCCTATTTTCTATTCTAATATTTTAAGCATGAGAAAGAATGCTTTAAAGCCCAACTGAAATTTCAGTTTAAATCCACTAAATACATTCCAGGTGCATTAAAAAAAAATGTTTTACAGTTCGTCTTCTTTAACCACTTCAATACAGGGCATTTTCACCCCGTTCTTACCCAGACCAATTTTCAGCTTTCACCGCTGTAACATTTTGCATGACAGTTGCACGATCATGAAACACTGTACCCAAATATGTTTTGTTCCCCACAAATAGAGCTTTTTTTTGGTGGTGTTTGATCACCTCTGCGGTTTTTAGTTTTTGCGCTATAAACAAAAAAAGAGCGACAAGTTTGAAAATATGTATCCTAAATTTATTTAAAAAAAAACAATTGTTTTCCTCAGTTTAGGCCGATATGTACTTTTCTACATATTTTTGGTAAAAAAAAAATCGCAATAAGCGTATATTGATTGGTTTGCACAAAAGTTATAGCACCTACAACATAGGTTATTGTTTTATGGCATTTTTATTATTATTTTTTTTTTTTACTAGTAATGGCGGTGGTCTGCAATTTTTATCGTGACTGTGACATTGCGGCGGACAGATCAGACACTTCTGACAATATTTGGGACCATTGACATTTATACAGCAATCAGTGCTATAAAAATGCACTGATTACTGTATAAATGTCACTGGCAGGGAAGGAGTTAACACTAGGGGCCGATCAAGGGGTTAAAAGTGTTACCTAGGGAGTGATGTAACTGTGGGGGGGATGGGACTGACTAGGGGAGGAGACTGATCGGTGTTCCTATATACTGGGAATACACAATCTGTCTCCTCTCCCCTGACAGGACTTGGATCTGTGTGTGTAAACTGTCACGAGCGATCGCGGGCGCCTGGCGGACATCGAGGTCGCGCGTGCGCCCCCTATACCGCCAGGAAGCCGAGGACGTCATGGGAGATCCCATCTGCGGACATCATATGACAATTGGCAGGATGTGAAGTGGTTAAATATCAGCCACAGTAGAAAATCCTGTCCCCTGCCAGCATGCTGTTGAGAAGGACTCTTGCTCACTTTCCGAAACAGTGGTCTCTCAGCAGAAGTCCGATATATATATATATATATATATATATTTTATATAGATATATAAAAAGAAGGTTTGTTACTGGATGATCACCAGATGAAAAAGAATAAAAGCTTGAAAAAAAAAGAAAACTATTGCAGCCATATTGTAAGCTACAATGTATGAAACTTTAATTTTTTTGGGTATAGTTGCGCTTTAAAGGGGAGTTCCACCCAATTAATGGAACTTCCCCTCATCTGTCCCCCCCCCTCCGGTGCCACATTTAGCACCTTTCGGGGGAGGGGGAGCGGGTACCTGTTTTTGACAAGTCAATCTCCCTACTCGCAGCAAGGTACATCAGAGGTCAGGCTCCCTCTTCCTCCCGCCTCCTTCCCCCACCGCTGGGCCAGTAAGAGAGCAAAGGGCGCTTCGCACAATTCCAGTAGGGACGGTTCCCTTACCGGCAATGGCGGAGTCAGCAGCTGCAGTATGTGTAGCTGCTAGCTTTTAATTTTTGGAGGGGAGGGCGGAACTCCCCTTTAAAGTTTATTTAGGGTTTGACCACTTTAGGACCGCCCGCCTGTTTTGTTCTGCAGATGGACGGCTCCTACAGGCACAGCAATATACCTGTACACCACTGCCTTCTTTCAGGTTCAGGGCATGCACCCCCCACACCCACCCCTAGCAACTCCCGTTGTGATTAGGCACAGCGAGATTTTGTCAGCAGGTCCTGGACAATGATTCGTGGCCAGAACCTGCCGATCAACGGTGTACAATCACAGCCTAGAGCCCTGTGTCGACAAACAACACAGGGGTCTGTACAGAGAGAACAATCTCTTTGTTTCAGGGAGAAGGAACAAATAGATTTTTTTTAAAAAAAGCAGCACTCATTACACATTGTTAGGCACACACTTAACCACTTGATTACCCAGAAATGTTAACCCCTTACCAGCCAGTGTCATTAGTACAGTGACAGTGTATAGTATTAGCACTGATCACTGTATTAGTGTCACTGGTGATGTCAGCGTCAGTTATTCAATTCCCACCCAGTGTCAGTTAGTCTCAGATTACCTGCCGCACAATCACAGTCCCACTAAAAATCACCTCCATTACTAGTATAAAAAAATAAATAAAATGTCTAGTATACTGTATATATCATAGTTTATAGACACTATGACTTTCACACAAACCAATCAAAATACACTTATTTGGATTTTTTTAAACAAAGACATGCTACCAAATGCCATGTCTCTATCAAATTTACCCAGATCCTCAAGTTATTATGCATTACCCCTACAGGCGCTAGAGGCTATTGGTCCTGTAGGCATTATTTTGAATATGTTTTTATCACACCTTGTTTTGGTGAACTTTGGACTTTGGAAATACATGACCTTACCAGGCCATGGCTTCATTAAAGTCCCAATCAATCTCTACCACCTTATTACATGTAGCAGAATACATTTAGGCCTAAATTTATGAAGAAGTTTTTACAGTGCTAAAACCATAAAAAAATACTGCGCTATCCCTTAAGTGAAAATATTCCACACATGTGTTCAGTGAAAAAACAAAGCAAACAAAAAAGAGCAAGAAATGAAAAATAACCATAAAATGCTGCTGCAACCTTAAATGCGAGACAACCCCCACCTTACTAACTGTACAGATAATAGGCTGCGCTGCTAATAAATGAGCGTGATCATAATGAATACAACCACCTTTAGGTGGTTGTATTCATTATGATCACGCTCATTTTTACAGTGCTGCATGACCGCACAATTGCTAGTTAAAGTAGTGCGGTGCAAAATAGCAAAAAATGGCCTGGTCATGAAGGGTTAAAACCTTCCGGAGCTGAAGTGATTAGGATGATTTCAGGAAAAAACTGATAGATTTGTGCTCAAGGTGAAATCTCATTGAGTTACATGTGTCCCATTGTTAGCATAGACCTGGTTCCTGAGCTGGTAAGCACAACATTTTAAAGCCCCGTATACATGGGCCGAATGTCGGGAGACATCGGCCGGTTAAAAAAAAGAACGGCTGACATTCGGCCTGTGTGTATGCCACGCCGGTCGGCTGACAGAACGAAAAAAATTCATAGTGTATACCAGGCTTAAGGGCTAGAATTGAAGTTCCATTGCCACAAACAGCGAGCAGGCAGGCTCTTTGTTGCAGAAGAGACATGCAATGTCCTTTCTGCAAAAAGATGCACATGCATGCCTGCCCGTCTTCTCCAGCATGCACAGCTCAGCTTACACAGCTGGCCTGGACTCTGTGTGCTGGTATGACTTCTGCGCACACATAGGGGTGACATTGTCCCATGCCAGCCAATGAAGATGGCTGAAGACCAGCACACAGGAGAAGATGCCGGTCCTGGAGAGGGATGAGATACTTGGAGCTATGGTAAATTTGGTTTTGTTTTAAAATAAAGGTTAGGAATTTTCAGGTTAAGCATTAGGTTTTAAGTAAACTTTGTTTTGTCCATCGACCAACAAATGGTTTTTGCATCCTAACAACAAGGCAGGACGTGGGGTTTGTTGACTGAGCCGGGCTTCTGAGTGGACCCAAATGACCTACAGGTATGAAAATAAAATGAATGAACATTTTACAAAGCTGTACTGTTTTTCAATTCCTACTGGAGCCCCTTGACTGCATAGGCTATTTTCTGGAAATGGTGAACTTAGATTTTAAACATGACTGTTGAAGGTTTGAGAGTGGACATTTTAGTCTGAATCATGTGTGATTGAAGGATTACAAGATCTTCTCTTGCTCTGGCCCCTGTAGAAGACTTCAAAAAAGATTTCTGCACATCACAATAGAGACCACCTGAAATTGTTAAGCTGCCACCATTATTTTCAAGTATAATTCTGGATAATGGATTTGTTTCAAGCTCTGTCTTATGAATCAAGGACACTCAAAACTCAGAACTTCAAGGGAAGAACTGGGAGACACTGAGGGGTCTTATTTTTTATTGAAAGTAAGTAGAAGGTTGAACATTACACAAGAGTCAAAATGGTAAAATAATACAATGGCGAAGATCATCTGTATACATTCATGGAACAGATGACAGATTAATACGTTAAATACAATGGTACATAGATTTTGGATGATGACAGTTCATCAAGAGAAATCTCTGATTATATCTTTTATTTTCAAAGCTTAAAGCAGAGCTCCAGGCTCCCCCCCGAAAAATAAAAATCAGCAGCTAGAAATACTGTAGCTGCTGACTTTTAGTATAAGAACACTTACCTGCCCCTGGATCCAGTGATGTCCTCACCTTAGCCGATTCTTCAATTCGCTTCGGGTGCAGACGCCTTCATCTGAACTAAGGGAAACAGAAAGTGAAGCCTTGGGGCTTCACAGCCGCTTTCCTACTGCACATGTCATGCTGCACCTTGTGAATGGCCCCGTAGTATACTAGGACCTGTGATGTGTTCTAGAAGACTGCAGGTGAAGGAGAGAGGGCTGAACTTCTGGCTCAGTTTGCCGCGGCGATCGGAACTGGAAGTGGGAGTGGGTACCTGCCGAAATCAGGTACCCGCTCCCCCTTCCCCCCAAAAAAGTGCCAAATGTGGCAATGGAGGGTACAAACAAGTGGAGCTTGCTCTTTTGGGTGGAGCTTCGCTTTAACTGAACAAGCTGAAGATAGAAGCTGACTGGTTGCCATGCACAGCTGCTCCAGTTTTGATAAACTAAATTTAGGACATGTGATGTCTTCCTTTTGGATGCATTTCCTGCAAGTGCTCTGGCTTCCTCCTACTGCTCAATACCATAATGGTAGGTAGAATGTGTTATTTTGTAAGCTCTAAGAACTTATCCCATACTATTACCCTCCTCCTAACCTGGTGAAGTGGTCGTAGTCTATGGTTACCTTACTCCTGTAAAGTCTTCACTGTGTGACCCCTATGGTGCTCAGCTGTACTCTTTGAGGACATACTGTAGATCTGTTGGTAACTGGAGTTCTTCTTTAACTGTTGAGTTTTTGCTGTAAATTTCAGAAGTTGCATCTGTTGTCCCTGAAACACATGATAGACTCGTTCTTTGATAATAAACACCATTGTCTTTTCTCAGAAGGGGGCATTCCATCCATTCTGGAATGCTGAGCACATACTTATGTAAGTCTCAATACCACAGCCTTTACCTGTACAATGCGCAGGAATATGGACAGGATTTTAGCATAGTGGTAAATCGTGGGAATTTGGTGTAACAGCTTAAACTATCTTCAAGTGGCAATTGTCCACGGCAAAGTCAAATCTACTCAGGAACATACCTAAAAATAGACCTTTTTTGAATACTAGCTTTTCAGAGATTAACAGGCAATGCATATTTCTGTCTTTCCACCCTATATCATTTGCACTCAGCATGCAGGAAAATTCACATTTTTTTGTAGGAACTGAACCGTTCCTTACTTTTTTTTTTTAAACAGTTTTTATTTAATCAGAAAGGTTTAATAATATGAACAGCCAAAAAGGATACAAAAACAAGTAATCAGCTGATTACAGGCTTATATCCTATATATCAAGTGAGCACATGTACAGATAGGATGTACAGCAGTTAACCCCCTTAATTATTTTCAGGAATATGTATAACAGAGAGTATACCCCATCTACAGCAGGGGGGAGAGGGTTGTGAAATACAGAAAGTAGAACTGTTCCTTACATTTTATTTCTTTTTTTACAACTAATAGCAGAATAAAGATCCTACCTTTGCTTAGAAGTGAGATAAAAAAAAAAGATCTAAAGCCATTAAGTAGTTTTTGTGTGAGCCTACGGCATTGCCACCTTTTTTTTAGAATTGGTGAGCCCATAGTTGCCAAGTGTCCTGGGATGTGAGGGACAGTCCTGGGTTTTTAGCCACTGTCCCATAGCCTCCACATCCCACAATCTAGAACACCGCTGAGTGGCAGCAGCTTTGTTACTAAGGAGCCATTGAGCATAGGGGCAGAACTACTAACCCATCCCTTGACTGGCTAATGGCAGAGTAGAGTGAGTGATGTACCTAACGATCAATGGGAAAGCAAAAGAAGGTTGCTTAGGGTAGCGGCATGTAAAAGGTGTCTATTGAAGCGCTGGGAGAAGTTTATGGGACACCCTTAATGAGACAGCTGCAATTGGCAGGGTTGCCTTGTTTTCATATCATTATGCTAGCCCAATGATTAAAGCTTTGTTGTCCTGCTGCACTGGAGTCCTGGGTTTGTATCCTAACACGGCACCCTATTTTTGCCTAAACGTTCTCCTTTCGATCTGGTTTCTTCTGTTGCAAAGACATTAGATTGTAAGCTCCATTGGGTTCAGTACTAATGGAAATTGCTTTGTGGTCTCACTGCCCCAGTATAATTTCACAACTTGAGCAGAAATAATCCTTATGTGGATTATTGGATTTATACAGAGGAACGCCTGGTACAAAAGTTCATCTCACTTGAAGGACTTTTTCAAACATTTAATAGTTAGGATCATCAAATACAGCCAATAAGTTTGGGGGAAACTTTCATAAACTGCCTTTAATGCTGCCAGCAGACACCAGTCTTTATCAAGCCTCAACACAGGTCCCTTACCGCATTCTGAGGTGATTTTATTAAAATCTACTTAAAGTAGAACAAATCATTCAAGTGAGATGCACTTTTGTACATGGTGCTACTCCATACACATCCATAAAGTTACCTTTAAGCGAGCACTCCCTTTGTCATTATCAGAGAGGTAGGAGCCTAGGACCAGAAAAGGGTCCACCTATACTATATTTCAATCTTTGATCTGCTTCTTTGAAGGAAAAATGACTTTACAGTAGATTTATCAGAAACAGCTTTCACTTCTATTGGTCCAGCGCTATCACACACACACCAGGCTTGTTTCAATTACAGCTTTTTTTATGTTTAAAGACAGGGATACTATTCCATCATAGACTCTGTTCCTGGCCTGAGCTTTTCCTTGACCCCCCCGCATAGTGCCGCTGTTGTAAAACATCACCTGCTCACTGCTGCCACAACTTGAACTCCAACTCGTTTAAACTATACTGAGAACGATGCATGCACCAGGTTAAGATTGTAAATGACAGTACATTTTAATGGCAGATGACATGGATTGCTACAGCCGGTACTGGTGTCCTAGAAGAAGGCTATCCCTTGTACTGTAACTTACTTGCGGTATATTTATATTGAGTTTATGTTATCCCACTGACACCAATGAAGGAGCTCATTTTATCCCACCCAGAGCAATGATGGGCCTTATTTTATCCCCATGACACCAAAAACAGAACTCAATTTATCCCACTGACACCAACAATGGGGCTTATTTTATCCCACTGACACCATAATGGGACATATTTTATGCTACTGACATTTACGATAGTGCTTATTTTATCCCACTGACACTAATGCACCAATAATGGGATCGACATTATCCCACTAACATCAACAATCACTAATGTCAAATTATACGGTCCTAATAACCCGAAAACTAATAGTTCAATTTTTGTTAGATGCTGGAGAGCTAAACCCATTGACAATTTCTTTTATTTCAAGGGTACTTAATTGGTGAGATCTCTGCACTTGACTTCTGCACACCCACTCAGCCCATTATGTGAAGAAATACCCATTATGTGCAGTAAATACAATAGTAAGTGGGAAAAGCCAAAACTTCCAGGCATTCAAGACCAAAATTATGTCACAGGTATCTTGCTGTAGATAAAATCCAAGACATGTACAAATTGAGGGCCTGACTCAGCCCAGGTTTCTAGTAATTTTTTGTCTTTAGGGTTATAGGTTAATTTTATGGATTAGGTTAGATTTTATGGGTTAAATGAGTGGAGGGTTAAATGCAGTGGTCAATGTGAAGGTTTGGCTAAGGGTCATGCCACACGGGAAAACCCATTTTTTTCACTTGTTTTCTTTCTAGAATGCCCTGTGCTGAGATCTGTCACTGCCATAGCCAAAAACCCAAATGGGCCAGGGCTTTGTACCTCGTGCACCAGTTATAAATTAGATGAAAACATTTAAACAGAACATTGTTATAAGAGATCTTAATCCTACCTGGACAACATTTACACCTCATGTACACTTGAGCTCAAAAACGATGTCTTTACGGGTCTTTACGGGTGTTTAAGGTTTTTTTTTTCTGCCTCTAAATGTCCCTCCATGTTAGTTATGTGTCCCATCATACTATAGGCATTTACAGGAGTTTAGAGGCATGGGCATTTTTAGGGAGAAATAAAACCCCACCAAGGTTGCATTCAGGAGAGGAGCTTTTGAGCATAAACAACTCTCAAAAGCGCATAAATGCGTGTAAATGCACAATTAACAATTGTTCACATTAGGTGTAGGGCCACTTTAGGGCTCAGCAAGTCTTAAAGCCTCATCTGCCACACTGACAAAAAGCAGACTTGGCTCTGCTATACAAGGTAGAGGCCTTCTTGGGGAATCCTGAGATGTCTTTCATTAAGACCATGACCGTATGTAGACTTTCGAAAATATTCTGGAATCTCCTTGACCCCTGTAGGCTCCCACATCAAAAGATATGAAACGGAGGTTTACCATCATCAAAAAAACAACTGAAAATAATTGATATACTTAGATCCTGACTTTGAGGGGGTATTTTTATCCTAAAATGTTTGCCATCAAGGGCTCCAGTACAGTTGGGAAAGTGTGTTTTCCACCAAAACACTTCTGTAGTCTCTTCTTCACATTTCTTATGTTGGATGTACCATCACAACATGTTTCAACTCCCCCCACAATGCCAAACCTGTGGTCCATGGTCACATTTGCCAGTATGTTCACACCCACTAGGAAATACAGAAGTAGTAGAGCAAGTCAAAACCTTGGCACATTGTAAGAAACCTAAAATAGAAAAACAAAAAATTCAATGAATACACTATTTATATACACGTACTGTATATATATAAAAAAGGGCAAGAAAAATGAGAAAACCGTATTTGGATTTTTTTTTACAATATATATATATATATATATATATATATATATATATATATATATATATATATATATACAGTATATATGAATATATATATATATATATATATATATACATACAGTATACATAAAATATATATATTTTCCTAATTAAAAATGAAAACAAAAAGGAATATAATAATGATTAGAATAACATACCTGAGTATGACCAGGAGATGTCCTCAGTTGGGTGTCCATGCAGGTGAGCCTGGGTCGCAAAGTACATCCTCCTAAAATTTAATTTTTTTTCAGGCTATTTTCATATTTTATTTTATCCTGAAGAAATATGCTGCACAAGGAAAGGATGTGTCCAGTTGTGAAGACAGGTTACCTTGTCTTCCATATGTCTGGAGCCTCCGCAACAAAAGCAGCAGCACTACTTCATGAATCATGTCAGTAATGGGAGCCATGCTGATTGCAATGAAAACAGACAGATAGCTCTCTGCTCTCAGTCAAAATGGCTCCTGAAAATAAATAAATAATGTTTTGAATTGTGCATTTTGCAATACATTGTGGTCATTTGGAAGTAAAAAATAAGCAGAGGGGAATGTTTAAAAAACAAACAAACAAAAAAAAAGCATTGTAATCGCTAGCGTGCAAAAACGCATGATGAAAACCATGGAAAAGTGCACTTTTGTAACAGTTTTCTCCTCTCTCACACTTCCTGTTTACATGCATTTACTCCGGCATCACCTGTACATAATTGATATGGATCAGCTTCTTGATAGTGACAACAATGGACCATACTTACACATGCAATGTGTAATCTTCATCCAGTGGGCATGTAACAGAGTGGCAGTGCAGGACAGCAATCGGTAGCCTATTGTCACTTCATACCAGGAAGTGCCTTCACAAGACCCTTCATGGCAGGATCAGCATGAAAAAAAAATTAAATGTAAAAATAACTTTAAAAATCACATTGTGAGGTTTTGGTGATTGGGCTTAGGTATATTTTATCTCTGGGAAGAGTCTGGTTGCCGGTGACCATACCTCAGCATTTCTTTGCTTAGGCTTTTAAACTTCGAACTCTCCGCATGCGGTTTGCATTTTGAAGAATCATATAAGAATTTTCCTGTTTCTCTGTTATTAGCAGCGTGGGATCCTTTTATATGAATAATTTACGGCAAATGCAGGACATCATCTGACTAATTTGTCCATTAAAGAAACTACGGGATGTAACGATTATTAACGAGGCCATTAATTAGGATATTGTTCCCAAGAAGAAGATATGCTTCCCACTGTATTTATTTGTGTGCCTTTATAGTCATTATTACTAATTAAACGCTTAGGGAACATTTTGAATGATAAAAAAAGACACATTTTTTTAATTCAAGTTTTTTTTCTTCTTCTAGTCACCTTTGCAGATGGATGTACATACAGATATAACAGATCTTATGTCACTTGCAGTGCTGCAAATCACTTGTGATTTATAGGCGTTTGAGCTAAACGATAATATTTGAAAGCATATTTAAACCCAGAATAAAAAGTATATTCAGCATCTACCAGTACTGGAAATATATTGCAGCTTACCAGTTCTTAGATGTGGTGGCTTGTTTAGTTTTCTTTTTCAGGCTATTTTCCTTTTTTTCACCTGGTGATCCTGCCAGGAACACATTTCTTGTCATGGGTGACAATGCTCACTTACTGAACTGTATCTATGGAGAAGCAATATTGTCACCTTGGGCTGCTCTCCTGATTTGGACTGCAAACATCACACTTCTCCTCATGTCCACTACATAGGGGAGGTGTTCTGTAGTTCACGGAAGATAGCTTTGAAAGCTGGTAACATTGTTGGAGATAGGCTAGTTTACAAACACACTGAAATTCTAGTGCTAAGAGGGAAAAATTGTGGGGGGGGGAGTTGTGCTTGGGGGGGGGGGGGATTTGGGCTCGGAGGGGAAATTTGAGGGATAGAGGATTTGGGCTAGGAGCGTGATTTTTTTGGGGGGGTTCAGATGGGATATGCAATGGGGGGGGGGGGGGGCAAAGATTTCTGCCAGGAGGGGGGATTTCAGCAGGGAGGAGTGGGAATTCATGCTTAGCGGTTAAGAGCGCAGATTAGCGACCAATTTTTTTATTTTTTTTGGGGGGGGGACATTTTTTCTCTTTCTGATACATAATGCTCATGCATCCTGGGGGGGGCACAGTTTTGCATGTTTGCCCTGGGCTCTAAATGACCTTGTCCTGGCACTGGTCTCTTGCCTCTTGCATGATACTGCAATTTGAATCTGTTCGAGCGAAATCTGCCTGCTTAGAGGACGGGCTATCTCCGCTAATTGCAGATCTGTTTCCATCTGATTATCAGCCGATCCGCTGGACAGACAACGAACGTATCGCCATACGTATGCTTTCAGCAGATTTTGTCGGATTGGATGCCAGGCGGGTGTCAGCAGACACATGTCTACTGACATCTGCCTCCCCATAGAGGACAATGGGTGGACCGATCGGGGATCGGTCCAATCGCATGAAAGGGGGCCTTAGGCCTCTTATTGCAGTCTCCCTCTTTTTGAACACCAGAAGGAACACGAGACATACAAAGTAACAATGACATTCAGAAAGCTGGTACATGGGCAAAAATTCTTGTTTTGCTGCTTAGAATCAACAGCAGAGATGGAAATTAGAGCCTATGAGGAGGTTTGCTGAAATTTAATACGCTTTGTATTTTCAATCTGTAGGCATACCTTGTCTTTTATTGAACTTTTTGATAGCTAAAAATTCTGTGCACTGCTCATGCCATTGTTTACAATTGATTATACCCATTATCATATAATATACCAGGGTTCTTCCAAAAGTTTCCACAATTTTTTTGACTCTATTAAGTATAAAAAAGTGTGGAAACTTTTTGAAGACCCTATATATATATATATATATATATATATATATATATATATATATATATATATATATATATTAGGGTTGCCACCTTTCCTTCAAGTCAAACCCGAACACTTTAGCGACCCACAGCAATTTTTTTTATAGTATAAACTATACATATATTTTGCAATTAACATTTCTAATCATATGAGTCCCCTTTACATCTGAATCCACAGAGTTCCCCTTTTACATCTGAACTCACAGAGTTCCCTTACACTGTAAGGGGGGACTCTGCAGACTCAGATGTAAGGGAGAACTCTGGGAACGCTAACATAAGGGATGCTCTGGGAACCCTGATTTAAGGGGAAGCACTGAGAACTCTGATGTACGGAGAAGACTCTGATGTAAGGGGAAACACTGTGGCCTCTGCTTTAAAGGGGAACTGTGATGTAAGGGGTGCTCTGAGAACCCTGATTTACCTTAGTGTACTCACTCAGAGGCAGGAGATAGAAGGGGGAGACTTCAGTAACAGACATGGATGGATGGTGAGCTCACTCACCCCTTGGCAGTCAGCACCTCTCATCCAGATGTATCTGAGGCTGCTGGACTTCAAATTTTCGGCCCCCACTTTTTTCTGGGGAGTGTGGGCAGACACAGAGGGGTAGGGGCGGGAGGAAAAGGAGCAGATCAAGCCCTCTCTCCTCTCCTGTCTGTGTGTGGAGGGGAATTGTTAGTGCTGGCTTTGGACAGTGTGAAAGAGTAACAGACACTCTCGGTTTAGACATTTGCAGCCAGAAACCCTGCTGGGAAGCCATAGTCTGGTCTGAATAATGTGTCCGGGTTTCAGGCAGTCTGAAACCTGGACGCATGATTCCAAACCCAAACTGTCCGGGTGAATCCTGGACAGGTGCCAACTCTATATATATATATATATATATATATATATATATATATATATATATAACATGAACTGTTTTACCTGCCCAAAAATGTGTATTTCTCTCCATTCAGTTCTGCTGCACAGCATAATTGGGGGTGTTAGGGGCAACTCTTAAACAAGTTGCTTTAAGTTTATATTGCTTTGTCAAATTATTGCTTCTATAAGAATGATGACACGGAGTCAGATATGTCTGTGTCACAGTCCGAGGCAAAAGAGGACTGCACCCTTTACTTCTTTCAAAGGCCTTTTATAGGCAGCTCTACAAGCAGTAATCTTATCGGCATTACCAAATGAGGTTAAGGTACAAAGAGTTTCTTATCAGCGAACATGTAATGATTATTCAGCAGTTCCAAATTCCATCTAGATACAGATTGATACGTACACAGAAGAGAAAAAAAGCACAAACAATTTAAATAGAACAATTGATACGTACACAGAAGAGAAAAAGCACAAACAATTTAAGTGGAACTCTAAGTCATTATTTCAACCCTATCAGGGGCTGCAATGCTGGAAACTGAGGGGAGGTTGGAAACATGGGTCACTCACTGGGAAGGGGAGTTTATTATCTCTTCTATTACAAGGAACTGCCATTTAAATTTTTTGGGTGACTGATAGAGCCTCTTTAAACTTTTTAAATCAGTATCACCCTAACCCTAACCGTAAATATATGTTTTGGATGGACTAGGCCTTAAATTTATTCCTGTCCAGAGGAGCGGTGCTAATATCAGATTGTAAGTTCCTTTGGTAGCTGGCAACATTGTAAATTTTTTTTGCGAAATATGTTGATGCTGTACAAATATGGAAAGCATAACTACCTTCCTAGCTGTTTATGTCCTCTACACTTGGAGAAATAAAATCAGTGAAGCAGTAAAGTGCATTATATTTCAGGTGCGAACAATACTAATTTATTCACTGTAAAAAGCACAGAGAAGGTATTTTTCAGCCCCTGTCTGCCGTGGTAATGGAAGCAATTTTGTTAATGGGTCACTTTTTACAACACAAGCGTTTCAGTTCTCCGTCATGGCCATCCTGTAATGCAGCCATGGTGTGCTGGCATTTACAAATAAATGGAGCACCAGCCATTCCAGAGCCATCTGATATATTCCCTGTGTTGTATCATCACCGCTCTCGTCTTCTCTGCCCACCTGGGGGACAAGCCGTCTGCTTATCAAGCGCAGCACATTTGTGTGTTTTGACACCCCAGAGCGCCTTGTGTCCCAGACCTGGTTCATTACTTGTCTGGAAGGATGAGCCGATGAGACTGATCAGCTGTGACTCTCGTCTGTCCCCTTGTTTGGTGTGAGATGGTGTGATTATAAATGGCGCAGAAAGAGAGAGGCGATCGTCACCCCCTTTGACATTGTCAAATAAGATCAGCGGGGAAATAGTCATTAATATTGTCTAGCTCAGTTTTGTTAGTGCTCTTGTTACTGTTTTTTTCAGTTGTACAATTTGTGAGTTATTGTGAGCATTTTAAAGGGAATCTGTAGTTTGTTTTTTTAGAAAGCACATATTTCTAGTTATTATCGTCTAGGGCAGGGGTCTCCAAACTTTCTAAACAAAGGGCCAGTTTACTGTTCTCCAGACTTTTCGGGGGCCGGAGTGTGGCCATTAGGAATAGAAATTATCCTGGAATTTGGCACAATGCATCTTTGGTATTAGTGCCCCATCATTGGTCTCAGTGGGAGGAATAGTGCCCCATCGCTGTCTTCAATGGGACAATTACTACCTCTCTTCCCTTCTTCTCCACCTCTCATTACTACCTCTCTGCCCTACTTCCCCACCTCTCATTACTACCTCTCTGCCCTTCTTCTCCACTACTCATTACTACCTCTCTGGCCTTCTTCTCCACCTCTCATGACTACCTCTCTGCTATTCTTCTCCACCTCTCATTACTATCTCTCTGCCCTTCTTCTCCACCTCTCATTACTACCTCTCTGTCCTTCTTCTCCACCTCTCATTACTACCTCTCTTCCCTTCTTCTCCACCTCTCATTACTACCTCACTGTCCTTCTTCTCCACCTCTCATTACTACCTCTCTGCCTTTCTTCTCCACCTCTCATTACTACCTCTCTGCCCTTCTTCTCCACCTCTCATTACTACCTCTCTGCCCTTCTTCTCCACCTCTCATTACTACCTCTCTGTCCTTCTTCTCCACCTCTCATTACTACCTCTCTGCCCTTCTTCTCCACCTCTCATTACGACCTCTCTGCCCTTCTTCTCCACCTCTCATTACTACCTCTCTGTCCTTCTTCTCCACCTCTCATTACTACCTCGCTTCTCTTCTTCTCCACCTCTCATTACTACCTCTCTGCCCTTCTTCTCCACCTCTCATTACTACCTCTCTGTCCTTCTTCTCCACCTCTCATTACTACCTGTCTGCCTTTCTTCTCCACCTCTCATTACTACCTCTCTGTCCTTCTTCTCCACCTCTCATTACTACCTCTCTTCCCTTCTTCTCCACCTCTCATTACTACCTCTCTGCCCTTCTTCTCCACCTCTCATTACTACCTCTCTGCCCTTCTTCTCCACCTCTTATTACTACCTCTCTGTCCTACTCCACCTCTCATTACTACCTCTCTGTCCTACTCCACCTCTCATTACTACCTCTCTGTCCTACTTCACCTCTCATTACTACCTCTCTGTCCTACTCCACCTCTCATTACTACCTCTCTGTCCTACTCCACCTCTCATTACTACTTCTCTGTCCTACTCCACCTCTCATTACTACCTCTCTGTCCTATTCCACCTCTCATTACTACCTCTCTGTCCTACTCCACCTCTCATTACTACCTTTCTGTCCTACTCCACCTCTCATTACTACCTCTCTGTCCTACTCCACCTCTCATTACTAACTCTCTGCCCTTCTTCTCCACCTCTCATTGCTACCTCTCTGTCCTACTCCACCTCTCATTATTACCTCTCTGTCCTACTCCACCTCTAATTACTACCTCTCTGTCCTACTCCACCTCTCATTACTACCTCTCTGTCCTACTCCACCTCTCATTAATACCTCTCTGTTCTACTCCACTTCTCATTATTACCTCTCTGTCCTACTCCACCTCTCATTGCTGCCTCTCCTTCCCACTCCACCTCTCATTACTACCCCTATGTCCTACTCCACCTCTCATTTCTGCCTCTCTGTTCTACTCCACCTCTCATTAATACCTCTCTGTCCTACTCCACCTCTCATTGCTGCCTCTCCGTCTCACTCCACCTCTCATTACTACCTCTCTGTCCTACTCCACCTCTCATTACTACCTCTCTGTTCTACTCCACCTCACATTAATACCTCTCTATCCTACTCCACCTTTCATTGCTGCCTCTCTGTTCTACTCCACCTCATTTCTGCCTCTCCTTCTCACTCCACCTCTCATTTCTACCTCTCTGTCCTACTACACCTCTCATTTCTGCCTCTCTGTCCTACTCCACCTCTCATTACTACCTCTCTGCCCTTCTTCTCCACCTCTCATCACTACTTTTCTGTCCTACTCCACCTCTCATTACTACCTCTCTTTCCTACTCCACCTCTCATTACTACCTCTCTGTCCTACTCCACCTCTCAATACTACCTCTCTGTCCTACTCCACCTCTCATTACTACCTCTCTGTCCTACTCCACCTCTCATTAATACCTCTCTGTTCTACTCCACCTCTCATTATTACCTCTCTGTCCTACTCCACCTCTCATTGCTGCCTCTCTGTCTCACTCCACCTCTCATTACTACCTCTCTGTCCTACTACACCTCTCATTTCTGCCTCTCTGTTCTACTCCACCTCTCATTACTACCTCTCTGTCCAACTCCACCTCGTATTTCTGCCTCTCTGTCCTACTCCACCTCTAATTAATTCACTTACATCCAGGCCATGCCCCCCCCCCCCCCTCTCGTCACTACCTCTCTGTCTCACTCTACCACTCATTAATTCCTCCTTTTTCCACTAAACCTTTCATTACTGCCTTGCTGTCCCGCTCCACATCTCATTAATTCCTCTCTGTCCCACTCCACTTCTCATTATTCCTCTCTGTTCCCCTCCATCTATCATTACTGCCTCTCTGTCCCACTCTACTTCTCATTACTGCCTCTCTGTCACTTTTGACCTCTCATTATCCCCTCTCTGTCTTACCCTACCTTTCATTACTGCCTCCCTGTCCTGTTCCTTCTCTCATTACTGCTACCCTGTCCCGCTCCGCCACGTTTTACTGTCCCTCTGTCCTGCTCCATCTTGATATACTGCCTCTCTGTCTCCCTTCACCTCAAATTACTTGCCTCTCTTTACTGCTCCATCTCTCATTAATTCCTCTCTGTTGCCCTCCACTTATCATTATTGCCTCTCTGTCCCACTGGACTTCTCATTACGGCCTCTATGTCACATTGTGTCTCAGTATCACCTCTCTGTCATGCTCCACCTTTCACTACTGCCTCTCTGTCCTGTTCCTTCTCTCATTACTGTTCTTTGTTCCTCTCCACCTCTTATTGTTGTCCCTCTGCCTTGCCCGACCTTGAATTACTGCCTCTCTGTCCCGCTTCACCTCAATTACTTGCCTCTCTGTCCCATTCGACCTCTGATTACTGCCTGTCTGTTCCACTTGATAAAGTAGGTTGTTCCTTTCTGTGTCTTTCTTTACCACCCCACTTCACCTGTCATTACTGCATCTCTGCCCACTCCACTTTTCATTCTGCCCCACTCCACCACTCATTACTGCTTCACTCTCCACTCTTTTTCTTACTACTGCATCTCTGTGCTCTCTATCTCTAGCCCACCTACCCTCGTATTACGACCTCTGTTTGTCCATCATCACAGCCACACTCCAATTATTACTGTCTTTCTGCCCCACTCTACCTCTCATTACTGCCTTTTTGGCCCACTCCATCTTTCATTACTACCTCTTGTCTTCCATGTCCACCCTGTCCCACCACTTAATACTTCCTGTCTGTGTCTTTCAACTCCATCTTTTAGGCTCCATTCACACTTCAGCGTTTTGAATCGCAGACAGATTTGCCACAATTCTGCCCCCTATTTGAAAGCGCCGATGTGTGAATGACAAATAGCTGGACTCATATTTGAGATGCCATTCATTTGAATGATACCTAAAATCGCAGTGCGGGTCTGCCGCGATTGCCGTGCGTTATATCACGCTGCAAGCACAGCAACCTGCATCACGGGAAGCATGTCGCCCAAAAAAAGTTCAGGAGCTACTTTTGTGTGACATGCTTCGTGCGGTGCGGGTTGCTGCGTTTGGCGTGCGATTTATTGCACCGCAATTTTAGGTATCATTCAAATGAATGGCATCTTAAATGCGAGTCCCATGATTTGACATTCACACATCGGTGCTTTCAAATCGCGGGCAGAATCGCGGCAAATCTGCCTACGATTCAAAAAGCTGCCTTTCTTTGTCTCTCATCATCACTCCATTCTATCTCTCAATGCTGTTTCTGTGTCCTTTATGACGACCCCTTTCGACTTCTCAATACTACCCCTGTCTTCCTTTTGTCAACACCCCACTCCATCTCTCATTACTTTGTCTCTTCGTGTCTTTCATCTACACCCCACTCTGCCTCTCTTTTCATAGCTGCCCCACATCACCTTTCATTATGTCTTCTTTGCCCCACTGCATCTCACATTATTGCCTCTCTGTGTCTTTCATCTTCACCCCACTCCATCTTCCATTACTGCCTCCCTGTGCCTTTCCCCTCTGTCTCACTCCACCTCTCGCTATTGCTTCTCTGTGTCTTTCACCATTGCCCACACCACCTCTCAATTTTGCATCTCTGGGTCCTTGGTTGCTGTCCAAGGAATCCTTCAGTGATGTCACTTGATGTGCAGACCAAGATAACCAGCTCATTAGACAGTTCCTGTAGTCCTGGGGTTCTTCTTTACAGATAATAAGGCTTGATATGATAGGCAGTTGGTTAATAATAAAATAAGAGAACATTTATTGACGTAGTTTACAACCCAGGACCAGTCCCTGAAAATCAAGATCACTTAACAGTGATGGCAGCAACCCTGGCAACACTTATCGTGGTTAAATGTCTAGGCAAACCGAAAACAATGACAGTTAACAGCTGTTTTTTGGAATAAGCATAAAGGAAAGTAACTTTATTACAAAGGTTCACTAGAAGATTGAGAGAGGTGGTCCTGTAACCACACCCTGTAGGTGAAGAGCTAATAGGCCCACCAATAACGTTGGCAAGTGTGCTCTTTTAATGCCTACTATTAATAAAGTCCTTCATCTGTGTGGGCAGTGAGATGGCAGACATGTCTAATCTGCCTTACAGAATAATTATCCTAGTGTAAGTGAATTATATTTAGTTTTGATTAATCTAGACAAGTGAAAATGTTAACTACAAAGCTGGGGGAAATGATCATGTCTTCTGTATCGGTGTTCATTAAGCGCGTTCAATTAAATTTAAATTAATTCCCACTTCATTTTACATTCTTGTTTGTTTTGATTGACGCTACCCTGTGAAGACGCTCTCCCTGCCGCCATATAATGCTAAAAATGAAAAATGTTTATGTCTTTTAATGAGTCGAGGGAGAGAACTCAGGTTAAGTGTTACAGTGTGGTGATGTTCTCCAAGTGTCCAAAAACTTGCCCACCTCTTTATGACTTCTATGCCATTTTAGGGATGGGGGATCACAAGGGTATATGCGTTACATCAAAGAACGGTGGAGTGTTTTGTCACAAGTACTGCTGATTGAAATATTTCTACTTCCTTTGAAATGCATAATACAAATAATTGGAAAAGGAAGGTATAGTATATGTTCATTGCACATTTTGAGTTATGATTCCTCTTGTACTAAATTGTATTGTGACTGTAATGTCTGCCTTATTTTTGTAAAGCGCTGTGTAAACTGTTGGTGCTATATAAATCCTGTATTATAATATTAATAATAATTATGACAGTCTAGCTTCAAGCTCTCATAAATAAATTCTTGACATGTCACAACATACAGCAACAGCATCATATTTTAAAGGCTCCAGCTTTTATCGTTGAACGTTATCTTTGAGCTCCAGTGCAGTGACTTTGCCAAGCCAGAGATGATGTCATCAGTCTGCTGCAGATAGAAGGAAGCATTTGCTCAGTCTTCTCTCCTCCAGTGATTAAAGCTATATAAATCTCAAGAGGCAGAATTACAAATCTTTTGGCAGTTAAACATTCTTCTTTAATGTATTTAGCTCCTTGCCTATAGTTTAGTGTTAATTTTTATACTATATTTGGTGCTTAACTTTTAGGCATAATGTTTGTAACAAAAAGTACTGACAAAGGAAGAGAGTGGGGTAGGTAGGGTAGACTGCACTTTTTACTTTTTTCTGCTTGATACAAATCTTCTCAGCTATAATACACTGAGATTGTTAGGCCATACTCAAGTTTCTGAGCAAGCCTGACCTTGCATTGGAAAAAATTTACAGAAAGACTTGCTGTGATTTAAAATTTGCTTTAAGGCCTGTGTTGATAGCCTTTTGTTATCTTCAAACAGCAAGAAAAAGAAAATCAACTGCAGGGCAAATGCATCTGCCAATTACTTGTCAAAGTAATGCAATTGATACAAGCCCAAAGCTTCTTGACACAGCCTCTTAAGGCTACATTAGGGTCTGTGTTGATAAGCTTTGGGCTTAGCCAATGGCATCAGTTTGACATCAGTTTGAGAAGCCTCTGAGATCATTCAGAATTCAGACAAGTGCATTTGACCTGCAGTTGAACTCCTTCTGACCTGCTTCAAGTGGGGTTTGCATTCCATTAGATTTTTATAGCTATGCAAAGCCTTTTTGAAGCTAATGATATTCCATCATCTCAGGCCCATATGTTTTTTCAAAGGGAAGTGAGTTATAATAATTTAGACCTGACTAATTGTAGCCTGAAACTTGGGTAGTGATAGAAGCAAGGTATGCATGGCTCAAATATTCTGATGAAGCACTCTGGCCAACCCACTGCCTTTCCCCATATCTCAGTTGGCCCATGACTATGCTGGACAACCTCACTTGTCAACAGAAAGGCTTTGAAGGCGTGGATCCAAGCTCTCAACTTATTATATTTATAATAGTTCTTCCTAAGTCGGGTGCTTTGCCAGGTATGTGACAATACAAGCAGGTACCTCAAGGTATTGATTTTATTTTACTACCTGTACAGCATAGCTATCCATGTACAGGTATCTCCATTCTGTCCAAAAGCTACAGCCTTGCCTATTCTTCTCTCTAGGATCTAGTGTGCTCTTCCCCTTCATCACAAGCTGCATATCTTAAGTAGCAGTCCATATTTTTCCTGCTGTGACTTACAGCAACTATTGATTAGTGTCACATCAAGCAGCAGGTGGAAACGGGAGCTCCTGGAGAAAGCACTGATGTGTCCCCAAGCCGCAGCCCCCCCCCTGCAGTTTTCGACAATGAAATGCAAACACTGTTTACTGTTGAGCCATCCTCGGCTTTTGAAATAATCCTAGACAGAGCGGCACGTCGTCTGTGATATGCCAAGCTTCTGCACCGTGGCATCCTCAAGTCCCAAGTGCCTGCTATGCCAGGCGAAGCTGTTCAAGCGTATTGATCTAATGTGACAAGGACTGAGTCATCAGGAGGCAGGCAGCGTGAGGTCCCGTCTCCTCTGTGGCTTTTTTGTCTGTTTCCCTTCTTCAATTTACCTTTTGCATATTTCACAGTTGCATATGTCTCCAGTTCCTGGACCCTGTAGAATAAAATACGCATCACAGAAACAGCTGCTTCTCCCTTCCAGCCTCAAGGAAAATCCTTCTTCGTCTTCCCTTTGGGGACTTTCAACATGCCTATGGAGGATGGTACGAAGAGAGGCTGTAGCTCCAGGAGAAATGCTGTTCAGTGGTATGGGTGGTATACTCCAATGCAGCGCTAGTATAAACTGGCTAAATGAACTGAATGAAAAAGGTTTGGGGCCTGTGTAAGTGGGTTTGTGTCTTCAGAAATGTACTGGAAGTGCAAAAGCATCTTCATGCAACTTAAAAGGTATAACTTCAGGTCAGAGGCACATGTGAAGGCCCTTAGGCAGATCATAGATGATGTAAATTTCTTTCCTGCAACCACAAATTGCACTGAGATTCAAACCGTTTATGGCTGGCCTAGGGTGGAACTCAAAAGATTTCAAACTTATCTTAAATGTATGTTGTAAGTAAAAGTAATTGTAAACCCTTAGCTTTTTTTCAAAATAACAAACATGTTACCTGCTCTGTGCAATGGTTTTGCACAGAGCTGCCCCAATCCTCCTCTTCTTTTATCCCCTGCCAGGACTCCTGGCTCCTCTCCCCCCTGAGTGCCCACCATAGCGAGCTATGGGGGTACCCGTTTAGTCCCACCCCCACTCCCTTTTTACTGGTTGTAATTGACAGCAGTGGGAGCCAATGGCTCCCGCTGCTGTTTTTAACCCTTTGAGGAGGGAGAGAGCTGCTGCTCTTGGGCACATTGCTGGATCAAGATCAGGTTCATCGGATATAAGGGGGGCTGGTGGAGGGAGCTGAATTCAGATTGTTTTTTTACCTTGATGCACAGAATGCATCAAGGTGAAAAACCTTCAGCCTTTAGAACCACTTTAAAGTGGGGACAGAAAGTATTTAGACCCCCTTAAATTTTTCACTCTTTGTTATATTGCAGCCATTTGCTAAAATCCTTTAAGTTCATTTTTTTCCTCATTATTTTACACACAGCATCCCCTATTGCCAGAAAAACACAGAATTGTTGACATTTTTGCAGATTTATTAAAAAAGAAAAACTGAAATATCACATGGTCCTAAGTATTTAGACCCTTTGCTCAGTATTTAGTAGAAGAACCCTTTTGATCTAATACAGCCATGAGTCTTTTTGGGAAAGATGCAACAAGTTTTTCACACCTGGATTTGGGGATCCTCTGCCATTCCTCCTTGCAGATCCTCTCCAGTTCTGTCAGGTTGGATGGTAAACGTTGGTGGACAGCCATTTTAAGGTCTCTCCAGAGATCCTCAATTAGGTTTAAGTCAGGGCTCTGGCTGGACCATTCAAGAACAGTCACGGAGTTGTTGTGAAGCCACTCCTTCGTTATTTTAGCTGTGTGCTTAGGGTCATTTTCTTGTTGGAAGGTAAACCTTCGGCCCAGTCTGAGGTCCTGAGCACTCTGGAGAAGGTTTTTGTCCAGGATATCCCTGTACTTGGCCGCATTCATCTTTCCCTCTATTGCAACCAGTCGTCCTGTCTCTGCAGCTGAAAAACACCCCCACAGCATGATGCTGCCACCACCATGCATAGTGGATATTTTAGTAATACATAATTATGTTCCCTGGCATTAGGCAAAGTCTTCTTCACTAGAAAGTTTACTATCACATTTATTCAATGTAAGAAAAGTAGAGCGAAAGAGAGATGAACCCAGTACTCTTCTGCATCCCCTTTCATGGTTTGGCCACAGGGTTGGCGTAGGGAGGAGATCTGTAAATGAAAGGGAAACTGCAGCAGAGATCAAGACTCCTCCCCTACTGGCAAAGTTTTACTCTTGGCCAGTGATGTGTAATTTTCAGCACTGGATTGGCAGAAATAAAAAGCCTTTGACAGGAAAAACAGCTCTAATCTGTGTATTAGATCTTTGTGTTCAACTGTTTGCCTGGAGTCTAGTTTTCAATTAAATTTTTGACTAAATGAAATAAATCTTTAACCACTTGTGGACCAGCTGCCGCAGTTTTACTGCGCGAAATCAAGTTATTGTACGTGATCTCGCGAGGGCCGGTGCGCGCCCGCTGCAAGCTCCGTGAGTCCGACCTCAGGTCCCGTGGATTCGATGTCCGCGAGGATACCTGCGATCGTCTCACGGAGAGAAAGAACGGGGAAATGCTGATGTAAACAAGCAATTCCCCATTCTGCCTAGTGACACTGATCACCGCTCCCTATAATTGGAAGTGGTGATCAGTGTCGTGTCACACATAGCCCCCCCCTACAGTTATAACACATCCCTAGGACACACTTAACCCTGCAGGACCCCCTCCTGGTTAACCTCTTCACTGACAGTCACATTTACACAGTAATCAGTGCATTTTTAATCGCATTGATCATTGTATAAATGTGAATGGTCCCAAAATAGCACCAAAAGTGTCCGATGTGTCGCAGTCATGATAAAAATCGCTGATCACCACCATTACTAGTAAAAAAAAAAATTAATAATAAAAAAGCCATAAAACTATCCCCTATTTTTTGGACGCTATAACTTTTGTCAAACCAATCAAATTACGCTTATTTTTTTTTTTATATATTTTTTGGGCATATTTATTATAGAAAAAAGTAAAAAAATATTGCTTTTTTTTCAAAATCGTCACTCTTTTTTTTATTTATAGCGCAAAAAATAAAAACTGCAGGGGTGATCAAATACCAGCAAAAAGAAAGCTCTATTTGTGGGGAAAAAAGGATGTAAATTTTGTTTGGGAGCCACGACCGCGCAATTGTCAGTTAAAGCGATGCAGTGCCGAATTACAAAAAGTGCTCCGGTCTTTGGCCAGCCAAATGGTCTGGGGCTGAAGTGGTTAAAGTAGAACTTCAGCTGTTCAAACCTGTACATATTCCTAACAAGCAGTAAATACGTTTTAAAATAAGATTTTACTGACCTCTGTAGTTACAGGCACTGTGGAGTAAGCAACTCATCATCAAAGTTCACAATAAAAAACGTGAAGTCATTCAGGCCAGGTGTTAGTACTGGTAAAATTGATTTCTATGCAACTTTAATGTTAAACTGGAATATGCCTTTAGGACAACAAACTGCATATACGGACATGTAGAGATAGTAAACCAGCTATCAAAGACTGATATGCCCCGTACACACGGTCGGACTTTGTTCGGACATTCCGACAACAAAATCCTAGGATTTTTTCCGACGGATGTTGGCTTAAATATCAGAAAATAATATAAAATTACTGCGCTTCCCTCTAACTCCAAGCTGCAGTTCTAATTCTTAGGTGTAGAATAAAATAGATAAAGTGTATAAAAGAACCGCGCTAAACACAAACCATAATCAAAATAATTGAAAAATGTATAAAGTGATCAGAAAATGCTAAACACAAATAGCAATGTAATGTGAAAAAATAAAAAAATGCGCTATGAACCATATAGAGATAATAAATTATCAAGGCAAAAAATGGATGTTGGCTCAAACTTGTCTTGCATACACACAAAGTTATCGGAAAATCCGATCATTCTGAACGCGGTGATGTAAAACACGTATGTCGGGACTATAAACGGGGCAGTGGCCAATAGGTTTCATCTCTTTATTTATTCTGAGCATGTGTGGCACTTTGTCCGTCGGATTTGTGTACACACGATTGGAATTTCCGACAACGGATTTTGTTGTCAGAAAATTTTTTATCCTGCTCTCAAACTTTGTGTGTCGGAAAATCCGATGGAAAATGTGTGATGGAGCCTACACACGGTCGGAATTTCCGACAACAAGGTCCTATCACACATTTTCCGTTGGAAAATCCGACCGTGTGTACGGGGCAATAGAGTTGTGTCACTGATTGATCTTCAGGGAAAAGCCATTAAAAAAACTATCCAGTATAGCCACCCAAATCCCACCTCCCATGTGAATGAGTAATGGGTACATAGTACCCCTACTCATTCAGCAAAAAAATAACAAGTGTAAATAAAAACACAAAGACAGTTTTTGGCAAGTCCTTTGTTAAAAAAAAATTAAAAAAATAAACGTACAACCCCAATTCCAAAAGAGTTGGGATGCTGTGTAAAATCTGCATAAAATAGAATGCAATGATTTGCAACTCTCATAAACCCATAATGTAATCACAATGTAAAATAGAAACATATCAAATGCTTAAACTGAGAAAAAGTACAATTTTAAGATGAAAATAAGGTAATTTTGAAATTGATAGCAGCAACAGGTGTCAAAAAGTTGGGGCAGGGCTATGTTTACCATGGTGTAGCATCCCTTCTTCTTTTAACAACAATCTCAGGGAATGAGGAAACCAGTTGCTGGAGTTTTGGGAGAGGAATGCTCAAGAGTACTGCGTCTTCTTTGTCGTATTTTTTGTTTCAAGATGCATCAAAACTTTCAGTTGCTGAAAGGTCTGGACTGCAGGCAGGCCAGTTAAAGGGATTGTAAACCTATGTGTTTTTCCACTTTAGTGCATCCTATATGCATTAAGGTGAAAAAACACCTGTCAGTGACCGGCCCCCCAGCCCCCCCGTTTTACTTATCTGAGCCCTCGAACTTCACCCACGGGGACGCGCTGTCTTTCTGCCCGGGGTTCTCGGCTCTTGATTGGATAGATTAATAGCAGTGTAGCCATTGGCTGCTGTCAATCAAATCCAATGACGCAAGCTCCGGGGGCAGGGCCGAATCCTGCATTGGGCGGCTATGGATGCCAAATGCTGGACTCGGGAGCGGTAATCCCCTGGGACAGCGCTTCTCCTAGGGGGTTATCTGATGTGGGGAGGAGCCGCGAGAGTCGCTGGGGGACCCCAGAAGAGCAGGTTCAGGGCCACTCTGTGCAAAACAAGCTGTACAGTGGGGGTAAGTATGACATGTTTGTTATTTAAAAAAAAAAAAAAAAAGTCTTTACAATCACTTTAAGCATCTGGACCCTTGTACTAAGAAGTCATGCTGCTGTCATAGATACATCATGCAGTTTAGTATGGTCTTGCTGAAATATGCAAGGCCTTTCATGAAAAAGACATTGTCTGGATGGGAGCATATGCTGCTCTAAATCCTGGATACATCTTTCAGCATTGATGGTGCCTTTACAGATGTGCAAGCTGCCCATTTCATACACACTAATGCACCCCCATGCCATCAGAGATTCAGGCTTTTAAACTGGGCAATAACAAGCAGGAAGGTCACTATCCTCTTTAGTCCGTAGGACGCGGCACCCATGGTTGCCAAAATGAATGTCGAATTTCAATTTGACTAACCACAGAACAGTTTTCCACTTTGCAACAGACCATTTTAAATGAGATTCAGCCCTGAGAAGATGGGGGCGTTTCTTGATCATGTTCAGATATGGCTTCCTCTTTGCATAATAGAGCTTTACCTTGCATTTTTATATGACACAGCGAACTGTGTTCACAGACAGTGATTTTTGGAAGTACTTCTTAACCCATGCAGTGATGTCGATCACAGAATCGTGCCTGTTTTAATACAGTGCCGTCTGATGGCTCGAAGATTTCAGGCATCAAATCTTGTGTTTCGGCCTTGTCCCTTGCATACAGAGATTTCTTAAGATTCTCAAAATCTTTTGATCTGAAATTTTAGACGCAGCTTTTCAAACATCATTATGTCTGAGACACTCTGACACTTTAAGATGCTCTTTTTATACCCAATCATGTTACTGACCTGTTGCCAATTAGCCCCAATTTGTTGCAAAAGTTCTTCCAGCTCTTCTTTGTCAGCACCACTTACTTTGCCAGTTTTTAGTTACTCTGTCCCAACTTTTTTGAGATGTGTTGCTGCCATCAATTTCAAAATGACCTTATTTTTTTCTAAATGGTATATTTAAACAACAGCATTTGATATGTTTTCTATTTTTCTATTGTGAATAAAATATGGGTTTATGAGATTTGCAAATCATTGCATTCTGTTTTTATGTAGATTTTACACAGCGTCCTAACTTTTTTGGAATTGAGGATGTACATTTCCCCTGCTTCCCGCGTTGTACATCCATCGTTAATTACATCTTCCAGCAATATAGGTCCACATCAATCACCATGAACGATGACTATCAACTCACACTTAAAAAAATGCCTTCGGAAGCTCGGCTTCTTGAAGCTTTTCAGACACTAAATTATATTGCTAGTTCTCCTCGCCACTTAAGAAAACAAAGAGGCAGGGGTCACCCGTTAACATCATTGACCATATATGGACATACTATGTACTCCTCACTCATTCACATGGGGGTGGGGCAGGTTTTGGGGGCCCCTCTATTGTTAAAAGGGGCTTCTTGATTCCAATAAGCCCCCTACCTACAGACCCCCACAACCGCAGGGCCAGGGTTGTGGGGAAGAGGCCCTTGTCCTCATCAACATGGGGACAAGTTGCCTTGCCCATGCCCTGGCCTGGTATGGTTCAGATGCTGAGGGCCGCATGCTCTCAGCATCGAAACCCCCCTCCCCCCCAATCCTTTCCTGGCCTGCCAGGCTGCATGCTCAGATATGGGTCGGGTAGGGATTTTGGGAGGACCCCAAGCCAATTTTTTTAATTTTTTAATTTTTTTTATTATTTAGGCATAGGGTCCCCCTTAAAATCCGTACCAGATCTGAAGGGCTTTGGTTACATTTATTTGTCAGTCAGGAATCCTTGACGAACAACTGGGATAAGTAATTGATTGTAAGGATGCTGGCGGGTGCCGGCTCTTTAACTAATGACTCATCGCTGCTGCTGACAGGAGGGATGAGTCACTGGTTGTTAGGAAGCAAGCGGGTGTCTGCTCCTTAACAACTAGCATTTCGTCTCCTCCCCCTGCCAAAAAATGCAGTAGTATCAAAAACGCTTTAAAACACCACCAAATCGTACTAAATAATCACACTAAAAATGTGATCAAATCGCAGCCACACCAGTATGAACCTAGCCTTACTCCACAGTGCCTGCAGCTACAGAGGTCAATAAAAAGCCTTAAAGTGTTTCTTCAACCTAAAAATAAAGAATTAAAAGTCAGCAGCTACAAATACTGTAGCTGCTGACTTTTAGTAATAGGACACTTACCTGTCCAGGGATCCAGCTATCAGCTCTGTCCTCACCAAGCCTGCTCTTCGGGCATCTATGGTCCCTGGCAGCAGCATGTTTATTTTGGGAAACCGGCTGTGACTGCTTGCAGTATCACAGCCAGCTTCCCGCTGTGCATGTGCGAGCCACGCTGCGCTCTGCGAATGGTCCTGAAGCTTTATGGGATCTGTGACATGTTCCAGAAGGTTGCGGGGGGAAGGAGGGAGGCAAACTTCCACTTTGATCACTGCGGTGATTTAACAGGAAGACGTGCCAAATATGGTAGAGGCGAGGGGGAGGAGACAGACAAGCAGAACTCCCCTTTTGGTTGAAGTTCTGCTTTAAAGTTTGTGTACTGTTTGTAAAGTGAGGTTACACACTATAAGAAAATTGGGTGAACGTTCGTTCGATTTTTCTAGATGATTCGCAGCAAATCTGAACCGATGAAAGAAAATTTGTACGAAAATTCTCATGAATATTCTCGTACGACAAAGGCTTTTTTTGTTGTTTATTGTTTCTGATCATGTGCAATCTTTCTTTTCTGATTTTTTTTGTATTAAAATCGCACGAAATGTTACACATTAAACGGAAATCCTTTGTTCTGTTCCCGTACGAGGACATTTTTGGAATTTGTCCCTTTGGGAATTTTCATACGTAAATTCAGAACTGGCTGTCGAAAGTTGTGCAAACACTATACGAAATCGAGCCTTTAAGTGTATATAGCTAATTTAGTGCCCATAGTTTGGCCATAGTTTTTAGGGTAAGTGGGTGAAGGTAAAAAGAATGGTGTTGAATGATGATGCATTTCACACAGAGGACCAATAGTCAGAATCCTAATATAAACTCATTTTGAAAAGTGGCCTGCAGCCATGTTTTTTTTTCCTTTGAGCGCTTTTGCATATGTTACATTTCTGGGCACGGTGTAAAATCGAATTTAACACAATATTGTGTTATAACATGAAATAGCAGCTGAGTTTGCCACCAGCTTTTTCTTCCTTGTACCACCTCCTCTTTACTATATGCAATCTTATATCGTTTTTAAGGCAAATATTTCTTATTATTCTGTCATATTGCCTAGTAAATCATGCTTATTTGTGGTGCCCAATATGCCTTAATAACATTGCAGTAGTGGCCTGAGGACCGAGATATGAATCATCTTGTCAGCTGTGACATCAATCAGTGCAATGTACTTTCTCTTGGGAGAGTCCAGACTTTACAATGAAGGAAAACACAACTGGCACTGAGATAGGTTGTAACAAGATTTGACCTGTTATCTGCCAGATGATCACTTTACAGAGCGAGTAATTTACAATGGGTACATCTTCAGTGTAGAACGGTTAAAGTGACCCTGTCAGGTAAGAGAAAAATCAAAAGGAAAGTATCCAGCAAAAGAAGAGGTATGATACTCAACTATCCAGTGGCCCATGTTTCCTGCCTCTCCTCTGTTCCAGCCTCCATCGAACTCCTCAGCATTCAACACTTCGGGGAGTGATGGATCCCTGTATTTCCTGCCATGTGCTGTCATTCCACTCTCTGACCCCTACCCCAATACAACTATGAGCTTTTCTTTTGCAGGACACTTTTTTGTGACCTGACAAAGTTATTTTAAAGCTAAAGTCCATGCAAGAAATCAGCATCAGAAGAGTATCAATCATTCTTATCTCTTTTTTTGTTCCAAGTCAGAGATTCAGAAATAATTGAAGCCAAATCATGATAGCTGGAGAACTAGCATTCTCGAAAGAGAGGTCAGCAGTGGCATACCTTTATCATTGTCTCTTCTAAAGAGAAGTATGACCAAAGCTCTTTTGGCCATACTTCTCTTATGGGTCACAGGAGTGTACTTGCTCGTCACAGAGCCACTGTAATTTCTAGATGTATCCCAACAATGTCGAGATCCATGCAGATGCCTGATCGGTAGCTGGTTATTTCATTTATTCCAGGTACAGTACTTTTAAAGCGACGTCAATTTACGCAGCGCTTTACATAAACAGTATCTCACAAAAGTGACTACACCCCTCACATTTTTCTAAATAATTTATTATATCTTTTCATGTGACAACACTGAAGAAATGACACTTTGCTACAATGTAAAGTAGTGAATGTACAGCTTGTATAACAGTGTAAAT
The DNA here is from genome assembly GCA_037952925.1 of Lithobates clamitans. NCBI lineage: Eukaryota > Metazoa > Chordata > Amphibia > Anura > Ranidae > Lithobates > Lithobates clamitans. The sequence continues at coordinate 4,453,360 of JBBGZY010000310.1, forward strand.
TTGCTGTCCCCTAAAAATAACTCAACACACAGCCATTAATGTCTAAAACGCTGGCAACAAAAGTGAGTACACCCCTAAGTGAAAATGTCCAAATTGGGCCCAATTAGCCATTTTCCCTCCCCAGTGTCATGTGACTCGTTAGTGTTACAAGGTCTCAAGTGTGAATGGGGAGCAGGTGTGTTAAATTTGGTGTTATCGCTCTCACTCTCTTATACTGGTCACTGGAAGTTCAACATGGCACCTCATGGCAAAGAACTCTCTAAGGATCTGAAAAAAAAGAATTGTTGCTCTACATAAAGATAGCCTAGGCTATAAGAAAATTTCCAAGACCCTGAACCTGAGCTGCAACACGGTGACCAAGACCATACAGCGGTTTAACAGGACAAGTTCCACTCAGAACAGGCCTCACCATGGTCGACCAAAGAAGTTGAGTGCACATGCTCAGTGTCATATCCAGAGGTTGTCTTTGGTAAATAGACATATGAGTGCTGCCAGCATTGTTGCAGAGGTTGAAGGGGTGGGAGGTCAGCCTGTCAGTGCTCAGACCATACGATGCACACTGCATCAAATTGGTCTGCATGGCTGTTCTCCCAGAAGGAATCTAAAGATGATACATAAGAAAGCCCTCAGAAGACAAGCAGACTAAGGACATGGATTACTGGAACCATGTCCTGTGGTCTGATGAGACCAAGATAAACTTATTTGGTTCAGATGGTGTCAAGAGTGTGAGGTGAGGTGAGGAGTACAAAGACAAGTGTGTCTTTCCTACAGTCAGGCATGGTTATGGGAGTGTCATGGTCTGGAACTGCATGAGTGCTGCCGGCACTGGAGAGCTACAGTTCATTCAGGGAACCATAAAAGCCAACATGTACTGTGACATACTGAAGCAGCGCCTGATCCCCTCCCTTCGGAGACTGGGCCGCAGGGCAGTATTCCAACATAAGGACCCCAAACACATCTCCAAGACGACCATTGCCTTGCTAAAGAAGCTGAGGGTAAAGGTGATGGACTTGCCAAGAATGTCTCCAGACCTAAACTCTATTGAGCATCTGTGGGGCATCCTCAAACGGAAGGTGGAGGATCGCAAGGTCTCTAACATCCACCAGCTCCGTGATGTCGTCATGGAGGAGTGGAAGAGGACTCCAGTGGCAACCTGTGAAGCTCTGGGGAACTCCATGCCCAAGAGGGTTAGGCCCCTTTCACACTGGGGCGGTTTGCAGGCGTTATTGCGCTAAAAATAGCGCCTGCAAACTGCCCCCAAACAGCCTCCGCTGTTTGTTCAGTGTGAAAGCCCGAGGGCTTTCACACTGAAGCGGTGCCTTGGCAGGAGAAGAAAAAATCTCCTGCAAGCCGCATCTTTGGAGCGGTGAAGGAGCGGTGTATTCACCACTCCTTCACCGCTCCTGCCCATTGAAATCAATGGGACAGCGCGGCTATACCGCAGTAATACCGCGGCTATAGCCGCGCTATACGAGGGGTTTTAACCCTTTTTAAAAATAGCGCTGTTTTACCGCCGACGCCCCCTACCGCCCCAGTGTGAAAGGGGCCTTAAGGCAGTGCTGGAAAATAATGGTGGCCACACAAAATACTGACACTTTGGACCCAATTTGGACATTTTCACTTAGGGGTGTACTCACTTTTGTTGCCAGCCGTTTAGAAATTAATGGCTGTGTGTTGAGTTATTTTGAGGGGACAGCAAATTTACACTATTATACAAGCTGTATACCCACTACTTTACATTGTAGCAACGTGTCATTTCTTCAGTGTTGTCACATGAAAAGATATAATAAAATATTTACAAACGTGACTTTTGTGAGATACTGTACATTGTGCATTCACATCAGTCCATGTCCTCAAGGAGCTTACACTCTAAGGTCCTTAACCCACAATCATACATACTAGGGCCAATTTAGACAGGATCCATTTAACCTGCCATAATGTCTTTGGAGTGTGGGAGGAAACCGGTTTAGGCTTTTGGTGCACCACTCAGAGTCTGAGCCAGCTGATCCCACCCATCTCCTGCCCCGTCACTCACTGGAGTTACAGAGCACAGAGCATTGACTGACGGTCACCGCTCTGTGCTCAGAGCGCACCTGAGAACTAAGCGATCAGCAGTCACTTGATCACTCAGTTCACAGACTTAGAGCCGGCGGGAGACAGCTGCAGCATCAGACTGATGCAGCCATATAGGTGAGCATGTGAGTTTTGTTTTGTTCAGTATCCCATACTTCTCCTTTAATCTAGCGCTAGGAAGTTGGTAAAGTATAACTAAAGGAAAAACTTTTTTTTTTGTGGCTAGAGTGGTGAGGGAATTCAAACACCTGTCAGGTTTTTATTGCTGTCTTCTTCCCATTAGGGTTTTTTAACCTTTTAATTTGTCATGATTACAGGCTATCACCCAGAGTGAAAGTGAATGAAAATCCCAAATTATGAATTTTGACCAGAACAGGAATAGAGGGTCAATGTTTCATAGGATACACTAGTTCAAGTGACCCTGGTGACAACCAGTGATTTTCCCACGTTGGAGTGATTTCCTATTACTTCCCTTTTTGGCTATGGGACAGGGAGTGAAGGTAAATCTCCTCAATGGGATACAGATGAAAAAAATGACAGGCCTGCCTTACTGTATTCAAAATGAGAAAAACATTTTGCCTTTAGTGCTACTTTAATGTGTAACTACATTTAGGAACGAGGGTAGGGGGAGTTAATTTGTAAGGTTTCAGTTAAGTGAGTATAAAGCTTGATTTTTTTTTTTTAAACAACAAACATGTCATACCTGCTCTGTGCAATGGTTTTGCGCAGAGCAGCCTGCATCCTCCTCTTCTCGGGAGCCCCCCCTGCCACTTCTGGCTCCTCCTCCCCGCAAGTGCCCCCATAGGAAGCTGCTTCCCATGGAGGCGCTCGTACAGGCTTAATCCTGAGCTGGGCTGTTTGCGTCTACTTAGACACACAGCCCAGCTCGACCCTGCTCCCTGCTCTCTGTTAACAGGTTTTGATTGACAGCAGCAGGAGCCAGTGTCTCCAGCTGCTCTCAGCCAAGCCTGTGAGAACCGGGACAGGAGAGAAGAGCAGCTGCAGATGTGCACAGCACTGGACCAAGATCGGGTTCAAGTGAGTATTTAGGGGGGCTGGGGGGGGGGGGCACTGTTAAAAGGTTATTTTACCTTAATGCAGAGAATGCATTAAGCTAAAAAAAAATTACCTTTAGAACAACTTTAAGGGTTATGTTAGGAAGAAGTAAGAGTTCAAAGGGAAATTATTTATTATATTATACAATTATATATATATATATGTATATGTATATATATATATATATATATATATATATATATATATATATATTATATTTATACTTTTAATACCCAACAAAGAATTCCCAGAGTGCTGTGGGTTAGCTAAAAGACAGAAGAAGCAGCCTACTCAGAGGCTGGCTTTGTCTGATTAAAACCTCAGATTTAGCCATCCCATATGGGAGTCTCTCTTCCCTGGCTTTTTTGCTTGCACCTCAGTCTTGATACCCTGCATTCACAGTATCATCCTCAGGGCATCATTCACTCCAGAAGACTGAGGACATCTTGTGTCAGAAAAGTAGTAATGCAGAGGACTGCTCTGAATTACAGGTGAGTACTGTATCCAAAGCTTTTTTTGTCTTTTAAACTGGCTGGGGGCTATATGAATAAAAACATTTACCCCGGACTAAGGCTTTAAGGTGGAACATGAAACTCTAGATAGCCCTTTCACTATGAGCGGCCTAGCTCTCTGTAATAAAGCACTGTCCTCCTGCAGTTACTTCTTTTTTTTCACATGCCTATCTAGAGCCGCCATGCCTATTCTTCCTCTAACAATATCTCGGGAGACTGTGACTTTTCTCTTCAAACCAATCCAATTACTTGATAGATGGATGGGACTTGGCGCTCGTATTTTTATTTGTCCCCGTTGACATGGAGGGTTTATGGCCGAAAGCTTCTATAATAGCCTATTTAGTGTTTAGTACTCCTGTGTATCATCTGTGATCATAAAATGCCACATTTGGTCATTGCGGCGATACGGTTGGTTTTTATCACCTCTTGTTTGCTTTGCTTTGACCTCTGCTGTCACCTTCAATTATACAGAAAGCTGTAAATGAGGCTTGAGCAGATTCTCAGTCATGCCGCATTTGTTATGTAACGTCGGGGCAGATTCCGTTTTTCTCCTGTCTACTTTATCTATCTTTGATGTGCTTTCTCCTTTGCCTGGTCCAGTCTTCTTAGACTCTTCAGAGGTTGACCCCCATCACCTTGGCATGCTATTATGACAGGAGCTCACATGAAAACAATGCATTGATTGCCTTCTTCTCCCGGTTGAGGCTGTAGAGCCTGTTTTTAGATCCTTCTTTGCTGCTGCGTAGGTTCTGTGGGATAAAAGAAATTGGTGTGCAATTATTTTCAAAGTATAGGAATCCACTGAAAGGAATTAGGCTTCACTTAGATCAGAAGATCTGCAACAAATTTGCTGACTTGTTTTGCAGACCTGTTACAGGCTTGGTCACACAAATCCTATAATCAGGAGGAACAGTTCAGAGTGAAGGTAGATAGCTCTTACCTTGAGCCCCTATTCACACTATGCAGCGTGTCGTGCAAATGGAGATTCTGGATGGTACCTGAACAAAGATGGCTCCATCCTTCTGTGGAAAAACACAACTGAAGGTATTGTCAGAGTACTGAGATCTCTGTGAGGAGTAATAGATACCGTGAAGTGTTACAATGACACGTTACTTAGCATGTGTATCTGATGCTAGGTCCCCTGCCAGTCTTTAGGATTGTGCAGGAGTTGGTAAATTTGCACATAGGTTGCACTGCAGTTGCATAGCAGTTGCTCAGCACTGAATCTGACCCTGCATTATGCCTGAACAAGAATGGTGCCACCCTTCTGGATTGAAAAGTAGATGAAGGCATTGTCAAGGGGGAGTACAGTGATCTCTGTGAGAGGTAATCAATAGAGATACATCGAAATTTCAGTGGCCGAAACATATCAGTGTTTTCGGTATTTTGTCGAAAGAAAAAAAAGGTGCCGATAATGGCAGTGGGTCATGCTGGGGTGTGGGGTGTGGTTGTGCAGTGAAGATACCTGTGTTGCCCATGTCTAGTGGCAGTGGCCGTGCCATCTCACTGTGCAGCTGGGGTGCACGTTCCCCGCGGTTGGGATTTGGAAGTTGGGAGCATACAGGGGGCTTCATGGGAGAACGGGCTCCATTTCTCTTGGATGGATTGGGCTACTATATTCATTCTAAAGGAGAGAATTGCTGTTGGATCTTTACAACTGCTCTCTTTGGGTGGTTAACTGTACAGGATTGACATCCAAATTTAAACTACTAGAAATATAAAACACAATACAACATTGATTGATTGATTGCATGCTAGAAAGAGATCGCATTCAGTAGTATTCAGTAGTATGTGATTACTACTACTATACTAACAACAGGGTAGTGCATGTTTAAAATGCACTACCTGGTTGTTAGTATAGTATAACATACTACTAAATGCTATCTCTTTCTAAATATCATGCAATCAAAATCAATCAATGTTGTATTTTTTTTTATTGTTATTATATAAAAATATATAGTTTGGCACCAAAAATTTTTATTCAGTGCACATAGTAATTAATACCTGGATGTGTTACACTGGCATATTGAAACCATTGAATATTTGTAGAGTTGCTTTAAGCTGTTATGTGCACACCAAAAGACTTGCTCATCCAGACGTGATTTTGTTTGTCAGATAGTGGCACCGTAATTAGGTTAAAAGAAATAACAGGAAAAAGAATAATTAGCACTTGACATTCAGATGAGACCAGAAGAAAATGCTGAACTTTGAATGAAAAGAGAAAAAGGTTTTAGAGGGAGGAAAAGAGATCACAGCCGTGCCAAACATCTCTGGTGTGAAATGATAGATTATTTAATACCAGCAGAAGTCACAATGTTTTGCTGCGCTTTGATCACACCGCTGAGCGCTCGCAGATTGGGGCCGCCACACAAAAGTTGGAGAAGAATGTTGACAAAGATGTACTGCGGCTGTGTATCGTAGAAATATGTGCCGTTTTAAAAAAAACCTTTGGCTTACAAAACATAAAGGACCCAGAATTTTTCATCTGCTCCCAGTGGATTATAGTAAAAAAAAAAAAAAAAATTGGGGTAAGATAAAATCTGCAGCATGTATTTTTAAAGCTGCACTTCAGGCAGACAACTACATACATTTATGATTTTACCTGCCAAACGATTAGTTATTCTGTTCAGCCACCATTGTGATTCACGCTTCCCTTTCAGCTAGGACCGCTAGGTTAATGACCTTATAGCTGCTGCACTTAAAGTGGACCTTAAAGTGGATTTTACATAGGGCAAAGCAAGTGGTTCACTTAAAGTAGCTCTCCCTGCAATCTATAAATTCTCATATAAGCCTTAAAGATGAATTCCAGGTATGGATATTGTATACATAGTTATATTGGACTGGCTTGGACCTATGTATACACCATACACGGCCGATGCCCCTGGAAGCTGAAAATCACTCAGGTAGACACTACTACTCTCGTGATCTCCACTTGCTTCCAGGTCACGCACCGAGCAACTGCCCTGCTGCAGTGTGAACACAGGATGAGGACTGCTCGGCACAGGCGGCATTCAAAGAATGCAAACAAATGGCAACCACCCCAACCTATAACTGGCCTTTGCAGTAAGGAGCGCATGAAGCATGGCAAACAACAGCAAACAAAAATTCTCAGCTCACTTACCCGCCAGCCTACAACGAATGTAATCAACCTTGTCTAACAGTTCACGTTAAAACCAAGGGGTTTAGTTTGCACACATTTGCAAATAATTACGTAAGCTGCAGCGGCCACTTCACGGCACCCTAGTGTACTGCAGGTTGGTATTAGGTTGGTATTTTGAGACTAGGCTGATGTAGCTGGGGGCAGAGTTGTGGGTGGCTTTGTAACTTGTTGTTAGTATTTTGAATTTAATTAGTTGGGCGAGTGGCAGCCAATGGAGGGATTGGCAGAGAGGGGTAGCAGACACTGAGCGGTTTGTAAGGTGGATGAGTCTGGCAGCAGCATTCATGATGGACTGAAGGGGGGATAGTCTATTTAAAGGTAAGCCAATGAGGAGGGAGTTGCAGTAGTCGAGGCGAGAGATAACCAGGGATTGAATCAGGAGCTTTGTGATTTCATTGGTTAGAAAAGGACATAGTTTAGAGATGTTGCGGAGGTTAAGGCGGCAAGCTTTGGAAAGTGATTGGATGTGGGGCCGAAAGGAGAGTTCTTTTAATATAGTATAGTATATAATAATGGATAGATTGAAGGCAGGTATGCCTGCAGGGAGCCCACTCCTCCTTAAAGTTACAGGGATACGCAGGGTAGCAATAGCACAATGGCAGCGAGGGCATCCAGTGTGCCCCCTCACCAATTAACCAACGGTAAAAACAAATGGCAACCACCGCAACCTATAACTGGCCTTTGCAGCAAGGAGCACGTTGAAGGGCAATCCATTATTATGTACAGTATGTGCTCCAACTCAGGAGACTCTAAAATGTTATAGTTAGGACTGCAGTACACTGAGGTGCCATGGCATAGCCACTGCAACTTATGCATATATTTTGAGATGTATTCAAACTAAACCCCTGGTTTTAACGTGAACTGTTAGACAGGACAATTCAGTTTGTAGAAGGCTGGCTGGTAGGTGAGCTGGGAATTTTTGTTTGTTGTTTGTGCGTCAGGCATTCATAGAATGGTTTGCATTTTCAAAATGGATCATAGCATTCTTTGATTGGATGAAGTGGAGAGCGTGACCTTACCACCCCACCTCTCAACCTTGTTCAATCAGAGAATACGTTGCATTTATTTAGAAGATGGAAAGCATTCTCTGAATGATGCTCATGCTTATCAGCTGACCTCCTGGGTTCACAATGCAGCAGGGCAGGTGCTTGATGTAGGACCTGGAAGCTATTGGAGATCACCGGAGCAGCAGTGTCTACTTCATTAATTTCCAACTTCCAGTGGCATCAGTCAGGTATAGTGTGTATATATATATATATATATATATATATATATATATATATATATATATATATATTTAGTCAAAGCTACACCAATATAACTGAATAAAATATCCATACCTGGAATTCCTCTTTAAGGTCCGTTTCACACATGTGGACGTTTGTACGTTTTTCATCCATCCGTTGACGGATGAAAAACGGACATCAATGCATCTCTATGGAAAAATGAATGTAAACAGATGATCATCCATTTAAATCAGTTTACATCCGCATCCGTCAACATCCCAAAAAAAAACCGTAACAGACTAAAAATAGATGTAAACGAACAAACGGTCCGTTTTTGCATTGGTAGTGGATATAAACAAAGAACTGATATAAAAACTGATGAGAAACTGATGTAAACTTCATCCGTTTTTTTGTTTGAAAAAACGTGACTGAACTGATGCAATGAATGGTCCGCATGTGTGAAAGCGGCCTACAGCTGAACTCCAGTCTTCTCTTTAGTCTGGCACAGTTGTACAGACTCCTTTCCTGTACTGAAATTGCTTACTCTGATTTCACTGCACACGGTGAGCTTCTCACGATGTACAGTATCTCACAAAAGTGAGTACACCCCTCACATTTTTGTAAATATTTTCTTATATTTTTTTATGTGACAACACTGAAGAAATGACACTTTGCTACAATGTAAAGTAGTGAGTGTACAGCTTGTATAACAGTGTAAACTTGCTGTCCCCTCAAAATAACTCAACACACAGCCATTAATGTCTAAACCGCTGGCAACAAAAGTGAGTACACCCCTAAGTGAAAATGTCCCAGTTGTGCCCAATTAGCCATTTTCCCTCCCTGGTGTCATGTGACTCGTTAGTGTTGCAATTTCTCAGGTGTTAATGGGGAGCAGGTGTGTTAAATTTGGTGTTATCGCTCTCACTCTTTCATACAGGTCAATGGAAGTTCAACGTGGCACCTCATGGCAAAGAACTCTCTGAGGCTCTGAAAAAAAGAATTGTTGCTCTACATAAAGATGGCATAGGCTATAAGAAGTTTGCCAAGACCCTGAAACTGAGCTGCAGCACGGTGGCCAAGACCATACAGTGGTTTAACAGGACAGGTTCCACTCAGAACAGGCCTCGCCATGGTTGAGTTGAGTGCACGTGCTCAGCATCATATCCAGAGGTTGTCTTTGGGAATAGATGTATGAGTGCTGCCAGAATTGCTGCAGAGGTTGAATGGGTGAGGGGGTCAGCCTGTCAGTGCTCAGACCATACGCCGCACACTGCATCAAATTGGTCTGCATGGCTGTCGTCCCAGAAGGAAGCCTCTTCTAAAGATGATGCACAAGAAAGCCCACAAACAGTTTGCTGAAGACAAGCAGACTAAGGACATGGATTACTGGAACCATGTCCTGTGGTCTGATGAGATCAAGATAAACTTATTTGGTTCAGATGGTGTCAAGCGTGTGTGGAGGCAACCAGGTGAGGAGTACAAAGACAAGTGTGTCTTGCCTACAGTCACATGGTGGTGGGAGTGTCATGGTCTGGGGCTACATGAGTGCTGCCAGCACTGGGGAGCTACAATTCATTGAGGGAACCTTGAATGCAAACATGTACTGTGACATACTGAAGCAGAGCATGATCCCCTCCCTTCAGAGACTGGGCCGCAGGGCAGTATTCCAACATGATAACGACCCCAAACACACCTCTAAAACGACCACTGCCTTGCTAAAGAAGCTGAGGGTAAAGGTGATGGACTGGCCAAGCATGTCTCCAGACCTAAACTCTATTGAGCATCTGTGGGGCATCCTCAAATGGAAAGTGGAGGAGCGCAAGGTCTCTAACATCCACCAGCTCTGTGATGTCGTCATGGAGGAGTGGAAGAGGATTCCAGTGGCAACCTGTGAAGCTCTGGTGAACTCCATGCCCAAGAGGGTTAAGGCAGGTCTGGAAAATAATGGTGGCCACACAAAATATTGACACTTTGGCCCTAATTTGGACATTTTCACCTAGGGGTGTACTCACTTTTGTTGCCAGCGACATTAGACATTAATGGCTGTGTGTTGAGGTATTTTGAGGGGACAGAAAATGTACACTGTTATACAATATGTACACTCACTACATTACATTGTAGCAAAGTGTCATTTCTTCAGTGTTTTCAAATGAAAACATATAATAAAATATTTACAAACATGTGAGGGGTGTACTCACTTTTGTGAGATACTGTATATTGAAAGCTGCAGTAAGTCAGACCGAGTCAGACCAAGCCCACCTCATTTCCTGGCTGGAGGAGCTTTAGCATCATCTGGCCATTTCCTTCCGATCCTAAATATCTCCTGTGCTTTTCATTCATTGGGTTTCTGTTCATTCAGTCATGGTGGCTTGGTATCAGGAAGGCATGTACAGCACCCTGCCAGCCACACCCACCAGACATGATCTCCTGCATTACATAGTACAGAGGCTCAGTGATGATATCACTGGGTCTAACATAAGCTAATATATTAATATGTAAGGGTTTTTTTTTTTAAATGTTATCATGTTGGTGAGGGCGAAAGGAGGAACCAAGGAAGGCAATACAGAAGAACAAACTTCAGCTTTAACATGTTAAAGCGGTAGTAGACCACCATTTTTTTTTTAAACCTGCAAGGCAAAGTTATAATGTACTAGTATGCATCGCATACTAGCATATTATGTGAAACTTACCTTAAAACGAAGCCCTCAAGCGGTGCGCTGTCACCGCCAATAGGGCTTCCATTTTCACCCAGTCTTCCTTCCAGCTTGACGGGCTCCGGTCCTTTGATTGGACAAGCTGCGATGACATCACTCCCGTGCATGTGCACAGGAGCTGCTGTTTGCAGCACAGGGCTCTGAAGGAACGGCACGGTATTCTGTTCCTTCAGAGCGCATGCATCGGTGACATTGCACATTTAGGAGATATTTACTGTACCTATAGGTAAGCCTCACAATGGGATTTTCTCCACTTTAATGCCATTTCAAATGTTGCTTTCAATCTTTTATAATCGACAGCTTTCATTAAATGAAGAACTGGCCATCCTGACATGAAGGTCCTCGTTCAGGCACTTCTTATTATGGTATGACAACTATCTTGCCATTGTGCTACTGTGTTGTCACCCTGTGATATGCACCTCTGGTGGAAACTACAAGCAGCCATACAGATACATATTGTGCAGGCACGATCCACTGTTGTCATTATCTGGAAGCTGATCCAGAGCAATGATGTGCTGGGGAGAGTGCATGAAGACAGGAAGTAGCTCAGAGAGGCTGCGGGAGATCAGCATCACCATGATATAACAATAGATGAAATAAAGTCAAAACAGTATTTTATATTAAAAAAATGGCAATAATTTATGACAAATGGGTTGATTTACTAAAGGCAAATAGACTGTGCACTATGCAAAGTGCAATTGCACTCTTTAAGAGCAGTTGCTCCAGAGCTTAATAAATAAGGTAAAGATTCACTTTGCAAAGAATACCCAATCACATGCAAGGAAAATAAAAAAAACAGCATTTTTGTTTGCATATGATTAGATGATGGAAGTCAGTAGAGCTCCCACTCATTTTCTAAGATCTGGAGCAACTTCTCTTGCACAGTGCAACTGCAAAGTGCACCGTCTATTTTCCTTTAGTAAATCAACCCCACAGTGATTTAGCAAACTAAATGTTCAGTGAAAGAATACATATACTTTAATTTCTGGTTACCTCCCAGCTGCTTACTCTTGTCTTTGCTATTCATCTGCCGCAGAAATGAAAGAGAACAAGCCCAGTGTAAGTTTCAAGATCTGTGCAGAGCTTATATAGGGCTAAGGACCCTATCACTGCCCCCAAGTGACAGTCCTTTCACATCCATTGCTGCACCACTGGAGGAAAAGGAGAGGGTCACATCCTCCTAATAATAAGTACCAAGTACTGTATACTCCTTCTCCTTAGTGGGAAGCAAAAAAAAAATAATAAAAAAAAGAAGTGAAAAACTGCAATGAAGCAAGTCTGCATTCACATACCTTTACAGGTGCTATAGCTGAGCCTGTCACAGCTAGTACTAGCCAATGCTATGTAACTGCGCTTGCTTGCCAGGTTTGTGGTAAGCAGTGTAGTATTGCCTGATTGGCTTACATTGCAGGTCGTCCTTCTCCCAGTCCGAGTTCTACTAGGTAGTGTAATACAGAAAGACAAAGTGAATATACTGTAGATATTTATACTAACTCCTCAGTACTAACAGTACTTGAACTAACTGCAACTAATAATGCATTTATTGCTTTTTTAAAGAAATAATTGATTTGAAAAATGTTTTATTATATGTATTTATGCCTTTAAACTATCTGTAGCTACTCCTTGACATACATTCCTGTTTGTTTCAGATTTACAGTAAGCATGATGGTTCTTGGCTCCAGCTGCTGGTTTGTCTGCAGTTTTCTTATTCCGATGACAGCCTGAATATGGTGGGTGGTTTTGCCTGGCTGGCGTGACTTCCCAGCTGGCTGGCATGCCGGGTACATCTCTTTCCACTTGCTTAGTAATTAGAAACAAGAGATTTGCAGTAGTGGTTTTGTTGGCAGCTGCATCGATCTCTGCCTGTTCTCTGCTGAGGTGAACTTTCCATAACTCATGCCGTGTTTAAAGAGGCCAGAAATTCCTCCAGGTTCTTTAAGTCAGACTTAAGATTCTATTTACTGTACTTTTTTTTGCCGACACAGCGGGACAGGTACTGCTCAGCTATCCTTGGATGCTCTTGGAAACCCTTTGAGTGCCTCTGCTTGGCCAAGCCAGCTAATTGAATTTGTTGGGCTTGGAAGGTTCTTCCGATCGGCATCGGACAGATAAATGGCTTTCTGCTTTATATTGTAAGGCAAAGCAACGACTACATTTTTTCATCAAAATAATTGAACTAGTCTTCACTGTTATAACTTTACGGGGTCCAGTGTGTGTGCCAAGGTGTCCTGCAGTGGCAATCCACAGTTAAAGCGGAGTTCCACCCTAAAGTGGAACTTCCGCTCATCGGATTCCTCCCCCCCTCCGGTGTCACAATTGGCACCTTTCAGGGGGGAGGGGGGTGCAGATACCTGTATAATACAGGTATCTGCACCCACTTATGGGTATAGCTAGCCGCAGCTAGCCGCAGACTCCCCGCCCACCCCCGTTGTGTTGTGGGAAATACACAGTTCCCACAACACAACGGGGACCAGTGTAGACGCGCAGCGCGACTCGCACATGCGCAGTAGGGAACCGGGCAGTGAAGCCGCAACGCTTCACTTCCTGATTCCCTCAGTGAGAATGGCGACGGCAGCACCCGAGGATCGAGGGACGGCTCGGTCTCGGGTGCCGACATCGCTGGACCCCGGGACAGGTAAGTGTCCTTATTTTAAATGTCAGCAGCTGCAGTATTTGCAGCTGCTGACATCTAAATTTTTTTTTTTTTAGTGAAACTCCGCTTTAAGCACAGATGATCTGTATTTGTTTAGACAGTGCATGACCTGTGCATATGTTTAATTTTGAATGACAAAGGCAGGGTTTCTCATCCAGGGTTCCTCCAGAGGTTGCTAGGGGTTCCTTGAGCAATGAGCAATTTCTGCCACTCGGATAAGTTCCCACTGACACCATTGATCTTTATAGCTATCTGTAAGGTGGGAATTCTTCCCAATGACCACAAGTGTAAGGAGCATTATTCCCATTGACCATCAAACTAATGTATCATGAGTTGTAGATATAGTCATTTTTTTAGGGGTTCCCCGAGACCAGAATGATATTTCAAGGGTTCCTCTGTATTAAAAAGGTTGAGAAAGGCTGGAAAAAGGTATACTCAACAGCATCATGTACTGTAACCACTTGGCTTTCAAAAGTAATTACAATTTATCTAAAAATGGACTTTGTATTCTGATGTCATGTGTTTAGCTCAGCAACTCCAGTCTTTAGATTAAAACCCACATCCAAACATATATAATGTATATTCTGAAGTTGGTTTATACGCACCTAAGCCTGCCATCCGTGCTCCTGTCCAACACCCCCTCATGTGAAGACCAGTGATCTTATCTTGCAGTCTGTGCTAACTGGTCACGATGTTATCATGCCATGCAATCTTCTGTAGCCTGAGAAGACCCCACTGCTGGATAGCCAATGGGAAGTGACCATATAACCCAAGCAGAGACATGGCAACTGAAGGACACTCCTCCTCTGCGAAGAACACAGAAGGCTCAGGATCTGGTGTGTCACATGACCAACCACGAATTTAGGTAAGTTAAAGTGGTTCTAAAGGCAGGACATTTTTTACCTTGATGCATTCCCTGCATTAAAAGAGAAGTATGTTTTTTTTTTGCCCATTTATACTTACCTAGGTGGATGCAGCATCAGTCCGATGCTGCATCTGTCCCCCGGCGCCTCTACAAAGAGAACCGAGTGATCGAACACCACCGATGGCTCGGTCCTCACAGATCCCCGAGCAAAGAGTTGCTGACTGTCAATCAGCAGCTCTCCGCTCTGCCCCCCCCCCGCACGCTCACTGGAGCGCTGAGCTGTGAAGGGGCAGGGAGCGGCCATCTCAGGCTCTCAGCGGCTCGGTGAGATGCTGAGACGGGCATCAGTCCAGGCACCTGGCGGATCCAGGCTTCATTGTCGGGATGACGCGGTGCCTGGACTGATTCCTGTGACGTCAGCAGAGCGCAGACTTCAGTCTGCTCTTTGTTGAAAACGGGTCACAGGAGTGCAAAACGAATTGCGCTCCTGTGACCCATAGGAGAAGCCCAGCCAAAGGAGCTCAGGCTGGACTTCTCCTTTACGGTAAAAAAATGTCCCATTGGTTAAATCGCCACCTCCCTAAATACTTACCAACAAGTGTCTGGGGAATGCCCAGGAAAAAGCCAAAGTCTACTTACCATCAGCTTGCAGACAACCAAATTGACCTATCTCCCTAAATACTTACCTGAATACCATCCCAATCCAGCGTTGTGCCCGGGTGCAACGGTGCTGCTATCACAGGACTCAGTGGAGCCATTGGCGAGGCAGGCTAAGCCGCACTGTGAGTGTTAATAGACGCACACAGCTTGGCTCAAGAGCAAGCCCGCAGGTGCGCCCTCATAAGAAGTGGCTTCCTTTGATGGTGCTAGGAAAAAAAGGAGGAGCCTAGAGTGTTGGTGGGGGACCCTGGATGAGGACAATTAGGGCCACTTTCTGCAATACTATTGCAAAAAGCAGGCAAGTGTAACATGTTTAAATCGTTTAATTAAAAAAATGAAGCTTTACAATGACTTTAAAAGGGCTTTTAGCTTATTTTCCTAAAAGTGGTGCTTCACTCAAAAATAACACTTCCCATCATTCTTATCTTACCCCTTCCCTGTCACACAGTCGCATGTTGTTGTTTTTTTTTTTTTTTTTTATGAAGCAAGTACCTATTTTGCTGGTGCTCGCACCCACTCCTTAATTCCTCGGCATAGCCCTCGCTCACCTATAACCACCTAGAATATCACGTTTAACATCTCAGGTGGCTTCAAGATAGTCTCCTTGCAGTCTGCCATTCTCAAACTTGTTCAGTGGTGCTTTAGCAGTGGGCTGGCTGTGAATTATCAAGAAATGGCAGTCGGCTCCTGGATCCAAAATGGTGGCGTGTATGAAAATAAACCTTGTGAACACTTTGGGTGAGAGGAGGACAGCACTGGGCTTTATAGGCTGGTAAGTATGTTGTTTAAATATCCTACATGGACAGTAATTGTAGCTGCTGACTTTTTGGATAACCGGGTAAAGGTCTTGAACATTGCAATTTAATTTTGGGGGTGAGGTGTGGTAGAAGTAATGCATGGAGAGGAGCTTTAATGTTAGCATTCAGAGAATATCGGATCTTTTTAAGGCAGCTTTGTTTCAGAGAAGATCCTGGTCTACTAGTCTTGTATTTTATGATGTCAGCAAGCTGTATCTGGATCCTCTGCCCATGGTAACACCCATTGACATCCTCCTTACTTAGACAAGTGTGACAAAAGTCAGGATGGAAGGTAAGCATTTTTTTTACTATTTGTTTCTTTTATTTGTTTTTTGCTTTCAGGTAGTGTTTGGGGGTGTTGATTGTCATCCAAGTATTTTTATGCAAGGTCCGTTTTCAGTGAAATGTACTATCACTTGCTTGACACCCCTGCTAGACTTTAGGATCACACAGAGTACAATTAAATTGGGCAGATATATTGCACTGCGGTTGCATAGCAGTTCCCCACCACTGAATGTGTGACGAATAGGGCAACAGTATTAAACTCCAGTAATAAGGAGCTATAAAAATGATCCCATGTGTTGTAATAATTTTCCTTTCTTTTATGAAGACTTAGCCGAATGATCGTGTTGTGCTCTATAAAAAGCAATGCTGCTAATGTCCTTTTTACAGAGAATGTTCTTAAAAGAACAATCCATGTTCTTACAAAATGTATTTATTTTCTCTGTAGATTAATTTGAACTTGCTGGGCATAAATACGCCGATGACTTGTGGCTAAAATTAAACTGGATTTATATCAAGTTGCACTTTCAACTCAGCAAGAAATAATAGCCCCTATTTTTCCTTACCTACAATAAGTGTGGATTGCTGAAAGGTAGATGGCTCAGATCTTGGCCATATAGTAGAGGATTCTAGTTTTATGCAATATTTTTTTGGTATTACCGGTCTCCAGTGGTCTCTTAGAAAGGCTTGTTTTGCACATAGCAACTGCTTTTCCTTTTGTTCATCAGACCTTCTTTGATGCTTTAAAGTAAACCTGTCACTTTATTAAAGAAGTACAAAACCCCACGTTTTTTTGTAGTATTACATTTTTATGGAGCAGTTAAGCAGAATGTTTGCATAAAAGAAAGTTCAGAAACACTTACATTGTATTTACACCTGTAGTCAGAGGCGTGCGCGCGGGGTGTGCCAGGTGCGCCTTGGCACACCCTAATCACCTTGTGCATACCTCCCGACTTTTTGAGAAGGGAATGAGGGACACCTATCAGCAAAAGTATGCAGGCATAGGACACACCCAATTGCCACGCCCACTTAAAGGAGAATTGTACAAAAAAACAAGATTGGTTAAACCCACAAGTGCTTTTTTTACCACTACTATTCCTTTATATTGGCTTTTGGAATTTACAAATGCAGCAATTTAGAAAACAGGTGAAAGGTTTAGCACTGGAAAACACTTTTTGAAAGATAAAAATTTCATTTTATATACATCTATATAGATCAGACCAAAATGAGGGACAAATGAGGAGGAATGAGGGACAGAGAGACATTGTTCCAAATCAGGGACAGTCCCTCGTAAACCAGGGACAGTTGGGAGCTATGCCTTGTGTGGCACAGATTCTCCCTGATGAGTGGGTTTGTCTGTGTGCGTATATATATATATATATACAGTGTATATATACACACGCATGTGTGTTTGAGCTTTGGGATGCACAACCTAATGCAATAGTCTGCGTACACCTATGCCTGTAGCCTATGGCTTCCTGTGCAGTGCTTCCCAAAACTTTGGGTCAAGGAGCGTGCACTGATCACTTTGTAGATAGTCACCCTCCTCATTCACCTCCTCAGGACTACATGACCCATATATCCAAGCTCCACTCCTATCGCCCTGTCAGTCCTGACTGCTTGTGCATGTTGGTGCAGGCAGCATTATAGTGTTGTCTTGGATTGTCTCTTCTGGGAGAACAACCCTGACCCTGAAAGGCAGCAATAGGAACCTGAGAAAAACTTTTGAAGAAAAAAGGCAAAATTTTTAAAAAGAAGAAGAAGAAGCATCATACAATGTAAGTATTGAGGTAATCTGCTGTAATTATTTATAACATTTAAGGGTTTAAAGTGAATGTAAAGGCTCATTTTTTATTTATTTTTTTTCATAACAAACATGTTACACTTACCTGCTCTGTGCAATGGTATTGCACAGAGCGGCCCGGACCTCCTCTTCTGGGGTGATCTTGGCTGCTTGCTGTGGGGGCACACCTGCTCAATCCCAAACTGGGCTGTGTGCTTCTATTGACACAGACAGTGCAGCTCAGCCCCGCCCCTGCTGTCTGTTTGCATGATTTTATTGACAGCAGTAGGAGGCAATGAGAGAGGAGAGAGCCACTGCAGACTGGCATAGCATTGGATCAAGATAGGACTCAGGTAAGTATTTGGAGGTGTAAGGGGGCGATACCACTACTGGGACATTTTTTACCTTTAAGAGGAAGTAAACGTCCCTCTAATGTTTGTATCTATAGGTAAGCCTATAATAAGGCTTACCTATAGGTACTGTAAATATCTCCTAAACTTGCACTGTTTAGGAGATATTTATTGTATACTGCACCGATTACATCATCGGCACGTGTGCTCTGCAGGAACGGCCATTGGTGCTGTTTTTTTCAGAGCCCTGTGCCGTGACCGGTGGCTCCCATGCGCATGCGCAGGAGTGATGTCATGCGGCTCCAGCAAGTCACAGAGCTGGAGTCCACAGACCCGGAAGGAAGACGGGCGAAGATGGATGCGGCCTCCATCGGGAATGACGAGGGCTTCATTTGCGACGCATACTAGCACATTATGCTTTTACTTTGCAAGTAAGGAAAAAAAAAACAGCAGAGTTTACTTTCTCTTTAATACCAGAATGCATTAAGGTAAAAAAAATGTCTAGCCGTTACAACCACTTTAACCTTCCTGAGTGTGGCTCGGGGTTAAATTTCAGCACCATTAGCGGTAACCCCGAGCCACTGCAGGATCCTGGTGCGGTGTACTTACCTTGTCCCCAGGATCCTGTGATGTCCCCCCGCTGTGTCCGTGGGCTCTGTCCTCCGGCCGAAGCCTCGCTGTGCCAGGCTCCATTCCCTGCGAGCGTCGCGATGCACGGGGGCAGAGCCCGGCGGCAAATTAAAAAAATTGAAAAATCATAATACATACAGTACAGTGTAATCTTCCAGATTACAGTACTGTATGAAATCATTTCACATCCCTTTTGTCCCCAGTGCTTTGTCCCATGCCCTGCATGCAGTTCTATATTATATATACTGTTCTTTCTGCCTGGAAACCTGAGATTGTCCATAGCAACCAAAAAGTGTCCTTTACATCAAAAGTGGTTTTAGACCAGCTAGAAAACAGCGATAATAAAATAGAACACTTGCAGAATTGAGCGATAGTGAATCGTGGGGAAATTTATTTTATTATTATTATATTATTATTTTTAATTATTACCGTATTTATATTATATATTTATTATTTTATAATTTATGATTTTGTGTTTCAAACTTCATCATGTAAAGAAAATGAAGTAGATATGGCGCTGTTCTATTATATGCCTGTATTTGATGAACTAGATGATTGCAAATATATGCAAAATGAAATTAAATAAATGAATAAATTAATTAGTGAATGTACGCGTGAAAGTGCAACTGACGTGTACGCTACATAGCTTCAAATGTGTCCTTCCGGCCAAGGCAAGGAAAAAATAGTAGTTTTTAAAATAAATTAAAATGTGAAAATAAATATAAATAGAGTACCAAATGGTTAAGTACCTATGTGCAAGTATGACAAGTGTTGAACAAACGGGACTGATTAGTCCCAATACATCCTCCAAAAAATGCGTTTAGAAGATGTATAGTCCCATTAGTACTTTAAACAAAATAAGGTGCTTCTGTGCTAAAAAGACTTTTTTGAAATGTATGCATTTGGAAATAAACAATATATATATATATATATATATATATATATATATATATATATATATATATATATATATATATTCCCAACAATAAATATCCAAAATAAAGTGCTTCTGTACTGGTGAAAACAATAATTGTGTTGGTGTTTCCACTTTGCAAAGGTGATCACAGCATGCGTGTTTTATCCGTGCTCTTATTGTGGCTGCACTCACTGGAATCCCCCCCCTTGGGGTTTGGAGCATTCACAGTATCTGCCACTGTGCAGCACTCTGGAGGCTGGATAATCCCCAATGTAATAGCAGTTTCCACTCTTGTCCCATAGATCATATAGAGCATAGGAGAAAAGTATTCCAATAGTGTAATATTGTTTCAACTATTTATTGCTTAAAATCATGAAAAAGTACTCACATTCAGTGAAAGACATAAAAGCATTTGTTGCTGACACAAAAGCCGGTGACTGGAAGTGATGCAAGAGCGTGTGCTGACCCCGCCCTACACGTTTCGTCACTCTGATGTCATCTGGAGCGTCAGAGTGACGCGATACCCGGGATATCTACTAGACTCTCGGTGGACAGATTTAAGTGTGTTATTGCTAAGAATTACAGGCCTACAATATAAAACACCAAATTTCTATGCAAACTAATTGTACCGCTTTGAGACGCAAAAATCTGACATAATCTTACCGCCAGGAAGGTTACTAAAACTTTAACTGGTGCAGGCATGCATGCCTTTAAAGTGAACCTGTTCTGGGCAAAGTAACAGGTTTCCATAAAGTTGATCTATACCTTAACTGGATGACTTTAATTTTCTAAAACATTTTACATCATAAACTGCTATGGTAGCAACTTTGGGCTCCAAATCACCATGTCAGGTTGAAAGCATATTTTGAAATCAAGAACATATACTTGAAAGCCACTTACCGGTAATTGCTTGCTGGACTGTCCTGGAGTCTTAAAAATGTGG
This sequence comes from Lithobates clamitans, assembly GCA_037952925.1. Classification (NCBI taxonomy): domain Eukaryota; kingdom Metazoa; phylum Chordata; class Amphibia; order Anura; family Ranidae; genus Lithobates; species Lithobates clamitans. The sequence continues at coordinate 4,473,980 of JBBGZY010000310.1, forward strand.
AATGTCAGGTTATGCAAACTCCTACTTCACTATAGATCTTCAGCTTGACTAATACCTTAATCCACTAACTAGAGGCAGTATATATCTGGGCATCCAGAACAGATAAGATGTATAACAAAGGTTGTGTCCATATGCAAGGATCCCTTTATAATTATCAGTATATCAGAGACATATGTATGGTATCAGTACCTTAGACTAACAATACACAGCCCCCCAATACCTGGGACCGACAATACACAGGCTACCAATACCCGGGACCGACAATACACAGGCTACCATTACCTGGGACCGACAATACACAGGCTACCAATACCCGGGACCGACAATACACAGGCTACCAATACCCGGGACCGACAATACACAGGCTACCATTACCTGGAACTGCAAATACACATCCCATCCTTACCTGGGATTGACAACACACAGCCCACCAATACCCGGGACCGACAATACACAGGCTACCATTACCTGGGACGACAATACACAGGCTACCATTACCTGGGACGACAATACACAGGCTACCATTACCTGGGACCGACAATACACAGGCTACCATTACCTGGGACCGACAATACACAGGCTACCATTACCTGGGACCGACAATACACAGGCTACCATTACCTGGGACGACAATACACAGGCTACCAATACCTGGGACCGACAATACACAGGCTACCAATACCCGGGACCGACAATACACAGGCTACCAATACCCGGGACCGACAATACACAGGCTACCAATACCCGGGACCGACAATACACAGGCTACCATTACCTGGGACGACAATACACAGGCTACCATTACCTGGGACGACAATACACAGGCTACCATTACCTGGGACGACAATACACAGGCTACCATTACCTGGGACGACAATACACAGGCTACCATTACCTGGGACGACAATACACAGGCTACCATTACCTGGGACCGACAATACACAAGCTACCAATACCTGGGACCGACAATACACAGGCTACCAATACCCGGGACCGACAATACACAGGCTACCATTACCTGGGATGACAATACACAGGCTACCATTACCTGGGACCGACAATACACAGGCTACCAATACCTGGGACCGACAATACACAGGCTACCATTACCTGGGACCGACAATACACAGGCTACCATTACCTGGGACCGACAATACACAGGCTACCATTACCTGGAAATGCAAATACACATCCCATCCTTACCTGGGATTGACAACACACAGCCCACCAATACCAGGGACTGATAATACACATTTCACCGATAACCGGGACTGACAGTGCACAGCGTGGCTTTACCCGGGATGGGCAATACGCATCTAACCGATATTTGGGAAAGATAGATTATACATTATTGATACCTGGGACTGGCAATATAGAGCATGCCGATACCTAGGACTGACAATATATAGCCCTATGGTACCTGCAACTAACAATACACAACCCACTGATACCTGAGACAGACAGTATTCAGCCAACCGCTACCTGGGTCTAACAATACTCAGCCCAACAGTACTAGGGACTGACAATACACATCCTATTGATACCTGGGACTGAGAATACATAGCCAACCAGTTCCAAGGACTGACAATATACAGCCTACCGGTACCAGGACAGACAATACACAACCCACTGGTGGTTGGGACTGACAATACACAGGTCACCGGGGCCTGGGACTGACAATATACAGTCCACTGATACCAGGGACTGACAATACACAGCACACTAATACCAGGGACTGACAATACACAGCATACTAATACCAGGGACTGACAACACACAGCACACTAATACCAGGGACTGACAACACACAGCACACTAATACCAGGGACTGACAACACACACAGCACACTAATACCAGGGACTGACAATATACAGTCCACTGATACCAGGGACTGACAATACACAGCACACTAATACCAGGGACTGACAATACACAGCATACTAATACCAGGGACTGACAACACACAGCACACTAATACCAGGGACTGACAACACACAGCACACTAATACCAGGGACTGACAACACACACAGCACACTAATACCAGGGACTGACAACACACAGCACACTAATACCAGGGACTGACAACACACAACACACTAATACCAGGGACTGACAACACACAGCACACTAATACCAGGGACTGACAACACACAACACACTAATACCAGGGACTGACAACACACAGCACACTAATACCAGGGACTGACAACACACAACACGCTAATACCAGGGACTGACAACACACAGCACACTAATACCAGGGACTGACAATACACAGCACACTAATACCAGGGACTGACAACATACAGCATACCAATACCAGGGACTGACAACACACAGCACACTAATACCAGGGACTGACAACACACAGCACACTAATACCAGGGACTGACAACATACAGCATACCAATACCAGGGACTGACAACACACAGCACACTAATACTAGGGACTGACAACACACAGCACACTAATACCAGGGACTGACAACACACAGCACACTAATACCAGGGACTGACAACACACAGCACACTAATATCAGGGACTGACAACACACAGCACACTAATACCAGGGACTGACAACACACAGCACACTAATACCAGGGACTGACAAAACACAGCACTCTAATACCAGGGACTGACAACACACAGCACACTAATACCAGGGACTGACAACACACAGCACACTAATACCAGGGACTGACAACACACAGCACACTAATACCAGGGACTGACAACACACAGCACACTAATACCAGGGACTGACAATACACAGCACACTAATACCAGGGACTGACAACACACAGCACACTAATACCAGGGACTGACAACACACAGCACACTAATACCAGGGACTGACAAAACACAGCACGCTAATACCAGGGACTGACAACACACAGCACACTAATACCAGGGACTGACAACACACAGCACACTAATACCAGGGACTGACAACACACAGCACACTAATACCAGGGACTGACAAAACACAGCACACTAATACCAGGGACTGACAACACACAGCACACTAATACCAGGGACTGACAACACACAGCACACTAATACCAGGGACTGACAACACACAGCACACTAATACCAGGGACTGACAACACACAGCACACTAATACCAGGGACTGACAACACACAGCACACTAATACTAGGGACTGACAACACACAGCACACTAATACCAGGGACTGGCAACACACAGCACACTAATACCAGGGACTGGCAACACACAGCACACTAATACCAGGGACTGACAATACACAATCCATTGGTACCGGGGGCTGACAATACACAGCTCACCAATACCAGGGACTAATAATACACAATCCATTGGTACCGGGGACTGACAATACACAGGCCACCAGCACCTGTCTAGAGTGTTCAAGATGTAGGGTTTTATATAGTGGGATTGGAAGGGCTTTTAAAAGAGTAGCAATGTGCATTATAATGTGTTTTGTCATTTAGTACAAACTGCATTGCAATGCACATCAAAAATGTTAATTGATGGGTAAGCACCAGTCACCTGGGAGTAAGCGAGTTCCGTACTTCCCATTTCCTCCATACCCCATACCAGGATTTACCAGGTGCTCCTGGCATTAATGGAAGGGCAGGGAAGTGGATTAAAAAGGTACAGATTGAGAGGATTGCTGTTAAATAAAAATGTTGCCTTGTCTTTGCCAGGTTCACTATTAATATCTTCACACACATTCCAGAAATACGAGACTCGCTCATATGCAAAGTCTCTTGGTGCAGATGAGAGTTGGCCCATCGTTTGCTATCTCCTCTACCTACCTATTGGCCCATGGGTGACCTAACTGACTAGTAGGGGTGTGCAGGAGGGGTTATGCCAACCGTTGGCTTAAAAAGGTGATATTGGAAAGAGTATACAGGAGCACACTAGATTTCAGGTTCAGGAAAGATAGAAAAAGGATCAGAAGACATTTTCTCACCACTTGTTCCATGTTACTGACTCAAAGAATTAACATCTGTATGTGAGATAAAGATGATCTCGGGTGAAAATTCATACATAAATTGTTTGGTTCCAGACTTCACTGGTAACTGGTAAAAAGATACAGTTTCTTGAGGGCTAGTAGAGGCAAAAACACATATTGGCAGTACGTACAGTACATAGATATGGCTATTATTTTAGATATAAAATGTTGTGATAGGCATGCTGGGAGTTAAATAAAATCATTAAAATATGTGTTTAATGCAATTATGAAATCTATCAAGAGCTGCTGTATACACTTTTTTCAATGGATTAACATGTCGGGAAAGCAACCAACAATTACAGATGCAGGGGTCAACAATTACAGACTACATGCTTCTCTAATGGAAGGTTTGCAATGAGAATATGAAAGACTGACTGGTAAGGAGGTGGTATTGCTTCTGTTGCTTTCTTCTTCCTTTGCAGTGTATGTTTTGGAATATAATGAGTGCTCTAGGGTTATGCACCCTGCTGGGTCCCATGAGTTTACCTGCAACACATGTAGCATGGTCACCTCTGTCAGTACATCTCCTCTGTGAAGAAGACCTCTAATGGTTCCTCTAATGTAACCCAAAGGAAGCAAGTTTGTGTGTTGACCCGGCAGTGCTCGGCTTCTGTCCCCTTGGCTCTCACGCTGTGCTGTGTCCTCAGAGCTGCTGGTTTAGCAGAGACAGAACGAAGCAAATGTTTGGCTGCGTTATTAATGGCTGAGCGGAGGTGACTCAGCGAGAGATTTATCTGCTGGCCACCATGGCCCACCTACAGCTGTCCCACCAACTTTTCTATTCTAGGAGGGTTATGGAAGGCAAGACTTCTTACATTTCTTAATAATTCTTTGTGGTTTCTAAAATAATTGTATCTATTAGATTGTAAGCTCTTCTGAGCAGGGCCCTCTTAAACCTATTGTATTGTATTATAACTGTATTGTCTCCCTTTTATATTGTAAAGCGCTGCGTAAACTGTTGGCGCTATATAAATCCTGAATAATAATAATAATAATTGTACCTCCCTTGGGGCAGCTGGATGAAGCACAAATGGCATCCACAAGCAAAATTTTAACAGAAAGATATTTATAAGTATAGCCTATTTGTTCTGTTAGGAAAAATGTCTCTATATTGGTGTGTGTGTGCTAAAATACCATAGTTTCATTTAATAATGGTATTTTTCTCCATTGTTTACCCTTATAAAATTGATTTTTTTTTGTAGAGCATTCTGTATGTCAACACAAAATTTTAAGAAAAAGCACATATTGCATATATCTCTGTAAATTTCCCCATGTTTTATCCCTTTAAACAGGCTGCAAGTACAGATATATTTTTTGGCTCTGTATGCAAGCCCTGAATATACATCTTCTTCAGGGCTTGCATACAGAGACAAGAAAATAATCACATATTGGTGCTACATAAACATGGTTTACATAAGGCTGTAATGCTCAGCACTAGGGATGAGCCGAACACCCCCCGGTTCGGTTCGCACCAGAACCCGCGAACGGACCGCAAGTTCGCACGAACGTTAGAACCCCATTGACGTCTATGGGACTCGAACGTTCGAAATCAAAAGTGCTCATTTTAAAGGCTAATTTGCATGGTATTGTCCTAAAAAGGGTTTGGGGACCCGGGTCCTACCCCAGGGGACATGTATCAATGCAAAAAAAACTTTTAAAAACGGCCGTTTTTTCGGGAGCAGTGATTTTAATGATGCTTAAAGTAAAAAAAAAAAAGTGAAATATTCCTTTAAATATCGTACCTGGGGGGTGTCTATAGTATGCCTGTAAAGTGACGCGTGTTTCCCATGTTTAGAACAGTCCCTGCACCAAATGTCATTTTTAAAGGAAAAAATCTCATTTAAAACTGCTTGCGGGTTTAATGTCATGTCGGGTCATGGCAATATGGATGAAAATCAGTGAGACAAACGGCATGGGTACCCCCCAGTCCATTACCAGGCCCTTTGGGTCTTGTATGGATATTAAGGGGAACCCCGCACCCAAATTAAAATAAGGAAAGGTCCCTATATACTCTGAACAGCAGTATACAGGCGGTGCAAACAAGACAGGGACTGTAGGTTTGTTGTTAAGTAGAATCTGTTTGTAATTTTGAACATTTTTAATGTGTTTAGCTCCAGCCAAAAAATCTTTTCTAAGCTTTTTGGAAAACATAGGGAAGGGTTATCACCCCTGTGACATTTGTTTTGCGTCTTTCCTCCTCTTCAGAAGATTTCACCTCACTTTTTTGTCCCAATGAAAAATGTTTTTTGAAAATTTGGGTTTTTTTGTGGAACAAGGATTGGAAAGCATCAGTGGAAAGGAAAAATTGTTTTCCCATATTAACTCTTACAGGAGAGAATTTCCCTTCCTTAGGGGTAGATTTCATCTCACTTCCTGTTGTCTCCTTCCGTTTGCAAGTAGGAGTCGTTTGTAAGTTAGATGTTTGAAAGTAGGGTCCTGCCCTATATACTCAGCAGAAATTTGGGCCTTAGGTGTTGCTGTGGCCAAAACACTGTAAGCCCTCACAGGGCCCTGCTGTGAAATATTAGATCAAGAATTGTAATTACATGCCCCTGTTGAACAGGAGCTGAAAAATTAGGCCTTAGGCACTGGTGCTGGTGCCACAACACTGCAACCCCTCACAGACACTCTAGTTGAAACGCAGGAACAAGCCCTGCTGCAAAGTATTGCATCAAAAATTGTAATTACACGCCCCTGTTAGACAGGGGCTGAAAAATTGGGTCTTAGGCACTGGTGCTGGTGCCACAACACTGCAACCCCTCACAGACACTCTAGTTGAAACGCAGGAACAAGCCCTGCTGCAAAGTATTGCATCAAAAATTGTAATTACACGCCCCTGTTAGACAGGGGCAGAAAAATTGGGTCTTAGGCACTGGTGCTGGTGCCACAACACTGCAACCCCTCACAGACACTCTAGTTGGAATGCAGGAACAAGCCCTGCTGCAAAGTATTGCATCAAAAATTGTAATTACACGCCCCTGTTAGACAGGGGCAGAAAAATTGGGTCTTAGGCACTGGTGCTGGTGCCACAACACTGCAACCCCTCACAGACACTCTAGTTGGAATGCAGGAACGAGCCCTGCTGCAAAGTATTACATCAAAAATTGTAATTACACGCCCCTGTTAAACAGGGGCTGAAAAATTGTGCCTTAGGCACTGGTGGTGGCGCCCAGAACCAAAAATGTTCTTACAAGCTATCAGCGTGATGATTGAGGAGGAAGAGGATAATTACTCAGGGATAGTCACTCAGCATCAGCATAGGCAGTCTTTGAAGGGATCTGAGATTTCAAAAAAAATTATTCGGTTACATCTGCATCAGGTGCTTGGTAGCTGGTGGTGATCCAAGACTGATTCATTTTTATGAAGGTCAGCCGATCGACCGAGTCGGTGGACAGACGCACCCTGTGATCGGTTACCACGCCTCCAGCAGCACTGAATGTGCGTTCCGAAAGAACGCTGGATGCAGGACAGGCCAGTAGCTCTATTGCATACTGTGCAAGCTCTGGCCAGTGATCCATCCTCAAGACCCAGTAACCCAGAGGATTTTCGGTGGGAAAGGTGTCCAAGTCTGATCTTGCCCCTAGGTATTCCTGCACCATGTAAAACAGACGCTGGCGATGGTTGCTGGAACCGATCATACCTTGGGGCTGCGGACCAAAAAATTGTCTGAACGCATCGGTCAGACGGCCACCTTCTCCACCGCTCCTTCTTTGACTGACCGAAGCCTCAGCAACACGTTGTCCAGAAACAGGAGTTTGTAACCTCCCAGTCTCTGGGAACGCGTTGCACAGACCTTTCTGCAAGGCCTCCCGAAGATGTTTCATCCTCTGCTCCCTCTGCGATGGCAAGATAAGGTCCGCAACCTTACCCTTGTAACGTGGATCAAGGAGGGTTGCCAGCCAGTATTGGTCCTTCTCCTTGATACCACGAATACGAGGATCCTTACGCAGGCTTTGCAGGATCAGGGAGGCCATGCAGCGTAGGTTTGCTGAGGCATTCGGTCCGGAGTCCTCTGGGTCACTAAGGACAACAACGTCCGCAGCCACCTCCTCCCAGCCACGTACAAGTCCATGTGTTCCTTGGGACTGATCCCTTAAAGACTGCTGATGCTGAGTGCCAGGCTCCACCTCCATACTGACACAATCTTCCTCCTCCTCCTCCTCCTCCTCCTCGTCCTCTTCCTGTGTGATCGGCGGGCACGCAGGAACACTGTCTGGATAAAGGGGGCCTTGAGAGCTAAGGAAGTCCTCCTCTTCCTGCCTCTGTTCTGCCTCAAGTGCCCTGTCCATTATCCCACGCAGCGTGTGCTCCAACAGGTGGACAAGGGGGACAGTGTCACTGATGCATGCACTGTCAGTGCTCACCATCCTCGTGGCCTCCTCGAATGGTGACAGGACAGTGCATGCATCCCTGATCATGGCCCACTGGCGTGGGGAAAAAAAACCAAGGTCCCCTGACCCTGTCCTGGTGCCATAGTCGCACAGGTACTCATTGATGGCCCTCTGCTGCGTGTGCAGCCGCTGCAGCATGGCCAACGTCGAGTTCCACCTGGTGGGCATGTCACAGATTAGGCGGTTCTTGGGCAGGTTAAACTCCTTTTGGAGGTCCGTCAGCCGAGCACTGGCATTATATGACCGGCGGAAATGCACACAGACTTTCCTGGCCTGCCTCAGGACATCCTGTAAGCCCGGGTACCTGCCCAAGAACCGCTGCACCACCAAGTTAAGGACGTGAGCCAAACAGGGCACATGGGTCAGTTGTCCCTGTCGGAGGGCAGAGAGGAGGTTGGTGCCATTGTCGCAAACCACCATTCCTGCCTTAAGTTGGCGTGGCGTCAACCACCTCTGAACCTGCCCCTGCAGAGCTGACAGAACCTCTGCCCCAGTGTGGCTCCTGTCCCCCAAGCACACCAGCTCAAGCACCGCATGGCATCTTTTGGCCTGCGTACTTGCGTAGCCCCTTGAACGCCTACGGAGCACCGCTGGTTCCGAGGAAGAGGCCATGGAGGAAGAAGAAGAGGAGGGGGTGGAGGAGAGAGGTGTGTCACAATCAGCATTTTGGAGGCGTGGTGGCGGAACAACCTCCAACACTACTGCACCTTGTCCTGCATCCTTCCCAGCTGCCAGCAGAGTCACCCAATGCGCCGTGAAACTTAAGTAACGTCCCTGTCCATGCCTGCTGGACCATGAGTCAGCGGTAATATGCACCTTACCGCTGACCGCCCTGTCCAGCGAGGCATGGACATTGCCTTCCACATGCCGGTAGAGAGCCGGAATCGCCTTCCGTGAGAAAAAGTGGCGTTTGGGTACCTGCCACTGAGGAACCGCACATTCCACAAACTCACGGAAGGGGGCAGAGTCTACCAACTGAAAAGGCAGCAGTTGAAGTGCTAGCAATTTTGCCAAGCTAGCATTCAACCGCTGGGCATGTGGATGGCTGGGAGCAAACTTCTTTCGGCGGTGCAGCAGCTGGGGCAGGGAAATTTGCCTGGTACAATCTGACGTCGGTGTACCAAAAGCAGATTGCCCATAAGTACTTGGCTGTGACACACCTAATTCTACACCTTCATTCCTCTCACTGCAGGTCGCAGAGAGGACTGAAGGTCTAGTGGGGTTGGAAATCTCAGCTGATGAGGAGCAAGGAGAGATCGTCTTTGTTCTTTGGTGTGGGTCTTTTAGATACGCTTGCCAACGAACTGCATGGCAGGTCAACATATGTCTGGTCAAGCATGTGGTACCCAAGCGGGAGATGTTTTGGCCACGCGAGATACGCTTGAGACATATATTGCAAATAGCAGCGGTGCGATCTGATGCACTCGTCTCAAAAAAGGCCCACACCAAAGAACTTTTTGAATAACGCGCAGAGACTGCAGCGCCCTGCACATGTGGAGCTTTGGGGTGTGATGCAGTCAATGTGCTGCCCTTAGGCTGGCCCCTGGAGGGCATCCTGCCTAGTTGGTGATGTGCCACCTCCTCCTCCTCCTCCTCCTCCTCCTCCTCCTCCTCTCTCCTATCAGGCACCCACGTTGAGTCAGTGACCTCATCATCCCCTCCCTCCTCATCACTGGAGCAAACCTGGCAGTATGCTGCAGCAGGGGGAGCATGACTGCCAGATTGCTGTCCTTCTTGGGCACCCCCTCTGTCCGTGCTCATGTTACTGCCTTCATTGAGCTCAGTATCATCATCAGAGCCTTCCAAACGCTGGGCATCCTCCTGGAGCATGTACCCAACACTGTGGTCAAACAGTTCGAGGGAATCCTCAGGAGGACATGGTGGGGCTAGGGAAGGAGTCACTGATGACATTGAGCTGAGGGAAGAGGCCGCTGCTTTGCCAGACAAAGCACCCTGGGCATGGGTGAGAGAGGATGAGGAGGATGAGGACGGCTTGGTCATCCACTCGACCAAGTCTTCCGCATGTTGCGGCTCAACACGGCCAGCTGCCGAAAAAAAGGCCAAGCGTGTCCCATGGCCACGTGCTGATGAGGATGCACCGTCTCCACGACCAGCACTAGACACAGAGCCTGCTTGCCCTCTCTTATTGGCTTGTGACTGTCTGCCTCTCCTTCTTGGCCTTCCAGACATACTAATGGCCTGTAGCTGCACTAAGCTGGGATAGAACACCTGTAATTTTCTTCAGGTAGCTTTATATACTGTAACCAGACAAGCCTGCCTGTCAGTAGGAAGATAACAGGAACGGATCTAGCTGAACACTGTGAGCAGGACGTACTGCACTAAATGTATATAGCAGGAACGGATCTAGCTGAACACTGTGAGCAGCACGCACTGCACTGAATGTAAATAGCAGGAACGGATCTAGCTGAACACTGTGAGCAGGACGCACTGTACTGAATGTAAATAGCAGGAACGGATCTAGCTGAACACTGTGAGCAGGACACACTGCACTGAATGTAAATAACAGGAACGGATCTAGCTGAACACTGTGAGCAGGACACACTGTACTAAATGTAAATAGTCTAGCTGCCTGACCGTGGTACTAATAGGATCAAAAAGAACACCTGTAATTTTCTTTAGGTAGCTTTATATACTGTAACCAGACAAGCCTGCCTGTCAGTAGAAAGATAACAGGAACGGATCTAGCTGAACACTGTGAGCAGGACGCACTGCACTGAATGTAAATAGCAGGAACGGATCTAGCTGAACACTGTGAGCAGCACGCACTGCACTGAATGTAAATAGCAGGAACGGATCTAGCTGAACACTGTGAGCAGGACGCACTGCACTGAATGTAAATAGCAGGAACGGATCTAGCTGAACACTGTGAGCAGGACGCACTGCACTGAATGTAAATAACAGGAACGGATCTAGCTGAACACTGTGAGCAGGACACACTGTACTAAATGTAAATAGTCTAGCTGCCTGACCGTGGTACTAATAGGATCAAAAAGAACACCTGTAATTTTCTTCAGGTAGCTTTATATACTGTAACCAGACAAGCCTGCCTGTCAGTAGGAAGATAACAGGAACGGATCTAGCTGAACACTGTGAGCAGGACGCACTGCACTGAATGTAAATAGCAGGAACGGATCTAGCTGAACACTGTGAGCAGCACGCACTGCACTGAATGTAAATAGCAGGAACGGATCTAGCTGAACACTGTGAGCAGGACGCACTGCACTGAATGTAAATAGCAGGAACGGATCTAGCTGAACACTGTGAGCAGGACGCACTGCACTGAATGTAAATAACAGGAACGGATCTAGCTGAACACTGTGAGCAGGACACACTGTACTAAATGTAAATAGTCTAGCTGCCTGACCGTGGTACTAATAGGATCAAAAAGAACACCTGTAATTTTCTTCAGGTAGCTTTATATACTGTAACCAGACAAGCCTGCCTGTCAGTAGGAAGATAACAGGAACAGATCTAGCTGAACACTGTGAGCAGGACGTACTGCACTAAATGTATATAGCAGGAACGGATCTAGCTGAACACTGTGAGCAGCACGCACTGTACTGAATGTAAATAGCAGGAACGGATCTAGCTGAACACTGTGAGCAGGACGCACTGCACTGAATGTAAATAGCAGGAACGGATCTAGCTGAACACTGTGAGCAGGACGCACTGCACTGAATGTAAATAACAGGAACGGATCTAGCTGAACACTGTGAGCAGGACACACTGTACTAAATGTAAATAGTCTAGCTGCCTGACCGTGGTACTAATAGGATCAAAAAGAACACCTGTAATTTTCTTCAGGTAGCTTTATATACTGTAACCAGACAAGCCTGCCTGTCAGTAGGAAGATAACAGGAACGGATCTAGCTGAACACTGTGAGCAGGACGTACTGCACTAAATGTATATAGCAGGAACGGATCTAGCTGAACACTGTGAGCAGCACGCACTGTACTGAATGTAAATAGCAGGAACGGATCTAGCTGAACACTGTGAGCAGGACACACTGCACTGAATGTAAATAACAGGAACGGATCTAGCTGAACACTGTGAGCAGGACACACTGTACTAAATGTAAATAGTCTAGCTGCCTGACCGTGGTACTAATAGGATCAAAAAGAACACCTGTAATTTTCTTCAGGTAGCTTTATATACTGTAACCAGACAAGCCTGCCTGTCAGTAGGAAGATAACAGGAACGGATCTAGCTGAACACTGTGAGCAGGACGCACTGCACTGAATGTAAATAGCAGGAACGGATCTAGCTGAACACTGTGAGCAGCACGCACTGCACTGAATGTAAATAGCAGGAACGGATCTAGCTGAACACTGTGAGCAGGACGCACTGCACTGAATGTAAATAGCAGGAACGGATCTAGCTGAACACTGTGAGCAGGACGCACTGCACTGAATGTAAATAGCAGGAACGGATCTAGCTGAACACTGTGAGCAGCACGCACTGCACTGAATGTAAATAGCAGGAACGGATCTAGCTGAACACTGTGAGCAGCACGCACTGCACTGAATGTAAATAGCAGGAACGGATCTAGCTGAACACTGTGAGCAGGAAGCACTGTACTGAATGTAAATAGCAGGAACGGATCTAGCTGAACACTGTGAGCAGGACACACTGCACTGAATGTAAATAGTCTAGATAGAAGATAACAGGAACGGATCTAGCTAAACTGAATACAGTGTATATATATATATGCAACACCTGGGATGCATATATATACACAATACACTGTAAGTGCAGCTAACTGACTGACTGTTCTGCCTAATCTATCTAACTCAAATCAAACACTGTCTCTCTGTCTATCTCTTTCAACGCCGGAACACACACTACACAGGGCCGCCGTGCAGGCGGCCTTATATAGTGTGGGGCGTGTACTAAATCCCCTGAGCCATAATTGGCCAAAGCCTCCTTGGCTTTGGCCAATTACGGCTCTCTGTTCAGGCGGCGCTGTGATTGGCCAAGCATGCGGGTCATAGTGCATGCTTGGCCAATCATCAGCCAGCAATGCACTGCGATGCCGCAGTGAATTATGGGCCGTGACGCGCCACACGAATTTGGCGCGAACGGCCCATATCGTTCGCAATTCGACGGACGGTCGAACAGCCGATGTTCGAGTCGAACATGGGTTCGACTCGAACACGAAGCTCATCCCTACTCAGCACACCTTTAAAGAGTAACTCCACTTTTGTTGAGAAAAAAACATTCCCTTCTGGGTGATCTGTGCACATTACAAGGGTTTTAAAGAACTTTGTTGCCGTCCTTTTGTTATTCTGAAGAAATCCATGTGTGTTTGTCTGTGTCCATGTGGGAAAGTGACTCTAATGGGAGTGGTTTCATAATTATCAATCAGCTGCTGCACCTGCAGGGCTCTAATGAGGAAACTTGCAGGGTCTGCATTTCATTAGAAGTGATTTCCTATTGGAAGTATCTCAACAAAAATTTAATTTTTTTTGCAGGGGATGCTGGAAGTCTGACTTGCATCTTAGTGCAGACTTCTGGGAAAATTAGTGAGCCAATTACACGTAGGAAGTAGGAAATGATGTTTCTGAGTTCTGTACACATTCTGTGTACAGAACACCACCAGGTAGCCATATTGCATTGTAATATACAGAAAATGACAGCGTTGCAGATTGAAAAGGAAAGATAATTTTAAATAACATTCAATTACAATATGACTTGAGTTGCAATTGTATATGCTATATTATTTATTTTAAATTTTTTTGCTATTTTTTTCCCCACAAAAGTGGAGTTACCCTTTAAGAGAAAAATAATAAGTAGACATATTTTTGCAAAAATGTGCAATTATTCTTATTTTTTTCCATGAGCCTGCAAAGCATTGTACCTGCAATCAGTGAATTGTGGGTGCTGCGTCAGGCTCCTACAAACTCCTTTACCACTCTCTGCCCTTAGTGCTTTTATGATCTTTCAGTTGGAGAGCTGGAGGAAGTGTCAATAGACTATATATCACTGTACTGATTACCACACTCATGTTCCATTGAGAAGTACAAGTTTGTCTGCTCTGGTGGCAGAGGGGACCTGTAGCGTACTCATTTACAAATCTCTGCCCTGCGCAGCCGCGTGCATTTTAAAAGTGACAGTGACTGCGGGGGAGAGGAACCCCCACAGGCTGTTACAGGAGGGGTGGGGGTACTTAGCAACGTGGTACACCCTAAATATGGGTACAACATGTAGAGATGCTAAAGGTGGAGTTAGCCTTTCGATCCCCAACAGTACCTATTCTTCGCCACAAGATGTCCTAAGTCTTTCAGCTTGAGTGACACCCAGCAAGGTGTCATGGACTTGCCCTTGAGGAATTATCACTGCAGCTCCCTTGCAGAACGTGATGCTGATGCTCTCACGTGCCTGGACTATAGATTTTTAGTATAATGTAAGTATAAAAACAAAAAGCATAACATACATGCTCTAGAGCAGTGATTCTCAAACTGTGTTCCGTGAGATTTGCAGGTGTGCTGGGGAAGTTTTGAAAAGTATTTAAAATTGCTAGTGTTTTGAAACCTTGAACATGTTGCAAAATTAAATGGTAAATCAATTTTGCAAAAGTTAAAAAAGCAACATATATAAAAATGCAATCTGTCAGTCTGTCATTCATTGGCATAGCTCTCAACTGTCCCTGATTTGGAACAATGTCCCTCTGTCCCTCATTCCTACTCATTTGTCCCTCATTTTGGTCTGATCTATATAGTTGTATATAAAATGCACTTTTTATCTATTAAAAAGTGTTTCACAGTGCTAAAACTTTCATCTGATTTCTAAATTGCTGCATTTGTAAATTCTAGAAGCCAATATAAAGGAATAGTAGTGGGAAAAAAAGCACTTTTGGGTTTAACCAAGCTTGTTTTTTTGTACAATTCTCCTTTAAGTGGGCCTGGCAATGGGGTGTGTCCTATGCCTGCATACTTTTGCTGATAGGTGTCCCTCACTCCCATCTCAAAAAGTTGGGATGTATGTTCATTGGTTCCTTTTGTAACGTAAAACGTGTGCCAGATCTCAGGAGCGCTCGATCGCTCTAATTATATTATAATAATAGAGAGCAGGCACATCCTTCATATTAAATTTAAAATTAAACGTAAAAATAAATAAGTTCTTCGCCACAAAAATTGTTAAATCTTTTCAGGTGTGCCACGAAAATTTTTGGATCTTTTTGGTCCGCCGCAAGACAAAAAAGTTTGAGAAACACAGCTCTAGAGCCTTTAGGTGAAAAGGGGAAGGTAAAAAGGTTTGTGGGGGTCCAATAGGGAGGGGGGGGTAGCTGGAGTGGTGTTCAGGTCAACTGAAAATAGGTTAAGTGTAATTGTAAGGGGTGAGGGTCTGTGTTGTCATAAATTACATTCTAGACAACATGCAATTACATTAACCAGTTCCAATAATTTTTGCATTTACTGTTGGCCGGCTGTGACTAAAACAACCGCTTGCCGACCAGCGCGCGCCGATTTACGTTGGCAGAATGGCACTGGTGGGCAAAAGGGTGTACAGGTACATCCCCTTTAACTCGATGTCCGCCGGGTGCCCGCGATCATGTCACGGAAAGGTAGAATGGGGAGATGCTTCTGTAAACAAGGCATTTCCCCATTCTGCCTAGTGACAGGACAGAGATCACTGCTCCCTGTCATTGGGAGCAGTGATCGCTGTCATGTGAGGTGTAGCCCCTCCCCCCACAGTTAGAATCACTCCCTTGGACACACTTAACACCTTCACTGCCCTCTAGTGGTTAACCCCTTCACTGCCAGTGTCATTTACACAGTAATCAGTGCATTTTTATAGCACTGATCGCTGTATAAATGACAATGGTCCCAAAATAGTGTCAAAAGTGTCCGATGTGTCTGCCATAATGTTGCAGTCCCAATAAAAATCGAAGATCGCCACCATTACTAATAAAAAATAAATAAATAATTAAAATGCTATAAATCTATCCCCTATTTTGTAGAAGCTATAAATTTTGCACAAACCAATCAATATACGCTTATTGCGATATTTTTTACCAAAAATATGTAGAAGAATACATAAAAAATTAGCTTTTTTTTAAAAAAAATGGGGATATTTATTATAGCAAAAAGTACAAAATATTGTGTTTTTTTTTCAAAATCGTCACTCTTTTTTTGTTTATAGCGCAAAAAATAAAAACCGCAGAGCCGGTCAAATACCACCATAAGAAAGCTCTATTTGTGGGAAAAATTGGACCTCAATTTTGTTTGGGTACAACGTCGCACGACAGAGCAATTGTCAGTTAAAACGACGCAGTGCCGAATCGCAAAAAGTTCTCTGGTCAGGAAGGGGGTAAATCCTTCCGGGGCTGAAGTGGTTAAATGTAGAAAAAATGTGTTTTATTTTCATGTTACATAATACATGAAATGTTTTCTTTTCTCTATTGCCTCATTACCAGACAGAGGAACAGCTAAAAATAAGCTTTTTATATGAAAGCACCCCTCGTGAGACAGATAACGTTAATATAATTACTTGAAGGTGCCTTATTACATTGAACTTTCTCAAATAAATTGAAATCACATTTTCCTTTCCCGTCTCTGTAATGGCTCTTGATATGTAAATGCAGTTTAAATGTAAAATATAGCGTTCATTAGATGTTCATTTTTAATAAGCTGCAGTTTGTGTATGTTAAACCTAATGCTAATTGGGTCTTTAATTTTAGAATGTAACCAGATACAAGAATGTAGATGAGCCAGCTCCAAGTCACTTGTACATCTGTAGTTGTTGAGCAAGCAACTGTGATTAATGGATACAGCGTTCCAATTGTGAGGCTTGATTTTCTTTATATAAGTTTTAAAGAGAGACATGCTGCACTTGGAGTTCCAGTCTCACAATCAATTGTGCTGAAAACAGAACGACCTGCACATCCTCCTCCTTGTGATGCATTTCACTCCGAAGAGCGTAACCTCTTCACACCTAAGGGCAAAACAAACCTAAATGCCTAAGCGCAATTTTGCAATTTTCGACAAGTGGTAGTAAAACCATACATATCATCACAACCATAACCTACCACCAAAGAACATATCAAAATAAATTCACCTGCTCCTGACAATCGCAACAATTCCACATATGTGTATGTTATTTGTTGTTTGCACCCATAGTACAGCCCAGAAGCAATAACACACTGACACTAACTGACACTAATACTAATTAAAAAACTAACCTTGGCACTGACCTAGATCAAAATTTGATCTAGGTACTTTTCTTTATTTTTTATTATTTATTTATTTTTATTTTTTTTACAAACACTTTTATTTCTGCAAAGATCAAGAAAGATACATACAGTTGAACCTTGGTTTACGAGTAACGCGGTTAACGAGCGTTTTGAAAGACGAGCAACTTTTTAAAAAAAAATCCCAACTTGGTTTGCGAGAGTTGTCTCGCAAAACGAGCAGGATTCAAGCCAATGGGGTGTGCAGTACCGCATTTGGCCAGAGGTGCGGGGGGGCGCCGGTGACACTCTGAACGGTTTGGAAATACTCTGAATCACTCGGAAATACTCGGAAACACTCTGAAATACTCAGTTCCAGAGTGTTTCCGAGCCTTTCCAAGTTCAGCCTATTTGTCCCCGAGTATTTCCGAGGCTCTCCGGCACCCCCCCCACCTTTGGGCACATGCGGTATTGCATGCAATAGAAGTCAATGCGGAACAAATGGTCTTTGTTTCCATTGACTTCTATGGTGAAACTCGCTTTGATATGCGAGTGCTTTGGATTACAAGCATTCTCCTGGAACTGATTATGCTCGTAATCCAAGGTTCCACTGTAGTATCCTTTTTCTTCATTCACAGAAAGAAAAAACATATGGATGGGCTTCACAGTGACTGATCACTGTGGTAGCAAATCAGAGGCTACCACAGCGATCAAGTGACCCGGAATCGGGAGATCTGGGTCCTGATCGTTAGGATGGGGCCCGGGGCTTTTGGAGAACACAAAGGGAGAAACATATATGCAGCGTCACGTAAAAAAACACCCAGTGCAGTGAGGCCGCATATATGTGTTACATCGGCTTGAAGGGGTTAATCTTAGAGCATGAGTAAGCTCTTTGGAGTGAAATGCGTCATAGCTAGCTGCTGCCATAACCCCAGTATTTAACGTCAAAGTAATGACGTACATTTACAGTTAGGCGGTCGGCAAGTGGAAAGCATTACAGCTCTTCACTTTTAAGCAGGGGTCAAAACTGGCGGCCCTCCAGCTGTCGCGGAACTACAAGTCCCATGAGGCATTGCAAGGCTGACAGTTGCAAGCATGACCCCCACAAAAAAAAAGCCATGATGGGACTTGTAGTTCCGCAACAGCTGAAGGGCCGCCAGTTTGGGACCCCTGCTTTAAAGGATCCAAAGGATACAAATTGTATTTGATTATTCATATACTTTAGTAAATGTAGCCTGTAACATTTTTATTTTGTATGTTGATGCCAAGTACCTGATGGTCCTGCCAGTTCCCCTTGCCTTGTTTCAAACCGACAATAGCAAGCACAGAAGCTGGTCCGTGCTGGCGTCATCAATTTATGTACTGACATGTCTGCATCTCCCGCAGTCATCGTTACGGCCAAGCCCCCCACCCAGCAGTACTGTATTGATTGACAGCGGTTCCCACTTCTTGTAGGGGCATTCTTCTGAAATGCAGGGCTCATGGACTGGGAATGTACTTCCCTACGGTGTGTGATGTAATACGTTGGTCAACTGCATATTAAACAAACTCCCCTGCTATAGGGAAGAGGAATGTAAATGAGGCTGTTTAATCACTTAATCGCCAAATAAATAAATAAATATCTATTAAAAATATAAGAAATATTAAATTCAAACATATAATTTTTAATCACAGACTGGTTAGTTCAACTTCTATAGTCAGGAAGATACCAGAGAGTTTAAAGGCTTTTTTTAACATTTTGTAAAAAAAAAAAAAAAAAAAAAAATTAATTGCAAAAAAATTGCTGGCAAAAAATATGCATTTATTATTTTTTTCCTCTGCAGCCTGTAAGTAAAGCATTGCACTGTGATTAGCAGATTGTGGGTACAATGCCAGGATCCTGCAGACTCTCAGTCAGCTGTCTTCCTGTACAGCCAGACAGTTGCTGAAGTCAAGGGAGAATCAATGAACTACGAGAACGCTCACCAGTGCGCTTGCAGTTAATTGAGAACTACAAGATGTCTGCCACACTGAAAGATGGTACTTGTAGTTCATCTACTCACAGAAAACTGTGAATGAATGATGCAGCCATGTGGGAGGAGCCCTGCACAGCCGTGCTGTTTTTGAATTGTGACACTGACACCAATGATGAAACCCTATTCCTCCCACTGACACCAGTGATGAAACCCTATTCCTCCCACTGACACCAGTGATGAGACCCAATTCCTCCCACTGACACCAATGATGAGACCCTATTCCTCCCAATGACACCAGTGGAGAGACCCTATTCCCCCCACTGACACCAGTGATGAGACCCTATTCCTCCCACTGACACCAGTGATGAGACCCTATTCCCCCCACTGACACCAGTGATGAGACCCTATTCCTCCCACTGACACCAATGATGAGACCCTATTCCTCCCACTGACACCAGTGAAGAGACCCTATTCCCCCCACTGACACCAGTGATGAGACCCTATTCCTCCCACTGACCGCGTAGCGATTTACTGGCGTTTTTATTTGTGTTTTTTAGCATTTTTAGAAGAGTATTACAAGCATTTTAGAAGAGTATTACAAGCATTTTAGAAGAGTATTACAAGCATTTTAGAAGAGTATTACAAGCATTTTAGAAGTGTATTACAAGCATCTTACAGCTTCAGGCTTTTTTTGTTTAGCCAATAGAAAGCACTAGGTAGAGGAGGGGAGAGGAAATGACCGTGTTTCCCTGAAAATAAGACCAGGTCTTATAATAATTTTGGCTACAAAAAAACCCAATAGGGCTTATTTTTTTTTTTTGGGGGGGGGGGGGTTATTTGTTTACGGTATGTAAAATAATCTACATTTAATCAAATACAGTCATTGCATCTTCTTCTGAAAAGAAATAAAAAATATCCTGATAGACGGCACAGTGCTTGTGCTGTGTCATTTACCCCTCTCTATGTTCTAAAAAACCTGGAATAAAACAATAAAATGTTTTTTTTTGTTTTTTTTTTAAAGTTCCTGTGTCCCCCTGTTAGCTCAGGAGTCAGCATTATGAAATTCTGTAATCCCAAAACCTTGGTTAACCACTTAAGGACCGAAAGAATTTTCCCCCTTAGACGCCTTTCACACTGGGGTGGTTTGCAGGCGCTATTGTATAGCGCCTGCAAACTGACCCGAAACAGCTGCTGCTGTCTCTCCAGTGTGAAAGCCCCGAGGGCTTTCACACTGGAGCGGTGCGCTAGCAGGACGGGAAAAAAAGTCCTTCTAGCAGCATCTTCGGAGCGGTGAAGGAGCGGAGTATACACTGCTCCTGCCCATTGAAATCAGTGGGGCAGCGCAGCTGCAGAGGCGCTTTGCGGTGGTTTTTAACCCTTTCTCGGCCACTAGCGGGGGGTAAAACCGCTAAAACGACGGTAAATAATAGCAGCGCTTTACCGCTAATGCACCTCCCGCCCCAGTGTGAAAGGGGCCTAAATGACCAGGCCATATTTTGCTATACCACACTGCATCGCTTTAACTGACAATTGCGCGGTCCTGCGACGTTGTACAAACAATATTGACATCTTTTTTTCCCCACAAATAGAGCTTTCTTTTGGTGATATTTGATCACCTCTGCGTTTTTGTTTTTTTTTGCGCTAGCAACAAACAAAAAGCGACAATTTTTACTATAATACATATAAAAAAAAAAGAAATATAGAAAAAACAAAACACATTTATTCATCAGTTTAGGCCAATATATATTCTTCTACATATTTTTGTTAAAAAACAAAACTAAAACAATAGGCGTATATTGATTGGTTTGCGCAAAAGTTGTCGCGTCTACAAACTACGGAAAAGATTTAGGGACTTTTATTTATTTTTTATTGTTTTTATTGGTAATGGCCGCGATCTGCAATTTGTAGCGGGACTGCGACATTGCGGCGGGCAAATCTGACCCCAAATTACACTTTTTGGGGACATCGGGCATTTCTATTGAAGTCCGTGGGGCCAAAATCACTTGTAATCTGCCAAAAAGAAGCTCATGTACTTCTTTTGAGCAAAAGGATTTGGCTTGTTGAGCATTTTAGAGCTACAAGCTTCAAGCAGAAAATCGTTAAGGTGTGAACAGGGCCTAAATTCCACCCCCACCCTGTCTAATCCCACCCCCACTCTGTCTAATCCCTCCCCCACACTGTCTAATCCCACCCCCTGCCATTTAACTGGCTAGAAGAGGCTACTTGCACTTGGGCAGTATGATTTGATGCTTTTTTTTAAGCCATGACAGGTCCTCATTAAAAAAACAAGGTGGTAGTGCCATATTAGAAAGTAATATATTATAATAAGGGCCGCAAGAGCCGGGCTTTGTCGACAGAAGACATATCATTCAAGATTTGACTCCCAAACATTAACACAACTGTATTTATACACACAAACAGAGTCTGTGCTGCGGGCAGCCTTTAATTGGAAAGGTATGTTTACAAATCTGCACAGACAGGCGCCCTAAGGACCGCATTCGGATGAAAAAGGGGAGCTGACGTTGCTTGTCCCCTGGGAACTGAGGCTGTATGTTCAATAAAATAATTACACACAAATATGACATTGGTAAAGAAGAGCCTCGGATCGCCGTTACCATTGCCGTAGGGTAATGTAGCATTATGATTACTGGAAAACACTGATTTATTTACCCAACCAAGGAGACGGAGTAGCTGTGAGTAAACTGCTAATATGCCGTAAATAAACTCAATTAATTACTGCTAGCTCAGCTATGTTGGCGCTTGCTGCACCGCGTGGTGTCTGTGAGTATCAAGGGCTCTTGATTGGCTCTGTATTTTCTGATGGAATTGGCAACATATGTTTAAAAAAAAAAAAAAAAAAGAAAAAGGATTTGTCACCTCGCAGGCACTGACGCGCTGGGGATCACGTCACCAACAAAAATTTGATAGCCACAGAGAGGGCAAGGAACCAGCTCACCTGTTTCTATGAAGTGGCTCCCTCACTTGCTAGACCAGTGGGATGTTTGATGGAAATTCTGCAATGATTTGTACAGAAAAAGGAGTAGTGCCTCTCTAATCTGGCCAGCAACAGTGCGATCCTGTAGAAACAGGTGAGTGTTTTTTCAACAATTTGTTGCGATTCTGTTGCTGGTAAATTGTGGCATAGGCCAGTGGTCATCAACCCTGTCCTCAGGGCCACACTAACAGGCCAGGTTTTCAAGATAACTGAAATACATCACAGGCGATACCATTTGCTGCTAGGTGATTGCAGTATTCCAGTCTGCATCTCCCTAAGGTAATACATAAAACCTGGCCTGTTAGTGGGCCCTGAGGACAGGGTTGATGACCACTGGCATAGGCTATAGTGTCAGAAACCATGAAATTAGACCGAGACAGAACAACAGTTAAATGACACTTGTTTAATAATAAAAGTAAAAAGAACAAACGTAGTCAAAATTTAGTAACCAGAATGGATAGTCAGCCAAGCCAAAAGTCAGGGAACAATGTAGTGGAAACAGCAAGCAGGATCTGGAGCCAGAAGGGATATCAGCAAAGCCAGTATTTAAACAGAAACGCAGGAGATAGTTTCTTGTGATGTGACCAAGTCTAAGGCAGAGCTCCTCTAGACTGGACGGCTTAAGTAGGCAGGACTGACGAGCAGGATCATCAACAGCTGAGTAACTGTGGAGAGAGATGGGAGCTGGCAGTTAGCCGACAGATGGGCGGCCAGCTCAAAGAAGGAAGGGCTGAGCCCTGCCCTGACATATAGGCAGGCAATAAATGGCTCAATGATGGCAAACAGCACTCTCGTTTTTAAACATGACTTACATTAATCAGGCTCTGTTTGGTCTTTAAGGAGTAACGAGTGCCCTGGAGGGATAATGTTGAACAATCTCCCTACACGCAGCACCCCCCATCTGATGTAGACTGTGGTGGGGAGCAGCTTATTAGCAAAAGAGATATCATCATTGCCTGTTGTTTTTGTATGAATCAGTCTGTGGCCTCCTTCAGGGTTGCAGTCAAATTGAGATAACACCCACTTTATATTTCTTACATATTCCCATTCACATACCATTACTTAAAAATGATTATATGTATAGATATATCTATATATATCTATATATATATATATATATCTATATATATATAGATATATATATATATATGTAAAACGCTGCTCACTTTTTTATTCGCTGATCAATCATATAAAAATCCTACCTAGCTCTACCCTTCTATGTAATATCAGGTGGGGGTGGGTGATTACGTTTATCATAATTAAAGTGATTGTAAATGATCACCTTGTAAAACTACCCATTCAGTTTAAAATTGAAATGAAAGTCAAAACATTTGTATATAGAGAAAAACATGATATATCCCTTTTTCTCCCTTTTTTGATCACAGATCCTTTGTTCTTAGCTGCATAAGAGCTGGGGGGAGGAGAAACAGCAGCACACTAATCTTCTCAGTGAATGGCTGTGCAGAGGGGGCTTGTCAGAACAAGTCTGAGCACTGGAGGAGAGCAGGCTGAGTTCCCAGCATAGCTTGAGAACTGACTAAGGTGTGTTCTCCTGCTTAGTGTGGTCAGTTTTTAATAGGAAAGCAGAGGGACTGACATGAACACCAGGGATTTCACATAAAGGAAGCAATACAAAGAGAACAGGATACTTTCTCATACAAGTACATGGTAGGCACATATCAGGAACATGAAATGGTGGGGTAACAAACACTTTAACCCTGTCTGTACTGAGCTGGCAGATCTTCATTATCAGTTGGATTTCACATTGTCTGTCTTAATAAAGAGTTAAAGATCTCAAGGCTTGGGTTGTACAATGTATGTTAAAGCTGTCCTTCAGTCTGTCCCCTAATTGCAGATTGGAAGCTGCCTATAGAGTTCCATGTATACCCCATGTGTGCTCCAGGAAAAAAAAAAAAACCCAACTAGAAAACATTTTTAGGTACGCTGTCAGGAATCCCAGTGGGCAGCAGGAAAAGCCTGTACTGTACACAGAAAGTGGATGCAAAAACTGCAGGGGATGAACAGCACCAATATGCAACAAAGGATGAAAAAAAAGGTGAAAACAGTATTTTATAAAAAAAAAGAAAGTGACAGTTGTTTTTGATGTGACACTCTGCTTTAGCACATGAAATATTGTTCAGTTGAATTTACATGCAGTATAGGCGGGGGTGCTAAATTCATTCCCTGATATACAGATTGTGACGAAGTATAACTCTATATATAGAGCTACCCCCACAAGGGCTGCTGTATCTGTCCACAGGCTCTTTCTGCAATCAGTGCAGGTAGTCTGGGCCACAGCAGCATCTCATCCACACAAGCTCAGTAAACAGTCCAGGGGTGTCGTTTATTGCTCAGTAACCATGAACTTTGGAGATCAGTAGGGTGTGAGATACTCTAAATGCTTGGTGAAAAAATTGCAGCTACCATTAAAGTGGAGTTCCACCCATATAAAAGTCAGCAGCTACAAAAAGTGTAGCTGCTGACTTGTAATATTCGGACACTCACCTGTCCCACGGTCCAGCGATGTGGGCGTGCAAAGCTCCGCTCCTCTCCCCGTCCTCTCCTCGGGGGCCGGCATTGTGACTGTGGGCGTCCGGTTGTGGCTTCACGGCCAGGCACACACTGCGTGAGCCGTGCTGCACACTGTGATTGGCCGAGCAATCTTCTGAGACCTGTAATGTGTCCTAAAAGATTGGGAGGAGGGAAATGTGAACTACTTTCTGGCTCCTCGGCGCCCCGGGAGGAAGTGGGAGCTGGATGCCCCTAAAAAAAAGGGTATCCGCCCCCCCCCCCCAAAAAAAATGACATGCCATATGTGGCATGTCAGGGGGTCACCTTCACTTAGAGCAGAAGTTCCATTTTCAAGTGGAACTTCACTTTAAGCTGTAGCAGTACTGTACCCTCCCCAGCTGTGCACGGAAAAAATTGGTTTTGGAAGAAAATGGGCTGAAATGGTCTAGCCTCTGGCAGCTGCAGAACCATTGAGCACTGCAAACGGGGGGTTGTCTCTAGTCACGGATTGTGGCCATACTCAGTCCAGAGATGCGACTTCCAGCAGAGTAGCTGGAACCTTGCTGGACGCCTGAATTACAGCGGCAGGGTTTTTTTTAAAGCACCTGATTAGAGCCATAGGCTCTAACAGGCGTAAAAAAAAAAGATCTGCGAGCACCATGCTGGGCGCTCACAGGTCACTCAGCTGTGTTAGAAAAGCAAATGAATATTCGCTTTCCTAACACTAAACCACTTCTCTGCCAATCAGGTGCTCAGATCTGTTACCTGTCAGCTGATATGGCTGAAACGACAGGCACTGTGATTGGACGCCTATCAGGCGTCCAATCATAGCAGAGAACGGGAAGAGAGGACAGGAGAAGACATCGAGGAGCTGTCCCACCGCCACCGAGACAGGTTAAGTACAGACAGCTTGCGGGGGGCACACCGGCAGCACTTGATATGGCACAGTTGGAGCATTTGATGGGGCACAGTGGGAGCATTTGATGGGGCACAGTGAGGCTGCATTTGATGGGGCACAGTGAGGCTGCATTTGATGGCACAGTGGCTGCGTTTGATGGCCACAGTGGCATCGTTTGATGGCCACAGTGGCAGCGTTTGATGGCCACAGTGGCTGCGTTTGATGGCACAGTGGCTGCGTTTGATGGCACAGTGGCTGCGTTTGATGGCACAGTGGCTGCGTTTGATGGTACGGTGATGGCGATTGATGGGCACAGTGGCTGCGTTTGATGGCACAGTGGCTGCGATTGATGGTACAGTGATGGCAATTGATGGGCACAGTGGCTGTGTTTGATGGCACAGTGGCTGCAATTGATGGTACAGTGATGGCAATTGATGGGCACAGTGGCTGTGTTTGATGGCACAGTGGCTGCGTTTGATGGCACGGTGGCTGCGTTTGATGGCACAGTGGCTGCGTTTGATGGTACAGTGATGGCAATTGATGGGCACAGTGGCTGTGTTTGATGGCACAGTGGCTGCGTTTGATGGCACGGTGGCTGCGTTTGATGGCACAGTGGCTGCGTTTGATGGCACAGTGGCTGCGTTTGATGGTACAGTGATGGCAATTGATGGGCACAGTGGCTGCGTTTGATGGGCACGGTGGCTGCGTTTGATGGCACAGTGGCTGCGTTTGATGGTACGGTGATGGCAATTGATGGGCACAGTGGCTGCGTTTGATGGCACAGTGGTTGCGATTGATGGTACAGTGATAGCAATTGATGGGCACAGTGGCTGTGTTTGATGGCACAGTGGCTGCGTTTGATGGCACGGTGGCTGCGTTTGATGGCACAGTGGCTGCGTTTGATGGTACAGTGATGGCAATTGATGGGCACAGTGGCTGTGTTTGATGGCACAGTGGCTGCGTTTGATGGTACAGTGATGGCAATTGATGGGCACAGTGGCTGTGTTTGATGGCACGGTGGCTGCGTTTGATGGCACAGTGGCTGCGTTTGATGGTACAGTGATGGCAATTGATGGGCACAGTGGCTGTGTTTGATGGCACAGTGGCTGCGTTTGATGGTACAGTGATGGCAATTGATGGCACGGTGGCTGCGTTTGATGGCACAGTGGCTGCGTTTGATGGTACAGTGATGGCAATTGATGGGCACAGTGGCTGTGTTTGATGGCACAGTGGCTGTGTTTGATAGTACAGTGATGGCAATTGATGGGCACAGTGGCTGTGTTTGATGGCACAGTGGCTGCGATTGATGGTACAGTGAGGCTGCAATTGATGAGGTTTTTTTTTTCTGAATTTTTCAGTTTGTTTGCGCCTTCCCAAAAATTTTTAGCACCAGCCGCCACTGGTCACTATTGTGTGGAGGGATTCGGCAGCTTTACCCACAATCGACCTCCTGCAGAAAACTACGGGAGGAGGCGGAGAGAAGACCAGTCACTCCACACAAACAGATAGAGAGCAGCAGAGAAGAATGTTTTACACTGGATTGGATTACTGATCTGGAAGAAATACACAAAGCACACCGAGATACAAGGGGGAATACGCATGCCTTATATTTGCTTTTCATGGAGTTCACCTTTAAATAAGGGCCCTTATTACTTTTGTGCTTTTAATTCCACATTTGCCGCCCCCTCAGTTATTACACATATCTCCCCCATTTCTAAATCCCTAACAGCAAAGGGATAAGATCAATACATCAAGCCCGCGGCCTCTTTTGTGACGTGTAATAACGCCATTTAATAACCGTTATCTGGACTATCCTGCGTTCTCTCTAGAGTTGCACCCCAGTTATCTCTTCAGCTGTCAGTCCCCGCCGCCAGGCTCGGAATACCAAACACCCTCCTTTGCGCACGCACTGACCCTTCTCGCCCCAATCCAAGCCTAGATGGCAGGAAATTAAATTCCGATTTAAAACCGTGCCGGAACACTACAGAGCAATAAACAAGAACCTGCGTTTGCCGAAGTACACAGTCGTCCGTCCTTGTGTTCAGCAATGAGAAATCGACTCAATGAAATCTTCCTGGACTTTGCTTGTTGAAACGCGGAGGTATCCTTAAAAGGAAACTCAATAAAAGGAAAAAAAAATTAATTTTTAACTTTTATTAAGGTGCCTAGCCGGAAACCTTTTATTTCTGCAGTTCTTTTGGCCTTTGCCAGCAAAATTAATTCATGAAATATACAGTATCTCAAGACAAAACTTTTTATTTAATTTTGGAAATGGTTAATGCCCGGTACAGACGATGAGATTATCAGACGAATGATCCTTCGGTTTTTGGTTTTTTTTTGCATGCTAATCTCAGATCGAATCTGATGAGTTTACTAAAGTCATGAAAATTTGTGTACCACAGAATAAAATTTCGGAAGTGATGTCATGTGTTGTAATGCATTTGCATTGCATTTTCGAACGACAGCTGTACTGATTAAACGAAAAGCGTATGAAATTTTTTTTTCGCGCATGTCCGATCAAATAATAACGGATGAACTGTCCTGATCAGCTCTCGAAAGCCCTGTGCTAACAATCAGATTATCGTACGATCGCTCCGAAATCGGTATTTTTCGTGCGATTTTCTGATCATGTGTACCGGGCAAAACACCCATAAGTTTTTCTTTTTAAATCATTTTCTCATTATGAATTCCCTTCACTTCTAGTCCCTGAGACACAACAGGAAGTGAAGGAAATTCCTTCTAAGAAAGTTGTCACTGGAACAGTTGTACACAAATCTACAACCAGAAGGGTGCAGCTAAGTGTAGTATAAAGATGCTTTAATATTAACAAAAAGTGATAAAAAAAAATGGCCACTCACAAGCAGGACGAAGAATCACACATATCATAAACAGATTATTTTCCAATGCACATGACCCAGCACAGCAGATGGAAACAGCCACATCTTAACTGCTTTGTAATGTTTCAGGGGATGCCCCCTTTTTCAAGTCTGCCCAATGGGGTTACTGTGGGCAATTTATACAGAAGGGGGTACCAATATTTTACATAGGGAGGAGATGGGGCAGAGGAGGCAGATCAGTGTAGGACCTGTATGTCGAGAACCGAGGAAAGACAAGGTGTGACCAACAAACCAGAGACCGTGGACAGCAGAGAAGGGGTAGGAACCTATGGACAAAAACAAGGAAGGAGATCCTGAAACCGAGCGTGAAGGGAAACCAACCCGCAATCCAGACAGAAAGTGAGAGTAATAGACAGCAATTAGAAACAAAACCAAAACAAGTTATGGCTTTAGGTATACAGTACTTTAAAATGGTTGTAAACCCCATTCATGAAATCTGACCTGGGCACATATATATGTAGTGTTTACTTACCTTTCTCCAAAGCTCTGAGTCCCATGTCTTTCTGCTGCCCCGTTCCTCTGTTATCAGCATGATAACTTCTGACAAATTCTCTGACACATGAGATAAAAACAGCTGGAAATATGTGTCGGGGAGGGAGCTTAGAGATAGATGAGCAGTGATCTTGTCTATTCACAGCACAGCTCTGCAAGTTTCCGCTGCCTATGTAGTGGGGGAGGGATGTGCCCTTCCTCCAATCAGCTCCCACACAGTGTATGCCTAGACTCCCCGCCCACTGCTGAATGAGGAAGAAAGCTTTCTAACACGATCTGCACTTTCTAAAGAATGTAGAAGAAAGAAAGACAGCAGATATACACGTAAAACATATGTTGGGAGATTAGCTTCATCTCTGTGTATCATCTGATGCTATACACTTTACTGGGTATAGGAGAGGGTTTACAACCACGTTAACTAATTAACTAATTGCTGCTCAAGCCAATTCTGACAATTCTCATATGCATGTTAAAAATCTGCAGTCTCTTTTTTTTTTTTTTTTTTTTACTAGATAATTAATTACTTAGAACCCCCAGACATTATACTGTATGTTTTCTGAAAGAAAAGGCCCTGGAGAAAAAAATTGTGGTCTTTGCAATTTTTTTTTTGGCACACAATATTTGTGCAGTGGTTTTTCAAGCGCAACTTTTTTTGGAAAAAAAACACACTTTAATGAATTTTAGTGCATACAAACACAATGTAATAACCATAGGATTTAAAAGATTTTACAGGTTACCAGTTTAGAGCTAAACAGGAGGTCTGGCTGTAGAATTATTGCTCTGATATTGCAATACTTTACATTAGGGTTGCACTGATACCTTTAAAGGTATCGGTATTCCCCAAAACTGATAACTTTGTGGTGCGATTTGAGCCCATACAAAATGAATGGGAGGTCTATAGTAATGCTTCAGAGAGGACACAAACTGCCTACAATAGAGCTGTATGATTGATCGTTAAAAAATTGCGATCTCGATTGAACACAGCCCCCCCACGATCTTAATCCAGCATTTCCACGATTCATGTAACAAGTTCAGAGCAGTTCTCTGCTCACAGCTGTCAAAAAAAAAAAAAAAAAAATGGTGGCAAAGTTTATTACAACATTGTCTAGCGCTGAGATTAAAATAAACATTGTATCATTTGCTTCTTTTAGATCAAAGGGATGAATTTGGTCTGCAAATGAGGTCAGTTTAACCACCTCTAGACCAGGCCCTTTTCTGATACTTGTTGCTTACAAGTTAAAATCAGTATTTTTGCTAGAAAATTACTTAGAACCCCCAAACATTATATATATATATATATATATATATATATATATATATATATATATATACATATATATATATATATATATATATACATATATATACATATATATATATATACATATATATATACATATATATATTTAGCAAAGACCCTAGAGAATAAAATGGCGGTTGTTGCAATATTTTATGTCAGCGGTCTTTCAAACGCAATTTTTGGGGAAAAAATACACTTTCATGAATTTAAAGAAAACTAAACAGTAAAGTTAGCCCAATTTTTTTTGTATAATGTGAAAGATGATGTTACGCCGAGAATCGTGAGAGAATCTTTATTGTAAGAGAGAGTGATCTTTATTCTAAGCAAAAAAATTGTGATTCTCATTTTATCCAGAATCGTACAGCTCTAGCCTACAGGTATAAGAAAATTTAAGATCTACTGAGACTGCCCCTTGACTGCGTAAGCTATTTTCTGGAAAATGTGAACTTAGCCTTTAATCACAGGAATTGCCTTTGACAATGTTACAATAACATTAATTAGATGAATAACAAAAGATCTATGAGACCTATCGAATATCCTTTCACAGTATGCCTATACAGGCCTGTGATAAAAACTCAG
Source organism: Lithobates clamitans (assembly GCA_037952925.1). Lineage (NCBI taxonomy): Eukaryota > Metazoa > Chordata > Amphibia > Anura > Ranidae > Lithobates > Lithobates clamitans. The sequence goes on from JBBGZY010000310.1 coordinate 4,505,189, forward strand.
ATTTATTTTTTAATGGAATTAGGAAGGATGTGTAGAAACCAGGCCTAAGTAATTCGATCAACTGACATTTGCTGGTCCAAGCTAACAACCTATTAGGCCAGGTTTATTTCCCCTTTGTAAAATAGTGTAGCCTGCAGAAAACAGAATACATATTCCTGTCTGAATATCTCTCCCTGTGGAGTCAAAATGTAAATGGGTTTTATAACTCCTGAGATGATTACATTACATCAATAATAAGAACATATTCACGTGTATCAATTAATTACCAACATTGTAGGACCAAGCACACCTATATTAGGAGGTACCTGAGGCATCTGACACTGCTGTTGTCAAATTCTCTTGTATTGAAATAGCTTTCTCTATCACTGGACAACGTGGGCTTCTTGTGCATTAAAAGCTGCAGCAAATCAGATAGATCCTGCTTCATTTCCTAGTTGGAGGATGTTCAGCATCATCTAGCTCTTTCCTCCCCAGCCTGACTGTCCCTGGCCCACCCCTTTCATTCATTGGATTTTGGTTCTGTCAATCACGGAGACTCAGCATAAACTGTGGGCTCACTAAGGGCACTTAGTGGAGCCGGGGGGGGGGGGGCATTGGTTTACCAGCACTTTACCGTCGTTTTAGTGGCGCTTTTCAGATGCTAGCGAGGTGGCTTTTAACGCCCGCTAGCAGCCGAATAAAGGGTTAAAAGCGCCTGCAAAGAGCAGGGGCCCTTTAGGAGCGTTGTATATACTGCTCCTAAAGCATCTCAAAGATGCAGCTCGCAGGACTTTTTTTAATGCCCTGCAAGTCCACTGCTCCGGTCTGAAAGCCTTCGGGCTTTCACACTGGAGTGACAGGAGAGGCGCTTTACAGGCGCTATTTTTAGCGCTATAGCTCCTTTAAAGCGCCTTAGTGTGAAAGTTCTCTTACGGCACTTTCACACTGGGGTGTTGGGGGCGTCAGCGGTAAAACGCTGCTATTCTTAGCGGCGCTTTACCGTAGATTTAGCGGCGCTTATCGGCCGCTAGTGGGGTGCTTATAACAGTCAGTTATATCAGTTTTTCCCTTACAGACATATAACATGACTGAAATGACCACAGTGATAGTATGATCTAATTCTTGGCAGCAGTTCTTTATTAGGCGTCCTCCACATGGGCAGCTGGAATGACAACGGTATGGAAACAGCGTGCCTGTACAGAATATTGACAGACTGAGAGGAGCTGCTGCTATTCACAGGGATCCAAACAGCTAGCGGCTGCATGCACATGGGGAAGGATGTCCGAGCCTGGGTGCATCTTTCTGTGTCTAGGGCTACTCATCCTTTCCTAACTGGATGTAACTGCTGAGTGTGCAGCATGGAGATTACGTGGTTAGCACTTCCACCTAGCAGTACTGGGTTGTTGGTTTGAATCCAGTGACGGCTGGTGGAGTTTTAGGATGGGAGGGCGCCAGACCCCACCCTTCCTTTTTGACCCCTCCCACTCCTCATAAGCCCCATCCCTTATATAATCCACCCACTCCGTCCCCTGTATTCCACTTGCTTCCACCCATAGTGTCAGGAGTATACAGCTCAGCATCACAGGACAGAGTATTCAGCCCCAGAATCACAGGACAGAGTATACAGCTCAGCATCACAGGACAGAGTATACAGCTCAGCATCACAGGACAGAGTATACAGCTCAGCCTCGCAGATCAGGGTATATAGATCAGCATCACAGAAAGGGTATATAGATCAGCATCACAGATATGGTATATAGGTCAGCGTCACAGAAAGGGTATATAGATCAGCATCACAGATATGGTATATAGATCAGCATCACAGAAAGGGTATATAGATCAACATCTCAGCATCACAGATATGGTATATAGGACTGACAGCACACCCCTCCCCCCCGGCAGTAGGCCGGACACTTACTGGGCTGTGGTGTCCTCTCCTCCTGCGTCTCTTCCAGTGCGGGCTGCGGCAGAGGAGTACGCTCCTCATGCTTCCTCCGCTCTGTGTCTCCTCTTCCGCAAAAGCGCTGGGCATCCAATAGGATCGCCTGGTGCTTTGGTCAATCGGGAAACAGATCTCACTGACTTGCCTCCTGATTGGCGGGGAGGCACTGTGATGTGAAAATAGTGGAAATTCATTCGCTATGGTCACACAATTGGGTGGGATCAGGACACACTCTCTGTACCCCGAGCCCACCCTTTTTTGAAGCCTATAAGAGCCTCTAGCTCAAAAAAAAAAAAAAACACCCCCTCCCACCCCTGCCATAGGAGTCCATGCGTCTGGCGTTCTGAAAGGGGCCGGGCGCATGGATAGGGAGTCGGCGGCAGGGATTGGGGGGGTTGCCGCCCGTGCGCCCACAATGCACGGCCGCCACTATTTGAATCCCAACCACGACACTACCTGCCTGGAGTTAGCGTGTTCCCTTTGTGCCTGCCTGGGTTTCCTCTGGGTACTCCAGTTTCCTCCCACACTCCAAAGACATGCTGGTAGCTTAAGTGGCTCTTTTCTAAGTTGGGCCTAGTATGGCTATGTATGAATGTGAGTTAGGGATCTTAGATTGTAAGCTCCTTGAGGGTATGGATTGATGTGAATGTACAATACATATGTAAATTGATGGTGCTGTATAAGTACCTATAATTAATAGTAAATACATGCACATAGTGACGCCTCTTCCCAGCCTCTCATTACTTTGTACAGGCTGAGCAGCCGCCGCTATTAGCAAACACCTGTCATCTTAGCCACAAGAATTTGCTGATTCTTGCCGCTGGAATCCTAATCGCCTGCATGAAGGAGGCCTAACCTTTTACTAATGATATTAAAGCAAGTAATTATGACACTATAGTGCGACAGTGCTTGGGTGGTATTATCATGCAGAATGCTGTGTGATGTACAGTACACTCCTAATTATTTCGCAGGATGCCACCAAATATTATCGTGTACACATTCTGCTTGGTATGCAGGGCTGGTATCTTGGGGGAAGGACACATTAGTTGGCATAATTTAAAGTTGAAATCCAGGCAGATATACAACGGGAATACCTTAATAACCCAAATCCTAGTCAAATTCGCATGGGAAACGCTTGTAGTTCTGCAACAGCTGGAGGGCCACAGATTGAGCATCCATTGAAACAAACCATTCAGTTTCAAATAGAAATGAAAAGGCAAAACACTTGTGTTAATTTAAAAAATAGAAATGTAAAAACTTTTTTTTTTTACTTTTTTTTAAGTGATTACATTAGAGAGGTGGGATGGAGAAACAGCAGAACACTAATCTTCCCAGTAAATGGCTGTGCAGGGGAAAGGGGGGTGTCAGCACAAGTCTGATCATTTGAGGACAGGTAGGCTTGGCTCCCAGCACAGCCAAAAAACTGACCACGCTTGGATGGATGTGCTCTCATGCCTAGCATGATCAGTTTGAAATAGAAAAGCAGAAGGACTGGAAGGGTCACCACTTATTTAACACAAAGGAAGCAATGCAAAGGGAACAGGATACTTTTTTTCATACAAGTACATGATATAGCAGACAAATATTAGGAACATGAAATGTTGGGGTAACATATTCTTTACCTGTAGTGGAGAAAAGTGAGATCACTAACCTGGCTGTGATGTCTGTCAGGAATGTGTGGATCATATGACTGGCTGAACAGAATTACAAATCCTTTATACAGGTAAAACGTTATATACCGTATATATATATATATATGTTTTTCACTTTTGTGATTTGTAAATGGTCTGGAGCTCAGATAAAAAGAAAAGAGGAAATAGAACTATAAAGCAGTGGCTGGTCGGGGAATTAGAACCTGCTGGGTTGGATCCGGGGAATGGATTGGGCAAATAGCCCGTGACATGGATTTCTAGCTGTGCACTCATCTCTCCATCCAGCGTCTATATTTCTGCCTCTAATGTCAGAGAATACGAATCCTCTATCTGTAGGATTTAAAATAATGAAACAGGGTATTAGTCCATGGGCTTGCTAAATATTTTTTTTTTCTCCGGATTTGCGTGGCAGCTCATCTTTTTAGACATGGAAGCCCGTGGATTTATAAAGAAATACCTAGGCTTCTGGTCGCCATGGCAACCGTCAGGCCCGAGCCCGGGGTCAGCGCTGGTCAGCGTGAATTTTAAGCACCGTCTCTCCTTGGTCCGAAAGCAGCGACTCCCTGTCTGGCAGACACACAAAGCAGGCAGCCACGGTGGATGGAGAGAGGAGGACAAAATGGGGGCATTGTGGGTTAAATGACGCCATGCGGGAGGCTTAGCATTGCGTGGATGTGCTGTGAATGTGCAGGCAACCATAACGAAAGAGCAAATATGACAGAGGCATGGATGGATTAAACCAGCAGGTTGCTATCTTCATTGATTGATTTATTTATGTTTGCTTGTTTATGTCTGCATCAAGAAGTTTATCGGGTTATACTGAATTTGTGTAGCCACATTGGTGGCACATTGAAATTATTTTTCAAAAAGGATTCTGGTCCCATTTGGATCTTTGTGCGTGCATACAGGTGCGTTGTCATGTGCCAATGTGCAATTCCTTCCTAAGACTTTGGAGTGGAAAGCGTAAGTGAATAGCGATAGCGTAGGCTTCACGTACACGGGACGTTGTTTAACCTCCAGCTAGAAACCTACATCTAAAAACTTCTGTTTAGCTGCGTTTCCATGCCGCATTTCCATGCCGCGTTTAGCCATGTTTACATGCCGTGTTTAGCCGCGTTTGCATCTAGAGGCGTTTAAAATATATATATATATATATATATATATATATATATTTTTTTTTTTTTTTTTGTTAAAATGAAAAAAAGTCTGTAAGCGAAACGATGCTAAACGCAAGTTACCGCGTTTAGCAGCGTTTACAAGCTGTTACAGGCACTTGGCGTTTCAAATGCCTCTGAACATCCGCCCTGAACGCATTTTTTTTTGCGTTCCAAAAGATGCTTCTAAACTCAACTGCCTAGAAACGACCCTGTGTACATGTACTGATAAGATAACATTGAGGAGAGTTCACTGGCAGCCGGAAAAAAACGCCCAACTGCTCCTTAATGTCCGTTTACCAGCAGCAGTGTACATGAGGCCTAAGGCTTCATGTGCATGGGATGTTGTTTAACCTCTCCTGAACGATTTAAGGCCCCTTTTACACTGAGGCGGTGGGTATGTTGGCGTTAAAGCGGCACGATTTTTAGCGGTGCTTTACCGTCAATTTTGCGGCACTATTCAGCCGCTAGCGGGGACCTTTTACCCCCGCTAGCGGCCGAGAAAGGGTTAAAAACCAGCCATGAAAGGGTTAAAACCACCGCAAATCGCTGCTGCAGCAGCGCTATGCCGGCGGTATAGCTGCGCTGCTCCATTGATTTCAATGGGCAGGAGCGGTAAAGGAGCGGTGTATACACCGCTCCTTCACTGCTCCAAAGATGCTGCTAGCAGGACTTTTTTTAGCGTCCTGCCAGCGCACCGCTCCAGTGTGAAAGCCCCGAGGCTTTCACATTGGAGAGACAGCAGCGGCTCTTTCAGAACGCTTTGCAGGCGCTATTTTTAGCGATGTAGCGCCTGCAAAGCGCCCCAGTGTGAAAGGGGTCTAACTTGACAGCTAGAAACAGGCCTCTAAAATAATCAGTTTAGCCACATTTACATGCCCCGTTTGCATCTAGAAGCGTTTGTAAAAAAAATAATTTTTTTTTTTGTTAAAGTGAAAACGTCTGTAAACGAAACGCTGCTAAACGCAAGTTACCATGTTTAGCATTTGGCGTTTCAATTGCCTCTTAACATCCGTCCTAAACGCATTTTTTTGCGTTCCAAAAAATGCTTCTGAACTCAACTGCCTAGAAACGACTATAAACGACCCTGTGTACATGTACTGATAAGATAACATAGGGGAGAGTTCAGGGGCAGCTGAAAAAAATGGCCAACTGATTCTAAACGTTCGTTGAGGCCTTAAAGTGGAATTAAACCCTCTTATTTTTTACAGCCAAGGAGGCTGACATCTTAGCCTCTGTTTGATCTGCAGAATGGCAGTCTGCCTATGTAAACAAGGCAGATCACCATTCTGCCAGAGGGGAAAATGGAGATCTTGTGTTTCTGCTAAGCAGAAACACGGATCTCTGTTTTCCTTTAGTGAAAGCTAGGGATGAGCCGAACACCCCCCGGTTCGGTTCGCACCAGAACCCGCGAACGGACCGCAAGTTCGCACGAACGTTAGAACCCCATTGACGTCTATGGGACTCGAACGTTCGAAATCAAAAGTGCTCATTTTAAAGGCTAATTTGCATGGTATTGTCCTAAAAAGGGTTTGGGGACCCGGGTCCTACCCCAGGGGACATGTATCAATGCAAAAAAAACTTTTAAAAACGGCCGTTTTTTCGGGAGCAGTGATTTTAATGATGCTTAAAGTAAAAAAAAAAAAGTGAAATATTCCTTTAAATATCGTACCTGGGGGGTGTCTATAGTATGCCTGTAAAGTGACGCGTGTTTCCCATGTTTAGAACAGTCCCTGCACCAAATGTCATTTTTAAAGGAAAAAATCTCATTTAAAACTGCTTGCGGGTTTAATGTCATGTCGGGTCATGGCAATATGGATGAAAATCAGTGAGACAAACGGCATGGGTACCCCCCAGTCCATTACCAGGCCCTTTGGGTCTTGTATGGATATTAAGGGGAACCCCGCACCCAAATTAAAATAAGGAAAGGTCCCTATATACTCTGAACAGCAGTATTCAGGCGGTGCAAACAAGACAGGGACTGTAGGTTTGTTGTTAAGTAGAATCTGTTTGTAATTTTGAACATTTTTAATGTGTTTAGCTCCAGCCAAAAAATCTTTTCTAAGCTTTTTGGAAAACATAGGGAAGGGTTATCACCCCTGTGACATTTGTTTTGCGTCTTTCCTCCTCTTCAGAAGATTTCACCTCACTTTTTTGTCCCAATGAAAAATGTTTTTTGAAAATTTGGGTTTTTTTGTGGAACAAGGATTGGAAAGCATCAGTGGAAAGGAGAAATTGTTTTCCCATATTAACTCTTACAGGAGAGAATTTCCCTTCCTTAGGGGTAGATTTCATCTCACTTCCTGTTGTCTCCTTCCGTTTGCAAGTAGGAGTCGTTTGTAAGTTAGATGTTTGAAAGTAGGGTCCTGCCCTATATACTCAGCAGAAATTTGGGCCTTAGGTGTTGCTGTGGCCAAAACACTGTAAGCCCTCACAGGGCCCTGCTGTGAAATATTAGATCAAGAATTGTAATTACATGCCCCTGTTGAACAGGAGCTGAAAAATTAGGCCTTAGGCACTGGTGCTGGTGCCACAACACTGCAACCCCTCACAGACACTCTAGTTGGAACGCAGGAACGAGCCCTGCTGCAAAGTATTGCATCAAAAATTGTAATTACACGCCCCTGTTAGACAGGGGCAGAAAAATTGGGCCTTAGGCACTGGTGCTGGTGCCACAACACTGCAACCCCTCACAGACACTCTAGTTGGAACGCAGGAACGAGCCCTGCTGCAAAGTATTGCATCAAAAATTGTAATTACACGCCCCTGTTAGACAGGGGCAGAAAAATTGGGTCTTAGGCACTGGTGCTGGTGCCACAACACTGCAACCCCTCACAGACACTCTAGTTGAAACGCAGGAACAAGCCCTGCTGCAAAGTATTGCATCAAAAATTGTAATTACACGCCCCTGTTAGACAGGGGCTGAAAAATTGGGTCTTAGGCACTGGTGCTGGTGCCACAACACTGCAACCCCTCACAGACACTCTAGTTGGAATGCAGGAACGAGCCCTGCTGCAAAGTATTACATCAAAAATTGTAATTACACGCCCCTGTTAAACAGGGGCTGAAAAATTGTGCCTTAGGCACTGGTGGTGGCGCCCAGAACCAAAAATGTTCTTACAAGCTATCAGCGTGATGATTGAGGAGGAAGAGGATAATTACTCAGGGATAGTCACTCAGCATCAGCATAGGCAGTCTTTGAAGGGATCTGAGATTTCAAAAAAAATTATTCGGTTACATCTGCATCAGGTGCTTGGTAGCTGGTGGTGATCCAAGACTGATTCATTTTTATGAAGGTCAGCCGATCGACCGAGTCGGTGGACAGACGCACCCTGTGATCGGTTACCACGCCTCCAGCAGCACTGAATGTGCGTTCCGAAAGAACGCTGGATGCAGGACAGGCCAGTAGCTCAATTGCATACTGTGCAAGCTCTGGCCAGTGATCCATCCTCAAGACCCAGTAACCCAGAGGATTTTCGGTGGGAAAGGTGTCCAAGTCTGATCTTGCCCCTAGGTATTCCTGCACCATGTAAAACAGACGCTGGCGATGGTTGCTGGAACCGATCATACCTTGGGGCTGCGGACCAAAAAATTGTCTGAACGCATCGGTCAGACGGCCACCTTCTCCACCGCTCCTTCTTTGACTGACCGAAGCCTCAGCAACACGTTGTCCAGAAACAGGAGTTTGTAACCTCCCAGTCTCTGGGAACGCGTTGCACAGACCTTTCTGCAAGGCCTCCCGAAGATGTTTCATCCTCTGCTCCCTCTGCGATGGCAAGATAAGGTCCGCAACCTTACCCTTGTAACGTGGATCAAGGAGGGTTGCCAGCCAGTATTGGTCCTTCTCCTTGATACCACGAATACGAGGATCCTTACGCAGGCTTTGCAGGATCAGGGAGGCCATGCAGCGTAGGTTTGCTGAGGCATTCGGTCCGGAGTCCTCTGGGTCACTAAGGACAACAACGTCCGCAGCCACCTCCTCCCAGCCACGTACAAGTCCATGTGTTCCTTGGGACTGATCCCTTAAAGACTGCTGATGCTGAGTGCCAGGCTCCACCTCCATACTGACACAATCTTCCTCCTCCTCCTCCTCCTCCTCCTCGTCCTCTTCCTGTGTGATCGGCGGGCACGCAGGAACACTGTCTGGATAAAGGGGGCCTTGAGAGCTAAGGAAGTCCTCCTCTTCCTGCCTCTGTTCTGCCTCAAGTGCCCTGTCCATTATTCCACGCAGCGTGTGCTCCAACAGGTGGACAAGGGGGACAGTGTCACTGATGCATGCACTGTCAGTGCTCACCATCCTCGTGGCCTCCTCGAATGGTGACAGGACAGTGCATGCATCCCTGATCATGGCCCACTGGCGTGGGGAAAAAAAACCAAGGTCCCCTGACCCTGTCCAGGTGCCATAGTCGCACAGGTACTCATTGATGGCCCTCTGCTGCGTGTGCAGCCGCTGCAGCATGGCCAACGTCGAGTTCCACCTGGTGGGCATGTCACAGATTAGGCGGTTCTTGGGCAGGTTAAACTCCTTTTGGAGGTCCGTCAGCCGAGCACTGGCATTATATGACCGGCGGAAATGCACAGAGACTTTCCTGGCCTGCCTCAGGACATCCTGTAAGCCCGGGTACCTGCCCAAGAACCGCTGCACCACCAAGTTAAGGACGTGAGCCAAACAGGGCACATGGGTCAGTTGTCCCTGTCGGAGGGCAGAGAGGAGGTTGGTGCCATTGTCGCAAACCACCATTCCTGCCTTAAGTTGGCGTGGCGTCAACCACCTCTGAACCTGCCCCTGCAGAGCTGACAGAACCTCTGCCCCAGTGTGGCTCCTGTCCCCCAAGCACACCAGCTCAAGCACCGCATGGCATCTTTTGGCCTGCGTACTTGCGTAGCCCCTTGAACGCCTACGGAGCACCGCTGGTTCCGAGGAAGAGGCCATGGAGGAAGAAGAAGAGGAGGGGGTGGAGGAGAGAGGTGTGTCACAATCAGCATTTTGGAGGCGTGGTGGCGGAACAACCTCCAACACTACTGCACCTTGTCCTGCATCCTTCCCAGCTGCCAGCAGAGTCACCCAATGCGCCGTGAAACTTAAGTAACGTCCCTGTCCATGCCTGCTGGACCATGAGTCAGCGGTAATATGCACCTTACCGCTGACCGCCCTGTCCAGCGAGGCATGGACATTGCCTTCCACATGCCGGTAGAGAGCCGGAATCGCCTTCCGTGAGAAAAAGTGGCGTTTGGGTACCTGCCACTGAGGAACCGCACATTCCACAAACTCACGGAAGGGGGCAGAGTCTACCAACTGAAAAGGCAGCAGTTGAAGTGCTAGCAATTTTGCCAAGCTAGCATTCAACCGCTGGGCATGTGGATGGCTGGGAGCAAACTTCTTTCGGCGGTGCAGCAGCTGGGGCAGGGAAATTTGCCTGGTACAATCTGACGTCGGTGTACCAAAAGCAGATTGCCCACAAGTACTTGGCTGTGACACACCTAATTCTACACCTTCATTCCTCTCACTGCAGGTCTCAGAGAGGACTGAAGGTCTAGTGGGGTTGGAAATCTCAGCTGATGAGGAGCAAGGAGAGATCGTCTTTGTTCTTTGGTGTGGGTCTTTTAGATACGCTTGCCAACGAACTGCATGGCAGGTCAACATATGTCTGGTCAAGCATGTGGTACCCAAGCGGGAGATGTTTTGGCCACGCGAGATACGCTTGAGACATATGTTGCAAATAGCAGCGGTGCGATCTGATGCACTCGTCTCAAAAAAGGCCCACACCAAAGAACTTTTTGAATAACGCGCAGAGACTGCAGCGCCCTGCACATGTGGAGCTTTGGGGTGTGATGCAGTCAATGTGCTGCCCTTAGGCTGGCCCCTGGAGGGCATCCTGCCTAGTTGGTGATGTGCCACCTCCTCCTCCTCCTCCTCCTCCTCTCTCCTATCAGGCACCCACGTTGAGTCAGTGACCTCATCATCCCCTCCCTCCTCATCACTGGAGCAAACCTGGCAGTATGCTGCAGCAGGGGGAGCATGACTGCCAGATTGCTGTCCTTCTTGGGCACCCCCTCTGTCCGTGCTCATGTTACTGCTTTCATTGAGCTCAGTATCATCATCAGAGCCTTCCAAACGCTGGGCATCCTCCTGGAGCATGTACCCAACACTGTGGTCAAACAGTTCGAGGGAATCCTCATGAGGACATGGTGGAGCTAGGGAAGGAGTCACTGATGACATTGAGCTGAGGGAAGAGGCCGCTGCTTTGCCAGACAAAGCACCCTGGGCATGGGTGAGAGAGGATGAGGAGGATGAGGACGGCTTGGTCATCCACTCGACCAAGTCTTCCGCATGTTGCGGCTCAACACGGCCAGCTGCCGAAAAAAAGGCCAAGCGTGTCCCATGGCCACGTGCTGATGAGGATGCACCGTCTCCACGACCAGCACTAGACACAGAGCCTGCTTGCCCTCTCTTATTGGCTTGTGACTGTCTGCCTCTCCTTCTTGGCCTTCCAGACATACTAATGGCCTGTAGCTGCACTAAGCTGGGATAGAACACCTGTAATTTTCTTAAGGTAGCTTTATATACTGTAACCAGACAAGCCTGCCTGTCAGTAGGAAGATAACAGGAACGGATCTAGCTGAACACTGTGAGCAGGACGCACTGTACTAAATGTAAATAGTCTAGCTGCCTGACCGTGGTACTAATAGGATCAAAAAGAACACCTGTAATTTTCTTAAGGTAGCTTTATATACTGTAACCAGACAAGCCTGCCTGTCAGTAGGAAGATAACAGGAATGGATCTAGCTGAACACTGTGAGCAGGACGTACTGCACTAAATGTATATAGCAGGAACGGATCTAGCTGAACACTGTGAGCAGGACGCACTGCACTGAATGTAAATAGCAGGAACGGATCTAGCTGAACACTGTGAGCAGGACGCACTGCACTAAATGTAAATACCAGGAACGGATCTAGCTGAACACTGTGAGCAGGACGCACTGCACTGAATGTAAATAGCAAGAACGGATCTAGCTGAACACTGTGAGCAGGACGCACTGTACTAAATGTAAATAGTCTAGCTGCCTGACCGTGGTACTAATAGGATCAAAAAGAACACCTGTAATTTTCTTAAGGTAGCTTTATATACTGTAACCAGACAAGCCTGCCTGTCAGTAGGAAGATAACAGGAACGGATCTAGCTGAACACTGTGAGCAGGACGTACTGCACTAAATGTATATAGCAGGAACGGATCTAGCTGAACACTGTGAGCAGGACGCACTGCACTGAATGTAAATAGCAGGAACGGATCTAGCTGAACACTGTGAGCAGGACGCACTGCACTAAATGTAAATACCAGGAACGGATCTAGCTGAACACTGTGAGCAGGACGCACTGCACTGAATGTAAATAGCAGGAACGGATCTAGCTGAACACTGTGAGCAGGACGCACTGCACTGAATGTAAATAGCAGGAACGGATCTAGCTGAACACTGTGAGCAGGACGCACTGTACTAAATGTAAATAGTCTAGCTGCCTGACCGTGGTACTAATAGGATCAAAAAGAACACCTGTAATTTTCTTAAGGTAGCTTTATATACTGTAACCAGACAAGCCTGCCTGTCAGTAGGAAGATAACAGGAACGGATCTAGCTGAACACTGTGAGCAGGACGTACTGCACTAAATGTATATAGCAGGAACGGATCTAGCTGAACACTGTGAGCAGGACGCACTGCACTGAATGTAAATAGCAGGAACGGATCTAGCTGAACACTGTGAGCAGGACGCACTGCACTAAATGTAAATACCAGGAACGGATCTAGCTGAACACTGTGAGCAGGACGCACTGCACTGAATGTAAATAGCAGGAACGGATCTAGCTGAACACTGTGAGCAGGACGCACTGCACTGAATGTAAATAGCAGGAACGGATCTAGCTGAACACTGTGAGCAGGACGCACTGCACTGAATGTAAATAGCAGGAACGGATGTAGCTGAACACTGTGAGCAGGACGCACTGCACTAAATGTAAATACCAGGAACGGATCTAGCTGAACACTGTGAGCAGGACGCACTGCACTAAATGTAAATACCAGGAACGGATCTAGCTGAACACTGTGAGCAGGACGCACTGCACTGAATGTAAATAGCAGGAACGGATCTAGCTGAACACTGTGAGCAGGACGCACTGCACTGAATGTAAATAGCAGGAACGGATGTAGCTGAACACTGTGAGCACAACGCACTGCACTAAATGTAAATACCAGGAACGGATCTAGCTGAACACTGTGAGCAGGACGCACTGCACTGAATGTAAATAGCAGGAACGGATCTAGCTGAACACTGTGAGCAGGACGCACTGCACTAAATGTAAATACCAGGAACGGATCTAGCTGAACACTGTGAGCAGGACGCACTGCACTGAATGTAAATAGCAGGAACGGATCTAGCTGAACACTGTGAGCAGGACGCACTGCACTAAATGTAAATACCAGGAACGGATCTAGCTGAACACTGTGAGCAGGACGCACTGCACTGAATGTAAATAGCAGGAACGGATCTAGCTGAACACTGTGAGCAGGACGCACTGCACTAAATGTAAATACCAGGAACGGATCTAGCTGAACACTGTGAGCAGGACGCACTGCACTGAATGTAAATAGCAGGAACGGATCTAGCTGAACACTGTGAGCAGGACACACTGCACTAAATGTAAATAGTCTAGATAGAAGATAACAGGAACGGATCTAGCTAAACTGAATACAGTGTATATATATATATGCAACACCTGGGATGCATATATATACACAATACACTGTAAGTGCAGCTAACTGACTGACTGTTCTGCCTAATCTATCTAACTCAAATCAAATGACACTGTCTCTCTCTCTCTCTCTATCTCTCAGCACACCGGAACACACACTACACAGGGCCGCCGTGCAGGCGGCCTTATATAGTGTGGGGTGTGTACTAAATCCCCTGAGCCATAATTGGCCAAAGCCACCCTGGCTTTGGCCAATTACAGCTCTCTCTACTGACGGCGCTGTGATTGGCCAAGCATGCGGGTCATAGTGCATGCTTGGCCAATCATCAGCCAGCAATGCACTGCGATGCCGCAGTGAATTATGGGCCGTGACGCGCCACACGAATTTGTCGCGAACGGCCCATATCGTTCGCAATTCGGCGAACGACCAAACAGCCGATGTTCGAGTCGAACATGGGTTCGACTCGAACACGAAGCTCATCCCTAGTGAAAGCACATCCCCCACAGTTGTAAAGCACTCATAGGGAACACATTTAAACCTTTGATTGCCCCTGATGTTAACCCCTTCCCTGACAGTGTCATTAGTACAATAATGCCCCGTACACACGGTCGGACTTTGTTCGGACATTTCGACAACAAAATCCATAGATTTTTTCCGACGGATGTTGGCTCAAACTTGTCTTGCATACACACGGTCACACAAAGTTGTCGGAAAATCCAATTATTCTGAACGCGGTGACGTAAAACACGTACGTCAGGACTATAAACAGGGCAGTAGCTAATAGCTTTCACCTCTTTATTTATTCTGAGCATGCGTGGCACTTGTCCGTCGGATTTGTGTACACACGATCGGAATTTCCGACAACGGATTTTGTTGTCGGAAAATTTTATAGCCTGCTCTCAAACTTTGTGTGTCGGAAAATCCGATGGAAAATGTGTGATGGAGCCTACACACGGTCGGAATTTCCGACAACAAGGTCCTATCACACATTTTCCGTCGGAAAATTCGACCGTGTGTACGGGGCATAACAGTGCGTTTTTTTTAGCATTGATCACTGTATTAATGTCACTGGTCCCCAAAAAGTGTCAAAAGTGTCAGTTAGGTGTCCGATTTCTCCACCGCAATGTTGCAGTCCCACTAAAAATTGCTGATCGCCGCCATTACTAGTAAAAAAATAAAATAAATAGAAATTCCATAAAAATATCCCATAGTTTGTAGACGCTATAACGTTTGCGCAAACCAATCAATATACGCTTATTGGGATTTTTTTACCAAAAATATGTAGCAGAATACATATTGGCCTAAATTGAAGAAGAAATTTGATTTTTTACATTTTTTATTGGTTATTTTTTATAGTCATATAGAAAGTTAAAAAAAAAAAAAAATATATATATATATATATATATATATTCAAAATTCTTTTTTGTTTATAGCGCATAATATAAAAAAATGCAGAGGTGATCAAATACCACCAAAAGAAAACTCTTTTTGTGGGGAAAAAAGGGACATCAATTTTATTTGGGCACAATCGCGCAATTGTCAGTTAAATCAACGCAGTGCCGTATCGCAAAAAATGGCCTGGTCAGGAACGGGGTGAAATCTTCTGTTGTGGGTTTAGTAATACTTTAAGGTGCTCTGCATGCACATTCATCCACCCATCAATGCATATTGATATTTGCACAGCTCCTTCCACGAGTGAGCCCTATGCTTGCATCAAGGTTGAGAGTTTCAGAGAGGAGTACTGAGTCAGAGTGCTGTGATGTTTTCAGGACCTTACAGCACCATGCTGGCCACTTCCATTCGCCATGATCAGCCTGCATTGCATAGAGAAGCGCACAGACCCTGTGATATTATTAGGTCTGTAATGAAAACAGTTTTTTATTTAAAAGTGTCAGTGTTACATGTTGATGAGAGGAGAAAGGAAGAACCAGGGAAGGCAAAATATAAGCAGATTAAACTTCCGCTTTAAAGACATTAACAAGCATTGATAAGATTATTTAAACGTATTACATTTAGACTCTAAATCCCCTTTAAAGTCATTTGAAGCTTAGACACACCCTGGTATGACTTCTCCCAGCATGAAGAGATATTGAATATATTCTTTCCACAATGAGCAGTGTTTGTGCATAATGCCCCTCTGAAGGCAGCTATTAATACTAGTATTTACAATGCAGTACCAGTGAGTCCTATTTGTGTTCATGGCATTATTGGGTATTAAATAGAGGCTTCCCAGTGCTATACCTTTGATTAATCCCATGTGTACAGTGCGGCACGTTTATTTACTGACAAACGCACACAGTGGTGACCTATATACATTCATAGAAATTAGCTAAGTGTGCTTCATCTGAGGCTTATGAAAACTACAAGTGTCACAATGAATCCCAATGGTAAGCTGGAGAGCTGCACATTGTGTTTCTATACATATCACTGTGTAGGAGTCTGTCATGGTATAGATCGCAGCTAAAGACATAAAACAGGAGGCCAACCTTTGCAATCTCTCCTTTGTTTCTATGAAAGCTCCAAGTCCCTGTGAACCAATTCCACAGATTTCATTCTTTGCTCATTTAAAGAACTCTAATCACCAGGCTTGGATTTACAATTAGCCACACTAGGCATCTGCCTATAGGCCGCTTTGCCCTGCAGAGCTTTGCATAGCCACACATTTTTCGCAGTTAGTAGAATATGCCAGTGGCGTAACTAGAACCTTCAGGGCCTTAGTGCAAGAAACCATGAAAGACCCCCCTGACCCTTCCCTCAGAGCTTGGTGGCAGAAAGCCAGGGCCCGGTCGCAAGTGCGACCTTTGTGACCCTGGTAGTTCTGCCACAGGTGTCAGTAGCTTTTTATTTTTGGTATTTTTTTTGTTTGTTTGTTATTTTTTGATTAATTTAAAAAAAAAAATTAGGAGCCCCATTGGGGGTCTTTGGTGAGATATCAGGGTTCTAGACAGACCTTTCTTCTTTGGGACAGAGAAACGAGATTGAGGACACAGCCTTCAATCTCCTTCTCTGTAGCCTCTGCTGCACCACCATGTTTCACGGTGGGGATGGTGTATTCAGGGTGATGTGCACGGTTTCCACCACACATAGAGTTTTGCTTTTAGACCAAAAAGTTCAATTTTGATCTCATCTGACCAGAGAACCTTCTTCCACATATTTGCTGTGTCCCCCACATGGCTTCTCGCAAACGCCAAATGGGACTTCTTATGGCTTTCTTTTAACAATGGCTTTCTTCTTGGCACTCTTCCATAAAGGCCAGATTTGTGAAGTGCACGACTAATTATTGTCCTGTGGACAGATTCTCCCACCTGAGCTGTGGATCTCTTCAGCCCCTCCAGAGTTACCATGGGCCTCTTGGCCGCTTCTCTGATTAATGCTCTGCTTGCCCAGTCTGTCAGTTTAGGTGGACGGCCATGTCTTGGTAGGTTTGCAGTTGTGCCATACTCTTTCCATTTCCAGAAGATGGATTGAACAGTGCTTTGTGAGATGTTCAAAGCTTGGGAGATTTTTTTGCAGCTTCCTGTTCTTTCACAAACTGAACCATGGTGTTTCAGTTATGAATGGACAGTGTCGGGGTCATTTGGGTAGTTTCTGTTGCCATTATGATTTAAAAAAAGTAAACACAGTTGATTGATAATAAATGGCTTCAGCCAAAAACTAACCATGGGTGAAAGAAAAGTTTATGAAAAATGGCCAAGAATTCATAAATTCTGCCAGGGTATGTAAACTTATGAGCACAACCGTATGTACGCCCTGTGTGAACGAGGCTTTAAATTTTGGCTTTTTCCTGCAATAATTCATGTTTACTGCAGAAAAGCTGGCTAATGTGGATGAGCCCCAGCTGCCGCCTTGTAATATGTTTTTCTCCACATCCAGTGACCACGTGTCAATGGGGCACAGTGAGTAACATTACTAACCATCTGTCAATGTTCTTTTGCCCATGGAGAGTGATAACAATATTTTGTGTTTGCACCTCGCTGAAAAGTCTATTACCCAGTTCACTCTAACATCTACACTTGCTGCAAATAGGGGTTAAGAGCTGCTGGCCTGAACAGTAGACCTAGGGCGCCGGGGGCTGGAGAGACTATGATATCACTGGAACAAAATGGAAACATTGATTTTTACACAGAAAATGCTGAAATTACTATTTAACCTGAGGCTGGCTGGAAGGTCAGACTACGCTTTCCCCTTCTTCACTTTAATGTGGCTGGGAATAGATCTTTTAGATTTTTTATTGGCACAATACCTCTTTTTTAATCAAAATGTATACATTTTGAAACGGAATACACTGAATATATATATATATATATATATATATATATATATATATATATATATATATATATATATATATATATACAGTGCCTTATTCATACCCCTTGAAATTTTCCACATTTTGTCATGTTACAACCAAAAAAGTAAATGTATTTTATTGGGATTTTATGTGATAGACCAACACAAAGTGGCACATAATTGTGAAGTGGAAGGAAAATGATGAATGGTTTTCCAATTTTTTTACAAATAAATATGTGAAAAGTGTGTATAAATACAGCTGTTCTCTGAAGCCCTCAGAGGTTTGTTACAGAACCTTAGTGAACAAACAGCATCATGAAGGCCAAGGAACACACCAGACAGGTCAGGGATAAAGTTTTGGAGAAGTTTAAAGCAGGGTTTGTTATCAATTTTTTTTTCCTAAGCTTTAAACATCTCATGGAGCATTGTTCAATCAATCATCCAAAAATGGAAAGAGTATGGCATAACTGCAAACCTACCAATACATGGCCGTCCACCTAAACTGACAGCCCGGGCAAGGAGAGCATTAATCAGAGAACCAGCCAAGAGGCCCATGGTAACTCTGGAGGAGTTGCAGAGATCCACAGCTCAGGTGGGAGAATCTGTCCACAGGACAACTATTAGTCGTGCACTCCACAAATCTGGCCTTTATGGAAGAGTGGCAAGAAGAAAGCCGTTGTTGAAAAAAAGCCATCAGAAGTCCCATTTGGCTTTTGCAAAAAGCCATGTGGGGGACACAGCAAACATATGGAAGAAGGTGCTCTGGTCAGATGAGACCAAAATTGAACTTTTTGGCCTAAAAGCAAAACTCTATGTTTGGTGGAAAACTAACACTGCACATCACCCAGAACACACCATCCCCACTTTGAAACATGGTGGTGGCAGCATCATGTTGTGGGGAAGTTTTTCTTCAGCAGGGACAGGGAAGATGGTCAGAGTTGATGAGAAGATGGATGGAGCCAAATACTGGGCAAATTAGAGGAAAACCTGTTATGCCCCGTACACACGGTTGGACATTGATCGGACATTCCGACAACAAAATCCTAGGATTTTTTACCGATGGATGTTGGCTGAAACTTGTCTTGCATACACACGGTCACACAAAGTTGTCGGAAAATCCGATCATTCTGAACGCGGTGACGTAAAACACGTACGTCGGGACTATAAACGGGGCAGTAGCCAATAGCTTTCATCTCTTTATTTATTCTGAGCATGCGTGGCACTTTGTGCGTCGGATTTGTGTACACACGATCGGAATTTCCGACAACGGATTTTGTTGTCGGAAAATTTTATAGCCTGCTCTCAAACTTTGTGTGTCAGAAAATTCGATGGAAAAAGTCCGATGGAGCCCACACACGGTCAGAATTTCCGACAACACGCTCCGATCGCACATTTTACGTCGGAAAATCCGACCGTGTGTACGGGGCATAAGAGTCTGCAAAAGACTTGAGATGGGGGGGTGGAGGTTCACCTTCCAGCAGGACAATGACCCTAAACATGCAGCCAGAGCTACAATGGAATGGTTTAGATCAAAGCATATCCATGTGTTAGAATGGCCTAGTCAAAGTCCAGACCTAAATCCAATTGAGAATCTGTGGCAAAACTTGAAAATTGCTGTTCACAAACACTCTCCATCCAATGTGACAGAACTTGAGCTACTTTGCAAAGAATAATGGGCACATTTTTTAAGCTCTAGATGTACAAAGCTGGTAGAGACATCCCCAAAAAGACTTGCAGCTGTAAATGCAGTGAAAGGTGGTTCTACAAAGTATTGCCCAGGGGGGCTGAATACAAATACACGCCGCACTTTTTACATATTTTTTTGTAAAAAATGTTAAAAACCATTGATTATTTTCCTTTAATTTCACAATTATGGGCCACTCTGTGTTGGTCTATCACATAAAATCCCAATAAACGACATTTCCGTTTTTGATTGTAACATGACATGTGGAAAGTTTCAAGGGGTATGAATACTTTTTCAAGGCACTGTAAAATGTCAAATGATGAGCCGCACATTGCCGTCGGTCTCGTCCTTGCAAATACATCAAGCATCGACCGCTGAACTATAATCCAAATAATTGGGATGTGGCACCCGTCTGAATGCAACCTCTTTTATTTTTAACCTTTAGCAAACTCGTTGAAAAATGTCAAACTCAAGCACCTTGTAAAAGAAGTTTAACCGCTTTTTGAAGCTTAGATGCCCAGACTAAAGCTGGGTTTACGCACATAGATTATTTTCTAATTTAACAGACCTCCCTAACTGCAGCTATTGTAATCTGACAGTCACAGCCACCACCTGACAGAATACCAGAACAGCAGCTGCATCTGTTTGCATGTAGCCGCTGTTCTGCCAACAATTTGTTGCTTGGCTCCTTTTTTTTCTCAATTTGTTGGCTGATTTTTCAGTACACAGAGCAACCCACCTAGCACATTTTGGCCAGTTACCCAAAATTTGTATAGTGTGTTCGCAGCCTAGGTTTAGCAGTGTCAGTAAAGTGGCTGTAAACCCTTCCATATACCCAATGAGGTGACTGGCCTCAGGTGATACACAGAGATGAAAAAATTCCTCCTACATAAGTTGAACCTATCCATCTGCAGTCTTCTCTTCTCTACATCTGTTCAAAGTGCTGACTTTATAGAGCTTGTCTGAAAGCTCAGAAAAAAAGGGGACAGAGAACTGAAATTACACATTACAGAGCTCCGTGAGGAGAGTTCTGAGTGCTGATTGGAAGAAAGGGACACACTCCCTCCACACAGCATACAGAGCTGAGGCTGTCAATCAGCTGGATGTCCCTCCCCTGTCACCATTTTTCTTTTGGTGTCAGAAAAACTTGTCAGAAATGATTTGTGCTGATAGCAGAGGAATGAAGCAGCAGACAAAAAAGACACTTAGTGCTCTTAATATAGATAAGTACACACTATAGAGGGATATACTTTGTTCATATTTCATGTCTGAGATTCACCGCAACTTTAACTAGACATGACTGAGGGACTGCAGATCTTGAGGCTTCCAAACCTTCCCTCAAAGCCCACCATTACCATCATAAAACCTCAACCCCCTCCTAAAGGCAACAACCACTCTTTCTTTTGGAGGCAAGTGGCCATAGCAGCAATTTTATTGTAAATACACATACATAACGCAGAACAAGTTACAGTTTATTTGAAAAACTGACCTTCTATTACAGTCTTTGAAGGAACATATTCAAAAAAACAGCTGTATGTTCCATTGAGGACCCTAGCTGCCTTTACTCCACCTTGGGTCAAAACATGAATTCCTCAGATTGGGACTTTAAACTGGGCCACAAACAGTTTGATGGTAAAAAAATCTTCAAAATTTATTACATATTGATAATATAGAGCAACATGAACATGGGGATATACGCAACAAACACAAATATTTCGAACAGAAATGGAAACCAGCTGCAAGGAAAAGCCCAGAGCTTTCTCAGACAGACAGAACAATCAACGCGTTTTGAAAAAACAAAACAAAATGCAGATCTTCTTCAGGGACAGAGGGCTTGCGGGTTCCAGATCTGTAGCTTATATCCCACATGTTGCTCCACCCATAAAGACAAAGAACATAACTGAAAAATGAAAAGGAAGCTATGTCCGTCAGGGCAGCGCACAAGCAACAGAGAACGTGAGTGACATCAGCCAAGGGTCCGTATATTGTGGGATGGCCTTATTGTATAACTTAGTGGTATAACTCTATATAGACCGTAGCTATAGAGTCTCCTCTATAGCTACGGTCTATATAGAGTTATACCACTAAGTTATACAATAAGACCAAGAGGTAGAATAGTACTTTCCCCTTAATGTAGGTCCTGTTGCTCTACCTTGCCAGACATCACCAGCCACATAATTTTTGACTCCAACTTTAAGATCCATAAGGCACATCCAGATATCTGGCTGATGGATATAACCATCTCTAACCCTTGATGTTCTGGATGGTTTAATAACTTTTGATACACACTCTCTATCAACCAGACCTGCAATAAGGGGAAAGTACTATTCTACCTCTCCTCTATAGCTACGGTCTATATAGAGTTATACAATAAGACCATCCCACAATATATACGGACCCCCGGCTGATGTCACTCACGTTCTCTGTTGCTTGTGTGCAGTTCTAACAGACGTAGCTTTCTTTTCATTTTTCAGTTATGTTCTTTGTCTTTATGGGTGGAGCATCAACATTTGGGATATAAGCTACAGATCTGGAACCCGCAAGCCCTCTGTCCCTGAAGAAAGTCTGCATTTTGTTTTTTGAAACGTGTTGGGTGTTCTGTCTGTCTGACAAAGCTCTGGGCTTTTTCTTGTGTTTGTTGCGTATATCCCCATGTTCATGTTGCTATATAATATCAATGTGTAATAAATTTAAAAAAAAAAATTGCCATCAAACTGTTTTTGGCCCATTTTAAAGTCCCAAGTCCATTACTAGTAAAAAAAAAAAATAACAGCAATAATAATAAAAATGCCATAAATATATCCCCTATTTTACAGACGCTATAACTTTTGCGCAAACCAATCAAATATATGCTTATTGAGATTTTTTTAATCAAAAATATGTAGAAAAATACATATTGGCCTAAACTGATGAAGAAATTTTTTTTTTATTAGTTTTTTGGATTTTTATTATAGCAAAAAGTAAAAAATATTATGTTTTTTCAAAATTGTTGTTTTTTCTTTTGTTTATAGCGCAAAAAATAAAAACCCCAGAGGTGATCAAATACCACCAAAAGAAAGCTCTATTTGTGGTAAAAAAAAGAACATAAATTTTGCTTGGGTACAACGTCGCACGACCGCTCAATTATCAGTAAAAGTGACACAGTGCCGTATCGCAAAAAATGGCCTGGTCATTAGGGGGCAAATACTTCCGGGGCTGAAGTGGTTAAGTAACAGAGGTGTGTTATAAAATGCAAATACTGTATGTTGTGCATTGCTATTGTGCATACTTGCACACTATGGCAAATGGCAAAAGTCAGATGCTGCTTGCCATTTATTTTGCTCTTGACCTGCATCCTATACCCTGCACCCTGATGCCTTATTTCTGCTCCACTTGTACTTTATCCCAGGCCTGCCCCCCATCTCTGCATATCTGGTATTTCCTGTGACCTGTGTTCCTCATCTTGTATATACTATATACAGTATATTGTATTATAGTTAGGTGGTTAGATATTTTGTCATTCGTTTAATTGTTCACTTATGCTGGTGTTTGGATGTCTTTTGTTTTACTATTAATAAATTCACTTTAACCGCTTAAGGACCGACTCACGTACATATACTGCGGCAGTGCGGCCCCTTAAGTGCAAAATCATGTACCTGTGTGGAATTTTTTTCCTCCGCTCTGGGGCACGCTCACACGCCACCGGAGCCTTGCTCCCGCTGTGACTGGACACAGCAGTAGCCAATCTGCGGGTCTGGCGGAGAGAGGCAGAACGGCGGTCTGCCTATGTAAACAAGGCAGATTGCCGTTCTGCTAGTAAGGAAGACAGAGATCTTGTGTTTCTGCTAAGCAGGAAAACGGATTTCTGTCTTCCTACAGTGAAACCACCCCCCACACAGTAAGAAAGCTCTCCTAGGGAACACATTTAACCCTTTGATCGGCCCTGATGTTAACCTGCCAGTGTCATTAGTACAATGACAGTGCATTTTTTTTTTAGCACTGATCACTGTATTGGTGTCACTGGTCCCGAAAAAGTGTCAAAAGTGTCAGTTAGGTGTCCGATTTGTCTGCCGCAATTTCGCAGTCCCGCTAAAAATCGCTGATTGCCGCCATTAGTAGCAAAAAAAAAAAGTCCATAAATCTATCCCATAGTTTGTAGATGCTATAACTTTTGCACAAACCAATTAATATACGCTTATTGGGATTTTTTTAACGAAAACATGTAGCAGAATACATATTGGCCTAAACTGATGAAGAAAACCGCAGAGGTGATCAAATACCACAAAAGAAAACTCTATTTGTGGGGAAAAAATGACAAACTTTGTTTGGGTACAGTCGCATGACTGCGCAGTTGTTAGTTAAACCAACGCAGTACAGAATAAAAAAAAATGGCCTGGGTCAGGAAGGGGGGTAACCCTTCCGTAGTGGTTAATATATATATGGTTTGGTCTCAGTTTCTAAGCATAGCCACGCAGATCTGGCCATCCCTGCTGCTGATTCCTGATAGACAGGTTAACAAGCCTCTAGGCAGCCCCCTAAACACTACACGTATTTAAAACCCGGGCCACGTATTCTCAGAGGCGTTTTTCATTTTTGGTTATGTACCCAGGGCCTTCTACCTAGCAGTAAAATCACTGAGCTATTATTAAGAAAGAGGCACAGAGTCGCGCCTGCTCTTCGAGGTAGCACAGAGATACACCTCACACTGTGGCGGCTTTTTAAACGTTCAGTTAGGAGCTCTCACACTCCAGACTATTCAGACTCCAGTCGTGACGGGGAATCGCATTGCAATGACAGATAAGAAAACCAAATTTTTCTCCTCTTTTCTTTCCCTGGCTCTCCTGACAGGCCAGGAGGAAATTGCCAGGCAGCCGTTCAGGAGATAAAGTGGCAGTAGCAGGGGAGAAGATGGATGTAGATAGGACACCTTTGGGACGGAGTGTTAACCAGGACTTGGTGCTTGAAAGTCCAATTAGTTTAGTCTGCTATAGACTTCCAGAGAGGACCGCAAAGCGAGATTAGCTGACAACCTGAAGGAGTCATTAGCACAAAATGGCTGCTGTTAATGGAAGCTGTTTTCCCCCGTGTTGAATGCACAATAGCGTGTGTGAGGTTTGGATTTAGAATAATAGACCGTTAAGTGACGGTGTTCTCTTCATGTAATTCTGTGTTTCCCCTGTACGGTGGTGCAGTGATTACAGGTACAGTGATGAGGTACTAGGTTTCCAGGAGTAGACCTTATGTGAGTGACACCACAGTCTAATGTGGAACTCCAGCCTGTCTTGCACAGTTGCACTGGCTCCTCACTTGTACTGAAAATGCTTATTCACAATGTGCATTAGAAGCTGCAACAACTCAGATAGAGCCTGCCTTATTTCATAGCTAGAGGATGTCAGCATCATCTAGTCCACATGTGTCAAACACAAGGCTTGTGGGCTGAATCTGGCCCCTCAGACCATTTCATGTGGCCCTTGCACCCCCTCCTCTCCACCCCCACCTTGTCTCAGCAGGCAGCAGCATAGAGGAGGACAACACCTCCTACAGATCCTGCGCTTCTCCATGCAGCTGCAGCACCCTCTGGTCTCAGCATTGAATAGACTCCGCCAGCTGACTCCAGCTCTTCTCTAGTCTGCCTCCAGACCCTGCACTTTCTACTTCTCCAGCTGCTTCCCAGCAGCACCACATGGTAAGGGGGGTGCACTGTGATGTAAGGGAGGGTGGGGGTCTGGGGACTCTTGACTTCTGATGGTGGGGGGCTCTTGACCTCTGATGTATAGGAGAGTGGGGTGCTCTGGACATCTAGTACAGATACAACTGGCCCTTGACAGTGACCATAATGCTGATACGGCCCGGGGTGAAATTAAGTTTGACACCCCGTTGCTCCCCAACCTGGCCGTTCCTGGCCCACCTCTTTCATTTATTGCATTTCAGTTATCTCAATTGTGGAGGCTCAGCGTCACATATGGGTAAATACAGCCCACCCCCTAGACCAATGATGGCGAACCTTGGCACCCCAGATGTTTTGGAACTACATTTCTCATGATGCTCCACTACACTGCAGAGTGCTTGAGCATCATGGGAAATGTAGTTCCAAAACATCTGAAGTGCCAAGGTTCGCCATCACTGCCCTAGACTGATAGTTTCCCTTTAAAGCATTTGAATACTTCCATTATTCCTCTCAAGAAACAGCTCACTGCTTGCATTAAGACTGGGGGCTTTTAAGAGGAGTACTGAAACTGGTTGATGATTTTAGGAAGCTATGTACAGCATCTTTCTGGCCCCATCCACCAGCCATAGATTGCCTGAACTACATAGAGAAGCACAGAGACACACTAAAGACATCACTAAGTCTAAAATAAGGTGTGTAATTAAAATGGAAAGGTTTTCTATAAAAGTGCCAGTAAACGAAAAATTGAAGTAGATTAAATTTCAGCGACAATTAAAAATGAAATGGTAAAGTAGATATAAACCCTGAATGATGTTTTGTTTTCTCTGTGTGGACAAGGACTTTCAAGACATTGTCTTTCCAGGTCAGCTCCCTAGGCATTAGAGGCAGGATCAGGATGACATCTGCAGAGCCTGTACCCCTCAACTTAGTGGCAGCTCCTATATTTCTGCCAGGACAGGATTGCTTTAAAATTCCAGCCCTACATTTTACACATTCTTATGGAGCCGAGTCTTTTTCTGACTGGCCAAACACTAATTTATGTCCTCATTTTCTTCTGTATTGATTGTCGGAATGTATTATCATCCATCCTCTATGTGGGACACCTCTATCCTGCTCAATCTATTCCGAGCTTTTCAGCTAGAACCGCTCACTCAAATCCATTTATCTGCCTCTGATCTCCTCAAATCCGTCTTCTGCCTTTCTATTAATCTCCATATAAATGACAATATGTTCCTCTTTTTTTTCGACTGGAACTGCCCTCCTTTTATTTTATGTGCTTTATTTATCTATTGGCAGAATCTCGCTCCTTTGCTAAACTCAGCTGATGTTCTCTCATTGTTGATCCTGGCCGCCTGGTGAAGCCCTCTTGCCCTAAAATGAAGGTGTGGACCTCTGTGAAAACCAAGCCACCTCCCCACCCTACACTGATATTTCTGTGCTTTGTGTTCTCTGCTGAGGTTTATCACATTCTGCCTAATGTAGTTGGCAACTTGCACACTAGTGGTTTAGTTTGTGTGTGTTCAATCCCAGCATTTTAGTGCACCTGGAAAGCACAGGTCAAAGTCTATGGCAATTTGAAATTTGTGACTGGACAGGGCTGAACGCTGTACCAAGTGGCATTCAGTGCCATATGTGTTCAGGGACGTATGTTTCCTTTCCTTTTCCTTTCCTATTTCCATTCCTCTTTCTTTATCTCTTTTCTCCTCTTTCCTTTCCGCTCCTCTCCTCTTTCCTTTCCACTCCTCTCCTTTCCTCTCTTCTCCTCTCATTTCCTCCCTTCTCTTTCCTTTCCTGTCCTCCCCCCTTCTCTTCTTTCCTTTCCTCTCCTCCCCTCTCTTCTCCTCTTTCCTTTCCTCTCCTCCCCTCTCTTCTCCTCTTACTTTTCCTTTCCTTACCTCTCTTCTCTTTCCTTTCCTCTCCTCCCCTCCCTTCTCTTCTTTCCTTTCCTCTCCTCCCCTCTCTTCTCCTCTTTCCTTTCCTCTCCTCCCCTCTCTTCTCCTCTTTCCTTTTCTCTCCCCCCTCTCTTCTCCTCTTTCCTTTCCACTCCTCCCCTCTCGTCTCCTCTTTCCTTTCCTCCCCTCTCTTCTCCTCTTTCCTTTCCTCTCCTCCCCTCCCTTCTTTTCTTTCCTTTCCTCTCCTCCCCTCTCTTCTCCTCTTTCCTTTCCTCTCCTCCCCTCTCTTCTCCTCTTTCCTTTCCACTCCTCCCTTCTCTTCCCCTCTTTCCTTTCTCTCCTCCCCTCTCTTCTCCTTTTTCCTTTTCTCTCCTCCCCTCTCTTCTCCTCTTTCCTTTCCTCTTCCCCCTCTCTACTCCTCTTTCCTTTCCACTCCTCCCCTCTCTTCTCCTCTTTCCTTTCCACTCCTCCCCTCTCTTCTCCTCTTTCCTTTCCTCTCTTCCCCTCTCTTTTCCTCTTTCCTTTCCTCTCCTCCCCTCTTTTCTCCTCTTTCCTTTCCTCTCCTCTCTTCTCTTCTCCTCTTTCCTTTCCTCTCATTGCCTCTCCTTTCTTTCCTCTCTTCTCCTCTTTCCTTTCCACTCCTCCCCTCTCTTCTCCTCTTTCCTTTCCTCTCCTCCCCTCTCTTCTCCTCTTTCCTTTGCTCTCCTCCCCTCTCTTCTCCTCTTTCCTTTCCTCTCCTCCCCTCTCTTCTCCTCTTTCCTTTCCACTCCTCCCCTCTCTTCTCCTCTTTCCTTTCCACTCCTCCCCTCTCTTCTCCTCTTTCCTTTCCTCTCTTCTCTTCTTTCCTTTCCTCTCCTCCCCTCTCTTCTCCTCTTTCCTTTCCTCTCCTCCCCTCTCTTCTCCTCTTTCCTTTCCTCTCCTCCCCTCTCTTCTCCTCTTTCTTTTCCACTCCTCCCCTCTCTTCTCCTCTTTCCTTTCCACTCCTCCCCTCTCTTCTCCTCTTTCCTTTCCTCTCCTCCCCTCTCTTCTCCTCTTTCCTTTCCTCTCCTCCTCTCTTTTCTCCTCTTTCCTTTCCTCTCCTCCCCTCTCTTCTCCTCTTTCCTCTCCTCCCCTTTCGTCTCCTCTTTCCTTTCCTCTCCTCCCCTCTCTTCTCCTCTTTCCTTTCCTCTCCTCCCCTCTCTTCTCCTCTTTCCTTTCCTCTCCTCCCCTCTCTTCTCCTCTTTCCTTTCCACTCCTCCCCTCTCTTCTCCTCTTTCCTTTCCTCTCCTCCCTTCTCTTCTCCTCTTTCCTTTAATCTCATCGCCTCTCCTTTCTTTCCTCTCCTTTCTTTCCTCTCATCGCCTCTTTCCTTTCCTTCCATTCATCCCTTTCTTTCTTCTTCCCATCCTCTCCTCTCCTCCTTCCTTCCTTTGTCCTCCATTGTCCTTCTCCTCCCCTTGTATGACCCCCCCCCCCCATATTCCTAATCTTACTGCCTATCCTGTAGTTGTGATGGATTTATTCTACAAGCAGACAAGAAATAGATGCTGTAAGAGATATATGGCTTGGCTGGAAATGACATTAGATACAAGATCTCTAAACTGCCTGATATTGTCTCATTCTTTTTATGACCACTTCTTAATATTTCAGTGACTCCTATCTTCCAGGCTGTTCATCACTCAGCGCTGACATTTTTTATGTAAGACACTTTGTGGAAGTACATTGGATTTCAGGTGAAACATATTTTTTCTGAGCGGCAGAGCTGGTTTATAAAATGTGTTGGATAACAAGATGACTATGAAGCTTATATCTACCAATTAGATTCCAGCTGTCTATTTGAGGAGCTGTTTGGGACCATACTCCTCCGGATGGCTGGGGGCTGCCATGAGTACAGGCCAGCTATATATATAGGGATTAAAAGGGACGAGCACATGACCAGTAGGAGTTGGACACAGCTGGCTTTGCAAAGGCTGTGTGATACATGTCATGGCGGGAGCATTAAAGAACAAGGGAGCAGGGCTGAAGGTAAGTCTTTTGGTAGGTGTCAGTCACATGTTGGGGAAACATTTAAGAGACAACTTCACTAAAAGCAAAGTTTTTCTTTAGGCCAAACCAAAGCTATTGCTAAGCCCCCTTTGTTGAAGGCCATTACCCTTTGTCATTTTTGTAGTACAGATGCACTTTTAAGTGAAGCTTTCTTTAGATTACTGAACTGGGACAACCGTTTGGGAGGAGCTACTACAATTAGTATCCCTCTTCTCCTCGGTCGCTTTCTTTAGTCCTTAGTCCCCAATTACCAGCCATTCAGGATTATCCTGGGAACAGGACAAAAAACTAGTTATTATTTAATGGCAAGAGCGATGTCATCATATTTCCCCCCTTGGCTACAACAGATAGCATGTGGCAGGTGACGGATGAGATCTAAATCATCTCCAAGCTAGGACGCTGCCAATTGACCTGTTTAACTTGCTGCCTTGGGCAAACGCCTGCATGGTCTACCCGCAACCTACGCCTGAATGTCGCCCTTTTAAAAATATCTGCTGTCGGTCTTAAAAAGCTTCAGGGCACAAGCGAATTATTAAAATCTGTAAGAGATGCTTCACTATGGCTTTAAATTCAAAATGAAAGAAGGCCGAAATGATGTAGTCATTAAACGTAAAAACACCACTGTTTTTTTTTTTGTTTTTGTTTTTTGGATTATCTGCCCCTTTGTCACAATGGGGTTGATTTACTGAAAATGGAGAGTACAAAATCTGGGGCAGCTCTACACAGAAACCAATCAGCTTTCAGGTTTTATTGTCAAAGCTTAACTGAACAAGCTGAAGTTAGAAGCAGATTGGCTACCATACACAGAGCTGCACCAGATATTGCACTCTTCTGTTTCAGTAAATCAACGCCAATATGCCAAAACTGAGTTATAGCTAACCCAGTGAGGGTTTGTAATGGCAAAATTTATAGCATCAATATTTCATTTAAAAAAAAAGTGAGAAATATATATTTCGATCCTTTTATAAATAGGCCCATTAGAGTTAAAGTAGATGTAAACCCAGTCACTAAAATCTCATATAAGCTTTAAAAGAGAAGTATGGGGTTGTTTTTTTTTTTTTTTGCAGAATCATACCTAGGTGGATGCAGCATTGGTCCCCTGCCAGCTCTAACACTGAGAACCAAGCAATCAAACACCACAGATCGATCGGTTCTCAGGACCCCCTGGGCAGAGAGCTGGTGACTGTCAGTCACTACCTCTCTGGTCTGTCCCCCGTGCTCACTGGAGCAGTGATCTGTGGAGGGAGAAAGAGCTGCCGTTCTTCCGTCAGAATCCGCGACCCATCAGATTAGGTAACGGAAGTGACGTTCCGTCAGCTGCGTATGCGTCCACTGCTACCAAGTTTGCTAATCTGACAGAACACCTGCTGTCAGACGAAGGCAGTGGACATCCTATTACAGCCAGCTACGTCTTGAATTTAACAGTAATTTTAGCAATAAAGTGAGCATATATTAATAAATATAGTTTGATATCTATGATGCTGTTTGCATGTTTAAAGCCTAAAGGTTTAGCACTAAGCAGTGCGGGGTGTACCAACATGGCCTCCGCCACCTTCCTACTGCTGATACCCAGCTTCTTTCAAAATGTAACATGAAAACAGCATCAGGGATGTCAATATACTATATTTATTTATATACGCTCACTTTATTGCTAAAATTACTTTGAAATTCAAGGCATAGCTTGGTGTAGTAAGATGTCCGCTGCCATTTCTTCTGACTGCAAATGTTCTGTCAGATTAGCAAACCTGGTAGCGGTAAAACACATGCGCAGCTGACCGAACATCATTTCTGTTACCTAATCTGACAGGTCGCCGATTCTGGACCGGAACACCGGCTCAGGCTCTCAGCGGCTCGTGTGTGTGTGTGGGTGGATGGCGACTTCATTGTCGTGATTTTGCCCGAGTCTGGACCGGCTCTGTGACATCAACTGACAGCGAACTTCAGCCTGCTGTCTGCTAAAAACGGGTCACAGGAGTGCAGAACAAACCGTTATCCTGTGATCCACAGAAGAAGTACAGCCAAACAAGCTTTAACAGGTTAATGAAATTTCAAAAGTAGATTTCAGTCTTTTCAAATCTGCAGCTTTTACTAAAAAGAATACTTGGTTGTCCTGTCATGAAGGTACTCCTTCAGTCATTTGCTATCGTAGGGTGACAGCTGTCTTACAGTTGTGCTTTGGCATTGTCAACCTGTCACATTTGCCACTGTTGAAAACCACAAGCAGTTGTGCCGCATTGTGCAGGCATGGTTCATTGTTTAGGTCAGAGCAACGTTGTGCAGCTAATGCTGGAATGAGTGAAGACAGGAAGCATCTGTAAATAGAATAGAGGTGATCAGCAGCACAGAGATGCAAAAAAGCATCAAATGAAATGAAAACAATGA
Organism: Lithobates clamitans; assembly: GCA_037952925.1. Taxonomy (NCBI): domain Eukaryota; kingdom Metazoa; phylum Chordata; class Amphibia; order Anura; family Ranidae; genus Lithobates; species Lithobates clamitans. The sequence goes on from JBBGZY010000310.1 coordinate 4,536,583, forward strand.
TTTATAGGGGAAAAAATGGCAATTGTTTGGAACACACAGGGGTTAAGTTACTAAAACTGGAGACTGCAAAATCTGGTGCAGCTCTACATAGAAACCAATCAGCTTTCAGGTTGTATTGGCAAAGCTTAATTGAACATGCTTAAGTTAGAAGCTGATTGGCTACCATGTACAGCTGCACCAGATTTTGCACTCTCCAGCTTTAGTAAATCAACCCCACAGTGCACAGAGTTCACTAAATATGATCTAGTTTAAAGTAGAACTATGGCCTCCCATTGGAAAATATGTGCCACAGCAGTTATTTGTGAGTAAATCTGCACTTACAGCTTTCTCTTAGTCCCTCTACAAAGTTCCACAAATACCTTCTGATCCTGCCAGTTAATTCCACCTAATGCTTCCTGTGATGGTGTGTCAACAATGCTGCACTGCTCCTGAATTCAGAGCAGAGTTGTCACTCTCACGTAGGTTGTCTGTTCCCACTACAGTGGGATGACAAGATGTGGCAGTGGGCGTGGCTGTCAGCATTGTTGCTTGTTGCCATGCCTAGTCCTGCCCACTGCTTACTGGATTGGCAGCCCTGCCTCTGTTGCTGAAACCCTCCCACTGTGAGCTGCAGTGCTTGTGAGGGGGAGTGTGTGAGACACTACTGAAGGAGGATTTGGCATAGTCAGGGAAAATAAAGGAAGTTTTTGTTTAGTTTGAAGCTGGACTTGGTACCTGTTTAGACTGTCATACAGAAGCCTAGATTTACTTTAACATCCCATTGTCATAAGCTCACAATACAGCCATGACAACTGATGTCCTGTGGTGCTCTTTCTCCGACTCTGCAGTTTGCCTGCTGCTTCTTCAAAAGGCACAACGTATCTCCATCTTTAAGTGGTAGTATAATGAGGAAATTGAACAAAAGAGGGTACAATTGAATGTAATTGTGCCCCGGGGGAAAATTGTTAAAGAAAAATGTCAGAGGAACCAGAGTGTATTTTGCGGCGTCACCTAACACCATTTTATCATGAAAACTCATGGTGTGCAACTCCACGTCACAAGAGATGAGAGTTGGGGAGGAGTAATTAGAGATGATAGAGATGACATTTGATCTACTTATCCGTAAGTGTATCATCTCATAGAGCGAAAATGTAAAACCTCCTATAGCTTAGCACAGCAGAGGTTTCCTTGTAGAGTCATATGATGTTGAATTAGCGGAGAAGGCAGCTAAGTATCCTTCAAGGGAAAGTTCCCAAAATGTTTTATCTCCATCACTACCTGTTCATTTCTAACTAGATAAAAATCATTTTGCCAGCTGCTCTATTTCCTGCTCATTTGCCGTACTTCCTGCCAAGCTGCCCTTTTCCTGCCCAGCTTCGCCACTTCCTGCTCAGATTCCTGCTTTCAAACCTAGCAACCTTCTTGACGCATAAAAACTATTTTATTATTACATTGTTTTGTGAATTTTCAACTTCTTTAAAGAGTTAAGTACACCTATTCACAAAAAAACGAAAAGTTTTACAAACTCCAAATATCCTGGTCACCCCTCCAGACCCCTCTGGATATAGCTGCCACGATGCCCCTTGCTGCCATTGTAGCAGTTCGTACACATACTGCAATACACAACCATGGACTGAGAATTCACCATGATGCTTGCAGTAGCCTTGTGACAGTGCTGACCAATGAGACGTGAATTTGAGGATTCTCCTTCCAGTAAGGTGTCTCAGAAAAAAGTGCTTCTTGTTGGTAAAGGTGGTCACATAGTTGTGCTGATCAATGAGCGCTTGCCATTGTGAGAATTATGATGGACACTCACTTTGGGGCTGTGTGTTTTCATATACAGACTGCTACACCAGCAGCACAGGCCATAACGGGTAGCGGGGTCCAGAGAGGTTGCCAGGATATTTGGAGTTTAAATTCCTTTGAGTTCGAATAGAGTGGCTATGACTATACTAAAAATATGTAATTTCAAGAAAAAGATGAGTTCACCGAAATCTTCTGGGTCATAGGAGATGCTCTTACTTTTGCTCTCCTGTGTCTCAGAGTCAGCTTATAATGGGCTAAAACCTCCTGTCAGCTGATGTTGCAAAGCCGCTCCAGGCTCTGGAAAGATCCCAACCATATTGTCAGGATACACCCAGCTACCTGATTGACAGCTGGCTCAGCCTCTCAGCTCACGGCTTAGAGCCAAAGCCAGTTGCGGCAACCCCTCTCTAACCTCCAGTGAGCGTTGACTGACAGTGGTTGGCCTCTGCTCTGAGCTGACCGAGAACTGAGCGATCAGCAATCATGTGATTGCCCAGACAATTAGTAAATTAGTGGAAGAAGCAGCTAAGTATCCTTCTTCGAGTAGTCTTATGCCGCGTACACACGGTCGGATTTTCCGATGGGAAATGTTCGATGTGAGCTTGTTGTCGGAAAGTCCGACCGTGTGTATGATCCATCGAACATTTGCTGTTGGAATTTCCACCAACAAATGTTTGATAGCAGGTTCTCAAATTTTCTGTCAACAAAACTTGTTGTCGGAAAGTCCGATCGTGTGTACACAAGTCCGTCGCACAAAAGTTCACGCATGCTCTGAATCAAGCAGAAGGAGCCGCACTGGCTATTGAACTTCCTTTTTCTCGGCTCGTCGTACGTGTTGTACGTCACCGCGTTCTCACGTTTGGAATTTTTGCCCAACATTTGTGTGACCGTGTGTATGCAAGACAAGTTTGAGCCAACATCCTTTGAACAAAAATCCACGGTTTTGTTGTCGGAAAATCCGACCGTGTGTACGCGGCATTAGGCTCCGTTCACACCAATGCGTTTTTTTTCATGCTTTTTGCAGAAACGCAAAACATTATTTTTACATGGGTTCCAATGGAACACGTTCCCATCAATGCATTTTTGTGCCTCTGCATTATTAGAAAGGGTCAGGGACTTTGTTAATTGCAAAACGCTGCAAAAAAGCATGTAGTGTGTTTTTAGCATGTTTTTGATGCATTTTTGATGTGTTTTGCATTATTTAATCTGCCCAACAACAAATGGCCAGATAGAAAGAAAAAAAGCATCAAAAACGCTCATCTGAAAATGCAAAAAGAACAGCAAAAACGTTCAAAAGTAACATGCAAACGGTGTGACTGGAGCCTAATGCCCTGTACACACGAGCGGACTTTTCGACTGGACTGGTCTGACGGACCAAATCCGGCAGACAATCATGTGTGGGCTTCATCGGACCTTCAGCGGACTGTTTCTGTCGAAAATCTGACGGACTTTATATTTGGAACGTTTCAAATCTTTACGTCGGAACTCCGCCGGACCCAGTTCCTTTTGAAAAATCCGCTCGTCTGTATGCTAGTCCGACGGACGAAAACCGACGCTAGGGCAACTATTGGCTACTGGCTATCAACTTCCTTATTTTAGTCCAGTGTACGTCATCACGTACGAATCTGTCAGACTTTGGTGTGATCGTGTGTAGACAAGTCCGTTCGTTCGAAAGTCCGTCGGAAGTCCGTTAAAAGTCCGTCGGAAAGACTGTCGGACCTTTGTTGCCGAAAAGTCCGCCCGTGTGTACATGGCATTAGAGCTGACGTGGTACAGCTGCAGCATCAGGCCGATTGATAGACCGACTATAGCTGTTTGTTTGTTTTTTTTATACCACAAACTTCTCCTTTTAAAGAGGTTGTAAACTCAAAAAAACAAAAAAACCTGTAAAACAAAGGCGTAATGAGCTAGTATGCAAAGGAAGCCTTCCAGCGGTGCCCGCACACCGCTGAGCCGGCTGACATCTTTCCCGGAGTTACTTCCGGGTTCGCGGGCTCTGGCGCTGTGCACGGGAGCCACTGTTCACGGACAGGGCTCAGAAGGAATGGCACCCCTGGCTGTTCCTTCAGAACACATGGCGCCAGCGATGTCACTGGCTGCATGAGTGCATGTAATGTAAACATCTCCTTAACAGTACACGTTTAGGAGATATTTATACTACTTATGGGTAAGCCTTATTATAGGCTTACCTATAGGTAAATGTCAGCTGGGGAAGTTTACTTCCTCTTTAATACGCAAACCCTGAATTTAGTTTCATTGAATAAACTGTTTGCAACATTATAACTTTGTGGCAAATCAGAAGGTGAGATCCGTGTCAGACATTTGTGAACACAGCGAAGAAGTCTACAGGCACTAAGATTCACACCTCCCAACTTTTTGAGATGGAAACGAGGGACACCTATTATCGAAAGTATGTAGGTATAGGACACACCCCCTGCCACGCCTCCTTAAAGGAAAATTATACAAAAAAAATGATTGGTTACACCCACAAGTGCTTTTTTTTACCACTACTATTCCTTTATACAGGTTTTTGAAATTTACAAATGCAAAAAAATATAGAAATTGGATAAAAGGTTTAGCACTGGGAAAGACTTTTTGAAAAATAAATGGTGCATTTTATATGCAACTAAATAGATCAGACCAAAATGAGAGATGAATGAGGAGGAAGAGGGACTTTGTCCCAAATCGGGGACATTGCCTTGAAATCAGGGACAGTCCCTCGAAATCAGGGACAGTTGGGAGCTATGAAGATTATTTACAAATGCAAAAAATATAGAAATTGGATAAAAGGTTTAGCACTGGGAAGACTTTTTGAAAAATAAATGGTGCATTTTATATGCAACTAAATAGATCAGACCAAAATGAGGGACGAATGAGGAGGAAGAGGGACATTGTCCCAAATCGAGGAAAGTCCCTCTAAATCAGGGACAGTTGGGAGCTTTGAAGATTTTTATGGTTGTGTTATCTCTAAGCCTGAGGTAGATGGTGGCCCTGGATGATTCCTGGACTAAGAAGGCAGACCCTTTAAGTGGGGAGTTCTGACTTCACAAGCTGCAAACTTGTCTCAAGTCATTAACTTGGAAAGTATTAAAACCTTAGGATCTATGTGACTTCTGGATACCTAGCATTCAGGAAACCAAAAATGGTAGCCTATGGGGGTCATTTATGAAAGGCAAATCCACTTTGCACTATAAGTGCACTTGGAAGTGCAGTCGCTGTAGATCCGAGGGAGACATGCAAGGAAAATAAAAAACAGCATTTTAGCTTGCACATGATTGGATAATAAAATCAGCAGAGCTTCCCCTCATTTCAGATTTACTCCTTAGATTTAAAGTGACTGCACTTCCAAGTGCACTTGCAGTGCACTTGTAGTGCAAAGTGGATTTGCCTTTCGTAAATAACCCCCTCTGTATTTTATAGTGCAGGGTCTGTTGAGAAAACATCAGCTTCAAGACTACCTGGGACTTGTATTACAGCCAGGGAGGTACAATATCTCTCCTTCCCCTCCTTGTGCTGAGACTTGAGAAGGCACCCTGTGTTTTTTAATTTATCTTGACAGCTGTAAAGACGGAAAGCGTGCACTGCTGTGGCAACTGTCAATGCATGTTTGTAGTAAATAACAGCATCATTTTTGCTCATTATATCCCCAGCTCTACAATGCTTGCAGTTTATTTGCATCTAGACAGCGGGGAGCGGGGGCTGGGGCGAGGTGTGAATATCTGAGAGCCTTCTGTCCTTTGATCCGCTGACTCCTTGTGCGCTTGGCATTATGTGTGAAGTGTCCCGGCCAGTTACCTGCAGAGGTCTCATTGCTAATCAGCACCAACAGTCACTCTGCCTATTAATAGATCACTAGCTGTGTTTAAAAAGATCTGAGCAAGGATTGCACGCAGAGTGGTTATCACAAACCAAAAATAGCGCAGCTGACAAGCTGGTTTTTGGCACGTGATGTACGATTAATGACTGGGTGATGTATGACCTCTGCGGCTCCGATGTTCCCAACATACAGAATACATGTATTACCTGGGATACATTGTGGCTACATACTGCACTGGTAAGAACCTTTCTATCTGTACTGTTTGTGATGTAGGTGAATCATAGTGGTGAATGTCATAGCCAAGCCCTTGCACAAAAGTTGCACGCTTTTTCACACTAAAGGGTTGATCACACCACCTCGCAGCACTAAAACAAATGCATGTTGGGTTACGTTGTGCAGGGGCAGTTCAATGCCTTTTTTTTTTACTTTAAAGTGGAAGAAAAGTCTAACTATATTTATTCCTAAAATGTTTCCTCCCCCCTACCTACCCAACCTGCCTAACCTGTAAAGAAAAGATCTGCGTACATACCTATTTGTAATCTGCTCTGGTCATGGGATCCCGCAGCTGGAGCTTTCCTGGTTTTGTGAGAGGCTGCTGCAGGGGAGAGAAGAGAACGCTCACAAGGGCTGAGCCATGGACGCCTATGGGTGACTTCATGGCTTTCAGAATTCACAGCCATTGTCAAGCGCTTCCTTACACAGTGCTACAGGATCACCTGACTGGACCGACTCGCATTGAAAATAGCTAAGTACACAGATCTTTTTTTACAGGTTAGGCAGCATAGGTAGAAGGAGGGGGTGGGGAAGTCATATGGTGGGGCCACAGAAGAAGTCCTGTGGTGACGAAACATGTAGGATGGAGTAGCCTGTCTTCCTTGTACATGCCCTGTGTGTTGGGAAACGGAAGTCCGTCCTGGAGCCACTTGATTGAGTGCCGATATTATATGGGGATTTATTCCCAAAAGCCTGCTTGACCCTCCTTAAGGCTGTATTCACACCTGGGCATTTTGAATCGTGGGCAGAATCGCTTCAAATCAATCCACGATTCAAAACGTCCAGATGTGAATGCAGCCTTAGTTAGGAGGTCCATGCTTTTTGGTAAGCATACATATGACTCCTTTGGTGGTGGTCTGCCTTTTGAGGTGAAGGGTCTCCGATACAGGTTCACGCTTTTCTTTGTTTAAAGAAGAGTTCACATCACATTTTTTACTTGGGCCATTTTTTAAATTGAATTATGCGCAACACGTTGTTTATAATATATGTACGTACTTTGATAAATATCTCACGGGTGAGTTTGCTGCTTTTGTTCATCATATTAGAAACAAGCGCAGTATAATTTTTCTGTATGTTTATATTCTTTTTTTTTTTTTAGTATAATTCTTTATTCAAAGATTTTTTCAATTATAACCAAACATGTAAGTAATAACAAAAAAAAAGGGATAAACCTATTTTAGAATCAAAGAAAAAGTCAAGACCAACTTCGCTAAGCATATATGACAAAAAAAAACAACATTGACACATATTAAATTTATAAACTAAAGATAGGAGGTTAATACAGATTATAAATGAATACACCACCCTAGTGAAAATTCATTATCAAATCAAATAGTAACCTCTAATATGCGAAAATGACATCAATTGTTAACCTATAATACATATACCTTGACTTATCTACGGTGCAGCTCTGTATAGAAACCAATCAGAATATAAACATACAGCAGTTAAGTCAATGTATGTTTATATTCTATATTCTGGTTTCTATACAGAGCCACACCAGACTTTGCACTCTCCAGTTTTAGTAAATTAACCCCATGGTGTGAGCACCAAGAGTGCAAGGGATTGTGGGATTGCAGTTAAAGAGGAAGTAAACTTCCCTCTAATGTTTGTACCTATAGGTAAGCCTATAATAGTTTAGGAGATATTTACCATATACTGCGCTGATTACGTCATCTGCGCATGCGCTCTGAATAAACGGGCGCCCGTGCCGTTTCTTTAGAGCCTTGTGCCGTCACGCGGCTCCGGCCAGTCACACAGCCGTAGTCGGACCCGGAAGAAAGACGGGTGGGGATGACGAGGGCTTCATTTTCAGGTAAGTGTCACATAATGTACTAGTATGCAATGCATACTAGCACATTATGCCTTTACTTTGCAGGTATGAAAAAAGAAAAAAAAAAGCACAGTTTACTTCGTCTTTAAGGAATTGTGGGTAACAAGGTGGGGCTTACTCTCAACAAGCCAAAAACACACGCCAGAGCATATGAAGGTTTATCTCACAAATAATTAAACAGCCAATTAGGAAGGGAACGAGAGAGATGGGGTTGGCCCATGACATGCTATTTAGCTTTGTGTTTATTTGAGGAAAGGTTCACATTAGGTTATGCCTCTTATCTCAGACTACCAAGTAATCACTCAAAGTGAAAAAAGATAAATTTAAAGACAAGTGTAAACCTTTTTAACGCAGACCTAGCATTAGATCTGCCAGAATACACTGATTAGCGCTCGCAGCCATTGGCTGCAAACACTGATCGAATGCTGGTTTTCCAACGTGCTCATTTGACAGAAGTCGGTCTAAGGACCGGCTGCTGTTAAACAGACAGCTGTACATACGGACCAGAAGTTGCTGAAGCTGCTGAACCAACAGATTTTTGGCCTGACCTCACTTCTGGTCCGTGCGTTCCACACAGTACATGTGCATGCTCCGAAAGGCGTTACTGCCCCACCTGCCATCACTTCTGGTAAATGAGTTCCACACGACTTTCCACGGTGGTTCTGGAAGTGCGGCGGCCATCTTACCCACTCACTCACCCCTCCTTCTGCAGCTGCTGGTCGACATAGCATTGTGGAGTGAAGTGACAGAAGCTGGGATTATTGTATTGCCTGCCTATATGCTGGATCTTGTAATGCCGCGTACAGACCATCGGAATTTCCGACAACCAAATTGTGGATTTATTTCCGACGGATGTTGGCTGAAACTTGTCTTGCATACACACGGTCGCACAAATGTTTTCGGAAATTCCGATCGGCAATAACACGCTGATGTACAAATGAAACGACGGGACTAGAAAAATGAAGTTCAATAGCCAGTGCAGCTCTTCTGCTTGATTCCGAGCATGCGTGGAATTTTGTGCGTCGGAATTGTGTACACACGATCGGAATTTCCGACAACGGATTTTGTTGTCGGAAAATTTGAGATGCAGCTCTCAAATTTTTGTTGGTGGAAATTCCGACAGAAAATGTCCGATGGAGCCTACACACAGTCGGAATTTCCGACAACAAGCTCCCATCGAACATTTGTTGTCAGAAATTCCGATCGTGTGTACGCGGCATAAGTCTTTCTAAACGTATGCTTTTTAACCAGATGGGGACCACCCCACTTACATTTACTGCAGCAGGTGGCTCTGTGCAGAATCTCTTACAGGTACATTATTCTGCACTTCTGGGTCTGGGGCTTGCACACGCATCACCTTCGACCCGCTCCCACTGTGCTTGGACACAGCGGGAGCCAATCAGCGGGTCCGGTGGACACGATGTCTGCCGGGACCTGCCAATCATTCGAGGCAAAGGCAGAATGGCGATGTAAACAAGGCAGACCGCCATTCTGTGACAAGGGAAGGCTATGATCTTCCGTTTCTGCTAAGCAGAATCACAGGTCTCTGCCTTCCCACAGTTTAAGCACCCCCCACACAGTTAGCAAGCACTCCCTAAGAACACAGTTAACCCTTTGATCGCCCCTGATGTTAACCCCTTCCCTGCCAATGTCATTAGTACAGTGACAGTGCAAATATTTTAGCAGTGATCACTGTATTAGTGTCACTGGTCCCCAAAAAGTGTCAGTTAGGTGTCCGATTTGTCCACCGCAATATCACAGTCCCCCTATAAGTCGCTGATCGCCACCATTATTAGTAAAAAAAAATAAATTCCAAAAATATATTCTATAGTTTGTAGATGCTATAACTTTTGCACAAACCAATCAATATATGCTTATTGTGATTTTTTTTTTTACCAAAAATATGTAACAGAAAACATATTGGCCTAAATTAATAAAGAAATTAGATTTCTTTTTTTTTTTTTTTGGATGTTGTTTATAGCAGAAAGTAAAAAATATTGTTTTGTTTTTGTTTTTCAAATTGTCAATATTTTTTTTTTAATAGGGAAAAAAATAAAAACGCAGAGGTGATCAAATACCACCAAAAGAAAGCTTTATTTGTGGGGGAAAAAAGGACATCATTTTTTTTTTTTTGGGTACGGTGTTGCACGACCGTGCAATTGTCAGTTAAAATACTGCAGTTCTGTATCGTAAAAAAATGGCCTGGTCATAAACCTCCCGGAGCTGAAGTGGTTAAACTGTTGCAATACTGCACTAAAAACCTCCTTCTAGTTGTTTATTTTGTACCAAGGTTATTCTTTGTCTGTACTGGTGCCTTCATATTGTTGATGTTTACATCTCCTGGCCTTGAATAAGTGCGGGTGCAAAATGACTTATCCAGGCCCAGGGGGAGCACATGTGTTTACATGCATATCACATAAAATATGGTAAAAAATTGGACTGAAGATGCAAAAATGTTCTACTTTCGTTTTACAAAGCTAGATGCTATGGATGAATAATGATCAAAATGCAACAGCGTAAATGGGTCCTATTGCATAAAATACTGATGCGTTAAGATATGTATATAACTGCATGCAGTACAAATATGAACACATTTTTATACCCATGTGCATGAGCCCTAAATCTTGGTGCCTTTGCATTTCTTAGCTGTGTTGACAAATGTCTGACACAGATCTTTCCCTGAGGAAACCTCTCATTTTGTGACTTGCTGCATGGGGGTTTATTTACTAAAGGCAAATAGACTGAGCACTTTGCAAAGTGCAGTTGCAATCTGCAAGTGCAGTTACTCCAGGACTTAGTAAATGATAAAAGCTTCACTTTGAAAAGAATGCCCAATCAGGTGCAAGAGAAATTAAAAAAAAACATGATTGGATGATGGAAGTCAGCAGAGCTTCTGCTCATTTACTAAGCTCTGGAGCAACTGCTGTTCCAGAGTGCAACTGCACTTTGCAAAGTGCACAGTCTCTTTGCCTTTAGTAAATCAACCCCAAAGCTACAATTCATTCTGAATAATGAGGGAAAGGAAACTAAGAAAATGCAGAATGATGACATCATTGCAACCTAGGTTACCCATCAAAGTCACATGACCACGCTAAAGGATAGCTTTTTAAAGTGTTTGTTAACCTAAAAAAAACAAACAAAAACAATAAAAGCATTTGTTCCTTTAAAGTATGACTAACAGCACAGTTGCCTGTGCTGTGTAATTTGGCCCTCTTATCACCTGAAATACCTGGTTGATCCTACCAGTTTCTGCCCTCCCCCCTGTAAACTGACCATGGTTAATCATGGCTGCTGAGCCCTGACACAGTGGTCAGTTTACGTGCCTCCGTCATCCGGAGCACTCCTCTCTGCTCTCCTGTGTCTCCTGTGTCCTCCTCCCCCCTCCCCTCCCTGCCTGTCAGCTAGTCTCTGTGTGAGCCGCCCCTCTCCTCCCCTTGTAGCACCGTTCCGAGCAGTGCACACATTACTGCACACAAGCACTCCCAGCCCCTCTGCTAGTATAACTTGTACGGTAGTATATACTACATGCATTTTTGTAAAATTCTTCTTCTAAACACCTTATTCTTTCTCCCTGATCAGCGGTCACATGACCGCCCGTTGCTCTATCTTTCTCCGATGTATACACTACAGAGGAAGGTCACATGACTGCCCAGCAGACGTCAGAGGGAGAGAGTGACGGGTGGTGACCTCCCTCTATAGTGTATACATCAGATGAAGAGAGCGACGGGTGGAATTTTACAAGAAGGCATGCAGTATATACTACAGGTTATACTAGCAGCAGTGTTACTTTTGGCAGCAAATTTTGATTTAGTTTTAGTCTTAGTCTTAGGACTAAAATGGCATTTTAGTTTTAGTCCTATTTTAGTCTTCTGCAGGTGTTTTAGTTTTAGTCGTATTTAGTCGACTAAATCTCCAGTTCATTTTAGTCGACTTTTAGTTGACTAAAACTCCTTTTAATCGACTAAAACTCATTTTAGTTGTCTAAAATCTAATGGGTGTAGTTAAATTGTAATGCATTATTTAGGCATTTCTCTACAATTTCAAAACTCATTATATACTGCTGCTGGAGTGAAAAATGAAATATGTTGTTTTTAATAGTTAGGTTTGAACATGCACTACAGACACAGATTTAGTCGTTATATTACGTCTTTATTTAAGTAAAACCGTTTCGTCAAGAATATTGCTGTTTTCACAAAAAGGTAACGAAAAAATACCAAACCCTCCCCCCAAAAAAAATAGGGACACTTTGCGTGACTGTCATGCCAACAGTAAGACCCCTTTCACACTGAGCCGCCCCAGGTGGCAGCGATAAAGTTGCGCTATTTTTAGCGGCACTTTACAGTCGTTTTAGCGGCGCTATTCGGCCGCTAGCGGGGCGGTTTTAACCCCCGCTAGGTGCCAAAAAGGGGTTAAATCCACCCACAAAACATCACTGCAGCGGCGCTTTGCTGGCGGTATAGCAGCGCTGCCCCGTTGTTTTCAATGGGGAGGAGCGGTGTATTAACCGCTCCTCCACCGCTGCAAAGAAGCTGCTGGTAGGACTTTTTGTACGCCCTGCCAGTGCAGCGCCCCAGTGTGAAAGCACTCAGGCTTTCACACTGGGTTTGCAGCTGAGGCTTTTTTCAGGCGCTTTACAGGCGCTATTTTTAGCGATGTAGTGCCTGAAAAACGCCTCAGTGTGAAAGGGGTCTTAAGCATCCTGAGATCATTCATGTGTGCAGTTGGCTGCTTCTCAGCCAAGGGAGTGGTGGGCCCACTCACAGTTTTGCCTAAGAAGAACACAGCCATGAATAAATGGTACAAAAACATCCTCAGGCTCCGAGAACAACTTCTACTAACCATCTAAGAACAGTTTGGTGATGAACAACAATGCCTTTTCCAGCATGATGGAGTTCCTTGCCATAAGGCAAAAGTGGTAACTAAGTGGTTTGGGGAAGTGGGAACAAAAAACTGAAATTTTGGGTCCATGGCCAGGAAACTACTCAGACCTTAATCCCTTTGAGAACTTGTGGTGGACTGGTGGTCATGGTTAATCCGACCTCAAGAGGCTGGTGAGGGTAAGGGAACCAAAAAAAACCCAAAAATTCTGACAAGCTGCAAGCATTAATTATGCAAGAATGGGCAGTGCCACTGCCAGTGCCGGACCGGTGCCAGATCCATCAGGAATCAGGATGTGGCACTGGCACAGAAGTTGATTGACAATGACAACATGCCAGTGATGCCATGAATGTCAGGCCCAGGGCAAATTGCAGCAGAGGACTTGAAAAAGAAGGGTCAACTCAACTCAACACTGCAAATATTGACTCTTTGCATAAACTTAATATAATTGTCAATAAAAGCATTTGACACTTATGCAATGCTTTACCGGATACAATGATCTGACACAAATGTCAGATCATGTATATCAGATACATCTGACACAAAAAGATCTAAAAACACTGAAGAAGCACTGGCAGACATTGTCAAAATTAATATTGGTGTCATTTTGGCCATAGCTGTACATATACATGGCCAAGCACGGCACACACAGACAACAGCACACTGCACAGGCACAGCATAATAAACCAATACTTGAGGGTAATGCTTATTTCTACAATAAGAATACGTTTACTGTCATTTTATTATTTTAACAGTTCTAATTCTGAGATACATTCAAAGAAAAAGTGCACAGACTACAATAGTGCCATTAGTGTGTGGATTTACTGGATTATAACAGTCAGTTTTTATCAACTCCTCTCTCTCTCTCTCTCTCTCTCTGCATTCACAATGACAATAATAGAGGTAAATATCACACTAAAGGGGTGGGACCCCGGCACAAGGTAAGGCTCCAAGGCTGTCCTATTTGACCATCCATTACCGTTACTGATCTATTTTTATTTTTCATTAGTGTGATATTTACCTATATTGTCAAATTTGTCAATGCTAAGAGAGAGAGACAGTCAACAAGTTGATAAAAAGTGGTAGTTGACTTGTTATTGTTCCATAATCCACATACTAATTTGTAGCCTGAGCCTCAGCCTGTACATTTTCCCTATGAATTTACCTGACAATTAAAACGGTTGAACTGTTGATTCTTCCTATCGCAATTAGCACAACCCACAAGTATTAGGTATGCTTCTTATGTTAGAAATAGAAATACTTGAAGAAAATAATAAAACACTCCTATTGGTTTCGGTTCATTTTAAGGAAAGCACTTTGTGCCAACATGACCCTTGCTCTATTCCACCGACCTCTAGAGAGGTCACCTGTAACACTGAATACCCTCTCTGCAAAGGCTTGAGAAGCTGGCATAGCCAGCAGATCTAATGCAAAAGGTTTTAGCTGGTGATAAAAAGTGTCATTCTTTGTTCTTTGACAGCCAAAATTCTGCTGAGGTGTACTTCAAGTCTTCACTGATGGCAACTTGGTGCAAAAGCTCTTCCTTATTTTTTCTGGTCTGCTGCTCTATGCTGTTTGAGGAGATCCTCTGCCTGGGTCTTCTGCGGCATTTAAAAAGAACACGAAAGACTGGCTGCTTAGATGTGGATGTGGCGGTGCTTCCTGCGATAGTTGTTCTACCACATCATCTTCTTCAGACAATTCCTCAAGTGGCAATGTGGATTTTCAATGTGTGTGGCAATGTGGATTTTCTTGCGGCATACTCCTCTGCCTTTTTAAGCAGTTCCTGAATATTCTCATCCGCCACATCAACAAGGGTTTCACAGACAATAGGGTTAACAAAACAAGCAGCTGCTGCAAGTGGAGAGAACATTTTGTCAGTTGGATTTAAGAATGAAGCAAAACGCTGGTTCACACTCCCTTTCATTTTCTGTGCAATTGTGACAAGGTCTTGGTAGCTAGTGTTCTGTTTAAAGTCCTCAAGATGGCTGAGCAGATCAAAGTTGGCAGGAACAGCCAGGGACATGGACATGGTGTCACTCTGGAGGGTTTTAGTATGTTCTGCAAAAGGCAGCAATAGGTCATGCAATGATGTGAGCTTTTGCCATTCACTAGGGAGCAAGCTGTCCCATCCCATGTTGTTTGTGATCATGTTGAATGTACTTGACCAGCGTGTGAGGCAGTCATTTAAAAGAATAAGGCCACAATGATCCAATAGCTTCTGTGTTGCAATTGAAGACTTGCGGAAGAGGTTCACTATTGATCTTGCTTTATTCAGTATTCTCTTCACACTTGCCTCCTTATGCACCACGTGGACCACAAGTTGCAAGGTATGCACCACACATGGTGTCCGGTCAATGTCGATCTGTTGGTACCTAACAAGTGGAACACACACAGCCTAATAAACATAAAGTATATAGAAAAGGTTTCTGTTCCATTCTATTATTTTAACACTTAACATCTCGGAATACTTTTACAATACATAAGACTACAAATAAAGTGGAAAAATAACAAAGGTGCATCCCATAGAGTAGAGCAGATAGCTCCCCATAGCAATCATCTCATAGCCATTGTGATAATTGTCTGGTGTCACCGTGTCAACTGGCAACCATATCATTATGTAAAAGAATAATAAAAATGGCTCACTCACCGCAGATCATCAATTTTGGTCTCAGCCTTAGAGTCACATTCCGTCATGGGGGAGTCTTCCTCACTAGAGCTGGGTGGTTCTTCTGCTGCTGCTGTGGTTTGTTTAAATGCTGCCACCATATTGCTCCCATTGTCTGTTATCGCTGTAAGGATCTTCCTCTTTGGTATGTCCTACTCTTGCAAGCATTTGTCCACACATGATTTGATTGACTGTACAGGCTGTGAGTTGGCTACTTGTTCAAGGGCCAACAATATGTGTTCAGGATTATGTTGTTCAGCACAAAAGTAGCATCCACTTATGGCAAGGAATGAAGCTGAGAGTCCTTTTTTGGTCCTCAAATCAGTGCAAATAGATACTCTCCGAACAGCAGCCACTTTCTAAAATTTAGAATTTTTGTTTTTCATCTTCATACTGTTTGTCAATCAGATTGCTTATTTTAGTTTTCTTTAGAACAGTCAGCTTCCTATCTACTGTCTCCATCATGCGAATAAGAATAACCCTTTCAATTCTGACATTTGTTGCTTACTTGCAAGTTAAAATCCGTATTTTTTTGCTAGAAAGTTACTTAGAACCCCCAAACATTATATATATTTTTTAGCAGAGAATCTAGAGAATAACATTGCGGTCGTTGCAATAGTTTGTCACACTGTATTTGCGCAGCGGTCTTTCAAAAGCATTTTTTTAGGAAAAAATACACTTTCATGAATTAAAAAAAAACTAAACAGTAAACTTAGCCAATTTTTATTGTATAATGTGAAAGATGATGTTAGGCCGAGTAAATAGATACCCAACCAACATGTGACTCGTGGAATGGCGACAAATTACCATACGATACCTAAAAATCTCCATAGGCGACGCTTTAAAAAAAAACGGTTACCAGTTTAGCGTTACAGAGAAGTTCTAATGCTAGAATTATTGCTCTCGCTCTGATTATCGCGGCGATACCTCACATGTGTGATTTGAACACCGTTTACATATGCAGGCACAACTTACGTTTTCTTTGCTGCGCGAACTCGCGGGGATGGGGGCGCTTTAAAATAAAAGAAATGTTCTTATTTCATTTATTTTTACATTGTCACGTGTTTCTGTGCTTACCTTTTTATGAATCTCAGGATGAGTTGTCTGCAAATGACGCTTCAAGTTTGTTGTATTTTTACCAGCGAGTGTCGCTCCACATGGTTTGTAAAGAGTCTTGTCGTCCTTAACATCAAATTTAAAATACATCCATAGATCTTCTCTTCTCTTTCTACCAGTGACAA
The DNA here is from genome assembly GCA_037952925.1 of Lithobates clamitans. Lineage (NCBI taxonomy): Eukaryota > Metazoa > Chordata > Amphibia > Anura > Ranidae > Lithobates > Lithobates clamitans. Next base: position 4,553,079 of record JBBGZY010000310.1, read on the forward strand.
TCACAGAAGCTGACATTTCCGGTATAGTTTGGACTTTGGAGTCTTGGACGTATGGTCGGTAGGAACTGGAAGCCTGTATGTTGCAGTGCTCTCCATGGTGGTCTGAGTAGAGTAGGCCTGTGAAATTAGGAAATAAATGGCATGCAGTGAGTACAGTACACAAGGTGCTGGAGCATGGATGGTAGTCTGAGGGGATGGCATATAAATAATCGACAGTGCATTTGCAAAAAGGCCTGGCTCTGGATGCCAGTGCCACTGTGCCACTGCCTGTCAGAGGAGGCCTGCACAGTTGCACTTGCACTGTTGCACAGTGTGCACTGGACGGATGGTGGTCGTCTAAGGGCAGTGAGGGGAGGGGGGAGGCCTCAGGCCTGTTGTAAGTACCACAATTATGTACTGCAGTGCAAAGTACTGCACTAGTCTGCTTATGTCTGCTCAGTCTGCTCTCAGCCTCTCAGTGTGCTCTTCTGCCTCTGGGCGGTGGGCGCGGCGCCGGGGTCAGGAGGAGTCGGACTCGGGAGTGCTCTCGACAGTGGTCTGAGTAGAGTAGGCCTGTGAAATTAGGAAATGAATGGCATGTAGTGAGTACAGTACACAAGGTGCTGGAGCCTGGATGGTGGTCTGAGGGGATGGCCTATAATAATCGAAAGTGCATTTGCAAAAAGGCCTGGCCCTGGATGCCAGTGCCACTGTGCCACTGCCTGTCAGAGGAGGCCTGCACAGTTGCACTTGCACTGTTACACAGGTGGTCGTCTAAGAGCAGTGAGGGGAGGGGGGAGGCCTCAGGCCTGTTGTACGTACCACAATTATGTACTGCAGTGCAAAGTACTGCACTAAGACTAGCTCTGCTGATGTCTGTTCTCTCAGCCAAAGTTCTCTGCTTCTGGGCGAGAACACGGCGTCAGGAGGAGTCGGACTCGTGACTTGGGAGTGCTCTCTCTCACAGTGTCCTCTCGCATCACTCACACTGGCGTCACGGTGGCACTGGACGCGAATTGCGTAAGTAGGCGGAGCTCCGTGAAAAAAACGGAAGTTGGTATACTAACCAATTTTCGTCATAGTTTTCGTCAGTGGCCGAAAATGTGCTGTACTTTTCGTTCCGTTTTCGTCACTGTAAAAATGGCGCTGACGAAATCGTTGACGAAAACATTTTAGTTGATTAAATTAACACTGACTAGCAGTGGGGCTGGCAGTGCTTGTGTACACTGCCTTAACAACCCCTTTAATGATAAAGGTCAAGCTTTTGTGAAAGATGATACTGTAGCTGTCTATTGTAAGATCAGGAATGTATTCATGCAGACTTGCAGTTACTAAAAGATCGTAGCAATTTGTTTGAATATTTCATTTCTTACATAAGCTCATTTGCTACTGATATTCTTATAGCTTTCTAGTACATGAGGAAATTGAGCCCTCCAGTGAAGTTTATATTATTTGCAATTCTCCTGATGATCCCTGTCCTGTTGGGCCCAGGGCGAATGCCCTTTGATGACCTTTTATTACAACAGCTCCGCCTTGATGGTCACTGCTAGCAATATAAATATGACGATGACCAGAGGTCCCTGCATTTCGCATGGTGTCTGAAGGTGACTTAATTTGTTTCCCCGGTGATGGCATGAAATCATATACTATCCCTCTTGTGTTTATTTCTGCTTAAAGTGGCTTCGTCACTAAAATTCAACTGCAAATAAAAAAAAATGTTTTCCTGTAAAGAAGAAGGTAGTAAGTACTTACCTCTTCTGTCACGCATGCCACTGATCTGCTTACTTCAGAAACTGTCGAGTCAGATACCCTAAATCCCTGGGTTTGTCAGGAAGCTGACAGTTCGGTTTGCCACAAAACCTGATGCAAATTGCCAGTTCACTTCTGGCACTGCTAGAGTGCCAACAAGCTTTCTACCCCCAAGAAGCATATGCTGCAATACAGGGGCGTGAAACTCAATTTTATTGGGCCAGAACAGCTTGGCCAGAACAGAGAACCCTATGAAAAGTGTCACTTTTCAGCCGTTGCTATCTTTCAGCTGCCCGCTAGCTTGGGAGTAAATAGGGAAATTGCTGCAGCTTTCATCCCCGTCCTGCTTGTGCCTCGCCGTCTGCCATTTTATTAGGTTTGACAGCAGACGTGTGCATGGCGCGTTGCGAGAGGGGGTGTCATAAATAATTGGGGTGACCTCTCTTCTCAAGGCATGCTAATAAACTCGGCAAATTGGGATCTTATCTGGTGTGTGCACTGATGAGGTGTGACAGGCAGCTTAAAAGCATTCACAAATCAGGACAAATTGGTGGGAATTTAGCTTCGTGTGATCAGGACGAATGTGATTTTCTCTGACTTGACAGCTAATGGTGTTTGCTGTACAGTCACTTCTTGGCACCACGATCATGTGCCCAATGGAGCTTCAGAATACCAACCCATCGTGCTGCCAGCCTGGTCCCTGTAACTGTATAACTGCTGGCGAAGAATTATATGCGTGTCGCAGCTGCTTTGAAAGTCACTGCACTAACTGTAGTGTAACCACATAGAGATTGTTGGATTGGTTAGAAAATATGACCCGAGGATTACGTAAGATGGTTGTAGCCGTACTAGTGCACTTGTAGCAAAACAGTTGCATACTTGATGACAGCTTTCTGTGATAACATAGAGGGACACCTTTTAGGTCAAAGTATGTAAGCACAGTGGATTAGTGGCTATCACTTATGCCTTGCAATACTGGGACTCTTGATTTAAATTTAGGCCTTGACGCTATCCCTATGAAGTTTGCATGCATTAACTTATTATGCATGCCGGTCCAAAGCCTGTGCAAATAGGAAGAGTTGATGAAAGACCCTACGACCTACCTTGTAAAAAAAAAAACTCACCAAAACAATCCTATGGAAAAGCCTCTCAAGCATACCAGACTTGGTACCAAGAGATCTGGCCCATAGAATGGCTGATAGGTGTGACCGAACAGATATCACACGCAAAGGAAAGAATGGATATGCAGAAATGATTGGTGTTAAAGTTTAGCCTGCACAGTGCCCCTGAGGAAGTCAGTCAGTGAAATGCATTATTAGTGCTGGAGCTAGCATTTATTATATTTACTTTGTTTTAAAGCGGTAGTAAACCGCCTGTTTTGGTTAGGTTTTTTTTAAAGAGAAATATGGGTTTTTTTTGGTCTTTTTTTCAGAGTCATACTTACCTAGATGGATGCAGCCTCGGTCTGAAGCTGCATTTATCCCCCCACCGGCTCAAACACTGAGAACCAAGCAATCAAACACCGCCGATCGCTCGGTTCTCACAGCACCCTGAGCAGAGAGCTGCAGACTGTCAGTGCCCACTCTCTGCTCTGCCCCCTACTCGCACATTGGAGTGCCGGGCTGTGGAAGGGGCAGGAGCGGGCAGCTCAGGCTCTCAGTGGCTCACTGAGAGGCTGAACCAGGTGCTGGTGTAGGCATGTGGGCAGATCCTGATGTCATTGTTGCGATCTTGCCTGAGCCTGGACCGGCTCTGTGACATCAGCCGACAGCGGGTTTCTACTAAAAACGGGTCACAGGAGTGCAGAATGAACTGCACTCCTGTAATTCTTAGAAGTATAGCCAAACAAGCTTTAAATCTTGCAAGGGAATGCCATAATGTGCTAGTATACATCGCATACTAGCACATTATATGAAACTTACCTTAAAACGAAGCCCTCCAGTGATGCGCTGTCACTATTGAAGGTGCTTCCATCCTCACGTGGTCTTCCTTCTGGGTTCGCGGACTCCAGCTGTGTAGGTGGCCGGAGCAGCAATGATGTCACTCCCTGCATGCGTGCCGCCATTCATGGCACAGGACTCTGAGGCCTGGTTCACACATCTGCGAATTTGATGAGCGTTTCCCTGCATCCAATTCACACACCAGGAGAGTGTGATCAGCTCTCAATAGAGGCAGTTCGCACAGCTCTGGGGCAGCCATGATCTGCATTGAAGGGACCTGTGCGTCTTCTGGTCCAGCTCAGGTGTGAATTCAGGCAAAATTTCAGACCTGATTTGCACCTGAATCGGTGAAGAGGGACGCACCGGACCAGCTGCTGTGATTCACGGCCGCAGCATGTGTGAACGGAGCCTGAAGGAATGGCACGGTATGCCGTCCCTTCAGAACGCATGCCCCGGTGATGTCACCAGCTGCATCAAATGTAAACCTCTCCTACACGGGGCACGTTTAGGAGATTTTTACTGTACCTATAGGTAAGCTTTAATATAGGCTTACCTATAGGTAATAGTCATGCATGAGAGTTTACTTCCACTTTAAACAAACCAGAGTTTTATGCTATGCTGGTTTTATTTTTGTTTTAAACGCCATGATTGTGTATCAAGTTCTTGTCTGAAATACTGGAGGAGAGATGGAAAGTCCCAGGTGAATGAAGCTGTAATCCTTCTGCTTGTGCTGGTGTGAAGCTCAGGGGTGGTCAAAGAACTTGGAGGAAAAACAGTTGCTGTTGCTATTGGTAATGACTTGGAGAACCTTTGATCAGGAGGCTGTAACGCATTTACAGACCTTCCTTCTGAAATGTGTGTCTGATGTTTCTGGGGACCCCTGAATTTGGTGGGTATACGTTGTATTTTTTTAATTGAAAGTGTGACTGTTGGAATTTACTAAAGGGAAAAAGACTGTGTACTTTGCAAAGTGCAGTTGCCCTCTTCAAGAGCAGTTGCTCCAGGGCTTGGTAAATGAGCAGAAGCTCTGCTGACTTCTGTTATCCAATCATGTACAAGCAAAAAAGCAGATTTTTTCATTTTCCTTGCACGGGATTGGGTACTCTTTGCAAATTGAAGCCTTACCTCATTTACTAAGCGCTGGAGCAATTGCACTTGCAGAGGGCAACTACACTCTGCAAAGTGCACAGTTTTTTTGCCTTTAGTAAATCAACCCCTATGACTGTTAGTAGTTAACCTAGGAGTGGGTGGATGAGCTGCAGCTGGAGGTCAATATATATATGAGCATGGTATTGATATTTGTGTACTGATCTGCTATAAACCCACAAGTGCTTTTTTTCCTTCACTACTTTACTTTTACACAATTCAAAATAACAAACGCATTATTTCAAGGTTGAACAAAAGGTTCAGTGTAGTACAGTACTCTAGGTAGTTGAATAGTGTATATATATATATATATATATATATATATATATATATATATATATATAAATATTTATATATGTGTGTGTGTATATATATATATATATATATATATATATATATATATATATATATATATATATATATATATATAATATATACACTCACATCAGACACAAAAGGACATGAGGAGAAAAGAGGTTCCATAAAGAAATGCCCTCTACATCGGGGACGGTACTGTACATGGTAGATGATTTCGAGAGTTGCATTCTTCATTATGTCAAAGCAGTATTCGCTACTCTGACCTGATGAAGTGACTACATCTCTCAAAAGCTTCTCTTCAAAGTTAAAGCTTTATAAAGAAATAATATAAAGACAGATTTCCTGTATTTGTGCTTTTAAAATGATACTATTTTGTCAACTATATAAAGGATTTTATTTGCCTGGCAATCATCTTTTAGCGTTTGTATATGTTACCAAAAGTAACTAATAATTTAGGCCCCTTGCACATGGGGCTGTCCAGCTGTAATGCATCCCTCTCTGCATCCTAGTTGACCCGGAGGGACAGGTTCAGCGTCCAGCCCTACTGCTGGCAGCCTGTCAAAGTCTATGGCCCACGCTGATAAAGTCCCGCCCACAGGACGTAACGCGTACGGAGGCCAGGAGCGCATGATGTCACCCGCGGCTGTCAGCCTGTTCACGATCACACGCCATCCAGCCGGCACTCGGATCTGAGTGCTTGGATTTGTGAGTGCACAAGTTTTTTCTATTTTAGCAATAAAGTTTTAGAAACGGAGAGCACTATATTGTCTATGTTTTATTTTCATATTTCATCTACGCCATCTGATGAGAGTGGGAGTACTTTATGTGAAGTTACTATCGCCTATTTCAGCTTACCTTTTGTTATGGTTTACATGCTGTGTGACCTGTTTCATGTCGAAGATTGCAGGTGAGGGGCCATCCATATATGGTGAAGGGATTTTCAGTCACCTCTGATCTTATCCTAGGCGTTTGACTATCCACTGGTGATCTCATCTCCCACCTTCTATTAATGAATGGACAATTTATTTGCGCAGCACTCTTATTATTTATATGTCTTTTGAGGTTTTTGTTGAATTTGCCTTTGTGCTTGCTTGCATTTATTTTATATTGTTCACGTGTCAGCGCTGAGTTGTTTTTTATTATTTTACTGCTGGCAGCCTGTCAAAGTCTATGGCTGACGGTGGCAGGACAGGATTGAACACTGTACCAAGTGGTACTGGTATTTAGGCCCCTGTGCGTTCAGGGATTCACAGCAGCTGGTTGGTAGACATGTGCGATACGTTTCGTTACAAATCGAAATTCTGACAAAATTTTCATTATTCGGAAAAACTGATGTATCCAAATCACAATAGTAATGAATTTCAACGAATTTGAAATAAATTATAACCAAACAAATTATCCAAATTTGAAAATGAATTCAAATTCAGAAATAAATTTGAGTTTGAAAATTATTTGGAAATTTAATTTTATTTATTTTATTTTTTATTTATTTATTTATTTATTTGAAATGGAAACATATTGCAATAAATACAGTAAGGTATAAAAGTGAAATAAGGTGATGATTCTTACTTAGGCTGCTTTATAGAATAGAATAGAATAGAATACATTAGAAAAGAATGGAATACATTTAGAATAGGATAGAATAGAAAATAAAGGAAGAGCATAAAATAGAAAAGAACAACATAGAAAGAAAAAATGAATAGAATAAAACAGAATAGAATATAAAATAATAGAATAGCACAGAATAGAATGCAAAATAAATGATAAGAATGGAATAAAACAGACTATAATAGAAAATAATAGCATAGAAAATAAAAGAATATTATAGAAAAAAATAGAATAGAAAAAATATAGCCATCTTTCGAAATTCAAATTCAGAATAAATTTGAAAATAATGAATATACGAAACGAATCCGAATATACCCAAATTAAATTCTCAAAACAAACCATTTAACATTACGAATATGACAAATTGAAAATATTAACTTAACAAAGGAATCTGAAATAAACCAAAACAAATGTTTCCGTCGTGCACATCTCTACTGGATGGCTTTGTGTGCAAGAGGCCTTAGGGGTCTATTTTTTTAAACAGAGAATGTGGCTTTCACCAAACCTTCTCTGCATGTGAATCTTCCAGGTCCCTGTGTTTTAAACAGGGCTTTTTTTCAGGGGGAACTTGGTGGAACTCAGTTCCACCACCTCTGGCTCAGACCCTTTGGTGCCTGCTCACCACAATCACTTTTAAACACAGCAGTCTGGTTTCTGTATTTACAAGTGACAGCTCTGCACTCTGTGTGTAACCCCCATGAACTCTGCACTCTGTATGTAATGCAATCCTGATATTTAATGCCCCTTTAAGACCCTTCTACTGTTTGTGAAATATGACCACACTAACTATTTGATGTGATTTGGAGGGGTTGAGTTCCAGCACCTATTGTTTGAGATAATGGTTTTAAATAATTTATTCATCACCAGTGATTATTTGGTGAAAGTAACATTTACTACTTTACAGTATATACATTATCTCACAAAAGTGAGTACACCCCTCACATTTTTGTAAATATTTTATTATATCTTTTCATGCAACAACACTGAAGAAATGACACTTTGCTACAATGTAACGTAGTGAGTGTACAGCTTGTATAACAGTGTAAATTTGCTGTCCCCTCAAAATAACTCAACACACCGCCATTAATGTCTAAACCGCTGGTAACAAAAGTGAGTACACCCCTAAGTGAAAATGTCCAAATTGGGCCCAAAGTTTCAATATTTTGTGTGGCCACCATTATTTTCCAGCACTGCCTTAACCCTCTTAGGCATGTTCACCAGAGCTTCACAAGTTGCCACTGGAGTCCTCTTCCACTCCTCCATGATGACATCATGGAGTTGGTGGATGTTAGAGACCTGGCCTCCTCCACCTTCCGTTTGAGGATGCCCCACAGATGCTCAATACAGTTTAGGTCTGGACACATGCTTGGCCAGTCCATCACCCCCTTATCCTCAGCTTCTTTGGCAAGGCAGTGGTCGTCTTGGAGGTGTGTTTGGGGTCGTTATCATATTGGAATACTGCCCTGCGGCCCAGTCTCCGAAGGGAGGGGATCATGCTCTGCTTCAGTATGTCACAGTACATGTTGGCATTCATGGTTCCCTCAATGAAACTGTAGCTCCCTAGTGCCGGCAGCACTCATACAGCCCCAGACCATGACACTCCCACTCCATGCTTGACTGTAAGCAAGACACAATTGTCTTTGTACTCCTCACCTGGTTGCCACCACACACGCTTGACACCAGCTTCATTCTGGGATGACAGCCATGCGGACCAATTTGATGCATCATGCGGCGTATGGTCTGAGCACTGACAGGCTGACCCCCCACCCCTTCAACCTCTGCAGCAATGCTGGCAGCACTCATACGTCTATTTCCCAAAGACAACCTCTGGATATGACGCTGAGCACGTGCACTCAACTTCTTTGGTCGACCATGGTGAGGCCTGTTCTGAGTGGAACCTGTCCTGTTAAAACGCTGTATGGTCTTGGCCACCGTCCTGCAGCTCAGTTTCAGGGTCTTGACAATCTTCTTATAGCCTGGGCCATCTTTATGTAGAGCAACAATTCTTTTTTTCAGATCCTCAGAGAGTTCTTTGCCATGAGGTGCCATGTTGAGCTTCCAGGGACCAGTATGAGAGAGTGAGAGCGATAACACGAAATTTAACACACCTGCTCCCCATTCACACCTGAGACCTTTTAACACTAATGAGTCACATGACACCGAGAAGGAAAAATGGCTAATTGGACCCAATTTGGACATTTTCACTTAGGGGTGTACTCACTTTTGTTGCCAGCGGTTTAGACATTATTGGCTGTGTGTTGAGTTATTTTGAGGGGACAGCAAATTTACACTGTTATATACTTGCTTTACGCTCACTACTTTACATTGTGGCAAAGTGTCATTTCTTCAGTGTTGTCACATGAAAAGATAGAAGAAAATATTTACAAAAATGTGAGAGGTGTACTCACTTTTGTGAGATACTGTATATATTCTACTTAAAGTGTATGTCTAGCCAAAACTTTCTTAGTATTGGGAAACGTAGGGAAAAGTTAAAACTGCTGTCGTGTTTTCCGATTTCAGGGGCACCAGTATAGATCAGTGTTTCTCAACTCCAGTCCTCAAGGCGCCCCAACAGGTCATGTTTTCAGGCTCTCCATTATTTTGCACAGGTGATTTGATCACTTTCACTTCCTTAGTAATTACCACAGCCGTTTCATCTGAGGGAAAACCTGAAAACATGACCTGTTGGGGCGCCTTGAGGACTGGAGTTGAGAAACACTGGTATAGATTTTACCAGACACCAGTAGTTACCTCCTTTCAGGCACTCTGTCTCTGTTTAAAACTTTGAATGAAGCCATATGGAGGAAGAGGGAGAAGTCACTGTGGCAACTCATTCACTTCTGTGTGTAAATCTCAGTTTAAGCTTTTGAACTTAAAGAGTAACTCCACTTTTTTGAGGAAAATCCCCTCTGGGTGATTAAATTAATTGTAAACCTATGCTTAAAGGTACACTTTAAATAAAGAAAACATGTTTTTAAATGGGAAGTTTAATCTGCTTATCTTTTACCCTTCCTGGTTCCTACTGACATAAAAATATAAATACTATAGATTGAAATTGAAATGAAAATGAAGAAATGTGATCTGAAAAAATGAAGATACATACATGGAGAAATGTTTAAAAAGAGGATCTCATACAAAAAGGGGAATCAATATACATATAAACATAGACATATGAAACAATATAAATGTCGACCCAGAAAGTGGCAGTCTCATCAGTTACAAAAAAAGTCCCACAGAAGAATCTATATCCCTTTTCAGTCTTGCTTGTGAAGACATCACTTATCGTAAAAAGATCTCACGTCACCTGGTGTCATTTAGAACTATAATGCCGCGTACACACGATCGGAATTTCGGCCCGCAAAAGACAGATGAGAGTTTTTCGTCAGAAAATGTGACTGTGTGTATGCTCCATCGGTCTTTTGCTGGTGGAATTCCAGCCAGCAAAAGATTGAGAGCATGCTCTCAATTTTTCGGTCGGATAAGGTTCCTATCCGAAAATGCGATTGTCTGTGGCAATTCCGATGCGCAAAATCCCTACGCATGCTCGGAAACAATTTAACGCATGCTCGGAAGCATTGAACTGCATTCATTTTCTCGGCTCGTCGTAGTGTTGTACCTCACCGCGTTCTTGACGGTCGTAATTTCAGCAAACTTTTGCATGACCGTGTGTATGCAAGACAAACTTGAGCGTAATCCCGTCGGAAAAGCCGTCATATCTTTTTCTGACGAGAAATCCGCTCGTGTGTACGTGACATTACAGTTTCAGCAGGATTTTCTAAGGGGGTTTCATCTATAAATGTATTTTGTACATATTTTTGATATCTGATGAGACTTACACTTTCTGGGTCCACATTAATAAAGTTTATTGAACATGCGCTTTTTAGTATGGTCTAAGTTTAATGTATATTGGTCCCTCCTTATGGGGGAGATCCTCTTTTTTTTTTTTTTTTTAGACATATCTTTGTGAGCTCAATAAAAGTGCATTTTATTATTTTTTCAGATCTCAAGTTACATTTCGGGCTCTTTCACACGGGGCGGATCAGTAATGATCCGCCCCGTGAACACCCGCTTGCTCAGCAGGGATCGCTCCGCCTATCCCCGCTGAGCAGGAAGATGACAGGTCCTGTCAGAGCGCCACTCTCCCCTATGGGGGATCGGGTGATGACAGACCGTAGTGTCCGTCGTCACCCGATCCCATCTGAAAAAAGTAGGGTTTTCCTCCGTTACACTTTTTCGGATCGGAGCGGGTCGGATGTCAGCGGACGTTCATCCGCTGACATCCGCTATTCCATAGGAATACACGTATGTCCGTTTTTCATCCGAAAACGGAAGGATGAAAAACGGACATACGGATCATCCGTGTGAAAGAGCCCTAATTTTCAATCCCTAAAGTAAAAATGTAGTAGTGATTGCCAAAAGAGGTTTTCCCTTAGACATATATGTGGATCCCTGTCGCCCGTTTCTAATTCCTCATACACATGAGTGGAATTTCCGTCGGAAAAATCTTGGATGGTTTTTCTGAGGGAATTCCGCTCCAGCTTGCCTTGCATACACACGGTCACACAAAAGTTCTCTGAACTTCGCCCGTCAAGAACGCGGTCACATACAACACTACGACGAGCCGAGAAATGAAGTTCAATGCTTCTGAGCATGCGTCGAATTGTTTCCGAGCATGCGTGTTTTTTTTTGCGTGTCGGAATTGCATACAGACGAACGCATTTTCGGATAGGAACTTTTTCTGACCAAAAAATAGAAAACCTGCTCTCAATCTTTTGCTGGCAGGAATTCCGCCAGCAAAAGTCCGACGGAGCATACACATGGTCGCAATTTCCGACCAAAAGCTCTCATCGGAGTTTTGCTGACGGCATTTCCGATTGTGTGTACGGGGCATTAGCCTATCAAAAAAACTGATAGTTTTAACCTCTGTCTCAAAAAAAAAAAAAGAAATATTTGGCTAAACATTCACTTTATATAAAGTAAAAAATATACTCCAAGATATTGCCTTTAATCAGATAGCATGTTAGCTCTAGAACTGAAGAGATAGGTTATTCTTGTACTTTCTGATACACGAGACACATGAGGCCCATTGCTTCACATCCACTTAGCCGGAGGAGTAGGGCAGCCAGGTTAACATCATCGTACGTCTTGACAACTTCTAACAACTGATCAAAGTTGAGAACTCCTTGGAGCTAATAAAAGTCTTGTTTTCGGGGGTTATCCATTGAAGCTTTCCTATTAGAGAACTTTATTTCGGTGTCTGTAGGGGAAATAGTTTAATCATTAGCGCATGTTTTAGCTGGATAATTTGGAGCAGGACTGAGCGCTTTGCCCAGCGCGGAGCATTGAGATATCTTCATAGAGGCAATTATTCTCAGAATATATTATCTGTCCTCTAAATTATTTTTGAGAAATTCTTGCAGCTTGCAATGTCACTACCTAATGCCAATTTAAGCAGCATGCGCAGTGCCTGGCTTTCTTTGTCTGGTTGCTACAAAAAAAGCTATTCAAGTCATAGCCTTCAATGTGCTCTAATTAGTTTTATATCTCCTTTTGGTTGCAAAAATGCTTGTAAGGGTTTATATCCTTTTGTTCAAAGAAAAAGAAATGATGGCTGGTGGGAAAAAAAGCTGTCATGAGAGAAATGTAGGGGATGAAAAAAGAAAAGGGATCCTCGACAGTTGGAAGCCTGCCTGATAGGTGGTCCCTAGAACCCTCATCCTGTTAAAAGATGCAGCAATAGGGGCTATTGCACTGTTGGCTAGGCTGCATTTGGCGATGGGACTCAGAACATCACTCAGGCTGGGTTCACACTGGTCCGACAAACACTCCGACATTGGGAGCTCATGTCGCATGACGTGTGAAATTTAATGTTTCCCTATGGGAGCCGTCCTAACTGGTCCGACACAAGTCGTTCCGACTTTAGAAATGCTCCCTGTACTACTTTGGTCCGACTTTGATCCTACTTCAGCCTATTGACTATCATTGAAGTCGGATCAAAGTCGGATCGCCGGCTTGCATGATCCGACTTCGGCACGCGACTTGTGCTCAAATGATCTTGAGGGGGAACTCCGCGCCAAATTTTAAATAAAAAACCGGCATGGGTTCCCCCTCCAGGAGCATACCAGGCCCTTGGGTCTGGTATGGACCTTGAGGGGAACCCCCTACGCCGAAAAAACGGCGTGGGGGTCCCCCCCAATCCATACCAGACCCTTATCCGAGCACGCAGCCCGGCCGGACAGGAATGGGGGTGGGGACGAGCGAGCGCCCCCCCCCTCCTGAACCGTACCAGGCCGCATGCCCTCAACATGGGGGGTGTTACCTTGGGGGAGGGGGCGCGCTGCGGCCCCCCACCCCAAAGCACCTTGTCCCCATGTTGATGAGGACAAGGGCCTCTTCCCGACAACCCTGGCCGTTGGTTGTCGGGGTCTGCGGGCGGGGGGCTTATCGGAATCCGGGAGCCCCCTTTAATAAGGGGGCCCCCAGATCCCGGCCCCCACCCTATGTGAACGAGTATGGGGTACAGCATACCCCTACCCATTCACCTAGGGGAAAAGTGTCAATTTAAAAAAAAACACTACACAGATTTTTAAAGTATTTTATTAGACAGCTCCGGGGGTCTTCTTCCGACTTCGGGAGTCTCTCCGGTTCTTCTCCGCGCTCTCCGGATCTTCTGCCGGGCTCCTCCGCTCTCTTCTGCTCTTTTACAGCTCTTTTGCTAAAGCGGAGGAGCCCGGTCTGCTGCCTTCTTCTCTTTGGGGGTCTCTCCGGTTCTTCTCCGCGCTCTCCGGATCTTCTGCCGGGCTCCTCCGCTATTTTCTGCTCTTTTGCTATAGCGAAGGAGCCCGGTCTTCAATCTTCTGCCTTCTGCCCTCTTCTCCTGATGTTGACACGATGCTCTCTGGGGCTGGAATGCACTCTGAGCGCTCCGCTCTGACTTATATAGGTGGTGACCACGCCCCCTTATGCCGTCACAGTCCCTGGGCATGCAACACCCCCCATGTTGAGGGCATGCGGCCTGGTACGGTTCAGGAGGGGGGGACCGCTCGCTCGTCCCCACCCCCATTCCTGTCCGGCCGGGCTGCGTGCTCGGATAAGGGTCTGGTATGGATTGGGGGGGACCCCCACGCCGTTTTTTCGGCGTAGGGGGTTCCCCTCAAGGTCCATAGCAGACCCAAGGGCCTGGTATGCTCCTGGAGGGGGAACCCATGCCGGTTTTTTATTTAAAATTTGGCGCGGAGTTCCCCCCTAAAGATTCATACCAAACACAGTGCCGGCATTGGCGGGGATCCAAGTCGGATCCCCGTTCATTGAAAGTCGGACACATGCCGGCTTCATGTCGCAGGGCAAAGTCGGATCCAAAGTAGGACGGCTGTCGTGTCGCACCAGTGTGAACCCAGCCTCAAAGTGGTTCTAAAGGCTGAAGATTTTTTTTACCTTAATGTATTTGCAGCATTAAGATAAGAAAACTTTTGAGTGCGACCCCCCCCCCCCCCACACACACACATTTATACCTACCTGAACCCAATCTTGATCCAAGAGAGCAGCAGTTCTTTCTGCTCTCTTCCTCCTCATAGGCTCAGAGACAGCAGAGGGAGCCATTGGCTTCTGTTGCTGTCAATCACAGCCATTGAGGAGAGGGGGGGGGGGAGCTGTTTGTCAAAGGGATCAAACCCACACAATTGGCCAATAGCAAGCGGCTTGCTATTGTGAGCACTTGGCAAAGGGGGAGTTGGCAGGGGCGATGAACCCAAAAAGAGGAGGATCAGGGCTGCTCTGTGCAAAGCCTTTTCACAGAGCACATAAGTATGACATATTTGTTATTAATAAAAAAGATTATGGGTTTACAATCGCTTTAAATATAATAGAAGCCTAAACTATTTTGTTCCATTTAGGATTAAGAAATGGATATATAACCCTGTCATTTTTGTGTTTGCCATCAGTGTCCTGTTCAAGAGTTTTCCATTTACTTCCTGTTCTGTATATATGACAGGAAGTGAGAGCAAATCTCTCTAAAGCAAAGTAAGTCTCTGCTTAGACAATTGTCAGCAGGAAAGATAACCCCATTGGAAGACTTCCCCCCTATTTCTTACCTGGTAGCAACTCAAAGTCGTATATTTTCCTTCAGTTGTTTTGTTTTAGTATTAGAGAACATGTAAGGGTTGCCTTGTGTCTACTGCAAGGCAATACTCAACTCCAGTCTTGGAGTAGATAGCCCACTCCTTCATGGTAAGAGGGGTAATTGTTCAAGCGTAAAGGAGAAACCAAGACGAAGAGACCAAAAGGGGGCAAATAAGATATTTTTTCTGGTATTTTATACACTTCAAGAGTGAATTTATTACATTTTTCACACAATATTCACACAATTTTCACCCAGAATTCACACATTTTGTTAATTAATTCCAATTTGCAGAAATGTGAAAATTATGTGTGAAAACTTTTATAAATAGGATAAGATACAAGGTCAATGTTTGTAAGAGCTTAAAGGAGAAGTACAGCCAAAGCTTGTTTGGCTGTACTTCTCCAGTGGATCACAGGAGTGCAGATCGTTCTGTTGATGTCACAGAGCCGGTCCAGGCTCGGGAAAGATTACGACAATATGGTTGGGATCCACCAACATGCCTGGACTGGCACACAGCTCAGCCTCTTAGTGAACCACTGAGAGCCTAAGCCAGCAGATCCCACACCCTTCACAGCCCAGCACTCCAGTGAGCATGGGGGGGGCAGAGCAGACAGCGGTCACTGACAGTCACCAGCTCTCTGCTGACGGAGCTGTGAGAACCAAGCGATTGCCGGTGTTTGATCGTTCAGACCGATGCTGCATCCACCTCTCTTTTAGGGATTGATTGTATCAATATGGTATTATAGCAATGAAAGTAAAACTTAGTAAAGGGAATTGAAAAAAAAAAACTAGCTCTACAATGCAGTTTATGCACAGAAAGAGGCATAAATGTTGTCATCACTAACTCTGGTAGGAAGTGACCTGGTATCATCTTTAACATTCACCTTATTATTTTTGTATGTGATCGTAGTGCAAGATCTCCTTTTGCCCCCCAGGCTAACACTGTCTCACCTCTCTTCTGCAGGAGTTTAACATGCTGGCGGAACAAGGGGCGATGCTTCCGGCTTAGGAACCACCCTGAGGTTTTAGGATAGCCCAATTCTGAGAGAATGCTGGGATTCTGCAGGGGGAGAAGAAAGTTCCTGGCTGCCTCTCTCACTCTCCTTTTTGTTCCAGCCATCACCTGGATTTACCTCTTCACTGGAAACTTTGGCGGTGAGTAGCAAATTAAAGTGGATGTCTTTAAAAATACTGCAAGTGCTGAAAAATTTCAGTTTTCAGTTCCTAACTTCATGTTTTTAATGCCTTCTAGACTGCAAAACTCTGCCTACCCCCCACCCCTCATTGTTCACACCCTGTGTGCACACATTGAATTATTTCCCATCTACAGACTGCTGCTACCTTGATTTGCAAGGGCCTACCTGCATAATGTGTGTGGAGCGAAAGGTCTATTAGGAGATTTATTTCTGGGGGTGTACCTACGTCAGTAGGCACTCATACCTCCCAACTTTTTGAAATGGGAACGAGGGACACCTATTGGCAAGATTTTGTAGGCATAGGACACACACCCTGCCACACCGCCTTAAAGGAGAATTAGTGTATTTATCGGTGTATAACACACATTTTTTTCCCTTGAAATCAGGGGAAAATCGTGGGTGCGTGTTATACACGGATCCTTGCTGTCTCTGAGGGAAGAGGAGCGAGGGCCACTGAATTACAGGCACAATCTCCTGTGTACCCGGCGCTCCGTCACAGCCATGCCTCGTGGCCCCGCATTGGGTCACTGTTCTGTTTATCATATGAGCAGGGCCAGGAGGCGTGGCTGTGAGTGACGGAGCGACGGGTACACAAGAGATCATGGCTCTGTGTAATTCAGCAGCGCTCGCTACTCTTCCCTCGAAGACAGCAGGGATAATCAAACACTGGTGAGGCTACAATGATGGGAAAGGTAAGGCTGCAGATGGGCACTGAACAGGCTGCATTGTTGGACAATTTATAAGCTGCAGATGGGCACTGAACAGGCTGCATTGTTGGGCAATTTATAGGCTGCAGATGGGCACTGAACAGGCTGCATTGTTGGGCAATTTAATGGCTGCAGATGGGCACTGAGCAGGGTGCATTGATGAGCTGTGACCCTAATTTTGCTTCAAAGTTCTTTATTAAAATGTAAGTTTTTTTCCTTAAACATCCCTCCTAAAATTGGCTTGTGTGTTATACGCCTGTGCGTGTTATACACCGATAAATACGGTATACAAAAAAAATGATTAGGTAAACCCACAAGTACTTTTTTTTGCCACTACTATTTCTTTATATTGGCTTTTGAAATTAACAAATGCAGCAATTTCAAAACTGGAGGAAAGGTTTAGCAGTGGGAAACACGTGTTGAAAGATAAAAAGGGCATTTTATGTACAACTATATAGATCAGACCAAAATGAGGGACAAATAAGGAGGACAAAAGGGACATTGTTCCAAATCAGAGACAGTCCCTCAAAATCAGGGACAGTTGGGAGCTATGGGCACTGACCTCCCAGCAGCTGCCCCAGCAAAAATTTTGTAGGCCTATTGGTGATGTCACAGGAATTAATAAAAGTTGTTTTCGGCTACAGGAACAAGGTAAAAAAAAAAAAAAACAATTGGACAGTGGCGGGGTTTGGGGGCAGATTTTAGTAATGACTGCACATATCTCTTAATCTTTGATGCTACGCTATCCTAAAAGATATTTAATGGATTTTAGAAGATCAGTTAATTTTTTTTTTGTAAGGTGGGTATCAGCTGACGGTAAAACTGTAGAAGAAGGAAAATGGTTTAGTGTGCCACTCTAACTAAAAACACTTGTTAACTAAATGTTGTTTTTCGTAATCTAGTTGTATCATAAAGGGTAGTAGTTGCAGTGAACCCTCTTTTTTTTAACGTGAAAAGTTTAATCAGCTGGGGCCACCGTCAGTCCAACACAATCTTTGTTTTTTCATAAAGTGTATCTTTAGCCAAAAACTATTCTTTAGTTTAGATCTGTGGATTTTTTTTTTACTGTCTGTGTCCTGTTGGGGAGGTACCCCTTCACTTTCTGTCCTCAAGGTACAGGAAATCTCTAAACAGTGAGGGTAATTTGTCACCAGAATGGGTGTCCCCAGTGGAAGAGTTTCCCTCACTTCCTGTTTAAATGACAACTGTATTGTGTATCTCCTATCACTTTCTGTTTCAGTTACAATGCTTACTAGAGGGGAAACAGCAATACCCAGCAGATTATAGCACTCCCTTGCTACATCTAAAACTGGAGATACACAGAATTACATAGGGCATGTGTAGTACACCCTGATCGACTGCCCCGCTGCCACTCCCCTCCTTGTACTTGCTGGCAATTGCCAACTGTTATAAAGACAGCCAGGATTTGCGCTGTAAATACAGCAGCTGTGGAAGCTGTTGTCAAATAAGACAGTCTAACAGTGTTTGTAAACCTTGTCCATACTGGAGATAGAGTGATACAAAATAACAGCATTATTTTTGTATCTACTGTGTTTCATTTATCTGCATATCAAAGGGGGCAGCTTCAGTCTGCTACAATGTCAGTTAAAGCAGCCTGACAAGTAGAAATCAACAACTATTTTTTTTAAAGTTTAAAAAAATATGTTCTTATTTAACCCTAATCAACCCTATTTAACCCATTCTTCCTCCTTTCCCCTTAACTATTACTTTACTGTTGATGTTTACATGATTTGTTTGTTTGCTTGGTTTTTTTGGTTTTTTTTGGTGTTGCAATAAAGAAAAAGCGCAAAATTAAAAAAGAAATGAAGAAATTGCATTGGTCCATAAGGGGTGTACAGGTATGAGAGCTGAAATGGTTAATCAGTAAGCATAAATAGCTTAGCAGTATTAAAATGGACTTGAGGACACAGTCAGCGCCAGAGGGAGCCAGTTGAAGCCCTGAGTCATTAATACAATAGAAGTGACCTGTTCTATGATCGGATGACCTGTACAATACGTTCTCCCATTAGCTGAGGTCAGAGGTCATAGAAAAAAAGGATTATTTCATTTAGGTCACTCATAATACAGGGTCAAGAGGTCTTCTTTCTAGACAGTACTTCTGGAGCCTCAACATTTATATCGTCCTTATAGATCTCGATAAATGTAGAGCCTGCCCTTATGAAATATTTATGGACCATGATGCTTATGGGGAGCCCAGAAGAACCAAAAAAGCCATTTGGCCAAGCTACTTTACAACATAACATCAGTTTCTGAAAACAGACAGGATTCTTTGATCACTACTTCTTTATAACTCAGAAGTGATGAGAGTGTGTTAAATATAACATTATTGTAATAAATAGCATTTTTTATGTTGGACTAGAATTCAGCTTCAAGGTGGTTCCATCAGTCTTCAAAAAACTGACAAATGCTCTTTTAAGCAGAATTCTAGACAGAAGCCCAAATCTGCAGTGTTAATAATATGCACCCGTTATTATTTAAAGAGAAAATAAACCTTTTCCTTGGCTCTTAGCTTGACCAACAACCTGCAATTAACACTACAGATGTACCTTTTGACACCAGTAAAACATGGTGACCATCAGTAAAATCTCTTGAAGCCATCCACAGATGAAGGCTTTTCTGGCTGATAAAGATAACAGCGGGCATCTTGTAGATCAGGGGTCAGCAATGAGTAGATTGCGATCTACCAGTAGATCACAGACATGTGATTGGTAGATCGCGGTCTGGACTACAACCCAACTTTGTGTGAATGAGCCCTAAGGGTGACACTGCCAAATGCAACTAAGGGCTCAGTCACAAGTGAAGAAGGCACTGCTGCTCCTCTGTAAAGCGATCCGAGTGACCTGATTTAAACCCATGATTGCCACGCAATGCATGCGATATTGACATGGTAGTACGACAATTAGAGGTTTAAATCAGGTGTGAGGAGGTGACACTGTGCCTGTTGATCTTTGACTTCTCACATGTTGTTCTGGTAGATCTCCACCTCTTTAAGGTTGCCTACCCCTGTTGTCGATTTTAGTAGGTTTACGATTATGCACAAATAAATAAATACATAGCGATATCATTTTTCCAAAAAGTCCCACCTCTTATCATTAAATAGCCATCCTTGAGCTCTAGTCCCAAGTCTTTTTCTAGGCTGCTGCAGGCAGGAGAAAGCATTTCCTTAGTTAAAGTGGTGTTCCGGCCGAAATGATAATTTTTAAATAAAAATACCCCTATAATACACAAGCTTAATGTATTCTAGTAAAGTTAGTCTGTAAACTAAGGTCTATTTTGTTCGTTTATAGCAGTAGTTTGTTATTTTATAAACTTACAGCAGGCCGTGGCCATCTTAAGTGTGAGCATCTGAAGCCAGACTGTATTTCTTCCTGGATCTCATCCTTGCAGATCTCGCACATGCTCAGTGCAGCACAAGCAGTGTAAAAGGTTTCGGGTCAGGTTTCCATAGCAACGACAGTTTCAGAGGAAGTTGCTGCCCCTTCCCAGAAGGCATTGCAAACAGGAAATGATGCGACGGGCCGCGGCCAGGGAGGAGGAAGTGAAAAATGAATACAGCAGATATACAGTAGGTGCTGAGAAAAAAAATTAAAAAATATCCAATTTGTTTACAGTGCAGGGAGTGCAGTTTAGTGAGGGATGCTGAAGAGTTGTAAAAGTGGGTGGAACTCCACTTTAACTCTCCTCCAGCAATCACACTGCCGCATTGTAACTATGTAGCATGTTACATGTTGAAAGGCTGCAGGAGGTGCTGACCTGTGTCATCTCTGAGCCATAGTCTCAGATAAGGAAGTAGATGGTGACCCTGGATGATGCCTGAACAAAGATGGTGCCATATATCTGGAGATAAAAAAAAAGCAGATTCAGGCAATGTTTGAAAGTGTTATACCTACACAATACGTAGGATGCAAATGACACGAGAAACCATGAAAAACATATAGTGTGCTCAGTTCTGTTAAAACAGGGATTGTAAATGTTTAAAATTGAGTTGTTTTTTTTAAATACAGTTTTAATTTAAAGTGGAGTTCCACCCACTTTTACAACTCTTCAGCATCCCTCACTAAACCGTGCGCTGTAAACAAATTGGATATTTTTAATTTTTTTTTCTCAGCACCTACTGTATATCTGCTGTATTCATTTTTCACTTCCTCCTCCCTGGCCGCGGCCCATCGCATCATTTCCTGTTTGCAATGCCTTCTGGGAAGGGGCGGCAACTTCCTCTGAAACTGCCGTTGCTATGGAAACCTGACCTGAAACCTATTACACTGCTTGTGCTGCACTGATCATGTGCGAGATCTGCAAGGATGAGATCCAGGAAGAAATACAGTCTGGCTTCAGATGCCCACACTTAAGATGGCCACGGCCTGCTGTAATTTTATAAAATAACAAACTACTGCTATAAACTAACAAAACAGACCTTAGTTTACAGACTAACTTTACTAGAATACATTAAGCTTGTGTATTATAGGGGTATTTATATTTAAAAAGTATGATTTCGGCCGGAACACCACTTTAACTCAGCCCTTCTCCTCTATATATTCTACTTTCTCATGTCATATGCAGTTGCTCCAGTAACCCAATATAAGCTGTGGTATTTGTGCTTTTAGTTAAGGTGGTGTTAGGTGCTCCTTGAAATAGTAAATGAATAAATGTAGCTGCATACCTTTTTGTAACCATTAATTCCTGTCTCAAGTTTTGTAGCATTACTAGCCTACGAAAGTTTCCTCTGTTGAGTTTCAGCCTATAAGATGTCACCATTGTCTTCAGCGATCTTCTGGTGCTATTACAACGTGCTTTGCTTGTGGGATGCATGTGCAGTAGGGACTGCTAGTGCTATGTCTGACCAGTGCATGTGCAGTAGGGGGTCACTGCCTTTCTACACTCTGGCCCTGTGCCTGGCTAGTGCATATGCAGGAATGAACCACTGACACGGTATAGTCGATATGCACAGTGCAAATCTGATTTTTTTTGTAACCACTTGCTTCCCCGCCTATAGTCAAATGACGTCCGCAGGAGGGATCTCCCATCCTGGGCGGGCATCATATGACGTCCTCGGCTTCCCAGCCGTCTAGGGGGGCGTGCACGCACTGCGTCACTCATGAGCCGATGCGCGTGCCCGGCGGCCGTGATGTCCGACGGGCACCCGCGATTGCCGGTAACAGAGCAGGGATGTGGATGTGTGTGTAAGCACACACATCCACATCCTGTCAGGGGAGAGGAGACAGATCGTGTGTTCCCAGTACAGGGGAATAATAATAAAAATGCCATAAATCTATCCCCTATTTTGTAGACGCTATAACTTTTGCTCAAACCAATCAATATATGCTTACTGCAATTTTTTTTACCAAAAATATGTAAAAGAATACATATTGGCCTAAACTGAGGAAAATGTATTTATTTTTTTAAATTGGGATATTTATTATAGCAAAAAGTAAAAAATATTGTGTTGTTTTTTTTTAAAACTTCTAACTCTTCATTTGTTTATAGCGCAATAAATAGAAACCCCAGAGGTGATCAAATACCACCAAAAGAAAGCTCTATTTGTGGGGAAAAAAATATAAAAATGAATTTGAGTACAGTGTTCCATGACCGCGCAGTTGTCATTGAAAATGCGACAGCGCTGAAAACTGAAAATTGGCCTGGGCAGGAAGGGGTTGAAAATGCCTGGTATTGAAGTGGTTGAGCTCAGTACTATGCATGTGACGGTCATGGCACAGCACCAGTGACCCTCTACTGCACATGCGCCGGACAAGCACATTGCCAGTGACTCTTGCAGCTTTCATTTGAGTGGAGATACATGTAAAGGGCAGTTTTACTATTAACGTTAAATAACTTCAGGAATGTAAAATGTAAGACGCACGGATAAGTGAACCTCCTGATGTTGGTTGCACTTTTCTCCGTGCCATGATCTTCTTCCTAAAAGCTTTAGGAACATTTCTGATCCTCTGTGCTTGGTTCAGCCAGAATTAGGCGCCCAGTAAAAAAAAGACAAGTTAGATACAACATGTTTAGCAAGCAGGTAGGTGGAAGGTGTCCCCAGCAACTACTCGTTCATATGACAAGCAACACAAACTTTCAAGTAAAAGGCTTTGGCAGGATTCTGAGCAGAGAAATTGATTCTCTTCTTTGATCCTATTATCTGAAACGTGAAGTCTATTTTGTAGTTGTCTCCATCTCCCTCCTCTCCCAGGAGATCGATCCCCATCTTCCATTCCTTCCCAGGACATGCACTGGGCTCACATCCGGAAGAGAAATCAGAAAGATGTTTTGCAGATAAAAGCGTGGACTAGGACAGGAGTGGAGGGGTGGGAGGAATAATTAGGGTCATAGAAGCTCAACCTTATCATCGTCTAACTTGTGTTGATATCCAATATCGACATTCGTTCAGTAATAAGATGAAGAAAATCCTTTTACAGCACATAAAAACTAGCAAACAAGGGATATGTTCAAAGACATTGTTTTCTTTTATGTCTTGTGAAATTCAAAATCTAGAAAAGAAAGGCTTATAATTCAAAGCGATTCCTGTCACTAGGAGAAACATTTTAATAAGGTGCACCATGTATTTGGGTGTATCAGATAGCGTGTCCCCCAATTAGCTCTGTGACTCTACCCACTGGCCATTACATTACTACAGGACATACATTAGATGGGTAAAGCACAGGTCAGCATACACAGATTTAAGAGCCAGGGCAAAAGAACATACATACAGTACATCTAATAATACATGTACTTTTCCGTAGAGTTCGGTAAAATACCTGTTGTTCTGCAGGAAAATGCATTGGGGCCATTTCTGGATGGAAATCTCAAGAATTGATCTCAGCACTACCCAGTTGTCTTCTGTTGAACTACAGAATGTGTTGTTTTATACCTGTTTTTGTATAAAGTCTATGTTTAACAAAAAAGCATTTCATATAAAACCAAAGGATTCCATAATCACCATGGGTTACTAAAGAGACAGCTCAGCAGGCAATGCTTGCTTTGATACTCCCTCTGTTTAATTGAAGCCTCCTACTGAGCTGTCTGAACAGGATGAGCCACTGCTAAGATAACTCACTGGAATTCTGCAACCACCTTCTAGTGATTGTAAAGGAATATACAGTATATATACACTCACCAACCACTTTATTAGGAACACCTTGCTAGTCCCGGGTTGGACCCCCTTTTGCCTTCAGAACTGCCTTAATTCTTTGTGGCATAGATTCAACCAGGTGTTGGAAACATTCCTCAGAGATTTTGGTCCATATTGACATGATAGCATCACGCAGTTGCTGCAGATTTTTCGGCTGCACATCCATGATGCGAATCTCCTGTTCTACCACATCCCACAGGTGCTCTACTGTATTGAGCTCTGGTGACTGTAAAGGCCATTGGAGTACAGGGAAATCATTGCCATGTTCAATAAACCAGTGGTGAGATGATTTGAGCTTTGTGACATGGTACATTATTTTGCTTAAAGGAGCCATGAGAAGATGGGTACACTGTAGTCATAAAGGGATGGACAAGGTCAGCAACAATACTCAGGTAGGCCATGGTGTTTAAACGGTGCTCAGTTGGTACCAAGGGGCCCAAAGTGTGCCAAGAAAATATCCCCCACACCAATGCACCACCACTACCAGCATGAACCATTGATACAAGGCAGGATGGATCCATGCTTTCATGTTGTTTACACTAAATTCTGACCCTACCATCTGAATGTCGCAGCTAAAATCGAAACTCATCAGACCAGGCAATGTTTTTCCAATCTTCTATTGTCTAATTTTGGTCAACCTGTGCAAATTGTAGCTTCAGTTTTCTGTTCTTAGCTGACAGGAGTGGCATCTGGTGTGGTCTTCTGCTTCTGTTGCCCATCTGCTTTAACATTCGATGTGTTGTGCATTCAAAGATTGTATTCTGCATACCTTGGTTGTAACGAGGGAAGGAGGTTCTCACCCAAGATTTGATGATACATGGCCCCTCCATTATCCCTTTGATGTGGTGAAGTTGTTCTGTCCCTTTAGCAGAAAAACACCCCAAAAGCATAATTTTTCCACCTCCATGTTAAACGATGGGGATGGTGTTCTTGGGGTCAGAGGCAGTATTCCTCTTCCTCCAAACACGGTGAGTTGAGTTGATGCCAAAGAGCTCAATTTTGGTCTCATCTGACCACACTTTCACACAGTGAAAGGCCTGTACATGTGCTTTATTGAGTAAGGGGGAATTTGCGGACGCTTCAGGATTCTATTCCTTCACGACGTAGTGTCTACCAATTGTTTTCTTGGTGACTATGGTCCCAGCTGTCTTGAGATCATTGACAAGATTCTCCCGTGAAGTTCTGAGTTGATTCCTCACCGTTCTCATAATCATTGAAACTCCACGAGGTGAGATCTTGCCTGGAGCCCTAGACCAAGGGAGATTGACAGTTATTTTATGTTTCTTCAATTTGCGAATTATCGCACCAACTGTTGTCACCCTCTCACCAAGCCAGTTAGCAATGGTCTTTCGGCCCATTCCAGCCTTGTGTAGGTCTACAATCTTGTTCCTGACATCCTTGAGCAGCTCTTTGGTCTTGGCCATGGTGGTGAGATTGGCATCTGATTGATTGATTTCTTCTGTGGACAGGTGTCTTTTATACAGGTAACAAGCTGATATTAGGAGCACTCCCTTTAAAAGAGTGCTCCTAATCTCAGCTTGTTACCTGTATAGAAGACACCTAAGAGCCAGAAATCTTGCTGATTGATAGGGGATCAAATACTTACTTCACTCATTTAAATGTAAATCAATTTATAACTTTTTTGAAATGTAAATCAATTTACAACTTTTTTGAAATGCCTTTTTCTGGATATTTTTGTTGTTATTCTGTCTCTCACTGGTAAAATAAACCTACAATCAAAATTATAGACTGATCATTTCTTTGCCAGTGGGCACAGAACACACAGTGCTGTGAAAAAGTATTTGTCCCCTTCCTGATTTGTTTTTTGTTTTTTTTGCATATTTCTCACACTTGAATGATTCATCAAACAAATTTTAATATTACACAAAGATAACCCAAGTAAATCCAAGATGCAGTTTTTAAATTATTATTTCATTTATTAAGGGGAACAAGCTGTTCAAACCTGCCTGGCCCTATGTGAAAAAGTAATTGCCCCCTCCCATGCTGAATCATGAATGAACTGTGATTAAACACAATTTTTTGGAAAGCTGAGTTAAATTTCGCTTGGCACACCCAGGCCTGATTACTGCCAGACCTGTTGAATAAAAAAAAAATCACTTAAATAGAAGCTGTCTGACAAAATGAAGCACGCTAAAAGATCTCAAAAAGCAACACATCATGCCGTGATCTATAAAAATTCAAGAACAGATGAGAAACAAAGTCATTGACATGTATCAGTCTGGAAAGGATTACAAAGCCATTTTTAAGGCTTTGGGACTCCAGCGAACCCAGGTGAGAGCCATTATCCACAAATGGAGAAAACTTGGAACAGTGGTAAACCTTACCAGGAGTGGCCGGCCAACCAAAATGACTCCAAGAGCACAACGGCAACTCATCCATGAGGTCATAAAAGAACCCAGAACAACATCTAAAGAACTGCAGGCCTCACTTGCCTCAGGTAAGATCAGTGTTCATGATTCAACAATAAGAAAGAGACTGGGCAAAAATGGCATCCATGGGAGAGTTTCAAGGCCAAAGCCACTGCTGACCAAAAAGAACACAACGGCTCATCTCACATTTAATCAAAAAACATCTTGGTTATCCCCAAGACTTTTAGGCCAATATTCTGTGGACTGATGAGACAAAAATTTAACTTTTTGGAAGGTGTTCGTCCCGTTACATCTGGTATAAAGCTAATACAGCATTTCATAACAAGAACATCATACCAACAGTCAGACATGGTGGTGGTAGCGTGATGGTCTGGGGCTGCTTTGCAGTTTCAGGACCTGGACGACTTACCATAATTGATGGAACCATGAATTCTGAGCTCTACCAGAAAATCTTAAAGGAGAATATCCGGCCATTAGTTCCTGACCTCAACTCAAGTGAACTTGGGTTATGCAGCAGGACAATGATCTGAACCTCGAAATGGTTCAAACCAAGCAAAATTTAGGTTTTGGAGTGGCCTAGTCAAAGCCTGGACCTAAATCCAATTGAGATACTGTTTCATTACCTTACACAGGCTGTTCATGCTGGAAAACCCTCCAATGTGGCTGAATTAAAACAATTCTACAAACAAGAGGGAGCCAAAATTTCTCCACAGCAATGTGAAAGACTCATTGCCAGTTATCGCAAACGCTTGATTGCAGTTGTTGCCGCCAAGGGTGGCACAACCAGTTATTAGGTTTAGGGGGCAATTACTTTTTCACATAAAGCCAGGCAGGTTTGGACAGCTTTTTTGCCTTAATAAATGAAACCATCATTTAAAAACTTAATTTTCTTTTTACTCGGGTTATCTTTGTGTAATAATAAAATTAGTTTAATGATTCGAGTCATTTAAGTGTGACAAATATGCAAAAAAAAAAAAAAATAGAAAGGGGGCAAATACTTTTTCACAGCATTGTGTGTGTGTGTATATATATATATATATATATATATATATATATAATTGTTTTAAAAAAACCATCTTATACTTACCTGCTCTGTGAACAAAACGGCCAGAAACTGTTCTTTTGTGGTCCCCGCCAGCACTTTAGGCTCCTCCTCTTATCACTGCACCCACATAGAAAACTACTTCCTTTGGTAGTGCACCTGCAAGCTTGCACCTGAGCCGGGCTGTGTGCGTCGATTCACACACACAGCATGGCTCGGCACCACCCCCTGTCCCTCCCCACAGCATTTAATTTATCTCTGAGCCTGTGAGAGGGGAGAAAGGGAACATCAGCGCTGCTGCAAACGAACGCAGCGTTGGATTGATACAGGACTCAGGTAAGTATTTAGGAGGTTGGGTGGGGTGAACAACTAGTGGAAGGCTTTTTAACTTAATGCAGGTAATGCAGTAAGGTAAAAAACCTTCTGCCTGTAGAACCACTTTCAGTATAGCAAAAAAAGCACACAAAGTTTTACATGCAAAAAGGAGGGAAGAGCTCTCATATCTACACAACATATGGGCAAAAGTTGTTACCAAGAAAGCACTTGTGTGGTGCGGTACTGAAGTTGGTTCGAAAAAACTCGAGTTGGACTTCCAGTGCACCCCATAGATGTTCAGTAGGATTGAGGTCAGGGCTTTGTGCAGGACACTCAAGTTCCTCCATACCAAACTGTTTAAACTATGTATTTATGGTGCTAACTTTGTATACAGGGGAACAGTAATGCTGGGACAGAATTGGGCCTTCCCCATACTGCTGTCACAAGGTTGGAAGTGCACAATTGTCTATTATGACTTTTTATTCTACAGCATTAATGGTACTCTTCACTGAAAACACCCAAACTCAATAATTTGGAGGGGTGTCCACATACTTTTGACTACATAGTGTGTGTGAATATATATATATATATATATATATATATATATATATATATATATATATATATATATATATACAATATATATGAATGCACACATACAATGTCTATGAAATAATAAAAAGAACACATGAACTGCTGTATTGCAGCCCTGGAAACTGGTCAGATGTGATTGGGGCCTACTGGATGGCTCAGTGAGCAGTAATTATTATTATATACATTATTTGTAGAATACTTTGTAACTGTGCATTATCTGCTGCTTCTAAGAGTAACAGGAAAGCATCAGTCAGAATGGGGGGTGAAACGCTTTAATTATCATCTTCTTGTACAGCTACGGCATCGAACTCTAATCTGACATGTCCTTGAGCAGGCGCAGCCAAGGTAGGGCGACACCCACTGCTACCCCTTTATTAATAAGTGCCATTTTCTTGTGCCCTGCTGTCATCTCAAAAGTGGTTAGTGAAACGTTCAATTAAAGCTCCGCTTAGATGTGTGTTTTAATGGGTAGAAGTGCCATAATTTTATGAAACTTATCAAAGAAAAACTCACTTTCCATGCAAAAATGACTGTTTAGGCCATTAAGCATGTAAACAAAATGTTATGACTGTGGATAGTTTATAATGGATATTTAAGTATGTTATTTGAAGGCGCTGAATTTACCAAGTGAGACTGATTTGAGAAGCATGGGTTTTTAACGAGATTGATTTATTTCGCCATAAAAGACGGAGCAGGAAGTGATATCACAGCATAGAAAAGTATGATTTTAGTGTAACGTTTTGATAATATATGTTCTGCAGGGTTAAAAGCACATTCTGCTAAAAATTAAAGTGTATGTCCAGCCAAAATATCTTTTTATCTAGTTATTTATTTGTAGTTTTGAATGGAGTGGCCAATGCTTAGAACCTATATTGGGCTTTTACTTCTATTTGGGACTCCCTCACTTAGACTCCTTTAACACTGAGGCACTTTTCAGGTGCTTTAGTGCTAAAAAAAAAGCACATGAAAAGCTCCTGAAAACTGCTTCCCATTATTATTAATGGATGCTTTCACACAGGGGCAGTGCGCTGGCGCGGCAGTGTAAAAAGTCTTGCAGGCAGCATCTTTTGGAGCATGTTTTGAGCGCTTAAAAAAGCGCCTCAAAAACGTCCCTCTCCATTGAAATGAATGGAAAGCGCCTGAAAAGTGCACAAAAAGTGCTTCAAAAGAGCTGCAAAACGGTTCTTTTAAGTCACGTGACCTTTAAAAAAAAAACCCACACAGCTAACGCCTTTAAAGCGCTTTAAGTGAAAAGTGCCGCAAAAGCGTCAAACGTTTTATGGGCAGTTTTCAAGCGCCTCAGTATGAAAGTGGTCTCACTGTTCTGATTAGTTAATTGCAATTGCTACTTTTGGTAGAATAGGGGAAGGGAAAAATTAAAGAATACTTTTTGGGGTCTATTCACGTGGTATTTAACTAATGAACATGCAATTTACAAAAAAACTAACATTAAATACAGCATGAGTTTTATTAAAATTTTTGGGGTATTTAACGTGTGTTTTTACATGTTATTTTATCGCAGACGGGCTGCAGCGGGAACGGAAACATTTAGCAGTAGTATTCTTACCACACCTAAATGTGACAATTCAGCTTTGTTAACCACTTCAGCCCCGGAAGGATTTACCCCCTTCCTGACCAGAGCACTTTTTACAATTCGGCACTGCGTCGCTTTAACTGCTAATTGCGCGGTCATGCAATGCTCTACCCAAACGAAATTTGCGTCCTTTTCTTCCCACAAATAGAGCTTTCTTTTGATGATATTTGATCACCTCTGCCGTTTTTATTTTTTGCGCTATAAACGGAAAAAGACTGAAAATTTTGAAAAAAAATGATATTTTCTACTTTTTGTTATAAAAAAAATCCAATAAACTAAATTTTAGTCATACATTTAGGCCAAAATGTATTCGGCCACATGTCTTTGGTAAAAAAAATGTCAATAAGCGTATATTTATTGGTTTGCGCAAAAGTTATAGCGTCTACAAACTAGGGTACATTTTCTGGAATTTACATAGCTTTTAGTTTCTGACTGCCTATGTCATTTCTTGAGGTGCTAAAATGGCAGGGCAGTACAAAACCCCCCCAAATGACCCCATTTTGGAAAGTAGACACCCCAAGGAAATTGCTGAGAGGCATGTTGAGCCCATTGAATATTTTTTTTTTTGTCCCAAGTGATTGAATAATGACAAAAAAAAGAAAAAAAAAAAATTACAAAAAGTTGTCACTAAATGATATATTGCTCACACAGGCCATGGGCATATGTGGAATTGCACCCCAAAATACATTCAGCTGCTTCTCCTGAGTACGGGGATACCACATGTGTAGCACTTTTTGGGAGCCTAGCCGCGTACGGGGCCCCGAAAACCCAGCACCACCTTCAGGATTTCTAAGGGCATACATTTTTGATTTTACTCCTCACTACCTATCACAGTTTTGAAGGCCATAAAATGCCAAGATGGCACAAAACCCCCCCAAATGACCCCATTTTGGAAAGTAGACACCCCAAGCTATTTGCTGAGAGGCATGGTGAGTATTTTGCAGCTGTCATTTGTTTTTGAAAATGAAGAAAGACCAGAAAAAAATTTTTTTTTTTTCTTTTTTCAATTTTCAAAACTTTGTGACAAAAAGTGAGGTCTGCAAAATACTCACTATACCTCTCAGCAAATAGCTTGGGGTGTCTACTTTCCAAAATGGGGTAATTTGGGGGGGGGGGGGGTTTGTGCCACCTGGGCATTCCATGGCCTCCGAAACTGTGATAGGTAGTGAGGAGTGAAATCAAAAATTTACGGCCTTAGAAAGCCTGAAGGCGGTGCTTGGTTTTCGGGGTCCCGTGCGCGGCTAGGCTCCCAAAAAGTCCCACACATGTGGTATCCCCGTACTCAGGAGAAGCAACAGAATTTATTTTGGGGTGTAATTTCACATATTCCCATGGCATGTTTGAGCAATATAACATTTAGTGACAACTTTGTGCAAAAAAAAAAAAAAAATTGTCTCTTTCCCGCAACTTGTGTCACAATATAAAATATTCCATGGACTCGACATGCCTCTCAGCAAATAGCTTGGGGTGTCTACTTTCCAAAATGGGGTCATTTGGGGGGGGTTTGAACTGTCCTGGCATTTTATGCACAACATTTAGAAGCTTATGTCACACATCACCCACTCTTCTAACCACTTGAAGACAAAGCCCTTTCTGACACTTTTTGATTACATGAAAAAATTATTTTTTTTTGCAAGAAAATTACTTTGAACCCCCAAACATTATATATTATTTTAAAGCAATTGCCCTACAGATTAAAATGGTGGGTGTTTCATTTTTTTTTTTTCACACAGTATTTGCGCAGCGATTTTTAAACGCATTTTTTGGGGAAAAAACACACTTTTTTAAATTTTAATGCACTAAAACACACTATATTGCCCAAATGTTTGATGAAATAAAAAAGATGATCTTAGGCCGAGTACATGGATACCAAACATGACATGCTTTAAAATTGCGCACAAACGTGCAGTGGCAACAAAATTACTACATTTTTAAAAGCCTTTAAAAGCCTTTACAGGTTACCACTTTAGATTTACAGAGGAGGTCTACTGCTAAAATTACTGCCCTCGATCTGACCTTCGCGGTGATACCTCACATGCATGGTGCAATTGCTGTTTACGTTTGACGCCAGACCGCCGCTTGCGTTCGCCTTAGCGCGAGAGCAGGGGGCGACAGGGGTGCTTTTTTTTATTTATTTTTTTTCTTTATTTTTTTTTGCTTTTTTATCTTATTTTTAAACTGTTCCTTTCATTTTTTTTTTTTTTAAATCATTTTTATTGTTATCTCAGGGAATGTAAATATCCCCTATGATAGCAATAGGTAGTGACAGGTACTCTTTTTTGAAAAAATTGGGGTCTATTAGACCCTAGATCTCTCCTCTGCCCTCAAAGCATCTGACCACACCAAGATCGGTGTGATAAAATGCTTCCCCAATTTCCCAATGGCGCTATTTACATCCGGCGAAATCTAAGTCATAAAATGCTCGTAGCTTCCAGTTTCTTAGGCCATAGAGATGTTTGGAGCCACTCTGGTCTCTGATCAGCTCTATGGTCAGCTGGCTGAATCACCGGCTGCATTCTCAGGTTCCCTGTTGAGACAGGAGAGCCAGAGAAAAACACGGAAGACGGTGGAGGGGGGGGCATTCCCTCCCACTGCTTGTAAAAGCAGTCTAGAGGCTAATTAGCCGCTAGGATTGCTTTTACATGAAAGCCGACCGCTGGCTAAAAAGAATGATACCAAGATAATACCTAAACCTGCAGGCATCATTCTGGTATACCCACTCAAAGTCGTGAATGGCGTACCTGAAGACAAAAAAATGGTTAACAATAAAGCACAGTAAACGGTAAAGTATAAATAATTACATACCTGAAAAACAAACATGATAAAACATAATAACAATAAAACATTGCAGAATAGAATACAGTAAAAAAGAGCAGAACAATAGAGAGAGAATAGAGAGAGAGAGAACAATAAAACGACAACTATTTTTTTTAATTTTTGTTTGTGTTTTTTTTTTTTTTTACACTTTTTTTTGTAACTGTAACTTTTATAACTGTAACCGGTTCCAGGTTCGAGTCTCTCAAAATGCGGTGGCATCTTGGGAGACCCTGTGAAAGTGTGCCTAGTCTGTGCAATGCTGTACGCTACGCTAATACTCAACTAGTGCATGGTAGCGTTCAAAACATTCACCAAGTGTTACTGCAGTGCTGGTTTGACTACGACCGGGGTGTACTACGCCGCTGGTGCTTGCCAGTTCACCAAAACGCTACAAAGAAAAGTGTCAGTGATCGATCGATACTGCACTTGGGTGGGCTGGACTGGGCTGGGCTGGGCGGAGGGGCAAAACGCAGGTGCTAGCAGGTATCTGGGCTGATCCCGCTAACACTGCGTTTTTGGGAACCCTAAACTGCTGGGGACGCTAGTATAGATCTGATCGGATCAGATATTGATGCGTTCAGATACTATACCACTAAGGGAGGTGTACGGTGCGTGTACGGTGCGTGCGTGGGTGTTCGCGGTACTGGCGCTAATCTGACGCTGCCTAGGGCGACGCATATCACCGCCGGGCGATCAGGGGGCTAAACCTTTATTCGGTAATAAACGGCGGGTGCCCTGACACTATAAAAAATAAACGAACTAACCAGCGTCACCCGTAACGGTTATACGGTGATCAGTGGTGAAAGGGTTAACTAGGGGGCCATCAAGGGGTTAAAACATTTATTAGATAGTATATGGGGGTCCCTGTCGCTATAAAACGCTGACGGCGAACCTAAATATTTACGTCCCTAACTAGCGTCACCAGCGACACTAATACAGCGATCAGAAAAATGATCGCTTAGCGACACTGGCGACAGGGGGTGATCAAGGGGTTAAAACTTTATTAGGGGGGTAAGGGGGGGTACCCTAGACCTACAGGGGGCTAAACCTTTATTCGGTAATAAACGGCGGGTGCCCTGACACTATAAAAAATAAACGAACTAACCAGCGTCACCCGTAACAGTTATACGGTGATCAGTAGTGAAAGGGTTAACTAGGGGGCCATCAAGGGGTTAAAACATTTATTAGATAGTATATGTGGGTCCCTGTCGCTATAAAACACTGACGGCGAACCTAAATATTTACGTCCCTAACTACCGTCACCAGCGACACTAATACAGCGATCAGAAAAATGATCGCTTAGCGTCACTGGTGAGGAGGGGTGATCAAGGGGTTAAAACTTTATTAGGGGGGGTAAGGGGGGTACCCTAGACCTACAGGGGGGTAATACTAACTGTCCCACCACTGCTAACTGTCACAAACTGACACTATGCAGTAATCAGGAAAAAAAAAAAAAAAAACCTGCTTGGTGTCAGTTTGTGACAGGGGGGGGGGGTGATTGGGGGGGGATCGGGGGGCGATCGGGGGGGGATCGGGGGTGTAATATATGCCTGGCATGTTCTACTGTGTTGTGTGTGAGTGTTGGTGCACTTACATGTCATCTCTCCTCGGCGCTGGAACGGAAACTGCCAGACCGAGGAGAGATGACATCACATCCTCTGCCTCTGTGTACTATACAGAGGCAGGGGATGTTTCTCATTGGCTGGGAGCGATCGCGAGGGGGGGGCCACGATCGGATGGCCTCCCCCTCGTCTGTCATCGCTCCCAACCAAATGCCGACCGCAGCTGGCACCGGGGGGGGGTCCGATCGGACCCCCCACCCGCGGGAAGGCAATCACGTTTCAGGTACGTGATTTTGCCTGCCCGTGCCGCTCTGCTCACGTATATAGGCGTGAGGCGGTCGGCAAGTGGTTAAGGACACCCACCTAACAACCTTGACTCATCTAATTGTAAACAATAGAAGAGCAGGCATTAAAAAAAAGTAAGAAAAAAACAAAACAAAAACAGCGTGGGCGCCCCCCCCCCCCCCCAATCCATGCCAGACCCTTCGTGTATGCATTTTGGGGGGGACCTCATGCCAAAAATTAAAAACAAATTGGTGCATACAAGGTCCCCCCCAAAATCCATACCAGACCTTTATCTGAGCATGCAGCCATGTTGATGAAGACAAGGGCCTCTTCCCCACAATTCTTGTTTGGTAGTTTTGGGGGTAAGGGGGGGTGACTAATCGGAATTTGGAAGGGCCCCCAGATCCCACCCCCCCCGTGAATGAGTAGGGCCCCTACTCATTCACCAAAGTAAAAAAAAGAACAGGAGCCAGTTTTTGACAAGTCCTTTATTTAAGAAACAAACAAAATACATTTCCTTAATGTCCCCAAAGTAAATCCACCTCAATCATGATGAACTTCAGCCGGCAACCTGCACAAAATGTAAAAAAAGATCTGCACCCAATGCTTGGCTCCTGCTGAATGACAGCTTCGTTTTCCACCCACTTCTAAATAAACAAAGGTGGCAGGGTCACCCAGGGTCGATGACATCACAAGGGGACAGGGTCAGCCAATTATATCACCAGGTGACCCTACCCCTTGATTTAGTTAATGGCAGGTGCGAAATGGAGCTGTCATTCGGCAGGAGACAAATGTTGTGCAAGTCAGCAGCCGGTGTTCATCATGATTAATGCTGAAATTACTTTGGGAACATTGGGGACATTTATTTTGTTTTTTAATTAAGGACATGTAAATAACTGGCTCCTGTGGGGGTTTTTTTGCCCATTTTTCTGCCTATTCACATAGGAGGGCTGGGATCTGGGGGCATCCTTGATAAAGATTCTGATAAGTCACCCCCTACACCCCCATAACAGGAAAGGGTTGTGGGGAAGAGGCCTTTGTCCTCATCAACATGGAGACAAAGCATCCCTCCATTTTGAAGACATGTGACCTGGTATGGTTCAGGACGGGGAGGGGGTGTGTGGTTCTGGCTCGACCCCCCTTCCTGGCTTGCCTGGCTGCATGCTCAGATAAGGGTCTGGTATAGATTTTGGGGAACCTCACGCCAATTTTTTTTGAGGGTGCGAGGTTCCACCTTAAATCCATGGATGGTAGAAGGACCCCACGCTTTTTTTTGTTTTCTACTTTTTTAATGCTGGCTCTTCTTTTGTTTACATTCTGCTATCTGCGGACATTCCTGTTGACCGCAGAAGAATCATGGTTAAGGAGCAAATGCCATCTCTTTTACAACCAGCTAGTTCATTGAATACTGTGTGGCTAGACCATCCCTTATTTAAAGAGGAACTGCAGTCTGCTCACATAATTTGTAATAAAAACAGCTTTGCCATTCTGAAGCTTCCCTCCAACCACTTTGCATACTGTGATTCTGTACTTGCCAAATATGCTGCAGAAATCTCCCTCCACTAAGTCTGGCTGCAACCATTTTAACTGTGGGCAACTGAAGCTGCTGCCTGTTCACTTCCTGGATTTACACAGACACATACAGAGGCACACCTTCATCTCTGCAGCCCTGCAGCTCTCATTGGCCCTCCTATGACTCATCCCCCTCCCTTCCTGGCAAACTCTCAGGAGAGTGAGAAAGAGAGCTGTGCATGATGTCATAAGCCTAAGCTAACAAGAAACAGGAAGTGGGTTGTATAACTTGTATAAGGTATTTACTGGCAGAAAAAAAAAATTTACTATCCAAAGTTAAAACAACAAGGGCAGAAGATTTTAATAGAAGGAAAGTTGAAAAATTGACTGAAGGTCCTTTTTAATGTTTTTTGTTCACTTGTTTGTATTTGTGAATTGATTTTTAGACAGGTATTTACTGAGTGTTTCTTAGTGTGGAGAGCTCTGAATATACTTGCACGACACTCCACCCATCAAATTGACGTAAATCTTACTCCTCATCCTCCTCTTGTGGAAAACCAGAACAGAGCAACCATTGATTCATCAATAGAGTGCACTCTGAAGAAGGAGCATGGCTCTGAAACATGTTAGTTTAGATGCTCCATTATCATTATAAAGTATTGGTCCCTTTTTCCATGGATGATTTGTAGTGCCTCTCTCCAAATTTCAGCCAATGTCCTTACAGAAACTTTCATCTGATCTTTTCCTCTCCTGATGCTGACTGCCAAGTGAGAGTT
Organism: Lithobates clamitans; assembly: GCA_037952925.1. Classification (NCBI taxonomy): domain Eukaryota; kingdom Metazoa; phylum Chordata; class Amphibia; order Anura; family Ranidae; genus Lithobates; species Lithobates clamitans. The sequence goes on from JBBGZY010000310.1 coordinate 4,589,875, forward strand.
GATGAAGCAACAGTTGCTGCTACCTGGTTTCCCACTGGAGGAGGTTTTTCCTAGTTTTAAGCCCTGATCCAAGTTATTGATAAATGACATTTTTTTGTTTGTTTTGTATTAAAATAGGTTTATTCTGCACTATCCAGTGCTCTCTGCTTTCCTAGTTTTACGTGTTGCGTTATTTGGCTTTTGAAGACATACAGAGCTTGTAGCAATAAGCAGTTTCTGCCTCTTTATATGTGAAGTGTGGTGTATTTGATGATTTTTCCTGGTAAAACGTAGGGTTATATCCTAAGCTGGTCTACAGTTGCCTACAGTGTCTAATCCTACCATAGGTAGCAGTAAAACCCGTAGGTTTAAGACTTTCTATGTCCCTCCCTGGACAAGAAAGAAACCTTTTCTTTTAAAACAATTTGCTGAAAGTAAGGTAAGTGTGGTGAGGTAATTTTTTGTATTGTACTGGTCTGTGAACTGGCCTACCGATGTTTACCTTAAGGCCACATTCACACCTAAGCGTTCTGTATGGCACAGACAGAAATAAGCAAAACACATGGAAAACATGTAACACGCTTGTGGCGCCGATATTTAATAATGGCACCCCAAACATGGAGAGCAGTCCATTGCATGTTTGTCTCACTACAAAATGCGCAAAGCAAAACGTGCTTGACTCAGTTCCAAAAAAGGTACAGTACATGAGCTACGGTGGCACATCTATGTGTAGGGAAGCCTATTCAAGTGAATGTGCTGCCCTATGATGTTGCATGACAAATGCCCTGAAAAAAACGCGTGAAAACGCAGCATGTTGCAAATATTTGAATGCAGCCTAAAATCAAAGTACTGTATTTATTGGCGTATAACACGCACTTTTTCACCCTGAAAATCAAGTGCATTGATCAGACTGCATTGATGGCACTTGTGAGGCTGCAGATGGGCACTGAACCTTATTTTGCTTCAAAGTTCCTTATTTAAAATTAATTTTTTTTCCTGAAACTTCCCATTTAAAATGAATATGTGTGTTATAGGCCTGTGCGTGTTATATGCCGATAAATACGTTAGTTGCCATTCTTTTGCTGCCAATTGTGTTATACTTATGTTGCCCATTGTTTGCCAAACCAGCAACTGGAACAAGTTTTTTTATGTTCCTGCAGCAAAAGACTGTGCTTTCCAGACAAAATAACATGTAATCCAGATCTTTGTCTAGCAGTATTCACCCTTGATGAAAGGGGCCCTATATACTCTAAAACGCATTAGTTTATTAATGCTACTGCTCTTAAAAGTACTTCTGCACTTCTGGTGCACTTTTTATTGTGTTTTTGGATGCATTGTCCTTTGAACACATAAATAATGTCACCTATTTATGGCCACATTTGTGTTGCATCATTTAATATATACCCATTGCCCCATAAAGAAAGAAGGCAAAACCTTGATGCACGTACATGATTTTATTATTGAAAAATGTGACCCTAAAACATCTCCAATATCAAAAGTCACCTCATAGTAGCATGTCACGCTATATCATTGTACTGCCACATTCAGTCTTGTTGCTGTTGCATAATATGACATTATCAGAGACTATCCAGATAACACATCCCCTACACTTCAGGGTATATAATGTTAGATAATGTAATTGCAAACTATCCTATGAATTCTCCCCAAAAAAATGGGTTAGACCTCAACCCATAGAAGACTTTCAACTCTAGCATGGAGGTAGTCATGTTAAGCAACCAGCTACATCGGGAGCCTCCACCAGGCTAGATGATTTGTAGTGCATTGGTTTAAGGCACTCAAGCTGCAAACCTAGCAGGAGGTATAAAGCTGAGAAATTAGCTAGAGATATTCCCTGAGAAAGTCATAGTATCCAATGGATTACCTGAATGTTGAAGCACCCCAATATAGTATTTTATCTGACATTTTAGGGTTGTGTTTTGCAATAATGTCTCATAAGTGCACCAGTACTTCTCTTCCTTTCTTTGTGTAGAACTGGATAACCAGTCACCTTGAATTCCCTTTTAGTGGCCTTTTTAGGTGGTCATTTGAAAATATGGTCCAGTTATCTTCCTAAGGATTTATGCTAGATGGTGCCCAGTAATATCAAAATGGTAGTTGCCGGCATAGGGAATGCAAGGGTCTATTGCTCTAAATCAGTCGTTTTCAAGCAGGGTGCTTTTAAGTTTCTTCAGGGGAGAAACTGAGGAAGAAGAGAAACATTGGAATACTAGTCATTACCAGTGTGCAAATGTGTGTTTGCTTTGAAAGAATAAATCATCTCTAACATCGGGTGTCCTTTGTGTTGCTGCATTATGTAAAACTATTTGTTTCATTTTTTTACATTTTAGAATGGGGTGCCTCAAGACTGTGCAGAATTTCTAAAGGGTGCTTTAACTGAAAAAAGGTTGACAAACACTGCTCTCAATCATGCAGTTATTGTACAAGAGCAAACTAGATCATTTATAAAGTGGAAATGGCTAACCATAACCACTTGATAAGCACAATTCTTTTGGCCACATTGGTCTCTTGAGTGCTTCATGCCATTTTAATTTTTTAAGGACAGGTACAGTATATTCATTTTCTATATACTTATTTTATTATGTATAGAACTCGTATTTATTTAAATACATATAGTTTTTTTTCTAGCTGATACAATATATTTCCTGACAGACTCCATGGCAGCCAACGTGTGGGTTTAGTCCCGCCTCTACTACCCTATAGGACACTACTCCCATAAATCTTTGCTCCTCACCAGCAGCCGTGTTCTTTTTTTGTCCTCCTCCAAAGGACCTAGCTAAAATGGTCTTTTTACCCGAAGATTATTTTCTCCCTTGCGATCAGATCTGGCGAGCGATCCCTATGGAGCAGGAATCGCAGTATTCCAATAAGCCCTAGCTACTAGCAGGGTATGGAAGGGGCATATGGAAGAGGCGCTGAAGATGGTGTAGTCCTAGCCACTGGCGGGCGAACCCCTCACTGGTCATACAGCCTAGCTACTAGCGGGTGACCCTTGTTGCCCTGAAACAAGTCCGGTCTGTGTTGACCGGTCTGTGCCCAGGTCTCAATCGCAGCAGGAGTGGTGAGTCCGTTCCGTTTTTTCTTTAAATGGCAGCAGTTTGTGTTAATCCTTCCCCTGTGTATGTCTGCTCTGTTGGTGTATTCTGTGTCCTCCCCCGCACTGTCGGGTACAGTGCAGCTGGCAGACATGGCGGCTGGTTCCCTCCGCTGTTCACTTCCTGGTTTCGTTTTCGCGGCCGTTCTGCGCATGCGCGGGTCCGGCGCGAGAACGAGGCTTGGTTCGCGCACACGCATAGCGGTAACTGCGCGTGTGCACTAGTGGAAAGACGGACACGACGGTGACGTCACAGGGGCGCCAGTTTTAAATTTGAGAAAATAGTCTGCAGGCTTGGGAATGCTTGCAGACTGTTAGCAGTGTCTTCCCCTGGCTCTGATTCTGTCGTGTCAGGTGAGGGGGCTTCTAGGGGAAAGGTTTTGTGGCCTGCCCTTACTGCATCTCTATTTTTAAACTGGTTGCTTGTGTTTTCAGCCCTGATGGATCCCTCCGGGAGCATGGACGCTTCACCGCCTGCCTCTGGCCAGCCCTCTCGCAATAGGTACTTGGTAGGGGGTCCTGCCTGGGTGTTGCGGGGGGAGGGGGGGGTTATGGAGCATCAGTTATCTGTTTGTCTCCATTAACACAGAGGGCCTTGTCTTTTTCTTGTCAGCCCTTCTAGGTCTACTCAGCAACGTAGCTCGCACAGAAGTGGTTCCTCTAGATCGCAGCACCGGCATTCCTCTTCCAGATCTGGACATCACGGTTCCTCCTCGAAATCGAGACACCGTAGCCGGGAACCATCTCGCTCTTCCAAGTCTCACTCCAGTCATGCAGCCGAAGGAGCCTGCTGGGGGTGTAGGGCAAAGGTTCCTATAGGCAAATCCCTCTGTGATACCTGCTATATAAAAGCAATAGGTGAAAGAGGTGGATCGGATCAGCAACTCAAGTCTCTGGTGGAAAAGATTGTTAAAGAGAATCCAAAGGAGTTGGGGTCCAGCCAACCCCAGGTTTCTCCTGCAGAGCCTCCAGGCCCACCAATGAGGGATACTCAGGCTCAGAACACTTGTGAGTCCTCTTTACCCAGTCATCTGTCTGCTGTCTCCTCAGATAGTGATTCTGAGGGAGAAGACCCTTATACGGGATTTGGCTTTGACTTACTTCCTCCTCTGATTAAAGCCATAAAGGAAACTTTAAACTGGGAAGAGCCAGTGACGGCCCCTGCAAAACAGAGGAAGTACTTCAAGCAGCTGAAGAAGGAACGTGTCAACTTCCCCTTTTTCGCTGAATTAGGTGAAGTTATCACGGATGAGTGGGGAAAGGTAGAGAAGAAGAACTCCCTTCTTTCTAAAATACAAAGGCTTTATGCCTTCAAGGAAGAAGAAGTTAAGCAATTGGAGTCTGCTCCTCTAGTGGATGCGGCTGTGATGAGATTGGTCAGGCATGTGACCCTCCCTCTGGAAGACACGGTCTCGTTCAGAGACGCCTTGGATAGACGGATAGACTCTGATTTGAAGCGGGTCTATCTCACAGCGGGTATGGCATGTAAACCAGCCTTGGCTCTGGCCGCCATGTCTAGGGCTATGGAGATTTGGTCAGACGGCATGGACGAGACACTTAGACGTGTCTCGGAGGAAGTGGCCAGGAGTTCGCCCATCCAGGAATTAAGGTTAGCCTCAGCCTTTCTGGGGGAGGCCTAAATTGACATTATCCGCTTGGTGGCTAGAGTTATGTTGTCTGCAGTTACCGCCAAGCGTGCCCTTTGGCTTCGCCCTTGGCTGGCAGACCCAGCATCAAAACAGGTCTGGTGCCGTATTCCCTTCGATGGGTCCTCTCTTTTCGGCAATAAATTAGACAGCGCCATAACCCGTGCCACCGGGGGTAAGTCAGGGTTCCTCCCTCAGGACAGGCGATTACAAGGCCAGAGAAGATCGTTTCCAAGGAAACAGAACCAGGATCGTACTAGGGAAGCACGTGGATACAGGCCGGGCTGTGAGTTCTCCAGATCTTGGAAGGCCAGACAGTCATCTTTCAAGAAAACTGCCAAGAGTAGTATGTCGGGTGAGAAGGAACCGACCAAGTCTTTTTGAGATGGGGCCCGCCTAGGCAGGCCAAGTGGGGGCTCGCCTCCTCCGCTTTCGGCATGTTTGGGTGGCCTCGATCCAGGACTTTTGGACCGTCAGAACGATTTCCTCAGGCCACACCTGGGTTTTCAGCAGTGTTCCCAGGCTCAGGTGTATCCCCACATCTCTTCCAGCCACAGAAGAAAAAAGAAAAATCCTTTTAGCTTACATGAAATCTTTATTAGATCAAGGCGCGGCCATTCCTGTCCCAGACGACCAACGTGGCATGGGGATGTATTCTGCTCTTTTCACGGTCCAGAAAAAGAATGGTGCATGGCGACCTGTCATAGATTTGACGCACCTGAACCGTTTCATCAAAAGAGAAAGGTTCAAAATGGAAACCCTGTCCACAATTCGACAGTCAGTCCAACCAGGAGACTGGCTCATCTCGATAGACCTCAAGGACGCTTATTTCCACGTTCCAGTGGCAGCAGATTTTCAACGCTTTCTCCGTTTTTCCATAGGCCAACTACATTTACAATTCACATGCCTTCCTTTCGGTCTGTCCACCTCTCCACGAGTCTTCTCGAAGGTCTTGTTGGCTGTTGTGGCTCTACTGAGAACCAGAGGGATCCGTCTTCATCACTATCTGGACGATCTCCTCCTACTGGCTCAAGACAGAGATTGCCTCCTGAAACACAGAGATCAGGTCATCTCAACTCTCCAGGAATTTGGATGGCTCCTGAACCGGGAGAAGAGCCAGCTGGAGCCTTCTCAGTCTCTCGTGTTCCTCGGGGCCCTCTTCAATACAGCGAGAGGCACAATTTCCTTACCCGAGGAGAAGATCACAATAGTTCGGGACAGGATTCGCCTGGCTCTCTCCTCTTCTCATCTCCGGGCCCTCCAGTGTCTGAGGATCATAGGCACCATGGTGTCCACAATACCAATGGTAAAATGGGCTCAGTGGAGGATGCGTCCTTTCCAGAAGGGATTTCTTCTTCAATGGTCGGGTGACAAGAATCAGCGCATTTGCATCTCTCAGACCATGAGGGGTTCCCTCCTCTGGTGGCTTCAAAGAGAAAATCTACGCAGGTGTCACTCCATCCTTCCCATCACCTGGATCACAGTGACGTCAGATGCCAGCGAGAGAGGCTGGGGTGCTCATTGCCTAGCGGAAGTGGCTCAAGGCTCCTGGGATTTCCCAGCGCGGAGATTGGTGTCGAATATCCTAGAGTTACATGCAGCCTTCCAGGCACTGCTGGCATTTCGTCATCTGATAGCAGGGGCATCTGTATTACTCAGACTGGACAATACGACGGCAGTAGCCTATGTAAGGAAACAAGGGGGTACCAAAAGCCTGTCTCTGCTACAAGAGGTGGAACCAATAATGGTCTGGGCCCAGAAGAATCTGGTCAACCTAACGGCAACTTATGTTCCGGGGATTCTCAATGTCCAAGCGGATTTTCTCTCACGAGTCCACTTGGACAACAATGAGTGGTCTCTCCACGAGGATGTGTTCAAATGGATTCTAACATTGGGGATCTCTCCAGAGGTCGATCTCTTCGCCTCCCCGTGCAACAAAAAGCTAGCGAAGTATTACGCAAGGTTCCGGGATCCACAAGCCTACGGGATAGACGCACTGGTCTATACCACCTACGTTGGTGGTTTCACAGAGCATATGCCTTCCCTCCGACACCTATTATCTTCCAGTTCCTGCGGAGGCTCAGGTGGGAGGAGGTGGAGATAATAGCCATAATTCCTTACTGGCCCAACAGGCCTTGGTTTCCTCTCCTATCACTCCTCAGCTTCCGAGAACCAGTTCTTCTTCCGACCAGAGTGGATCTACTCTCCCAAGGCATGATTCTCCACCCGTGCCCAGCTCACCTACAGTTGAGGGCTTGGTTCTTGAGAGGGGTAGGTTGGAAGCACTAGGTTGCCCTAAGGAGGTTATTCCTATACTATGCAAGAAGACAAAGCACTAACAAAGTATATGAGCGCATTTGGACAAAATTCTCGACCCATATGTCGTCTAGGGCCAAGTCATGTGGCGCACCTGCAATTCAGGACATCTTGAGTTTCCTCCAATCAGGCCTGGATTTGCCCTTATCCGTCAGTTCACTGCGTGTACAGGTCTCAGCGATCTCAGCCTTTACTGGGGTGTCGTGGGCCAGACATGCCCTTATTCAACAATTTTTCAAAGGAGCAATTAGACTGAGGCCCCAAAGGAAACCCAGATTCCCCAAATGGGATCGGCCTCTAGTTCTTGAGTTCTTCTCACAACTCGATAAACCACTGTCTGTTAGAGAACTTACTATCAAGACTGCATTTTTGACTGCCATATCTTCAGCCAAGAGAGTGTCCGAAATCCAGGCTTTAGGGTCAAAGGAACCTTTCTTAACCTTCTTTCCGGACAGAGTGACTCTAATTCCAATGCTAGGGTCAAACCCTAAGGTCACCTCAATCTTTCATGAGAACCAAGAGATCTCACTTCCTACCTTTAGATCTGCCGGAAATCTGAAAATACATCCACTCGATGTTGGTGTCTCCTTGAAACAATATCTGGAAGTAATGGCTCCCTTCCGTCAATCGGATTATCTTTTTGTTTTGTTCTATGGAAAGAACAAGGGGCTCCGAGCCTCAGTCAGATCCATTGCTGCATGGGTTGTACAGGCAATTCAATGGGCATATAGAGAGAAGGGCTTGGCTCCTCCAGAGGCGGTAACAGCGCACTCAACTAGAAGTCTTTCGACCTCGTGGGCAGCCTCACGTCACGTTGCACCTGAAGTGATTTGCAGGGCGGCTTCTTGGTCATCGATCCATACCTTCATGTCCCATTATTGTGTTGAGCCAGCTGCTCTATCTTCAGTTGATTTTGGTGTTAAAGTGCTGTCAGTGGACGGTGTTAAATAAATCTTTGTTTTCTTCAGCATTTTGCCCACCCGGGTGTGTACGGCGAGTTATTTTCCACACGTTGGCTGCCATGGAGTCTGTCAGGAAAATGGAAAATTCCTATCAAAATACTTACCGTAATTTTCCTTTCCTGATGGACTCCATGGCAGCAGGAGTTCCCTCCCAAATGGCTGGAGTAGGCTAGTTATCGAACACGGCTGCTGGTGAGGAGCAAAGATTTATGGGAGTAGTGTCCTATAGGGTAGTAGAGGCGGGACTAAACCCACACGTTGGCTGCCATGGAGTCCATCAGGAAAGGAAAATTACAGTAAGTATTTTGATAGGAATTTTCCGTTTTACCATGTGCAGCCAGTGGGTAGCATGCTAGAAGTTTTTGCTTTTTAGAATAGCCTTTGTAATTAGATTTTCTGTCTTTCAGGTCAATTACAACAAGTACAGCAGAATAGTAAAAAAAGGGGAAATTGAATTGTAGGATCACTGTCTCATGTTTAGGGATAGTGTCATTACATGGCAGCTTCTTAGCTGCAATGGATTTTTCCAGACAAAAATAAAAATATTAGAAATTGATCTAGAAGTGTTGCACTGCAGTCAAAAGAAACTTCATAAACCTAGAATATTAAATGTAAGTTCTCTTTATGTCTGTATAGAGAATCCCCATCCTCTATTCCGCCATGACCCAGAGAGATGCCTGTACAGGTCGTCCATTTCTCATCTTCAGAACTGGAGTGCTGAGCTATATATGCTGAAAGCAGACACGGTGCAGGTTGTTTGTAATCCACGGTGTCCTGGGGATGGCATTCTGCAGAAATAAATGCACAGAAATCGCACTCTGCGGGGGCCCTATGCTCTGTCCTGCAGTGATCCTGTAAGTAGTGGTAGGAGAGGGGTTTTATCTTGTGCTACCCTGTGCTAGGGGGGGTGCAGATTCCCCTTTTAATACTAATCGCCTACACAAGAAAAGTACAGAATATGTGGAGCACACAAAAAAAAATGTAATTTTATTTATTTCAGTAGAAATACATTCTTGTATTCAATGTTCTTTTTTTCCCTTCCTTCTTTCCTTCATTCCCTTTATTCTAGGGATGCACTGAAATTTCGGCCGCCGAAACATATCGGCCGAAAATGGTGTTTTCGGTGCATTGCCGAAAGAAAAATCTTGCCGATAATGGGGCCGGAAATGGGGGCAGGGCCTGGGCAGGCCCCCGACCCTGGTGCCGCCCATGCGGGGGCGTCTTCCTGGCTCGCCCCAGTCCTATGTCCTTCCTCCCCACAGAGCGGCATCTCCGTGTGTCATGGAGCTGATTTGCCTGGGCAGCTGCAGTAACAATGTCCCGCCTCCTGTGACAGGCAGCACACTGATCCAATGGCGGGACATCGAATCAGCGTGACGTGATTACAGGAGGCGGGACATTATTACTGCAGCAGCCTGGGCAATTCAATTCACAGCTCCAGGACAGGACACACGGAGATGCCGCTCTGATCCGGGCACGGGTGAGGATGCATCCAGACACTGGCAAGCTGCACATGATGAGCACTGGCAGGCTACAAGAGGAGAACGGACAGGCTGCATGAGGGGAACTGGCAGGCTGCATCTGACGGGCACTGGTGAGGCTGCATTGATCTCTTGTATCATGTCTGCAGTCTGACCATCTCCTGTACTAAGTCTGCATACTCTGACTGTCTCCTCTACCATGTCTGCAGTCTCTGACCATCTCCTGTTGTGTGTCCGCAGTCTCTGACCATCTCCTGTGGTATGTCCGCAGTCTCTGACCATCTCCTGTAGCATGTCCGCAGTCTCTGACCGTCTCCTGTGGTATGTCCGCAGTCTTTGACCGTCTCATGTAGCATGTCCCTAGTCTCTGACCATCTCCTGTAGCATGTCCGCAGTCTCTGACCATCTCCTGTAGCATGTCCGCTGTCTCTGACCATCTCCTGTAGCATGTCCGCAGTCTTTGACCATCTCCTGTAGCATATCCGCAGTCTCTGACCATCTCCTGTAGCATGTCTGCAGTCTCTGACCATCTCCTGTAGCATGTCTGCAGTCTCTGGCCATCTCCTGTATCAGATGGTTAGAGACTGGGGACATGATACAAGAGATGGTTGGAGACTGCGGACTGAATTTTCTTGAGCTTTTCTTGCAAAGGTGCCAATAATGGCCAACAATAAATTCATATTAATATAAATTGATGATATTAATTAAAAAGTCGAATATAATACAATTGTATATAAAAATATAAATATTTTTAAAATCTGTTTATTTTCGGTATCGGTTTCGTTTTTCAGCCTAGTGTATTTTTCATTTTCGGTATCGTTTCGGCACCAAAAAAACGATTCAGTGCACCCCTATTATCCTTATTTCCTTTTATCCCACTCCCTCTTTCTCCCTTCCTTCCCATTATTCCATTTATCCTTCCTTCCCTTTATCTCCCTTAATCTTCCTTCCCTCCTTTATCTTTGTTTCTTTCTTCCTTTGTTCCTTCCTTCCTTCCTTCCTCTCTCCCTTCCTTCCTTCCACCTCTCTTTTTCCTGTCTCCTTTCTTTCATTTTCCTCCCCTTGACTGTATTTCTGTAAACAAGGAAAAGAAAAGGTCAGTAGCTATTCTGATAGAGGTATTAGTATTATCATTTCTGTTAGTATTTTATGGTGTAAACATCTTCTGCAGCATTCTACACAGTGAGGACATTCAGGACCTATAACAATATATACAGTATATACAAATACATTAGGAGTCAGAATTCTGCTCAGAAGAACTTCCAGCCTAAAAATAAAAAAAAGACAGATGTCATAAGGTATTGGGACTTGGCAGCAGGGCCAGAACAAGGGGTGGGAGGGAGGTGCGGCTGCCTTGGGTGCAATGGTTTATTGGGGGTGCCTTCTTTCTATTACAAGGCTGATAAGAGTAGTGACGGCGGCAGTGATTTTGACTGCTGGTCATAGGATCCCCTATGCCTGCACATCATGAGTGGGGGAAAGGGGTGCAGTTTAGAATCTTTGCCCTGGGTGCTGGGTGACCATGTCCTGACACTACTTGGCAAAAACTGCATAATAGTGGTGGACTGAATTAGGAGAAGCCTGTGGATGGGCTGACCTGTGTGGCTGTCATTTGCCACTTAAACATTAGTGGAGGTGTTCACATACTTATTGGGCTTTATAACTTGGACTGGAGGCAGCAAAATCAGCAACATTGCTGCCATTTTGCCTGTGCCATGTCACCAGCTTAAAGGCGTTAGATGTGGGGAAATACCCGTTCTGTCCTCAGAGGATGCATGCTTGTTCCTGATCAGTGGCAAAGAAAGTTCTAAGAGCCGGGTCACACCAGAACACGGTGCAGAAAATTTACTGCCTTTGCGATCTGCTGTGAATGCCAGTGTATTGTTAACAGCACCCCAAACACAGAAGGCAGTGCACTGCTTTCTCTGCCTTCCACTGCAATTTCAACCCATTCAATTTAATGGGCTACATGATCGCACCACACACGAACACACTCAAATCGCACTGGAACGTGGCATGTGTTCCTCTGCGAATCTGGTGTGCACAAGTCCTTAAGCCAGAGACAGCCAGCCAGCTAGTATTTTCGGAGGAAGGTAAGAAATGGCATCTGAAATGATAAAAAGGGAAAGCACACCAAGCCTGTGCATCACCTTTAGCACCACTTTATTTATAAACTACTCACAAAACTGGTAAGATAACAAGCATATAGTCTTCTATCACATTCCATGGATGGGACCTCCTCAAGTCGCCGCCATTAGCATGATCATTGGAAGTACACCTTCAGGAATTTACAGTGGATACTTGCCAGCTGACGCATTTCAAGGGACAAGCCTTCTTCTTCAGAACTAACCTGCTTGTAAAAACATGCTTGTCTTTAAAAAGTCGAGGCACAATATCAGGACATTGCTCACCACTCCCTCTGTTTAGTCCTCTAGGAGTGGGCTGGCTACTGAGCATTTTGGTTATCAGAGTATTGCATTGCTATCTGTGTCACCATGCTTATGCTGATGTTTGTGTTTGCGTTTAACCCGCTTAGTCCGATGGGAGCTTTTCATTGTATATTCCGATCATGTGTATGCCTCATCAGACTTTTTACGTCGAAAAATCTGACGGACCTAGAAAAAGAACATGTTCTAAATATTTCTGAGGGAACCAAATTAGGAAAACCGCTTATTTTAGTTTATTCCGACGGGAAAACTGGTCGTGTGTACAGGGCATAAGTCTATTGTTTTTCAACTTTTTTAACAGACCAAGCTGTCCAGCAAAAGAGACAAACCATTTACCACTGATGGGGTGCGTACAATGGTCAGCTTTTATACTCCTATGTAAATGTTTATCTCACAAGGAAAAAACTATTGCTGTAACTGCTTAAAGGAGAAGTGAAAAATGTACAGAATATAGGATTCCTGATGATCCAGCCTTCTTCTTGCTACGTGTTACAAACATTCCTGCTAAAATACTGTATTTTCCGGCATATAAGACAAACTTTTACACTTGAAAAAAAAAAAAACGCCCAAAAATCGGGGGTCGTCTTATACGCCGGGTATAAAATGCCGCCCGCTGGATGTGCGGTAATACTGCATGTAACCTACGTAAAGTCCATCTAATTCAATTAGTCCAGCTTACACTACCCTCTCCACTGGTTGACAATGCTGCTTTTCAAGGGTGGCTACATTGCTCATTCATAGATATAGTGGAGGAGTGAATGTAGCCACCGTTAGACAGAAGGTGTGTTACTGGCTGATCATCATCCAGTGATTAGTAAGCTACGATTTGAATTTTTGTTTGCGGGTCTAGCTGCACTTTCAAGATGATGCACAAGGCTGTTGCGCTCTCTCTCTTTTTTAATTCAGTACTGTTTGAAGAATTCCCCGATCTGAACTGTAAAGAATGTCCAATTCTGTGTGTGTGATCTATATCCTTTAGCACTCAAGTGCTGGCAGAGTGCTTAGTTTTTCAACAGGAATTACATATTTTTCACAGCAGAGGTTTTCTTTAAAGTGGACTTTTCAGCTCTTCTACAAGTCTGCATAAATAAATCCCCGACATGTTACAATATGCAAAAATGTTGTAATTTTTCATAAAAGCTCCACCTTTTATTATCAAAAACCATCCTTGAGCTCTGGTACGGTGACTAGGCTAATATGATGTCATCAGTCTTCTGCAAGCAGAGGAAGCATTTCCCCAGTCTCCTCTCCCCCAGTGGTCAGACTGCAACATTGTAATTTTCTAGCAAGTCACAAGGTGAGAGGCTGCAGCTGGGGCAGCAAAACTGCACAAGTGCTGGGATTTTACATAGTTGTGTCATCTCCAAGCCAGCATCTCCATCAATAAATTAGATGGTGACCCTGGAAGATGCATGAACAAAGATGGCTCTTGTCTTCTGGAGAGAAAAGCAGATCAAGGCATTGTCAGGGGAGAGTACTGTGATCTCTGTGAGAGGTAATACATAAGTGGGACTGTTACTTATATACAGTATCTCACAAAAGTGAGTATACCCCTCACATTTTGTAAATATTTTATTATATCTTTTCATGTGACAACATTGAAGAAATTATACTTTGCTACAATGTAAAGTAGTGAGTGTACAGCTTGTATAACAGTGTAAATTTTCTCTCCCCTTCAAAATAACACAACACACAGCCATTAATGTCTAAACCACTGGCAACAAAAGTGAGTACACCACTAAGTGTAAATGTCCAAATTGGGCCCAAAGTGTCAATATTTTGTGTGGCCACCATTAACTTCCAGCACTGCCTTAACCCTCTTGGGCATGGATTTCACCAGAGATACACAGGTTGCCACTGGAGTCCTCTTCCACTCCTCCATGACGACATCACAGAGCTGGTGGATGTTAGAGACCTTGCGCTCCTCCATCTTCCATTTGAGGATGCCCCACAGATGCTCAATAGGGTTTAGGTCTGAAGACGTGCTTGGTCAGTCCATCACCTTTCCCCTCAGCTTCTTTAGCAAGGCAGTGGTCATCTTAGAGGTGTGTTTGGGGTTGTTATATTGTAATATTGCCCTGCGGCCCAGTCTCCGAAGGGAGGGGATCATGCTCTGCTTCAGTATGTCACAGCACATGTTGGCATTCATGGTTCCCTCAATGATACTCCCACCGCCATGCTTGTTTGTGTCTTTGTACTCCTCATCTGGTTGCCGCCACACACGCTTGACACCATCTGAACCAAATAAGTTTATCTTGGTCTCATCAGACCACAGGACATGGTTCCAGTAATCTATGCCCTTAGTCTGCTTGTCTTCAGCAAACTGTTTGCGGGCTTTCTTGTGCATCATCTTTAGAAGAGGTTTCTTTCTAGCCATGCAGACCAGTTTGATACAGTGTGTGGCATATGGTCTGAGCACTGACAGGCTGACCCCCCAACCCTTCAACCTCTGCAGCAATGCTGGCAGCACTCATATGTGTCTATTTCCCAAAGACAACCTCTGGATATGACGCTGAGCATGTGCACTCAACTTCTTTGGTCGACCATGGCGAGGCCTTTTCTGAGTGGAACCTGTCCTGTTAAACCACTGCATGCTCTTGGCCACCATGGTGCAGCTCAGTTTCAGGGTCTTGGCAATCTTCTTGTAGCCTAGGCCATCATTATGTAGAGCCACAATTCTTTTTTTTCAGATCCTCAGAGAGTTCTTTGCCATGAGGTGCCATGTTAAACTTCCAGTGACCAGTATGAGAGAGTGAGAGTGATAACACCAAATTTAACACACCTGCTCCCAATTCACACCTGAGACCTTGTAACATGACACTGGGGAGGGAAAATGGCTAATTGGGCCCAATTTGGACATTATCATTTAGGGGTGTACTCACTTTTGTTGCCAGCGGTTTAGACATTAATGGCTGTGTGCTGAATTATTTTGAGGGGACAGCAAATTTACACTGTTATACAAGCTGTACACTCACTACTTTACATTGTAGCAAAGTGTCATTTCTTCAGTGTTATCACATGAAAAGATATATAATAAAATATTTACAAAAATGTGAGGGATGTACTCACTTTTGTGAGATACTGTATGTTACCTAGCATGCGTGGTCGTAAAGTAATTGTAAGGTTAATTTATGTATTTTTTTTAATAACAAACATGTCTTACTGCTGTTTGCAGTGATTTTCCACAGAGCAGCCCTGAACCTCATTTTCTGGGGATCCCTGCCAGCAATCTTGGCTCCTCCTCACAGGATTTGATTGACAGCAGCAGGAGCCAATGGCTCCTGCTACTGACTCCATGTCAAGTGAGATGACTGCTCTCAGGCACAGCACTGGATCGAGATTTGGCTCAGGTAAGTTTTTGGGGGGTGGGTGACCATGAAAGTTTTTTTACCTTAGGGTAGAGAAAGCATTAAAGTGTTACTAAACCTAAAAACATTTTTTACCCTAATGCATTGTTTGCATTAAGGTAAAAAATGTTTTAAGTTTCTCTTTGCCCCCCTTCCCATGTGTGAGGGGAAGAGAGGGGAGAAGAGATCGGCTCTGTGCATGGCAGAATCTATTCTCCCCTTGTTTCCTCTCTATACAGCATTTGAGCAACAGCAGGAGCCATTGGCTCTTGCTGCTGTCCAGCAGATGCTGTGAAGAGGAAGTGGGGAACGGCCTAAGTCCTGCTGTGTAAGTCTATGGAAGCTGGCTCCAAAGACACACAAGTTGGGAGCGTGCAGACCACGCTTCTTACCATAGCCAGCGGCTGGCTATGGTAGTCCCAAAAAGAAGAGGAGGAGCCAAGATTACTGCCGGGGACCCCAGAAGAGGAGGGTCAGGGCCACTCTGTGCAATACCACTGCACAGAGGAGGTAAGTATAACATGTTTGTTATTTTAATTAAAAAAAAAATATTTGACTTTAGTAAACACATTAAGGTAAAAAAACCTTCTCATTGTACAACCACTTTAACATGAAAAAAATATTAAATACTAGGTCTTCTATATTATAAGTGATCTTCTCATCTGCCTGCAGTTAAACTTTAGGTACAATTTGTGTTATTGGCACAATATTGTGTATTGGGTTTGAACTCTATTGGCCGCGCTTTTTTTTCTAAGTATTATCAAGCGCAGTTCCGTAGACACTCTGTACTTGCGGCCTCCCAAGCGTGGCGGGCACTTTCCTGTCTCACCGGCTGACACCGCACATTTATTCACGCTGTGACTCTGCAGCTGGTACACAATCCTACTAGACTGTTATTGGCTCCAACAGATGTTTCCAACTGTATGGAATGAATCTCTCGGAATAGCACAGGCAGCTGAATGAATGGATGGAGAGGACGACATTTCAATACACTCTCCGGATCTCTCTGCGGAAAAGACAGAAATAACTCTCTCTTTTAAGAAGAACTCTGGGCTGAAGGAAAAGCAGGGAATATTTTATGCAGCGTGGAATCATTTGGAAAATGACAGCTAGTAAAGGACCCCTTTCACACCGAGGGCGTTTTGCAGGCGCTATATCGTTAA
Organism: Lithobates clamitans; assembly: GCA_037952925.1. Classification (NCBI taxonomy): domain Eukaryota; kingdom Metazoa; phylum Chordata; class Amphibia; order Anura; family Ranidae; genus Lithobates; species Lithobates clamitans. The sequence goes on from JBBGZY010000310.1 coordinate 4,606,328, forward strand.
AAATAGCGCCTGCAATCCGCCCTCAAACAGCTGCAGAATTGTCTCGGGCTTTCACACCGGAGCGCTGTGCTGGCAGGACGGGAAAAAAAGTCCTTCCAGCAGCTTCTTTTAAGCGGTGAAGGAGCGGTGTGTTGAAATCAATAGGGCAGCGCTGGGAGACCGCCGGCAAAACGCCGCTATTGCGGCGCATGGCGGGTGGTTTTAACCCTTTCTCGGCCGCTAGTGGGGGGTAAAAGCGACCCGCTAGTGGCCGAAATGCGACGCTAATTCGAAGGTAAAACGTCGCTAAAAATAGCGGCGTTTTACCGCCGACGCTATGGGCGGCCCGGTGTGAAAGGGCTCTTAAAGTTACAAATAAAGTAAAGTTACAATTATTTGTGGTGAGTTCCTGCTTGTTGGGGAGTGGTGGAGCACTGCTGTGATGTTTGGGAGGAAATTTTGGGTTTCACCATATTAGGATATTGGAATTGTTGTATGGACCAGAGGTACAGGGATTATTACGGTGCCAAAGGAAAACCAAAGTACATAGAATAAAACGTATAATAATAATTCCTTTGGCACCGTAATAATCCCTGTATCTCTGGTCCATACAACAATTCTAAAAATTATTGGGATGAGGTGCCGTATCGTACCAAGGACCATCCAGTCACTCCAACCCTCTACATATTAGGATATCGGTTTTGGACTTGAGAAACTACTATATCATAGTTTTAATGTTTAGAAATTGGCGTCTTTCACTTCAGTTGGCACTGGGTGTTACATATAGTTACGTAGTTAGTCGGGTTAAAAAAAAAGACACAAGTCCATCTAGTTCAACCATAAAAAAATAAATAAATAAAAAATATCATACAATCCCATCTTCCCAATCCTATACCCACAGTTGATCCAGAGGAAGGTGAAAAAAACCCCAGAAAAGCATGATCCAATTTGCTACAGCAGGGGAAAAAATTCCTTCCTGATCCCAGAGAGGCAATCGGATTTTCCCTGGATCAGCTTTACCTATAAACGTTAGTACCCAGTTATATTATGGGTTTTTAGGAAAGAATCCAGGCCTTTCTTAAAGAAATCTATTGAGCTGGCCAGAACCACCTCTGGAGGGAGCCTATTCAACATTTTCACAGCTTTTACTGTGAAGAAACCTTTCCGTATTTGGAGATGAAATCTCTTTTCCTCTAGACGTAAAGAGTGCCCCTTCAAGTTCACTATATGGACCCCTCATATATTTATACATGATGATCATATCCCCCCTTAATCTCCTCTTCTCAAGAGTGAATAAATTCAGTTCCTCTAATCTTTTCCTGAGCTCCTCCATGCCTCTTATCAGTTCGGTTGCCCTTCTCTGCACTTTCTCCAGTTCCCCAATATTCTTTTTGAGAACTGGTGCCCAAAACTGAACTGCATATTCCGGATGAGGTCTTACTAATAATTTGTACAGTGGCAAAATGATATCTCTCTCTCTGGAGTCCATATCTCTCTTAATACAAGAAAGGACTTTGCACGCTTTGGAAACTGCAGCTTGGCATTGCATGCTATTATTGAGCTTGTGATCTACCAAAACCCTCAGATCCTTCTCCACCATTGATTCCCCCAGTTGTACTCCCCCTAGTATGTATGATGCATACATATTCTTAGCCCCCAAGTGCATAACTTTACATTTATCAACATTAAACCTCATTTGCCACATAGTCGCCCAATTAGACAGTGCATTGAGGTTGGCTTGTAAATTGGAGACATCCTATAAGGACGTTATTCCACTGCATAGCTTAGCGCCATCTGCAAAGACAGAAATGTTACTTTGAATCCTAGACCCAATATCATTTATAAGGATATTAAAAAGTAAGGGTCCCAGCACTGAACCTTGGGGTACACCACTGATAACCTTAGACCATTCAGAGTAAGAATCATTAACCACTACTCTCTGAATTATGTATTTTAGCCAGTTTTCTATCCATTTACAAACTGATATTTCCAAGCCTGTAGACTTTACCTTACACATGAGCCGTGTGTGGGGAACTGTGTCAAACGCTTTTGCAAAATCCAAGTATACCGCCACCCCTCTGTCCAAGGTTTTACTTACCTCCTCATAAAAAGAAATCAGGTTTGTTTGACAACTTCTGTCTTTCATGAATCCATGCTGTTTGTTGCTTAAAATATTTTTTCCAGCAAGAACTTATCTATGTGGTCTTTTATTAAACTCTCCCGACTATAGAAGTAAGGGCTCTTTCACACGGGGCGGATCAGTGATGATCCGCCCCGTGAACACCCGCTTGCTCAGCGGGGATCGCTCCGCCGATCCCCGCTGAGCAGGAAAATGACAGGTCGGTCTCTGCACACTGTGCAGCGACGGACCTGTCAGAGCGCCGCTCTCCCCTATGGGGGATCGGATGACGGCAGACCGCAGAGTCCATCGTCACCCGATCCGATCCGAAAACGGATGGAAAAGTAGGGTTTTCCTCCGTTACACTTATCGGAGCGGGTCGGATGTCAGCGGATATGTCACCGCTGACATCCGACGCTCCATAGGGATACATGTATGTCCGTTTTTCATCCGAAAACGGAAGGATGAAAAACGGACATACGGATCCCCCGTGTGAAAGAGCCCTTAAACGAACAGGTCTATAGTTACTTGGTAAAGACTTTGTTCCCTTTTTAAATATAGGCACCACATTGGCCCTATGCCAATCCAGTGGTACTATTCCCGTCATTAATGAGTCCCTAAAAATTAGATACAATGGCTTTGAAATTAAAGAGCTCAATTCTTTTAGGATCCGTGGGTGGATGCCATCTGGTCCAGGTGCTTTATCCACCTTTATTCTGTCTAAATATTTCTGAACCATATTCCTTTTGAGCCATTGTGGATCATTTGGGGCTGTGTCAGTACTACCTCCATTATGGACATGAGCTCTCCCATGCTCCTTTGTATACACAAAGCTGAAGAAAGTATTTAATACATTTGCCTTCTCTTTGTCCCCAGTCACCCACTCTAGACTATTTTGTAAAGGGCCTACATGCTCAGACCTGACCTTTTTACTATTATTATATTTGAAGAATTTCTTGGGGTTTGTCCTATTATCTTTTGCAATCTGTCGTTCGTTTTGAGTTTTTGCGACCTTGATTTCCTTTTTACATATTCTGTTATGGTCTTTATAACATTTAAACAACACTAGTGTTCCTTCATTTTTATATTTTTTTAAAAGCTCTTTTCTTATTGTTTATAGCTTTTTTAATTTTGTCCGTGAGCCACATAGCTTTTATTTTTAGCCTTTTAAACTTATTGCCCATGGGAATATACTTTGCTGTGAGTTCACAAACAGTCACTTTGAAGAATTCCCATTTCTGTTCTGTGCCCATTGATGCCAATATTCCCTCCCAGTCCAAGTCCTGGAGAGAAGCCCTCATCCTTGGAAAATTTGCTCTCTTGAAGTTGTATTTTTATCTTTCCCGTATGTGTTTTATGCTTACAGCTAATATCAAATGAAATCATGTTATGGTCGCTGCTACCAAGATGTTCCTTTATATGAACATTAGTAATAAGCTCTGCATGGTTTGAGATTACCAGGTCCAACAGCGCATCATTCCTAGTTGGAGCCTCAATAAACTGGACCATAACATTGTCCTGTAATAGGTTTATAAATTTTTGCCCTTTAACTGTCTCAGCAGTGCCATTACTCCAGTCAATTTCTGGGTAGTTAAAATCCCCCATTATTATCACCATCCCAGCCCTTTCAGCCCTTTCCATCTGTGCAAGGAGCTGAGTCCCCACCTCCTCATTAACATTGGGTGGTCTATAACAAACTCCAATGACTTTAAACTACACACATCTATATGCAGTTCCACCCATAATACTTCAGACTCATCACACTCTCCATCAACCAGGTCCTCTTTCACACTCGCTTTGAGATCACTTCTCACATAGAGACAGACCCCGCCATCTTTCCTTTTTACCCTGTCTCTCCGAAAGAGTACATAGCCAGGAATATTAATAGCCCAGTCATGTGAGGAATGAAGCCAAGTTTCAGCAATACAGATTACATCATAGCTCTCCTCGTGCACCAGAGCTTCCAACTCACCTATTTTGCTTGGCAGACTTCTGGCATTGATGAACAAACACTTTAATGCATTATTACATTTTGCTCTGGTGTTTTTCATATCTTGTTTAGTAGTACAAATGGCACTATAATTTCCAATGGTTGATTGCAACATTAGAACTTTCTTGTCACCTGTCATAACCCTCCCCCCATCTATCCCCATTCCACCCTCCATTAATGTCTCACCCTTAACTGACCTGTCTCCCCGATGGAATTCTAGTTCACCCTCCCCCCTTAATCCTAGCTTAAATACTCCTCCAGCCTTCCCATAAACTTCTCCCCCAGCACAGCAGACCCCCTTCCATTCAGGTGCAAACCATCTTTAGCATATAGGTTGCACCCCAATGAAAAGTCAGCCCAGTGCTCTAGAAACCCAAATCCCTCCTCCCTACACCAGGTCTTTAGCCATGCATTCAGCTCTCTAATCTCCCCCTGCCTTTCCTGTGTTGCGCATGGCACAGGCAATATTTCAGAGAATATCACCTTGGAGGTCCTTCCCTTCAACTTGCAGCCTAGTTCATTAAATTGATTCATAAGGAGCCTTCACCTTCCATGTATTCTGTCATTGGTTCCAACGTGAACCAAGACAACTGGGTCATGCCCAGCCCCTCCCAGTAATTTATCAACCCGGTCCACCACATGCTGAACCCTAGCACCAGGGAAACAGCAAAACATTCGGTTGAGGCGATCCTGGCGACAAATTATTCTATCAGTCCTTCTGATTATAAAATACCTTATTACCACCAACTGTCTAGACCTACCTGCACTCCCCTCATCACCTCTACTAGATGGGCTGCTCTCCCGGCTCTTAGGGGTAGCAATGACATCTAGGGCTGCCAGCTCTGTGTTTGCCACCTCCACAACTTCACCCAACTTGGCAAATTTGTTTTGATGCACAAATACAGGACTGGCCTTCCTTTTCTGTGAGCCCCTTCCACTCCCTCTAACTACATTAACCCATCTTTCTATCTGATAATCCTGACTTGCCCCTCCACCCTCCACATCAACTCTACTGACCACCTGCTCAGCGAGCAGAGGACTTCTTTCAAGGTTGTACTTTCTGCTCAGTGTTGCAACTTGCTCCTCCAGATCTCTAATGCAAAATTCCAGAAGAGCAACCTGCTCACATCTGTCACAGCGGTATCCATCCTGGAGCTGTTGCACCAATTTTGCATACATGTGGCACACTGTGCACTGAGCAAAACCTTCAACCCTGCTAGCGCTCATTTCCCAAATACAAAATAGTTACTTATAGGAAGTTTAAAATGTTACTTACAGGTTAGAAGACTCCTGTATTAACTCCTGTTTTCAACTCCTGGTTATTAACTCTCCACTTTAGTTCAAAATTGCACTTATGTTCACAAATTGCAGAAGCAAGCCACCATTAGCAGGGAGCCAGCAAGCCACCATTAGCAGGTGTTTGTTTATTCTGGTATTTTACTGTATTTTACTGTACATGTTATATCACAGAGCTACTGTTTAGATTGTCATATGTTTAGTAGCTGCATTTACTGCAATGATTTCCAACTTCTATCTAGAGGGATACCACAGGTATGGTATATGTATAGTAACATTGGTTCAATATATACAAAAATAATCCTGCGCTGCTCATAAGAAAGAAAAAGCAGCTAACACAACCAACAAAGTATATATGCAAAAAACGACAAGGAGTATAGTATGTATGTATAGTAACATTGGTTCAACCTGGATCGCTCGTGACAGAGCAAGAACCGGGATCTGTGTGTGTAAACACACAGATCCCGGTTCTCTCAGGGGAGAGGAGACAGATTGTGTGTTCATACTATGTATGTCTCCTCCTAGTCAGTCCCACTCCCCCCACAGTTAGAACACACACTAGGGAACACAATTAACCCCTTGATCGCCCCCTAGTTTTAAGCCCTTCCCTGCCAGTGATATATATACAGTAATCAGTGCATTTTTATAGCACTGATCACTGTATAATTGCCACTGGTCCCAAAAATGTGTCCGATGTGTCTGCCGCAATATTGCAGTCCTGATAAAAATCGCTGATCAACACCATTACTGGTAAGAAAAAAATAATAAAAATGCCATAAATCTATGCCCTATTTTGTAGACGCTATAACTTTTGCGCAAACCAATCAATAGATGCTTATTGTGATTTATTTTTTTACCAAAAATATGTAGAAGAATACATTCGGCCTAAACTGAGGAAAATATGTGTTTTTTTTTTTTTTTAATTGGGGATATTTATTATAGCAAAAAGTAAAAGATATTGTGTTATTTTTCAAATTTGTCGGTCTTCTTTTGTTTATAGCACAAAAAATAAAAACTGAAGAGGTGATCAAATACCACCAAAAGAAAGCTCTATTTGTTGGAAGAAAAGGAAAAAAAAAAAGGTCAATTTTGTTTGGGTACAGCATCGCATGACCGTGCAATTGTCAGTTAAAGCAACACAGTGTTGTATGGCAAAAAATGACCTGGTCATTGAGCAGCCAAATTTTCCAGGGCTGAAGTGGTTAAGCTTTCCTGTTGGAAACAAAAACATTTTTGCGGACTGTGTTTCTGAGTCCCCCAGCACTTCATCATGGTGTTCAGCAACTCTTGAAACCTACCTTCAGCCACTGTTTATTGTATTTTTTTATAGAGTGAGGAAAGGTCACATTTCCTGTCAAGTTTTAATTTTTTTACTATGGGATTTATATATATATATATATATATATATATATATATATATATATATATATATATATATATAGTTAAAATGCATACCTTCTGCATACAGTTTGTATAAAATCTCAATGGAGATACCTTTCTTAATCTTCTTCCAAGTGATCATGTGACTGCAAATCTGGCCCAACAATGGCCCTGAAAGAGTTAACACCTACCAGCTGGGCCAGCAGACAAACCTGCCGGTGATTTGTGCTCATGTGATCACTTGGAAGAAGATTAAAAAGAAGTATTCCCATTGAAATTTCTTACATTCTGTATGCAGCAAGTATAAGAGCAGTGGGGAGGGAATGTTTAAAATATGAATTAATTTACCCTTTCTTTCTACTTTAAAGTATCACACCAATAATAGTAGAAATAATACAAAAACGTGTTATTTCTCATATAAAACATTCTTGTTCTAATAGCCACATTTGACCACTGTCTCAAAAGAAGTCCACACAAGCTTGTCTATGGAAAATTGCATCTATTTTCTTTATTGTAAAGGAAGTGTAGCTTTTTTCCCTAACTTTTTAACTTTGACTATTGACTATTTATTCTACAAACATTGGTGTGATACCTTCATTTTTTTACCAATTTATTTTATAGGCAGTGTATCTTCCAATTGATAGCAAGTGTAAAGGCTAGCTGGAGGCTAGCCTGTATTTGTGGGAGGAGGCTGAGAGGGCTACTTAAGCCTCCTCCTCCTTCAGGCCAGGGCTCGTCGGCGTCTCTGGGTTCATCAGGGGGTGGGGCCTACATGTCACTTCCGGGTCGGCTGCAACATGGTGGCTGTGCCTCTCTCGGGGCTTCACTGGGGAGTTCGCCTGTCCACCCACCTGGTCCCCCCTTGGCACCCACATGACGGGTCCCTGCTTCTCCCGGTGTTTCGGGGGGGGGGGGGTGCTCGGCTGGCCACCCGCCCGCCGCCGACTCCTCTCCCCATTCAATTACCTAACATAGCTCCACGAGGGAGCCTCTCGCTGGCCAGCCCCTTTCTCCCCATTACCAGCCTGCTCCAGGTGGGAGCCACCTGCCCGCTTTCCCGGGTGTTGGGGGGGGAATGTCCAGCCAGCTGCCTGCTCCTCCCTTCCACGGCGCCCGCCCGCTTCTCCCGGCGAGTATGTCGGGGGAGGGGGGGCCGTCCGTCCTCCACCCACCCTTCTTCCCCTCGACTGCAGCTGGTCAGGTGCGGCCCGCCCGCTTCTCCCGGTGATTATGCTGGGGGAGGGGGGGGGGCCGTCAATCTATCCTCCGCTCACCCTCCTTCCTCCTTCGGCTGCAGCTGGCCAGGTGCTGCCCGCCCGCTTCTCCCGGCGCTCGTGCAGGGGGGGAGCGGGGGGGGGGGCGTCTGTACATTACCTCAGACGCCTCTCTCTTCATCTCTCATTCAGGTGCCGGAGCTGTCGGGCGGCGCTTCTCTCGGCTCCCGTGGGGGAGGGATGTTGTTCATCTCTATCTGGGCACAATCCCGCATAGTCGAGGGGGGGCCACCGCCTGCTTCTTCCCTATGTTCCCTCTGTTCTTCATCCCTCTGTTCCTGACAGCATGGGGGGAGGCCGCCCGCTTCTCCCGGTACGTACGTACGCCGTGAAAAAGGGGGGGGGGGGGTTGTGCCGTCTGTCCGGTCATCCATCCTCCAACCACCCACAGCCCATCTGTCCGGGGCGCTGCCCGCCCACTTCTCCCGGCTCTCAGGCCGGGAGGGGGGGGGCGCGTCTAGCCATTCTTCACCCACCCATTTGCCACTCGCCCGCCAGTTCACCTCCCTGGTACCATGCCGTACATCGTGGTGGGGACGCCGGCACGTCTCCCAGTTCGCATGACCGGGGGGGGGGGGGGCGTTCACCCGACCGCTCACCTCCCCGTATTCACGTGGGGCATCATGTGGGGGGGGATCCCCGCACGCCTCCCGGGCTTCCACCGTTTCAGTCACAAGTGTTCATATCGTGGCATTGCGGCCTCAGGATTTCTGTCATAGCATTGTGGCACAGGTTTCTGTCATAACGGTTCTGTTTAGGCGTTTAGTCTCAGCGCTTGTTTTTCTGTCATGGCATTTTTCTGTTATAGCGTTTCCTGCCTCAACATTGTTATTGTTGCGTTCTGCCCCAGCATTTTTGTCAGGGCATTCGGCCCTATTATTTCTGTCATGGTGTTTCTGCTTCAGCGTTTCTGTCATAGCGTTCAGCGTTTCTGTCGTAGCGTTCAGCGTTTCTGTCGTAGCGTTCAGCGTTTCTGTCGTAGCGTTCAGCGTTTCTGTCGTAGCGTTCAGCGTTTCTGTCGTAGCGTTCAGCGTTTCTGTCGTAGCGTTCTGCCCAGCATTTCCGTCATGGCGTTTAGCATTCTGTCGTAGCGGTCTGTACAGCATTACTGTCAAAAGAATTCTGCATTTCTGTGATAGCGTTCTGCCCAGCATTTCTGTCATAGCGTTCAGCATTTCTGTCATAGCGTTCAGCATTTCTGTCATAGCGTTCAGCATTTCTGTCATAGCGTTCAGCATTTTTGGCTTAACGTTCTGCTCAGCTTTTCTGTCTTAGCATTCAGCATTTCTCTCTTAGAGTTCTGCCCTAGCATTGCTGTCATAAGCGTTCAGCATTTCCGTCTCAGCGTTCTGCCCTAGCATTTCCGTCATAGCGTTCTGCCCCGGCATGTCTCTCTTGGTGTATAGTCTCGGCATTTCTGTCATAGCGTTCCTTCCCCAGGGTTCTGTCATAGTGTTCTTCCCCAGGATTTTCTGTAATAGCGTTTCTGGCTCAGGATTTCTGTCATGGCATCTCTGCCTCAGGATTTCTGTCATGGCGTTTTTTCTTTATTCGGTCATGGCGTTTTTTCTTTATTCGGTCATGGCGTTTGCTGTCAGTGTTCTGCCCCAGCATTTCTGGTTGGCGTTCAGGCTCAATTTTTTTTCTGTCTCGGCATTTCCGTCATAGCGTTTTCTGCCCCAGGATTCTGTTTTTGCATTTCTGCCATCAGTATTTCAGTCATAGCGTTTCTGTTATTGCGTTTCGGTCATGGCATTTCTGCCTCAGCGTTCTGCCCCAGGATTTCTGTCATCACGTTTCTGCCTCTGCGTGCTGTCAGAGCGTTTTTCTACCCCAGCATTTTCTGTGATTTCATTTCTGCCCCAGGGTTTCTGTCATAACATTTCTGCCCCAGGGTTTCTGTCATAACATTTCTGCCCCAGGTTTTTCTGTCATAACATTTCTGCCCCAGGTTTTTCTGTCATAACATTTCTGCCCCAGGTTTTTCTGTCATTACATGTCTGCCCCAGGTTTTTCTGTCATTACGTTTCTGCCCCAGGTTTTTTCCGTCATTACGTTTCTGCCCCAGGTTTTGCTGTCATTACGTTTCTGCCCCAGGTTTTGCTGTCATTACGTTTCTGCCCCAGGTTTTGCTGTCATTACGTTTCTGCCCCAGGTTTTGCGGTCATTACGTTTCTGCCCCAGGTTTTGCGGTCATTACGTTTCTGCCCCAGGTTTTGCGGTCATTACGTTTCTGCCCCAGGTTTTGCGGTCATTACGTTTCTGCCCCAGGTTTTGCGGTCATTACGTTTCTGCCCCAGGTTTTGCGGTCATCACGTTTCTGCCCCAGGTTTTGCTGTCATTACGTTTCTGTCTCAGCATTTGGTTCAGCATTTCTGTCTTAGCGTTGTTGTCCTTGTGTTTCTGCCCCAAGATTTCTGTCACAACTTTCTGCCTCAGTGTTCAGCCTCAGCATCTCTCAGAGGGGCATTGTTGTACAGTCACGGCACATACTCCGGTAGCTGTTTCATCTCCATTGTTTGTCATGTCTCATCGTTTTGTGTTCATGGTTGTACCTGCGTCAGGTAGCTAGGGCTCACATGTCAGGATCTGTCACGTCTACAGATCCATACGGGCTGAGATTTCGTTTGTTAATGATTGTTGACCACAATCTTCTCGCCCGTATAACATACGTCATACGATGCACGTTCATTCACCACACCTGTACGATTACCCACCACGGTCTGTGGGTACACCAGCCCTGAGTTTTCAGTTAATTACCTGTCCCTGCGCGGCAGGCTACTCGGGCTCCTTCATTACTCACACAAGGGGGGGGTCCATCATCAGGTTCATTCACGCGCAGTGGTCTTGACATTTCATGTTCTCATACTTAGGTAGGTATGGAGGGGTGTTGTTGTTCTCATGTCTTGTTGTCTGTCTTTTCTCGTGTGCATGTTCTCAGGTTGGGCTGTATTGGCATTCGTCATCCCCTTGTTGGTCCTTAAGTGGTAGGTTGGGCAAACGTCGTCATGATTCTGGATTCCATTCTCAGCTCGGATCTTGTCTAGGAGGTGGCCTGGAAGACTGCTCAGGGACGTCAGTCCAGTCATCTTTTCCGTTCCCCAGCCGGTTCCAGGCAGGGGGAGTCACTTTGGGTAGGACTGTTTTCATGCCATGGGACTTATTTCCCTGGGGTGGAGTCTGGCCCTCCTTCCTCGGTTCTGGTTTCAGACTCAGTTGCCAGGTCACAAGCTGAAGCACGACCCGATTGCATCAGTTGGGACCAGTATTCTGTGTCTGGCATGGTTTCTCCATGTTGTCAGTACTTATTGCCTTAGGGCATGGGCCTCATCCACCTACTCCATCACATCCTTCAGGTATTTAGCATTTTGTACTCCTACCAGTTGTTCTTTGGCACTCACCCTCACACTTCCCCATACCAGTATGGCCAGGCCAGGGCTTGGGAGGGGTTTCACTGAGCACTTCACTGGTGTCCGTTTGTAGTTTTGATATTCTCGGCCATTCATTTTGCAGGGGCTCCTCGGGGCAGCCATTGCTCCCCTTCCCCCACGCATCCTCATTCACAAGCAGTTCATTCTCATTTCTGGGTCGTCTCGGACTTCAGGCCCTGTCCAATCGTTCACGGGATGTTTAGTTGGGTTCTGGGTAGCTTCACAGGTCTGTAGGGGGTTCTGTCTCATCACCAAGTCGGGGGGCGGGGTTGTTTCTCCGGTCATAGGGGACAATTTTCGGATACATACTGTTGCAATCCGGGCGCAGGCTACTACTCTTGATGGATTGTTACCTCCCCTTTTTCACCTAAATTTGTGTCTTTTTGCCCTCTTTTCAGGCATACTGACCAGTCAGGCCAAGGCACACCTCAGGCCTTGGTGCTTAGGAGTATCACTTTCTCACTCGAAGACTCTGACTACAAGTGTAAAGGCTAGCTGGAGGCTAGCCTGTATTTGTGGGAGGAGGCTGAGAGGGCTACTTAAGCCTCCTCCTCCTTCAGGCCAGGGCTCGTCGGCGTCTCTGGGTTCCCACCCACCCGTTTCCCCCAATCTTCATACATACTCATATTACTTTTTCTTACATTCAGGGTATGCCCTCTTTTCAGGCATACTGACCAGTCAGGCCAAGGCACACCTCAGGCCTTGGTGCTTAGGAGTATCACTTTCTCACTCGAAGACTCTGACTACAATTGTATAATATCTATTTCAAAACAAGTTTTCCATCCTGTTCATGGCCCCCTTGGGGAGATTTTCATTGATAAAAACCATTACCCAGTCAATGGACTTACCACCTACTGAAGAGGTAAGTGTTTAGCCTTTTCTAATAAAACATTGAACCTTTTTGGAATTTTTTAGAAAAGAAACAGGGTCACTTTAAAGTTGTAAATCCTAGCTGGATGTGTTTTTTCATACAATACTTTTTTTATCCTTTTTTTTTCATTTCAGTGCTGCTTATATCATGCAACTTGAAGGCCCCTTTTTTGCTCAGCGGGTAATCTCTCCGTTGATCCCCACTAAGCAGGCAGATGACAGGTATGATTCCGCTCCGCTGTTAAGAGCGGACAAAGACACAGTCCCGCTCTCCTCTATGGGGCAATTGTATAGAAACGAACTGACTGTCATGCCGATGCTGTCATATCCGATCTGCCAGACGGATGGAAAATAGGACCACCACCTGTCTGTTTTTGACGGACAGGATCGGATCGGATGGAGGCTGTTGTCAGCGGACATGTGTCTGCTGACATCTGCTGCTCCATAGAGGAGACTGGAGGGTCTGATCAGGTCTGCTTGAAAAACTGACAGGTAGACCTTAACGGACAGCCCATGGAATAGAGGCCTCATTCAGCTACTTCCTGTCTACATGTGCTTGCTCCAGCATCAGCTGTACATCATTACTTTGGCTTTTTTATAGTAACAGTGGTGGTCTATGAATGTGCAATGCATGTCAGCACAGTCAATTGTAGTCTCCACCAAGGGTGCAAGTGACAGAGCGACAATTCAAGAGCATGTCTGGCAAATAGTCATAACGCTATAACAAGAAGTACCTGAATAGGGGCCTTCTTGGCAGGATTATCAGATAAAAATTCTAAAAACAACAAATTAACATTTAAAAGCTTTAAAGGAACTTCCCCTCTAAGCCCTTCTCCCCAGCTCCTGTTTGTGAAACTGAGCTTTTTGGGGAGGAGAGGGGAGCAGGTACCCGATTTTGAAAGGTACCTGCTCCCGGTCACTTTAGGTGATTGGAAGCGGAAGTTCTCCCTCCCGAAGTCTTCTGGGACACATGACAGGTCCTAGAAGACCAGTCACAGAGTGCATCGCCGCTCGTGCAGTGGGCACCCAACTGTGAATCTGCAAGCTGTCACAGCTGGGTTCTCATATTAGAGATACCGGCACCGCCAAGGGAGGACACGGGGAGAACACAGCGCAGGTGAGTGCTCCGCTGGATCGTGGGACAAGTGAGTGGCTCTTTTTGTAGCTGCCTTTAACAAAATAGTTAAACTTGGGAGACTTTTTGGGTTGACAGTTTCACAGCCTCCCTTTTGCCATAACCATTGAAGGAAATAACACAAGAGGACACCTTCTGCTTCCTGGCTCATTGTCAGTCACTACCACTCTTCTACCTTTTAGCTTCTGCAGTGGGACAAGTGCATGAATTCCCCACAGACCCAATTATATCCTCTCTATTAAAACTGAACTCACATTGGAAACACTTGACACGTTGCAGTATTCATGTGAAGGCATTGTGCTTTATTTATTGAACAGGCGATGCTCTACACACTTCCTTCCACCTCTCTCGACGCCTCCGCACCACCTCTAAACTTAAACTCTCAACAACTTCTATTCAAGCAGTCATAACAGAAACTGCCTGGGTGTATAATATTTTCCTTTTAATTACAAATAGTACTTACTTCTATGAGTACCGCCATATCACGTCCTTGATGTGTCCTAACGAGTGTTGCACCATATCCAAGCCGGTAACTATATATCACAACCTCACCTCTGACAAATGCCAGAAGATTTTATGCTATCAAAACCTCCTACATCCTCTAGTAGGGCCAGAAACATGCAGCTGCCAGGGATAGATTGACTTTATATAGGAGGCAAAGGAACGGTGAAATAGCCATAACAATTAAAAAGATGTGGTGTGGCAAAAGAAGTGGAGAAAAAGTAAATAAAAAAAAAAGTGAAAATGGAGAAAACATTTGTGAAAACAAGGCAAACTGACTTGGTGACATCTTAATTAGAGTGCTTGTTGTGATGGTTTATATATGGATTGGTGGCAGGTATGGGAATTTAATATACTCTGTATCTAGATGGTACAGCTTATATTCGGGTTGCTAACAAGAAAGTGACTTCAGAAGCTTTAAGTTGTGTGTCAAGCTGAAGAAGTGTTAGTTATAAAAAGTTTTGAAGATAGGATGCTTCAAAAGTATAACTTTAGGTATGCATATTTTTGCATAGTTGCATTGGTCCTAGTTGGATCAGTGTAACTATGCATGTGTTGTATCTGAAAGCTGTAAATCACTGTATTAAGCACCGCTACTACAATGATCACCTCTAGGTCCTGGGTCCAGTGCCACCCTGCTACCTTGTGAACACAAGAGGTTGCTCAGTTGGCATGGGCAACATTCATTTTACTCTCTCAATAATAGTAAAACATAGTATTTTCTGACTGGACAAGGTGGATAGGTGGGGTGGTGATGTTGAGTGGCCATTCAGGTTTGAGCTGTGCATCCTGGGAGGAGGTTATCTGCTCTACCTTACCCAGAAGCCTCAGTTGTTTACCCTGAGCCCAGATGACGCAAAGGAGTAAAGCGGAGGGGGTGGGTTTGGGTTGGTTTAGGATTTCTTGCAAATGAAAGATTCCCTTTAAGGAACAGAAGCAGATTTCACATCTAAGCGCCCCAGGATTTTGGGTTTCTGAGCCATTCTTGAGGATATCTACGAGTGCCCTGTAGAAATCCCCTGTAGATTTTGTAAGTCTGCCCACTTACAAAGAAATGAAGTGTCTATAGTTTTTATCATAGGTATATTTTAATTGATAGAGATATAATATCAAGCAAAAATCCAGAAAAAACACATTGTATAAATGTTATAAATTGAGTTGCATTTCAGTGAGTAAAAAAAGTATTTGATCCCCAAGCAAAACATGACTTGGTGGAGAAACCCTTGTTGGCAAGCACAGAGGTAAAACGTTTTTATGTAGTTGGCTACCAGGTTTGCACACATCTCAATAGAAATTTTGGTCCACTCTTCTTTAGAGATCTTCTCTAAATCCTTAAAGAGTTGTAAAGGCAGAAGGTTTACCTTAATGCATTCTGTTCATTAAGATAAAAAACCTTCTGTGTGTAGCAGCCTTCCCAGTACCCCCTAATTACTTACCTGAGCCCCATCTCTGTCCAGCGATGTCCACGAGTGTCTTAGCCATCTGGGACTCTCCTCCTGATTGGCTGTCAACGTCCGTTAGTCAATCAGGGGAGAGAGTGGGTGGGGGTAAGTTGGGACTCCATGTCTGAATGGACACGGAGCTGTGTCTTGGCTTGAGTGCTCCCATAGCAAGCTGCTTGCTGTTGGGCACTCAACAGGAGGGAGGGGCCAGGAGCAGCAAAGAAGAACTCAAGAAGAGGAGGATCCAGGCTGCTCTGTGCAAAACCACTACACATAGGAGGTAAGTATAACATGTTTGTTATTTATTTTTATTTTTTTAAACAAGACTTTACAATCACTTTAAGGTTTCTTGGCTGTCGCTTGGTAACCCGAAGTTTCAGCTCCCTCCATAAATTTTCTATAGGATTAAGGTCTGGAGACTGGCTAGGCCACTCCATGACCTTCATGTGCTTCTTCTTGAGCCACTTCTTTGTTGCCTTGGCGGTATGTATTGAGTCATTGTCATGCTGGAAGACCCATCCACGAGCCATCTTTAGGGTTCTCATCCTTTTTACAATACACGGCCCCTTCCAATGGCCCTTCAATGCAGCAAAGTACCTTTAGCAGAGAAATAGCCCCAAAGCATAATGTTTCCACCTCCGTGCTTGACTGTAGGGATGGTGTTTTTAGGGTCTTACTCAGCATTTTTCTTCCTCTAAATACGGCAAGTCGAGTTAATGCCAAAGACCTCAAGTTTGGTTTCAACTGACCACAGCACTTTCTCCCAATCCTTATCTGAATCATTTAGATGTTAATTGGTAAACTTCAGACAGGGCCTTCTTGAGGAGGGGGACCTTGCGGGCGCTGCAGGATTTCAATCCATGGCGGCGTATTGTGTTACCAATGGTTTGTTTGGTGGCTGTGGTCCCAACTGCCTTGAGATCATTCACAAGCTCCTCGTGTAGTTCTGGGCTGATCCCTCATGTTTCTTATGATCATCCTTACCCCATGAGGCGAAATCTTACATCGAGCTCCAGACTGAGCTCGATTGATGATTATTTTTATTTCTTCCATTTGCAAATAATTGCTTAAACAGTTGTCTCCTTCTCACCAAGCTTCTTGCTGATGGTCGTATAGCCCATTCCAGCCTTGTGCAGGTCTACAGTATTTTCCTTGATGTCCTTTGACAGCTCTTTGGTCTTGCCCATGATTGTGAGGATTAAATGGAAGAAAGAGATTCTGTGGACAGGTGACTTTTATACACATAACAAGTTGTCGTTAGGCGCACCTTCTTAAATAGACAGAAACAAACAAGATATTTGGGGGCACACCCTAAAAGATGCATTAAAGATGGTGCAGCCATAAGACCATACAGTAGAAGAAAATATTACAGCGCACACATGCAAAAAAGACATTTACCTCCAGCAAGGCTAGTTTAAAAACACCTAAACATTTTCAAAAAACATTATCAAAAAATATGGGGATTTGGTCACACCATATTGCTATATGGTGCTAAGCCCACTTACTGCGACAAAGTACCCCATAATCAGTTTTTTTCATGTGTGCGCTGTAATATTTTCTTCTTAAATAGACAGGACTAATCTGTGTACCACATGAGCACATACGGTAGCCTGCCTGTGGGAGTCAGAATTATTGTTGGTTGGTAGGGGGTCAAATACTTATTTTACTCACTGAACCGCAACTCAATTTATAACATTTGCATCATGTGTTTTTTCTGGATTTTTGGTTGATATTCTGTTTCTAGCATTTAAAATACACCTATGATAACAATTTTAGACCCTTAATTTGGGCAAACTTACAAAATCTGCAGGGGATCAAATAATTATTTCCCCACTGTATATGGGAGAAAGTCAAATGCCCCCTCTATACCAGTATTTCACATGGCTCCAATGGATGCATGGGGCAATCAGGGTTTGGTGAGAAGACAAATAAGTGATGCTATTACTGAGTGGACAAAGTACAGGTTCATTTAAACTACACTGTCGGTTAGTGGACCTGGTTGTTCAGTCTGGGTCACAAAACTGGCTGAACATAGTTACAAATTTCTTAGCAGGTCATACATTTGGTATATATACTTTGACTGTGTGTTTAGCTGTTTTGCTGGAACTCAACCTTAATCACTAGGAGACACTAGTCTAGCCATGCTCACAACCTTTGCTTCCCTACTGGTATTACTTGGATTGGGCAGACTATGGTGAAAATTGGGATTTTTATTGTGATATAAATAAATGTTTAAAAATCTTCAAAACTTTTTTGTGTCTTTTTATTTTTCATCATATAGTACCACCCATGACCACAGCTAATTTTGATAGCTAAAATGCAGAGAGTTGATACAGAAAATTACAATATGATCCATCAATTCTGATTGACCAACCCTTCCGCACCCATGTTAGTAGGTCCTTTTCTGTGTACAGCACATTGATATTACAGTGGAACATGTGGTCAAGACTGTATTGGGTTGACAAGCATGTTACAGGGCTTACACCTCAGTGACTCCATATTAATAGCATAGATTAAGCGCTCTCCGCTCGTCAGAGAAAAGATATTAATCTTCATCAGGACGGATGAAAAGTTTAATTTTCCGCTCATCTCTCTGCCTAAGCCATGGTAGCTGTCGGCAGGGGGCTGGTTTAATCTGTTGCAGCAGACGCCGTGCCAAGCAGACCTGTTCTGTCCTTACTTAGCTGCATGGAGATACGATCCTTCTGTGTTATTGGGAAGAGGAGGGGAGTGGGACGTGATCGATTGACTGACATGTAGGGAACGGCATGATTTGTTTGTACACAATGCTCTGTGCCATTAACATGCACACAGTTTATTAAAATCTCATCTGCAGCGGATGTTGGAAGCTCTGCGCATCCTGCTGCTCTCAGGATAAAATTATCATTCCTGAAAAGCTGCAAAGTGAAATTTTCCAAAGATACCGCAGAAAATTATATAGCTGGTGGGTGTCATTTAATAGACTAGTATAGCTCGTGATTGTACACACATCCTGAAATTGTTTTAGTGTTTTATCAATTTGTATTTTGCTAGCTTGTTGTCTACTGGACCAAAGCCACTGCCAGCATCTCCTCGGTGTATATAAATCACTGTACTGGGAACCCCAACTCTAGTGCCATCTAAACATGAAGGCCAGATATTTAGGACCTTGCCCTTTTTCACCCAAGGCAGCATGGCTGTAAAGTTTAGAATCAGGTCACAGAGTGATGAGCATTCCTGTCTTGCAGTGCTTGGGTCTTCTTCACCAGGGAAAGAATTCTTCGGTCATCCACCACAGTTGTTTTCGGTGGTCTTCGGGGTCTGGTGTTGCTGAGCTCACCGGTGCGTTTCTTTTTAAGGATGTTCCAAACAGTTGATTTGGCCACACCTAATGTTTTTGCTACCTCTCTGATGAGTTTGTTTTGTTTATTCAGCCTAATGATGGCTTGCTTCACTGATAGTGACAGCTCTTTAGATCTCATATTGAGAGTTGACAGCAACAGATTCCAAATGCAAATAGCACACTTGAAATGAACTCTGGACCTTTTATCTGCTCTTTGTAAATGGGATAATGAGGGAATAACACACACCTGGCCATGGAACAGCTGAGCAGCCAATTGTCCCATTACTTTTGGTCCCTTAAAAAGTGGGAGTCACATATACAAACTGTTGTAATTCCTACACCATTCACCTGATTTGGATGTAAATATCCTCAAATTAAAGCTGAAGGTCTGCAGTTAAAACACATCTTATTTGTTTCATTTCAAATCTATTGTGGTGGTGTATAGAGCCAAAAATATTAGAATTGTGTCGATGTCCCAATATTTATGGACCTGACTGTATGTGTGTTGTGTTTTATAAGTGACAGTGATCAATTGATACTGCACTTGGGTGGGCTGGGCTGGGCGGAGGGGCAAAACGCAGGTCTTAGGAGGTATCTGGGCTGATCCCGCTAACACTGCGTTTTTGGGAACCCTAAACTGCTGGGGACGCTAGTATAGATCTGATCAGATATTGATCCGTTCAGATACTATACCACTAAGGGAGGTGTATGATGCGGGCATGGGTGTTAGCGGTACTGGCACTAATCTGACGCTGCCTGGGACAACGCAGACCCTAACTGACCCTAAAACCTTATATCACCCGCCGGGTGATCAGGGGGTTAAACCTTTATTGGGTAATAAACGGCGGGTATAAAAAACAAATTAACTAACCAGCGTCACCCGTAACACTTATACGGTGATCACTGGTGAAAGGTTTAACTAGGGGGCAATCAGGGGGTTAAAACCTTTATTAGGTATTATATGGGGGTATCTGACGCTATAAAAAGCTGACGTGAACCTAAATACCTACCTGGCTAACTAGCGTCACCTGTGACACTAATACAGTGATCAGAAACAAAATCGCTTAGTGACACTGGCGACAGGGGATGAAAGGGTTAACTGGGGGGTGATCAAGGGGTTAAAACTTTATTAGGAGGGGTTAGGGGGGTACCCTAGACTTAAAGGGGCCTACCACTAACTGCCCTAACACTTATAACAGTCACAAATGACACCAATGCAGTAATCAGTAAAAAAATAAAAACTGTTATTGGTGTCACTGTGACAGGGGGTGCAGGGGGGTGATGGGGGGGGGGTTATGTGCCTATGTGTATTAGTGTTAGTGTAGAGTTGGTGCAGACTCACTGTGATGTCTTCTCTCCTCGGGAGCTGGAACGAAAAGGCTCCACGAGGAGAGATGACATCACTTCCTCTGCTTCTGTTTACAAGTCAGAAGCAGAGGAAGCTTCTCATTCACCAGGATTGATCGTGAGGGAGAGGCCATGAATCAGTGGCCTCCCCCTCAGGATGGATCGCTCCTGGAACGATGCGCCCCCTGCCCGCGGGAGGGGAGTAACGTACCCATACATTACTCTACCTGCCCATGCCATTCTGCCGATGTATATTGTCATGAGGCGAAGTGGTTAAAAGTAGTTACAGAATTCTTCCTAGAAGTGGTTAACTCAGTAAGGTAACCTGCAGGCTGCATTTGAAGAGCAATGAGGAATGGCATACTGCAGCACTCATAGGGCTCTGGCACATGTGCCACTTGCAAGGGCCTATGCTGAAGAGTGTCCTTGAACTTGAAAGAACTTATGTGAAAATAAATTTTGCCACAGAATATCATTAAGTAGATCAGGAACCTTCTCACCTGATCCTCTGGTAAAGTAGGACAAAGTCAATAGGAAAAGTGCTAAATGAACCAAATATGAGCACAATTGAACTCTGTTTGATGGGAATAAGAAGGGAGAAGAGAGGTAGTAGTAAATATAATAGGATGTTCCTGCAGGAAGTATTATTTCTCACAAGAAAACAAAGTAGTGAGTAGTAGTAGTAGTAGTAGAGAGTAGTAGAGAAATGGATTCAGCAGAACCCACCGACAGTGACCCAGTGGGTGAGGGCAGTAAATCAGGTTTTACCATATGAAAAAATAATGTATGAACAAAGGGGTAATCTTTGTTATAAAGAAATATGAGAATATATGGGCAAAGTGGAATAGGTCATGTGTTACACTGGATGTGGGAATACCTGAAAATGAAGTATAGAGTGACCATGGAGAGAGTGGAGGAGAGAGAATGGGGTGATTGATAGGAGAGAATGTCAATGTAAATGAAATATATGAAGAAATGTATAAGGAAATACTATTGATAAATTATGTGTATTAATTTGTACAAAATTTGTAATAAAGAGGATTGAAAAAAAAAAAAAGTAGGACAAAGTCCTTTGAAGTTGCAGCTGTGGTGATTATGATGATGACAATGTTTGCAATCCTGCAACGAACAAGTTTCCACCAGTCTGCCTCTTATACGATACTCGGCTGGTCAGTGT
Source organism: Lithobates clamitans (assembly GCA_037952925.1). NCBI lineage: Eukaryota > Metazoa > Chordata > Amphibia > Anura > Ranidae > Lithobates > Lithobates clamitans. Next base: position 4,627,591 of record JBBGZY010000310.1, read on the forward strand.
TGTGGCTTCTCGGCCTAACCCAGTCCAATCCACGTCCACCTGGCTCCCCACAGCTATCACACAAACCTCCTCTCATCAACCAAGTCTCTCTGCAACTTCCCTCCATGTTCCCAGGATTTTGCTGTTATATGCTTCCGCCCCTCCCGCTTTCTTTTGGACTTTGTAGTTTTGTTTCAGCTTCAACGTGAGTAAAAATTCTGCTTTCAGCATACAAATCAGCAGTCACTGTACTTCTGTATTTGGACTATGATGAGAAGAGATGTGTGGTCAAATATAAATCTGCATTACAGTAAAGGTGCACAGTGTTACATACAGTATATATGGAAACTATTTTACATGCCAATGGATATGTAGTTCTCTGCAGTCAGTTTTGTGATCAAACAACCTGTCAGGAAAGTGTTCACCTGCTGGTGGCACTGTGACTCCCAGACCTATAGGCTACAGTTCCGGTATCCACCAGCAGATGTCTCTCTGCAGTCTGAAGCTCATGGTAATCAGGCATCACCTGATGCTCATTGCAGGAAGTGTATTTAAGCCCTACCTATGTTTTTTCTCTTTGCCTTGGTGTTTGGTCCATGTGTCCCTGACCTGCGGTTCTACGTCTTGATCTTGATCCCTTACCTGCCTGGTAGTTCTTTCTCCTGTTACTCTCTCCCTGTCCTGGCTTGCTCCCAGCTCCCTCTGCCTGATCTCCTGCGTATGACCCTGACTCTGATACCGACAATGTTTCTCATATTCTGCTATCTGTAAATACTTGGTTTGGGCAGTTGTTCATTGTGTGCTCACTCACTTTTTAGATTCTCTGGTTTGATTTATACAGTTCTGGTATATTGGAGGTGCGTTTGTATTTATGGTATCCACTTATTTTTAATAAATTACATTGCTGAAAATGGTGCCATATCATTACGTCATTGAATTTATTGTTCTCCTCAGTCTTAACGAGGGAATGGGGGGGCTTCAGGAAACTAAAACTGCAATATTTATCCTCATGACACGTCACAGGAAGCACCCTCATGGCTAACAGAGAACAGAATTAGATTTAGACTTGAAAAACTTAACATTAATAAGTCACCAGGACCAGATGGCTTGCACCCGAGGGTCCTTAAGGAACTCAGTCAAGTAATTGCCAGACCATTGTTCCTAATTTTTACAAACAGTCTACTGACTGGAATGGTACCAGCTGATTGGAAAAAAGCCAATGTAGCACCAATAATTTAAAAAGGACCAAGATACATCCCTGTGAATTACAGACCAGTTAGCCTAACATCAATTGTATGCAAGCTCTTGGAGGGGATGATAAGGGACTATATACAAGATGAATCCAATATCATTACCAGTAATTAGCATGGATTCATGAAAAATTGTTCTTGCCAAACCAATCGATTAACCATCTATGAGGAGGGGAGCTGCCATCTAGATAAAGGAAGGCCCGTAGACGTGGTGTATCTGGATTTTGCAAAAGCATTTGACACAGTTCCCCATAAACGTTTACTCTAAAAAGTAAGGTCTGTTGGCATGGACCATAGGGTTAGTACATGGATTGAAAACTGGCTACAGGGGCGAGTTCAGAGGGTAGTGATAAATGGGGAGTACTCGGAATGGTCCGGGGTGGAAAGTGGGGTCCCCCAGGGTTCTGTCCTGGGACCAATCCTATTTAATTTACTCATAAATTACCTGTAAGATGGGATAAACACCTCAATCTCTGTATTTGTGGATAATACTAAGCTAAGAGGGTAATATCTTCTCCGCAGGATGTGGAAACCTTGCGAGAAGATCTGCACAAATTAATGGGATGGGCAACTACATGGCAAATGAGGTTTAATGTAGAAAAATGTAAAATAATGCATTTGGGTGGCAAAAATATGAATGCATTCTACTCACTAGGGGGACAACCTCTAGGGGAATCTAGGGTGGAAAAGGACCTGAGAGTCCTAGTAGATGACAGGCCCAGCAATGGCACACAATGCCAAGCTGCTGCAAGCAAAGCAAACAAAATATTGGCATGCAATAAAAAGTGGATTACCTCCAGAGATAAAACAATAATTATCCCACTCTACAAGACTCTGGTCCAGCCGTACCTGGAGTATGCTGTCCAGTCCTCAGGAAGGATTTGCTGGAATTGGAGAGAATCCAGAGAAGGGCAACAAAACTAATAAAGGGACTGGAGGACCTTAGTTATGAGGAAAGGTTACGAGCACTGAACTTGTTCTCTCTGGAGAGGAGACACTTGAGATTTTAATGTACAAATACCGTACTGGTGACCCCACAGTAGGGATAAAACTTTTCCGCGAAAGGGAATTTAATAAGACACGTGGCCATTCACTAAAATTAGAAGAAAAGAGGTTTAACCTTCAACTGTGTAGAGGGTTCTTTACTGTAAGAGCGGTTAGAATGTGGAATACTCTTCCACAGGCAGTGGTTTCAGCGGGGAGTATTGATAATTTCAGAAACTATTAGATAAGCACCTAAACGACCACAACATACAGGGATATACAATGTAATACTGACATAAAATCACACACACATAGGTTGGACTTGATGGACTTGTGTCTTTTTTCAACCTTGCCTACTGTGCACCTATGTAACTATATGGTAATGCTTTCTGCAGCAGTCATGACTAACCCACTGACAGAGGAAGAAGATGCTGAAACCCTGTGATTTGACCGGACTGGCCTGCTGATACTTGGAAAAAGGGTATTATGGGAGGTGGGGAACCTGAACCTGGTGTGGTATGTTGACATTTAAACAGACATACAATATGGCCTGGTCCTAATGTCCTGCATATTTTTGGGTTGTTGCAGAAAAGGCACAGGTAGAATGAACAAGATCGTATGTGTAGATTGGCAGGACCTGTACTGAGATCAAAACAGTTCAGCGCTGGGGTTTGGACTAATACTTGGACAGAGCAGCCTACACACAGTTTGTGATACCAAATCAACAAATAAAGTATATAAATAGTGTGGCACTAAATCAATATCAACAACATGATTACATAAAAAGAAATTAATCCATAATGTATAGTAAAAATATAATACAAATATACTCTCATGTGACAATTGATAAGATCCTTAAAGTGATTGTAAAGGCAGAATTTTTTTTCATCTTAATGCATTCTATGCATTAAGATAAAAAAACTTCTGTGTACAGCAGTCCCCTTCAGCCCCCCCCCCCCAATACTTACCTGAGACCCTGCTCTATCCAGCAGTGTCCACGAGTGCCTTGGCCGGCTGGGACTCGCCCTTGGCTGAGACACAGCAGCGGCACCATTGGCTCCCACTGCTGTGAAACTCAGTTAGCCAATCAGGAGAGAGAGAGGGCGGGGCCAAACCACAGTTCTGTGTCTGAATGGATACATGGAGCTGCAGCTCAGCTTGAGTGCCCCCATGACAAGCTGCTTGCTGTGGGGGCACTCAACAGGAAGGAGTGGTCAGGAGCTCCAGCCAGGGACCCAAGAAGAGGAGGATCCAGGCTGCCCTGTGCATAACCATTGCACAGAGCAGGTAAGTATAACATGTTTGTTATTTTAAAAAAAAAAGAAAAGAAAGAGACTTTTTAATCACTTGGATGCAAAAAGGTAGAAAAAAAGTTCGCCTGTTCATGAAAAACAGCGTTCAGTGATGTGAAGATCACTTTCCAGTGCAAAAAGAATATAGAATTCTGTGCCATCATAAATCAAAATTTTAGCCACTTACCCTATAGTATGGATGATGCATAATATACAATGGTCAACAGAGCATATCACATGTATTCCACAAATATAGTGTCTCACTCCATGTCAAGTAAGAAATACAAGCCTCTTACCCTACAATATGAACCATGAAGAAAAAAATGGTCAAAAGTGCTTTAATTGAATCAGGGTACCACCTCTCTTCCGATCATTCCGGCAGCAATCAGTTCCGAATAAAAAAGCAAGAAAAACACTTCATATTGTAGTATGTTTTTAAACACTGCCTCTTTTATTGCCAAAAAATGCACTTACACCAAAATGTGTACTTAATTTAAAAACTGAACAACTAAGTCAACACTAGTGAAGAAAATTAGAATGTCAACTATAAAGATGAAAGTCAGCTTATTGGAATATATGTCAAGGGCAGCTTTGTTTGATAGAAATGCAGGAGAGATGTCATTGTGTCTGGTTGTAGTGGAGGGATATGGAGCCCTGCCAACTAATATTACCTTATGCATCAGAGTGCCCGAAGGAAGAACAGTTTTTGCCAGAAGCATCCAATCAGATTTTCCCTTTCAGGTTTTGGGTGCATTATGGGATACTGATGGATAGATAAATAAGAGACAGTGTATCGCTTCCAGCCTAGCAGTGACATAGTGTACATTGTTGTGGTTAACATACGCTGGGAACCAAAGTACCTTTGTACGTGTAACTTTTTATCCCTGTGTTTTTTTCTTTTCTTTGGGAGTTATCACAGGCCCAAAGAGTCCAAATAGGCTTGTTTACTTTGAGCTTGTCTGCAGTCTTCACTGTACAGCATACAGAGCAACAAAGCTTCAGACCAAGACAGACATACCCTAAATGATTCAAAATCTTTGCTGCCAGGGGACATACTCTAAATCAGGGGTCTCCAAACTTTCTAAAAAAAGGGCCCTTTTATTGTCCTTTAGATTTTAGGAGGGCCAGACTGTGCCAGTGGGAGTAAACATCACCACATTTGGTACTAGGGGGAGTAATAATGCCCCATTGTTGGTATCATAGGGAGGAATAGTGCCCCATTGTTGGTGTCAGTGGGAGAAATGATCCCTCATTGTTGGTGTCAGTGGAAGAAATGGTGCCCATTGTTGGTGTCAGATGGCATAATATTTTCTTGTATCAGTGGAAGGAATAGTGCCCCAAGGGCCAGTTAAAAGCAAGCAAAGGGTTGCATCCAGTCCCAGGTCCACAGTTTTGAGACCATTGCTCTAAATTATAGTATCCATATATACAGCACTTGACATCTGCATCATAATATCATACAACAAACAAATTCAAGTGTCTGTGCATAAATAAAGTGGCCATGCAAATATATTCAAAAAGTGCCCAATGTTGTGCAAAATTCCTTCAAAAGTATTATGCCATTTGCTTCATGTGCTTATCATCCATGAATAACCCCCCGTGATCCTCCACACCATAGAACTCACCTGATCAACATGACCACATGTGATACAGTAGGTCATTAAACACTTATGTTCCCTAAGGGGGTTACATCTTCCAGGGGCGTTCTCAAGCAAGGAACTTCTCCACTCTTCTCATCAATCCATCTCCATACACAGTGAAAACCAGAAAGGCCTCTATAGTTTAAAACCTTTTTATTTTACATAGGTAATACTCACTCACATTAAGTGCTTTTCCCTGCACAAAGGTAACAAATGCTTTATCACATGCAGGAGGGCTCCCCAGTCAGCCTGTGTGAGTGGGTCCCTGTTCAGACCTGACTTCCAGCTGTACTTCATGTCACTTCTGAGAATACCATGCAGGATGACGTCACGTCCTGCTCTTCTCGGCATGTTTCGTCATCTTCACTTTTTCAAGAGGTGTAACAGGAAGCTCTCAGCCTGATCCTCTTATACCTAGCAATTAACCTTTGGTTGCCTCACTTCTGGAAGATCAGCAATCCATTCGATGACACCATTACCATTGATGGGTACTGCTAAGTGTACCGCATAAATCGATCTATCCAATTACATACAATTCAATACAATTCTCATAATTTACATTAATTATAGGTTGGTAATCTTTCATCATAAATCAATTCATGTGCAGATAATTAATCTTTACAGAAATATAGCATAATACCTTAATACATAAAATATTATTTAAAAAATGCAAACATACTAATATCATGCCCTGAACTCTAATGTATTACCCTAGCTTCTAAATACATAATTAGTAATAAAGCAGTTTTTTTTTTTTTTTTTATACACAAGTTTATTTAGGAAAGTATACAAGTAAATATCATACAAGCATAATGTACTCTATGCATATCTCCTGAGTAGTTATGTGGTATTTACATGCGTGTACAGACTTTCATAGTAAAAACTAAAATAAAAATAAACTAAACATGAAAATTCTGGCACTGTTGTAATGGCAGTCAAAACACATTGATAAGACACAGTCTTTCCCCACTTGTCCTTCTCAAGGTACATTATCATATCTATACAAAACTCTGGGCGGTTCCTAGCAGCGAACCTCTTGTTTATACATCTACCTATGCATCACATGTATTGGTATTGTCAAGCCATTTATCCCATATCCTGTTGTACTTAGCCGGACATCCCCTGTGTTTATATATAACCTTTTTGTAGGGTAGGGACAGGTTCACCATTTTAATCCAGTCCTGAAAAGTAGGAGGGGAGGCCCTCATCCAATGTTTTGCCACCAGTTTTCTGGCACAGAAAAGTGATTCATATAGAAAAGTAGCAAGAGAATTTGTCTATGGTAACATCTGGTAGTAGCCCTAATACACATAACCTTGGTTCCACCTGAACGGGGGATCCCATATCATCATGCAGGAATGTAATAATTTGATTCCAGTAAGTTTGAATAACCGGGCAAGACCATATAAGATGAAAAAAAGAGCTTGATGAGCTCATGCATCTTGGACAGTGAGTGTCTTGATTTTGGGAGAATTTAGCTATTCTAGCTGGTGTGAGGTAGGATTTGTGGATTATATATAACTGCGTCATACGCTCCGGGAGCCTAGGGGAGGCCTTTTTAACATTTTCTAGGACCTCATCCCAGTCTTCATCTTCCACTGGGCCTATGTCCTCTTCCCACCTAATTTTCGCTGTCAATTATGCCCGCAACCGAGCGCGCCCGAAGGGCTGAGTACAAGGTTGATATTAGTTTAGATGGTTCTGCACCCGTTATAACATCCACTAGGGATAACACTTGTGGATTTGGGTACCCAGTTGCAAATTGTGTTTGTAGGGCGTGTGTGAGTTGTCTATAGTTAAATAACATGCAAGGAGGTAGTTGAAACTCAGCACTCAAAGAGCTAAGGCTTCTTGCCCCCGATGGGGTGATTACCTGATGCAAGAAAATTATTCCCTTCACAGCCCACTCCACTGCCCCAGGGATCGAAAGCAATTCTCCTAGTTGCGGGTTGTGCCACAGTGGGGTGTGAGAGTGGAAAAAATCGGCGCCGATCATTTTTAGTGCTATCTCCCATACGCGTTTGTGCTGTTTCTGGAGGGGTCCCAGGCCGGCCACCCCCCTCCCACCTGATATACCCCTGAACAAAACCTGCAAGGGGGTATGGGTATCTTTATTGGGTTTATTGCAAACCAGAGTCTGGTACTTAGCTCTGTCTGTGTTGTGAATGTGGTAGAAATGAGATAATTGTGCTGCTATATAGTATGAGTGAAAGTCTGGTAGGGCTGCTCCTCCTGATGTGGTAGGGTTTTTAAGGGTGTTCCAAGCCAGTTTATGTCTACATTAGCCCCATACAAATGAATTAATGAGTTTGTCTATTGTTTTGAAAATTTTTAGGGGGATAAGTACTGGTGAGTTCCAAAAAACATACAAAAATTTTGGCATTATGATCATTTTAATAAGGTTGATCCTACCCATGATCCCCAGTGGGAGTCGTGCCCATACCTGCATATGTAATTTAAGGTATGAAAAGAGCGGTTCTATGTTGTTATCTAAAAATTCCGTAGGGTCTCTGTTTTTTTTTATTCCTAAGTATTGAATACATGTCACCCTCTGCAAGGGGAGACTTGCTGATAGTCTATTGGGCGGTGTTATATCTAGAGGGAGGATTTGTGATTTTGACCAGTTCATGCGTAACCCCGAATGTTTTCCAAAGTTTTCAATTGTATTGGGAGCTGCTTGTAGCGATGGACCTGAGTCCTCCAAATATAGGAGCATGTCGTCAGCATATAAACTCACCTTTTCCGTCAAATTACCCATTCTAAGGCCCCGTACCTCTGGATTACTTCTAAGGGATATGGCGAGTGGCTCCACTGCCAGAGCATACAGGAGCGGGGAGAGTGGGCAACCCTGTCTAGTCCCTCTTTCAAGGGGAAATGGGTCCGATGTGCTCCCGTTCACCGATACTCTGGCCTCAGGTAAATAATAAAGTAGCTTAACCCACTTTATAAAGTTTGGTCCCAAACCAAACCCCCTCAAGCACTCCCACAGGTATTCCCACTCCACGGAATCGAACGCCTTGGTGGCATCAAGTGCAACCACTGCCCTATTTCCGATTTCCTCATGCATCGCCGAGACATTCATGTATAGACGATGTAGATTCATTGCCGTGTTTTTCCCGGGCATGAATCCTGTCTGATCCGGGTGTATTAGGGATAGAATAATTTGGCTTAGGCGCATCGCCAGAATCTTTGCCAAAATCTTAATGTCGGCCTGGGCCTCCAGGTCCCAGTCTACTCGGCGGTATCTGTCTAGGGAGGAGGATGCCGCATTGTTTCTCTTCGGTGGAGACATGCTTGTCCGAGGGCGGCTGAAGTAGTTACCCTCGATGTGTGTCGGTTTAGCCGGTTAGAGGTGTGCAGGATATCGGTATCAGGATGGATCACTGGCGGAGCTCTGCCTAGATCCGCTCACATTGCCGTCCAGGCCACGCCCCAGTAATAAAGCAGTTTAAATTGAAGTCAATATTCAGCCCAAACAGTGTTAATGCAACAAAAGTATAAATGCATTTGGTTTCGTTTTGTGATATTTGTTTTCTTCTATCTTGCCATCTCCAATAGCTTTGCACTTTATTGATCTAAGTGCTGGGGAATTGTGACAATACTCTTTTTAACTCCAATAAAGTTTTATTAAAGAAAAACAAAACAAAATAATACAAAACAGTACATGTTCCAGTGTAAGTACACCAAAAATACATAGAAAGAACACAATAGTTCCAAGTACCTTAACACATGCCACATCTCTCACTCAAAAAGGTAAAGGTTTCCACAGTATTGCCTAATACCATCTCAAGTATACAGAATCAGGCCTGGGGTCAGCATTAATAACAAGCAATAATACCTCAAAGTAGTAGGCCGTTCAGAATTAATTCCACAAGGGAGAGTCCCTGGGTATCAAGCCACTGGGACCATGATTTATCAAATTTGCTTGTGGATCCTCTGTGCTGAAAAATATATTTCTCTAGTCTCAGCTTATCACCAATTTGGGCAATCCATGCCATCATGGAGGGTGGTTCAGTATCCTTCGAATGCCTAAGTATCAACTTACGGGCCTGGAATAGAGCTCTACTTATGGCCTCTATGGGTTTGTCTTTGATGGGAAGGTCATCTAAAATCCCCAAAATATAGGGTTTAGGGTTCACCAGAATGGTTACCTGAAATACTCTATTTATAGTGTCAAGTGGTGAGAAACACTGAGAGAGCATGCCCGTACCGCCTGCAAGACCTCTTCCCACTGTTCCTCAGCAAATCGACCAACATCTTTTTCCCATTTATAGTGTCAAGCGGTGAGAAACACTGAGAGAGCATGCCCGTACCGCCTGCAAGACCTCTTCCCACTGTTCCTCAGCAAATCGACCAACATCTTTTTCCCAACTATCAGCGACCCTGAACTGGAAGCCTTTCAAAAAGATGGTCAGCAATATAATAGCACCTGGAGATGAACCCTTTAAAATATGACACGTCTGCCATGTAATTGAAAATTGGGGAAGGAGATAGCTCCCATATGTCTCCACTCAACACTAACAGCGTGTTGCAATTGCAGATACTGGAACCACAAATATTGTGAAAGTTGAAATTTAGCCTGCAGTTCTAAAAATCAGCATAGCATACCATTTACAAAAACAATGGACAGACAAGTAACCCCATACAGCTTCCATCTGGGCTTGCTTTGCTCTGTTTGCAGTTCTGTATAATATCCATTTTGTGGTTATACTCTAAATGCTGATTTTCTATTGCACTGCACTCATGTAACTGGAGTAACACATTACAAGCTGTTCAAAGAAGACAGTGCCTGCTAAACCCTGTGCACCCCATTCCATGTCATTCTGGACAGCCAGGTGTAAAAACAAAGTGCACAAAGAAATCCCTGAGGTCTTTGTTTTTAGACATGGTCTGCAGGCCTGTGCTGTCTTTTACATAGTAGAGTGCAGACTGCAGAGAGCCTATATGTAAACAATGCAACATTTGCATTGATCTGGGCCTATGTCTGCTCTTAAAGCACAGTAAAAGAAAATGTGGTTAGGATAGTCCTTTTTTTCTGCTGGCATAGTGCACTGGTACCTCTAGGCACTGGTTTTGTACTGCATGCTTCCCTTAAGCCTTGCTAGCATCGGGTACCTGGGGCACATGACATGTTTGTGCTCTGGATGCCAGTGCCACCAGTATTTTTTTTTTCTTCCATGTCATTTATGCAGCTGCCAGACCACCGTCTGCCAGATAATTTGACCCCACTCACCATTCGCCATGAAGTGCTACATGCTCTCCTCAGCGAGGTGAGGGGGAGGATTCAGGTACAAGAGTGGCTCTGGGATGGTCCGAATAGAGGATACATTTGAACTCTGCTTGTCATCACAGGCCCAAATTGTGCAAACGCTGTTTCTGTGCAAACCACATCTCAAATCATGGGTTAAAATAAAACAGGAAAAAAACAGGAGTTCAAGGATTTCTCTAATTGGCATTAAAGTGGTTTCTTCGGCTGGGTGACCCAAGGGACTCTGTTACATAATGCTAATTATAATAGGCCTGGGCCCAAGGCACGAAGGAATGGTCTTTTATTGGAAGATTTTGCCGAGCATATTCGAGCTGCCGTCTGCAAAGACGTAATTAAAGAGGAAGAGGAGGGGGATGCTGGGGCTTTTTTAGCAATTCACGTTCCTACTTTATTCTTAAGGCCAGCGTCACGCTGTTTGTAAAGGCTAGTTTTGCAATTCATTTGCATATTGAATCAAACTTCGCTTTGAAATTTTGAATAATTAAAAAAAACACTATCCCTGCACCCTCCAAGCCACAGGAAACACCAAGACATGGCAGAGATTTACAGCTACGGGGCAGACGCTGATTCCTGCATGGGACTTTGGGGTTTGTTTGTTTTTTTTCAAATGATGGGGTGATTTCCAGGACAGGATCTGCAACTTATTTCACCATTTTAAATGACTGAATTTACTACGCAGTAAGGATTGTTAGTTACCGCAACATTTCAGCAAGTAAGGGATGAAAATAGCATCCATTTGGTTTATAATCTCTATGGCTAAACTTTAGCCCTTCTCAGCCCAGGGTTTAAAATCCTAGTCCAAATTTACCAACATCAGTATGTGTCAATTACTTTAACTATATCTCTGAATAATGTACCCAGCTTCACCACATTCACTAAGCTCTGGTGAAAATGGGTGCAACTGCACAATCTATTTGCCTTTAGTAAATCAACCAGTCATTCCACAAATGATCTCAATTAGAGGTCAAGGGCTTCTTTGCAGCCTCCCTGGCGATTTTCCCGAGTGTGGCTTGGGGTTAAATTTCAGCACCATTAGCAGTAACCGCGAGCCACACTCGGGATTACATCTCAGGATCCTGGTGCGATATATTTACCTTGTCCCCAGGACCCTGCGATGTCCCCTCGCTGTGTCCGCGTGCTCTATCCTCCTCCCGAAGCCTCTCTGTGCCGGGCTCCGTTCCCTGCGAGTGTCGCAGCGCACGGGGGCGGAGCCTACCGGCAAATTCAAAAAAGTGAAAATTCATAACACATACAGTACACTGTAATCTTACAGATTACAGTACTGTATGAAATCATTTCACATCCCTTTTGTCCCCAGTGCTTTGTCCAATGCCCTGCATGCAGTTTTACATGATATATACTGTTCTTTCTGCCTGCAAACTGGAGATTGTCCATAGCAACCAAAAAGTGTCCCTTTACGTCAAAAGTGGTTTTATACCAGCTAGAAAACAGCGATAGTAAATTAGAACACTTGGAGAATTGAGCGATAGTGAATCGTGGGGAAATGTATTTTATTATTATTTTTATATTATTATTTTTTATAATTATTTATATTTATTTATTATATTATAATTTATGATTTTGTGTTTCTAACTTCATCATACCCAGGATATCTACTAGACTCTTGGTGGACAGATTTAAGTGTGTTATTGCTAAGAATTACAGGCCTACAATCAGGGGCGTTGCTAGGTCTACAAAAGATCTGGGGCCCATAGTAGCGTAGTAAAGAAAGTCATACGCTTGGGCGGGCATACACTTGTATATACACTAATATACGTGTGTGCCTGTGTGTATATATATCCCCAGAGAGCCCCCCACTTACATCAGGGTCCCCAGAGAGCCCCCCTTACATCAGGGTCCCAAGAGAGCCTCCTCCTTACATCAGAGTCCCCAGAGAACCTCCCACTTGCATCAGGGTCCCCAGAGAGCCCCCCACTTACATCAGGGTTCCCAGAGAGCCCCCCTTACATTAGGGTCCCCAGAGAGCTAACGACGCCACTGCCTACAATATAAAATGCCAAATTTCTACGCAAAATAATTGTACCGCTTTGAGACGCAAAAATCTGAAATAATCATACTGCCAGGGAGGTTAAAGCCCCATTCCAGGCTCAGCCTCTGCAACTCAATTACTCCCCTCCCTCCCAGGAGGCCTTCTCCTCCCTCCCTTTCTGGAGGCCTTCTCCTCTTTTTTACAACCTCTTTAGGCCGGTCATGTGACATGCTGTTCCTCGTCTTTTTTCAACTCTTGCCATGGGAGGTTCTCTAAAGATGCAGAGAGCACCCCTGTCTGCAACAATATACAGTGAATGAAGGGTAACGTCACGCCCCTTCAAGTGGTGGGCCCATGGCACCCTGCACTGATGGTATATCCTTGGTCTTTTGGGTTGAATGTCACTGAGCTGCATTCAGTGCAGAACACTGAGGACATCTTGTGGCAAAACGGGAGTACAGTGCAGAACAGCTCCAAATTAAAAGTTGAGTATTGCAACCTGAGTTGCTTATTGATTTTACACACTATCTGGGGGACTGTTTTTTCTTTAAAACATTGCTCTGACTTTTTTACATTTTGTGGCATGTCAGGAAAGTATTCATGAGTAAATAAAATGTAATCAGTGTTCACAAAAATGCAAACGTTTCCTAATGATCCTAAAGGCATATGTTTTAAATCCACTCCTATTGTAATAATGCATGCAAGTGAATGTTAAAACGCAGTAATTGCTGCAACAGTTACAAAAGTATCTAGTAGTGCTGAACAAGAGTAAAAGGCCCATACACACCATAAGAATATTGGATGGGGGAAAAAAAACGAATGGCTGTGTGTTGAGTTATTTTGAGGGGACAGCAGATTTACACTGTTATACAAGCTGTACACTCACTACTTTACATTGTAGCAAAGTGTCATTTCTTCAGTGTTGTCACATGAAAAAATATAATATATTTACAAAAATGTGAGGGGTGTACTCACTTTTGTGAGATACTGTATATATCATAGTTTGTAGACGCTATAACTTTTGCGCAAACCAATCAATATACGCTTATTGAAATTTTTTTACCAAAAATATGTAGCAGAATACATTTTTGGCCTAAATTGATAAAGAAATTTGATTTTTTTACATTTTTTTTATTGGGTATGTTTATAGCAGAAAGTAAAAAATATATTGTTTTTTTTTTTTTCAAAATTGTCTTTTTTTGTTTATAGCGCAAATAATAAAAACTGCAGGAGGTGGTAAAATACCACCAAAAGAAAGCTCTATTGTGGGGGGGAAAAAGACAAAAATGTTATTTGGGTACAGTGTCGCACAACCGAGCAGCTGTCAGTTAAGGAAACGCAGTGCCGTATCGCAAAAAATGGCCTGGTCATGAAGGGGGGTAAACCTTCCGGAGCTCAAGTGACACTTGTTGTTCATTTGTTGATCAAATAGTACTGTATCCAGTTTTGCATCCGAGTGAACAATGGTATTAATAATCTTCTTTGCACAGCCAAGTAGAATTCATATAAGTTGTTGCAGGGTAGGAATCCCCGGGGGAAGAGAAACCTGGCAGAGCCTCATTGGCTGGCGTTCTGACAGGCGTAAGATAAGGATGAAAGGTGCCTGCTAACAATGCAGAGCCGCTCTGAGTGTCGTCACTGTGTTCCCCAGCTTCACTTTCCGCTATTTCCATTTAGCCGCCAATCTGTCTCAAAGAACTAATATATTCATGTAGACTTCTAAAGGTAATGACAGGTCCGCTTACATACAGTAGGTGATCACTAGAAGGAGAATTTTAAAATATTTTTACAAAATTCAAAATATGGAACAGAATCAGGTGAAATGGTGAGATTGGAATAACTCAGAACACAAACTCGCTGAAACTAGAGCATTATTTTTCTTTAAGGAGCCGGGTTGTACATTTCTTATTTCTACAGATAACAATAGAACCAGCTCTAAAAATAACCGCCATCTGTAAAAAAAAAAAAATTTTTGGCATGCTGGCTAGCAGGCTCCTGGGAGTTGTGCGGTGATGACATATGTAGCGGTGTACTTGCACTGCTGCAACTTTGTGATCCTGTCGCAGGGGGATCGGATCCCTCCTGTGCTGGCGGAGAATTTATATTTGGCGTACACAAACTAGCCTATTGTGTAAACAACAGATGTAAACATTGATATATTTCAAAGCAACTTCCCCCACCGAATTACCAGTTTGAAAGACGCTATCTGACAGCCGCACAGCCGCTCCGGCAGCTACATCATCTCACGCAGAGACACGGAGACATGCCGCATAAAACCGAATCCTGTGGTTCACTGTAATGTCTATCTAAATCTCTGGATAAATAAAACTTCCCACTGGGCAACACTGCAACACTTATCTGTGCCCTAAATAATGTGGGAGAGTAATCTATAACATACAGCGTTATACAGTAGTATGATGGAAAACACCACGGAACACTATATTCTTGGGATTCAAAGGAAGCATAGAAGCCGCTTTCTAGAGAACAGTAACTGCTAAAGCTCTTTTATTTAATACATAATTATTAAATTGCATCCCCCAACCTTCATATCACCCCCCACACCTGACCCCACCACCGGCTTCTCAGCAATGTCTTTCTTGTTCTGTAAATTAAAATGTTATTAAAGCCAGAATTCAATCACAAGAATAAAAACGAGCAGCTAATTAAAAGATGAAATAAAAAAAAAAAAAGCAGCTTTGTTGCAATATTTAACTTTAGAGCTCTTCAACACAGTACTTCCTTTCCTCCACTAGATGTCCTCAGTCTGACATCCTGCATCATTCAGTCCAAGTTGTCTGAGACCTGCCCCCCAATGTGTGATTGGACAATGAATGGAGAAGCAGCACAACCATGAGCATGCTCCTTGTCAGCGCATGAACTAACTTGAATTCCTGGTACTGCTTCTTATTATTGCACATCAGCCCTGCTGTATGGGGCTTGTCAGCAGGGCTGGATCTAGCCTATCTGATCTGGGGGTGCAGTAAAAACGTCACTGGGAATAATGTCAACATTTTGTGTCACTGACAGTCTGTCATGTAGTATGACAGAGATACAGGGAATGAGTATTCCCTGTTTGCTCAGCATGCTTCTGTATGTCAGGTGTCCCTATCGGAGTCCTCTTTTTCCATCAAGAGTTCTCATCAGAGACCCCCTTTACATCAGGGTCCCCATCACAGTGCCCCCTTACCTAGAATATTCCCATCAGAGTGCCGAGTTATATCAGTCATCCTCGTCAGAGTGCCCTCTTACATCAATTACCCCAATCAGAGCGCCCCCCTTAATTTAACTGCTCCCAGTAGAGTTTCTATTTGCATCAAATATCCCTATCAGAGTCACTTCTTACATCAGGTGTCCCCATCAGAGTGCCCCCTTACATCAATTGCTACAATTGGAGTACCCCCTTACATCAATTTCCCCTATCAGACTGACTCGTGGATCATTGGATACACTCTCAAATACCTGGGGGAAGAAACTAAAATCTGGGGGGCACAGCCCACCCCAGCACCCTCCTAGAAATGGGCCTGAGCTCCTAAATTTGACCTGTTATCAGCCAGTGACGTGCAATGTTAGTTTTCCACCACACATAGCATTTTGCTTTTAGGCCAAAAAGTTCAATTTTGGTCTCATCTGACCAGAGCACCATCTTCCACATGTTTGCTGTGTCCCCCACATGGCTTCTCATAAACTGCAAAAGGGACTTCTTATGGCTTTCTTTCAACAATGGCTTTCTTCTTGCCACTCTTCCATAAAGGCATGTGCAGTGCACAACTAATAATTGTCCTGTGGATCTCTGCATCTCCTCCAAAGTTACAATGGGCCTCTTGGCTGTTTCTCTAATTATTGCTCTCCTTGCCTGGCCTGTCAGTTTAGTTGGCTGGCCATGTCTTGGTGGGTTTGCAGTTGTGCCATACTCTTTCCTTTTTTCGGATGATGGATTGAACAGTGCTCTGTGAGATGTTCAAAGCTTGGGATATATTTTTTAGAACCTAACCTTGCTTTAAACTTCTCCACAACTTTATCCCTGACCTGTCTGGTGTTTTCCTTGGCCTTCATGATGATGTTTGTTCACTAAGGTTCTCTAACAAACCTCTGAGGGCTTTACAGAACAGTTCTAGTTATACCGAGATTAAAATTACACACAGGTGGATTTACTAATTAGGTGACTTCTGAAGGCAATTGGTTCAACTAGATTTTAGTTAGGGGTATCAGAGTAAAGGGGGCTGAATACAAATGCACACCACACTTTTCAGATATTTATTTGTAAACCATTTGGAAAACCATTTATCATATTCCTTCCACTTCACTGTTATGTGCAACTTTGTTTTGGTATATCACACAAAATCACAATAAAATGCATTTATGTTTTTGGTTGTAACATGACAAAATGTGGAAAATTTCAAAGGGTATGAATACTTTTTCAAGGCACTGTAAACTGCATATACCGGGGACGATGAAGCACTGACAAGGCATTACAAGGAAAGAGTGCCATGTTCCAATCAAAGCAGGGGTGGGATCAAGCTTGCCAACATTTACATTAGGCTGGTCTGACACTGACCCCATGTCTTCCTATAAAGGATGTCTCCACCCCTTAGGAACACAAATAATGAACCTACCTTGTACAGGCCAAGCAACTAAAACAGACATTAATTGAGCATGAAATGAAAAAATTTATAGCTATACCCAAGCTAGAAAATGAACACAGGATTGTTCAACCTGTACACAAGGATCATGGTTTGCACAAGCTTCTTTAATACACTGACTTCTATACCTATTCTAATGACAGTCAAGGTCTGTCTCCTAGGGTTAGTAAATCTCCTGGCCTCTACCAGAGCAACCAAAACCCTACTCAGACTGCTACTTTTCTACACTAGAAAAGCCTTTGTGTTGAAATAAAAGTCAGATAGTCCCCCTCTCTTGCTTACTGGAAGGCACTAGTGAGCTTGGTAGTCCCGCTATACAAAATTACCTATATATCCCATGTGTGTCCACGGAAATTTGACATGGCATGAGAAATTTGGCTTAATTCGCCCACCACAACTGACAGCTAAAATAGTTTTAATTCTAGTTCTGTAATCCCAATCGGGGCCTCAGGTATGTCTTAGTATGTGAGAGTGTGCTGAATGTAGAATAATATTAATCCTGTGTATCCTAATATGGTGATAATACTCCATGTTTCATTGTTTTCTCTGAATACTTCCATCTTCCTCAAAGGAGTGGTAGGGCTAATCAGTCTGTATATGCAGTAAAGCATGCTTGTTATACTCACTGTGGAACCTAAGGGGTTAATCTTCTGCATTGTGAAAAAAGGCTGCTTGATCCTGTCTTCTCAGATCCTCCCCTTCCTCCACAGTCCCCAAACCATCTCCTGATAGAAAAGAGCCTTGGGGGTACTCTGCAAATGCTCAGTTTGATGTGCGCTGCTAGAAGGTTTTTTTTTTTCTTGGAAGAGTGCATGTGATCAGCACACGGCCAATCAGCACTGTCCAGAAAATCTAAAGTCTAGTGGAACCAATTGCCTTCAGAAGTCACCTAATTAGTAAATAGTGTCCACCTGTGTGTAATTTAATCTCAGTATAACTACAGCTGTTCTGTGAAGCCCTCAGAGGTTTCTTAGAGAACCTTAGTGAACAAACAGCATCATGAAGGCCAAGGAACACACCAGAAGGAGTATGGCACAACTGCAAACCTACCAAGACATGGCCGTCCACCTAAACTGACAGGCTAGGCAAGGAGAGCATTAATCAGAGAAGCAACCAAGAGGCCCATGGGAGCTCTAGAGGAGCTGCAGAAATCCACAGCTAAGGTGGGAGAATCTGTCCATAGGAAAACTATTAGTCATGCACTCCACAAATCTGGCCTTTATGGAAGAGAGGCAAGTAGAAAGGCATTGTTGAAAGAAAGCCATTAAGTTGCAGTTTGCCGGAAGCCATGTGGGGGACACAGCAAACATGTGGAAGAAGGTGCTCTGGTCAGATGAAACCAAATTGAAGCTAAACACTATGTGTGGTGGAAAACTATTACTGCGCATCATCCTGAACACACCATCTCCACTGTGAAATGTGGTGGCAGCATCATGTTGTGGGGATGCTTTTCTTCAGCAGGGACAGGGAAGCTGGTCAGAGTTGATGGGAAGAAGGATGGAGATAAATCCAGGGCAATCTTAGAGGATAATTAGTTAGAGTCTGCAAAAGACTTGAGACTGGGGTGGAGGTTCACCTTCCAGCAGGACAACGACCCTAAACACATAGCCAGAGCTACAATGGAATGGTTTAGATCAAAGCATATTCATGTGTTAGAATGGTCCAGTCAAAGTCCAGACCTAAATCCAATTGAGAATCTGTAGACAAGGGAACAAAAAGAAAGCGCCACCTAAGTGCAATAAGTTAAGTCCTAGCGCGTAGCCTGTTTGTTCTCTCCAGAATTTTCTCACTTGTTGCTTCCCCTGGTTCCACTTCTTGTGACGTCATCACCTGCTTTCTACCTGCGCTCCACGTCGGACCTAGCTGTCTTCCTGGTGGCCACAGGAAAAGACTGCACATCTTGTCTCCCACGACCACCTCCCCGTGGATTAGGATGGACCAGCGAATGGACTGCACCTTGTGCCCACAGCACAGATGAGCCTTATTTTATTCACCTTCCTGTAAGTGCGTTAGTTGCTGTGTCATTAAAATCTTACATAACTTATTGCACTTAGGTGGCGCTTCCTTTTTGTTCCCTTGTCTTCCTATTATAGAGCTGTTTTCTCTCTAAGGATAGCTGCCGCTTATCATCATTTCCTTTTAAGATCTGCCATTGTTTAGCTTATCATATGGATTAATGAACTGTGACTGTTGCATGTATAGAGGCACACATATCTCTGCGCTTACAGTTTTCCTTTTTGTCAATTGAGAATCTTTGGCAAGACTTGAAAATTGCTGTTCACAGACACTCTCCATCCAATCTGACAGAGCTTGAGCTATTTTGCAAAGAAGAATGGGCAAAAATGTCACTCTATAGATGTGCAAAGCTGGTAGAGACATATCCAAAAAGACTTGCAGCTGTAATTGCAATGAAAGGTGGTTCTACAAAGTATTGACTCAGGGGGGCTGAATACAAATGCATGCCACACTTTTCATATATTTAATTGTAAAAAAAACTGGAAAACCATTTATCATTTTCCTTCCAATCATGTACCACTTTGTGTTGGTCTATCACATAAAATCCTAAAAATAAACATTTACGTTTTTGGTTGTAACATGACAAAATGCGGAAAATTTCAAGGTATGAATACTTTTTCAAGGCACTGTAGAGAGGGATTTGTGCTGTGAAAATATTTGCAGTCAGGCAGTCTATCAGGTATCTCTGGCAAGGCTGCATAAAAGTGAGCTCAACCTTTAAATAGCATTGGTTTCTGTCGCACCTCCTCCACCTTGTTCCCGCACACATGCCTCATCTCCCCACATCCAGCCTGTGTTATATTTAGAAGTATTTTTCTCCTTCATCTCCCAGCATAAATATTTCATCATGTGTTAAAAAAATCTGCGTTTGCTTAAATCCTTTTGTAGCAAGTCGGTAATCTCCCGAGCCGTAACCAGGGACAGCGTTGGTATAGCTGTGAGAGATGCTCAACTTGTTGCCTGCGTTTCTGCAGCAAGTGGCTGTCGAGAGGAGAATTGAAGGCCATAAAGTAAGGTAAAGACATGGAGGATACTCTAATGGATCCACTTTGTCTGTCCTTTTTTGTCAAGCCACTTACAATGGATTATTAACCATGGAAGGCATGTTTCCTCTTGATGAAGGGAACCTGTGCTTGCGTCAAACATCCAATTATAAAGTCCCCATTGGATTTTTTCAATGCCTGTGATTTAAAGTGTACCTTTCCCCTTAAAACCTAAAGACTGTACTGCAGCTCTACATGCACATCTATAAACATGTTCCATTCAAATCCAAATAAAATGATGTATTGAAAAATTAATTTAATGCACTTTCTGGTTTTTTTTGACACTGGCATGTAGCCAGCGTCTTCTAGCTGCCCCCTAGGAAGGCTATGTCATTGGTGCCTATCAGGGAGACCCCATGTGTAATCTGTATGCTGTTGTGGAAATTTTATGAAGATGTATTTTAATATGTATTGTCATAGTCTCCCGGTGTTAGTTCTCCCGCAGAGCGCTCTAAAGAGCTGACTGAGGCAGACTGACGCTGGTTGAAATCCGTTTGGTAGTGGAAAACTTCCTGAGGTTAGAGAGAAGTGTTTGCAGAGTGGGGACATGTCCACCAGTGAAGGGCCCCCGTGCGAAGTAAAGAACGATCGTCTGGGGGGATGTGTTCGCTCTGCAAAGACATTATCGGTTTAGCGGTTGTGTGCTTGTGTCACCCCTGTATGCCTGATCAACATATTTGGGGTACCATGGCATACACCTGAAGATAATCTCCCATCAGCAGGAACAGACCCATCCTGTTGGAAGGATTTCCTGTGTTGACATTCATATCCTGTGTTGTCATACCCTGTGTTGTCATATCCTGTGTTGTCATATCTTGTGAGGTCATATCCTGTGAGGTCATTTCCCATGGAGGAAGCGATTGGCTGTTGGGGCCATGGCTTCCTGTTTGTGATGGCTTTTGTTGTCTTTGAATAAAAGGGCGAGTGCGATGCTCAGTGGAGGGCAGTCGTGCTGAGATGAGGATGTAAGCTGTGGTCATGTCTGTTGGGAAATTCTGGAAATAGAGTGAAAGGTAACATGCATTATACCATTAGACGAAATTGGCGCTTATTAGCGCAAAAGAGTATGGTGGATTTTTCCATGACAATGCCGTGGTGAGATTTTCCGAAATCTTTCAAAATCTTGGGAGAAAGGGATTTTTCCCAGAGATGAGTAATTGTTTATAATTTGCACTAGCTTTAGCAACATGAGTGTCAGGTCACTTATGTTGCTAAAACCATGGCACCATGTAAACAATAACATGCTATGCCAGATCTTATATAGCATATGCAAAATATCTGGTGCTGACGTCACTGGTAGGCCGTCACCGAAAATGCAGAGAAGCTGGAAGAAGATGACATCTACATTTAAAATCGCAGCTTGGATTTTCATGTGGGGACAGAAAGGAACATTAGGAAATATGAAAAGTGAAAAAGAGGAGGCAAGTAATATTCACTGTACAATACACATTTCATTAATGAGGACAGGTTTATCTCAACTTTAAAGTGTTATTAAACCCAGGAGCCTGCATTCACTTTATCTGGTCTCCCACAGTACACAGAACATGGAAATGCAATTATTTTAGTAAATATCAACAGCTAAATACCTTTTCTCATCAGCAATTAGAGCAGTCTTGTGACTTCTATCAGTGCTTGGTTAAAGCTTGTAGGAGGAGTTTTCGTTCTTCCCTGATTGTCCTATGAGGTTGCAGGACCTCTGACCCTCTGGACAGTGCTAATTGGCCCTGTGCTGATCAAATGCACTCTCCCAAGAAAAAAAAAGCTCCAGCAATACACACCAAACTGAGAATGTGTAGAGTGCCCCCAAGGCACTGCACTATGAGGACATCGATTGGGGACTGTGGAAGAATGGGGAGGATCAGAGAAAACTGCCTTTTACACAATGCAGAGGATTAACCCCTATGGTTCCACAGTGAGTATAACAAGCATGCTTTACTGCATATACATACTGATTTTATTGTTGTGGGTTTAGTAACACCTTAAAGTTTATCAATTTAACCACTTCGTGCCCGCGCTTTAGCCAAAAGACGGCTACAGCGCGGCGCACAAGTGCCGGGAGGGCGTCCCTGGACGTCCTCCTGTTTACTCCCCCCCCCCCCGCGCGCTGCCGCGGGCGCGCATCGAGGAAATTTTGTGTTGGCCGTGTGCCTTGGGCACAGCCAATCACAGATCGTGCTAAATGGCCAATCACAGCGGCCATTTAGCATTCGATCGGAGTGTCCAATGGGAGATGACACTCACACAGAGACCGCGTGTTAGGAGGGAGGACGACCTGTGCTGCAGATCTGTGAGTGAACACTATAGAAAACACAGTGCTCACAGTACATATCAGTGCCATCTGTCCCCTGTGCCACCTGTCCCCAGTACCACCTGTCCCCAGCGCAACTTGTCCACAGTGCCATTTGTCCCCAGTGCCACCTGTCCCCAATGCCACCTATCATTGCCATCTGTCCCCAGTGCCACCAGTCAGTGCCATCTGTCCCCAGTGCCACCTGTCAGTGCCATCTGTCATCAGTGCCACCTGTCAGTGTCACGTGCCATCTGTTATTAGTGTCATGTGTCATCAGTGCCATCTGTCATCAGTGCCACATCAGTGTCATCAGTGCCATCAGTGCCAAATATTAGTGCCATCTGTCTTTGGTATCACGTGCCATCAGTGCCACGTATTAGTGCCATCTGTCATCAGTGCCACATCAGTATCACGTGTCATCAGTACCACGTATCAGTGCCATCTGTCATCAGTGTCACGTGTCATCAGTGCCACGTATCAGTGCCATCTGTCATCAGTGCCACATCAGTGTCACATGTCATTGCCCTGGTGCTCCAGGGCCTTCAAAAATGTAATAGGTAGTCAACAAGTTAGATGTTTCATTTATGCTCCTAGAACACATGATGGCGCTCCCTGCATGTTGGGCCTCTCTATGTGGCCATGCTGTGAAAAAGTCCCACACGTGGTATCGCCATACTCGGGAGGAGTAGTAGAATGTATTTTGGGTCGTTATTTGTGGTATATACATGCCATGTGAAAAAAATAACCTCTTACAATGACAATTTTGTGGGAAAAAAAAATCTTCATTTTGCAAAGAATTGTGGGAAAAAATGACAACATCAAAAACCTCACTATGCATCTTACTAAATACCTTGGAATGTCTACTTTAAAAAAAAGGGGTCATTTGGAGGGTATTTGTACTTTCCTAGCTTGTTCGGGTCGCAAAAAATGAGATAGGCCACCAGTTCATCAGGTGTGATCAATTTTTTATGATTTGCACCACAGCTTGTAGACTCTCTAAAGCCACGTACACACGAGTGGATGTCCAACAGAAAAAGTCCGACGGAAGCTTTTCATTGTCTATTCCGATCGTGTGTGTGCCTCATTGGTCTTTTTTTTTTTTCCAAAATTCTCACGGATCTAGAAAGAGAGCATGCTCTAAATGTTTCTGACGGAACCAATTCCTATCGGGAAAACCGCTCATCTGTTTGCTGTTCTGATGGACCAAAAATGACGCATGCTCTGCAGCAAGTACGAGAGGGAAGCTATTGGCTTTTGAACTTCCTTTTTCTAGTCCCGTCGTACGTGCTATACGTCACTGCGTTCTGGACGGTCGGACTACTTTGGTCGGACTTTGGATTGACCGTGTGTAGGCAAGACCGCTTGAATGGAATTCCGTCGGAGTTCCATCGGAGAAACCTTCGGAGTTTATTCAGACGGCTAAACTGGTCGTGTGTATGCGGCATAACTTTCACACAGACCAAATAATATCCACTAATTTGGGTTATTTTTACCAAAGATATGTAGCAGTATAGATTGTGGCCAAAATTTATGAAGAAAAATTAATCATTTGCAAAATTTTATCACAGAAACTAAAAAAAATGTGGGTTTTTTTTTTTAATTTTCGGTCTTTTTTCATTTATAGAGCACACAATAAAAAACCCAGAGGTGATCAAATACCACCAAAAGAAAGCTCTATTTGTATGAAAAAAGGACAAAAAATTAATCTGGGTACAGTATTACATGACTGAGTAATTGTCATTCAAAGTAAAGTGTGAGAGCACAGAAAGCTGAAAATTGGTCTGGTCAGAAGAGGTGTTTAAGTGCCCAATAGGCAAGTGGTTAAAGTGTATTTAAACCCAAGAACAAAAAATGTATATATTGCAGCATACCAGTGCTTAGATGTGGTGGCTACCTTAGTTTTCCTTTTGATCGATTATTTCCTTTATTTTCACCTTATGATCCTGCCAGTACCAAGCTTCCTGTCCCAAGGTGATAACGCTGACGTACTGTACTATAGCAGCATTGTCACCCCAGCACAGAAAGTGTGTTAGGACTACGGAACACTTCCCCCACTCCTCATCTTCATAACAAGGGGGAGGTAGTCCACTGAGGCAAACTGGGCAGGAAGATAAGACTGCAGAGTGCACAAGCTATTGGATCTCTGGTAGGATCCACAGGTATTTTTCTGCACTTACTAAACTGACATAACTAATTATTTTAAATGAAAATCAGATTGAACAGGCCCAGAAGGAAGCATGTGGGGTCAGTTTAGGCTTTTAATATACTTAACTCCACAGTATTTCCTTCAAGATCAAAGATAATGGATTGAACACCATTACAGCTCTCAGTCTACAAAGAGTGATGTACCCTTGTGGAATAATATTATGTCTATTTTTACTTAACCACTTCCATACCGCACGAAATCCAGCACTCCTCTCCTACATGTAAAAATTATCATTTTTTTGCTTTAAAATTACTCAGAACCCCCAAACATTATATATATATTTTTTAGCAGAGACCCTAGGGAATAAAATGGCGGTCATTGCTACTATTTGTGCAGCAATTTTTCTAACACGATTTTTTGGGAAAAAAAACACTTTCATGAATAAAAAAAAAAGCAGTAAAGTTAACCCAATTTTTTGCTATAATGTGACAGATGTTATGCCGAGTAAACAGACACCTCACATGTCATACTTTAAAATTGTGCACACTCGTGGAATGGCGCCAAACTTCAGTACTTAAAAATCTCCATAGATGACGCTTTAAATTTTTTTACAGGTTACCTGTTTAGAGTTACAGAGGAGATCATGGGCTAGAATTATTGCTCTTGCTGTAACGTTTGTGGTGATACCTCACATGTGTGGTTTGAACGTCGTTTACATATGTGTTCGCTTATGTATGTGTTCGCTTCTGTGTGTGAGCACACATGGACAGGGGCATTTAATTATTTTTTTTTTTAATTGTTTATTTTATTTATTTATTTTTTTTATTTATGCACCGCATACTAGCACATTATGAAATACTTACCTTAGAACGAAGCCCTCCAGTGCAGCAATGTCACCACTAACAGTCGCCTCCATTTTCACCCAATGTTTCTTCTGGGTTTGCGTCCTCCAGCTGTCTGATTGGCCGTGCCGGGTTGACGTCATTCCGCCACGCACAAAGTTCTGAAGCGACGACACGGATATACCGTCCCTTTAGAATACATGTGCCGGTGACGTTACCGGCTGCATGCAGTGTGACTATCTCCTAAACCACTCAGGGTTTAGGATATATTCACTGTATCTACAGTTAAGCCTTATTATAGGCTTACCTGTAGGTTCAAGTGCCAAAAAGAGGTTTACTTCCATTTTAAGGGCCGCAAAGAAGCCAGAGAACCATCTAAAGACTCAGTCACACTTTGTCCCATGTCAACCCCAGAAGCTCTTCCAGACCACTTTCTCTTTGCACCACAAACAGCTGCTCTTCTCATATCAATCTGCCAACAATGACAGCCCTGAGTCCCAGCAGGCTACTATAGACTAGATGTCAAGAGATGCAACATTGCTCTGCAGACCACAGATTCCTGTGGGTTCCTGACACCAATCCATCATTGCTTATTAGCTAGGAAAAGTTAAATACAGCCTTTCACTATAGTGCATGGGTGTTGCTAGGACTGTGAAATGACGTCACCAACAACGCAGCCCTGTCCCTGACGCCGTTGTGTGGGAAGTGAGGTGAGCGACGAACGCCGAGTCTTGGTGAGCCGAGGTTGTATCTCGCGCAACACTAATCGGAGTCCATGGCAGATTGATACTCCAATACTTACTGGGATGAACCTTGTACTTGCCTACACACTCTTTACATACTTCATCTCGGCTTCTGATTTCGGAAGGGGTGAACCATTGGAGGCTTGAATTTTCTGCCACCCCGGCAACCTGTGATGATGAAGTGAACTTAGCTACATAACAGCTGAGCGGCCAAGTACGTGATTGATTCAATTCCCCAGCATACGAAGTATCACCGGTACCATCTGATCTAAACTAATTAGAAAGCATACTAACGAGCTGAAGACTCCAACGGTAATGTTTGCTGACTTTATTACCAAATATTTTTTCATACGACCTCACCAGATTGACGGTGCCTTTCCATATTAATATAAATTCATTCTTTCTTAGTGGAATTTCTGTCAGCTCCTTGCAAGAGTGGAACTTTAATATTTACAGTATCAACACTATTTGGTTTTTCCAACATCTTGATAATGACTCCGGATTGTTATCCTTACTGCCTCTTTCAGTTAGCTGAAAAATCATAATGCCAGCTTATTCCAGGTCGTGCCAATCAAGTTCACTGAGTAGCTCCTAGATTCTATCCCATTCCCATCCCCGCTTCCCAATATCCATTGGATTTGCCAGCAGTCAGCCGGTCATATTTAGGACACGGGGATCATACTTATTCCCCAATAGATAAATTATTCATGATTATTATCGGAATGACTGCTTGCCAACCCAATGCGTCCGGACAGTTTTTGATGTTGTCATGTATTGTTTTTATGTCTTGTCCTGTTTGTTGAATCAGTGCATGGCCATCTTCTCAATGTCCAACCTTGGATTTGATTCGTTTTTATGATACTGCATCTTACCAATTCATTTTTCTCTTTTTAAAAACATGTGAAGTAATTAACCTAATACATTTGATTGTTTATATATTTTTGAATTTTTTTGGTTTGATCAATTACTTGTTGCTAAAGTAACCCCTCACTCGGTATTTTCTATACCGGGTACCCCCTCTCACTCTTTTTTATAGGATTGTGAAAGACCTAGGGCACACTAAAAAAATAAATAAAAAAGCACTTAGCATGCCACGGTTTATAGGGGGCATGCAGCAATAGCACCTGACAGTGGGAGTGGCCTAAGAGAAATACAGTGCCTTGAAAAAGTATTCACCCCCCTAGGCTTTTTACCTATTTTGTTACATTACAGGCTTTAGTTCAATGTTTTTTTAATCTAAATTATACGAGATGGATCAGAACACAATAGTCTAAATTGGTGAAGTAAAATTAGAAAAATATATACATAGAACTATTTTTCAGAAATAAAAAAACTGATAATTGGCATGTGTGTATGTATTCACCCCCTTTGTTATGAAGCCCATAAAAAGCTCTGGTGCAACCAATTACTTTCAGAAGTCACGTAATTAGTGAAATGATGTCCACCTGTGTGCAATCTAAGTGTCACATGATCTGTCATTACATATACACACCTTTTTAAAAGGCCCCAGAGGCTGCAACACCTAAGCAAGAGGCACCATTAACCAAACACTGCCATGAAGACCAAGGAACTCTCCAAACAAGTAAGGGACAATGTTGTTGAGAATTACAAGTCAGGGTTGGGTTATAAAAAAATATCCAAATCTTCGATGATCCCTAGGAGCACCATCACATCTATCATAACCAAATGGAAAGAACATGGCACAACAGCAAACCTGCCAAGAGACAGACGCACACCAAAACTCACGGACCGGGCAAGGGGGGCATTAATCAGAGAGGCAGCACAGAGACTTAAGGTAACCCTGGAGGAGCTGCAGAGTTCCACAGCAGAGACTGGAGAATCTGTACATAGGACGACAATAAGCCATATGCTCCATAGAGTTGGGCTTTATGGCAGAGTGGCCAGAAGAAAGCCATTACTTTCAGCAAAAAACAAAATGGCACGTTTTGAGTTTGGGAAAAAGCATGTGGGAGACTCCCAAAATGTATGGAGGAAGGTGCTCTGGTCTGATGAAGCTAAAATTTAACTTTTTGGCCATCAAAGAAAACACTATGTCTGGCGCAAACCCAACACATCACATCACCCAAAGAACACCATCCCCACAGTGAAATGTGGTGGCAGCATCATGCTGTGGGGATGTTTTCAGCAGTCGGGACTGGGAAACTGGTCAGAGTTGGGGGAAAGATGGATGGTGCTAAATACAGGAATATTCTTGAGCAAAACCTGTACCATTTGTGTGTGATTCGAGGCTAAGATGTAGGTTCACCTTCCAGCCGGACAATGATCCCAAACACACTGCTAAAGCAACACTTGAGTGGTTTAAGGGGAAACATGTAAATGTGTTGGAATGGCCTAGTCAAAGCCCAGACCTCAATCCAATAGAAAATCTGTGGTCAGACTTAAAGATTGCTGTTCACAAGCGCAAACTATCCAACTTGAAGGAGCTGGAGCAGTTTTGCAAGGAGGAATGGGCAAAAATCCCAGTGGTAAGATGTGGCAAGCTCATAGAGACTTATCCAAAGCGACTTGGAGCTGTGATAGCCGCAAAAGGTGGCTCTACAAATTATTGACTTTAGGGGGGTGAATAGTTATGCACATTGACTTTCTCAGTTATTTTGTCCTATTTGTTGTTTGCTTCACAATAAAAAAAAACAAAAAAAAAATCTTTAAAGTTGTTGGCATGTTCTGT
Source organism: Lithobates clamitans (assembly GCA_037952925.1). Lineage (NCBI taxonomy): Eukaryota > Metazoa > Chordata > Amphibia > Anura > Ranidae > Lithobates > Lithobates clamitans. The sequence continues at coordinate 4,656,404 of JBBGZY010000310.1, forward strand.
AAATTAAATGATGCAAATCCTCAAACAATCCATGTTAATTAAAGGTTATGAGGCAACAAAACACGAAAAATGCCAAGGGGGGTGAATACTTTTGCAAGGCACTGTAGGTTAAATAGAATCTGGTAAATGTGCATAGAAACGAAAGTGCTTAGTGGTAATTCCCCAAAAGATTAAAAAAAATTATAATAACATGGAGAAAGAAGCACACTGCATTGTGAATGAACACTGAGAAACACCTAAATATTAAATAGATGTGCTAATTTGTCCCGATTTCATGCTGTGCAAAATTGATTAAAATGCTGAGTGCAAACAAAGTGATACATACATAACTAGAATAAGTGAATAAAGTTGAAACCATCAGATTATATTAATTTATGCATTACAAACAAAAGTGGATCTCATGACGGCTATTAGCCACTACAGTGGAACCTCGGATTACGAGCATAATCCGTTCCAGGAGTATTTTCGTAATCCAATGTACTCGCATATCAAAGCGAGTTTTCCCATTGAAGTCAATGGAAACGAAAATAATTTGTTCTGTATTGACTTCAATGGGATGCAATACCGCATGCGGCCAGAGGCGGGGGGCGCCAGAGAGCCTCGTAAACAGCCGAAAAGGCCCGAGGGACAATTCGGCGGACCTCGGCAAACCTCAGAAAGACTCCGTTCACGAGCCTTTCCGAGGTTTGCCGAGGTCAGCCGAACTGTCCTCGGGCCTTTCCGTGCATTTCTGAACGGCGCCAATCGGCGACTTTCGGCTCTGCTCGGCTCCGGCTCCCCCCCACCTCAGGCCAAAAGCGGTACTGCACACTGCTTTTAGCCTGAATCCTGTTCATTTTGCCAGAAAACCCTCGCAAACCGAGTTAGGAATTTTAAAAATACAGTGCTCGGTTTGCGAAACGCTCGTTAACCGCGTTACTCACAAACCGAGGTTCCACTGTATTTCATTACTCCTCCACCAACAAATAAAGTGACATGTGCAATAAAACAAAAGTTCATCTGGATATTTGAGATCTTTACACCAGTGGTCCCCAACCTTTTTGGGCACCAGGGACCGGAAGAACATTGTGCCTACCAAGGACCGGGGTCACGATTTTTTGAGGGCTATGACTGGTGTTAGCGCTTCAATCATCACGGCACCATGCTTGACATGATGTCAGGGTGATTGATGTGCATAATTTCTTTTATCACATTGTAGTAATAAATGAAATAGTTCAACTCACCATAATGTACAATCAGTGGGAGCCCTGAGTGTGTCACTTGCCACTGTCGCCTGCCACCAGATGCGGAATGTCACTTGCCACACTGCCTGCCACAAGATGTGGATTGTCACCTGCCAGGATGCCTGTCACCAGATGCGGAGTGAGTGGAGCACCCCTTGTGGTATGTCAGGCAGACAGCTGAGGGGGTGAACTACAAGTCCCAGCACACCTCACCTGTACTCCCACACACAGCTCACCTGTCACTGATGACGTCACATCTCTGTGGGATCGCCCTTCTGGATGTAGCAGGGTGTCTCCCTCCTCATGCTGCAGCCGGTCTTACTTGGCAGAGGGAGGGTCCTTCGGCTGTCACTGTCTGGCTCCACCCTTCTGCCATTCCTGATTAGCTGTCCGGGGGGGGGGGGGGGGGGCAATCTGCGCCGCTGAACAAGGAATCTAACTTTTCACACAGTGAGGAGCCGCAGGAGAGCGGTGATGCGGGGCGGGCAGTATGAGATGATGTCATCTCTCTGCTCCCCGCCGCACCTCTAACACTGGGACAGAGAATTGGCTTTGAGGGCGGCAGAGCGGTGATGCGGGGGGGCGGAGACAGATGATATCATCTCTGCTTGCCCGCCCGCTCGATTCTTCCATCCACCCAGCGCTCTCATGCCTGCAGCCCAGCGTGCCTACGGCCTGGCTGCAGAAGGGCCACGGCCCGGTGACGACCCCTGCTTTACACCCACTTTGGTGCGCTGCCACCACCACAACTGTGAGCATACAGGGCACTACCAGAGGCAGCAGCCACAATACATAGGCCCAAACACAATTAATTGTAATCCGGCAGCATCATCCCATTCTGACTGGCTCCAAATGAATAAGCTGTATTGAAGTTTTCAAAGGCTTGCCAACTGACATCATCACATGGTAGCTGCAGTCATAATATATGCATGAAAAATAAAATCTACCATAGTGTATAAGCCCTTTCAAAGATTATTTATTTGAAAGTTCAAATATTGCACTTTCAAATTTTAGTACAAACAAATGGCCCCTGCACTAGAGTGGCCACCTCATCCCTTTAAACCCAAACACATATGAATTACACAGGTTCTGAGGCTGATTTAATTCAGATAAGGCACCAAGTGAGTTTAACCACTTCCGGAACAGCCGTCGCAGTTATACTGCCGCAGGTTTGCTCGACTGCGCGAGCCATCGTAGCTGTAGGTCGGCTCTTTAGGACGCCTCCGACAGCGCGTGCGCCCAAAGCGTGTCCCCGAAGCCGATGCGAGTGCGGGCACCCGCGATTGCTCATTACAGTTTGAGAACGGGATGTGTGTGTGTGTGTAAACACACAAATCCCGGTTCTCTCAGGGGAGAGGAGACAGATCGTATGTTCATACTGAGTATGAACACTGATCTCTCTCTTCCCCTAGTCAGTCCCATCCCCCCTACAGTTAGAACACACCTAGGGAACACACTTACCCATTTGATCGCCCCCCTAGTGTTAACCCCTTCCCTGTCAGTGACATTTATACAGTAATCAGTGCACTTTTATAGCACTGATCGCTGTATAACTGTCACTGGTCCCAAAAATGTCTCAAAAGTGTCAGATTTGTCCGCCACAATATCGCAATACCTGATAAAAATCGCTGATCGCCGCCATTACTGGTAAAAAATTAATGATATCTACTGTAACATAAGTTCTCTTCCTTTTTACTTCCTGGTTTTTCTGTGTTGCGTAGTGGTTAGCAGTCATGTTCCCTCTGTCCTTGGTCATGGTAACAGCCATTACGACTGGTGCCACAGTGTTAATTAAAGAAGAGGAGGAGCAGCAGAGGAGGAAGCGTAGGTACTGGATCCATTCAGCCATCACGAATAGGGAAGAGAGAGGCAAGTTCTGGGTCATGTATAATGACCTCCTTGGACATTGGGAAAAGTCATTAAAGTAGAACTATGGGCAAAACTTTTTTTTCATTGTGAATAGAGTAAAGGAGGGTTTTGCTGTCGGTACTGAGGATGTGAAAGTACACGCACATGAACTTTAATGGCATCCCAGTCTTATGCCCCGTACACACGGTCGGATTTTCCGACGGAAAATGTGTGATAGGACCTTGTTGTCAGAAATTCCGACTGTGTGTAGGCTCCATCACACATTTTCCATCAGGTTTTCTGACACACAAAGTTTGAGAGCAGGCTATAAAATTTTCCGACAACAAAATCCGTTGTCGGAATTTCCGATCGTGTGTACACAAATCCGACGCACAAAGTGCCACGCATGCTCAGAATAAATAAAGAGATGAAAGCTATTGGCTACTGCCCCGTTTATAGTCCCGACGTACGTGTTTTACGTCACCGTGTTCAGAATGATCGGATTTTCGGACAACTGGGAGGAACAAGAATATGCTTAGGAGTAGAGTTAAGGGTTAAAAAAAAAAAACACTGAAATTGCTTCATAATTGCATCCAATCGCATGCAGATGCAATTTCTGTGAGTTTACATTAAAGTCTATGGGCCAGAATTGCTCTGGAGTCGCATCAAAGTAGTGCAAGAACCTTTACATCAATCTGACTGAGAGTGATTTTGGAAAATGGGTACTGTGACGAACGCGGGTGTCAGATCCCCGCCCTCCCCGCTAACTTGCAACGAAGGACCGGCCAACCTCACACCACGCTGTCACTTACATAACAATGCCACTCTCAGCTGCGCCCAGCACAAAGATTTTCCAGCTTGCGGGACCACAATCTAGGTGCGAGTAGCCTGAGAGTGATTGTCACTGGGCTAATTACACAATTAACCCTTTAACTGCCACCACCCCCGTTTAAAAGACTGAGCCGGGGGTGAGTCGTAATTTTAGCAATACCAATTATAATTTTAGAATAAGCGTCTGCCACACACACTGCCACCACAGACAGGTCTGCTCAGAGTCTTACTCTACAACAGTAGCGCCCTTCAAGAGGCAGGTTCATTTATAGCTTGCATTAAGAGCTTTAGAGACAAGGTTAACACTTTTCAACATAAGGGTTTATTATGAAAAGGTCAAAGTTGATGCAAATAAAACATTTTACAGAAAAAAGATGTTTCAAAAAATAAAGACAATATACAGCCACAAAGCAATAAGGTAGAATTGGGAAGAAAGAATACTTGCAATTAATGTCCGATTGTTGATCAGAGTTCGATCGATGAGCTAGGTAATCGGTTCTCGACTTGGCAGATGTTTCTTCTTGGATGGTAAAAGGAGAACTGCCCATTGTCTTGGCATCTCCTCTTTTCTGTCAAATCAAAGGGGGTGTTGACAGTGACCAGTAACCAATCGTCTGGTCATCTTGTTTAGGGGTTGGTTGCTGGGAGGTGTCTACACTCATGACCATGTCCCAGGTAGATTTTGTAATACATATTCATATATCTGCATCTATAGTGTTTACAGACTCCAAATATCCATATTATTATTCAACTTGAGATTTCCTTCAAAACAAGTCTAAACATGCCATATCTATAACGTATAGCCTGCTTTGGAGGAATAAGTGGTCCCAGGGGTTTCCCATATGACCTGACATAGGGGTGTCTGGACTTGAAACGTTCCATATTATCTGAGGAAACTAAATATGTCCAGATTATGGCTGTGCTATTACTAAGTCAGAAGTTAGGACACATGCTGAAATTTCATACTTATAAGTTGGAGGTGTATTCAGACAATTTACAACCGGGGCCTGTTAGGTCTCTGAATGGGGAGGGTGACAGTTTTACAACAGGCCTGAACACTGCCCTTACAACAAATGTTTTCTACTGACCTAGCCTGGTTCTGTTTTCTCTATTGAGATTATTATTATTATTATTATTATTATTATTCAGGATTTATATAGCGCCAACAGTTTACGCAGCGCTTTACAATATAAAAGGGAGACAATACAGGTATAATACAATACAATACAATACAATAGGATTAAGAGGGCCCTGCTCAGAAGAGCTTACAATCTAATAGGGTGGGGCAGGTGATACAAAAGGTTGTAACTGTGGGGAATGAGCTGGTGGAAGTGGTAGGAGATTAGTTGGAGACATGATAGGCTTTCCTGAAGAGATGAGTTTTCAGGGATTGCCTGAAGGTAGCAAGAGTAGGGGATAGCCGGATAGATGGAGGTAGCGAGTGCCAGAGGATGGGAGAGGCTCTGGAGAAATCCTGGAGATGAGCATGGGAGGAGGAGATGAGAGAGCTTGAAAGCAGGAGGTCTTGAGAAGAGCGGAGAGGTCGATTTGGGTGATATTTGGAGACAAGATTAGTGATGTAGCTCGGGGCAGAGTTGTGATTGGCTTTGTATGTTGTGGTTAGAATTTTGAATTTAATTCGCTGGGTGATTGGGAGCCAGTGTAGGGATTGAAGTAGAGGGTTGGCAGACACTGAGCAGTTGGTAAGGTGGATAAGTCTGGCAGCAGCATTCATGATAGACTGAAGAGGGGATAACCTATGGAGCGGTAGGCCAATGAGAAGGGAGTTGCAATAGTCAAGGCGAGAGATAACAAGGGAGTGAATGAGGAGCTTGGTGGTTTCATTTGTTAAAAAAGGGCGAATAACCTTTTCTGTTGAACTTAAAAAGCTTTGAATTCCTAAGACAAGGGAGGAGGGAGGAGGGAGTTCACATTTCTCTGTATGTTACATGGTTAGCCAAACTGTCATGGCTACTTCCACACAAGATGGCAGCTAGCTACAGCTTTTCACGTCCCGTACGTGATATCGTTACAGGTACCATTGAATATAATGAGATTTCCATTTTCATGCAATTCTGTCTGACTCACCTGATAAATATTTGATTGTACATATTCATAGTGCTAATCTAACATTGTGCGAAATGGGAAAGTGAAAGTTTGCAGAAGATTAGTAGCGACTGTATTTATTGTGTTGTACAGGTCACCTTGTGCAAAGCAAAAATAAGAATGATCCGAAAAACCCAAGCAAAGGATTTACTCCCTATGAAAAAAAGAAAAGGAAATATTCCTACCAGTGGTATCTTAAAACCCTGCTAGACTTTCCTCATACTATGGAAAAGACAGATATTTTGTTCTTAAATTTGTTTTATCGATAAAACAGACCAGATGGCTCCCCACAGTGTCTTTATCAAGGAATCTTTTCAAGTTTTCCTTTTTAAATATGTTCTTTTATGGCTATCACAATAGCCCCAGACCTCTTTCATTTAGTGTCGGTGAGACTTGCTCACCACTGATAAAAGTTTGGTATCTCCACACGGGGTAAGACGCAAGTGCGCTGCCCAGTTGTAGATTGAAAAAAAAAAAGCTGCAAATTCAAAGCTATCCTTCAGATAGAACATTCCCAGTCTGCTATTTGTCTGCATTAAATATAATCAACCTCTACACCAAGAATAAAAACTGATAAAATATTAAAAAGCCTTGAAAACACCAGCGTATAGTGTAGCGTCTTTATACCTTGGCAACACATGAAAGACTTAAAGGGATTCTAAAGGAAATTAAAAAATGAACATGTCCTACTTACCTGCTCTGTGCAATGGTTTTGCACAGAGCAGCCCCTGTCCTCCTCTTCTGAGGTCAACCACTGGCACTCCTGCCCCCCCCACCCCCCACCCCCCTACTGAGTACCCTTCTTGCTATGGGAGCACTCGTGCAGACTTGCTCCTGAGCATCCATTGACACACAGAACGTGGTTCAGCCCCGTCCTCCGTTCTCTCCTCACTGGAATTGACAGCAGCAAGAGCCAATGGATCCCGCTGCTGCCTCAATCTCCAGTGAGGAGAGAGAGAGTGTAGAGAGCTGCAGCTCTTGGGCACAGCAGAGAGATCAAGAGTCCTGATGAAAGCAAGAATTGGCCTTGCTGTAAAAAATTTAAATTTGACGTCTCGGTCAAACAGTTGTGGAAAAATTGGTCTTTGGATGTTCGTGGTGCCTTCACACTGTAACCCTATAGAGGTAATCTTGATGAAAGTAAGAATTAGCCTTGCTGTGATAAACAGAAATTTGAGGCCCCTGTCAAACAGTTGCGGAAAAATTGGGCTTTAAGTGTTGATGGTGCCTTCACTCCGTAACTTTCTAGAGGTAATCTTGATGAAAGCAAAAATTGACCTTGCTGTAAAAAAATTGAAATTTGACGCCCCGGCCAAGCAGTTGCGGAAAAATTGGTCTTTGGGTGTTAGTGGTACCTGCACGCTGTAACCCTTTAAAGGTACTCTTGATGAAAGCTAGAATTGGCCTTGCTCTAAAAAATTGAAATTTGATGCTCAAACAGTTGTGGAAAAATTGGTAACATGGTTGCCAATTTGTTGTTTGTCAGTGTTCCCCCTCTCCGAGGGCTCATGTTACTCTCTTCCTCTAGCTCAGAACCAACGTCAGATTCAAGAAATGTCTGCTAGACATGTGCACACTGAAATATGTCGTTTCGGAATTTAGTTTTTGTCCAAAAAATAAATTTATTTAGTTGCTCCCGAAATTCATTTTTATTCATCTTGTTTTTCATTAAAAATTGCATTCAAATCCAAATTAATTAAGGTCGAATCTGTCATTGAAGGCTTATGATGTGTGTCAAATGTTCAAGGAAGATTCGACGAAGCAGCTAAACTGTACGTTTACATTTCCGGTCGAATTTTCCGCCTACAATCTAGCTGTAGTAGAATTCTAATGTTGTATGACTAGTAATAATTATATTTATTAATTATTTTACTAGTCAACCAACATTAGAATTTTTCTATAGCCTATGGGCGGATGCATTTGACCGGAAATGTACGGTTGCAGCGTTGTACAGTTTAGCTGCTCCGTCGAATCTTCTTAGGACTTTCGACAGACGCCATAAGCCAAAGATTCGACATTTGTATGTTTTTCGTTGCTTTGTCAAATCTTCGTCGTTCATGTTGAATGGTCTACTTTACCCCAACAGTCAGCCAACTTTCACATTCGTTTCTCAATCTCCAAGTGCAATGACGCGGCATCCGACGTTGTGTCAGATATTGATATGGCATTATAATATAGAATCTATACAAATGAATCCCCCCCCCACAACATGGGCACCCTCTGAGGCTATTCACAACACTAGCAACACTAGTATCACTATTAAGTTCACAACACTAACACAATAGCAGCAGATTATTATGAAAAAGTTAAGTTGAACTGTAGCTTGCTTCACTATTGTTCTGCTGCTGTGCTTATGCTTAATTGCTAAATAATTCAGGTTCTCTGACAATCGGACCAGCTAAGATTGACTGTCTTCTGAAATGATTCAGTGTGTGTGTCTCTCTCAGCTAGCAAATCGTAAGTGAAAGTAAGTTGGCTGTACGTGTGTACTTAGTTCTAGCTATTTTTCTGCCCTTCCTCTTTGGTTACAATCGGCCAATAACATTCATCATCATCATTATTTTTATTTTACTTCCCCCACCCAATTCCAACAGCGATCCTTTCTCTTTATGTCGAATCTTTTCTCTCTATGTTGAATCTTTTCTCTCTATGTCGAATCTTTTCTCTCTATGTAGAATAATCTTGGACTAATAGAGTTAAGGTTAGGCACATTCAACCACAGGTTTGATAGACGCAGATTGTTATTTTCAGCGTCATGTCGAATCTCCTATCTTTATCAAACTGTTGTCGCAACGAAAACGAAAATAAAGCATTTGTTTATGTCGGATCTTTCGGTTTTTGTATTCTGCACTTTCGTTATCGTTTGTTAAAACGACAACAAAAATACCTGAAATTTGGACCAAAATGCATTCGGTCAAAAACGAATGCACATGTCTAATGTCTACATCCTCAAGAAGCAAGTGGCTGACACTGTGTTCAAATTATTCAGATGACTCCTCAATGCATGATCCTGGCACTATGGCAGGAGTAGCTGTAGACAAGGAGGCAGAATGAGCCGCTCTGGCAGCTGCGGTGGACTGCATACTAGTGTCAGCTTGGGTCATTGAAGAGGATGAGGAACCCACTAGTGATGGCAACATCATTAAACAGAGACAAATGTGCACTGCCTGAGGACGGACCACGTCCACCTTTGCCTGTAGACACAACGCTGCTGGCCCCCTCATAGTGGCATGAGAACGTCTGCCTCTCTTTTTTGGCCTCCCAGACACAATAGGGGGGGGGGGGCTTATTACCCAAATTTAATAGAAATTGGGAAATGTGTGATTGGATGCATTTTATTGAATAAAAAGTAGTGTTTGGTGCTTTTTAAATTGAGAACTGACGCTGACAGAAATGTAAAAACTATAACAAGAAATTAAAAAGGGAAAACACCAGCGCCACAGTCAAAAAAGCAGCGGCTGACCTTATTAAAAGGGGCAGGTAGGGGACAAAAAAAGACAAAAACCCCCCCAAGAAAAACAAAAATAAAAGCACGCAGCAACCAAAAAGAAAAAAAGAAAAAAAAAGGGTATACAGCACCGTATACAGGACTGTAATGCTGTGTTAAACACTGCACTACAATAACACACTACACTATACTGACACACTATACTAACACTACTAACAATATACTAACACTCTACACTCAGAGTCACAATGAGTAAACACATTAACTCACTGGTAGCAAACTGAGCCCTACTCTATCTATCTCTACTACAACAACACACTGCAAAAGCTTCCTATGGAAAGGAACCTTTTATAGTTTGGGGTGGGACTATGAGCATTGACCCGTGATTGGAGAAAGTAATTATCACTTTGTCCAAACAGGGCTCTGACAGCGGTCAGGTTCAAGGCTTCATCCAATTAGGCGAACATCTCGCCGAGCGTCTGCAAATTTGGGTGTTCACCGAATGGGCAAACAAGTTCTGGCTGAACTTTTGCTTGGTCTGGACTGTTCACCCAATACTATTTTTACATAGTTACATTGGTCCAACTTGGAGTAATTTAAGTATGTATGTGCCATACTTAAATCCAGAAAAGCAGGCTAAGCAGAGAGGGGTCCCACCGCTCAGGTAGGCGCAGACCAGGGGAGATGAAAGCCAGTGTAGTAAAAGCTATGAATAAGCACTCATTGTAGTGTGAAACGCGTCAGCTGCTTTTGTACGCTTCTGCTGTTATGTTTTGTGTTTCTTCATGATTCAGCTTTTTAAATAAAGCATTCATCATTATACCGGTGTGCGGCTTCCAGCTTTCCTCGATTTGTCTGCCTATGTGCCATACTTGTGGGATCCTCGTGGAAGCTGGAAACCACTGTAGCAGGCACAGCTACTACAGTGATTGCCACTATCTTTGTGACGTCACCTCCCCACCTCTTCCAATCAAAGAAAGCTTTGTATTCTTTGAGAAAATGCAAAGCTTCGCTGAATAGCCCATGCCCAGCAAGTGACCTCTTGTGTTCACAATTCAGCAGGAAAGTCACTTGGCATAGGACCCAGAAGCTAGCGGACATATCTGTGGTAGCAGGGCTTACTACAGTGCTTTCTATCTTCCACAGGAATGACACTGGTATTTCACATACATACCTACTTACATTGGACCAAACTGGGCAAATTTGCTAAAATTGCCAGAACAAAACTTCAGCTTTAAAAAATTCCCATATTTTGTTATATTAATGTGAGTGCATTTATTATTATTATTTTTAAAAAGGTGGACAAGACCTTTAATAACCTGTTGAGAGGCCCACCAATTGTGCTCTGAAATATATCTGAGGAATCCCAAAATGTATTACAAATGACCAGGGCCGTCTTAAATACTGATTGCACCCCCACCATGCAATTTCGCTCCCTACTTACACTCCCTGATCGGTTGCTAGAGACTACCACACATCATTACTGCTCACTCATTGGCTTTTGGAGCTGTGGGGGGAGGGGTGTGTGATCAATGGCAATGGGGGGGGAGGGGGTGTGTGATCAATGGCAATGGGGGGTGGGATTGGTGGCAGTGCTGGGGTGATGGGAGGAGTTACAGTGCTGGTGGGGGATGGGATCAATGACAGTGCTTGGGGGGATGGAATCAATAGCAGCGCAGAACCCCCCCCCCCCTCTTTACATCAGAGTCGCCAGAGTTTCCCCATCTGAAATCATGGTCTGAGAGTCACCTTTCTTGTATTAAGGTCCCCAGAGCACCCAAAATTAAATCAGGATTTCTAGAGTTATCCTCTCCCGGAGATTTCCTCTCTATATATCAAGGTCCCCAGTGCACCCTTCTTACTTTGGGGTCACCAGAGCCCCCGTCTCACATGAGGGTTCCCAGAGCCCCCCCTCTCACATCAGGGTCCCCAAAGCCCCCCTTCTTACATCAGTGTCCCCAGAGAGCCCCCCTCCTTACATCAGGATCCCCAGAGAGCCCCTCTCTTACGTCAGGATCCCCAGAGCCCCCCTTCTTACATCAGGGTCCCCAGAGAGCCTCCTCCTTACATCAGGGTCCCTAGAGAGCCTCCTCCTTACATCGGGGTCCCCAGAGAGCCCCCTCCTTACATCAGGGTCCCCAGATAGCCCCCTCCTTACATCAGGGTCCCCAGATAGACCCCTCCTTACATCAGGGTCCCCAGAGAGCCCCCTCTTTACATAAGGGTCCCCAGAAAGCCCCCTCCTTACATCAGGGTCCCCAGAGCCCCCTCTTTACACCAGGGTCCCCAGAGAGCCCCCTCTTTACATCAGGGTCCCCAGAAAGCTCCCGCCTTACATCAGGGTCCCCAGAGAGCCCCTTGCTTACATCAGGGTCCCCAGAGAGCCCCCTCTTTACATCAGGGTCCCCAGAGCCCCCTCCTTACACCAGAGTCTCCAAAGCCCCCTCCTTACATCAGGGTCGCCAGAGCCCCTCTCCTTACATCAGGGTCGCCAGAGAGCCCCCTCCTTACATCAGGAGAGCCCTCTCCTTACATCAGGGTCACCAGAGCCCCCCTCCTTACATCAGGGTCCCCAAATAGCCCCCTCCTTACATCAGGATCCCAGATAGCCCACCTCTTTACATCAGGGTCCCCAGAGAGCCCCCTCCTTACATCAGGGTCCGCAGAGCCTCCTCTTTACAAGAGGGGTCCCCATAAAGCCCCCTCTTTCCATCAAGGTCCCCAGAGAGCCCTCTTCTTACATCAGGGTCCACAGAGAGCCCCCTGTTTACATCAGGGTCACCAGAGAGCCCCCTGTTTACATCAGGGTCACCAGAGAGCCCCTCTTTAAATCATCAGGGTCCCCAGAGAGCCCCCTATTTAAATCAGGGTCCCCAGAGAGCCCCACTCCTTACATCAGGGTCCCCAGAACCCCTCTCCTAACATCAGGGTCCCCAGAGACCCCCTCCTTACATCAGGATCCTCAGAGAGCCCCCCTCCTTACATCAGGGTCCCCAGAGAGCCCCCTCTTTACATCAGGGTGCCCAGAGAGCCCCCTCCTTACATCAGGGTCCCCAGAGAGCCCCCCTCCTTACATCAGGGTCCCCTGAGAGCCCCCTCTTTACATCAGGGTGCCCAGAGAGCCCCCTTCTTACATCAGGGTCCCCAGAGAGCCCCCTCCTTACATCATGGTCCCCAGAGAGCCCCCTCCTTACATCAGGGTCCCCAGAGCCCCCCTCCTTACATCAGGGTGCCCAGATAGCCCCCTCCTTACATCAGGGTCCCCAGAGAGCCCCCTCTTTACATCAGGGTCCCCAGAGAGCCCCCTCCTTACATCAGGGTCCCCAGAGAGCCCTCTCTTTACATCAGGGTCACCAAAGAGCCATCAGGGCCCCTTCTTTACATCAGGGTCCCCAGAGAGCCCCCAGGGCCACCTCTTTACACCATGGTCCCCGGAGAGCCCCCTCCTTACATCAGGGTCCCAAGAGAGCCCCCAGGGCCCCCTCCTTACATCAGGGTCCCCAGAGAGCCCCCAGGACCCCTCTTTACATCAGGGCCCCCTCCTTACATTAGGGTCCCAGGGCTCCCCTCCTTACATCAGGGTCCCCAGGGCCCCCCTCCTTACATCAGGATCCCCAGAGAGCCCCCCTCCTTACATTAGGGTCCACACATTTCCCCCCTTCATCAGGATCCCCTCCTTCTTATATCAGGGACTCCAGAGCTGCTGCTACTCCCTTAAAATAAATCAGAGCTTTTCCTTACCTTCTTTGAGGTCACTGAGCTGGCACTGGACTGGCAACAGCTGCAGCAGCCAGGTCTGGAGGGAGAAGCCCCGGGCTCCTCCACTGAACACTGAGGGGTGGAAGGGCAGTGTCAGACAAGCCTTGTGGCACTGACAACAGCAGCAGCAGCGCAGTCTGGAGCAGGAAATCCCATGCTCATCCATTGAACATGGTGGGTGAGGGCGGAGTCAGGCAAACCATGTGGTTGGTTGCTAGATGCTGAGTGGTTGTGACCTGGCAACCAACTACCACTGACAGCTGCAGGGGTAGCCTGGAGGTGTGGCAGCAGCCAGGACTGCAGGAGAAAGTTCCGATCTCCGCTGAAAGCAGGGGCAGAGTCAGAGTCAGATTAGCCACGTGGTTGGTTGCTAGACGCCAGGCGGTCCTAGGAACTAACCACTATTGTCAGCAGCGGCAACAGCAGGAGTCAGGAGGTGGGACTTCAGCAGCGTTACCGTTGCAGGCAGAATGTCAGATCTGTGGCAACACTGGCGTGGGCTCAAGGGGCTGCTGTTTCGGGCCCCACAACAATAACCGGGCCCTGGGCAGCTGCCCCTTTTGCCCTGCGTTAAAGACGGCTCTGCAAATGACTGAGACTATCACCTTTTTGAGCTGCTGCCTGCCAATGGCACCCAGGCTTTGAGCAAACAAGGCTTTGGACAAACATTGTACACCATCTACAGTACAAGAGGCAGTGCGTTCTTATTCAGACAAGAAAGTTTGTTTTTAGCGTTGGCAGCTTCACAACCCCAACAAATTCATCGCAGACACTTCCTTGATTAGCAGAACGGATAATCCTATCTGCTTCTCTGCTATTTTGATTCGTGTTGATTTAGCCTATAAATTTGGCTGCTCTTCTTGGTCCGAAGACTCATTAACATTTATATTGCTTTCTATCTGGGTTTCTGTTTTGTTTCCCTTTTTTTTTAATCATGGCACCAAACCCACGCTGTGTATTATAAAAAGACTACACTAGAAATTTGTTAAATGAATCGCCCTGATGAATAGACCGGAAAGGTTTCTTGATGTGTGTGGCTGTTATCCATGGGAACAAAAGACATCACTTGTTTTGCTTGTTTCTGTAGTTCATAAAAAAAAAATATTGATGAGTTAGGGTTTTTTGTTGTTTTTTTTTTAATATGCTCAGATGTGGAATTTTTCATGTTGGAATTTTTTTTATATATTTAGGGAGTGCCACATGGTGGAACACTTGTCAACTACCTAGTAACTTGTGTATTGAGCTGTTGTCCACTACAGCTTTATACTTCTTTCTCCCCTAGTCCCCTAGTCCAGTTACCATGCCCCCCTTCCCTCCTACAATACACATTGTAGAGGGCTAAGGGTTACTGGTTGGCTCTGGAGGGGGGTGGAGGTTTTGCAGGGGCTGAGATACTATAGGCCGGAGGGAAAACTCAATTTCATCAGGGGCGGCAGCAGCATCATGGTTGCCCTCAAAGGGCTGGTAGTATCTGTAAGACTATATAAACGTATCAACTCTTTATCAGATTGCATTTTTGTCCTCCGCTTTCAATTATCACTAGTTTTAGTAACAACTTAAGACTTAAGCTATGAAGGGCAGATGCAGACCGGCACAGAGCCCACTCACACCCCTGTAGCAGATGATGCAAGTCTGAAAGGAGGGTCACACACCGCTGGTATTGTCCACAAGAAACTTTGATGGAGACTGCTCAGAGAGAACATAGTTCTGAAATGGTGTTCTGTCTGAGCAGTCTCCAATAAAGTTTCTTGTGGATGATACCAGTGGTGTGCAAGCCTACTTTTCGACTGCCAAAGAATTGTATTATTCTCATATTAATTGTAAGCAGATGTCCAGAGCACCCCCTCCTTACATCAGATGTCAAGAGTCCCCCCACCATCAGAAGTTAAGAGTCCCCAACCCTTCCAAAAATCACAGTGCACCCCCTCACCTTGTGCTGCTGACAGGATGAAGCTGGGGCAGAGCTGCGAAGCAGAAAGTGCAGGGTCTGAAGGAGGATTAGAGGAGATCTCAAGTCAGCTGTCAAAGTCTGCTGAATGCTGAGAAAAGGGGATGTGAAGACAACGGAGTCTGTATGAGGAGTTCTGCCCTCCTTTCCGCTGGCGACTGCTAAGATGGAAGGGGAGTTGATTTGTTCAGAGAAAAGCCTTTCTGAGGCTGCATGAAGCAGCGTAGGATCTAGCAGAGGAGTTTTGTCCTCCTCTTTGCTGCTGACAAGGTGGGGTGGAGACAAGTGGGGGTACTGCAGCTGCAAGAGAGGTGGAGGGCCATATAAAATGGGCCTGCAGGCCTTATGTTTAACTTGTGTGGGATTATTTTCTTGCAGGTTGTATGTTCTCTCAAAGTGTGCAGGGGTTAACTCATTTTGCCTTAGATCTTTTTGGGCCACTGTGAGCATAGAATAGATGTCCACTCCTCTGTCTCTATTTCAGGACTTCTCAAGTCTCTTTCTTGGTAATGTAGAACTATTATAGGTATTTTCACACATAAGCAAATCTAGCATACATCCATACTGAGGATTCCCTTAATCTGGCCACCTCTGACTCTTTTTTGTTGGACTTCTCAGCTCTGTTTGCTGACCCATGCTGAAGTGGTAGAAAGTGAGGTCACCTTTATTTTTCCTGCCCCCCACCGCAGACGTGACCCACATTTCTGTTGTCTACAGTCTTCCTCTGAAGCCTATAGCTTGCCATATCCTGTTAGGTTTTTCTTATTTTTTTCGTTTAGCCAGCAGGCTAAACAAAAAATAACTGATTCCTTTATCTACACAAACAAGATGAATGAAGGAATCCATGACATTGTATTCTGACAGCAGGACCCAAATGGCTGCAGCCACTGATCGTGAAACATTTTTACAGCATGTCCCTTCAACAGAAGTCGATCAAACAATCAACTTCTGTCAAGTAGGGAAGGCTACACATTGACCGAAATTTGATCAGTCCATTCTGAACCAGCCAAATATTGATCAATGTATGGCTAGCTTCAGTACATCTAAAGCCAAAACCGAGTGTTGAGGTATAGAACCTGTGACAGACCTAGCCGGGACAGAGGCTTTTGGAGAGGATTGAATGCTGGCCTCTTGCCTGCTGATTATGGGCCCTGGATTTTAAGGGAACATAACTCTTTGCAAGGTGTATGCCTGGGGACCTTGAAGTAATGTTACTTTGGATTCAAGTCCATGTTCCCCCAAAACACACAAAATCTGGGAACCCTTTATATGCCATATTATAAATAGTGACTGCTTCATAATGTTGGGACTCCTAGAAGATGCTGATGTCATCAACCCCAGCCACCTGTCTGTCTGTTGTCTGCTATAAAGTGTTTATTGTAAATAAGGCTAGTGTGGGCTCTAAGAGTCTTTCACCCATTGTTGTTTGTGTTAATTAACTTTGCTATTGT
This sequence comes from Lithobates clamitans, assembly GCA_037952925.1. Lineage (NCBI taxonomy): Eukaryota > Metazoa > Chordata > Amphibia > Anura > Ranidae > Lithobates > Lithobates clamitans. Next base: position 4,673,018 of record JBBGZY010000310.1, read on the forward strand.
GTGAAGGAGTTCTGTGTTGATATTTATGATAATGTGTATTGTAGTTAGGGAGCTAGGAGAGGACCTGAAAGGGCATATCTCTGAGTCACCTAGTCTGGAAATTATTAGTTAATTAGTTCATGTTAATTTATGTTTCTGGTTACAGGTGTATTGTTAGAGTAATATGAGCAGGAGGGGGGGGACCCCCTCTTTAACTGCATATAAGACTGTATTCTTGTTCTAATAAACAGTCCATGTTCAGCAACCAAACGAGTATTTTCTTGTTGTGTTTGTTGTTAGCGGTTGGAATATCTGATATCTATATTCAAACTTGGAGGAAGTGGTATATGATGAAAGCGGAGTGTGGGACGTTTCGTAACATTGATGGCAAGCAGTGAAATGCTTCCTGCAGTCTGGGACATCCAAACCTCCACCTGGATCCAAGGTCTGGATAGCAGAAGAGGAGAGGTACAGATACCAGCCGCCATGGAGGAGGAATTTGGAAGGAGATTGAGAGAGATGCAGATACAGCACAGAGGACCAGTATCAGAGCCGGTCCTGCTGGGATGTTATGATTCTATCCGCTGCGAACTCTGGAAGGAAACAATAGCCCGTGAGCAGCGACACCAGGGAAAAGTTCTCCACCCATTGCAGGAAAGGTACTGGTCACAGTATGGATTGCGGGTGCTGTCTTTGGTAGAAAAACCGCACAAGGAGCAGACAGCTGAATTAAGCAGGCTGGATTGGGCAGAGATGCGGCTGGATGAGAGCTATAGAGCCCTCCAGTAGTATGTATACCAAGTATGCCCTTGGATAGCGGATGACAGCCCAACTGAAGGCTTTGGCTACGGAGGCCTGGGACTGTTGTATGTGAAGCTGACAGGGGACCCTAACTTTGGGAGTGATTTGGAGTGGCTTTATGGATTTCAGAAAAGAGCTACTGAACGTCTCGGAAGTGCACTGGGCACTGTAAGATATAGAGCAGTGTTTCTCAGCTCCAGTCCTCAAGGTGCCCCAACGGGTCATGTTTTCAGGCTTTCCATTATTTTGCACATGTGATATGATCAGTTTCACTGCCTTAGTAATTACCACAGCTGTTTCATCTGAGGGAAAACCCGAAAACATGACCTGTTGGGGCGCCTTGAGGACTGGAGTTGAGAAACAGTGATATAGAGTTTCTGGCCATTCAGGAATGGGAGCTGGAGATCGCCTACAGACAGCTGCTAGACTCTGCTCATCGCCAAGGCTGGTCTTCCTTTGCCTGGGACTATCAGGAAATACCAGCAGACAGCTCTGAAATCCTGGCTGAAGAGTCGGCAGGGTGGCATAGTAACAGTGTGCTTTGCCAACCTGCCCCTGTAGCTATGGACACGGAGGTCTTATGGTGCATGCAGCAAGTGCTGACTGACCTTGACAAACCTGTTTCTGCACAAGACGAGGTTGGATGGAGGAATGTGCCTGTCCAGCAGCATGCCAGAGAATTTTCAGTGGAAAATCTGGAGATTGCCATCCCCAAAGCTGAAGTGCTGACAACAGGGCAGAGCTCTTCTAACCTCTGCCCAGCACTGATAGCATCTTCTGGGTTCCACAGACAGGAGATGGTTAACCTCTATCCCCAGACACAGAGACATGGGATTTGATAGACTTTTCTGCTGAGGAAAAAAACCTGGTGAGCCTCCAGCAGAAGAGCTGGTATCAGGGCCAAACTTCACTGAGCTCTGCCCAGCACCAACAGCAGTATCTGTGGAGTTACAAGGAACTTCCCCAACTGAAGTGCTGAACACTGGATAGAGGGTCCATGACCTCTGCCCCACCCCTGTGGCAGTTCTGGAAAAAGAGGGATCATGTGTATATGGGCCATAAGAGTCTTTCACCCATTGTTGTTTGTGTTAATTAACTCTGCTATTGTGAGAAGGAGTTCTGTGTTGATATTTATGATAATGTGTATTATAGTTAGGGGCCTAGGAGAAAACAAGGCTAGGACCTGAAACATATGTCGGAGTCACCTAGTCTGGAAATGATTAGTTAATTTATGTTTCTGGTTACAGGTATATTGTTAGAGTAATATGAGCAGGAGGGGGGCCTCCTCTTCTCCTGTATATAAGACTGTATTCTTGTTCTAATAAAAGTTGGTTCGGAAAATGTCATTCTCTGCTGCAGAAAAGTGCTTGACATTTTCCGAACCGAATTTGGGGCCCTGTATCTTGGGGCCACTTGGTGCTAGGAACCCCAGCTTTGGATATGTTGTAGTGCTAGTTTAACTGGGGTTGCACACCCAATTTGGGGTTCCTAGCACCAAGTGGCCCCGAAATACGGGGCCCCAAATTCGGGCAACTGTGTCCATCTGCAGCTATGTCATTTTGGTTCCCTTTGGGTCCAGAGACTGCAGCTAGGGGGCATCTAGGAACCCTTAACTACTGAGTTTGAAGTTGGGGGGACCTATGACTGCAGATGGGCACAGTGAGGCATGCAAATGGGCACAGTGAGGCTGCAAATGGGCATTGTTGACCCTCTTTTCCACTTACAGTAGCTGCGCATTTCTCACCCTAGGCTTATACTCGAGTCAATAAGTTTTCCCATTTTTTTGTGGTAAAATTAGGAGCCTCAGCTTATATTCGGGTCGGCTTATACTCAAGTATATACGGTAGTCATATTGAATGCAATATACCTGTATGTATGGGTTATTTGCACTGGAGAAGCTTGGTTTTATCCTGCTGAAACATAGCAGTGCACGGAATCTTTTCATGATATAAATCACATTTCTATGGTACTTTCTTATTTTATTAGTGTTTATTTTTGTTATATTATGTTTGTGTCATTATATTACTATACATACTACTTTGGCTCTGCATATTTTAGGCTAGTTATACTTAGATTTATATATAAATCCAGATTGCTAGCTGCCTTGTTTAATTTTATACTAACACAGACTATTCTTTGTATTTATAATACAGTTTCCTCCCAGTGCGCACCACCAACCATACGATCAGCGTGGCTACTGATGTAAACGACCCCTTAGTGATTAGATTTAAATATGTTTTTAAAAAAACTTTACAAAAATATGCTACATTGCTTTTAATATAGATCTAAAATGCTCAATGATTTTGTTGCCTTAAATACACTGAACTCCATTTGTTCTGCTCTATTCGCAGACTGAAATTTTTTAGGAAGAAGAAAAAAATGCAAAAAAGTTGTAATTTGTTTTCCTTTTTAGTAAAAATACTTACAAATTATTGCTGTTGTAACTGGTATCACCTGGCAGCATCCAAAAGCTTTGGGACAGTCCTGAACTCAGCTCTATTGAAAGTACATACCAGGTTGTCCATTTTGTACGTCAAACATGGTTTCAGATGCACGCTGTGCACCATATGTTACAAGTGACCTGACCTGCGATCGACAATGTTCATTTCGCACACGCTGAACTCATGTCTGCCTTGCATTTTGATGTAGCAGTCCAAGTTCCGCGTGCACTCTCGAGACATGACCTCGCTTTCTGTCTTTATTAAAGTCTTTTGTCTGTGGATTATTAAAGTGACACCCATGCTGTCAAAAGAATACCAATACAGTGAATACAATATATAATCTTCACTGATATTTATTAACAGAAGACACCTCTAAAAGCATGTAGCTGTTAAATTTTATCCATAAATTATTTTTTTTTAAATGGCCAAGAAGCTCATAGCAGATACAGTTGTGCTCATAAGTCTACATACCCTGGCAAAAATGTATGATTTCTTGGCCATTTTTCAAAGGATATGAATGATAACACAAATACATTTCTTTCGCTCATTGTTAGTGTTTGACTGAAGCCATTTATTATCAATCAACTGTGTTTACTCTTTTTAAATCATAATGACAACAGAAACTACCCAAATGACCCTAATCAAAAGTTCAATGAGTTTCTGGACTCCTGACAGACCCTTGTATCTTTCATCCAGTAATGCACTGATGTTTCTGGATTTTGAGTCATGGGGAAAGCAAAAGAATTGTCAAAGGATCTGCGGGAAAAGATAGTTGAACTGTATAAAACAGGAAAGGGATATAAAAATATATCCAAGGAGTTGAGAATGCCAATCAGCAGTGTACAAACTCTAATCAAGACGTGGAAAATGGGGGGTTCTGTTGAAACCAAACCATGGTCAGGTAGACCAACTAAAATTTCAGCCACAACTGCCAGGAAAATTGTTGGGAATGCAAAGAAAAACCCACAAATAACTTCAGGTGAAATACAGGGCTCTCTGAAAACATGTGGTGTGGCTGTTTCGAGAAGCACAATAAGGAGGCACTTGAAGAAAGATGGGCTGCATGGTCGAGATGCCAGAAGAAAGCCATTACTACGCAAATGCCACAGAGTATCCCACTTACAATACGCCAAACAGCACAGAGGCAAGCCTCAAACCTTATGGCACAAAGTCATTTGGAGTGATGAGACCAAAATTGAGCTTTTTGGCCACAACCATAAATGCTACATTTGGAGAGGAATCAACAAGGCCTATGATGGAAGGTTCGCCATTCCTACTGTGAAACACGGAGGTGGATCGCTGATGTTTTCGGGATGTGAGAGCTACAAAGGCACAGGAAGTTTGGTCAAAATTGATGGCAAGATGAATGCAGTATGTTATCAAAACATACTGGAGGAACATTTGCATTCATCAGCCAGAAAGCTGCGCATGGGATGTACTTGGACATTCCAACATGACAATGACCCGAAACACAAGGCCAAGTCGCCCTTTCATTGGCTACAGCAGAAGAAAGTGAAGGTTCTGGAGTGACCATCTCAGCCTCCTGACCTCAATATTATTGAGCCACTCTGTGGAGATCTCAAACGTAATGCAAGACAGCCCAATCATTTACAGGAACTGGAGACTTTTTGCCAAGAGGAATGGGCAGCTTTACCATCTGAGAAGATAAAGTGCCTCATCCACAAATACCACAAAAGACTTCAAGCTGTCATTGATGAAAAGGGAACAATACACGGTATTAAGAACTGGGGTATGTAAACTTTTGATCAGGGTCATTTGGGTAGTTTCTGTTGTCATTATGAATTAAAAAGAATAAACACAGTTGATTGATAAAAAGTAGCTTCAGCCAAACACTAACAATGAGTGAAAGAAAAGTTTTTGTGTTATCATTCATATTCTCTGAAAAATGTCCAAGAAATCATACATTTTGCCAGGGTATGTAAACTTATGAGCACAACCGTATGATGGCTATGTTATTTATTTTTTTAGACCTCTTTCGTGTGCGGTTTGTCTATTCAGCAGACTGGGAGTGGGGGGTTGACCAATCTGGGCTGCTACAGTGGAGTTCAGGGACTTGGTTGTGCTGTCTACCAGAGGCAGCTGCATATACAAGATTGGCTAAATAAAACTGCAGTTACTTTGGCAGAGTAAAAGATTCCTATATATGCATTTCAAATAAATGTTTAACTGCTTTAGATTATGAGAGACATACGTAATTACATACTGAGGTTGAAAAAATACACATGTGCATTGAGTTCAACCATAGTAAATATTAACCAGCTGTGGACACTGAGCAATCTACACCCCCCCCCCAAAAAAAAAACTTCATCGAAGTACACAGCATAAACAGTATGCCCTGTCCTTCTCCCCACTGCTGCTCCACCCTGTGCACTTGCCAGCAATTCCTGACTGTCAATATAGTAGCCAGGAGCTGCTGTGTAAGTACAAGCTGCTGCTATCAGAATATGCAGCATCTGATACAGTGATTATAAACATTGTTCAGACGCAAGGTAGAGAGATACAAAGTAACATTTCATTCATTTGTATATAAAAGAGATGAGCCTCAGTCTGCATATGATATCAGTTAAAGCAACCTGACAAGTAAAAAAAAGAAAAGAAAAAAGGTTTATTTTTTTCATGAATAAAATGTTTTTATTTTAAATCCCTTATTAACCCTACATAGTTTATCCTAATTAGCCCCAAATACCTATTTCTTCATATTCTCCTAGTATTATTTTCCTCCTGTTTTTTTGCATGGGTCAGTAGTATGTAATGCACAGAGTGCAGGGGTCAGTAGTATGTAATGCACAGTGTGCAGGGGTCAGTAGTATGTAATGCACAGAGTGCAGGTGTCAATAGTATGTAATGCACAGAGTGCAGGGGTCGGCGGTATGTAACACACAGTGTGCTGGAGTACGTAATGATCAGAGTGCAGGGGTCGGTAGTTTGTAACACAGTAAGTGCAGGGGTCAGTAGTAACGCACAGAGTGCAGGGGTCAGTAGTATGTAACACACAGAGTACAGGGGTGATTAGTATGTATTGCACAAGTGTAAGGATCAGTAGTATTTAAAGTACACCAAACCTCATGTAGAGGTGCACAGGCACGAGTGAAGAACATTTCACCCAGAGGAGTTTCCTCTGCTCTGCACTACCACTCTAATCTAAGTCTGACAGGGAGAAGGGTATTTTGCTGATATGCAATGGTCTGTATGTAGCAGTGAGATACATGATCTACAGGGATAGTGTGGGCTTCACTGTCATGGGACACTGAGGAGGAAACTCGAGGCATATGCCCCCAGTGCCAGGGGCAAGTGATCCACAGAACCCTATACTCGCAGCTGATCCAGGGAAGGCAAAAAACCATGTAAAGTGTGATCCAATTTACTTCAATGGGGAAAAAATTATTCTTGATCCCACAGAGCAATTCCCCAGATCAACAATCTGTGTATTATTGCTTATAAATATTTATAGGCAGATATATTTTGTGCCTTTATGGTCCCATTCACATGGGCACTGAGGCCCATACAGCATTAATGAGGCACTTGCTTAGGCAGGCAACGAACATAAGTAAAACGAGACGCAGCGGCTCTACAGACGCAACTGCACGTAGGGGGCTCTAGATGTGTAAACAAATGCTTCATTAACGCACCCCTGTGAATGAGGCCTAAAAATACATCCAGCCTTATTTTTAAACAGTCTATATACAGAAGTTGACTAAAACTATCTCCTGATGAAGTATTTTCCACATTTTCATGGCTCTTACAGTAAAGAAGCCTTTCTGTATGGATAGGTTAAACCTCTTTTCCTCAGGACGCTAAGAGTGTCCCCATGTCCTTTGCAATCACCTTGAAGGGAATAACTTCACCAAGTTTACTTAATGTATATTTATATACTGTATTTATACTTGATGATCATATTCCCCCTTAAATGCTTCTTCTCAAGGGGAAACGTTGAACTTTTTTTAATGAAAGACTTTTGTCCTCCAACGGTATCTGATATCATGCTTCAGTTTGTAAATGTAAAATTTCTCCCCGGACGTAGACCAGAGAAGGCAAGAACAGATATCTCTGCTTCAAACTTTGATTGTTCACCGAATACATATCTCTCAAGGTTCTAATTTACACTTTAAAGGTGAAATGTTCTAAGCGAGACAGAGATAGCGCAACCAGCTGAATATTTATTCTTTAGCTTTGATTGACAGGAGGGATTGCACAGCAGCATGTATCTATTAAAGATATATATATATATATATATATATATATATATATATATACACACACTGTACATACACTTGTTTGCAATCACTTATATTCCAGGCAGTCAAACACATGAATATAGATTCATTAAAATCAAAACAGCTGTTTGGGATCTGAATCAACATCGTCTGTTGTGTTCATTTGAATAAATGCGTATTCATTTCATTATACAAAATACTGGTTCCTCGCTAATGATTTGTGGGTGGAATGGATTTGTGTGATTTGCTTAAAGGCGCATCCCAATGCGTGCATAATTGAGGCCTCCCATTGAGTTACAAAAAAAGAAGGCACTTAAAGTTTTACCAAACCCAGGACCCTGCATACACTATATCTGGTCTCCTACGGTACACAGAACATGGAAATGCAATTATTTTAGTAAATATAAACACCTAAATACCTTTTCTCATCAGCAGTATATAGCAGTATTCTATCAGTTCCTGGTGAAGCTTGTAGGGGGAGTTTTCATACTACACTGAGCTGTCCTATGAGGCTGCAAGGCTCCTGGCCCTCTGTCTGGACATGTTCGTATAGTGCTGGTTGACCCTGTGCTGATCACATGCACTCTCCCAAGAAAAAAAAAAACCTCTCTAGCAATACACACCAAATCGAACATTTGCAGCTTGACTCCAAAGGCTCTTGTCTTATCTGGACATGTAAATGGGGACAGTGCAGGGAGGGGAGGATATGTGCTTACAGGATCTAACAGCTTTTTTCACAATGCAGAGGATTTACCCCTTAGGTTCCATGCACAGTGAGTATAACAAGCATGCTTTATTGCATATACAGACTGATTTTACTGTTGTGGGTTTAGTAACACTTCAATGCAGCCATGTGACCCCATACCAAGCTGTCCATGCATGTTACAGTCTGATTGTAGAATAAGATTTACCTTAAACCATAATAGTGTGAAAGCCAACCAAAACCATCTATTCAATTGATATCCTCACACTGCAGATTGTACAATCTATTTGAAAGGTGCGTGTTTAATTTAACAGTTCGTCACATGTGGAAGAATTTAAAAACATATAGGCTTCTCCTTCTTCTCAGTGTGTCATAGCTATCGATGACAACTTCTGCAGTACTTACCCAGCAGTACTCACCCAGCATAACTTACCCCTCTTCCTGTGAGCCCTGGGTATCAAATATTACAGCAAGCTTGTGACGTGGACGGAGAGAGAGGGGGAGGGCACCCTCAGGGATGGGGTTCATTTTGTGGTGACCAGGGATGAGCTTAAGTTCAGGTCCAAACCTGGGGGTTGGCTGCATTGCTGGCCCCAAAGACCTCTGGGCGGGAGATTCCCCACCTTGCAGCTGCACAAATACAAAGGAGCGGGGATGCTTGTGGTATCCTTGACCTAATATGGTCACATGGGGTGGGGCATGTGACTATGTGACAGCTTCTGGCAAGCTGGGTTTGGACCAAGTTTGGATCCAACAACGATCAGCTATAGAAATCTGTAGATGGCATTGTTACCCCGCTGCAGGATACTGAAGAAACTGGCAGATTCAGAACAAATATTTTATTATTATATGTACTTGGAAAAATGAAGGGCACTTATAGTATATTGAATAGGGAACCATTTATTATTATTATTATTTTTTGAATGTACAAAATTTAATCAATGATTTATCCCTCCCTAAAAGATTCTAAATCTTGCCCTACTAATTGCCAGAAATAGTTGACTTTAGTATCCACAGATTAAATAATAAAAAAAAAAAAAACCTTTTTGTAGAGCTATTGGGAGCAGTAATGTGCAGCCTTCTTTGCTCTGCCAGGAAGCTCCTAGTAGGCAGGATGTAGGAGGAAATATGCTGACAAGCTGTTCTTTACTTGATCCATGATAGCGCTGAAGATCTTTTTGCATGACCTTGATGAAAGTGATACGACAGCTCTTGAAATGAGGTTACCATTGCCAAAATAAATTGTAAAGAGTCCAAAAGAACTCTATCCAAATAAAATTTAGGTGCAAAACTTCCTTAAAATAAGTTTGAACCCAACTAATCTGGGGGTCTATGGGGCCCAAAATGCCCAATTCTGTTTCAAATGTAGCTCCAGGTAGCTTTTGGAGCATCAGGCTTAGGCTGCAGGCTCCTGAGTGCTCATATGTGAATGGCTACCATTTAAATACATATGATTTTGTTTGTTGAGAGTTTTGTAGCTTTGAGCTTCAAGCTAAAAAAACTCTCAGGTGTAAATGGGCCCTAAGTCACCTTGTCATTTATATTTGGAAATACAGAGTATTTCCATTGCTGCTGGCACCTGAATGAAGTAACAAGGAATGAAGGAAAGGTAAATATGTGCTTCGGGGAGAAACCTGTTCCTTTGCCCCTACAAGGGCTAAGCATAGGAATGCTTTAAAATCAAACAAAATAATTTTTTTTATTTAATCATTTAGTTATATTCACTTGAAAGTACCAAAAACAAAAGCATCCAGTCTAGCAAAACCAATGCATGTAAACCAACATACAACTAAAATAACTGTAGATGCCCCTTTAATATTTGTTCACAGCCCTAGAAACCTAATAAATAACAGCTAACACGCCCCATCATTCATCTTTAGTTTCCTCGGCAACCTTAGAATGTTGTTCATTGAGACGTCTCTGGAGCATAGTGTGCTGCGAGGTTCTGCTGAATGTTGAAAGCTGTAGATAAAAATATTCAATGCACTGCATAGTTGCCCCGCTTCTCATTGTGAAAGACTTTATCAATATATCAGTGACGTATAAAACAGATTTTTTGCTTGGATCGTGCTGGGGGACACGTCACGTGGAAAAGTCCATCTGAATTGATATAGGGCTGAAGGAATAGAGTTGTTGGGAAATGTATGTTTCCCACAACTTAGACAACAAACCAGCATTTACAGAGACATTTGGTGCATGATTTTTGCCCTCATTTAAGCTGTCTCCAAAATTGTTGCCATTGATATCACATTGTAGCCTTATTTTAGCTCAAGAAAGTTTTGGCCCAAAAGTAATATTGGTACTGGGTTTAAGAATAGGTTGGATTTAGAAATAGGTAGAGGATAGGTTGGTTTTAGGAATAGAGAGGGGATAAGTTGGTATAAGAAATAGGCAGACATAGGTTGGGTTGAGGAATAGGTAGCAAATAGGTTGGATTTACAAAAAGGTATAGGGTATAGGTTGGGTTTGGGAAAAGGTTTAAGCACACATGTCAAACATGCATGTAGCAGCCCTCTTACACCCTTCTTATGGTCTGTCTAAGTATTTCAATTTTAATCTTTTTCCCTAACTGGTTTTGTTGACACTTCCTTTCATTTTATCTTTTCATCATAATATAGTTTGTTAACTTAAAATGTCACATGTACATCAGTAGTGCTTCCTTTTATTGTATGTATTGTATTGTATGTATTATTATTTCATTCATTTACAATCTGGGAATTTTAAATGTTATATGGTACAGACATAGTAGACGAATTGAGCTATGAGCTCCCACTGTGATGCATTAGTTTAAGCATGTTAATGGGCATTGTTACATGCACTTATGTGTTTTGTTAAGGAAGACCATTCATTTGAATGGCCTTCCAACACATTAATATCAAAAAGTGCATGTACCATTTCTAGCAGCTCACCACAGTGCTTTTCTTTTTAATCGGAGGCCATAGGTTTATTTTCATAATTGTCTCTTACAGCCTGTATCAGGGCCATCTCAACAAATAAAAGCCTAAATAACATGCAGTGTATGGTCTAAATACAGAATATTAAGAAAGGACAGGTAGCTTGCTGGCTTTCTTCATAGTGAATCCAACTGTACCCAGCCTACATACTCCTACATACACCATATAAGCTTTGTCCAATGAGTTTTTCACATGCTACAAAAAAATATCGACAGTATGGTACATTTTTCATCTTCATTTCATTCATTCTTCCAAAATTCTGTACAATTTGCTATGTTCTGTACAGAAACAATTGCAGAGTCTACCAAATGCTTGATGTTCTATAAACATATATTACAATAGCAAAACCATATTCTACAAGAACATATGTACTTTATATTAAATAACATTCAATGGGTCTTCTGTTAAAAAATATAACATTCAATGGGAAGATTGCTCATTGTGTTGAACATTCAGTATTCTACAAAAATCTGTGCTATGCTAAGCACTTCTTATTATACAGAACACTTGTACAAGTATCATTTATGGCTTTACTTGCTCCTCAACGTCCAGTGCTCACCCTGCTCTGAATGTAAGAAATATTATCTTTTCAATTTTCAAAATTGTTTTATTTTCAACTTTCAAAAGTAACTGGAATTTATTTTCTTCTATGGCTGCATTAAAAGCAAATTTGAAAATGAGTCTCCATTACCCAGCATTGACAAAGCTGCTATTATATAAGGCAGCAAGAGTTAGCTGCACTCTGTAATGCCAACCTTTTCATCATATCTGTTCCACGGCTCCATTTGCATTCTTTTATAAATTGTTGAGCTTTTTTTGCTCTGCTTTGTAATTCTCATTTTATATTTTGTTTGTTTTTACTTTTTTTGAGAGGTGCCATCATAAAGCGGTTCTGTGGGTTAGCTATGCAAGGCAAAGCAACATGGGGTACTTAAAGTGATAATAAACCCCCAGTTTTTTAAACTCTTTCACCAGCTGATGTATCCACCTACTGAGTATGCAGCTTCTTTATCTTTTAATCCTTGCCTTTGTTTCCGTTTAAAGTGGGGTTCCACCCAAAAAAAAAAAAAAACTACATGAAAAATCCTAAAAAAAAAAAAAAAAAAAATTGGATATTTTTTTTTTTTTACTTACCTCTAAATGCCTGTTGCTAGGGGGTCCCTCGTAGTCTGCCTCTTCCAGTGCCTGGGCTGGTGACATCACTTCCCCCTCGGCACAGGAAGGGCTCGGCTCTGCTCCCTCCCTCCTGTCAATCATCTGGGACCCATTACAGGTCCCAGGTGACTGAGCGGCCAATCACGGCGCGCGGCGCAGTGGGTGCCAGGCTGTGAAGCCACAGCCCAGCGCCCACATTTGCAATGCCGGCGCCACTGAACGAAGGGGGAGACGAGCGGGGCTTCGATCCCCCGCATCGCTGGACCCTGGGACAGGTAAGTGTCCAAATAAAAGTCAGCAGCTGCAGTATTTGTAGCTGCTGACTTTTAATTTTCTTTTTGACTGGAACTCCTCTTTAAACTGGTGTTATGACTGCTGCCCCATGTTTCTTGTTTCAGAGTGGCCCCTTTCTTATGCAGCATCCTGTGGAGCCATTCTTGCATGCAGGGACTAGAGTTGTGTCTCCCTACACCAGTGGTCATCAACCCTGAGCTCAGGGCCCACTAACAGGCCAGGATTATGTATTACCTTGGGGATATGCAGACTAGAATGCTGCAATCACTGAGCAGCAAATTATATCACCTGTGATGTATTTCAGTTATCTTGCAAACCTGGCCTGTTAGTGGGTCCTGAGGCTTGATTGCCACTGCCCTACACTATGTACATCAATAGAAACACACAGCCCCTTAGTTTAGGAAAGTATTGCACTCCCCTGCTCTAAACTTATATTCCAGGGTGCCTTGGAGACCTTTTACTTAAGACTCTCAAATCTAATTTTTTGAACCATTTGACCAAATGCTGATGCTCACACTTCTTCCCTTTGGTTGATCCCACTGCCCCCCCCCCCCAGCTCCTCCCCTGGCCTTGTTCCATCTGGTGTTTCTGAGTTTAATTCTGATATTATTCACATTCTCCCTTCAATATGACATTTATTTCTGTGTCCCATGTTCCAGAACATACTCTCATTAGCACCCCTTGATTGCCCCTCCAGGAGAATTTCTTTTCATGTTCTGCTGGTGTTTTTTTCAAGGTAGCCCATAACCTGTTTTCCCCACTAGTTTCTAGGGCTCTCCTCCTCACTATGTGGGAAGTTAGCTTCACTATCTAGAACCCTTTTACTCCTTATTGCCATAACATTTACCTCCCTGGCTTATAACCTTCAGACTCTGCTCTGATATATACTTCCCTACTTGTATCAGGGCTGAGGATATCGAAGTTGCCCATTATAGGAACTTAGAAGCCCTCTCAAAAGCTTGTCCATTTGTACCAGCTTAGTACTGGAAAAGTTCACACTGCCTCTGTTCTCAGTGCTTTCCCTCTGTGATCTGTAGGTACCCCAGCACTGACCTACTGTACATCTTTTACAAGAAATCTTCAGTTGTCTGTCTGTTCTACAGACTTTTGCCCAGAGATCTTCCAAAGTCTTTAATTCACTGATAACCACCAGTTATTCACATTCCAACCTGTAGGTCAGGAACCCCTCCTTCTTTGGGGTTCCTAACACCTTGGCTGTCGCACTCCCTGTGCATTGCTTTTGCAAGAAGTTGCCCACTGTCATCGCCTATTGCAACCTTCTTTGTGCCTCTGAAGCCTTCAAAAGCTCAAGCAGAGCCCTCCCCTTATGTTCTTGGTGATTACTCCCTTAAAAGATCCTTTGTAAGAATGGAGACTTCTCTCATCTGTTTCCTCTGGCAATCGTAGCTCTGTCTTGGCTCCCCTATTTTCTTTTTGGGAGCTACCACTTTTCTTCTGTTACATGAGTCCTTTTTGCTTGCTTTGTACTCTTCCTATTGCCTTTTGGGGGAATTTCATTCTCTATCCCCATGTCCTGCTTTGAAGGCATGTCTAACAATTTTTGCTTTGCTTTATGGGTGGGGCAAGGATTATCTTCTATGGCTACCTACCATAACTTTCCTTGGGAGCTGACCCCTCTTTTGTTTTCCCACAGGGCGGTTCCTTTATTGGCTTTCTGTCTCCCCTTTTAACTGGCTGGGTGGTTATATTGCCATTTTTGTAGGGCTTCTGCCCTCAGAGAATGAGTTCCTCCTTCCCTACCTGAACCTATCCTCCCAGATTTGTTGGGCTTATGGGCTTTTTTTCAGCATTAGGTGTCTGTTTTTCTTACAGGTTGCGGGGCCACCACCTGATCTTCTGTTCACATTTTCAAAACTGTTTATTTGCCAAGTGGCTGTTTGTGCTTCTGTTCATGTGTGCTATGGCCACAAGGTGCATCTGCTGTCAACTCTCTGTTCGAGTCTGTTAAACCTTCTTTTTTTTTCCCTGTGGCCTGTTGCTATTGTAGGATTAAATAATAGGAACTTTGACATATCTGTAAATTCCATATCTTCAAGTACAGGATGCAGTTCCCTCTTTCCTCTTTGATCTCCTTACTGATTGCTAAAAACAACTGGAGCCTCATTGAGTTTGAGTGGGGGGGTGGGGGTAAAATGGTGGTCCTGGCAGTGCTTTTGCCATTTTCCAATCACCTGACAGTAATACCATATAACCCATTCCTGTGTCCTGTACTGTACTCCAAGATGTGGAATTTACAGGTTTGTCAATTTGTTTTTTTTGGATAGGAAATAACTAAAATTCATCAGGAGGTGAGAGCCATTGGAAGATGGCCTCAGCTTTGAATGCCTGCATCCAGTATAGTGTGCCCTACAAAGGAATTCTTCTCCCAGGGCCAGTAGTTGTGTCCACTTTGTGGGGTACATCAGGCTGTGTAGAAAGCCTCTTGTGGCTGCATCATTCTTTTTTTTTTTTTTTTTCTGACTGCCTTCTATTGAGGAGATTTCCCGTTACTTCTTGTCACAGAGGTACAACACAAGAGGAAAGAAACAAGGAGAGGAAATAAATCTATCCACAATAGAAGAAAAACGCATCTTAGACAATCATCCAGGCAGGCTTTTTCAACCATTTTAACACAGAGGAACTTTTTCAGGTCTCAGGGAACCACTCCAAATAGCAAAAGTGTTTTCAGCAGCAACAATGAAAATAAACAGAAAATTGTCCAGAAAAGAAATACAGAAAATGGTATTGTTTCCTCTGTAACTCTTGGATGCCCCCTTACATTAATAGTCAATGGAAAAGTTATCCTTGCATTGGTGGTCTAAGTTTCCCCTTAGGTTGGTGATCAATGGAAAAGGGCCACATACATGGGTGGTCTTTGAGGGAAGGGCCCCCTTACACTGATGGTCAATAGGAGAAGTGCCCCATTACATTGGTGGACAAAAGAGGAATGCTTCTTATGTTGGCGGGCACTGTCGAGAATTCTCTGTACATTGGTGGTTATTGAGAGAAAGGCCTCTTTACACTAATGGTCAGTGAGAGAAAGGCCATGTTACCCTTGTGGTCAGTGATAAAATGGCTCCTTACATTGGTGGTCAGAATGATCCGCTTTACAGATAGCTGAAAGTGTCAATGAAAATTTTAATGAGAGGCAGAAACGGCTCATTGCTCAAAGAGCTCCTAGAAACCTCTGCAGAGGCTCTGATTGAGAAAGCCTGTTCTAAGGTGTCTCCTTTGGAAGATTTCCCCTCTATTCCTGTTGTGGTGACAAATGTAAAACTTTGGATTTTCCATCACGTACTGTCCCGGTGACAATGGGCACCAGGACAAATGGACAAGTCTAATCTCCCCAGTGGAACACAGAAAGCAATAAAAACCTGACAGATGTTTTGTTTTGTCACATTTTCTGGAACAAGAAAAGCTGGAGGTTTAGAGAGTTTGAAAGTGGAAAGTGTGAGACTTTTTTTTGACTGTGTAATGGCTTCTTGATATAAAGACCACCAAGTATCAGCATACTGCTGCCACTGCTCTGTGTGTTCATTCAGACACAAAGCTGTGGCCTGGCACTGTCCCTTCTCTCTCCTCATTGGCTCACTGACTTTGATAGACAACAGCAGGAGCCAGTGGCGCCCGCTGCTGTTTCAGCCAATGAGAAGGGAGAGTCCCAGACAATCGAGCCTCTTGTGCAACATTGCTTGATCGAGATGAGCTTAGGTAAGTATTAGGGGGACTGACGGGGGCTGCTGCACACAGAAGTTTTTTTATCTTAATGCATAGAATGCATTAAGATAAAAAACCTTCTGCCTTTAGAACTACTTTAAAGGTAATGTAAAGGTATTTGTTTGTCCCTCGTATTTGTATTTTGTTCAGGACTAAAATAATAAAATATATTTTTTTTACTTTCTTTGAATCCAGATAAATATAAAATATTTATTATTTTTAATCTACCTTGTGCCACTAGTAGAGGTTACACTTATGTATAATTTTGACCACTTTTTGCAGTCATATACTACTGTTTTGATTAGCCTGTGTAATTTAAAGTGATTGTAAAGTTTTTTGTTTTTTTTTTTAAATAACAAACATGTTATACTTACCTTCTCTGAGCAGTTGGTTTTGCACAGAGCAGCCTGGAACCTCCTCATCTCGGGGTCCCTCTTCGTTGCTCCTGGCCCCTCCCTCCTATCCTCCTATTGAGTGCCCCCACAGTCAGCAGCTTCCTATGGGGGCACCCGAACCGAGTCACATCTCCGTATGTCCATTCAGACACAGTGCCCTGACCTGGCCCCGCCCCTTCTCTTCTCTGATTGGCTGACTGACTTTGATTGACAGCCACAGGAGCCAGTAGAGTCACTTGTGGACATCACTGGAGAGAGATGGGGTTCAGGTAAGTAATTAGGGGGGTGCTGGGTTGGCTGCTACACACAGAAGTTTTTTTTTATCTTAATGCATAGAATTCTGCCTTTACAAATCCTTTAATCTCATGCTTTTAAAGTGAAAAACCCAACTGTATCAGCATCAGAGATAGAACATCCCCCATCCCTCAGCAGGTCATACTACCATCTTTGGTTTTTCAGTAAGTAGGCAGGCAGCTTTGGGCTTTATTAAAGTGTTTGTTAAGTCTAATTTTCAAGTCACTGCCAGACCCTCTATTAGAGCCTGGCATACCACACTATGGAAGTTATTTTAAAAAACAAGCGTTCTAAATACCTATTTACAGCTGTCTTTAGGCCGGACAAATGACTGGCGGGTGCTTTACAGCTGACATCACCCGGGGAGATCACATGGCCGCTCAGCTCCTCCGGCAGAAGCCCTGTCTCGTAGCTGTAAAGCGTCCACGAGTCATTTGACCGGCGGAGGGACGCACTCTGACCACGGTGATCAGGGCTCAGTAGCCCTGGTTATAATGGTCAGTATAGAGAGGGCATACAGGAAGTGGCAGGTTCAGGGAGGTTTTTTTTACAGTTTACAGGGTTGCAGATTACACAGCACAAGCACTGTGCTGTTTAATCTGCTTTTAGAGGCCAGGATGTGTATTTATTTTTTGGGGGGTAACAAACACTTTAAAGAGTCCAGTATACTTTGAAAAAAAAAACGGTCATGAGCACTTTGTAACAAATGTTTTTTCTTTGTAAGCAAGAAAAAAAAAACTGCATATAAACAATGGAGAAAAATCAGTGGAAAAAAGATCAATGTATAAACATGTAATTACTTTGAAATAAAATTGACCATAGTTTGCCGTCAATGTCCTACAGGAGTAAGTAGATACTGAATGGCATTTAATGGTTTTTGAGGTTTTTTTGCAAGCAGTTGCCCTTAAAGTACACACAACTTCTATCTTTTTAAGCTTCCATTATCAACCTTTTTTCTCTTATTAATTATATATTTTTTCTTTTTTTTAATAGAATAATTGTCTTGCCTATTTTATTTAAAATAATATGCAAATGCAGGGCTGTCGGCATGGATGAGGGGTCTGGGACAATCGCGAGCTGGATCTCTTCTGTATTGTTCTCTGCACAAGTGATGTGCATTTGTCATATGCAAATCGAAGGCATTAAAAGTTTAACTTAATTATGGACTGAAATTTTTCTTCAAGCACAGCTGCAGCTAATCATCCGTGCAAATGTACAAAATTTCACTCCCTCCCTGAGAACGAAGTGTTAACCCATTTATGATCAGAGAGTCCTTGATTGCCTTGAAGGAGCCTCATGTAAAGCTGAACTCATGGAAACCAAATAAAGATGCAGATAAAATGCTCACACATGGGCTGTCTTACCTGTCAAAGCATTTGACATTTGTTCTGCCGGTGTTGTGATCTAGACCCTCTTCCAGCAGTATAGCCAGGCTTCTGAGCTCAAGGGCAAATTATAGGGAGCATGTTGGGAAATGTCAAGGCCGACATTATAGATACCAACTGCCTGACCTCCAGGCTGATCCAGTGGCTTTAAAGCTGAATAGCAGGTATGTTTTTTTGTTTTTTTTTGCATAGTGATATTGGATCATCTTGAACCAATGTAAGTATGCATACTCCATACCTGGCTGATCCCTGTGGAAGCAATCACAATAGTAACAGTGACCCTCGTTATCTTACGAGTCGGGGGGTTTCTTTCTCAGCCATGCATCATTCAAAAGATCACCTTGCTTTTTGTCAATGAGTGCAAAGCATTCACTGATTGGACGACATGGGGAGACATCATGATATCCACCTTCTAATAATTGAGAAAAATACAAGGCATTCTCTTAATGATGCCAGTGCCGGTTGGGTGACCCCCTGTGGTTACTATGTAGCAGGACAGCCACTCAACACTGTGCACAGAAGACAGCAGGGGTCACTCCACTTCCAAGGGGATTGACCAATCATGGAAGATGCATTCTTACATTGGTCCAAGATGGACAAATGCAACTATACCAAAAATAAAAACAAACCCGAAATTCTGATTTAATTATTTTTTGTGTCTCTGGCCCCTTACAAATATGCAAATCAAGAGTATAGGCTCTGCTGTGACTATGGTCTGGATTATCAATTCAAAATATAGAAGGCGCACGGCAACCGCAGACTGATTGAACAGGTACATAATACCAGTCTACGGGAGAAAGTGATACTGATACATTGGTTGATTTTATGGTAATGTAATCTCGGAAAAGGGTTTAATTGACATCTAATATTGTCCCATGAGTCTCAGCTGATAAATCTGATCCTGAAATACTTAATTGAACAGGAGCCAATACCGCACTAGGTTTGTTTGTTATTTTTTTTTTTCTTTCGGACATGCTACAGATGTACGATATTAATGCTGGATGTAGCCCAATGGCCGGCTGGCACTGACTCCTGCGTGGGTCTAGTCCCAATGCTGTGGCAGGTTTAATTGTTGTTAATTGTTTGTATGTCTTATACTCAATAAAAAGATTTAAAAAAAAAAAAAAAAAAATATAGAAGGCGGATACATCCAGGTTTCTAGCATTTATGGAAGGAGATCAACTATGGCAGCCTACATGTGTCTCTTTTAGCAGCAAGTCTTGATCAAGAACCCACCCTCAGCTTCCTGACTGTACAGCGAAGTACACCAAATGATCTATCTGCACTCCACTCCTGTACACTTGTTCACATGGTAAAGCTGGGTATACAGGTAACGAAATTCAGCTGGTTCAGCAAGAACCAGATGAATTTTGATCTATTTGTAGCCCTGTCTGTTTAACAGAAGACGTTTGTTAGACCATTTATACCCAGATTAGTGCTGTGCAAGGCAGGAGAGTTAATTTGTGCAGAGGATCAGAAGTAACTCATTTAATGTATGAATTACACCAAACACATTTAAAGTACACTTAACGCTCTGTACCAAACCTGTGTTCATATATCTGACCTTCAAAGACTTCCCTACCCGCAAAGCTTCCATGACAGTGCTGTCCCTACCTTCAACTATAATATGGAGGGTAGGTGATGTAACTTTCACTTTAATGACTCTCTTTTATGAAGTCTACCAACCTGTCCTCAGCCTACCCTAAACTAAGAAAAATGAATATCTGCCTTTCTAAATAGCAGTTTAATCCTCACTGTCCTATCTACAAAGCAGATCTCCAGTTTTGTAAAAAATCCCATCCCCCATACAAATTTAACCTGCACATATTTTTTACATTAATTATGCATACCCTAAATCCAGTTGTCTTCTTAAAGATCATATGACGTCCCTGGGCCTTCTTCATCTTCTCTCCAGAGGCAGTAATGATGTCAATGCCGTTTTCTCGAGTATTGTGTACAGGGGCTGACATAGTGATGCTCCCCAGGGGTGTGTCTATGACAGTCAGAGCTTACAGCAAACGATCGAATAACACTGGTTGGTCAGGGGCATTTCTGTAAGGGATGGGGCTGGAGAGGTGAGCATTTTTTACATCATGCTGAGCTTTTTTTTTAATCTATTTGGTATTCACCATTAAGTCACTTAAATCTATCATTTAGCTGCTCAAAGAATGGGGACAGACCTTGCAAAGAGCACCACCTGTTGCCCACAAGTGGTAAATGTAAAATATACATATACAGGATTTCATATTTTCTGTAACTAATTAAAAAATACATTCTAATTAGCTACATTGTTTATTTAGTACTACTGAACATACTAGAGAAAAAAAATATTAGATTCTGTTTAATGTACAGTATACTAAAAGACAAAAGTGGATCTGCTGACACAAATAATGTGATTTGT
The DNA here is from genome assembly GCA_037952925.1 of Lithobates clamitans. Lineage (NCBI taxonomy): Eukaryota > Metazoa > Chordata > Amphibia > Anura > Ranidae > Lithobates > Lithobates clamitans. The sequence continues at coordinate 4,693,772 of JBBGZY010000310.1, forward strand.
CATTCGTCCACTGCCATCATCACTTCCCCACTGTCTTATCTGCCTGTGAACATGTTATCCTCCTAGACACAAAGCCAGCATTTTCTCCTTAATTTCATTTCATGAGTCTGTTCTCTTGGTGAAACACTATCAGCATCAGTCTCCCTCTGATAAGATCTTACTTATCAGGCTGTGTATTCTGCATCAAATCTTTTTTTTTTTTTTTACACCCTGCTCTTTGCGCTCAGGAAATGAACAGATAGGAATCAACTGGAAATCTGTGTTATTTTTGGCACTTCCCCTCCATAGGAAAGCTGTATGCATGCCAAGCAAAGAACGGCACTGAGGCCAATTTAAATATAATGGTGTATTTCCGAAAAAGGTGTAAGGGGAAGACAGTCCTCTGCCATTTCTCTCTGTGTAACCTTTCTCACTGCTGCTGTGCCAGCTTGCCGTGACATTTTTCTGTAGGGACAAACATCTTGCTAATGGAAGGGAATTCCTTTCAGAGTGATTCTCTTGAATTGGGGATAGGGCACTACAAGAATCAAATTTTGCAGCTAAGGTATTATTGTCACCAACCACATAGTCCAAGGATTCACTAGAAGGCACATAGCTAGGCAGCCCATACAATAGTCAGTTTTCCCCATCCCAATTCCCCTATTCACAGATTCGAGGTGGATGGGGGAATCCTTCCCACAGAAACTTCCCCGCCATCAGAATACACTGATCAGCGCTGCAGTCTATAGCCTGTGATGCTGATCAAGCAGGGAAAATCTAACAAGGCGGTTGTGCAGAAGTCGATCTATTGACTTCTGTACAACCACAGTGCCGTTAGATGGATCGAAATTCAGCAAGGACTGGCCAAACTTTGATCCATGTTTGCCCAGTTTAATTCCCTTTTGCAATATACTGTATATAGGGGCAAGTTTGCAAAAATGGTTGAATCCAACCACATTTGTGCATAACTTAATATAGGTTTGTCCAACAAATGCAAACGTTACACGGCGCATGCTTTACAATAAAGTCAAATTTTGTCTGAATGTTCTTGGAATCTTTGCTTCCCTGCTACCCCACTTGGTCACTGGGAACTTTCTGAGACTTCCACATATGAAGGAGCATGTGTCTCACCCCCTGCTTTCCACATGATAATACTGGTGTTTGGTGACTGACCATGAGGCAGCCAACTCTGTCATATGAGGGTGAGGAGAAAGTCCTTAGCCTTTTCAAACTACAAGTGACTTGTAAGTGGAACTTACTCAGGGCTAACTTCTGTCCCTGTGGCTGAACTGAACAGTTCTCCAGGTTCCTTCATTTGCCTGCAAAATGACTAGCAGGCAAATCATGTGATCTTTGCTGAAGTGGGCATCAGCCAGTCTAAACTTTGATCCTTCCTTTCGAAAGTGATCACATTGCCAAATACCTTGACTTTTAGCTTAGTAGCCCAGCAGAAAAGGTTATGTTTTCAGCCCTATTGCTAATTATCCACCTCAGCAGAAAAAAAAAAAGAAGGTGAAAGAAAAATAGAAAGGTAAAGCGGTTTGGCCTCAAAGTGGATGGATACTTTTTTGTTCTTGGACAGCTAAAGAATTTCTGCAAGAGAATTTTGCAGCCTGAAAGCCTGTTGCACTCTGTTATCGTAAATCTGATCATTTAACCTCACCCGTGTTTCTATCTCATTAGCAGTAACACCATTTGCACTGCTTGGAAACGATCAGCAATGTGTAATATTCCAAAATGATGAATTCAATAATTAGCCTCCGTTTGAAAAGAGCGTAGTTGGCTGACGGGCTTTTAAGATTGATGCGAGTATCGGTCAAGTGGTATTTAGAATGGATGCCCAAATCGACGAACAGATTCTTGCAATCAATATCTGCCTTGGCAAACTGATGCTGCTAAATGATATTTAGATTGATTAATTAAGGCTGCTCTAGCAGCCCAGAGAAGGAGAAACACAGCTAATTCTGCAGAAATTCATTGGCTTTGTTGGAAAGTTTGACGTGTTTGAGCCCTTTGGCAAAAGATTGTAATAGTGTACACTCTAGGACCCTCTGTGCCTTCAAGGCAGGCCTAAAGTAACCCTTTTGCTATCCAAAAAAATTATGAATAAGAAGCAACCTAGAAAAGAAGTATTATACACATTCTTCAAGAGTTCAGGCTTCCAGCAGAAGCTTCAAAAACTGTGTGTTTTGGATGTCTTTGTCTCCTGCTGCATGCTGTAGTTCCATTAGTTGGCCCACCACGTCACTACAGGACATAGTTGTGACATAAGGGCCAACACCAGAATCCAAAGTGCTGTCTGAGGGAAGCCCCTCCAGGTCTGTTGGATATTGAAAATTCTTTCATGACTGCAGCTTGAAAAAAGTAAAGTTTCCACGAATGGGCAACAAGATAAGTGGATAGTAAAGATTTTATTTATTTATTTTTTTTTTTTTATAGAATCACTTTAAAACAGATGTAAACCCTAATTCCCTTTTTCATCCAGGGATCCTTCAAAAGTCACTACAAATTTCACATTTTTTTCTTTTCTGGCCAATGTTAATATTCATTTCATTTCATGATTAATACAGAAGATAATTAAAAAAAAAATTAGAGGATCTGCACCTATGCAATGGCAAATTCAGCCTTTCTAAGTGTTCCTTCTCTGCTTCCTACCCACCATCTTGAAACTCTTTACAAAGTTACAAAGTGACCAAAGCAATGTGTTTCACTTATTTACTCTGAAGACAGTATCACATAAGTAGTAAGAAACCATCACACCAGGACCTTGCCGTCATTATGTTGCCTTGAGGAAGGGACCCTGCTAGGCCCCAAAACATTGGTTTCCTATGACTTGCATGACACTGTTTTTACAATAAATATGTGAAACACATTTATTTGGAGTGCTGTGACTTTGTTTTGTCTTTGTATCTGGTTCTGGCAAAGCATTACTCATAGCAATTATTTTGAGCACCCACCAAGTATTTAAAAGTCTAGTACTACAAGGAGTGCATCTTCTTTTGGGACTTTATCTTGAAACTCCTGTCATCGATAGACAGCTGTTGCTTCCTGATTTTCACTCCCGCCCTCTGATGACACGCAGGGGGACCTCGCAAACACACAGACATATTGCAGTTGTCTCTGTTAGGTCCCAAATACTTGAATCACACTCAGAATTGAATTCACATGATACTTCATCTGTCACCAACACACTGTCTCCCTGTGTAATGTGGACATCCCAGGAGGTAGTCATCCTCGCAGGAAAGGAATCGGGAAGTGGCAGGCCGCACCACTCTTAAATTGAACAAAGAAAAAAAATGTTCTTTTCTGAAACACAAACACACTGTCTACCACTGTGTAGGAAAGACGTTTGAGGAAGTTTACACCATGGATGAAGATCCGCTTTAAATGCACCCAATTCTTTTAATTGAAGCTGATCCCGTGGACTATACCTGCCACCTGCCTCCCAAAGTCCCCCTAGTATTTCTTATTTTAAAATAAAACAACCCAACATAGATATTTTTCCTACAGTCTTCTAGCAGGCACGGTGACATCAAAACAGCATCCTTCTCTGAAGGAATGCCTTTCTTCGGTGCCACTCAGGCCTGGAGTGCTGTAAGTCGAGTCTGCATTTTGACGCCACCCCTGGGGGGGGGGTTGTGTGAGTGTAAACAACAGGCTGGGCCCACAGAAAATGAGCAGAATGACAGGACTTTTGTTCAAGGACTGCAGTCGCTGAACTGAGCAGGAAGCGGGAGACAGTGCTGGAGCATGGAGGGTAAGCGGAAATTGGAAATATTTTTTTTTTAATTGGTGGGGAAACTAAAAAAAAAGAAATGTAACTGTAATTTCAATTTGTAATTCTCTAAAGCAGTGGTCTCCAAACTGTGGCCTTTTGCGTGCCTTTATCTGGCCCTTGGGTAATATTTCTCCCACATATATACGAGGATCTATTGCTCCCACTAACAACAGCAACAATTGGACATAATTACTGCCCATGACACCAGCAAAATACGAAACTATTTCTCCCACTGAGACCAACAATGGCACATAATTATTGCCACTGACACCAACATTGTCATTTTTCCATTCACTATTCCATCCACTGACACCAACGATGGGGTAATATTCCTCCCACTGCCACCAGTGATGAGGTATTGTTTGCTCCCACTCTAGAACATTATCTACTCCCACTGGCCACAGTGCAGCCCCCCTAAAGTCTAAAGGACAGTAACTGGTCCTTTATTTAGAGAGTTTGGAGACCCTGCTCCGAATAATAAAATGTCAGCCTGAACGTATCCCTTGAAATGTTACCTTTACTTTGCCAGTGTAGGGCAAGGTGGCAGTGGCTGTCGATAACCCATCCTGCAAGCAAGGTATACTCACCCATACTTACTTACTTGCTTACTTGCTGCTTCCCTGCTGCAGCTGGCCACCTGGTATTGAAGCTTACCTAGATGGATGGTGTCACTGCCCACTTTCACTCATGTGATCATGTTCAGGCCTGGCTCTTTGCACTGTCACATGGAGGGGGTCAAATTTCCCCTTCTAATACATAGAAGCCATGCTTCATTAGAACGATGGAGCTAGTGCCCTGATAAAGCAGCAAGTGAGTATACCTTACTACAGCAGGAGTCGAGGACTTTTGTTAGGCACTCTGTCCTAAATAGGCAAAGGTGACAGTGTCCCTTTAAGAATTGTAGCTCTCTGTATACTCTTGAACTTGTGAAAATTTTAAGCTTGCTGAGTCTTTATGCTTTAAGCAATCCATTTTATCAAGTCCGCTGGTTCTCTGGCCTAAGTATATTTTCTATAATGCAAGAGCTCAATCAGAGAGACTGTTTTTCTCCTCTCTATGACACTTATATTATCCACTTCTCGGCACCTGATAGCTGGGCTCACGAAGCAGTAAAAAAAAAATAAGACACTCACCCAATATTTATAAAAGATCTTTCACGTTACAGAGGCTGACAACCTATCAGTCTTTCACCGCGCCGCTAAAGGAGAAGATTGGCAGATTGTGGGCACTTTAGTAATTCTGCTTTTAGGCCAATGTCAAATGTTCCTCTCCCAGAAGAAGCCTCATCAGTTATAAAGTGGACTCTGGGAAGTTTGTGTTCCTTTCTTTTCAAAGCATACTTGTCACATGCTGATAAAAAGCAAAGTAACTTTAAGAAAACTTTATATCAGATCCTCTCCATCGCTGCTTATTACCTTTACAGTGTCTGCCTGCCTTCACATAGTTACATAATTACATAGTTAGTCAGGTTGAAAAAAGACAAGTCAATCCAGTTCAACCTTAAAAACAATAAATAAATAAAATAAAAAATATTGTACAATTCAATATTCCCAATTTTTTACCCAGAGTTGATCCAATTTGCTACAGCAGGGGAAAAATTCCTTCCTGATCCCCCAAGAAGCAATCGGATTTTCCCTGGATCAACTTTACCTATAAATGTTAGTACCCAGTTATATTATGTACATTTAGGACAGTATCCAGGCCTTTCTTAAAGCAATCTACTGAGCTGGCCAGAACCACCTCTGGCGGAGTCTATTCCACATTTTCACAGCTCTTACTGTGAAGAAACCTTTTCATATTTGGAGATGAAATCTCTTTTCCTCTAGACGTAAAAAGTGCCCCCGTGTGCTCTGTATTGACCGTAAAGAGAATAACTCAACACCAAGTTCACTATATGGACCCCTTATATATTTGAACATGTTGATCATATCCCCCCTTATTCTCCTCTTCTCAAGAGTGAATACATTCAGTTCCTCTAATCTTTCCTCATAGCTGAGCTCCTCCATGCCTCTTATCAGTTTGGTTGCCCTTCTCTGCACTTTCTCCAGTTCCCCGATATCCTTTTTGAGAACTCGTGCCCAAAACTGAACTGCATATTCCAGATGAGGTCTTACTAATGATTTGAACAGGGGCAAAATGATCTCTCTCTCTCTCTGGAGTCCATACCTCTCTTAATACAAGAAAGAACTTTGCTCGCTTTGGAAACCACAGCTTGGCATTGCATGCTATTATTGAGCTTATGATCTACCAAAATCCCCAGATCCTTCTCTACCACGGATTCCCCCAGTTGTACTCCCCCCTAGTATGTATGATGCATGCATATTCTTAGCCCCCAAGTGCATAACTTTATACTTCTCAACATTAAACCTCATTTACTACTTTGTTGCCCAATTAGTGCATTGAGGTCGGCTTGTAAATTGGAGACATCCTGTAAGGACGTTATTCCACTACATAGTTTGGTGTCATCTGCAAAGACAGAAATATTACTTTTGATCCCAGACCCAATATAATTTATAGAGATATTAAAAAGTAAGGGTCCCAGCACTGAACCTTGGGGTACACCACTGATAACCTTAGACCATTCAGAGTAAGAATCATTAACCACTACTTTCTGAATTCTGTCTTTTAGCCAGTTTTCTATCCATTTACAAACTGATATTTCCAAGCCTGTAGACTTTACCTTACACATGAGCCACGTGTGGGGAACTGTGTCGAACACTTTTGCAAAATCCCAGTATACCACGTCCACAGCCCCCCCTCTGTCCAAGGTTTTACTTACTTCTTCATAAAAAGAAATCAGGTTTGTCTAACAACTTCTGTCTTTCATGAATCTATGCTGTCCATTGCTTAAAATTTTTTTTTCCAGCAAGAACTCGTGGTCTTTTATTAAACGCTCCAGTATCTTCCCGACTATAGAAGTTAAACTAACAGGTCTATAGTTACTTGGTAAAGACTTTGATCCCTTTTTAAATATAGGCATCACGTTTGCCCTGCGCCAATCCAGTGGTACTATTCCCGTCATTAATGAGTCCCTAAAAATGAGATACAATGGCTTTGAAATTACAGAGCTCAATTCTTTTAGGATCCGTGGGTGGATGCCATCAGGTCCAGGTGCTTTATCCACCTTTATTCTGTCTAAATATTTCTGGACCATGTCACTTTTGAGCCATTGTGGATCATTCGGGGCTGTGTCAATACCATCCCCATTATGGACATGAGCTCCCCCCTGCTCCTTTGTATACACAGAGAAAAGTATTTAATACATTTGCCTTCTCTTTGTCCCCAGTCACCCACTCTAGATTATTTTGTAAAGGGCCTACATGCTCAGACCTGACCTCTTTACTATTAATATATTTGAAGAATTTTTTGGGGTTTGTCCTACTATCTTTTGCAATCTGTCATTCGTTTTGAATTTTTGCATCCTTGATTTTCTTTTTACATATTCTGTTAAATTCTTTGTAACATTTAAACGACACTAGTGTTCCTTAATTTTTATATTTTTAAAAGCTCTTTTCTTATTGTTTATAGCTTTTTTAACTTTGGCCAAGAGCCACATAGGTTTTGTTTTTAGCCTAAACGTATTGCCCACGGGAATATACTTTGCAGTGAAGTCCCAAACAGTCTTTTTGAAGAATTCCCATTTCTGTTCTGTGTTTATCAATGCAAATATTCCCTCCCAGTCTAAATCCTGGAGAGCAGCCCTCATCCCTGGAAAATTTGCTTTCTTGAAATTAAGTGTTTTTATCTTTCCCGTATGTATTTCTTGTTTGCAGCTAACATCAAATGAAATCATGTTATGATCACTGCTACCCAGGTGTTCCTTTATCTGGACATTAGTAATAAGCTCTGCATGATTTGAGATTACCAGGTCCAACAGAGCTTCATTCCTAGCTGGGGCCTTGATAAACTGGACCATAAAATTGTCCTGTAATAGGTTTATAAATTTCTACCCTTTAACTGTCCCAGCAGTGCTATTACCACAGTCAATTTCTGGGTAGTTAAAATCCCCCATTATTATCACCGTCTCAGCCCTTGCAGCCCTTTCCATCTATGCAAGGAGCTGAGTCTCCACCTCCTCGTTAACATTAGGTGGTCTATAACAAACTCCAATGATTAACTTTGAACTTCACCCATCTATATGCAGTTCCACCCATAATGCTTCAGACTCATCACACTCTCCATCAACCAGGTCCTCTTTCACACTTGCTTTGAGATCACTTCTCACATAGAGACAGACCCCGCCACCTTTCCTTTTTACCCTGTCTCTCCGAAAGAGTGCATAGCCAGGAATATTAATAGCCCAGTCATGTGAGGATCGAAGCCAAGTTTCAGCAATACCGATTACATCTTAGTTCTCCTCATGCACCAGAGCTTCCAACTCACCTATTTTGCTTGGCAGACTTCTGGCGTTGGTGAACAAACACTTTAATGCATTATTACATTTTGCTCTGGTGTTTTTCATATCATTTTTAGTAGTACAAATGGCACTATAGTTTCCAATGGCTGTTTGCAACATGGGAAATTTCTTGTCACCTGCCATAACCCTCCCCCCATCTATCCCCATTCCACCCTCCATTAATGTCTGACCCCTAACTGATCTGTCTGCCCAATGTAATTCTAGTTCACCCTCCCCCCTCAATCCTAGTGTAAATACTCCTCCAGCCTTCCCATAAACCTCTCCCCCAGCACAGCAGACCCCCTTCCATTCAACTGCAAACCGTCTTTAGCTTATAGGTTGCACCCCAATGAAAAGTCTGTACTTGCCTGAACTAAATAAATGTTGCCATGTTTCACTCCATAGAAAACCTGTGATAAGGGGGAGTTGTGGTGTGGGGCATAAAGTCGGAGTTATCATCAAATAAGCACTAACTGAAATATATTGTAGCAAGGTGTTATAATACATTTATGAATTTTATACTGTATATAGAGTATGAACAAGATAAGTGTTGTCATCCTGGGTGTTAGGACTACAGAACCCCTCTGCCTCATCTCCAAATCCTAGGGGGAGGTCCACAGAGATAGAGAGCAGCAAAGGTAGAAAATGTAGGAAGTTATTACAGCGCAAACATTTCTGGCACAATCAACAGGGTTTTTATTTTTAGCCCTTTCCTCCCCAGTCTGACTGTCCTTAGCCCACCCCTTTCATTCATTGGATTTTGGTTCTTTTAATAATGCAGGCTCAGCATCGAATGTGGGCATTACTTAAGTTGGTCTGCATGCAAATGCAGCCTGGATAAGACTTGCCCACTCCTCAAGAATGATTCCTTACAAAAGCCAGCTCACGTATTACATTGAGCCTGAGGGCTTTGAAAAGGAGTACTGAGGCAAGTTGCTGTGATGATTTTTCAAGGAGCTATGTACAGCACCCTCCCACCAGCCATGATCTGCCTGCATTGGATTGAGAATCACAGAGACTCAGTGATGACATTGCTGGATCTAACAATGTATGTAATGAAAGCAGGAGGGCTTTATTTAAAAATGTCATTAGCATATTGATTGGGGGCGGGGGCAGGGAAGGCAAAGTATTAGAGGATTACAGGAGAATTACAGCCAAAGCTCGTTTGGCTGTACGTCTTCTGTGGATCACAGGGGTACAGTTCGTTCTGCACTCCTGTGACCCATTTGCAGCAGGCAGCAGGCTGGAGCCCACTGTCGGCTTGACGTCACAGAGCAAGTCCAGGCTTGGGAAAGATTGTGACCATATGGTCAGGATCTGGACACATGCCTGGACCAGCATCCTGCTTAGCCTCTCAGGAAGCCGCTGAGAGCCTCACCCGGCCCCTCCAACTCCCTCTTCATCTTAGCGCTCCAGTGAACGAGGGGGTGGGGGCAGAGCAGAGCAGAGAGCTGGTGACTGACAGTCACCGGCTCTCTGCTCATGGAGCCTTGAGAACCGAGGGAACGGCAGTGTTTGATCGCTCGGTCCTTAGTGTTAGAACCAGCAGGGGACAGATGCAGCTAGGTAAGTATGATTTTAAAAAAAATCCTGTACTTCTCTTTTAAACTTCAGCTTTCTTCATGCATTGGGGCTGAGGGCTCTCGAGAGGTAGGGTGCTGATATGTTTTCAGAAAGCTCTGTAAAGCACCCCACCCGTTCCCCCCTCCACCCCACCAGCCATAATTGGCCTGAAGCTTCCCTTTGTAAAGAATGCAAAATTACATGCAAGGGAAAAAACTGTATTTTTTCTTGCACGTGATTGGATGATGGAAGTAAGCAGCACTTTCCTCATTTACTAAGCTCTGGAGCAACTATACTTGCAGAGTACAACTGCACTTGCAATGTGCACAGTCTGTTTGCCTAGTCAGTCAGTCCCATAGGCTGATACTGGGCTGTGTGTAGAGACATAAAAAAAGAAAAATGTTGCTTAAAGCAGCATTTTTTTCTGCCTCTGTGCACGTAGCCTAAAACAGCTTAAGACGTGCTCGCCTTGGTCCACCAACTCACTTGCTGCATATTGTTTTCCCTGAATCTAGAGGTACACTTAAATGAAAAATCTTTTCTTTACACCAGATGATAAATGGTCCCCATAATGGTAATTCCTAAGATAAACCCCTCATTCCCCTACTGCCTACATTACCAATAAAGATAAATGAATCTAGCGCTGTGAGCAGGACGCAGTGTCCTGCAATGCTGTGTGACGCTTTGCCTCTTGGGATGAGGAAATCTGGACTATTCTGGGCTTTGTACGGCACTTCTTACCAGATAGTCAATTCCGATTGTGTTTGTCTTTAAATCAACACAGATATTTCATCACTTTTATCAAAGTGCTGTATGGGATCAATATATATACGTTCATAAATCAGCAGAACAATGCTGATGCTTTATCTGCCATATGGCAGCTTGAATACATGCTAAAAGTATATTACTGTCATATAACTAAAATGTTAATGATCATAAAAAAAAAAGATATTACACATTTTATGTATCATTAGGGGAATGAAATATTGTCTTCTACATTATCTGATGTAAAATGAAAGTGTCTGTATAGCCCAAACTTTATTTTTTAGTTCTGGATAAGGCGGGGAAGGGTTAAAACCCCTGACAGTTTATATTTTGTTGTCTGTATTCCATTGGGGAGATTTCCTTTCACTTTCTGTCCTGAGATGCAACGGGAAGTTAGAGGAAATATCTATTGTTACACAGTTGTCATCAGAACAGGTACCCTCACTGGAGGGTTCAATGCTAAAAAAAAATATTTAAATATGTAAATTCCTCAATAGCCACAAAGCAGCACTGGAATTAAAAGTAAGGTAGGAGACACAGACAATGGAGAGGCAATTATTCCATTGCAGGGATGGGATGGAAGATGGAACCCTAGGCAAGTAAAAAAGACACAATTGCAGCACTGTGTTCAATAATACATATTTACTTTTTTTTTTTTTTTTTTAATGCAAGCAGTGTAATTACTTGGAAATTGCCAGCTATCAGCCTATTGCAATCCCATATACAGCAAGAGCCAATCAGATATACTGCAGTGCTTAGAAGAAACAAGCTGATAGGAGGAGAAGTAGTTCTTCTATTTTAAGCTTCTCTTTTAATGTTCATTGCAGACACACAATCAAATCCTTTTTTGGAAAACTTGACTTTTCAGGTACATAGAGAGAAGGTGAACAGCATCATTGTATTTTATAAAACCAGATAATGTTTTTATTACAATATATCTAAAAAAGGACCCCATTGGGTGAACATAAAAACATAAGATAGTAGCAGAAATATGTAAATCACATCACATGCAAATATGTTATCACATGTATAGTTGTTGGAGATGGAAAGGGTATAAGCTCATATATAGTATTACATGTGTCTTCACAAATTACTATATATTAAGGTGGTAGATAAAAGTGTCCCTTATATATATCAACGCATTTCACTACCATAGACTGTTTCCTCAGGACAAGACGGTATAGCATAAATACACAAAATATAGATGAAAAACAAACCAAAAAAAATATTATGGTAAGAACATTCAGTATCTCACAAAAGTGAGTTCATCCTTCACAGCAGGTGTACAGACACAGGGACTAAGTGCAGGAATTGTGGGAACCCCTTATTATGGGCACAGCAGATTTACAGACCTGGGAACCCAGCAAAGGGATTGTGGGAACCCTGTATAATGGCCACAGCAGGTGTACACTCCTGGAAACTCAGAGCAGGGATGGTCGAAACCCCTCATATTTGTCACAGCGGGTGCAAAGACCTGGAAACTGAGCGCAAGGATTGTAGGAACCCCTAGGGGCAGCAGGTGTGCAGACCTAGAAAGTCAGTGCAGGGATGCTGGGAGCCCTCATAATGTAAACAGCAGGTGTGCAGACCTGGGAACTCAGCATAAGGATGGTAGGGACCCCTAATAATTGGGGCAGCAGGTGTGTAGCCCTAGGAACTCAGCATAAGGATGTTAGAAACCTCTAATAATGGGGCAGCAGGTGTATAGACCTGGGAACTCAGTGCAGGGATGCTGGGAGCCCTCATAATGGAAACAGCAGGTGTGCAGACATGGGAACTCAGAATAAAGATGGTAGAAACCCCTAATAATGGGGGTAGCAGGTGTATAGACCTGGGAACTCAGTGCAGGGATGTTGGGAGCCCTCATAATGGGAACAGCAGGTATGCAGACCTGGGAACTCAGTGCAGGGATGCTGGGAGCCCTCATAATGGGAACAGCAGGTGTGCAGACATGGGAACTCAGAATAAAGATGGTAGAAACCCCTAATAATGGGGGTAGCAGGTGTATAGACCTGGGAACTCAGTGCAGGGATGTTGGGAGCCCTCATAATGGGAACAGCAGGTGTGCAGACATGGGAACTCAGAATAAAGATGGTAGGAACCCCTAATAATGGGGGTAGCAGGTGTACAGACCTGGTAACTCAGTGCAGGGTTGTTGGGAGCCCTCATAATGGGAACAGCAGGTATGCAGACCTGGGAACTCAGTGCAGGGATGCTGGGAGCCCTCATAATGGAAACAGCAGGTGTGCAGACATGGGAACTCAGAATAAAGATGGTAGAAACCCCTAATAATGGGGGTAGCAGGTGTATAGACCTGGGAACTCAGTGCAGGGATGTTGGGAGCCCTCATAATGGGAACAGCAGGTATGCAGACCTGGGAACTCAGTGCAGGGATGCTGGGAGCCCTCATAATGGGAACAGCAGGTGTGCAGACATGGGAACTCAGAATAAAGATGGTAGAAACCCCTAATAATGGGGGTAGCAGGTGTATAGACCTGGGAACTCAGTGCAGGGATGTTGGGAGCCCTCATAATGGGAACAGCAGGTGTGCAGACATGGGAACTCAGAATAAAGATGGTAGGAACCCCTAATAATGGGGGTAGCAGGTGTACAGACCTGGTAACTCAGTGCAGGGTTGTTGGGAGCCCTCATAATGGGAACAGCAGGTATGCAGACCTGGGAACTCAGTGCAGGGATGTTGGGAGCCCTCATAATGGGAACAGCAGGTGTGCAGACATGGGAACTCAGAATAAAGATGGTAGGAACCCCTAATAATGGGGGTAGCAGGTGTACAGACCTGGTAACTCAGTGCAGGGTTGTTGGGAGACCTCATAATGGGAACAGCAGGTATGCAGACCTGGGAACTCAGTGCAGGGATGCTGGGAGCCCTCATAATGGGAACAGCAGGTGTGCAGACATGGGAACTCAGAATAAAGATGGTAGAAACCCCTAATAATGGGGGTAGCAGGTGTATAGACCTGGGAACTCAGTGCAGGGATGTTGGGAGCCCTCATAATGGGAACAGCAGGTGTGCAGACATGGGAACTCAGAATAAAGATGGTAGGAACCCCTAATAATGGGGGTAGCAGGTGTACAGACCCGGTAACTCAGTGCAGGGTTGTTGGGAGCCCTCATAATGGAAACAGCAGGTTTGCGGACCTGTAAATTCAGCATAAGTAAGAGTAGGAACCCCTCCATAATGGGGGCAAGAGGTGTGCAGACTCAGGAACTCAGCATAGGGATAGTGCTAGCCCCTAATGGGAACAATAGAGGAGCAGACTCTGGAACTCAGTACAGGGGTGGTGGGAACCCCTCAGAATGTTCACAACAGGTGTGCAGGCTTGAGAATTTAGCTCAGAGATCTATCCAATAGAGTTCCAAAAAGACAGATGATACTGTCTGGTGGTTTACCTTTCTAGAATCCACCAAACTCTAAAAAAATAGCTGTTTTGGGAGAACTGACCTTAAAGAGGAACTATGCTGTATTTGTTTATAATCCAAACAAAGTAACATTTAAAAGCATATCCTCCTCCAGTCAGCAGGAGCTGTGTGCTTAGCCAACTACAGCCAAATCAGAAATTGATTATATATTGTATTCAGGCAGCTGTGTATTGCTGAAAATGGTTTATAGTTGTTGGCAAATGATTTGTGTGCACACCATAATGACCAAAGAAACTGACCAACCAACAGTGAGGCTGCTGCTTGCCTGTTAACACTTTCCACAATGCACTTGCTTCCCCAGCCTTTATTTTAAACCTTTTATAAGAATTCAGACGCATTTGAGGCACATGCAGGCATTAAACGAGCGGCTTACGTCCCTTGCTCTTAATTAACAGATCAGTTAAGCAGCAAACAGCCAAATTAAAAGAGCAAAGGCTTTTTCAGTTGTACAGCTTTAATTACCAATCCGCTAGTGGCCTTAATTAACGGACCTGGCGATTTCCCCAGGGTTCAAAGGAGTCGCTTTCCTCCACGCACTACAGAAAAGGCCAAGAAGACGAAGTTACAACTGATGAGGGATTTATTGTTTTCTTTTTATTTCCCCTCTCACTCTTTGAGTAGTTTTTTCCCCTTTTTTTCTTTTTAGAAAGAGCTGACTTTGAATAAGAGGAGCATAAAAAAATATGCTTGCTGGCAATTGTGTTGATATATACATAACATCAACCATTAATCATACTTAAAAAGCAAGGTGCCGGTATGTATGCAGATAGTAACATTTTATGATCTCAGCACCGTATATCTTGTGGAATATGTTTGCTTTTTCACTTTCTTGTGTACATGCAGTGAATTATGAGATTATCAGTATAAAGCATTTCAGAGAAAAGGATTCGAAGTGAGGCTGTTGAAGATGAACTCGGGTCAGAATTACATTTTTGTACAATGGCTAGTGAAAAATGAACAATAATTAGAAGTCCAGCCGCCAAAGAAGCATTGCTTAACCACTCTTCTACATTTAAAATGTGCATTTTTTGCTGGAAATGTATTTAATTCCCCCAAACAATTATATATTTTCTGAAAACAGAGACCCTGGAGTCTAAAATAGTGGTAGCCGCAACTTTTTAAGTCTCACAATAATTACGCAGCTGTTTATCAAATGCAAATTTTCATGAAAATGTACACTAAAATAAATTTTAGTGCTAGCAAGCACAATAGTATGCCCCACATATTTGGGGGGGGGGGGGAATTATAACCGAAATTATCAATAGGCGCTGCTTTAAAAGCCTTTACAGTTTATCAATTTAGAGTTAATCATAAATTATGGCCCGAAAATGATTGCTCTTATTTTGACATTTGTGGCGATAACCTCACATATATTTACATTTGCATGGGGGGGTGACAGGAGTGCTTTTAAGTTTTTCTTTTATTATTTTTATCATGATGTATTTTTTAAACCCTTTTTACATTTTTTTCTCCATATAAATGTATTGCCTATCACAAGGGGATTAACAAGCTCCATATGTGATAGCATAGGTAGCTGACAGGTCCTCTTCATGGAGACATCAGGCCCCCAATGTCTCACCTGTGCTCCACTGCAGCTAATCAGGCACAGATTGCTACAGTAGCAGTGGAATGACAGCTGTGAACCTGGAAGTGAAATAATTCATGTTCTCTCCAGGTTCATTAATTGCAGGGGACATTGGGGAATGGATGTTCCTTGATCTGCTCTTGCTCTCAATGTTATAGCTTTTTTCTACTTTCCTGGGCTCCTTGGAGGGGTAGGAGAGCCTGGGAACCACTGCTGACTCCAGTGGCGAGGTTGAGGGGTAGGCAACACATTTAAAGAGCCCTGTAAAAGTGATTGGGCTTGTTGGGCAAAATTCCAGCACTCTCTGGTAGTGCCACAGCTTTACTCTGTCTCTACAAAGAAGAGTGGTGCCCACCTGATGATCCCTATGACATACATGCCCTCCCCTTTTCACCACCTTAATCTCCTTACCATAGGGGAAAGAAAGTCCTTTTAGCTCTACTGAGCTTCGAAATCCTATACATTCCTATTGGTCAGTGAAGCAGCCCATCATAGTGATAGGAATAAAAATGTATTAAACAGCCCAAAAAAAGTTCAGTCTTATTTTATTGTTTTTCCAATTAGTACAATAAAGGAAACAGTACAAAGCTTCAGAATCACATTGTGGCATATATTGGAAATTTTTACAAATGTGGCTTACAGAAATAAATAATCATAGGAGGTACACAGAGATACAAAGCCGCCACTATCTAGGTTGTATACCTTCTGCATATAGAATCTATATACAGTATATCACAATAGGTCCATGAGAGATGTATTACAGATATAACTGACCAGTGTTCTAATGTGATTTCGTCCAATTAAAAGGAGGAACAAAAAAGGGTCGAAGGCAGAAATTATTAAAGAATTCGATCAGGGTAGATTGCATCTACAATAAGGAAGGGTGAGAGCATAGGCTAGGGTGGGAGCAAAAGCGAGAACAGTGGGGATAGAAGGGGAATGAAGAATTTCCCCACCCTCCACCATGGCCAAAACAGTTGAAAAATATATTCAAGAGGAAGGATGCCACAACTTGAAATTCTGCTGAGTTACAAAATATCACCCAGGAGGCCCACGTAGTTGTGTGCCGGTCCAGCCTATCACATTCTATTGCTAAGACAAATCTAGAATCTAATTCCAACACCCATTCTATTAGGTTAGTTACCTTGGTGAATCGCCAAAAAGGGGAGCATAGATAGCATACTCCTGAGTAAGAATTTTGAAATTCTTTTCCTGAGCTGTGCTGGCAATAGAGAGTTTACGTGAAAGGATGAATGCCTTCTCCCAGTTGTCAGATTCCAATTGAGTATCTAATTTCTACCCCCATGCAGCCATGTATACAAGAAGGTGCGAGAGAGCAGACAAAATAGAGTAAATTTAAGATATTGAGTGGAGAATCACAAAGTATGTTTTCAAAGGATGTAGGGGAGGATGTTAACCTTTGCTAGTCAGGCATTGATTAAAGAAAAGAGACAAGCACGAGCTATTAAAAAGTCACCTGCCTGGTCCATAAGTGCCCAAAAAAGGTTCTGTAATACTTGATGTGGAAATACCTACTGACAGTAGCAAGTATATGATGTGTCACTCTATTTCATGCTCCAAGTGAGGATCTATGAACAGCTCGGGGGAAAGTTGGGTTATCAAACAATGGTGTCATAGGGCCAACAGATGCAGAGATTTCTAGGTTTGAAACCATTTTGTCCAAGATGTCCAGAGTTTGTGTCATAAGCCCTACCATAGATACTACTTCTTAACCCAGCATTTAAGAGGTAGTATCCATCGCAGGGCAGGGCACCTAAGTCAAGTGGAGTTAGGAATTGTTCAATTTGATCCAAAATCTTTGAAAAGGAATGATGGAGCCAGTCTATGATTCTAGTGGGAATCGACACTTGATAATAAAAAGCAATATTAGAAGCAAGAGCTCCCCTTTTTATCTTTGGGTAAGAAGAGTATTTTACGATTTAGCCTAGACTGCTTTAAACCCCATATAAAAGTAGTGAAGAACTGTTGTAATTCCGAAATAATGGAACAGGAACATGAGCTGGAATAGTGTGGAAGACGTACAGGAACCTTGGGGTAATGTCCATTTTGAATACTTCTATTTTGCCTAGCCATGATAACTTTTTCCTGTCATAGCCTTAAGGTCTGAGATGGTCTTGTGAAGTAGAGGCTCATATTTGAGAGAATATAGTTGTGATAAATCTTATGGTGTATATATTCCTAAACATTTAAAAGATAAAGAGTATACCCTGATAGGAAAGTTTGCCATATATGACTGGATGGATCTGGGAGTGCCATATTCAGGATTTCAGATTTAGAGAGGTTAACATTATTGTTGCTTAAGCTACCAAAGTTTTAACATTCTTGGAGTATAGGACAGTTTATGATTTGAGCCTATGGTCATGCTCAGATTTTGTCGTAGGTCTATTGCTAAGTATTCAAAGCCATCCACTCAAATACTTGGGGATGAATACAGGGTTAAGATGTTAGAGCAGATCTTCACCCTCCAATCAAAATTCCATCCCCTCCAACCCTCCTCTCCTCTACATCAATATCACATTTTTATTTTATTTTTTACTGAACAGGGTTTGGTTCCGCTGTGTCTCCTAGGATATGCACGTCATATATCTCAGGAGGCCTAGTCTTTTATTCACAAAGGACTAGGGTGGCGTGCCTGGTAGCACATCATCGGGAAGCCCACCAGCTGAAGAGCCGGCAGCCTCCTGATGACATCACACATGGTGGTGTGGGGGATCTCGGGAGGACAACGCTGGATCTCCTGGGTAGGTGAGTATCTGAAGTGTGGAGAACTTGCATGCATTAAGGTAATAAACCTTCTGTGCCACAGAATCCCCCCCAGCCTACCATATAATTAACGATCTTGATCCAGCATTATGCACGAGAGCAGCGGCTCCCTCGGCTCTCTCCCTCCTCAAAGGACAGATTGATAGCAATGGAAGCCATTGGCTTCCGCTACTGTCAATCAAATCTTATGATGAGGGAGCAAGGGGCATGACTAAGCCCTGCCGTTTGGGTCTATAAAAGAAGGCAGCCGGGCTCGGGAGTGAGCCTGCACGAGTGCCCCCATACAAAGCGTCTTTCTATGGTGGGTACACACCAAAAAGGAGCAAGGAGCGCCAGAGGTGGACCCCAGAAGAAGACGATTGTGGCTTTTCTGTACAAAACCATTGCACAGAGCAGGTAAGGATGACATGTTTAATATTTTAATAAAAAATAATTTAAAGAGTAACTCCACTTTTGTTGCAAGAGAAACATTCCCCTCTGGGTGCATTATGTACATTACAAGGATTTTAACAAACTTTATTACAGATTCCTACCTTTTTGTTATTCTGGAGAAATCCCTGTGTGTTTGTCTGTTTCTGTGTGTGAAAGTGAGTCTAACCGGAATGGTTTCATAATTATCAATCAGCTGCAGCTGCAGGGTACTAATGAGGAAAGCTGCTGGGCCTGCATCCCTTTAGACGTGTTTCTGTTGGGAGTATCTCACCAAAAATGACATTTTTGTTTCAGGGGGTGCCTAAAATCTGACTTGTATCTTAGTGTAGGCTTCTGGAAGAATCAGTGAGCCAATCACACAAGCAGGAAATTACCGTATGTTTTGCTGGGAAAAATATTGCTGAAGTTAAACCTCTCAATTTTCCCCTCAAGCTTTTTTTTTTTTGCAGGGGGGGGGGGGGTATAATTTGAGTAGTTAGGTTTATTTTACTGTCCTTTGTACTTGTGTTTATCCCATTTTTGTGTATTTTAATGTCATTTGTGCACTGCCACTGATTTTTTTTTTTTAATTCCGCTTTTTCGTTCTTTGTCTGTTTCTTAATTATTTATAAGAAAAAGAAAAAATTATGATAATGAGGGACCATGTTCTTGGCACAAGAACAAGTCTAAGATAGTTGAAAGGAGCTTACATAATCCTCAGAAGCCATTTAAAACCCACTACAATCTTTAAAACCACCACAAAACTCCTTAAAGCTGAACTCTGAACAGCTAAATCCACTGTTGAAATGCATGTTTGAAAACTGTTTTACCTGCCAAAGGATTTGTATTTCTGTCCAACTAGTCCTGAGATTTACATAGCTCTGCCCCACACCATAGTCCTGCCCGATATAGGAGCTGACCCGATCTTCCTCTGCAGCACTTTCACTTTCAGATTCCAACCAAAGCCAGTAATTGGACAATGAAAAGCAAAGCAGCAGACTTATAAGTTTATCTTTCGTTCACACTGCTTTCTTTCACCTCCTGCCAGCATGCTACTTGCACTGCAGCACATCTGGTTATTAATATTTTTTTCTTGTTTTGTTTTGCTGTTTCTCCCTCTTCCAGTCTAAGCCCTGCTGTGCAGTTATACCAAGTCATATTCTGGTACTTACCCTGCTTGCATTTAACCAGCTCCTGCCCGCCATATAAACAAATGACGGGGGTGGGGTGCGCTCTTGTTCTGGGACGACATCATATGATGTACCCCAAGTTTCACCGCACTTGCGCGCCCGTGAGGGCACGCAGCACGGCGATCGCGGGAACCCCCGATCTCAATAAAGAGCCGATGATGTGGCTCTTTACCCATGTCTAATCACAGCTGATTACATGTAAACAAGGAAATCGGCTCTCCTCGTCTCGCACTGACAACGTGTGAGGAGAGGAGGTCAGCAGCATTTCCTCACAGGGGAGACCTGTACAGATAATCAGGGCACTGATCATCATTAACAGTGCCCAGAAGTGATGCCAATCTGTGCCCATCAGTGATGCCAATTTTGGCCCATCAATAATGCCAATCTGTGCCCATCAGTAATGCAAGTCAGTGCTGCCTTTCAGTGCCCATCAGTGCCTGGTCATCAGTGCCACCTATCATTGCCCATAAGTGCTGTCTATCAGTGCCCTTTAGTGCCACCTATCAGTGCTTATCAGTGCTGCATATCAGTGCCCATCAGTACTGCATATTAGTGCCTCCTCATCAGTGCCGCCTCATCAGTGCCCATCAGTGAAGGAGAAAAATTGCTTATTTACAACATTTTCTGACAGAAAAAACATTTTTTTTCAAAATTTTCGGTCTTATTTCTTTTTAATTGCAAAAATTAAAAAAACCCAGTGGTGATTAAATGGCACCAAAAGAAAGCTCTAAATAAATTTGGGTACAGCGTTGCATGACCGCACAATTGTCATTCAAAGTGTGACAGCGCTGAAGGCTGAAATTGGCCTGGCAGAAAGGGGGTAAAAGTGCCCTATATTGAACCGGTTAAAAAAAAAACACATACATTTAACAATGTATTAATGAGTACAGAACTTCATTACTTTGTGCCTTTTTTATCTGCCCAGAGTTAATTTCACCTTCTCTGACTTCAATGCATTTTGCCAAAATCCCCACATTTTGCAGAAATGTATTGACCTTTCTCTGAAAATATCAGTGCAAAGGGACAAATTTGAATGTCTGTCACCCCTTACAGTCACCTCACGTCAGGCTTGTTGCCAATGGTGCTGCTTATTGACAAACAGCTCAAGGTAATGGGCTGCCCTTGATGATGTTTCAGGCTGAGCAAAGTATACATGCATTTCTAAGGAGTTTGGCCTAAGATATCTATGTGTGCACCATAGGAAGTATCTATATTGGTCTTAAACTGGTTCTTCAGCCTAGAAAAAAAAAAATACTATAGGTGCTGACTTTTAATAATAGGACACTTACCTGTCCAGGGATCCAGGAGGAGACAGACTCCCATTTTGAAGTTCCACTTTAACCTCTTGCAACCGCCTAACACATATGTGGGGTGGCGTGAAGGGTGGGCCGTACATATACATCCATGAGAGTCCGAGGTTTGTGTGCTGAGAGGCGCTCACTTCCCTTCTAGTTTTCAGGAGAACTTATAATGAGTCCTTGACCTTATTTTGAAACTATAACTCTTTTTGTCTGTCTATGGCTTCAATGTTTTCATTGACCTGGAATCGGCCTACAGCCAGTGAAGTCTGAATTTTCGTTTCTGTTCTCTCTGCAATGTCTCCATTTGCTTTCCCTTCTCTGATATCTTCTGTCCATTATTTGCAGATGGGAAGGCCGTCTCCCTGTCTCCGCTGGACACCCAGCCTCACAGTCCCCATTATTCCTCCTCCGGTCAGCGAGAGAGCCTGGAGGTGCGTGTACGGGAAGTGGAGGAGGAAAACCGTGTCCTGCGCAAGCAGCTCAGTCTGCTCCAGAAAAGTGGCACTTCACATCGTCTCAACAACCGCTCCAAAACCTACTCCATGGAGGAAGGGACCGGTGACAGCGAGAGCCTGCGAGCAGGAATCGTGGCTGGGAACAGCTCTGAGTGTGGCCAGCAACCAGTTGTGGAGAAATGCGAGGTATTACTAATAAATTATTCATTTATTATACTCATTTTTATAGCCATGATCCATTTTTTACCCTCAGCCTTTCGTAGAGCCATTTATGTTAGTCACTGGCCCCGGAAAATGAAGGCCTCTTGAACCCCCTATAGGGAAAGAGAGCCTTGACTGATGGGGGCATGGCCAGGTGCTGGACCATGTAGGTTAAGGGTCAAAAGATTGGTTGAACTATGGGGAATGGGCTGGTCCTGAGCTCAAAAAAGGTGATGCCCCAGGGAATTATGGTCCTTTTAGAAGAACGTGGCTGGAAGAGCTGCCCACCCTCCCGCCCCTTTTTTCTTTTTGGTATGTCACAGTTTGCTGCGGTTTCTTGACCTTGCCAGCAGTGAAGTTGCTGTAATGGGCTACGCCCTTGATGGAATATTGGAAGTAGGCTGTCTGTCCAGCTCTTATGGTAAGGACAGGCCCCTTTTGGAATTACGTGCTCACAGTACAACTGTGACCGCCCCTGGTTTAAAATGTTAACATGTTATGTGTTGGAATATAAATAAAGCTGTAGCCTTGCCCTTTCCAACCTAATGGTTGTAAGCGTGTTTAATAAATGGGCTGAAGGGGCAAGGGTGAGGGCAGCGGCGTCTCCAGCTTTCATATTTAGGGGGGCACATGGGGGGACAGGGACAAAAGTAGGGGGGCAACTATAAAATGCAATTATATATATATATATTTATATCCTGGGGCCCTTTACTACGATCCCACAATGGCCCTTTCACGTGTTCTGCAGTGAGCTCCCTTCCTACTGTATTGGGGCCCCCCAGGGTGGCAGAAAACAAAAGATATATGTCACCAGCATACCAAGAAAATATAAGGGTCCAAAGCAGTGGGAGAACTATCAGGGTTGCAAATGTTGTCTTGCCACCGGGCCCTGGTGTTCTGCCACTGTGGGGTTCACCAGCCTCCTCTTGCTGTCCTGCCCCTGCTATTGACAGCGCTGGTCTGGCATCTCTTGTAATTTACAGGATGGTTCTCCTGTCCTAAGGACGGGAGAAATCAGTCTGTTTTTTTAGTAACTGAGAGTCTTGGTGGAGTCCTTCCTGCAACTCGCTCTTCTCCCTGCCAATGAGGATGCAGGGGAAGGAGCAGATCGGACGGCCGTGGTTGTGTGAGCGCTCGCATTATGCAGTGTCAGCAAGCAGAGGGAGGGGGGAGGAATCACTCGCAGGAGCTGACTGGGGACACTCTCCCTCTTAGACATTGCCTTTTTGTAAAAAAAGAAAAAAAAAATATTTTAATTGGGGGGCACATGGTGGGGCACAGCATAATGTTGGGGGGGGTCAGGGCCCCCTCTGCCCCCCCCCAGGGACGCCATTGGGTGAGGGGGGTTTATCCCATTATGTTACAGTTGATTCGAACCTAGGCCCATTGCGCCTCAGCAGTCATGTTTTCAATTTATTTTTCAGTATATGTAAACCTTCAATACATTTTTCAGTATGTTTGAGATAATGCTTCTTTGTATACAGTTTTCTTAAGCAATTATTTTTGTGAATCTGTTGAAAGGTTTCATACTTGAAATTTCTGCCAGCAACAGTGCTTCCTGTTGCAGGCTGACGACACTAATCCACTGCCTCACATTTAGAAGCTGCGTTGTCAGCTTGCTGTGCAAGCTGCTTCAGTTGACTGTGGGGGGGGCTGCCCATCTGGTCTATCTCGCTATGTGCTTGTTGTGTTATTAAGACAGGAACTGAGGATGATCTCTCTAGAATCAGAATCAACTTTATTGATAAGAATGTACAGGCATACAAGGAATTTGTCTTTGGTTTAAAAGTTTAAAGTTTAGTAAAAATAATTAAATAAATAGCTAAAAAAAATCAGCACAAGGGACGTTACATATTATTAATACGATGTGTCCCTTGTGCTGTTGGCTCCCGCATTAGTTGAAATCTTCCTGCTCCGATCCACCCCTGATGCTGTAATCTACTGGTGCGGCCAGGACTAGTTGAGCTTAGGGACCTATCATATTCACTCATTAAGAGTGCCCCCCCTTTTAGCCCACCTCATCATTCATAAAAGCTATACCAGGCAGGGCCATCTTTAAGGCAGGGTAAAAGGGGCAGCTGCCCCGGTCCCAGTGTTGTGGGGCCCAAAGCAACTGCTCCTTGAGCCTACACTGCTTGAAAATAGTTGACATGTGGATTCAGGAGGGCCAAAGAAAATGTTTGCCCAGGGCCCAATCAATCAAATGGACCTCTGTGCATTGGCAAATGCGGCACGTTTTTGAGAGTGCCAAACCGCAAGGTGCCACAGTAGCTTTCAGCTCAATACGGCACCGTTTAAAAAAGGGTCAGGGACCACCTACACGCAGAACTCAGTGATGTGAACCTAGCCTCCTTTATCCTTTACATCATAATACTTTTATTACACCAGTGTTCTCAGTCCTCCCTGCACATCATCCCTTCCTTCACATTACAGTCCTCAGCCCCCTTCACATTCTTGTCCTCGCCCTCCTTTATATCACCCCCCTACTTCAAATTGCAATTCCCAGCCCCCTTTCATATCACCCACCTTCACATCCCTGTCCTCACCCCCTTTATAGAACACCCTTTTCACACCTTCACATTATTGTCCTCACCCCCTTTATAGCACCCCCTTCACATGATTGTCCTCTCCCCCTTTATAGCATCCCTCCTTCACACTGCAGTCCCCAGCCCCCCTTCACATTCCTGTCCTCACCCCCTTTGTAGAATATCACTCCCTTCACATTCCTGTCCTTGCCCCCCTTTTATATCACCCCCCCTCCTTCATCACATTACAGTTTTTGGACCTCCTTCACATCACCCCGGCTTCCCCCATCCTTCATAGCAGTGACAGAGCCTTCTTCCCAGTCCTAGCTTACACAGGGTGGTGGGCGGGAGGCTCGAAAGGTCTTGAGCTGACATTGGAAGGGCAGAACAGTGATCGACAGAGAGCAGGAACTGCCCCAGTTAACTGATTGGTTGCTAGGTTGCAGGGCCAGCTCCCGCCATCCGTCCGGCTGTGCTGCCTAGCGATGTCAGCTCTTCAAGGAAGACAGTGCTAGTGGTGGCTGCGGGGAAGAACCAGCTCCTAAATGGCACAACTGCGGCAGGTCTGGATGGGGCATTGACCCGGTCCAGATCCGGATCCCAGTTTGCCATTTAGTGATGTTTGAGCTATAAAATAGCTTCTTTAAAATTTGATCTATTAGTAAGAATCAAAATCGTAAGAATCAAAACCTGTCATTCATCCGGTCGTCCTTTTCATTCATAGAAGCTATAGTACAGTTTCTATGAATGGAGGAGGTGGATGGATAGGGCAGGCATATTCATCACTCTTGACGAGTGCATATGACGGGTACCTTGGCTCCATTAAGTCCCACCACCGTAGGTTCATGGAGAATTGACCTCTCACTTCCACTGCCAAGGAAGAAGAATAAGAACTGGGCTAAATACTACAGGAGCCGAAATATGTGAAGGTTTGAAATAGAATATCTAAGGGACTTTAGGAAAGGGGGGTGGGGGTGGTATTGTTGCTGGGGTTCTACTTTAATTATAATTTTCTATTTCTTGACCTCTTCAGCCCCGGAAGGTTTTACCCACTTCCTGATCAGGCCATATTTTGTGATACGGCACTACGTTGCTTTAACTGACAATTATGCAATCGTGCGATGCTGTACCAAAATGTTTTCCCACAAATAGAGCTTTCTTTTGGTGGTATTTGATCACCTCAGCGGTTTTTATTTTTTGCGCTATAAACAAAAAAAGAGCAGCAATTTTGAATAAAAAACAATATTCCTTATTTTCTGCTATAAAAACATTCCCAATAGAAAAAAAAATTAATCTAATTTCTTCATCAGTTTAGGGCAATATGTATTCTGCTACATATTTTTGGTAAAAAAAATCCCAATAAGCGTTTATTGATTGGTTTGTGCAAAAGTTATCGCGTCTACAAACTATGGGTAAGATTTATGGCATTTTTTTTTTTTTACTAGTAATGGCAGCGATCTGCGATTTTTAGCGGGACAAATCGGACCCTATGTGACACTTTTTGGGGACCAGTGACACCAATACAGAGATCACTGCTAAAAAAGATGCACTGATCCCTGTATAAATGACAGTGGCAGGGTAGGGGTTAACACTAGGGGGCGATCAAGGGATCACGTGTGTCCTAGGGAGTGATTTCTAACTGTGTGGGGGTGCTACACTGGAGGAAAACAGACATTGTGTTTCAGCAGAGCTGAAACAGAAGATCTCTCTTTTCCTCACTGACAGATCAGCGGTGTGCCTTGTTTACATACGCACACCGCTGCTTCGTGTCTCCTGTGAATGATTGGTGGGTCGCGGCGGCCATCGCAGCCGCCGGACCCACTGATTGGCTCCCGGTGTGTCCAATCGCAGTGGGAGCGGTGCGCGCGTGCACCCCCGACTCCACGTGCACAAAATCACGTACAGGTACGTGATTTTGCGCAGCCGGGCCGCCCATGTACGGTGGGTGGTCAGGAAGCGGTTAAACCTTGTTTGTTCTTTTTCTTTCGGAGTACAACGTGGACTTAAAAGGTCCACATTGAGGTTTGACAGATAGCAACGATGTAAGCAGCCATATTGTTAAAGGACATACAGAAATGAACAATGCATAACTTGAAATATAAGACAGCCTTGAAACAGCTCAAAGAACCTGCCATTAGGAATATTTCAAGCGCATTGCTCTAAAAAAGACATATGTACTACAAGGCATGTAACTATGCAATTATCTTATTTTCTTCCTCCCAAGCAATAACCATACAAAAGGCCCATTTTGTTTCCACTTGCATAAAGGAATTTTTTTCCCTCCCTCGTCATAACAAAGACTCTGCAGAGTTTCACCACCTCGCCTTCCGCTGTCTTACGGGTTAACGGTTTGTTTTCCCCCAATGCTGACTGTGTTGTGTTTAAACATAAGAATCTCTCAGGAGGACGTGATGCGCGGTTCAAATGGGCCGTGAAACTCAGATTGACAGCGTGAGTCAGGCCTGTCTCTCGGGGAGGGTAAACGAAAGAAAATTCACAGGCAGAATATTCATTTTTTTTTTCCCCCCACAACGTTACATGCCTTGCAAACCTTATTTTCTATACCATTTCATGCATCGAAAACAACTTACTAACGCTTTGTATCGTGGAATATAATACGATAAAGTAGAATTCTTGCAGGTGGAAGTGCGTAATGGATTTGAAGAGCTTAAATCCTTTTTTTTCTGTACTTAATAACCCAGTCAGGTTAGTCCCACTTGCCCCCTAGTCAAAGTCTGCATTTCAGATGGCTGCGAAAAGTGGAGAGAAGCGTGACAGACGCTTATATGGCTTCACGCGTTACGCTCTGGCCCCAGCACGCCAGTATAAGAGCGCAGCCTCCCACCAGCTCCAGGAAAGTGTAAAGTCCTATGGAGTATATGTGTGTGTGTGCGTGTCCCCAGCCACCTCATTTCCATTACCAACTCTGTTACTAATCACAAGACTGTTCCGCCACCTCTTATTGCATGGACGAAGTGCTGCAAAAATTGACTTGGTGGATGAATACATTAAAGAAAAACAACATGCGCTCGGATGTCCTGGGTCGTAGCGCACACAGGTTGTTCAGGGAAGCGGTGTAATGTGTCGGTCACTGAGATAAGCTGTATGCTCGGATGCATATGGATATTTTTTTTCCAGAGCGCAGATTGATTGAAAATGGATTGTTGAGCATATTGGCTTTTTAATATTACCAAATGCAACATACAGAGTGCAGTAACCATGGCAACTGGTAGTTATTTCATTCATTGTTCTGACTGATAAAAGTTTACATTTGATTGGTTGCCATGGGTTACTGCCCTTTACTTATCCAGTTATTGAGCTCTTGTTAAGGTATGCTCAGCATATTGTTTTGCTTTACCTTATGCAATATACAAAGACAGGGAAATGGGGCACTTCTATCCCCGGGACTTTAACGGTGCTTGAAATAGTGGGTACATAGAGATAAAGAAAATATATGCAACTGAACTACATAAAACAAAACAATTTTTTATTGAAAAATACATAATAACACAAAGTTAAAAGAGATCCACTTTTAGAAAAGGCAATGAAAGCCCATCATTTTATGAATACCATTCTACTGCTCGACATATTTTGCTCAAACTCTTGAGCTTCATCAGGAGTTATGGTACATAAGTGGTCTAACTGTGGATGACAGAGATACAATGTAAATCGACAAAGTAAATACAAAACATGTTGCTAATACATAGATTGGAGACAATAGTTGCATACAGTACATCATTGCATAATTCAATCAATATTTTTGACAGATAATCATGGTAAATTACTGAAAGTTACATTATAATAGCCCTATATAGATGCCTCAATAGTAACACATATTACCAATGGACAAATAAATTAAAGAGTGTAAATACAACTGTCTTACCAAGCCTGTTTAAATTCTATTAAACAGGCTTGGTAAGACAGTTGTATTTACACTCTTTTAATTTATTTGTCCATTGGTAATATTTGTTACTATTGAGGCATCTATATAGGGCTATAATAATGTACCTTTCAGTAATTTACCATGATTATCTGTCAAAAATATTGATTGAATTATGCAATGATGTATGCAACTATTGTCTCCAATCTATGCATTAGCAACATGTTTTGTATTTACTTTGTCGATTTACATTGTATCTCTGTCATCCACAGTTGGACCACTTATGTACCATAACTCCTGATGAAGTTCAAGAGTTTGAGCGAAACATGTCGAGCAGTAGAATGGTATTCATAAAATGATGGGCTTTCATTGCCTTTTCTAAAAGTGGATCTCTTTTAACTTTGTGTTATTATGTATTTTTCAATAAAAAAATTTTTATGTAGTTCAGTTGCATATATTTTCTTAATCTCTATGTACCCACTATTTCAAGCACCGTTAAAGTCCCGGAGATAGAAGTGCTCCATTTCCCTGTCTTTGTATATTTTCTATATGGGATGTGGTGCTAAGGGATAACTGTTCCTGTCCTCTATATATAAGGTTTACCTTATGCAATATCATACAAGTATAAAATGCATTTTAAGACAATTACAATGGTCTCATGTACATTGACGATGAGAGGCAGAATATATGCCCAGTGTAAAATTGCAGGCATTTTTTTCTACGCCTGAGGAACTGCAGGTGCTGCCGAGTACAGCCTGCCTTACAAGTGAATGGCTGTATGTGGATATACTCGTGTAAATGGCAGTGCTCCTGTGCATCAGCGTTTAACCACGCATGCACGTAGGGCATATTTACCGAAATAGAAAATTTTGCGAATGGGAAACACATTGGGTTTGATTTATTAAATGGAAAAAGGCTGTGCACTCCAGAGCTTAGTGAATTAGCAGAAACTCTGTTGACTTCCATCATCCAATCATGTGCAAGCCAAAATACTGTTTTTTTTTTAAATTTTCCTTGCACGTGATTGGGTATTCTTTGCAAAGTTGTATAACATATGAATGGTGCGCTTATTCTAAAAATATCAAACAACACCTACATTACGTGCATAGAGACAATGTGCAGAAAAAAAACACACAGTAAATAGACAAATAAATATAAATGAAGACTGCAATACATGTAAGCAAATGGAGTTTAATTCCAAATAAATACATTGTTCATCAGCATTATTGCGCTATGATCGTTTTTCCTTTGCTTTGAGCAATACTGATGTATGAGACAAGTGCTGCAAATTGGAAGCAGCCCTGTAGGAGGATGAGTGACCCAGAGATCCAGATCACGTTGGGGAGGAGCGGCCCATGAGTTGGAGAAGGAACACTTTCCATTATCCTTTCTACCTCATCCTTTGAGCGCTGTTTGACCTGTGTGGTCAAATTTTGAGGTGAGCGGCCATTTCTTCTGAAGGTGTGGAGCAGCCCCCTTCATTTCCTTTGTTTTTTAATCACCTGAACTTTCTACAATTACAGAAAGTCCAAGAGTTACGAACACAATGGGGACTGTAGGTTTGTTCGTAAGTCGAAGTTGTTCGTAAGTCGCAACACTGCATTTGTAAGTGTAACTTCTGGTCAGAGCACTGCGTTCGTAAGTGTAACTGCCGCCTGTGCATGGATGTGGGATGTTCCGGGCGCTTGTTATGTTATCTGGGGCGTAGTACAGCAGTGTGGGATGTGTTCGGAAGTGCTCGAAAGAGATCCAGGACGCGCGTGGAGCACAAGTGGCCGACATTTGAGGCCGTTCGTAACTTGGGTGTTCGTAACTCGGGGACTGCCTGTATTCTTTTGGAAGGACTATCCTTTATATCTCCTTTATATTTACTAAAGGTAAGTGCACTTGGAAGTGCAGTCTCTGTAGATCTGAGGGAAACATGCAAGGAAAATAAAAAACAGCATTTTTGTTTGCACATGATTGTATGATAAAATCAGCAGAGCTTCCCCTCATTTCAGATCTTCACTTGTAGTGCAGAGTGGATTTGCCTTTAGTAAATCAACCCCATTGCCACTATGCACATTATGTAGGTGTTGTTTGATATTTTTAGAATAAGCGCACCATTTATCTATTATACAATTTTTTCTTAGTGTTTGAGTTCACTTCCAATGATTGCAGCTGTTCGATAATTATAGGTTTACAAGTGTTTCATTTTACACTTTTTTTTCACATAGTAGTGCACAAGTATTTTTATTTATATTCTTTGCAAAGTAAAGCCTTACCTCATTTACAAAGCTCTGAAGCAACTGCACTTGCAAAGGGCAACTGCATTTTGCAAAGTGCATAGGGGTTGATTTACTAAAGGCAAAAAGATGTGCACTTTGCAAAAGTGCAGTTGCACCCTGCAAGAGCTTAGTAAATGAGCAGAAGCTCTGTTGACTTCCATCATCAAATCATGTGCAAGCAAAAATGTTGTTTTTTTATTTTCCCTGCACGTGATTGGGTATTCTTTGCATAGTGAAGCTTTAGCTCATTTACTAAGCTCTGCAGCAACTGCACTTGCAGAGTGCAACTGCACTTTGTAAAGTGCACAGCCTATTTGCCTTTAGTAAATCAACCACATAGTCTGTTTGGTTTCTGGTGAAAGTTAGAGAGAAACATAGAAGGGAGGAGAGAAAGGGAAAACAACTAGGAAGAAGGAAAAGAGTAGGAAGAGAATGGATGATAAAAAAGAGAAGGGCAGAAAGGGGGAAGTGAAGAAAAGAAGGGAGAAAAACTAGGAGGAAACATAATGATGAATGGGAGGGAGAGCAACAACTTGGCGGTGAAAAGAGAGGTGAGAACAACTTGGAGGTGAAAGGAGAGGTGAGAACAACTTGGAGGTGAAAAGAGAGCTGAGAACAACTTAGAGGTGAAAGGAGAGGTGGAAACAACTTAGAGGTGAAAGGAGAGGTGAGAACAACTTAGAGGTGAAAGGAGAGGTGAGAACAACATGGAGGTGAAAGGAGAGGTGAGAACAACATGGAGGTGAAAGAAGAGGTATGAACAACTTGGAGGTGAAAGGAGAGAGGAGAGGTGAGAACAACTTAGAGGTGAAAGGAGAGGTGAGAACAACTTAGAGTTGAATTGGAGATAACTGTATATTATGCAATCCAATATGCTCGATCAAGGACAGGGATGTTTAAAGAAAATAAATGATATTATTGAAATGATGCCATACGTGGGGGCTTCCCTCCTCTCTTCTCCTTGCTATTGACACAGAGCACGGGAGGAAGTTCGGTACATATCTTAACTTCCTCCCAAACAATGCAGCGAAGGAGGGTAGGAGGACCACTAGGCTGCAGTGCCACACTTATTAATATTGGCGGCTGCCGGTCTGTCTGAATGTCGTCACCGGCCGGTATTATCATACTGGCAGGCCGCAGTGCGTCCACTTTATGGGGGATCTAGACTGACTTGCCTCCTGGACCCTGCCCCCCAGACTAGTCCACCCCTTAAGACTGGCGCTACACTAAAAGTATAGCTCAAGCCGGCGGGGACTCTTTTCATGCAGAAGCCGGGGAGGAGGCTGTTTTTTTTGTGCGGGGGAGCGTCTGTTTTGCCGCCCCCCTGCAAAGTGTCGCCCTAGGCCTGGGCCTTGTCAGCCTAGGCTGAGATACAGCGCTGGGAAGAGGGAGAACCACTCGGATGGGAGGGAAAAAAGGAGGAGAGGGGAAGATAGAAGAAGGGAGGAGAGAAATGAAGAACACATCGGAAGTAAGAGGGAAGGGTGTGGGATAAAAAATGGGTAACAAGTGAAAGGGAGAACAGGAGAGGAAGAGCAGATCATAGAAAGAAGAATAGGAAAAAATGGGAGAGGAGAGAGCAGAGCAGACAATAACTAGAGAAGAACAACTAGAAGGAAAATAAATAGCAGGAAGAATAGGAGAGGGGAAGATACAATGAAAGAATTATTAAGAAACAAGGAGAGGGTAAACAACGAAGAGGAGAACTTAGATAGATAGATAGATAGATAGATAGATAGATAGATAGATAGATAGATAGATAGATAGATAGATAGATAGATAGATAGATAGATAGATAGATAGATAGATAGATAGATATCCAGTGCCTTTATTGTCTGTAGCCCAGGTAGACATCATCAGGATCCTGCATATCATTCTGTGTTTACAAGTCTGCAACTAATCTGCCATTTCCGTCTGCTGCCTAATGATTTAGTTAGTGTGCTGATCTGCAGGTCGGTATTAACTCTGGATTCATTTTTATCATTAGTTCCAGAGAAGACTTTCTGCCGGCTCACACCTGTGCATTTTCCTCAAATCTCTCATCCAGCCAGCTCTCATGTAAAATGTGTTAGCTAATTTCTGAGAAAAATCTGACCTAATTAGAAAACAGGATATTATTGGTAAGATCTAAATAACTAAATCCAAAAAACACTTTACTATTAGTATTGCAACGAGGGAACAGATAATGGTCATTTTATGGCCTGACATCCTTATCAACTATGTGTATGTTCCCCTATCCTCATAATACATGCCGACTGACTGCACACAGTACATTTAGCACAGATGGAAAAGCTGCTGTTGCATCATTGGAGCTGAGCCATTTGTTTCTTTCTTTCCTGCATAGCTGTGATATACAAAGGACAAAGAATAGCAGAACACAGGAAGGCAGGTTTTTTTTTTCTAAAATCATAAAGGAGTAGGCTATATAACCATTTAAAATGTAAAATACTTTATCCTACCAGCCTAACACCACGCAAATAAAAATGATTTCTTGCAGAGGGGTTAATTGTTTGTGTAGCGCACGCCCTAAGGAGCCACAAGTAAACTGGGATCCCCCACGCTGCACAGGCAGGCACACCAAATCTTCACAGTCAGAGAACAATTCAGCACTGGCAGCAAATCCATAAGGGGTGCACGGGCGCCGCCTCCCCTATCCATGCGTCCTGCTCCTAATCTACATACAGGGTGCTGGATGCATGGATTCCAATGGGGAGGTGTTATTTTTTTCAGCATGTGATTAGAGCCAGAGGCACTGCGCTCCGAGCCCAACCAGTTGTGTGACACTAGCAAATGAACATTCGCTAGTGTCACACTAATTCTCCTCCCAATCAATCAGGAAGCTGGTCTGAGACCCGTTTCCTGATGGACCAAAAGGAGAAGCTATGCTATGCGACTGGGAGGAGAAGGGAGGAGAGAAGATGCAGGGGAAGCTAGCCGGCTGCCCGTCCGTCGCTCGGAGGGAAGCCTGGGGTAAGTGTTGCGGCGGGGTGACAGACCGACTGGGGGGGGGGTGGGTGACCCGACCAAGAACATACCACCGTCTGCCACTGCAGTCCAGTAGTTTGTTTTTGTTATTTATTGAGAGATTAGAACTTGGATAGGGATTGGGTAAATTATGGGAAGCCCACTTGACTTTGAACAAGCTTCAGGGACAACTTTCCCTATATAGAGTCTGTATACACTCCACTACTTCCTACAGCACTCACTTGCTTGCAGAACTCCAACTGTGTCACCTTGTTGAAATTTGGTAGCTAAGGCCTATTACAAGCAGGGACTCGGAGCCCCTATACTTGAAGATAGGGTGACACAGCTTACAGTTTCCCAGCTCTTAATCTCTGTGGTCACTGATCCCAGCATCACCTCTTAAGGCTGCCTGACTGCAGCTGCCCCTTTTACTAGCCCTCCTGGCTAACTCCACAGTCCTCCCCGACTGACACTCTCTCCACAGTACTCCTAAACTGATCACTCTTCCCAGGAGATCTCCCGGACGTGCTGCCCTGCTCCTGCTGCCCTCGCACTTCCCCCGTTCCTCCAGGAAAGGATTCTTCTGCGTGTTGTAGAGGGTCCCTCCAACACCGAGCCACAGGCCCGAGGTCACCCCCATGCCCAGACTAGGGGGCACCCTCAAGGGCCACCAACAGCCTCCTCAGCACTCCATCTCCATTTTCCACCCGACTGACCCTGCTGGCATGACTCAAGCCTATTTATGAGGTGCCTACCCACTTCCAACTCCTTTTTGCCGGGGATTGGTTGAAGCCCTCATAAATATGCCAAACAGCTCCTCCTAGCCTCCACTTACCACATCTGGAAGCTTCTCCAAAGTTCCAGAAAACAGGGGGAGGCACCAGAGATGCTGTTTGCTGAGGCATCCGGCCTTCCTGAATCACTCAACCCTGACCCAGATTTAACCCAGGCCTGGCTCTCAGCCAAGCCAATTTGTCTACACTAACAGCTAACTATATACACCTAGCACCCTAGCTAGCGGGTGCTACATTTGTTTATTCAAACGGGAAATATAAAAGGGAATTTACTGATTCTCTACTCCCCCCACAGCTGGACCAGTCCCCATAGCGTCTGCACTCCCCACGCTGCACTGGTCTAGGGTCCTGACTTCATCAAGACAAGAGTAGGGTTCCTAGACTTGGTGGTGGAGCGCCGCCTGCCAGGGGAGCAGAGGATCAGGTAAGTAAAACCTTTTCTGCTCTCCCCTAAACAAAATGAGCAATTAACTCACAGCCATAACCACTGCAAGGGGTCATTTTTTATTTGCTCAGAGTTGGGCTTTAACTATCGTCTAAAGCCAGCTTCTTGTTGCAAATTTGATTCACGTTGAATGATTTGCTGGCTTCTTGCACCTCTGTGGTTCTCCAGTGTCTAGATTTCCCAGACTTCTGAGCTTAAAGTTGTACGTAAGCCCAAACAATGAACCGCTCTTAGGCAGGCCATACATGATACATGATGACACATTTGAGGTGGATGAGGGAATCCCTCCCTCAATGCTGTTGTATTCTGACAGTAGGGAGACTTTCCCGTCATCAGAATACACTCATCAGCACTGGCAGCACTGATCGACCAAAAATTTTCCAACAGGCTGGTTGTATAGAAATCGATCAATAGATCAACTTCTGTACAACCAGCCTGCCCATAAATGGATCAAAATTCGATCTATGACTGGCTTAACTTGCTCCCTTATGGTCTGCTAACTTTACCAAATTCAAGGCTGTTCAGTAGAGAGCCTGTGTTGTTTCAAGGGGTAGGTTTAGCCTTCCTAGATTTTATCTTAGGTCTTCAAGTCAGTTATTGCCCATACTTTGTAGATGCAGTCAATGAGAGTTGTTAGGTAGTTTAGCAAAAGACATGAGCCTGGACTGACACCGAACAGTCCACAAAAGTGCTGTATATTGTCAGCCCATGCAACAAAATTAGGAGCTGAATGCATTTATGGCAGATGAACAGATATTCTTACTGTACTTTTGGGGTCTTAAATGGATAAAACATGGTGGAATGTGCATGTATTGCAGAGATAAACAACATGTTTCGCCTTGACATACACCTTAAAGGAAAAGTGAAGCCAAAGCTCATTTGGCTGTACTTCTCTTGTGGGTCACCGGAGTGCACTTCAGTCCAGGCTCAGGAAAAATTGCGACCATATGGTCGGGATCCGCCCACATGCCTGGACCGACACGTGGCTCATACTCTCCGCAAGTCGCTGAGAGCCTGAGCCTCCCATTCTTTCCTCCTCCACAGCGCAGCCCCCCCCCCCCCCAGTGAGCACGGGGGGGGGGGGGAGCAGAGAGCCAGTAACTGACAGTCACCAGCAGGCGGGGGACCGGTGCTGCATCCACCTAGGTAAGTTTGATTTAAAAAAAAAATATTCCCATACTTCTGTTTTAATAACTTCTGTTATTCCCCTCACGGCAACAAAAATTTCACCAAACAGGAAGGAAAACATCCCAACCGCAACACATATTTAAAATGTTTTTTTTGCTTTCTTTAGTAAAGTGGGGAAGGTTATAACCTCTGTCGGGTTTTTATTGCTCTGTGTCCCTGTTGGGTGTTTTTCTTCTGTGCGGAGGAACTGTTGTCACCATGACAGTAAAGCCAGCCAAACATAGATAGAAATTTGGCTGGTTCAGCATGGACTGGCCGAGATTTGATCCATCTATGGGCAAGCTGATTCCCGGCTGGCAGAATACAAATATTACTGCTAGGCTGGTTGTACCCAAGTCGATTGATGAATCGACTTGGGTACAACCAGCCTCTCAGATTTTTTATATGTAATTACTGCCAGCAGGTGTAGCTGCTAGCAGTAATAATTGTGTTCTGCCGGCTGAGAAGGCCCTCTGCGTCCCCCCGCTGGCAGAACACAATAGCGCTGTGGGAGGCATTCCTCTATCAACACTGACTGTGGTAGAAGGAAAGAAAATCGAATCATCTATGGGCTGCTTAAGAGAGGGAAAGTATAATGGAGCCCTGGACAACAGTAAAAATGCAACTGGGGTTCTGAGCTCCCAAAACTCTATTCAAAGCCAAAAAAAAGGTTTGGGCTTGAGTTGACATGCACATGTTTGGCTTTTTCTTGCCTTGTCTACCAGCGCAGAGTCTCCAATCCTTTTCAAAGCTCATTTAATCCAGTCTAACATTTTTCAGAGTCGTAGCACATTACTACTGTGTCCTTTTGCCTCTTCTGACTGGCTCTGTATTTGAATAAATGCTGCAGTGAAAGTTTTGATGTATAGCATTAATCATTTTGCTCATTTAGTATGAAGGAAAATTTTAGCTGACCACGTTTCTTTTTCTGTGGAATTCTTTTAGGTTTATGTAAAGGTCTATGTAACTAGTTCTTCATTGGTGTAGCTGCAAAATATACTTGGCAAATACCTAATGCTTCAAATGATACTAAAGGCTCATGCTTTTTTATTTATTTATTTATTTTTAATAATAAACATGTTATACTTACTTGCTTTGCACAGAGAAGCCCTGATCCCCCACTTCTCAGGTGCCCCGCTGGTGCTCCTGGCCCCTCCCCCTTGCCAAGTGCCCCCATAGCAAGCCGATTACAAAAGGGGGCAGTCATGCATGCTCACCCCTGCTCCCTCCTCACTGGCTGTGATTGACAGCAGCGGGAGCCAATGGCTCCCTCTGTTGTTTCTCAGCCAATGAGGAGGCAGAGATCTGGGAGAGCCACTGCTGTTATTCACACCGCCATATCAAGATAGGGCTCGGGTAAGCATTAGGAGGAGCTGCGGGGGCAGCTGCACACAGAAGGTTTTTTACCTTCAACCTTAACAACCACTTTAAAGCAACACTGTGAGGATGAAAATAAAAAAAAAATCTAAGAAAAAGAAGGTACCTGCAATGAAAGAGGTATTATACTCCTCTCTCCGATGGCTTGTGTCTCCTTCTTCCCCTCTATTCCAGCTCGGCAGCACCCTTTTGGTCTTTTCAACATTCAACCCTTCTGGAAGTGTTAAATCCCTGTGTCTCCATGCCATGTGCCATGGCTCCATCACCTACATGACTACAAGACCCAGCAGTAACATAGGAGTCAGAGGATAGATCCATGGCATGCACTATGGAAACAAAGAGACTTTGGGTATGCCAAGCCCTAAACCCTTACAGAGACACTGTCTGAGAACCATTCACTTCAACAACTTTTCGATAATGTTATATGTGCAAAACAAACAGTGAATTATCTCCTTTCAGTTAGAAATGGCAGGGAGGCAGGGCAATGTAATAACCTTGGGGGACTTTAACTATACTGATATTGATTGGGCAAAAGGAACTACACACTCAATGAAGGTTCCTCATTTCTTGAACGTAATACAGGACAATTTCATGAGTCAAATAGTGGAAGCCCCAACTGGAAATAATGTTCTACTGGACACACTAATTTCAAATAACACAGAGCTGATTGTAGATGTGGAAGTAAGGGATAATTTAGTTAACACAGAGTCATTTTTGACACTAATTATAGTAAAGGGAGACACAAGGGAAAGGATGAGAAAACAAAATTTCTAAAGAGCCAACTTTACAAAGCTGTGCTCCGTACTACACAAAAAACTGAAAGAAAGTGGGAGTGCTTTAAGGACATGTTAAACAATGACATTTGTCAGTGCATTCCGTTTTGGAACAAGTACAAAAGAACAAAAGTTAAACCCGGGTGGCTGAATACTAATGTAAAAAGGCATATTAATGAGAAAAAAAATTGTCCTTTAAAAAATATAAGACAGAAGGGTCGGCATTAGCATTCCAAAACTACAAAGAATTCAGTAAAAAATGCAAGAGCGCAATCAGGGCAACTAAAATTGATTACGAGAGACACATTCCTTAGGAATGTCAAACAAACCCCAAATACCTGTATATTCTCAAATATTTTAATAATAGAAAGGCGAGGTCAGAACATATTGGCCAAATAAAAGATGATCAGGGGAAGTTGATTACAAGTGACAGAGGGAGGTTAACTGTATTAAATACATTCTTCTCCTCAATTTATTTTGAATGAAAAGGAGGGGTATAGTAAACAACACAGTAATGCTAATTACATTATATTAAATGTATCCTTGTGGCTGGCAGAAACCAGTATTTAAACAAAGACTAGAAAACTTATGCTAGCCATACACTATACGAAAAATCGTCCGAACCCATTTTCGAAAAACGAACATTCGGCAGTGAGAGCAAACAATAGTGCCATCATGTAATGACCGATAAATCGTTCAGTGGACATAAATAAATCAATTTTTTGTTAATTTTGTTACATATGCCCAGTGCAAACAGTTCAGACGGAAAACACATTTAACCTTTCAATTTATCATTCGTTCAGCAGAAAATTTTCAAACTTGTCCTTCGTTTTTCTGCTCAAAAACGTCCCAACAATTATCAATTTTGTGCCTATTAACTGGTGGAAAAACAAACACACTGTCTAAATGACCGAATTTCGGACAATTGTTCGTATAGTGTACAGCCAGAATTAGAGTGGTTGTAAACTGCTGACATGCAATATGAACAAAGCAAATCCCTCTATAGTGTATAGTACTTGTCTCAGTCCAGAGTACTAATTGTCATCTCTGTCTGCTGCCTTGTTCCTCTCCTATCTACATAATGTCTGACAAGGTTTCCTGACACTAAGAGGTAAACAGGCGACAGAAGAGGCAGCTCCAGCACACAGCCTGTGATTGAAAGCCTCAGCTCTGTTCCTGTGTGCTATGGGAAGGGAGCAGTGTCCCCTTCCTCCAATCAGCTCTCACTGTGCTCTGCAGAGTGCAACTTCAGCTCCCTGCCCCCTGCTTTCTGAGGCTCAGACGTGCTGTGTAAATGCTGGACTTTGAACAGCTGTACAGAAGAAACGGCTGCAGATATATAGGTACAACTTATGTAGGAGGATTTGTTTAATTTATGTAAGGGATTACAGCCATTTTAATGTGAACAAATCACAAGGGCCAGATGGATTTCACCTGAGAATTCTCAAAGAACAAGTTATAGTCAGACCATTATTCCTAATTTTAAGGACAGCTTACAGACCGGAATAATACCAACAGATTGGTTAAAAGTAAATATGGTACCAATATTTAAGAAAAGGCCCAGATACATACCTGGAAACATGTCTAACATCAATAGCATGTAAACTATTTGAAGGAATGATAAGGTACCATATCCAAGAATTTGCTGATGAAAATAGTATCATTCATCAATAGTTTTTACTTTCCAGACCAACCTTTTAACATTCTATGAGGTAAGCTGTAATTTGGGTAGAGAAATGCTCGTGGATATAGTGTATCTAGATTTTGCTAAGGCATTTGATACAGTACTCCATAAACGCTTAATGGAATGGAATGGATAGTAAAGTGGATGAAAACCCTCACATATACCTAGTGAAGTGAACAGCCTCAGATGATACACAGGGATGAAACAAATCCCCCTATATAAGTTTTACATGAATATCTACTGTCTTCAGCTTTCTATATACTTTAGGAAGTTCGGCTCATGTTAAGAGATTTTCTCCTGGTTAGCACTGCAGTGAAGCCTGGGCACACAGCCAAGACAGCTGATTGGGGGAAAGGCACACACCCCCTCTCCACATAGGTAGAGACTTTCAGAGCTGTTCTGTGAATAGTTCAGCTTTCTGCTAATCTATTTATAGCATCCTCCCCAACACAAAATTCAGGCTGCTTTTATCTCAGTTGTCAGGCTAATAACAGAAGAACGGAGCAGGACACAGCTACATAGTGCTTTGAAGAAAGATAAGAAAACACTGCAGATATACAGTCAGGTTCATAAATATTGGGACATCAACACACTTCTAATCTTTTTGGCTCTATACACCACCGCAATGGATTTGAAATGAAATGGACAAGATGTGCTTTAACTGCAGACTTTCAGCTTTAATTTGAGGGTATTTACATCCAAATCAGGTGAACGGTGTAGGAATTACAACAGTTTGTACATGTGCCTCCCACTTTTTAAGGGACCAAAAGTAATGGGACAATTGGCTGTTCAGCTGTTCCATGGCCAGGTGTGTGTTATTTCCTCATTATCCCATTTACAAGGAGCAGATAAAAGGTCCAGAGTTCATTTCAAGTGTGCTATTTGCATTTGAAATCTGTTGCTGTCAACTCTCAATATGAGATCCAAAGAGCTGTCACTATCAGTGAATCAAGCCATCATTAGGCTGAAAAAACAAAACAAACCCATCAGAGAGATAGCAAAAACATTAGGTGTGGCCAAATCAACTGTTTGGATCATCCTTAAAAAGAAAGAACACACCGGTGAGCTCAGCAACACCAAAAGACCCAGAAGACCACAGAAAACAACTGTGGTGGATGACCGAAGAATTCTTTCCCTGGTGAAGAAAAAACCCTTCACAACAGTTGGCCAGATCCAGAACACTCTCCAGGAGGTAGGTGAATGTGTGTCAAAGTCAAAAATCAAGAGAAGACTTCACCAGAGTGATAACAGAGGGTTCACCACAAGATGTAAACGATTGGTGAGCCTCAAAAACAGGAAGGCCACATTAGAGTTTGCCAATCAACATCTACAAAAGCCTTCACAGTTCTGGAACAACATCCTATGGACAGATGAGACCAAGATAAACTTGTACCAGAGTGATGGGAAGAGAAGAGTGGAGAGAAGGAAAGGAACTGCTCATGAACTGCTCATGATCCAAAGCATACCACCTCATCAGTGAAGCATGGTGGTGGTAGTATCATGGCGTGGACTTGTATGGCTGCCAATGGAACTGGTTCTCTTGTATTTATTGATGATGTGACTGCTGACAAAAGCAGCAGGATGAATTCTGAAGTGTTTCTGGCAATATTATCTGCTCATATTCAGC
The DNA here is from genome assembly GCA_037952925.1 of Lithobates clamitans. Classification (NCBI taxonomy): domain Eukaryota; kingdom Metazoa; phylum Chordata; class Amphibia; order Anura; family Ranidae; genus Lithobates; species Lithobates clamitans. The sequence continues at coordinate 4,735,124 of JBBGZY010000310.1, forward strand.
AAAATGCTTCAAAATTCATTGGACGGTGCTTCACAGTGCAGATGGACAATGACCCGAAGCATACTGCGAAAGCAACCAAAGAGTTTTTTAAAGGAAAGAAGTGGAATGTTATGCAATGGCCAAGTCAATCACCTGATCTGAATCCGACTGAGCATGCATTTCACTTGCTGAAGACAAAACTGAAGGGAAAATGCCCCAAGAACAAGCAGGAACTGAAGACAGTTGCAGTAGAGGCCTGGCAGAGCATCACCAGGGATGAAACCCAGCGTCTGGTGATGTCTATGCATTCCAGACTTCAGGCTGTAATTGACTGCAAAGGATTTGCAAACAATTATAAAAAAGTGAAAGTTTGATGGTTGATTGTTAATCTGTCCTATTACTTTTGGTCTCTTAAAAAGTGGGAGGCACATATATAAACTGTAATTCCTACACTGTTCACCTGATTTGGATGTAAATACCCTCAAATTAAATTTGAAAGTCTGCAGTTAAAGCACATTTTGATCGTTTCATTTCAAATCCATTGTGGTAGTGTATAGAGCCAAAAAGATTAGAATTGTGTCGATGTCCCAATATTTATGGACCTGACTGTATGTTCCCAGCTCAAATTTCATGAATCGGGTTTACATCCACTTCAAGGTCTTTTGGCATTGATGATATTGTATGTATCCGGATAGAAATCTGGTTACAGAAGCGCCCCAGAGAGTAGTAATTAATGGCATATTTTCTGAATGGTCTGGAGTTGTGAGTGGTGTGCAATGGACAATGACCCGAAGCATACTGCAAAAGCAACCAAAGAGTTTTTTAAAGGAAAGAAGTGGAATGTTATGCAATGGCCAAGTCAATCACCTGACCTGAATCCGATTGAGCATGCATTTCACTTGCTGAAGACAAAACTGAAGGGAAAATGCCCCAAGAACAAGCAGGAACTGAAGACAGTTGCAGTAGAGGCCTGGCAAAAAGATTAGAATTGTGTCGATGTCCCAATATTTATGGACCTGACTGTATGTTCCCAGCTCAAATTTCATGAATCGGGTTTACATCCACTTCAAGGTCTTTTGGCATTGATGATATTGTATGTATCCGGATAGAAATCTGGTTACAGAAGCGCCCCAGAGAGTAGTAATTAATGGCATATTTTCTGAATGGTCTGGAGTTGTGAGTGGTGTGCCCCAGGCCTCTGTCCCGGGACCAATTCTGTTTAACTTGTTCATAAATGATATAGAGATTGGAATAAATAGTTAAATCTCAATGTATGCTGATGATACAAAGCTAGGCAATACCTTTACAACAGGATATATCAACTGTGATGCAAGAAGACCTGGTTAAAATGAAGGGTAAGCAACTTTATGACAGATGAGGTTTAATATTGAAAAATGTAAAGTAATACACTTGGGAGCTAAAAATATGCATGCAAGTTTCTCATTAGGGGCAGAACCTCCGGGTGGGGGGGGGGGGTGAGTTGGTCTTAGTAGATGACAGACTCAGCAATAACATGCAATGCCAAGTTGCAGCTAACAAGGCAAGCAGAGTATTATCATGCATAAAAAAGAGTATATACTCAAGAGATAAAACTATTTTTCTACCAATTTACAAAACTCTGGTTCGGCCATGTCTTGAGTATGTTGTCCAGTTCTGGTTACCAATCTTCAGGAAAGATGTCCTTGAACTGAGTCCAAAGAAGGGCAAAGCTAATAAGTGGGCTGGAGGACCCCAGTTTTGGGAAACAACTACAAAAAGTAAACTTACTTTCCCTGGAGAAGAGGCGCTTAAGAGGGGATTTAATCGTGACATACAAATCTTTAAATAAGGACTCTAACATTGTGAGAGTCTAAGATCTCTAAAGAAGACAAATGGCCACACAATGAAGTTGGTCAAAAAGCCATGGGTTCTTTACTATAGAGCGGTATGGATGGGGAAATCCCTTCCACAGTTGGTGGTGTCAGTGAGGAGTCTAGAAAAATGTAAAGGATAAGTTCACCTTTTAAAAAATAATAATAAATACACATCTTTTTGCAGGTAAAAAATGTACATTTATTATTTTTTTTACTAGGAGCCTGGAAAGCATTGCACTCACAATCAGCAGATCACAGGTGGCATACAGGACTCCTGCAGACTTGTCAGTGTAAGCTGTTTTGCTAGTACCTCGTACGGCCAGGCAGATACACACTGACTTTGCGGACAGCCGCAAAGGCTGATGGTATTTGTAGTTTCCATTTCAATGAACTCTGTGAATGAATGATGTGGCCGGGAAGGCGGAGCCCCTATTTCTAAAATAGTAATAGCGAGCAATGGAGAAGATGCAGTGGAGTGGGCAGTGGCTGCAGGAGTGGGAACATATTACATGTTACATATTACATGTTCCACCCTAAAAATGGGTAGGACATGTAACATGTTCCCAAAGGTGAACTTATCCTTTAAAAAATGTTTTAGATGTGTTTCTTAGTGACTACAGCATACAGGGATTATGAAAATAGTAGACATAAACACACACTAAGGTATAACTGGATGAACCAGTGTCTTTATTTAAACCGATCAACTATGTAACTATATGTGCATTTGACATATTCACGCATGTTATTGATCTAAAAAGCCTCCCTTGTGTAGACATTCAAAAGCCCTGAAAAGCATTCAGCAGTGGAACTGTTGCCTCCTCACCACCTATTTTAACCCTGTAAAGCCTGCACCAGAATGTTGTACCTGTGTGTAGTGGACACTCTTGCAGGGCAGTTGCGACGCGGCCCCATTCCAAACACAACAGAGGGTATCATTTTTGCCATGGCAGCTGCGGAATGTGAAAACCTCCATCCAGCTTTTGAATCGGATCTGAATTGGATGGTAGGGGCGCGTGTAAATTTACACAAGTCCATTTACATCAGCCTGCCCATAGACCCACATGGCGCTTCCGATCAGATCTGCTTTAAAAATGGACAGGTGGACTTGAGCTGAAATCTCGTGTGAAAGGGTCCTTAAACATGCTTGGGACAAACATAGATCTATACTCAGACAAAAAGGTTAAATAATGAACAACAAACAAAAACAACAACAAAAGATATAAAAGGGAAATAAGTGTTGGACCATTTGGTCTTTTTCTGACATCACTGTTCTAGGTTTCTATGCTCTTCAATCCTTTAATACATACTAGGCATCTAGTAAGCAACTATCCCATTTTGGAGAACATCAGCCAGTCTTTTCATTCATTTGATATAACATTCATCTGTAGCACCCTGCCTTTCTAAGGCACATTTTTTTTGGTACAATCTTCAGGTTACCATTGGATTAGTAGAAACAAAATTGAGAACAGCATTAGTAAATTGAGTTTAAGAAGAGTATGCACTCTGACTGCTCTGAAGTTTTTCCTGTCCCAGACCATCCACTGTTTTAAAAGTCTTAATGGCCCTCTAAGAAGTTTTAATGTTGCTGCGACCTGCCTCTCCTTGTTAAATAATAAAGAGTGCAATCAATAACGCTGCAAGCCATAATAAGCTGTGGCTTTCTCTGCTCCGAAACACAAATCCCCACGCTCTGCATTAATCGTCATGCCAGGCCGAATCACTTGGGTGTTGCTCGCCTTCGCTGCTGGAAAAATCATTGCATTAGGATTCCAGATATAGAATGTACACATAAAGGCACACAAACGTCAACTGGGCTCCTGTGGCTGTTTATGGCAGGTGGGCGTAGAGAAAACTTTTTTTACAGAGGCCAAATTAAAGGATATATTGTTTTACAGGATACATTACTTTAAGGTTTGTTTAAAAACCTCCCAATGTACATTGGCACACAGGTCATCTATTACTAGCAGATTCCACTGTTGACGCAGTGATATCGGGTTCCAACCTGTCCCCACAAAATGTTCCTACAGATCCCAAGTGCATGTTAAAGGTGACAGTTGGCACCAGGGACATTACTTCATACTTTCTGGAACTGTTCTTTATGACATCCTATTTGGACAGAGGTCTGCAAACTGATTCTCCAGCTTGCATCTCTGGACCTAAGGCCAAACCCCCTTGGCTACCTACTTCATGTAAAAAAAGTATGTTAAAGTGGTGTTCCGGCCGAAATTATACTTTTTAAATAAAAATACCCCTATAATACACAAGCTTAATGTATTCTAGTAAAGTTAGTCTGTAAACTAAGGTCTGTTTTGTTAGTTTATAGCAGTAGTGTGTTATTTTATAAACTTACAGCAGGCCGTGGCCATCTTAAGTGTGGGCATCTGAAGCCAGACTGTATTTCTTCCTGGATCTCATCCTTGCAGATCTCGCACATGCTCAGTGCAGCACAAGCAGTGTAATAGGTTTCAGGTCAGGTTTCCATAGCAACGGCAGTGTCAGAGGAAGTTGCCGCCCCTTCCCAGAAGACATTGCAAACAGGAAATGATGCGATGGGCCGCGGCCAGGGAGGAGGAAGTGAAAAATGAATACAGCAGATTTACAGTAGGTGCTGAGAAAAAAAATAAAACAATATCCAATTCGTTTACAGTGCACAGTTTAGTGAGGGATGCTGAAGAGTTGTAAAAGTGGGTGGAACTCCACTTTAAGTGTTACAAATCCTCTCTGTCTTCTTACTTTATGCGGCCCTGCCTGTATTTCAGCTCTGTGGAAATAAACAACACCCCCACTCACTATTAATTTATGATATACAACATTAAACTAAGTTTAAACAATGAATGAACTGACTGTCTCGTGTCTCATCATATCCAGGTAGAGCAGTTCCGCACCTCAGTTTCCATTGTTAGACTTTACTTGCTCTCCTTCTTACAAAATCATACTAACCCTTGACCCCTCCCCTATTATGGACTAAGGAGGGTAATTTTGAGACCCCATTTTGTAATAGGGTACCCTATTAACTAGAGGCCCATGACCCTAGAACAGTTTACCCTGACCCTAAATCCCCAGTCCAGCGGAAATTCAAGCTAAAACCTGTACATTTGTTTTTGGGTTTTTTTAAACAGAGCGTGTTGCAGGTGGCAGATTCTAAGCTACAGTACAGGTGAAGCCCCCAATAAATCAACAGGAAACATCCTGCTCCATTATGTTTAGCTGGTTAGTGGACATGGAGGAGGAGGGAGAGAGTGGGCTGTTATTTACCACTGTGTAAACACTCTTGTCTGACTCCATAGTCAGATGTGATCAAAGAGGAAATGCTCAGCACAGAAACTCACTGAAAACTGAGCATGTGCAGAGCTGCCAACGGCTGCTTTGCATAATTCTCAGCAGCAGTGGGGACATGGGCAGAAGGGAGGAACAGTGAACAGCAGGATCAACCAGGTTTTTTGCACAATACAGAAAACAAATACCATAGTGACTGAGTGAGTATGTAAAAAAAGGAGAAATGGCGCTAGAACATACAAACATGCGTATAAAGAGTCCAAAGTAAATATAGAAATTATCCAGGGTGTGATAGTCAATAAAATTATATATATATATAAAAAATTACATATATATATATATATATATATATATATATATATATATATATATATATATATATATATATATATATATATATATAAATAGTCACTGAAAATAAATTTTATATATACTTTGTATATTTTTTATATATTTTTCCGATTTTCTTTAATTTCTTTTATTAATTTTATTTTATTAATTTATTATTTTCCGTTTATTTTTGTTTAACTTTGTCTTTTTCCTCCTTTTTTTCTACCTTTTTTCTACCTTTTTATATCTTACTTTCATGTTTTTCTGGTGTTTTTGACTCAATCTCTTCATCTCATTGCTGCATTCAGTACATCGTGTTTTGTTTTTAGCCGTTGCCTAGTTACTGATTTCCTAGCTCCCATAAAAGGACACTTGTTGTATTGGCCTATCGGATCTGAAGAAAATGCGGAAGCATTGAAACGCGTCATCCGACACGTCCATACGTCACTTCCGCTTTGTTGGTTTCTGGACTAGTGCTTTGCGTTCCACGCACGTCTTCCGGTTTCCGTCCACCGCGACGGCTCTGGCTCTCCATGTCCGCTTAGATGCTGGCTGTCTTTGCGGACACCTCCATCGCTTGCAGCCCAGCGCCCAGCGGTGACCCCGGTGATCACTTGTACATCTCCACGTGGACAGCGCTTCCAGGAGAACCTGCACCAGGCACTCTGCCCACACCTGAGGAGGACGTCCCTGGACCCATCATCTATCCTTGCCTTAACCTATTTCATTTTTGTGAGTAGCCATTTGACTGTTTGTCCGTTCATCATCATTTCATTAAAGTTTCATGATACTGCACTTAGATTGGCGCTTCTTGCTGTTTTTTACTGAGTGAGTATGTAACTATAGTTACACTAGTATGCATACTAGTAACATACTAGTTTGTTCATTTTCTCAGTATGTAACAGCATGTAATACACCATTTATTGATATTTTTTATGCTGTGGGTTTCACAAAATTTTAAAGGCAATCTTCTGAATGGCATAGAGAGAGCAAAAAAAAAAAATCAACAAACTCAAGGTTACTTGTGCATAAATCTGAATTTCAGCTTCTGTGTGTAGAACTCCTTCTCAGCATGTTATTGTTAAAGCGGAGTTCCACCCAAAAGTAGAACTCTCGCTTATACGCTCCCCGCCCCCCCCTCTGGTGCCACGTTTGGCACCTTTCAGGGGGGAACGGGGGACTTGTGTTTGACAGGTCCCCTTCCCCACTTCCGGAGACAGGCCGTGGCCCGATCTCCCGTAAGTTCAGCCCCCCTCCTCCTTGCCCTGCCGGTTCAATTTGAATGCACAGTAGGCAACCAGGAGTGAAGCCGAAAGTCTTCACTGCCTGGTTCCCTTACCAGGAATAACGGCGGCAGCACCCGGGGGTTGATCCGAAGATCGGCTGGGGTGCCGACATCGTGGGCTCTCTGGACAGGTAAGTGCCCTAATATTGAAAGTACGGTATTACAAATACTGTAGCTGCTGACTTTAAATTTTTTTTCACCCAGGCTGGATCTCCTCTTTAAGCCAAAATGAGACGAAAATTAGGTGCATCCTTGATGCAGAGGGACCTTTACTTGCTGGGCTACTGCATATGCTACCATTGAACAGCATCATGAAATGTATGCAGATCTTATGAATTGGTCTATCCTTGCAAAGCATGGAGAATAGGAAAGAAGATACTAATTCTTTATTCGTTATGTCAGTGGCTTCTTGTTTAAAAGTTAAACTCCTTCCAAAGGTTCCCATTAGGGAGATTTCCTCAATTTGTTTGTGTGATCACCTGAACAGGAAGTAAGGGGGAATATTTCCTTTGTTGTTTTATACAAATTATGTCAGTTACACTGAAGTTTTTAATATTATGCTATAAAGAGATGAACCGGCGCCAGTTATATTTGCATTAAAATGATGCCTTAAAATAAAATCAGTGAACACTGTATTGTTTGGTGCGTGTGATTTATTGTTGGATTGGGAGAAGTGATTAGTCCAAACATATACGATAAAGTAGATAATCATTCCACCATTTAATGCGTGTGTGATAGCGCAATGGGTGTGTCCAACAGCATTCTTCATCTCATGTATTCCCAATTACTGTCAGGTAGAGGGAATAATACAAACAGTGTATGTAATAGAATCTGGGACATAACAATGTGGGAAGAGACACGGTCATCCATATTCCATACCTAACAAATTTATGAGAGGGACACCTTTCATTATAAAGTACGTAGTCTAGTACACACCCCTGCCACATCCCGAGTTATGTGGCCCAGGAGGAATTAATACACCATAAATGATTGGTAAAAAAACATAAGTGCTTTTTTTGCCACTACTTTGTCTCTATACTGGCTTCTTAAAATCAGAAATGCAATAATGTGAGGTTTGAATAAAGGAACTGTGTAGTATAGTACTTTTGGTAGCTATATACAGGGCTTTTTTCAGTGGGAACGCAGTTCAGACACCTCCAGGACTGAATGTAGCACCCTATAGTTAGGTAGGTGCTAGAGGGAGGATTTTTTTCCAGCAGAGTAGGAAAATTTAGGCAGGCCTAGCTGGTGGCTAGTCTTGTTTGTTTTCATTCTGGGCGGGGAGTGGCTCGGGGCAGGGCTAGGTGACTCACAGGTAGCATCACTGTCACCTCCCTCTTCTTTCTAGAAGGTGCTAGAAAGAAAAGAGAAGAGGAGAGGTGGAGCTGCCTAGGGTATCTTGAGGAGCCTTGACCAATACCCAACTTGGATTGGCAGGGGGCAGGCCTTCTTGAAATACCCAGGGTCAGCCCAGCTGGGGAGGAGTTGTCGGGTGGAAGAGCTGGAGTGAGGGAGTGTGGAGGCTGTGGTGGCATATGGGGAGCTCCCCAGTCTGGGGGAGGGGTGACCTAGGGCCGGGGCTCGGGTGCAGCCAGGAGGAGAGAAGAGATCCTGGAAGAGATGCACACGAGAGAGCAAGTGGAGGACAGTGGGAGAGAACACTGCTAAGAGACTCCAGGGAGGACAACTGGTCGCACCTGGGAGGGCTGGTGAGTGGAGCACAGTCAGAAGGACTGGGGAGGTACACCTGAGAGAACTGGGATTTGCAGTTTGAGATGGGTGCAGAACCTGAAGAGTGGACTGTGGGAAGGGCAGTGGAGAGAGGTCATTGTAGCCAGGCTGACTGGCAGGACCTGAAGAGAGCTATCTGGGAATTAGTAGCTGAGTAGAGAACAGCTAGCACCTGAACTATTTCAACACCACAGGGGCCCAGGATCCCTGCCGGTAAAAGGCAATCCACTGAGGCCTGGCTGAGTTAGTGTCAGGCCTAACCATGCGATGCTAGCTAGTCAGGAGGAGTAACAGTCAAGTGAAGTGCTGGTGGAGTAGGGAAAGAGGACTTAAAGTGGAGTTCCACCCCCTTTACAACTCTTCAGCATCCCTCACTAAACTGTGCACTGTAAACGAATTGGATATTTTATACATTTTTTTTCTCAGCACTTAGTGTATAACTGCTGTATTCATTTTTCACTTCCTCCTCCCTGGCCGCGGCCCATCGCATCATTTCCTGTTTGCAATGCCTCCTGGGAAGCGGCGGCAACTTCCTCTGACACTGTCGTTGCTATGGAAACCTGACCTGAAACCTATTACACTGCTTGTGCTGCACTGAGCATGTGCGAGATCTGCAAGGATGAGATCCAGGAAGAAATACAGTCTGGCTTCAGATGCCCAGACTTAAGATGGCCACGGACTGCTGTAAGTTTATAAAATAACAAACTACTGCTATAAACTAACAAAACAGACCTTAGTTTACAGACTAACTTTACTAGAATACATTAAGCTTCTGTATTATAGGGGTATTTTTATTTAAAAAGTATAATTTTGGCTGGAACACCACTTTAAGTAAGTTGTGCTGGAGAGAAGACTGGAGTGTATATACTGGAGTGTATATAGTCCCAAGCTAGTTGCACTGAAACTTTCTGGACATCCAATAATTTCCCATCCAAGTTTAATCCCCGCAATAAAAACAAAGAAACAAAGCTTATGGACTGTTCTATGTCTCTGAGTGACTGAGAGATGGATGCCGGGCTGGGCAGGGTGACAGGTGAACCACTATGTTCAGCAACCCCTATGGGGGCTTGGCTACATGTATGTAATGACAAGGGGTGCTAGGGGATCTATTGAAGCTGGCTGCTGGGGGATCTATTGTTGCTGGAGGGGATCTATTTTTGCACGGTGGTCTATTGTTGCTGGGGAGGTCTATTGTTGTTGGTTTGCTGGGGGGGGGGGGGGGGGGGGCTTATGTTGCTGGGGAATGAATTGTTGCAGGAAGGGATCTGCTGTTGAGGCAGGGGTCTATTGATGCTGGATGTTGGGAGATCTGTTGTTGCTGTTCAAGGTCTATTGCTGCTGGGGTGGTATTTTTTTTGCAGGGGTCCATTGTTGGTAGGGAAAATCTATTGTTGCTGGAGCAGGCTTTTATTTTATTTTTATTTTTTATTTTACTGCTTTTCTTGGTATCATTAACAAATTACTTAGCACCACTAAATGATACTTGGCTCTGTATAATCTAAGGCCCCTTTCACACTGAGCCGCCCCGGACATCGTCGGTAAAGCGGCGCTATTTGTAGCGCCGCTTTACCGTCATTTTAGTGGCGATATTCGGCTGCTAGCGGGGCGGTTTTAACCCCTGCTAAAAAAAGGGTTAAATCCACCTGCAAAACGCCGATGCAGCGGCGCTTTGCAGGCGGTATGACGACGCTGCCCCATTCTTTTAAATGGGCAGGAGCGGTGGAGGAGCGGTGTATTCAAAGAAGCTGCTGGCAGGAATTTTTGTGTGACGCCCTGCCAGCACAGCGCCCCAGTGTGAAAGAACTCAAGCTTTCACACTGGGTTTGCAGCTGAGGCTTTTTTCAGGCGCTATGCAGGCGCTATTTTTAGCGCTGTAGCGCTTGAAAAACGCCTTGGGGTGAAAGTGATCTAAAAGGAGCTGTACTGAGAGGTGGGAGGAATCAAGAAACGGTGCATGGAGATGGGTGGGGGGCGGAGATAAGAATTGACTCAGAACGGGGGAGTTCCTATACCTATTCTGTGAGTAAAAAATTCCTGGATATATAGTTCATTTTTTATAGTGGTCTTTACATCAAACCAAAAAGAGGGACAACTGAGGGGGTAGGAGGGACACATATATAAATACATACATGTCAATTTAATTTGTTACCTTCTTATGCCCTGTACACACGGTCGGACATTCCGACAACAAAATCCATGGATTTTTTCCGACGGATGTTGGCTCGAACTTGTCTTGCATACACACGGTCACACAAAGTTGTCGGAAAATCCGATCGTTCTGAACGTGGTGACGTAAAACACATACGTCCGGACTATAAACGAGGCAGTAGCCAATAGCTTTCGTCTCTTAATTTATTCTGAGCATGCGTGGCACTTTGTGTGTCGGATTTGTGTACACACGGATTTTGTTGTTGGAAAATTTTATAGCAAGCTCTCAAACTTTGTGTGTCGGAAATTCCTATGAAAAATGTGTGATGGAGCCCACACACGGTCGGAATTTCCGACAACAAGGTCCTATCACACATTTTCCGTCGGAAAATCCTATCGTGTGTACAGGGCATTACAGTTGTCAAAATACATATTTCCTAGCAGCAGTGGTCCTTTAACCACCTCCCGCCCGCCGTATAGTAAAATGACGGCGAGCGGGATCCCCTCTCGTTCTGGGCCGACGTCATATGATGTCGCCCAGTCCCACTCCGATCTTAGGACATGTCACGACAACGATCTCGGTAAAGAGCTCTTTATCCATGTGATCGTGTCCAATCTCAGCTGGTCACATGTAAACATGGAAGTGCCATTTATTGTCTCTCCTCGCCTCACACTGACAGAATGTGAGGCGAGGAGAGCCGATCAGTGCCATCTCCTCACAGGGGAGACCTGTACAAGGTAATCAGGGCACTGATCATCAGTGGAGGGAGGCTTTTTTTACAAGTACATAACATGCATAAAATACATGAATGCACATACAATCTTATAGGTACCAACAAGTGTCTGGGGAATGCCCAGGAAAAAGCCAAAGTCTACTTACCACCAGCTTGCAGACAACCAAATTGACCTATCTAACAGTATGCGTTAAAAAAGGGGTTTAGTCCGCACGCATTTGCAAACGCATGCGTGAGCCACAGAGCCACGTCACGGCACCCTTGTATCTGTGGTCCTAACACTAAAGTATAAGTGTCCCCGCAGTGGAGGCACATGCATTTAATGGATAAATGAGAGCAGGTGGCTGGAGGGGAGCCCACCCCACCTTAAAGGTACAGGAGCACACCAAACACCCAGCAAGAGCACAATGGCTGCAAAGGTGCTGGTGCACTGCTGGACCAATACAAACACTCACGTGATAACACAAACTTGCCACCACTCTCATCTATAGCTGGCTATTGCAGTAAGCAGCTTTGGGAGGCTAAAACAGGTACCAACAAGTGTCTGGGGAATGCCCAGGAAAAAGCCAAAGTCTACTTACCACCAGCTTGCAGACAACCAAATTGACCTATCTAACAGTATGCGTTAAAAAAGGGGTTTAGTCCGCACGCATTTGCAAACGCATGCGTGAGCCACAGAGCTACGTCACGGCACCCTTGTATCTGTGGTCCTAACACTAAAGTATAAGTGTCCCCGCAGTGGAGGCACATGCATTTAATGGATAAATGAGAGCAGGTGGCTGGAGGGGAGCCCACCCCACCTTAAAGTTACAGGAGCACACCAAACACCCAGCAAGAGCACAATGGCTGCAAAGGTGCTGGTGCACTGCTGGACCAATACAAACACTCACGTGATAACACAAACTTGCCACCACTCTCATCTATAGCTGGCTATCGCAGTAAGCAGCTTTGGGAGGCTAAAACAGGTACCAACAAGTGTCTGGGGAATGCCCAGGAAAAAGCCAAAGTCTACTTACCACCAGCTTGCAGACAACCAAATTGACCTATCTAACAGTATGCGTTAAAAAAGGGGTTTAGTCCGCACGCATTTGCAAATCTTACAATCTTATAGGAAGGTTTTTGTTAACATGAATGGTTTGGCGACCGGGTCTTTTTAAAGGTCAGCTCCAGCTAAAACCTTTCATTTTGTTTTTAAATGGAATGGGGTTAAATCTCTGTCTGATTTTGCTGTTGTCAGGATGGAAAGTGATGGGGAAACAAACTAACTTTAAATAGACTGGGGAAGGGTTAGAACTGCAGACAAGGATTTTATTGCTTCCTGTACTTTCCTGTCCTGGTGACAACCCCCTATTTCTTGTATGTTGTCACAGTGGGAAGACGTGAGAGAAAATCACCCAAATCGGGACACCGACCGAACTATAAACCTGACAGAATATTTACCTTGTCCTCCTTCTACCTAAAACTAAAATACTGAGGTTAGACTTTATCCAGGCAATATCTACGCCCTTCCACAGGATGACTTGTGTAATCTGCAATACACTGCAAGACATCAAATGTCAAAGACACCTTCAGCGGTAGCCAAAAGCTACTCATATCAGAATATTAAAAAAAATTTAAGCGGTAGTAAACCACAGTGAGAGAAAAAAAAAAAATCTCCTGCAAGTCAATGTCATAATGTGCTAGTATGCATCATTTACTAGTACATTATGGAAGACTTACTTTAAAACAAAGTCCCCTAGCGCTGAGCTGTCACTGCTGAGAGGGCTTCCATCTTCACCCAGTCTTCCTTCTGGGTTTACGGCCTCCAGCTACATGAACGGCCGGGGGCACAATGACGTCACTCCTGCACATACGCGCAGAGTCAGGCACGGTATGCATGCGCCAGTGACGTCAGCAGCTGAATGTTTAGGAGATATTCACAGTACCTACAGGTAAGCATTATTACAGGCTTATCTGTAGGTAAAAGTTGAAAAACTGGGTTTACTACCACTTTACAGTAATCCCAATCACTAAAATCTCATTTAAAGCTGAACCCCAGCCCTTCCTTCTGTCTTGCAGGGTTGTACAGGCTCCTCTTATACTGATGTAGCTTCCTCTGATTTAATTGCACACTGTAAGCTTCTCACAATGTGCATTAGAAGCTGCAGCAAGTCAGCTCACCTCATTTCCTGGCTGAAGGACATCCATCATCATCAATGCATCTTTATATTTGCTGCTTGCATTAAGGCTGATGGCTCTTGAGAGGAGTATTGAGGCAGAGTGTTGTGATGGTTTGGTTTCAGAAAGCTGTGTACAGTACCCTGCCAGCCCCTCAAACCAGCCTGCCTGCATTGCATAGAGAAGTACAGAGACCCAAAGAAATAATAGGGTATACACTATATTGTCCAAAGTAGGGCAGGCCTGGGGAGGAGGTCAACTCTATGAAATGACAAACAAAGAAAAAAAGGGAAAAGCACCTCTAAGGCCCCTTTCATACTGGAGCGGTTTTCAGGCGGTATTGCGCTAAAAATACCGCCTGAAAACCGCCCCTAAACAGCCTCCGCTGTTTGTTCAGTGTGAAAGCCCGAGGGCTGAAGCGGTGCGCAGGCAGGGCGGTGAAAAAAGTCCTGCAAACCGCTTTTTTGGAGCGGTGAAGGAGCGGCGTATTCACCGCTCCTTCACCGCTCCTGCCCATTGAAATCAATGGGACAGCGCGGCTATACCGCGGCAATACCGCGGCTATAGCCGCGCTGTACGAGGGATTTTAACCCTTTTTCGGCCGCCAGCGGGGGTTAAAACCGCACCGCTAGCGGCCGAATACCACTGCAAGAACGACGGTACAGCAGCGCTAAAAATAGCGCTGTTGTACCGCCGACGCCCCCACCGCCCCAGTGTGAAAGGGGCCTAAGTGTAGAAGGATGAAGCACATTTATCACTTGGGAAAGGAGCTTGCATACCCAGACGTGGCATTGTATATGCTCCAAAGCGCGTTGTACACTCTCCCTGCTGGTGACATTATCACATTGACGCTGTGCACCACGGACATGTCTGGCACCCACAATCCGGAAATGAGTGGCGGGCGTTCTCCTCCCTCAGTGCGGCTGACTGTTAGCCCTCTCGTAAATATTCTGGTGTTCTTCAGCTGATGACCTCCCGATCAATGAGCCTGTTTCATTTTAGACCATGTGAGTCTAAGCCTGAATAAATGTGTTTCATCCTACTACGCTTAGAGTTCCGTCACCATCAGCATACCTGCCCTGAGAAATGAAATGCAGCCATCGCTGTAGACAGAATGTGGCTTCAAAGGTTGCAGGAGATCAGCATCACTGAGATGCAACAAAGGATTTAAAAAGTATTTTTTATAGAAAAAGAAATCCATTGCAATTGTTTATGATATACAGTACTTTTGTAAACCACATGCTATCAGATCGGTTTTATATCTGCTATAATAAGCTTTAACCCCTGGAGCAATGGCTTCACTCCTGGCTGGCAGAACCTTCACCAGCAGCTGCCTCCTTACACATTCTGCTTCGCATCCGTATTGATGTACAGATTATGTTTGCAGAAAAAGAACAGACATAACTCTACTGTATTGTTCAGGTGCAAGCACTGGGATATATATATACATCTTCCTCCAAAATCCGGAGAAAATTAGGCAGTTATGAACGTGCAGCCGCGTGCTACGGATGAAATCGCGCTGGCTTTTCCAAGTTTTGTATGTTCAGGGAAATCGAAGCGGAGAAAAACAAAATGCATCTTTCTGTAATCCTATCACACAATGCCTAAAGCTCAGCTGTCTTTTTATCATAGAATCCTAAGGCTTTATATATAGAATACCTACTTTTATTTAAATGATGAGTCACAGAATTGCGCATTCTGTACTGGGAATAAGGTATTTCTCGCAGAGAGATGTTAGACTGACCTTTAAGTGGGTTATAAAAAGGAAGGAATGAAAAAGAGCAATTATAGAATGTTTATTTATAATGCCGTAGGCACTGCTGTAGGTTTTTTTTTTTTAAATAGAAGTACCTGCTAAATACACAACATGTAATCATGCCAGTGAGGGGAGACTTTGGCAGAACTTTAAAGCCAGCTGTAAAATGTGGGAAAACTCATTTCAAAAGCAGTGGTAGGGGCTGCACTACAGTCATACCACTCCTTAGAAAAAAGCACTCCACATTGACTTTACCCCATTTACCCAGGTGCTGAAATCTGTAATCCGCCAGGTTTATAGATTTAAAAGCTGCCAGGTGCTGCAAGTAGGCAGCCCATGTTATGGCCCGTACACACGATCCGAATATCATACTACAGATTGTACGACTTTTTTCGCTTAATAGTCGCAAGTAGAAATTGAATAGGTAACTAAACTCACGAAAGTTCTCGTACGACAGAAAAAAAAAATCGGAAGTGATGTCATGTGTTGTAAATGTATTTGTATTGTATTTTTAGACAACTGACTAAACGAAAATCGTACCAACTGGTATCGTACGAGGAAAATTTTCGTGCTTGTCCGAATAATATCAGATGAACTGTCATGATCGGCTCTCGAAAGTAGTGTACACACGACCCAAAAATCGTACGATTCTTCCTCGGACGACAGTTTTGGTACAATATTCCGATCGTGTGTACCGGCAATAAGTGTATGGGGATGCAGCAGCTGCATGGACACACGGATGCAAATGAGCTTCCCAAAATGCAGACAGTGTGCATTCAAGGCCACTCACCCCCACCTGAACTCTTGTCAGCTAAGGACATGTGTGTTGTAATGTATTTGTATTGTATTTTCGGCTCTCGAAAGTGCCGATTGGCTCTCGAAAGTAGTGTACACACGATCCAAAAATCATACGATTCTTCCTCGGACGACAGCTTTTGTACAATAGTCGGATCGTGTGTACGGGCCATAAGTGTATGGGGATGCAGCAGCTGCATGGACACACGGTGCAAGTGAGCGTCCCAAAATGCAGACAGTGTGCATTCAAGGCCACTCACCCGCACCTGAACTCTTGTCAGCTAAGGACATATGTGTTGTAATGTATTTGTATTGTATTTTCGGAGGACAGCTATACTGACTAAACGAAAATTGTACGATCTGTTATCGTACGAGGAAAATTTTCGTGCTTGTCTGATCGAATAATATCAGATGAACTGTCGTGATCGGCTTTTGAAAGTAGTGTACACACGATCCGAAAATCGTGCGATTCTTCCTCGGACGACTGTTTCGTACGATATTCGGATCGTGTGTACAGGCCATAAGTGTATGGGGATGCAGCAGCTGCATGGACACACGGGTGCAAGTGAGCGTCCCAAAATGCAGACAGTGTGCATTCAAGGCCACTCACCCGCACCTGAACTCTTGTCAGCCAAGGACATACAGCTGTGTCAATGCAGCCGCTGAATCGCCATACACTTATAGGGCTGCCTGCATGCAGCATCTGGCGCCTCAGGTTGCATAAACACATGACCCATTCATGCACTGTGGAGCTCAGCGCCCCTGTGGACGAGGCTTTATAAACGTGCTTTGCGCTCTGCCTGTGGAGACCATGACTCGAAGGCGAGCCTAGTCATGTGACTATCCTCAAGCTCTTTCTGCTCCACTGACTCTGTCTGCACACCATGGCCCAATTTTTATGAATGAAATGGATTGTGGTGTTCATATCTTGCATAACACAGAGCAGACATCGATATCTGCTCTCCTTTATAAGTGAGCCCCTGGATGAAAGTTTGTAGACACCTGACTAGCACACCTATATGAGCTTGTTGGACATCCAATTCGAAAACTATGGACAATGATATGGAATTTGACTTCCCTCCTCACATATGGGAAGACATTCAACAAGATTTTGGAGTGTGTCTGTGAGAATTTGTGCCTATTCAGCCAAGAACATTTGTGAGGTCAGGTACTAATGTTGGATGAGAAGATCTGGCTTACAGTCCATTGTTCCAATTCATCCCAAAATTGTTTAGTAGGGTTGAGGTCAGGGGTCTGTGCACTCAGGTTCAAGTTGGCAGGAACAGAAAAGGGGCTTCCTCAAAGTGTTGTACACAGTTTTCTAAAATGGATTAGATTAGATTAGTATAAGCAAGTATTAGTAGAATCAAATCTCATTAATAGTTTGGACTGACTGTAGACCTAGGGTTGCCACCAGTCCGGGACTCACCCAGACAGTCTGGGTTTTGAATCATGTGTACGGGTTTCAGAGCGCCTAAAACCTGGACAGATTATTTAGAAACATGGACACATTATTCAGACTGGAGTTTGAATGTGGCTCCCCAAGTAACCGAGTACCACAACTGCCGAATGCATAGGCGTGCACATGGGCCATTTGTTCCTGGGCATACCCTAATCACCAGGTTTGCCAACTATTCGGAGGGCTGGCTGCAGTTGTCTAAGCCGAGTGTCTGTGACATTCTCACTCACATTGCCCAGAGCCAGCACATCCCCCCCCCTCCAAGTGCATGGACAGGAGAGGAGAGAGGGCTTGATCTGTTCTTCCTCCGCTCGCCCCTACCCCTCTGTGTCTGCCCACCCACATTCCAAACCCTGAGGTGCTGTGACCCAAAAAAGGGATGTGTGGGTGAAAATTTTTAAGCCCAGCAGCCAGCAGAGATACATCACAGATGAAAGGTGCCAATGCTTAAGCCTCCATCCTCCGGTGAGTGCGCTCACCATCCACTGTCTGTGACTGAAGTCCCCCCGCCTCTGAGCAAGTGAGTACACTAAGGTAAGGGGGACTCAGATGCAAGGGAAGCTCTGCAGACTCTGAGGTAAGGGGGGCTTTGGGAACCCTGATTTAAAGAGGAATGCCGGGAACTCTGATGTAAGTGGGGGCTTTGGTGAGCAGAAACTCCCTTACATCAGTCTACAGCGTTCCCCCTTAAGAAAAAAAAGAAGCTAAAGTGTTCAGGTTTGGCTTGAAGAAAAGGTGGCAACCCTATGTAGACCAAATCATTTTATATTTGAAGAAATGAAAAATTCTGCAGAACAGTTTGTTTGTTTCATGTAAAAGGACAACCCACCAGTTGACCGACCAAAATCTGGCACATTTTGTGAAAACGTATTTGAGTTCAGGATGGAAAATGTTTCTCGGCAGGTAATTTCTAGATGTTATCAGTGTTTTATAATTGGACATCACTTACATGCATGACCAGAACGGCACATTTTTAATCCATAGAAATGAGCAATACCGCTGCTACATATTTCAGCAAACTTGATTCACTTTAATGTAACAACATCTCACCAGACTGGCTCCTAACTGACACATTTTGCCCTGATGTGGCTTAGTCGTAGAGGCCTCTACCTAGTGTACTACCCAGGGCCCTATGTTGTCTCTTAGCAGCGTAAAAGTCCCCAGATGGTTTTTGCATTTGTTTTTTGAATATAGAACTCTCCCTTAATATGCTAGCTGATATTTTATCTGTAAGTTAATTTTTAAGCGAGGAAAAAATAGTGGCTTTTGTACGCAGCATTATGCAGCATTCCACTGAAATTCACCTCAGAGACAGCTTCAGAATGAACAAGTTGCATATAATCAGATCCTCGTGAAGATCATTTCTTTCCTCTCTATTTCTCCATAAACTGCTCTTAAGGCTGGGTTCATATATATGTGAATTGGATGGGGGTTTCCCTGCATCGAATTCGCATGACAGCAAAGTGTGACTGGCTCTCAATGGAGCCGGTTCACACAGCTCTGGGGCGGCCGCGGTCCGCATTTGGAAAGGATCCTGTGCATCTTTGGTTCTGATTAAGGTGCAAATTCAGGTAGAAATTCGGACCTGATTTGCATCTGAATCTGTGAACAGGGACGCACTGGACCCCCTGCTGTGAACCGTGGCCTCAGCATGTGTGAACCCCGCCTAATACTCTCCTCTGTGATTCTCTTTTAATGCATTATTGTTAACAGCAGACAAACTAGACGTGAGTCCAGTGATTGACAGCTGGGGAGTACAGCCACTGATCAGTAAATGTTTCTGCCCATCCCTGGCTATCACCTGTGTTTTCATATTAAATATATTTAATTTTGGCAACCTTTTTTAGGCATGGAGGAGGTTAATTGTATCTTACGTTTAGCAGCAGTGTGAGGAGTCACGCACACCCTCAGTCCTCCCTCTTTTATAATACCTCCAGCTTTTTCCTTTTTCTCCCATTTTATTTCCTCCCATAATCGTTATGTAAATGGCGTGATTCTCATTTTCTTTTAGCTTAGCCCATTATGGTGGATGCAAAACGCATCTCCTCCTCTACCGGAATGCAATTTTCCCATAATAACGACTTAGCGCTATAATTGTATTATACCTCAATTAAAATAGTTTGAACAAAACGGTCTCCAGTGGGTTTCCAAACAGCTGCGGAGCGCCTCCACCTCGCCTCAATTAACGCTGATAAAGAATGACTTTCACCGACAAAGAAGACTTCTTTCCAGAGGTGGCTGCACTTTCCTCACAGAAAAAGCACAAAGATACTGAGTGTGGCAAAGATACAGAAGAATGGCAGAGCCAGACACCCTCACCAACCATGCGTCTGTGTCCACTCCCTCCAGTACATCATGCTCACTGACAATGTAGATATTACTGTCACCAGTAAGTTGACTTTGCCTTGTGAGAGGTAATGCAGCAATGAATAGTAAAGACTTCTTTTTTTTAAAACCTTGACTTTGCCTCCAGTTCTACTTTAAGACTTTGGAGTTATGTTAAGGTAAAGGGTTAGTTTAGGAGTTAAGATGTTTAGAGCCAGCCATAAATGGATCAAGTCTCAGCCGGATCGGCAGGGATTGATCTATCTATGGGCAGGCTGCTTGTACCCAAGGTTCATTAATCGGTTGAGTTGGGTACAACCAGCATGTCATATTTATAGCTGCTAGCAATCACTGTGTTCTGGCAGAGACAGTTCCCTGTGCCCCCCCCGGAGAGCACAATAGCTTTGCAGGAGGGACTCCCCCATCAACACTAACTGTGTTGATGAGGGAATCAAGCGTTTTGATGCAGGGGAAAAAATCGTATAATCTATGGACAGCTTAACCACTTCAGCCCCGGAAGATTTGGCTGCTGAATGATCGGGCCATTTTTTGTGATTCGCTTTAACTGACAATTGCGCGGACGTGCGACGCTGCACCCAAACAAAATTGACGTCCTTTTTTTCCCACAAATAGAGCTTTCTTTTGATGCCATTTGATCGCCTCCGCATTTTTTACGCTATAAACAAAAAAGAGTGACAATTTTGAAAAAAACACAATATTTTGTACTTTTTGCTATAATAAATATCCCCATTTTTTTAAAAAAAAAAAGCTAATTTCTTTCTCAGTTTAGGCCGATATGTATTCTTCTACATATTTTTGGTAAAAAAAAATCACAATAAGCATTTATTGATTGGTTTGCGCAAAAGTTATAGCGTCTACAAAATTGGGGATAGAAAAATAGGGGAAAATTGTCCCATGTGTCTGCCATAATGTCGCAGTCCCGATTTTTATCGGGACTGCGACATTGTGGCGGACACATCGGACAATTTTGACACATTTTTGGGACCATTGGCATTTATACAGCGATCACTGCTATAAAAAATGCACTGATTATTGTAAAAATGTCACTGGCAGGGAAGGAGTTAACACTAGGGGTGATCAAGGGGTTAACTGTGTTCCCTGGGAGGTGATTCTAACTGAAGGGGGAGGAGACTGACTAGAGGAAGTGACGGATCGTGGTTCTTAGCTAATAGGAGCACACGATCTGTCACTCCTCTCAGAACAGAACAGGGAAGTGTGTGTTTACATACACTCGTCCCTGTTCTGTCTCTCGTGCTCACGATCGCTCATGGCCGGCGGCCACCACAACCGTCGGCCATAAGCATCGGCACCCGCGCTCGTCTACTATTCCGATCCGCAAGCCGACGTATAGCTACAACAGTTCATGGGATCTTGCAGACCTGCAGCAGCAAAATGGCAGCGGCTGGTCGGCAAGAGGTTAAAGGGTAACTCCACTTTCCTGGGGAAAAAAATAGCAAATAATAAAAAAATATATATAGTGTGTACAATTGCGATACAAGTCATATTGTAATTGAATGTTATTAAAAATTACCTTTCCTTTTCAATCTGCAGCCGCTGTAATTTTCCAGAAATGCAATGCAATATGGCTAGATGAAGTTGTTGTTCTGTACACAGAGTATGTACTGGCCACTCCCCAGAAACATAATTTCCTGTTTGTGTGATTGGCTCACCAATTTTCCCAGAAGTCTGCCTACGAAGTCAGATTTCAGGCATCCCCTGCAACAAAAATGTCATTTTTGGTGAGATACTTCCAATAGGAACACATCTAAAGGGACGCGGGCCCAGCAGCTTTCCTCATTAGTGCCCTGCAGCTGCCACAGCTGACTGATAATTATGAAACCACTCCCGTTAGACCCACTCAGCCCAGAGGAACAGACAAATACATGGATTTCTTCAGAATAACAAAAGGTAGGAATGTGCAACAAATCCCAGGGGGGAATATTTTTTTCTCCACAAAAGTGGAGTTACTATTTAAGGGTTGGATTTAGGAATGAAATTGGGATAAGTATTAAGGTGTTAAATTGGGGGTAATGGTTAGGTTTAGGAATTAGCCTGTGGTTAAAGGTTAGAGTTAAGCAGGCAGGAAAGAAAATAGCTTGATTCCCCCATCGACTGATATCTCGGCTGATCCCTGCTGAACCGGCAGAGGTTCGATCCATCTATGGCTGGCTTTAAACATTAGGTTTAGGTTAAGAATTGGGTTTTGGAGATAGGTTGGGATTATGTTTTAGGTTTAGGAGTTAAATTGGGGTTAATGTTTAGATTAAGGATTTAGGCTGGGTTAAGGGTTAGGTTTAGCAGTTATGTTGTAGTTAAAGGGGTTGTAAAGGTAAAAATTTTTTCACCTTAATGCATTCTATGCATTAAGGTGGAAAAACTTTTGAAAGTACCGCCGCCCCCAGCCCCCCCCGTTTTACTTACCTGACACCTCGAATCTTCGCTGCTCGTCCTCGCCATCTTCATTGCAGCTCAGCCTGGTCGCTGATTGGCTGCAGTGGATGGATTGAAAGCAGCGCAGCCATTGGCTCGCGCTGCTGTCAATCACATCCGATGATGCGGCGCGCCGGGGGGCGGGGCCGAGTGATACAGCGAGCGGCTATAGCCGCCGGCTGTATCACAGGAGCGCGCCCGCAAGCACTCACCACCGTGCGAGGGAGCTCGCATTAAGGTGGTTAATGCTTGCGGGGAGGAGCTGAAACAGCCGCCGAGGGACCCCAGAAGACCAGGTTCGGGGCCACTCTGTGCAGAACGAGCTGCACAGTGAAGGTAAGTATAACATGTTTGTTATTTAAAAAAAAAAAAAAAATTAACTTTACAACCCCTTTAATGGTTAGATTTAGGAGTTAGGTTAGAGTTAGGGATTAGGCTTAGGAGTTTATTTGGAGGTATTGGTTAGGTTTAGGAGTTAGGTTAGAGTTAAGGGTTAGGTTTAGGTGTTAGATTGGGGTTAGGGATTACATTTAGGAGTCAGGTTAGAGTTAGGGATTAGGCTTAGGAGTTTATTTGGAGGTATTGGTTAGGTTTAGGAGTTAGGTTAGAGTTAAGGGTTAGGTTTAGGTGTTAGATTGGGGTTAGGGATTACATTTAGGAGTCAGGTTAGAGTTAGGGATTAGGCTTAGGAGTTTGGTTGGAGGTAATGGTTAGGTCGAGGAGTTAGGTTGGAGTTAACGGTTAGGTTTAGGTGTTAGATTGGGGTTAGGGATTACATTTAGGAGTCAGGTTGATATTAAGGGTTAGGGTTACTAGACTGAAGTTAGGGTTTAGGTTTAGAAGTTAGGGTAAGGTTAAGAGTTTGTTTTGGAGTTAAGCTGGGGCTAAGGCTTAGGTTTAGGACTTATGATAAGGTATGTACAATGAATGACAGAATAAACTCTAGAACCTCGCTCAGCAGTTAGACTATGTACATTGATGTCTAATTTTCTTGGCCTGCTGGATTAGACTTTTAAAGGATCACTGAAGTGGGTGGCAGTTTACGTCATCCCGCCTCTGTTACATCAACATGGATGCCATGAGATCCCCCTCCATGTGTGCTGAACATACATCCTGTTATTCATCTTAGAACTATAGTGGCCATTTTGCACCATTAGTTTCTAAGGCGACAAAGAACTTGTGCCCCAAGCAGAAATCAAAACAAACACTTGATCAATGAAGTAGTTGTAGTCTGTCGTCAGGCCGAAACTGTTAATATTTGCATCCTATTCAAGCTATGAAGGAGAAGTGGGCCTTCCAAACACAATTATGCTGCCCAGATTAGATCCGAGCATCCCAGAAAACAGACATCTTTCGTCACACCGAGATTGTGAACCTTTAGGCAATCCCTGGCAAAAAAGCAGCTTTATTTTATTTTTGTCTGTTTCCATGGCTGATTAGCTGCAGCTGTGCCTCTGGAGGGAGTTCAGGCCATCACTTAGTGAAATGGAATTATCTGAAACTCAAATGTCATTTCGTTCATGATTTGCAGTCACAGTAAAAAAAAAAAACCTCAACCGCGTGTCAGACCCGTCACTAATCGGAAACAGTCTTTAAGTGAACGTCTTTTTTCATATGTGCTGTATTTTTGGTGCCCTAAGATGATCGTATGTATAGGGTTTAAGCAGTGGTTCTAGACCTTCTAGTGCCGTGACCCCTTGATAAAATTTCCCAAGATGTGGGAACTCCTAACAGTAAAATTATTTTGGTAGCATGGGTTGTCAGCACCCAAGGCAAGACAAGTAATTTGTGCCCCTAACCCACGGACATTTAACGCTCCCTGAGTCCCTTCCACTTGTACAGTATTAAAATCCCTTATGGTACATTTTAGGATGTATCACTATTTCTCTTTGTTCTCCTTTCTTTCCCTTTTATCCCTCTCCATCCTAATTTCTTGTTTTTTTTCCCCATCACTCTCTCTAGCCATCTTTCTCCTATTCTCCCTCTCCCTTTTTTTTTTTGTTCCTGCCCCTCATTTCCTCCCCCCTTCCATGTATTCTATATTATTATTCCTTCTGTTACTCCTTGGTGGGGGGAGGGGGATGGGATTAGTGGCAGTGCTGGCGGGGAGTTGGGATGAAGGCAGTGCTGGGAGGAGTTCTGATCAGCCAACTTGGGTGCTCTTGATCAAGGCCATCTGCTGATCTGAGAACTGTAGTGGGGACTTTTAATGGCAACTCTAATCACAGGTAGTGTTACTCACAAAGTCTCCGGCTTCACTGTGTCTCCAGCTCTGTTGTGTCTCGCAGCAGTGACACCTATGCTGAAATCAGGAGATAGGGTCTCCTCCGGCCCCTCCCACTTCACAATCCTCACCAGTCAGCTTACCTCTAGTCTCTGCCCCCCACCCATCCCGTGAACTGAATGGGCGGCTGCGAAGAGGCTGAGTGGGCGGCCCCTGGGGGAGTGCTGCGGGCTTCAGGAACAGCCCAGGATTCGGCAACCCCTTGGTAAATCATCATTCGACCCCCAGGTTGAGGACCACTGGGTTAAAGGGTGTTGGAAACCCAAAATGTATTTTTCAGTATAATTGGTCTCACCATATGCAGGTTTTCAAGCAAATCATTTTTTGTTAGTTTCTTGCCTGGACATCCTCCTAGTTTCAGCACTTCCTATTGAAGGCTAATGCCAAGATGCTACCTTGCAATTAAGCAGCAGTGTTAGCCTGCTGTGCACATTCCTTAAACTGGCCTGATACATAGCCCAATGGCCAAATGACAGCAAGTGCACTGCAAGGTGACAACCATCCAAGGTCTACAAAACATTAGGAAAAAGAAAAAAAGAAACTGCGCTCTGGTGAAAAATAAGTAATAATAAATAATTGTGTGAACTAAAAAGCCGCAATTCTCCTGCGCAACATGAACACAGTGTAATACAAATGGTAGAAAATAGAATTGCGATAAAAAAACTTATGTATATACATGTGATTAGTGACTCATCAACAAATATCTAGGTAAATATCACATGCAATGTGAACACATTGTAAAAGTATCCTAAATAAATAAATAAACCACCAAAATTATTGAATAATTGATGTTGAGATAATTGAAAATAAAAGTGAGTCCAAAAGCATACAATGACTGTATCACCCAAGTGATAAATAAATAAATGAATAAATAAATAAATATATAAAGTCCATCAAAAAACTGTGCAATCCTTGATCATATAGAGAAATAGTGCTCGATCGACCACCAAGGAATGTAGATTGGCTGCTTACCAGAGACCCATGACCCCCCACTACAGAGGATCAGGGAGAGCCTGAATAGGAAATTATCCTCCGGACCATATCCAATAAGCCAAAAACCCAAGCTCGTTAATGGTGTGGTATCATATCCAAAACACAGCCACCGGATTAAAATATTTCAGACTGTACCGTGTTCCTTCCAGCTCGCAGATGGATGGTTACACCATGAAAGATAAAAGGCTCCAATAGTGTATAACCTTTAAAACTTTATACACCTCTCATAGCTGTTGTTGTTATCAGCAGGACGGGTTAGTCTGTGAGCTTACCGGCTGGCGCTCCAGACACACAGGCGTTTTATTTACTAAGATTATGTGAGTGTATCAATGTATTTTAATATCTTTCATGGTGTAACCATCCATCTGCGAGCTGGAAGGAACACGGTACAGTCTGAAGTATTTTAATCCGGTGGCTGTGTTTTGGATATGATACCACACCATTAACGAGCTTGGGTTTTTGGCTTATTGGATATGGTCCGGAGGATAATTTCCTATTCAGGCTCTCCCTGATCCTCTGTAGTGGGGGGTCATGGGTCTCTGGTAAGCGGCTAATCTACATTCCTTGGTGGTGGATCGAGCACTATTTCTCTATATGATCAAGGATTGCACAGTTTTTTGATGGACTTTATATATTTATTTATTCATTTATTTATTTATCACTTGGGTGATACAGTCATTGTATGCTTTTGGACTCACTTTTATTTTCTACAATACATTAGCTTTACAATAAAGTGGTGTAAAAAATGTTTTGGAATGCTGGTGACATTATACACTTAGCTGTAAAAACCCGACTGATGTTCTAACCACTCTCTACTGTTCTAAAATATGACTGATATGTATCCCTCCATTAGAGGAACATTTCCTCATTCCCTTTCCTGGTCATGGAGACAGGTAGTTAGGAAACCTCCCAAACAAGGACCATGGGCAATCAGAACTATTTTCAGTAGAGTTTGGAAAAGTTTTAACTTATATCTGCATGAGGAGATTTCTCCTCCCTTTCTGTCCTGGTGGCAGGTGTCCCCTTCAAAAAGGGACACATGGTATGAGACAAGGGATCCAAGATACCAACAATAGTGGTACATGTTAAAGAAACAAACACAACAAAATAGTTTAACCACCCCAATACTGGGCCCTTTCTTCCAAGTATACAGTACAAGGTATTTAATAAGAGGCATGACACGTTTTTTGAAGTTGTAATTTTTTCCCACAATACTTCGGAGAATTAAGAAATTATTATTATTTTTTCACAAAAATGTCATATTAACAAGTTACTTCTCACATACGACATAGGCATACTTCATACTTGCAGCTACACCCCAAAACACATTCTGATACTCGTTCTGAGTATGGCAATACCACATGTGTGAGACTTTTTCACAGCCTGGCCACATAGAGAAACGCAACATCCAAGGCGTACTTCAGCCACTATCCACTTTAAGACCAGGCCTTCTTCTGACACGTTTTGTTTACAAGTAAAAAATCAGTATTTGTGCTAAAAAATGACTTAGAACCCCCCAAAAATTATATATTTTTGTAGCAGAGGTTCTAGAGAATAAAATGGTGGGTTTTGCTAATTTTTATGTCACGCAGTATTTCTGCAGAAGTTTTTCTAACGCAATTTTACACACTAGCTCATAAATACATTTTAACGAATTTCAATGCACACAGACAATATAATACCCAAATTTTTGGTAAACTATAAAATATGGTGCTGCACCGGGTAAATAGATACCACAGATATCACACTTTAAAATTGGGCACGCTTGTGAAATGGTGTCAAACTTCGTTGCTTGAAAATCTCCATAGGCGATGCTTTTTAGCCTTTATTGGTTACCAGTTTAGAGTTACACAGGAGGTCTGGTGCTAGAATTATTGCTCTTGCTCCACATGTGTGGTGCTACTGCTATTTACGCATGCATACAGGGCCAACGTGTGCATTCGCCTTTGCACGGGGGGGACGGCATGCTTTAAATGTTTTATTTATTGGTGGGACACTGGTGCACTGACAGATGTTGATTGTCTACCAGCAGACACTGACAGATGTTGATGTCACAATGGTACACTATTGCACTATTGCAGATGTTTTGTGCACTGGTACAGATGTGATGGGAACACTGACAGATGTTTTGTGCTCTGGTACAGATGTTTATGGGGGCACTGTCAGATGTGTATGGGGACAGGGACAGTGGTGCTTGGTGTACTGTGTGTGGGGGGATCTGTGACAGCTGTGTGTGAAATCATCCTTACACAAAGAGCTGTGACAGACCTTACAAATTCCCCTGCCCCTGAGCTCAGCGGGGAAAACTGTCACAGAGACACGTGTCTCTGTTTAAACTGTGAAGGCTGTGATTGGACATAGCCGTCATGTGATCAGGAGGGCCAATCACAGCGCCCATATCCCGATCCCGTCTTGGCTATAGCGATAAAGTTGTGGAGAAGTTTAAAGCAGGGTTAGGTTATAAAAGAATCTCCCAAGCTTTGAACATCTCACAGCGCACTGTTCAATCCATCATCCGAAAATGGAAAGAGTATTGCAAAACTGCAAATCTACCAACACATGGTAGTCCACCTAAACTGACAGGCCAGGCAAGGAGAGCATTAATCATGGAAGCAGCCAAGAGGCCCATGGTAACTCATTTGGGAGAATCTTTCCACAGGACAACTATTAGTTGTGCACTCTACAAATTTGACCTTTATGGAAGAGTGGCAAGAAGAAAGTCATTGTTGAAAGAAATCCATAAGAAGTCCCGCTTGCAGTTTATGAGAAGTCATGTGGGGGACACAGCAAACATGTAGAAGAAGGTGCTCTGGTCAGATGAGACCAAAATTGAACTTTCTGGCCTAAAAGCAAAACGCTATGTGTGGTGGAAAACTAACACTGCATATCACCCTGAATACACCATCCCCACCGTGAAACATGGTGGTGGCAGCACCATGTTGTGGGGATGGTTTTTTTATTTAGAAGGGTCAGGGAAACTGGTTGGAGTTCATGGGAAGATGGATGGAGCCAAATACAGGGCAATCTTAGAAGAAAACCTGTTAGAGTCTACAAAAGACTTGAGACTGTGGCAGAGGTTCACCTTCTAGCAGGACAACGACCCTAAACATACAGCCAGAGCTACAATGGAATGGTTTGGATCAAAGCATTTCATGTGTTAGAATGGCCCAGTCAATGTCCAGACTTAAATCCCATTGAGAATCTGTGGCAAGACTTGAAAATTGCTGTTCAGACGCTCTCCATTCAATATGACAGATCTTAAGCTATTTTGCAAAGAAGAATGCAGAAAAATTTTACTCTCTAGATGTGGAAAGCTGTTAGAGACATACCGAAAAAGACTTGCAGCTGTAATTGCAGCGAAAGGGGGTTCTACAAAGTATTGACTCAGTGGGGCCGAATACAAATGGACGCCACACTTTTCAAAACTTTGTTTGTAAAAAAATTTGAAAACCATTTATCATTTTCCTTCCACTTCACACTTATGTGCCACTTTGTGTTGGTTTATCACATAAAATCCCAATTAAATACATTTATGTTTTTGGCTGTAACATAACAAAATGTGGAAAATTTGAAGGGGTGTGAATACTTTTTCAAGGCACTGTATTTTAGACATAATTGGACCTGAAGGTACACTGAAACAGTAAAATAGACCCTATTGTTGGTGTCAGCGACAGTAATAATAACCCCCAACATTGTGGGAGCAATAATAAACACCAACACAGGTGGTCAGTGCCAATATTATGAAAGTTCTCCCTTTCATTAGTGATCAGTGGCAGTGTTATTAACCCTACCCCTTTTTTTAGGTCAGTGGCAGGGATAATTACCCACCCCCTTCTTTGGCTGTCAGGAGTAGTGACTGCTGCCTCTCTCCTCAGCATGTTGGACTGTTCTACTGTCGTGCAGAGATCACTCCAGACAGTACCACAGTTCTCTCAATACCAAGTGCTGGCTTGTAGAAAATGTTACTGCACCTGGCAACCCACTGGAACTCTGCACTAACTGATCACAGTAAGGAGGGACACTTTGAAGGACCAAGGAGTCACCACTGGCAGGAAATGACACAAGAGCACACATTGCTAAAGAAAAATATAATATAATATAATCAATGTATCGGTTTTGTAAATTGTATATTATTGATACATCCATTACAGTGCCTTGAAAAAGTATTCATACCCCTTGGAATTTTCCACATTTTGTCATGTTACAACCAAAAACGTAAATGTACTTTATTGAGATTTTATGTGATAGACCAACACAAAGTGGCACATAATTGGGAAGTGTAAGTAATAATAATAAAATAATAAATGGTTTTCAACATTATTTACAAATAAATATGTGAAAAGTGTGGCATGCATTTGTACTTGGCCTCCCTGAGTCAATACTTTGTAGAACCCCCTTTCCCTGCAATTACAGCTGCAAGTCTTTTTGGGGATGTCTCTACCAGCTTTGCACATCTAGAGAGTGACATTTTTGCGCATTCTTCTTTGCAAAATAGCTCAAGCTCTGTCAGATTGAATGGAGAGTGTCTGTGAACAGCAATTTTCAAGTCTTGCCACAGATTCTCAATTGGATTCAGGTCTGGACTTTGACTGGGCCAATCCAAACACATGAATATACTTTGATCTAAACCAATCCATTGTAGCTCTGGCTGTATGTTTAAGGTCGTTGTCCTGCTGAAAGGTGAAGCTCCGCCCCAGTCTCAAGTCTTTTGCAGACTCTAACAGGTTTTCATCTAAGATTGCCTTGTATTTGGCTCCATCCATCTTCCCATCAACTCTGACCAGCCTCCATGTCCCTGCTGAAGAGAAGCATCCCCACAACATGATGTTGCCACCACCATGTTTCACGGTGGGGATGGTGTGTTCAGGGTGATGTGCTGTGTTAGTTTTCAGCTACACATAGTATTTTGCTTTTAGGCCAAAAGTCACATTTTGGTCTCATCTGACCAGAGCACCTTCTTCCACATATTTGCTGTGTCCCCCACATGGCTTTTCGCAAACTACAAACGTGATTTCTTATGGTTTTCTTTCAACAATGGCTTTCTTCTTGCCACTCTTCCATAAAGGCCAGATTTATGGAGTGCACAACTAATAGTTATCCTGTGGACAGATTCTCCCACCTGAGCTGTGAATCTCCTCTAGAGTTACTATGGGCCTCTTGGCTCCTTCCATGATTAATGCTCTTCTCAGTTTAGGTGGACGGCCATGTCTTGGTAGGTTTGCAGTTGTGCCATACCCTTTCCATTTTCAGGTGATGGATTGAACAGTGCTCCGTGAGATGTTCAAAGCTTGGAATTATTTTTTACAACCTAACCCTGCTTTAAGCTTCTCTACAACTTTATCCCTGACCTGCCTGGTGTGTTCCTTGGCCTTCATGATGCTGTTTGTTCACAAAGGTTCTCTAACAAACCTCTGAGGGCTTCACAATACAGCTGTATTTATACTGAGATTAAATTACACACAGGTGGACTCTATTTACTAATTAGGTGACTTCTGAAGGCAACTGGTTCCACTAGATTTTAGTTAAGGGTATCAGAGTAAAGGGGGCTGAATACAAATGCAGGCCAAACTTTTCAGATATTTATTTGTAAAAAAACATTTAAAAATTTTCTTTCGCGTCACAATTATGTGCCACTTTGTGTTGGTCTATCACATAAGATGCATTTACGTTTTTGGTTATAATATGACAAAATGTGTAAAATTTCAAGGGGTATGAATACTTTTTCAAGGCACTGTATTTCTATTGTTTTGTATGTTTACAGCCCTGAAGAAAAAGGGTTTCTACAAACCTTGAAATGCCTTGGTTTTTCCTTTGACATTTTAAAATCCTAGAAGTTCTACTCCAGTATAAAAATTCATAGTCTTTTAAATGTACCCCGAGCGATCTAGAGCTCATCATCACTTATTATTTATTATTATTATTATTATTATTATTATAGGAATTATTGGGCAAAAGAAACCAGACAAGGGTTTCTATCAATTCTCCAGTCTATCCAAAACTAAGAAAAATAGTTTTGCTATGCATTAACCCTAATGTGTCATAGAAGGCAATGGACAGATCACCCAGCATGGGAGGAATGGTGGATGGTGCACTTGTGTCGCTCCCCTCTATCACAGGTTGCTGTAATGCCGCGTACACAAGATATGACAGCTTTTCCGACGGGATTCTGCTCAAGTTTGCCTTGCATACACACGGTCACGCAAAAGTTCGCTGAACTTACGACCGTCAAGAACGTGGTGACGTACAACACTACGACGAGCCTAGAAAATTAAGTTCAATGCTTCCGAGCAAG
Source organism: Lithobates clamitans (assembly GCA_037952925.1). NCBI lineage: Eukaryota > Metazoa > Chordata > Amphibia > Anura > Ranidae > Lithobates > Lithobates clamitans. The sequence goes on from JBBGZY010000310.1 coordinate 4,766,972, forward strand.
CGTCAAATCGTGTCGGAGCATGTGTAGGAATTTTGCACGTCGGAATTGCCACTGACGATCGCACTGACGATCGTTTTTCCGACGAAAAACTCTCATCGGTCTTTTGCGGGCTGAAATTCCGATCGTATGTATGCGGCATTAGACTGTATCTCTTTTCTTTGTTGAGCTGCATCCTCAGTTGTTAGGCAGTAACAAATGTGAGAGTGGCAGTACCACCATTGTCTTTGCTGACACTCCTGGTGGGCTTATGGAACATCTACAATGCGGACTATCCTTTAATAGATCAAGAAAATGTCAATGACTTATTGACAAAGGGAAAGACTAAAGACAAATAGGGTAGTGGAATTTAACAACCTGATTAACCTGGAAAATGCTTTCCTTGTTTGCAAGTTCTGCTATGTGCATAACTCTTTGTCCATTGTTCACTGTAATTCAAGCCGTATGTCCCTTTGAAACCTGCAAGTTACTGTACTTGCATCCAGCTCTACCAGGAGTTACATTTAGTGTACTAAGGTAATTTATTGTAGGCAGCCTTTGTATGCATCATTCTCACCTGCCATTGATGCTGAAGCTTGCTGAAAGCCTGCTAACAGCTTGCTTTAGCTATAGCCAGCATGTCTATTTAGAGCTGCATTCAGCGCTGTCGGACGGGAGCTGAAGGACTTCAAAAAAGCCACTGGAAGCTTGTTGAAAGCTTTGCAAGTGCTTTGTAAATGCTTGCTGTAGATGGTGCTCTCAAGACCGGCATTTAGCTCACTCGGCACTAGCCATGCTGAGCAAGCTACCCTGTGGGTTGAGTGTGCAGGGTGGGAAGATGCTTAATCAGGACGCAGAAGATCACGGCTATGGTTTTCAGAATCCTCAACAGCCTTCCAGACATAAGATATTGATAATTACAATGTGCCAAACTTGATCAATTTAGGTTGACAAAAAAGAGTCCTTTGGTTCCACTTTAAGGTAAACCTGTGGGCAGGCTGTGGTCACTCAACTATTAATGTGCTCTTTATAAGTAATTAGTGTGCTTTACAAAGACCTCACTGACCTCTGTAGCTGCAGCCAGTATAGAGAAATGTACTTTTAGGGTCCATTCATGCCACAACGTCTGTGTTGAATGCAGGTAAATGAACGTTGTGTGCATTTGTGTGCGCCGGCTACAATGCCAGTCAAGTTGTTGTCACCCTGGTGAAGTCTGCAAAGTGTTTTTTTAACATGCATGCTTCTCTTCACTCCCTGCAACATGTAACGGGTGTACAGCATGGCGGAGGAGCCAAACTTGTGCTGGCCTGCTGTTTTTCCTGTGTCTTATGTTGTGCTGAAATGCATCACCATGCGTTGCATTGCACTGGCTCAAAAAAAGTAGGGTAGGCTGTACTTTTTTTTACTGCAAATCAGCACCAGCTTGAACTTATACTATTCACATACCTTATTTTTCACAAGTCTTGCGTTGGCATGTGCTGAAAAAAGTGCCAATGCATCTGGTGTGAATAGACCCTTAAAGTTCACAGCAATAGAACTGAATAGCACAGCTGCCTTGGCTCCCTCTTCCCAGCAGAGATCAGCAGCTCATGTTCCCCTACTTCTCCTAGGAGTGATCAGCAGCTCATGTTCCCCTACTCCTCCTAGGAGTGATCAGCAGCTCATGTTCCCCTACTTCTCCCAGCAGAGATCAGCAGCTCATGTTCCCCTACTTCTCCCAGCAGAGATCAGCAGCTCATGTTCCCCTACTTCTCCTAGGAGTGATCAGCAGCTTAGCTCCCCCTGATCCCTCCTCCCAGCAGTGACTGAGCACCCTTCTAGTGACTCTAATGTAAACACAGAGTAGGTGCTTTGTGAAGTGGTAGTGGGAACTAGGAGAGGTGGGGCAGAGGGAGATGAGCTGCTAAGTAAAGAACTTGGACAAGGTTAGCTTTTCTGCTGTGGCATTGATGATGAATTGTTCCAGCAGCTACAGAGGTCAGTGAAGATTTGTTTTAAAACCCATTTACTGCCTGTTAAGAATGTGTAAATACTTGAATGCACTAGCGTTTTCCCTGCCATGCAGTTGTGTTCTGTCCCTCATCTCCTACTGTTCTACTGGTCAATAAGTATGTCTATCAGTGATGGGCCAATAGGAAGATCCTAGGTTTGCACAGCCTATTGCATTAGGGTGTGCATCTCAAAGCTCAAATTATGTGTGCATATGTATATACTGTATACTGATGGTGTCAGTAGGTCTAGTGGATGGTGTCAGTAGTTTTAAATTTTTATATTTTATTTTTTATTATATTTTTTTACGATTATTTTTTTTTTTACAATTTTTTTAGGAGCCCTCTAGGGGCTTTGGTGAAATATCAGGGGTTTAAACAGGGAGAATCTTCACCACACAGGGTGATTAGGGTGTGCCCAGGCACACCTGGCGCATCCTGTGCGCACGCCTGTGAGAAAGATGCAGGAGAGTATGGACTATTTCTCGATGCAGGCTTGGCAAAAATAAAATAAAAGCCATAGTAACATTTTCGGCGACTTTTACCTTTGCTGCAGAGGATTTTCTGGTATCGTTCGCTCACTATAACACCACTTCATTTGTTTCTTTGCAGACAATTCACGTTGCAATTGTGTGCGCCGGCTACAATGCCAGTCGAGATGTTGTCACCCTGGTGAAGTCTGTCTTATTTCACAGGTAAGGCTGGTGCTTGGATTGTTTGTTGCATGGCGAAGGTGCAAAGAAGGATTGATAGCGCTGTATGAAATAATGTCGTCCTATACTGTATGTTATTCCTTGGTAGGTGTTGTCTGAGGGATATTTGGCCCCTGGCCCAAAGCTACTAAGATACGCTAGGCTGATAGCTCTAAGTAGAGATACTTTACCATTCAGACATTAATCAGAACAGGACCTGCAGACCCATGCTGGGCGTTATATTGTTATATGTCCTTATAGTTTAATTATAGCTTTATTAAGTCAGCAGCTACTGTATTTGGGGGGGTGGGGACTGGAGCTGTATGTATGAGTCAATCCTGGGGTTCATTCTGTTCCCTCCTCCAGTTTGAATGCCACTTGGAAGTTCAGGCTATATGCCCTGGAGCACAGGTGATTGGCCCATAGTGCTACCCCTCCCTTTTCCCTTTGCCAGTGTAAGTGGTGCTGTACATTGGATTATAGGAAGCTAGTACCAAATCAAAATTAGGTTCTTACAGTAAGCCTCTCAAGAGCCCTAAATCCTGATGCAAGCAGTGGTCTGGCTCTTGGGAAAAGTTATGCGAATATCAAAATGCCTTGATGGGTGGATGTCAGTCTGGAGAAGTGTTGAGGAAAGTGGAAAATTAGCATTGGACCTGTAAGGTTATCTTTTTGGTTTTGCTATGTTGAAGTATTGATGTTGTAAGTGATCTGCTAACCGGCCAGGCGGCTGCTGCAACCCAGAGGACCTCCACGGTCTCCTTGACTCGTAGTTTAATGTAACAAAATTGTGAATTGAAGTGCATGCATGTTTAAAAATAACAAGCATGTTATACTTACCTGCTCTGTGCAGTGGTTTTGCACAGAGCAGCTCAGATCCTCCTCTTCTTAGGTCCCTTGCCAGTGCCCCGCATTCAGACATGGAGCCATGGCTCAGCCCCCCCCCCCCCCCCATCTCCTTGGCTCACTGTCTTTGATTGACAGCAGCAGGACCAATGGCACCCGCTGCTGAGTCGCTGAGTCTCAGCCACTCAGGTGGGAGGGTCAGCTGAAGCTCTCGTACAACATCGCTTGATCGAGATGGGGCTCAGGTAAGTATTGGGGGCTGAGGAGGGCTGCACACAGAAAGTTTTTTTTTTTATCTTAATGCATAGAATGTATTAAGATAAACAACCTTCTGTCTTTACAATCACTTTAAGCATTACAGGGATCCAAAATTGCTCTTTCATCAGGGCTTGAGAATAAAAACAATGCGAGTGGACTAAAAGTGAACTGGATGTTTAACTACTTCAATACAGGGCACTTACACCCCCTTGCTGCCCAAGCTGTCGCTGTTTAAATGACAATTGAGCGGTCATGCTACACTGTACCCAAACAGAATTTTTATAATTTTGTTCCCACAAATAGAGTTTTCTTTTGGTGGTATTTGATCACCTCTGCATTTTTTTTCTAAACAAATAAAAAAGACCTAAAATTAAAAAAAATAAAAATAAAAGTTTTTCTTTTTTTTCTGTTATAAAATTTTGTAAATAAAGTTTTCTTCTTCACTGATGGGCACTGATAAGGCAGCACTGATGGGCACTGATATGGCGACACCGATGAGGTGGCACTGATGGGCAGTGATGATGGGCACTGATGGTTGGCACTGATATGTAGCACTAATGGGCATTGATAGGCGGCACTATTGGGCACTCATGGGTGGCATTGGTGGGCACTGATGGGCACTGATAGGCGAAATGATGGACACTGAAAGTCTGCACTGATGGGTACTTATGGGTGGCACTGATAGGCGGCACGGCTGGGCACTGATAGGCGGCACTGCTGGGCACTGATACGTGGCACTGATGGGCACTGATATGTGGCACTGATAGATGGCATTGATAGGCATCACTGATGGCACTGGCAGGCATTGGGGATGGGTACTGATTGGCAGCTGCCTGGGCACTGATTGGCATTTCCCTGGTGGTCTAGGGTGGCATACCTGGTGGTTCAGTGTGGTGGCATCCCTGGTGGTCCTGGCGGCATCCTGGTGGTCCAGTGTGGGCATCCGAGGGGAGGCTGCGCTGATAAACAATCAGCACAGACCCCCCTTGTCAGGAGAGCAGCCGATCAGCTCTCCTCTACTGGAAAAGACGATCAACGGCTCTTCCTGTTTACATCGTGATCATCCGTGATTGGACACGGCTCATCACATGATAAAGAGCCTCCGTCAGAGGCTCTTTACCCAGATCGGTGTAGCGGTGTGTCAGACTTACACACTGCACCACCGATCACCGCGATGCGGCACCCGAGAGCAGTCATTCTGGAGGGCCGTCATATGACGTCCACCCAGAATGAGAGCCGCGCCGCCCAGCCGTCATTTGACGGCCGGCGGGCGGGAAGTGGTTATTGGTATTTCCTTTAGTGCAGGGGTCTCCAAACTTTCTAAACAAAGGGACAGTTTACTGTCCTTCGGACTTTGGAGGGGGGCAGACTGTGCTCAGTGGGAGTAAACAATGCCCCATCTTTGGTATCTGGAGGAGAAATAGTTGGTGTCAGTGAGAGGGATAGTGCCCCATTGTTGGTGTTAATGTAAGGAACAATGCCCTATTATTGGTGTCAGTGAAATGAATAATGTCCCATCGTTAGTGTCAGTGGGAAGAATAGTACCACATTGATGGTGTCAGTGGAAGGAAGAGTGCCCAATTGTTGGTGTCAGTGGCAGGAATAGTGCCTCAAGGGTCAGATAAAGGCAAGCAGAGGGCTGCAGTTTGGAGACCACTGCTCTAGTTTGATTTGAAGCACAGGTCTTGTCAGCAGCTGGTTTGGCAAAATGCCTTGATGGGTGGATATCAGTGCTTAGGATTGGTCATTCCTAGGTAAATTGCATTAGCATGTAGACTTCCCACATGTGATGTTGAACTTCCTTTGTTGGAAGTAGTGATCTCCAGAGAATGAAACGGGTGGGCCAGGGACAATCAAGCTCGAGAGGAAAGGACTAGATGACGCTGGACTTCCTCCATCCAGGAAATGAGATGGGCTCTGACTTTCTGCGTTTTTTGCACACTGTGCAAAAGCCGTAGCTCGCAGCTCACAGTGTGCAGCGACATTAGAGAAGCTCACAGTGTGCAGTGAAATTAGAGTTATCAATTTCAGTAGACAGTAGAGAAGCCTGTACAAGTAGACAGTAGAGAAGCCTGTACAACTGTGCAATACTGACGGGAAGCCTGGAGTTCAGGTTTAACTTCTAATAGCGAGAAGCTCTGAAACTCTTGTATGTACATTAATAATGGCAGGCCCGTATGACTATAGAATACATTGTGCATGCAAAGATTGCTGGCTGTCAGAGATGATGGCAGAGAGAAAAGAGATGAAGTCAGCAGGGAGGGGGATTCGGTATGGTAATCACAGACTCGCAGGAAGAGGAAAACATTCAAGTTAATAAAAAGAAAGTCATCTACTCGGATGCAATTTCTTTGTTGGCTTTAAATGGTATTCTTTATTGTAATCCTTGTAATGCGTGTGTACCATGCGGGAGGCACGCGGTTTTTTGTCAGCCGCCTCTTCGTATTCGATATGTTCCGGTGATTCCAGGAGGAGACGCGCTCGGCTTGCTTTGCTCTGCAGCTCTCCTGCGATTGAGTGATGTTTAATTTATATTTACGATGGCAGAGAAGCTTAGCATTTTCATGTCATTTTTTTTGTTTATTACCATATCAGTGATGGTAAAGCAGTCGGGATTGGGGGTGAAAAAATGTACCGTTTTGTATTAAAATAAACATCTTTACAAATGTAATACCTTCTTTATTATATTTGCAAAGATGTTTAATTTAGATTGTATTTGGGGAAACAAGCAGATGTCTTATCTCTCCATTTTGTCTTGTTTTTGGCTGCCCAGAGGCATGCTGGTAATAGAGGCTTATGATCCCCCCCATGTGGCAGTATTTACTACACAATATTTAATTTGGTTTTAGAGATATTGATACAGCTGGCGGGTTCGCTGCTTCTTGGTCAGAGACTGGTTTGCCTTTTTGACTACTGGGACTGGGGTATGGTGACCTTCCCCATACGACACTGTTAAAGCTGAACTCACACGGTGAGCAAATGGCTAAATGCACACATAAAATATATAAAAGGGAGCTATTTTACCTGCCAAAACATTTGTAGTTCTGTCTATGACAGGAGTCACTTTGGCACCCATCATTCAGACTTTGGGTCACATAGTTCTGTCTATGACAGGAGTCACTTTGGGTGGGGGGCTTGCAGAACCCAGATTACCTTAGAGAGGCCGGGAAACTCCTTGTCCAGCTCCCCCAGCTCCTCTTATGTGTAAGTTACCCTGTGTGTATTAGGGACACAGGGTGACCGAGAACCCCAGTCGGGTCTGTCCTAACCAGACTCATCGTGCAACCACACCAGATTCAGCATTTAGTTTTAGCCCTATTATTCAGAGTTCTGTATGTGTGGTTTGTGTTGAAAGAATGAAGGGTCTCTTTCACTTAAGACATTAATATTTATGAACAATCTCCCTCAAGAAATATATGAAGATAAATAATTCCACCTTTCAGACTGCTAGAATATTGTAGGAGTGTCTCATAGACCATTGCTAGATAGTTTGAGGTGGGGTAGGGGTTGTTATGTGTTTATTGTTAAGTGGCTGTATCCCATTGTTCTATTGTTTCAGTCTGCCTTGGGAGCAACCTATTATGGGATGTACAGTGCCTTAAAAAAGTATTTATACCCCTTGAAATCTTCCACATTTTGTTATGTTACAAACTAAAATGTAAATGTGTTTCATTGGGATTTTATGTGATAGACAAACAAAAAGTGGCACATAATTGTGAAGTGGAAGGAAAATTATTAATTGTTTTCACGTTTTTTTACAAGTAAATATCCTAAAAGTGTGGCGTGCATTTGTATTTAGCCTGTGGTTCCAGTGGAACCAGGTGCCTTCAGAAGTCACCTAATTAGTAAATGGAGTCAACCTCTGTGTAATTTAATATCAGTATAAATACAGGTGTTCTGTGAAGCCCTTGGAGGTTTGTTAGAGAACCTTAGTGAACAAACAGCATCACAAAGGCCAAGGAACACACTAGACAGGTCAGGGATAAAGTTGTAGAGAAGTTTAAAGCAGGGTAAGGTTATAAAAAACTTGCTTTGAACATCTCACGGAGCACTGTTCAATCCATCATCCGAAAATGGAAAGAGCATGGCACAACTGCAAACCTACCAAGATATGACTGTCCACCTTAACTGACAGGCTTGGCAAGGAGAGAATTAATCAGAGAAGCAGCCAAGAGGCCCATGGTAACTCTGGAGGAGCTGCAGAGATCCACAGCTCAGGTGGGAGAATCTGTCCACAGGAAAACTATTAGTCATGCATGCCAAATCTGGCCTTTATGAAAGAGTTGCGGCCTAGTCCAGCCTAGCGAGACCTAGAAATCAACGCAGTTTCCTGAGCCGTTATCCCATGGGAGTGTGCCGCTGGGGGCTGGCCGAGCTCTGGAGTGTTGATCTCCTGTCTCCACCCACCCTGTAATTTCTCCACATCCCTGCCACGGCCTGGTGTGCTGCCCTGCAGAGAGTGCCCGTGTGAGCCAGCTGTGGTATCCTGGGGCCTAGAGTCTTCTGCCATCCATCTGCCTCTGTTCCACTGCTCTGGGCCTCTCCCACCCTGGTACTTCCAGCCTCACATCCTCACTAACCTGCTTCTGCTTGTATGCCTGTTGCAAAGTGAAGGGCTGCTGGTGAGCACTGACTGCCTGTCTGGCTTGTGATCTCTCGTGGTTTAACACTTGCGGCCAGCTTCAGTCGCCCCTAGCTGCCTCCTGGACGCTCATCTGGGCACGGACGAATCTCCTCTATAGTGGTCCCCTTTGGTGACCTATCAGATGTCCTCCTCCTCCAAAAAGGGTAAGAATTCCAAAGCCACTAAGACCAACACACCATTCCGGCTACCACCGCCTTCTTCCCTGCGAACAGATCCCATACTGGTCAGGTGGCTTTGGGCCTTGCTGGCTGACTTGGAAATGGATCCTAGTGAGACTCCATTGGCAGAGGGTTCAGCCCCACTGTCTCAAGACAGTACGGCCATGATCTTCGCTGGGATAGAGCAGAGTAGGACCTCGCTGCTGGTGTGCATCGACCACCTTGTTGAGGAGTGTAAACTTATACAGAACAACCTCAACAAAATAAGGGGGAGAATGACTGAAAATTATTCCAGAGTGTCAGCCACCGAAGATCTTACGGCCAACCATGCCACCTCCATTGCTGAGTTGCAGCGCACTGTACAGTCCCTTGTTGCAAAATCAGATGATTTTGAAAGCAGGCTGAGACGCAACAATATCAGAGTCCTGGGTCTGCCTGAGAGAAAGGAAGACGATCACCCTGCTGTATTCGCGGAGGAGTTCTTTAAAAATCTCCTGGGCCTTACAGATGTTCCCCCTACTTACATGGTTGAAAGGGCCCATCGAGTGCCCACGGGCTGTGCCATCCCAGGGAATCTTCCCAAGCTTTTTCTGAGTTTGCTTCCTCAACTATCGGGACAGGGACAGGATTCTCTCTGAAGCCCGCAAACATCCCACACCTAAATATGGCAACACCTCTGTTCTTCTTTTCCCTGACTTTTCGGCTGATTTGAAAAGGAAGCGAAAAACCTTCAATGATGTCCGTAGACGACTCAGGGATAAGAGCATTAAATACAACATGCTTTACCCCAGCCGCTTGCGGGTCCAGCATGATGGAGCAATTAGTTTCTTTGACAACCCAGCGGATGCTGACGACTGGCTGACCACCTTGCAATGAAAGATTCTTCTCACTAATCCATCTGATGCACGGATTTTCCACATCCTTGTTTGCTCTATCCTACTAAACTTTCTGTGAACACCGGAGTTACCTCAAATGTACCTCTACACATGATCCACACTTGACCCCCCATGGTTTGTTTGTCTTCTAATAAGTGGAAGACCTGGTGCTCTCCGTCTACCTGGAGAAATTCCACTATCTGGAGGAACTATACAATTGCTTCGGATCGCCCGGTCCCACTCGCTGTGATGGGATACATGTCCCCTCACCCTCGCCTACTGTTATCGGTTGAACACGAGCTGGGGTTATCCCAGGAACTTTGAGCCTCAAGTAGGCGACCTGTATTATCAAGTTTAGGGTAAGAAACGGACTTGGCAACAGTTGGGGCTATGCCAGGCGGTAGGGAGTTACAAGTACTTTTAGTTGGTTACCACACTTGCTCAGGTTCCACATAGTTTCTCTTACTGGACTATGTTGTCTTCATTTTGCTTTTCTCTCCTGTTCACCTCTTTCCCCTTCAGAATCCTTGGACGGCCACATTATCTGGACTGGCTCTGCAACTGGCCTTTGGACAGGACACTAATAGGTATGGGTCTCCTATGCTCCTACTGTCATTAAGCGTTTCTATTCTAAATGGGTATAGATTTAAAGTTGATATCTTGGAATATTAAAGGATTGAATGACAGGGTGAAAAGATCGTTGTTTAAATTTCTGCAGTCTCATAAACCTCACATTTTGTTTCTTCAAGAAACTCACCTAATGGGCAGCAAAATCCTAGCGCTCAAGCAGGCATGGGTAAAACAAGTGTTTCATGCCACATACTCCTCCTTTACCTAGGGGCGTGACTATTCTGCTGAGCAAGTCACTTTCTTGCTCAGTAGAACAGGTTTTCATTAATCCGTGGGGAAGATACCTCATTTTAATTCTTGAAATGTATGCCCAACGCTCGGCGATAGTTAATGCGTATATCCCTTCTCCGTTTGACTCCTCCATCCTGTACACCATTCTTACAAAAATAGCCCCCCTCCAGGTCCACAATATTATAGTTGGAGGGGACTTTAACACCATCCTAGATCATACCAAGGACACTACTTACCCCTTAGATCGCCCCCCCGTTCCCCCGATTTAGCCCTCTGGGCAAACACTTTTGGTCTTCAGGAGATTCGGCGGCGGAAGCATAGGATCGGACTTATTCACATATCTCAGCATCGCATAGAGCAGGGTCTCGCATAGACTTATTATTTGGGTCTGCTTCTTCTCTGTCTCAGGTTGGGGCAGTCTCCTATCTCCCGGCAAGTCTTTCAGAACACTCACCACTGGATCTGGGCTTGACTCTTGGTACCTCCCATAAGTCGGGATGCTGGAGGCCTGCATCCCATTGGATAGACAATCCTCATATCCAGGAATTAGTATGGCCCAAACTCACAGAATACTGGACGCTTAATGAGGGGTTACCTTCCCTAGATGTGGTTTGGGAGGCAGGTAAGGCTCATGCCCGAGGGGAAAATGTCTCCTCTATCAAGACAGTGAGGTCTGACTTGTGTCACAGACCACTCAATTGGAACAGTGTGAAAGGATGGCATTGGAACGGGGCATTTTCACGGGGCATCCAAGACCTGAAAATTATTCTACTCTAGCCCAAGCAAGAAGAGATTTGAAGCTCCACTACACCTCGCTGGTGCAATCTGATGCACGGACGTTTGTGGCCAAGCTTTTCGAATCAGGGGACAAGAATGGCAAACTACTGGCCAACAGTAATTCCTAGAATTCAGACTTCCACTGGTTGCCAGGTTACAGACCCCGAAGGTTTACTGAGGGAAATTCATCTCTTTTATAGCAAACTGTACGATGATCCATTCTCTAACTCAGTCAACGCCATGTTGGAGGAATTAGGGGGAATCACCTTACCTCTTCTTTCCGAGGAGGACAGGAATGCACTAGATAAGCCCTTAAAACGACAAGAGATAGTAGATGCAATCTACTTTTTGCCTAACAACAAATCCCCGGGCCCTGATGGTTTACCTGGGGAATGATACAAAACACACCCTGCTTTACTGGTCCCCAAACTAACTTGGTTGCTTGGAATCCGAGAGGTTGCCAGATAGTATGTATCAGGCACACATAGCGCTGCTGCACAAATCGGGAAAGGACCCCACTTGAGCTTATCCTATAGACCCATTTCATTGCTGAATTACGACCTTAAGATACTTACCAAAGTGCTAGCCAATAGAATCATGAAGGTTCTACCATCCCTTTTCAATATAGATCAGACCGGCTTCATGCCTGGCAAGTCAATGGACATAAACCTCAGATGAGTTTTTACCCATCTCCAGCTCCCGCCTGAGGAGAATGCCTCCCGTGTCTTGGTATCCCTTGACATCGAGAAGGCTTTCGATACAGATGGTCCTATATGATGCAAGTTCTGGAAGGCTTTGGCCCAATTTTCCAGAAATTGATCGGCTTACCATACAGGACCCCCACGGCCCATGTTAAACTAAATGGTAAGCTGTCGCCCTCCTTTCCAATTAGGAGGGGGACAAGACAGGGGTGTTTTCTTTCCCCAGCAATGTTTGCCCTAGCGATGGAGTCTTTGGCGGAGGCCCTGCGGAGATTGAGTGAGGTGTCTGGAGTCCAGGTTGGCTTGGTAGTTGAGAAACTAGCATTGTATGCGGATGATCTAATCCTCTTCCTTCGGGCCCTGGTCCCTTGCTTTTCGGGGCGCTCAGGTTCTGGACCGCTTTGCGACTCTCTCTGGCCTCCGAACCAACTAGAGCAAATCACTTATTCTACCCATAGATCCCGGGGGAAAGAGACTGAGTGATCCCGCTTCACCTCTACAATGGGCAAGCACCATTAGATACTTAGGGATCAATATTTCTTCCAATACCCAGGACTTTAGCAAACTTAACTTATCCCCAGTGCTGCAGTGGTGTAAACTGAAGCTGGAGGCCTGGTCGAACCTCCCATTATCCCTTGTAGGAAAAATGAATTTAATAAAAATGAAACTACTCCCGATCTTGCTGTATATTTTACGACACTCCCCGGTTTGGATACCTAAGACTCTTTTCCAGCAGTTGGATTCCACAGTGGCCTCCTTGTGGCAATAACACCCGGCTAGATTCAGTAGAAAAATCTTGCGTAGGCCCTGGACATAGGGGGGCTGCCCAGACTTTCCCACCTACTATTTAGTGGCAATGCTCACTTATGCACATAACTGGCTGGTCTCAGAAGACAACAGTGCATCAGTCGTCCTAGAGGCAGCCCATTTGGGATCCTTTGAGGCCCTTCACAACGCGCTCTATAGGGGACGGGGGGTTCTCCGGTACCTTTAACACTAGCTATGAAACCGGGTTATTAAGGCATGGCACACGGTAGTGATTAAACCTAATTTGGTAAAAGCCAGATGGTCCCCTAATACACCGCTCTGGTGTAATCCAAGGTTGCGGGAATTCCACTCTCTGCAAGACCCGGGCATCAAATATTTGAGGGATATTTGTGATGAGTCAGGGATATTTACATTTGATAGGCTGAAAAACAAATTCCAACCTCCGAACTCTTTCTTCTTCAGGTTCCTGCAGCTCCGCCACGCCTTTGATTCACAATTTAAAACAGTTCAGCTTCGGCTAAAACATGATGACATGGAGACCCTTCTGGGCGATGCTTATTCTCAAAACCTCTCAAAACCACTATCCCAAATTTACTGAGCACCGAGTGAATAAAGCCTTAAAGTGGAAGCAAAATAATAGCGTAATGTGCTAGTATGTATCGCATATTAGCACATTATGAAATACTTACCTTAAAACGAAGCCCTCCAGCAGCGCAATGTCACCGCTGAGAGGGCTTCCATCTTCCCTCGGTCTTCCAGGTTCATGGACTCCCGCTGTGTGAGTGGCTGGAGCCACAATGACGTCATGCGCAGGATCCCTGAGTTACGACATGGTGCCCTGAAGGTCCGGCATGGTATGCCGGACCTTCAAAGCGCATGTGCCGGTGACGTCACCGGCTGTATCCAGGGTGAATATTCATTTTACCTACAGGTAAGTCTTATTATAGGCTTACCTGTAGGTAAAAATCACAAAGCGGACTTCATTACCGCTTTAATCTTTCTGGAGGGCCAAAGGCTAAGCCTTTACTCTGATGACATTTACACTTGCCATCTGCCACTCTGTCTGGCTTCTCTTCCTAGAACTCCCATTCCTGTTACTGTTTCCTTCCTTTCCTTCACCTTCTGTATTCTTCATGGTTCCCTGGATCCACTAGCGTCTGCATGATACTCTCATACTGGTCAGGAGTCCAAATCCTGCTTTCCCTGAATGAGGGAATGTTGTGACACCAGCCTAAAGCCAATCACAAGCAGCTTTTCGCCTGCCTAGAATGGCATGTATGGTAGAAAGAGAGGTGTGGTGTGGGAAAACAGGCAGGAGGCGGGGTACTGTCACAAAGTATTTAGAACCACAAGCTTTCAAGTGTTGTCACCCTAAGATCACATGGCAAAGTGCAATATTTTACAAACCATTTGACGGGAAAAATGCTTCTTGTAAATGTGTCTGTTTATAGCTGTTTTATTAGAGTTGTCCTTCAAATAAGGTCAGCTTTTGTTGAGACTAACCTGCAAAATTGAGCACAGGGAATTTTGTTTTTTTTAATGCTTTTATAAAAATGCTGTTGTACGTTTTTTTTCCCTTTTACTCATTATAAATTGATTGCACAGCATACTATTTTGTCACATTTCCATAACAAGGCCGTCTCTGTCACTACATGATCTGCTTGCATGCTGCATCCATCGACTTACCCAAAGGGTTCAGAGACTTACTGCTGATGTTAATGAGCAATGATTTGCCCCCTGATTGGTCCCTGGGGCAGCATTGTAAACTCTTTCACCTGACGCCAGCAGTGGAGCCATCACACAGTTGCCTTCCCAAGACCTTGGAATTCGTCTTTGGCATAAAAAAAAATTCTGCTAGCGTAGAGGGTTCTTTAACGCAGATCTGTAATAAATATGTTAAAGCTCAGAAGACCTAATCATGACACTGCTGAGGCAACGGCTTTGTCTAAAAGCTGCCGAGGAGAATTGTGCAGAATACAAAGCAAAGGCTTTCTTAAGATGAAAACGCTGCTGACACTTCAATAGGGCTGCAGGTTCGCCACAGAGGAACCGAGGAAGAATTTCAGGCAGACCCCAGAGCTCTTCCAGACATATTTCCGTGGATTAGCAAAAGGCTTTCTCAAGTTCAAAGGACCCGCCGCTCCAGAATGGAAGGGCAGACTGGTCACTTTTACTTGCAGGCACATGGGAAAAGTTTACACGTACCCTGTTAATTAAAGGAAAACTCCACTTTCAGAAAAAGAGTTGATATATCAGTGCACGCAATTTTGTACCTTGAGCTTATTAAAATTTAACTTTTTGTGTTAATCTCAAGTAAGGTAAAATGTTTTACCATATATAGCCAACAGCTGTGCAAACCTGACCATCACACCTATATGAGACGGTCAGACATCCCATTCCAAAACCATGAGCATTAATACAGCGTCACTCACCACATAACAGCCTCCACTCTTCTGGGTAGACTTTCCACAAGATTTTGAACTGTGTCTTTGGGAGTTTGTTCCCATTTGTGTGGTCAGGAACTAATGTTGGAAGAGGAGGTATGGCTTGCCATTGCAACATCAATTCATCCCAAAGATGTTCAACAGGGTTGCAGTCAGGGCTTTTGCTGGGCAAATAAATTCCACAACAGACTGGTCAGACCATGTCTTTATGGAGCTGGCTTTGTGGACATGGGCACAGTCATGCTGAAACAGAAGAGTACTGTCCTCAAACTGTGGTAACAACGAGTGGAAGCTGTTTTGGGCACAAGGAGAGGGCATGGTAACCATGGGCAACTCTATATTAATGCCCATGATTTTACAAAGGGAGGTCCAACAAGCTCAGGCTTGATGGTTAAGTGTCCACAAATGCAAATGTTGGGATACTGTATTGCCCTGCGGACCAGTCTCCGAAGAGAGGAGATAAAGCTCTGCTTCAGTATGTCACAGTACATGTTGGCATTCATGGTTCCCCCAATGAATTGTAGCTCCCCAGTTCCGGCAGCACTCATGCAGCTGCAGACCATCACACTCCCACCACCATGCTTGACTGTAGGCAAGACACACTTGTCTTTGTACTCCTCACCTGGTTGCCGCCACACACGCTTGACACCATCTGAACCAAATACGTTTATCGTGGTCTCATCAGACCACAGGACATGGTTCCCATAATGCATATCCTTAGTCTGCTTGTCTTCAGCAAACTATTAGCGGGCTTTCTTGTGCATAATCTTTAGAAGAGACTTCCTTCTGGGACGACAGCCATGCAGACTATTTTGATGTAGTGTGTGGCGTATGGTCTGAGCACTGCTAGGCTGACCCCCCCACCCCTTCTACCTCTGCAGCAATGCTGGCAGTACTCATACGTCTATTTCCCAAAGACAAACTCTGGATATGATGCTGAGCACGTGCACTCAGCTTCTTTGGTCGACCATGGCGAGACCTGTTCTGAGTGGAACCTGTCCTGTTAAACCTCTGTATGATCTTGGCCACCGTGCTGCAGCTCAGTTTCAGGGTCTTGGCAATCTTCTTATAGCCTAGGCCAGTGATGGCGAACCTTGGCACCCCAGATGTTTTGGAGCTACATTTCCCATGATGCTCAACTACACTGCAGCGTGCATGAGCATTATGGGAAATGTAGTTCCAAAACATTTGGGGTGCCAAGGTTCGCCATCACTGGCCTAGGCCATCATTTTGTAGAGCAACAATTCTTTTTTTCAGATCCTCAGACAGTTCATTGCCATTAGGTGCCATGTTGAACTTCCAGTGACCACTTTGAGAGAGTGAGAGCGATAACTCCAAATTGAACACACCTGCTTCCCATTCACACCTGAGACCTTGTAACACTAATGAGTCACATAGCACCGGGGAGGGAAAATGGCTAATTGGGCCCAATGTGGACATTTTCACTTAGGGGTGTACTCACTTTTGTTGCCAGCAGTTTAAACATTAATGGCTGTGTGTTGAGTTATTTTGAGGGGACAGCAAATTTGCACTGTTATACAAGCTGTGCACTCACTACTTTACATTGTAGCAAAGTGTCATTTCTTCAGTGTTGTCACATGAAAAGATAGAATAAAATATTTACAAAAATGTGAGGGGTGTTCTCACTTTTGTGAGATACTGTATATATACAGTGGGGAAATTAATTATTTGATCCCCTGCAGATTTTGTAAGTTTGCCCACTTACACATTTTTTATCATAGGTGTATTTTAAATGATAGAGACAGAAAAACAACCACAAATTAGTACTTGGTGGAGAAACCCTTGAGGGAAGACGTTTCTGGTAGTTGGTTACCAGGTGTGCACACATCTCAGGAGGGATTTTGGTCCATTCTTCTTTACAGATCTTACAAATACGTAAGGTTTCTTAGTTGTTGCTTGGCAACTCAAAGTTTGATGGTCCTTTTGTATTTCTTCCATTTGCGAATAATCGCTCCAACAGTTGTCTCCTCACCAAGCTTTTTGCTGATGGTCTTGTAGCCCATTCCAGCCTTGTGCCGGTCTACAATATTGTCCCTGACGTCCTTTGACAGCTCTTTGGTCTTGCCCATGATGGTGAGGATTGAATGCAAGAAAGAGATTCTGTGAACAGGTGTCTTTTATACACACAGTTGTCGTTAGGAGCACCTTCTTGACAAGACTAATCTGTGTACCACATGAGCACATACTGTAGCCAGTCTGTGGGAGCCAGAATTATTGTTGGTTGGTAGGGGATCAAATACTTATTTTATTCACTGAACTGCTACTCAATTTATAACATCTGTGTCATGTTTTTTTTCTGGATTTTTGGTTGATATTCTGTCTCTATCATTTAAAATACACATATGATAACAATTATAGACTCTTCAGTGGGCAAACTTACAATATCTGGATCAAATAATAATTTTCCCCTCTGTATATATACAGTGCCTTGAAAAAGTATTCATGCCCCTTGAAATTTTCCATATTTTGTTAGGTTACAACCAAAACGTAAATGTATTTTTATTGGGATTGTGTGTGATAGAACAAAAAGTGGCACATCATTGTGAAGTGGAAGGAAAATGATAAATATTTTTCAAATTTTTTTACAAATATATAGCTAAAAAGTGTGGTGTGCATTTGTATTCAGGCCCCTTTACCCTGATACCCCTAACTAAAATCCAGTGGAACCAGTTGCCTTCAGAAGTCACCGATTAGTAAATAGAGTCCACCTGTGTGTAATTTAATATTAGTATAAATACAGCTGTTCTATGAAGCCCTCAGAGGTTTGTTAGAGAACCTTAGTAAACAGCATCATAAAGGCCAAGGAATACACCAGACAGGTCAGGGATAAAGTTGTGGAGAAGTTTAAGGCAGGGTTAGGTTATAAAAAAATATCCCAAGCTTTGAACATCTCATGGATCACTGTTCAATCCATCATCCAAAAATGGAAAAAGTATGGTACAACTACAAACCTACCAAGACATGGCCGTCCACCTAAACTGACAGGCCAGGCAAGGAATGAATTAATCAGAGAAGCAGTCTAAAGATTTGTGGTAACTCTGGAGGAGCTGCAGCTCAGCTCAGGTGGGAGAATCTGTCCAAAGGAAAACTATTAGTCGTGCACTCCACAAATCTGGCCTTTATGAAAGAGTGGCAAGAAGAAAGCCATTGTTGAAAGAAAGCCATAAGAAGTCCCATTTGCTGTTTGCGAGAAGCCATGTGGGGGACACAGCAAACGTGGAAGAAGGTGCTCTGGTAAGATGAGACCAAAATTGAACGTTTTGGCCTAAAAGCAAAACGCTACACTGCACATCACCCTGAACACACAATACCCACTGTGAAACATGGTGGTGGCAGCATCATGTTGTGGGGGTGCTTTTCTTCAGCAGGGGGGAAGCTGGTCAGAGTTGATGAGAGGATGGATGGAGCCATATATAGGGCAATCTTAGAAGAAAACCTGTTAGAGTCTGCAAAAGACTTGAGACTGGGGCAGAGGTTCACCTTCCAGCAGGACAACAACCCTAAACATACAGCCAGAGCTACAATGGAATGGTTTAGATCAAAGCATATTGCAAAGAACAAAGGTAGTCAAAACATAGCCAAAGTTCAGTAACCGGAACGGATAATCAGCCAAGCCAGAAGTCAGGGATCAAAGTAGTGGAACAGGAAGCAGGATCTGGAGCCAGAATGGATGTCAGCAAAGGCAGTCTTTAAACAGGAACGCAGGAGATAGTTTCTAGTGATGTGACCAAGGCGAAGGCAGAGCTCCTCTGGACTGGATGGCTTAAGTAGGCAGGACTGATGAGCAGGATCATCAACAGCTGAGTAACTGTGGAGAGAGATGGGAGCTGGCAATTATCCGACAGCTGAGCGGCCAGCTCAGAGAAGGAAGGGCTGAGCCCAGCCCCGACACCTGTGTCCCCTTTAACAGACCCACAGCTGACTATGGGGCACTGAGGGGTAGCTAGAGCACAAGGTCCCCAGTGTCTATACTCACAAGGCCCAAGGACAGAAAGTAACCTCCTTCCAATCTTCCAAGCGACACTCTCCAGTGACACCAGACAAATCATTGGCAGCCAGCTCCCCACAGTTATTTTTTCTTAACAGCTGGGTCTCAACCTTCCTCCCCTCAGGTAGCCCACATGAGGCCTCACCAACAGCAGGTTCTGCCTGGCAGGGCAGTGTGCTCCCCAGGCTGGATTCTTCCACTCTGGGACGGGACCCCGAGCTCTGTGTGATCTTAGAATAAAAAGATAAATACAGTCTCCCAGCATTCCATCAGAGCATGGCTCTCTGGGACAGGCTGCATCAAAATTTATGCTGCCCCCTGCATAGCTCCACATCTGTCATCCAGAATCTTCTCAAGTTACCTGGATACAGGGGGAGCTATCTGGCAAACTGGCAGCAGCAGAGCACACAGCTGAGTACAGTGAGCCTAACTATGCTTTTATCTTACCCAAAATTACAGCTACAATGCTTAGTGTGTCAACAAAATTTCAAAAACACACGCTAACACTTAACTAAGAAGAAGGTAGAGAAGGAAGTGCCAGTAGTATTAAAGACAACTTTAATGACACAGTATATGGTCACACTTACAGGAAATAAAAGGCTCATCTGTGTGTTAATGATCCATGGTGAAGTCCTCAGATCCGGATCCGCTTTTCCTGCAGAGGTGTAGGGTTGCAAACCATTGTAGCTCGGCCTAGGGCATATCCTGTGGCCTTCATTAAGAGGCTGGGGCCGGCGTGGAACGCAAGTGACATCACGCGATCGCTTCCGGGAGCACTTCCGGGGGAGGACTTCCACTCAAAAGAGAGAAGAAGCTGGATTGGCTACACGCTCTGAGCTACTGCTCCTTCAATTGGTCTGAGATTGAGGTGTCAGCAATATGCTGTTTATGTGCCAGCGCTGTGGGACAACAGGTCCCAGCATTGGCCAAAAAGAACACAGCGCTGACAATGAACTGAATGGCGCACCATGTCAGCGCTGTGTTCTTTTTGGCCAACGCTAGGACCTGTTGTCCCACGGTGCCGGCACATAAATAGCACATTGCTGACACCTCAATCTCAGGCCAAATGAAGGAGCAGTAGCTCTGAGTGCGTAGCCAATCCAGCTTCTTCTCTTTTTTGTGTGGAAGTCCTCCCCCGGAAGTGATCACAGTGACCCGTGACGTCACGTGCGTTCCACGCCGGCCCCAGCCTCTTCCCGACGGCCACAGAATATGCCCTAGGCTGAGCTACAACGGTTTGGAGCCCTACATCTCTGCAGGAAAAGCGGATCCAGATCTGAGGACTTCACCATGGATCATGAACACACATTTACTGTACTGTTTCCTGTAAGTGTAACCATATACTGTGTCATTAAAGTTGTCTTTAATACTACACTCAGGTGGCGCTTCCTTCTCTACCTTCTTCTTGCCTACTACAGAGCCAACTCTCTGAGGATAGCAGCCGCCATTGATCAGCCACAATATCTGTTTAACCCCTGAACTGCCAGATATACTCTTATGGACTAATTGCCTACCTAACTAAACATCCCAACTATTGTGTGAACTCTCGTATTTGCGCTTACAGTTACCATTACCAGTTACCATTACCTTTACTAACACTTATCTAACTATCCTAGCACCTACCTAGGAGGGTGCTACATCTACGTATATTAGTCCTGCACATAATAAATGGGACCTGATCTACAAGAAACACTATGCATTCAAGTTATAAGGAGAGATGACCTAATAATGACAAATGATGCTTTAAATTGAAAGCATTGTATTTAATACCTGTTCAACATCCAACCAATCCACTTAACGCTGAGCCTTGTAACAACATCTGAATGTTCCCATTAGATGCAGAGCGTGTGTCTTTCTCCATCAGAATATACACATCACCACTCCTGTCCCAGCTTCCATAACACAATTATGTAAATAGCTGATTAAGTACATAATTGCATTAAGAAACTTGACAAAACTGATAGCTACACACAGCAACAATGTCACGTATCCTCTCGGCGCCCATAACTTACCGCTCGCGGGTCGCTCTTTTGTGAGCAGGGCCGCTCCGCTAATTCCCCAGAGAGGTGATAAGATTTTAATGGATATTATTTGAATAGCAAATAAAAGGATTTGTTCTCAGGAGTATGCTAAGGGTGACACACATCCACTAGACTGAAAGGAGGGGGTGGGGAATAAAATCTCTTCTATTTATCCAGGAGATGGCGGCTTTTTGTAGTGGAACTAATGTCTGTTTTCATGTCCCGATCAATAGATAAGGAGCCGCAACAGAAGAGCAATTCGGGGAAAATGAGGGTTATGTAAGCATATTTGTACGTCTTCAGGGAGGTGGTGGCGTGTTTTCAGTGAGAAGACATTTTGAGAAATTATTTTGATTGAAATGAACATATTCGAAAAACAGACCTTGAAATTAAGTATGACGAAGAAATCCATAAGTGGTGTTTATCTTCAGAGAAAACCTCATGGCGAAACTAACAGTAGATCCAGAAATATAGACAGCCAAAGTTGTATCTTTCCATCTATTAAATCTTCTGCCCTTGTTGTTTTACCTTAGTAAGTAAAACATTTTTTTGTTCTGCCAGTAAATACCTTATACAGCCCACCTCCTGTTTCTTATCTGGGAAAAAAGCCTAGGCTTATGACATCATGCGCAGCTCTCTATCTCACTCTCGTGAAAGTTTGCCAGGAAGGGAGGGGGGATGAGTCATAAGAGGGCCAATGAGAGCTGCAGAGCTGGAGGTGTGCCTCTGTGTGTCTGTGTAAATCCAGGAAGTGAACAGGCAGCAGCTTCAGCTGCCCACAGTTAAAATGATTGCAGCCAGACTCAGTGGGGGGAGATTTATGCAGCATATTTGGCAAGTACAGAATGACAGTATATATAAAATAATATGCAAAGTGGTTGGAGAGAAGCTTCAAAATGGCAAAGATATTTTTATTACAAATTATGTGAGCAGACTGCAGTTCCTCTTTAAACTGGAGAATACCCTGCATTGTATGTTTGCAGACTCAAAGGCCGTGGAAGCCAGCAGTCACAAGGATTCAGCTACTAAAGTATGCTTTGGGATTAAAGAAGCCATTTTTTCTAGCATGGATTGAAACCCTTAATAATCATTGAGGGTCCTTGATCAAGGAGGAACTTTATAGCTCCCAAAACCTGTTGGTTTTTCATCTTTGTTATCTTAGGACTTTTGTGAGGAAATAAATATTCTTGGACTCCTTTACCTTTGGTTTGCTTGTAGCCAAGTTGCCTACAGTGTATTAGTTAGGTAGTTGACTTGCCCAGGCTAGGGAAGGGGATAACTGTTCACACCTTAGTTCGCAGGCTTTTTGGGTCCTGCCTGTCCACCCTGTTATATAAATAGAGGGGAAAGGCCTGGTTCCAGAGCCCGCTCCTGGACATGCTGTGACCATCATGAACCACTGAGAGATCGCTGTGCCCAGTAGACTTTGGAAAGACACCAGAGGACTGGAGAATTGACAAACTTTGGAAGATGCTAGTTATGGACTATCACCTTGTTGAGGTATGCCTGGGCAGCCTAGTTCACTCAGATAGGGTTATGTCACAGGAGTGTACTTGTTGGACTTTGCCACAAATTTTGAGTAAAATTACATCAACTTTTTTAAGCGAGGTCTGAAGTAATTTAAAGGAGTGCATGATGGTTTCTTGCCTATGAAAGAACAATCTCAGTAAAGCACATGTGGGGTATGAAGCAAATTCATTACAAAAGATTAACTCAGCAAGACAAACAGAAGTAGGAATGTGGTCGCTATGGGTATTCAGTAACTAGTGCAAAATACATTGCAGCCTTTTATGAAGTGTGGCACCTGGCATGGTGGAGGGTCCTCTGGTAAGGAGGGGGTTGGTGATCTGGCTCCCTCCTCAGCGGTTGGTTCCCTGAAGTTATAAGGACCAAACTTGCGTTACAGAAACCCATAGCTAGCTGGGAGAGTGAGGAAGATAAGTAAGTGCACACATGAGGTCCATGCTAGGTGCACGGTAGGAAGAGGTACGCTGGACTGATGGAGAGGGCATGGACACAGTGGTGCCTCTCCTAAATGCAACATACAGTGAGGAAGGTATGGGATTACACGGGACAGCACTCTAGAGTAGGACTCTGTACTTATTTTGCTACACACTGCCTACAGCTCATCTCTAAGCCGGGGAACTGCCATAATGGTTGATTCTCACATTGTCCCCACCTGGTCCTGGACATTGATAACCGCACACAGGCACGAAAGGTACCCCTGCATGAAGGGCAAGTTGCCCTGCACACATGCTGGTCTGAAACTATTCTTTCACAAGGATTTAGCAAGCAAGGCCCCTAGAGCCATCAAAATTAGATCTACTCTATCACAAGTCCACAGTCATTTGAAATGCAGAATGTTCATGTTTTATGAAATCACCTCATTACCATTTTGACCTCTTTGGTCTTTTTATTTTCAGGAGGAACCCTCTTCACTTCCACCTCATCGCAGACACGATCGCCAAACAGATCCTGGCCACACTTTTCCAGACATGGATGGTGCCCGCAGTACGTGTGGATTTTTATGATGCTGATGAACTGAAGGTAATACATTGTTTTTTTTACACCTCCCAGTCTTTGTTCCAGGAATTCTGACAGTGGGCTACATTTTTGGTAGATCTAATGCAATGTTCCAATGCACTGATGCTGTTCATCCTATTTGAGGATTGTCTCCTGCCAACACCTTGTCTGCATAGGCAGAAACAGGCAGTGGAGGTCAGTAGTCATTGCTTTTGGCATCTATTGTTTCTCTTTTATCGTTCTATGCCATAAATAGCCTTCAATGATATTTCGCATAAGATTCAAAAGGCAGGTGCTAGATATAAAATGCATGCCCTCAACACTCATATGGTATTTTGTCTTTTATTTTTGAGTCCTGGAATTGTTATTCAGCTTTTATATTGCTAGATTGCAGTGCTAGTCCATATCTGTGTTCTTTGATCTTCACTGAGTGTGACAACACTGTCCTTCCAGGAAGATTCATGGGGAATGCAGAGCAGGAGAAATCTTGAGAGAAGACACTTCAGTCTGTTGCAAGAGTGATTTTAGCTGCTCTGTATTCCCCAGGATCTAACCGGAAGGAATGTGAAGTAAGTACTGTATAAATCAAACTTTTTTCTTGACAAGTATGTTTTGGGACTACTAATATTAGGTGTTATTTGAAGTATAAGCAGGCCTTGCATTGTACTGGAAGGTCTGGTTTAACACTTGGTTGGTTAACTTTGTTGTCGTTTCTTGTGTGTTGTTTGTAGTTTTTTGCTTCTTATTTGGTAATTGTTTTTTTTTTTTTTTTTTGCCATTTAGGGTTTTTTTTTGTCATTTAGGTTCAATTGCTCAGTTCTATCACTTTATTTTATGGTTAAGCCCTGTACACATGGGCTGAATATTGGGCTGTATTGGACATTTAATAGAAACCGGCCAATATTTGGCCCGTGTATAGGGAGTATGACCGAAAAAGGGCTGCCGATCGGCATCTTATCAACGTTGGTAGCCAATGGCTGAGAGCGCTAACCGGTGTGTTCTGGCAGAGAGGCTGTCCCCCTGTCCGAACACAAGCTCTTCAGTTTTTTTTTTTTCGTTCAGCCTGCAGGGGTGAATGAAAAAAAACTTCTAGTGTTAGAGTGTTATAGGGCATACACACGATCGGACTTTTCGAACGGAATGGTCTGACGGACGCCAACGGGCCAAATCCGGCGAACAATCCGATCGTGTTTGGGCTTCACCGGACCTTCAGCGGACCTTTCCAGTCGCAAATCTGATGGACTTTAGATTTGGAGCAGGCTTCAAATCTTTACGTCGTAACTCCGCCAGACCCAGAAATCCGCTCGTCTGTATGCTAGTCCGACGGACAAAAAGCCACGCTAGGGCAGCTATTGACTACTGGCTATCAACTTCCTTATTTTAGTCCGGTGTACGTCATCACATACGAATCCGTCTGACTTGTGTGATCGTGTGTAGGCAAGTCCGGTCATTATAAAGTCAGTCGAAAGTCTGTCGAAAGTCTGACAGACAGGCTGTCGGACTTTTGTAGCTGAAAAGTCCGACCGTGTGTGTTAACTTTAAGTGTGGTTTTGGTTTTAATTGGTTAGTTGGACTAAAAGGGTTAAATGCTTTTTAATTCTGTGGCTCATCTTACTCCTCACTTCAGTGCTCTTCTCCACTTTGGGTTGTGGGTGCTCTCTTTTCATCCTCATATACAGTGCAAAGCTGTTAGCCCTACATTGTACTTGATGATGTCACTGTGCGACTGTGGCCCCCAAGCGTCTTAAAGAAGAGTTTTTCGAAGGACCGGTAATGCCCGGTACACACGATCAGAAAATTGTAAGAAAAATACAGATTTCGGAGCAATCGTGCGATAATCCGTTAGTACAGGGCTTTCGAGAGCCGATCATGACAGTTCATCCAATATTATTTGATCGGACATGTACGACAAAGTTTTTCATACGTTGCCAGATCGTACCATTTTCGCTTAATCAGTACAGCTGTCGTTTGAAAATGCAATACAAATGCATTACAACACATGACATCACTTCCGAATTTTTATTCTATCGTATGTGTATTTTCGTGACTTTAGTAAACTCATCAGATTCGATGTGAGATTAGCATGCAAAAAAAAAAACAGACGATCATTCGTCCGATAATCTCATTGTGTGTACCAGGCATTAGATAGATGGAGGGAGCCTGCTGGAGAGAGGAGTACGTTAAAGCGGTATTAAACCCAAAACCAAAAATGTAATGTATTGCAGCTTTCCTATACTTAGATTTGGTGTCTGCATTCATTTTCTTTGGCTTTTTTCCTTCTGTTTTCATTTGGCCAGTAACACACCTCCTGTATTAGCCAGACACAAATCTGGAGGAATGAGTACAGGAGGCACAGCAGACAGAAGCATTGTCAGTCTAGGGGGAGGGTTCTGTTAAATGTATTAGCAGATTTAATTACACCAACACATTGAAGCCAAACTCCAGCTCACACTTTATGATCAGTTAGAACAAACAGTTTTTTTTTCCTTTTGGGATAAAGGTTTTGCATGTATAAATAAAAGTTGATCATTTTAACCACTTCAATACCGGGCACTTATACACCTTCCTGCCCAGACCAATTTTCAGCTTTCAGCACTGTCGCACTTTGAACGACAATAGCGCGGTCATGCTACACTGTACCCAAACTACATTTTTATCATTTTGTTCCCACAAATAGAGCTTTCTTTTGGTGGTATTTGAAAAAAAGAGTTTTTTTTTTTGTTTCAGTTACAAAACTTTGTAAATAAGTTTTCTCCTTCACTGATGGGCACTGATGGGGCTGCACTGACGGGCACTGATAAGGTGGCACTGATGGGCACCAATGAGGTGGCACTGATGAGGTGGCATTGATGGGCACTGATGATGGGCACTAATATGGGGCACTGATAGGCGGCACTGATAGGTAGCACTGATATGCAGCACAGATGGGCACAGATAGGTGGCACGGATAGGCAGCACGGATGGGCACTGATAGGCAGCATGGATGGGCACTGATAAGCAGCACGGATGGGCACTGATAGGCGGCACAGATGGGCATGGATGGGCACTGATGTACTGTTATGTATGGTACTGATGGATGCCAATCAGTGCCAAACAATAATGCCTGCCAATCAGTGATGCCCATTGTGGGCATTGATTGGCATCCATTGTGGGCACTGATTGGCATCCATTGTGGGCACTGATTGGCATCCCTGGTGGTCTAGGGTGGTATACCTTGTGGTGACATCCCTGGTGGTCCAGTGTGGGCATCTTCAGGGGGGCTGTGCTGATAATCGATCAGCACAGACCCCCCCTGTCAGAGGAGCAGTCGATTGGCTCTCCTCTACTCGCATCTGACAGATGTGAGTGAGGAAAAGCCGATCACCGGCTCTTCCTTTTTACATCGTGATCAGCCATGATTGGACATGGCAGATCATGTGGTAAAGAGTCACCGTCAGAGACTCTTTACCTAGATCGTAGTTGCCATGTGTTAGACTGACACACCGCAACAACAATTGCCGCGCCACCAGGGGCGTGCAGCCGCTTAATGTCCTGAGCATATGACGCCCAGTCAGGCTATTGAAACCACTTTGCTGCTGTCATTTTGCTACATGGCAGGCGGCAAGTGGTTTATCACCCCTGTCAGTGTTAAGTGGTTTGTCTCATCCATGTAAACTGATACATTCTGCTGAAGAGCTTGTGGCTGGATCACCAGATGAAAATAGAAGAAACAAAGCCTAAAAGAAGAAAACAAATGCAACCATCACACCTATGAATTGGTAAGCTGCAATATAATAAATGTTTGCTTTTGCTTTAAGTATTAAACCTTATTCCTCATTCCCTGGAGTTAATGAGCATTTAACCCTTGCAGTGTGAAGGGTGGGGTAGACAGCATTAAAAATGATACCTGGTGCTGGGTTTACTTTAAGGTGGAATCCTATTTTAAAAAGATTTACACAAAATAAAAATAATGAATAATAAGTCATATACATAGCATTTTATGTTGAGAGTAAACACTGCTGAAAGACAGCTGATGAAATCAGTACTGAGATACAGCAGTAATTGCATGGAGGCCGAGGGGTGACCTGTGCTATTTGCTTGTCTCCTCTTTGGGTAAAAGGAGTGAGTCAGTTTGATGAATCACCCCTTCTCCTCTGTCTGCTCTCACGCCTGTACATTTCCAATCACAGCACTTTCTTCCCAGCCATTGAAACCCACAAATCTCAGGCAGTTTTTTGCTGCTCATATTGAGCCCATTGAGTGTTGTTATAGGTTGGATTTGTTAGCCATTTGCTCAGTATTTTGTTTCCATGCTTTTTTTTTTTTATATGAAAATCTTTAATAAATTCAGATTGAAAACTACACTTGGTGCTTTGGATCAAGGCTAGTGCACACTATAGAAGGATATGCTTTGTTCATTTTTCATTTCAGAATTTTACAACCATTTTAAAGTGACCCAATCACCAGACCCTTTATTTCAGCAACAATCATCTCATAAGATTTTATGTACATGTAACCTATTTTACATGTATTGACTTGACTTGTAAAAGCCTCTTTTGTATAGACATTCAAAAGAGAGCCTGCTCATTTCCTGGCTGGAGGATGTCACATATCATCTAGACCTTTTCTCCCCAGCCGGAATGTCTCTGACCCACAGCTTTCACTGACTTTCAGTTCTTTAATCATGCAGGCTGAGTATGACAGGTGGGTGTTACCTTGGGTGGCTCGCTTGTAAATGTATTTTGTCTAGCCACTTGCTTACCGGGCACTTAAACCCCCCTCCTATCCAGACCAATTTTCAGCTTTCAGCGCTGATGCACTTTGAATGACAATTGTGCGGTCATACAACACTGTACCCAAATGAAATTTTTACCATTTTTTCACCACAAATAGAGCTTTCTTTTGGTGGTATTTGGTGGTCTGCAGTTTTTACTTTTTGTTAAAAAAATGTAAAAAACTGAATTAAAAAAAAAAAAAAATTGTTATTTTTTTATATTTTGTTATAGAAAATGTAAAATGGGTAATTTTTCTCCTTTATTGATGTACGCTGATGAGGCGGCAGTGATGGGCACTGATAGGCGGCAGTGATGGGCACTGATGGGTGGAAGTGATGGGCACTGATGGGTGGCAGTGATGGGGAGCACTGCCGGGTGGCACTGATTGGCACCACAGGGGGGCATTGATAGGTGGCACTTGTGGGCATTGATAGGTGGCACTTGTTGGCACTGTTAGGTGGCACTGTGGGCACTGTTAGGTGGCACTGTGGGCACTGTTAGGTGGCACTGATGAGGCAGATGTGCCTCTTCCACTTGGGGACTGATGTCCCTCACATCCTAGCCGGTGATCGGCTTTTTTTTCTACTCACGCTGTCAGCATGAGTAAAAAAAAAAAAAACGATTACCGATCTTTTGTTTACATCATGTGATCAGCTGTCATTGGCTGACAGCTGATCACATGGTAAGGGGCCGGGACCGGCCCCTTACTCGGATCGGTGATCAGCCGAGTCTCAGTGACTCGGTGATCACAGCGCGCCCGGCGCCCGGCACGCGCGTCATTCGGCCATAGCGCGGATGGCAGGTGGCTAGGGATGACCACTGCTTAAGGCTGGGTTCACACTAGAGAACAGAGCGGCTCACAGCATGGGGTCCAGTGCGTCTCCATTCACCGGTCCAAGTCTGATTTCAGACCAAATTTTTGGCTGAATTCGGACCTGAAACAGACCAAAAGACGCACAGGGCTCCTGTGCAATTCGCACCGGAGCCGCTCCGGAGATGTGTGAACCAGCTCTATAGAGAGCCGGTCACAATCTCCTTCTATGTGAATCATTGTCTGGTATGGGAACTGCAGTTCTGCTAAACGCAAGACCCTGCAGCGGCTAGTGAAGATGGCTGAAAAGATTATTGGTGTCTCTCTCCCCTCCATCCTTTCCATACACGATGCTCCAGCAAAGCTACCAGTATCATGAAGGATCCTACCCATCCCTCTCACAGTCTCTTTCAGCTCTTGCCATCGGGTAGAAGGTACCGGAGTATCAAAACCAGGACTGTCAGACTGCTCAACAGTTTTTTCCCCCAGGCTGTGAGAGCTCTCAACTCTAATCCTCTTTGAAACCTTTTCTACAACCTATAAATTGTGACCAGGAACGTCTCACGTCCCCTCCTTTTTAATCTTGAATATGCACTAGACACTTTTATAAACACTTGCTGCTACAAAGACTTTTGGAAACATATAGTATATGTACAGTTACGTAGTTCCCAGATGTGTATAGGCTTTTTTATTGGTGTTTTTATTCTTTGTATATTTATTTATAATTATGTTTAATTTTTATGTAGCACCGTGGCCCTGTGAGATACGACATTTCGTTCTACTGGATGTTCTTACGTGTAGTAGAATGACAATAAAGCTTGACTTGACTTGACTTGGATGCGGAGAAACTTACATCCAATTCGCAATAGTGTGAACCCAGCCTAAAAGAGAAGTATATATTTTTTTAAAGAATCATAATTACCTAGGCAGATGCAGCATCGGTCTCTCGCTGGTTTTAAGACTGAGAACCGAGTGATCAAAGACCGCTAATCGCTCAGTTCTCAGTGCTCCATGACTAACAGTCACCGCTGTCTGCGCTGCCCACCTCACCCCCTGCACTCCCTGAAACGCCAGACTGTGGAGGGGGGCGAAAGCCGCTGTCTCAGCCTCTCAGCGGCTCGCTGAGAGGCTGAGCCAGGTGCCAATCCAGGCTTCTGGGTGGATCCCGACCATATCGCTGGCTCTGTGACGTCAGCTAACAGCGGGCTTCAACCCACTAGCAGCTGAAAATGGGTCACAGGAGTGCAGAACAAACTGTACTCCTGTGATCCACAGGAGAAGTACAGCCAATTGAGGGCAAATTCACACTACTTGTCAGTTAAATCGCTGAGCAGCCGGAGCAATTCAGCTGTCCAGACTCCCTGAATTGCCGGCTGGTTGGAAGGCAGTGTGGTGCACGATTCAGCACATCGCACCAACCTTTTTTTTTTTTTTTACTACATGTACAAACAGTGGCGATGCATCCATTAAGGGCGCTCCCTCTGTCACACAACCCCACTATATGTAAAATGGATAGATTCATGCATAGCTGTAGCCACCCCCTATTCAGGCATCCGGCCCCTTTTCGGATGCCGGGCGCCCAAATTACAGCATGGGGGATGGTTTTTTTTTTGAAGCACCTGATTAGAGCCATAGGCTCTAATAGGCTTCAAAAAAGGTGGAATCAGAGCGCAGAGCATTGCGCTTGAAGTCCACCCAAGTGTGTTAGAAAAGCAAATGAATATTTGCTTTTCTAACACTGAACCGCCTTTCCGCCAATCAGGAAGTGCGGGTCTAATACCCATCACCTGTTTGGCTGAAGGCACAGGCATCCCTATTGGAAGAAAAGACACAAGGGAACCACGAAGGATGCAGGATGCCTGACCCGCTGCATGTCCACAGCTCGACTTCGTCACGCGCTACCTGACCCGCCACCAGGACGGGGTAAGTGCCAGTCAGCGGGGGGAGGGGGGTCACAGTGGCCTGCATATGATGGGCACAGAGGCTGCATATTATGGGCGCAGAGGCTGCATATGATGGGCACAGTGGCTGCATTTTAAGGGTTACAGTGGCTGCATATGATGGGCACAGAGGCTGCATTTTATGGGCACAGTGGCTGCATTTTATGAGCACATTGGCTGCATATGATGGGCACAGTGGCTGCATTTCATGGGCACAGTGGCTGCATTTGATGGGGCACAGTGGCTGCATTTGATGAGGCACAGTGGCTGCATTTGATGGGGCACAGTGGCTGCATTTGATGGGGCACAGTGGCTACATTTGATGGGCACAGCGGCTGCATTTGATGGGCACAGTGGCTGCATTTGATGGGGCACAGTGGCTGCATTTTATGAGGCACAGTGGCTGCATTTGATGGGGCACAGTGGCTGCATTTGATGGGGCACAGTGGCTACATTTGATGGGCACAGTGGCTGCATTTAATGGGGCACAGTGGCTGCATTTGATGGGGCACAGTGGCTGCATATGATGGGCACAGAGGCTGCATTTTATGGGCACAGTGGCTGCATTTTATGAGCACATTGGCTGCATATGATGGGCACAGTGGCTGCATTTCATGGGCACAGTGGCTGCATTTGATGGGGCACAGTGGCTGCATTTGATGAGGCACAGTGGCTGCATTTGATGGGGCACAGTGGCTGCATTTGATGGGGCACAGTGGCTACATTTGATGGGCACAGTGGCTGCATTTAATGGGGCACAGTGGCTGCATTTGATGGGGCACAGTGGCTGCATTTGATGGGCACAGTGGCTGCATTTGATGGGCACAGTGGCTGCATTTGATGGGCACAGTGGCTGCATTTGATGGGGCACAGTGGCTGCATTTGATGGGGCACAGTGGCTGCATTTGATGGGCACAGTGGCTGCAACTGATGGCACAGTGAGGCTGCAATTAATGTTTTTTTTTTCAGTATTTTTCAGAATTTTTCAGTTTGTTTGTGCCCCCCCAAAAATTATGAGCACCAGTTGCCACTGTGTACAAAACGTACACTTCATTCATTGCAGTGTCAGACTGTGCAAAGCACTGCACTGCCTGACATTGCAGTGCGATTCAGGCCGATGTGCTGCAATAAAATGCAGCTAGGCTGCATAAGATTCAGATGTCTAGATGCTTTGTACTGCCGGCTGGCTGGAGGGCCACCTTTATTACATGTACAAAACGTACACTTTATTCACTGCAGTGTCAGGCGGTGCAGTGCGATTCAGGCTGGTGTCCTGCAATAAAATGTACTTAGGATGCGTTGCAGCGTGAATGGGACACATAGGCATTAATGGTTTCCTATGTGTCCCTGTGGTGACGGACGTTTTACTGTGCAGTAAAATGGCCCTTCACCGCAGATAGTGTGAATTGTCCTTCAGACCAACATCCACCTATCAAGGCAAATGGATATTTTCATAACCCCTTCCACGAGCCAACCCATTGCTTGTATTAGTACAGAGGGCTCTTGATAAGAGAACTGAGACAGGGTGCAGTTTTGTTTTCAGGAAGCGATGTTCAGCGCTCTGCAGGCCACTCCTGCCAGCTGTCATCTGCCTGCATTGCACAGAGAATCACAGGAAACCAATGATGATGTCTATGGGTCTAAAATAATACATGTAATGAAAATGGAAAGGGTTTTATTTAAAAATGTAATTTGTTTGTTAAAAAGGGGAGAGGAAGGAATCAGGGAAGGCAAAATATAAGCAGATTAAACTTTATCTAGGGCTAAGCAGCCTAATAAATTTATTACCAACTGAAGTGTGACATCGGAGGGCCAGTCTTCCCTTCGTCTACATGGATTTCATTGCCTCCTTAGTTGGCATTTTGCTGTGCCAATATTCTACACTACACAGGGCTGTTTCCAGGCACATAAAGACAAGTTAATCAGCTCCATTTGAATAAACGGTATCAGATGATTTTATATTACAAGCGGGATCGGGCTTAAACTGTAATGTGAACGCGAACCTTGCCAGGTCGGAGCGCAGAAATGAGAGGGAACGGCCAAAAGCTGTTGTGAAGACGACAGTTTACACAGCCCAAAATTCCCCACTACCGCTGATTGTCTTGCACGGCGGGTGACAGCAACCTTAGAACACTTGCCACCTAATTATAGGAATTCATGACTATGGCAGCGCTGGATCTCTGCTTCCCACAAGTGCATTAAAGAGCACGGGGCACGGTGCCATCCGCTAGGTACGCAGGCGGTGATAGGGGCCGTCCAGATGTACGCATGCCAGAGCAGGTGCCACTTTACTGCCCTCTCAATCTAAAGTGTCTGGGAGGATTTAAAGGACATATCATAAGGTTATGTCTCTTGCTATTTATGTATCATGTAGAACATTCCATACACGGCATCAAAGAATCTTTGTTCTGACTGACTGCAGCTGGCATTCAATTAATCTCTTATTCAAAACCACGCATTATATGACCTTCGGTGTGATAAAAAATCAATATAGTTCACACATAAGTTACACAGATATTACACAATGTACTCTTCTAAGCAGTAATCAGAAATAAATGTATATTGTAAGGATCAGCCTCAAATGGCGAGGTTTTAAGGACGCAATCTACTCACCAAAGTGCGTTTTAAGGCTTCAACCAACTAGATCTTCCCAAGCAGGGGATATTTTTGCACAACAATCCATTTGCACACATTTTCCAGCCTTCCAGCTATTTGTTTCTCAGCTCTGTCTGTTTCCTCATCAAGAGCTGCATCATTTTAAACCTTGCTGCTAGCTTGGATTTCTAATGCCGCGTACACACGGTTGGACTTTTCGGCTACAAAAGTCCGACAGCCTGTCCGACAGACTTTCGACGGACTTTTTGCGTACTTGCGGCAGACTTTCTTACGAACGGACTTGCCTACATACGATCACACAAAAGTCCGACAGATTCGTACGTGATGACGTACACCGGACTAAAATAAGGACGTTGATAGCCAGGAGCCAATAGCTGCCCTAGCGTGGGTTTTTGCCCGTCGGACTAGCACACAGACGAGCGGATTTCTGGGTCCGGCGGAGTTAAGACGTAAAGATTCGAAGCATGTTTCAAATCTAAAGTCCGTCAGATTTGCGGCTGGAAAAGTCCGCTGAAAGTCCGGGGAAGCCCACACACGATCGGATTGTCAGCCAGCTTTAGTCCGTCGGCGTCCGTCGGACTTTTGTAGACGAAAAGTCCGACCGTGTGTACGCAGCATAAGTTTCCAGACTGAATCTTCAGTGCACAGGGATTGGAAAGGGCTCTCAGCAGGGAGCATTAGTTCCTGATTGGAGAGCTCCAACTCAAACTCAACAGGTGGTGTGTTGAACCTCTGCAGTGAGACCACTGCTTCCACCATTTCCAGAGAATTGGTCCTTCTCTGCAGTATGGTGGCAGGGGACAGGTTTTCTACTCAGGCTGTGGCTGCTTTCGAAAAGAAAACCAACTGTAAGGTCTTGTTTGGTGTGTGTTGCATAAAAAACCAATGGAATGCATAAAACATGCTACAATGCATGTCAGAAAATTGCAGTGTACTTCTGAGTTAAATTAAGTATTTTTGTTAATGTTAAATGTAAAGAAAACAGTAAATCAGGGGTGTCCAACCTTTTGACCTTCCTGGGGCACATTGGAAGAGGAGGAGGAAATTGTCTTGGGCCACACATAAAATACTTAAATAATAAGAATAGCCGTTGAGCAGAAAAAGTCAGGCAGATCAAAAGTTAACAATCACTGATATAGATAATATACCTATCTTAGTAATAAAACTTCATTTTTTTTCATAATATTTTTCTTATAAAAGTAACTGAGGACAACATAAAACTAGTGCGATATTTTACACTGTTTATGATATACACATCAGTATCTGGTTCGATGGATGTAGTAAAAATTCTCAATGGATTTGCTTATCAGATATTTTGGTTCTAATTTTGTCCTTCGTGTGTTTCATCCTTGAAAATAGTTGCTCACATATAGTATCTCACAAAAGTGAGTACATCCCTCCCATTTTTGTAAATATTTTATTATATCTTTTCATGTAACAACACTGAAGAAATGACACTTTGCTACAATGTAAAGTAGTGAATGTACAGCTTGTATAACAGTGTAAATTTGATGTCCCCTCAAAATAACTCAACACACAGCCATTAATGTCTAAACTGCTGGCAACAAAAGTGAGTACACCCCTAAGTGAAAATGTCCACATTGGTCCCAATTAGCCATTTTCCCTCCCCGGTGTCATGTGACTCATTAGTGTTACAAGGTCTCAGGTGTGAATGGAGAGCAGGTGTGTTAAATTTGGTGTTATCGCTCTCACTCTCTCATACTGGTCACTGGAAGTTCAACATGGCACCTCATGGCAAAGAACTCTCTGAGGATCTGAAAAAAAGAATTGTTGCTCTACATAAAGATGGCATAGGCAATAAGAAGATTGCCAAGACCCTGAAACTGAGCTGCAGCATGGTTGCCAAGACCATACAGCGGTTCACCAGGACAGGTTCCACTCAGAACAGGCCTCGTCATGGTCGACCAAAGAAAGTTGAGTGCACGCACTCAGCGTCATATCCAGAGGTTGTGTTTGGGAAATAGACGTATGAGTGCTGCCAGCATTGCTGCAGAGGTTGAAGGGGTGAGGGGTCAGCCTGTCAGTGCTCAGACCATACGCCGCACACTGCATCAATTTGGTATGCATGGCTGTCGTCCCAGAAGGAAGCCTCTTCTAAAGATGATGCACAAGAAAGCCAGCAAACATTTTGCTGAAGACAAGCAGACCAAGCACATGGATTACTGGAACCATGTCCTGTGGTCTGATGAGACCAAGATAAACTTATTTGGTTCAGATGGTGTCAAGCGTGTGTGGCGGCAACCAGGCGAGGAGAAAAAAGACAAGTGTGCCTTGCCTACAGTCAAGCATGGTGGTGGGAGTGTCATGGTCTGAGGCTGCATGAGTGCTGCCGGCACTGGGGAGCTACAGTTCATTGAGGGAACCATGAATGCCAACATGTACTGTGACATACTGAAGCAGAGTATGATCCCCTCCCTTCAGAAACTGGGCCGCAGGGCAGTATTCCAACATAATAACAACCCCAAACACACCTCCAAGGTGACCACTGCCTTGCTAAATTGCTGAGGGTAAAGGTGATGGACTGGCCAAGCATGTCTTCAGACCTAAAGCCTATTGAGCATCTGTGGGGCATCCTCAAATTGAAGGTGGAGGAGCGCAAGGTCTCTAACATCCACCAGCTCTGTGATGTCGTCATGGAGGAGTGGAAGAGGACTCCAGTGGCAACCTGTGAAGCTCTGGTGAACTCCATTCCCAAGAGGGTTAAGGCAGTGCTAGAAAACAATTGACACTTTGGGCTTAATTTGGAAATTTTTCACTTAGAGGTATACTCACTTTTGTTACCAGCAATTTAGACATTAACCACTTAAGGACCGGCGCCTGACTATGTACGTCAGCACAATGGCACGGCTGGGCAAATGGGCGTATATATATACGTCCATTTGAATTTCCATGTCATTTCCGTGTCATTGCGTGCGCGCCGCCGGCGGCGCGTGCGCCGGCCGGGAGCTCCGTGAGTCAGGTCGCGGTTCCCGCGGACTCGATCGCCACGGGGATACCCGCGATCGTCTGACGGATCGTCTGATGTAAACAGCATGTGACAGTGTCACTCGATCTCTGCTCCCTGTCATCAGTGATGTCACATACACAGCCCAACCCCCCTACAGTTAGAAACACCTCCCTAGTACTGACTTAACCCCTCCCCGCCCCCTAGTGGTTAACCCCTTCACTGCCAGTGTCATTTACACAGGAATCAATGCATTTTTATAGCACTGATTGCTGTATAAATGACAATGGTCCCAAAAATGTGTCAAAAATGTCCGACATGTCCGCCATAACATCGCAGTCCAAACAAAAATCGCTGATCGCCGCCAAAACTAGTAAAAAAAAATTATTAATAAAAATGCCATAAAAGTATCCTCTATTTTGTAAACGCTATAACTTTTGCGCAAAACCAATCAATAAACGCTTATTACGATTCTTTTTTTACCGAAAATTTGTAGAAGAATACATATCGGCCTAAACTGAGGAAAAAAAAGTTTTTTTATATATTTTTGGGGGATATTTATTATAGCAAAAAGTAAAAAATAATGTGTTTTTTTTAAAATTGTCGCTCTTATTTTGTTTATAGCGCAAAAAATAAAAATTGCAGAGGTGATCAAATACCACCAAAAGAAAGCTCTATTTGTGGCAAAAAAAGGACGTCAATTTTGTTTGAGAGCCACGTCGCACGACCGCACAATTGTCAGTTAAAGCGACGCAGTGCCGAATCTCAAAAAGTGCTCTGGTCTTTAGCCAGCCAAATGGCCTGGGGCTTAAGTGGTTAATGGCTGTGTGTTGAGTTATTTTGCGGGGACGGTAAATTTGCTCTGTTATACAAGCTGTACACTCACTACTTTACATTGTAGCAAAATGTCATTTCTTCAGTGTTGTCACATGAAAAGATATAATAAAATATTTACAAAATTGTGAGGGGTGTACTCACTTTTGTGAGATACTGTATATAGGTGCTGCCAAAAACTGATGACATCAATAAGGCATGATTGTGAAGATTTTGATATTTTGTGATACTGTCAAATTGTTGTTGGGCCACACGTTTTCGCTAAGTATAAATGTATTTTTTTTATATTCTCACTCTGTCCAATTCTTTATTTTTTTTGTTTTAGATAGAGTGGAGTAGATTTACATATTTTGTTTTTATTCCTTTTCTTTATGAAATCAATACAAATAATGTGAAAAGTGGTATTCACTGGGACAGGAAGGCGCAGGACTGCAATAAAACACATCACTCCGCTCCCTATTGTCCCTCTTTTGAAATCATTAGCCTCTGTCACTCTTTCCTCCTCAGGTGTCCCTCTTTATAATGGAATGTATATAACCCCATAAAAAAAATGCATTACTTCAAGCCATATCTAAATCCAGGAACAATAAATACAATATATTACAGCTTACTTACCCATTTTAAGTCAAAGAGAACTAGAGCTAGAACTTAGAAATAAGCAATACAGCATTCCATGGCAGGAACAATACACTTGAATGTAAACATAGAGGTGCATTTGTAAAGAAAAGAAGATACAGACAATACAGAAAGGCACAAAGGTATGAAGCATGAATAAGAGTAGAATATATAAATTAAATTTTTTGCATACCCAAAATATTATGTGATAAATTGTGTAAATATGTGAATGCTGCTGCTCGAGAATCGAAACACTAATTCAAACAATATATACACAAATAAGTGCGCACTCACAGGTAATGAATAATAACAAGAATTGCAAAGAAAAAAAGTGAAAAAATGATCCACATAAACTCTTAAAGTGTCCTCTAAAAATGATAAATAAATTATGACTCCAAAATACAAGTGTCCATAGGTGCCTTAATATGGAATCTTGAAAATCTGCGCTATTATACAGTGTATGACAAACAAAGCCTCTTACCAGAGAAGATGGATCCAAGATTATGATCAGCTGCAGTACTCCTCTCCTTCAGCTCCGTCAGGAAACTTGGTAATGTTGGTTCGCCTGGATATGGAATTACTTCCAATATATCCCCAAAGTACTCCAAACTCCAGCAGTAGTCCTGTTGAGTGCTCACCAGCACGAGGATATATCAAGAAGGGAGAGACTCCATAGTGTCGTATGTTTTAAGAACATTTATTGAGCAGTTCCATTGCACTTTACAAATTAAACAAAAGACTTCAAACAACCGCAGACCTTGTCCTGCAGGGTAGAGCGTGGTGACGTAACAGATAATAGCTCCAGCTGACACATTTCCCTGTAAGAAGCATTGACTGGGACCGGAGTTATCATTTATTTATAATTTTTAGAGGACACTTTTTGAGAGTTCATGTGGATCATTTTTTTCACTTTTTTTCTTTGCAATTCTTGTTATTATTCATTATCTGTGATTGCGCACTTATTTATGTATATTTGAATAAGAGTAATTTTGGCATGACAGGATGGAAGGGGAACCAATCGGCATAGAGTTAAGTCTTTGAAGATACGTATGTATTGCTCTCCCGGACCTCCAGAGGCCTGGTGGTGACCCCCAGAGTCAAGGAGGGCTGACAGTCTGTCAGAAACTATAAACCAGACCGAGACAGAAGTAAAGTTAAGTTACACCTGTTTATTAATATAAATAAAAAAGTAAATAGAGTAAGCGTAGTCAAAGCATAGCCAGAGTCCAGTAACTGGATCAGGTAGTGAGCCAAGCCAAAGTTCAGTAACCAGATCAGGTAATCAGCCAGGTCAGAAGTCAGGGATTCAAGTAGAGAAACAGCAAGCAGGATAAGGATCCAGAAGGGATGTCAGCAAAGCCAGTCTTTAAACAGGAACGCAGGAGATGGTTTCTTGTGATGTGACCAAGGCGAAGGCAGGAATGAAGCGAGCTGGAGATCTTTAAGTAGGCGGGACTGACTGCTGATCGATTATCAGCGAAGCCCCCCTGAGGATGCCCACACTGGACCACCAGGGATGTCACCACCAGGTATGGCATCCATCAGTACCATTTATTAGTGTACATCAGTGCCACCTGTCAGTGCCCACCCGTGACACCTATCAGTGCCCATCTGTGCCGCCTATCAGTGCCCATCCGTGCCACCTATCAGTGCCCATCTGTGCCGCCTTTCAGTGACCATCAGTGCCACCTATGTGTAGCCATCAGTGCTGCATATCAGTGCCACCTATCAGTGCCCAACAGTGCTGCTTATCAGTGCCGCATATTAGTGCCCATCATCAGTGCCACCTCATCAGTGCCACCCTATTGGTGGCACCTCATCGGTGCCCGTCAGTGCCGCCTTATCAGTGCCTGTCAGTGCAGCCCCATCAGTGCCCATCACTGAAGTTGACGGGCACTTACCATTTCACACAGGGGGAAGGCCGGGATCTTGGGGTTCCCTTGATAAAGGGGGCTTCCAGATTCCGATAAGCCCCCTGCCCTCAGACCCCCACAACCACCTGCCAGGGCTGTGGGGATGAAGACCTTGTCCTCAGCGACATGGGGACAAGGTGTTTTGGGGGCTACCCCAAAGCACCCTCCCAATGCTGAGGGCAGACCTGAAGGGCCTTGTATGGAATTTAGGGGGACCCCCCACTACATTTTTTTAAAAAATTTTGGTTCAGGGTTCCCCTGTGGGGAATTCGCAAGCCGTTTTTATCAATGAACTTTTATGTGTATTGTCGGACCGGCAATGCATTAATAGCCGCGAGTAGTTTTAAATTACTTTTTTTCCTTTGAAATGTCATTTTGCTGTCAGACTGTTCTAAACACGGGAAACATGCGCCCCTTTACAGGCATACTATAGACACCCCCCAGGTACGAAATTTAAAGGGATATTACACTTTTATTGTTTCACTTTAAGCATTATTAAAATCACTGCTCCCGAAAAAACGGTCGTTTTTAAAACTTTTTTTTGCATTGATCCATGTCCCCTGGGGCAGGACCCGGGTCCCCAAACACTTTTTATGACAATAACTTGCATGTAAGCCTTTAAAATTAGCACTTTTGATTATTCATGTTCGTGTCCCAAAGACTTTAACGGTGTTCGCGTGTTCGAACAAATTTTTTGCCTGTACGCATGTTCTGGTGCGAACCGAACAGGGGGGTGTTCAGCTCATCCCTATTAGCCAGTACCTGGCCTTAGACTGGACAATAGCAAACCTCACTGGGCAATGTTTATGAAAACTGGAAGAAGGCAAAACTGAAATCAGGTTCGATTTTCAAGAGGATCTGAGAAAATAGAATTAAGGATGTGATTGCTTACTATGAGCAACACATAGCTTTTCCTTTTTCCACTCTTTGTGAATTTAACGCAATTTGTTTTGTTTAAAAATACTTTTACTTAGTACCTGCTGCTGAACCACCCCTCCAGAGCAAAAAAATTATCTATGACCCTGCGAGGCACAGTGTCCTGTTGTTAGGGGTGGTTCACATCAGAACGTGATGCCAGAAAGCCATGTTCCATGTGTGTTTCCTGCATAGTGCTCAAAACGCACTGCTTTGTGATCTACTGTGGGTGATGATACATCGTTAACCCCAAAAAATATCCCAAATACAGTGGACACAAAAAAAAGTATTACAAGAGAATGCAGTGTGCATTATGCTCAGAATGCAGGGTTCAAGAGTGTGTTCCGCTCAGAATGCAGGGTTAAGGAGTGTGTTGCGCTCAGGAGGCAAGGATCCGGAGTGCTTTATGCTTAGAATGCTGGGATCAGGAGTGCGTTAAGCTCAGAATGCAGGGATCAGTAGTACGTTACGTTCAGAATGCAGGGATCAGGAGTGCGTTACGCTCAGAATGCAGGGATCAGTAGTACGTTACGTTCAGAATGCAGGGATCAGGAGTGCGTTACACTCAGAATGCAGGGATCAGGAGTGCATTACGCTCAGAATGCAGGGATCAGGAGTGCATTACGCTCGGAATGCAGGGATCAAGAGTGCACTATGCTCAGAATACAGGGATCAGGAGTGCATTACTCCCAGAATGCAGGGATCATAAGTGCATTACGCACAGAATGCAGGGATCATAAGTGCGTTACGCTCAGAATGCAGAGATCACGAGTGTGTTAGGCTCAGAATGCAGGGATCAGGAGTGCGTTACGTTCAGAATACAGGGATGAGGAGAGCGTTATGCTCAGAATGCAGGGATCAGGAGTGCATTACGCTCAAAATGCAGGGATCAGGAGTGAGTTATGCTCAAAATGCAGGGGTCAGGGTCAGAAGTGCGTAACGCTCAAAATGCAGGGATCAGGAGTGAGTTATGCTCAAAATGCAGGGATCAGGGATCAGGAGTACGTTACGCTCAGAGTGCAGGGATTGGGGGGTGATGTGAAGTGTGGTAGAGGACACTGCTATAGGGGTGGCCCTGCCCATTGCAGTGTCCACAGCCCCCTTCACATCACCCCCCCCCCCCACACACACACACACACTAGTGTCCTCTTCCCCCCTTCCATCCAACCTGTGCACACAGGAGACAGAAGCAGCACAGTTCTGTACAGGGGGTAGAAGCAGGAGCTGGCAGAGTGACTTTTAATATTAACAAGCTGGTGATTGGTTGCTTAGGACCTAGCAACCAGTCACCTGCGGGTTAACTTTAAAAGTTAACTTGACTAGCTCCTCCCCCGCCCCCATCCTGGGCTGTGCTGCCTCTTGCTCTCCACTTAGAGAGAAGAACCGAAGGCATGGCAGAGGAGGCTGGGAGCAGAAAGAGAAGGACTGCCCTTAGCAGTATCCCGGTTATCCCGGTCTACCTGTCACCTACCCGTGGTCAACAGGTAGCCCGCGATAAACGGGTTGCCGACCCCAGGAGGGTATCTCTATTTCTCATCTCAGAAAGTTAGAAAGCGACACTCTCAGAAGTTCTGTTTTTCACTGCATAAAAGCTCTGGCAATAAAAAATTTTAAAAAATCCCTCAAAGTGGTTCCCCATCCCCATTGCTAAGGTTAACTGCTCATTTTGTTCAGAAGATGATGAAAAGGGTAAATAATACTTACCTTACTCCTCCTCTTCATGCAACCTGTCCCTAGAAGCCACTTTCCTTCACTGCCCGACCAGTCGCAGCTCTCTGGCGCCATCCTGTACAATGCAGGACCAGCAGTTCTTCATTGTACAGAAGGATGAGAATGGCCTGCCCACATTCCAGAGTGTCAGATAGTGGCGGGTCATCTATAAGGGGTGCAGGGGCACCGCCCCCCCCCCCCCCCCCCCAATCCATTCACCCGACCCCTAATCTACATGCAGGGTGCCGGACGAGTGGATTCCAATGAGGTTTTTTTTTCTTAGAAGCACATCATTAGAGCCAGAGGCGGTTTGTTTGTTTGCCCCCCCCACCAGAAAAAAAAAATGGAGCACCATCCGCCACTGGTGTCAGACGGTGGAGGAGAGTGCTGGCTGCGGGGGGGGGGGGGGGGGAGAAATATGGTAAATATATCTCCTTATTCATCATCCTGCAAAAGAGCAATTAACACTTGTAGTAGAAAGGGGGACCCACCTCAAGATTTTCCTTCCCTGGAGTTTTAATTTAAAATGTGCTTTAGCTTCTTTTTTCTGCGTCCTTATTGGAAACATTTTCTCCAACTTACTGTTCTCAGTAGAAGACATGAAACCTTACCTAGTTAGCCTATAGGCCCCACACCATCTTCCCCCTTGTACCACTTTAATTTGCCACGTCTGTAATATATATATACGGTATATGTAACTTGTATATTAGTGTTCCTTGTCCAGAAATTCGGCTTCCCAGTTGTTCCGTTATCACACCGCACAATAGCGCGTAAGTCACAAGTCCAATTTAAAACCGATAAATGCTGTCTGCATGATAACAAATGAAATGTAGTGGAATTAGCAACTCCTTTAGGCGCTACGCTTACCGAGCGGTCTTGTATAGCGATAAATTACTCCCCTTGTTTTTTATTATCCTTAAATGCAAATAAACTATGTGTACTCTCCGCTTAATATGATTAAAGCAATACTGCATAGTCATCATGATAGATGGCGACCCACCAGGCGTGAAAATCTCTTCCTAGGTTTCTCGGCTGCTGCGTCGACCACTGATTATGTGTTGGGAAGTCACCTTTTGAAGGAGGGTAACACCTGTTGGGTGGAGGGGGGGGGATACGGGGATGGCCATTTTTGTCCTCTTAAAAATGCTAACTGTCTGGCAAGAATAGAAACATAGAAGACTGATGACAGGAAAAAGACCAGGTGGATATTGAGTCCACCCTTTTATTTAATGTGTATTTTGTTTTTTTATTGTTTGTACTGTTTTTTGGTTTTTTTTTACCTTTTTGTACGAATTACAACATTTGCAAGTAATGTTGGTAAGTATGCGATAGTGGCCTGAAAAAATGTGTGACAATGAAATAAACATTTGTGAGGGCAAACCTGGCACAGTCAAACAGTACAACCTCTTCATAAATTAACAAAATGGATGGAATGTATGTTTTATAGACGAGTATCACAAGTAGATGAACTAAAATTTTTTGCAATTTTTTTTTTTGTCAGATGAAAAATCCTGCTGCTTGTCTATTTAACCTTTTTAAAGTGCAGTGACGTTCCTAGCTCAAGGGCATGTTGTGAGGTGCCCTGCATCCACAATGTTGCGACTGCCAATAATGTTTCTTATTTTAAACTTCCAGCGCTGCAGTGCCAATAACACAGCAGCTGTCCACAGACTTCAGATACCATTGCAGTCTTAAAGGAGCTCAAAGCCGAGGGAGACTCTTTTTTGGCTCTGATGCACCACATAACACAGCCAGGGCAAGACCTTCCCCTTAATCTATACTGCCTTGGTATCTGAGGTCTGAAAAAAAAACATAGTGTAGTGCAGGTATGCGCCAATTTATTGTGGAATAATGTATACTGTGGGGGAAGGGGGGGGGTTGAGAAAGGAGAGATGCGCACATGTTGCTGATTGGAGGGGGGAGAGATGTGTACTCCTGACCCCTGCATTGTGTGCGTTATGTAATCCTAACCCCTATATGCTGAGTGTAACATACTAATGGCCCCTGCACTTTGTATGTTATGCACTCCTGACCCCTGTACTCGGCGTTACACATATCTGACCAGTGCATTTTGCAAGTTGCACACCCCTGACCCTTGAACTTTGTGCATTATGTACACCTAAACCCTGCACACTGTGTGTTTTCCGTACTCCTGGCCCCTGAATTCTGTGTGTTATGTACTGTTGCTCCCTGCACTC
This sequence comes from Lithobates clamitans, assembly GCA_037952925.1. Lineage (NCBI taxonomy): Eukaryota > Metazoa > Chordata > Amphibia > Anura > Ranidae > Lithobates > Lithobates clamitans. Next base: position 4,811,785 of record JBBGZY010000310.1, read on the forward strand.
TGTACAATACATAGTCTTAGTCCCTGCCCTTGTGCAATACACACTGCTGACTCATCACGTTGTGCACGCTGTGCATTAAGCACTTCACTCTGCCTGTTACATACTCCTGACCTCTACACTATCTAACGTAAATGCGTATGACACCTGACCCCTGTGCTCTGCATGTTACCTACTCCTGATCACTACGCTCTCTGCAGCTCACACACGACTACAACACTCTGTGCATTATGTATAACTGACCCCTAAATTACCTACTCCTGCAAAATATATTTTATACTCCTGACCAATACAGATAGTACATACTGTTGAAGAAATAATCTATTTTGTACATTATAAACTCTTGACCAAAGTGTTTAGTGTCTCACTAGATGCTAGTTGCTAATTAGGTAGGGACTATTATAATGAAGCTTTTTTTTTATGGTAGCCTCAGACAACCCATTCAGTTTAAACTAGAAATTAATGGCAGAATATTTGTCTATACAGTGCCTTGAAAAAGTATTCATACCCCTTGAAATTTTCCACATTTTGTCATGTTACAGCAAAAAACATAAATGTATTTTATTGGGATTTTGTGTGATAGACCAACACAAAGTGGCACATAATTGTGAAGTGGAAGGAAAATGATAAATTGTTTCCAAAATATTTTTACAAATAAACATGTGAAAAGTGTGGTGTGAATTTGTATTCAGCCCTCCTGAGTCAATACTTTGTAGAACCACCTTTCTCTGCAATTACAGCTGGAAGTCTTTTTGGGGATGTCACTACCAGCTTTGCACATCTAGAGAGTAACATTTTTGCCCATTCTTTTTGCAAAATAGCTCAAGCTCTGTCAGATTAGACGGAGAACTTCTGTGAACAGCAATTTTTAAGTCTTTCCACAGATTCTCAGTTTGATTCAGGTCTGGACTTTGACTGGGCCATTCTAACACATGAAAATGCTTTGAACTAAACCATTCTATTGTAGATCTGGTTGTATGTTTAGGGTCGTTGTCCTGCTGGAAGGTGAACCTCCGCCCAGGCTCAAGTCTTTTGCAGACTCTAATGCCCCATACACAGGAGCGGAAATTCCGCCAGCAAAAGTCCGATGAGAGCTTTTGGTTCAAAAATTCGACCGTGTGTACGCTCCATCGTACTTTTGCTGGCGGAATTCCAGCCAGCAAAAGATTGAGAGCATGTTCTCGATTTTTCGGTCGGAAAAAGTTCCTATCTGAAATTCCGATCGCCTGTACAAATTCCAACGCGCAAAATTCCTACCCATGCTCGGAAACAATTTGACGCATGCTCGGAAACATTGAACTTCATTTTCTCGGCTTGTCGTAGTGTTGTACGTCACCGCGTTCTTGACTGTCGAATGTTCAGCGAACTTTTGTGTGACCGTGTGTATGCAAGCCAAGCTTGAGCGGAATTCCGTCGGAAAAATCATCCAAGATTTTGTCGGACAGAAATTCCGCTTGTGAGTACGCGGCATTACAGGTTTTCTTCTAAGATTGTTCTGTATTTGGCTCCATCCATCTTCCCATCAACTCTGACCAGCTTCCCTGTCCCTGCTGAAGAAAAGCATCCCAACAACATAATGCTTTCACCACCATGTTTCTCGTGGGATGGTGTGTTCAGGGTGATGTGCCGTGTTAGTTTTCTGACACACATAGCATTTTTCTTTTAGGCCAAAAAGTTACATTTTGGTCTCATTTGACCAGAGCACCTTCTTCCACATATTTTCTGTGTCCCCCACATGAATTCTCACAAACTGCAAACATGACTTCTTATGACTTTCTTTCAACAATTACTTTCTTCTTGCCACTCTTCCATAAAGGCCAGATTTGTGGAGTGCAAGACTAATAGTTGTCCTGTGGACAGATTCTCCCACCTGAGCTGTGGATCTCTGCAGCTCCTCCAGAGTTACCATGGACCTCTTGGCTGCTTCTCTGATGAATGTTTTCCTTGCCCGGCCTGTCAGTTTAGTTGGACTGCCATGTCTTGGTAGGTTTGCAGTTGTGCCATACTCTTTCCATTTTTGGATGATGAATTGAACGGTGCTCCGTGAGATGTTCAAAGCTTGGGATATTTTTTTTATAACCTAACCCTGCTTTAAACTTCTCCACAACTTTATCCCTGACCTGTCTGGTGTGTTCCTTTGCCTTCATAATGTGGTTTATTCACTAAGGTTCTCTTAACAAACCTCCGAGGGCTTCACGGAACAGCTGTATTTATACTGAGATTAAATTACACACAGGTGGACTCTATTTACTATTTAGGTGACTTCTGAAGGCAATTGGTTCCACTAGAGTTTAGTTAGGGGTATTACAATAAAGGAGGCTGAATACAAATGCATGCCACACTTTTCAGATCTCTATTTGTAAAAAAATTACGTTTTTGATTGTAATATACATTTACGTTTTTGGTTGTAATATGACAAAATGTGGAAAATTGCATGGGGTATGAATACTTTTTCAAGGCACTGTAGATATAAAAAACATTATAAACACCTATTTTTTCCCCTTTTTCATAAGTGACCACATACCCTCTGTTCCATGGCATTTAGTTTAGGTCTGTGCTCTTGCGATTTACTTTCAACACCTACTGGCTATGCAATAATTAGTTTGTTCCCTCATCACAGGGCATGTAGCAACTCCATGGTGATTTTTGCTGCCACCTTGGGACCTGAACTGTGTTCCTTCAGAAGCCTCCTCTTTAGAATATCAGCGATCTTCCCTCTGTGACTCTCTCCCGTAAGGTCACCCTTTGATTCCCATTGCCTCTGCTTGCCGCGTGTTGGCGCTGACGGCCCTGTCTTGTAGTCTCCTTATTTGGTCTTTCACAGGGTTGAAGTGGTTCCCTATTCATACTGCTGCTTTTGTCGAAGGCGATGTCTACTTTTTTTTCTGACTTTAGACATCATTCTTCCATCCCTGTGTCTGCGCCCTTCCCATCCTAAGGCAGTATTGCTTCATACCTTAGTTGTGGTTCAGGCAGTATGGGGCTATCTGTTGGCTACGACCTCCTTCTGTGGGTCAGACTCTCTCTTTGTAATTGCAGAATGTCCGCACTGAGTTTTGGCAGCTTTGTCCAGGTCTGTGCCATTAAGGGTCGAGCTCCTCTCTTTTCCCACCACAGCACTCTTCATCAGGGCAGTTAGTGTTTTTTGGGCTCTTTGGCATCAGGCATCTGTGTCTCAGGTTTGCAAGGTGGCTATTTGGCCGTCTCTTCATACTTTTACAAAGTTTCACAAGTTGCTGTTTTGGCTTCCTCGAATACGTGTTTTGCCCTTTGTTTTTTCTCTTGGTTGCCCACCCCTCAATGAGGCCCTACTTTGGGACGTCCCTACAGTCAAGAATAATGGAGAACTGTACAGTACTCACCCCTCTATCATGCTCCTTTGTACTGCTTTGTGACTTACTGAGCTGGTTATTACTGATATGGGTGTTTGACTATCAGTTAGGACAGCCCTTAGGCGGCGCTGTGTTCTTTCTTCTGCCGAGTATCCTGCTTCTGAAGGTGGCGCATTAATATCATGGTCAAGAATAATGGAGGATTGTGTCCTTTTTAATGAACTTGGTGAAAGGGAACGGTGAGTAACAAAAAATCCAGTTTTTGTGGGTTCAATGATTGTGGCATTTGTGTGCCATATGTGCATTGAGTAGGTTCAGATTTAATTTAAATTTATATTAAACCCTCAGTTTTTTTTAATCACTTTTAGCAGGTAATTTAATCACTTACTGAATTTACAGCTTCTTATCTTTTAATTCTTTCCTAAGTTTTTGCTGCAAGAGCTGTATAAACTCTAGTATCAGCTACATACAATATACAGCACTGTGTTCCAGCAGCAGTTCGGGGACTTCTTGAGATTATGACTATAGCTCATGAAGAAATGCGTCAGCTGTTTGCTTTTTATTGCTCAAATGTAGCCAATACATTTTTTGCATCAAGAACTTTGGAGTTGCCAGCTCTTCTCTCTTATATATTCCCAAGATTATGACATCATTTGCCCGCCTCTCCACCTCAGCCAATCAAAGGAAACCTTGTATTCTTTCAAAAAATACAAAGCCTCCCATGAATGGCTATGCAGCGCTCATGCCAACTCAATTTTGTTGTAGGAGCGGGACAGTAATGTGTCAGTGCAACACTACATTAATTGAGGTTACATAAACATGTAAATCCTGGTGCCTATGCAGTTCATCATTGTGTCCACAAATGTCTAATACAGATCAGCCTTTGCTGCAGCTTCTCACCTTGAGACTTGCTATAAAGTTACAGTGTTCAGTCTGATCACTGGGGAAGATGAGACTGAGTAAATGCTTTTTCTGCTTGTAGTAGACTGATTAAGTTGTCTCAACCTAGGAAAAGGCCCTGACTGAATCTCAAGGATGGCTTTTTAAGGATATAGTTAGAGATGTGAATTTTTTTTAACCATACTGCTACTGTACATCAGGGGATTCCAAACTGCGGCCCTTTGCTTGTCTTTATCTGGCCCTTAGGGCACTATTCCTCCTTTTGATACAGGCACTGCTGTAATTTATTCATGCAGATTTGTAAAGTTATCGAAAAATGTACTTTAAAATGGAACTCCCGGTTTTAAGGATGGGCGTCCGCAAAGGGGGGCAAGAGTGGGCAAGTGCCCCCCCTGGAATCAACAAGCTGTGCGGTCCCAGTGGTGTCGCTGCGGGATGGGGGGGGGGGCGAGAAGGTTGACACCATCAAGGAAGAAGTTGTAGTGGATGCTGAACAGCTCAACAGCCGTGCTGTGATAGTGCTGCTGACTTTTTCATGTCAGCAGAACGGAAGAAGAGAACGCTTCCTGCCCGCTCTTCTTCCTTCCTCATTGGCCACAGTGGAGGGCCAATCAAAAGAAACTAGAGGGGTATCATGGGAAATGTAGTCCCAGAGATTGGTGGCCCAGTTGTTCTCCACAGGGAGCAGGGAGCATGCACTCTGCTGGGGGGGAAAAGAGAGAACACGGAAACAAGCTGAGGGAGTGAATACTACATTGTAGCAGCTACAGGAGACATGAAAAAAGAAAGAAAGGGACATTATTCTTTACTCTTCCTAGGGACTATAGCCGTAATACTGCCTGCAGGCCTTATTGACTGCCGCACCACATCCTTTCCATCTTCAGTGGTGTTGTTTATATCACTCCGCCTCCTGGAATCAGAGTTTGGTAGCTGTTGGCCTGTGGGATTCAAAGCATTGCTGCAAGTTAGTGTCACTGGGCAGTGTGGGCACAATAGGAGACAGACAGTACTAGCGTTGTATGGCCACAATAGGACTGGATTTATATGGACAATATAGCTGCTATTGTGCCCATATAGACGCTGTTGCACCCATATAGATGCACAACGCAAGCTATATGGGCACAACAGCAGCTATATGGGCACAATAGCATAAAGATGTTATTGTTCCCATAAAGCTGCTATTGTGCCCATTAAGTTTGCCCCTCCCCTTCATGACATTGAGGAAAAGGAGCAGAGCATGGGCGTCCTTAAAATGATGCCCCCCCCACCTGAAAAAAAGTTCTGCAGATGCCCATGATCTCTAGATGAGAATGAGGTGAGTAAAATGATATTTATTACCCCTGTGTAAAGTTCAGGAGATGGCATATTTCTGCTATCAGCGCATCCACACTACAGCCAGTTGTCGGGAAATTCCCCAGAGACTCCTGCTAGGTGGACAGCTGAAAAGGTGAAAACAATATCTTATTTACAGAGCCAGCTCTGCAGATTGTTTCCATAAATGCTGGCTGTGTTTCTAAATGCACTAAATATAATTGGCTAATAATAACTGCCTTGGGCATAGGTTCTTGGCCTTCGTGAGACCTGGTAAATTCTTCTAAAACCTTCCATGCCCCAAAAGTTTAAAAAAAAATAAAACTTTTTACAATAAAAGTATGGGAATGCAAAATATGGATTTAAAATGTATTCAAAAGGGAGTAATCAGTTGAAATTATATGTTACTGTAGCAGTGACAAAAACAGTTACGTTGACAAAAAACAGCCTTCCAAATCATTGGTGTCCATGAGCTCATGGCCCTTAGTGGAGAATAGCAAATCATTGCTGTCAGTGGGATAGTGGACCCCAGAAGAGAATAGCTCCTCAAATGATCAAATCATTGGTGTCTGTGGGATCATGCCCCCCCCCCAGTGGAACATAGCCACAAAATCATTGGTGTTAGTGGGGTAGTGACCCCAAGGGGACAATAGCCCCCAGATCATTTGTGTCAGTATGATAGTGAATCTAGGGTAGAGTACTGGGAGGATAAGGAGCAGGTGCAGTGCTCACAGCAGGGTATCCACCATATGAATCTGGAATGGAATCCAAAAACAGGTGCTCTGGCTCAGATGTCCTCCAACCATCAGTAATGTGTACAACGAAAGATAGAGCCGGCAACCCCAAAATCCATATCAATTATGTTATTGCTTACATGATGTAGAGTTCAAAAAGGGCTTACAGGTTCCAGCAAACAGCCTTGATTACAGCACCTGTGATCAAGGCTGTTTGCTGAAACGTGTAAGTTCTTTTTATACTCTACATTATGTAAGCAAAAAAATAAATAAATGTGGATTTTGGAGTTGCCAGCTGTACTGTTCGTTTTACACTAGGGTAGAATACCGCTCAAAATATTGGTGTGAGTGGCCACCAGAGGAGAATAGCCTCCAAATCATTGTTGGCAGGGGGATAGAGAACCCTAGGGGAACATAGCCCCTCAAATCATTGGTGTCAGTGAGATGGTATCCGCCAGGGTGGAATAGCCTCCAAATCATTGGTGTCAGTGGGGCAGTGAACCCTAAGGGGGTATAGTCCCTCAAATCATTGATGTCAGTGGGATAGTGGACCTCAGAGGAGAAAAGCCCCTCAAATCATTGGTGTCAGTGAGATGGTATCCGCCAGGGTGGAATAGCCTCCAAATCATTGGTGTCAGTGAGATGGTATCCGCCAGGGTGGAATAGCCTCCAAATCATTGGTGTCAGTGGGGCAGTGAACCCTAAGGGGGTATAGTCCCTCAAATCATTGATGTCAGTGGGATAGTGGACCTCAGAGAAGAAAAGCCCCTCAAATCATTGGTGTCAGTGAGATGGTATCCGCCAGGGTGGAATAGCCTCCAAATCATTGGTGTCAGTGGGGCAGTGAACCCTAAAGGGGTATAGCCCTAAAATCATTGATGTCAGTGGGATAGTGGACCTCAGAGGAGAAAAGCCCCTCAAATCATTGGTGTCAGTGAGATGGTATCCGCCAGGGTGGAATAGCCTCCAAATCATTGGTGTCAGTGGGGCAGTGAACCCTAAGGGGGTATAGTCCCTCAAATCATTGATGTTAGTGGGATAGTGGACCTCAGAGGATAAAAGCCCCTCAAATCATTGGTGTCAGTGAGATGGTATCCGCCAGGGTGGAATAGCCTCCAAATCATTGGTGTCAGTGGGGCAGTGAACCCTAAAGGGGTATAGCCCTAAAATCATTGATGTCAGTGGGATAGTGGACCTCAGAGGAGAAAAGCCCCTCAAATCATTGGTGTCAGTGGAATAGTGAACTTCAGGGTCTGCAATTTACTGTCACACATTTAATTCTTATTATTACATCAAATTTGTACTTCTAGCTTGAGTTATATGATTAGATATATTTTTTTTTAGGGGAACAAAGCCTCCTAAACTATTGTCAGTGGAATAATGAACTCCAGGGGAACATAGCCTCCAAAATTATTGTTGTCATTGGGATAGTGGCTCTGAGGGAAAAATAGGCCCTCACGTCATTGGTATTAGTGGGATGGTGGCCCCCAGAGGAAAATGTCCCCAAAATCATTCATGCCAGTGGTGGTAGATAACTGTCCTTAAGATTGGAGCCAGCACCACCCGAGGAGGAAAATTGATGATCCCGTGCTCTGCCCGCCTGCAGCTGAACTTTTCCCCATTACTGATTTACCATCCCTTGCTCCATCTCTGTGTGCAGTCAACTTGGTACAGGCAGGGATTTGCTTCCTCATGTCAGAACCTCCAGCCAGGAGAACATTGAGTAGCACAGTAGTGCTATTACAAATCTTACTTCAAATCTCCTGAGAGTAGCAGCGTCTAATGCCGCGTACACACGGGCGGACTTTTCGTCCGGACTGGTCCATCGGACCGAATCCGGCGGACAATCCGACCGTGTGTGGGCCCCATCAGGCCTGCAGCTGACTTTTTCGGTCAAAAATCTGATGGACTTTAGATTTGGAACATGTTTCAAATTTGTCCGACGGACTCGAGCCAGGTCGAAAAATCCACTCGTCTGTATGCTAGTCCAACGGACGAAAACCCACGCTAGGGCAGCTATTGGCTACCGGGTATCAACTTCCTAATTTTAGTCCGGTCATACGTCATCACATACAAATCCGTCGGACTTTGGTGTGATCATGTGTAGGCAAGTCTGTTCGTTCAAAAGTCCATCAAAAGTCCGTTGGAAAGTCCGTCGGACCAGTCCGGTCGAGAAGTCCACCCGTGTGTACGCGGCAATAGATCTCACACTGCAGATATACAGCTATGATGCTGTAGGCACAGGAGGGCTTTGGAACACTAATTTACCTATTTTTTCAGGTGGAATTCAGAACAAAAGGTACTTCACCGTACTGCACTTTTACCATTTAGATGATCATTTTTTTTATTAATGCAGCCCTGTAATCATTATTACACCATTAAATGTATTTTTTAAAAGCAAGCAGTGTAAATACCTGGTTTTAACTTGGAATCAGCCATGTGCAGTCTCTGTACAACAGAGCTCAGGCTGGGTTAGGGAGAAGCAGTACACACAGCCAATTGTTGTGCTGCAGTGCAAGGAGCCTGCTGATAGAAAGAGAGAGCAGGGTGACAGAGGGATGAGCTCATCAGTCTGCTGCTTGTCTATTCTTGGTCACAGGCTGAGCAAAAAGGACAAGACCTTTAATTGTTACTAAACTGCAGCAGACAAAAATCAGACAGACTGTGCTGTGTGACAAAGCTGTGTAAATCACAGGACTGGATAGACATAAATACAGTTTTTTGACAGGTAAAATAGCTCTCCTATATGAATTTCATCTGTGTATGTAGCTGTTTGCCAGGAGTTCGGCTTTAAGATACTTAGCAGACGACAGCTGTGGCCAGGTCGAGGGACAAGGATTTCTCACACAAGTATCAGGTTTGTAACGGAGGATTATCTCCGCGGCTGCTGGTCAAAGACTGGAGATTACCAGGCCTGAGCCCTGTGTTAATAACACATGCACGGGATGATACCTGCGTGAATCTGAAACAGATCCCCATGAAGGTGACCGCCTTACAGCTAACTCCCGTCTCAGGCACTTTTTTCCCAGCGTTCCTCCTCCCTGCGCACCGCTCACCTAAAACACTCTCAACCCCTCAGCTTATTAGTCTCATTTGCATAAGCAAATTAGGCTGCTTTGTTCTTGTGCAACATTGAATTTATCCTAATTAGACCGGGGACACGCGGTGTCCCAAATTATTAACAGTGGGTTGGACACTCAGTTGCTTATTAAATCAGGATGGTTTGCCTTGCCAAAGCTGTTAAAGTGCAACTCCCAGTAGCCAGAGAAAAAATGTCAAATTGAGAATTGAAAGACCACTAATTGTAGATTTTAGGGAGCCACTGTAAGATTCAGCAGGTTTTTCAGTATGCATCCTGCTAGGACTGGGCTTAAAGTTACTAACACACTAGTTTGTGATTTTCAGGGACTCAAATATCTGGAAATGTAAAGGGTATCTAAGCCAAAAAACAAACAGGTGGTGGCTGGAAGTGAGAGGAAATCTCACTGACACTTGTCACTAGAATGCCCCATACACACTATCGGACATCGATCGGACATTCCGACAACAAAATCCATGGATTTTTTCGGACGGATGTTGTTTCAAACTTGTCTTGCATACACACGGTCACACAAAGTTGGTCGGAAATTCCGAACTTTGATGCCGCGTACACGCGGTCGGACTTTACGGCAGACTTTGCCCGGCGGACGGGATTTCGTCGGACAATTCGATTGTGTGTGGGCTCCAGCGAACTTTGTTTTCGCAAAAGTTGGACGGACTTAGATTTGAAACATGTTTCAAATCTATCCGACGGACTCGAGTCCGGTCCAAAAGTCCGCTCGTCTGTATGCTAGTTCGACGGACAAAAAGCCACGCTAGGGCAGCTATTGGCTACTGGCTATGAACTTCCTTGTTTTAGTCCGGTCCTACGTCATCACGTACGAATTTGTCAGACTTTGGTTGATTGTGTGTAAGCAAGTCCGTTCATTCAGAAAGTCCGTCAAAAAGTCCGCCGGGCAAAGTCTGCCATAAAGTCCGACCGTGTGTACGCGGCAAAAGAATGCGGTGATGTACAACACGTACGTCGAGCCGAGAAAAAGGAAGTTCAATAGCCAGTGCGGCTCTTCTGCTTGATTCCGAGCATGCGTGGACTTTTGTGCGTCCGAATTCTGTACACACAATCGGAATTTCCGACAACGGATTTTGTTGTCGGAAAATTTGAGAACCAGATCTCAAATTTTGTGTGACGGAAAATCGAATGGAGGATGTCCGATGGAGCCTACACACGGTCGGAATTTCCGACAACAAGCTCCCATCGAACATTTTCCATTGGAAAATCCGACCGTGTGTACGGGGCAGAACAGTTTCTCGACTGAAGATTTCCCCTCCATTCCTGTTTCATATCAATTATAAAATTTGGATTTCTTATCAGTTTCTGTTCCAGTGACAACAGTCAGACCCCTTTCACACTGGGGCACTTTTCAGGCATTTTAGCACTAAAAAAAGCAAGTGAAAAGCGCCTCTCAAGCCACCCCAGTGTGAAAGCCCGCCCCTGTCCTTTGAAATGAATGCAAATCACTTCAGCATCGCCGCAATACGGGTGCTATTAACCCCTTCTTTGGCTGCTAGCGGGGGTTAAAAGCGCCCCGCTAGCGGCCGAAAAGCGCCGCTAAAACTAGCGGCGCTTTACCGCTAACACCCTCACCGCCCCAGTGTGAAAGGGGTCTCACTAGGACAAATAGAGAGGTAGAGACACAGACAGTAATAGAAATCAGGAGGACGTTTTAATCCTTCCCCACTCCATACAAAATTAAGTATGCTCTTTAAAGCATTTGTTACCCCAACACTTCATATTCCTGATATGTGGTTGCTGTACCATGTACTTGTATGAGAACGTATCCTGTTCTCTTTGTATTACTTCCTTTATGAGAAATCCCTGGTGATCCTGCCAGTCCCTCTGCTTTCCTAATAAAAACTGACCACACTAAGCATGAGAGCACACTATGATCACTTCTCTAGCTATGCTGGGAACTCAGTGTGCTCTCCTCCAATGATCAGACTTGTCCTGGCATGCCCCCCCCCCCCTTCCCTGCACAGTCATTCACTGGGAAGCTTAGTGTGCTGCTGATTCTCCCCCAGCTCTTATGCAGCTGAGAACAGGGAGGGAATGTGATCACGTATAAAAAAAAAGGGGTAAAAATGTTTTTTGTAATGTATTTTTATATCTCTGCAAACATGTTTTGCCTTTCATTTCTATTTTAAACTTAATGGGTTGTTTTACAAGGTGATCGTTTACAATCACTTTAAGTTCTAATGCCCCATGTTTTGAGAACCCTTAAGCATTGTGGCTACTGTGCATGTTCCTGGTTCTCCAACCCCACTGCTAAGGTCACAAATTACTTATAGAGTTACAGCAAAGTAAAGTGGAGTTCCACCCAAAAATGGAAGTTCCACTTTAAGTGCAGGTGACCCCCTGACATGCCGCATTTGGCATGTCATTTTTTTGGGGGGGGGGGGGGGCGGATACCCTCTTTTTAGAGGGATTCAGCTCCCACTTCCTCCTGGAGCACCGGAAGGAAGTTCACCTCTACCCCCCTCCCTCTCGGCAATCATCTGGGACACGTCACAGGTCCCAGAAGATTGCCCGGCCAATCACAGGAGACGAGCGGGGCTTCGTATGCCCGCATCGCTGGACCGTGGGACAGGCGAGTGTCCAATTAATAAAAGTCAGGAGCTACACTTTTTGTAGCTGCTGACTTTTATATGGGTGGAACTCCACTTTAACTGAGAAATTCAGAGGCTGAAAATTTTGATTTGAGCATCTAAATTCTAGGTTTGATAAAATATCCATCCCCCACAGTGAAATGGGTTGACTGACTCTGGGTGTCATTCAACTTAGAGGACCGAGGACCTCTATTGCTGAAAATATATTACTACAAGGGATAGTTGCAGATTAAGGGTGTGTTGCAGCAAAAGTTGTTTTTTTGTAATGTTTAAAGGTCCACCTTTTGCAAAAACTGAATAAATGTACCTACATTAAAGTGTCACTAAACCCACATCATAAAAAAACTATCAATAAATGCTGTATTACATGCTGTTCATACTCACTCAGTCACTATGAGATTTGTATTCTGCAAAATACTGGTTGATCTTGCAGCTTTCTATCTCCCCCCTCTGTTCATGTCCCCAATTCAGCTAGGAATTTTACAGCTGTGGTGGCAACTCTGCACATGCTCAGTTTTCAGTGAGTTTCCTCCCTATCACATCTGAGCAGCCCATGTGACTATAGAGCCACATATGTGGGCGTATAAACAGTGGTAAATGAAAGCCAACCCTCTCCCTCCTCCTCCATGCCCACTAGCCAGTTAAACACAATGGGGGCAAGATATTACCTATAGATTGATGGAGGCTTCCCCTCCCTCTTATTCTAAGACCCTCCCTCTTCTTCTAGATCACAGGCTGGAGGGGCAGGACATTTGTATGCCAATTCAAAACAGTTTTTATGTTTCCCGACAGACAGGCTGGGAAAGACCTGGGTCATGTGACAGCCGTATATTGATTAGGAAAAAGGTACTTAAATAGTTGTTTTTTTTTTATCTAAAAATAATTACAGTGCTATGATCCACATACAGAAATAGAAGGGACAATGTACATTAAACAGTGTGTGTTTAGTATCACTTAAATGAAAAAAGTGCATTTATTATTATTTTATTTTTTTTGCATTGGAGCCAGCTGAGCATTGCAACTGTGATCGGTGCATTCAAGAGTGCAATGCACAGACTCCTGCAAACCCTTCTCCCAGTCCCAGGTCTGTACCAAGGTGTATACCTACCATTATGGGGCTGGAGGAAGTAAATAATAGACTACAAATGTGGGGATGTCACCTCACTTGTGCTTCATTGGGATCTGTGAGTCCCTCTGCCTTAGTAGCAGATGGGACTTGTAGGCCTCCCATTAATAAATACCTGTGAATGGAATATGTGGCTATGTGGGCGGACCCATGTATAGCCACACCAAATTTAAAGAAAAAGAGAAGTATACTTGGAGAAGCAACCCACAATTCACGTAAGTGGGGGGCAGTTTGATAGTGGGGTTTGGGAATTTTACCTTGTTTCATATTATACTCTAAATATGGGTGTACAATAAAACAGGTTCCCAAAGGTGAACTATGCCTTTAATACTCTAGATTTTTAATTCTTTGAGTCCTCCCTTAATGACCTTTGACCATGAAAGAGTTAAAGAAAGTGCACTTTTTTCCTTTGTGGCCCCCGAACCCTACTCCACAGAAGCTTTGACTTCCATACTTTGCCCCGGTGATGGCCAATAAACCTGAAACAGAAATATGTAATTTAGAATCATTGGCTCTGTTATATTGGACTATTTCTGTACCGTAAACCAGTTCTGGATACACGGTTGGCAGGAAGTTAAAATTTTTTTTTTTTTTGTATTTGAGATGAAGGGAGTATAACAATTCCTTTTGTCCCAAGAAAGCGATACTGAACTTTTATCAGAGAATCTTTTGGTTCTTTTTGACTAACAGGACCACAAATTGCTTATATGTAGTGTCCTGTATGTATGCCTTGATTTTGGGGTGTTGCCCTCTGCTGGGCATCACAGGTGTAGCATGAACTTTTGTCATTTGATTGCTGTCATTTGACAGATTGAATATGTCAGATGCAATGACAGCGTAGTTAACTGCACAATTAAACACAACAGTTACAATTGAAGAACATCTTTATCTTTCTTTAAAGTGGAACTAAACCCGCCAATATAACTGTTTCCCAAAAGAAAGATAAAGTTGGAAATGTTCAATAAATGTTACTCAATGTTAATCAAACAAAACAATGTTGTTTTCAGCAGTGTTTTCATTTACGCTTTAGGAGAGGTTTAAAAAAACTTTGGCATGCGGTGAAGGAACCAGCTTTAAAGGCAAAATGCTGCTGGTGGTGATGGGATTCCATGTCACTGAGAGGCAGTTGCAGTATAAAAGGGTGACTGTAGCCAGCGCTGTAGTGCAGACACACAGGACTAGCACAGTGAGCCTCTGCTAGCCTCTCCAGCAGAAGATTTGGAACAGAAAAAAACATAATATACTGTACATTTAATTCTTTTTCATGCCTGCAGCAGACTGATGACATCCTCTTAATCACTGGACTGGATGTCAAGGAACTCTATTGAGCATCTGTGGGGCATCCTCAAACAGAAGGTGGAGGATCGCAAGGTCTCTAACATCCACCAGCTCTGTGATTTCATCATGGAGGAGTGGAAGAGGACTTCAGTGGCAACCTGTGAACCTCTGGTGAACTCCATGCCCAAGAGGGTTAAGGCAGTGCTTTTACCCCCCCCCCCCCCCGCTAGCGACCGAGAAAGGGTTAAAACCACCGCAAAGCTGAGCTGCCCATTCATTTCAATGGGCAGGAGTGGTGTATACACCGCTCCTTCACCGCTCCAAAGATGCTGCTTTCAGGAGTTTTTTTTTAACGTCCTGCAAGCGCACCGCTCTAGTGTGAAAGCACTTGGGCTTTCACACTGGAGAGACAGGAGCAGCGCTTTACAGGCGCTATGCAGGCGCTATTTTTAGCGCTGTAGCGCCTGTAAAGCGCCTCAGTGTGAAAGGGGTCTTATGGTGGCCACACAAAATATTGACACTTTGGGCCCAATTTGGACATTTTCACTTAGGGGTGTACTCACTTTTGTTGCCAGTGATTTAGACATTCATGGCTGTATGTTGAGTTATTTTGAGGGGACAGCAAATTTACACTGTTATACAAGCTGTACACTCACTACTTTACATTGTAGCAAAGTGTCATTTCTTCAGTGTTGTTACATGAAAAGATAGAATAAAATATTTACAAAAATGTGAGGGGTGTACTTACTTTTGTGAGATACTGTATATTGACATTTAGATTATAAATCAGTACAATAAGCTTCCAATAGGCCAGAGTTTGTCGTACCAGATCTGCCAGCCAATGCGGCAGTTTTCCCTGCCCCACCCCCACTGCCCACTTTCCGTATTTTCACACCAGCGGTGTAAGATGGACCATTCACTACATTATAATATCTATATAAACACCCTAGAGGAAACAGCCGCATATAGCCAAAGCACCGGGAGAAGGGGGGATAAAATAAAATATTATTTCAGCTTGATGTGAAATATCATTATTTTGCTATTTGGTTCCATTTCAGAGGGAGGCTAGCGTGGTATTTCCATCACTGGCTGCTGTCGAGGGGATAATATGATAATGTTTCGCTTGATGTGAATGTAATATATATTTATGATCCTGCTGCTTGTGTTGAAGCCATCCCTAGATCTTGATTATTTACTCTCTGCTGGGTTTAGAGCCATTTCCTTCTGTTTGAAGTGTCCGTCGTCTTATGTACTGTACGCCTTTGGAGCACCATTATTAGGTGACCAGTAACAGATTTATTATTACTGTACAGAAGATGATGGATTGGCTTTGTTTCATATTGAGGTGCATTTGGTGCCATAATCATCTCAAGACAGTTGTAAAGGAGGCTTTTATCACTCTTCAGTACTGCTGGAGGACTCTGCTTCTTCCAGCATACAACTCATCTAGTGAAACTCTCTGCACTGCTGGAAGACTCTGTTCCTTCTTCTGAGTCTCCTCTCCTAAAATCTTCTGCGCTGCTAGAGGACTCTGCTCCTCCCTCTAATTCTCCTCTCCTAATATACCCTGCACTGCTGGAGGACTCTGCTTCTTCCAGCATACAACTCATCTAGTGAAACTCTCTGCACTGCTGGAAGACTCTGTTCCTTCTTCTGAGTCTCCTCTCCTAAAATCTTCTGCGCTGCTAGAGGACTCTGCTCCTCCCTCTAATTCTCCTCTCCTAATATACCCTGCACTGCTGGAGGACTCTACTCCTCTCATAATTCTCCTCATCTAAAATACTCTGCATTGCTAAAGGACTCTCCTCCTTCCTATAATGCTCCTCTTCTAAAATACTCTGCACTGCTGGAAGACCCTGCTCTTTCCTCCAATTCTACTCATCCTAAATACTCTGCACAGCTGGAGGACTCTGCTCCTCCCTCTAATTCTCCTCTTCTAAAATACTCTACACTGCTGGAGGACTCTGCTCTCCCCTCTAATTATCCTCTTCTAAAATACTCTGCACTGCTGGAGGACTCTGCTTCTCTCTCTAATAATCCTAATCTAAAATACTCTGCATTGCTGGAGGACTCTGCTCCTCCCTCTAATTCTCCTCTCCTAATATACTCTGCACTGCTGTAGGACTCTGCTCCCCCCTCTAATTCTCCTCTTCTAAAATACGCTGCACTGCTGGAGGACTCTGCTCCTCTCTCTAATAATCCTAATCTAAAATACTCTGCATTGCTGGAGCACTCTGCTTCTTCCTCTAATTCTCCTCTTCCAAAATGCTGTGCACTACTGAAAGACTCTGCTCCTTCCTCTAATTCTCCTCATCCAAAATACTCTGCATTGCTGGAGGACTCTGCTCCTCCATCCAATTCTCCTCATCTAAAATACTCTGCAAAGCTGGAGGACTCTTCTCTTTCTAGCATACAGCTGTCATTTGGCAAACACTCTGCACTGCTGGGGGATTCTGCTTCTTCCTCTAAGTTTATTCTCCTGAAATACTCTGCACTGCTAAAGGACTCTGTCCCTGCCTCTAATTTTCCTCTTCTAGAATACTCCGCAGTGCTGGAGGATTCTGCTCATCCCTCTAATTTCCCTCTCCTAAAATACTCTGCATTGCTTAAAGACTTTGCTCCTTCCTCTAATTCTCCCCTCCTAAAATACTCTGCATTGCTTGAAGACTCTGTTCCTTTCTCTAATTTTCCTCTTCCAAAATGTTCTGCATTGTTGTAGGACTCTGCTCCTTTCTCTAATTTTCCTCTTCCAAAATGTTCTGCATTGTTGTAGGACTCTGCTCCTTTCTCTAATTTTCCTCTTCCAAAATGTTCTGCATTGTTGTAGGACTCTGCTCCTTTCTCTAATTTTCCTCTTCCAAAATGTTCTGCATTGTTGTAGGACTCTGCTCCTGCCTAAAGCAGAGCTCCGCCCAAAAGAGGAAGTTACACTTGAAGGCCTCCTCCCCCACTCCTGTTTGTGAAATAGAGCTTTTGGGGAGGAAGAGGGAAGCGGGTACACAATTTTGCCAGGTACCCGCTCCCACTTCCACTCCAACTTCCTAGGCGATCAGAAGCTGATGTTCTCCTTCCCTCTTCCCTCCTGAAGTCTTCTGGGACACATGACAGGTCCCAGAAGACTGCAGGACCATTGACAGCGCACAGCCGTTGGGCCGCATGCACATGCACAGTGGGCACCCGGCTGTGAAGCTGCAAGCCGTGACAGCCGGGTGCCCATAGTAAAGATGTCCACGCCAGAGAGAGAGGACACAGGGAGAAAACGGCTGGGGTGAGCACACTCCTGGATCCCTGGACAGTTGAGTGGCTGTTTATTAAAGGTCAGCAGCTGCAGTTTTTGTAGCTGCTGACTTATCATTTTCACGTAAGAGACTGACGCTCGTCTTTAAGGACTCTGCTCTTGCCTCTAATTCTCCTCTCCTAAAATACTCTGCACCCCTAGAGGACTCTGCTCTGCAGTAAGTTGCTAATATGTACATTTTTTATCATCATGGTCATCATCGTATTTTGTCATTTATTTCACTTTTAAAGACCAACTTCAGGCAAAACTTTTCTAGTTTCGGAGCAGAATGAAAAGGGTTAGAGCCTCTTTTGGGTTTTAATTGCTGTTCTCACTGGGGAGAGTCGTCCTCACTTCCTACCCCAGTACAAGTTGTTATAGGGACTAGAGGAAAATTCTCCAGATGGGACAGAGCACTTTTCTCCATTCTTAGTTGAGGGACACTCTTCTTACATATTCATTAGATATGTGGATTTATAGTGCCACCTTCAGGGGGAGTATCTAGGAAAAAAAACTACATGCATCTAATTAATAGGAAGCTTGTGTCCCTCAATGAGCTGGAAGATAAACATTTCACAGTACAAAACTTCTGATTTTCCTCCATAGAAGAGGCAGGAGGTTAGAGCCTCTGTCAGACTTTTATTACTGCAACAGAATGTATCTAAGAGATGTGAGGACTTCCAAACATATGCCTTCAATGGATTGAGGAGGAAGTAATCTTTCATCTTTGATCTGTAGAAGATCTAGCTGGATGATCAGTGAAGAGTGCCGTGTCAGCAGTAGCTCATGCTCATATACAATGAATAAATTAAATGTACAAAAAACAAGCAAAAATAAAAACCGTGTATGCCAGCTCATTGTGTCACAATAGGGGATAGCCTGTGTATTGTACAGCTGCTTGTGATATCTAGAAATTGTTATTGCATTTCTATAATTGTATGTATTCTATTGCTAACACAGGGTTGCTGTGTGTATTTTGTAAAGTGAACCTGTCCAATAAAGACATTCAAAGGCTGCAGACATCCTTCTGAAAATGCTGATTGCCTGGCTGTTATTGTGTCACAAAATATTGCCGAGTCATTGGCCCGGAACAAGTATACTGATCAGTCCTTCTCTGTAAATGATTCATAATATGGGGACAAGTCTGACAGAGAATAAAATAACATTTTCGGAACAAGAGATCAGAAGTGACAGCTATGTTTCTATCATTTGGACCAAACAAATACCAGGCTGAAGGCACTCCAAGCTCTCAATGCACAATACTTTATTCCAGAAAAACAAGGTATAGCAAGTAGATGGAATCTCTAACGCAGTTCGCCTACACCTGAGCTTAATCATAGAGTGATATCCTGAGATGTCAGACACCATTATAACTAGCAGTACTCCTCTGTCCGCAGACTAAACTCGTCTATCATCAATCAGGATATGATGATTCCATAACATGATTAAGCCTCATTCACATGGGTGGTAAAAACAGGTGGCTGAGTTGCAATTTTTTTACTGCCCCCACTTACTTCAAAGCTAAATTACAGCGCTCACAACGTGGCTGCTGCAAATGTAGCGTGGCATGCCAAATTGACGGCCCTACCTGTGAAATTTGGCTATTAAAGTTAATAGGGCCACACTGCAACTGTGAGCTAAATGTTTGGCTCAAGGTTGTGGTGCATTAGCCCCACTACGAATTGCTTTTCAGAATTTTGGATAACCTAGCCTTATGCCGCGTACACACGATCGGAAATTCTGCCAGCAAAAGACCGATGAGAGCTTTTGATCGGAAAATGCGAACGTGTGTATGCTCCATCGGACTTTTGCTGGCGGAATTCCCGCCAGCAAAAGATTGAGAGCAGGTTCTCAATTTTTTGGTCAGAAAAAGTTCCTGTCCGAAAATGCGATCGTCTGTACAAACTCCGACGCGCAAAATTCCGACGCATGCTCGGAAACAATTCTACGCATGCTCGGAAGCATTGAACTTCATTTTCTCAGCTTGTCATAGTGTTGTACGTCACCGTGTTCTTGACGGTCGAAAGTTCAGAGAGTTTTTGTGTGACCGTGTGTATGCAAGGCAAGCTTGAGCGGAATTCCGTCTGAAAAACCATCCAAGATTTTTCCGACAGAAAATCCGCTAGTGTGTACGCGGAATTAGGGATCATTTACACTTGCAGTTGGGGGCGGTGGTAAAAACATACAGTTGAGCTCTCCCTTAAGCTGCAAAGGCAGCAGATGAGAGTGTGCACATGCCTCAGCCAAAAATATCCCCTGTTTCGTTAAGTGCCGGTTCACACTGGTGCAATGCGAGAACACTGCGAATCCACTGCGTGTTCCCGCATCGCATGTCAGTTCACACTGTCATATGTGAATCGCTGGGGAGTGTCAATACATTGTTAACGACTCCCCCAGTTCAGCTTGCATATCGCACTGCGAACTGACAGTTCGGACATGAATTGGATCTCATATGTGTGAACACCCATGCGATCCGATTCTGGTCCGAACAGAAAAAAGGGTCCTGTGCGTGTTTGCACCGAATGCGGTGCGATATCAGCCATACTATCTCTATGGCTGATATCGCACCGCACAGACATCGCATGTAATGTGAACGGCAGTGCACTGCGAATTATATGCGATGTCTGTGCAATGTTTGGCATCGCACCAGTGTGAACTGGCACTTAGTGGAGCAGTACAGCCCACCAAGTGTCACCCATTCAAGTGAATGTGGCCATGCCATACAACCACCCTGCAACTACCTGCTTTATGGCGGCAGTGCAAGCTTTTAAGGGTTAACAGGCGTGAGGAAGCATTATAACGCCTCCTCACCACCTGTCAAACACCCTCTGAAATGCAGTTCACCTTGGACAATGCAGGGCAACAATAGTGTAAGCAAACACCAACAATGTATCAATTTAACAAGGAGATCTGAGGACCAACAAAATTTAGTTTTCAACATAATGTATCAAGTATGAAGAGGCATGCAAAAAGCTAAATGATCTTTCTGCAGGCCATTTTTATATAAGTTTTGTTGCTTCTCTTCTCGGATCTACTAGAAAAATTGATACATTGTTATTGAGGTTTGTTTTTAGAGTCCTTTCACATAGCCTTTCAGCTCAGGACCACCTGACAGTCTGAGCGGAAGCTCTACGGAAGTCTATGGGCAGGCAGATGTAAAATGATGTGCATTTGTTTACAACCAATTACCTCCAAGTCATCTAGGAACGAAAAAAAGTCTGCGTCCTTTTCCATTTTTTGTAGGCCTAAACGTGATGGACCTGACTTAGTCGGATGTACTGTATACAGACACAAGTTTGTTTACATTCGCCTTTCCATAGACTTAACATGGGGTCTGTAAGGCCCCATTCACGTGGATGGACTGATCGGGTCTGTCTGTCAGTTTTTCATGCGGAACCGATCGAACCATCCACAGCTCTCTATGGAGTGACCGATGTCAACGGACATGTGTCTGTTGACACCCGCCGACATCTGATCCAATGCTATCCTCTAAAAACAGATGGATGGGGATCGTCCCCCTTCCGCCTGGCAGATCGGATCAGATGGAAACAGTCAGATGATCCTTTTTCATTTAAAAAGCCTATAGAGGACAGTGGGCTGTGTCAGTGTCTGCTCTGCATGAGTGGAATGGACACGGACCTGTCATCCATCTGCTCAGCGGGATCAGCGGAGAGATCCCCTGCTGAGCAGGCGGATGCACTGGCAGACTCCACCCGTGTGAAAAGGGCCCTAATGTAGCCTTCAGCTCAGATTCAGCGGGGGATCTGTTCCTGGATCCCTTGCAGATCAGAATAGACATGGGCCCTGTGAAATGGGCTGTAGTCTCCGGAAGGAGGATTACTGCTGGTTAAATTGGTGTCTGGATATCACTCTATATAAAGCCCTGGTTTACACCAGTGCGACTTGTCATCCAACTTGATGACAGTTCAAAGTTGCAGGACAAGTCGCACCCCATTTGCTGCAATGGAACCGTTCAAATTGCTGCGACTCAAGTTGCAGAGATTTTAAATAAGATTCTTGCACTATTTCTGTGTGATTTCAGTGCGACTTGCATTAACATCTGTTAAATGAAGTCACACAGATATCAGTAGGCTGCACAAGAAATCGTAATCTTATTTGAATTTGTGCCGAGGTAGTGCGACTTCAAAACCGCACTAGTGTGAACCAGGGCTGAGTGTTGATAAATGTGGAAAATGCTACAGATTCCATCTGCTTGCTATACCCTGGTTTTATGGAATAATTACATTTTCATTAAGAAGTTGGAATGTCATTAACCTGGTATTTGTTTGGTTCATATGTCTCAGTGATGAGTGTCTCTCTTTGCTTGTTTCCTTTAAACTCTTCTTTATGCTTTTTTTTTCCTGTTCTCCTCCCTGCAGTCCGAGGTATCATGGATTCCGAACAAACATTACTCAGGAATATACGGGCTCATGAAGCTGGTGCTTACCAAGACTCTTCCGGCCAGCCTGGAGCGGGTCATTGTCCTAGACACGGACATCACCTTTGCCACGGACATCGCTGAGCTGTGGGCCGTCTTTCACAAATTCAAAGGTCAGAGGACTCTCATTTTCTATATTGCAGGCCAAACTGAGCACCTTGTTCTCTGTGTATTTCTGCACAGCAATGTGGCTGCTTTTAGTTGGATTTTTGCCCGATGAGCTCCTACATATTTATCTATACTATAGGGCAATGAGGTTGTAAAAAGGTGAAGGATCTCTGATAAATGTGATCTCTATTCACTCTGAAATGGGTAGAGAAGGATATGGTAAGATTCATTTCTGAAGTATTATTTGTGTACTGATAGGATAAGTGTTAGGCATTTGGTAACCTTAGAGGATCTTTGACTATCCTGCTAAACTAATCCTAGTACTGACCATTTGAGATAGTAGGAAAGATAGTTTAAAGGGTAAAAAATATATATATATATATATATATATGTAGTATATACAATTGTGACACAAGTCATACTGTAATTGAATGGTATTAAAAATGACCTCGCCTTTTCAATCTGCAGCTGTCATTTTCTGTAAAATGCAATGCAATATGGCTACCCGGAGGTGTTCTGTACACAGAATGTGTACAAAACGCCCCCCAGATATGTAATTTCCTGCTTGTGTGATTGGCTCACTTTTTTTCCTAGAAAAAGTCTACACTAAGTCTACACTAAGATACAAGTCAGATTTCAGGCATCCCCTGTAACAAAAATGTAATTTTTGGTGAGATACTCCCAATATGAAATCCCGTCTAAGGCCTAGTTCACGCTGGTGCGAAATGCGCTCCGACTTTGAGAGCACAAGTCGCATGACAAGTCGCGTCCCATTAAGTGCAATGGAACCGTTCTAATAGGAGTGACTTGGGTCGCTCCGATTTAGAAAAATATTCCTGCACTACTTTTGGTGTGACTTCAGCATGACTTGCATTGACTTCTGTTAAAGAAGTCATATGAAAGACACGCTAGGATGTTGGCGCAAAAGTCACCGCAGAGTGAACCGGGCCTTAAGGGGGTGCAGACCCTGCAATTTCCCTCATTAGAGCCCTGCAGGTGCAGCATCTTATAGATAATTATGAAACCACTCCCATACAGGTTCACTCCCCAGCACCGTGCCTCAAAAGTGGGCTTTCTCTTGGGTGGAGTTATGCAAATACCAATTTCCTTTGAGCCAATGTGATTGAAGGAATTTTAAACCAATGAATTGAAGGGGACAGTCAGGCTAGGAAAAAAAGAGCTAGATGATCCTGGATGTCCTCCAGACAGGAAATGAGTTGGGCTTTATCTGACTTAACGCAGCTTCTAATGCACACTCTGAGAAGCTTACAGTGTGCAGAGAAATCAGAGTAAGTCATTTCAGTACAGAAGAGGAGCCTGTACAACTGTGCCAGACTGAAGCAAAGGCTAAAGTTGTACTGTAAGGTTTTTGTACTGGGCTGTGCCAACAAGCTTTTTTTAATTTATTTTTTACTTCCAATGGGTTTTGCATTCCCATCCACAAATCTATGGAACTGCAAAACCTGCTTGAGCCCAGGTTCACATTGTTCCGACATGAAAGTCGCATGACTTCCGATCCAACTTTGCCCTGCAACTTCAGTCCAACTTTGATTCGACTTAGACTCGGTTCACACTGATGCGACATGGGATCCGACTTGTGAGACCCCAAGTTGGATGACATGTGAAATTCAATGTTTCCCTATGAGAGCCATCTTAACTTATACTACACAAGTCTGTTCGACTTTAGAAAAGGTACCTGCACTACTTTGGTCTGACTTGATTTGACTTTAATGCCACAGAGTGTAAAAAAGTCACATCAAAGTCCTATCAAAGTCGGACTCCAAAATTGCACTGAAAGTCACACGACTTTGGAGTCAGGGTAGTGTGAACCGAGCCTAAATGTGACTTTTTACACTCTCTGGCATTGAAGTCGGACCAAAGTAGTGCAGGAACCTTTTCTAAAGTGGGAGCATAGGCGTGTGCACAGGGTGTGCCAGGGAACACCCTAATCACCCTGTGTGCTGTGGATGCCCCCTGTTTAGACCCGTGATATTTTACCAAAGCCCCCCTACTGGGGCTCCAAAAAAAAATTGGAAAAAATTAATTAAAAAAAAAATAAAATTGTTAAAAATAATAGTAAAAAAAATGTTAAAAAAGTAATTTAAAAAATAAAATTTAAAAAAAATAATGAAATAATAAAAATAAAAACTACTGACTCCTACCCCTGCCCTACTGACATTGTCCACGGCTCTTCTGACACCGGCAGTATATACACACACACGTATATGTGTTGGGGTGCACACCCTAATGCAATAGGCGGCGCACACCTATGAGTGGGAGCATTGTGTCAGGTCAGTTAAGACGGCTCTCATAGGGAAACATTTATTTTGATGTGACTTGTGCTCTCACAACTCGGGATCTCATGTCACACCAGTGTAAACCCGGCCTAAAGCAGGGCAAATGCCGGTCAAGAGGAGGGTAACTGCAGGTCAAATGCAACTCTCAGTGAATTCACAATGATCACAGGAGCATCTCAAACTGATGTCAGAGTCAAACCAATGCCACTCACCCAAAGTGCCCTGATACAGGCCTCCCAAGGTTAGGGGTCAGGACTTTTTTTTTATTACTGTAAGCCTCATAGGGCCCTTAATGGCCTTGGATTTGGGGGCAGACAAGAGGTGGGTAGATGCAGAGAGAAGCAATAGTGATTGAAGGAAGTTCTGTGAACACGTTGATCTATTGGCCATCAGGTATTCAGCAGACCCATAGGCATTGACATTCAATGCATCAAAACCATCCAGCCAGGGGCTCTGCCATCTCATGTTGGGGGGGCCCCTTTAGTTCCACAGCTCAGTCTACCAATTATAAAGGCAAGAGACTCACAGACTTCCCGCTATTTAGTAATCTTAAAGGTTAGCGGCCCTCAAAGTCCAAAACACATGTTGAATGAGTCTTGTGGTGTTTTTTTTTTCTTCTAGGTTGTAGCAATCATGTGTGGAGAAAGGTCAACACCTTTCCTGATTAGTGTTATCAGCATCTGCTCACAGCCTGGAAAGGGCAGGAGCTGACACTTCCTAATGAGCCATAAGAAACATGATTCAGTGCCAACATCACCACTGCCAGAATTTGATTTCACTTAAAGAGTCTCTCCATCCAAAACTGAAAGTTCTGACTTATTAATATTATACAATGTATGTGAGAAACATTGAACATTTCCTGGTTTTTAAATGGTTAAGTCTGTACTGAATGAAATGGTATAGAGCAGTGGTTCTCAACTCCAGTCCTCGGGACCCACCAACAGGCCAGATTTTAAGTATTACCTTGGGGAGTTGCAGACTAGAATACTGCAATCACTGAGCAGCAAGTGATATCACTTGTGATGTATTTCAGTTATCTTGCAAACCTGGCCTGTTGGTGGGTCCTGAGGACTGGAGTTGAGAACCACTGGTATAGAGGTTCACTCTAAAGCTGGACTCCATGAATGATCTGTACGGCATACTTACATCGGTCCAGCTTTGCACAATGTATCTCATACCTGATTGTCAGCAGCAGTGGCGGCAGTTTTTTGGGGTTTTTTTGGGTGGGGACGGCAAACAATGCACCCACGTCTAAATCTGCCGCCCCACAATACCCCCCGTGGGTCAATCAGGTCAAGCGCACCATCACCACCTCCATCGATCGGTCAGTCGGGTTACCAACTCAACACTTAACCCCATCGCTGGCACAGACAGGGCTTCCCGCCGGGCGGCGGCTTTTAATGCTTTGCGGTGGCATGCGTCTCCTCCCTCCTCCTCGGCCAATAGGATCCCTTCTCCTTTTGGCCAATCAGGAAACAGGTCTCAAGACCTGCTTCCTGATTGGCCAGGAGGAGAACCAGTGTGACAATAGCGATTATTCATTCGCTATTGTTACACAACTAGGTGGGCTCAGGGCACAGTGCTCTTCGCCCCAAGCCCACCCTTTTTTGCAGCCTATTAGAGTCTCTGGTACTAATCATGTGCTTCAAAAAAAAAAACCCATATTGGAATCCATGCCTCCAGCACCCTGCATGTAGATTATGGGGCCAGATGCATTGATAGGGGGGCGGGCCCCTGTGCCCCTAATGGACTGGCCGCCACTGCCCACTAGGAGAGCTGAAAATCACTATAGTAATTGGCGCTACTTCAATGATGGCTACGATCTCCCAGGTTCTGCTGGGTCTCTGCACACAGAATACAGGGGGTTGCTTGCTTACCACTTCTGCCAATTACAGAACGCCTTGTATTTTTTTTCAATAAACACAACATGATCCCTGATTGGAGGAAGTGGCGAAGAAGTGCGGTAAAGTGCCGATTTCCATATCATCTAATCAGAGAATGCCTTGTATTCACTGAAAAAAATAAAAAAGGCATTCCATGAACAGTGGCAGTGCCGATCAAGCAACCCCCTGTGGTCAATGTACAGAGGGAAAGCGGCTTGCACAGAACCCCAGCACAACCTTAAAAATCACAGCGATCACTGAAGTAGTGAGAACTGCTATGGTGCTTTCCAGCTTCCCCAGTGGTATGAGATATGCACACCTACATTGTGCCAAGCTGGACCAACAAGTTTGTATTACAAATAATTCCTGGAGTTCTGCTTTAACATTCCGGCATGTACAGTTATGTGGGGGTGAGAGCTTTTCTTTATACATGGTTCCATCCTCAAAAAGACAAAGTTTGTGTTGTATGAGGGATGAAGGCATTCTACTTCTTCTTTTATAGTGTCTTAGTTTACCACTGTGGATTGTAGAATGAGGCTTTTTTTCTTTGCTAATAAAGATAGCAGAAGGGATTGTATGTTGTCTGCTATTGGTCAGAAATGTAAAATAGAGTAAAAGTCTACTTTCATTAACCAGTTGCCAGCAGTTTTACTGCTCCGAGGCGGCTGCGCTGCGCAGGATCAAGTATATATACACGTGATCCTGCACTTCCGTGTATCGGGCACAAGTGCCTGCCACCGGCAGCTCACTTCCGCTGTGATTTTACACAGCGAGAGCTGATCATCAGGTCCCGTAGACCCGATGTCCGTCTGCACCCGCTGATCTTTCTGGTTACAGGCAGAACGGCAATCTGCCTATGTAAACAAGGCAGATCGCCGTTCTGTCAGTAAAGAAGGCATGCATCCTGTGTTCCTGCAAAGCAGGGACATGGATCCATGTCTTCCCCTAGTAAAAGCACCTCCCACACAGTACACTAAAACACCAGCTAGGCACACATTTAACCCTTTGATCGCCCCTGATGTTAACCCCTTCCCAGCCAGTGTCATTAGTAGAGTGACTGCATATTTTTAGCACTGATCACTATATTAGTATCACTGGTCCCCAAAAAAGTGTCAAAAGTGTCAGTCAGTGTCCAATTTGTTCGCCGCAATAAATGATAAATAACTACAAATTCCATAAATATATCCCATATAGTTTGTAGATGCTATAACTTTTGCGCAAACTAGGGTTGCACCGATACTGGTATCGGTATCCGTGCCGATACTGAGTATTTGCACAAGTATCGGTACTCGTGCAAATGCAGCGATACCCGAAATCGATACTTTCAGGCTCGGCTCTTTGAGCTGTCAGTGGGTCTCCCCGGTGTTAAAGAAGTCCGGTAATTGGAGCTGTCAAGAAAAAAAAAAAGTAGCCGACAATGTTTATTACCAACATTGCTCACCCCTGAAACACTAAAAAAAAAAGAAACCGTTTCTTTTTGTATATTTCTGTTTCTTCATCTGCAGATCAAAGGGATGAACAAATGTTCCTCTGTTTAATCCCTTAATATCCCTTAATTTACTCTGATCAGCCTTAATTAACTCCCTATTCTCCTCCATTTAATTATTATTTTCCTGCTTTTTTTCTTTTGTTCATGTCTATTTTATAAACGATAAACAATTAAAACTTTTTTTTTTGTTTGCTTTGTTAGTGAATATTTTTACACATATATAGTAACACATTTCACATTGAAAAAGCACTAAATTAAAAAAAAAATTTATTTATTTCATTTGTTAATAACTTTTCAATGCTTTGTACCATTGCTGACAGCTGAAGTTAAAACAAAACAGTTGCGGTAGGTATCGCTAATTGGTATCTCCGAGTACTAAAAAAAAAAGTATCGATACTTGTACTCATTGTAAAAAAAATGGTATTGGTGCATCCCTAGCGCAAACCATTCAATATACGCTTATTGGGATTTTTTTTACCAAAAATATGCAGCGGAATACATATTTGCTTAAATTGATGAGGAAATTTAGATTTTTTAAAATTTTTTATTGGATATGTTTTATAGCAGAAAGTAAAAAATATTGTGGACAAAACAGGGACACTCATAGGAGTGCAGACAAATGGGCTGCACCCCCCAAAAGTAACTATGCATTTATGAAGATATGTCGTGTGATGCACACACAAGTCTACTGTTGGTGGTGTTTTTGTGCTATGTTTGATATATGTTTACATTCCTACAGCTGACAACCATCCTCTGAAGAAGACCCAGTTAGGGTCGAAACGCGTCAGCATTTTAATACTCATGATCTTGTTGTCTAAAATACATTGCATTGTACACTGTCCTTGATTACGGGCACCGTCCGTTGTTGTTGTTTTTTACTCTATATTGTACTCCAGTTCATTTCCTGGCCGTAGGTCAGAACTCACTTGTTTTATACAATTTTTTGTACTAATAAACTATTTTTGACTACTTACTCATTTTGAATTTACTGGCTGCATTAAAAGCCCCGTTAGGGGGTTCTCTTGTATTTCCTTTTGCAAAAAATATTGTTTTTTTTTTGTAAATTGTTAGTCGTTTTTTGCTTAAAGCGCGGTCAGAGGTGATCAGAGGTGATCAAAAACCATCAAAAGAAAGCTCTATTTGTGGGGGGGGGGACAAATTCACTACGTCGCACGACCGCGCAATTGTCAGTTAAAGTAACGCAGTGCCGTATAGCAAAAAATGGCCTGGTCGGGAGGGGTAAATCTTCTGGAGCTGAAGTGATTAATCCACAAGGGTAGCAGGTAAGGGTCTGTAATAAAGTTTGCTAAAAATCTATTTTAAATAATGCCCCGTACACACGGTCGGACTTTGTTCGGACATTCCGACAACAAAATCCTAGGATTTTTTCCGACGGATGTTGGCTCAAACTTATCTTGCATACACACGGTCACACAAAGTTGTCGGAAAATCCGATCGTTCTGAACGCAGTGACGTAAAACAAGTACCTCGGGACTATAAACAGGGAAGTAGCCAATAGCTTTCATCTCTTTATTTATTCTGAGCATGCGTGGCACTTTGTGCGTCGGATTTGTGTACACACGATCGGAATTTCCGACAACGGATTTTGTTGTCGGAAAATTTTATAGCCTGCTCTCAAACTTTGTGTGTCGGAAAATCCGATGGAAAATGTGTGATGGAGCCCACACACGGTCGGAATTTCCGACAACAAGGTCCTATCACACATTTTCCATCGGAAAATCCGACCGTGTGTACGGGGCATAACAGTCTTTAATGAGTCTTATAGATTGCTATAGGCCCCTGGCGGTTCCTCCTCCATCTTCTGAAGTCAATCTCAGTGGCATTATCTTGTCCTTCCATAGACTCCGTTTATCACACAGTGGAGTCCAGACCTGAACCATTGATGTTTAGATTCTGTGACTGCATAGATGTTTATTCCTCCATCTGAGTACGAATCTTATGTTTTCTAACTGTATTCCAGCTGAGTGTACTCATGAATTATTCCTCCATAAAGTGTTCCTTCGCCGTATAAGCAGAACCATATTCACTGACAAGGCTGTCCTTTACGATGGTGGGGAATGTGCTGCCCAGGCTTCTCTGGTCCCACAGAAACATGGACAAAATGTCATTCTGCAGTTGAGTTGCATTTATAAAGCTCCCATACCTACCTCCACTATGAACTGCTAACAGGTACATTAGAAAATGCACATAAGAAAGGGGGCAAGTCTCTGGCTGGTAGAAGCTACCACTCCAGAGTTTTCTACAGTTTTCAGCAGAAGAAAATAAAAAGGTGCTCTCCTAAAAATAAACAGCATAAGAATTCCACAATGCAGATAAAGCCACTAAAATGATACGCCTTGCTTTCAGAGGCTGGACTGGGTATAAGCTGAAAGCAAACATTTTCACCAGTACAGTTTCCTTTTTTTACATAAGAGAGAAATGAGAGAAAGGAATATGGAATGGGAATAAGAACACATTCTGCCTGTGACCAAACTGTTTTGTAAGTGATTCTTAACCACTTGACCTCCGGAAAATGTACCCCCCTTCTTGACCAGGCCATTTTTTGCGATATGGCACTGCGTTATTTTAACTGACAATTGCGTGGTCATGCAACGCTGTACTCAAATAAAATGTATCCCCTTTTTTTCCCACAAATAGAGCTTTCTTTTGGTGGTATTTGATCACCGCTGCAGTTTTTATTTTTTGAGCTATAAACAAAAAAAGTCCAACAATTTTGAAACGAAAAACAACATTTTTGACTTTCTGCTATAAAACATATCCAATAAAAAAAAAATAAAAATCATATTTCTACATGAATGTCTTCATAAATTTATGCCAATATGAATTCTGCTACATATTTTCAATAAACAAAATCCCAAAAAGCGTATATTTTGATTGGTTTGCGCATAAGTTATAGCGTTTACAAACTATGGGATATATACTGGAATTTTTATTTATTTATTTTTCTATACTAGTAATGGCAGTGATCAGTGACTTGTAGTGGGACTGTGATATTGCGGTGGACAATCTGACACTTCGTGGGAACCAGTGAAACTAATATGGCGATCAGTGCTAAAAAATATGCACTGTCACTGTACTTATGAAACTGTCTGGGAAAGGGTTAAACATCTAGGGCGATCAAAGGGTTAACTGTGTGCCTAGCCAGTGTTTGTGTACTGTGGGAGGTGCTTTTACTAAGGGAAGTGATGGATTTTATTTTTGCAGGGACACAAAATCCATCACCCCCCTCCCCCCCCGTCAGAACAAAGCTCTGCCTTGCTTACATAGGCAGAGCTTCGTTTTGTGTCTCTGCCCATGATTGGCGGGTGCTGGCGGACATCCACTGCTCGGCACCCGCAGATCAGCTTCTGCTGTGAGTAATCACAGCAGGAGCGGCCCCTTTGCGGTATGTGCACGTGCCCCCCAGGCAGAAGTGCAGAATCACACACACACACACACATATATATATATACAGTATCTCACAAAGTGAGTACACCCCTCACATTTTGTAAATATTTTATTATTTCTTTTGATTTTTACAACACTGAAGAAATTACACTTTACTACAATATAAAGTAGTGAGTGCACAGCTTGTATAACAGTGTAAATTTGCTGTCCCCTGAAAATAACTCAACACACAGCCATTAATGTCTAAACCGCTGGCAACAAAAATGAGTACACCCCTAAGTGAAAATGTCCAAATTAGGCCCAAAGTGTCAATATTTTGTGTGGCCACCATTATTTTCCAGCACTGCCTTAACCCTCTTGGGCATGGAGTTCACCAGAGCTTCACAGGTTGCCACTGGAATCCTCTTCCACTCCTCCATGACAACATCACAGAGCTGGTGGATGTTAGAGACCTTCCGCTCCTCCACCTTCCGTTTGAGGATGCCCCACAGATGCTCAATAGGGTTTAGGTCTGGAAACATGCTTGGCCAGTCCATCACCTTTACCCTCAGCTTCTTTAGCAAGGCAGTGGTCGTCTTGGAGGTGTGTTTGGGGACGTTATCATGTTCGAATACTGCCCTGCGGCCCAGTCTCCGAAGAGAGGGGATCATGCTCTGCTTCAGTATGTCACAGTACATGTTGGCATTCATGGTTCCCTCAATGACTTGTAGCTCCCTAGTGGCAGTAGCACTCATGCAGCCCCAGACCATGACACCCCCACCACCATGCTTGACTGTAGGCAAGACACACTTGTCTTTGTACTCCTCACCTGGTTGCGGACACACACGCGCTTGACACCATCTGAACCAAATAAGTTTATCATGGTCTCATCAGACCACAGGACATGGTTCCAGTAATCCATTTCCTTAGTCTGCTTGTCTTCAGCAAACTGCAGGTTTTCTTGTGCATCATCTTTAGAGGGGGCTTCCTTCTGGGACGACAGCCATGCAGACGTGCACTCAACCTCTTTGGCCGACCATGGCAAGGCCTGTTCTGAGTGGAACCTGTCCTGTTAAACCTCTGTATGGTCTTTGCCACTGTGCTGCAGCTCAGTTTCAGGGTCTTGGCGATCATCTTATAGCCTAGGCCATCTTTATGTAGAGCAACGATTCAAATCCTCCAGTGACCAGTATGAGAGAGTGAGAGCGATAACACCAAATTTAACACACCTGCTCCCCATTCACACCAGAAACCCTGTCACACTAACGAGTCACATGACACCGGGGAGGGAAAATGGCTAATTGAGCCCAATTTGGACATTTTCACTTAGGGGTGTACTCACTTTTGTTACCAGCGATTTAGACATTAATGGCTGTGTGTTGAGTTATTTTGAGGGGGCAGCAAATTTACACTGTTATACAAGCTGTAAACTTACTACTTTACATTGTAATTAAGTGTCATTTCTCCAGTGTTGTCACATGAAAAGATAGAATAAAATTTTTACAGAAATGTGAGGGGTGTACTCACTTTTGTGATATACTGTATATATACACGTGATTCTGCACAGGAGGGCCGCCCTGTAGCAGTATATCTGCTATGGGGTTGTCTGGAACGGGTTAATTCGAATTCTTAAGTGAGTCACTCTTCCTTCATGGAAAGAAGATAGTAAATACTTTTCCCCATACCGCTGTAACAAAGAGAAATTGCCACCCAATGATCCTTAGAATCCAACTACCGTATAACCCAGTCTGCAGCTCTGGTAAGAAAAGAAACTGTGCAGCCAGTGTCAAGCCTGCCCTCTTCTGAATAAATGCAAGAATTGTGGGGGTGTAGTTCTGACAGACTGAGCTGGCATGGCTAGCTGGAAAGAGGAGACTGCAATTCCCACAAGGTACTGGGGCAAAGAGGAGAGGTGGTTTCCTGCTGTTTTCCTGGGCAAAGAGAAGACGTGTGGAGACTGTTTCTGACAGCTGTGTGCACATTTGGCTACTGGCAGTCTGCTCACTGGTGCAACTAAGAGGGAGAGTGGCACAGTGAAAGATATCTGAAAACATTGGCAAGAGCCATGAATGTTGGTGGCGCCCTCTGCCTGACCAAGGGGGAAGGACCCTGTAGACACTGCATGGCTGTGTTTTACGATGTACACAGAGGGAGACCATCTGCTAACACAAGAAGTTGTAGAGCTGCTGCTGGCCAAATCCACATTACACTTTGAAAAGAGGGACAGTGTTGTCTGCGAGTATCACAGACAGTGACATTATCAGTGCCTAAAGAGTCAGTGTCTTCATCAGTGCTTAAAGGGACATTATCCTGAGCCCTATGGCATAACAGTTGGGCCCCAATTAGCTGTCCAGCAGAAGAGAGTATTTTACAGACTGCTGAACTATAATTGATATATATTATACACAGTGCCTTGAAAAAGTATTCATAGCCCTTGAAATTTTCCCCATTTTGTCATATTACAACCAAAAACGTAAATGTATTTTATTGAGATTTAATGTGATAGACCAACACAAAGTGGCACATAATTGTGAAATAGAAGGAAAATGATAAATGGTTTTCAAATTTGTTTACAAATAAATATCTGAAAATTGTGGTGTGCATTTGTATTCAGCCCGCCTGAGTCAATACTTTGTAGAACCACCTTTCCCTGCAATTACAGCGGCAAGTCTTTTTGGGGATGTCTCTACCAGCTTTGCACATCTAGAGAGTGATATTTTTGCCCATTCTTCTTTGCAAAATAGCTCAAGCTCTGTCAGATTGGATGCAGAGCATCTGTGAACAGAAATTTTCAAATTTTGCCACAGATTCTCAATTGGATTTAGGTCTGGACCTTGACTGGGCCATTCTAACACATGACTATGCTTTGATCTAAACCATTCCATTGTAGCTCTGGCTGTATGTTTAGGGTCATTGTCCTGATGGAAGGTGAACCTCCGCCCCAGTCTCAAGTCTTTTGCAGACAATAACAGGTTTTCTTCTAAGATTGCCCTGTATTTGGCTCCATCCATCTTCCCATCAACTCTAACCAGTTTCCCTGTCCCTGCTAAAGAAAATCATCCCCACAACATAATGCTGCCACCACCATGTTTCACGGTGGGGATGGTGTGTTCAGGTTGATGTGCAGTGTTAGTTTTCCGCCACACATAGCGTTTTGCTTTTAGGCCAAAAAGTTCAATTTTGGTCTCATCTGACCAGAGCACCTTCTTCCACATGTTTGCTGTGTCCCCCACATGGCTTCTCGCAAACTGCAAATGGGGCTTCTTATGGCTTTCTTTCAACAATGGCTTTCTTCTTATCACTCATCCATAAAGGCCAGATTTGTGGAGAGCACGACTAATAGTTGTCCTGTAGACAGATTCCCACCTGAGCTGTGAATCTCTGCAGCTCCTCCAGAGTTACCATGGGTCTCTTGGCTGCTTCTCTGATTAATGCTGTCCTTGTCAGTTTAGGTGGACGGCCATGTCTTGGTAGGTTTGCAGTTGTGCCATACTCTTTCCATTTTCAGATGATGGATTGAACAGTGCTCAGTGAGATGTTCAAAGCTTGGGATATTTTTTTATAACCTAATCCTGCTTTAAACTTCTCCACAACTTTATCCCTGACCTGTCTGATGTGTTTCTTGGCCTTCATGATGCTGTTTGTTCACTAAGGTTCGCGCAACTTCAGCGTGGCTTACAAACGACTTCTG
This sequence comes from Lithobates clamitans, assembly GCA_037952925.1. Lineage (NCBI taxonomy): Eukaryota > Metazoa > Chordata > Amphibia > Anura > Ranidae > Lithobates > Lithobates clamitans. The sequence goes on from JBBGZY010000310.1 coordinate 4,846,736, forward strand.
TAATAGAAGTCAATGCAAGCCGCTCCAAAGTCTCCCCCAAGTAGTACAGGAACCTTTTTCTGAGTCGGAGTGACTTGAGTCACTCCGATTAGAACGGTTCCATTGCACTGAATGGAGCGCGATTTGTTAGGCGGCTAAGTCGCCTGACAGGTCGCCTCAGTGTGAACCAATCATAACAAACCTCTGAGGGCTTCACAGAACAGCTGAATTTATACTGAGATTACACACAGGTGAACTCTATTTACTAATTAGGTGGCTTCCGAAGGCAATTGGTTCCAGTTAGGGGTATCAGAGTAAAGGGGGCTGAATACAAATGCACGCCACACTTCAGATATTTATTTGTAAAAAATTTTGAAAATCATTTTCCTTTTACTTCATAATTATGCGCCACTTTGTGTTGGCCTATCACATAAAATCCCAATAAAATCTATTTACGTTTTTGGTTGTAACATGACAAAATGTTATAAATGTTAAGGGGTGTGAATACTTTTTCAAGGCACTGTATATATACTGTATATATATCCCCCTAGTTAGGGATGTCCTGTACAGGGTTCAAGGGGGGTTTTGTTTTATAACAATTATTGTTTCTGCAGCATATTACTTAGTATTATTACTACTGCCATTGTTTAACCATTGCAGTATAATTTTCTTACAAATTATTCCTTACAGTATATTTCTTCTTTTTTACCCTGTTACATTATACTTCTTGCTATTACTTAGGGCCAGTTCACACCGTGGAAACGCAGTCCGGGTGCGTTCCAGGTGCTTTTCTGCATGCACGTTTTTGATGCGTTCCAGTGCGTTTTTGATGCAGTTCAGTGCATTTTTCCCCCCTCTTTTTTTTTAACCTTAATTAAGGACATGTGTATTCCAGTGCGTTTTTGGTGTGTTGGGTGCATTCCGGTGCGTTCTGGTGCATTCCAGTGCATTTCTGATGCTTTTTACAGCGTTCCAGTACAGTCCAGTGCAGGAAAAATGCAGCAAGTTCTACTTTTTTTTTCTGTAAACTGGAACTGCAAGCACTGGTGTGAACTATGCCATTAAAAACCTTATAACCTACCGATATCTGCAGAAAACATTCTCTGCCTTACCAGGTGTGGCAGTGTTTGTGGTGCTGTTCACAGCATTGTGGGCACAGGAACCCAACACATCAAGCGACTCCTTTGGGGGGGTAAGCACTACATATTTCCGGGATTGTCAGATTCCTGACCTCCCTGCTTTGCTCTGTGGTTCCTGCCTCCATCCCTTACATCAACTCAATATTAACATAGGCAGACCACCAAACCAATGGGCTCAGTGGGTGTAAGTGACTAAAATTGAATTGGTATCAGAGTCATCTGTACAGCAGAGCTCAGGCTGGAGGGGGGAGCAGCAGAAGAAGCCAATCAGTTTTTTGCAGTGCTTATGTGCCGACAAGAGATATGCGGATAGCAAAAGAGAGCAGAGTGATAGATGAGCCTATCAGTCAGCTACTTCTCCTTTTACTGCCAAGTCATAGGGTGGGCACAGGACAAAACTGAGGGGTCTATATATAAAACATCTGCATAGCTCCAATAATGCCATATTCTGTATAATATAATTATCTCCTATGATTGTAAGAGCCATCCAGTGGCCATGGGGAAAAGAAAACACATTATAGCCACATTTTTTTCAGCAAATTTTTTTTGTGAAACGCGTCAACTGCTTTTCCTGTGTTTGTCTGACAATCTTGTGACAATAAAGGTAACATCAAGCAAATTTTGGAGTCTCATGCCCCGTACACATGGTCGAACATTGATCGGACATTCCGACAACAAAATCCTAGGATTTTTTCTGACGGATGTTGGATCAAACTTGTCTTGCATACACACGGTCACACAAAGTTGTCGGAAAATCCGATCGTTTTGAACGAGGTGACGTAAGACACGTACATTGGGACTATAAACGGGGCAATAGCCAATAGCTTTTGTCTCTTAATTTATTGTGATATATGTACACAATAATTCTGCGCTACCCAAAAGGGGGGATAAAACAGCAGCTAACACAACCAGCAAGTGTAGACAATATCAAAAAACAAAATAAGTGTAGCGCTAAGAGGAGGGGTCTGAAAATGGAGTCTATGGACTGACAGTTCCAAGTTTGTGTACTGAAAAGAACATCCTTGGAGAAAAGATAAAAAGTCCTCTGGAACGGATCTCAACAAGGGTGTAAACCGTCTGTGGAGGGAGCCCACGCACCACCAATAAAAGTGAAAAGGCTTACCGGACTCGGTGGACCCAACAAGGCATACGCCAGGTGGAGTCAATCAGGCTTAGGTGGTGCTGGACTGCAGTTGGCCCGGAAGGGCAGAGTTGGTGAAGTGGCTTCCACGTGGCTGTGTTCTTCAAACGTGATCGGGCCCAAAGGTATGGGGTGCAGCTCATCCCTCAGAAGGATTAGGATTTCCTCTGAACATGTAGTGCAAGTTTAGCTGCATGGAGTCAGCTAAACTTGCACTACATGTTCAGAGGAAATCCTAATCCTTCTGAGGGATACGACCTATGGGAGCTGCACCCCATACCTTTGGGCCCGATCACGTTTGAGGAACACAGCCACGTGGAAGCCACTTCACCAACTCTGCCATTCCGGGCCAACTGCAGTCCAGCACCACCTAAGCCTGATTGACTCCACCTGGCATATGCCTTGTTGGGTCCACCGAGTCCGGTAAGCCTTTTCACTTTTATTGGTGGTGCGTGGGCTCCCTCCACAGACGGTTTACACCCTTGTTGAGATCCGTTCCAGAGGACTTTTTATCTTTTCTCCAAGGATGTTCTTTTCAGTACACAAACTTGGAACTGTCAGTCCATAGACTCCATTTTCAGACCCCTCCTCTTAGCGCTACACTTATTTTGTTTTTTAATTTATTGTGAGCATGCGTGGAACTTTGTCCGTCGGCTTTGTCTACACACGATCGGAATTTAAAGGATCGGATTTTGTTGTCGGAAAATTTGATAGCCTGCTCTCAAACTTTGTGTGTTGAAAATTCCGATGGAAAAAGTCAGATTGAGCCCACACACGGTCGGAATTTCTGACAACAAGCTCCGATAGCACATATTCCGTCGGAAAGTCCTGACATTGCACCCACAATCCGGCTCTTGTTTTAAAAAATTATAAATGCACATTTTTTTTACCTGAAAGTGCCTTCATAAAGCATATTTATGAAAGGTGAACATAGCCTTTCAAATTCAGTAGGAGGTCAGAGATCCTCATATAATGGTCACTACAGGCGTGTATACTTTCCATTGAAGTCACCAATATATAGTAACTGTTGGGTTATACTCTGCTGTATCTATCAAAAAAATAAATGTAATTATCAGATTTAGGTGTTGTTTGGATGGCATGAAGGTGTTTTGGAATAATCTCTAGACAGAAAGTAACTGTTCGTTATCGAACTTTGCAAGAGCAGACCTCCCTTCAGCAGGGAGCGTGGATGCTGCTAATGACACGTCGTAACATGAAAATATCAGAAAAGGTCAGAGATGTTTTGGGTGCCGGATCATTGGCTCCTATTGAAATATAATGGGATGTCTGCCAGCATCTGGAATGAAATATATGCACTGTGGGGTAGTTATAGTTGTGTGTCAGCTTCTCCAAGGGAGGGAGAAGGGATTTCTAGAAGCTTTTGGTTCTGTTTAAAGTGAACTCGTACCCACACTATGCACACTAAAGTATTAATATATTCTAAATAAGCAGAAATCACTTTAAAACAAGCCATACTTTACCTATGTAGCTATAGACATTGTGAAAAATAATCTTCAAAGTTCACAACAGAGACATAGAAATCTTAGTTTTTTTTCCTATTATTTTCTATGGAGAGCAGAACCTTGGCAGGTTGCTCTCTGGTGTAAACACCGCGGGTGTTTCTTAGGTGTTAGCAAAAGACTGCAACCAGCTCTTGTAGACCATTCCAGCCTTGTGCAGGTCTACAGTCTTGTCCTTGACGTCCTTTGACAGCTCTTTGGACTTGCCCATGATGGTGAGGTTTGAATGGAAGAAAGAGATTCTGTAGACAGGTGTCTTTTATACACATAACGTTGTCCTTAGGAGCACCTTCTTTTTTTTTTTTGAAAATCTTTTTATTGAGTATAAGACATACAAACAATTAACAACAATTAAACCTGCCACAGCATTGGGACTAGACCCACGCAGGAGTCAGTGCCAGCCGGCCATTGGGCTGCATCCAGCATTAATATCGTACATCTGTAGCATGTCCGAAAAAAAAAAAAAAAAAAACAAACCTAGTGCGGTATTGGCTCCTGTTCAATTAAGTATTTCAGGATCAGATTTATCAGCTGAGACTCATGGGACAATATTAGATGTCAATTAAACCCTTTTCCGAGATTACATTACCATAAAATCAACCATTGTATCAGTATCACTTTCTCCCGTAGACTGGTATTATGTACCTGTTCAATCAGTCTGCGGTTGCCGTGGAGGCCTCAGCTAGCCATTTGGCCCACACTCTATCATATTTTTTGGGGCATCCCCTATTTTGATAGGTTTCCTTATAGAGTGGTATTACTTTATTGATATGTGTTTTCCATAACAATATGGATGGCGGGGCACGTTTTTTCCAGCAGAGAGTGATCATTTTCCTTGCATAGAAGAGCAAGAGCCCTATGAGGGTTCTCTCTGCTATCTTGGGGGCTAATTCTTCCACTAAACCTAGAAGGCAGATCTGCGGGGTTGGGGCTATGTCTGTTTTTACCACTTCTTGTATTACAGATATTACTTCTGACCAGTAGTTTTTAATTGCTGGACAGGACCAGAAAATATGTATAAAATCACCTGGATCCCCAGTACATCTCCAACACTCCGAGGACAGGGAGGTTCTCATCTTATGCAATCTGTATGGGGTGAGATATGCCCGATGTAGTATTTTGTATTGTATGAGACGGTCTCGAAGTGAGACCAGGATTTTGAAGGGGAATTCCCACATGTCCTCCCAATCCTCGGAGTCCAGTGTCGGGATATCCTGTGTCCATTGCTGCCGGAGCTTTGACAGATCTGGAGAGGAAACTCTTAGGAGATGTGCATAAAGGACTGAGGTCGGTTTCTTGGTACATTCATATCTTGTGACCCTCTCCAGATCGGATTGCACTATTTGCGTGTCGTTGGGTATTATTTGGGCTTTGAACGCATGAGACAGTTGCATATAGCGAAATAGATGCGAGGGAGGCACATTGTATTGGGATACCAGGTGATTGAAGGAGTGTATGGCGGTGCCGGTGGTGAGGTCAGATATCAGTTTAAGACCGCATTTGGCCCATATTTTAGGGTCTGGTAATGAGTAGAGATGGGGTAGGGTAGGGTTGTTCCAAAGGGGGGTGTGCGGGGAGACTGCATTTCGTGGGAACTTCTCGAGTTCCAGTCCTGCCCTCCAGGCCCTTAGAGTCGTGTGCATGGAGGTGGTCAAATCATATGGAGCCTTGGGACCTCGAAGCGGTAAATGTGTAAGGGCTTCCACAGAGCGAACCACCGCAGCCTCCAGAACCGCAGCGGGGTTGGACGCATCCGGTACTAGCCACCAATATGCCGTGACCAGCTGGGCTGCCAGAAAATATTTCTGGCAGTCTGGGAATGCCAGCCCCCCCTGCGACACCGGACGCATTAGTGTGGAGAGTTTAAATCTAGGGGGATTTGGACCCCAGAGGAAGGAGGAGAAAATTTGGTTCAATTTCTTGAAAAATGAGCAAGGTATCCATTGTGGGGAATTACGAAATAGGTATGTAAATTTAGGTATGATTTTCATTTTAATTAAGTTAATGCGGCCCAATAGGGATAGAGGAAGGTTCTCCCAAGCTTTGAGTTTGGCCTTGACTACTTGGACCACCGGGTCTAGGTTAAGGGGGATAAAGCTGGATGCGTCTCTCGAGACGCGTACCCCTAAATACACCATTTCGTCCACCCACTGCATCTGTAGATCCTGCGGGGCCAGTCTCTTTGCCTCAGTGTCAATAGCTAGCAACTGGGATTTTGTCCAGTTCACCCTTAATCCTGTTACTTTGGAGAATTCAGTCAATACTTGCAGCGCTCCTCTAAGAGAGGAGTCCGCGTCATTCAGAAAGAGCAGGAGGTCGTCCGCATACAGAGCTACCCTCTCCTCCAGCCAGGCTATTTTTAATCCTTTTATATGGGGTGAGACCCGCAGTGCCTCCGCCACCGGTTCCATAGCTATTGCGAATAATGCCGGAGAGAGGGGGCAGCCCTGCCTTGTACCCCTGGACAGCGGGAAGGGGGGAGAAACATTTCCTCCCAATCTGATTGCTGCCTTCGGGGATTTGTATAAAGTTTGCAGCCAGGCAATAAAAACCAACGGAAATCCCATCCTCCGCAGGGTTTCCCAGAGAAATGGCCATTCGATTGAATCGAATGCCTTTTCGATATCGAAGGAGGCAACCGTTCTAGTGCCCACATTGTCATGTATGGCATGTAAATTGGTGAATAATCTGCGGAGGTTAATATCCGTTGACCTGTGTGCCATGAACCCAGTCTGATCTGTGTCTACAATAGAGGGCAGAAGTGGGTTGAGTCTAACAGTAATTAGTTTAGATAAGATTTTGAAATCAGTGTTAAGAAGTGCAATGGGCCTGTATGAGGCGCACTGTTTGGGATCTTTATTGGGCTTAAGGATTAGAATAATGTGTGCATCTGCCATAGAGGGTGGGAGCGCTCCCTCCCCCAGACATTGGGTATACAGGTCCGCCAACAGGGGGGCCAGTAGATCCGCATGAGACCGATAAAATTCGACGGGTAGACCATCAGGACCCGGTGCCTTCCCAACTGCCAGTGCATTAATGATAGCATGTACCTCCTCCGCAGTGATCCTTAGGAGCACCTTCTTACATTGATAGGACTAATCTGTGTACCACATATGCATACACTGTAGCCAGTCTGTGGGAGCCAGAATTATTGTTGGTTGGTAGGGGATCAAATACTTAATTTACTCACTGAACTGCAACTCAATTTATAGCATTTGTATCATGAGTTGTTTCTGGATTTTTGGTTGATATTTTGTGTCTATTATTTAAAAAAACCTATGATAAAAATTATAGACCCTTCATTTCTTTGTAGGTGGGCAAACTTACAAAATCTGCAGAGAATCAAATAATTATTTTTCCCCACTGTACTTGTTGTTTTATGGTGACAATGCTCATTGACTGTACATATCTATGCAGAAGCAGCGCTGTCACGCTAGGACACAAAGGGGGTTATTTACTAAAGGCAAATCCACTTTGCACTGCAAGTGCACTTGGAAGTAAGGTCGCTGTAGATCTGAGGGGGACATGCAAGGTACATAAAACAGCATTTTAGCTTGCACATGATTGGATGATAAAATCAGCAGAGCTTCCACTCATTTCAGATCTACCCCTTAGATTTAGAGCGACTGCACTTCCAAGTGCAAAGTGGATTTTCCTTTCGTAAATAACCCCCAAAGTGTGTTAGAACTACAGAACACCCTCTCTCCTTATCTCCAAAACACAGGGGGTGGTTTTCTGTATTCCACAAAGAAAAATGGATTAAGCTGATAACACTACTTGAGATTACGCTACAGAATACCCAGGTGCTTACAGGCTCACTAGATTTCTGGCAGGATTCCTTTTTTGTTTTTTGCCTTTATCAAATAGATATAACAAATACAAATAAACGGAGTTCATTGTTCGGGTTTCAATACACTTTATTAAATCTTGTCATACTGTTCCTGAGTAGCATGTTTGATAATCAAACCAGCACAAGAATAAAAGGAAACTCCCCGTGGAGGTGAGATATAGAACAAAATGTCGCCTCCACTTATTTTTGGCGAGCAGCTCACAAACATGACCTATTTTCTTGCGCTAATTTCCACCCTCACACTTCTCTTTTCATCTACGCTCATCCTGAGCTCTTTAAACGATCCTATTTATTTTCCCCGTATCCTTCACGGACCATACGCCATCCACGTTCTCACCCTGCCCGAGTTGCCTCCGCCATCTCTGACTCGGTGCTGCAGATGGAATTAAAATCAGCCGGGGGTGCTCTCAGCGGACAGATGTGAGCGGACTCTTAATTTATTTGTTGGTTGTCTTTTCTTCCCTACTTAAAGCTCGTGTGATGAGGTTCTTTCCACCTGTCAGATGGTGGAACGTGGTGTGAGATTGCTGTACCGGGGAATTCTGCCTTTGTGAAAAGGCCTTGTTTTGAGATAACAAAGTTTGGTCTCTGTGTATTAACCATTTTTCTTCAGATCCGGGGACTCCGCTCTGTTAATATTCATGACACAGCCAAGGACATTATTATACTAATAGCTGAAATCCAGGCAAATATTGTATAAAAGGTACACATTAAAGAGGATCTTCAGTCATTTAAAGAAAAAAATAGAAGTCAGCCTCTTCAAATACTGAAGCTACTGACTTTTAATAAAAGGACGCTTACCTGTCTAGGGATCCAGAACTGTCCTCACCCAAGCCAGTTCTTTGCCAGTCTTCGGTTCCCAGCACCACCATGTTAACTTTGGGAAGCCAGCTGTGACTCCTTGCGGCTTGGTACTGTGCATGCACAAGCCACGGTATGTCCTTTGAATGATCATGCAGCTTTCTGGGACCTATGAAGTGTCCAAGGAGGCTATGGGCTGGGGGAGAACTTCTGCTCGGATCGCCTAGGCATGGGAGGGGGTAGCTGTCAAAAGCTCATGGATCCCCTGCTGATTGAAGCGGAATGGCGATGTGTGAAAGGGGCCTTAGGGGGTATCTCACCAAAATTTACATTTCTGTTGCAGAGGATGCCTAAATCTTGACCTGTACTTTTGTGCAAAGTTCTTCACCCAAGCAGGTAATGACATTTCTGAGGGTGTTCTGTACACCAACTGTGTACAGAATGCCTCCAAGTTGCCATATTGCTTTGAAAGTGACAGCAGATGCAGATCTTAAAGGAAAGGTAATTTTTAATAACGTTAAATTAAAATATGACTTGTGTAGCAATTGTATATGCTATATATATATATTTTTTTTACATTGCTCTTTTTTTTTCCACGAAAGTGGAGACCTAAAATAATTTTCAAGTCTCAGGGAACCTTTACTAAAAGCAATTCATCGGGGGTCAATGGCAAAAATGCCCCATACATTGGTGGTGAGTGTGAAGATTTCCATTCTTACAGACAGCTGAAATAGTAATTGGTGTCATAAAATTAATCAAAAAATTGTGTCTGCGCTAAACCAAAGATAAAAATGTGCAAAAAGCAAATATAAACATAAAAAATTAAAATTACAAATATTAGATATGACAATCATAAGTGCTATTAATCGGTGATAAATAGTAAAAGTGCAACATGCATAAATATAAAGTCCAGGTGCTCATGAAAATATCAAAAGTGTATTCACTTCCCCAATAAAGTGAAAAGAAGTTCATGTAGTTCATAAAATATAAAATTTATAAATGACAGAACTCAAAGTGCCTAGATATAATGTCCATCAAGAGTGATATTCAACGTGCTCATCCAAAAACCGTGTATACAGGGATATAAAGCATGCTTCAGTGCTCTCCAGTGACCCCCGTACGCATATGCGCTCACCTCTAAGTGTGTGACACAGTAACTAAACTATGTCTGAATACGCATGGGAGCCACTCCACGGCTCTAAAGGGTGTGTAGACGCTGACCTCCAACTTGCTCAGAAAGCATCACGATTCATAAAATAGGGAAAAATAGGAACTCCATAGTGTAGTGTATCAAACCATTTATTGAAAAATAAGCGCTTCCCCTCATAGGAGTACTCACATTGTGTGGGTGCGTGAGTGCACCATCCTAATCAAGGTTATACAATCAAAGGAACACTGGTACGGCGTGCGGTGTGGTGTATCCTTCTCCTCTGCTCCTCCGTGCTGACAGCTCCGTCCTGGCCCCTCCCCTACGCGTGTTCAGCACAGGGATCACGTGCCTTCATCAGGGGGATCTGAACCAATAAATGGTTTGATATACTACACTATTGAGTTCCTTTTTTTTCCCTATTTTATGAATCGTGATGCTTTCTGAGCAAGTTGGAGGTCAGCGTCTACACACCCTTTAGAGCCGTGGAGTGGCTCCCATGCGTATTCAGACATAGTTTAGTTACTGTGTCACACGCTTAGAGGTGAGCGCATATGCTGACGGGGGTCACTGGAGAGCACTGAAGCATGCTTTATATCCCTGTATACACGGTTTTTGGATGAGCACGTTGAATATCACTCTTGATGGACATTATATCTAGGCACTTTGAGTTCTGTCATTTATAAATTTTATATTTTATGAACTACATGAACTTCTTTTCACTTTATTGGAGAAGTGAATACACTTTTGATATTTTCATGAGCACCTGGACTTTATATTTATGCATATTGCACTTTTACTATTTATCACCGATTAATAGCACTTATGATTGTCATATCTAATATTTGTAATTTTAATTTTTTATGTTTATATTTGCTTTTTGCACATTTTTATCTTTGGTTTAGCGCAGACACAATTTTTTGATTAATTTTATCACTTACACGGATATGAAACGTGATTAGTGTTTGCTGCTTGCCTTCATTAGGATATTTACCCTAGAGGCATTAACCCATTTGTGTCTTGCAAGACCTTTATATATTTTTCAGTATTTGGTGTCATGCTGCTGGTTTTGCCAAGTGGTGTTGGTCCTTGTAGTATGCAGTCACCATCAAATGGGAGGTCAGTCAGCCATACCTCGAGGAACCACTATCAACCTAAGGTGGATCCCTAGAGTTTCAAAGAAACGTGGTTGAGAATAGGCGGCTTAGTGTATCAAGATGCTTGTATCATTATATTATTTGTATTATTATTCTGGTTTGGACAGTCTACATCATAAATGTGATTTTATAGCTTGATCTAAAGAGGATGTTCACTCTGGGAACAAAAAAAATAAAGTCAGCAGCTGCAAATACTGTAGCTGCTAACTTTATATAAATGGACACTTACCTGTCCAGGGGTCCAGCGCTGTCCTCAGCCAGGCTGGTTCTTCACCAGACTTCTGCTACCTGGTGCCAGCATCTTTAGTGTGGGAAGCCGACTGTTACTATTGTGGCTTTACAGCCGGCTTCTCACTGCACATGTGCGAGCAGCACTGCACTTTGTGAATGGTCCCGCTGTCTTCTGAGACCTGTGACATGTCATAGAAGGCTGTAGGCCTAGGCGATCCGATCCTTAGTGGGAATGGGTACCTGTCTGGACCAGGTACTCGATCCCAAAAAACCCCACAAAGGTGATAGAGAAGGGAGGAGGAGGCGGAATCGTGGAATTTCCCCTTTTGGGTAAAGTTCCACTTTCGTTTTTTCTTAAAGGAGATGACCCGATCGCAAATGTGAGTCACAAATAACAGCCATACCTTGCAGATATTTAGTTTGGACATCTTACTGAGCTTCAAGTATAACTAAAGGCAACACTTTTTTAGTTTTGAATATATTGGAGAGGGATTCAAATACCTGTTTTTTTTTTTTTTTTCGGAATTACACTTTACACCTGTTAGATTTTTATTGCTGTCTGTGTCCACATTAGAGAGATTCACTCTCTCTTTTGGTACTGATAACCATAATCATCTAGAGTCAATGTGAAAGAAAATCCCAAATTTTAAGCTGCGACCAGAACAGGAAATGAAAGGAAAATGATAAAATGAATATTCGAAATGATAAGGAGAGTAGACAGTTACAAAGCCAAAAATACTATACGAAAATGGGAACAAACTCAAAAGAAGTTTCTCTCCGCTGATAGTGGACATGAAACAATGATGTAGGAATGAAGGACAATTGATCCAAACAGCATTGTGTTGTTAGATAAGAAATTATCAGAGCCCTGTCTGAAATTGCGATGTGCTTTGTTTCTGATAAAGGCTTATTTGATTGGGGGCCCTAGAACTAGAGAGAACAGTACATTAGTTTGTGGAACCAAAAAAGAGGTACCGCTCTAACTTATAAGAAAAAAGGCAATACTAAGGCGGTGAGAATCAAAAAAGAAAAAGGAGAGGAACGGGGAGGGAAAAAAAAAGTGTGTGTGGGGAGGGGGTCTCTGTCCCAGAGGTTCACATTGAAAGGAAAATCTTCTAATGGAGACACTTGTTCTGGTGACAACCAGGGATTTCCACTCGCTTCATGTATGCATAAGAATATACTCGAAAATATGGACTTTACAGTCACCAATTAAAAAAATACTAATTTTTATTAGTATAAATTGATAAAGAGATACAGTATTTATAAGATCCATAATTAAAATTGTATATAATCAGAGCAAGCTACTGGTATGTATAAATAACTCAGACCAATCCCATCAGGCGTTAACAATAGCAACTGATTGCTTGAAGGCTAGTAGAATCCAGGAGCCATTGGGCCTAGGTCAAGGTAGCCTGCTGTGGCTCAACATGTTTCGCAATAATTTGCTTCCTTAGGAGCTTGGGTAAGTAATCTGAATAGAGAAAAATTTATAATCAAAATCTCTAGTATACATTTAGTGATATGTATTGTGTTTTATGTGTGGGAGCCAAGATAGCGCATATCAGGCACACCAGGGGCATCCCAGTAGATCTGGGGACACACAACATACACCCAGATGTAGGGGATAAAAATAGTGGGACTTGTAATAGCGTATGCGGGGTCAGAAAGGGTTAGTAAATAGAAACATAAGATGAAAAATTTCCCACGTCTTTTCAGTACATCACTCAGCCTATCCTAAAAAAAAAAAAAAACAGTCCACAATACTAATTAATATTCATTGATACATGGCATCAAAACATATTGAAGTACCAGCTAAGGGGCCATACTTGGACCGGGCTCATCTGAATTATGATACTAATGCGACTACAGCTGCCTATCGTTGGGAGGTGTCATCATAGTCTGTTGGAAATGTTACCACTACTACAAGGGCTTAAATCCCATACAGCCACATCAATGTCCCCACAACATAAGAAGGAAGGAAGCCATAATATACACTCTGCAAACATAACCGTTGGTAACGCCTTATGGGATTGGTCTGGGTCATTTATACATACCAGTAGCTTGTTCTGATTATATAAAATTTAAATTATAGATTTTATAAATATGTCTTTATGAGTGTATACTAATAAGGAATTTATATTTAGTGAGTGACATGGCGGGTGACGGCGGGTGGAGGGGGAGGAGAAGAGCATACACACTGCCAGTCTCCTTCTTGTTGTGACCCGGAAAGCGCCGTCTGTGACATCACTTCCAGGTCAGCCTGTCCATGTCCCCGGCTAGCTTAGCCAAGAAGTAATGTTTTCCAATGTGATCTGCAGTGCAAAACATTTGGTGAAGCCCAAAGGAGACATGCAAGGTTTGACCCTGCATGTCTCATTAAAGAGAGCCTGTCATCTAAAAATCATCACATGGGGACTTTTTGTCCCCTATGTGATAAAAAAAAGTTAAGTACAAAAAAAAATTTTTGTTTTTTTATACAAAAAAATAAAGTTACACCCAAACACATAACCCCCCCCCCCCCCCAAAAAATACCTACGCGTAAAAACGTCAACACATGTTACATATCGCCGCACACGCCATAGTGAGAGCAATAATTCTATCACAAGACCTCCGTAACACAAAACTGATGACCTATAGGGGGCTTTTGAAGTGTCATCTATAGAAAGTATAGGGTACTGAAGTTTGTTGCCATTCCACAGGCACACACAAATTTAAGGTTTGACATGTTGCGTATCTCATTCAGTGCAACCTCATCGTTTACATTTTACCAAAAATGTGGATAGCTTTTTACATTTGTTTTCCCTTAAATTCACTTTAGTGTGTTCTTTTTTTTCTTTTTTACTGAAATTTTGCATTTCCTAGAGTAGTAATAACGTGTGACAAACTGCAAAAAATTTTAACTACTACTATTTTATTCTCTAGGGTGTCTGCTCTTCAGAAAATATATAATGTTTGGGGGTTTTATGTAATCTTCAGGCTTAAAATTATTTTTTAAACGTGTGTACAAAAAAATGCAAAAACAGCTCTGGCAGCAAAAGGGGGACGTGGCACTTTACACCAGTATATACATCCACAGTACTATCCAGTGATGGTGTAGCTCCAAAATTGTCACTTTATGTTGTGGCTTAGGCTACTTTCACACTGGGGCGCTTTTCAGGCATTGTTTCGCTAAAAATAGCGCCTGAAAAGCGCCTCTCAAGCCACCTCAGTGTGAAAGCTGGAGTGCTTTCACACTGGGGCGGTGCGCTTGCAGGATGAGAAAAAAAGTCTTGCAGGCAGCATCTTTGGGGCGTTGCGGGAGCAGTGAATTCACCTTTTATAAAACGGCACTGCCATTGAAATCAATGGCCAGCAGTGCCGAAGCGCCTGTAAAGCACTTCGGCAGCGGCGCTTTGCAGGCACTTTAACCCTTTGTTTGGCCGCTAGCCGGGGTTAAAAGCGCCCCGCTAGCGGCTGAAAAGCAACGGTAAAGTGCCACTAAAACTAGCGACACTTTACCGCCAGCGCCCCCCTCCGCCCCAGTGTGAAAGTGCCCTAAGGAAGTGAAGAGAAATCTCTGCAATGGGACACTGATGGGAAAAAGATAGACAAGGGTAATATCCTTCTCTAATCTGTCCAAAATTGAAAAAAAAAAGTTTTAGCTTTTAAACAAAAGTTTTTTTTTCCCCTATATTTATTCACACATTTGGAGTGGGATGTCCACTCTTAAAGGGGCAGCTTCACTCATTGGTATTTCACAATTTTTTTGGCGCCATTACTTGTCACTTTATTTCTCTCATTTTAAACAAAAGGTCCTAAAGAAAGTTGGCTGAGCAGTCGGTTTTCCTAGTGGCAGCTGGTTGCTTGTGTAAACCCGCCACGCCATGTGTCTGCCTCGCGCTAAGCGGCCAAGCGTGAGACATGCGCCGAGAATAACATCAGAACGCGCTGCTTTGCTTGTTATGACATTATTCAGCTCCAAAGTTTCATCCATCAACCTGTTCACCCTCAATTTGTCACTTACCCCACTCTCCATCACACACCACAGCTATTCATCATCCTATCAACGTCCTCGCAAAAACTTTACCAGCCCGTCCATCGATCAGCCGCACTTCATTATCCAGACACGCAGAGCCGCAGTTCAAGCCCATCATGTTTGCTGACAGCCAGTGTATATACACTGTGATATTTGTCGGGGAACATATTCTCCTGTTCTGAAGTCCACAGATAAGATGAATATTCCAGTCTGTGTCACGCTAAAGATCTTCTGAAAGCTGAACTCCAGCCTTCTCTTCAGTCTCGCACAGTTGTACAGACTCCTCTCCTCTCCTATACTTCCTCTGATTTCACTGCACACTGTGAGACATCCATCCATTGTAATAAAAACTCCTCCCAAAAGCCAGTCCACTGCTTGTATCAGGGCTGAGCTCTCTTTAGATGATCTGCCTGCATTGCATAGAGAAGAACAGATGCACAGTAATGACATTTCTGGGTTCAAAGGGTTACTAAACCCTTTTTTTTTTTTCAAATAAGAAATATATCATGCTTACCTCCTCTGTGAAGTTGAAGATCCTTCTCTTCTGGGGTCTCGCAGAGGCGCTCCTGGCTCCTCCTCTTCTCGAGTGCCCCGTCGGAGAAGCGCTTTCCTTCAGGACACCGGTGCGGGTGCGCTCCCGAGTCCTGCTGCTGCGTCTATTGACACAGACAGCAGGACTCTGCCCCTCCCCCTGGCGCCCGCGTCATTGGATTTGATTGACAGAAGCGGGAACCAATGGCTGCGCTGCTATCAATCTATCCAATCAGGACACGAGACACCGGCCGGAGCTGGTGTGCGCTTTCTCGTTGCAGGAATTACGGGGCTCAGGTAAGTAAAAGGGGGGCTCAGGGGGGCTGCTGCATGACAGGAGGTTTTTCTTCAGATTTACCAAAACCATATAATATGAGGTCAAATCTTAAGAGTTTCAATTTGTATACAATCAGGCAGGCCTTTTCACTACATGGTTTTGGAAAATCTAAAGGAAATTTGACAACAAAGGTTGTATAGATATTTATTGTGTATGAGGTCTATGAGATTTATTTTCTGTATTCTGCAAAAAACCTGGTTGATCCTGCTGTTCTCTATCTCCACCTTCTGTTTATGTCTGCAGCTCAGCTAGTGATTTTGCAGCTGTAGTGGCAACTCTGCACATGCTCAGTTTTCAGTGAGTTTCTATTCTGAGCCTTTCCTCCCTAACACATCTGAGCAGCCCATATGACTATAGAGTCGCACATGTGGGTGTATACACAGTGGTAAATGACAGCTCACTCACTCCTTTATCCTCCATGCCCACTAACCAGTTAAACACAATGGGGGTGGTATATTACAGCCATAATATGCGGAAAATACATTCACACAATTCCCCTATCAACACAGACAGTGCTGACAGGAGAATCTCTCCACCGAGAGAAGATAATGATTATTGCTAGCGACTAAAGCAGCCGCTAGCGATAATCATAAGGGAATCCGACAGGCTGGTTGTACCCAAGTTGATTGCTCGATCAACTTGGTACATTCAGCTTGCCCATTAATGGTTTGAATCTTGGCTGGTTCCTGCTGAACCAGCTGAGATTCGAACCATGTATGGCCAGCCTTACTCTTGGGCAGGATATTGATCGACTACTGCTCTGTAAGGAAATCCTGGTTGCTGCAAGCAACACCGTCATTTTCCTGCATGCTGGTTTTAAACAATGGCCTTCTTGTGGTGAAGTTCCTGACATTGCGTCTGATAAGCCATCCGTTCATCCAAGCTTCGTAAGTTCATTACATTTACTGTTTCTTTAGAGGCAGCGGGACTGTGAAGCCCCTTCCACGGTGTGTTATTTAACATTACGGAACAATGGCCCTCTGGGGATGTTAAATGAACAATTCCATTTAGAGGAGGAAGTTCTCGTATATGAAGGTTTATGGTGGTAATCCCATGCATGAATTCATTCGCTCCTATGTTCTCCATACATATGTCTGACGCTCCAGGCGAAAGAACCACTGTGTGCGCTGGAAGCTGCCTCTCCAAGTCACAATTTTATTTTTACGTTTTCAATGTACAGAAGCTCAGACACACAGCTAAACCAGCCCATCATATACATCTATATCAACTGTTTTACTGCCAGAATATTTGTATTTCTCTTTAATAACGTTTAGTTTTCCACATATCTCTGCCACAATGCATAGCCGGGTGGCTACAGTGAAAGCGGACTTAGGTCCTATTTACACTATGGCATTGCCAATGTTATGTACGGTGGGACAATGCAGTGCTAAGGCCGGCCATACACGGTTCGAATCTTGGCTGGTGAAGCAGGAACCATCCAGGATTCGAACCGTTAATGGGCAGGCTGACTGTAACCAAGTTGATCGATTGATCAGCTTGGGTACAACCAGCTTGCCGGATTCTCTTGCAATTATAGCTAGCGGCTGCTTGCGATAATCACCGTCTTCTGCCGCAGGGATCTATAATTTTAATGGTAGGTTTATCTTAACAGCGAGAGACAGAATAACAACAAAAATTTCCAGAAAAACACGTTATAAGTTGATTTGCATTTTAATGAGTGAAATAAGTATTTGACCCCTTTGCAAAACATGACTTAGTACTTGGTGGCAAAACCCTTGTTGGCAATCACAGAGGTCAGACGTTTCTTGTAGTTGACCACCAGGTTTGCACACATCTCAGGAGGGATTTTGTCCCACTCCTCTTTGCAGATCCTCTCCAAGTCATTAAGGTTTCGAGGCTGACATTTGGTAACTTGAACCTTCAGCTGCCTCCCCATATTTTCTATGGGATTAAGGTCTGGACACTGGCTAGGCCACTTCAGGACCTTAATGTGCTTCTTTTTAGCCACTTCTTTGTTGCCTTGGCCGTGTGTTTTGAGTCATTGTGATGCTGGATTACCCATCCACAAACCATTTTCAATGGCCTGGCTGAGGGAAGGAGGCTCTCACCCAAGATTTGATGGTACGTGGCCCTGTCCATCGCCCCCTTTGATGCGGTGAAGTTGTCCTGTCCCCTTAGCAGAAAAACGCCCCCAAAGCATAATATTTCCACCTCCATGTTTGACGGTGGGGATAGTGTTCTTGGGGTCACAGGCAGCATTCCTCCTCCTCCAAACACAGCGAGTTGAGTTGATGCCAAAGAGCTTGATTTTGGTCTCATCTGACCACAACACTTTCACCCAGTTCCCCTCTAAATCATTCAGATGTTCATTAGCAAACTTCAGACGGGCCTGTACATGTACTTTCTTGAGCAGGGGGACCTTGTGGGTGCTGCAGGATTTCAGTCATTCACAGCGTAGTGTGTTACCAATTGTTTTCTTGGTGACTATGGTCCAAGTTGTCTTGAGATCATTGACAAGATTTTCCCGTGTCGTTCTCAGTTGATTCCTTCCTGTTCTCGTGATTATTGAAACTCCACGAGGTGAAATCCTGCACGGAGCCCCAGATCGATGGAGATTGACAGTTATTTTGTGTTTATACCATTTGCGAATAATCGCACCAACTGTTTTCACCCTCTCACCAAGCTGCTTAGCAATGGTCTTGTAGCCCATTCCAGCCTTGTGTAGGTCTACAATCTTGTCCCTGACATCCTAGGACAGCTCTTTGCTCTTGGCCATGGTGGTGAGATTGGAGTCTGATTGATTGCTTCTGTGGACAGGTGTGTTTTATACAGGTAAAAAGCTGAGATTAGGAGCACTCCCTTTAAGAGAGTGCTCCTAATCTCAGCTCGTTACCTGTATAGAAGACACCTGGGAGCCAGAAATCTTGCTGATTAATAGAGGATCAAATACTTATTTCACTCAATAAAATGCAAATTGATTTATAACTTTTTTGAAATGCCTTTTACTGTATTTTTTTGTTGTTATTCTGTCTCTCATTGTTAAAATAAACCTACTACTAAAATTACAGACTGGTCATTTCTTTGTCAGAGGGCAAATGTACAAAATTAGCAGGGGATCAAATACATTTTTCCCCCACTGTATCTGACACAGATCAGCCCCTGCTACAGCCTCCCACCTTGTTACAATGTTGCCAGCTGATCACTGGAGGAGAGAAGACTGAGGAAATGTTCAGATTTATGACATCATTCCACTCTAGGCAAAGTCACTGGCGTGAAACTCAAGGGGGGATTTTTAGTGATAAAATGTGGAGCATGTCAGCAGAAAACGAAATGTTATTATATTGTAGCATACCATTTTTAGATGGTGGTTGTATTAGCTTTCAGGCTAATAGCATTTTCAATAAGTTGATCTTGCTATATACACATTGGGGTTGATTTACTAAAACTGGAGAGTGCAAAATCTGGTGCAGCTGTGCATAGAAACCAATCAGCTTCCATTTTTTTTTTTTGTCAAAGCTTAACTGAACAAGCTGAAGTTAAAAGCTAATTGGCTATCATGTACAGCTGCACCAGATTTTGCACTCTTCAGTTTTAATAAATCAATCCCCTTGTCACTTCCTGTGAGCTTAAAGTAGTTGTAAAGCCTGAAGGTTTATTACCTTCATGCATTCTGTGCATGAAGGAGAAAACCCTTCTGGGTGCAGCTCCCCCCCCCCCCATTACTTACCTGATCCCAATCGCAATCCAGCGAAGTGCACGAGAGCAGCTGCTGTCCTGGCTCTGTGCCTCCTCATTGGCTCAGAGGCAGCAGTGGGAGCCATTGGCCCCCACCACTGTCAATCACAGCCAGTGTGGAGGGGGGGGGGGCAGGGCTGAGCTCTGTTTTGTGTGTCTTATGGACACACAGCCAGCTCAGGAGCAAGGACCCTCAGTCCTTCTCTTCTCTGGTCCCCTGCCGGCAGTCTGGGCTCCTCGTTCCTGCCTAGTGCCCCCATAGCAAGCCGGTTGCTATGGAGGCACTAGGCAGGGGCTAGGAGCCCAGAACACTGGCAGGGGCTAGGAGCCCAGAACACTGGCAGGGGACCTGAGAATAGAAGAATTGGGGCTGCTCTGTGCAACACCATTGCCCAGAGCAGGTAAGTAAACCATGTTTGTTTGTTTTTTTCTTTAAAATTAAGCCTTTAGTATCACTTTAAAAGAAAGCACAAAGGACCTTCTCTCTGGATAGCGCTAGTGTAAACTACTAAACCCATCACTCTACTTTGCAATGCAGATGAACAAAAGTAGACATGTTTGAAGCCCAGCCTGTGTGACATGGCTCCCTTCATAGATACAGTGAAGAAATGAGTGTAGCCTCCCGAGGACAGGAAGTGGGTTATTTGCAGAATCACCAAGTGCAATTATAGAAAAAAGCCTGAATAAAGAATACTAATATCTAAGGAATGGTAAGCTGCAATATATTACATTTTTGTTTTTGGATACACTTTAGGGTGTGTTCACAGGTTCACACTTGAAGCTTAAAGCATTTGTTACCCCAACATTTCATACTCCTGATATGTGGCTGCTGTACCATGTACTTGTATGAAAATATTCAGTTCTCTTTGTATTGCTTCCTTTGTGTGAAATCCCTGGTGTTCCTGCAAGTCCCCTTGCTTTCCTATTAAAAACTGACCACACTAAGCAGGAGAACACACTGTGGTCAGTTCTCTAGCTATAGTGGGAAATCAGTGTACTCTTGTCCAATGATTAGGCACGCCCCCTTGCACACAGCCATTCACTGGGAAGCCCCTGCTCTCAAACCAAGGTTTTACTGTACAGTAAAACCTTGGTTTGCGAGCATAATTCGTTCCAGAAACATACTTGTAATCCAAAGCATTTTTCTACAGGGTATAAAAGAGAAGAAAGGCACCTCTAAGTGTAGCAATAAGTTGCTAAATGTTGTACCTTCATTAAATGTAACCATATTGCTACACTTAGAGGCTCCTCTCTTCTTTTTTATACTGAGCTGTGACATGATGCTACTCTTATATCAAGACATCGCTTGTATATCAAGGCAAAATTTATTAAAACATTTTGCTTGTCTTGCAAAACGCTCTTAAACCAAGTTACTCTCAAACCAAGGTTTTACTGTACTTTATTTTAGATTTAGTGATGTCATTACTGGGTCTCTGTGTTTCTCTATGCAGACAGATCATGGCATGGTTGAAGGGGTCAGCAGAGACATGGAAACATCACAGCACCCTTAGTACTCCTCTCAAAAGCCTTCAGCACTGATTTAAGCAGTGGGATGGCTATTTGGAGGAGTTATGCAAATATTAAAATGGCATTTTGATATTTGCATAACCCCTCCCAACACATGAATGGGTGGATGTCAGTCTGGAGGAGTGGACTACCTAGACATACTGCAGGAGGAGGAGGAGGATAGGGGTAGATGATGCTGGATGTTCTATCTCCCTTGCTGCAGCTTCTATTGCACATTGTGAGAAACCCACAGTGTACAGTGGTATCAGAGTAAGCAGGGGAGCAGCCTGTACAACTGTGCAAGACTGAACATGTTTGTTATCACGTTTGACTGGTAGGGTGTAGGTCCTTGGCCCTGCCCTGAAAGTCTTGGGAGGGGGTGGACATGGCCTTTTGACTTAGTTTGCCCTATCTCATGGTATCTCCCTTCGGGGGAGCCCCACCTAGTACTTGGGTTGCTCTGTTTCAGCAGACCTCCCAATGAACGGTGTCCACCGGGTTTCAGCCAGTTGGACCATGTGAAGTACCTCAGTCCCCGTTTGGAGCCTAACTCCCTGGGAGATCAGGGTTAGGGTCCTTCTTTGGAGGAGGACTATGTGTTCACCCTGTGCGTGTTCTATGTTTCACTTTTTTGTGTGCACTTTTTTTTGCACCAGGTGGAATCTGAGTGTGTTCAAACACCACGGGCTTTAAAAAAAACAAAAAAAACTATGCAAGACTGAAGGGAAGGCTGGAGTGTAGATTTAATTGCACTCCAGGGAAGGGGAAGTTTTTTTTTTTGCTTTACCCAGGTGAGCGAATGGGATGTGAGTAAGGTGGAAAGCGGATATAAAGGGACACTGAACAATATCCTTATTCTCCAGAAGCCTTCCATACACACCCTCTACTTGGAATCCATTTTTAATACATTTTTTTTTACTGTGTATTTCTGTCTCCTTGTAATATCCTCTGTGAGCTCCTGAACCTCTCCTTTTCCTTGTCACTACCCTTTGCTTGAAACAAACAGTGCCTGTTAGTTGCGGTCATGTGTTCTGATTTATGCACACTACAAATCCCATAGTTCATAGTCCCTGATCCATCTCAGGAGTGAGCAAGAGAGGGTGACTACATTTCTACATACAGTGGGACCATGAAGAATGAGCGTAGCCACCCTCTAACAGGACGTCAGATCACATTAAAAAAAAAAAAAATATTTAATGCCGCGTACACAGGGTCGGACTTTTCTTCGGACTGGTCCGACGGACGCCGACGGACCAAATCTGGCGGACAATCCGATCGTGTGTGGGGCTCCACTGGACCTTTAGCGGACTTTTCCAGTCGCAAATCTGACGGACTTTAGATTTGGAACATGCTTCAAATCTTTACGTCGTAACTCCGCCGGACCCAGAAATCCGCTCGTCTGTATGCTAGTCCGACGGACAAAAAATGACGCTAGGGCAGCTATTGGCTACTGGCTATCAACTTCCTTATTTTAGTCCGGTGTGCATCATCACGTACAAATCCATCTGACTTTTGTGTGATCGTATGTAGTTAAGTCCGTTCGTTAGAAAGTCCGCCGCAAATCCGCCGAAAGTCTGTCGGACTTTTGTAGCCGAAAAGTCCGACCGTGTGTATGCAGCATAAGAAAGGCTGGGAGCAATAAAAAGGGTTTTTTCTTTTTAAATTAAGAATATATATGTGAATAGATTTGTTTAAATCAGTGTCACTTAGGGGAAGCTGTTGGTTGCAGAGGCATTGATAAGATAGCTCTTGTTCGCATTAAAAAGCCAGCCGTTGACTTGCATGGAAAAGGCCACAATTTTTCTTTACGGGAGTCCTCACAGCATGATGGGCGGTTTGCCTTAAAGATGGCTCATGCTTTGCTGCCAGTGACCCCTCTGATCTACTACCTACTCCTCTGAAAATATAATCCTCCGCTCAGAGCCCTCCGCCTTCCGATGGCCTGTGCGCACCGTTTGTCATTGGCTTTATGGATAACAATGCGGTCAGTAGACAGGAGGGAGAAGCAGTGATCTTCCCTTCCATGTGGGCCAGGTGATTAAAGGACTGTCCAGAGGCACAGTCGGCAGAGAGAGGTCTCCGTGTGGGACGCGGCTCTTCTGCACGAATGAGCTATTATCGCTGTCATAATTATGACTTTGCAAGTGGCATTCCGAGGCGGAGAGAGTAGATTAAACGCTGCGGTGGAGAATCTTAATGGCGAGCCGAGGCTGCCTTTGCCGAATTGTGGCTTAATAACTCCGAGAAGAGGATTTGAGGCATTTAAATATTTTTAACGAGACTGTAACATGAGTGATGACGCAAATACTCCAGAACGCAGCGGCAGCCGCTGGAATCACAATGGCTCAGGCGTGCTTTTCTTTGCCTTCATCTTGTGCTGCAGCAACAATAAACCTTGTTATACATATTCCGCTATGCATGACATGCTCATTTAAAGGAGGATGACGACCTAAATTACAGGTTGGCTTATGCAAAAAAGTTACTAATGACATTCATAAATACAGTTGTGCTCATAAGTTTACATACCCTGACAGAATTTATGATTTCTTGGCCATTTTTCAGAGAATATGAATAATAACACAAAAACTTTTCTTTCACTCATGGTTAATGTTTGGCTGAAGCCATTTATTTTCAATCAACTGCGTTTACTCTTTTTTAAATCATAATGGCAACAGAAACTACCCAAATGACCCTGATCAAATGTTTACATACCCCAGTTCTTAATACCATGTATTGCCCCCTTTAACATCAATGACAGCTTGAAGTCTTTTGTGGTATTTGTGGATGAAGCTCTTTATCTTCTCAGATGGTAAAGCTGCCCATTCCTCTTGGCAAAAATCCTCCAGTTCCTGTAAATTCTTGGGCTGTCTTGCATGAACTGCATGTTTGAGATCTCCACAGAGTGGCTCAATGATATTGAGGTCAGGAGACTGAGATGGCCACTCCAGAACCTTCACTTTCTTCTGCTGTATTGCAACTTTATGGCATTTGCGTAGTAATGGCTTTCTTTCTGCAGCCCATCTTTCTTCAATTGCCTCCTTGGCATCTTGTGCATCTTGAAACAGCCACACCACATGTTTTCAGAGAGTCCTGTATTTCCCCTGATGTTATTTTTGGGTTTTTCTTTGCATCCCGAACAGTTTTCCTGGCAGCTGTGGCTGAAATTTTAGTTGGTCTACCTGAACGCGGTTTGGTTTCAACCCCTCATTTTCCACTTCTTGTTTAGAGTTTTAACACTGCTGATTGGCATTCTCAATTCCTTGAATATCTTTTTATATCCCTTTCCTGTTTTATACAGTTCAACTACCTTTTCCCGCAGATCCTTTGACAATTCTTTTGCTTTTCCCATGACTCAGAATCCAGAAATGTCAGTGCAGCACTGGATGAAAGATGCAAGGGTCTGTCAGGAGTCCAGAAACTCAATGACCTTTTATACACACACAAATTACAAGGAAACAGATCACAGGTGAGGATGGTTACCTTTAATAGCCATTCAAACCCCTTTGTTTTAACTTGTGTGCATGTTATCAGGCCAAAATCACCAGGGTATGTAAACTTTTGATCAGGGTCATTTGGGTAGTTTATGCTATGATTTAAAAAGAGTAAACACAGTTGATTGATAGTGTTTGGCTGAAGCCATTTATTAACCATGAGTGACAGAAATGTTTTTGTGTTATCATTCATATTCTCTGAAAAATGGCCAAGAAATCATTAAATCTGCCAGAGTATGTAAGCTAAATTCACAATGAAACGTAAAAATTTCCAAAGGACCTGAAATCCGCCCTTGGATTACAGAGTATGACATCACCTTTCAGTGCTGACTCTTTGTTACTGCTCCGCACCCTACCTGTTTTTTGGATCATTAGAGGGTTATTACACTGGTTATTTAAAAACCGTCAGACGCACCGCCATGGGTGTGGAGCGGCACGAGGAGAAGAAGATAGAAGACGCCGCGGAGGAGATGCTGGACGAGAACGCCGGAGGAAGAACCAGAAGAGCCAGAAGAGCCAGAAGAACCAGAAGATGAAGGAAGATAGAAGAAAGAAGAAGCATTTAAATAAAAGAATTGTCAAAAACTGTCTCTTGTCATTTTTAACATTTTTGACAGTTTTTTAGTAAAATGGTAGGGGTAAGTACCCCCTTACCATTTCACACAGGGGGGGGGCCGGGATCTGGGAGTCCCCTTGTTAAAGGGGGCTTCCAGATTCCGATAAGCCCCCCGCCCGCAGACCCCCACAACCACCGGCCAGGGTTGTGGGGATGAGGCCCTTGTCCTCATCAACATGGGGACAAGGTGTTTTGGGGGGCTACCCCAAAGCACCCTCCCAATGTTGAAGGCATGTGGCCTGGTACGGTTCAGGAGGGGGGGCGCACTCTCGTCCCCCCCCTCTTTTCCTGTGGCCTGCCAGGTTGCGTGCTCGAATAAGGGTCTGGTATGGATTTTTGGGGGGACCCCACGCCGTTTTTTTTTTTTTTTGGCGCGGGGTTCCCCTTAAAATCCGTACCAGACCTGAAGGGTCTGGTATGGAATTTAGGGGTACCCCCACGTCATTTTTTTTTAAATCTTGGCCAGGGTTCCCCTTAATATCCATACCAGACCTGAAGGGCCTGGTATGGAATTTAGAGGGACCCCCACGTCATTTTCCCTCACACAAAATTTGAGATCTGGTTCTTAAATTTTCTGACAACAAAATCCGTTGTCAGAAATTCTGATCGTGTGTACAAAATTCCGACGCACAAAGTTCCACGCATGCTCGGAATCAAGCAGAAGAGCCGCACTGGCTATTGAACTTTATTTTTCTCGACTCCTGGTACGTGTTGTACGTCACCGCGTTCTTAACGTTTGCAATTTCTGACCAACTTTGTGTGACCGTGTGTATGCAAGACAAGTTTGAGACAACATCCGTCTGAAAAAATCCATGGATTTTGCTGTCAGAATGTCCGATCAATGTCCGATCGTGTGTACAGGGCATTATAGTTGTCCTGTGGACAGATTCTACCACCTGAACTGTGGATCTCTGCAGCTCCTCCAGAGTTACCATGGGCCTTATGGCTGCTTCTCTGATTATTGCTCTCCTTGCCCGACCTGTCAGTCTAGGTGGACGGCCATGTCTTGGTAGGTTTGCAGTTGTGCCATACTCTTTTCATTTTCGGATGATGAATTGAACAGTGCTCCGTGAAATGTTCAAAGCTTCGGATATTTTTTTTATAACCTAACCCTGCTGTAAACTTCTCCAAAACTTTATCCCTGACCTGTCTGATGTGTTCCTTGGCCTTCATGATGCGGTTTGTTCACTAAGGTTCTCTAACAAACCTCTGAGGGCTTAACAGAATAGATGTATTTATCATGAGATTAAATTACAGGTGTACTCTATTTACTAATTAGGTGACTTCTGAAGGCATTTGGGTCCACTAGATTTTTGTTAGGGGTAAAAGAGTAAAGAGGGCTGAATGCAAATGCATGCCACACTTTTCAGATATTTATTTGTAAAACATTTTGAAAACCATTTATGATTTTTCTTCCACTTCACAATTATGTGACACTTTGTGTTGGTCTATCACATAAAATCCCAAAAAAATTAATTTACGTTTTTGATTGTAAAATGACAAAATGTGGAAACTGTCAAGGGGTATGAATACTTTTTCAAGGCACTATAGTTTTTTTGTCATATTCTTGGTCAAAACAGTGACTTAAAACTGATGTCCTGGCACAGAAACTTTAATTTAAAAATATTCTTTCATGGCGCTAATAAAGAATATAAATCCACTTTGTGTGCACCAAATCCACTGCAGTTGTGATCTGCAGCAGGAGTCAATGTTAAGTTAACAATACCCCAAACACAGTGGGTTTGCCCACACCGCATGGTACAGAGGTGCAATGCGATCCAGTTGCAGTGCATTTCCAAAAGTATTGCATACACTACTTTTGGTGTGGGTTAGTCTGATTCAATCTCCAGCAGAATGAATTGGCTTAAATTGCACCTGCACTGAGCCACATGTTAATCACACAGGAACGTGCAGCACGATCCTGTGCAATTCCTAGTGTGAACCAGCTCTTAGCCTGTTTTTTTTTTTTTTAAATATCCCTTTTTTTTTTTCTTTTGCCTTGTGCAGCATTTAGGACAAGGCTATCACAAACACAGGATGGATGCCCTCTGACAAATTGGTGTTCATGCGTAGTTGAAGTTTGATAATTTGGGAATAAACATCCCCTCTAATAACTCATTACAATAAAGAACTGCTGTCCTCACTCCTTTCCAAACAGTGTTACATTCAAGGAGAAGCAAACTTTTGCAAGTTCTACATGTGGAATTACTTTAACTGGGACAGTGTCACCTTTAAATAGGTTAACGTTTGACAGTTCAATGAGGACTTTTTATGTAATGCTGAAAAATCATCTTACTTTAAAAATACAGGAACATGAGTAGTAGTGTATTTTAAGGGGAACCATGGTGCATTTTCCAATAATATACATTGAGAAAGGTTATTATAGCCTTTAACTGAAAGTGATTTCTTAATGTGATTTTTCACGTCTGTAAATGCTCCCATTAATGTAAAGGCTGCCATTAATTACTTTACCCTTTGAAACTTCAAAGAGACTTTTCCAAGATCTATCTGCTAGGTATATGTAAAATACGGAATGTGAATTTTTAAAGGGATGCTTTCACTTTAGCCATGTAGGACAAAGTAACAGTGCATCCTTAAAGACCACCTCTCAACCCAAGTGACATTCCCCCTGCATCCCTGCTTCGCAATCCTAATGGATGTTATTGAAGCTTACATGATATTATTAGCCTTTTGTCAGCTGTCGGGCTTGATGATTGGCTGCCAGTTCTGAACACTGCATCATAAGCAAATGCTTCCCCCATACCTGGAATATATTTATTAGAGCAGCGGAGAACATGTGGAGTGGCAAAGCGACAGAGTCTAGTTAAATTTGAAACTTCAAAGAGACTTATC
This sequence comes from Lithobates clamitans, assembly GCA_037952925.1. Taxonomy (NCBI): domain Eukaryota; kingdom Metazoa; phylum Chordata; class Amphibia; order Anura; family Ranidae; genus Lithobates; species Lithobates clamitans. The sequence goes on from JBBGZY010000310.1 coordinate 4,874,749, forward strand.
CAAGGCATACAGTATATGCTAGGCTAGGACCTCAGGTATACATATATTTATAAGTTAAGAAAATACACTACTTTAGCAAGTCCACTGGCTCCGGCAAGGCTGCTCTCATAAAACAAGGACCCATCCAATGATTAAGAGCTCAAAATACTACGATAGTTATGTAGCAACATCACATTTAAAAAGCCACCCTGTTACAAAGGCCACAAACCTTCATCGGGGTTACAAAAAGAGTACAAATATTAACATATTGAAAAAACTGTACATATGTATAATAAATTAAGAATAATAATATGAAAAAAGTTGATAGAGGATAAAAGAATGTGAAAATCCTACTTGACTTCTTGTCATACTGAACCTCTGACTTCAGCACAGTCACTAATCCAAAATAAGTGAAGGGACCTATGACGTTTATTCCTCTTTCGTGCTCTCTATATATGCATATATATGGAGGGGGATAATGGTGTGAGGTTGTTTTTCAGGGGTTAGGCTTGGCTCCTTAGTTCCATTGAAGGAAACTCTTAAGGCTTCAACATACCAGGACATTTTGGACAATTTCATGCTTCCATCTTTGTGGGAACAGTTCGGGGATGGCCCCTTCCTGTTCCAACATGACTGCGCACCAGTGCACAAGGCAAGGTCCATAAAGACATGGATGAGTGAGTTTATGGTGGAAGAACTTGACTTGAATTGGACAGGCGCACTTTTGACAATATAGTGTGTGTGTGTGTGTGTATATATATATATATATATATATATATATATACCGTATATACTGTATATAAATATATAGTCATATTAACCTTGTTTGGCTTCAGCGACTCAGATAGTATTGAAGGCAGATTGGTCAGCATAACAGCCGTTCAACTAGAATTTTCAAAGGATCTGAGCAATGGCAGTGCTTTCTTTTGTTCTAAGTGCAGGAGGAGAAAAGTACTGTAGTAAAAATACTTGAATAATAGTAACTTCAGCTAGTTTAATATACCTCAAACCAGCATTATATGGAGGTTGAGCACACTAAATAAAGTCAGCTTTGCCGCGGGAGTGACTGCTGGGAGGGGGAGAAACATGGGCAGGCATAGAGAAAGGAGGGAGCTCCTCGTGGGTGTGACCAGTACAACAATGCTCTCTAATAGGCCAAAGAATTACCAGTAGGTAGGGTAGGGGCATGGAGTTTACAGAGCTGCACAGTCTCACTCTTCTATGCTATGCAGTCATAAGGATGCAAGAATGCATGCAACGCAAAACCAATGCAACTTACAAATGCTGCGGCAGGTAAAACAATTTATAAATACGTGTTTCAGCTGCTGTTTAGTTGCTTGGTTGAAATTACTAGAATTGAAGTGGCTCCTTTAAATAAATACATATCTGCACTGATTGACTGTGATTTTGTGCTTTTTTGGAACTTCTGCAGAGAGAGATTTTGGCTATTTCTTGCCACATTTTCAACCATTGCTGTGCTGTTTGCAGAAAATGTTTCAGGCAAACCTGGTCTCTAGTGCCTGGCCCTGTGTCACCCCACTCTAGGGCAGGCTGCGGCCTCTCCTTTCACACTCTAGAAGTTTACATGTGACCTTGTCCTCCGGAGCAGACCGTTCTCTGCCACCTTGACGGCCACGCTCTTCATCTCTGCTATATTAGTGAGATGGACCGCAGTGTTCTGCACTCAGATCCCTCATCAATCTTACTAACAGCCTGCATTAGCAGCAACTCTGCCTTCTGCCATTAACCAATTCATTCTCCTTCATTAGCAATGCCACATTTTAATTCTCTTTCCACGCTGCCTTCCTTAGCACTTTCTTTCCTCTCCACATGTAGCAAAGATCTGCTGAGTGCTTAATTTATCCACCTCACCTCTGGCTTGCTTACAGGACTCTCATTGCACCCTAATCCCTGTGGCTGGATACCCTAGTTATATGTGTATGCCCTCGCCATCTACTGGCTAATATTGGGAATTGCAGTGTAACTATGCATCGGCAGATGTGTGGCAGTACCAATTGGCAAGTACAAATTCAGGTAAGTGCATGAGGCCTTGTATACACTTCAGTAATCTATTATGGACCTAATGGGGTATGCTGTCACTTTGCCTTGAAAGTCCCTTTAGAACCACCTCGTGTGTGTTTGAATGTTGTGAGCCTCAATAGGGAATCAAAATTGAATCATTGGTAAGATTGGCAGTTTGCCATTAACAGCATATCTATAAAAGCTAATGAACTTGGCAAATGTAATATTAGCATTATCGTAAATACGTAAAGTGTTTGTGAGCCTTGAGAATAGGAAATCCAGATCTTGGGCAAATGACTGCGAATGTGACTGGCTTGGTCGAACATGTACGTGCGCCTAAAAGTTATTCACAGTTTGTTCCCTGAGTGTTGCGCTACACCCCACGCATATGCAAATGAGCATAAATAAGCACCCAAGGTGTGAAGAAGCAAGGTGTGAATGGCGTCAACGTGATGTTAAAGCAGGGAAAGGCAAAGTCCCCACTTTGTTTTCCAGAGGAGCGTTGTGCAATCCACACAGTGATAAACTTCACCACCTTTTACCAAACTGCAAACTTGCAGGAAAAAAAAAAAAAACATGATAAATGACGTTTTCTTCCCTAACAATAATATATAGCCTTTTGACTGCGGCATTCACAATAAAATTAGGCAAAGTTATGGGAACCAGATTTTTTTTTCATTCGTTTTCCGTTTCCTCCGCTGGTTCCTGCTCTTGTGGTCGGCCCGCTGGGAAATTTTCTCCTGAGCGCTAATGATGCGGCCGTGCTGCTGAGACAGCTTAAATATTACAGCATTGGTGATAAATCACCAGCAAGGTGCAGAAGAGACGTTTTTTATATCCTAAACTATTTATAGGTTTTCTCTACCAGGACGTCCAATTCTGTTAGTGCTTTGTTAGTGTATATATTATACAGTGGCAGCCGACTTTTATTCTTTTGTGTTGGGGTTTTTGTCATCGTATGTGGCGCCGTAGGACCTGGGGCTCTGGGGGCACGTGACTAGAATTCTGGGCTACCATTATGTTAATTGAAAGCATTAAAGCATTAAAGGAGAAGTATGGAATATGAAAAAAAAAACCTTCATACACACCTCCATGCTCCAGCATCAGTGTCAAGATGCGCAGTCCTATGTCTGCTCCAAGCGGAGAGCAATGTCTGTCAGCCACTGATCTCTGCTCTGCTCCTCCTGTATTCACTGGAGCTTTGGGCTGGGTTCGGTGGGAGCTGAACACTAAAAGGCAGCGCCAAGTGCTAGTCAGGCAGCGGAGTGGATCCTGACAATATTGTCAAGATCCTTCCAGACCCTAGTACAGCTCTACTCCATCAGCAGAACAGCCATTATCAGCTGGGTCACAGGAGAAAAAGTAAGTGTACTTCTGTGACCCACAAAAAAAGCATTGGTCATACTTCTCTTTTAAGTAAAGTCATAAGTATAACCGCCGTGCCAGACCACCCCATTTTTGGCTCCCATTTGGTACCCTAAAGTGTATGTAATCTCAAACAATAAACTTCTTCTATTTGCGCCCTGAAATTTTATATTTCTGTGTTTCAAGTACCTGTTCAATAACTGCAAAAAAGCACTGGTTGAGGCTGATAATTTCTCGTGCTCTCTGCCTATGCAGTACTCTTATTACTTACATTGTTCCTAGTTCTGTCAGTGAAATTTAAAGCACCTTCTCCCTACATTATGGGAATAAAGAGACAGGGAGGTGTTCTCTAGTCCTACACTATTTGACTTGTTCTAGGTTGCTAAAGCTACTCAGGGCTGCTGATAGTCTGTATGGGGCCCCCACAAATTCTACCTGACAGGGCCCCCCCAAAGAAAATTAAGAAAATTAAAGCTATATTTTGCTAAAAATAAAATAAAATTATTAGCAGACACAAATACAACATAACTTACAGAATTCCTGCTAAATCTAAAAAATAAAACTGAGCTAATAAATAAAAATGCAGATGAGATGAAAAAAATATACAAGCCTGGCCGGCCCGGGGTCAGAGAGACTGAGTGAATCAAAGATACAGAAATAAACCAGCGATGGGAGGGGGATTAATGAGGGATGACTGTCTCTTTCTCAGCAGATAAAAGCTGGCAGCAGGGAGAGGGAGAGAGACCAGCTTTCAGCTGCTGGAGGAAGAGAGGCACAATTGTCATCCATCACTAATCCCTGTCCCTGTACGGGCCCCCCTTTGTGTGCTCAGGCACCCTACAAGAGAACCTGTGGTTCCCCCCTATCAGCGGCCCTGATGCTGCTCCTTTATACAGTGTAGTAAGTGAGCGTTGTCACCCAGGAAATGGGTTACTGGCAGGACTACTAGGTGAAAATAAAGCAAAAACAGTCTGAAAGCAAACTAATGCAGCCACCCCCTGCCCTAAAGTGCCCCCTTGTTGAGGGCATGTGGCCTGGTATGGTTCAGGAGGATGAGCGCCCACCCCCCTTTCCTGATAAGGGTCTGGTATGGATCTTATGAGGGACACCCTCGTCCTTTTTTTTAATTATTATTATTTTGGCATGGGGTTCCCCTTAAAATTCGTACCAGACCCAAAGGGCCTGGTATGAATTTGGGGGGTGGGGGCACTCAGTTTTTAATGCTGGCATTTGGTTTGTTAAGGAAAACGGCGGCCTGCTCCTTAGCATCCAGCGTTTTTGTTCTGGCGTTTTTTCTGGCGTTTTTTGAAGCTCCTAGGGTGCATGGAGCCTTAGCTCAAGCTCCTCTTCGAGTATATTTTCACCTTTGATCTTTTAACAGTGATATTCCCATGCTCCAAATCCCAGGCTTTGTTTCTCAGTTTTTTAATTGGTTTAGGAGGAAACATTGCTGCTGTAATGTGGGGTTTACTTGGTCTGAGTCCACAGGGGTGCTAGATGCGGTGGGGAACAATGTAAAGCAGCAGCTGGTCTTAGCCTGAACAAACTCATGGCTGTTCAGTAACAAATGCCAAGGGTCCCTTTTTTGCTCTTTCCTATACCCATCTTTATTGATAAATATCCAGATGAAGTACATACAGGTGAACTGTCTTGCCTGCCAAAAGTTTGCTAATACCTCCAGTACAGATAGTCAGTATAGCTTAGTGCAGGCCACACCACCAGTCTGGGAATTGGAGCTTCAGCACCATGAAGTGCTCTCCACACTGTGGGCTCTCCACCCTCTATGAATACAGTCCCAGAGGTAGTCTAAAGCCTAGTACACACGATCAGAAAATTGTACAAAAAATACCGCTTTTAAGACAGTTCATCTGAAATTATCCGAAGGGACAATTACTAGACCTACTTATTACCAACAATACAGACCTGATCACTAATGTGGAAATACGGGGCGATTTAGGAAACAGCGATCACAGGTCAATTAGTTTCAGTATAAATCACACAAATAGGAAACATAAGAGGAATACAAAGACACTGAATTCAAAAGAGCCAACTTCCCTAAACTACGATCCTGGCTAGAAGGTACTAAATGGGATAAAATCTTAGGAACAAGGAACACAGAGGAAAAATGGGTATGCATTGAGAGCATATTAAATAAGGGTATTAGCTAGTGCATCTCAATGGGAAATACATTTAAAAGAGTTCATAAAAGTCCTGGGTGGCTTAACTCCAATGTAAAAATGCATATAAAAGCAAAGGAGAATGCCTTTAAAAAATACAAGGCTGAGGGATCATCATCAGCATTCCAACATTACAAAGAATGCAACAAGAAATGTAAGGGTGCAATCAGGGCGGCTGAGATAGAACACAAAAGGCACATAGCAGAGGAGAGTAAAAAAAATCCCAGGAAATTCTTTAAGTATATAAATAGTAAGAAAGGGAGGTCAGATCATATTGCTCCCATAATGAATGATGAAGGGAATCTGGTTACTAAGGATGGAGAGAAGGCGAAGGTGTTGAATTTATTCTTCTCAGTCTTCACGAGGTAAACGGGGGGCTTCAGTTACCAAAACTGCAGTGTTTATTTTCATAACACGTCACAGGAAGCATCCTGATGGCTAACAGAGGATAGAATTAGAAATAGACTTAAAAAACTTAACATTAATAAGTCACCGGGACCAGATGGCTTGCACCTGAGGGTCCTTAAGGAACTCAGTCAAGTAATTGCCAGACCATTGATCCTAATTTTTACAAACAGTTTGCTGATTGGAATGGTACCAGCTGATTGGAGAAAAGCCAATGTAGCACCAATATTTAAAAAAGGGCCCAAAATACATGCCTGGGAATTACAGACTAGTTAGCCTAACATCAATAGTATGCAAGCTCTTGGAGGGGATGATAAGGGACTATATACAAGATTCTAGTAATGACAATGGTATCATTAGTAGTAATCAGCATGGATTCATGAAGAATCGTTCTTGCTAAACCAATCTATTAACCTTCTATGAGGAGGTGAACTGCCATCTAGATAAAGGAAGGCCCGTAGACGTGGTGTATCTGGATTTTGCAAAGGCATTTGATATAGTTCCCCATAAACCTTTACTGTACAAACTAAGATCTGTCGACATGGACCATAGGGTGAGTACATGGATTGAAAACTGGCTGCAGGGGCGAGTTCAGAGGGTAGTGATAAATGGGGAGTACTCGGAATGGTTCGGTGTGGAAAGTGGGGTCCCCCAGGGTTCTGTCCTGGGACCAATACTATTTAATTTATTCATGAAAGACCTGGAGGATGGGATAAACGGCCCAACCTCTGTATTTGCGGACGAAACAAAGCTAAGCAGGGCAATAATCTCTCCGCATGATTTGGAAACTTTACAGAGAGATCTGAACAAATTAATGGGGTGGGCAACTACATGGCAAATGAGGTTTAATGTAGAAAAATTTATAATAATGCATTTGAGTGGCAAAAATATGAATGCAATCTACTGACTAGGGGGAGAACATCTGGGGGAATCTAGGATGGAAAAGGACCTGGGGGTCCTAGTAGATGACAGGCTCAGCAATGGCATGCAATGCCAAGCTGCTGCAAGCAAAGCAAACAGAATATTGGCATGTATTAAAAAGGGGATTAACTCCAGAGATAAAACAATAATTCTCCCACTTTACAAGACTCTGGTCTGGCCTCACCTGGAGTATGCCGTCCAGTTCTGGGCACCAGTCCTCAGGAAGGATGTGCTGGAACTTGAGTCCAGAGAAGGGCAACAAAGCTAATAAAGGGTCTGGAGGATATTAGTTATGAGGAAAGGTTACGAGCACTGAACTTGTTCTCTCTGGAGAAGAGACGCTTGAGAGGGGATATGATTTCAAGGTACAAATACCATACTGGTGACCCCACAATAGAGATAAAACATTTCCGCGAAAGGGAATTGAAAAAGACACGTGGCCATTCACTAAAATTAGAAAAGAAGCAGTTTAAACTTGAACTGCGTAGAGGGTTCTTTACTGTAAGAGCGGTAAGGATGTGGAATTATCTTCCACAGGCGGTGATTTAAGCGGGGAGCATTGATAATTTCAACAAACTATTAGATAAGCACCTGAACGACCAAAACATACAGGGATATACAATGTAAGACTGACATAAGAACACACACATAGGTTGGACTTGATGAACTTGTGTCGTTTCAACCTCACCTACTATATAACTATGACAAACACAAAAAATGTTCTCATATGACTCCAGATCGTACGATTTTCGTTTAATCAGGACCGTTTTCGCCAGAAAATACAATACATATACAATACAATACATTACATCACATCACTTTGTCCAATAATTTCATCATGTGTACGACCCTTAACCAAAGTGTACAGCTCTGCAGAGCCCTGCTTTGGTCAGAATGTTGACCTCCGACACCCAGTTTGAGAATTCTGTTCTGTGAAAGATAGGAAAGCTAAAAATAAAGACAGGGTATTTCAAACATAACTGGATTTAATGGTGTTTTTATACTGGCCTATCAACATGTAAAAGTGTATAATAGAACTCTACAAAATCCATATAATTGAGGTTAGAAAACACCTTTTATGATTCTTTCTTCAACATGTTTCTACATGCTGGGATAATGTAGGTTAATGTGAATGTAGCCTAAGCTTCATAATATATTGGCTTCAGCCAAAGTTAAATATGCATATGTTCAGTGACAGGGGACATGCACATAGTTGCCAACATTGCAAAAAAAATATGTGGGACACTTTTTTGGCTGTAGGCGGAGCTGTACAATAATTAGGGGGCGGGGCATTCATTTATAGGCGTGGCTTAGCAAAAATTACAACTGCTGCGAAAAATGGGTGTGGCTTGAGTGATAAGTGGGCGTGGCTTAAATGGCCGTGGCTCAAGAGGGTGTGGTTAGAATCTGAGATGAATGAGGGATGGAGAGGGAAAGGGGGAGAAGGAGAGGGGAATGACGGGACAGCAGCCCCAGATCCTACACAATAGAAATATATGTATTCTAGAAAGTTTAACAACCAGCAAATAAAGATACTCCAAACTGCTGGTGTTAACGCTTCAATCATCCCGGCACCATGGTTGTTATGGTGTCACGATGATTGAAGCGCATTATTTCTATTATTACATTGTAATATAAAATTAAATCATTCAACTCACCATATTGCTGAATCAGTGGGATCTCTGAGCGTGTCACCTGCCACGTTGCCTGCCACCAGCAGAGTCTGTCCTTGCATCAGGTGCCCCCGGCATAGTCTGTCCTTGCATCAGGTGCCCCCGGCAGAGTCTGTATAGACCCCATCAGTGCAGACCCCCTCAGTGCAGACCCCCTCAGTGCGGACCCCCTCAGTGCAGACTCCCTCCATCAGTGCAGATCCCCTCCATCAGTGCAGACCCCCCTCTATTAGTGCAGACCTGCCCTCAGTGCAGCCCCCCCTCTATTAGTACAGACCCCCCTCTATTAGTGCAGCCCCCCCTCTATTAGTGCAGCCCCCCCTCAGTGCAGCCCCTCCTCTATTAGTGCAGACCCCCCTCTATTAGTGCAGCCCCCCTCTGTTAGTGCAGACCCCCCTCAATTAGTGCAGCCCCCCCTATAAGTGCAGCCCCCCTCTATTAGTGCAGACCTCCCTCTATTAGTGCAGCCCCCCCTCAATTAGTACAGCCCCCCCTCAGTGCAGCCCCCCTCTATTAATGCAGACCCCCCCTCAATGCAGCCTCCCCCTCTATTAGTGCAGCCCCCCTCTATTAGTGCAGACCCCCCTCTATTAGTGCAGACCCCCCCTTCAGTGCAGACCGCCCTCTATTAGTACAGACCCCCCCTCAGTGCAGACCCCCCTCAATTAGTGCAGCCCCCCCTCAGTGCAGCCCCAACTCTATTAGTGCAGACCCCCCCTCAATTCTGCCCCCCCTCAGTGCAGCCCCCCCCGCTCAGTGCAGGAGCGGCCGGTGTGTTCTGCCGAGAAAGTTCCCCTCTGCATGTAAGGACCCCCTGTACTGCGCAGGCGCATCGCTTGCGCAGTACGGGGCTGGGGAACTTTTCGGCAAAACACGTCGGCGCCGTGTCTTCTGCTTCAGTGGAGAGGGGAGGGGCCGTGCAGCTAAAGAAGCCCATTGGCTGCACGGATCGAGCCCCCTTCCTCTCTCCACTTACTCAACACTAGGGGGAAGATGGAGCGGCGGCGCCGGACGCCATTTTGCTGGAGCCAGCTGCTCCAAAAATAAAAAAAACAACATTCCCGATTTTCCTTATGGAAAATCCCGATTTGGGACAGCCTCCAATCGGGACGAGGGTCCCAAAATCGGGATTGTCCCGGGAAAATCGGGACTGTTGGCAACTATGGGGCAGAAACATTGCAGCTGTTAGAGGCGTCTAGTGTTTTTTTTATGCCTCTGAAAGTAGCTCTAGGTTGGGTTATCTAATATGCACATTCACATTGTATCATTTACATGCCTATTTTAGAGAGGCGTTTGGGGCATAAAAAAATGTCCCAACATACGTTCAGAGAAGGGTTTTTCTGCATAATTTATATCCATACGCGTGTAAACATGCCTAAACTTGTGCCTATTCCCGGCCAATTGAATACGTTTACACTTAACTAAACACAATGCGTGCATAAACGCACATAAAAACACAGCATTAGAGTCACTTTTTCTGACAACCTCTGGCAGCATATTTGAAGCATTTTTCAATGTTTCCGTGTACACAAGTCCTTAAAGTGTTACTAAACCCAGGACCCTGCATTTACTATATCTGGCCTCCCACAGTACACAGAACATGGAAATGCAATTATTTTAGTAAATATAAATTGCTAAATACCTTTTCTCATCAGCAGTATATAGCAGTCTTGTGACTTCTATCTGTGTCTGGTTAAAGCTTTTAGGAGGTGTTTTCATTCTCCCCTGATTGTCATATGAGGCTGCAGGTCCCCTGACCCTCTGTCTGAACAGTGCTGATTGGCCCTGTGCTGATCACATGCACCCTCCCAAGAAAAAAAAATCTCTAGCAATGCACACCAAACTGAGCATGTGCAGAGTGCCCCCAAGGCTCTGTTCTATCAGGAGATGGATTGGGGACTGTAAAAGAAGGGGAGGATCAGAGAAGACAGGATCAAACAGCCTTTTTACACAATGCGCATGATTAATCCCTTAGGTTCCACAGTGAGTATAACAAGCATGCTTTACTGCATATACAAATTGATTTTACTGTTTTGGGTTTAGTAACACTTTAAGGCGCAAGCTGTGTTATACTAGAGAAGGGAAAACTGGTCAACTACTTAATATAATAAAGTCGAAAAATATTATTGGAAAACCAGTCTGCACTTCATTTTTTTCAGTAAAGTACAGATTCATAGTTACATAGTTAGTCAAGTTGAAAAAAGACACTAGTCCATCCAGTTCAACCATATAATTGTCTACATTTTCCATTGTTTTCTTTTAAAACAAGGAAAAACTGGTTGAGTCCATGCATTCTCTGCTTGAGACTATAAGTTAATTTTATATTTTCAGGGTACGCCTACAGGCCAGTGTCAGATAACAAGTGCATGTTGGTGGCAGCATCATGCTGTGGGGATGTTTTTCAGTGGCAGGAACTGGGAGACTAGTCAGGATCAAGGGAAAGATGAATGCAGCAATGTACAGAGACAAACTTGATGAAAACCTGTTCCAAAGCGCTCTGAACCTCAGACTGGGGCGAAGGTTCATCTTCCAACAGGACAACAACCCTAAGCACACAGCCAAGATAACAAATGAGTGGCTATGGGACAATTCTGTAAAACAACACAGGGGCCAGGCGCATAAATATATTCAAAGTTGCCCATAAAGAATATATAATGTACTCCCAAACTCAATGGAGCAGCTGAGATAGATACATCGGCATCAGGGACAGGGAATCAGGGACAAATTTTTGCCTGAATTCGGCCCTGAAACTGAGCCAAAGACCCACAGCACTCCTGTGCAAGCCGCACCTCAGCCGCAATAGAGATTTGAACCGACTCCATAGAGAGTCTGTCATGCGAATTAGATGCAGAGAAACCCGCATCCAATTCGCATAGGTGTGAATCCAGCCTCAAACAATGACACCATAAATAAGATTGTGTGAAGCCTGACGATCACTTAAAAGTGAAATGTATCAATGTATTTTATTATTATTCCATAACGGTGTGGGCATCTAGCTCCTCATTCAAACCATGAGGAGAAAGAGTATTATGTTTATAAATCCCCATGGTTCCTTTTTTGCATAGTAACATAAATCTCTCATTGTCTGTAAGAGACCCTTTTGGTATGTGTTTGATGGCCAATACTGTGAGAACCTCTGTGAATGTCCTTGAGTAGCCCAGTCAGAGACCAGACTTGAACCCGATCTGAAAATGGCTGTGCACCGACGCTCCCTATCCAACCTGATGGAGCATGAGAGGTCCAGCAAAAAAGAATGGGAGAAACTGCCCAAAAATAGGTGTGCCAAGCTTGTAGCATCATACTCAAAAAGACTGTAATTGGTGCCAAAGGTGCTTCAACTACGTATTGAGCAAAGGCTGTGAATACTTATGTACATGGGATTTTATTCGTTTTTTATTTTTAATAAATTTGCAAAGATTTTAAACAAACTTCTTTCATGTTGTCACTATGGATGTTGTTTGTAGAATTTTGAGGAAAATAATTAATTTAATCCATTTTTGAATAAGGCTGTGACATAACAAAATGTGGAAAAAGTGAAGTACTGTGAATACTTGCACTGTACTTTAAACGCATTATTTTACTTTTTCTCCAAAAGTGAGTTTTTCTATCATGTCAAAACCTTCCCTGTCACCCTATGTCATGTACTAAAACATGGCATGTTAATGTCAGCATACCTTATAACAGAGAAGACAGCCTCTTGTTATATCACCCAACCAGCTCTTCCTATACCCCCCCCCCCCCCCATTGTAATGACAGGGAAGAGCCTCACTTTTGAGAACAAAAAGCATTTGGCTAATTATCCAGCTGCTGAATGCTCAAAGCGGCCCCTCCTCGCTCCTCCCGCGTCTCCGGGGGTCTGTGAGAACATTATTTTTGCAAGGTCATATCCAACGCATTAACAAATTCCTGTGAAGTCTTTGGCCTACCGCTGGGCTGCCGACATCTAGTTTTTTGTACATAAGGGGGGAAAGACGGGGCAATGCGGGATCATAAGAGGGCCCTTATTAATGAAGCCTATGTATCCGGCCTCTGCCCGGGGAGGATTTAAGATATAAACCCCTTAGAAAAGCAGATCTGAGTCGGGATTGATGTCTTTCAGGCCCCTTTTTCTCGGTTGAAGATATTCTTTCTTTCTATTTAAGAATATCTTTCAGACTCTGTTTTCACAGAAAAGAGTGAATCGTGCAAGTGAATGCTTAGTGTCTTTGAGTATTTTATTTTTGTATACAGTTCAAATTTGTTTTTCTATTTTTACATATGAATATTTATTTACCTTTTTAGCCAGTGTTTACCAGGCTATCCCTAGTTCAATAACTCAAGCCTAAAGCCGAACCGGCTGAATTTCCATCCATTTATTGACAGCCTGTGGGTTTTTTTTTTACTCGATTAGTGCCTCCAGATATAGCTGGCAACACTGATCATTGTATGCTTACAGTGGGGAACTCCCCCCACTGTCAGAATACCATCTGTGACCTGGAGTCCAGAGATTTTGTAGAGCTTTGGGTGGGATGAAGTCTCCATTCCTAGGTCCACATCAGCCCCAAGTCTATGAGACCCCTTTCACGCTGAGGCAGTTTTCAGGCGTTTTAGCACTAGAAATAGCGCCTGTAAAGCACCTGAAAACTGCCTCCTATTTCCTTCAATGTGTGTTTTCACACTGGGGCGGTGCGCTTGCGGGACAGTAAAAAAAGCCATCAACATTTTTGGGGTGGGTTTGGAGAGCTATAAATAGTGCTCCAAAAATGCCCCTGCCCATTGAAATGAATAGGCAGCGCTTCCAAATCGCCTTAAAAGTGCTTTGAAATCGCCGCAAAATGGGACTTTATTCCTTTTAGTTAAGGTCACGTTGTCACGTGACCTTAAAAAAAAATGGCCTGCTAGCACCCGAAAAGCACCACAAAAGCGCTGCTCAAGCACAGCAAAATGACCATCGCTTTAGCGCTGTTTTAGCAGTGCTTCAGTGTGAAAGGGGTCTAAGACTTGCCATCTGGCTGGTAGATGTAGGTAAGCTAACCTCACAGAAATCTATGGGCCTCTACTGTGAAGACATGGCGAGGAAGAGTCTGTGGACGTCACAAGAGTCTGCGGATTTCTGTGGGTGGGAAGGCTGGGACCTGTTATGTCAGCAGAGGGGGGCTAAAAGGATAAGTGCACTTTGTTTTAAAGTGGACCTATCTTTTATAGGATATCTAAATCCAAGGACAAAAATATAATATACTGTATTGCCGTTTACAAGTTCTTGGATGCTGTGGCTGCATTCGTTTTTTCAGTGTATTTTCTGCAAGTACAGAAATATTCCTATTGATCCTGACAGAAATCCAGTGACCTTGTAATTTCCTATACACTTCACTGATATCTCAAACAATGTTAGATGCTTTCCCAGCTTCTGTGATCAACACAGCACCTTCTCCCTATGCCATAGAGATGAGGAGAGGAGGAGGTGTTCTATAGTCTCAGCACACTTCCTGTCCTAGGGCGAGAACACTGCTCCTCCATAGATACAGTGCAGTGAATGAGCATTGTCTCCCTAGGACAGGAAGTGTGTTACTGGCAGGAACATAAGATTAAAATAAAGGGGGGAAAAAAAGAAAACTGATACAGTCACCACACTAAGGATTGATAACCTGCAATATATTCTACTTTTGTTTTTCAGTTGAGATAGGTTTTAAATATTGCATCACGGCTGCTGTTCGAATTCCATCTAATGAGTCTGCATCAAACCCATAAAAGGTTTATTCACTCTAATGCAGGCGCCAGAGGAGAGAATATTGAATAATTGTCAGCACTGCTGGTGTAACTACACTTTCCAAGCAATCTGCTTGATACATTCACTTTCTGTGTTATCTAAATAAAGATTATCGAAGTTCCACTTTCCTGCCCAATGCAGTTTATTGATGAGTGGCCTTTATTGCCGTTACTTTGTTTTATATTATGTTTATTGTAATGGACAGCCACTCTCCTGATTCTGTTCTATGGCAGTTGTTCCTCCGCTCTGATAATTATGTTTAACTGAGAATGTTCCATGAACATTCCTTAAAGCTGAAAGGGGTTGTAAACCTTCAAAGTTTTTCTCCTTAATGAATTCTATGCATTGAGGTGAAAAACCTCCTGTAATGCTGCAGCCCCCCCGAGCCCCCGTTTTACTTACCTGTACCCCCTGGGGACGAGCACACCAGCAAAAGCCGGTGTCTCGGGTCCTGATTGGATGGATTGATAGCAGCGCAGCCATTGGCTCCCGCTGCTGTCAATCAAATCCAATGACCCAGGCGCCGGGGGGTGGGGCCGAGTCATACATTCGGCTTCTATGGATGCATTACTCGGAAACGCGCCCGCAAGGTAACTCCCCCGGGAGAGCGCTTCTCCTAGGGGGTTATCTAATGCTGGGAGGAGCCGCGAGAGCAGCTGAGGGACCCCAGAAGAGGATGTTCGGGGCCACTCTGTGCAAAACTAGCTGCACAGTGGTCAGTGGAGGTAAGTATGATATGTTTGTTATTTAAAAAAAAAAAACGAAGCTTTAGTGTCACTTAAGTTTAATCTGCTTATGTTTTCCTTCCCTGGTTCCTTCTTTCCCCATCATCAGCATGCTAATGACATTTTTTTAAATAAAACATTTCCTTTTTCATTATACACCTTATTTTAGACTTAAAGTGTAAGTTCACCTTAAGCCTGGTATCACACTTTTGCGAACACAGACATCGCATGTGATTCTCACTGCATTGCTGTGCAGGTCACATGCGATGTCTGTGCAATGCGAATTCAGCCATACAGTTTATATGGCTGAACTCACATTGTATTTACATGAAAATTCAGCAGGAACCTTTTTTTCCCCACACTGGAATCGGATCACATGGGTGCAGTGAGAACAGGACAGGCTAGGTGGGTTCTGATTGGTCAGCGCCGTCCATGTGATGGTGCCAGCCAAGTAGAATGCCTCCTATCCGTACTCGTTGAGCAGCACGGATAGGAGATCAAATCCCCGGACCAGTGAAGCGATGACACGGTGTCCCATATTAGGGGATCGCGGTACTCCAGTATAGGGGAACCGGAGAGGATGGGGTCCAGTAAGTTCACCTTACAGATTTTCTGTAAAGGTGAACTTACACTTTAAGCACATGATCACTGGGTCTCTGTGTTTCTCTGTGCAATGCAGTCAAAGATCATGATTGGTGGTTGGGTCCGTCGGGGTTTTGTACATAATGTCCTGTAAACATCACAGCATCCTGCCTCAGTAGACTCTCAGCACTGATGCAAGCAGTGAATTGCTTTGATGGGCGAGTGTCAGTCTGGAGGAGTGGACGTTCATGGGCAAACTGTTTGCATGCAGACCTCCTTAGGTGTTTCTGAGCCTCAATAATTCAAAGAACAAAAATCCATTGAAATAAAGGGGTGGGCCAAGGACAGTCAAGCTGGGGAAGGAAAGGGCTAGATTATGCCGGATGGCTTCCAGCCAGGAATTGAGGGCTGGCTCTATCTGACTTGCTGCAGCTTCTAATGCACACTGTGTTCACACTGTGAGAAGCTCATGGTGTGAAGGGAAGGAAACTATAAGCGGCTGCTGGGGGCTGCCTTTTGTTTTCTCTGCTTGAGCCACATGAGCACCGGTGTTCTTAGCGTTCAGGCAGAGCCGTTTATTGACATGTTTTTATAGAACTTTGGTTTCTTAAAGTGGTTGCAACTGAATTTATTTTATTTAAAGAATAACAGATTTGTCTATACTTACCTGCTCTGTGCAATAGAATTGCACAGAATAGCCCCCCAATACTCATCTTCTCAGGTCCCCCACCGGCGCTTCTGGCTCCTGCCCCCAAAAGGAAACTCTCCTGAGCCCCACTGCTGCGTCCATTGATACAGACAGTGGGACTTGGCCCTGCCCCCCCCCCCCCCCCCGGCTCCCTCTTCACTGACTCTCACTGCTATTAGTCTGTCCAATGGGGGGGGGGGGGGAGACAGCGGACATCACTGGATCGGGTCAGACTCAGGTAAGAATAAGAGAAGGGCTGGGGGGAATCCTGCAGCAGAGAAGGTTTTTTACCTTAATACTTAGAATGCATTAAGATAAAAAAAACTTGTGGTTTTAGAACCACTTTAACCCCCCTGGCGGTATTCCCGAGTCTGGCTCGGGTTGGATTTTACATACCGAAAGCGGTATCCCCGAGCCAGACTCGGGCTTGCATCGCAGGATCCAGGAAGAGCATACTTACCTTGTCCCCTGGATCCTGCGATGTCTCCCCGCTGTGATCGGCGAGCCGCTGTGTCTCGCTCGATTCACAGTGCCGAGCTCCGTTCCCTGCGAGCGTTGCGACGCGCGGGGACGGAGTTCGGCGGTAAATTCAAATAGTGAAACACACAGTATAGATACAGCATACTGTAATCTTACAGATTACAGTACTGTATCAAATAACTACACATCCCCTTTGTCCCTAGTGGTCTGCCCAGTGTCCTGCATGCAGTTTTATATATATAAAACTGTTCTTTCTGCCAGGAAACTGGAGATTGTCCATAGCAACCACAACTGTCTCTTTACATCAAAAGTGGTTTTAGAGCAGCTAAAAAAAAGCGATAATAAATTAGAATCACTCGCAGAATTGAGCGATAGTGATTTGTGGGGAGATCCGTCATCAAACACTAAAAGTAACGAAAGCTAAAATTCTGCAACTGAGCAAATTTCAGTGTTTTTGATTTGATTATATTATTATATAATTTTTATTATTATTATATTATTATTTGTTATAATTATTTATAGTTATTTATTATATTATAATTTTTTATTTCGTTTTTCAAACTTTATCATACCCGGGATGTCTACTAGACTCTTGTTTGGACAGATTTAAGTGAACTATTCCTAAGAATTACAGGCCTACAATATAAAACGCCAAATTTCTGTGCAAAATAATTGTACCGCTTTCAGCACCTAAAATCAGAAATAATCATACCGCCAGGGAGGTTAAGCAACCCCAGCAGAGAGTATGATAGCAGTACCTAGGCAGTGGTCAGATGGCCATTGGATGGAGGGCAGAGCTGGAGTTGCTGTAAAGCAGTGGTCTCGAAACTGCAGGATGGGGGCCGGATGCAACCCTTTGTTAGCCGTTATCTGGCCCTTGGGATACTTTTCCTCCCACTGATATAAGACACTTTTCCTTCCACTGACACCAAAAATGGGGCATAATTCCTGCTAGTGACTTCAACAACGGGGCACTATGTCTCCCATTGACACCAACAATGAGGGAAGGCACTATTCCTTCCACAAATACCAACAATGAGGATCTATTCCTTCCACTGATACCAACAATGAGGCACTATTCCTTCCCCTTATACCAACAACGTGGTGCTTTTCCTCCCCTTAACACCAAAGATGCATTGCTTGACTCCCACTTGACTCCAGGACAATTTCCACTCCTATTGTCCACAGTCTGGTCCCTCTACAGTCTAAAGGACAGTAAACTGGCCCTTTGTTTAGAAAGTTTCGAGACCCCTGCTGTATAGAGTCAGTCCACAAGTAAAAGTGATATATAAGTTATAGATACTGTAGATTGTGGTGTGATGAGTCAGCTTCTGGCTTCTTATATGCTTACATGCCCATTGATAATGGGCACAGCAGGTGAGCAGACCTGGGAACTCAGGCAGGCATGATGGGAACCCCTCATAATGGGCACAGCCGGTGTACAGACCCAGGAACCCAGGGCAGGCATGGTGGGAACGTCTCAGAATAAGCACAGCCATGTACAGACCCAGGAACTAGTGGGAACACCTCATAATGGGTACAACCAGTGTGCAGACCCAGGAACTCAGGGCAGGGAAGGTGGGAGCCCCTCATAATTGGTACAGCAGGTGTACAGACCCAAGAACTCAGGGCAGGGATGGTGGGAGACCCTTACATATGGTACAGCCGGTGTACAGACCCAAGAACTAAGGGCAGGGATGGTGGGAGCCCCTTATAATTGGTACAGCCGGTGTACAGACCCAGGAATGGTGGGAAACCCTCATATATATATATATATATATATATATATATATATATATATATATATATATATATATATATAGTACAGCCAGCGTACAGACCCAGGAACTCAGGGCAGGGAAGGTGGGAACCCCTCATAATTGGTACAACCGGTGTACAGACCCAGGAACTTTGGGCAGGAATGGTAAGAAACCCTCATATATGGTATAGCCGGCGTACAGATCCAGGAACTCAGGGCAGGAATGGTGGGAGCCCCTCTTAATATGCACAGGAGGTGTTCAGCCACAGGAGTTTAGGGTAGAGATGGTATGAGCCCCTCAAAATAGGCACAGTGGGTGTGCGGAGCTGGGAACTCAGTTCTGGGATAGTGATAATACTTCATAATGGACAGAGCAGGTGTGCAGAACCCAGGGATGGTGAGAGCCCCTCATAATAGGCACATCTAGATTGCAGGCCTGGGACCTCAGCACAGGGATTGTGGGAGTTCTTCAACATGGGCACTACTACAAGCTCCAGTTGATTCAGAATACCACAGCTAGTTTATTGACGGGTGCTGGTTGTCGTGACCACATCATTCCATCTCTTAGATCCCTGCATTGGCTGCCCATGAAAGAATGTGTTCTGTTCAAAACTGGATGTCTTGTCCATAAGGCATTGCATGGACGTGGCCCAGAGTACCTGAAGGAAAAATTCATCAAGGATCCTTGAGACCGGCGAACTTGGCCATATTAAAGATTCCAAAATATAAAAAGAAAACATGCGGAGGGAGAACAAGTGAAGTACAAGGAGCTGAATTTTGGAACTCCTTGCCTTTGAAACTGAGACTTGAGAATGACTTTCTGAAATTTCGAAAGAAATTGAAAACCAAACTTTTTGTACAAGCTTTTGGAGTCACCTAATTTTATTGGGGTATGTTGGACAGACCCCCAGGTTGTCATGCTGGTATGCTGGCTCTCTTAAAGTCTTTTAATGTCAGTGTCTTTTGTTTTGCGCATCGAGGCCCTCGTGTAAGACTGCGTAGGTTAAGCATTTTAATAAATAAATAAATAACATGCATGCAGACTCGGGAACTCGGTACACAATGGGCATGGCAGGTGTTCAGGCCCTATGCCCCAGAAGTGTAGTATATCATAAAGAGTCCACCTTTTATTTTTTATTTTTCCCATCTCAGTGCTGATAAACTCCTCCAGCCACTTTCAGCCACTTAATGGCTACATGCAGTTGCTCCATTGTTGGATGCACATTATTACTCAATCCTGGCTTATTATTACTCAATGAAGGTCCTTCATAGCAGCTTCACCAGTGATTATTTTAATAAAGGTTGCAGATTGAAAAATAATTTTAACATGTTCAAGCTTCTATGAGATTTTAGCGAATAGGTTCAAATCTACTTTATTTGCATCCCAAAAATAGCTGGATTTTGGCAGGTAAAAAGTCCATATACTGTATACTTTGTGTATATTTAATTATGTATCTGGCTTTGTCGCTGGAGTTTGGCTGGAGGCCAGCACATGTCAAGGCGACATGCGGTATGAGCAGAGGCAGAGGAAATGCATTATTTCACTCATGTCCTCTGTATGAAAATGTTCGATAGACTCATCCCCTTCCAACAGCTGCCGTCTTCCATCACTGATCCCGTAATTCTCTGTCTGCAGGGAAAAGCGTTTTGAAGATAAGGTCTTCCAATTTAGCATTTTCTTATTTTCTGTTTGCACAAAGCAATCTAGCCAAAGGAGGTCCAACTGAGACCTGCGCAGGCCCACAGCTCCACCGGGCAAAATGTTAATCTCAAGCCATCACTGTTGGTCTAACAAACGTATCAAAATAAAAAACAGCTTGCGCCTCCCGCTGTCTCTGCTTAAGCAAGCCGCCTGAACTCATGGCACACACTGGAGGGTTCTGGGATATTAACTATTATAAAGGACCAAGGAGGGTAATGCTGTTACTACCAACAAGACAACGCACAGCAATCTTAACATCTGTCCTTATTACTACCCTCGGTCTGATGGAGAGCAGTATACTGAGAGAGGGACGGGGTTTAGAAGGTTCTCGGAAATGTGTGCATTTGCTTTAAAGAAAAACTATACACGTTTTAAAGTTAAACTCCGGGCAGATATAAAAAACACAAATAATGCAGCTCTGTAGTCGTTAGCATACCATTAGTGTATTATTTATTGCAAGCAGTGTAGGTACCTGATTTTGACATGGCATCCACTTTTTTAGTCCATTGTACAGCAGAGCTCGACTAGGAGGAGAAGCAGCACAAAGAGCCAGTCAGCTGTACTCATGTGCTAACAAGTAATATGCTGATTGGAAGAAAGAGCCGAGCTGAGCTCATCCTTTGTACTGTTTCTCCTTTCACTGTCCAGTCACAGGCTGGAGGAGTGGCAAGACCTGTAAGTGTTACTAATGGGGCGTACACACGGTCAGACTTTTCGACCGGACTGGTCTGACGGACGCCGACGGACCAAATGCGGCGGACAATCCGATCGTGTGTGGGCTTTTTTGGACCTTCAGCGGACTTTTCCAGTCGCAAATCTGACGGACTTTACATTTGGAACATGCTTCAAATCTTTACGTCGTAACTCCGCCGGACCCAGAAATCCGCTCGTCTGTATGCTAGTCCGACGGACAAAAAACGGTGCTAGGGCAGCTATTGGCTACTGGCTATCAACTTCCTTATTTTATTCTGGTGTACGTCATCATGTACGAATCCGTCGGACTTTGGTGTGATCGTGTGTAGGCAAGTCCGTTCGTTAGAAAGTCCATCGGAAGTCCGTCAAAAGTCCGCTGGAAAGTTTGTCGGACTAGTCCGGTCGAAAAGTCCGCCCGTGTGTACGCGGCATTAGGGCTACTTTACAGTTGCTTCACAACAAGGCTTCGGATACTCTTTGTTAAAGCTTTTTGAATGCAAATCAAAGCCCCTGTCACAAAATAAAATGGTTAGCTTACAGTCCTGTTTACACCTTGCTTTGCTTCAAAAATTATACCCCATGTCGCTTTAGTGGTGCTTCAAAGCCTCCACAGAACTCTATGACAAAGCTCGCTATATACATTCCTGACATATCCCAATATACAGTAACAATATTATTTTTCAAAAAAAAAGCTCCAAATGTTATCATAAAAGGCCATTCTTGAGCTCATACCAAGTAACTTTGCCTAGGCTGAGATGATGTCATCAGTCTGCTACAGGCAGGGGGAAGCATTTTGGCCCATTTCACGTGGTCAGTTTTTTAGGCGGACCCAATCGCACCATCCATTCCCCTCTATGGAGTGGTGGGTGTCAAGGGTCATGAGTCCCTTGACACCCGCTGATATCTGATCCGATCTATCCGTTAAGAACAAACAGGTAGGGATCTGTTCCCCATCCGTCTGGCGGGTCATATCCGATGACAGTCAGATGTAAACAGACAAGTGGTCCAATTACATCTGACTACCCATAGAGCAGGCTGTGTCTGTGTCTACTCTGCATCAGCGGAGCGGACATGGACCAGCCATCCGCCTGCTCAGCTAGGATCAGTGGACAGATTCCCTGCTAAGAAGATGGACTGCAAAGAAGCCCGCCCCTTGTGCATGGGGCCTTCCTCAGTCTCCTCTCCCCCAGTGATCAGACGGCACCATTGTAACTTTGTAGTAAGGCGAGGGGCTGAACCAGGGATTGATCTGTGCCGAACATTTGTGTGAAAAAAACTGTACAGACCCCAGGATTATGACCATGTCATCTAGAAACCAGCATCTCGGTTCAAGAAGTAAAAGGTGACCCTGGATGATGCCTAAACAAAGATGGCATTGACCTTCTGGAGAGAAAAGCAGATGAGATAAACATTGTTGGTGGAGTACTGTAATCACAGTGAGTAGTAATAAATGCATGGAAGTGTTACACTGTCTCACTGTGCACTTAAAGTGCTTGTAAACTCTTTAAAAAAAATTCAGAAAAAAAACCTGCAAGACAAAAGCATAATGAGCTAGTATGGATAGCATACTAGCTCATTATGAATTACTTACCTGAGATCGAAGCCCTAGCAGCAGTCCTCGTTCACCGCTCCAGCGGCCGACATCTCTCTGGGGGGTTCCTTCCGGGTATCGCGGCTCCGGCGCTGTGATTGGCCAGAGCCGCTCCCATGCATGTGCGCGGGAGCAGCCGGTAACGGCACAGTACAACTGAAGCAACGGCATGTATGGGCCATTGCTTCAGTTTGCTTAAGTGCACATGTGCCAATGAGGTCGGCGCATGCAAATACAGGGATATCTACTAAACCGTGCAGGTTTAGGAGAAATCCAGTGTAGCTACAGGTAAGCCTAATTATAGGCTTGCCTATAATATTAAGTGGTTGTAAAAGGTTTACAACCACTTTAAAGTGTTACTAAACCCAGGACCCTGCATTCACTATATTTGGTCTCCCACAGTACACAGAACATGGAAATGCACTTATTTTAGTGAATATAAACTGCTAAATATCTTTTCTTATCAGCAGTATATAGCCGTTTTGTGACTTCTATCAGTCTCTGGTTAAAGCCTGTAGAAGTTTTCATTCTACTCTGACTGTCCTATGAGGCTGCAGGACCCCTGACCCTCTGTCTGGACAGGGCTGATTGGCCCTGTGCGGATCACATGCACCCTCCCAAAAAAAACCCCACCAAACTGAGGATGTGCAGAGTGACTCCAAAGGCTCTGTACTATGAGCAGATGGACTGGGGACAGTGGAAAAGGGGGAGGATCAGAGAAGACAGCCTTTTTACACACATCAGAGGATTAACCCCTTAGGTTCCACAGTGGGTATGACACGCATGCTTTACTGCATATACAGGCTGATTTTACTGTACTGGATGCTGAGTCCAGTACAGACCACTATACTGTATGTCCCAATAAATTCAACTTGAAAATACACCTAGGGGTGTATTTATAAAGCAGTGAATATGACATTCACTGCAGGGGAATCTTCCAGGTCCCCATGTGTTTTCAGTGACAGTGATTGATATACCACCAGTAAATGTTTGGTGAAAGTCACATTGACTGTTTTAGAACGATGTCTCTTTTTTAGCGATAGTGTGGCCAATTAGTGTGTAAGTTTGGCCTTTAGTAGGTGTCACAGATGGAGATACACACTGGGAAATTTATGCGACTCCAGCTGGGCGCTGTTATGGTTTGTGATTAAAGGCTGTATATCAGCTATACTGCGGGAGATGAAGCTGAGTGTGAGGAGGACTCCTTATAGACCTTGTCTTTTACTAGCTCATAAACTGCTCCTCCATGCCGGGGTCATGAAGAAGCGACATTGGACAGCTGTGCTTAAACTGTCCTTCATCCACAAATGAGTTTACAGGTACAGCATTGAACTTATTGGAAATCTGTCCACGGGAATATTATATCCTCCCCGCCTATTTTAATTCCGGGAGCCCAGGACCAGCATTGTTAACACAAACTACATTTAAACAAGGTCACAGGGCTGTGTGATATTAGTGCTAGAAACACATTTTTGTGTCTCTTACCTTAACATGACCAAATGCATCACAAAATGCCATGACTATATAGTGTATTAACCAGTGTTCATTTTGCAGATGAAAATATTTCCGTCTACGAAATTAACACTATTTTGGTGGACTAAAATATGACTAAACCAATTCAGATAACTAAAATACAACTAAAACTAAAATGGCATTCTAGTCTAAATCAGAACCTGATGTCAAAATTAACACTGGTTATATATCTCAATGGCTAAAGCAGCACCCCATTACTTACCTGAGCCCCATCTCCATCCAGCAATGTTGCACAAGTGCCTCGGCGATTCAGATAGCCAATCAGGAGAGAGAGAGGGGGCGGGGCCGAACCGCGGCTCCGTGTTTGAATAAATACAGGGAGCTGCAGCTCGGCTCGGGTGCCCCCATAGCCAGCTGCTTGCTGTGGGGGCACTCGGCAAGAGGGAGGGGCCAAGAGAGCCGGCGAGGGACCCCAATCAATTTCCTCCACCCAAAACTCGCTCATCCACACTATATTGCCAAAAGTATTGGGCCACCCCTCTAAGTCTTTTTGTGGAGGGGGGGTTATGGTGTGGGGTTATTTTTCAGGGGTTGGGCTTGGCCCCTTAGTTCCAGTGGAGGGAACGCTTAAGATGTGAGCATACCAAGACATTTTGGACAATTTCATGCTCCCAACTTTGTGGGAACAGTTTGGGGATGGCCCCTTCCTGTTCCAACATGACTGCGCACCAGTGCACAAAGCAAGGTCCATAAAGACATGGATGAGTGAGTTTGGGGTGGAGGAACTTGACTGGCCCGCATAGAGTCCTGACCTCAACCCGATAGAACACCTTTGGGATGAATTAGAGCGGAGACTGTGAGCCAGGCCTTCTCTTCCACATTAGTGCCTGACCTCACAAATGCTCTTCTGGAAGAATGGTCAAACATTCCCATAGACACACTCCTAAACCTTGTGGACAGCCTTCCCAGAAGAGTTGAAGCTGTTATAGCTGCAAAGGGTGGACCAACTCAATATTGAACCCTACGGACTAAGACTGGGATGCCATTAAAGTGGTTGTAAACACTTTACTACCACTTTTACCTACAGGTAAGCCTATAATAAGGCTTACCTGTAGGTACCATGAATATCTCCTAAACTTGCATAATTTAGGAGATATTTACTATATCTGCATGTGCTGACGTGATCGACACATGCGCACTGAAGAAACGGCTCGCTTGTGATGTCATTGCAGCTCCAGCCAATCACAGCGCCAGAGCCTGCGAACCCGGAAATAACTTTGGGAGACATTTCGCCGGTCACAGCGGTGTATGGAGACTGCTGCAACAGCTTTGTTCTAAGGTAAGTATTTTTAGCGATGCATACTAGCTTATTATGCCTTTGTCTTTTTTTTGTTTTTTTTTAGAGAGAGAGAGAGAGAGTTTACAACCACTTTAAGATTAATGTGCATGTAAAGGCAGGCGTCACAATACTTATGGTAATATAGTGTATATCTAAAAATCAATCAGTCCTGATGTACAGTACTGAGGCCTGAAAATGCCAGGACAGTACAGATACCCCCCAAATGACCAGTTTTTGGAAAATACACAGTCCAAGGTATTTAATAAGAGGCATAGCACATTTTTTCAAGTTGAATTTGTCACAGAATTTTGAAAATTTAGAAATTAAAAATTAAAAAACAAAATTCACGGCGCAAACCAACCCCCCCTCCTCTCTCCCTGTGGAAACAATTAATCAACAATAGCTTACCTCTGTATAAAGACACATATGACAACAGAGGCTGCCCCAACAAATATAACAAAGTCTGGTCTAAGTGGCTGGCAGATCCCTCCGCCGCTTCAGAGGCCTCTCAGTAGACCCCAATCACAAAGTAGCTCCCAAGCGGGTGCCAGGTGTACACAATAATCTACAATATGCTATTTTACCATGTACAACTGCACATAGCACCACCTCATAACCCAGTAAACTGTACCGCCATGACTGATTTCATAATATATTTTTCATGAATAAGGTGACAGCGTGATTCCTGCAAGGATCACATAGACATCATATTAGACCAATGTATGTTTAACTGTTTGTTCTCTTTATCTGTTTTTGTTTCTCTTTTTAAAAACCAATAAAAAGATTTTGGAAAAAAAAAAAAAACAAAATTCACAATTTCAAATTTTTTTTTGACATACTGTCATCACTGCAGTACAGTGTTATGATATAACTGGTGTGGTGGTGATCAGGGACACTGACTGGTGACAGTATGTACAAAAAAATAAAAAAAATAATAATATGTAATAATATAATATAACATTTTTTTAGATATTTTATTTATTTATTTTTTTTAACATACTGTGACCAGAGCAATACAGTGTTACCATAGTAACACTGTACTTACTCTAGGGAGGTGATTTTTTTTTTTACACACTATGAATTTTTGACAGTGACAATCACTGTTATAAGCAGCCATTTTTTCTGAATAAAATCCATTCATTCAGTGTGATTGTGATCACGCTATTGTGATTAGCTGTGATTGGCCCTGTCTGTACCATGTGATCATTGCTACCAATCACAGAGATCAACACAATAGTACATAATGGATGGTATGAATGGAAGCCATCCATTTTGTATAGTTGTCATGTTTTCTGCTGTGATTGGTCACATTGATCACATGGTACTGGTACACTGATCTGTCACCTGCTGTCTCGCTGGACACAGCGGGTGACAGATCGTGTTGTAGCACGGCTTATGGGCACGCTTGAGGCACAATCCTGTTTGAACGTTATATGATGTCCACCCAGAATGGGAGAGTTCCCGTTCCATCATTTGTTATAGGCCAGGCTGGAAGCAGTTTAAAGAGAAGTTAAGGAATCTAAACTTCCAGCTGCATCTATCTCCCACTGGCCCTAAGCCCAATAACTGAGTGATCAAAGACCACTGATTGCTCATTTCTTGGTATTCACTCTACAGAGAGCCAGTTACTGTCAGTCGCCACTCTCTGCTCTGCCCATCCAGGGCTTCCTAGAGTGCTGAGCTGTACAGGGGGTGGGAGCGGCTGGCTCAGGCTCTCAGCAGCCTGCTGAGAGCCTGAGCCAGCTGCCAGTTCAGGCATCTATGTGGATACAGTCGGGATCTTTCCAGAGCGAGTGAGGTCAGAAAAACAGGTCACAGGTGTGCAGAACTAAGTGCACATCTGTGATCTATAGGAGCAGTATAGCCTAAAAAGCGTTGGCCCTACTTCTTTTTTATGACACAGAAAGATGTCCTATTGTGTCTCTGGGACAGGAAGTAATTGTCAATTTACCCAACAACATTTACTACGCCATCCAAAAGGTAAAAAAAAATGTTGGCTTCATATACACGTTAAGAATTTTTTTTCTGCAAATACATTTTTAACAGCAAAGGTAACAAATACATTACTGGCTTGAAAGGTTTTTTTGTTGGTTTTTTTTTCTCCTTGCCTGCAGTTCGGCTATAATATAAATCAAGATGAATTTATAGCTCAGGTCTGTTATAAATCATTTTATGGCCTTATAGAGAGGTTTAGATTGGTAAATGATTTTGTTTTATGAAGCCAAAAAAATAAATAAATAAATAAAGCTCAGATGTAAAAAAAAATACAAAGTCACAGAAGCACATCAGGTTCACTGCCCGTACAGCAGAAAATAATATCTAATTACAATTAGCGCTTATTTACCCGTCCTTGCCTGTGTGCGTTCTTGGCTTTGGTTCTCTGCTTTCTGCGAAGCAGAAGGTGTCGGCTCAGGCGGAAAACACCAGAGGGGGAAAAAAAAAACACTTAGTAGTTTGTTAATAAGTCCTCCGGGTCTGTGTGTAAAGGTCTGGAGCCGCTACTCCTGCACCGCTCCTCTGCTTTATTGTTCCCCTTACCATTGCTATAAGATAGATCAGCACCTGTTAATATCCGCCAATTCGACACGGGCCAAAGGGCGGCGCAGCAGCAGGACGAGAAGCACAGATGGGGTTGTAGATTTATAGAATACCTTTTCCCAGGGAGATTATAAAGGTTAATACACTTTGGGAATTCATAAAACACTTCGGCTTAGGAGCGCCCGAGGTCCGGAGTGATAAATCGGGTGAGTAGAGCACAGAGGTAGAACATGTCTCATCTGCTTTCACCAGAGAGTGAAAAGGGTATCTGAAAAGCCGGATTATCTTCTAACCTTTCCCCCAGGACAGCTTGTAGTATAATGCCGCTGTGAGAAGTTATTGTATAGACATTGTTACTGCATAGGTGTCAATCAACAAAATTGATTGCTGAAGCGATTACCGATTTTTTTTTTTTTCATGTGACTATCCCATTTTTGCCTTCTTGCTGTTCCATATTTTGATTATTGCTCTTTATGTGTGCTCCCCCTAGTGGTCAACTGTATATAACTTGAATCACTGCATAAACCTGTACTTCGGGCACAAAAAACTTGAATTTAAAGTAACTTTATCCTGAGAGAAGCATGGATTCTATGGAACCCTGCATGGTCTTTCTTTGTTTACTTTATATTATTAGTGTTATCCAATATTATGGTAATAGTGTAAATGCAGAGTATAAGAATATTAACCTGGCAGCTTCTGCACACTGTAGGGCTTCCACGATTACCTTGGGTTGTGGTAAAGATGAGCAACTTAAAACTGAAGTGCCACACAGCAATTTTCAAGTCCAGATACAAGTTTATTCCAACAAGAAATTGTTTGCAAAACCAACACGTTTGGGGGATGTAGCTCTGCCCCCCTTCATCATGTGTTGGAAAAAATGAAACAACGTACCTGTACTCAATAATCAAACTCTAGTTAGAGGTTATTGGTATAAGTTTGCAGAGCAATCTGTTGACAGTTGGTTCAAGCAACGTTGACTTCGCAAACAATTTATCATTGGAATTTATTTGTATTTGGAATATTATGGGGTGACACCTCAATTCATTGCTTGCCTCCCTCTGAAAATGCAAGTTGCTTGGCTGTGACTGATTTCCAGAAATCTTCATACATACCTGCATCTGAATGACAGACTCAGACAACATTGAAAACAAAACATCAGCAGGACCGCCATTGAACTACCAGGGACAGGAAGTAAGGAAAAATCTTCCAGTGGGGTTGCAAACAGAAATAAAGGATGTAACAGATTTTTTTTGCTCTTCCTCACTCTATGAGGTTATTCAATGATGGCATTCAATGATGGCAACCAGGCCACAGGTGATAGGGCAGATCGCTTCTTGGCCTAGTTGGCTAAGATCAAGTGTAGCATCTGCTCTTATCAGTGTCCATTAGGGGTGCTCCACCATCATTCTAGCCTTTCCTGCTGGAATGGCTGGCGGTTTAGTATCTCTGCTGGTATGAAGGAGGTCCTGAAGTTTCCTCCTTGTGGGAACAGGAACTGAAGCACCCACCAGGTAAGGTGTGGGTCAGATGTAAACCCCTGGTGTGGGCCACACTGCCATAGTTTTTTTTGCACAATGCCAAATGGAGACCCTGGGGCATTTTTGTTATCGGGTTGCAAGGCCTATCCATTGTCTTGCACATTGGCACTTTTTATTTATTTTTCTCTATGGGGTTGTCACCATTCACGCTGGATTGTAGAGTGTGGGTCTTGGTGCCTACTCTGGAGTCTAGGGGAGGGGGGGATGTTTGGCCATTAGGTTCCTTCTTCCCCTGCCTTGGGGGGTCTCTGTTTGGGAGAGCTTCCCACCCAGTACTCATTGGTCGGCTTTGGCTGATCATGAGGAGCACCAGGCCCTTTGGCTAGGTGGACTTGAGTGTGTCTTACTCCCATCAAGAGTCTTGAACCCCAGTGAGGAGACCATTGAACGCACCCCATTTTTGGTTCACTGTTTTTTTTGCGCACTGCGGGCTAAGAAAATAAAAAACAGATTGTACAGCACGCTGTAGAAATAGGAAGAGAACACCTCACCTGGCCCAAGTGGTAAACCAGCCTCAGCTCGATTCATCCAGGCCATGCCCCCAACATGTTTCACCCCATCCCTCCATGACTAAGCCCTGGGGGTGGGGAGAGACATGTTGGGGGCATGGCCTGGATGCATTACACTAAGGCTGCTTTTACCTACCCCCAGGGCTTAATCACTTGGACCGAGCGAGGTATGTGGTGGCCAGGCTATCGCTTCCTATTTCTACAGCGCGTTTTGGGTCTGGACGGACCTTTCCCGAGCCTGCACCCTCACTAGTTAGCGGCATCCAATTAATCTGACCTTGTCAGCCTGAGCACGGACCCCTAAGCATTTATTGTGAGTCAGATGATATGGCAGTTATAAATGACGAGCATAAAAACTTTAGCAATTTTTTTTTATTATTATAACTGCCCAGAGGCCCTTGGCCTGCTTGCCATCATAGAATGCCCTATGA
Organism: Lithobates clamitans; assembly: GCA_037952925.1. Classification (NCBI taxonomy): domain Eukaryota; kingdom Metazoa; phylum Chordata; class Amphibia; order Anura; family Ranidae; genus Lithobates; species Lithobates clamitans. The sequence goes on from JBBGZY010000310.1 coordinate 4,905,085, forward strand.
AACTTAGGCCTGTGTTTATGATATGCACTGAGAGAGATAAGACTCCTAATTTATGTAGTGTATCTCGGCCCCTCAGTGCCCTTTAGTAAATCTACATCATTAATGCTGATAAATGCGACGTCCCGAGTAATTACATAGATGGCAACGCTCGTGTCACAGCCAGGGGGAGTCTGGGTAATGATATGCAAATCAGCCATGTTTACCCGTTTGTCAATTGGTGGTTACACTCGCGGTTCTCTGGACTGCAGGGTGCTGGTTATTCTGTGAGGTCTGCTGGGTTATTAATTGGGGGTTCTCTAATGGGAAACAAAAAATAATGAAGAAAAAGAAAACATTTGCAAGACGTTTTCTAATTATTTATGACACACTGATATGACATGCCCTGAGGACATAATTCAGGACTTCTATTACCCTCTGCCTTGCCAGCGGATGTATAATGCTGAGCGGGAATGTAACTTGGAGTTGCTATGCAACAGCACAGGTTGCTGCTTAACGCCTACCCCCTGCCAGCATGCAAATTCCCGCTCGCTTGGGTTGTGAATTCCCAACGATGGATTAGAAAGTTCTTCCTTTTCACATCACGAGTTATAGGCACTTCGTCATGTTTCTGTTAAGCTCTTCATTCTAGATTCTTTTCCCCTTTTTTCTATGTAATTGTGTTCGACTGATTTTAAATTAAATAATATCTAAAACCTTCGTCCTTAGGCTGCATTGATTCCCTTTTTTTTCTTGACTTTTCTTCCTTTTATTTTTGTCTGGTGATCCTGCCAGTAACACACTTCCTGTCCTAGGGTGACAGCGCTCACTTGCCTGTCTGTATCAGGATGGGTGCATTGCCTTATTGGATTGGGGTGACATTCAAGACGAATGGCACAGCAGTGCATTAATGCATCAATGGTGCGTCACTGCGCATTGCGCTAACATGCACGTTTCTGCAATACACAGATTTGATCCCGACCAACCATATTCCATAAAGCTTCTTCTTCTGATGTTCAATATTCTATAACAACTCCTTAGAATCCAAGTAGTGCAGATACTTTAGCAGAGTGGATTCTGATCACAGCAGAATATTCCTTATAGAAGAATGATTCCCTAGACCAGTGGTCTCCAAACTGCGGCCCACGGGCCAGATGAGGCCCTTTGCTTGCCTTTATCCAGCCCTTGGGGCACTATCCCTCCCACTGATACGAGACACTGTTCTGCCAACTGACACCAACAATAGGGCACCATTTCTCCCACTGACACCAATAATGGGGCACTATTGCTCACCCTAATACTAAATGTGGCAATGTTTACTCCCTTTGATGCCAGGAAAATTTCCACTCCCGCTGGCCACGGTCCAGCCTCCCCAAAATCTGGAGGACAATAAACTGGCCCTTTGTTTAGAAAGTTTGGAGACCCTTGCCCTATATAATAAATATGGGCAGAATGTTGGGAGACATTTGCCAGTTCAAAAAAAAAAAAAAACGGCCGACATTTTGCCCGTGTGTATGCCAATCTGACTGACAGAAGCTGCCGGCTTCTGTCGGATGTAGGGTTGCCACCTCATCCCTGTAAACCCTAACACCTTTGAATTACACAGGTTCTGAGGCTAATTAAATGCAGATAAGGCAACAAGTGAGTTTAATTACCACCTCAACCAGCCACAGAACCTGTGTAATTAATATGTGTTCGGGTTTAAAAGGATGAGGTGGCAACTCTAGTCGGATGTGCATGTTGGAAAACCAACAGCCGACTGACTCTTGATCAGCGCTCTCAGCCAATGAGCAGAGAGCGCTGATCGGAGTGTTTTGGCGAAGGGGGGGGGGGGGCGGCATCCCCCTGTCAGAACACAATAGCTCAGAAGGGGAGATCGCTAGACTAACCTCGCATGGTTAGTACAGTGTCTCCGAGCAGAGCTGTCATTTTTTTTTTGTTGCACAAGTGTGTACCTGGCTTTAGGCTGTTTATTCTAGTGCATGGGGACAAAATATAAGTCAACAAACTCAGCTTTAGTTGGACAGCCAGTTGTTTTTAGTAAAGCGTAACCTGACCCATAGGCTGTCCCTGAGGGTGGATCAGTATAGAGCCACCTCTGTACAGCATTACTAAACAGGAAGCAGAACATGCTGAGGTAATCAGCTAAAATGGCTGCTGCCCCTGTGTACTTTTATAATAGGAAGCTACAGTATGCACACAAACCAGGTCTCTAAATCAGCAACTCAAGATTATTTACATAAAGCTTATCACATTCATGCACATAATTAAAAAAAAATGGAGATGACCCTGTCCCTTTAATTGCGCTGGATGCTTCGTCCAGTTAAATGCCATTTGGAAGGAGCGTCTTTTCATTCGACAGCAAAATCAATGACTGAAATATTGCAGAACAGGTATGGCTCAGTGCGGAATTCATTACAGAGCCTGGCTTGGCGGTGAATCTCAGGCTAACGCCTCCTGGCCATGGCATACAGTCAGAGTCTAGAGCATTGCTACAATTATGTCCATTAACCCATCACCGTCCTTTATGTAGTGGCCCACATTACAGCTTTTAGGAGTCGCATCTGCGCCAAATCACAGACTTTCTGGACTGTCTGCTTCCATATTTGCATTCGCAATATACTGCCAGTAGGTATAATGTAGCAGACGGGCTGGCATGTGCACATAGTTTATGAGGTTGGCAGGTAGTAGGAGTGCAGTTGCTGTTCTCCTACTGCGAGACTAGAAAGTAAATGTGTTACTTAATCATTTCCGCTCCCACACCTGTACATACCTTATGGGCGAGTGTGATTTTAACAATTCTGCTACAGGCCTACAGGCATTTGGTCTTTGTCATTACTTAAAATATAGACAGATCATTTAATCTCAAGAAAAAAAAAGCACTTGTTTGTTTTCCATGCAGTCCATAGACTAAAAAAATGTTAGTTCTCGCTGTGCTTGCATGAATTTCCTCCTGCACTCCAAAGACTTGCTTGTAGATCAATATTGTTACTACATTGAATTTTTTTATTCTTCTTTTAAATAGCATTCAAAACACTTTCTAAAGCTATTTTACACAGCAGTGGCTGCTATGTTATATAGAGCAAGTCCTGTTTTTACAGGTTTTTATTTGCATTCTGTGGCCCCATTTGGGAAGAATTACCTTCACTTAGGCCCCATTCACATCTTCTTGTTCCCAGAAGATGTGCACATTTAGGGAAACAGGTAAAAAAAAAATGTGTCATGCTTGCAGTGCCATTAATTGATAATTGCACCACCAGCGCAACCAGGAAATTTGCGTTTTCACACATGGCAAAACTTCTGACAAAAACACGTAGCGTAACGAATGAAGAGCTGCAGCAGCATTATTTGCTGCATGTACGGCAGCCTATTTAAAGTGGAGGTCCGCCCACCGCTGCAAGAATTAAAAGCCAGCAGCTACACATACTGCAGCTCCTGGCTTTTAATAATCGGACACTTACCTGCCCTGGAGTCCAGCGATGTCGGCACCACGGCTGATGTTTCCATCAGCTGTCAGGTGCTGCCGCCGCCATTGCGTGTAAGGTAGGGTGACCAGACATCCCCGGTTTCTGGGGACAGTCCCCGGATTGAGGACACCGTCCCCGGACCAAGTCTGTCCCCAGTTTTGTCCCCGGATTGGATTTGAACAGGGGCTGGGGCAATTTCAAAGACAGCCCGTGCAGAATAAAAAGAAAAAATCTGAATTGCACCCCCCCTCCTCTGCTGCACCTACTAGCTTATGGGGGTTTATTTTTTTCCATTAGCTGTGCCCCTTTCTGATGATCATGTGCTTGTCGGAGCGAAGGGTCAATTTCTTCAGTTTTCGGTGCATGCCCATTCAGCTCCACTCGCATGCTCTTCTGCCTTGGCTCAAGTCCTGGCCAGCCGCCTGCCTGCTTATCTCCTTGCCTTCCCTGGTGGAGTGATCTTCCTCTGCTCCCCACCCAGTAGCAGCCGGGGGCCCGAACAGTAAAGCCCCATACACTCAGATTTTCTGCTGATTTTTGTCTTCAGATTTACCAAAAGCATGTAGTGCAAGGGCCTGCCTGATTGCATACAAATTGAAACTCCTAAGGTTTGACCTCATATTATATTGTTTTGGTAAATCTGAAGGAAAAAATCAGCAGAAAATCTGATAGTGTGTATGGGGCTTTAGACTTGACAGGCTGTGAGGCGGGCGGCGGTGGCGCAGACGGGCAAAGAGTCGTCGATTGCTGCCATTACTAGTATAAAAAAAAAAATATGTCCCCGGATTTCATTTTAAAAATCTGGTCACCTTAGTGTAAGGGAACCCGGCAGTGTAACACGCCGGGAACCCTACCGCACATGCGTGAGGCCCCGCTTCTCTCTTCTGCTGGGCCGGCGACACAGGGAGGAGGAGGGAGCCGAGTGGTGACATCAATAGCCGTGGCCATGGCTCCCAGAAGTGGGAACAGGATACCTGTCAAAGACAGGTATCCTGTCCCCCCTCACCCCCGAAAGGTGCCAAATGGTGCACCGGAAGGGGGGAGGAGACAAATAAGTGGAAGTTCCACTTTTGGGTGGAACTCTGCTTTAAGTGAAAACGCAGATTAGAATGGGGCCCTAATGTTTAGACTGCAAGTGATGTGAAACCTCTGCAGTCGGGTCAAAAATAGTAAAAAAAAAGCAACGAAAAAAAAAACCACACTTTTTGTCAGTAGAGTGACAAAAGGTGACATTTTCATGTTGCTCATAGTACCGCTTCAAAGACAAACTAAACCATGGAAGCTGTGCCCAGAAATGAGCAGTCACAGGATCAGTTACCAGTATTGCCTCTGGTCTCCCTGCAGCTGATCCTTCCCCCATGAATATCTTGGCATGTCTTGTTCTACACTGTCTCTCTTTATATGGAGGCAGCCATCTTTGTAGAAGCAGGGCTTTCCTTCCTCATGTCAGAGCCTCCAGCAAGGAGCAGCACAGTAGTGACATCAGCAAATTTCACTCCGAATCTCTGAGACACACAGTGCCTTAGATCTCACACTGCAGATATACTGTACAGCTCTGAGGATAAAAGGCACATTCGCATACCAGAAAGTACACTGTCATTTTTCAGGAGGAATTCCAGACAAAAAGGTAAACCTTTCAGGGTGCAGCTTTGGCACAATTAACATTTCTAAATGGTCCCAAAGACACTGCAACCTTTTGAGTTCAGTTTCACTTTAACCGCTTCAGCCCCGGAAGAATTTACCCCTTCCTGACCAGAGCGTTTTTTTGCACTGCGTCGCTTTAATTTGCGTGGTCGTGCGACGTTGTAGCCAAACAAAATTGACGTCCTTTTTTTCCCACAAATAGAGCTTTCTTTTGGTGGTATTTGATCGCCTCTGTGATTTTTATTTTTTGTGCTATAAAAAAAAAGAGCGACAATTTTGAAAATAAAGCAATATTTTCTACTTTTTGCTCTAATTAATATCCCCAAAAAATATATTAAAAAAAACATTTTTTCCCTCAATTTATGCCGATACATATTCTTTTACATATTTTTGGTAAAAAAAAACGCAATAAGCGTTTATTGATTGGTTTGCGAAAAAGTTATAGCGTCTACAAAATAGGGGATAGTTTATGGCATTTTTATTAATAATTTTTTTTTTACTAGTAATGGCGGCGATCAGCGATTTTTTTTTATCGTGACTGCGACATTATGGCGGACACATCGGACACTTTTGGCGCTATTTTGGGACCATTCACATTTTTACAGTGATCAGTGTAATTAAAAATACACTGATTACTGTGTAAATGTGACTGGCAGTGAAGGGGTTAACCAGGAGCGGGCGCTGCAGGGGTTAAGTGTGTCCTAGGGAGTGATTCTAACTGTGGACAGGATGGGCTACGTGTGACACGACACTGATCCCGATTACAGGGAGCGGTGATCAGTGTCCTGTCACTAGGCAGAACGGGGAAATGCTTGTTTACATTAGCATTTTCCGTCCTTCCTCTCCGTGAGACGATCGCGGGTATCCCCGCGGATATCGAATCTGCGGGACCCGCGGTCGGACTCACGGAGCTCGCATCGGGCGTGCGCCTGCTATCCGGACCTCCTACAATACGGTGATTTCACGCAGCGGAGCCAACCTTCCGCAGGAAAACTGCGGAGGCTGGTCCGCAACCGGTTAATGTCATCAGCTGGATGAGCTGGCTGCTCTGTATGTCACACTGGCAATAAATGGCAGTGACATGTGAAAGTCCTCAAACCAGAGCCTCCAATGTTTCTGCTATTCTTTGCAAACCTTTTCCAGAAATACATGAACGGTGTACAGCACATTCGGCGGCTCCTCGTTCCCGTGTCTGACAAGCTGTCTGATTCTGCCGATTATCTTGTGCTTCACCGGGAATAAGCTCAGGTCCCTAAACTTCAGAGCCAGCCAGCAGCATAATTGTTCACATCTTAATTATTGGTCATAGCCCGTCAGAGCAGAGTATGCTGTCCCTCCTTAGCAATCATCTCTGTAATAACATTACTTACAACCTGGGAGGACCTCATTTCATCTCCCCATTCCTCGCCGTCTCACATCTCTTATTGTTCTTCATTTAAAATATCTGTTCAACCCACCCCAGAGATAGCTTTATTATCCATGCTTCCAGGCCCCATAGCCTCCCAAAAACGCACTTTATTGCGTTTTCTCTTGTCAGCCGCCAGACAGCTAATCCCCCTATTTTGGAAAACAACTACCACCCCCCCTCTGTCTTTGTTTGTCTCCATGGTCAATGACATCATGCGTATGGAAGAGATGCTAGCCCTAGACAATGACACCTATGAAAAATTTAAGGTCCTACGTCTCATTTGGATTGACTTTTCTACTTCGAACTCTCTAAAAAAAACATGCTGGCTTCTCCCGACCAACGAGGAAACGCTTCCCGATTCCACCATACGGGTATACTTCACCAAGGTTTGCTCAATTCCCCTCGGATCCTCTCTTTTCTTGCTATACGTCTGAACGTTCATCATTCCTTTTTTCTTCCTCCTTTTTCCCCTTTTTACTTTTTCTATTTTCACGCCTCCTTACCCCACATCCGAATGTTTTATCCCCCAACTCCAACGTGCTCTACTTCAAGCCGTAAGGGTTTTATCCTCCTGATATTACAAGCTACCCACATAATGGTACGTCACCTAGGCTTGTGTTTCCACATGCATTGGATGCATGAATTACATTGTACAATTTTCTGTAATGAACATTTGGTCATTGTCCATGTTCTTCTATTTTGTTACACATAATAAAAACATATTTGACTCTAAAATATCTGTTCAGTTGCATTATAGCTGATATTCTTTTTTTTATTTTTCTGCTTCGCTGCCATGACCACCCTCAGTCAGTGGCAAGGTATGAAATTGAGAGGGATAGTCCTAGCATAAAAAAATGTAATAAGAGATAAACAATATATGCTTTAAAGCAGACCTTTAAAAAAAAATGTGTAATGCTTCCAGGAATTTATTACCTCTCACGGATATCACAGTACTCCCCCTGTTAATGTCTTCACCTGCATTTCTCTCCATAGAGATGGCGTCATCTTTGTTCAGGCATCATGATTATCTACTTTCTGGACTAAGATGCTGGCTCTCAATTGACACAGTTATATAAAGCTTGGTGCCTTGCAGTAGTTGTTGTTGCTGTGAGCTGTGTTCAGGCCTCATGCAATCACAATCCAGCTACCTTTCATCTTGTGATTTGCTACAAAGTTACAACATACAGTATAAGTTAAGGGTCTGCAAGCCTTCTGAACAAAGGGCCAGTTTGTTGTCCTTAAAGCAGAACTCCGGGAAAAAACTTTTTCTCATGTCCTTGTTGCTGATCTCCTACCTTCACCGAATATGCCATTCATCTTCTTCTGAGATCTGTAGTTCCTCTGCAATAGCCTGCTGATTTTCAGATAAAACTGTTATTGCCTAGTGATTTCCTGTTTGTAAGACCATTGGCTTGCTATTCCTCCTGTACTTCCAGCCTGCGGTCTGACATGCCCCCTTGTAGTTCTCCGCAGTGAGCAGGGACTTGTATTTCTGGTGCCCGCATGCTGTAGTGGGTGGAGGGGTCTCACATACCCCGGTCTGTACTGCCCATGGAAGTGGGGTCCACCTCCTCCTTCCTCCCTCCTCCTCCTCTTCCATCCACCCCCCCCCCCCCCCACCGCCGCCTCCACCCGTTTGTCATCTGACGGTGCAGAGTGGGGTTCTGTGACAGATCTTATGTGTGTACACTGCTCGCCGTAACCCAGAACGGCATTGTGATTGACAGCACACTGGTCTAGGAGGCGAAACATGGCGAGCAGTGTTCATATACAAGATCTGTCATAGATCTCCGCTCTGTTACTCGGCTGTGTCTCCTACGATCCCCGCTCTACACACATACACATAGCACACATGGCACTGATGAGACCGCACACATTGTACTGTGAGACCGCACACATGGTACTGATGAGACCGCACACATTGTACTGGTGAGACCGCACACATGGTACTGATGAGACCGCACACATGGTACTGATGAGACCGCACACATGGCACTGATGAGACCACACACATGGCACTGATGAGACCACACAAATGGCACTGATGAGACCACACAAATGGCACTGATGAGACCGCACACATGGCACTGGTGAGACCGCACACATGGCACTGATGAGACCGCACACATGGCACTGATGAGACCGCACACATGGCACTGATGAGACCGCACACATGACACTGATGAGACCACACACATGGCACTGATGAGACCACACACATGGCACTGATGAGACCGCACACATGGCACTGATGAGACCGCACACATGGCACTGATGAGACCGCACACATGGCACTGATGAGACCGCACACATGGCACTGATGAGACCGCACACATGGCCACTGGTGAGACCTCACACATGGCCACTGGTGAGACCTCACACATGGCCACTGGTGAGACCTCACACATGGCCACTGGTGAGACCTCACACATGGCCACTGGTGAGACCGCACACATGGCCACTGATGAGACCGCACACATGGCACTGATGAGACTGCACTTATGGACACTGATGAGAGCACACACTTGGGCAATGATGAGACTGCACTTATGGGCAATGATGAGACCACACATAAAGTTTGCAGTCATTTTTTATGTCTTATTTTCAGTGTGATGTGTATTATATGTGATGTTACATACCACAGAGACCGGTATTGTGGTGATATTGAAGATTATTGAGATTTCCATACATTAGAGGGTCCCACCATTATTGTGTTATTAGTAAGTTGGCGCTGCACTTTTTTGTTTTTCTCTCATGCCGACATTTACATTTACTTTACATAGTGAAACAATTGCTTTCACGCTACTATGGGTAAGTAAATGCAATAAGTGATATATAAATCAATATATACGAATATAAATGCAGCAAAATCTATAGTGTACCACAAATCACTAATCAATAGAAATCAAAATAAATAAAGTGATTTCGCACAAATATTAATAATAATAAGTAAATAGTGTCAAATTCATACGTTTAAGTATTTCAGGAGAGTAATTAGTTGTTGCTGTAAAAATTATAACAGGTGATGCATCCAGTGTCTATCTACAATAATAAAATAAAAAAAGTTTTTTTGCGGTATTAATATCCTTATATAAAATCACAGTGTTCTTCATAAATTAATGACAGTAAATAAATATAACTTAGTGAAAAAATAATATATATAGGTGAAGTATAAATAACCTAATGTGACTGTGCTCAATGCAGGTTCACTTTAAATGGTATAAAGCCTAGACAAAATTAGGGAACAATAATAGGAAGTCCAAAGGATAGTTTTGGATGGAGGATTATCAAGTTCTTTGTATATTAGACCAGGTATAGGTAGTTGTTCTCAATATTCCTATTGTAGCTCTTTTAGCTGTCAGGTCTCACAGGACTCTTACCCCAATTCTGTGTCTTTGGTATGTGTCAGCTCATCCACATCTTCCACCGTTAACTGAAACTGGGATCTGCCTGCTGTCTCTGTGTGTCTGTGTCTTTGGTATGTGTCCTTCTCTATCTGTTGCCCTGTGCGAGCAACCATGACATTATTTGTTTTTCTGGTCTGTCTTACCTAAGTTTTATGAGTTGATCTTGTCTTGGCCTCTTGCTATTCTGACTTTTGAAGCAAAAAGTTCACTTTGATTGCTAGGCACTCTTATAGTCACTCATGATTAATTAACGACCTTCAACCCCACCCTTATAACAGTATATATTTGAGCACCCTTAAGGGGGCAGCACATTGCTGGGGCTTCTATCCTTAAGGCTTCTATCTCTAAGTGATTCTTTCTACAAGTGATATGCACTTCATTCTCTGCACTTCAGCGATTGCACGAAGCAGACAAATACAGCAATCTGCCCTGGAAAGCAGCTAACTAGGCTCTCCTTCCGCTCTGTAACATGCACTCTCTACCACTGCTTCTGACACTCCTGTCCTCTCTCCTCAAACTCTCTTACCTTCACCCCCCCTCTCCACCCACCTGCTTATACATATCACCCTGCCTTCTGTCTTCCCCCTACTACTGCTCTTACCAACTCTCGCTCATTCTACATCCATACACTGATAAAACCTCCAGTACTCTGAGACATGCCCCTTCACATAAATCACAGTCCCACATTACCTCCCTCACCCTCCTGCTTCTCCTAATCTCTGGTGACATATCCCCAAACCCTGGGCCACCATCATCTGTCTTTGCCCAACGCTCCCATCCCCCTACACCCTCTGGCAGGAGCCGCAACCCACAGAACTTGGTCTATATTCCTCTTTCCAAAACCAGCCCCCCCTTTTCGTGTGCCCTGTGGAATGCACGTTCTGTCTGCAACAAACGCACCGCCCTCCACGACCTCTTCATCACAAATTCCTTTAACCTACTTGCCATTACTGAAACCTGGCTTCATGAATCGGATACTATTTCTCCTGCTTCCCTCTCCCATGGGGGCCTTCTCTGGACTCACTCCCCCAGACCAAGTGGACGGAAGGGAGGTGGAGTGGGAATCCTTCTAGCCCCATGCAGCACCTATCAGGTTCTTCACCCACCTCCCTCTCTGACACTCTCCTCTTTTGAGGCACATTGCATTCGTCTTTTCTCTCCCATTTCTCTAAGAATTGCTGTCATCTACCGGCCCCCTGGACCGGTATCAGCCTTTCTTGATGACTTCTCTGCCTGGCTACCCTACTTTCTCTCTTCTGAAATCCCCACAATTATTCTTGGGGACTTCAACATCCCTGTCAACACTAACACTACTATTACTTCTAAACTTCTCAGTCTAACCTCATCGCTTGACCTGAAGCAATGGATACAGGCTCCTACCCACTCCAACGGCAACACCCTTGACCTTGCCTTCTCCTATCTGTGCACTCCGTCCAACCTTTCCAACAATCCACTCCCACTCTCTGATCACCACCTTATTAGTTTTGCTCTCTCCTTGTCTTCCACCTCTTCTCCTTCCAACCGCCCAACAGTTACACGCAGAAACCTTCGCCACCTCAACCCTTCTCTTCTCTACTCTGCTACTGATCACCTCTATGACAAAATCTCCCCCCTGTCCTGCCCCAACCTAGCTACTTTCATCTACAACAGCTCACTGTCTTCCTCCCTAGGCAAGCTGGCCCCCCTCACTACACGCAGAATTAGGCCCGGACTGCTACAACCCTGGCAAACAGATGACACCAGAAGTCTCAGGAAACGTAGCCGCGCTCTTGAGCGCCTGTGGCATAAGACTAAGACCCAGGAAGACTTCACACAATATAAATCTGCCCTCCTAAAATACTACTCCTGCCTTCACACTGCCAAACAGACCTACTTTATCACACTCATCAACACCTTCTCATCCAGTCCACGTCAACTCTTCTCTACCTTCAACACTCTACTCTGTCCTCCACTGCCTCCACCCACCAACTCACTCACTGCCCAGGAGATTGCCAATCACTTCAAAACTAAGATTGATACAATTCATGAGGAGATCGCCAATGCGCAAAAACCTCCCCCATGCAACACCCCATGTCCACAGATACAGTCATTACTTCCCTCATTCAACCCTGCTACTACTACTGAGGTTGCTAAACTTTTATCTAGCACTCATCTAACCACTTGCCCCCTGGATCCTGTTCCCTCGCAAATGCTACGCTCACCCTCTGACTCGATTCTACGCTCTCTAACTCACATTTTCAACCTCTCCCTCTCTTGTGGCATCTTCCCAAACTCTCTAAAACATGCGCTAGTCACCCCCATACTAAAAAAGCCCTCACTGGATCCCACCAATCTCAACAACTTACGTCCCATCTCCTTACTCTCCTTCTCCTCCAAACTTCTTGAAAGACTGGTCTACAACCGATTAAGCGACCATCTGACCATGAATAAACTTCTTGATCCCCTTCAGTCCGGTTTTCGCCCTCAACACTCCACGGAAACTGCTCTCCTTAAACTCTCAAATGACCTACTAATGGCTAAAGCCAATGGACACTATTCTGTACTACTTCTCCTGGATCTCTCTGCTGCCTTTGACACAGTGGACCACCCCCTCCTCCTCAAAAAACTCCACTCCTTTGGTCTCCGTGACTGTACTCTTCGCTGGTTCTCATCCTACCTATCCCACCGCTCCTTCAGTGTCACTTACAACTCTACTTCCTCCTCTCCTCTTCCTTTTTCCGTTGGGGTCCCCCAAGGTTCTGTTCTCGGACCTCTCCTTTTCTCAATCTACACCACCTCCTTGGGTCAGTTGATTGCCTCCCACGGCTTTAAATATCATCTCTACGCTGATGACACCCAAATCTATCTCTCCACCCCCCAGCTCTCTCCATCTGTCTCCTCACGCATTACCAACTTATTAGCAGACATATCAGCCTGGATGTCACATCACTTTCTCAAACTCAACCTATCCAAAACCGAGCTCATGATATTTCCTCCCTCAGGTGCGACTTCCCCTGATCTCCCTGTCAAGATCAACGGCTCAACTATCAACCCATCTCCCCACGCCAAGGTCCTAGGTGTAATCCTGGACTCTGAACTAACCTTTCGACCCCACATTCTATCACTATCCAAAGCTTGCCGCCTCTGTCTTCGCAACATCTCCAAGATTCGCCCCTTCCTAACCAATGACACCACAAAGCTTCTAATCCACTCCCTGGTCATCTCCCGCCTTGACTACTGCAACTCCCTCCTCATTGGTTTACCTCTAAATAGGCTATCCCCACTTCAGTCCATCATGAACGCTGCGGCCAGGCTCATCCACCACACAAACCGCTCAGCGTCTGCTACACCCCTCTGCCAATCCCTCCATTGGCTGCCACTCAGTCACCGAATTAAATTCAAGATACTAACTATAACTTACAAAGCCATCCACAACTTGGCCCCTAGCTACATCTCTAACCTAGTCACAAAATACCAACCTAATCGTTCTCTTCGCTCCTCCCAAGACCTCCTGCTCTCAAACTCCCTTGTCACCTCATCCCATGCTCGCCTTCAGGACTTCTCCAGAGCCTCCCCCATCCTCTGGAATGCTCTACCCCAATCCGTCCGATTTTCTCCTACTTTATCCACTTTTAGACGATCCCTGAAAACTCATCTCTTCAGAGAAGCCTATCTGCCCCCCACCTAACAACTGTACATTTATCTTCTCAATCAGCACACCACCCACAGTTATTACCTCTTGTATCTCTTGACCTTCCCTCTTAGATTGTAAGCTCTAAGGAGCAGGGCCCTCTGATTCCTACTGTATCAAATTGTATTGTATTTGTACTGTCTACCCTCAAGTTGTAAAGCGCTACGTAAACTGCTGGCGCTATATAAATACTGTATAATAATAATAATAATAATTCTGGCTATGACATGCAGTACCCGCCGTCACCGCTGGGTGGATCCTTTAGTTTTCTTACATCGTGGTCATACCTCATCTGATTGTTATATTCCAGCTCTGTTTCCTTGAGGCTGGCTGTAACATGCAGTACCCGCCGTCTCCACTGGGGGGATCCTTTAGTTTCTCTGTATTCTGATCGTGCCTCCTCTGGATGATGTAATACAACTCTGTTGTTTTTCCGATGATTGCGATCTGTACTTATGTAGTGTGGGGTGATACACAAGGCAAAGTTTAAAATCACAGGGAACAAATTAGGCGTTGTTCCTCACCTTCTCACGTCACTTCCGTTCGCGGCTCTGTCCGGCCAATCCCTACGCGTTACGTTGTTTCACACAACTTCATCTGGGGACCAGGAGCCCGATCATTGGTATTAGTCAAATGAATTGTGCCCCATCCTTAGTATTCGTTGGAGGACTAGAGCCCCATCACTGGTGTTAGTTGGAGGAATATTTCCCCATCATTGGTATTAGTTGGAGGAATACTGCCCTATCATTAGTAATAGTCGGAGGAATAGCGCTCCATCATTTGTATTAGTTGGAGGAATAGTGTCCCATCATTGCTATTAGTCGGAGTAATAGTGCCCTCTCATAGGTAATAGTCAGCGTAATAGTACCCTCTCATTGGTAATAGTCGGAGGAATAGTGCCCTCTCATTGGTAATAGTCGGAGGAATAGTGCCCCATCATTGGTAATAAATAGTCAGAGAAATAGTGCTCCATCATTGGTAATAGTCAGAGGAATAGTGCCCCATCATTGATAATAGTCGGAGGAATAGAGCACCATCATTGGTAATAATCGGAGAACTAGTGCCCCATTAGTGGTAATATTTAGAGGACTAGTGCCCCTTTAGTGGTAATATTTGGAGGACTAGTGCCCTAATATTGGTAATAGTTGGAGGAAAAGTGCCCCATCATTGGTATTATTCAGAGGAGTAGTGCCCCATCATCGGTATTAGTGCCCTTGTATATAAAGTATCTCACAAAAGTGAGTACACCCCTCACATTTTTGTAAATATTTTATTATATCTTTTTATGTGACAACACTGAAGATATGACACTTTGCTACAAAGTAGTGAATGTACAGCTTGTATAACAGTGTACATTTGCTGTCCCCTCAAAATAACTCAACACACAGCCATTAATGTCTAAACCGCTGGCAACAAAAGTGAGTACACCCCTAAGTGAAAATGTCCGAATTGGGCCCAATGAGCCAGTTTCCCTCCCCGGTGTCATGTGACTCGTTAGTGTTCAAGGTCTCAGGTGTGAATGGGGAACAGGTGTGTTAAATTAGGTGTTATCGCTCTCACTCTCTCATACTGGCCACTGGAAGTTCAGCTGGGCACATGGCAAAGAACTCTCTGAGGATCTGAAAAAAAAAAATTGTTGCGCTACATAAAGATGGCCTAGGCTACAAGAAGATTGCCAAGACCCTGAAACTGAGCTGCAGCACGGTGGCCAAGACCATATAACGGTTTAACAGGACAGGTTCCACTCAGAAGAGGCCTCGCCATGGTTGACCAAAGAAGTTGAGTGCACATGCTCAGCGTCATATCCAGAGGTTGTCTTTGAGTGCTGCCAGCATTGCTGCAGAGGTTGAAGGGGTGGGGGGTCAGCCTGTCAGTGCTCAGACCATACGCCACACACTGCATCAAATTGGTCTGCATGACTGTCATCCCAGAAGGAAGCCTCTTCTAAAGATGATGCACAAGAAAGCCCGCAAACAGTTTGCTGAAGACAAGCAGGCTAAGGACATGGATTACTGGAACCATGTCTTGTGGTCTGATGACACCAAGATAAACGTATTTGATTCAGATGGTGTCAAGCGTGTGTGGCGGCAACCAGGTGAGGAATACAAAGAAAAATGTGTCTTGCCTACAGTTAAGCATGGTGGTGGGAGTGTCATGGTCTGGGGCTGCATGAGTGCTGCCGGAACTGGGGATCTACAGTTCATTGAGGGAACCATGAATGCCAACATGTACTGTGACATACTGAAGCAGAGCATGATCCCCTCTCTTCGGAGACTGGGCCGCAGGGCAGTATTCCAACATGATAACAACCCCAAACACACCTCCAAGACAACCACTGCTTTGCTAAAGAAGCTGAGGGTAAAGGTGATGGACTGGCCAAGCATGTCTCAAGACCTAAGCCCTATTGAGCATCTGTGGGGCATCCTCAAACTTAAGGTGGAGGAGCGCAAGGTCTCTAACATCCAACAGCTCCATGATACCATCATGGAGGAGTGGAAGAAGCCTCCAATGGCAACCTGTGAAGCTCTGGTGAATTCCATGCTCAAAAGGGTTAAGGCAGTGCTGGAAAATAATGGTGGCCACACAAAAAATTTACACTTTAGGCCTAATTTGGACATTTTCACTTAGGGGTGTACTCACTTTTGTTGCTAGTGGTTTAGACATTAATGGCTGTGTGTTGAGTTATTTTGAGGGGACAGCAATTTTACACTGTTATACAAGCTGTACACTCGCTATTTTACATTGTAGCAAAGTGTCATTTCTTCAGTGTTGTCACATGAAAAGATATAATAAAATATTTACAAAAAAATGGGAGAGGTGTACTCCTTTTTTTGAGATACTGTATATATATATATATATATATATATATTTAGAGGTGAAGTCATAGTTTTGTTTAGCAATTGTTATTGCTCTGGGCTGCTGAAAATGCTAACTGCTGTTGCTTGTATTGAAGAAGTGCTGTGTATGCACTAAGTTGCTCTGACTATAGCTTACACAGGGCAAAGGACTATCTCCTTGCAAACATATGACAGCGCTGGTACCTAGATAGACACATGCTTTCCAATATCCTTATCTCCTCTAGATGGCCATATACAACCGTGGCAAAAGAAAGATGAGTACACAAAGGGATTTAATGAATCTATTGTGTTTCTGTGCATGGACAAAACACAGATTCAGTTCAAGGGCTCTATCAAATGTGACCTCTGCATTTGAACACAGCACAGCTCAAACACATGCGCTTGAACATCAGATGCAGCATTTGAACTGCATTGACTGTAATGCCCCGTACACACGGTCGGATTTTCCGACGGAAAATGTGTGATAGGACCTTGTTGTCGGAAATTCCAACCGTATGTGGGCTCCATCACACATTTTCCATCTGATTTTCCGACACACAAAGTTTAAGAGCAGGCTATAAAATTTTCCGACAACAAAATCCGTTGTCGGAATTTCCGATAACAAAATCCGTTGTCGGAATTTCCGATCGTGTGTACATAAATCCGACGCACAAAGTG
Organism: Lithobates clamitans; assembly: GCA_037952925.1. NCBI lineage: Eukaryota > Metazoa > Chordata > Amphibia > Anura > Ranidae > Lithobates > Lithobates clamitans. The sequence continues at coordinate 4,922,172 of JBBGZY010000310.1, forward strand.
CCACGCATGCTCAGAATAAATAAAGAGATGACAGCTATTGGCTACTGTCCCGTTTAATGTCCCGACGTACGTGTTTCACGCCACCGCGTTCAAAATGATCGGATTTTCCGACAACTTTGTGTGACCGTGTGTATGCAAGACAACTTTGAGCCAACATCCATCCGAAAAAATCCATGGATTTTGTTGTCGGAATGTCCGATCAATGTCCGACCGTGTGTACGGGGAATAAAACAAATATATCTCAATAGGATCTGCTGCATCTAAAGAAGAGCTCAATGCATACCTCCCAACTTTTTGAGATGGGAATGAGGGACACCTATCAGCAAAAGTATGCAGGCATAGGACACACCCCTTGCCACACCCTCTTAAAAGAGAATTGTACAAAAAACAAGATTGGTTGAACCCACAAGTACTTTTTTTACCACTACTGTTCCTTTATATTGGCTTTTGGAATTTACAAATGCAGCAATTTAGAAATCAGATGAAAGGTTTAGCGCAGGAAAACAGTTTTTGATAGATAAAAAGTTCATTTTATATACAACTATATAGATCAGACCAAAATGAGGGACAAATTAGGAGGAATGAGAGACATTGCTCCGAATCAGGGACAGTCCCTCGAAATCAGGGACAGTTGAGAGCTATGTCAATGCAGAGCAGGTCAAATGCAGCCTCAGAACTGTCATCTGCTCTGCAACATTGAGGATAACAACACCAGTCTAGGAAGGTTTGATTTCCTTGGTGGCAGACGGGCAAGTAACTCAAATACTTGGTAAGAATGTTGGTCAAGAATCGCTGTGTTGTAAATGACATCTTTTAGTTTAGTGTTAGTGCAGAATAATGGGATCTAGAGGGGGGGGGGTGGAGTTAAAAAAAAAAAATGCTCAGGGCCCCAAAACTACTTGGGTCGGGCCCACTTTATAACAAACTGCTGTTAAAAATCCTCTAAAATTCCCTTTGACAAGCTGAAAAACAAGGCCTCCTCCAGACAGTGTTTTTTCAAAGGAGACGAATGGAATGTGAAGCGTCTTTATAAATATTCAGCGAGTTTTAATTTTTCACTCTTCTCATTAAAAGTGATGTTCAGAGGAATGTTTCTGGCAGGCAAGCGGAGAAAAAGATATTCTTATCTTGTAAAATGTAAATAATAAAAAAGCTCAGCAGCCATTTTATTATGAAGACATTTAAAGGTCATGAAGTGGATTATAAAAATGTTTATTAAAAGGTGACAGTGACATTTTGCTAAAGAAGTGTTTAAAAAATACATGACAGTCCTCCCATAACACTTCACAATCAGCCTGTGTATCTCCAGACGGCCCAGACGTTCCCAGGATAGTCCTGAGTTCCCTATCAGCACCAGCTAGAAATCTCTTATCTTCCACCCTTCACTCTCTACTTTTCATCTTTGCATCTCTGTTGCTACAGTGGTGCATCTTTCCTGTATTTTAGGTGGGTATACCACTAAGCACTTCTCTAAACATAAGTAAACTATGACCAGGACCTGCGCTACCATAATCCCGCGTACACACGGGCGGACTTTTCGACGGACTTGGTCTGGCGGACTTTTCGGCGGACTTTCCGACGGAGTTTCCGAATGAACGGACTTGCCTACACACGATCAACCAAAGTCCGACGGATTCAAACGCGATGGCGTACGACCGGACAAAAATAAGGAAGTTCATAGCCAGTAGCCAATAGCTGCCCTAGCATCGGTTTTTGTCCGTCGGACTAGCATACAGAGGAGCAAACTTTTTGACCGGATTCGAGTCCGTCGAAAAGATTTGAAACATGTTTCATTTCTAGGTCCGTCAAACTTTTGGGAAAAAAAAGTCAGCTGGAGCCCACACACGATCGAATTATCCGCCGGACCAAGTCTGCCGTAAAGTCCGCTCGTGTGTACGTGGCATAAGGCGGCTTAAGCAGTCACCTTAGGATGGGGGGGGGTAAAATCTGAATCCCCAGCCACATGCTGGGGATTCTGATATGTACAGTGCTGCAGACATGCGTTTTTTTACACACTCCCGTATAGCGGCTGGGAGTGAGTGTATTTTAGTAAAGCCGACTTTCATGTGGAAGTGATGCAAGCGGCTGTGAAGCCACCTATCACTTCCACGACCACTGCTGCGATGTCTCGCCTCCCCAGCCATGTTTACAGGGCGCCGCTGTCCCACCTGTGGGCCCTGTGCTGTCATGGCGGGTGTCGCTGGAAAGGGGCGGCGGGAGCTCAGCGGACTTCCGCCCGCTCAGCCTTCCTCCTGTACACAGACCCGGAAGTGACGTGTATCATTTTAGCGCTGTTTAAGCGGCGCTTTTCGGTCACTAGCGGGGCACTTTTAACCCCCGCTAGCGGCTGAAGAAGGGGTTAAAAACTCCCATGTTGGGGCACTTCCGAGTCGCTTTTCAGGCACTTCAGAAGAGCTGCCCATGCATTCCAATGGGCAGGGGCGGTTTGGGAGTGCTGTCATCAATGGGGAAAGAAACTGGCGTAGCTTGGGCAGGGACACGGGGCAGTTGCCCTGAGCACATTTGTAGTAACATATAATCATACCTCCTAATTTCCTGGATTTCGCTGGACTGTCCCGAGGATTTCAACAAAATCCTGGTGTCCCATGGCTGATTTCCGGAGCCCAGTGCCAGAAAAAGTTCTACACTTGGCTGCACAGATTCACTTGGCAGGGGTGCCCTGGTTCCCTAGCGCTGCAGTGACTCTCACCCAAGGTGGGCAAACATTTTTTCCTCTCTTCCAAGTTGATTGGACATCTATCTGCTCCCTTGCTTCTTATTGGCCAGTATTCAAAGGGGTGGGAAAAGTTCTTCCTTAGAGGGCGGAGTCGGTTCCTGCACTTTTCTGCAGCTGCAGGAGCACTAGATAAAATAAAGAACTTCATGGATGTTTTCTGCCAGCAAGATCCTACGTAGGCATCATTATTTTCTTATGCCTGTGTGCATGAGCCTCAAAGTGTAAAGGCCATTTATCGCCAGATCTAAAAACTTCTGTTATTATTACTTAAATGGTGCCTGGGTATAGACAAATAATTATCAGTTTGCCAAGATATGGTGGTCATGGATGGAAGCTGCCCAAAATATTGCGGAGCTTCCTTAGGTTTACTACTGTATATTCTCCATATGTATAATGTATTAGTACTATAGCTTGTATCTATGTCTCCATCTGTTTCAACTACTTTAAAACATAGGTCAGGGCAGGGAAGGGAAATAACAGAAGACTAATGTCTAAGTATGTGCAAAAGTTTGCTGCTTCAATCTACAGTTTTTATTGCTATTTTTATTTGCATTGCCAAATAAATCAAATATCAATAAAATGCCTATACATAAAAAAAGAAATATCAAGTTGAAAACATGGCATGATGAATAAAAATCTGCCAAACCAGAGATGACTTTCATGGAAATGGTGTGATAATTACCTAAAACGCATTCATACTAACAATAACAATCGTTTGCCATCACCATTAGATTTAGCCCCATTTTCAACTTTACAGTAACATTATGTTTTCTAGGGTTTTTTTTCTCCAATCATTCAGCATAGTTCTCTGTAATATACCCCATTATCTCTTATTCAATTACGTCTAAAACGCTCGTCCCTGTTATTGTCTATGGGAGAATGTGCAGAGCGGAGTGAAAGCTTTCCACAGATAATAGAACAGAATCCCGAGTAACGACACTCACTCTTCTTCCATTTTAATGTCAATTTAACACATTCAGCCAGATTACATAGAAACAGCAGCTTTTCATGTGAAATTATAGATCTGCCTCGTCCTCTCCTATCCCGCCACTTCCCTGAGAGCTCACAATTGTTACATTTATGTTAATGTACATTATGGGTGAATATAGATGTATCCTTTGTCTGTGAAATTTTGCGGCTCTAAGCTGTGTTTTTCTTTTTCAGAAAATAAATGTATTCAGAATTCAAATATACCTACCGTATATACTCGAGTATAAGTCGAATTTTTCAGCACATTTTTTTGTGCTGAAAGTGCCCCCCTCGACTTATACTCGAGTCAAGCACTTTTCTGCAGCAAAAATTTTTATTTTCCGAACCGACTTTGGGGCCCCGTATCTCAGGGCCACTTGGTGCTAGGAACCCCAAATTTGGTATGCAAACCCAGTGGTACCACAACATATCCAAAGATGAAGTTCCTAGCACTAAGTGGCCCCGAGATACGGGGCCCCAAAATCGGTTCGGAAAATGTCATTCTCTGCTGAAGAAAAGTGCTTGACATTTTCTGAACCAAATTTGGGGCCCCATATCTCAGGGCCACTTGGTGCTAGGAACCCCAAATTTGGTGTGCAAACCCTTTGGAACTGGTACCATAACATATCCAAAGATGAAGTTTTTTAGCACTAAGTGGCCCTGAGATACGGGGCCCCAAAATCGATTTGGAAAATGTCATTTTCTGCTGCAGAAAAGTGCTTGACATTTTCTGAACTGATATTTGGGGCCCTGTATCTCGGGGCCACTTGGTGCTAGAAACCCCAGCTTTGGAAATTTTATGGTGCTAGTTCCACTGGGTTTGCACACCAAATTTGGGGTTCCTAGCACTAAGTGGCCCCGAGATACAGGGCCCCAAATTTGGTCAACTGTGTCCATCTGCAGCAATGTCATTTCAGGACCCTTTGGGTTCAGAGACCCCAAATTTTGGCTGCAGCTAGGGGGCATCTAGGAACCCTTAACTACCGAGTTTGAAGTTCAGGGGACCTATGGCTGCAAATGGGCACAGTGATGCTGCAAATGGGCACAATGATGCTGCAAATGGGCATTGTTGACCCTCTTTTCCACTTACAGTAGCTGTGCATTTCTCACCCTCGTCTTATACTCGGGTCAATAAGTTTTTCCCATTTTTTTGTAGTAAATTAGGGCCTCGACTTATACTCGGAACGACTTATACTCGAGTATATACAGTATATTGGTTTTGGGTCATTTTTTACATTTTTTTTTAAGTTTGTAAGTTTTTTTTTTTCTGGCCAATGCATTGCGTTTTATTTTGCACGGCACCCCATACAGGGCTGGGACAAGGGGTGGGCAGGAGGGACAGCTACTCTGGGCACTGTGGTATCATGTGAGGTGGGGGGGGGCACCACAAGGAGATTGGGAGGGGATTTGTGTTAAGAAGGGGAATTTGGGGAGCGGCAGGGGGTAAGAATTCTTCTAGGAGGGCAAATTTGATGATAATTTGGGGGGATTTGTGTTGGGAGGGGGATGGGGGGAAGCAGATTTGTGCTAGGAGGGGGGATATGAGGGGTTTGTACTGTAAAAGTATTATGGTAGAGGGGAAATATTTTTTTTGGGGTGGGGGGTGGGGGTTGTGCTAGTAGGGATTATTGGGGAGTATTTGTGCTAGGAGGCGAAATTTGTGGGGGGATATGTGCTAGGATGGAGGATTGGGGGAGGGGAATTTGTGTTGGACTGGGGCAATAGGATTTGTGAAATTTGAGGGGTAGAAGATTTGTGCTAGGAGGGTAATTTTTTATTTTGTTGGGGGGGGGGGGTAGTTGTGCTGGGGGCATATACAGAGAGAGGATTTGAGCTGAATGGGGACAAAGATTTGTGCTCAAAGGGGGGATTTCAGCAGGGGGCAGATTTGTACTGGAATTTTCGCTTGCTTAGGGGATGGGCATGCAGATTATTGTTTGATTATTTTTTTTTTGGAGGGGGGGGGTTTCGCTAACACATAATGCTCATACATCTTGGGGGGGGGGGGGGTTGGCATGTTTGCCCTGGACTCTAGATGATCTTTTTCCGGCACTAACCCCAACACAGCAATACAGTAGGTGCTGATGGACTGCATTGTGGCATACAACAACCAGAACTGTTTTCTGAATGCAGTGTACAAGATCTTACATTGAGCCCCCTTTCTAAAAACTCTCCATTATGCTGTGGGCGCTCAGACCCTGGGCTCTTAGCGGCCAAAGCCAGCAAACTTGGACACAGGCTCGGTTGGAGGTGCCAACCAAGCATAACCACTTGTGTGACAGTTACATGTATATAGCGCCAGCACTGGTCATTGATTTGCACCCAATAAACACCTATGCAAATTATCCCTTGAATATTATTACTAGATTTTATAAATACCTTTTATTATTTAGAACCGTTTGTGGGGACTGGTGAGAAACTGGTGTGGGGTGCATACAAATTACATGCATACTTGATCAGCGTATTGTCTGTACTGCACCTGCCCTTTTACGGCACGAGTGCAGTGTCGGCATACACGGATCTCCTTTCTGCTGCAGAGAGAGGGCACAGGCATGGATCCAGTTCAAAGGATGGTGTCGCGACGAGGAGCACTTCCCGGATCAAATCCCCAATATGTGCAGTAAATACACAGGGGGCCCCCTCCACCTAGGGACCTATGTGCACTCCCTGTCTTGACGCCAGGTATGTAGATCATAAAGAATGAATGTGAAAAAAAACATGGCTGATGAGGGCTATTTTATGGCAAAAGAAATTTGGTAGTTTTTTTAACATTAGTCAAACTCTGCAAGCCAAGTTGAAATTGTTGCTGCCCCAAAGCAAACCATTGTGGCCAGGTCGTGTGTACAGTCCCATCTGACTGCAGTGGTGGATTTTAGATGGGCAGTTGATGGCGGTACAACCGCAGCTTAACCACCTGTATTTAGTGCCATCTGTGTGCCTATGTGAAAGAACTCTTAACCACTTAAAGTGTTATTAAACCCAGGACCTGCATTCACTAGATCTGGTCTCCCACATTATACAGAACATGGAAATGCAATAGTTTTAGTAAATATAAACTGCTAAATACCTTTTCTCATCAGCAGTATATAGCAATGTTGTGACTTCTATCAGTGTCTGGCCGAGCACTAGTTAAAGGAGAAGTATAGCCAAAGCTTGTTTGGCTTTGCTTCTCCTATGGATCACAGGATTGCAATTCGTTTTGCACTTTTGTGACCGGTTTTCAGCAGAGAGCGGGCTGAAGTCCGCATTATTTGAACACCTCTAGGTTTTTTATTATATAAACAAAAAAAGATCGAAAAAACTATATTATTCTTTCAACTGTAAGACATATCCAATAAAAAAAATGAATTTCTTTATAAATTTTGCCCAAAATGTTTTCTGCTATAGTGAGGGAAAAAGTATTTGATCCCTGCTGATTTTGTATGTTTGCCCACTGACATAGCAATGGTCAGTCTATAATTTTAATGGTAGTTTTATTTTAACAGTGAGAGACAAAATAACAACAAAAAAGTCCAGAAAAACGCATTTCAAAAAAGTTATAAATTGATTTGCATTTTAATGAGTGAAATAAGTATTTGATCCCCTATCAATCAGTAGGATTTCTGGCTCCCAGGTGTCTTCTATACTTAAAGGGAGTGCTCCTAATCTCAGCTTGTTACCTGTATAGAAGACACCTGTCCACAGAAGCAATCAATAAATCAGATTCCAATCTCTCCACCATGGCCAAGACTAAACGGCTATCCAAGGATGTCAGGGACAAGATTGTAGACCTACATAAGGCTGGAATGGGCTACAAGACCATTGCTAAGCAGCTTGGTGAGAGGGTGACAACAGTTGGTGCGATTATTCACAAATCGAAGAAACACAAAATAACTGTCAATCCTTCGGTCTGGTGCTCCATGCAAGATCTCACCTTGTGGAGTTTCAGTGATCATGAGCACGGTGTGGATTCAACCCAGAACTACGCAGGAGTATCTTGTCAATGATCTCAAGACAGCTGGGACCATAGTCACCAAGAAAACAGTTGGTAACACAACTATGCCGTGAAGGACTGAAATCCTGAAGAACTGATCAAGAAAGCACATGTATAGGCCTATCTGAAGTCTGCTAGTGAACATTTGAATGATTCAGAGGAGAACTGGGTGGAAGTTTTGTGGTCAGATGAGACAAAAATCAAGCTCTTTGGCATCAACTCAACTCGTCATGTTTGGGGAAGGAGGAATGCTGCCTGTGACCTCAAGAACACCATCCCCACCATCAAATATGAAGGTGGAAACATTATGCTTTGGGGGTGTTTTTCTGTTAAGGGGACAGGACAACTTCACCGCATCAAAGGGACGATCAATGGGGCCATGTATCATCAAATCTTGGATGAGAAGCTCCTTCCCTCAGCCAGGGCATTGAAAATAAGTTGTAGATGGTTATTCCAACATGAGAATGACCCAAAACACACAGCCAAGGCACCAAAGGTGTGGCTCAAGGAGAAGCACATTAACCACTTAAGGACCGCCCCACATACATATACTGCATCAGGGCTGCCTTTAAGCACAAAATCACGTACCTGTACGATTTCTTTTTTTGGCTCTTGGGCGTGCGTGCTGTGATTGGACACAGCGGACACCAATCAGTGGGTCCAGCGGGCCGCGATGGCTGCCAGCCACCCGCGATCATTCGCTGGAGAGGCAGAACAGCAGCCTACCTATGTAAACAAGGCAGAACGTCGTTCTGTCAGAGAGGAAGAGAGAGATCTTGTGTTACTGCTAATCAGGAACATAGATGTCTCTCTTCCTCCAGTCGGTCCATTCTCCCACAGAAAGCATTCCCTGGGAGCACACTGACAGTGCATTTTTTTTAGCACTGATCACTGTATTGGTGTCACTGGTCCCCAACAAATGTCACTTGGTGTCAGATTTGCGGCAATGTGGCAGTCCCACTAAAAATCGCTGACCGCTTCCATTACTAGTAAAAACAATAAAAAATAAATAAAAGTCCAAAAATCTATCCCATAGTTTGTAGATGCTATAACTTTTGCGCAAACCAATCAATATACGCTTTTTGGGATTTTTTTTATAAAAAATATGTAGCAGAATACAAATTGGCCTAAACTGATGAAGCAATTTTATTTTTTACATTTTTTTTATTGGATGTGTTTTATAGCAGAAAGTAAAAAATATTGTTGACAGTCTTTTTTTGTTTATAGCGCAAAAAATAAAAACAGTAGAGTTGATCAAATACCACCAAAAGAAAGCTCTATTTGTGGGGAAAAAAGGACACCAATTTTATCTGGGTACAACGTCACACGACCGTGCAATTGTCAGGTAAAACAACTCAGTGCCATATCACAAAAAATGGCCTGGTCAAGAAGGGGGTAAAACCTTCTGAAGCTGAAGTGGTTTAGGTCCTGGAGTGGCCTAGCCAGTCTCCAGACCTTAATCTAATAGAAAATATGTGGAGGGAGCTGAAGGTTCGAGTTACCAAACGTCAGCCTTGAAACCTTAATGGTCTGCAAAGATCCTGAGATGTGTGCAAACCTGGTGGCCAACTACAAGGTACGTCTGAGCTCTATGATTGCCAACAAGAGTTTTGCCACCAAATACTAAGTCATGTTTTGCAAAGGGATCAAATACTTATTTCACTCATTAAAATGCAAATCAATTTATCTTTTTTTTTTTTATTAATTTTTCTGGATGTTTTTGTTGTTATGCTGTCTCTCACTGTTAAAATAAACCTACAGTACCAGTAAAATTATAGATAGATAATTTCTTTGTCCGTGGGCAAACGTACAAAATCAATAGAGGGTCAATACTTTTTTCCCTCACTGTACATTTCTTTTTATAGTCCCATAGCTGTTTATCTTTAGTGTGAGATCTAAGTCACTGTTGTCTCACACTTCTAGTCTCTGGAAATTTAGAATGAGATTTGATTATGTCAGTACTTTGCTGAGCACTGTTCTCCTTTCTGGAGATTGTGACACGATGAAGCAAAGTCCTGCCTCTACTAAGATGGCCACCTCTATACAGTAACAGAATAGACATGGTAAATGGTAACTCAATAATGGTAAAAGGGTCAGCCACATGGAGACCCCAGGTAATACTAATGACTGTGCCCCCTGACTACCCTTTTCTGTGGGCAGCATCCAGAGTTCTTTTCCTCTTTAAAATCCAAACAAAAAACATCTTAACTCCACCTTTCCCTTTTTACAAAATCTCCACATTTTTGTCAAATTTTGTGGAACACTTTATTTCACGTATCCCTTTATAAACTAGGACATTTATTATCTTGAGCACTATTATAAATAGGCAGATCTGTCAGAGCTGATATCACCAATGAAAAAGTGGGAAAAGATCATTTCTGACCAATTATAAATAGCCCAATTGGACACAAGTTCAATGATTAGAAAAGCAAGGAAAACAAGATCCGAATTCTAAAGGATAGGTTCCCAAGGTAGATATTGGATTAGAATCAAGCTTTAATCAGAAAGGGACAACAGGACGAAACGGTAAAGGTTGCAGACAAAGTCAGACAAACAGGACAGCATTAAGGACGACAGGTAACGGAGATGAGAATAACTTGGCCCAACAATTCTGGGAATTGATGCCACTGAGCACTTTGCAGAGCATGCTGGGTACCATCGCTCCTTGTTAATGTAATGGCCTTGGACAGATGGAACGCAGGCAGTGTTTAAACAAAAAAAACTTGTTTACTGGGCTGACTGTGACAAGGAGCTCATAAAGGGATTAGCTGGCCATTCTCCATCTACATAAAGGGAGCCTGTGTCAGACATACTGCAGACTAGAGGGGTTGTGGCTAAAGACTCGGACATTAGATGTTGCCAACTTAACTAAAAAAAATTATCGCAGTGATGTCTATTTTGGATGAGACCATGCTGTGTTTTTCAACACACATAGTGGACCTTTCAGTAACCTGCATGAATAATATCCTGACATATCACATGATACAGTACAATATAGTTTTTCCAAAACGTGCCACCATTTATCATGCAAAAGCAGTCCCTAATTTTAAATCAAATGACTTTGCCCCAGCCCCAGAGGAATCACTTCATCGGTCTCTCATCCTTCAGTGATCAGCCTGCAATATTGTGACCACAGGGGTGGTCTGTGTCAGAATAGTATAAACACATTCAGGAATTGCACAGAAACCAGGATTTGCATTGATTATGTAATCTCTGAACTGGCATCTCAGTCCAAAATGTAGATAGTTTATGGATGATACCTGAACAAAGATGGTTTCTTCCATCTGGAGAGCAATATAGAGGCATTGTCAAGAGTAGTGCTCAGTGGTAATAGATACCCGTTTTGTTACCATGTTAAATTAGGTCCATATTAACAATCCTTCCAGGATCAGTTAAAAATAAAAGAATGGCTAAACTACTTTTCATGTAGAACGTTGTTCTCTAGGTGCTCTTCAGTGCTAATCTTGACACGTGTCCCTTGTCCCGTGTCCAGGGATCAAGGATTCCTCTTTAACTAATTCCAATCCTATGGAATGCCCTACCCCAATGTGTCCGCTTATCTCCTACTTTATTAGCTTTCAGACATCCCTGAAAACCCTTCTCTTCAGAGAAGCCTATCCTACCCACACCTAACAACTGTATTTTCATTTTTTCCATCAGCTCATCCCCCACAGTTATTACCTTTTGTTTCCACTTGACCCTCCTGTCTAGATTGTAAGCTCTAACGAGCAGGGCCCTCTGATCCCTCCTGTATTGATTTGTATTGTAAGTGTACTGTCTGCCCCCATGTTGTAAAGCGCTGCGCAAACTGTTGGCGCTATATAAATCCTGTATAATAATAATAATAATAATAATAACTGGAACAGACAGCTTATATACTGTATCTCTATTAAAACAAACATTCTATTAGTCCATACAGATGACTTAGTAACGCCTCCTATTGTTTGTTTTCAGGACAACAGGTTCTTGGCCTGGTGGAGAATCAGAGTGACTGGTACTTGGGGAATCTGTGGAAGAACCATCGGCCATGGCCAGCTCTTGGCAGAGGATACAACACAGGTATGCCTGACAGAGCTTCATATTATGATGTGACATGCAAGAAGAACAGAAAACTTCCAGGCATCAGCATGTTATACATAGTTACATTGGTCTAGCTTTCTGATGCCACTGGAAGCTGGAAATCACTGAAAATGAAACTGCTGCTCTAGTAATGTGCACTTGCTTCCAGGTCCCATGCTGAGCGACTGGCCTGATGCATTCCGAATACAGGAGTTTGGCTGCTCAGCACGGGCACCGTTCAGAGAATGCTTTGCCAAAGTGTTCTTTGATTGGATGAGGTGGAGAGCATGATATCACTGGCTCTCCACCCAAGGCCGGGACAAGGGGTGGGCAGGAGGGGCAGCTACCCTGGGAGCAGACAAGCAAGGGGGCATAGGATAGACGGAGGGTGGTACACGCATTCTATTGCATGTATTAACAGAGAGGTAGGGGGGTGAAATTCTGGATCCTTTCCCTTATCTTGTCCCGGTACTGTCTCCACCTCATCCAACCAGAGGTTGCTTCAGGGATATCCAGCTTCAAATATGCCAATGCTTGGAATTATTCTTTAAAATATTACTACTGTCATCATTGTGTTTATCAAAGAGTAATGTGCAGATTGCTGTATCGATCACTGACTAGTGGCACATTAACCTTCCCGGGTATGCCCATTCTAGTTTCAATAAAGATTTTTCCTAATTAAAAAAAACCCATTCACTGAAGCCTTTCTGGCACTCTTCCACTTTTCCGTTACTCCGTCGGAACCTTTGATAAATACCCAGTCCTTCTGGGCATGTAAGGGCATATGACCTCCTTCCAGGATGCAGTGTTTGGGCCAATCACCACAACTGAACGCTGTCTGGTGAGCAGGAGAAAGACATTAAAATTGACCTTCGTGTATGATCTTTATTCCATACGTTTCAGCTTAAACCAATTTAGCTATGCACATCTCATACCCGCTAGACCTCTGGGAAAGCTGACAGTCGCTGTAGTAGTCGGTAATAGCCTCTGTCTTCCAGGTCCTGTGCCGAGTGGCTTCCCCTCTGCATAGTGACCACAGGGGTCGCTCGCTCGACACTGCCAGAGGGAGCCACTCAGCACGCAATCTGAGCAGGACCAGGAAGATCGCAGCTATCACTGTTCTGGCACCTTTTTTTATAGGTTTTTTAGGCTGCATTAAGGTAAAAACCCTTCAGCCTTTACAACCACTTTAACTAGGGGAGAATCAGGGCTCCTGCCCCATTAGACAGGGCAGTGCTCGGTAAATGAGCTGTGTAAATATGAGGTTTATGTATTTTATTTTGTCATTAGTGGTTTGGAGATCAGCTTTAAATGTATTTGCCAAATTCTATTGCTACCTACACATTTCTCTTTCTGCTGATGGGCCCCATATCTGTTGCATGATCTGCGACGGCTATATTTATGTCCTTGCTTGCTTCTGCATGACAAGATGGCATCGTCGGGTACCGCCAAAGGGCTAGAATTACTCCCATAAATTACAGCTGTAGTAGACAATTGGGGCAGATGTGATTGAAAGTAATTTACCCAGTAAAACGTAACAATACTTTTGTCCAAGTCAGATTGACCTTTACAAAACAGAGCGTTGTGTGGTGTAAACATCAAGCAATCCCTTGTTTTTTCATTGAATCTCATTGTGCAGAAAGAGGCCGATGGCTCCCTTATATATCTACATTCCTCTCCATTAGCAGGCTATATTTCAGCTTTCTTTATAATATATGGAAGTGCCTTTGGTGGCGCCACGTCCCACTTTACTGTTTGGAACACCTGGCTTGCTAATGTAGCTCTTTCTATCCATGCTAGTTTGTATTAGTTAATTACTTATTGATGTTGCCTTAAAATGGCCTGCGTAAGCCACTAGCAACAGCCGCAAGTCGTTTGTCAGGCTGCTAATCTTTCAGCATTTTTTCGGGGAAAAGTAAGCAGGTTATGTTCCATTTTGTGTGCCGCAGCCACTAAGCTGCATGATAATCAGGCCGATTCTTCTTCACAGTTCTGGCCTCCCATGAGCCGTCACCTGACTAGTCACAGAAAATTTCAGTATATTCCAGTTTAGGGGTCCGTATGTAAAGACAGGCAAAAAAAAAAAGGAAAAATGCTTTTGTATAAGTGGACTTCATCCTGTTTTGCTGCCTACTTATTCTGCAGGCTTTGAGCAAAAATGTTGCAAGGCTGGAGTGAAGAAAAAAATTAGGATATTTATTGGATTTGGCAAAAAAAAGATGATGGTAATAAAATAATATTAGTGCCACCAGTGAGACAAATCTCCAGGGACAGAGTCATAAAATTCTACTTAGAATATCATCCCTTGCAGCAAAAATCAGCAATATGTTTGCTTCTTGAATCTGAGTTTCAGGTAGGAATGGAGCAACAGTGATAACAGAAGTTTAAAGGTATTGCACCCTTAACCTCCCTGGCGGTATGATTATTTCGGATTTTAGGTGCTGAAAGCGGTACAATTATTTGCTTGGCAATTTTCGGAAAGGCGGGCGCATGCGCAGTGACACGATGGCGCAGAGCGGCGCCATTTTTAAAAGTAAAGCGCTCAGTGAGGTCTCGTCTGGTGGCGTGTGCCTCTTCCTACGTCCCCCCCGCAGCCTCTGACCTCTTGTCCCCCACCGCAGCCTCTGACCTCCTGTCCGCCCCACAGCCTCTGACCTCCTGCCCCCCCCCCCTGCAGCCTCTACGATCCCCCCCGCAGCCTATGACCTTCTGTTTGCCCCCCCCCCGCAGCCTCTGGCCTCCTGTCCGCCTCCCCGCAGTCTCTAACCTCCTGTCCGCCCCCCCCCCCGCAGCCTCTGACCTACTGTCCACCCCCCAGCAGCCTCTGACCTCCTGTCCGCCCCCCCGCAACCTCTGACCTCCTGTCCGCCCCCCCCCGCAGCCTCTGACCTCCTGTTTCCCCCCCCCGCAGCCTCTAACCTCCTATCTGCCCCCCTGCAGCCTCTGACCTCCTGTCGTCGCTACCCCCCACAGCCTCTGACCTGCTGTCATCCCCTCCCCAGCCTCTGACCTCCTGTCCTGTCCCCCCCTGCAGCCTCTGACCTCTTGTCCCGTCCCCCCCGCAGCCTCTGACCTCTCCTGTCGTCCCCCCCGCAGCCTCTGACCTCCCCTGTCGTCCCCTCCGCAGCCTCTGACCTCCCCTGTCGTCCACTCCGCAGCCTCAGACCATCTCTTGTCTTATATCACGTCTGCACTCTGGAGAGGAGTCAAGAGTGGGAGTGCCGCAGGGATGGGGGTCATGGGAGAAGTCAGACATGTATGGACTGTGGAGAGGAAACTATGGGATAAAACCAGAGCCACCAAGCTGGAGCCGACTGACTGAGCCCTGCATGGTGCACCTGAGAGGAGGTCAGTGACCGCGCCGCCAGGTCAGCCTGAGAGGGGGGGGGGTCAATACAATATTGTAAGGGGGCACTGATATATAGGTTTTCCCCTTATATCAGTAAACCCCCCGTACCTTAGTGTTTTCTTTCTGTGGAAGGTGGTCTCTGGTCACCAGAGTCCTCCCCCACATTCCCAGAGTTCCCCTTTACATCATAGTCTGCAGGATTCCACCTTACAGTGCAAGGGGGAACTCTGATGTAAAGGGCAATGCTGCAGACCCTGATGTAAGTGAGAACTCTGATGTAAAGGGGAATGCAGTGGACTCTGATATAAGTGGGGTCTCTGGTCACCAGTGCCCCCTTTTATATCAGAGTTCCCGCTTAGATCATGATCTGCAATGTTCCCCTTTATGTCAGAGTTCCCTTGCACTGTAAAGGGGAATCCTCCTGATATATGGGGGAACTCTGTGCTGGGTTATATTAATCTTCCATTATAGGCACCTTTTTTTTGCAGTGTCAATAAAAAATGTGCCAGTAAATGCCATGATTTTTGCCAGTAAAAAATTGGTGCTGTTTGTAAATGCCATGTCTCTCTTATCTAAATATAATACACTCTTCAAATGTGCTTTAAAATGCATGTTTTTCCCTTTTGTGAACAAGAAAATAATGACGTTATGCGGTTGGGCTGGTAGAAAAATGCTATGGGGCTGGTATGAAATTATTTCCAGGGCTGGTTTTTATTCCCAGTCCGGCCCTGTCTGCAGCGAGGCTAGGCAGCATTTTTCATGGGGGTGGCTTCGCACCCCAGCCTGGTTGCACGTTTAGCAGAGCACAGTGACAGGCAGCAGGGCCGGGACTAGAGGGTGCGGAAGGAGCAGAAACTCCTTTGAAGTGAAGTGTGGTGTGCAGGCAGCGCCGGGGCTAAAGTCTCCCGGCTGAAGATTGACAGACAAAAGCAGAGCTGCAGCGGGGTGCCGAGTGTGCTCCTGCACCCGGCAGCAGTCTAAACTACCGTACACAGATTACATTCTCTGTCAGGCGGACATCACTCTGCCTGACAGGTGACTTCTACACCGGCCTCTGACATGACGTCATTTAAGGGCCGGGACAGGAAGGGAAAGTGGTGCCAGGAAGGAGAAACTGAGGTAAGTGGTAAACTTTGTAGCAGCAGATCCTGGTGCTGCTATGGTTCGGAATGTGGAGAATGTATTGCAGGAGGAGCTGAGTGTACTGGGGAAGGGGGGAAGTGGGGGAAGGAGGCGCTGTGTCCTGGGGGATGGGCTCAGGCTCTGTTTACTAGAAGTGGAGAAGATCTGTTCTGGGCGTAAACTCTGCTCTGGGGTTGGGAATACAGGGAGAGCTCTGTGTACCGAGGGGCTAGGGGTATAGGGGTAGTTGGAGGTTGGAGCTTTGAAGTGGGGGGCATCTAGGGGATGGGGAAGCTCTATGTACTGGGGGGAGAATGGAGGGTGGGGCTTGTAGTGAGGAAAGGGGGAGGGTCAGAGTTGAGGGAGGAGGAATGTATTTGGGGGGGGGGTAGGCTCTGTATACTGGGGGTTGGGAGCTCTGTGTAATGGGGGAACATGGGGGTGAGGGGAGCGCAGTACTGGGGGGAGAATGAGGGGCAGTGGTGTACCTAGGGAGTGCGGTGGTTGCGGCTCGCACCAGATACCACAGCTTTAAGGTTGCCAATGCAGATCAAGTCTAATGTCACACACAGTTGTCTGATTACTCAGTGGTGCCAGCACCTCACAGGGCACTAGCGGTAAACCACTCCACTCCTCCTGCCCACCCCATAGAAAAGCATTCTTAGTGACACTGCAACTACTGTTGCTAAACTATTTAGTGTCACTAAAAATGCTTTTCTATGGGGTGGGCAGGAGGAGTGGAGTGGTTTACCGCTAATGTGCTGTGAGGTCACACTCCTCCTGCAGTGGTCCTGCCCGCATAGCATCATGCTGCTGTTCACATTCTTTAGCAGAAAGTACAGCACCTCAGCCACAGCACAAATTCAAAGGGGAAAACCTGACTGAAACTGTAAGACCTACTATATATTAAAGTGAAACTTTAGTCCTGAGTTTTAAAATGGGTGAACAGACAGGAATTGTAATGCAGAAGAGACATGCTTTGTTTCTTCTGCATTAAAATTACTTACCTGCCTGTCGGTTGCTGTACAGTGCACCACGCATGCCTTACGCAGAGCCCACCCTGCTCTATGGGCAATCATATGTAAACAAATTCTGCGGTTCATTTACACCCGACTGCGATCTGATCCGATACATCCAGATGGAGAAGAACAGATCTCCTTCCGTTTGATTTTAGTGAACCGGATTGGATTGGAGATTACACCCGCTGCTCCATACAAAATAGTGGAGGGCCCAATTGGGTCGCCCTGAAAAACAGACAGGTAGATCCAATTGGACTGCTCACATAAAAGGAAGTGGTGAGACATTTTTAATCTTGCATTGCTAAGCACTTGTCAAGCTGCATAGATAGGCACTGGTCGGGCTGCATTATATGGGCACTGGTGAGGCTGCATAGATGGGCACTGTTGAGGCTGCATAGATGGGCACTGATCAGGCTGCATAGATGGGCACTGGTCAGACTGCATAGATGGGCACTGGTCAGACTGCATAGATGGGCACTTGTGAGGCTGCATTGATGGGCACTGGTCAGGCCTCATTGGTGAGGCTGCATTGATGGGCAATGCTGTGCCCTGCATTCTTTATGTAGCGCACTCCTGAGCCCTGCATTCTTTATGTAGCCTGCTCCTGAGCCCTGCCTTCTTTATGTAGCCTGCTCCTGAGCCCTGCATTCTTTATGTAGCCTGCTCCTGAGCCCTGAATTCTTTATGTAGCCTGCTCCTGATCCTTGCATTCTTTATGTAGCCTGCTCTTGAGCCCTGCATTCTTTATGTAGCCTGCTCCTGAGCCCTGCATTCTTTATGTAGCCTGCTCCTGAGCCCTGCATTCTTTATGTAGCCTGCTCCTGATCCCTGCATTCTTTATGTAGCCTGCTCTTGAGCCCTGCATTCTTTATGTAGCCTGCTCCTAAACTCTGCATTCTTTATGTAGCCTGCTCCTGAGCCCTGCATTCTTTATGTAGCCTGCTCCTGAGCCCTGCATTCTTTATGTAGCCTGCTCCTGAGCCCTTCATTCTTTATGTAGCCTGCTCCTGAGCCCTGCATTCTTTATGTAGCCTGCTTCTGAGCCCTGCATTTTTTATGTAGCGAGCTCCAGGGCGCTCCTAGCCCTGCATTGTATATGTAATAGTTTACCATTTGCCAATAAAAAAAAAAAAATGTCCCTGGATTTCATTTTAAAAATCTGGTCACCTTATAGTAGACGACAGACTGAGCAATAGCATGCAATGTCAAGCTCCAGCAGACTAGCTTGCATCAAAAAGGGGATGTACTCCAGAAATAAAAACGATAATCCTGCCACTTTATAATACTCTGGTTCGACCACATATGAAGTACTCCGTCCAGTTCTGGTCACCAGTCTTCAGAAGGGATGTGCTGGAGCTAGAGAGAGTCCAGAGAAGGGCAACTGAATTAATAAGTGGACTGGAGGACCTCAATTACGAGGAACAACTACAGGCACAGAATTTATTCTCCCTGGAAAAGAGACTCTTGAGAGGAGATATGATAGTGGTATACAAATACCTCAATGGTGATCCCAGTGTAGGAAGAAAACGTTTCATTCTCCGGGAATGTAAGAGGACATGGGGCCACACAATGAGATTGGAGTAATTCGGGGGGCCCTGGGCCCTGTCAGGTAGGCTGTACAGAGCCCCGAGATTTCTAACGACAGCCTTGTACACTAATATACATTACTATATAAGGCTCAAAATTGTTGCAAGAGGAACCAAAAACTCAAGCTAACAATGTCACATACAATCTACATCTAAATTTTGTGTTCCTGATCTTGGGAAATGATTCACAAATGCCCAGCAGCAGCAAAACAGAAACATTCACGTTGTCAGGACCTGACTCTGAGGTCTTGTCACCTGTGCCATCCTGCTGTATCTGGATTGAAGCCTGAGATGACATATCGGTGGTGGCTCCTTTCAGCAAGAAGGACGACAGATATTTATAGACCGAGCGGTTCTCTCATGTCACAAAGATGTGGCCATTTCCTCTATCAAACCGTACAAGGTGTCCAAGTAATTTAATTCGTAGCTGGAAACCATGCTGCCATGTCGAGGAAGCTGGCACGTTCTTCGAAAGATTATGCCATTTGGGATATTAAATCTCTTTCTCTTTGCAGCGATGTGCTGAGATATCTGTAACTTCATTGATTTTTGCCTTTAATGCAGTCAGAAAGATTAAGTCATTCTTCGATGCAAACAAAGCTGGTAGGTGGTGACCGGCCGTTATCTCAGACTTTATGGGAGGAGGGGGTATGCTGTGTGTTGTTAATGGGATCAGGTTTTGCTCTGCTTTCTGCTTTGCTGTGCAAAGAAATGCATTAAATATACAAACAAGGACTTAAAGCTGAACTCCAGGCAATTTTTTTTTAAATATTGCTCTTTAATCTAGTGATGTATCTGTTTTGAAATACCGGTAATCAAATATGTTTTTGATACAGGTAGGATAACTACCTTACATCAGTCTTTTTGTTAGCTTCCTTATATCCCCTGCACAGCAGTGCTCAGGCTTGAAGAGGGAGGGCTTGAAGAGGGAGGGCCAGATCACCAGATGAATGAATACAGAGGGGGGGAAAAGCCAAAAGAAAAGAAAACTGATGCAGCCACCACATCTAATGATTGGTAAGCTGCAATATAATACATTTTTGGTTTTGGGTTTAATACCACTTTAATACCGTAAACCTGTTTGCAGGAGGAAAGAGCAAAGGAATACCTATCTGTGTGCTACCACTCCTTGATTTTTCCATTTTTTCAATTAAAAAATAATGTATAGATTAGATTTAGATCTGTGGGAATCTATAGAACCTTCTCCAACTCTTCTAACCCAGCTCTGGCATGTTGTATAAAAATGTTTGGCTTGTCAAACCTTCCTGGTCTTATGAATCAGTAGGAGTTGAGCAGTTTACAAGAACTGTCCAAAAAGGTCTAGGCATCAAGAAGACATAAGTTGTCCACCCAAACAGGCATAAAACATTTTGATTGGTCGATGCCATCTCAGGCTTAGCTTAAGGGCCAATGTCCATGGACTTTTGTTAGCATCACTGTTTCTCTCCTCATCAAAGTCAATAGGAATGCAAAAGCAGCCTAAAAAGATGGTGGTCAAAAGCAGATCAGAAGGAGGTCAACTGTTAGTAATTGTCTATGAACTCTGTCAAATTACCGTATTCTAGAAGTATCTCAAACCCATCTGAAAGTGGAATGCACTTGAAAGCAAGTTTCATTTTCCCAATAACACAAAACCAAGGGCCATTGGGTAATGGGTAATGGGGTTCCCTTTAATGCCTATTTACATTGCTTTTACTTCTTAAGTTATCCCTTCACTTCCAGTATTCTCTGTTTGCTTTTGGGAGCAGGGAGAAAAAATACCTGTGTCAAAGAAAGTGGATGTGAGCCTCTGGACTCAGGTCTTTCTCCCATCAACAGACAGATCTACAACTAAAAAGGAGGGTTTCCTTCAAAGTGGGGGCCACTACAATTGGGAAATCCATGTGAAATCAACAAACAGAATACCAACAGATCATCTTAAGGGTCCATAATTCTTTAGTGCTGATAACAAAGCAACAACAAAAAGATAAACTGTATTCAACGCGTTTCGGCATCCATTGAGATGGTTTGTTCTTTTCTTGTGACAGAGCTTGGGGGCAACCTAGGACAATTTAGATGCCCCAATAGGAACTATTTGCAAAAGCCCCGATGAAGGTTTTTTTTGGGCAATGCATTGGCTACCGTCTTATCTTCATGCTGTTATAAACAGTTTTGGACTCTTAAGACAATCGTTAGGCACTCTGTTTGTTGATTTCACAAAGAAAAAACTTAATGGCATGGTGATTATACAGGGCTGAGGACAGTGCCATCACTGGGGACCTAAGGGTCAGTTAGCAGACATCAGAGCTGTCACATGATGGAGGAAGCAGAATATGTCACCATCTCCAACCCGCCTGGAGATACCGGGTGTGTTTTTTTCTAGGTGAAGATAGCAGCAGAGGATAAAGGGAAGGTAACCACAAGCAGCTGCATGGGCCGGCATTAATATAAATTCATGACAAATATTACATTTTTCAATTTTAAGCAATAAATTCAATCATTCAGTGGGCAATGTATCTAGAAAACATTCTAGCTGCACTAAAGTATTAATATGCACTTAGGGCCCCCTTAGTTGAAATTTTAGATTATCCATGTTACAAGATTGCACCTCTATGTGTCCTATGACTCTTATGTTGGATGCTATCACTGTCTGAAAACTGCTAAGGGGTTGTTCTCAGAACCAGGAAAAACCTAGCCTTCATTTTCCAGCAATCAGATCAAAATTATGACATCTATTTAAATAGCATTCCAGCTGCATGCGGTGAATAGCTGAATAAAAATGGAATCCGGTCAGCTGGAAGCCCGCGTCCCTGGAGCCAGATTAAATGTAATATTAATTCGGAAACGCTCATTTATTCCAGGCTTGCATTTCCATTACATTTCAGCACGCTCATCATTAGCTGAATGTACATAAAGTTCAGAGGAGACGGCCTGCCATAACACAGCGCACGGGCTCGCCGGCCTGGCAGTGTCCCCGGCCAAAGTCATTGGCTTTTTCTGAATCTTCGATGTGCTGTTGACTTTCTCCGAGATGTAATAACCCGCTCTAGATGTTCCAGAGTGATTTCATTGATTACTTCTTCCATGTGCTGTCCCCGGGATCCAAATCTAATACTGTAATTCAATTCTCACCTGATAAGGCGGCTCTGGAGAAGCAAATAACACTTTACCCTCAGTGTGCCGCATGTAAAGATGTAAGGCAAAGGAACCAACACAAGGATACCCCACCCATAAAACAATATAGTTACTGTACTAAATCTATCTATCTATCTATCTATCTATCTATCTATCTATCTATCTATCTATCTATCTATCTATCTATCTATCTATCTATCTATCTATCTATCTCTCTATCTATTATATCTATCTATCTATCTATTATATCTATCTATCTATCTATTATATCTATCTATCTATATATTATATCTATCTATCTATCTCTCTGTGTAGTTATCTATCTTGTCTCTGTATGTAGCTATCATATCTCTCTATGTATTTTCTATCATATCTCTCTATGTATTTTCTATCATATCTCTCTATGTATTTTCTATCATATCTCTCTATGTATTTTCTATCATATCTCTCTATGTATTTATTTATCATGCCTCTTTGTAGGGTTGAGTTACTAAAGGCAAATAGACTGTGCACTTTGCAAAGTACAGTTGCACTCTGTAAGAACAGTTGCTCCAGATCTTAGTAAATGAGCAGAAGCTCTGCTGACTACCATTATTCAGTCATGTGCAAGCAAAAATGCATTTTTTTAGTTTTTTATGCATGTGATTGGATATTTCTTTGCAAAGTGAAGTTTTTTTTTTCAAATATAGTTTTTATTAACACCCAACATGGGCAAAGACAGTTTAATACAGTGGTTCTCAACCTTCCTAGTGCCGTGACCCCTTGATAAAATTTCTCAAGTTGTGGGGACCCCTAACAGTAAAATTATTTTCATAGCATGGGTTGTCAGCACCCAAGGCAAGACAAGTAATTTGCGCACCTAACCAACGGACATTTAGAGCTCCCTGAGTCCCTTCCTCTCGTACAGTAATTAAACCCCTTTTGGTACATTTTAGGATGTACCACCCTTTCTTTGTTCTCCTTTCTTTCCCTTTTATCTCTCTATCCTAATTTCTTGTTTTTTTCTCCCCATCCCTCTTTCTAGCTGTCTTTCTTGTTCTTTCTCTTATTCTTTTCCTCCCTTTTTCTTTGTTCCTTCCCCTCTTTTCCTCTCCCTTCCATGTGTTCTCTATTTTTACTCCTTCTCTTCCTCCTTGGTGTGGGGGAATGGGATCAGTTGCAGTGCTGGCGGGGAGTTGGGATGAGTGGCAATGCTGGGGGGAGTTCTGATCAGCCAGCTTAGGTACTCTTGATCAAGGTCATCTGCTGATCTGAGAACTGTAGTGGGGACTTTTAATGGCAACTATAATCACAGGTAGTGTTACTCACTGTGACTCCAGCTCTGTGGTGTCTCGCAGCAGTCACACCTAAGCCGAAATCAGGAGATAGGGTCTCCTCCAGCCCCTCCCACTTCACATTCCTCACCAATCAGCTGATCTCTAGTCTCTGCCCCCCAGCCATGCCGTGAACTGAATGGGCGGGTGCGAGGAGGCTAAGTGGGTGGCCGCAGGCTCAAGAAACAGCCCAGCTGGGCAGCCACAGGTACCAGGGACAGCTCTGCTGGGCGGCTGCAAAAAGGTTGGGAGAGCGGTATGGGCTTCAGGAACAGCCCAAGATTCGGTGACCCCTGGCAAATCATCATTCGACCCCCGAGGGGGTCCCGACCTCCAGGTTGAGAACCACTGGTTTAATACATACATATCACAGCTGCATAAAAAGAAAAAGCCATAATAGTAGCAATAACATTTTGGAGAAATGGGAGAAGGGAACAAGGTCACAGAAATACAACAATTTAGATGTGCGTTATGCACGGGATATCATTTTGTTTATCTCATTTTATGTGTAATAACCCCTTCAATTAAAGTGAACTCGTTCTCCATCTCCATCTTATAGTATATAACTGGTTTTAAGAAAGTATAGAAAAGGAAAAAATAGAAAAGAGGAGGGGAAGAGTGGGGAATGAGAAGAGTGGAAGGACTGGAAGGGGGAGGAGACTATACAGGGTATGGTTTTACTAGAACCCTGGCTGAATTGGCTTGGTTTCATTATTCAAGCCTTCAAGTCGTATGCTGTATTAGGAAACTCTAAGGGCAACTCCTTCCGCAGAGTAAATAATTTGTTTCCACATCGCCCATGCCTTGCTGTACTTTTCCTGTTGGTGTTTTGCAGTGAGAACTAAGTCTTCCATTTTACTGATATCTCCCACTTTCTTGAGCCATTGTGTCACCTTAGGTGGTGTCTGTTGTTTCCAACAGATTGGGATACAGGCAGGGGCGGACTGACCATTCGGGCCCTCGGGCACTGCCCGAGGGCCCCATGCCATTAAGGGGCCCCATCAGGATTGCCAGCCTCAATAAAACCAGGGACAGTATGTAAAAATCTGTGTTTTTAAAAAAAATCCCGAGATTATAGCTGCCCCGCCTCTCCAGTACCTTTTCAGTGTGTGTATGTGTATTCTGTGTGTGTATACTGTGTGTGTATATTGTGTGTCTGTGTGTATACTGTGTGGCCCCATAATCTATTGCCTGGGGACCCCATAATCTCCTATTGCCCAGGGGCCCCATGAGTTGTCAGTCCCCCCCGGATACAGGCCTTTTTGGCATTAAGTAGGTGACGCACAATTGACTTTTTGTATAGATTTGCCGGTATGTCCGAGATGTGTAGTAAAAAGAAGGCCGGGTCATTCGGTATCGGGTATTCCGTAAATTGTTGAATTGTTATTTTAATCTTAGACCAGAATGGTTGCCAACTTTGGGCACAACCAAAACACATGCAGCATCGTACCTTTATCACCCTGGCACCTTCGGAGGTAACAGGGTAGCATATATGTAAAGCGTGTGGGGTGTAGTACCACCTGGTTATCAACTGCAAAGTGAAGTTTTACCTCATTTACTAATCTCTGGAGCAACTGCTCTTGCAGAGTGCAAATGCACTTTGCAAAGTGCACAGTCTTATTGCCTTTAGTAAATCAGCCCCTATCTATCTATCTATCTATCTATCTATCTCTCTATCTATCTATCTATCTATCTATCTATCTATCTATCTATCTATCTATCTAATCTATCTATCTATCGTTGCTATGGGGTTCATTTACTAAAGGAAAATAGACTGTGCGCTTTGCAACGTGCAGTTGCTTCGGAGCTTAGTAAAATAGGTAGAGAGTACCCAATCACATGCAAGAAAAAAACATTTTTTTGCTTGCACATGATTGGATGATGAAAGTCAGCAGAGCTTCTGCTCATTTACTAAGCTCTGGAGTAACTGCTCTTGTAGAGTGCAACTGTACTGTTTGCTTTTAGTAAATCACCAACATCTATCTATCTATCTATCTATCTATCTATCTATCTATCTATCTATCTATCTATCTATCTATCTATCTATCTATCATATCTTTCTATGTATTTATCTATCATACAGTATCTCTCTATGTATCTAAAGTTCTAAACCCTCAATTAGACCTTTTTTTAAAAATATTTCGATTGAATATGGTGAAATCTTCAACACACACACAGCAACCACTGATCGATCGATCATCTAAAAGAATCAGAAGAGCTGACAATCCTATTGCACCTTAGCACAGAACTTCCTGAAAGCAAAGTATCTCTTGGATCTTTTAATGTAGTGATTGATATTTGTACGCCAGTTCTCTGCAGCCTGGTAAGATGAAGTGAGGAATTAGCAGCTGTGCTGCGGTAAAAGGAAAGGACAGATTATTATCACATACAATTAACACCGGGGAAGCAGTTTGTGCATTCTAATAGTGTCTTGTGATCATTTAGCAGACTGGTGAATATTTTACCATAAATAAGTAAAGCAGCTGATTACATGATGAGGGGTTCTCTTGCTCCGTGCTGATTCGGAAATAGTGGGTTTTAGTTGGGTGGGAACTGAGCCTAAATACCCTGTGTACCCTGAAATGAGTCTGTCACATAGGAGGCGAGATCAGAGTATTGTAGAGTGGGATGAAACACTGCAGAGATCATTCCGCTTCTGTCAATGCCAAGTAATCGGCTGCAGAAAACCAGATACTATGGATTTTTAAATTGTAAATTTAAGGCCCCTTTCACACTGAGGAGCTTCTAAACTGCCAGTAAAACACTGAGCGCTTTTGAAGAGCTTTTCAGGTGTTTTTGAAGAGCTTTCCATTCATTTTAATAGAGAGGGGCGTTTTTTTTGCCGCCCTGTCAGCGCACTGCCCCAGTGTGAAAGCATTCATTGATTTTAATTTAAATAGATTTTTGTGAGCTTTTCATGGGCTTTTTTTAACGTGAACGCATCTGAAAAGCGCTTCAGTGTGAAAGGGGTCTAAGGGTGAGTGGGGGGTGAAAACACTAATTACCAGTATCTTAACATGTCAATCATTTGAAGCCGGTGGGTTAAGTAACTCAACAGGACCCACCCAAAACTGATATCACTTTTGGGCACGATTGGCTTGCAGCTTTATTGGTTTAGCAGAAATTCTAGACATGCTTGTTTTTAAGTGTACATAAACATTAAGTAAGACCTCATATAGGTTGTACATGTTAATATCATTTCAAAAATCATTTACACTTTTTTACAGCTTTCATTAAAATAACACCTGGTGATCCTGCCATGAAGGTCCTTGTTCAGGCACGTCCTGTTATGGAGTGACAACGTTCTGCCCCATCTCCCAATTGTACTCCTGTGTTGACACCCTATCCCACAGGCTTATGAAGGAGACATTTCAAGACATATTAGGCATATATAGTACACTCTTATCACTTATCAGTAAACCCACCCTTATGCCACGTACACACGAGCGGACTTTACGGCAGACTTTGCTCGGCGGACTTTACGACGGACTTTCTGAATGAACGGACTTGCCTACACACAGTCCACCAAAGTCTGTCGAATTCGTACGTGATGACGTATGACCGGACTAAAACAAGGAAGTTCATAGCCAGTAGCCAATAGCTGCCCTAGCGTGGCTTTTTGTCCGTCGAACTAGCATACAGACGAGCGGACTTTTCGACCAGACTCGATTTCGACGAATTAATTTAAAACATGTTTCAAATCTAAGTCCGTCAAACTTTTGAGAAAACAAAGTCCGCTGGAGCCCACACACGATCGAATTGTCCGACGAAATCCCGTCCGCCGGGCAAAGTCTGCCGTAAAGTCCGCTCGTGTGTACGCGGCATTAGGCTCTATTCACACTAATGCGTTTTTAGATGCATTTTGCAGAAATGCATGGGAATTTTTTAACATGGGTTCCTATGAAACATGTTCACATCAATGCATTTTTGTGCCTCTGCGTTTTTGGAAAGGGTCAGGGACTTTTTTTCATGCAAAATGCAGCGTTTTGCATGTAATAGAATTCAATGGACCTGCATCCAAAACGCAAATACCGCGTTTTTGCCGCGTTTTGCGTTTTTTTTTCTTCTTTTTTTTTTTACACTGTATACAGTGTAAAAAAAAATGTAAAAAAAAAAAAAAAACGCATGTTCAAAAACGCAGCAAAAACGCATGTTCAAAAAACGCGGCATGCACCACAAAAAGCACTGCAGAAATGCTCTAAAGCAACATGCAAAGATGTGAATCGAGCCTAAGGTCTCATTCACACCTTTCCAATGTGGTGCTTCATGGTAAGGGTATTTGCACACGATACTGATGTATGAAATGGCATTCCAAAGCACTAAGGCAATACAGTTCAAATGGACATGCGTTGCGGTGCACGGTAATGCATTGCTTTTTGTTGTGGTGTGCTTCATTGCTAAAAATAATGCATGTTTGTTTTTGTTTTTTTGTGTTTTTTATTTTTAAGTTTTGGTACATAACCAGCCTATTCTTTAGAATGGGCTGCCTTAAGACAGTGCACAATAACATGTGAAAGAACCTATTAACGCATGTGTGAGAGTGCAACCTACCAGGATGCCAAGATCTGAATGAGCCCATGAAAATACCAAGCAACTATCGCAGGAGTTCATGTAAACAGGAAGTAGCTGCAGATGTAAAAAAGTTGAAAACAGTATTTTATTAACATAACCCCATCTCCAAAAAAGTTGGGATGCTGTGGAAAATCTACAGAATGTAATGATTTCCAAATCTCATAAGCCCATATTTTATTGACAATAGAAAATTGAAAATATACCTTTGTATAGAGAAAACGTAGTATGTAAGGAAAAAATTGTTTTGAAATTGATGGCAGCAACATGTCCCAAAAAAGTTCAAGCAGAACATCAGAACGCTAGCAAACTAAATAAGTGGTACTAACAAGGAACAGCTGGAAGAACATTTTGCAACTAATTAGGTTAATCGTCAACAGGTCAGTACAATGATTGGGTATAAAAAGCATCTTGGAGAGTCAGAGTTTCCCAGAAGTAAAGGTGGGCAGAGGTTCACGCATTTAAAAATTGTCAGACAAGTTCAGAAAAAAATTTCAGGACGTAAAATTGCAAGGACTTTAACCGCTTGCTGACCGGCTCACGTACTGGCATATTAATGTACCTGTACATTGCCCTTTAAGAAGCGGCTTGCGGGCGCACGCTGCGAGCTCCGTGAGTGTGATTGCAGGTCCTGCGGACTCGATGTCCGCGGGGATACCTGCGATCGTCTCACGGAGAGGAAGAACAGGGAAATGCTGATGTAAACAAGCATTTCCCCATTCTGCCTAGTGACAAGAACACTGATCACCGCTCCCTGTAATCGGGAGCGGTGATCAGTGTCATGTCACACATAGCCCATCCCCCCTACAGTTAGAATCACTCCCTAGGACACACTTAACCCCTACAGCGCCCCCTAGTGGTTAAATCCTTCACTGCCAGTCACATTTACACAGAAATCAACGCATTTTTAAACGCACTGATCGCTGTATAAATGTGAATGGTCCCAAAATAGCGCCAAAAGTGTCCGATCTGTCCGCCATAATGTCACAGTCACAATAAAAATTGCTGACCATTACTAGTAAAAAAAATTAATTAAAAAAAATGCCATAAAACTATCCCCTATTTTGTAGACGCTATAACTTTTGCGCAAACCAATCAATAAACGCTTATTGCGATTTTTTTTTTACCAAAAATATGTGGAAGAATACGTATCGGCCTAAACTGAGGAAAAAAAATGTTTTTATATATATTTTTGGGGATATTTATTATAGCAAAAAGTAAAAAAAAAGCTTTTTTTCCAAATTTTTGCAATTTTTTTGTTTATAGCGCAAAAAATAAAAACCGCAGAGGTGATCAAATACCACCAAAAGAAAGCTCTATTTGTGGGGAAAAAAGAATGTCAATTTTGTTTGGGAGCCACGTTGCACGACCATGCAATTGTCAGTTAAAGCGACGCAGTGCCGAATAGCAAAAAGTGCTCTGGTCTTTTGCCAGCCAAATGGTCCGGGGCTGAAGTGGTTAAATATATCATTATCCACAGTACATAATATCGTTAAAATATTCCAAGGATCTGGAGAAATCTCTGTGTGCAAGGGACAATGCCGACACACAATATTGGGTGCCCATGATCTTTGGGCTCTCAGATGGCACTGCATTAAAACCAGGCATAATTCTGTGATGGGCACCACTGCATGGGCTCAGGAACACTTCCAAAAATCAACTGTCTGTGAACACAATTCGCTCTGCCATCCAAAAATACAAGGTAAAGCTATAGCTGAAAAAGATCTAGAAACACCGCCATCTTCTCTGGGCCAAACCTCATTTAAAATGGTCTGTTGCAAAGTGGAAACTTTTCTGTGGTCAGACAAATCAAAATTTTAGATTCTTTTTGGCAACCATGGGTCCTGCATCCTCCAGACTAAAGAGGAGAGGGACCTTCCAGATTCTTATTGGCACTCAGTTCAAAAGCCTTCCTCTCTGATGGTATGGGGGGTGCATTAGTGTGTATGAAATGGGCACCTTGCACATCTGGAAAAGCATAATCAATGCTGAAAGATATATCCAGGTTTTAGAGCAGAATATACTCCCATCCAGATGATCTTTTTCAGGGAAGGCCATGCATATTTCAGCAGGATAATGCTAAACCGCATACTGAATATATGGCAACAGCATGGCTTCATCGTAGAAGAGTCCAGGTGCTTAACCACTTCAGCCCCGGACGGTTTTACCCCCTTAATGACCAGGCCATTTTGTGCGATACGGTACTGCGTTACTTTAACTGACAATTGCGCGGTCGTGCGATGCTGTACTCAAATAAAATTTATGTATTTTTTTCCCCACAAATAGAGCTTTATTTTGGTAGTATTTGATCACCAGAAATCCGCTCGCCTGTGTGCTAGTCCAACGGACAAAAACTGACGCTAGGGCAGCTATTGGCTACTGGCTATCAACTTCCTTATTTTGTACATCATCACATATGAATCCGTCGGACTTTGGTGTGATCGTGTGTAGGCAAGTCCGTTCGTTAAAAAGTCCATTGGAAGTCCGTCAAAAGTCCGTTGAAAAGTCAGTCGGACCAGACCGCTCGTGTGTACGCGGCTTTAGGGTTTACATCTACTTTTAAGCTCTGGTTCACATTGATGCGATTTGGCATGCGATTTGACAAATCAAATCGCATGCCAAATAGGCGGCAATTGCCGGCAATGGCAGTGTCCGAATTAATGGGACGCTACACCAATTCCCAAAAGTAGTTACTGTACTACTGTTGGCAATTTCTGGGTGTGATTTCCATTAACATCTGTGCAGAAACCTCCACAGATGTCTCTGAAATCGCCCCCCCCCCCCCCTTCCCCGAAGCCGGGACTGACATGCGGGAATGAAACTGTGCGAGTTCATCTGAACTCGCACGATTTCATTTTCCGCTGTCCGTGTGAACCAGGGCTCAAGCAAATTTTCCTGTGGATGCGTCTCCCTCCCTACATTGCCCAGGCCTTGCCAGCTCTTCCCCACTGTCCATTCCTCAGTAAACAGGGCCGATTTCACAGTGAGAGAGCACAGTGCCCCCAGTGCATTGTATTTAATACTCAGCTGAGCAGCTCACCATCTGCTCTCCATCCCCAGCTCAGGACATGTCTGTTACTCTGGCACGGCTCAGGCCGGATGCTGGGCTTCAGCAGAAAAATATGCCAACGGGCGCAATGATTCAGCAACTGCACACTCATCAGGCAAGTCCGCTCATAAAGATTTCTCTCTTTGTGTCGGTAATCAGCAGCGCTTTATCATACTCATGGAAAGCCTAATCTGCCGGTGACAGTGACGTAGTGGAGGTATTGCAAAATATTTATCAGTTTTGGCGACAGCACCAAGTATAGGAGTGCATGTCCTTGCCAGTAAGATAAAGCACGATTTGCAGTGGCATGTCCAAAAAAGGCTCTGCTGCAAGTACAGGGGGATCTGGGATCGTGTCACCAGACCATTCATTTTAACAACAGTCTTCCCATATGATTATATTTGCATCTTAAAATATTTTATGCATATATTTTACGCATTTTTTAAGCCTCCCTTGTGTGAACATCCAAATGCCCTGAGATCACACCTCCCAACTCTTTGAGATGGGAATGAGGGACACCTATTAGCAAAAGGATGCAGGCATAGGACACACCCCCTTAAAGGAGAATTATATAAAAAGAATGATTAGTTAAACCCACTAGTGCTTTTTTTTTTACCACTACTATTCCTTTATATTGGTTTTTGAAATTTACAAATGCAGCAATTTAGAAGTTGGATGAAAGGTTTAGCACTGGGAAACACATTTTGAAAGATAAAAAGTGCATTTTGTATACAACTATATAGATCAGACCAACATCCATATGAGGAGGAAGGAGAGACAGAGGGACATTGCCCCAAATCAGGGACAGTCCCTCCAAATCAGGGACAGTTGGGAGCTATGCCCAAGACTGCTGCTGGATCATGGATTTGATATCCGCTGACCCAGCAGACTTAAGGCAGA
This sequence comes from Lithobates clamitans, assembly GCA_037952925.1. NCBI lineage: Eukaryota > Metazoa > Chordata > Amphibia > Anura > Ranidae > Lithobates > Lithobates clamitans. The sequence continues at coordinate 4,953,931 of JBBGZY010000310.1, forward strand.
ACTAAACATTAAGGCCGGGTTCACACTGATACTACACAACAGTCATACCACTGTCATCCTAATTTACTCTGCGACATCAGTCCTACATTGGTCCTATATTGGTCCTACATCCATCCGACTTGAATGAACAGGATACTACTTTGATCTGACTTTGTGATAGTAGACTTGTCCTTTGACCAATCAAAACAATCCCAGTGTGACATAAATTCCTTTTACTGCTGCTGTAATCACCATGTCGGATGTCACAATTCGGAAGGTTAGGATGAGGATCCTACTTGATCCGACTTCAGTTATATTAAATGGGCTGAAGTAAGACCAAAGTGGGACCAAAGTAGTGCAGGGAGCATTTTCAAAGTCGGACTGACTTGTGTTGGACCAGTTAAGGCGGCTCTCATAGGGAAACATTGATTTTCATATGTCATGCGACATGAGCTCCCAATGTCGGAGCGTTTGTCGTACAAGTGTAAACCCAGGCTAAGCGGATCTTCTCTGCATCTGAGCACCACAAACCAAAAACAATATTTCATTCATTTTTAATATTTAAACCAAACTCTCCCATCCATCCATGACTATTTGCTTCATTATGTTAAGAAATCACTTTGAAAAACACACCCCCTAGCATTTCTGTCCGTGGCCATCTTGAGGAAGGACAAATGTAGCATTTACTTCTTGGAATCCATCAATCCTTAGCTCAAGCACGCATGTAGCAGGGTGTGCTTAGCTGAGAAAACCCCTCCTCCTCTCCTCCCCTCCTGAACACTCCTGGGTTACTTAAAAAGTAAACCAGTTGCTGACCCTTCTGAAGACTCCTGGGATGTATGACATTGCCTAGGCAAGGAACCAGAAGTAACTGAAGAAATGTAAAAAAAACAAAGGTTTAAAACAAGTAAATATGATATACTTTCCTTTCTATGTACTAATGCCAGCAGCATGATGATTAAAAAATAATGTTTTTAACCACTTCCAGACCACCCATTGCACATTTACTGTGGCAGGGTTGCTGCTCTGCGTAGGGTCACATAGCTAGTACGTGATCTGACACTCCTGGGTCCGGCGGCGCATGCGTAATCACAGCGGGAGCCCAGCGGCGGGTACAGCGGACTCGATGTCCGCTGGCACCCGCCAATTATTTAGTACAGAGGGAGAACGGCGGTCTGCCTATGTAAACAAGGCAGACTGCCATTCTGTCAGTAGGGAAGACATTGATCCTGTGTTTCTGATAAACAGGAACGCGGTTCTATGCCTTCCCTTAGTAGAAGCACCTCCCACACAGTAAGTAAGCACTTGCTAGTGATAAGCAATATAAACTTAAGCAACTTATTTAACAGTTGCATCTAACATTTTGGCGCCCGAACAGGGACTCACCGATGATACTACAAGAGGTGGATGAGCTACGCTGACGGAACAAAAGGCAGGCATTCCGGGAACCACAGATCAAAAAACCTGCGCAGGTAAGAAAAAGCTTTATTTTTCTTATATTCTGTGCTCCCCTGATTTGTGCCTATCCGTTCTGTCAGTTACGGTTCTCCTGGTTTTAAAACACCAGCCTCTGTAGTGGTGAGTCTAGAATTACTGCATATTTTCGTTTATATTGCTGGAATTATTTGTTTGTTTTTGTTATCTGTGTTTGTCTTGTCTGTCTTGTTGAGAAAGTGAATGAGCCTTGTCAAGGATGGTATGAGTTAGAAGGGGATTGCCGAACTAAGCAACAGAATGCGCCTTACCTCACACGATTGGGAACCTGAGGGCTTGCGAGCTTGGGGGTCTGACGCTTATGCTTAACCTCACATCTAACTCATAAACCATAGACGGGTTGAGAGTATAAGCCCTGTCTGCTCCATAAAGCAGGGATAAGAGTGTATGAGAGGGATTCCCAGATACGAGGGGGGAATAAGGTCTCAACAAAGTCCCGAGATCTAGTCGGATACCTGGCCACTTAAAGGAATGCTTGTATATGTTGTAGCCGCATTTTTGTATATGTTGTAGCCGCATTCTGGTTTGTTATTGGGCTAGCATATAAAGTAATTATTTATTTTTGGGCTAGCATATAAAGTAATTTGGTTTCAGAAATCTCATTCCGGAGAGGTTTCTAGAATTCTAGCACCCTAGGAGGAAGGCAACGAGGAACTAGTGTAACTTAGCTGGTATGCTATAGGGCTAGCATATAAAGTAATTATTCATTCTTGTATATGTTGTAGCCGCATTATATTGTACACTAAGTGTCCCACACGCTACCTAGGCAGGACTGTTAGAATGGGCCAGAGGAACACAAAACCCCGTCAGGGAATTGTGGCGCACTATACGGTGCCACAGATACTTAAGAACATTTATGGGAAAACCGAAGCACAGGACTTAAAGGATGTCCTTCGTAAATTTAAGGTGAAAGGAGCAGCGGGCTTAGACCCGGATGTATGGAGTGAAATAAAAAGGGACAGACAAGGAGAGGTGTTAGAGAAGCAATGGATGCGTCAGGTTCAATGCTTAATTAAGGTCTCAAATAGAGCGAAAGAAGAGGGGTGGAAATATAATCCAGATTGTGATGGTTGGGATATGAAAGACAGAAGAACAAAAAATGTTGAAATTTTAAATAATCTTAGTTCAACCATCCCACCCCCATATACTGACATAGAACGTAAACCACACAAGATATATCCTGTACTTCTTAAGGGTAGAGAATGGGGTTTTTTTTCAGGTTTGTGGAGTACAAGAATTTCATCCAGAAACTTTAGCTCCCGTACGCACTGATACATGCATTATAGTAAAGCCAGCTGTTTTCTGTAGATTTGAGACACAGTTAATGAATACACATGAAGCAACCTGGCAGAATGGGGAGGATTTATGCAGACATAAAATGACTCTGACCCTGTTTAACCAGAAAACCGACCTGCAGACCAAGCTGAGGGGGATGGCAATTTAGAGTCAGACATATAGACTCAAGGGCCCCTTTTATTGCTAGATTAGAAGCTTTTTGTCAGGCAAAACAACAGGAGGGGGGGTCAATATCACCCATGAAACAAATGCCAGGACAGAATGTTTCGGAATTTTACTTATCTATAGAAAGTATGATGGAAAGTATGATGGCAGATGAGAGAATGGATTTAGAGCTGCCAGTCACGATCCGAGCCTTCAATAGACAGTTTATGGAAGGATTAATTCCACAGATAAGTGAGAGACTGAAAGCCTGCACACCACCCTTAATTTGTTGCGATTTTTGGCAGAAAAAGGTTGCAAGGTTAATAAGAAAAAGTTGCAAGTGTGTCAGGAAAAAGTTATCTTTTTGGGACATTGTATATCACAGGGTACGAGACATCTCACTGAGGAGAGGGTTCAAGTGATAAAGGGAATGTTACCCCCACGAAATTTCGAACAATTGCGTATGTTTTTAGGTATCGTGTCATATTGTAGACAGTGGATACCACATGCTAGCGCTTTGATGCAGCCATTATACGATTGTTTGAAAATTGTACCGTATATGCTTACAGAAGTAGCTTATGAGTCGTTTATCACTTTGAAAAAGTTGTTGATTTCTGCCCCGGCTATTGGTATACCAGATTACACCAAGATATTTAACCTGTACGGTGCTGAGATCACTGGACACGCCACAGGTGTTCTGACACAGGCACATGTAAAACAAAGACCAGTCGCTTACTTTTCAGCAGCATTAGATCCAGTATCTAGAGGTTCACCGTCCTGTGAACGGGCGGTAGCTGCAGTATCAATTATCATAGATAAGTCATCAGAGATTGTTCTAGACAATCCAGTTGTAGTGCATACCACACATGACATACATGCAATCTTGTCTCAGGTACAGCCCAAACACATTTCAATGGCTAGGCAATTAAGGTTACAGTGTACTTTACTCTTACCTCCAAATGTTACTTTTCAGCGCTGTACAACCTTAAATTTGGCTACCTTTTTGCCTCTTCAGTCACCAGATTTGGCAAGGGGGAATGATAGTGCTAATAGTACTAGTGAGAAAAGAAATGAGGTACCTGACACTCTTTTGTTTAAACAAGTAGATGAACACGATTGTTTTCAGCTCATGGAACAGGAGACAATGGGATTCCCACACGTTACAGATACACCAATTTTAAATGCTGAGCACACTTTGTACATAGATGGCAGTAGGTTTGCTGATGATAAGGGTAAATATCACACAGGGTATGCTGTAGTGACTGATACGCAGGTGATTGACGCACAGCCCTTACCAGCCCACATGTCAGCACAGGAAGCAGAATTAAAAGCTTTAGAACAAGCCCTAGAATACTTAAAAGAACGAGAAGGGAATATTTACACTGACTCTGCCTACGCTTATGGTGTAGCGCACGCTTATGGCCACATATGGAAGGCTAGAGGTTATCTGACAGCAGCAGGTACACCTGTAAAACATGGAGAAGGGATTAAGAGAGTCCTGAACAATCTTCAAAAGGTTAAACGAGTGGCCATCATGAAGATAGCGGCACACACGAGCGCAAAAACAATTGAGGCAAAAGGAAATGCATTTGCAGATTTGACTGCAAAACAGGCAGCTCTAGGGGAAGGAAGCCCTGAGACCTTAGCAGCAGTAGAGGTGAGTATCCCAGAACCAACATGGCAGCAGCTGAGTAAATTACAGGAGCAAGCAGGGGAGAGCGAGAAAGATAAGTGGGTCAGAATGGGAACAGCACCAGACCTTGACAATGTATGGAGGGAAGGGGGCAAAATATGCCTGCCTGCCTCTCTGTACCCAGCAATGGCAGCGGCAGTTCACCTACCCACACACGTCAGTTCCAATTCCATGTATAGGATTGTGAACCAAGGATGGCTCGCCCCTGGATTCAGTAGTACTGCAAGAAACTACTGTGCAGCCTGCCAAATCTGTCTCCTGAATAATCCAGGACAGAAAGTGAAAACCCCACGAAAACACCAGGTCCGGGCCCAATACCCCTTCCAGAGACTGCAGATTGATTACATACAAATGCCTAAGAGCGGCCCTTTTGAATTTGTCCTCGTGTGTATCGATTTATTCTCAGGTTGGCCCGAAAGTTATCCAGTAAAATCGGCTACAGCTAAAGCCACAGCTAAGAAACTGATCACTGAGTTAATACCTAGGTTTGGTCTTCCTGAAACCATAGAATCAGATAGGGGGACACACTTTACAGGAGAAATCATGCAGAATGTGATGACCATGTTAGGGGTTCAACAAAGTTTTCACACCCCTTACCACCCACAGAGTTCAGGATCAGTGGAGAGAGTAAATGGGACAATAAAGTTAAAAATACAAAAAGCCATGCAAGAGTTAAACAAGCCTTGGCCAGAATGCCTGCCTTTGGCTTTGTTCTCTATAAGGTACACTCCAACAGGAAAGACAGGATTATCCCCATATGAGATACTTTTTGGGAATGCACCTAGATTGGGTTTATACTTTCCACAGAGTATGCAATTGCAATGTGATAGTTTGACTGCATATGTGATACAATTACAACAACGTCTAACTAAGATCCACGAAAGTGTGTATTCTTCTCTTCCAGACCCTAATTCAATAACAGGTACACATACGCTGCTACCAGGGGATTATGTATATGTAAAGAAACACACCAGAAAGACATTGGAACCCAGGTTTGAAGGTCCTTACCAAGTACTCTTGACCACAGCCACCTCAGTAAAGCTGGAAGGAAAACCTACCTGGATACACGCATCACATTGCAAGAAACAACCCGAGAAAACAACATGATGAAATATCTACTTACATATTTTTTGTTGAAGATTGTTGTTTTACAAATATATGCATGGACTCCTGGTATTAATGTACTTGAGGTAGAAGAAACAATGACTTTTGAATGGAGTATAGATGATCCTAAAGTAGCAAATGTATCAGGATATGAGATAAATAAGGATTACACTGTGGGTAATTATACTGTTGAAGGACATAGGCGACCATTTCATGTAGATGTAGGTATAGCATGGATACAGGCAGACCCCCTCTCAGAAGTAACCGTAACTTTCCAGTGGAATGATAATATGGGTTTCCCCTTTAACAATAGTAAGAACCATAGGTGTCATAAAATATCCCTTTCACAGACATGGAAACAAGCCCGGGAACGGGTAGTGGGACAAATGTACCAAATATTAACAGTCATGGCAGAAGGAGGGAATATAACCGAAGGGATGTTTAATCTGACAGATATTACCGTTAATCAATCCAGTACTTTCCTCTGTGCCTCTTGGTGGAGGGAAGAGAGAAATGATGGGTGGTATTGGAGTGCAGAGACCTATGGGTTTCACATACAAATGGAGGAAGAAGTAATGCCAACAATTGAATCTTCCATATTAACACCCGTACCAAACACTTGCATAAATGTATCAACATCACAACAGAAAACAAAAATAAAATTCAATATCACCTTTCCCTCGATACCGGAGTGTAGGTATAAACGAGAATGGTACGACACACTATTGGGACTGACAGGTACAGGGATGGGAATTGACAGCTTGACTATCACAAGCAAATGGTTACCCACCACTTTTGAAACCCAATTGCAAGAAATACCCCTATTACAATTTTTGGGAGGGTTAATAAATCACACGATAGGAGCAGAGCTCCAGCTGTGGAATCAAAATCAACAGTTTGTAAATTTCACACAGTGCTCTTTTAACCTCTTATCCTATCATATACAAATAAATAGGGCCAGGACTGAACTACAGTTGGGAAATTATCATACCTGGATGAAATATTTTAAAGGTCTAACTGATGATGGTGTATGGTTCCAAGTAAAAGGGGATAAGATAGAATGTGAGGAGAAATGGTGTGTAGGAAGGTTCAAAGCATACCGGGTAGCAGATGTAATGGAAATGTGTAAAATAGTGGTCATGCCACTAGTAATTAAAGACGAGTTTTGGTATCCAGAAATATATGGGAAAAATGTAGATAAAGGAAACAGAACCCATGATTTAACTCTATGTGAAGGAACTAATAAGGGAATGGTATGTGGCAGAAGTTCCCCAGTATATGAACCTTGCTTGTTAAAATACCAAACTAGCATATGCAAAATGCAAAGAACACCGATAAATGTGAACAATAGATTCATAGAAATAGGACCCCAGCATATTTGTATCATTACTAATGATAACCGCACCATGTCAGCATTAAATAAATCGGCGCCGTTTGCGGGATGTATAAAAAAGATTAAAATATTACAATGGGGTAACGACACCTATCTTTTTGAACCAGACGCCGATAAGATATTCTCTTCAGTCTATGAGGTACATAATCTCACTGACACTACACCCTTTATAATTTCTTTAGACCCACTAAAACAGGTTTTGGAACAATCAGAGTTGTTAAGACAACACATAGAAACACTAGAACATACCCTACAGAATAACCTTGTATCCGCAATTATTGACAAAGGTAGACTAGTACATCTTTCCTCACAGATACAACAGGATACTGCACCACGTTGGTGGGATATATTTAGTGGAATGTCTTCCACAGCAACCAATACCTTTCACTGGTTGTTAAGTCCAATGGTAATTATTATTCTAATATTAATATCACTTACAATCACGAATATATGTGTATACAGGAAAATAAATAGGAAAATTAGGAGAATAGACAGGGCATACCGATAAATGTGTATTGACATCACCCTACTCCTATAAAACTCCTCTTCTTGAATTTTAAGATGTTGGTAATACCTAGGGGGATGGGTTCTACCCCTCTGACAACCCGCGGTCAGGGAAAGGACTCTGGGGAAAAACTGACTAGAACTTATTCATGAGGACCCAGGGGGAAGGAGAGGATGATGTCAAAGGGGGAAATTGATAAGGTCAGGGATTTAATTTTCTCACTTAATATGATGCCTACATGTAAATCTGTTTTGAATGTAACTTTTTGGCTGTTAAACTCTGCTTTTGTTTTCTTGTAACTATATTGCCATGGTGTTGAAGCTTGTGTTCGTAACCCAGGTGACTCCTGTTGTTGTTTACCCTTGCCCTGTGTGGGGGGGTTGTGCTAATGCTATTGTTTGTATAATTGCTTATAAAAGGCCTTTGAAAGAGTAAAAGGCAGCAGTCCATTATGCTGAGAACTGTGATACAGACATACCTGACTCCGTGTCATCTTTCTTATAGAAGCAATAATTTGGCAAAGCAATATAAACTATAAGCAACTTATTTAACAGTTGCATCTAACACTAGGAACACATTTAACCCTTTGATAACCCCTGCTGTTAACCCCTTCCCTGCCAGTGTCTTTAGTACAGTGACAATGCATATTTTTTTAGCACTGATCACTATATTAGTGTCACTGGTCCCCAAAAAGTGGCAGTTGGGTGTCCGGTTTATCACAGTTCCACTATAAGTTGCTAATCGCAGTCATTACAAGTAAAAAATAAATAAAAATATCCCATAGTTTGTAGATGCCTTTGTGCAAACCAATCAATATTCGCTTATTGGGATTTTTTTTACCAAAAATATGTAGCAGAATACATATTGGCCTAAATTGATGAAAATTGTCTGTTTTTTTTTGGTTTTTGTTTCTAACGCGAAAAATAAAAACTGCAGAGGTGATCAAATACAACCAAAAGAAAGCTCTAATTGTGGGTAAAGAAGACATCAATTTTATTTGTGTACAGCTTTGCCAGACCGCGCAGTTGTCAGTTAAAATAACACAGTGCCGTATCACAAAAAAAAAACTAAAATATATATATATATATATATACATACATTGCAGTCAGTGTAGAATATATATACAGTGTAGGCAATGTATTATTATATATACACACACATATACAGTGCATTCAGTGTAGACTATATATACAGTGTAGGCAGTCTAGTATATATATACATACATATACATACAGTGCAGAGTATATAATACAGTGCATTGAAGTGGTTAAGGGGAACCAGGCCTTTTGAGTCTGGCATAGATTTTAAGGGGAACTCCATGCCAAAATTTAAAACAAAATTGGTGTGGGATCCCCCCTAAAATCCATACCAGACCCTTATCAGACCAAGCAGCCTGGCAGGCCAGGAAAGGGGGGGCAGGGACGAGTGAGCGCCCCCACCCCCCTCCTGAGCCATACTAAGCTGCTTGCCCTCCACGTGGGGAGGGTTCTTTGTGGTCCTCCCCCAAAGCATCTTGTCCCCATGTTGATGGGGACAAGGGCCTCTTCCCAACAACCCTGGGCATTGGTTGACGGGGTCTGTGGGTGGGGGGGGCTTATCGGAATCTGGAAGCTCCCTTTAACAAGCGGGCCCCCAGATCCCCCCCCATGTGAATGGGTATCGGGTACGTTGTAAAAACCACAATAGACAGTTTTTGACAATTCCTTTATTAACAAAACAAAAAAAAAGTGTCCAGCGATGTCCGTCCATCCATCTTTAATCACGTCGCCCGACGGACCCAGGTGTGGGGGAAAAAAAAAAAGATCAGCACCGTTTTGGTGTGGATGCGATGTGATTTGAGACATATAAAATGTATGTCTCAAAATCGCTCCGCACAGACATCGCATGTGATGTGCATTGGAATGCGGTGCGATTCCTGTGCGAATCACATGCAGTGTTTTCCAAGCACCAGTGTGAACCTAGGCTGCATGTCAGGAAATAATGTATGTCCTTTCTCTCAGATAAAAGTTGCAGTCATTACTAGATGAAAGTGTATTTAAACTCAAGAACAAAACAGAATACATTGCAGCTTACCCTTCCTTAGATGTGCTGCCTGCATTTGTTTTATGTCTTTTTTCTGGCTTCTTTTTCCTTTATTTTCACCTGGTGATCCTGCAAATAACACTTCTGGCCCTAGTGTGACAACACTCACTCTCTGTACTGTATCTATAGAGGAGCAATGTTGTCACCTTAGAACCTGAAGAATTCTTTAATTACTGCCCTTGTCTCCCTTTCAGGCTGGATTCACACCTATGCATTTTTAGTGCTTTTCGCATTTTGCAGATTTGCACTACAGAACGTGTTCCATAGGAAACCATGGTAAATGGACTGTAGTGCAAATCTGCTAAATGCAAAAAGCACTAAAAATGCATAAGTGTGAATCCAGCCTCATAGCATAGGGGGAGGTGTTCTGCAATCCACATAGGTGAACTTGGACGGTCTGATAACACTACTTGAGATAACACTGCAGAGAGCACAAAAGAATTACAAGCTTGCTGGATTTCTGGTAGGATCAACATGTATTTTTTGCAGTTCAGAAACAGATATAACAAATCACTTTCAATTGTATATTTAACAAACAAACATTAAAAAGCAAATAAGAGAAACGCGTCATTATATAAACTTTACTGATCAAAGTGCTATAACCTTTGTGGAATTAGTAGTGTGGCTCTCAGTAGCTGTCATGGGATTGATTTACTAAAACTGGAGAGTGCAAAATCTAGTGCAGCTCTGCATAGAAACCAATCAGCTTCCAGATTTTATTGTCAAACTTAACTGAACAAGCTGAAATTAAAGCTGATTGAATACCATGCAGAGCTGCACCAGATTTAGTAAATCAACCCCAATGTGGCTGTGAAGATTAATTCTGCTCAGTTTCTTCTACTGTTTTTTTAAGTCTGACATGCCTAAGATAGAATGTCTGTTGGCTTTTTACTGCTCTCTGTGCCCCTGTTTGGGAGATTTGCATTCACTTCCTTTTGTCTGATACCTGTCCCTGGGACAGGAAGTTGGGAAATGTCCCTAAAGGGGCCAAAAATGTTAGTAGGAAGTAGTTCCCTAGCTGACATCATTAACACATACAATGCACCTGCCCTCCACCTCCAGGAGATTGCCCCGCTTCATCTAGCCCTTTCCTTCCCAGCCCGACTGTGCCTGGCCTGCCCCTTTTATTCATTGGATTATAGCTCTTTGAATATGGAAGCTCAGCATCTGCAAATCTACATCAACTCCTTAGGACTGACACCCATGGAATTTTTGATATTTGAATAACTCCTCCCAAGAGCCAACCCACTGTTTGTATCATGAGCTAAGGTCTGTTGAGAGGCAGGATGCTGTGATGTTTTCAGAAAGTTATGTAGAACCCTGCCAGTCCCTCCCACCAGCCATGATCTGTCTGCCTTGCATAGAGATACACAGAAACCCAGTAAATACATCACTAGGTCTAAAGTAAGGTATGTAAGGAAAATGAAAAGGTTTGATTTAAAAATGTATTCTGTAGGGGGAGCAGCTGAGAAAGCAAACAAATAGCAGATAAAAAATCAGATCCAAAAAGACTCAATTTATGAAATATAATAGTATGCATCAACACCATAGTTTAATGTCCTGAAGGAAAATGTCATTTCATTATTCCCGCCACCCAGACAACCTATATTTTTTAAGAGGCAGCTCACTCAAAATTAATATTTCAATTTTGGTGGATGCTGTAAAGGTAAAGTGTGTGTATAGCAAAACTTTTTTTGGTTAGTTTTAGATAGGGAAGGGTTAAAACCCCTGCCAGGTTTATTTTTGTTGTCTGTGTACCATTGGGGAAACTTCCCTTCACTTCATGTCACAGAGACACAACAGGAAGTTAGTGGAAAGTTGGACCTTGCAGGAAAATGAATAAATGTCTACATGCTACCACCCCCTAACCTTATGTAAAATGAAGTTGCTACACCACAGCCTACGGGATCAAGGACAGAAGTTGGGGTTGTTGTTTTTTTTAGCTAACTGGGTAGCTATGATTTTTTTTCCCTGCAATTTCCTAAGCACCAGGGTTTCCTAAACATCTCAGTGGGTCTGGTGGTGCAGTGTCATGTTAATCTTTTCTATTTCTTGAACTAAATCTTATCCAACTGCCCAGTACCCAACACAGGACATGGAGAGGCTCAGTGAAGGTGGAGGTAAACGTGTGTAAGTGTCTCATGTGGACCCCCAGCTCGTAAATGGACAGCTTTCCAGCCTCGTAATCCAAACACAGTCCTAATTTTCTGTAGGAGACTGAAACAGGTAAGGCCATTACACTTGTGTTGTGTATAGCAGAATAATGATTCTCCCATATACGCAGTCCCCAGGACTTGTCATTCTCACCAATAATGCACTGTCCCCCTTGTCTTTCTATACTGGAATAGCTCACCCCAACACAGCAGTTTCCCAGTTCACTCCACTCCATTTCCCAATAGTGTTTTCCAGAAGAGAAAGAGGTCAGGCTTAAAACTTGACATGACTGGAATCTCACAGGTGTTTGGTAGTATTTCTGGCCCATCCCATGCCAAGAAGCCATTTTCAGATCTTCAGAGATGGCTACGTCATTGCCAGCTGTGTTCACATCCAGTGATATGTCTGAAATCTGGGGAAAATTGAACCCGCTGCTATCTGCTTCTGTGGCACAATTGTCAATACAAGTGTGCAATAATGCTGAAATGAAAGTCATATCCAAGTCTCCTACTTTTTGGACATCATCAACCACGACCTTGAGGATTTCATCTTCAGTATGGTCAGAAACACAAAGCTGGTCTTTTAAAACGGTTATCGGGTCAGCTTTGCTACACAGCTCTTCAGTGAGACAGATCTTCCTGGAAAGTTCATCATTTTTTATTTCCAGCTGCTGAATGAGACCGGTAACTGAGAGGGAGAATCTCTTTTCTTCGGTTGAGATCATGATGGGGATCGTTTTCTCTAGAGTGTTCAGCTTCTCTCTGAATTCTCCAACCAGGGCAGTGAAGCGCTGTATTAAAACACCAGCTTTCGCCTGAACTTTTTTCCCGTGGTCCTGCAGACGCAGTACTCTATTTTCAGTCTCCTCTCTGTCTGAGGTCAGGTTATCCAGAACACCTTTCAGTTTCTTCTTCTTCTTTTCAGAAGCCTCATCCAACAACTCCACTTCGTGACCTACGTGGTCTCCTGCCAAACTACAGGACACGCAGATACAGACTGCATCCTGAATGCAGTAATACTCCAGGATCTTCTTGTGGACAAGACACTTTTTATCCTCCATAGAAGTGGTGGGGTCAGTTAAGATGTGTTCTGGTGCCTTGCTGTGGACTCCCAGGTGCTTATAACACAGCGAAGCTTCACATAATAAGCAAGATTTAACAGCAGGTACAGGACTGTCCACACAATAAGAACAGCAGACCCCAGTCTCCTTCTCAACTGGCTGAGTAGATGGAAAACATCTCATGATGTTACAAAGAGTTATGTTCCTTTGTAGTGCTGGACGCTTTGTGAACTCAGTTCTGCAGTCAGGACAGGAGTAAACTCCTAGGCCTTGTTGTGTATCCAGGGCACAATTGATACAGGCCCGGCAGAAGTTGTGTCCGCATCTCAGCATTACCGGATCTGTGAATATGTTCAGACAGATAGAACAATTCAGCTCGTCTCTCAAAGAAGATGATGCCATTGCTCACAGCAGCCTGAAAGAAATGAGAGCAGAAATAATAGTTTCTGTTTCCTGTGAAAGAGCAAAGTCTACTCCGCCTTCCTGCAATCTGATCCAGGTAATCTTTGTGGCCAATGTCTAACTCAGTGTTCTATGTGTTTGGAACGCAGGAACTAGTTTACATTTATCCGGAAATGTTTAGCATGTCCGTGAAGATTTTTACCAGTCATTGACAGGAAATAAATAGACCGTCTCTACTGAGTCTGTGAAGGCAAACATGTTCTTAAAGTGTTATTAGTTTCATTTTTTTAAATTAAAATAATAAACGTTATACTTACCTGCTGTGTGCACTGGTATTGCACAGAGCAGCCCTCATCCTCCTCTTCTGGGGTTCCCCACTCACGCTCCTGGTGCTTCCTCTTCGGTGAGTGCCCCCATAGGAAGCTGCCTACTTGGGGGGCATTTATGCGTGCTTGCTCCCGAGCCGCCCTGTCTTGTCTTGTAGACACAATAGAAAGTGAGAATAAATCTCTTTGAGAATGCTAGTTCCCTGGCTGCTAATAAGTTGTTTAGACTTCAGTGCAGCATGAGTTGCTGATCCGGAACAAGTGTTGAGATAAAGAGTTCTGAAACTTTTCTTACACTGATTTATTGCATGTTTGTTACTGGGACTATGACCAAAACATGCTGAAGTCAGATACAGCCAAGTATCTAATATTTTTATAAGGAGCCCTGGGATGTGTCCCTATCAAAGTTTTTGACAACTCAGAAGATGTTGACAACTCAGAAGTTCAGATTTCCCATCACTTTCAGTCTCAGTAACAATGATCATCAGGACAAATGGAGAGGGTCAGCCTTACTAATAGGGACACACACAGCAATAAAACCTAACAGGGGTTCTAACCTCCTTTCAATTTAAAACTATACACTTTAAAGCATAGATTCATAGCATTCTTTTTTAGCCAGTTCCCGCCCAGCCTATAGCAGATTGATGGGCGGGTGGTGGCTTTACCATTCTGAGTGGACGTCATATAATGTCCTTCAGAAGGGGCTGCTCGTGCGCGTCCCGGGTGTGCGCAGCATGCCGATTGGTGATACGGTGTGTCCCTTGGACCAGGGGTGGCTGGTGCTCAAAATTTTTGGGGGGGAGCAAACAAGAAAACAAGTTCTGAAAAAAACCCCATCAAACGCAGCCACTGTGCCCATCAAACGCAGCCACTGTGCCATATCAAATGCTCCCACTGTGCCATCAAATGCTGCCACTGTGCCATCAAATACAGCTACTGTGCCCATCTTATGCAGCCACTGCGCCCATCTTATGCAGCCACTGCGCCCATCTTATGCAGCCACTGTGCCCATCAAATGCAGCCTCCCTGTGTCCCATCAAATGCAGCCTCACTGTCCCATCAAATGCAGCGTCACTGTGTCCCATCAAATGCAGCCTCACTGTCCCATCAAATGCAGCCTGTGTCCCATCAAATGCAGCCTGTGCCCCATCAAATGCAGCCTGTGCCCCATCAAATGCAGCCTGTGTCCCATCAAATGCAGCCTGTGTCCCATCAAATGCAGCCTGTGTCCCATGAAATGCAGCCTCTGTCCCATCAAATACAGCATGTGTCCCATCAAACCCCCCCCCCCTTCTCTGCGGGAGGTCCGGACCGGCACAGCGCTTCTTACCTTGCTGTGGTGTCCCCTCCTGTGGCGTCTCCTTCAGACGGGCACTGGCAGCGACGATGGAGGAGTCCGCTCCAAATACTTCCGGTTTTCTCACTCGGGCGCAATGGGAGAGAGAAAATAGGAAGTGACATCTAACTCAGATGTCAATCAAACTGCCCGGCCGTAGTAATAGATACTATGAGTGCCGGGCGGAAGCTACTCTACGCTTCGAAATGCGCCGCAGGCCGAGACAGAAGCCCGCAAATGAAGCGCCGCATCTGCAATCTTGTGATTGCATAGATGTGGCGCTTCCCGGCGTCCGAATACAGTGCACTTATAGACCTTTTTTTCTATTTTTTTTTTACTGCCTGGCAGGGGGACGTCGCCCGTTTGCCCCCTATGGAAAAGCCGCCACTGCCTTGGACACACTGAATCACCTATTACAGTAAAGAACCGATGACGTAGGCTCTTTACCATGTAATCAGCTGTGTCCAGTCACAGCTGATCACAGTGTAAATAGGAAATGTCGGTTATCGGCATTCTTCTCCTCGCGCTGACAACGCGTGAGGAGACGAGAGCCAATAAGCGGCTTTCCTCAGTGAGGACATCTGCACTGATGATCAGTGCCCTGATTATCAGTACAGCCCCATCAGTGATGCCTGCCATTGCCAACCAGTGATGCCCACTAGTAATGCCAATCAGTGCCCATCAGTGGTAAGAAAAAAAACTGCGCTATTAACTACAGAAATAAAGCTGCAACTCAGGGCGTTTTACGACGCCAGACAGAAATGTAAAAAAGACGAAGCTGCGCTAAAAATTGATCTGTGAGACACAAACCATTAGAGGCTAAACCAATGTGCTCACAACTGATAAACAGTTGACGTGCAAAAAAGTGATTGATAAAGGAACTGGTAAAAGCCAGTATAACAATATGTGAATCAACTCAAAAATGGAAAATGCTCAGTGAACAGATAAAGCAGATACAAAAAAATTTAAATCACAAAAAACAGAGCATCTGCAAAAAAATATTTAGAACTCAATCATGTGATAATGTGAGTGATAGCAAATAATGGTAAACATATGTGGCAATAATGGAAAATAATCAAACAAGTGAATGATGATTAGAAACAATATGTAACAAACAATGAGTCCATATATTATTTACTAGGTGATGAGATTTCAGTGATCATCAGTGCCTTCTCATCAGTACCGCCCATTAGTACCGCCCATCAGTGCTGCATATCAGTGCCTATCATTGCCCATCAGTGTCACCTATCAGTGCCCATCAGTGCCCATCAGTGCTGCATATTAGTGCCTCCTCATCAGTACCGCCCATTAGTACCGCCCATCAGTGCTGCATATCAGTGCTTATCATTGCTCATCAGTGCCACCTATCAGTGCCCATCAGTGCTGCATATTAGTGCCTCCTCATCAGTTCCACCTCATCAGTGCTGCCTCATCAGTGCAGCTTATCAGTGCCCCTCAGAGAAGGAGAAAAATTATTTATTTATAATATTTTATAACAGAAACTAAGAAAAACGTAGTCTTTTTTTGTTCGTTTAGAAAAAAAAACACAGTTGGGATTAAATGCCACCAAGAGAAAGCTCTATCTGTCTCAAAAAAATGATAACATTTTGTTTGGGTACAGCTTTGCATGACCGCACAATTGTCTTCAAATTACAAAAGCTCTGAAAGCTGAAAATTGGCCTGGGCAGGAAGGGAGTGAAAGTGCCCTGTATTGAAGTGGTTAAATGATTTCTAGATGTAACATTTATAGGTTTCCCCACTAGTGATATTCTGGTGGCAATACCATCAAAACATTTGGGATTTAGATACACTTTATTAAACGCATGCCTCATTTCCATTAAACTCTCTAGTGGGTGAGTCTTTTGTTGTGTTCGATTTTAGTGATCCTGCCAAACAAAGCCTTCCTTACCACTTCCTCTTGTAGGGTGATACCAGATATAAATACATATGTTTAGCAGTGGGTTTAAGTATGTTTTTGGTGTGTCAAAGCCCATAGAAAATAAATAGGCTGCTCAAATGCAATGTGCGTCAAACCCCCCATAAACCCTCATCACCTGTGACTGTACAGTGAAATGAGAAGTAGGGTATTGATGAGCGCATCTCTCTGTCACTGAGCTTTTATTTCAGCATGTTTCTGATAGGAGAAGTGTCACTTAATTTATGTTGCTGTGCAGCAGCATGGAATGTTGCACTGCTGTGCGGTCTCATGCGGTGCCATTCAGTGTGGTGCATTAAAATACAGATACACTGAATTTTTCCGCACCACACATCACACCAGCTTTATCGTGTGAATGGCACAAATAGACAACAATTGTGCTCTAGCGGTGAGTGCGTTTATCCATCATGGAAAAACGCAGGTTACCGCACATAGTGTGAACGATTGAGCAATGATGTAATAATGCTTGCAGAGCTGCATTCATTTGTGTCTCGTATAGCTTTTATACTTATACGTATAAATGAGAAGAGAAGCAGCGCCTTCTAAGTGTAGCATAAAAGTACTGGTTTTATTAAGCAAGAAAGTGGCAACTCACAACTGTAAGAAAAAAAGCGCTCATCTAGGTAACACCGCTGAGGTGAGCCGGTCTGGTCCCACAGACAGTGGTGGATTCAGAGCAAATGCCTTGGCTGTGCTGGTGGCTCCCAGCACAGCCAAGGGCTTTGCTTCAAATCCAGGACAGGGGGACCATCGGGACCAGACCAGCTCACCACAGCGGTGTTACCTAGATGAGTGCTTTTATTCTTACAGTTGACCCTGATGGTGTTTCCAATAATTTTTAAATCATGAAATCATTTACCTAGGACCCAGACCTACCAGGAAGTCAGTGGCGGCTGGTGCTCAAACTTTTTTGGAGGGTGCAAACAAACTGAAAAATACTGAAAAAAATACCCAATTGCAGCCTCACTGTGCCCATCAAATGCAGCCACTGTGCCATCAATTGCAGCCATTGTGCCCATCAAATGCAGCCACTCTGCCCATCAAATGCAGCCACTGTGCCCATCATATGCAGCCACTTGTGCCTGTCAAATGCAGCCACTTGTGCCCATCAAACGCAGCCACTGTGCCCATCATATGCAGCCACTTGTGCCCATCATATGCAGCCACTTGTGCCTGTCAAATGCAGCCACTTGTGCCCATCATATGCAGCCACTTGTGCCCATCAAATGCAGCCACTTGTGCCCCATCAAATGCAGCAACTCGTGCCCATAAAATGATGCCACTTGTGCCCAACAAATGCAGTCACTTGTGCCCATCATATGCAGCCACTTGTGCCCATCAAATGCCACCGCCCACTGTAACCCCCGCCTGCCTGCTGTCTGCCCAGCACTTACCCCATCTTAGTGGCCGGTCAGGCAGCGGGTGACGGTGGCGAGCTGTGGGATGGCTCCTGTGTCCTCCATGCTTCCCCCTCCTCTCTTCTTTGGTCTGCGAGGTGACCATTAGGGGCGCCTGTGCCTTCAGCCAATCAGGTGATGTGTATTTGACCCGCGCTACCTGATTGGCAGAGACGCGGTTCAGTGTTAGAAAAACAAATATTCATATGCTTTTCTAACACATCTGGGTGGACTGTCAGCGCAATGCTCTGCTCTCCAAGTCCACCTTTTTGAAGCCTATTAGAGCCTATGGCTCTAATCAGGTGCTTAAAAAAACCCACTGGAATTCAGGCACCTGGCGTCTGAAAAGGGGTTGGATGCCTGAATAGGGGGTGGCAGCAGCGGCCATGGATAGATTCATGCTATGCAGGAATCTATCCATTAGTTATAGATGGGGTGGCTGGAGAGAGGGGCGGCGCCCGTGTGCCCTTATTGGACAGGCCACCCCTGCAGGAAGTGCCGGGAGTCCTCAGCTGTGCTGCTGGCTCCCAGCACAGCCGAGGGCTTTGCTCCGAATCCACCACAGCGGGACCAGACTGGCTCACCACAGCTGTGTTACCCAGATGAGCGCTCTTTCTTCTTACTGTTATGAGTTGTTATGAGTTGCCACTTTGTTGTTTAACCACTTGCTTACTGGGCACTCATACCCCCTTCCTGCCCAGGCCAATTTTCAGCTTTCAGCAATTTGAATGGCAATTGCTTGGTCATGCGTCATTGTACCCAAACACATTTTTTATCATTTTTTTTTCACACAAAAAGAGCTTTCTTATGGTGGTATTTAATCACCACTGAGTTTTTTATTTATTTATTTATTTATTTTTGCTGAAGAAACAAAAAAAGACCGAAAATTAAAAAAAAAAAAAAAAAATTTTAGTTTTTAGTTTGTTATAAAATCTTGCAAACAGGTAATTTTTCTCCTTCATTGATGTGCGCTGATGAGGCTGCACTGATGGACATTGATAGGCTGCACTGATGGGCACTGATGGGTACTGATGAGGCTGCACTGGTGGGCACTGATGGGGCTGCACTGATACGTGGCACTGATGGGCTCTGGTAGGTGGAACTGAAGAGCACTGAGAGGTGGCACTGATAGGCAGCACTGATAGGTGGCACTGATGGGCACTGATTAGCAGCACTGATAGGTTGCACTGTTTGGCACTGATTAGCAGCACCGATGTGCACTGTGTGGGACCAATGTCCCTGTAATAGAAGCTGGTTACTGGCTTTCTTCCTTCCTTCTCATGCTGTCAGCATGAGGAGAAAAAAAGCAGATAATCGGCTTCTGTTTACTTCTGTGATCAGCTGTCATTGGCTGACAGCTGATCACGTGGTAATGTGCCACTGTGATTGGCACTTTACCCTGCTCTGTGATCAGTCGAGTCCTTCGGATTCGACGATCACAAAGCACGCTGGACTCGACGATCACAAAGCACGCTGGACTCGACGATCACAAAGCACGCTGGACTCGACGATCACAAAGCACGCTGGACTCGACGATCACAAAGCACGCTGGACTCGACGATCACAAAGCACGCCGCCCGCACGCCACAGGGCGGCGCGCGAGCAGCACAATCATAGGAGGATGTCTATTGATGCCCTCCCAGCACTGGATGCCTGCGCTGTAGTCGTCTTTCAGCTATAGTGCGAGCGGAAACTGGTTCATAAAGCCAAGTACTTATGCTACAATTAGAGGGTGCTGCTTCTCATTTATCCACATAAAAAGTCAAACACCTAGGCATATTTTGATTTTCACAGGCCCCATCCATGTACTGATATACACAGTATATAGTAACTTTGGACTGTTTTCTGCTAGTGCGCCAGATACCCTCCTTTTTTGTTTTTGATATCCACTTGCTGATCAGGCCTTTTCTGGAACTTTTTGTTTAAATTAGTATTTTTTGCTAGAAAATTACTTAGAAACCCCAAACATTATATATATATATATATATATATATATATTTTTTTTTTTAGCAGAGACCCTAGAGAATAAAATGGCAATTGTTGCAATACTTTATGTCACACTATATTTGCGCAGCTGTCTATCAAACACAATTTGTATGGGAAAAAATACACTTTAATGAATAAGAAAAATAAGTTAGCCCAATTTTTTTGTATGATGTGAAAGATGATGTTACGCCGAGTAAATAGATACCAAACATGTCATGTTTTAAAATTGCGCACGCTCGTGGAATGGCGACAAACTATGGTACTGAAAAATCTCCATAGGTGATGCTTTCAAATTTTTTACAGGTTACCTGTTAAGAGTTACAGATGAGGACTAGTGCTAGGATTATTGCGCTCGCTCGAATGATCGTGGCAATACCACACATGTGTGGTTTGAACACCGTTTACATATGCGGGCATGACTTACATATGCATTCGCTTCTGCGCACAAACACAAAGATACAGGGCGCTTAAATTGTTATTATTTTTTCTTATTTATTTATTTATTTTTACACTGTTTCTTTTTGTGTAAACATCCCTTGTAATAAAAATGAGCATGCCAGGTCCTCTTTATTGAGAGATCTGGGTCTAAAAAGATCCCCAGAGCTCTCATTTACTCTTAAAAGCAATAAAAAAAAGGCACTTTGATTTTAAAAAAATAAATAAATAAAAATCATCTCTTTAAGCCCGAGAGTGACGTTAGATGTCACTCTGGTCCTCCGCACCTGAACGACCACAATATACAGGGATATACAATGTAATACTGACATAAGGGCACACACAGGATGGACTTGTGTCTTTTTTCAACCTCACCTACTATGTAACTATGTAACTGTGTACAGTATATATAAGACCCCTTTCACACAAAGGGTCCGATCAGACCCTCCATTCAACCCTATGGACTGGTGGGTGTAAATTAATTTGTGTCCGTTTACACCCACCTACCTCCAATCTGATCCGGTCCTCAAAAACAAATTAAAGGGGATGCATCCCTGTCTCCTTCTGTCTAGGCAGATCGGATTGGATGGCAGTCGGGTGTAAACAGTACATATAAATTGTTCAATAGTACAGCGTGCCAGTGTGAGCAGTTTATATGCACGTACGTATGTCTCTGGCACATATTTTTTCATTTTCAATAGTCGCGTGCTAACACTGTGTTGCATGTGTTATTGTCAATTTGTATAATCAAAGGCAAAACATTTCTGTATACTGTAGATATAAAAAAAATAAGAAATACATTTTCCATCTTTTTATAAGTGATCACATTATATAAAATAATGATATCTAGTGATATCAAGAAAGTCCGCAGGTGAGGTATTAGCAGATTGCCCCACAGAGGGGTGTAAGGAGAAAATGTTTGCGGCTCAGCTAGAGACAACGAGACCTGTTGCCATACCAATGTTTTAGTTTTCATAGGAGTAGTACCCTGTGGGCTGGACCTAGGCCCCCTATATACCAGGTTGCTAAGTTCTGAATAGGACCCGAGTATCGCCGCCTCTGGGTTTACTGCGAGGTTGATTCTGTGCAAACCAGCACCGCACCGACACCAAGACAGCTGTCCAGTAATATTTCTTAAAGCTAACCTATTAGCCTTCTTAACCGATTATTCTCTTCTGGGCTTTAATGATGGAAGGCACAGGAACAGCTTGTTCTTAAAATGCAGATTCCTCGCTTCCTGCAGCTTTATTAATAAGTGAATGCTCTGTTAAGAATTCACTTTGACTCAGCAACAAGTGCGTATTCCTTCTGTCTTTTCTTTGATGCCTCGGCCCAATGACATGTAAATTGCAGCAAGCACTGGGTCTTGTTCTGATTAAATGTGGTCACACAGTAATGACAAAGGTTGTAATGATTAAAGAGATTTTCCAGGTGGAAACTCAAGCTGTAACCACAGATCCCTGTCCAAAAATAGAATTTAGTAAGCAGTAGTGGTACTCTGAACTCCAGGCACATACATTTTCAATGAAGTGTATTCCTCTATAGGTAAAATGATTTAAATCCACTTTGTGTGCACCAAATGGCTTTGAAAACACAGATATTACCTTGTATGAGTCGCAGTGACATCATCACTGTGCTGTATATAGCCTGTACGGTGATTAGAGCTGTGAGAGGAACCCAGGTGGCTCCACCCACTACTGGCTGCCTGCAGAAAACTACAGAAGGGGGTGGAGACCAGACCAGTCACCCTGCACAAGAAGAGAAAGCAGCAGTGACAGGTCTTTATTACAGGAAGCTCCTACACAGAGGTACATTTTCACACTGGATTACGGAACAGATCTAAAAGAAATACATAAAGCACATCAAGATCCAAGTAAGAGTACACATGACTTGTATTTACACAATATCTGCTTATTCCAGAGTAAGGGTCCTTTCATACGGGCGTTCCGTATGTCTGTTTTTCCTCTATCTGTTGGCAAATGAAAAATGGACATACATGTATGTCTATGGGCTAGCAGACGTTAGCAGATGATCATCCACTGACATCCGCCTCCGTTAAGTTCCGTTTTTTGAGACGCAAGAAAACCTTATTTTTCTTCCGTTTAAAAACCAGAATGGCCAAAAAACGGATGTTAGTGGACGACATCCGCTTACATGCAATCGGCTGACATCCGTTTTTAAACCCTTTTTTTTCCCCCTCTTTAAGGCTCGATTCACACTTGTGCAATGCAGGAAGCCTGCGAATCCACTGCGGGTTCCTGCATCGCACCCAACTCGCACGGCAGTTCACACTGCCATATGCGAACTTCCGGGAGTGTCAATACATTGTTAATGACACCCCCATTTCAGCTCGCATATCACACTGTGAACTGTCAGTTTGGACATGAATTGGATCACCCATGCGATCCGATTCTGGTGCGGACCAAAAAAAGGGTCCTGTGCGAATTTGGTCCGAATGCGATGCAATATCAGCCATACTATCTATATGGCTGAAATCCCAGCGCACAGTCATCACATGTGATCTCACAGAGAGCAGTAGTGTGAACCAGCACTAAACACACTGTCAAAAGCTGGTTGCTAAGGAGGGGGCTGGTAAGCCGGCCACAGCATCCTTAACAACTGATGAGTCATCAGCTGTCAGCGGGTTCCCTGCTGACAGCTGAATGTAAAAAAATGAATTGCCGTAAAAAAAAAAAAAATCACGAAAAAAAACGGCGATGGGTCCCCTCCCCCCAGGTCCATGCCAGGCCCTTCGGGCGGGTCTAGTATGGATTTGAAAGGGACACACACACCCCCCCATCCCCCCCCCCCCCACGCTAAAATTAAAAAAAAAAAATTTCAACATGGGGCAAGGTGCTTTGGGGAAGGGCATGTGGCCTGGTATGCTCAGGAGGTGGGGGGGGGAGGGCTCGCACGTCCCTTCCCTTTCCTGACCTGCCAGGCTGCATGTTCAATGACTTATCGGTTGTTAAGGAAGCTGCAGTCGGCTTCCCGGCCCCCTCCTTAGCAACCAGCTATATACAGCATTTGAAGTTCAATTCAGTCACTTTTTTTTTTTTGGGTGAAAAACGGATGTCAGCGGGCATGAAAACGGATGTCAACATTGACATCTGTATCAGTTTTTTTTTTTACAAAAAAAAATGTGACTGAACTGAACTAAAAAACTGAATGCCTGTGAAAGGACCCTTTATCTTTAAAGCGTTTGTAAAGGCAATGTTTTTTAAAAACAAATATGTCATACTTATCTGCTCTCTGCAGTGGGTTTCCACAGAGTAACCTTGATCCTCCTTTTCTCGGGTTCCCCGCCATCACTCCTGGCCCCTCCCCCCTGCTGAGTGCCCCCACACCAAGCTGCTTTCTGTGGGGGCACTCATGTGTGTTTGTTCCAGAGCCGCCTCTGTGTATCTATGAGACAAATGGCTCAGCCCCGCCCTCTGCTCCCACCTCATTGGCTGTGATTGACAGCAGCAGAAGCTAATGGCTCCCACTGCTGTGTTTCAGCCAATGAGGAGGGATAGACCCAGGAGAGCTTCTGCTCTCGTGCACATCGCTGGATGGATCAGGCCCAGGTGAGTGTGAGGGGGGAACTGCACACTGAAGGTTTTTTACCTTCATGCATAGAATGCATGAAGGTGAATAACCCTCAGCCTTTACAACAACTTTAATGTAGTGTTGCTTGACAGATTGAATACTTTAAGCAAATGTAATCACTAAAATCTCATATAAACTATAAGATGTTAATGTAGTTTTAAAAGTTATTTTTAAAATGTAATATTTTTAAACTTGAAGTTTTAATTGAAACAGTACTTGATTATTCTGCTGTGAAGGTTCTTGTTCAGGTTTTGGGGTGACAACTGTCTCCCAGTTGTACTCCAGTGTTGTCACCCTGTCACATGTGCTCCTAGTAGTGCCAAAATACATTGGACAGACATGGTCCATTGTTGTCTCTATCGGGAAGTTGGTCCAGAGTATTGATGTACAACCCACGTTGGAGCAAGAGCATGTAGACTAAAAAAGACAGGAAACCAGCAGTACTGAGATGAACAAATTGTAAACATAGTATTCTATAGAAAAAAAAAACTATTGTTCATGACACAAAGTGCTTCAGTAAACGAAAGGACATCAAGTTAAGGTTTAGATATATTTTTATGTTCAAATTCAGGGGTCATTAGTCAATGGCGGGGGGGGGCGGGCTTCCTCCTCTGTGACCCAACCACTGCATTGTGTTGACACCTTCACTTATCTAGGTATTGTTGTCTCCTGTCAAGTTTCTGAATATGCTGTACTCAATCTTCACCTGTATTGTCTGGAATCAAATTTGAACTGAAGGCATGGAGCAACCTCCCTCTCTCCCTCCTTGGCCGTATTAACCTCCTCAAAATGTAGGTCCTCCGCAAATGTACTTATTTCTTTTGTAATTGTCCACAATGGTTCCCAAATTATTTTTTTTTACTAAACCTAACCAAATGTTTCTTTCCTTTCTTTGGGGTTCCCAGTAGGGTTGTACCGATACCACTTCTTTAAGAGTACAAGAACCAATTCTTTTTTCAAGTACTCGCCGATATCGATTACCGATACTTTTTTTTTTTTTATGTCATGAGACAGTGGCACTAATATTCAGCACTGATGGCCACTGATAGGTGGCACTAATAAGGCGTGGACTGTGTCAGCCGTTTTTATTTATTTAATTTTTACAATTTTATTTTTAACAATTAGTTTTTTTTTACAATTTAACATTTTCTTTATTTTTATTTTTTTTACAATGCTTTCTTTTTTTTTGGGGGGGGGGAGATGGGCTTTGATGAGATGTCAGGGGTCTAAATCCTGACATCTCCCCTTTGAGACAGAGTACGGGACTAAGAATAGAGATTCCCCTGCCCCTTTCTCTGCAGCCTCAGCTGCTCTGAAGATGAATGGACAAGAGACAACAGCTCCTCTCTATTCATAAACTGAAGCATCGTGAACACAGTTAGTGACTCTGTCCATTCAGAAAAGGAAGGAGCTGGTAAATGGCATATATACCGACTCCTTCCTCCTCTCTCTATCCTGACAGATCTGGGACAGGGGGGCGGAGGAGCACAGAGAAGGACACGGGGGGGGGACTGGATGAGCACACAGGGGAGCATACGGAGGAGGACACAAAGGAGGACACAGAGGGGGACCAGAGGAGGACACGGGGGACTGGATGAGCACCTAGAGGAGCATTACGGAGAAAGACACAGAGGGGGACCAGAGGAGGACCAGAGGGGGACCAGAGGGGGACACGGGGGACTGGATGAGCACCTAGAGGAGCATTACGGAGAAAGACACAGAGGGGGACCAGAGGAGGACCAGAGGGGGATCAGAGGGGGGGGACCGGAGGAGCACACGAAGGACACAGAGGGGGACCGGAGGATGACACAGAGGACAGTCATTGGACAATTGATGCAGCGGTGGGGAGAGTTACAATCACGCTCTCCCTGCGCGGATTTCAATAAAGCAGTTTTAAGCTGCGGGAGGAAGAGGAGGACAAGCAGCTGTCAGATGCTTTATTGAAAACCGTGCAGGGAGATCGGTGATTGGAACTCCCCCCACCGCCGCACTGATCATTCCTGACTGTCCAAGTATCGGGTCAAGCATCGGAGCATTTGCACGAGTACAAGTACTCGTGCAAATGTTCGGTATCGGCACCGATACTAGAATCAGTATACTAGTATCGGTATCGGTGCAACCCTAGTTGCCAGACTCCCAGGTATAAATTTGCTACTCTCTCCTGACTAACAGATGGGAGGGATTGAATATACATTGCCTTGAAAAAGTATTCATACCCCTTGAAACTTTCCACATTTTGTCATGTTACAACCAAAAACTTAAATGTATTTTATTGGAATTTTATGTTATAGGCCAACAAAGCGGCACATAATCGTGAAGTGGAAGAAAAATGATAAATGGTTTCCAACATTATTTACAAATAAATACGTGAAAAGTGTGGCATGCATTTGTATTCAGCCCCCTTTACTCTGATACTCTTAACTAAAATCTAGTGGAACCAATTGCCTTTAGAAGTCACCTAATTAGTAAGTAGAGTCCACCTGTGTGTAATTTAATATCAATAAAAATGCAGCTGTTCTGTGAAGCCCTCAGAGGTTTGTTAGAGAACCTTAGTGAACAAACAGCATCATGAAGGCCAAGGAACACACCAGACAGGTCAGGGATAAAGTTGTGGAGAAGTTTAAAGCAGGGTTAGGTTATAAAAAAACAATCCCAAGTTTTGAACATCTCACTGAGCACTGTTCAATCCATCATCTGAAAATGGAAAGAGTATGGCACAACTGCAAACCTACCAAGACATGGTCGTCCACCCAAACTTACAAAAACGTTAAACACTGGTGAGCCACATCGACGTTTATGTGCTTTTAAAGTTTTTAAGCGTCTTTTGTGGTCAGAAAAACAGCTCCTGAACGCGATTTTAGAGCGTTCAGACAACAGCCCATAAACTCCACTGCTGATAAACGCCCATGTGTGCATGGACACATAGGATAACATAGAGGGGAGTTTATAGGCTGGTAAAAAAAACTCCCAAAAACGACCGTTTATGAGCTTCAGTGTGCATGGAGCCTAAGTGCACATGCTTCTCAGCTTGTTGCTACTTTATGCCCGTAAGGCAATTACATTGAGCTGGAAAAAAACTCCCCTCCCACAGCGCATTTCTGGATGAATTTGGTTAATTCAAACTTGCCCTTATATCAGGCCACGTATGCAAATAGAGGATGTCCCTTGTAAGTTTCAGAGAGTATGGTCTTGCTGATTAGACAATTAGACAATCCCTCCACTGCTGTGACAGTGACTGATACCTCTATGTGAACCTTTGTATGTCTGTTAGCTTCTTAGGGTGATGGTTTCCTAATGAGTAGTATACCTAATATGTACACTATTGGGTTTGCTCGAGCCGTACACTTTAAATTGAATGTGTATTTTTCTCTTATTACTTTGTATTTTGGTTTATTGTTTTTTCCTTTTGTATCTTAGGCCAGTCGGCCCCGTCCCTACGTGGGCAGCTATTTTAGTATGACTAGACGACTAAACTTAATAAAATAAATTGTCCCCCAACCCTGGCAATACACAGTAGCCTCAGAAGGACTTCTCTGTGTTCATTCATAAAAAGGTAGAAGCAGCTGGCGAGGTACTGGAATAAAATGTTTCTCTTCCGATGTGTCTGTGAAAGTTTTGATTCATGCAAGTCATGTTATAGCTAGTAGTAATCAGTCATATTCAGCTGGATGATTCTGTAAGGCTGATGTCATACGAGTCACCTTGACTGTGGTGACCAAGATATCCAAAAAAGACTGCTATTCTTTATGGATTCGCTCCCACACTTCCAAGTCTATTGAGATGTAACGCTTTAACTGCTTTGTCACTAGCAAGCAAGATTCAGCTATGTTCAGGGCCAGCCAGAGAGCAATTCCACAGAGGTAAGTCCCTTGTGGCTGGTAATGAGTCGTCCATGTGACATAAGCCTATGGTTGAAAATATTTCACCGCTTATCCTGTTGGCTTCTTCAGTTCACAATTATCATTGGATGCAGCCACTGTTCTGCTGACAAATTTCCGCCTGCTTTCTTTGATTTTTCATTTGAAGGATGTCATGCAGGAGGAGACCCACAAATTTGCACAGTGTATGGCCAACTTTAGTGTTATTGCATATATCATATGAGATCCTTCATCACATTTACACCCAAGCTTGTTCTGTGTTTCCATATATTTTTGATTAATGACTGGCATAGTTAACAAATAACGCAATTTTAGACTATAGATGAAAGGATTCTTCTCTCAATATCTCCCCCTCATTTCAGAGATTAAAGGTTTACTTTATAGAAACTTCATTTCTTTCCGCATACAGTAGAAAGTGCATTATCAGCATATGTGCTGAAATGATATTACATTTGAAATGATTCTTTTCAAGTCTGTTTAAAGAAGCAAATGATTTGAAATAAGCAGTTTTCATCAAAGTGCATGTACGCTTGAAGTCAAATGTACTCTACGAACCTCTGACCTGGCTTTGGGCAGCCTTTATCTGGCATAGCCTAGTTTTTCTACAACAGGTTAAATTGGACAATGAAAATATGAGGTCTGTTCTATTGAAAGTCCTTTGTCCCCCAAAATCTAATCGCCTGCAAAGATGATTAAAAAATAAAGCTGTTGATAAATACATTTTAAAAAATTTCCTCCACCCTGGCTTTCAAGATGTGTGGGTGATGTTGCTAAAATATAATAAATAAACCCACGGCTTCTGACACTTCCATCATGCCTAAGTGATGTTACTGTTCCTCACCGCTGCCTCCTAGGTTAGCTGGAGATTTGAAATTCCACTAGAATGCACTCCGGGTCATTGTAGGTGCATATTCTTGGGGGATTTTAGGCTCCCAGCTATCCCAAGAGGGAGTGACATTACCCGCGCATCTTGAAAGCCAGGGCGAAGGAATTTTTTTTAAATGTATTTATCAACGACTTTATTTTTAAATCACCTTTGCAGGTGATTTGACTTTGGGGGAGGAAGCTTTCAATAGAGTGGACCTTCAGTTTTCATGGAAGGTCTACTTTAAAGTGAATGTGAGCTTTGACTGTGCTAGTTGACCTTTCAGAAACTTAAAAAATCTGTCAGAGTAAACTCCTGACATGTCACAATATACATCAGTGGTCTTAAAACTGCGGCCTGGGGGCCAGATGTGGCCCTGTGCTTATGTTTATCCAGCCCTTGGGGCACTATTCTTCCCTTTGATACAAGGCTCTATTTCTCCCACTGACACAACCAATGGGGCATCATTTCTGCCACTGATAGCAACAATTGGCCATTATTCCTCCCACTGGCACCAATGATGGGCCAATATTCTGCCCACTGACACCAACGATGGGGCACTATTCCTCCTACTGACACTAACATTGGGGGATCCCAAGATAGTGTCTTGTTTACACTTACTGATGCCAAGGCAGTTTCTTATCCCACTGGCCAAAGTCCAGACCCCCTAAAGTCTGAAGGACAATAAACCAGCCCTTTGTTTAGAAAGTTTGGAGACCCCCGATATACAGCAACAGTATACATTTTTGGAATATCTCTACCTTTTATCATTAAAAATACATCCCAAAGTCATGAGTTTTTAATCAGACAGAAGGCCACTGCAGGTTGAGGTGGCTTTTGAGACCTTCCAGGACATCTGACCATTTATGACCATCCTAGCCAGTGTCTGCAATGGATAACATAGATACCTTTTTAGATGATGTCATAGAGAAACTGGGCTCTTTTTAGTCCAGGAACATGCAGCTGTCCTAAAAATGGGATGGGAAGCCAGAAATGGGATGTACATTAACTAAGAGAGAAAACAATTCATTTCATAATTTCCCAACTCATTATAGTCCATAAAATTTTTAGCACTTTTCGTTTCTTCCTCCTTTTCAGCAGCTCCGCACTGAACCTAAGTCAAGGGGGTGACTGCTACCGTTTTTAGTGTTTTTTAATCAGTTGTAGAACAATTAGATGGATTTTCAACTTTCATGTTGGATAAAAGATCTTCCCTGGTCTGGGCTAGCTTTCCAGCACAGGACTCTTAATGAATAATGAATTTCAAAATGAATTTCAATATCGCTGCAACTGTATGAGTAAACTTTTTTTTTTTGTTTGTTTGTCAATGTATACTCCACATCACCCCATCAGTGATTAGGTTAAAGATTAGAATCTCAGACTAATGTCTAGAGATATCGAGCGGAATTCTGTCTGCAGTGTTACAGTGCCTTGCGCATAATAATGACACTTGTAATGGGCTGAATGGTTGTACGGGAATTTATCGGACTGAGCAGCAGTCAGACTTAAGAAAAGTGTCAGGAGGATCAATACACAGACGTAATGTAGACTGAATATACGCCACGGCCGGGTATTATAAGGCGTAACTGTACTGCTGATTAGGGGTTATTATTTTCTACCAGTAAAGTCAAACTCCGAGTTCATTTGCAAAGTTTTCTTTAACACCGAGGAATCTGGATAATTTTTTAGGGCATAACTACAGAGGGGCAACTGCTCCTGGGCCTATGATACCAAGGGGCCCTTAAATGGCTGATTCTCCACTTTTTCTACCCACTTATTTTCTGCATACAATGAAACAATATTTCTTTGTCATGCATGTCTATTTTTTACAACTGTTATGAGAACTTAGGGTTAGGCTTTGCATCCATTTAATAGAGATATATGGCTAAGCCTTTTTTGGCCATAGCATGAAAAGGTAGAGTGGAGAGCTGGCAACTCGTTCTTCCGAATATTTTAGTTTATTGTAAGAGGCAGAGTGTACAAAATACAATGGCTTACGCGCTTCGGCATTAAGCCTTAATCATAGCCAGTTTATGGCCATACTTCTCTTGTGGGTCACAGAAGTCCCCTTACTTTTGTCCTACTGTGACCCAGAGGGGGCTATTGCCCATTATCAGCTGGCATGCCAGGCTGTGGAAGGATCTGACAACATTGTCAGCTGTGTCTTCTCCTCTCCAGCCCGGCATTCTAGTGAGTGCTGGAGGAGCAAATCGGAGAACAGTGACTGACAGTCACCGCTCTCTGCTCAGAGCAGACAGAGAAATGAGTGATCAGCAGTCATGTGATTGCTTAGTTCTCAGTCTTAGAATCGATATAGGACAGCTGTAGCATCACACAAATGCTGCAGTGTAGAGGTTAGTATGAATGTTTTATTTTTACAAACCCATTCTTCTCCTTTAAAGCATATCTAAACCCAGCATATTGCAGCTTACCAGTTCTTACATGTAGTAGCTGCATTCAATTTTATTTCAGGCTTTTTTTCCCTTTATTTTCACCTGTGATTTTGGCAGTAACACACATCCTGTACTTTCCGGTCTACGCACATTCCTCCACTGTATCATGTCTGCCTTTGGTCATTGTGACAAACTCACCTGGAACAGAGGCTTTTGGAGGGGACTGAAGGCTAGCCTCTTGCCTACCGACTATGGGCCCTGGCATTTGTGGGAGACACAGTACAAGAATTTAGATTAATGAGATCTGGAAACCCCTGGGTCTTCTGTTGCCTACTAGTCTGAGGTAGGGTGAGATCAATGTTTGTATTGTTAATTGTGTTAATTAACTCACCTATTGTTTGTCTGTCTGCTAGCACACTATTATGTGTAATGTACTTTGGGAGCTCGGTGTCGGCAGTCTGATCTGGAATGGGATCTCTGATTAATCACAACATTGTCCAGGTGGCTAGTTGTTTTATCAAATTAATGTTTCTAGTATATGTTGGCTAATTTGACTAACTCTTGGAGGATCCTCTATGATGGGATTAGACTGACCTACTTTACAAGTGTATAAAAGCCTGTATTTCTGTTCAATAAACAGTCATTTCTTTTGGTTTTTACCTTACATCTTGTATGTGTACAATGTTTGGGGTAAAAAGAGCTGGTATTAGCTCTCGATCTGCTTGGAACAGTTTGGAGGGCAGGAGGTGCTGTTTGGCAGATGGAAGCACCTAGTCGGGGTGCCCAAGCGGTTCTGTCACAGTTATCCCCATTACATTGTGGATTGATTGAATAAGTAGTGCACAAAAGGAAGAAAAGGATGCTTGTGCTGTCTGTCCAGCTCCCAGCAAGTGACCTGGATGTGCTAAATGGCTACTGGGTAAGGGACCTACACCCTACTCCCTTTATGCAGTAAAAAACTAGGAAAGTGTATAGTTTCAAATAGTGTGGTTTAAAAATGACATTGAAATTGGTTTTGTGTAGAGAGTCTTGAACATGTTTGTATGAAGCTGTAAATATGTATTTTTTTACTCTGAAAGTATTTACAGCAGAGCTTTTTTTTTAGTATTTCTCTGCCATGCTGACCTATCAGCATGGACCTAGCCTCTGCTGCAGGCACAGCGTTAAGTAAAGCATGTATAGAAGAATGTTCACTTCATAAAACCTGAATGCAGGTAATCCGTCAGTGTTCAGACAAAAAAGGAAATTTCCTTGTCCTTTGTATTCTCTCTGCAGATGTTTATAGTGTGTTTGCGGCAATGCTGGAACATTCTGTGCTCCCTCCATTAAGTGCTGCTATAATGTTTCCACGCTTTCAGTTAACGTTTACGTATGTAGCGGTACCCCTGTAGGGGCTGCTAAGTGATGTGGCCCACCCATCATCCTGCCCAGCTCGGCGTTCACTCCTCAGTCACTCTCAGGCAGAAAACACTCCATGTGCTAGTTTTTGTTATTATTATTGGTGAATTTAACTTGGATGGAGTAAGGGAAATATAGGATGCCTGGTGAATTATATTTCAGTCAATTGGTAGATTGTATATCAATCAATTGGTGCATTGTATATCAATCAATTGGGACAACTATATACACTTCTCTGTACAAGTTGCTTGCAGGCTATTGCTCTATCTCTCTTCCTCTTGCACAACTCTTGCTTCTCAGAAACAGCTAGCACATGTAAGGTTAACCTGACACCGGCTCAGCCAGGCATTAGCAACTGCCTTTTGCAGGCAGGGACTGCGGACCCCTATGGTGTAGCAAAAAATGAAAAGTCTTTAGTGCTAGCTACCCTACTGGTGGATTACTGCTTCCAGTCAGCCCTCTTCAGGCGCTGCTAGCCCTCCGAGCTGCAGCTGCCCATGACATTCCAGTCCTCACTACTGGCTCTGCACCCATTTGCACCCATCTCTGATTGCATGCTCCCAGTCCTTTCAGGCATGCCTCCCCAGTCCTCCTGACTGCACATGTCACTCACCAGCCCTCCTGGGTGCAACCGGTGGTTCCCTCCTCAAGACTTGCCCGGCAGTACTAGCACGATTACCTGGAGAGCTCCGGAAGTCACCCCCCCAGACTGGGGAGCTCCCTCAAAGGCCCCCACAGCCTAGTACTCCATCCTCAGTTCTTCCACCTGACAACTCCTCCCCAGCTGGGCTGACCCTAAGCATTTAAGGAGGCCTGCCCCCTGCCAATCCAGGTTAAGGATTGGTCACAGCTCCTTAGAACACCCCAGGCAGCTCCTCCTCTCCTTCTAGAATTCTCTAGAATGAAGAGGGAGGTCTTAGTGACACCCTCTGTGAGTCACCAGCTGCTAACTCTGAGCCACTCCCAGCCCACACAAGCAAAAACAAACAGGCCTAGCTTCAAGCTAGGCCTGCCTAAATTTGCCTATACTCACAACAAAAACTAATCTAGCACCTACCTATGTAGAGAGTGCTACACGTAGGAGCAATTTTTGATGTGACTTTCCCATTTTAACACATTTTCTGTTCCTGATGATCCAGAATACTATATAGAGATTTGTGGATACTTGCTTTAATGGCAACCTGTAATGCAGGCAGTGTGGTCAGTATCTCTACTGAACACCTACCAAGAAAAGCCATATTGATAATGTGTTCATTTCAGGCAGTCAGACAAATTGACTAGTATTGGGAGGGACAAGCAGTTAAGCCAGAGATCTGACTAAAAAGTAAACGGCAATAATAAATAAATAAAGTGAGTACAACTGTAAATTTCTTTTAGGGCGCATTTACTTATTTATGTGTTTTTTTGGGGGGCGTGATGTCATGTGTTAATGTGCATTGCATTAAGGTAACAACGCACTATAATGTGCTAAATTTTGTGAAAAATACAGAGTATTGCGGTGAGTAGCTGTGCCTTAAAACGCAGATGCATTGCTTAAGTGCCTCGGGGTGCTTTTCTAAATGAATGGC
The DNA here is from genome assembly GCA_037952925.1 of Lithobates clamitans. Lineage (NCBI taxonomy): Eukaryota > Metazoa > Chordata > Amphibia > Anura > Ranidae > Lithobates > Lithobates clamitans. The sequence goes on from JBBGZY010000310.1 coordinate 4,988,346, forward strand.
ATCACAACACAGCAACACATGTTACTTGTATTAATGTGATGTGTGTGAATGGACCATTAAAGTGCCAACATATTCTATTGGGCTGTGCACTAGACAGGTAGACAGTCATCACAATACAGATTTAAACATATAGTGAAAGAGGGGGATTTACTAAAATTGGTAGCATGGTAGCCAATCAGCTTCTAACCTCAGCTTGGTTAATTAAACTTTGATAATAAAATCTGGAGCTGCACTAGATTTTGCATGCTCCAGTTTTGGTAAATTCCCCCCAAAGTGTATCTAAAGGAAAAATTATTTCCGTTGTTCAGGGATTTTTTTTTGCTCTCTGTCCTGTTGTGACATGTTCTGTTTTCTAGAGAGGAAATCCTATCTAAAACATTGTCCCAAGTTTTTTGGACAAGTGCAAAATTACCTATCACTTTCTGACAGTGGTCTGCAGGACAAGTAGAGAGGGTAAATCTCCCTATTGGGGACAAATATACTATCATACATTATCCAAAGCTGAAAAAACAAAAAATGTCTTTAGATACACGTTAAAGGATGCTGCTTTACAATAGATCATAGTCCATTATGGAATAAGCAAGAGAGGCCGTAAGTGTTAATATGTCCCTTCTCTTTGTTGTAGGGGTGATTCTTCTGCTTCTGGACAAGCTGCGTAAGATGAAATGGGAGCAGATGTGGCGTCTGACGGCTGAACGGGAACTAATGAGCATGCTGTCTACCTCCTTGGCTGATCAGGTAAGAGCACCAGTGCTGGATGTGGGATAACTTACCCTAGACTGCAACTTGTGATCACAATATGATTCAAACACACATTGATAGACAAAGACTGTGAAAGATGGACACACACCCTAAATGTATTTCTTTTTTTTCTACAAAAAAAAAAAAGAATTCATTCCTCCATCCACTCAAGAGAGGTCAAGGGAGGAATCCCCCCCCCCCCCCCCCGGGGACATTGTATCCTGATAGCGAGACTCTGCACTGTCAGAATACATCAGAATACACTGATCAGCAGCTGCAGCTAATTGGTCGCAGCAGCTGATCAAGAATAGTTTTCCAACACTCCTGTTTATCAGAAGTCAACAATCGACTTCCGTCAAGAAATGACAGCTATACATGAATCAAAATTCAGCCGTTCCATGCTGAACGAGTCAAATTTTGATCCATCTACAGTATGTTTAGCTTTAGGCTGGGTGCACACTATCATGTGGTGGGAATGTGCGTGTTCCCTACATGGCTCTTCCATTAATTCTCAATTGCACCTCACGCTTTGGTAAAATACTAGCATTTACCGCGGGCTAAACTGAATGGTGCTATAGCTATATGTGGCGCGATTTAAAATTGTGTTGGGGATTTTTTTTCCCGTGTTTCTGTGGGTAGGGCAGTCTATTGAAATAAATGGGCTGTCCTACATGCAGAACCCAGCCCGCAGTGATGTGAATAGATCCTAAGACTGACAGCATTGTGCAAATCAATAAAAACTTGAAAAGCTTAGTCTGACCTTCCCTATGCCAGCTTGAGTTCTTCTGTGTAATGAATTTACAAGAAGACTGGGTCAGGCATTTATATTAGCAATACCTTTTGTGATTTTTTTTTCAGTGGTTACATAACTGCATTAATTGTGTTTTTTAATATTTGCTTAAAGTTTAGCTTTAAAGTTAAATGCTAGGCAAACATACACAGGTAAACATATCTAGCATACATAAATACCTAAATCTGTCCTAAATGATCTTCTGTAATCCCCTATCCCTATAGAGCAGCACTCAGGAGTCCAGGAGAGGATGGGTCTTTACATTGATTACATTGTGCTGCTGCCCCTTCACTGTCCGATGAGGGCGGAGAGATGACTAAGGAAGCAGCTTTCTCCTCCTATCAGCATGCTCCCTGTCAGCACATAAACTGATTAGCTGCTTGTGCTGCTTTTTTTACTCCCCTTTCTGAGCTCTGCTGTATGTGGACTGCAAGGTCATGACTTTAAAAAAAATACATTTAATGATGTATTATTAAATACAGTAAAGCATTAATTTATGTCTTTTATATCTGCCTAGAGCTGACCTTTAAAGAGTACCAATAGTAACAACGTTTTTTGGTTTTTTTTGGAAGGATTAGAAACACTGTCAGATTTTTATTGGGGTCTGTGTCCCTGCTGGGAAGATTCTCTATATGAAGGTGATGAAATTTTTTAAATTTTAGAGAACAAGAATGAAGGCAAAATCTTTCAGTAGGGACACAGAATTTTTTTCTCACTTCCTGTTGTGTCTTTGGGACAGAAAGTTCCATAATGAGACATAGATGGCAAAAAAAGGACTGACGAGTTTTGAACCCTTACCTATGGAATTTAGAACTCAAAACAAGTGGGCTTGAAATACTGGGTCTGGTTCACACCTATGCATTTTTAGTGCGTTTTCAGTTTTCCAGAAACACACTAAAGTCCATTTAACCACTTAAGGACTGGAAGGATTTGCCCCCTTCCTGACCAGGCCATTTTTTTGCAATACGACACTGCTTTGCTTTAACTGACAATTGCACGGTCATGCGAAGTTATACCCAAACAAAATATATGTCCTTTTTTTCCCACAAATAGTGTTTTCTTTTGGTGGTATTTGATCACCTCTGCGGTTTTTATTTTTTGCCCTATAAACGAAAAAAGAGCGTCAATTTTGAAAAAAGCAACAATATTTTTTACTTTTTGCTATAATAAATATAAAAAAAGTCTTCATCAGTTTAGGCAAATATGTATTCTACTACATATTTTGGGTAAAAAGAATCACAATAAGCGTATATTGATTGGTTTGCGGAAAAGTTATCGCGTTTACAAAATAGGGGATATATATATATATATATATATATATATATATATATATATATATATATATATATATATAGCATTTTTATTATTTTTTTTTTTTTTACTGGTAATGGTGGTGATCAGCGGTTTTTAGCGGGACTGCAACATTGCGGCGGACAGATCTGACACTTTTGACCTTTTTGGCACCATTGACATTTATACAGCAATCAGCGCTAAAAATAGCCACTGATTATTATATAAATTACACTGGCAGGGAAGGGGTTAACACTATGGGGGGATCAAGGGGTTAAGTGTTACCTAGGGAGGTGTTTCTATCTTCTGGGTGGAGTGCACTGATTGGGAGTAGAGAGAGATCACTGTTCCTGGTTACTAGGAACAGCAGATCTCTCTCTACTTCCCTGACAGAACAGGGATCTGTCTGTTTACAGTGACAGATCCCCATTCTGTCTCTTTAAGGAGCGACCGCCGGTGGCCGGTGGACATCGCAGCTGCCGTCCACGCTCTGGAGTCGCCAATAGCTCTTAAAGTGGCCGACATACAATGCAGGCGATTAGCGCAGCCGCGCCAACCTGCCACAGTACAACTGCGGCAGCTGGTCGGCAAGTAGTTAACATAGTTTCCTTTGGATGTAGTTCTGTGCATTTTATGGAAAGGGTCAGGGACTTTTTTCTGGTTTTTGGTTCCTTAGACTTCAATGGATCAAAAACGTGTATTGAAAAATGCTAAATGCACCTGGTATTAGTAAACTGCAACCTGCATAGGTGTGAATCAGGCCTTAGGCAAGTGGCAAGCATGAGTTGCACTCATGTATCATTATATAACGTGCATTTTGACATCACAGCGAGCCTGTTATATAGTGCCATAATATTATACCAGTCAAGTAATAGGTTTTTCCAGAGTAGATTCCATCTTTCTCCCTTATCCATCCTCACATAACTCGATGTGAAAACAAGGAAGATGTGTCTAATTTACCTGTTCAATCATTTTTACTGAAGGTTAAAGCATACATTAAGTTGAACAGCCACATTTCTGGTCCCGCTACATGTAAAGGCCTGGCATAGCACGGGACCTTTTTTGAGGTAAAACAGCTATAAACATAAAGATAGCAACCATTAATCAAGGAGATCGGGAAATCAATGTAGCGCTGAAATCTTGGCCTGTTCAGATTCATATGGGTCAGAGCAATTGAGTGTTGACAGGACAGAACCAGGATGGGTAGTGTTTGCTTTGCCTGCACCTTGTGTTTGTCACCTGCATAAGATGTGTATTGATCATGTAGTTTTATGGTGTCATTTGTTGCCCCATACGCACAGCCTATAGCAGAGTAAATCTTCACGTTCCTGTGTCAGAAGTTTCTGTTTGTGTTTAAGCATGAGGCATGCAGCCTCTGACTGCACGGGTTAGTGCTTGACTTCTCTCTGTGGTTTAAGAATTGACACTTCCTGTGAAGAAACTAGATATCCCACAATCCCCAGGTCTCTCAGTCTGTCCAGCAGGTGAGAGCTAAACAGTAATTAGAATTGACACAGACACAAGCATGCAAAACAGTTAATAGACCTCACAACATTTGTGATGCAACACAGAGGAAATGAGTTGGCATGCATTGGATGCTGTGTAACCTGGAACAAGAAGTTGCCAGTCCCTTTAGTGAATAGGGACTAGCAAGAAGATTTAATACATGAACATTGGGAAGTTGGTCAGCCATGACACTATAAAATGCAGCCGCAACATGTGAGCCCATCATTACAAGGTAAGGCAAACGACACAGGAAATATAACTATACCTTGTTAAAGCAACAAAAACATTAAAAGGTGTATAGTGTCTTTAAAGCTGAACCCCAGGCAGATTTAAAGGACACATTAATGCAGCTCCTTATTCATTATTACAATCCTTTTTTTTAATGCAAGCAGAGTAAGTACCTGAATCTGACCTGGTATCAGAATTTTTGCAGTCCCTGGAGTGGGAGGGAAACAGGGCTGGAGTGGGAGAGAAAGAAGCAGCAAAAGAAGCCAATCAGTTGGGCTAACTAGAAGAATGCCTATAGGAGGAGAGGGCAGAGTGACAGATGAGCTCATCACTGTGCTGCTTATCCTTCACTGTCCATTCACAGGCTGGAGGTGGGTCCAGAGTAAGGGCTGGGCTCAGAGGAAGAAGGTTGAATGATACTGGCCATTAGACTGAGGCCATCTAGCAGCAAAAAAAAGTACATCCCTGGATTGAGGGTGAATACTGCTGGTATTGCTATTTTATCTTTTACTGGGCTATTGATTTTTATCTTATTTTGGCTGGAGTTCTGATTTAAAATAACCCAATGAGAACAATTTAATGGGATTTAATTCAAGGTACAATGCTGCATAGTCACTGAGCGATTATTAGAAAGGGCCAGTGCCCTCCGCTGTGAACTGTCAGCAAAGAAAAGACTTTTACAGCTTCCTGGATCAGGTGAGGAGGGCTGGATGTGGCCACCGTGGGTTTGAAAGTTCTTATTGAACCTGAGAAGTCATTAAAGTTATCCTAACATCCATGAACAGGGAAGACAGATATTTTATGAGCTTAGTTTTTTAACTTCTCTTTGAATTCCAGCGTGGGGATTCCAGATGCTCCTGAAGGTGCACAGATGTGTAAGTGGCAGTTTGGAAGAGGCATACTAATTATTTTGTCTAGGATTATGCGCAGACAGGCGTAAAATCTGCAACATCAGAGGAACGCTCTGCCATGGTTGGTTTTCCTAACAAACGATTGCAGCGTATGGCACTCTGAGCTGTGTTCACTTAGAATATAATGGGGATCCTATGGCCACATAGGAATGAGAATGGCTTTCTCCAAAAACAAGTAATCAAATAAAATAGGCAAATGGGAAATAGGCTACCATTGCTCCGCTCTCCTGTGCTCATGTGACCAGGGAGAAGGTCGAGAGACTCGTTTTTCTATTAAATGGCCAATATGATATTTCAGTTTCTGGTGAAAGCTGGAGAATGAAAGAATAGCTAAAGTAAAAATATTTTTCTCAGTTTTGGGAGTATAAAGATTAAAAACCCCTTGTTGGTTTTAGACAGTTGTTAAGAGAGCTGTCCCCATTGTAAAATTTCCCCTCAGTCCTGGTGACACAAAATTTGGGATTTTCTATGACTTTTAGTCCCAGGGCCACAGCCATCAAGACAAAGAGACAGAATAGCAATAAAAACCAGACAGTAGTTTTAAATCCCTTCCGTATCCTAAACCAGTGGTCTCCAAACTGTGGCCCGGTGGCCGGATGTGGCCCTTTGCTTGTCTTTATCCGGCCCTTGTGGCAATATTGTTGCCACTGACACCAACAATGGGGCATAACTCTTCCCACTGACACCAACAGTGGGGCATAGTTTCTTCCACTCACACCAAAAATGGGGCATAATTCCAACAATGGGGGATCATTTTGCCCACTGACACAACCGATGGGGCATAATTCTGCCCACTGACACCAACGATGGGGGATCATTTTGCCCACTGACACCACCAATGGGGCATAATTCTGCCCACTGACACCAACGATGGTACATAATTCATTTTACTGATACCTGATCTGTGCAAAACCACTGCACAGAGCAGGTACAGTGCCTTGAAAAAGTAATCATACCCCTTGCAATTTTCCACATGTTGTCACGTTACAACCAAAACCCTAAATGCATTTTATTGGGATTTTATGTGATAGACCAAAACAAAGTGGCACATAATTGGGAAGTGGAAGGAAAATGATAAATGGTTTTCAACATTTTTTACAAATAAATATGTGAAAAGTGTGGCGTGTATTTGTATTCAGCCCCCCTGAGTCATTACTTTGTAGAACCCCCTTTCACTGCAATTACAGCTGCAAGTCTTTTTGGTCTTTTTGGCGATGTTTCTACCAGCTTTGTACATCTAGAGAGTGAAATTTTTACCCATTCTTTGCAAAATAGCTCCAGCTCTGTCAGATTGGATGGAGAGTGTCTGTTAAAGGCAATTTTCAAGTCTTGCCACAAATTCTCAATTGTATTTAGGTCTGGGCCTTTCTAACACATGAATATGATTTGATCTAAACCATTCCTTTTGTTGCTCTGGCTGTATGTTTAGGGTCGTTGTCCTGCCCCCGAACCTCTGCCCCAGTTTCAAGTCTTTTGCAGACTCCAACAGGTTTTCTTCTAAGATTGCCCTGTATTTGGCTCCATCCATCTTCCTATCAACCAGCGTCCCTGTCCCTGCTGAAGAAAAGCATCCCCACAACATGATGCATGGGGATGGTGTGTTCATGGTGTTGGTTTTCCGCCACACAGCGATTTGCTTTTAGGCCAAAAAGTTCAATTTTGATCTCATCTGACCAGAGCACCTTCTTCCACATGTTTGCTGTGTCCCCTACATGGCTTCTCGCAAACTGCAAATGGGGCTTCTTATGGCTTTCTTCAACAATGGCTTTCTTCTTGGCACTCTTCCATAAAGGCCAGATTTGTGGAGTGCGCGACTAATAAGTGTCCTGTGGACAGATTCTCCCACCTGAGCTGTGGATCTCTGCAACTCCTCCAGAGTTACCATGGGCCTCTTGGCTGCTTCTCTGATTAATGTGGTCTTTGCCCGGGCTGTCAGTTTAGGTGGACGGCCATGTCTTGGTAGGTTTGCAGTTGTAAAACACAAAAAAGAAAGAGGGCGCACCAACCTAGTGCATTACCACTGATAAACTTTAATGCAGCATAAAAACAGTAAAAATTATACTCACAAACGAGCTAGTATAAATAGCTTTCAAAAGGGCGCAAAAGCGCTGTTTCTGTGGATCGACACCCCAGGACCTGTTGCCGAGAGGATAAGACCAGCGCAAATGGCTGATGGCTTACGCGTTTCGGGGGAGCACCCCTTTCTTCAGAGCCTAAGCGGGCAATGGTTCCCAGTTGTGGTTTGCAGTTGTGCCATACTCTTTCCATTTTCAGATGAAGGATTGAACAGTGCTCTGTGAGATGTTCAAATCCTGACCCTAACCCTGCTTTAAACTTCTCCACAACTTTATCCCGACCTGTCTAATGTGTTTCTTGGCCTTCATGATGCTGTTTGTTCACTAAGGTTCTCTAACAAACCACCAAGGGGTTCACAGAACAGCTGTATTTTTCCTGATATTAAATTACACACAAGGGGACTCTATTTACTAATTATATGACTTCTGAAGGCAGTTGGTTCCACTAGATTTTAGTTAGGGGTATCAAAGTAAAGGGGGCTGAATACCAGTGTACGCCACACTTTTCACATATTTATTTGTAAAAAAATTTAAAAAACATTCATCATTTTCCTTCCACTTCACAATTATGTGCCACTTTGTGTTGGTCTATCACATAAAAGTCCAATAAAACACATTTACGTTTTTTTAATTGTAACATGACAAAATATGGAAAATTTCAAGGGGTATGAATACTTTTTAAGGCACTGTAAGTATAACATGTTTGTTATTTTTAAACAAAACAGACTTTAGTATCACTTTAAATCATCACAAAACCTGCCACTCCTCTAAAGAGCCCCAGCCCTGATGCTAGCAGTGGGTTGATTAAAGGGAAGAGTTATGCAAATATAAAAACGTCTTGATAGGTAGATGTCATTCTGGAGAAGTGGGTGTTCCTAGGAAGGCTGTATTTGCAGGTGTTCTGTCAGATTAGGTGACCTGTCAGATTTTGTAACGCAAGTGACGTTCCGTTACGGCCATCTTGGTACACCCCGCACTCGCCCACACTAAGCCTACAGTCTGAAGTCGCCAAGTGGACATCTTTTTACACCCACGAAATCTTGCATTTCACACTTATTTTTAAAAGTAAATTGAGCTCATATTGTCAAATACAGTCTTTAGAAGTCCGTGACCCTGTTTTGGTGTTGAATTTTAAAAGTAGCGGCAAGCCTGCTAATCTCACACCTTTGGTAATGTGACAGAACACCACTGCTTTTAAAATTGAACATCAAAACAGACTTCTAAATACTGTATTTCACGATATAAGCTAAGTTTAGTGTAAAAATAAGTGTGAAATGCCAGACTGTGTAAAAAGATGTCCGCTTGGTGACTTCAGACTGTAATCTTACTGCAGCTGAGTGCGGGGTGTAGCAAGATGGCCGTGACAGGACGTTCCATTACAAGTTTTGACGGGTCGCCTAATTTGACAGAACACAGGCAGACCTCCCTAGGTGACATGCGCACATGATATGGAGCCTCCATAATTAAAAGAACTGAAAACCACTGAATTAAAGGGGCGGGCTAGGGACAGTCAGTCTGGGGAGGAAATAGATGATGCTGGACATCATCCAGCCAGAAAATGAGGTGGGCTCTGACTTGCTGCAGCTTCTAATGCACCTTGTGAGAAGCTCATAGTGTGCAGTGCAACTTCAGTAGAGGAAAGGAGACTGTATAACTGTGCCAGACTGAAGGGAATTTGTGTTTTGTTAGAAAGACATGGCAATTGTATAGGATACACAGTGCATAGAGCAAACTAAATGGCGTTCAGTTAGGGTGACATCTACTTTAACACAGGCAGGGGATCTGAGTTTTTTTTATAGGTTTTCGGTCTGCACTGGGTTAAGATCCTTCAGCTTAATTGAACCAAGTGAAGGGTTTACCCTGGTCCAGCACACCATAAATGAACAGCTAGGAGCTTTCTTGAATATCTTTCATCCTGACAACATCAGACAGACATTTGTAGCTTGGAATTTGCGCTGTGAGAGCGGAGGGCTGAGCTGTCTTCTCTCCCCAGGACATCTTCAACGCTGTCATAAAGCAGAACCCTTTCCTGGTGCATCAGCTCCCTTGTTTCTGGAATGTGCAGCTGTCAGATCACACCCGCTCCGAGCAATGTTACCGAGATGTCTCCGATCTGAAGGTGAGGTGTGAATGCAATGAGGAGGCTGCTGCTGTGTTATGTGCTAGCAGAGCACTCCGCTGAATGGCTGAGGTGTTGCTGTGAGTGCAAAGTGCTTTTCTGTGTTATCCTGCATTAAAAAAAAAAAGTGTGTCCCTGGTGTAACAAGAACTATTGTGTTTTAGAACTATTTTCTTCCACATAGTCCAGACACTTCTAGGTGTCATAATGAATAAAACAAAATAGGAGTCTATAAAACAGGGCCCATTCACACTAAAGCCTGGTGTTTCGGGGCATTATTGCGCATGCGTTAAAACTCTGTGTTCATGTGGGTTGCATTAAGGCAGCCTGTTCGTTATGAGTGGTTGCCCACATGCCACAATGGATGGAAAAACATGCATGGCCCTTTTTTCAAAACATAGCGCATGATATATGGCGGTGCAGTTCATTGTCCGTTAGGCTTTACTGCATTAGGGGTCGACCCCGACCGGGTCACCCTATCACGCAGCCTAACCATAGGGAGGGTTGAGATGTCTATCCATTGGTTTCCCACCCTCTGTCCAATATCTACCTCTCTATGAGTTTGTCCCCAGCAGTTCTTTCTCTCCTCTATGACTTTTTATTTTTTATTTTTTTTCCCTTCTTTACTTCTCTCTGTCTCTGTCTATCTACGGTTATTCTCTACCCTTATCTGGGTTACTTCCCCCTTTTATCTGATTTGGTTTCCCCTTTTTATTTTCTAATTATTCCTCCATATAGTTTTATTATGAACAACAAGGCTCTCCAGCCAGAACTACTCCTCGCAACAGACAACAGTTGTCAACCCTTACAATATATTGTTTGTTAGTAGGAGTCAAGCTATGGGCGATAGCCACCAGGCTGACTCATTACCTATGTCTACTAGTGGTTGTCACTAAGTTGTAACTTTTATGTTGTTCTTTGTGATATTTGTGAAATTGTCAATAAATACATTTTCAACTCTAAAATGTTGGAGGCACATTCACAATGAATATCACCGAAACACACAACACTTTTTTTTTTAATCAGGTAATTTTTATTAACCAGATTTTCAAAAGCAATGACAAAAAAGTTACAGAAAACTACTTATAACAAGACACTTCACATACGTGGTAAATGATGTTGGATCAAGCAATAAAAGTATATGTAGAACATTTGCACACAAGATATGACCCTAAGATCAAGCAGTACACAAATGATATCCAGTATACTTCAAAATAAATACCTTCACATCTAATAGTACTATAGACAATACTTTTTAGGCAGAATCACAGTTTAGCTGTTCATGCAGTGTACCTACCACCCAGCAACCATTGCCTAGTCTTCACCCAAGCATTACCTAATATTATTTAACTGTCCTCTTCTGCACCCTCAAGGGAGGGTTGAGAAATTATTAATTGGAGTCTAGTCACCAAGACCATATTTTTTTTGAACTTTTTAGGGCACCCCCTATGCTTATAAGTTAAATGCACAACACATTAAGCTAGAGAGTTGACATGTGTTGTGGTAATGTGCATTCATGTACAAGTTTCATTGGGTCCTCAGTGTTTTCATTAGCGTTGCATTTATACTGGTACGGTATCAGTGCCGATACTAAAGGCCCATACACACGATCAGACTTTTTGACAACAAACATGCAAATTAGCTATCTTAAGGCAACATCCGACCGTGTGTACGTTCCATCGGACAAACTTTTTCGGTTTTCATCGGACAAATGTTGGCTCTGCGAACAGACAAACTTGGCGGCAACAAAAGTCCTACATTGGCAAGTCCGATCGTGTGTACACAAAACTATCGGACTTTAGTACAAAGTACAAACACGCATGCTCAGAACCAATGCAAAAGATTAGACAATACAGAAGTTGACCAAAGGGTGGCGTCGGAGAATTGAACGTCCTCTTTTGAAGTGTTGTCAGTACGTTGAAACGTCACTACGTTTGTGTTTGTTGACTAAAAAGTCCTGCCATGTGTATGCATACTAAGTTTACGGCCAACGCCCTTTGGACAGATCCACGGAAAAGTTTGTTTAAAGTCCGATCGTGTGTACGAGGCTTTAGAGTTTACATAAGTACTCGTACAAATACAATACTAACACCCATACCTTCAGATTTGGTTCACATATGTGCAGGTCAGTTTGCAATGTGATTTCAAAGCCCATTCCAGTGCGATTTCGTTCAGTGGTTTAGGTGCATGCGTATTGTATTGTATAATATTAGAAATCGCACCTGAACCGGACTAAAATTGCACAGGACTCTTTCAAATAACACAGCGGCCGGCCCGCACATATGTGAATTAGCTGTAAAAGCTCACTAAGAAATGCACATGAAAACTGATGTGAAACTAATGTCTCCGCAAGTGAAATCCTGTGCAGTTTTGCCCTAAAAAAACCTGTCACATGATACTTAAAATAGGTAATTGGTATCAACAAATACTTGAGAAAAAGCATTGGTACTCTTAAAAAACTGGTATCGGTGCATCCCTAGTTTTCACTTATGATTTACCCAACTTTCACACATTTTTCATTTTATTTTTTGGCCTTTAGTTGCATGTACAAAAATTTACAATGTTTTCTTTTGTGCTGTGTGTGTTAGCTGAGGAAGGCCCCATTCACATGGCATACCATAGCTCACCCTGTGTGAGGGCTGTGTTTTCCTGTCCTGGGATGCACAATAGTCCCATGCATCCCTGTGCAGGCAGGCCAATTCATTTTAATCGGGACACCGTCGCTGCACAAAAACAATTTGACAGCCATGTGTGCACCGCGCAGAACGCACACTATCTGTGAGCATTCCATGCAGGAAAACATGTGGGCATATATTATAGTACACCCCGTGTGAAGGGGGACTAGAGGTCCATTTACATCTTCCCACAGCAGGTACATGTGGGAAAATCATGCATCAGTGCTGAACATCTTCACAAGTCAGGGCTCATTCTTACATGTGGTAGCCCTTGCCCTCACCACCTGTTTTAATCCTTCAAAGGCTGAACCACCTCACCGCAATCTGCATGTATTTACCCTCCCCCTCCTCTCCACATACCTCTTATACTGCCCCTATACCCTTCTCTCCTCATACCCCTTCTACTGTCACTATACCCACCCTCTCCTCTTCACATACCCCTTCTACTGCCTCTATACCCACCTCTTCTCATACCCCTTCTACTACCCCTATACCCACCTCTCCTCATACCCCTATACCCACCTCTTCTCATACCCCTTCTACTGCCCCTATGCCCACCTCTCCTCATACCCCTCCTACTGCCCCTATACCCACCTCTCCTCATACCCCTTCTACTACCCCTATACCCACCTCTCCTCATACCCCTTCTACTACCCCTATACCCACCTCTACTCATACCCCTTCTACTACCCCTATACCCACCTCTTCTCATACCCCTTCTACTGCCTCTATACCCACCTCTACTCATACCCCTTCTACTACCCCTATACCCACCTCTCCTCATACCCCTTCTACTACCCCTATACCCACCTCTTCTCATACCCCTTCTACTGCCCCTATGCCCACCTCTCCTCATACCCCTTCTACTACCCCTATACCCACCTCTTCTCATGCCAATTCTACTACCCCTATACCCAACTCTCCTCTCCACATACCGCTTTTACTACCCCTATACCCACCTCTCCTCTCACAGGCTCCCTCCATAATCTCCATTTGCACAGACAGTCCCCTTATTTCTTCATTACTCTCTTCTCTCTGTATTTCTCCACTTTTAGTCCTCACACTCTATTTCCTCCTCCTCATTCATTGCTGGCAGCCCTGTGCTCGCCCCCCTCATGCCTACAGTGCCTAATGAGAAATCCGGTCCTGATGTTACCAAAGCCAGCCAATATATTCTTAGACATGCACAGCTGCAGCCTGGAACAATGAATTGAAGGCATGTTTGCTGTCTGTTTCTCAAAATCAGCCAGATAGTTGCCCCCCCCCCCCCTGTTTCTTTTTCCTGGACCCCGAATACCAGCAGTCCTTGTCCTGCCCTGGTGGAGTCTCTGAGATAAATACTCCTAACAGGTTGTAGAGGTGAGTGTCTTATTAATGTAATACCAGAAAGTTGATCAGGATGCTAGCTTATTACTACAGATCCAGGTCATTAATTCTGCAGTGTTTATAGCATGGTGTACACAAGGCTCATTTTAAGCCAGTTATTTACATTTACATTGCAGAATAATAAGGTATGAATGAATACGAGATGACTGCATGGCTCCAATTATAAGGTGTTTTATTAGTGTTAAGACACCCTGGCACAAAAGAAAATCTGCACTTTTAATGTTAATGCCACCTCTCCCCATTAACAAGCAGACTTATTACACATAAAGTAGGTTTCAGTGCCTTCAGTCTACACTTTATCAGCTAATAAGGGATATTATGTAATTAATAAGCAGCATAATGAAACACTCAGGCAGGATTAATGAGGGGGAGCATGAATAGTTTCACTTGCAACTTAATAAATAGATATGTGAAATCAAACCGAACCAGTAATTGTATCTCACACAGAGGCTCAGCGTGTGTCCCTATGTATTAGATATGTATTAGATATAAAAGATTTAAAGGGTTAGTCCAATTATATATAAGGTGTAAAAAAAAATGAGGGTGGAGTCTTGCAGACTATGACTAAATCAGTAATAGTTTTTTTTTTAATATCCTGAGGACTCTAAAGCCTAGCACACACGATCAGAATATCGTACAAAAAATACCGCTTTCAAAGCGATCGTAACAATAATCTAATCGTTAATACACAACTTTCGTCTGTAATTATCCAAAGGGACAAATGCAAAAGTTTTCCTCATACGATACCGGATCGTAAGATTTTCATTTAATCAGTACAGTTTTCGTCTGAAAATACAATACAAATACATTACATCACTTCTGAATTTTTTCTGTTGTACAAGAATTCTCGTACTTCAGTAACCTATTCGTTTTCGATATGGAGACAGGCATGAAAAAAAAAAAATGGACGATCATTCGTCAGATAATCTCATCGTGTGTACTAGGCTTAAGCATGTGTTTTGTGGAAAAGTCCTTAAGGGGTCAGTTCACCTTTAATGGCCGATTTTCAAAAAATCCCCCATGCGTTCCAGCATCCTCAGCACATTACCTACCACTCCTCTGCTGTTCAAATATTTGCTCCTGCCCCCCCCCCCCCCCCCCCCCCCAATACATGTAGATCATGCATGCGCAGGATGTTAGAGGTGTGCCCACAGCAGACGCTGTGGCTTCTTCAAGCACCACACGTGTGCAGTGCATTCTCTCAGCTGCTACAAAAGGATCACACTATTTGAATGAGCCAGAACAGCCACTAGGGGCACCTTTCCTAGGTCTGGTCCAGAGAGGAGGGTCAACAGAGGGAGGTTTTTAGGACAGCCTGCACATGGCCTACATGTATGGAGTGTTGGGGATGCATGGGTATTTTTTTGGAAAATGGCGATTAAAGGTGCACTAACCCTTTTAAATGCTTAAAGTGAAACTAAACCTTCAGCAAAAAAAAAAAAACATTGCAAGCAGATTCACATGCTATTTCTCTGCTGCAATAAAACAAACATACTTTCCTAATCACAATCTTCTAATAAATGTACACTGAGCTGTGCATACGCAGCTCGCCATACAATCTGAGCACAGTGCCAGTGATGAATGATACCAGTGCACATGCACAGGAGTCACTTTGTCATATAGAAGCGTGGTGCTACAACCCCTGGATTCTACATAGGGTATAGGAATTGCTTCACCTGTGCAAGACTACAGCTGGACACGCTGCTGAGACATGCATCCAAATAGAGAAAGTTCGGCACACAGATGTTCAATGCTTTTAAAAGCCTGTAAAAGCAGAAACGTGTCAGCATCTTTTGTGTATTGGACCCTCCTTGTCCCAAATGGGTTCACAATAAAGAAGATTGCCAACCTTTATCTATTTGGAAAGGAGTCACCTTCCAGTTATCTCTGCTGGCCATTCAAAAACCCTGAACCTGGAAAAAGGTGCAAAAAATTCCTGTTGAGTTTTGCCATAAAATTTGTGAGCTGATTACTAAGGAGTAGGGATGAGCCGAACACCCCCCCCCCCCCGGTTCAGTTCGCAGCAGAACATGCGAACAGGCAAAACATTTGTGCAAACACCTTTAAAGTCTATGGGACACGAACATTAAAAATCAAAAGTGCTAATTTTGAAGGCTTATATGTATATATAAGTTGTTGCCATAAAATTTTGGGGACTGCCCCAGGGGACATGTATCAATGCAAAAAAAAGTTTTAAAAATGGCCATATTTTTAGGAGCAGTGATTTTAATAATGCTTAAAGTGAAACAATAAAAATGAAATATTCCTTTAAATATCGTGCCTGGGGGGTCTCCTTAGTCTACCTGTAAAGTAGTACATCTTTCCTATGTTAATAACAATACCACAGCAAAATGACATTTCTAAAGGAAAAAAATTTATTTAAAGCTGCTTGTGGCTGTAATGTATTGTCGGATTGGTACCAACTAAGTGTAGTATTATAAAATCAACATTTATTGCACAAGGTTAAAAGCACCTACAAGAAGCAAGAGAAATTCATACCCATCATAGTCTGATCAATCCTGGCGATCCCTTCGCTGTCCTGCAGGCTCCACAAACGGCCTAATAAGCTTGGGAGATATGAGCCGAATGGGGTACCTCTCCATCCAGGGATGGCAGAGGACTCCAAGCTAGCCAGCATGGAATGCGTATGCGGAAGTGACGTCACTGGAACAGGGCAGAAGTCGGGACCAGGGTTGTCAGTCATAGAAGGAGCTGTGAGCTCCAAGTGCATAGCCTCTACGACTGACAGCCCTGGTCCCAACTTCCACCCTACTCTGGTGATGTCACTTCCGCATCTGCATTTCCACGCTGGTAGCTTGGAGTCCTCTGCCATCCCTGGATGAAGAGGTACCCCATTCGACTCATATCTTCCCCAGCCTATTGGACCATTTGTGCAGTCTGCAGGACTGTGAAGGAATCGCCAGGATTGATCAGACTATGATGGGTATGAATTTGTCTTGCTTCTTCTAAGTGCTTTTAACCTTGTGCAATAAATGTTGATTTTATAATACTACATTTAGCTGGCGCCTCCCCCTCCCTGCTTTTTACAATACCTTGTTTACCACGTGCCCCTCCCTATTAGAGTGTTAGCTCTCACGAGCAGGGCTCTCCTAACCCTCTTGTATTGAATTGTATTGAAACTGTACTGTTCTTTTGTATTATAAAGCGTTGCACAAACTGTTGGCACTATGTCAATCCTGTATAAAAATAATAGACCCCAGTGGTGCAAGACATGCTCACCACAAAGCCACCATGTTACAAATGATGTCACCTAGTTCAGCCATGTAACATATTGCATAACATTGGGGTTGATGTACTAAAGGCAAATGGACTGTGCACTTTGCAAAGTGCAGTTGCCCTCTGCAAGTGCAGTTGCTCCAGAGCTTAGTAAATGGGGTAAGGCTTCACTTTGCAAAGAGCATCCAATCAAATTCAAGGAAAATAAAAAAATGAATTTTTGCTTGCACATGATTGGATGATGGAAATCACCAGAGCTCCTGCTCATTTACTAAGTTTTGGAGCAACTGCATTTGTAGAGTGTAACTGCACTTTGCAAAGTGTGTAGTCTTTTTGCCTTTAGTAAATCAACCCCATTGTGTTCTATAAATATTTAACGTGCACAAAAACACTTTCCAGAACATAATTGCCTCCTGACCACGTAGTAGTTATTGAAGGAACCTAAAAGTGGAATTGTTTTTGTTTAATGAGTGTGTATCGATCTACAGAGAAGTCACACCGTTTTGATACAATCCAAACTTAAAATACAACAAATCCTACAACAAAAAAACAAAAACAACTTCACTGACATTACTCACCTTGGTAATCGTACCACATTACAAAGTTAATGAACCCTAAGCGTTGTTTTTCTGGGTTCAGTTCCCCGTTAAAAAGTGCTGAGACATTCATTGTCACCGTTGTGTCACACAGAGAGCGTTCAATGACACATTGGAGACACCGATTTTTCAGCGTTAAGAAGGCAGCCTAATTGCTTTACTAATTTCTGCCTAAAAGCCTCAAGTAATTACGAGAAGCAGGATGAACAAACACACAAGTACACCACAAACCGTTTCCCTGATCCTGCCAGCTGTGGGGCGCTTCCAGGTGAGTCTGGCACCATCCGCCAACCTCACGGTATTGGCTCAGCAAGAATAGAAGTCGTAGGCATTGTTCTATGGTCTTTGAGTCTAGCTAAAGGAAAGCTCCAATTTTTGGGAAAATTCATAGAAGAGGTAATTACTACAAGTGGCTATGAAAAGGGGATAATAAATATAAAAAAATTCCTTTATTGCAATTATATATTCATTGAATCATGAAAGGCATTTTGAAATGCTGCTAGTAGAACTGCCTCAAGCACAGAAGAGACTTTTAAAAGAGAAGGTATTTGCTTGTCTCACATTCATCACAATCCCAAATATGAAGTAGATGTAAACATCACTGAAATTTAACATGTTAATTTAATTTCAGTTGTTTGTTAATGCTTTAAAATGCTTTAAAATTTTAATTTAAAATGCTTTAAAATTGACAGCTTTCAATAAAATAACACCTGGTGGTCCTGCCATGAAGATCTTTGTTCAGGCTTGTTCTGTCTCTGCTTTCCAAGTGCTCCTGCGTTGTCACACGGGCCACCAACAGAATGGAGACTACAAGTGGCAAAACACATTATGCAGGCATTGTTCACTAGTGTCACCAACAGGAAAACTGTTCTCAGAAATAGCATGCAGCTGTTGCTGGAGTCTGTGTAGGCAGACAGACTCTCCTGCTCAATCTGCTCTACAGTTTCAGCTTAGAGGGGCAGTGGCACTGGACGTAGAGCATGAGTAGGCAAGTATTCCGCTGAACACCAATGACCACCTACAGAATACCAATGACACCCACTGGCACATGTCCCCTACCATAGCACCAGTGCCCCTCTCTCCCTCCACAGAATACTTTTGCCCTCTTCTCACTACACAGAGCATCACGGTTCCCCTCCCTGCATAGAGAACCTGTATCCCCCCTCTCCCTCAACAGAATACCAGCACCCCCCCCCCCCACACACACACACACACACACACACACACACACACACTACTTTCACAGATTACTAGTGCCCTCTTCTCTCTTCCAGGGCACCAGTGCATCCCCTTCTCCCAGAGAGTATTACCTATTTCCGGTTTGGCCACACCAACTTTTCACTGCATGTTTCCTCCTTTACAGGCCAGAACATCTGCAGTGTCCTTTCTGAGCAGTTCCCATCATCCCTGCACTCTTGCTGTGACCATTATGTGGGGTTCCCACCATCCCTGCACTGTGTTCTGGGTCTGTACACCTGCTGTGCCAATTATGAGGGGTCTCCACCATCCCTGCTCTGAGTTCTGGGTCTGCACACCTGCTGTGCCCATTATGAGGGGTTAATTTTGTTTATTGAAAAATCTTACAAACAACAACTTATATACAATAAAACCATTATGAGGGGTTCCCACCATCTCTGCTGGATTTTGTAAAAATTTAATATTATGGACAATATAAAAGGAGATCTAGAACACACAAAGGTGGGCTGGAACACCCAAAACTCCAAGATGGAGAATTATGGCAAGGTAGGCGGGAACACCCAAAACTCCATGATGGGGAATTATGGCAAGGTGGGCGGGAACACCCAAAACTCCATGATGGGGAATTATGGCAAGGTGGACGGGAACACCCAAAACTCCATGATGGGGAATTATGGCAAGGTGGGCGGGAACACCCAAAACTCCATGATGGGGAATTATGGCAAGGTGGGCGGGAACACCCAAAACTCCATGATGAGGAATTATGGCAACGTAGACAGGAACACCCAAAACTCCAAGATGGGAAATTATGGCAAGGTGGGCTGCAAAACCCAAAACTCCAAGATGGGGAATCATGGCAAGGTGGATGGGAACACCCAAAACTCCAAGGTGGGGAATTATGGCAAGGTAGGCGGGAACACCCAAAACTCCAAGATGGGGAATCATGGCAAGGTGGCTGGAAACACCCAAAACTCCAAGGTGGGGAATTATGGCAAGGTAGGCGGGAACACCCAAAACTCCAAGACGGGGATCTCACTGTCAGAGTTTAGACATATAGCAAGCCAGGACCTGACTTGGCTGGTTGTGTTTAGATACACTTTAGCGGGAGCATTGTTGTAGGATAATACACAATGCACGCCACCCACTGCTGTATATGCTGGTATCCTTTTAATCACGCACTGTACAGCGTGTTCTTTGAAGGAAGTGATAATGCCTGTTGTACAAGGTAGAGAAGCACTTGTTAAATAGAATCTTGTATCTTGTCAAGTGTCTCAGTACGTTTTTATAAGCAAAACAGAATTTTCCCTGTACAGAAACAATAGAGGTCTCAAGAAACCAGCTATCGAAAAAGTCAAAACCCAGCTATACTATTCCCGCTCGGCATACTCCTTTTTTTTTTTTTTTTTGGTCGAACATTTGACCAACCATCAGCTTGTACTAATTACAAGCCATCAATACAGGCTGCCAAGAGCTGACTGATCAAATAACCACGTTCAATCAAACTCTTCCCGATTTCCAGCCACGAAGAGGTTAAATGACTTTAATTTTCTTGGTCAAACAGCCCAAATCTCTCCGATTTCAGTCTTGCAGCTTGAGGTTGACAGCTCTGTATAATAGTGACTTACAGATAAATGAGGGAGATTTGAAGGTTAGTTGAATTTCTTTTTTCAAGATTCAGGGGATCGTGCGCTGTACGGGGAACGCTTCTGCCATCTAGAGGCCCGGCGTATTATGACAGTGAATGTTTTTGCTTTGTAGCAGCTTGAAAGCCCACAGTTTTGTTATATGTTGAAATATCTTTTTTTTTTTTTTTTTACAAATAAAAATCCATCTAAATAAATAAACGTGGATTCTACCATGTTTCAGTGTTCATTCACATTGACGCAGGAGAAATCACCAAGCATTTTTAAAAGTTTAACAAGGATCCCCTTGAATTGACTGAAATGGGACCTAAAGATGTTGGCATCCAAAATCACAACACAGAAGACCTGTAACTTAAGGGGTTGTAAACCCTCACATATATCCAGTAAAGTGACTGGTCTCAGGTGATACACAGAGATTAAACAAATCCTCCTACATACATTGTACCTGTTTATCTGCACCTTCTCTTCTCTTCTTCTTTTGAGCACAATGAAGACGGATATGTTCAGTTCCCTATTTCATGTCTGAAGTTTACAACCACTTTAAATGTATAACACGTAAAACAATATGTTATATTCAGCATTACTAAAATATTGTTCACATTGGCTTCACCTTGTTTAGGAGCGGTGTCTACAGCAAGCTTCTAAAAAAATATTTGGGTTTGAGCAAACCTCAGTTAGCTTAGTTGAACCTATAAAGAGGCCCTGTCACCAACCTAAAAACTGCAGATACTAGCAGAGGAAATTAAGTGTTTTTTTCCCAGAATTTTTATTGTTTTCTGGATAATTTGTACAAACAAGAAGTTATCATACAGAATGTGTCAAATAACGCTTATTTTGGAAGAATGGTAAATACAGTATGTGCGGTTCATCTGATAAAAATAGTAATTTGTACTCTTAATGTAATAGTAATTGTGAAGCATGGATGAACCGTTGGACCATTTTACAGTTTAACATTTTAACAATTCTAGATTCCTTGTCAAAAACCCATTCCAACTAAGTCATTTCAAGTATTTTTGAGTATGATAAAGTATAATAATATACAAAATAGGAATAAAATAAAAGCATAAATATGAAAATAAAGAAGAAGAAAATATAAAAATAAAAGGGATATATAAAAATATATATAAAAATTAAAAGGGAAAAATAAAATAAATAAAAGGGACTAAAATAAAAATAAAAGAGAAACAAAATAATGACTGAAGCTGTTGTACCTATGTGTAAGAGAGTGTCATTTCAGTCCAGAGGCTATATGGAGCAATGGGAATTTTTCCAAAGTGTTTTTAATGCTTCTTTATGGTATTTTTCCTTTCCATTAGCAGTTTTTTTTAATTTGCTTGCAATATGCCTTTAAACTTTAAAAAAATGTGACTACTACAGTACAGTATTATTAGGAAAAAAGGGGGGCAATCTGCGCTAAACCTCAGATGGGTGCATGTGAAAAAAAATGAATAAGCAAACAAAAAGGAGGGTGGTGCAGCATCCAACAAAAACCAGAATATCCAGCTTATAGAAATGTGTAAAGGAAAAATACGCAACCAAGGATAAATATGAATAGTGAAGGGACAATATTGTCAACAATGTAACAATAATTAAACACCTAGTGACAATTGCCAAAAAAAGGTTAAAACAATCCTATATGGTAGTCCGTAGACTATTATAATTATTATATCCAATTACCAACACTGTAGCAATAGAAATAACTGTGATTTAGACACCAAATCCATAGACCATAGATGCTTCTTGGTGCAGTACTTTAAAAGGATTTTTATTTTTAAAAAAGTTTTCCATCAGCAGTGACATGCAAACAATTCAGAACAGCCGCCGCTCAAGCCAGCCAGCTGATACGTGATGACATCAAGATCTATAGCTCCACCCAATGTGTTTCCCCATAGAAGGCATTAACTGGGAAAGGAGACGGCCAGGCAAGGTCTCCTTTCCTAGTCGATGCCTTCTATATGGAAATGCGTCAGATGGAGCTATAGATCTTGACGTCATCACGTATAAGCTGGGTGGTTTGAGCCGCGGCTGTTCTGAATTGCTTGCATACCGCTCGTGTTGGATGTCACTGCTGATGGAAAACCTTTTTTAAAATAAAAATCCTTTTTAAAGTACTGCACCATGAAGCCTCTCTCTTCTATTCCATAACATACATCCCTGCATGGAGCATCTCCCTTAGAGGATCCAGGAAAGCAACAAGGCAGCAGTGTGGAGGGGGAGTAGGAGGAAGGTCTTTGCCATCGCTGATCGTTTCATCAGTTGCTAAATCCACCCCTCCTGTGTGTGCTCATATGATCTCTATATAATTTGAGATCCACCTGATCTGGTAAGCAGCGCTGTTTGCTTTGACTTTTGAGGAACAGAACAAAATCGTTTTAAACGTTTTTTGATGCCCCGTGAAGTTTTTGTGTTTGGATACAACACTTACACCAGTCTATGGACTCTATTACATAGGACTGTTCCTTTCTTTTTTAGTAATCGCTATTTGGTGTCTTAATCACAGTTATTTCTATTGCTACGGTGTTGGTAATTGGATATAATACTTATAATAGTCTACGGACTACCATATAGGATTGTTTTATCCTTTTTTTTGGCCATTGTCACTAGGTGTTTAATTATTGTTACATTGTTGCCAATGTTGTCACTTCACTATTCATATTTATCCTTGGTTGGGCATTTTTCTTTCTTTACACAGTACAGTATTAATACCTGAGTGACAGCTCTCGGTCTGCTGGGGCTGCTGAAATCACATTTTGGATGGTGGCGCCCAGCAGAAATCTCAGTGCTTCTGGATGTCTAAACAAGGTAGGCCTTTATGGGTACAGAACATGCCTAAAATACATTAAAGCGTTTGTTAACCCCCCCCCCCAAAAAAAATAAAGACCCTGTTCCCTTAAAGCATGTTATACAGCACAGTGCTTGTGCTGTGTCATTTGGACCCCTGTATCACCTGAAATACCTGGCTGTGATCCTGCCTAGCTATGCCCTCCCCTCTGCAAACAGACCATGATAATCATGGCTGCTGAGCCCCTGATTCCGTGGTCTATTTGCGTGATTCCGTCAGCAGCAGCCTGCTCTTCCGTGTCTGTCTTCTCCTCTGTTCTCCCCCTCCTCCTCCCTTCCCTCTCTGCTCGTACAATGTGCCCCCCCCCCTCCTGCTCTACGTGCTCTCATATCTTCTATTACATCATCCCATCCTCTCTGCACCATTATCATAAGTTTTTCGGTTCCTGTGTTCTGTAAAAGTACTGCACGATTCTACCTGTAGGCTGCTCAGGGCTCTGTGTCTCCTCTCTCCCCCTCCTCCCCAGCTGATGTCAGCGGGAGGGCTCGGCCCCACCCACTGAAGCTATGAGCTATGAGGGGAGAGGAATCAGCTGAGCGCCCGGAGCAGAGCTCTTACAGGTAGAATCGTGCAGTTTTTTTTTACAGAACACAGGCACAGGGGAACTTCTGATAATGTGTGATAACCAAGACCGGGCTTAGGTAAGCATTTTGGGGGGAGAAGAAAATAACGTTTTTTTACCTTAATGTTGAGAATGCATTAAGGTGAAGAAACTGTTTGCCTTTACAACCACTTTAAAGTTCCTTTTAGGGGAAGGGGGGGGGGGGTGCTGCTCAGTGATAGTGTGACAGTGATTGTCAGAAAGTAGGTTCATTTCAGAAAGAACAGTGCTGAACCCAAAGAGCCTGTAGATCACGGTGTGCTGTCTGAGCACATTCTCTGCCATATCATTATTCTAATGGTGGCGGAAACCTTCCCAAAGTCCTGAATTGGAATCCGTCCCAGGTGCTCCCCACGCAGGCCCCAGTAATTGATCATAAGACAAGCATCTCCATCTTCCTCCCATTGCCAAGATGTCATTGCATCCCATAAAATTCCGCACAGCAGGACCATTTGGCTAGAGTCAGCAGAGGTGGATAGCAGGACTAATAACAAGTCAAATTTGCAAAATATCTCTTAATGACATTTCAGCTGCATTCTACTTAAGGAAAGGTTATTCTGTAGTATTTGGAAATGTGCTGCTCCTTGACTACCGATGTAGTTACAATATAAGACAAGGAGTCACCTTCTGGAACTACAGCTGTTCATAATTATTCAACACATTGTTTTTATCTTTCCATTAAAACTCAGCCCCTGGAATTTATTAAGGGCCCATTTTCAATTGGGGCAGCCCTTGAAAAGCGATCTATGGTGGGCCGTTGACAGGCGATGAGGAGGTGATATGTCACACCCTCAAGGTTTTTTTTAAGTCCAATAAAGGCTCCAACCATGTGCAATGCTCTGCAACCCCATACACATAAATAGTTTGCATTCAGCAGACGAATCTTGACAAGCAGTCTAAATTTTGCCACAGCATGTGTACGTCCCTGAGTGGCTGCATGCCTTTCTTTAGGTGGGTGGTGGTAAAACCGTGGCTCAACAGCATTCTTTAACCTCCATCATGACCACCTGTGTAAATGAGCCCAAAGAATGTGGTTGATTCTTTTTTTTAGAAATCTGTCTTGTGGTAGTGTAAGATGGTGATTGTAGCCATATTAGTGCTCTTGCAACAACACAGTTAAAGTGTTACTAAACCCACAACGGTAAAATCAGTCTGTATATGCAGTAAAGCATGCTTGTTATTCTCAAAGTGGAACCTAAGCGGTTAATCCTCTGCG
Source organism: Lithobates clamitans (assembly GCA_037952925.1). Taxonomy (NCBI): domain Eukaryota; kingdom Metazoa; phylum Chordata; class Amphibia; order Anura; family Ranidae; genus Lithobates; species Lithobates clamitans. Next base: position 5,013,399 of record JBBGZY010000310.1, read on the forward strand.
TTGTGTAAAAAGGCTGTTTGACCCCATCTTCTCTGATCCTCCCCTTCTTTTACTCTCCCCAATCCATCTGCTGATAATACAGAGCCTTGGAGGCACTCTGCACATGCTCAGTTTGGTGTGTATTTCTAGAGAGTTTTTTTTTTTTTTTTTTTCTTGGAGGGGTGCATGTGATCAGCACAAAACCAATCAGCACTGTCCAGAGAGTCTGGGGCCATGCAGCCTCATAGGACAATCAGAGGAGAATGAAAACTCCTCCTACAAGCTTTAACCAGACACTGATAGAAGTCACAAGACTGCTATAAACTGCTGATAAGAGAAGGTATTTAGCAGTTTATATTTACTAAAATAATTGCATTTCCATGTTCTGTGTACTGTGGGAGTCCAGATATAGTGAATGCAGAGTCCTGCATTTAGTAACACTTTAACCACTTCCCACCCGGCCACTGCACATATACGGCTGGTTGAGAGTTTCCTCCTTCTGAGTGGACATTCAGGAACATCCCTCAGAAGGTGGGGAATCGCGCGCGTGCCCTCGCAGCGGCGCGATCCTGATGCGCTTGTGTCACCCATATACGGCGTATCTCTGATCGTCAGGAGGGCTCTATGAATTGCCCTCCTGATCACATGACGACTGTGTCCAATCACAGCCATCATGTGATGTAAACAGAGAGCAGGTTGCTAGGCGATCGGCTCTCCTCTCCTCACACTGAAGTTGTCAGTGAGGAGAGGGGATCACTGCAGCCAGCCGGTGATCAGTGAGTATGAGCTGTTTTTTTACAGCTTTTTACACACTGATCACTGGCTCAGTGTCCCCACACAGTGTAAACACATAATGTCCCCTATATAGTGTCCCCAAAACACTGTCCCCACACACATGTCCCCCACAGTAAAAACACCTGTCCCACATATGTAACAAATCCCCATGTGATCATCTGCACACATCTGTACATGATCATCTGCACACATATGTCCGTGATCACAAAAACTAATTATTATACACTTAACGGGATTTTTTTTTAGCAAAGACATGTAGCAGAATACATTTTGGCTTAAATTTATGACAACATTTGATTTTATTGGATTTCTTTCAAAACAGAAAGTAGAAAATATTTTTATTTTTTTTTAAATCCGCTCTTTTTTCGCTTATATCGCAAAAAATAAAAAACTGATTTGTGAATAAATACCACCAAAGGAAAGCTCTATTCGTGTGAACAAAATGATAAACATTTCATTTGGGTACAGTGTTGCATGACCTCGCAATTCTTATTGAAAGTGCGAGAGCGCTGAAAGCTGAAAACTGGCCTGGGAAGGAAGGGGGTGAAAGCGCCCAGTAATGAAGTGGTTAAGTATTGTCAGTGATCATTTTTTTTATTTGCTTGGATCTTAGAAGAAGGGGGTACTTCCTAAAAGCATGTCCTGATAATGTAACTGTTAGTGCAAATAAAGTATCGCAGACACTATGTAACTGTGTGGTAGTGCAACAAATGGCAGAACTGGCAACAGATTTATCTCTATATCGGTAAGTTGTATTTAAATCTGTCACAACTCTGACACAACTTTTGCAAGCATCTCTTCTGCGAAGTGGCCGAGGTTTACAGGCTGAAAAGCTTTTTAGAGAAATTGGGAGAGTAATGGAAATATCAATTCCAGAATTCCAAATTTTGGCGCAGAATTGTCTGAAAGATGTGTCACAAAAAAATTACACGTGACGCAATCAACAATTTATTCTAACATGAAGAGGTCTTATTTACTATCACTTTCCTTATCACCAACTTGATGGTATTTCTTTATGAATTTCCAACAAAAACAGCATCTTAAAGTAAAAGTGTACCAAATAAGAACTACCTGAAGGCATTACTACTAACAGTGAAAATATCAAGAGGATTTCATGAATTTGGAACAAGGCTTCCGACTACTACAACCACATTGCCAGATATACATTGCAAATGCGTTACATAGTTAGTAGTAAGGTTGAATAAAGACACCAGTCCATCCAGTTCAACCTGAGTGAGTGTGCGTGTCTACAATCATCCCTATTTTTATTTAAGGTACCCATATAGCACAGCCAATTCACGCAGCACTCCGCACAAACATTGTGCACCCACATCAGTCCCTACCCTCAAGGAGCCCACAATCCAAGGTCCCTAACTCACATTCATATACTAGGGCCAATTTTTGAACAGAAGCCAATTAACCTACCAGCATGTCTTTGGAGTGTGGGAGGAAACCAGAGTACCGGAGGAAACCCACGCAGGCACAGGGAGAACATGCAAACTCCAGGCAGGTAGTGTCCTGGTTGGGATTCGAACCAGCGACCCTTTTTACTGCTAGGCGAGAGTGCTACCCACTACACCACTGTGCTGCGTTATTGAATCACACCCAATGTCATACTTTCAGAAAACTTTCCACATAATTTCATGGTTTATTTTGATACTGTATATATTTGCTTATACCATTATAAGATTTAAGCATTTAAAGTTCTCAAAAAAAAAATCCTTAATGATTTTAATTATACAATTTTTTGTTCTTTTTATTGCACTGGTACTTAATAGAATAGAACAAACACACACTTACTTTATAAGGGCTTGTTTACACATGTGGTTGGGGGGGCAAATGCCGCAGCGTGCACAGGAACTAAACCCCCTATCGCGTTCAGCTCATTCAACTCACTGCTTGTACACGGTTGTGGTGCAGCATTGCAGCATTTAGGGGGTTAAAACAGACGGTGAGGGGGCAACATATCACTTCCTCACCGCCTGTCAATGCCTCTGAAAAGTGATCCAAATGTCTAAACTTAGCCCAGTATTTACCTTAATCCATGGCATTATGGTCTTTCTCCCCACTGGTTTCGGTTATGATGCCTGGTCTCGCAAAGCCATACAGTGCAGAACCACCAGCCATGTTCCATCCTGATAACATGGCCACTGGTCCTGCATTTTAGATGATGGCATAGGAGACCCCTTCTGGTATTGGAAAGCAGGGTACCACCAGTAAGGTGAGTATTACACTGTATTAGATTATACCCAAAAAAATGAGTAATATAATATTCTACAGCCAAGGGGGATCAATTTTTTTTTTTTTATCACTGTCTGATGTTCCACTTTAATGTAAATATGTCAAGATAGACAACCTTCTCAAAATGCTGTTCACATTTTGGCTGTTATCCTTTTCCCCATGTTTCAATAGTTTCTAAGTCACTAAGCTGTTTACATTTTGGCTGATATCATGATCCCCAAGCTTCAATAGTTTGTAAGTCACTAAGCCAAACTACAGGACATGTATGCTGATCAGCCAAGAAAATGGAACAAACCCTTATCCTCATTCTTGTAGTAGGTAAATGACTAAAAAAAAAAAAAAAAATCATTGGATCGGTATGGCTGCCAGGAAGGAAGTATTTTCAGAAAGAGAGGTCAGCAATAGCAGTTTTTTTACACACGTGATTGCTGGTGGTTTTTTTTTTTTTTTTTTTTTTTTTTTTTTGCCAATCAAAATCGGTTGTTAGCCAAAGTATAGCAATACTATCAGAATGCAAAATGAAACAGAAACTCTTGTTGGTCACTCATAAACAGATTCATTTTGTGTTTGCTTGGGGATTGTATACTAACTGTTTATGGTGCACACGTGTGAATGCTCACCTAGGGAGAAGTAGCATAATGTCTGCAATTCTTCAGTGTTTGTCTTACTATCACAGGTCATCCACTGGAATTCTCCAAAAAAGCTTCGGGTAAAAAACAAGCATGTAGAGTTCTTCCGCAACCTCTACCTGACCTTCCTGGAGTATGATGGGAACCTCCTGCGGAGGGAGCTGTTTGGCTGTCCCAGTGAAACTGACGTCAACAGCGAAAATGTAAGTAGAACTTCAAACTGAAAATCAAATGTGTAACTATAAATCATGGGGTCCATAACAAAATTGTAATACCCAGAAAAAAAATGACACTTAGAGCTTTGGAGGGAGTAAGTAATTAAACACAGAATAAGTAAGTAAACACTACAGATACACTGTATGTGCTTTGCTCAGATTTCATCACTGAGGTTTACAACTTGTCATGCGACTCTGATGTCCAAAGTAACAGGAAACGTTGCACAGGTGTGAAAGAGGCCTAAATGAGGATGAGAGCATGCCTGCGTAACACTTTCAGAAATGGTTGTGGGATTGTGATCAGGAGGGTCTGGAACAAATCTAAAAACCTGGGCATAATGATTATTTTTAGTATGGTATTTCTGCCAAACCAGGTACGGTATATGTATGTCCAAGCCACTGCCAGAGGTCATCTTTAATGGTATTCAGTAAAGGCGGGAACTTAGTCCTGAAAACCTCATTGACAGTCGAGGTGATTTTGCTGCCCAGGTATGTGATCTCTGAAAAAGTAAGTGCATCATCAAGTTTCCACATGAGATGAGGGCAAAGAAATGCTTAGAGCCTCCAATTTATGAAAGTTGATTTAAGATAGATAATTCCCCTTAGGTATTTAATTCTCTGAGAATATTTGGAAGAGTCGTGTCTGGGGAGGCGGCAAAAAACAGGAGGTTGTCACGAAATTGTTCACTTTGTGGTTTGCCTATCCTGTGGAAAAACGAATATCCAGATTTTGCCGGATATAATACAGAAAGGGCTCCAAGCTCAAAACAAATATGAAAGGAGACAACAGGCATCCTTGCCATATGCCCTTAGCCAAGGTGAAGTAGGGAGCTACTGCTTCATTGACAGGTATCACAGCAGTAGGGGTAGAGTAAAGAGCGGCAATCCATTTACACATGTTTTTACCAGTCCCAATATGGGCTAGCTTCGCCCACAGAGTGCCAGTCCACTCAATCAAATGGCTTCTTGGCATCGGGGGAGAGAAGGCAAAGAGGAATTCTATGGGTGTGTGCCGAATGTAGTATGTTGAGGACTCTTGTGGTGTTATCTTTGGCCTCCCTTGATGGCACGAAATTCACTTGATCGGGGTGGATGATGAATTGGATAAGAGGCATGAGGTGAAATGTCAAGATCTTTGTGAAGATTTTCACGTCTGTATTCAGAAGCGATACCAGGTGGTAGTTGGCACATAATTAAAGGTCTGTGCTGTCCCTGGGGATTACAGCAATATGTGCCCATAGGGAGTCTAGAAGGGATTATCCATGTAGTAGCAAGTTGTAGGTATCGACAGTCCTCTGGGCCTGGAGATGGGCAAAGCCCTTGTAGTAGCTGCTAGTGAACCCATCAGGTCCAGGTGCCTTATGAGGCTTCAGTGACCTGACTGCCTCCAGGAACTTGTTGACTATTAATGGGTTTTTGAGAGATTCCGCCATGTCTGCGGGGACAGACAGGATCTGTGTTCGCTGCATCTTTAAATTCAAGGAGCCAGGGCCTGAAAGACCCTGCAATGTATACAGTTTAGAGTAGTATTCTTCGAGAGGCTATGGCCTGATAAGGTATGACATTTGCCCTTTCCGTCAGCTATCTCAGAGTATAAGTTTTGAGGAATAATTCCCTCAGGGAGTGGGCCAGGAGTCTACCTGGTTTGTTTCCAAATTCGTAGCATCTTTGTCGATGCTTGATAAGACGGATTTTAGTATAGTAATGAATTGACATCAATTTCACAGTGTCAAGGGTTTCTTATGAACTAGTTCAAGATGTGCAGTCACTTCTTGCTGTGCCTGCAATCTTGCATTTCTGGCTTTCTTTAGTTCTGTGGCCTTCCGGATAACGTATCCCATCATAATATATTTGTGGCTTTCCCACTGAATAAGTGGGGTGGAATCTGGGGTATCATCTGAAAAGCACTGGGAAAGCAAGGTAGACATTTCTGAATGCAGTGGGGCCCCTCTTGTACGAGAGTCATTTAGCTTCTAGTACAATGCTTTCGGGGCAACATTGCCCATGGTAACTGATGTGTGATCGGAAATTGTTTGGGTACCGATTGCAGTGTTTCGTGCGTCTGGAAGCAGGGATTGAGAGACCAGTAAGTAGTCAGTTCTGGATTATAAATTATGTGGCGCAGAATATGACATTTAATCACGGTTGTCTGGATTATATACACACCAGGCATTCACCAGGCATTTGGGATAGTAGATCATTTTTGATGTTTTGGAGATACAGATATAAAAGGTTGGTTTAGGATCTGGAGTCATTCAACAATAGATCTAAGGAAAGCTAAATGCTTCTGTGCATAATTACCTTATAACTAATTCCAACCTCTAATTTATTTTATCTGGCTTGTTCAGCTATCTAATGAGGTTTTAGCTCAGAAGACACTCTGGGATTTGCAACGGCAATAGACAAACAAGGTTAACAGGGAAATTAGGGAATAATAGGTAGTAGGTAATGGTTAAAACTTAGGTCAAGATGGGTTGTATTTTAATGGTACAAGAGCATGAAAAAAATATGGACTTAATAAGTTATGCTTTTGGCGCCTTCCTCCATGCATACTTTAACTAAAACCAAATAAAAAGTTTTGCCTTAATATACGCTTAAAATTGCAACTTAGCATTGTTAATGCCCATTTATTGGCTATGCCACTGCCAGTGTTATTCTGAAAGTGAGAATACCCGAGAAGCCATCTTAATGATATTCTTGTGCTGTAACAATTTAATCAAGCAGCACTTGTAGCTGATCACATTTGTCTCTCAGGTTGCCCTGAACATGCTGTGAATTTCCTGTCACTGACCAGCCCCGCAGAGGCCATCAGACAAATCTCTGCCTTAGCAAATGCACCTTCTGACCAGCTGCAACGTCTGAAATTTTATTACACAAAGATGAAGTCGAGCCTGCACGATGCCATCTGCTTGCCGTATCCCCCTCCCTGGCGTCTCAGCAACATGGCAAGAATGCATATTCATGACAGGGTGATTTTATACTCTGCTTCCTGACGCTGTGCGCAGCAGACGGGGCACCGCACACAACACACAGCTGATCAAAAACTATTCAGCCTAAATTGATCTGGCCATGAACTGGGACACATTTGCCAGTGTTGTTAAAAAACTGCTAAAGTATTTGCTTGTAATCAACCTATACAGTATATTAACTTCCGATTATCCCCGGTACACTTGCAATAGGAGGGATGGGATGCTGACAGCCCATGAAGTTTATGCTGTGCACAGTGCTGTTGATCTAACATATTGCAGGTACTGGGAGCTGAAAAGGGGCAATGACAAGGCAAGACAGAAGCAGAGTAGATTAAGAGTGGAAAGGGTGGAGATGAAGGGTAGCAATGGGCTTAAGGTTTAGTCACAAGTATTACTACTGCTGTTATACATGACAGCTTTCCACTAGCAAGGGTTGTTAAGGATGCCAGCTAGTGTAGGCAACACAGAGTCCTTAATAGCCAGTGATCTCAGCAGCGGTATTCACTTACATGGCTAGGAATGATGTAAAGCAAAGGTGCCAGGGATAGATTAACCACCTCAATACCGAAAACTTTCACCCCCTTTCTGCCCGGGACATTTTTAAGTTTTTAGTGTTTATCCCACTTTGAATGACAAATACTTGTCATGCAACACTGCACCCAAATTATATTTTTATCATTTTTTTTTTGGCGAAAGATAGAGATTTATTTTGGTGGTTTTTAATCACCACTGAGTTTTCTATTGCTTGCTATTTAAATAAAAAAAAAAAATTTCTTAGTATCTGCTATAAAATTTTGCAAATAAATAATCTTTCTTCATAAATTGAGGCCATAATGTATTCTGCTATATTTCTTTGGTAAAAAAAACAAAATTGTATGTTTAGTTTGTGTGAAATTTATGGAGTTCACAAACTATGGTATATATTTGAAAATGATCACACCTGATGGCCTATCTCATTTCTTGAGGCCCTAAAATGCCAGGACAGTACAAATTCCCCCCTAATGACCCCCTTTTTTGGAAAGTAGACAGTCCAAGGCATTTAGTAAGAGCATGGCGAGTTTTTTGAAGTTGTAATCTTTTGTCACAATTTTTGGGCAAATTTAAGAAATTAAATTTCTAAGAGGCACAGTGAGGCTTTTGAAGATTTTTTGGAAAATGCAGGAAAGAAAATGAAAATGTATTTTTTTTTTTTTTACACAAAGTTGTCAATGAATAAGATATTTCTCACATACAGCATGGACATACTTAGAATTACAACCCAAAACACTTTCTGCTACTCCTGAGTATGGCGATACCATATCTGTGAGACTTTTTCAATGTTTGGACTGATTATGTACCGGAATTTGTATCTTGTGTGTCACACATATCATCCAATTGTATCAAAACCAGGCCGTACTGTAATGGTCACCTGTTTGAGAATAGTCAGGGAAGTCTTTCCTACTGGTGCTTTGCTACCATTTTCACTGGCCAGGAAGTACAGGAGGCTAAAGAAAGGAAGAACCAAAGAGTTCCTGTTGTTCCAGGAGTGCAGTTGTCCCCAGGGGATGGCTGGGACTGGTGTCTTGCAGGAACATAGCCAGTTGGATGTACAGATGGGTCAGTTCAGTCGCAGACATGGTCAGCAAACAGGCAAAGATTCTGTCCAGGCAACAGGCAGAAACATGGTCAATAAACAGGCCAATCCGGAACACTCATTCTGATTCTATCTACACTGGTCTGGCAAAACTGTGGCTGGCGTTGTGATGATCGGAGATCTGTAACTGATATGGTGGTGATCAGGGGAACCGTAGCAGGTGTGAAGGGGATCAGTAACACTGTAACTGGTGTGACAGTGATTAGGGACACTGTAACTGGTGTGGTGGTGATCAGGAATACTGTAACTGGTGTGGCAGTGATGAGGGACACTGTAACTGGTGTGGTGGTGATCAGGAATACTGTAACTGGTGTGGCAGTGATAAGGGACACTGTAACTGGTGTGGCGTGATCAGGACAATGAAACTGGTGTGGCAGTGATTAGGGACTTATGACTTATGATGCAGTGATCAGGGACACAGGGATTGGCATGGCAATGATCAGGGACACTGTAACTGGTGTGACAGTGATTAGGGATACTATAACTGGTATGGAAGTCATCAGGGGCAGTATGACTCGTGTGTGGTGATGAGGAACACTGCGACTGGTAGGCGGTGATTAGGGACACTATGAGTGGGTGGTGGTGATTAGCGACACTGAGTGGTAACAGTATGTAAAAAAAAAAAAAAGGTCACAATTTTTTTTTTTTTTTACAGTGGGTTTCATTCACAGAATGAACTTGCATGAGATATTTAGGTGTCAGGACACATTTTGCATAAATCTCTCATGCGATCCTGAAACTGTCAATTCACTAGACCGTTTGTGTGGTATTTTTACAGAAAAACGCTGAAAATACCACATGGATAGGCGTTAAAATCCATTCACAGAATGAAATAAATAATTAAATGCATGCGGAAATTAAGCAGTGGTCCAGGCATGCAGTATTTGTGGAATGTGTATCAGTTGTTAAGCTCCTTAACCACCAGTAAACATCATGGTTGTTAAGGAGCGGGCAGCCGCCGCATCCTTAACAGCCAATGAGTCATCAGCTGAGAGCTGAATCTAAAATAAAAAGGATTGCTGGCAATAAGAAAATTGGGGGAAAAAAACAGCGTGCCCCCCAATGCATAGGCCCTTTGGGTCTGGTATGGATTTTGAGGAGAACCCCAAGCCAAAACTAAAAATTAATAGCATGCCCCCCCCCAAAAAAAAAATACATGACAGACCAGTATCCGAGGATATAGCCCGGCAGGTCAGGAAAGGGGAGAGATGAGCGAGCGCCCCCCTCCTGAACCATACTAGGACACATGCCCTCAAAATGGGGGGGTGGTTTGACCCCCACAAAGCACCTTGCCACTATGTTGAGAGTGATCAAGATTTTTCTTTTTTGTTTACAATATGATTGTTTATGACAGTAATGATCACTGTAAAGCCAATAGTTTTAACTGTCGTAAATAGGTTTCATTCATAATTCACTGTTTACTATTGTGATTGCTGTGATTGGCCACAGCTATCACATGGTACAAAGCCACTGTGGTTGGTCCTGTACAATGTGATCACTATGACTAGCCAGACAGAGACCCCAGTAGTAAACAATTCATTTACAAAAAAATTGTAAACAGTTGAAAAAACATGCGCACACAGTTTTTGACGAGTTCTCATTAACATCTGTATGTGGTATAGATAAAGAGAATCCTCAGATGCCTTGTTTACAAATAGAATGAAGGGGTAGAAGCTGTCATTTTGCTGGCCATTAAAACACACTTTTAATGCTGGGGCCGTGTCAGCGCTTTTTTGGACGCTAGCGGGGCGCTTTTAACCCCAAAAAAAGTTAAAACCTCCTGTTTTGCAGCGCTTTCAAATCGATTTTAAGACGCTTTGAAAGTGCTGCCGTTCATTCCAATGGGCAGGGGCATTTTGGGAGCGATCCCAACTCGCCGCAAAGATGCTGCAACATGTTCTCTAGGGCAGTGCTCAGCGCCCCCACCCCCCCTTCCTCCATGCAATTTATTTGACAATCCCTTGCCTATCAACCTTGAATTTGGCATTTACTGTTTTTGACTTCTCCCGTTGACTTTGATGGGGCTCGAATTCAGCACACAAACTTTAGCAATGTTTCCTGAACCCTCCTCAGACTGAACTTCCTGAACCTCAGTATGTTTGGTTCATCACTATTAAGGAGGTTAGACAGGATGCTGCAGAGATGCTGGCTGTAAACAGTGATGATATCCTCTGGTCCTGTTATGTAAATCCCATGATAGGTCAAACAAATTGCCAAATATGTGGCAGGATAATTAGGTCATATATACTGTATCTATTTAACCTTGTATGTAAGGGCATGGCAGAAGTTCTGCTTTTATAAAGGGAGTAACCAACAGCAACCAATCAGCAATCTTCTTGAACTGCTTAAACTTTATAAAAGTTTAATTTATCTTCATATTTGATGCTTAACTACTTCAACCCCTTCCTGACCAAGCCCTTTTTTGCGATACTGCACTGCGTCGCTTTAACTGAAAATTGTGTGGTCGTGCGACGTTGTACCCAAACAAAATTGACGTCCTTCCCACAAATAGAGCTTTCTTTTGGTGGTATTTGATCACCTCCTGTGGTTTTTATTTTTCGCGCTATAAACAAAAAAAGAGCGACAATTTTGAAAAAAAAGCAATATTTTATATTTTTTGCTATAATAAATATCCCAAAAAAATATAAAAAAACGAATTTCTTCCTCAGTTTAGGCCAATATGTATTCTTCTACATATTTTTGGTTAAAAAAAAATCGCAATAAGCGTATATTGATTGGTTTTCGCAAAAGTTATCGCGCCTACAAAATAGGGAATAGATTTATGGCATTTTTATTATTATTTTTATTTTATTAGTAATGGTGGCGATCTGCGATTTTTATCGTGATTGCGACATTGTGGCGGACAGATCAGACACTTTTGACACTAAATGCCAATGGTCCCAAAATATACAGCGATCAGTGCTATATAAATGCACTGATTACTGTGTAAATGTCACTGGCAGGGAAGGGGTTAAACATTAGGGGGCGATCAATGGGGTTAAGTGTGTTCCCTGGGCATGTTCTAACTGTAGAGGGGATGGGCTCACTAGAACATGACAGAGATCACTGGGAGCAGTAGATCCCTGTCATGTTGCTAGGCAGAACAGGGAAATGCCTTGTTTACATCTCCCTGTTCTGCCTCTCCGTGTCATGATCGCGGGCCACTGGCAAACATCATATAAAGTGGATTATTTGACACAAGGGTCAGAGCTTGTAGAAAAACATCAAAAATAGAAAAATTGTGTACATGGCAAAAAAGAAAAAAACTCCCATTTTGAGGAAAATTTTCTCTTCGGCCTCTTTAAAATGATAGTTACACGTCAGTAAGGATTGCAAGCAAGATTTTCTTCAACATTCATGGCTAATTAAATTGGCAAAACCTATTTACAAAATCTTTTACCCTGAATTGTTTCCACTTTAGGTAAAACGTAGTCAGACTGAGTAGAGACATTTCCCAGAGCAGCAATTTAAAGTAAATAAAAAATAAAATTATACCTAAAGTCAAAACCTTTTTTTGATGGAATGGGGAAATCTCAGAACCTCTGTCAGGCTTTCTTTGAAACCTGTATGACTGAGGTGGTGGATGCATCTTATCAGTAGTTCATAGTTAAAGTGCTACTAGGCCCACAACAGTAAAATCAGTTTATATATGCAGTAAAGCACGCTTATTATACTCACTATGGATCCTAAAGGGTAATCCTTTGCAATGTGTAAAAAGGCTGTTGGAGCCTGTCTCTTCTGATCCTCCCCTTCTTCTAGATGCCCCAATCCATCCCCTGATAGTACAGAGGCTAGGGTACAAGCTGCACATGCTCAGTTTGGTGTGTATTGCTAGAGACTTTTCATTTCTTGGGAGAGTGCATGTGATCAGCACAGGGCCAATCAGCACTGTCCAGACAGAGGGTCAGGGGTCCTGCAGTCTCATAGGACAGTCAGAGGAGAATGAAAACTCCTTCTACAAGCTTTAGCTTTAACCAGACATTGATAGAAGTCACAAGACTGCTATATACTGCTAAGAAAAGGTATTTAGCAGTTTATATTTACTAAAATAATTGCATTTCCATGTCCCGTGTACTGTGGAAAACCAGATATAGTGAATGCAGGGTCCTGGGTTTAGTAACACTTTAAAGATAGTCAATGAGATTCATACGAGGTGCAATGGCTGTGGTGAGGCAGCTTTCACAAAAACAGGGTGGCCTTTATCTAGGATGCCCAGGGTTTTAGGATCCACTTTTAAATAGTCTAATGAAAGTTTCAGACCAAATAAATAAGAGTCCAAATCTTTTAACGTGGTGTATTTTAATATGAATTTTATTATGTATTGAAATATAGAAATGTATAGAATATTTTCTATAATACTAATAATTTCACAACCAATTTTGTTTCTGATTTTTAGACCTGAAGAAGGGGGAGATTTTTGAGTCCTGAAAACAGATCAGTTGTAAATGATATAAATAGAAAAAACATGATGGTTTTAAGAATAAACACTTCTAATGCATTTTATTACTAAAAACCATTGTGTTTTTTTTCTATTTTTAAAATCTGTTATACCCCAGTCGTTTTCATTAGAGTTTATGGATAATTTAGTTGTGATATACAGTACAGTATATACATTTTAATATGAATTATTAGGAGTTTATATTTCTACAAGCATTTCTCTGTCATTTTTTTTAGCCTTGAACTAGGGGGAGATATTTGAAGTTGAACTCCGGGATAGTTAGCAATTCAGACCCTACTCAGTGATTAATGAACTTCTTTATTTTTCCACAGTTTATGGAAAAAGTACCTTTTTTAGGAATGTGTTCGTTTCATTCATAAAATGAGTGCAGGTGAATTTGGGCAGGCCCAGCTAGAAGTTAGGCCTGTTTGTTTTGATCTGTGTGGGCTGGGAGTGGCTTAGAGTAGGCTGGTGACTCACAGACAGCATCAATTCTTGGTTACCTCCTTCTGGCTTCTAGAGGATTCTATAAGAGAGGAGGGGAAGAGAGGTGGAGCTGCCTGGGGTGATATAAGGAGCCCTGACCAATCCCAACATGGATTGGCAGGGGGCAGGCCTCCTTAAATACCTAGAGTCTGCTGGGGAGGAGTTGTCGGGTGGAAGAACTGAGGATGGAGTACTAGGCTGTTGGGGGCCTTTGAGGGAGCTCCCCAGTCTGGGGGGGGGGGGTGACCTTGGGCCTGGGACTCAGGTGCAGGATGGATCCTTTCAAGAACGCATGGAAGATCTAAACAGGAGGCACAGAGAGGACAGCAGGAGCTAGTATTGCCGGGCAAGTCTTAAGGAGGGAATCACCGGTTTGCAGCCAGGAGGGCAGGTGAGTGACATGTACTATCGGGAGGATTGGAGAGGCATGCCAGAGAGGACTGGGAGGAAACAGTCAGAGCTGGTTGTGGAGCCAGTAAGGATTGCAATGTCACAGGGAGTGGAGTTGGGAAGATGCAGCCAAGAGGGCTGGCAGGGCTTGAAGCGGACTTACTGGGAGCAGTGGTCCGCCATAGAACAGCTAGCACTAAAAGACATTCTATGCCTATTTTTGCTACATTAAAGGGACCCACAGTCCCTGCCTGCAGTTGCTGAGGCCTGACTGAGTCAGGGTTGGGCCTAACCACATGCTAGCTGTGCCTGGAGTAGGTGATGTGCTGGAGAGAGAGTGATAGTCTGCAAGCAAGTAATGTGCTGGAGGAGACTGGAGTAAGCCAAGTGTATATAGTTGTCCCAACTGATTGATATACAATCAACCAATTGCTTATTCTACTGGGCATCCCAGAAAAATTCCCATCCTCTATACAAGTTCAAATCCCTCAGTAAAAATACAAAAACAAACATATGGACTGTTCATTGACTCAGAGTAATTGGGAAGTGAATGCCAGGCTGGGCAGGGTGACAGGTGGACCACAACTTTCAGCAGCCCCTACGGGTGTACCGCTACATGCTAGAGATAAAAAAAAGCAGAGGGGTAACAATTTTTTACATATATATAAACAGGTCCCTGTAAGTGGGGAATGATTTTTTTGTGTTTCTTTCAGCGTGTGATGAAGACCGATCAAAATATTGCTCAGGGATGGTGCAGTAAAGTTCAGAGGAGTTTAATTGCTGACTTATGCAACATCAAAAAAAAATGTCCTCGTCTGAGGCTTCCTCTGTAATTGTACAGAAGTAGAGCGATAGATATTTCTGGGTCCGAACAGCCATTAACGCATTGCCTCTATGTGTTATTGCAGTTTTAAGCAGATCTTTCTCCATGCATAAAACATCAAAGAGAGCTGTTTGGTTGGCCACAATTAAGAACTGTGAAGAACTTTGATGACAATTTAAAGCTAAACTCGGAGGAAACAGCTTAAATACACAGTCAAAATACATATATGTGACCTGTTATCCATACCCTGGGAGAAAGGTTTACTGCTTAAACCTAAGATTATCGACAGCGATGCCTAAAAATATATCTAAACCCCTGTAAAGACTGTTGGGAAATGGAGTGGACCAGTTACATGAGCAGAGCGATGATGATTCTGTGGCCACCATTCAGTACCAAGGCAGGGTTGCCCAGGGCAAGGATCCAGAATTGAGCCCCCCTCTCCCACACTATTAATGCTGTAGAATGGGTGTACCACCACCCTGCGTCCATTTTTTTGCCCTTTTGCTTCACTGCACCCAGGGCAACCCCCCCCCCAGCCCACCCCTTGTCCCGCCCTGCCACCATTACAAGAAAAATAAAATTATCTAAATTTTCTGTCACATTGAGAAAATTACAGCTCATGGCAGCTGGAAGTGTATAGATTATGTTTAATATAAAAAAATGGCTTGTATAGCAATATCATAATAATTTCAGGGGTTTTTTTTTCAGTTTTTACAACAATATTTATTTAAAGTGTACCTATCACTAAATAAATTTGCTTCATCAACGCTCTGGGTGCTTCGAATCCTGATGTTCAGATTCTAAACTCTGCCACTCCCCGACTTAGTCCCAAGCTGGCCCAACCTATTGGCCTGTCACTGTGATGGATGACCATGCTGGCCAGCGGTGTGATGATAGGCCAGTCAGCTTAGCCATGTTTTTACACTGTTATTTTAAGGGAAGCATGGAGGCTGTTACTTTTAACCTCTACTTGTAAAAATGCTAGTTGTCTGGCTGTTATATATACTTTGTCGGCTGAGAAATATATTTAACAGAAAGTTTTAGTGCCTTTTAAAGGAAACTGTATCTAGAGAAAAATAGAAGTGTTGCAATTGCAGCCCTTCTTCTGAAAAAGCTATTTGCCTGATTATTATGTACAGATAAGTACTTCTGACTTTTCTACTACTTTTCTGATCTGCATACGTATCCCGGGCCACTGACCTAAAGCAGCAGTAACCTCATTACTGTATAAGCAAGACAGAGAGCAACTATTTGGGACTTTATATGAGAACGCAGGGCTACCACCGCCAAGCGCCTCCATCCCTGTTAATTTGATAAAAAGGAAGGAAAGTGGGACTTTATCTGAAGAATACACCCCTGGAGAAATCACGATATATATGAAATGGACGGTACTCGGTATCCCAGAACTATAGACATCTAATCACAGCATTGCAGAACAACAATTGGCAGTCAACGATTTATTAATATAAAAGTATAATAATAATAATAATACCCTAGTAAAATAGTAACACAGTCAGTTCATAATGTAAAACATTGTATAGAACAAAGTACATTGGGATAAAGTTAATATAACAATGATAATGACAACAACAATAGTAGCATAATGAGTTCATATCATGCACATTGTAGAGAACCATTTTCATAAAAGCGTGTCTCCCTGATAAAAAGCTGTATCTCTTATTCATTGGTACGATCCAATTGGTGAGTATGGTGAGTACTGATATAGTGCAGTATGAGTAGAAAGGCATCTATTGGCTCTACGCGTTTCGTGGCGACTGCCACTCTTCAGGAGCAAGTATGAGGTAGATGTCTATATGTATTGAAACACATAATTAATTTATAATAAAATAAAATAAATTAGTCATTCTTGTAAATGGGAAGAGGAGAGGGGAGATAACCCCAATTCACCACAACTACTTACAGAAATGTCAATGAGACTAGGTGTAAGCGTGAAGGGTCGGAGGACCGACCGGAAACAAACATCAGTCCCGGGAGCTGAGGTGGACAGACCCGGGCGTGGATGGATCGCCAGAGTGAGACAGTATTCCCCAGGGAATGGCCCCCATGGATGAAAAAGAAGAAATGTGTTCCACGGAAGTGTGACTATCTGTGAAGAAAGATATATAGATATATATATATATATATATATATATATATATATATATATATATATATATATATATATATATATATATATATATATATATATATATATATATATATATATATATATATATATATATATAGGGTAGAATATGTAGGGGTATGACAGAGGATAAATACAAATAGTGACTGGTAATGACAAAAATAATGGTAGAACAGGTAAAGCTTGTGGTGCAGGAACCATCAAGTGATATAAAGATGTCATCAGAAGTACCTATAGTGCAGGGTATGGGGGTGAAATACAACCCCCCATTGGAATAACAAAAGTAAATAAGAGGGGTGAAAAATACTAATTAACCCCAAGGCTGGGGTGATGATACCAAAGATTAAAGAAGAATTGGAGCAAAATTGTAGTGATATAAAGTAAGAAGGGTCGCCAAAAGTATACCTGGAATGCAGTAAGATTAGTGGAATCCAGAATGTGCCGTGACCATGGGGGTAGCAACCCTGAAGGGAGCATGAATCGACTAAGAGGAGTATATATACACTCCAATAGAGTAGGGGGTGTCCACCAACGTCACGCTAGCGGCCAATGGGAGGAAAAGGCGCCAAAGCGGCAAGCGGCGAACGCCATCCCCGTCCGACTTAGATCACCTCGTGGAGGACGTAAGATGTTATCACAGCGTCGCCGTGCAGAGAGCAGAGTTGTGGGAGGGACCCAGCAGGAGGTGGTCTTGACTCAAGTATTGTCCAAACAGGGATCAGGCAATGGGCAGTGCAGACCCTCCATAGGGGATAATATTGAGCTCTGCTGACTATGGAAAGCTTTTACTGAACCGCTTAATACGTTTTGACCGCTTCTTTTAAAATCTTATTGTGACTGATGATGATTCCTTTTTCTTTTTTATTAATTTTCTGTCTGCAGCTCCAGAAACAGCTGTCTGAGCTGGATGAGGATGACTTGTGCTATGAGTTCAGGCGAGAGAGATTCACAGTCCACCGCACTCATCTCTACTTTCTGCACTATGAATACGAGCCAACACCGGACAACACAGATGTTACACTGGTGGCCCAGCTCTCCATGGACAGGTCAGTATCATTTTCAGCTGCATAAGGATCTTAGAGAGCTGGGGAAGGAGAAGCAGTGGCACACCAACTTTCCCAGTGAATGGCTGTGCGGGGGGCGTGTCAGCACAGGTCTGATTATTGGCTGAATTCCCAGCACAGCCAAAAAATTGACCACGATGTGCTCCCCTGCTTAGTGTGGTCAGTTTTTAATAGGAAAGCAGAGGGACTAGCAGGACCACCAGGTATTTAACACAAAGGAAGCAATACAAAGAGAACAGGGTATATTTTCATACAAGTACATGGTACAACAGGCTCATCGAAATTTCAAATATGAAATTTTGGGTTGACATATTTTTAATCTCTCTATTTATATGTATACATTTAAAAACCTATATCTTTTTGATCAGGTAAGTTTCAAATATTGCTTATTAATATTGTATATTCTCTTTTTGAGCCTGCAGGTGGAGCTGTAGGTTATTTTTTGCTTTTTTCAGGCTCTCACTTTGCTGTAAAGTCTGTTGTTACAGACTTTAAGAGCACAATCTGAAATGTACACAAGTTAACAACCCATTCCAGTGATTGCTTGCTTATAAGATCCCTACAAGATTTCAGTCATACAAACCACAGCCTCAAAGTAAGCGGCACCTGCCATGCTAGTCATTCAGCTAACCCATAGCACCCTGGGAATCCTTTATCGTGTGTTACAATCATCTTTTTGTTAATCAAAGATTACATATCGAAAAAAGCCCAATTAACGACACAGAAATAGATATTTATTCACAGACATTACACCAATGCGTAGTACACACGATACGAAAATCAGACAAAAAAATACCGCTTTCTAAGCGATTGTCTCATAATCTGATCATTAGTACACAGCTTTTGAGAGCCAATCAACAGTTCATGCAAACATACCCAAAAGGAACAAGCACGAGAATGTTCTGGTACGATAACAGAATTTAACTATTTTCTTGTAATTAGTATAGTATTTCTATGAAAAAAATAGTGTGGCCAAGACCACGCATGCTCGGAAACAAAGAATACATTACAATACAATACAATACATTACATCACTTCCAAAGTTGTATTCTGTCTTACGAGAATTTTCGTAACTTTATTACCTTTTGGCTTTCAGTAGGAGACTAGCAAGCAAAAAAAAAAAAACGGACGATCATTTGTCCATTATTCTTATGGTGTGTACTAGGCATAACAATCTTTCTTTTCATAGTCTTATCTTCACTCTCCTGTTACAGCAGCTATGCAGGGTTTCTGAATAGGACTGTGCAGTCCAGTAGGCACCAGTGCATTCTGTAATCCGTATTCCAAAACAGACCTGGTCATACATGGGTATTTTCTTCCTCTGCAGTACAAGTCTGTGTGAGGTTCCGTGTACAGATGGTTGTACATCTGACCTGCAATTGCCCCTCCGGCCAACCCCACTGATTCCCTCTGCTGTTTGGGCCCCCCTGTGTGCCCGAGTCCCGTACAGGAGGACTGGTGGTCCCCCCTATCAGCTGCCCTGCGAATATGTACCAGGAATCTTGAGGGACTGGTGAATCTTGTATTTTTTCAATGATAGGAAGAACCCCATCCCAATAGCCACAAATAATTGGGCAATGCCACCATATATGGGCAGCATGCATGGCAATTTCCCCACAATCTCTCCAACATAATGGCAAGATATCATTTTAATTTAGCCGGGGTGTTGTGGAAGTATGTTAGAAGTTTGTAATTAACTTCTTCTGTTTTTAGAGGAGATTGAGGAAACATGAGACATCTGGAGTATAGTTGATTTTTGATCATCAGAGATAGGAGTACTGAGTTCTTTTTCCCACTGTAACAGGAATCCAGGATATGAGGACTGAGTTAACATTTGCAGAGCTTTATACATTTGTGAGAGACTTCTGGAAGGTTGTTCTTTTGGAGGCAAAAAGTGTTTCACTGGGAGTTAAGTCTCTGGAGGAGCGGATGGATTTTGGAAGAGAGCGGACAAACTGAGCCAGTTGGATATGTCTCCATCTGTCAAGATAAGAATGGTGCCAGGATCCGTAATCTCTTTCATAGGAGTTATCCGAAAGTTTCCAGTTACATTGTGTAATAGGAGAGTGCGGTCAGGTGACCAAGAGTGGAAATGTCAATCCAGCATCCTGGGAAGAAAGTAGGAGTGGCCAAGTACAGGCATAATTAGAGAGTTGTGAGACCACCCCATGCGGATATGTATAGAGTTGAGGTGGTTAGAGGGGATGTCTGCATTGATAATTGTCAGTGTTTTTGGAATCCAGGGAAGTACAGTGCCTTGAAAAAGTATTCATGCCCCATGACATTTTCTACATTTTGTCATGTTACAACCAAAAACATAAATGTATTTTATTGGAATTTTATGTGCTAGACCAACACAAAGTAGCACATAATTGTGAAGTGGAATGAAGATGATGATTTTTTTTTTTTTTTTACAAATAAATATCTGAAAAGTGTAGCATGCATTTGTATTCAGCCCCCCTGAGCCAAAACTTTGTGGAACGACCGTTTGCTGTAATTACAGCTGCAAGTCTTTTTGGGGATGTCTCTACCAGCTTTGCACATCTAGAGAGTGACATTTTTGCCCATTCTTCTTTGCAAAATAGCTCAAGCTCTGTCATATTGGATATAGAGCATCTGTGAACAGCAATTTTCAACTCTTGCCACAGATTCTCAATTGGATTTAGGTCTGGACTTTGATTGGGCCATTCAAACACATGAATAGCTTTTGATCAAAAACTACTCCAAACCTCCACCCCAGTCTCAAATCTTTTCCATACCCTAACAGGTTTTCTTCTAAGATTGCCCTGTGTTTGGCTCCATCCATCTTCCCATCAACTCTGACCAGCTTCTCTGTCCCTGCTGAAGAAAAGCATCCCCACAACATGATGCTGCCACCACCATGTTTCATGGTGGGGATGGTGTGTTCAGGTTGATGTGCAGTGTTTGTCTTCCACCACACATAGCGATTTGCTTTTAAGACAAAAAGTTAAACTTTGGTCTCATCTGACCAGAGCACCTTCTTCCACATGTTTGCGGTGTCCCCCACATGGCTTCTCGCAAACTGGAATGGGACTTCTTATGGCTTTTTTCAACAATGGCTTTCTTCTTGCCACTCTTCCATAAAGGCCACATTTTGGTGGACGGCCATGTCTTGGTAGGTTTGCAGTTGTGGCATAATCTTTCCATTTTCGGATGATGGATTGAACAGTGCTCTGTGAGACGTTCAAAGCTTGGGATATTTTTTATAACCTAATCCTGCTTTAAACTTCTCCACAACTTTATCCCTGACCTGTCTGGTGTGTTCCTTGGCCTTCATGATGCTGTTTGTTCACTAAGGTTCTCTAACCATCCTCTGAGGGCTTCACAGAACAGCTGTATTTATACTGAGATTAAAGTATACACAGGTGGACTCTATTTACTAATTTGACTTTTGAAGGCAATTGGTTCAACTAGATTTTAGTTTTTAGGGTATCAGAGTAAAAGGGACTAAATACAAATGCACGCCACACGTTTCAGATATTTATTTGTAAAAAAATTTGAAAACCATTTATTCTTTTCCTTCCACTTCACAATTATATTCCACTGTGTTGGTTTATCACATAAAATCCCCAAAAAACACATTTACATTTTTGATTGTAACATGACAAAATGTGGAAAATTTCAGGGAGTATGAATACTTTTTCAAGGCACTGTATACTTAGATCTGAGTCACTGAGCATGTGTTTTAGGTTGACCCATAGGGGGGATTTACCAAAACTGGAGCGTGAAAAATGTGGTGCAGCTCTGCATAGAAACCAAGAAGCTTCCAGGTCTTATTGTCAAAGCTTAATTGAACAAGCTGAGGTTTAGAAGCTCATCGGTTTTAGTAAATCAACCCCATAGTTTGGAATGAGAGGCAAATTTCCAGTCCAACATTCTTGAGAGATCCACGGCCTCATAATAGCATTTAAAGTTGGGAAGAGAGAAACCATTGTGTACCTTAGGCCTAGATAGTACCTCACGGTAGATTCTTGCTTTTGTGTGATTCCAAATATACCTTGTTACTGGGGACTGCAGATTACTAATAAATCCCAGGGGTACTTCCAGTGGGATCATACCTCTCTGATATGTTGCAAAAAAGAAGGGAGGGGAGTTCTAAAATGCTAACACACTTTCTGTGCTAGAGTGACAATGCTGCTCCTCCAAAGTTATGGTACCATAAGCATTTTCACCCCAAGACAGAAAGTGTGTTAGTGGCAGTTTCACCAGGTGAAAATAAAGGGAAAAATGCTTGAATAATGAAAATGAATGCAGCCACCACATCTAGGAACTGGTAAGCTTCAATAAAATACATTTTTGTTCTTCAGCTGAGGTACAGTCTAACTGCCCAATATACTTTAGCTCTTTTTCTTATCTATCTTTGCAGACTTCAAATGTTGGAAGCCATCTGCAAACACTGGGAGGGCCCCATCAGCCTGGCTCTGTACCTCTCAGACGCAGAGGCCCAGCAGTTTCTCCGCTATGCACAGGGCTCAGAGGTGCTGCTCAACCGGCGAAATGTGGGCTACCATATTGTGTACAAAGAGGGACAGTTCTATCCAGTCAACCTGTTGCGGAACGTAGCCATGAGACACGTCAGCACTCCGTACATGTTCCTGTCAGACATAGACTTTCTACCAATGTACGGACTCTACGAGAGCCTCAGGTAACGGACTAAATGCACCAACAGTCTACAAATTAGTACTTAATAGCCAGCAGGGGACAACGTATCTGTAAAGTATCTGTGTGCACAAGCTTTCCCTTAATTTTTGGTATTCATTTTGCATGTTCTGCATAGCACAGCCCGTAGCTCTCTGACTCCTACATCTTTAGAATGGACCAGTGTTCAGATGCTACCATACAATACTGTGAACAGTCTCCCTCATGTAGACTAAATAGACCCTGTCACTTTGCCCTTTTACCCCGCATAAAGCCCAGGTTGTAGTTTTAGGTACTGACCCCATGCAACCCTTTGCCCAGGTTGCAGTTCTGGGTATAAGCTCATACAGCCCTCCACTTCAGTTGCAGTACTGGGTATGGATTTCACACAACCATCTGCTTAGGTTGTAGGTCTGGGTATGGACAGTCCTTTGCCCACAGTTCTTCGTATGGGCCTCATACAGCTCTGCTCTTAGGTTGCTGTTCTGGGTATGGACCTCACACACCATCTGTCCAGTTTGCAGTTCTAGGTGTTGACCTCACACAGCTCGTTTTTTTCTGAGGGCAAGCTACAAAGCAGTCTGTGGTTGCAGCAGCTACGGTGTGGATGATTCTCTGAGCGGGAGAATTCGTTTATTTCTTGCATTTCAGTTCCTTCTTAGAAATTCAAAGAAAAAGCAGTCATGTTGAATAGCTTGCAAGAGGATGATTTGGGATGTTGTAGGCAGAAAAAAAAATGAGCGTAATAATGTATTAGTGAGGGATTATCCTGGAAATTGATGTTTTCCACTTGCAGTAATTTGTCTGTAAACACATATTGAAATCACAGTTAGAACAGACAAAACACATCCTCGCAATATTGTCTCAGGCCAGTCCTACGCTATTCAGCACAGTTTGTCTTTGATCTTCACCCTTTTGGGAAAATTATAATTATATAACTATGTGTCTAGCACAAGTAAACTGTATGTCAATATTGTGCCTTCCGTTAACCCAGAGTGCCCACTTGTGGTATAGACTTGAACTGCGAGTCTCTGGTGAATCACAGTTTATATTTAGTAATTTCTTCACAGTCTGTCTTTAGTCATAGTCTGTACAGGGAAGATGACGGCACACTTTCAGTCAGATTGCCCGGTTTTGCCATATATTCTGATCCAAAATAATGTCAGGAATAGTTTAGGTGTGTAGGGGTTATGTGGGGGGGTCTCTGGCTGAAGTATGTAAACTTCCAAACAAAAATTCTGGTATTAACCTTTGTCTATACAATTGAGTGACTTGTTTTTCCACCCATTGATTCCGCCAAAAAGGATCTTCCTATACTAGGAGGACAACACTAACAAAATCCACGCATCTGCAGTAGCTGCTGGTTTGGTCCAAACCCTGGTTTAGAGGTACGGCCAAGCCTCCACCTGTAGTGGGAAGTGGAACATTTAGCAATGGCATTACCACAGCTGCTAAATGTATTATTTTATTTATTACAGGTAGTTTTATAGCACAAACAGTTTTATGCAGCGCTTTACATATATTCAAAAAAATATATCAGTAGCACCAGGTGTCACTGATCCCAGCGCTCTAATGGACAGATCAATGCACAGTAGCAGCTATTATAAAAACAAACAATTAATAAGATGTGCAAAGATAAAAATCGAAATAGTCATCTCAGCACTAACAGCGCTAATAGAATAATTAAAAATATGCAGTGAGAACTATGGCAATAAAAGCCTTTTAAAAGTCAATCTGTATGCGGAAAAAACTAAATCCATATAAATTTCTTATAGTATAGAGTGTTCTTATAGGGGTGCTCCGCACCCCCTCAGCAGAAAGAAACAAACTTCCTCATCTGAATACCATCACCAGAAGACACCTCGTGCACAGATAATCCCTGTTGGTAATAAACTCACCACAAGTAAATGATATAAGAGCCTTGTATCACCATACACTATGAGATGATATCCAATCCTAAGGCACTAGAGCCTGTAATCGCCTGAGACTTGAGGGGGACTCCTGTCCCTGGATTAGAAAAGTTTTTCCATAGGGCAATTCATAAAGCCCTCAAGGAGCTTACAAGCTAAGGTCCCTAACTCACAATCATACATACACATACTAGGGCCAATTAACCTACCAGCATGTCTTTGGAATGTGGGAGGAAATTGGAGAAACCCACACAGATAGAACAT
Organism: Lithobates clamitans; assembly: GCA_037952925.1. NCBI lineage: Eukaryota > Metazoa > Chordata > Amphibia > Anura > Ranidae > Lithobates > Lithobates clamitans. Next base: position 5,038,040 of record JBBGZY010000310.1, read on the forward strand.
GTAAACTCCAGCCAGGTAGTGACATGGCTGGGTTTCAAACAAACAACCCTAGTGCTGCCAGGTGGAAGTGCTAACCACTTAGCCACTGTAATGTAAACTCTTCCTGCTAAGGCACTGGTTCTCAACCTGGGAGTCAAATGATGATTTGCCAGGGGTCACCAAATCCTTGGCTGTTTATGAAGCCTGAACCGCTCCCCCTAGCCTTTTTGTGGCCGCCCAGCAGGGCTGTCCCTGGAGCCTGCAGCCGCCCGCCGTCTGGAGGAGACCCTATCTCCTGATTTCGGCATTGTTGTCACTGCTACAAGACACCACAAAGTCGGAGACACAGTGAGTGACACTACCTGTGATTTATAGTTGCCATTAAAAGTCCCCACTGGGGTTCTTCTTGAATTTCATACCAAAACAAACAATAAAAATGTCCCGCGATGTAGATCTATCATCATTCACGCCATCTGAGGATGCAGATTTATGTGAATCATGATGAATGATGCCCACCCAAAAGAAAGGCCACCCACAAAATCCACTCCCAACGCCCATTCCATTCAATGTAAGCAAAGGGGCAGGGTCTCCCGGGTGACTTCATTCAGTAAATATGGAGATAACCGTATTTGGTTAGTGACATCATGGAGATCCTGGATTGCATCACAGGATTTTATTTCTTTTAGCTGGACTTGTTCATCGTGATTCCTGTGGATCTACATCCCTAATTGACGATGAATTTACATTTTGGGGACACTTTGTGGGTTGATTTTTTGTAATAAAATGCTTGTGTTTCTTTTCTTTTCACTTCTTCTTTTTTTTTTTTTTTTTGTGTGATTCAGTAGGAGTACTATTTACTGCTTTCTTATTCACATAGAGGGTCACCAGTGTCTGGGGACCCCCTTATTGTTAAAGGGGGCTTCCAGATTTAGATGAGCCCCCTCCCAGCAACCCCCCACAACAAGTTAAATTAATAAATTAAACACTCCCAGGTGTTTAATTTATTTTTTTGGTAAAAGGCCCTTGTCCTCATCAAAAAGTTACCCTCTCCATGTTGAGAGCATGTGGCTTGGTATGGTTCGGGGGGGCGCACAGTCATCCCCACCCTCCTGTTTCATGGCGAGGCAGGCTGCATGCTCAGATCAGCATTTGGTGTAGCTTTATGGGGGGTTGGGGAATACTCTGGGGGTTTTTTTGTGTTTTTGCTTAGGGTCGTCGTCTTTACCAGATCTGAAGTGTCTGGTATAAATATTATGGGGTACCACATGCCATTTTTTTACACAATTTCTGCCCTGTTTTTACATTCCACTGTCAGCTGGGAATTCCTGGCTGATAGCTGAGTAGGGCAGGAGAGGGTGGGTCATCGTTTTTAGGATGCTAACTCCACTTATTAAACAATATAACAATTCAAAAAGCTCTATGCTGTGGGAGAGGAATCTGATCCACTGGTTTCTAAAGTGCAATGAGATAAAACTAATGACAAAAGTTGGGTTGCATCATGTGTGAAAGTTTCTCGGTCTGCATATTAATCCTTTTCTTCAACTCTCATTGCAGGAAATCCATTGTGCAGCTAGATATGGCGAACACCAAGAAAGCTTTGATCATCCCAGCCTTTGAAACTCTTCGCTACCGGCTCTCATTCCCTAAGTCTAAAGCAGAACTGTTGTCCATGCTGGATATGGGGACTCTATTCACCTTTAGGTTAGTATATGGCTCTAAAAAAGTTCCCCAACAAAAAGGGGTATTTAAAGCGCTCTGCTTTGTCACTTTTACCTACACTTGTACCTTCTAATAAAGCTTACCTATAGGTAAAATAAATGGGCATTGTTTAGGAGATATTTGCATGTTTTGCAGCCGGTGATATCACCGGTGTATGCGCACTGCGCTCTGAATTGAGAGCACAGTAAATGTGTCATCAATCCAGAGCTCTGTGCCACGGCCATAACTCCTGTGCGCATTCACGGGAGTGACGTTATCGTGGTTTGGCCATTCAAACAGCAATAGCCCGCAAACCTGGAGGGAAGACCGGGTGAACATGGAAGCGATGCATACTAACACATTATGTCATTAACTTGCAGGGGGGACAGGTTTTTTTTTTTTTTTTTACTGTACTATTGCTTTAAAGGGGTTGTAAACCCTCGTATTTTTTCAACTTAATGCATCCTATGCATTAAGGTGAAAACATTTGTCACTGACCAGCGCCCCCCGGCACCTCAAATTCTACTCACCTGAACCCATTCATTCCTACACCGGAGACGTGCTTTACCTCTCTGGCTGGGGTTCTCGACTCTTGATTGGATAGACTGATAGCGCAGCCGTTGTCTCCAGCTTTTGTCAATTAAATCCAATGACGCAGGCGCCGGAGGACGGGGCCGAGTCCGGCATTCTGTGTCTATGGACGCAAATGCTGGACTCGGGAGCACGCCCACCACCCCCCGGGAGAGCACTCCTCCTAGGGGGTTTACCAATGCAGGGAGGAGCCGCAAGATGAAGTTCGGGGCCACTCTGTGCAAAACAAACTGCACAATGAAGGTAAGTATGATATGTTTGTTATTTTTAAAAAAATGAGGGTTTACAACCCCTTTAGGTTTCACAATACTTAGTCTAAAACAGAGAATGTTCTGCAATATATAGCTTTAAGTTGTTCAACTTTAAGGGAGCCTGAAGACTTTGTCAGGCCTGAACTGTTATCTGAAATTGTTCTTGCTAGGACTAAATGGTTGTTAAGGGAGGTGCTTCAAAAAGATACGCCTAAAACTGAACAGGCTTCTGTGACAGCACTTATTCTTAAAGGATTTGTTCTCCTTTGTTCACCTTTGGGAACATGCTACATGTTTCACCCATTTTAGGGTGGAACATGTAACATGTTCCCACTGCTGCAGCCGCTACCCCCTCCGCTGCCTCTAGTGACAGCAAGCGGGGTATCGTCTCCTCCCATTTGCTGTCACTATTTTAAAAAATAGTGCCCGTCCGGCCATGTAATTTATTCACACAGTTCTGTGAATGGAAAACTACAAGTACCAACAGCCTTTGTGGCTTCCAGCTTGTAGTTCTCAATGAACTACCATGGCGCTGCTAAGCATTCTGGTAGTTGATTATCTCTTCCTGTCAGTGTGTATCTGCATGCTTGTATGAGGTACGAACAGACAGATACAGACAAGTCTGCAGGAGTGCTGGATGGCACCATCTATCTACTGACGGAGGCCCCAAGTAAAAGAAATAATAAATGCACATTTTTTTTTTTTACCTGTAAAAAGATGTGCATTTTTTTTTTTTTCTTAAAAGGGGAACTTATCCTTTAACAAGCAGTCCCTCTAAGCTTGGTTAACTTTGCTCTTCTTTGGAAGTCAATGAGCTGAGAAACATTCAAAGGAATATTCCTCCTAAAATAAATTGTTTAACAAGTTAGGTACCTTCTTATTTCTTATTACTGTTGAAAATATGATTTTATTTGATGACAGATTTAATTGCTATAACTTATATCCCCATCTCTCTCTCATGACCATAACAGAAATGTCACTCTGATAACTGGTTTAGTCTTTGTTTTCTCTTTAATATATCAGGCAAGAATGGTATCATCATTTTAAAGGGGTTGTAAAGGTAATTTTTTTTTTTTTTTTTCAAATAACAAACATGTTATACTTACCTTCACTGTGCAGCTCGTTCTGCACAGAGTGGCCCCGAACCTGGTCTTCTGGGGTCCCTCGGCGCCTGTTTTAGCTCCTCCCCGCAAGCATTTACCACCTTAATGCGAGCTCCCTCGCATAGTGGTGAGTGCTTGCGGGCGCGCTCCCGTGATACAGCCGGCGGCTATAGCCGCTCGCTGTATCACTCGGCCCCGCCCCCCGGCGCGCCGCGTCATCGGATGTGATTGACAGCAGCGCGAGCCAATGGCTGCGCTGCTTTCAATCCATCCACTGCAGCCAATCAGCGACCAGGCTGAGCTGCAATGAAGATGACGAGGACGAGCAGCGAAGATTTGAGGCGTCAGGTAAGTAAAACGGGGGGGCTGGGGGCGGCGGTACTGTCAAACGTTTTTTCACCTTAATGCATAGAATGCATTAAGGTGAAAAAATTTTTACCTTTACAACCCCTTTAAGTTTGTACTTGCCACGCCTGTTGGACTAAACTGGGAACATTGGTGGAGGTACACTATATGGCCAAATGTTCATGGACACCTGACTATCACACCTACATAAGCTTGTTGGACATCCCATTCCAAAATCATAAACATTAATCTGAAGTTGCCCCTCCCCATCCCCCTCACGTGGCTATAACATCCTCCATTCTTCTGGGAAAGCTTTCTACAAGATTTTTGAAGTGTATGCGGAAAGGTGTGCCCATTCAGCCAAAAGAGCATTTGTGAGGTCAGGTATTTGATGTTGGATGAGAAGACCTGGCTTGTAATGGACATTCTAATTCAACCTAAGGCTCTATTCACACTAATGTGTTTTTTGATGCATTTTGCAGAAATGCATGGGAATTTAACATGGATTCCTATGGAACATGTTCACATCAATGCATTTTTGGAAAGGGTCAGGGACTTTTTTTTCATGCAAAATGCAGCGTTTTGCATGTAATAGAATTCAATGGACCCGCATCCAAAACGCAAGTACGTTTTTTATACAGTATAAAAAAAACACTGAAAAAAAACAAAAACGAAAAACACGGCAAAAACGCATGTTCAAAAAACGCGGCAAGCACCGCAAAAAGCACTGCAGAAACGCTCAAAAGCAACATGCATAGATGTGAATCGAGCCTTAGATTGTTCCATAGGTTTGAAGTCAGGGCTTTGTGTAGGCTACGTAAGTTCCTCCTTACCAAACTTGCCAGACTACTATTATGGACCTGGCTTTGTGCAACTGAACTCAATAATTTTGGAGAGGATCCACATGCTTTTGGACATTTAGGCCTGGTTCACATTTATGCATTTTCAGTTTTGCAGAAACGCACTTCAGTCCATTTAACATGGTTTCCTATAGGTCACATTCACATCTGTGAATTTTATGGAAAGGGCCAGGGACTTTTTTCTGGTTCCATAGACTTCAATGGATCAAAAACGTGTATTGAAAAATGCAAAATGCATCTGGAATATGCAAACTGCAACCTGCATAGGTGTGAACCAGGCCTTAGCATATTTTGAATGTCATTCTAACCATAACTGATATTTCAGTGTTTGGCAGATGCTGGAGGGTTAAACCTCCTGACAGCCAGTTTTTTTATATCGGCTGTTTCCATTATAAAGGGCTCTCATCATCCTTGATGAATTTTTACTTATTTCATATTATGGGAATTATAAGAGGTTTGGAACACACAAAGGTGTGCAGGAACTGCCAAAACTCTCAAGTGGACACAGAGTTGTTATGGCAAAGAGACTTTGTTGCTGGAGTATCCAAGACATGTAAAAAGTCAGCCCACTGGTGCTTTCAATATAGAAGTCTCTAGGAGTAATAACAAACCAGAATGTGTCCGAATTAGCCAGCATTCCCATAAAACTGAAATATCAGATTACTGAGATTATCACCTTCACTATGGTACTCTTGTGTTTTGGGCAGGGTTGGACGCAAACTGCTGCAGAAAAGTTTTACCTCTGAAGTTTAGGAGATAAAACGTCTACAGGACTGAACCCACAGTTGCCACTCTGAAATAAGTTGTGGGTATAGGTGGCCTTTAACAGAGTGTTTGTTTTTTTTTGTTTTTTTTGTTTTGTTTTTTAATTGGAAGTGGCACAAAGCTAAATAGGGTCAAAAACCATGCCGTGCTGTCACACTGATTAGGAAACTTGCATAGAGTACTAAGACTTCAGTTGCATCTTTGAGTGACAGTGCTAAAATATGTTTGCCTAAGGAGAATATCTGGGACTACATATTTGCAGCAGATGCTGTCATTTATTCCTGGCTCCGAATAAACATTTCTCAAGCTTTGCTTCCAAAACATCTTCCCCTTCTCAGGCTACAGCCCAGAAGGCACAAACTGTTATGTTGTATGTCACAAATCTCGATCCCTCCTGATGCTATCGGGTCGAAGTGTGTCCAGTGAATGTTTCTGTTGCATGGGCTACAGCTGGTAAGCCTGGCGCTGTGTAATTAGCAAAGGCCTCTACAGGGCATGGCAGGAAGAGGTGACAGAGTTACAATTTACTTTTTAGACCTTGATGTACAGCCAGGTTCTTAGCACAACTCAGCAAGATGCTGTTGTCAAAATCTGATACAAATAAAAGCCTAGCTGCTTCCCTCCAACATCTGGCAAAAGTCTTAGAGAATAATACAGAGGGAAAAAAGCAGACGCTGCATGACTTTAATTTTTATTTCCATCAGTGGAAAAAAAAAGAAACAGAAAGTGCCTAAATTCTTTTAAAACAAATGATTAGTCTGCCCATAACTATTATTTCACTGTGGGGTAGGTGTCAGCAGGTACAATCATTGGTGATTACTTTTGAATCCCAAGGTTTTTATTGGGGCGATCTACTGTAGATCACACAAACAATTGTGTGCTTCTAACCTTGGGGGAAGATTTTGAGGAAGACCTATATCTTTTTCCACCATGACTGTGCCCCTGTGCACAAAGCCAACTCCAAAAAGATATGAGTCTGGTGTGAAGGATTTCAAGTGTCATGCACAAAATCTGGTCCTCAACCCTAATGAACATGTTTAAGATGAACTGAAGCACTGTTGACAGACCAAGTCTTTTCATCCAATATAAAAGTACCTGACCTCTCAAATGCTGCTTCGACTGCATGATCACAAATTATTACAAACACTCTCCAAAATCTTGTGGAAAGCATTTCCAGAAGATTGGAAGCTGTTATACAGTGGGGACGGAAAGTATTCAGACCCCCTTAAATTTTTCACTCTTTGTTAAATTGCAGCCATTTGCTAAAATCATTTAAGTTCATTTTTTTCCTCATTAATATACACACAGCACCCCATATTGACAGAAAAACACAGAATTGTTGACATTTTTGCAGATTTATTAAAAATGAAAAACTGAAATATCACATGGTCCTAAGTATTCAGACCCTTTGCTGTGACACTCATATATTTAACTCAGGTGCTGTCCATTTCTTCTGATCACCCTTGATATGGTTCTACACCTTCATTTGAGTCCAGCTGTGTTTGATTATACTGATTGGACTTGATTAGGAAAGCCACACACCTGTTTATATAAGACCTTACAGCTCACAGTGCATGTCAGAGCAAATGACAATCATGCGGTCAAAGGAACTGCCTGAAGAGCTCTGTGACAGAATTGTGGCAAGGCACAGATCTGGCCAAGGTTACAAAAAAATTTCTGCTGCACTTAAGGTTCCTAAGAGCACAGTGGCCTCCATAATCCTTAAATGGAAGACGTTTGGGACGACCAGAACCCTTGCTTGAGCTGGCCGTCCGGCCAAACTGAGCTATCGGGGGAGAAGAGCCTTGGTGAGAGAGGTAAAGAAGAACCCAAAGATCACTGTGGTTGAGCTCCAGAGATGCAGGGGAAAGTTGTAGAAAGTCAATCATCACTGAAGCCCTCCACCAGTCGGGGCTTTATGGCAGAGTGGCCCGACGGAAGCCTCTCCTCAGTGCAAGACACATGAAAGCCCGCATGGAGTTTGCTAAAAAAACACCTGAAGGACTCCTGGTCTGATGAGACCAAGATAGAACTTTTTGGCCTTAATTCTAAGCGGTATGTGTGGACAAAACCAGGCAATGCTTATCTGTCCAATACAGTCCCAACATTGAAGTATGGTGGTGGCAGCATCATGCTGTGGGGGTGTTTTTCAGCTGCAGGGACAGGACAACTGGTTGCAATCGAGGGAAAGAAGAATGCGGCCAAGTACAGGGATATCCTGGAGGAAAACCTACTCCAGAGTGCTCAGGACCTCAGACTGGGCCGAAGGTTTACCTTCCAACAAGACAATGACCCTAAGCACACAGCTAAAATAACGATGGAGTGGCTTCACATCAACTCCGTGACTGTTCTTGAATGGCCCAGCCAGAGTCCTGACTTAAACCCAATTTAGCATCTCTGGAGAGACCTAAAAATGGCTGTCCACCAACGTTTACCATCCAACCTGACAGAACTGGAGAGGATCTGCAAGGAGGAATGGCAGAGGATCGCCAAATCCAGGTGTGAAAAACTTGTTGCATCTTTCCCAAAAAGACTCATGGCTGTATTCGATCAAAAGGGTGCTTCTAATAAATACTGAGCAAAGGGTCTGAATACTTAGGACCATGTGATATTTCAGTTTTTCTTTTTTAATAAATCTGCAAAAATGTCAACAATTCTGTGTTTTTCTGTCAATATGGGTTGCTGTGTGTACATTAATGAGCAAAAAAAAATGATTTTAGCAAATGGCTGCAATATAACAAATAGTGAAAAATTGAAGGCGGTCTGAATACTTTCTGTCCCCACTGTAGCTGCAAAGGTGAGCCAACCCCAAATTATTGTCCATGGTTTTGGAATGGGATGTCCAACAAACTTATAAAGGGAGTGATGGTCAGGCATATTGCCCCATCACTACCATGGCTAAGATCATATGTGGTAGAACGTTGGTACAGATTAGCTTCACATACTTAGTCCCTCTGAGCCAAACAAACGTTTAACTGATGTAGTGCCTGGAGGACTCCATGCCACAGGTAAATTTAACCGCAGCCCAGTGTGGGACTTTGAACCTCTTGCTCTTAATATTACAAATTATGGGTTCTCTCCCACAGGTACCATGTCTGGACCAAAGGTCACGCACCCACTAACTTTGCCAAATGGCGGACTGCAACAACCCCTTACCGGGTGGAATGGGAAGCAGATTTTGAACCATACGTGGTCGTCAGGCGGAACTGTGCAGAGTATGACCGAAGATTTGTTGGGTTTGGGTGGAACAAAGTGGCCCATATTATGGAGCTGGATGCACAGGTAACGCCCACATCTTTTTTCCTTGCTTTTGGGGGAGTTTTTATTACTTGTATCACTTAAAGGGAGTGTGGAGTGGTTTTGAAGCGCTGGGAAATAAAATTTTCTTTTTAGTTGGCTGAAATTTACATGTATAGCTGATTGTGCCACAGCAAGGACTCTTCCCCCCCCCCCCCCCCTCCCTTTTTCCATCCAAGTTGTTTTGCAGGCCTTACTAAATTTCAATAAGAAACAGAGAATTTGAAAGCAAACAGCTGCTGCTGTACTCTCACTTTGGAAAGCAAACTGTGGAAGAGCAGGCATTGAGAGATAGATGAGTAAAACCTGGCAACATAGTCGCTGTTGTGACTTTTCTCTCCAGAAAGAAGTCATGATTAATAGGTTTAAAACTAATTATTATTATTCTGGTTGTTGGGTATGCCAGGGGAACTTTACATATATTTACACATTGTTCAAGCAAAATGTATATTTTTGGTTCATGTTTGAACATGCGCTTTCTCCATGCAACCCCATCAGTGGAACCTTTTCTTTTATTTCCCTTAATAAGATCAAAAAACATACTCGGTGCTCCTAAGTATCAGGAAAGAAGTGCCTCAATCCCCTTCTTGAATCATGACAATGCTGGTGCTAGGTGATTGGTCATTCAGGAACACATTACAAGTTACAGCAAGTCCTCAGCTTTTAAAGGGGAATCCCTTCTTCTGAACCATTGTATTGATCAACTCCGGTACAATTTGCCTGCCAGATTTTACATAAGATTATCGCTAGTGGCTGGTATAGCCGTTAGCAATAATCACTGTCTTCAAGAAGACAGTGATTATTGCTAGTGGCTATACCAGCCACTTACGATAATCGTATTTAAAATTTGACAGGCTGATTGTACCCAAGTTGATCAATACAATGGCTCAATGGAGGGGATTCCCTTGTCAACACTGACTGTGTTGATGGAAGAATCAAGCAAATTTCTTTCCTGCAACCTTTGCAGGAAAGAAATTTGCTTTGTGTATGACCTGCCTTTGCTTCAGGCTGCGGAGGGGGAGAAAGGAAGGTGAACAAAAGCAGTAGGTGAAACCACTATTAAAGTGAACCTGTTACTTTACTTTGCATGGGAAAAGCACAGGTTTGCTTTAAATGTGGTGGACTTCAAATTAATGTGTTAAACTTAAAAAAAAATAATAATAATAATGCAAAATATTTACAGTACAATATACACCTATAACTAATGACGCGTACACACGATCCGAATATCATACAACAGATCGTACGACTTTTTTTGCTTAATAGTCACAAGTAAAAATTGAATAGGTAACTAAAGTCACGAAAATTCTCGTACGACCGAAAAAAAAAATCGGAAAGGAATGTCATGTGTTGTAATGTATTTGTATTGTATTTTCGGACGACAACTATACTGACTAAACGAAAATCGTACGATCTGGTATCGTACAAGGAAAGTTTTCGTGCTTTTCCAATTGAATAATATCAGATGAACTGTCGTGATCGGCTCTCGAAAGTAGTGTACACACGATCCGATCCGTGTGTACGGGCCATTAGTGGGTATTATATCAATGTATGTATATACAGTATGTTGAGGTATAAACATTATTTATGTTATGTTTCTATTGTTTATCATTCAGCTCCTTGTTCGCTTCTCAACATTACCATTAGAATATACGATCCTACAGGAAAAAGTGTCCTACCCGTAGTCCCCATGTTTTTTACTTAGTGCTAAATAAACAAGTAAATCCAATGTTTAAATGCATATGTGGGAGCTGTTTTACCTGAAAAGGTTTTGTTTCTCTGTCCATCCAGTCCTGACATATACAGTGGGGACGGAAAGTATTCAGACCCCCTTAAATTTTTCACTCTGTTATATTGCAGCCATTTGCTAAAATTATTTATGTTCATTTTTTTCCCCTCATTAATGTACGCACAGCACCCCATATTGACAGAAAAACACAGAATTGTTGACATTTTTGCAGATTTATTAAAAAAGAAAAACTGAAATATCACATGGTCCTAAGTATTCAGACCCTTTGCTGTGACACTCATATATTTAACTCGGGTGCTGTCCATTTCTTCTGATCATCCTTGAGATGGTTCTACACCTTCATTTGAGTCCAACTGTGTTTGATTATACTGATTGGACTTGATTAGGAAAGCCACACACCTGTCTATATAAGACCTTACAGCTCACAGTGCATGTCAGAGCAAATGAGAATCATGAGGTCAAAGGAACTGCCTGAAGAGCTCTTGGCCAAGGTTACAAAAAAATTTCTGCTGCACTTAAGGTTCCTAAGAGCACAGTGACCTCCATAATCCTTAAATGGAAGACATTTGGGACGACCAGAACCCTTCCTAGAGCTGGCCGTCCGGCCAAACTGAGCTATCGGAGAAGAAGAGCCATGGTGAGAGAGGTAAAGAAGAACCCAAAGATCACTGTAGCTGAGCTCCAGAGATGCAGTCGGGAGATGGGAGAAAGTTGTAGAAAGTCAACCATCACTGCAGCCCTCCACCAGTCGGTGTTTTATGGCCCAACGGAAAACTCTCCTCAGTGCAAGACACATGAAGGCCCGCATGGAGTTTGCTAAAAAAACACCTGAAGGACTCCAAGATGGTGAGAAATAATATTCTCTGGTCTGATGAGACAAAGATGGAACTTTTTGGCCTTAATTCTAAGCGGTATGTGTGGAGAAAACCAGGCACTGCTTATCTGTCCAATACAGTCCCAACAGTGAAGTATGGTGGTGGCAGCATCATGCTGTGGGGGTGTTTTTCAGCTGCAGGGACAGGACAACTGGTTGCAATCGAGGGAAAGAAGAATGCAGCCAAGAACAGGGATATCCTGGACGAAAACCTTCTCCAGAGTGCTCAGGACCTCAGACTGGGCCGAAGGTTTACCTTCCAACAAGACAATGACCCTAAGCACACAGCTAAAATAACAAAGGAGTGGCTTCACAACAACTCCGTGACTATTCTTGAATGGCCCAGCCAGAGCCCTGACTTAAACCCAATTGAGCATCTCTGGAGAGACCTAAAAATGGCTGTCCACCAATGTTTTCCATCCAACCTGACAGAACTGGAGAGGATCTGCAAGGAGGAATGGCAGAGGATCCCCAAATCCAGGTGTGAAATACTTGTTGCATCTTTCCCAAAAAGACTCATGGCTGTATTAGATCAAAAGGGTGCTTTTACTAAATACTGAGCAAAGGGTCTGAATACTTAGGACCATGTGATATTTCAGTTTTTTTCTTTTTTAATAAATCTGCAAAAATGTCAACAATTCTGTGTTTTTCTGTCAATATGGGGTGCTGTGTATACATTTAATGAGGAAAAAAAATGAACTTAAATGATTTTAGCAAATGGCTGCAATATAACAAAGAGTGAAAAATTTAAGGGGGTCTGAATACTTTCCATCCCCACTATAAACTGCCCAACCGGACTACAGAGCCAAGTTGGTGACCTGACTTTTCTCTAATGCAGTTATGCTGTACAGCCTGGTCACCTCCCCACCCCCAGTCTGTGTGTATTCACTCCCCTTGACATTTTCCACATTTTGTCATGTTACAACCAAAAACGTAAATGCATTTTATTGGGGTTTTTTTTTGATAGGCCAACACATACAACCCATACACAACACATGGCACATAATTGTTAAGTGGAAGGAAAATGATAAATGGTTTTGAAAATTTGTTACAAATAATTTGAAAAGTGAGGCACGCATTTGTATTCAGCCCCCTGAGTCAATACTTTGTAGAACCGCCTTTCACTGCAATTACAGCTGCAAGTCTTTTTGGGGATGTCTCTACCAGCTTTGCACATCTAGAGCTTGAAATTTTTTCCCATTCTTCTTTGCAAAATAGCTCAAGCTCTGTCAGATTGAATAGAGTGTCTGTGAACAGCAATTTTCAAGTCTTGCCACAGATTCTCAATTAAATTTAGGTCTGGACTTTGACTGTGCCATTCTAACGCATGAATATGCTTTGATCTAAACCAGGGGCGCCCAACCTTTTGAGGAGCGAGGGCCACTTTAGCGACTTGGTAACCAGTCGAGGGCCACAATGAGCGTAGCAGGCGGATAGCAGGTCTGTGTCCACTCTGCATATGTAGAGCAGACATAGACGCAGCCCGCTCTACCCTAGGGGCCCTCCAATCCGCCCAGACAGAAGGGGACAGATCCCCTTCTGTTTTTTTAAGCAGATCGGATTGCAGATAGGTGGTTGTAAACAGACACGACTAGGTTTACATCTGCTGCTCTATAGAGGTGAATGGGGGATCCGATTTGGTCCGCCTGAAAAACAGACAGGCAGACCTGATCGGACCGATCGTGTGAAAGGGGCCTAAGGCTGCTTTCACACTGATGCACAGCGGTTTACCTGCACTTCAACTGACCTCAATCTTCACTTCTTCCTCATGATTCCTTCAGCCGGTTGCTGCTGTCCCTCAGGTGGTTATGGCTGGTGGCTGCTACTGGCTGTCCTCCAGGGCTGGTACTGCTGACAGGTGCTGGTACTGCTGTTGGGTACTGCCTGCTGGCAGGTACCGCTGGCTGATACTGCTGGTTGGTAGTGCTGGTAGGTACTGGTACTGCTGGCGGGTGCGGGTACTGCTGGCTGGTACTGGTATTGCTGGTGGGTACTGGTACTGCTGGCTGGTACTGCTGGTTAGTACTGGTATTGCTGGCGGGTACTGCTACTGCTGGTGGGTACTGATACTGCTGCTGGTACTGCTGGCTGGTACTAGTACTGCTGGTGGGTACTGGTACTGCTGGTGGGTACTGGTACTGCTGGCGGGTACTGATACTGCTGGTACTGGTACTGCTGGCTGGTACTGGTACTGCTGGTGGGTACTGGTACTGCTGGCTGGTACTTCTGGTGGGTACTGATACTGCTGGCTGGTACTGCTGGCTGGTACTGGTACTGCTGGTGGGTACTAGTACTGCTGGTGGGTACTGGTACTGTTGGCAAGTACCGGTACTGGTATTGCTGGTGGGTACTGGTACTGCTGGCGGGTACTGGTATTGCTGGCGGGTACTGATACTGCTGCCTGGTACTGCTGGCTGGTACTGGTACTGCTGGCTGGTACTGCTGGTGGGTACTGATACTGCTGGCAGTTACTGCTGGCTGGTACTGGTACTGCTGGTGAGTACCGGTACTGGTGTTGCTGGTAGGTACTGGTACTGCTGGCGGGTATTGGTACTTATACTGCTGGCTGGTACTGCTGGTGGGTACTGATACTGCTGGCGGGTACTGCTGGCTGGTACTGGTACTGCTGGCTGGTACTGGTGGCTGGTACTGGTATTGCTGGTGGATACTGGTACTGCTGGTGGGTACTGGTGGCTGGTACTGGTATTGCTGGGGGGTACTGGTACTGCTGGCTGGTACTGGTACTGCTGGTGGGTACTGGTACTGCTGGCTGGTACTGCTGGTTGGTACTGGTACTGCTGGCAAGTACTGGTATTGCTGGCGGGTACTGGTACTTCTGGTGGGTACTGATACTGCTGGCTGGTACTGGTACTGCTGGCTGGTACTGGTACTGCTGGTGGGTACTGGTACTGCTGGCTGGTACTGGTACTGCTGGTGGGTACTGGTACTGCTGGCTGGTACTGCTGGTTGGTACTGGTACTGCTGGCAAGTACTGGTACTGCTGGCTGGTACTGGTATTGCTGGCGGGTACTGGTACTGATACTGCTGGCTGGTACTGGTACTGCTGGTGGGTACTGGTACTGCTGGCTGGTACTGGTACTGCTGGCGAGTACTGGTACTGGTGGCTGGTACTGCTGGCTGGCTACTGTCCCAGATCACGGGTTCCCGTGCATTAGTGTGACAGAAGCATGCAGCTGCAGTAGAGAGCAGAGCCGATGCTTCCTGTCACAGGCGAGGGGGGTGTTGACTGAGTAATTGTCATTCAGTGCTCTCAAATGTGAGAGCACTGAAAGCTGAAAATTGGTGTGTTAGGAAGTGGGTTTAAGTGCCCAGTGGGCAAGTGGTTAAAGCAGGGTGAGTTTATAAAAAAATATCCCAAACTTTTTAAGTTTGTACTTTTTTCCTACAATTCTTTGCAATATGAAGATTTTTTTTTCTTTTTTTTCCCACAAAATTGTCATATTAACAGGTTATTTCTCACACGCAGCATACCACAAATTACACCCCAAAATACATTCTGCTACTCCTCCTGAGTATGGCGATGCCACATGTGTGAGACTTTTTTACAGCCTAGCCACATACAGAGGCCCAACATGCAAGGAGCACCGTCAGGCATTCAAGGGACATAAAATACACATTTAATTTCTTGACTACCTCTTGCACTTTTGAAGGCCTTGGAGCACCAGGACAATGGAAACGCCCAAAAAATGACCCCATTTTGTAAAGTCAACACCCCAGCGTATTTTCTTTGAGACATGAGTCTTTTGAACATGTAATTTTTTTTTCCACAAGTTTTTGGAAAATGTGGGAAAAAAATGAAAACACATTTTTTTATACGCAAAGTTGTTTATACAATTTATACAATATTTCATAGCATTTACATAGCAAAAATGACACCCCCAAAATACATTCTGCTACTCCTCCCGAGTATTGCCATACCACATTTGTGAGACTTTTACACATCCGGCCACATACAGAGGCCCAACATGCAGGGAGCAGCATCAGGTGTTCTAAGGGCATACATTTCAAATCTAATTTGACTACCTATTACACTTTTTTGTGAGGCACTGTAGTGGCATGAATGTGGCACAGATGAGAACTGATGTGGCATAGATGAGCACTGATGTGGAATGGATGTGGCACAGATGTGCACTGATGTGGCATGAATGTGGCACGGATGAGCAGTGATATGGCATGGATGAGTACTGATGTGGCATGGATGTGCACTGATGTGGCATGGATATGGCATGAATGAGTACTGATGTGGCATGGATGAGCATTGACGTGGCACAGATGAGTACTGATGTGCCATGAATGAGCATTGATGTAGCACGGATGAGTACTGATGTGGCATGGATGTGGCACGGATGAGCACTGATGTGGCACGGATGAGCACTGATGTGGCATAGATAAGCACTGATATGGCATGGATGTGGCACGGATGATCACTGATGTGGCACGGATGATCACTGATGTGGCACGGATGATCACTGATGTGGCACGGATGATCACTGATGATCACTGATGTGGCACGGATGATCACTGATGTGGCACAGATGATCACTGATGTGGCATGGATGGTGATGGATGAGCCATGGATGAGCCATGGATGGATGAGCATGAATAAGGATGGATGATGCAGGAATTGGCACAGATAAGCGCTGTAGGCACTTCAGATCCAGCCCACAGCGCTGCTGCACTCGATCTCTCCTCGCACACTGTACTGATCGGTATGGAGAGGGGAAGAGCTGAACTGGGCATGCGCCAGCTTGTTGACAACTGATCACTTCGTCATTGGACGAAGCGATCACGTGGTAAAGGGCTGCTGTCCTTGGCCCTTTACCGTGATCCATGATGTCAGACATTCCGGGGTGCACACCCCAGGGGGAGCGCGGGAGCGCAATTCTGGGAGGACGTTACAGTACGCCCTCCCAGAATTATCTGATCGCGCTGTAGCCGTCATTCGGCTATGGCCTGGTCAGTAAGTGGTTAAACTTCTCCACAATTTTATCCCTGACCTGTCTGGTGTGTTCCTTGGCCTTCATGATGCTGTTTGTTCACTAAGGTTCCCTAACAAACCTCTGAGGACTTCACAGAACAGCTGTATTTATACTGAGATTAAATCACACACAGGTAAACTCTATTTACTAATGGTAACTGAAGGCAAGTGGTTCCACTAGATTTTAAGTAGGGGTATCAGAGTAAGGGGGCTGAATACAAATGCACGCCACACACATTTATTTGTAAAAAATGTTGAAAACCATTTATCATTTTCCTTCCACTTCACAATGATGTATCACATAAAATCACAATAAAATACATTTACGTTTTTGGTTTTAACATGACAAAATGTGGAAATTTTTAAGGAGTATGAATACTTTTTCTGTATTTTTCTGCTCAGTTTAAACACCTAATTTGGCTCCCAGTGCTGTCCAGCCTTCTCTTAGGCCGGCCATAGATGGTTCAAATCTTCTGTTCCTGCTGAACCGGCCGAGATTAGAACTGGGTGTGGGCAGGCTCAATGTACCAAGTTGATCAATCGATAAATATGGGTACAACCAGCCTGCCAGATTTACTTGTAATTATCACTAGCGGCTGCTATAGCCGCTAGCAACAATCGCTGTCTTCTCTCAGCAGGAGCAGCTTCCCCCGCCCCTCGCTGGGAGAGTACAATGTCTCAGCAGGAGGAGTCCCTTGTCAGCACTGTCTACTGTATGGCCTGCCTTAGTACTGATGTACAGAAGATTGAACGATATTAATACCAACTCAAAATCCAGTATTCACAGTAGCTGTATTTATAAATGAATGCATTATTTTGTTAATGAACATATAACTACATAAATTGTTTTCTTTCTATGTCTGAAGTTCAATTTATATTGTTTGTGATCACCCAAGATTATAAAACTCTGATCACTATGTTGACACTTAATAATAATGTTCTTTTATACACTCACTGTAGGAATATGAATTCACAGTGCTGCCCAATGCCTACATGATCCATATGCCACATGCTCCAAGCTTCGATATCACCAAGTTCCGCTCGAACAAGCAATATAGAATCTGTTTGAAGACACTGAAGGAAGAGTTTCAGCAGGACATGTCCCGTCGTTATGGCTTCACAGCTCTCAAATACCTCACCGCTGAGAACAACAGCTAATAAGACTGGGGAAGAGAAGATTATTTGTGCCTGATGTCTGCAATGAAGAACTGGAGGGCATTATGTCGGCCATGTTGGCTGGAGGTTGCCATTTTTAATTGAAACCCTGGATTGTTTATTTAGGGTTTCAAGAACCTTTAGGTTCTTTCCCTTCTTTCCCAGGTGAGATAATTGAAACAGAGTTTAGGCAGCTGCGAATCAGTGTGGAGCAACAACCTGGGGCATGAGACGTTTGTATTTGCACAGGATCTAGCAATCAAGGCTTATGTTTTCTTGGTCTTCTAAGAATGAACCTAGCATTGTCTCTCTTATTGTGAGATTCACTCACAGGGCAGCCAACTTAACCTTCCATTAAATGTCAGAGGTTTCACGTGGAGTAAGGATTAGAACCATTTTCTCAGACTTGGCTCCAGGAGACTAACAACAAACGCAGAAGGGACAGATGTAGGAATTGGCCTGAAGATCTGCTGGGTAGCTTGTGCCAGTGTTGCCCCGTCCTTCAAAAATTTGGCCAAGCTCTCAGTTTCCATCAAATTGCCATAACAGCATCTGATCGCAGAGAGAAAATGAATTGTTGCTCATTTTCCTGCAGAGCCAAAGCAGACTGTGTTGGAGAGCAGCGCAGCACTAAAGCTCAGGCAGAAAATGCTCTTTTGCTGTTGGCCTGCAGGTGGCCAAACCCGAAGGACTACTTGTGTTTCTAATGCTTAATGCAAAAGACAAATACATATATACATAATAGCAGTGTTCACCTTGTAAAGATCCAAAGGGCATTTCTTTCTATTTTTGTATTTTATTCTCCCCCTGTATAAAAGAATTAAAGACATGCCTTGTTATCTGTACACTAGCTGTTCAACAAACTTACTGTTGACGCTAAGAGCTGACGCATGACCGCAGTTGCCGGACTGACTTTAGCCACCTGTGGGATCCCTCTGGAAAGTGAACATGGTACAGTGATCGCAGAATTCCAGATGTCTCCAAAAGCTGACATGCCTGAAATCGTCTTGGGAAGTAAAGGAGGGCTAGCTTGACCCACCGGATAAAAAAAATGTTTGCAGTGGAAAAAGCTGGCTACTCCTTGTCCTGCTGTCAGGTCTCTGTTTTTCTCTAATTGGAGACGGGACTGCAAGCAGGCCAACGATCACAGAACATTGATGAGTCTGGACATATGAGGCCATCGCCATCTAAACTGTGACATGTTCACTTTCTGCTTGTGAAATTGTAACCCCTTCCCAGAGTAACATTACTATGCAATGTTTTCCTGGAAAAACAAGATTTGTTAGGATCAGTTCTGGTCAGTTTGATAGTAAAGAATGGAAGGATTGGTGTTAAGAATGGTTATCTATAAAGCCCCCACCCCCTCCCCTCCCCCCCCAACAAAAAAAAGAAAGTAAAACGCAAACAAAATCTTGACCACTGTAATGACTACTAGAGGTTACCTCTTGCCCAAGAGATGATCGTACGCCTTTTCCTTTGTGAAGCTGGGAAGCTTAACCTAAAAGGACTTTACCACTGTTTTTTTATACTATTCAGTATTATTTGTCATGTTTACAAAGGGAACGTTAAGTCTAATGCACTAGTCAGGCTGATGGGCTTCTTGTTGAAAAATGAAAGTTTGTGCTCAGAGATAAGAAAACACACCGTGTCCTCTTCTCACTCATTTGCAGCATCAGGAATAAATTGTGATACTTGTTTTCATTCAGTTTAGGTTCTTTATTACCTGTAATGTTATTGATGTTGGGTTTGATGGTGTTCACATTAGATCAAAGCAGTGAGGTTCACGAAGACATAAGTAAACAGAGTGATCTTTGAAAAAACACTATATAATTTAAAAAGTATATTATTTAAAGAGTCAGTTCACGCAAAACAGATATTTGATTGGTAGATGCTGGAGAGTTAACATGACAGTCTCTTCTATCTCTTGGGAACTCTGGTAAAATCTCTGTTCTGGTGAGATCTCTGCACTGAGTTCCCAGGTCTGCACGCCTGTGGTGCCCATTATGAGGAGCTTCCACCATCCCCGTTCTGAGTTCCCAGGTCTGCACGCCTGTGGTGCCCATTATGAGGGGCTTCCACCATCCCTGTTCTGAGTTCCAAGGTCTGCACGCCTGTGGTGCCCAATATGAGGGGCTTCCACCATCCCTGTTCTGAGTTCCCAGGTCTGCACGCCTGTGGTGCCCATTATGAGGGGCTTCCACCATCCCTGTTCTGAGTTCCCAGGTCTGCACACCTGTTGTGCCTTTTATGTAGGGTTCCCACCATCCTGACACCGAGTCCACAGCTTTGTACACCTGCTTTAGCCATTATGAGGAGTCCCTAAACATCCCTGTGCTGAGTTACCAGTTCTGCACTCCTGCTGTGCCCATTTTGAGGAGTTCCCACCTTTCCTGAGTTGGGTGCATGGGTCTGCACACCTGCTATGCTCATTATGAGGCACTCCCACCATCCTTGCTGGATTTGAACTTATCTTTAATTGTAGCCCTAACAAGCAGGCCCTCTGATTCCTACTGTATTAAACTGTAATGTATTTGTACTATCTACCCTCAAGTTGTAAAGCGCTGCAAAAGGTGTCGGCACTATAAAAATCCTGTATAATAATAATAATAATTGCAGAGGGCATAACAGGAAGTCCTGGAACACACAAAGGTAGGCAGGAACACCCCACATTTCCAGGTGGATGGGAACATAGCCATAAAGATGATGGCAAAAGGTTGATGAGAATCACTGGAAGTGCTGCACACAGGAAGTTCTGTTACCATGGCCGAAAGTATATATTTTTTATACTAATATATACAGTATATATGTATACTGTGTGTGTGTGTGTGTGTGTGTGTGTGTGTGTATATGTGTGTATATATGTATGTATATATATATATATACTGCATTAATAACCCAAGGGGAATAATTATTTTTTGACCATTTGGTAGCGTTCTGCAGATTTGAAATGGAGAGGTCATTAAATGCAGATAGCTTGCATAGTAATTATATATATGCCATATAGTTTTTTTTTTTTTAATAAAAGTGGTTTCTTTTTAATTTGACTTTCACATGTTTATATGCTCGCTTCTTTAAATTTTTGTTATTATTGTAAACTTAGAGATTTATAAATTAGCCACTAGAAGGAACAAAAATCATCCCCCTCCCCCTCCCTTGACACCTGTTGAGATAAGATATCAGCCACACACAGAGTGCATTGTATTCAGTAAGTTGGCAAACTCATTGACTTGCATTAAGGAGCACTGAAGCATAACTATTGTGTTATCACCAAGTCAAGAAATTAGGGAAATTCCTACATTTGGGACACTCCTCATTACTTACTCCTGACCCCTGTACTGTGTATTACATACTACTGACCTCTGCACTCTGCATTACTTCTGAATCCTTCACTCTGCATTACATACTACTGACCTCTGAAGTCTGCATCACTTAATGAGCCCTGTACTATGCGTCACATACTAATGACCTCTAGGTTATTTGTTTCTAACCCCTGCTCTCTGCATTACATACTTCTGACCCCTGCACATTGTGTTACTACTGACCTCTGAACTCTGTTTTTTTACTCCTGATCCCTGCGCTCTTCATTACATACTACTGACCCCTGAACTCTTTAAACCTTCCCTACTTTTTAATGGGGCCTTGCTAGGATATCTTCTTCTTGCACCCTGTTAATCTTTGATCTCTTCAATGTTGTTTAAGTAGATTTCCACCTCTCTATAGTTGCCTACCCCTGATTGGAGTGAAAAAATGGATGATATACAACTTAAAACAGGAAGAGAACACCTACACACTAGCATTTAACCCTTTGTTTTAGCATTTTGTTTGGAGCACAGTTGCAAGCATTAAAAATTGGATATGGTTACGTTTTTCTTATTAAGCTACACATATCTGGCCAATGTAGTCCTAATTTACTAACATTAGTAAGTCGAGGTGAAGTATAACACACTGGTCTTGAAAGGAGAGGTTGTGTACCTTTCTAAAACCGTTGGATGTATGAAGCTTTACTCACCTCACCTAATAAGTAAGGCCCTTTGTGTAATTGATTTATTTTCTTTTATTGAACAGGAGAGCAAAGCTGAACAAGGAACATCTACTGAGATAACTTTAAAGGCATTTATACTGTTTGAAGAAAATCTCTTACAGTAATCCTGTCCTCTTATCCTATGAGGACCTATCAAAGATATAAAGCTTTTTTTTTTTCCAAGGAAAGATAAGTGCAGTAAATTGAAGGTGTATACTTTATATTGAATAGTGATATTGACATAACAAAGAA
Organism: Lithobates clamitans; assembly: GCA_037952925.1. Taxonomy (NCBI): domain Eukaryota; kingdom Metazoa; phylum Chordata; class Amphibia; order Anura; family Ranidae; genus Lithobates; species Lithobates clamitans. Next base: position 5,059,980 of record JBBGZY010000310.1, read on the forward strand.
CAGAGGATAAATACTTCCCATTCACGTGTACTGTTAAAGCAAATCTATTGCTTAAATCACACTGTCAAAAAGACTGTCCCCTTATAATATCTAGTAAATACTTTCCTCTTTTGCTGCCCACTCCAACAAACTCAACTGTATAGCCGCTAGCAATAATCACTGTCTTCTGGTGGTGACGGCTTCCCCCGCTAGGAGAATACAATAGCTTGGCGGAAGGGATTCCCTTGTCAACACTGTCTGTGGTTACAGGAAAGAAATTCGCTCCGTGTATAGGCTGCTTAAGCTTTTCGCTGCCAGGGTTGTTTTTGCATTTTTTACACACGTTTAAAAAATTTTAGGCCTGAAGATTACACAAAACCCCCAAACATTATATATTTTCCAAAAGCAGACACCCTGGAGAATAAAATAATGATAGTCCCAATTTTTTATGTCACACGATATTACCGCAAAGCTCTAGGAAATGCAAAATTTCAGTAAAAATACAATAAAGTGAATTTTTGGCAAACAAACGTAATTAATTAGCCACATTTTTGGTCAAATATAAAAGATGAGGTTGCAGTGAGTAAATAGATACCCAACATGCCAAACCCTAAATTTGTGTGGGCCCTTGAAATTGCGACAAACTTCAGTACCCTATATTTTCTATAGGATACGCTTCAAAAGCCCCTATAGGTCATCAGTTTAGTGTTACAGAGGAGGTCTTGTGCTAGAATTATTGCTCTCCATCTGGAGTGCTCAGCGATATGTACCATGTGTATCACAATGGATGTTTTCATGTGTAGGCACCCCTGACGCGTGTATTTATGATCGTTTGTGCGTATATGTGGGGGTGGCCTCAAATTTCTTTTTTTTGGGGGGGGGGAGATATTATGTGCTTGGGTGTAACTTTTTTTTTTTACAATTAAACATTTTTTTATTTTTTTTACTTAACTTTTTTTTTCATTACGTAGGGCAGTGTTTCTCAACTCCAGTCCTCAAGGCGCCCCAACAGGTCATGTTTTCAGGATTTCCCTCAGATGAAATAGCTGTGGTAATTACTAAGGCAGTGAAACTGATCAAATCACCTGTGCAAAATAATGGAAATCCTGAAAACATGACCTGTTGGGGCGCCTTGAGGACTGGAGTTGAGAAACACTGACGTAGGGGACAAAGTGTCCCCATAAGATAATTTTTTGGTCATAGGTTCTTGTTAATTACAATGCACTATTACCAACGCACACATTCCTGTAGAGATGACTGTATTTGTAAGTGGATGCTGAAGCGACCACCAGGTGGAACCGTGTGTAGTCAGAGAGAGTAATGTCACCAACACACCAAGATCTCCAAAAATGAGTCCAAAGCTTTAATCAGCGACCACATCATTACAGCAGAAAGCAACCTTTCTGAGCCACGCAGGACCACTTCATCAGGCATGTGACGTTAAAGTGATTGTAAAGGCTCATTTTTTCCCTATAAAAATAATAAACATGTTATACTTACCTGCTCTGTTGCAGTGGATTTGCACAGAGCAGGTAGGATCCTCCTCTTTTTGGGTCTCTCTTCTGTGATCCTTGCCCCTCCCTCCTGTTCAGCGCCCCCACAAAAAGCAGCTTGCTATGGGGGTAACTGAATTGAGTCACCGCTCCCTGTGTCCATTCAGACATGGAGCCCCGGCCCCGCCCCCTCTCTTCCCTAATTGGCTAGCTGACTTTGACAGCAGCGGGAGCCAATAGCGCCACTCCTGTGTCTCAGCCAATCAGGATAAAGAATCTTGGACGACTGAGACATTCATGGACATCGCTGGAACTAGATGGACCTCAGGTAAGTGTTGGGGGGCTGAGGGAGGCTTCTGCACACAGAAGGCTTTTTATCTTAATGCATAGAATGTATTAAGATAAAAAAAACCTTCTGCCTTTACAACCCCTTTAATGCCTCTTGTTAATGAGACTAAAAGAGTCTCTAAAAGACTCTTGTCCCCTTTGAGCTCCATTGAATTTATTGCAATACAGATCGCATTGCCCTACATTCTTTCCCAGCTATGCTCCCCATTGGAGGTGAGATATAGAATAAAATATCTCCTCCACTTTATATTTGGGTGACCCAGCAGTGAAGTCATACACTGCAGCCAATAGGTTGCAGCACAGATCAGTGGATTCTGACGGCAGGGAAGTTTTACTGTCAGCATACAAAGACACAGCGGGGAGGATTTGCCCACTCATCTCGAATGTGCAGATGGGCAAATTGGATCAGTTTCCTTCACTCAACCGGTTGGCTGAACGAAAAAAACGGAATAATGTATGGCCGGCTTTAGAGTCAGAGAGCTATCCAAACTCAGTCAGGAGCCGAGAGACATATTGTGTTTATCATCATGGGTTCAAGCAGATGCCTGGTCAACCCTTGGGCCTGGAAGTCAGAGCATTATCCAAACTCATGGGCTGGGAGACATTTTATTTTACAATTACAAGATCAGGAAGTGAACAGGGACCTCCTTTGGTTCGGTAGCCAGAGCTGAGAGGTCGCTTTCAGAAGGCAAGGTGCCTCAGCATTGTAAGAACCAATAAGCAACAAGTATCAATCTCTCATAAGCCTGATTTCAATCATTTAAGATTAGTTATTCATGCAGTAGTCTTGCATGTGTTCAAGCCTTTGATGGAAGCAGCTCTTCTCTAGCTTCAAGGCTTCATGCTAAATCCAGGGCAGAGTCCTGAATAGGTCCTTTGCCTCAGCCAGAGAAGTTTGGTTCTATCAGAAGTTTCTGAGGATGTATTTAGCCATTTCACAGTCTCTCTTTAGAGTGTATCTAAACCAAGCAATCTAAAATTAAATGTATTGCAGCTCATCGGTCCTTAGATGTGGTGGCTGTATTCATTTTCACTTTTTTGGCTATGAAAATTTTCAGCAAGTGCAGAAACTATCATAAATGTAGTGTTCTTGTAGTGTCCCATTAGCGGAACGGGACACAAAATCAGTCATCTTTCTTTTTTTTTTTTTTTTAATCCTATCAATTCACCATGTAATTATAATTACAAAGGCAGGCATGTTTAAAGTCCAGCCTGTGTGACAATCATGGCTGCCCCTATAGATAGAGTGGAGTAGAAAAGAGTAGATATGAAGGGAAAGAAAGTTTGATTTTTTTTCCAGATCACCAGGTAAAAATAAAGGTAAAATAGGCCTGAAAAAAAAGAAAACAAGAGTAGTCACCACATCTAAGGAATGGAAAACCGCATTATATTACATCTTTTGGATTAAAAATACCTCCTATTGCTTGTGCATTGCCTGGGGCAATTCTGACAGCTGTCTGAAAATGTTGAGAAGAATCAGGCATGTTGGCATTTGTCAGTGAACTTTACACTCCACTGCTGATGGGTGCTCTCACTCATTCAATGTGTAAATTTCTCACAATCTGTTTTTAATGTAGATTTTTTTTTCTAGCCGTCAGAACTCATTTTTATCAATAGTTTGTTCTGTAAGCATGACCCCAACCCTTTGGCAAATACATATTTAGTATCACAATTGGCACATGAATATCATATATTATACGTATTTCCCATTTCTGGATTGTTTTTGTGCTGCTCTGTTATGTTGACTTGCAGATTTTTTTTTGAAGTGATAATTTCTGAAATCTTCTAACAAAACTTACTAAAGTCTTATGAGAGAAATTCAATTCTATCTGTGCGAGGTCCATCATCATGTGGTAGGTACAGATGAAGAGGTTCAATCTGCAAATCAGCTAAAACCAGGAATGGCACTTTTTTTTCATCCACTTAAATTTATGCATGCCGACTTGTACCATTTTTTAATTCTATTAATGGAGCACACTATACTGGGTTCCAGAATTGTATGATTCCCCACACATCTAACAGCTTGAAAACCATTAGTCTAGCCAATCAAAAAATTGCTCATTCTCCTGATTTGATAATTGCTATTGACTTTTTTGTCATACTGATTGGCAAGCTGATTGAAAAATGTGACAAGAGAATAATTGCAATTTTCAATTCCTCAGGAGCAAAGGCATATTATATATATATATATATATATATATATATATATATATATAATATATGTGTGTGTGTGTATGTATATATGTGTATATATATGTATGTAGGGTGAGTCACCTTCCGTGTCTCCAACTGAACAGCAGAGACTGTATAAATGGTGGGCTCCTGTTCATATATTTAGCTGGATTTCTCACAATAAAGGCAGTTTTTCTGGTGGTAGATGTACACCAGTGGTGGCCCGACCATTAGGAGCGCACAGGTGCTACCCCCCCATCCATGTGTCTGCCCCCCTAATCTACATGCAGGGCTCCAGACACATGGATTCCAATGGAGGTTTTTTTTGCACTGAGCCCACCAAGTTGTGTGACAATAGCGAATGAATATTCGCTATTATCACACTGATTCTCCTCCTGGCCAATTAGGAAGCGGGTCCTGAGACCCCTTTCCCGATTGGCCGAAAGGAGAAGCGATCCCATTGGCCTATGAGGGGGAGGGAGGAGACGCACAACCGTCAAGTCTGATCCTCTGGCCCCTCCATGCTGAGTGTTGTCAGCTCCTCCTGTGGCTGCAGAAGAGAGGAGCACACGCCTATCGCCCATGGATCACCCCTGTGACAAAGTGCACACCTCTCTGACATCATTCCCCCCTGCTGCCGACCTAATCAAGCTGACTTTCCTGGGCACAGAGCCCCCTATTATCTCTTGCTGGTCCATCCAGCACAGCACAGGGTAAGAGGGTGGGCTGCTCCATCTAATGCCCCCCCCCCCCGACCGATGGAGCACCAGCCACCACTGATCTACACCCTAACTAGGTGCCATTTATTTTGCTTCAATCTGAAAATCATAATACCATTTTGTTCATAAAATACTGTTTTCATATTTTTTTCATGCATTATTACCATCTCATTGCTGCTGATTTCCTCCTGCCTCGTCAAGTCACCCTATAACTGAAAGTGTCTGAACAGGATCACCAGGGTTTCTTTTAATAAAAGCTGATTCAAAAAGAATGAAAATGACTTTTGAAATTAGGATAACATGCTAAACCTTATATGAAAATATAGATTGAGTTTATATGTATATTAAATACACAGCTGACTTTTATAAGTCTGTGAGCCTAGCAGAACTTTACCATAGAGGGGAGCAAATGGCAGTGATGGCATACGTAGGGCTGTAACCCAGAGTGACCGATTGTTTTGGGCTATAGAAAACTAGAACACACTTGCACCTAAATGGTTGAACCTACACCTACGTTTTGGGGGGCGGGTACCATTGTGTATTATTCTCCAATGCTGCATGGATGAGAAGAGAGACACTGGGTGTTTTGTGAGTTTTTAAAGGTTGTGCATAAGTTAAAGGAAATTTGTTTATTTTCAGTTGTGCAATAAAATTGTGAAATAACTGTGTGTTTCCTCTTTATTGAATCCATGTTTATTTGGGCTTAAATTGAACTTGTTATAGTAAACTTGGAAACACTCTTTATGCAAGTTTCATGATAGAATAATATAAGAAGACATGTCAGACTGCAAAAAAAACAAACTCCTCTAATTGATCGCTTACTGAGCATGTTAGTACTGTACAAAAACACTCTATGACCAATAGTTTTTTGTCATCTGACATTAACTATGTGGGTTTGTTGGACTTTGCATTCTGAAACATTAGGTTTCCATTCCAAAACCATGTGTGTTAATATGGAGTCTTATAAGGGTGTTCACTTTTATTGGAAGACTTTCCGAAATATTTTGGAGAGCTTCTTTTGGAACTTGTCCCCATTCAGCCAAAAGAACATCTGTGAGATCAGGTACTGATGCTGATCAAGAAGACCTGGCTAACAATCGGTGTTCCAATTCACTCTAAAAGTATTCAGTAGGGTTGAGGTCAGAGCTCTGTGCAGGCTCCTCCACAACAAACTCACCAAAACATATCTTTATGAAGCTGGATTTGTGAACAGTCATGCTGAAACAGAAGAGCTCCTTTCCGGTACTGCTGCTACAAGGTTGGAAGTGCACAAATGTCTAAGATGTATTTGTACACTATAGTAAAGTGGATGTAAACCTGATTCATGACAAGTTCTCCTACAACCGAGATAAAACCAGCCTGAAATTTGTGTTGGGGTGGGCGCTATAAATAGATTAGCAGAGAGCTGGTCTATTCAGAGCACAGCTCTGCACATTCCTTCCTTCCTCTGTGGATTGGGGGGGGTGTCTTTCCTCCAATCAGCTGTCACACAGTGTATGCCCAGACTCCACACCCACTGCTGAAAGAGGAAACAAGATTTCTAACAGGATGTGCACTTTCTAAAGAATGTAGAAAGGGAAAGACAGCAGATATACACGTAAAATTTATGTAGGGAGATTTGTTTAATCTCTGTGTATCATCTGAGGCTGTTCACTTCACTGGGTATAGGAGAGGGTTTAAATCCACTTTAACAGGACCTTCACTGGAAACATCTGAGGACCTTCACTGGAAACATTTTGAGGCATGACATTCATTTGGCTATATAGTGTAGGTGTGATAGTCAGGTATGTACAAAATATGGACATTGTATATTGTGTGTGTATATTGTAAATAGATAAGCCATATTCACCAGTATTTTAAACAATGTAGGATCAAAGGAAAGTTGTAAATGTATATACAGTATTTCACAAAAGTGAGTACACCCCTCACATTTTGTAAATATGTTATTATATCTTTTCATGTGACAACACTGAAGAAATGACACTTTACTACAATGTAAAGTAGTGAGTGTAAAGCTTGTATAACAGTGTAAATTTGCTGTCCCCTCAAAACAACTCAACACACAGCCATTAATGTCTAAACCGCTGGCAACAAAAGTGAGTACACTCCTAAGTGAAAATGTCCAAATTGGGCCCAAAGTGTTAATATTTTGTGTGGACACCATTATTTTTCAGCACTACCTTAATCCTCTTGAGCATGGAGTTCACCAGAGCTTCACAGGATGCCACTGGGTTTAGGTCTGGAGACATGCTTGGCCAATCCATCACCTTTACCCTCAGCTTTATTAGCAAGACAGTGGTCATCTGGGAGGTCTGTTTGGGGTCATTATGTTGGAATACTGCCCTACGGCCAAGTCTCAGAATGTAGGGGATCATGTTCTGCTTCAGTATGTCACAGTACATGTTGGCATTCATGGTTACCTCAATGAACTGTAGCTCCCCAGTGCCGGCAACACTCATGCAGCCAAAGACCATGACACTCCCACCACCATGCTTGACTGTAGGCAAGACACACTTGTCTTTGTACTCCTCACCTGGTTGCCACCACATACACTTGTCACCATCTGAACCAAATAAGTTTATCTTGGTCTCATCATCCCACAGGAAATGGTTCCAGTAATCCATGTCCTTAGTCTGCTTGTCTTTAGCAAACTGTTTGCAGGCTTTCTTGTGCATCATCTTTAGAAGAGGCTTCCTTCTGGGATGACAGCCATGCAGACCAATTTGATGCAGTGTGCGGCGTATGGTCTGAGCACTGACAGGCTGACCCCCCACCCCTTCAACCTCTGCAGCAATGCTGGCAGCACTCATACTTCTATTTCCCAAAGACAAGCTCTGGATAAGATGCTGAGCATGTGCACTCAACTTTTTGGTCGACCAAGGCGAGGCCTGTTCTGAGAGGAACCTGTCCTGTTAAACCGCTCTATGGTCTTGGCCACCATGCTGCAGCTCAGTTTCAGGGTCTTGGCAAACTTCTTATAGCCTAGGCCATCTTTATGTAGAGCAAAAATTCTTTTTTTCAGATCCTCAGAGAGTTCTTTGCCAGGAGGTGCCATGTTGAACTTCCAGTGACCAGTATGAGAAAGTGAGAGCAATAACCCCAAATTTAACACACCTGCTCCCCATTTACACCTGAGACCTTGTAACTCTATCAAGTCACGTGACACCGGGGAGGGAAAATGGCTAATTGGGCCCAATTTGGACATTTTCACTTAGGGGTGTACTCATTTTTGTTTCCAGCAGTTTAGACATTAATAGCTGTGTGTTGAGTTATTTTGAGGGGACAGCAAATTTACACTGTTATACAAGCTGTACACTCACTACTTTACATAGTAGCAAAGTGTCATTTCTTCAGTGTTGTCACATGAAAAGATATATATATAATGATATATGATATAGATATATATATATCTATATATCTATATATATATATATATATATATATATATATATATATATATATATATATATAAAATGTATATATATCTATCTATATATATATATATAAACGTCCAATCTGCAGCACCTTGTAGAGTTACAAACTCATAAAATGACAACAGTTTTGGATCGTCAGTGTTGAGTCGCCCCTATTTCTCCTTTGAACCCGGGTTGGACCTATGGGTGTATGGATAAAACTCTCTGATGGATCGGGTAATCAAGACATACACATGGGATGGTGAATCAAAATTACAATGGTTTACTGGGTTTGCATATATCTTATACACTTACAGAGAGAGAGAAAAACCTCCCTCTCATTATCAGCCAATGAGATTGAAAAAATAAGCATAAAACGTCATAAATTGCATATTCTGCCTAGAGATATCCCTCAGGCTATATCTAAATATAAGTTTATATATATGTGACCACGTATGCTAGGCAATCTGCCAATTGTTCCAGACACGCGACCATTGTTTTATCACTTCATATATTGCTAAATGTCAGACTAACCACACATACATCCTGTTCAAGTACATAGCTCGCAAATAATCTTTGCACTTCTAATTTTCTGCATAAGAAAGCAAAATACATTTCTTCTTGTATAACATATCTTAAAGCAGCACTCTAATATCTTTACCTCCTTTGATCATAACAGAGGAAAAGTCTGTATTGATCACCACTATTCATTATACCATCTCTGTTTTGTGTAAAGCATAGAAACAAAAGAACATATTATACATGTCATTAAAAAAGCTGATAGGCAGATTGAAAAGTTTCTTTTAGGGGGGGAAAGGGGGAAAAAGAATCTGGCAAGTCACTTTACCCATTTGGGGAACAGGGGGAGAACCAGAGTCTGTAGGGGGTTCCTGTTATTGAGAGAATTATGCCCCGTACACACGGTCGGACTTTGTTCGGACATTCCGACAACAAAATCCTAGGATTTTTTCCGACGGATGTTGGCCCAAACTTGTCTTGCATACACACGGTCACACAAAGTTGTCGGAAAATCCAATCATTCTGAACGCGGTGACATAAAACACGTACGTCGGGACTATAAACGGGGCAGTGTCCAAAAGCTTCCATCTCTTTATTTATTCTGAGCATGCGTGGCACTTTGTGCGTCAGATTTGTGTACACACGATCGGAAATTCCGACAACAGATTTTGTTGTCGGAAAATTTTATAGCCTGCTCTCAAACTTTGTGTGTCGGAAAATCCGATGGAAAATGTGTGATGGAGCCTACACACGGTCGGAATTTCCAACAACAAAGTCCTATCACACATTTTCCGTCGGAAAATCCGACCGTGTGTACGGGGCATTAGAGTTCCATTGTTTCATCTGTGGACATGTATATTTTTCAGTGATCAGGGGCTTTCTTTATCCTTGATTTGTGGATCCATTGTGGGCTCTGGTCAGTCAGGACTGCTGTTCTTGCAACTTTCAATACTTCAAAAGGTCCTTGGAAGATCGGGCCCATGTGTCTTCTTGCTGCTAGTTGCTTGACCAACACCCTGTCTCTGGGTATAAAAGGATGTGTTGGTTCTGTGGAGAGAGGAGGAAAGGTGACATCTACCTTGTCATAATTTTCTGTAAAGCTACTTACCAGGTTTTTCACGTACTCTTCCTGTAAAGAATATAGATTAGGTTCCTCTATTATTTCTATTTTCTCTGTGTTGGTTTTCCCATTAATATCTCATAAGGGGATAAGCCGTTTCTGGAATGGGGTGTGGTACGGATTTGGAAAAGTATTGCAGGAAGAAAAGCTAACCAGTTTCTCAAAGTTCCTCCTGTCACTTTCTTTTGTTTATCTTTAATATTTCTGTTCATCTTTTCTACTATACCTGCACTTTGGGGATGATAAGGGATGTGTGGTTTCCATTGAATACCTAACAAATCAACCTATCAGCGAGTGCATTTCCTTTTGCTATTTCTGTTTTATCATATGAGTGCCCGCGAACCTTAATTACATTAATGTGGCGAGGAAGAAGGAGCGCTTTCAATAAAGCGTCCACATGCTATCTGTATAAACAGCCACACCCTGTCCTTCAAAGAGCTGACATGCTCTAGTAAGAGCAATTAGTTCTGCTTGTTCCTCTGAAGTTACTCGCAGTGGTTTACTTTCTAAGATAATGTCTGGGAGCATGACAACTGAGTAACCAGTCTTGTATGTGTGATCGTCAGGATGTGTACAGCTACCGTCTACAAACACATGTAGGTAATCAGGGTTGGGGGTGTCTTTTAAATCAGAACGTGGTGAAGTAGATTCTAAAAGCTGTTGATTACAGTCATGTTGAGGAATAGGATCAGTTTCTGAAAGATGCAAGAGAGAGTATAGAAACCTGACTTGTGGTGTGGTCTCTGAACATGATTTGATTTCAAGGTTCTGTGTGTTAAAGAGTATAATTTCATAGCCACTTGTATGTTGTGCTGTCATGTGCTGAGTACTCATGTTCTGCATAAGGTGAACTACCGAATGTGTTGTGTATAATGTTGTATGTCCTTCCAATGTGATTTTGGATGCCTCCTTTATAGCCATTGCACAAGCTGCGAGAGCTTGGAGACAAGAGGGCATCCCCTGAACCTGCCTGAGTAATTTTTTTTTGACAGATATGTAATTGGTCTCAAAACCCCACCATGTCGTTGTGCTAGAATTCCTGCAAACGCTGGACCTGAGACTACACAATATAAACAGAATAGTTTATTATGGTCAGGTAGACCTTGAGAGGGACACAGTGAGGGTGGCAAATGCTTGTAGAATTTCCTCATTCTAATTAATCATTTTTGGAGAGCCCAACAACGTAGCTGCTCTAAGGATTGAATCCCAGTGTGAGCAATCAGGTATCCATTGTCTGCAGTAGACAATCGAGCCGAGGAAGGAGAGAAGCACAGCTTTCTCCTTCGGGGGACTGAGGCATTGTAAGTACTTTGACCCGAGCCGGTGACACCAAACATTCCCCTTGTTTGATTATACACCCCAAATACTCAACCTGCGACCTGCATCACTGGATCTTTTTGCAAGACACCTAGTGATCTTCTGAGGCGAGGCAATGCTCAGAGTCGGACTCACAGCGTCCCTGGCTCTCACTACACAGCAGTAGGTCATCTACCTATTGAAGCAGTATGGAACCCTGAGGAGGTGTCCAGTCGTCAAGGGATCGTTTCAATACCATAGAGAAGGCTGCTGGGCTGTCAACAAATTCTTGTGGTAGCCGTGTCCAATTGACCCGGCCCCAAACAAAACCAAAGATCCTTTGTGCGTCCTCCCCAACCGGTACACTAAAAAAAAAAAAAAAATGTGTTCCATGGACTAACTATTTCCTTTAGTATGCCTTCCTTGTTGTATTCTTCAATCAATGGTGAAATGCCCTGCAGTTTTTCTTCTGTAAGGGGATAATGTTTTTGGAAGTGTGATATTGTGTTGGGTTTGAAAGTAGGAGAGTAAGGTGTACGATTAAGATGTCCTACAGTGGTTTTGTCCTTAGCCCAAATTGGGTGATTTTCTAGCGGTCCAGGTAGAAGCATGTAATGTCCCCTGAAGTCTTGATATTTAGAATTAGTCAAGTCACATAGTGGAGACTTTGCTGTCGATCCACCTTCCTGGTCAAATCTTATATTGATTCTTAAAGCAGACATTAAGTCTCTTCCCATTAGGGAAAGGTCAGTCAGTCAAAATAGCAAAACACATAGTTGTAAGAGGTTCGTCCTGTAATGTACTAACTTGTAATGGAGGAATCACTTTATGTTGGACATCAGTTCCATTAATACCCATTGAGCAACCCTCTGTACATTCTGGAGTGATAAACCTATGATCAGTGAATGATATATTTTATGTAGACGAACCAAAAATGAGTAAAAATATTACCCGGGATTTTGTTTGCAAGACAACATAGTGTGTACACTTGTGTCCCCTTTGTATGCTTTCTGCCAAGCTAGTCCTAGTTGGCCCCAAAAAATATCCCACCCTTCAGGTTTGTCATAGGGATCTGCCGTCATAAAAGCTGCCGCTACATCAAATTCAACCGTGGTTTCAGGGTATACTGCTTGAATAATGATTTGGAGATCTTCTGCATTCATCCTAGCTCCTGTACAATACCTTTTTAAAAAAAACTGCAACAGCTCTGGGATCCTTTCTAGGTTTAAGGCAGGTGTCCCTTATATCTTTAATAAGCCAACGGGGAGGGGGATCTAAACCTGAGTATTACCTATCGTGATCAAAGGAAGGGCCTTAGAGGGTTCCTTCTCTTTGTTTGCAGAACTAAGGATTATCTGACCCGCAGACTCTACTTCTTGTAATGCTATAGCTAGTTCGTCTGATTTTTTTTTTTTCCTCTAGCCTCTTTGCTTCCCTCACTTCTTTCTCCCTGTCTTTCCTTTAGTACATTTTACAACATTTCATCATATATTTACAATCCCAGTCACCCGGGGGGTAATTGTGTCAATTATGCGTCCCACAAATTTTCATTACCTCCTCCCAATCTTCCAGGGAACACGGTCCCAATGACCCCAAGCCTGAAAGATACAACTGATGTGCACGAGTTAGTACATTTTCCCAAAAAGGATCGACACAATTTGCTCCACAAGTGCCTTTTACAAAATCATAGGGGGAAGGTTGGTCCCACTCACCTTCAGGAACTTTCTTCTCTAACTTATTTCCCATAATTATTTCACAATATCCTTAATGTCACAATGTTTCTTATAATACTTATTACTCCTCTTACTGTTAAACCTTCTTCAAATACAAAGTTATTATCTATATTGAATCTCAAAGTTTGAACCCTCGGGGTACCTTTTCTAAATAAAGGTCCCTTTCCCAGTTTAAGATGGTAATACACTCAGAACACCTTTGTGACATATGTTTAACACACAACAAACACAATAACACTGATATTACTCTATAACTCTATGTATATCACTTATCAAGATCAAACCAAATAGTAAATTAACTCCCTTATGTCGAAGTATATATTCACATATGCATATGATCACAACAAAATACAGAGCAATATATTCATGAAGAAACAACGTTAAATTGTGTGCACACAATTTCCCCCCTTTTTTTTAGAGCTCCATACACCCGTCCTGTATTTTAAGAAACCATCAAATGCTCTCTATAATCCTATAAGTCCGGCCAGCCTAGCGGGACATCATTTAACCATTAAAACTATGCGACTTTTTTATCCCAGGAGAGCCAACCTATCAATCTCCGAGATTATACTACCTCTTTATCCCAGGAGAGCCAACCTAGCAATCCTCGAGATTATAAAATAAAAAAAAACAATAGGGGTCAATCGTGCTAGGATGAGTGAAAAGGCTTCGTAAAATAAATTTACAAAGTTTCCACTCACCTTGCAGTCGATCGCCACCACTTCTGGTACCATTTCTGTTGAGTCGCCCCTATTTCTCCTTTGAACCCGGGTTGGACCTATGGGTGTATGGATAAAACTCTTTGATGGATCGGGTAATCAAGACACACACATGGGATGGTGAATCAAAATTACAATGGTTTACTGGGTTTGCATATATCTTATACACTTACAGAGAGAGAGAAAAACCTCCCTCTTATTATCAGCCAATGAGATTGAAGCATAGACTTCATGAAAAAATAAGCTTAAAACATCATAAATTGCATATTCTGCCTAGAGATATCCCTCAGGCTATATCTAAATATAAGTTTATATATATGTGACCACGTATGCTAGGCAATCTGCCAATTGTTCCAGACATGCGACCATTGTTTTATCACTTCATATATTGCTGAATGTCAGGCTAACCACACATACATCCTGTTCAAGTACATAGCTCGCAAATAATCTTTGCACTTCTAATTTTCTGCATAAGAAAGCAAAATACATTTCTTCTTGTATAACATATCTTAAAGCAGCACTCTAACATCCTTAAAGTCAGGATCCTTCATCAGGTGTAACAAGCATGAAAATCAATTAATCAGATTCCAATCTCTCCACCATTGGCCAAGACCAAAGAGCTGTCCAAGGATGTCAGGGACAAAAATTGTAGATCTACACAAGGCTGGAATGGGCTACAAGACCATCGCCAAGCAGCTTGGTGAGAGGGTGACAACAGTTGGTTTGATTATTCGCAAATGGAAGAAACTTAAAATACTGTAACTCTCAATCTCCCTCAGTCTGGGGCTCCATGCAAGATCTCACCTTGTGGCGTTTCAATGATCATGAGCACAGTGAGGAATCAGCGCACAACTATATGAGAGAATCTTTTCAATGATCTCAAGGCAGCTAGGACTATAGTCACCAAGAAAACAATTGGTAACACACTATGCCCTGAAGGACTGAAATCCTGCAGTGCCCACAAGTTCACCCTGTTTAGGAAAGCACATTTACAGGCCCACCTGAAGTTTGCTAATGAACATCTGAATGATTCAGAGGAGAACTGGTAGAAAGTGTTGTGGTCAGATGAGACCAAAATCAAGCTCTTTGGCATCAACTCAACTAGCCCTGTTTGGAGGAGTAGGAATGCTGCCTATGACCCCAAGAACACCATCCCCACCGTCAAACATGGAGGTGGAAACATTATATTTTGGGTGTGTTTTTATGCTAAGGGGACAGGATAACTTCTCTGCATCAAAGGGATGATGGACGGGGCCATGCACTGTCAAAACTTGGGTGAGAACGTCCTTCCCTCAGCCAGTGCATTTAAAGTGGGTCGTGGATACAGCATGACAATGACCCAAAACACAAGGCAAAGGCAACAAAGAAGTGGCTCAAGAGGAAGCACATTAAGGTCCTGGAATGGCCTAGCCAACCTAATGTCTTGTAGAGGATCTGCAAAGAGGAGTGGGACAAAATTACTCCTAAGATGTGTGCAAACCTGGTGGCCAAGTACAGGAAACGTATGACCTCTGTGATTGCCCACAAGGGTTTTGCCACCAAGTACTAAGTCATATTTTGCGAAGGGGTCAAATACTTACTTCACTCATTAAAATGCAAATCAATTTATTACTTTTTTAATAAGCGTTTTTCTGGATTTTTTTGTTCTTATTCTGTCTCACTGTTAAAATAAACCTACCATTAAAATCATCAAAAAGTGATACTCACAAATTGGCCCATAATGGCTGACATAAAGAACGCAAGCCCCCGTTAGATGGTGCAAAGATATCTCTCAATTATGGTTTCCATTAACACCCCTTATATACAGCTTCACTTTCTTTGCGGTTTGTTTTGGTGCATTTTTAAAAATATCCCACACTAGTCTATAATCCTTAGTTTAAAGCTCCTTTATTGTGTCTTTTTACCACACTGGGCAATGATCTTCTGTATTCTGCCCTAAAATGCTGCCTGTTTGCTTCATCTGGTCAGTCCAGGAAGGTCTTCCTTTCCAGAAGCTTAATCAGTCTGTGGTAACAATGAAGCTCTTTGGAGATCTTATCAGCATAAATCAGAATGATCCAGGAAGCATCAGGTACTGTGCAGGTAAGTGCAAGTGATAACATACACCATCCATCTGCTGTTACAGATACCGTCCATGATGTTTTCCACAATGTCTCTGCTGACCTTAAAATCACGCTTATAGACACACACTCTGGGGAAAGGAGGACAGTTCTGCTCCAGGCTGGGAAGAAGCTGCTCTGTCACCCACAGTTCATTGTGTGTGTGTATTGTAAGCACAAATACATCATATTCATAATGTTGTTCATCCCGGTATCTGTGGTTTAGTTAACATTTAAGCCTGTAGACTAGGTAGAGGAAACGCTACCATACTTTCATAGAAGAGCAGTTGGAACATAAAGGTCACTGCAAACATGATCAGATCCAGGTCAGTGTGACAGTTATTGTGAAGGAAGGAAACCAGACGGGAGATGTTTTGGCTATTCTGACATGTCTGATTGTGAAGGAAATAGAGTAGGGAATGGTTAAAACCTGTTAAGCAGTGATGAGACAAGGTCCTTTAGCAACCAAGGTGAAAAAGGCTAAAATGCAATCCCCATGTATGAGCTGTGAGCTATTCAGTAGCATAAGTTGCAGGTTCTGCTACCCCCATCCTGCTGAAGTACCCAAGGTGGCCACCTCCTTGTCATCTGTGTCCCATCGTGGAGATTTCCCTTTACTTCCTGTTCTGCAGACACATCAGAAAATTAGGGCAAATCTCTTTAAAGGTCTCAGTTGTCACAGCAAAAAGTGTCCCCACTGGAAAACATCTCTTCTAATCCTGTTTCAGTGGCCAATCAAAATGTTGGATTCCCATCCCATAATGTGCCTGTGACGATGGTCACCAGAATAAATAGAACAAGATGAATCTCCACAGTGGGGACACAGACAAAAAAAAAAAAAAAACACTGACATTGTTGATAACAGTGCTCTACTCATCCAAAATGAAAAATACTTGGATACTTATACTTTTTACAATAACATTGTTGGGTCAGTTTCAATTCATGTACTTCTTTAAAGTTTAACTCCTGCCCAAAAAAACTTTACTTAATAGCAACAAAGGTTATAATTCCACTTTGTGTGCACCAAATGCTTTTGCAAATCTAGATCTTATCTTGTAAAAGTAGCAGTGACATCATCATGTGCTGTAGTCTGTGCCGAGAGCAGAGCTGTGGGTGGGGCCCAGCCAGTCCACCCCATACAGGCTGCCGGCAGAAATTTACAGGTATGAATATAGGACCAGTAACCCTGCAAAAGAGAGAGAACAACAGTGAGTGATCTTTATGTATTACAGGAAGCTCCTACAGGAAGCACATAGGTAAAACCAAGTGTAAGGCAAAGCTAATTACAATTATTATTAAACGAGAAGTATGGGTTTAAAAAAAAAAAGAAATAAAAATCTTATACTCACCTAGGTGGATACAGCATCGATCCGATGCTGCAGCTGTTCACCACTGCATCTGCAGTGAGAACCGAGCGATCAAACACAGCTAATTGCTCAGTTCTCCCTTCTGCTCTGATCAGAGAGCCAGGACTGTCAGTCACCGGCTCTGTGCTCTGCCCCTCCAGTGTTTACCTGAGAGATGAGCTGGGGAGGGAGCGGCTGGCTCGGTCTCTCAGTGGCGCAGCTGAGAAGCTGAGCCAGCTGCTGGTACAGGGATCTGGGTGGATCCCGACTGTATAGTCGGGATCTTTTCCCAGCCTGAACCCACTGAGCGATGTCAGCTGGCAGCAGGCTTCAGCACTCCTGTGATCCATAGACAAATTAGGGCCAAAAAAGCTTTGGCCATACTTCTTCTTTAAAAATGCTGCCCCCCCTTCTCGTACTTATGTTGCATAGCCTGTATAAAAGAGATCTATTTTTAATCCCCTCCAGTATGATCATGCAATCCAGAAGATCCGGCTTCTCTGTGTCAGAGATCAGCTGCTGCAGGGGAGAGCAGGAGGTGCCGACAATAGAAGGACAATGGTTGCTGGCAGGTGATGTCACAGCCATTGTGAAGTGTTCCCTTGCATGGGGAGTCAGAGCTGGTAGATCATGTGATGGAGCCGGAGTGAAATAAAATTAGGGATTTACACTGTTCTGTTGTATACAGGCTAGAAGGAGGGGGAAGCAGCATTTTTAAAACTATTTAACTTGTACCTTCAATAATACGGCTTACCTGTATCTCCTAAATATGCACCGTTTATAAGATATTCAGATGTGTAGCAGCCGGTGACGTCACCACCGTGTGCGCATGGCGCTCTGAATGGATGGCACACTCGAGTGTGCCATTGGAGAGTGCTGTGCCATGGCTATGACGACATTCAAATGGCCGCAACCTGGAAGGAAAACCGTATGGAAGTCCTGTCAGCGGTGACAGCGGCCGCTAGGGGGATCCGTTTTACAGGCAAGTCTTTAATAATTATGCTAGTATGTGGTGCATACTAGCACATTATGCTATTAACTTGCAGGGAACCAATTGTTTTTTTTTGGGGGGGGGGGGGGTTATTGTTTACTGCTGCTTTAGGAACAATTGTTTACCTTTAATATCACTTTAAATCAGATTTCAGCTTTAAATGTCCTGTTTTTCAATGAGAGGAAGGAGGTTTACATAGATCAGGAAATACATTTTGTAAATGTAAATTTCTGAGCTGTGACAGTTGATTGAAGGTGTTTAAGGGGTAATACTAACAAGCATACACTGAATTTACAGTTAAAGGAAAAGATTGTCTGTAAAATTAAATGTACTTTAAACTAGGCCCTGAAGCAAAAGTTGCTTTCACTTATTTTACATCATGATTTTTAGTGACAAGAAATGCATGTAGATCAGTAAAAATATTTTTGCAAATCTAAATAATCTATTCCAAAATTCTCTAATTATAAAAGTTGTGATAATCCTTGAAAATGTATATAAACATTTATCTAACTGTGTTTAATAGGTTTCTAAGTATCCTTAAAAAAAGAACATTTTAATATTACATTTTTAAAGCTGAACCCCAGAATTTTATTTTTTTCAGGAGTATGTAATGCACAGAGACCAGGGGTCAGGAGTAAGTAGCGCATAGATTTAAAAACTAAGTAAATAATATCTCCCAAATAAAAATGTAATTCTTTTCACAAGATACCCCCCCTCACAAGTTCCTCTTTCCCACCATGAATTGTACTGACTGAACATGGCTTTGCACTACATCTGCTGGTGAGTTACCCAGGTCCCGATACCATGACAAAATATGACATACCAAGCAAAAAACCCCAGCAAAGCATGCTCCAATTTGCTACATCAGGGGAGAAAATTCCTTCCTGATCCCCCAAGAGAAAATAGGATTTTCCCTGGATAAACTTTACCTATAAATGTCAGTATCCAGTTATATTATGTACATTAAAGAGTAACTGCAGTCTGCTCACATAATTTTTAATAAAAACATATTTGCCATTCTGAAGCTTCTCTCCAACCACTTTGCATATTATTTTATATAAAAAGTCTACACACCCCTGTCAAAATATCAGATTTCTGTGATGTAAAAATATGAGACAAAGATAAATCATTTCAGAGCTTTTTTCACCTTTAATGTGACCTATAAACTGTACAACTCAGTTGAAAAACAAACTTAAATCTTTGGGGGGGGGGGGGGGGTAAGTAAAGATTACAAACTAAAATAATGTGGTTGCATACGTGTGCACACCCTCTCATTATTGGGGATGTAGCTGTGTTCAGAATTAAGCAATCACATTCAAACTCATGTTAAATAGGAGTCAGTACACACCTATCATCATGTGTACATCTGTATTTGGTTGAAATAGATGGACTTGTGTCTTTTTCAATCTGACTAACTATGTAACTATGTAAAGTGCCTCTGATTAAGCCCAAATAAAGTTCAGCTGTTCTAGTAGGTCTTTGCTGACAATTTCTTAGTCACAGCCTACAGCAAAAGCCATGGTCCGCAGAGAGCTTCCAAAGCATCAGAGGGATCTCATTGTTAAAAGGCATCAGTCAGGAGAAGGGTACAAAAGAATTTCCAAGGCATTAGATATACCATGGAACACAGTGAAGACAGTCATCATCAAGTGGAGAAAATATGGCACAACAGTGACATTACCAAGAACTGGACGTCCCTCCAAAATGAATGAAAAGACGAGAAGAAAACTGGTCAGGGAGGCTGCCAAGAGGTCTACAGCAACATTAAAGAAGCTGCAAGAATATCTGGCAAGTACTGGCTGTGTGGTACATGTGACAACAATCTCCCATATTCTTCATATGTCTGGGCTATGGGGTAGAGT
Organism: Lithobates clamitans; assembly: GCA_037952925.1. Lineage (NCBI taxonomy): Eukaryota > Metazoa > Chordata > Amphibia > Anura > Ranidae > Lithobates > Lithobates clamitans. The sequence goes on from JBBGZY010000310.1 coordinate 5,079,789, forward strand.
GGCAAGATGGAAGCCTTTTCTTACAAAGAAAAACATCCAAGCCCAGCTAAATTTTGCAAAAACACACCTGAAGTCTCCCAAAAGCATGTGGGAAAATGTGTTATGGTCTGATGAAACCAAGGTTGAACTTTTTGGCCATAATTCCAAAAGATATGTTTGGAGAAAAACAACACTGCACATCACCAAAAGAACACCATACCAACAGTGAAGCATGGTGGTGGCAGAATCATGCTTTAGGGCTATTTTTCTTCAGCTGAAACAGGGGTCTTACTCAAGGTAGAAGAAATTATGAAGAGTTCCAAATACCAGTCAATATTGGCACGAAACCTTCAGGTTTCTGCTTGAAAGCTGAACATGAAGAGGAACTTCATCTTTCAGGATGACAACGACCAAAAGCATACATCTAAATCAACAAAGGAATGGCTTCACCAGAAGAAGATTCAAGTTTTGGAATGGACCACCCAGAGGCCAGACCTGAATACGATTAAAAATCTGTGTGGTGGTCTGAAGATGGCTGTGCACAGGAGATGCCCTCACAATTTGACAGATTTGGAGTGTTTTTGCAAAGAAGAGTGGGCAAATATTGCCAAGTCAAGATGTGCCATGTTAATAGACTCATACCCAAAATAACTGAGTGCTGTAATAAAATCAAAAAGGTGCTTCAACAAAGTTTAAGGGTGTGCACACTTATGCAACCATAATATTTTATTATTTTTATTTTTACCTCCCTCCACCTAAAAGATTTCAGTTTGTCGTTCAACTGAGTTGTACAGTTTATAGGTCACATTAAAGGTGGAACAAGTTCTGAAATGATTCATCTTTTTCTCATTTTATTTACATCACAGAAACCTGACATTTTAATAGGGGTGTGTAGACTTTTTAAATCCACTGTATACTGTGATTCTGTACTTGCTAAATATGCTGCAGAAATCTCCCTCCACTAATGCCCGGTACACACGGTTGGATTTTCCGATGGAAAATGTCCGATCGGAGCGTGTTGTCGGAAATTCCGACCGTGTGTGGGCTCCATCGGACATTTTCCATCGGATTTTCCGACACACAAAGTTGGAGAACAGGAGATAAAATTTTCCGACAACAAAATCCGATTGCGTCAATTCCGACCATGTGTGGCCTATTCCGACGCACAAAGTGCCGCGCATGCTCAGAAAAATTTCCAAGACGGAACAGCTCGTTCTGGTAAACTTAGCGTTCGCAATGGATACAGCACTTTCGTCACGCTGCAATGTTAAAAATGGTTTAATACAGCACACTCTTTTCTTCTTTATAATGTGACAAGAATATATTAGTTTTGCTGCTCATATTCACACACACTTCTCACAAACTTATTTCATTACTATTTATCGGGATTCCCTCAATATATTTTGATTTCTCACATCTGACAACATATGTTTGTATATTTTTTATATATTTTTTGGCTTTAATGTAGATTCTTTTTTTGTGTTTGTATTTTATTTTTATTTTTTTTGCGATTTTGATTTGTACTCCCGAAAATTTTTGTGTATGTTTTTTGTGACAAGTTCCCACAACACCATTGATATGTTGTTAATTTCACATTTTATGTTAGAAATGTACCTGAATCCTCACCAACAAACTGTCCTTTTTGGATGAAAACACACACAGGAGAGTATAATTTACCTAAAAATTTTTATTAAGGGCTCTCAACTAAACAAAGAGGGAGGCAACGCTGGAGAAACTGCAGAAGTGGGCGAAGCCTTGGACCCCCAGGGCACACATCAACTTTTTTTAAGCAAAATTGGTGGCCTGAGGAGTCCATATCTAAGGGAGGGCAGTCTGGTCCAGAAGTCCCAGAGATCCGGAAAGCAGCAGATGACATCTATGTCCCCAGGCTGTGGTCATACGAGAGACTGCATCTTCTGTCAGACCAGACTGAACCCAGGCCATCACTCTTTGGTCTTCCTTCCACGCTTCCTTCCATGCTGTGGCTCTGGTGGTGGAGTTGTGGCAGCAGGAGGAGGAGGAGGATCGTTCATTTCAATGACATCCGTCTTGAGTGTTAGTTCCCCACTCACCCCCTTACGTAGGACTTTATACAGAAGGTCCTCACAGAGCCTGCGTTGACCCTCCTGCATGCCCTGCAATTTGGTGGCAGCCATGCAGGCAAAGGCCTCTTCAGGAGTTGGTAAGGCTCTGAGGGACGCCAAAGCCTCCTGGATCAGCCTGAACGCTGAATCCTGCACGGGACTCGGAGTGGCCTTCCTGGCTCGTTTATATGGCAGGCGGAGGGGAGGAACCAGAGACTCAGTCAGGCTGCGACTGGATCCCGGGCTTCTCCTGGCTGACACTTAGCCCCGCCTCCTCCTGGCTGCCACTAACCCCCGCCTCCTCCTGACTGCCACATTCCACAACCTCCTCCTGGCTGAGGTCTTCCTGTGTATGAAAAAGGGACATAGTTTTAGTATTGTTTTCATCAATCACACACAATTTTCACCTCCTGACTGTGGCAAATTGAATGTTAACAAATATAACAGACTATCATTCTGAGCACAGCATTTTTCATTCTTGTCCCAATTTTGGGGGCCCACTACTGTCTATTGATATGTAAAACACTTTTTTTAATCAGCAATTAGTGATCAATAATAACATCTAGTAAACATCATATATTTATTGACCGGAAATCAGTAGAAGAATGCTATACCTGACTCCAGCTGGGCTCCTCCATTTCTTCCTGGCTGGAAGGCCCAGGTTGGACATCAGAAGCCTCAGCTGGGATGGAAGGAAGCGTGGAAGGAAGAGTAGAGAGGGATTCCCTGACTTCAGTGTGGTCTGACAGAAATCACAGTCTCTCATAGTACCACAGCCTGGGGACATAAATGTCATCTGCTGCAGCTCCGGATCTCTGGGAATCTGTGACCTTCTTGCGCTCCCTAAGATACGTGCTCCTTAGGCCACCAATTTTAGCTTTTAAATAAGGGATGGTTGCTGTGGGGACCACCGGCTTCACCAACTCCAGCAGTTTCTCCAGCGCTGCCTGCCTCTTCTGTTTGTGATTGTAGTGGGGGTGTCTCACCTGCCACAGACAGGGCAGCTCCCTGTACTTGTCTATGAACAGGGGCAGGAAATTGTGGTCGATGAACCCATCCATTTTCTCTGCAAGACACAACACAAGACAAACCCTAATGTCAGGCAAAACTCCCCTAATCTTGTTACAATATAGGCTTCCATTTCAAAGCAGTATAGGCGCAAGTTTAGATCTTACCTTCGTTATCACGATCAGCGTCTCCGATGCTCCTTCCTCCGCTCACAAATCGTACGTAATACGCATGTGTGTTACGCTTTATACACACTGCGCATGCGTATAACTCCACCCGCCCCTGACGTTCTTTCTAGTCTATTCCCCGCCCCTTTTTGTGCGACGCAGTGGGGGAAGAGCACATGGCGGATAGACAGCAGGTGCGTGCTAATTGAAGCAACGAGGAGGAAAGGCCGGAGCCTGAAACGTTCCGATCCAGAAGGAGATTTAAGGACTCAAATATGTCCTTTGGGGAGATGTTGGAAATGGTGGACATCCTGAAGAAGTCGGACTATGATGGAAAGTATGGGCCTTACCCCAACCCCAATATACGAAAGGCCAAGATCATGGCGAAAGTGGTCAGGAGTCTGCACCGGAATTTCGGGGTACGACGATCGAAAGATCAGGCTCAGGAATCGGTGGTCGGACCTGAAATTACGAGAACATGAGTAGTACAGAAAGATCCAGAGAGTGCTGCAAAAAAGTAAGTAGTTGTGCTGTGTTCCTATTCTTTTTGTGTTTATTACGTTCGTGCTGCTCCATGTGCTTTTAGAAACTGTTGTACAGTTTAAAATGGCAACTTTCATGTTCATGGGCACATTATTTGTTCGGATCTAACATTTTTCGTTCCAACTATAAAATACCATTGTTTAGCCCATATGCATTTGGCCACCATTTTGACGCCCTATACTTGTCTTCAAAGAATTGGGTTGTGTAGATGGCTTTGTTACTAGAATGAAATGCAAACTAGATTCTGTGTAAGGAGAAGACACTGAGCAGCTGTTTTCACATCTGGACACTGGAGCACTAGTGTGGGACACAAGAACACCCTTTTTATTAGGGGGGCCACACAGGTGCTCCAGTGTATACTATAGGGGGGGCTACATCTGTGAAGCTTGTACCAAACAGGTAAGTATTGCAGCTTGACAAAGGACACTAAAAAAGCTACATCTTGGAACTCTGCTAAAATTGACAATTGTACCTCACTTCCAAGCAACGTTTCCTATTTATAGTTCTGACATTAAATATCTGTGTGCTAAGTATACCATTTTTGTTTTACATAGGGGATAAAAGACTCGGAGGACACCCCTCATCTGAGGAGACCAGAGCCCCCCCCCCTCTGGAAGAAGGTTAAATCCCCCCAACACAAGCTGAGCAGGAGGAAGAAGATGTGGTGGAACTAGTCACCACAACAGGTGAGTGTCTGCAACCACAGGCTCAGATAAGAGATGGATGGCGGCATATTTTTTAGACCTAATTTATTTTGGGGTTCCTCTCTTTTTAGGTGATCATGAGGTTGTGGATCCAGATCCTTTCACATCCGAAAGTGCCCAGATCCTGATCGGGGAGATCATGGGGTGTAATTTACAATTGGAAATCATCAAGCAAAACATCAATGATGTTATTCCAAAATATAAAAACATCATTGATGTTTTGGGGCGAGTTTAAAGCCCCTCCAAATCACTTTCTTCTTTTGTGTGCTACAATGTGCGAAATGTTTTTGTGATTTTTCACAAAGCCAAATTTGGAGGATGCACACAGTGTGTCAACATGTGCTATCTGCCATCACGGGAGATCAATGGACGCGCTTTGGGGGTGCAACCCCTTCCTCAATAATAAAGTAGCTGAGAAGAAGGGGTTTCTCCCCCAAAACACGTCCCTTGATCCCCCGTGATGGCAGCTAGCACATGTTGACTTTGTGAAATTTGTGTGCATCTTCCAAATTTGGCTTTTCCAGGGGTGATTTCCCCCCATCTGAACGCAATATCAAACACAGTTCCTAAATACTCATGTCTGATATTGCCTTCAAATTCGACCAAATGTGACGTTTGTAAGTTCAAGATTTGTGTCTTTTCTTGTTGGTTTTACACAGGCCTGTTTTCTATAAAATGGACATTTTGATTTTGGATAATGCCACCACAAAAATTGTTATACAACAAACATGTTGGTTTGTTGGAAAAACCTTTGGTAAATGCACATGTGATTGTGCAGGTATTAAAAAGATTGTTAATCAAGAATGTGTGGATTATTGTCTCAACGCTAAAACACTTTTGGGGTGATGTAATTGTTGTTTTATGAGAAAATGGGGGTTATTTCCTAAGGGCAAATCCACTTTGCACTACAAGTGCAGTTTCAGTGCAGTTGCAAGTGCACTTGTAGTGAAATGTGTTTTTGCATTTAGTAAACAACAGCCAACAGTGCTTTGTATAAGGTTGCACAATCACGCCATTTTCTGCACTCAAAACATTTCTGTCAGGGTCAGCTAAAACAAACACAAGCAGTAAATGTCCACAAAGAATTTTTTTGTTTTTTTTATTATAAAAAGGCTTCACAGATTGTCTGGCATATTGATAGCCCCCCTACCCGCAAAGAACTCCAGGTAGCGTAACCGGACATTACGGGCACTCAGGGAGGGCAAGCCAGGGCGGCCACTTTTAAGCGCCGTCAGTGTGGTTTGATCTATGATTCCGGCCTCAGGCCCAACTGAGCCAGCATAGTTGGCCGAATGTTTCCTTAAAAAGTTATGGAGAACACAGCACGCAAGTATAATATGGTTCAGTTTATACTCCGCCATATGGATGGGTGTCATAAATAGGCGGAACTGGCTGGCCAGGATTCCAAATGTGTTCTCCACCACTCTTCGGGCTCTGGACAGGCGGTAATTAAAAACCCTCTGTTCCGGGGTGAGGGTCCTCATTGGGAATGGCCCCATCAGGTGGTCCCCCAGAGCAAATGCTTCATCAGCAACGAACACAAATGGGAGTCCTTCAACATTGTCCTCTGGAGCTGGCAAGTCCAAGCTGCCATTCTGGAGACACCTGTAGAACTCCTTCTGGGCGATGACTCCACCATCGGACATCCGGCCATTCTTCCCCACGTCCACATACAAGAAGTCGTAATTAGCCGACACCACCGCCAACATCACTATACTATTGAACCCCTTGTAATTATAATAGTACGACCCCGAGTTGGGTGGTGGGACGATGTGGATGTGTTTCCCATCAATTGCCCCTCCGCAGTTAGAAAAGTCCCACCGCTGGGCAAAGTGGGAGGCCACAGTCTGCCATTCCTGTGGCGTGGAAGGAAACTATTGAGGAAAAAACAATAGACATTACTATTTTTTCACAGAAACATGGCAAGCAGATTAGACACAAACATTATGGGGCAACCTCCAGATAGCATTTAGTAAGGGGAATTTAACAAGGCCAAAGTATAAGGTACACCTATTATATTCCCCCTCCCCCCCTCTCATGGGCCATTTCTAACATGATAGGGGGTGTGTGTAAATCTTGGACAGGTAACCCTCTTCACTTCATTGAGAGATGAATGCCTAAATAATGGGTATTACTTGGAACAGCCCCTCCTTAGTTACACTATTGGCAGTCCACTGGACAGGTAAGAAGTGTCATAATACAAAGATATAAATACACATTGTACACATTTGAGGACATTTGGACATTCTGCTATTACCTGTCAAGATAATAATAGGATACACAAACTTTAAACAGTACCATTTGAAAGTATACAGGCAGGCCCTTGCACTACATGCTTTGGGGAATTCATCCATAAATCTGAGCAGAAAAGAGATGGGTATAGTGTGTATGGGTTTGGCAAAGTCAGCAGATAGATGATTGAGGATAGATAGAGAATTGGGATCAGCTGACTTAGCAGTTGGGGGAGGGAGGGTTACTAAAAATTATTTAGGGACACCACAAAAAAAAGCCTCTGGCACTCTGCCTGAATTTAAATCAAAAATAACATTGCCAAACATTTTAGGGGGTGTTTGGGGTAAAGTACTACTATGGAGCTGATAAAATACATTGTTTTAAGTGACTACATGAGGTGAATATAGGCCCAGGAGACACCATGCTGGGGAGGTTAGTGAAGGGCAAATATGTATGAAGGACCTAAAATAATAATTACATAAAAATCCAGCATGCATGAGGACAAAGGGGACATTCACAGCATATTACAATCGTGGTAATTAGGGAATGAGGAAAGAAATACAATATATTAGCAAACATTCAATACAATAAAATGTGACATAAAAGGATAAAAATCTTACCTTCATATACTCCTTCTGCAGGACCTGTATGATGGCAGAACAGGTCTCTGGGATAATGATACCCAGAGCCTGGGGGGAGATGCCTGTCGAGAACTTCAAGTCCTGCAGGATTCTCCCTGTTGCCAAATACCGCAGGGTAGCAACCAACCTCTGCTCCGGAGTGATGGCTTGCCTCATGCAGGTATCCTGCCTGCTGATATAGGGGGTCAACGAAGCCAACAGACGGTGAAACACGGGGTCCGTCATCCTGAGAAAGTTCCTGAAATCATCAGGATTATTCTCACGGATCTCACGGAGCAAAGGCATATGAGAGAACTGGTCACGCTGAAGCAACCAATTCTTGGTCCATGAACTCCTCCCCACCCTGTTCATGGACTGGACTTGTGTCAAGGTCAGGACCCCAACACCAAGCCCCCGCACAGCACGAACTCTACGAGGAGTACGCATATGAAACATGGCTAGAAAACGGTCGGCTGCTCAGAACGAAGTAACAGAACGCACTGAAGAATAGCAAGGCCTGTGAAGAGCGACCAGAAAAACAGTAACGAACGAACAAGAATACAATGACTACCTAAAGTCACGCGGAACTTGCTGCACGCACTGAAGAGCAGATACAAACCCACAAGCACAAACTGAACGGCAGAAAACGATCTGAAAGCCACGAGTCTGAAAAAGCGCGAATCGTCTCTCACCAAACTTTTACTAACACGAGATTAGCAAAAGGAGCCCAAAGGGTGCCGCGCTTGGTTCTGAACCGGCCTTTTCTAGTCTCGTCGTAGGTGGTGTACGTGACCGCGTGGTTGGCGATCGGAAATTCCGACAACTTTGTGCGACCGTGTGTAGACAAAAAAAGTTTGAGCCAACATCCGTCGGAAAAAATCCTAGGATTTTGTTGTCGGAATGTCCGAACAAAGTCCGACCGTGTGTACGCCCTATTAGTCTGGTTGCATCCATTTTAACTATGAGCAGCTGAAGCTGCTGCCTGTCAACTTCCTGAATTTACACAGACACACAGAGGCACACCTCCAGCTCTGCAGCTCTTATTGGCCCTTTTATGACTCATCCCCCTTCCCTTCCTGGCAAACTTTCACAAGAGTGAGAGAGAAAGCTGTGCACGATGTCATAAGCCTAGGCTTTTTACCAGACAAGAAACAGGAAGTGGACTGTATAAGGTATTTACTGGCAGAAAAAAAATGTTTTACTATCCAAAGTTATAACAACAAGGGCAGAAGATTTAATAGATGTAAAGTTGAAAAATGACTGAAGGTCAGTGTTTAAGGAAACAAACCAGCCCTTTTTTAAAGCAATCTACTGAGCTGGCCAGAACCACCTCTGGAGGGAGTCTATTCCACATTTTCACAGCTCTTACTGTGAAGAAACCTTTCCATATTTGGATATGAATTTTTTTTTCCTCTAGGATGTAAAGCGTGTCCACATGTCCTCTGTGATGACCTTAAAGTGAATAACTCAACACCAACTTCACTATATGGACCACATATGGTACTTTTAATCCCAGACCCTATATCATTTATAAATATATTATAAAGTAAGGATCCCAACACTGAACCTTGGGGTACACCACTGATAACCTTAGACCATTCAGAGTAAGAATCATTAACCACTACTCTTTGAATTCGGTCTTTTACCAGTTTTCTATCTTTTACAAACTGATCTTTCTAAGCCAGTGCTAGTTGTGGTCATGTGCACTGCTCCATGAACACTACAAATCCTATAGTCCCTAGTCCATTTCAGGAACAAGCAAGAGAGAGTGGCTATGATCCTACATACAGTGGGACTATAGATAAGCAACTTAGCCACCCTCTAACAGGAAGTTACATCACGGCAGTAACCAGAGTTTAGTGTCACTTTAGTAACCTCTAGTCTATATACTGTATTACCCCAGTACCTGGTGTAACTAACCAGCACAAACAATTGCCCAGATGCTCCACTGTACTGCAGGAGCAAGATGGCATTTTTTACCTTCTTCACCTCCCGCTGGTGAAAATTCACAAGCTGGTTGGGCAGATGCACATGACATCATCTAAAGAGGACACAGGGCCTCAGGAGTTAATGTAGATAAAAACCTTCCTTCCTTCCTCCCCCAAGCACAGGCAGCCAAATACATTGTAGAAAAATCAGCCAGTAAGAAAACTTTTGCCAGGTAGATTAATGTAAAGATATATAATGCAGTGCTTTAGGGTAATAAATAGGTAAAGATATAGAGTCCTTCAAAGTCCAAATGATGGTAATCAGGATCCAAAAAGGCATCTCAGATGTGCATACAGTACTGCAAAAAGGTGATGTGAAAGAATCCTCCACCTGCACCACAGCATACAAAGCCTCTTACCCTTGGTTGTGGACCACCCATAACAAGTGGTCAACAGTGCTCTATTAAACACCAAACACGGGCAAATCTCCAGACAGCTTCCCAAAAGTTATGGGTCCTCAGATTTGATTGCTCCAAAAGATAGGGCATCTCAGCCTATATATTCAAAAGGTGTAGTATTACAAACAATTGAGCATTTATTAAAATTCCAGAATACTTACAAGAGACAAAGATTAAAACAGCATGTCATCACAAGCCACGAGAAAGTTTCTAACCAACAAATTGGCCGCAGTCCTTGTGCGTAGTGATGTCATGCATCCTAGCTCCACCCAATGCGTTTCATCATCATAAGATGCCATCAAGGGCATGGCTGCCAAACAACACTACACTATTTATGAGCCGGCCCTCCACCTTGATTCAGCTCCAAAGCTCTGAGGTTCACAAACCATCGGAAGTGATGCCAGAGTCGGGACGATCAGCTCAGTTCGCAAAACTGGAACCCGGAAATGACATAAAAACAAGCCCAATCCAGAAATTACATTACCAAGCCAGTTTATATAGGGACAAATAAGGAACTCTGCCATAATAAATAAAAACGAAATATCTAAATAAAAAATTCTATATATATTATATTGTATTATTATTTATAAAGGCAACAATACTAAAAAGTATTATTAAGCCAAAACCTAAATAAAGGGTTTGTACAATAAAGAATAAAGGTTTTTGTTCAATAGAGGAGGAAATAGAGCGCCGTCTTGTGGTTAGAAAACCTGAATACTATTAAAAAAAAAATTCACACATTATCACTGTCATAAATAAAAATTACATGTTAAAAAACATACAAAAATATAATGTATTTAACAAGAATAATACATTTGATTTTAATTAAAACAACCTTAAAAGGAAATCGAACTATTGTTTACAAAAGCATTCACATCCCACTCGATGTTGAGACCACAAGGTTTAAATTACTTTTAGCAGATAGATCCACCGGGTCTCTTCAATTTGAGCAATGCTGTGCTCTCAGATGAAGAGAAGTATGTACTTAACCATGGTCTAAAATTTGCTCCATCTCGTAGACTCAGTAAATTTGAGGTTTTTATGGACATTCAAAAATATGTTTGCAAGCTTAACATCCAAAGGTATTTGATTACCTATCCCACCCGTAATGTTATGGTGGCATCAGATGGTTATAAGCATTCTTTATTGTCTAATGCTTCCCTCTTTAACCCTCCTGGCAATATGGCCCCTTCGTTAGGGGTATTTAGAGATTATTGAAGGATTTGGAAGATGTTATAATTAAAAAAACAGGAGTGGACCTTTCATTTAAGAAAGTACTTGAGGCCCTTAAGAAACTGAATAATATAGTGGTTTGCACAGTGGATAAAAGGGGGGGGGGCTTAGTAATATTGGACTGAGAATCTTATATTAATGAGATTAATAGGATTCTGTCAGATGGAGAAACCTATTACTCATTGACAGGTAATCCAAATCAAAGGTATAAAAAAGAGCTACAAGCGATTGTGGAAAAAGGGTATTGGAAAAAATATCCTAAATAAAAAAGAAAAAGCATTTTTGGTGCCAATCATTTATTATCTACCCAAGGTACACAGAAATCCCTTGTAACCTCCAGGTAGGCTCATCATAAGTGGCACTGACTGTTACCTCAAGGGTGAGTGGGTATATAGACACTAGGGATGGGCGAACGTTTCGGCCCGAGCATAAGTTCGGGCCGAACGTTGATTGTTCGGGTGTTCTTCAGAATACCAAACAATCTGCGGTGTTCGGGGCAAATTCGGCCGCCAGAACACCAAAAGAAAAAAAAAAGCGACCGACCTGCCTGCATGGGAGTCACCCGCCATATGACGCGTCCTTGCAGGTGACAGTTCTTTTATAACTGAGGGGGGGTGGCCCAGTCCCCCTCTGAGGCACGGGAACTTCCCCATGGCGGCATCAGAGGGGGCGGGGGCACCCGCTTAGGTAAGCGGATGGCCCTGCCCCCCTCTGACGCCGCCATGGGGAAGTCCCCGTGCGTCAGAGGGGGTGGGTTCACCCGGGAACGTCACAGTGTGGCCCCGCCCTCAGTTCTAAAAGAACTGTCATCTGCGAGGATGCATCTAATGGCGGTTGCCTCCCATGCAGGCGACCAGGTCGGTCGCTTTTTTTTTCTTTTTCAGTCCATCGGCGGAGCGAGAGAAGAAGATGAATGGACTTCGTGGAACAATTTTATTTTTTAATTTTTTAATAAAGGACTTGTCCCCAAGCTATGTCCCGTTACCATTTCACACAGGGGGAGCGGGATCTGGGGGTCCCCTTGTTAAAGGGGGCTTCCAGATTCCGATAAGCCACCCACCTGCAGACCCTTGGACATCCTCCCCATGTTGAGGGCATGTGGCCTGGTACGGTTCAGGAGGGGGGGCCGCTCTCTCGCCCCTCTCTTTTCCTGCGGCCTGCCAGGTTGCGTGCTCGGATAAGGGTCTGGTATGGATTTTTGGGGGGACCCCTACGCCATTTTTTTTTATTTTGGCGTGGGGTTCCCCTTAAAATCCATACCAGACCCTTTGGTATGGATTTTGAGGGGGACCTCCTCGCCATTTTTTTTTAAATTTAGGTGTGGGGTTCCCCTTAATATCCATACCAGACCCAAAGGGCCTGGTATGGAACTTGGGGGGACCCCCACGCAATTTTTAAAAAAAATTTGGTTCAAGGTTCCCCTTAATATGGACTGGGGGAATCCCATGCCGTTTTTTTCAATGACTTTTATCTGTATTGTCGGCACCCGACAATTCATTATAGCTGCAAGTACTTTTAAATTACTTTTTTCCTTTAGAAATGTCATTTTGCTTTCGGACTGTTCTAAACATGGAAAAAATGCACCACTTTACAGGCATACTATAGACACCCCCCAGGTACAAAATTTAAAGTAATATTAAACTTTTATTGTTTCACTTTAAGCATTCCTAAAATCAGTGCTCCCGAAAAAACGGTTTGAAAACCTATTTTTGCATTGATACATGTCCCCTGGGGCAGGACCCGGGTCCCCAAACACTTTTTATGACAATAACTTGCATATAATCCTTTAAAATGAGCACTTTTGATTATTCATGTTTGTTTCCCATAGACTTTAACAGTGTTTGTGTGTTCTGCCAAATTTTTTGCCTGTTCGGTATGTTCTGGTGCAAACCGAACAGGGGGGTGTTCGGCCCATCCCTAATAGACACTTTTTAGCAACCCTTGATTTCACAAGACCCCCTAATATCTTAAAGATAAGGTAATTAACATCTTGGAGGAAGTTGAATGGAAAGAGGGCTACATTTTAGCCACTGCAGATGTGGTCTCTTTGTACACCATTATTTTGTACTGACATGGGAGAGAGGCTGTGGAAAATATCCTGGGTAAAGATATTAGTTTGCCCTTTCTGTGACCACAATTTGTGCTTTAATTGTTCGATTTTTCAAAGGGACACAATTATATTTTGTTCCTATTTTTTTACAGGGGAGTCGACATTAGCGCAAAATTTTCTCCCAGCATTGAGAATTTGTTTATGGCCAAATGGGAGGAGGACATGATCTATGTTTGCCGCAGGCCAGAATTGGTGCTGTGGAAAAGGCACATAAATGGTGTTCTCCTCCTCTGGAATGGCGATTCTGTAAATAATTTCAGTGATCAGCTTTTGCTTACAGGTAAGCCTATAATAAGGCTTTCCTGTAGGTACTGTGAATTTCTCCATTTCTCCTAAACTTGCACAGTTTAGGAGATATTGTATACGCATGTGCCGACATCATCGGCACATGCGCACTGAGGAAATGGCTCTTATGTGCCATTTCATCAGCTGCTGTGCCGTTACCGGAGGCTCCCGCACGCAACACGGGAGTGATGTCATCACTGCGCCGGAGCCCACGAACCCGGAAGTAACATTCTGGAGACATGTCGCCCATCACAGTGGTGTGCGGGGACCGCTGTAACAGCTTTGTTCTAAGGTAAGTATTTCATAATGAGCTAGTATGCGATGCATACTAGCTTATTATGCCTTTGTCTTGCAGGTTGTTTTTTTTTTCCTAGGGTTTACAACCACTTTAATGACAATGAAAAGGGAATTGTCCTGTAACATGAGGCCAGTAGGTCATTTCCTTGACCTGAGGATTAGAAATCCAAAGAATAAGGTAGTCAGTTCCACACCTTTCAAAGATACTGACCGGAGTGGATTTATTAGGGCGACCAGTAGTCACCATAAATCGTGTCTTAAAGGGGTTGTAAACCTTCGTGTTTTTTCACCTTAATGCATCCTATGGATGGCACGGGGGTGAGGCCGAGTCCTACATTCAGCGTCTATGGATGCCGAATGATGGACTCTGGGGCCGCGTTGCAAGCAAACCCCCCAGGAGAGCGCTTCTAGGGGGTTATACGATGCGGGGAGGAGCCGCGAGAGCCGCCGAGGGACCCTAGAAGTCGAGGATCGGGGCCACTCTGTGCAAAACGAACTGCAAAGTGGAGGTAAGTATGACATGTTTGTTATTTTAAAAAAAACTCGAGGCTTTACAATCACTTTAAGGCGGTACAGAAAAGTAAATTCTTACGCCTTAGGAGAAATTGCACGTCCTGGAGTGAGTATCTGAAGGAAGCTGATTTTTTAACCGCTTGCCGACCGCCTCACGCACATTTACGTCAGCAGAAGGGCTCGTACAGGCAAAAATCACGTACCTGTACGTTGCCCTTTAAGAGGCGGCCAGCGGGTGCGCGCGCGCCTGCGGCAAGCTCCGTGAGTCGGGTCGCGGGTCCCGTGGACTCGATCGCCGCGGGCATACCCGTGATCGCCTTACGGTGAGGAACTTTGTAAACAGCATCTCCCCGTTCTGCCAAGTGACAGTGTCACTCGATCTCTGCTCCCTGTGATCGGAGCAGAGATCAGTGACGTCACACTTACAGCCCATCCCCCTGACAGTTAGTAATCACACCCTAGTACTGATTTAACCCCTCCCCGCCCCCTAGTGGTTAACCCCTTCACTGCCAGTGTCATTTATACAGGAATCAATGAATTTTTATAGCACTGATTGCTGTATAAATGACAATGGTCCCAAAAATGTGTCAAAAATGTCCGATGTGTCCGCCATAATGTCGCAGTCACGATAAAAATCGCCGCCTATTTTGTAAACGGTATAACTTTTGCGCAAACCGATCAATAATCGCTTATTGCGATTTTTTTACCAAAAATATGTAGAAGAATAGGTATCGGCCTAAACTGAGGAAAAAAATTGTTTTTTTATATATTTTTGGGGGATATTTATTATAGCAAAAAGTAAAAAATAATGCGTTTTGTTCAAAATTGTCGCTCTATTTTTGTTTATAGCGCAAAAAATAAAAACCACAGAGGGGATCAAATACCACCAAAAGAAAGCTCTATTTGTGGGAAAAAAAGGACGTCAATTCTGTTTGGGTGCAACGTCGCACGACCGCGCAATTGACAGTTAAAGCAACGCAGTGCCGAATCGCAAAAAGTGCTCTGGTCAGGAAGGGGGTAAATTCTTCCGGGGCTGAAGTGGTTAAAAAATGCTTCCAGGATAAGGGTTATGACCCAGATGAACTATATCAAGTCATTCAGGAGGTAGATAGGTGAAATAGAAAGGATGTGTTGGTACCGAAAGAAAATAAAATTAATTCTGACTTCTCTTCTAAATTTTTCTATTTTACCTCTTATTCAACCCAACATTTTTCTATTAAGAACATTTTTAAAAAGCATTAGAGCGTTTTAAGGAACAACAACGTTTTAGGTCCTCTATTGCCAGAGACCCCTGTGGTTACATTTAGAGGTGTCCCCCCGCTGAAGTTACAAATAGCCCCTAATATTGTTCAGCCCCTAAAGAACAGAGTTTTTTTCAGGAGATGAAAGGCTTTTATCTTTGTTGAAAATGTGAAGTTTGTGAGATTAATAGTCTTAAAAATAGAAAATATATGGCAGGGTTTTCAGAATCACAGCTTGTCTAAGCATTATGCTTTATATCATAATAAATTCAATTCAATTCAAATAAAACGGGACATCTTTCATGGTGATAGATAGATTTTGTCCTAACTGGAGAGACTGCCATGTTGCGAGAGAAATTTCCAGGCTTGAAACCCGGTGGATCTATCTGCTGAAGTCATTTAAACCTTATGGTCTCAACATCGAGAGATGTTAATGCTTTTATAAACAATAGTTACATTTCCTTTTAGGGTTGTTTTAATTCTAATAAAATGTATTATTCTTGTTAAATACATTATATTTTTGTATGGCTTTTAACTTGTAATTTTTATTTATGACGGTGTTAATGCGTACATTTTTTAAAATTAAATTGAATTGTGGTTTTGTAACCACAAGATGGCGTTATGTTCCTCTATTGAAAAAACCCTTTATTTTTTATTGTAAAAACCCTTTATTTAGATTCGGCTTAATAAAACTTTTTAGTATTGTTGCCTTTAAATATTATGTATATATAATATTTTATTTAGATATTTTGTTTTTTATTGTTATTTATTTATTATAGTGAGTTCCTTATTTTCCCCTATATAAGTCAGCTTGGTAATGTAATTTCCGGATCGGGCTTGCTTTTATGTTATTTGTGGTCCAGTTTTGCGTACTGAGCTGATCGTCCTGGCTCTGGCGTCACTTCCGGTTTCCGGTGGTTTGCGATCTTCCAGGCTTTGGAGCGCAATCAAAGGTGGAGGGCCTGCTTTTCCGGCCTCTTCCCTATCAATAATATGGTGTTGTCTGGCAGCCATGCCCCTGATGACGTCTTATGATGACGAAACGCATTGGATGAGCTAGGACACCTGATGTTACTACGCATAAGGACTGCAGTCATTTTGTTGGTTAGAAACTTTCTGATGGATTGTGATGACATGCTATTTTAATCTTTGTCTCTTGTGAGTATTCTGGAATTTTAATAAATGCTCGATTGTTTGTAATACTACACCATGAGGCAATTCTATTCTCCTTTTGAATATATATGCTGAGATGCCCTATCTTTTGGAGCGATCAAATCCGAGGACCTATACCTTTTGGGAAGCTGTCTGGAGATTTGCCTGGGTTTGGCGTTTAATAAAGCGCTGTTAACCACTTCACTTGTTATTGGGTGGTCCACAACCAAGGGTAAGAGGCTGTGGTGCAGGTGGAGGATTTTTTTCACATCACCTTTTTTGCAATAATGTATGCACATCTGAGGTGCTTTTTTGGATCCTGATTACCATCATTTGGACTTTGATGGACTCTATATCCTTATTTATTAGCTTAAAGCGCTGCATTATATATCTCTTTTTATGTTAATTGTCACCAACAAATTGTACTAACTTGAAATTAAAAGAAAAGTTGGGACTTTATATGAGGCCATGACTGGAACAGTACATATGCCTTCATCCCTGGTACATATTGTGCTATTATTTTTAGCTATTTCTGATCAAAAATTCAGCACATCATCACACCAGAACTTTTCCCAGCTGCCTGGATCGTGCGAGGAGCCTGTGGGACGCAGTAGAACTACCGGGACTACATACTTATGATGAGCATGGCTCCCACTTATATATTATAAGTGTTTTTAATCTTGTGCCATAAATGTTACTGTTTTAATACTACACTTAGAGAGGCGCCCCTCCCCCCTGTTTCTTTTATATGTTTTGCAGAGTTGCTGGACACACTCTGAGGATGGCTGCCACTTTTTAAATCACCCCCTTACCGTGGTTCAACTTTCAACTCTGTATTTTCCTAAAGACTGACTAACCATGTACATTATTACAAACTAAGGGCATTGCCTCCTGGAGCGCCAGATACCCAATTTACCTTTTCCTGTCTTTTGCTGGTGATCCCTTTAGTGATAGCTATAGATCTATTGTATATAGAGGAATCATGACCTCCATCCACCTGCTGATGATCCCTCTAGTGATAAATAAAGATCAGCATAGAGGAATCAGGACCTCCTTCCCCCTGCTGGGGATCTCTCCAATGATAACTAATTTCTAACTAATAACTAATTAATTTCTATCCCCCTGCTTCCTCAAAGCAGCCCACCAATCTCATGCGCCCTTTGGAACGCTCGCTCCATCTGTAACAAGCTAACATCTGTACATGACACCTTCATCTCTCATGGCTTCATTATACTCCCCATAACAGAAACCTGGCTTCAAAATTTTGACTCAGCTTCTCCTGCTGCCCTCTCCCATGGTGGTCTCTAGGGATGAGCTTCGAGTTTGAGTCGAACTCATGTTCGACTCGAACATCGGCTGTTTGCCAGTTCGCTGAATAGTGAACAATTTGGGGTGTTCGCGGCAAATTCGAACACCCTTTAAAAGTCTATGGGAGAAATCAAAAGTGCTAATTTTAAAGGCTTATATGCAAGTTATTGTCATAAAAAGTGTTTGAGGACCTGGGCCCTGCCCCAGGGGACATGGATCAATGCAAAAAAAAGCTTTAAAAACGTCCGTTTTTTCGGGAGCAGTGGTTTTAATAATGCTTAAAGTGAAACAATAATGCCCCGTACACACGGTCGGACTTTGTTCGGACATTCCGACAACAAAATCCTAGGAATTTTTCCGACGGATGTTGGCTCAAACTTGTCTTGCATACACACGGTCACACAAAGTTGTCGGAAAATCTGATCGTTCTGAACGCGGTGATGTAAAACACGTACGTCGGGACTATAAACGGGGCAGTGGCCAATAGCTTTCATCTCTTTATTTATTCTGAGCATGCGTGGCACTTTGTCCGACGGATTTGTGTACACACGATCGGAATTTCCGACAACGGATTTTGTTGTCGGAAAATTTTATATCCTGCTCTCAAACTTTGTGTGTCGGAAAATCCGATGGAAAATGTCCGATGGAGCCCACACATGGTCGGAATTTCCGACAACACGATCCGATCGGACATTTTCCATCGGAAAATCCGACTGTGTGTACGGGGCATTAAATTGTAATATCCCTTTAAATTTCGTACCTGGGGGGTGTCTATAGTATGCCTGTAAAGGGGCGCATGTTTCCCGTGTTTAGAACAGTCTGACAGCAAAATGACATTTCAAAGGAAAAAAAGTAATTTAAACCTACTTGCGGCTATTAATGAATTGCTGGTCCGACAATACACATAAAAGTTCATTGATAAAAACGGCATGGGAATTCCCCACAGGGGAACCCCGAACCAAAATTTAAAAAAAAATGACGTGGGTGTCCCCCTAAATTCCATACCAGGCCCTTCAGGCCCTTTTTTAAAAAAAATGGCGTGGGGTCTCCCCAAAAATCCATACCAGACCCTTATCCGAGCACACAACCTGGCAGGCCGCAGGAAAAGAGGGGGGGACGAGAGAGTGCCCCCCACCTCCTGAACCGTACCAGGCCACATGGAATCAACATTGGTAGGGTGCTTTGGGGTAGCCCCCCAAAACACCTTGTCCCCATGTTGATGTGGACAAAGGCCTCATGCCCACAACCCTTGCCCGGTGGTTGTGGGGGTCTGTGGGCGGGGGGCTTATCGGAATCTGGAAGCCCCCTTTAACAAGGGGACCCCCAGATCTCGGCCCTCCCCCCTGTGTGAAATGGTAAGGGGGTACAAAAGTACCCCTAGCATTTCACAAAAAAAGTGTCAAAAATGTTAAAAATGACAAGAGACAATTTTTGACAATTCCTTTATTTAAATGCTTCTTCTTTCTTCTATCTTCTTTCTTCTATCTTTCTTCGGTTTCTTCCTTCATCTTCTTCTGGTTCTTCTGGTTCTTCTGGTTCTTCCTCCGGTGTTCTCGTCCGGCATCTTCCTCCGCGGCGCCGGCGTCTTCTTCCCTTAGTCTTCTGGGCCGCTCCGCATCCAGCATGGCCGCTGTGTGGCGCTTCACCTCTTCTGATGGTTCTTAAATAACGGAGGCCCCGCCCCCTCTGACGCACGGTGACTTCCCTGTCCGCCCCCCTCTGACGTCACGGGGAATGCCACAGGGAAGTCCCCGTGCGTCAGAGGGGGGCAGGGTCACCGGGTGGCCTGCCCTCCGTTATTTAAGAACTGTCAGAAGAGGAGAAGTGTCACACAGCGGGAGCCTCCCATCATGCTGAATGCGGAGAGGCCCAGAAGACGAAGGGAAGAAGACGCCGACGCCGCGCAGGAAGATACCGGACGAGAACACCGGAGAAAGAACCAGAAGAAGAAGAAGATGGAGGAATAAACCGAAGGAAGATAGAAAAAGGAAGATAGAAGAATGAGGATAGAAGAAAGAAGAAGCATTATATAAAGGTACTGTCTCTGGTCATTTTTAACATTTTTGACACTTTTTTTGTGAAATGGTAGGGGTACTTTTGTACCCCCTTACCATTTCACACAGGAAAGAGGGCTGGGATCTGCGGGTCCCCTTGATAAAGAGGCTTCCAGATTCCGATAAGCCCCCTGCCCGCAGACTCCCACAACCACCGGGCAAGGGTTGTGGGGATGAGGCCCTTGGGACAAGGTGTTTTGGGGGCTACCCCAAAGCACCCTCCCAATGTTGAGGGCATGTGGCCTGGTAAGGTTCAGGAGGGGGGGCGCTCTATCGTCCCCCCTCTTTTCCTGTGGCCTGCCAGGTTGCGTGCTCGGATAAGGGTCTGGTATGTGTTTTTGGGGGGACCACACACCTTTTTTTTTTTAAATGTTGGCGCAGGATTCCCCTTAAAACCCATACCAGACCTGAAGGGTCTGGTATAAATTTTGAGGGGGACCCTACGGCATTTTAAAAAAAAAAATTGGCCGGGGTTCCCCTTAATATCCTTACCAAACCTGAAGGGCCTGGTATGGAATTTAGGGGGACCCCCACGTCATTTTTTTTAAATTTTGTTTCGGGGTTCCCCTGTGGGGAATTCCCATGCTGTTTTTATCGATGAACTTTTATGTGTATTATCGGATGGGCAATTCATTAATAGCCGCGAGTAGTTTTAAATGACTTTTTTTCTTTGAAATGTCATTTTGCTGTCAGACTGTTCTAAACATGGGAAACATGCGCCCCTTTACAGGCATACTATAGACAACTCCCAGGTACGAAATTTAAAGGAATATTACACTTTTATTGTTTCACTTTAAGCATTATTAAAATCACTGTTCCTTTTTTTTGCATTGATCCATGTCCCCTGGGGCAGGACCTAGGTCCCCAAACATTTTTATGACAATACCATGCATATAAGCCTTTAAAATTAGCACTTTTGATTATTCATGTTCGTGTCCCATAGACTTTAACGGTGTTCGCGTGTTCGAACAAATTTTTTGCCTGTTTGCATGTTCTGATGCGAACCGAACAGGGGGGTGTTCGGCTCATCCCTAGTGGTCTCCATTGGACTCACTACCCCAGACCCAACAGATAGAAAGGAGGTGGAGTTGGCTTCCTTCTTTCCCCACAAAGCACCTTCCAAGTACTTCCTGTCCCTCCCCCTCTATCCCTTTCTTCTTTCGAGATGCACTGTATTCGTCTGTTTTCTCCTATTTCTCTGAGGATTGCAGCAATTTATCAGCCTCCTGGACCGGCATTGCGCTTTCTTGATGACTTTGCTGCCTGGCTACCCTACTTTCTCTCCTCTGAAATACCCACTATCATTCTTGGTGACTTCAACATTCCTGTCAATGTTAACAGCCCTACTACAGCTAAACTTCTCGACTTAACCTCATCTTTGGACCTAACCCAATGGACACATACTTCCACTCACTCCAATGGTAATACCCTTGACCTTGTATTCTCCCATCTCTGCAACCCTGGCAACCTCACCAACACCCCCTTTCCTCTCTCTATCACAACCTCATTACTTTCACTGTATCCTTGCCTCCAACCACCCATCCCTCCAAGCATCAAACAATTACTTGTAGAAACCTTCGCCACTTTAACCCTTTTCTTCTCTATTCTGCTACTGACCACCTATATGACATAATCTCTCCCCTGTCCTGACCTGACCACCTCTGTCTACAACAGTTCACTCTCATCATCACTAGATGCACTTGCTCCTCTAACCACACGCAGAATCAGGCCCAACCGTTACAACCCAGGCAAACTGACAACACTAGAAATCTCAAGAGACATTGCCGTGCTCTTGAACAACTATGGCGTAAAACCAAATGCCTACAAGACTTCCCCCTATATAAATCTGCCCCTCTAAAATAAAATTCCTGCCTCCATGCTGCCAAACAAGCCTACTTTGTCTCTCTTATTAATTCCTTGTTATCCAGTCCCCGTCGGCTCTTCTCAACCTTTAACTCTCTGCTTCGTCCCCCACCCCCTCTACCCACTAAGTCACTCACTGCCCAAGAGATTGCCAATCACTTCAAAGACAAGATTGATGCAATTCATGAGGACACCTCCACTGGGCGTACATCTTCCCCACCAAACATACCTTGCCTAACAGCACATTCAACACTCTCCTCTTTTGAATTGGCTACTACTGAAGAGGTTACAAAACTTTTCTCAGATGCCTACCTAACCAATTGTCCTTTCGATCCTGTTCCCTCACAACTACTACGATCACCCTCTTCTTCTATCCTATGCTCCCTCACTCACATCTTCAATCTCTCCCTCTCTAGTGGCACCTTCCCCTCCCCTCTAAAACATGCGCAGATCACTCCCATACTTAAAAAGCCCTCACTGGACCCAAACAACCTGAACAACTTAAAGTGGAGTTCCACCCAAAAATGGAACTTCCAATTTTTGGATTCCTCCCCCTCTCCGGTGTCACATTTGGCACCTTTCAGGGGGGAGGAGGGAGCAGATACCTGTCTAATACAGGTATTTGCTCCCACTTCCTGGCATAGACCACCGCGGTGATTGCGGTGACTTACGCCACTTCCGCCGCCTACCCCGTCTACCCCCCGCTATATTCTGTGAGACACAGAATACAGCAGGGACCCGTGAGGACGTGCAGCGCGGCTCACGCATGCGCAGAAGGGAACCAGGAAGTGAAGTCGCATGGCTTCACTTCCTTATTCCCTTACCGAGGATGGCGGCGGCAGCAGCCGAGAGCCGAAGGACGGATCGGCTTCGGCTGCCGACACCGCGGGCTCCCTGGACAGGTAAGTGTCCATATATTAAAAGTCAGCAGCTGCAGTATTTGTAGCTGCTGGCTTTTAATATTTTTTTTTCAGCAAACCTCCGCTTTAAGACCCATCTCATTGCTCCCATTCACCTCTAAACTTTTAGAACGCTTAGTCTACAACCGTCTTAGCTCCTACCTCAGTGAATATAACCTTCTTGACCCCTGATAGTCTGGCTTTCACTCGCAGCACTCCACGGAAACTGCCTTACTAAAACTCACTAACGATTTACTAACTGCTAAAACCAACAGCCAGTACTCCATACTCCTACTACTTGACCTCTCTGCGGCCTTTGAAACTGTTGACCACCCGCTCCTTCTCAATAAACTACATTCCCTTGGCCTCCGAGATTCTGCTCTATCCTGGTTCTCTGCCTATTTATCACTTCAGTGTCACCTACAACTCTGTCTCCTCCTCTCCATTGCCCCTTTCTGTGGGGGTCCCCCAAGGCTCTGTTCTTGGACCCCTTCTCTTCTCTATCTACACCTCCTCCCTTGGTCACTTGATAACCACCCACGGCTTCCAATATTACTTATACGCTGATGACAGCCAAATTTATCTGTCTACTCCTCACCTCACTCCTTCAGTCTCCTCTCGCAATACTAACTTACTAACTGATATATCAGCACGGGTATTGCACCACTTCATTAAACTAAATCTCTCTAAAACTGAGCATTTAGAATTTACCTCCGTAACATCTCTAAAATTCGCCCCTTATTAACAAATGAAACCACCAAGCTCCTCATTCACTCCCTTGTTATCTTTCACCTTGACTATTGCAACTCCCTTCTCATTGGCCTGCCTCTCCATAGGCTATCCCCTCTTCAGTCTATCATGAATGCTGCTGTCAGACTTATCCACCTTACCAACCCCTCAGTGTCTGCCAACCCTCTCCTCCAATCCCTACACTGGCTCCCAATCACCCAGCGAATTAAATTCAAAATACTAACCACAACAAACAAAGCCATTCACAACTCTTCCCCGAGCTACATCACCAATCTTGTCTCCAAATATCACCCAAATTGTCCTCTCCACTCTTCTCAAGACCTCCTACTCTCAAGCTCTCTCGTCTCCTCCTCTCATGCTCGTCTCCAGGGTTTCTCAAGAGCCTCTCCCATCCTCTGGAACTCGCTACCTCCACCTGTTCGGCTATCCCCTACTCTTGCTACCTTCAGGCGATCCCTGAAAACTCATCTCTTCTAATCTTTCTGTAATCTCTAACTAATCTTTTACCACTTCCATCAGCTCTTTCCCCACAGTTACAACCTTTTGTACCACCTGCCCCACCCTATTAGATTGTAAGCTCTTCTGAGCAGGGCCCTCTTAATCCTCTTGTATTTTATTGTATTATAACTGTATTGTCTCCCATTTATATTGTAAAGCTCTGAGTAAACTGTTGGCGCTATATAAATCCTGTATAATAATAATAATAACTAGAGATCAATATATTGGAATCATGCTGATAATCCCTTCTCCACTTTCTGGTTTCTTGAGGCACTGGTGATGTCACCAGGGCCTCACATCTGCAGTGTTTCAGGCATAGTTTCAAGAAGTAAAGGGAGATGGATTCATCTGTAAAAATGGACATTGTGAGAAGAATGGGGAGGGAAATAAAAATAAGGTAGGGAAAGAATAGAAAGCCTGTAGTTACTTGTATCTGTTTGTAGATTGCCAATGTTAAACATTTCTAAAGGTGCCTTTGATGTAATTTTAGCACAAGGGTAAAATTCATCTTTACGTGCATTTAGAAACTTTGTAAAATAATTAAAATAAATTATAAATAAATAAAAGAAAAATATAAAGTAAATATTTGAAAATTCCAGTACATATACCGTAGTTTGTAGACACTATAACTTTCACACAAACCAATCAATATACATTTACTGTTTTTTTTTTTTAATTTATTTATTTATTTTACCAAAGACATGTAGCAGAATATGTTTTGGCCTAAATTTATGAAGAAAGTAGATTTTTTTAAAAAAAAATGTATTGGTTAGGGTTTTAGCAGAAACTAAAAATATAAATTTTTTTTTTAATTTTATTTAAATAATAAAAAAAATAAAAAACCCAGTGGTGATCAAATACCACCAAAGGAAAGCTCTATTTGTGTGAAAAAAAAATATTTAATTTTTATTTGGGTACAGTGTTGCATGACGACGCAATTGCCAGTTGAAAGAGCACAGTGCTGAATAGCAAAAAATGTCCCATGAAGGGGGTAAAACCTTTCATAGCTCAAGTGATTAAGCATATAGCAATTACACAATATATATTGTGAAAAGGTAACAGATTATATATAAAATATAATATGAGCTGGTGTTTTAAAAGCCTAACTCTAACATCTCCATATAGCACTTTACACCCAACATGTCTCGATTTGAGTCTGATTTTTGCATGTAAATGCCTTGAAAAACATTTTTCTTAATGAAAATGCTGCCTTCTGCACTTTCACTGCAAAGTTTATCAACAGCCACACCACTTAGCACAGATGTCCTTACACAGACGTATATTACAGAGGAAGAGAGAGGGCATGTCTAACCAAATCTGTTACTGAGTGCTGATCACTGAGTGCATTGGGCCTAACTCTGGTGCCATTTAAACTGCACAGTCCTTTTCAGACACCCTGCACAACGGCTGCAAGAAGAATAAGGATTAGAAAATGGAAGTTGTTTTTGCAGAGCCTGAGTACATATTCATTACTGTGAAATCATTTGGGCTTTAAGCAATGTACAAGCCCTCCCAAGCAAATCTGGAATTATCATGTTCCTTTTTAAAAGTAAAACATTTACAGAGCCCTTATGTTTGCAGCCATATACAGAAACTGTCTTTATCTCAAGGACACCCACATCTAAATTCCTGCATTACTACATAATTATTAAAAGGTTACTAGTGTTTATTCAATAAAGAGTAATTATTATGCAGTACAGGAACCTCTATCAACCAATCACATGGTAGTTTACAGTAGGCAAATCTGGGATACCTTCTATGCAATTGCTATGGGTTATTTTGCATATCCTCATTATTATTCTTTGTGCTGCCTTGAATATCTATAGCAATATGAGTTATATGGTGCCAGGGTGAAATGGTAGAGAATGAATATTTCCAATGAAGTATTACTGCTAAAAATGTTTTCAGAAAAATCTGTAATTTGTGAGGTGGTTTGCTATGACTATGCAATGGGCCACTGCTCCACTCTTATTGCAGTCTGCTCTATATTTTAAGGTATAGTCCTTACTGTAATTCCATAATTGTCATCTCTCTACTTCTTCACTGAAGTCTTTCTACCAGACTTAGCAATGACTTTCCGTAGTCTAGCCCAGAAGAGTCGCTGTCCGCTCTCATTGTCTGGCCAATCCAGGTAAGTTTTCTTGTCCAGGAGCTTAGTCAGCCTATGGTAATGCTGCAACTCTTCTCTAGAGATCTCATCAAGGAACACCAGAATGAGGGAGTTCTTACTTTCATCAAAAAGCCTGTATGTGGCCATCCTCATTTCCAGGGAGCACCAGTTACTGTACAGGTAGGGGCGGGTGATAACACACACCGTCCATCTGCTGTTATAGATGCTGTCCATGATGTTCTCCATAATGTCTCTACCAACCTCAAAATCCCGGTTATGGATGCACACACGAAAGAAAGGAGGACCATTCTGCTCCAGGCTGGGAAGAAGCTGTTCAGTGACCCATGGTTCATTGTGTGTATTGTAAGAGACAAAAACATCATATTCATAATGCTCTCTGTCCCTTTGTTTATGGTTTAGCCAACATTTCACCGTGTAGACCAGGTAGAGGATATACCACCAAATACTTTCATAGAAGAGAGATGTAAGCATGAACTGCATGGTGATCACAAAGGTCAATACAAACATGATCAGATCCAGGTCAGTGTGACAGTTACTGTGAAGGAAAGAAATCAGGTTTGAGGTGTTTTGGGTAATCTGACATGACTGATTGTGAAAATTAATAATGGACACCCTAGTGTCAGATTCCAGCCAAGATAACAACCCCTTAAACTTACACTTACAAGGAAATGTTGTTTGCAAAAAATAAATGTACTTCAAATTAGGCATTGACTCAAAAGCAGCTTCGTTCACTTCTTCAATGTCCTGGTTTTCAATCACAAGAAATTCCATTTGATGTAAATCGATAAACATGTCTTTGGAATCCAAGTTATTGATTCCAGAATTCTGTAGATGTAAAACTTTGAGCTTGGACAGCCCTTGAAACAGCTTATGAACATTCAACTGGCCGTTTTTAATTAGTCTCTCAGTATCTTCTAGATAAAGAAACTTTAAGGGTACATCCTTAAGAGAGTTCAGTGTGATGTCTGAAAAATCTTGGGAACTTCCACTGTAGTACAATCTTTCAAGATTAGTAAATGATAGGAGGGGGTGTGTTTCAGGCATAAAACATTCATACTGTCTAATGTTTTTTAAGTACAGCTTGTTAACTTTGTGAAACACATACTGAGATGAACAGTTTGCAAAAATTTCTAATACATCCAATTCTAAAACCTGTAACTGTGAAAAACCATGGTAAAATTCACTCTGAAATACCATATATTTTGTCTTTGCCATCAGATGTGTTAGAGGTAAACTAAAATAATTTAACCACTCTATAAAATCATCTACATCATATGTCACCATTAGTTCTTGAAGTTTCTTCAGATCTTTGAAAACTTTAGAGCCGTGTTCATATATTTTATTCTCATATAAGTTTAGATGTGTTAATGAAAATAGATTGGCAAATGTAGAATTGCTAATGGTAAACAAGTTATTGTTTTTAAGGTTTAATATACTCAAATGAGATAAGCCATCAAATGACAAATCTTCGATAATATTAATGTTGTTGTTTTCTAAGGACAAGATCTGAAGTTTTTTTAAGCAGGCAAACTGTCCTTTATAAAGTCTAGTTAACATGTTTTGAGATATATTGAGGTAAACTAACTCCATTCTTGGTGTGGATTCATCATGACAAATGTCTAGATTTTCTAAATTATTTTGTGATAAATTTAGTGACATTAAGTTGTTCAACCTTTGGAATTGCTTTAAGCTGACACTTTTGATAAAATTATATGAAAGGTCTAAATTTCTTAGGGTTTTACATGAGCCAGTAAAAGTATCAATTTCTTTTAAGCCGGAGGTTACTACAAAAAGTTCTTCAACTTTAAATTGCAAAGCACATTTGCAAATTTCAATTGAGGTACTGAAGACTTGGGCCAGTGAAATAACTTTGCTTGTTCTAATACCCGACTTATGGATTTGTTCTGTGTCAAAAGGAGAGTGGATCATTTGAAACACCTCCATATGGGGGAAGTTGCACAGGGAATTCGTTTCAATGTTTGAAATTTGTTTTTTCCTAAAATCTAGGAAAGTAATATTGAAATCTACATACTGTGCAATCTGTCCGTCAGTTGTTGGATATGGTGATCTAAAGCAATCTTCTTCTCTTAGAACATTAATATTATCGAATACTGATAGTTTGTGTAAATTGGGCAAATTTCTGGATTTTCCCAGTAATGTTGTTAATTTAGACAAATATGTCATATTGTTGTTTTCCAGTATCAGATGATCCAGTTGAGAGAGATGGTTAAATATTGAAAAGCTAAATGATGAGAAATTTATCCCACATATTTTCAGTATTTGTAGTGACTGTAAACCACAAAATGTGTCCTTGTGAAAAGTGGTGTCATCACGAAAAGTTTCTGATTGTATCCAGAGGACAGAGAGTTTAGAAAGACCGGTGAAGGCCCCTGGTAGGAATTCTGCATTTCCAGAGATAGAGAGGGATTTCAAGCTTGTGAGTTGGGAGAATGCTTCTGCCTGTACAATCACCCCCTGGTACTGAGTCAGGCAAAGCCAGTCTGTTTCAAGAGGTATTTCCTTTAGGGTTACATTAAGATTGTCCACCATGTCACAATGCACTGCTATGGTGAAATCCAGTTCCTCAAATTCATCACACTTATTGAAGTTCAAATCCAGAAATGGTGCAAAATATTTCTTTTCAAGCACTTGGCATTTGCGCCTTAGCAGGCACCAGCAGAATGATCCACCAGAAATGAAAAAAAAAATCAATGCCACCATACGGAATAGATCCATGGTTAAGTTGACAAGCCAGTGTACAAAGTATCCTCTCTACATCAAACTGTCTACACATTTGTTAAAAGAGGAATTCTGCTAC
Source organism: Lithobates clamitans (assembly GCA_037952925.1). Lineage (NCBI taxonomy): Eukaryota > Metazoa > Chordata > Amphibia > Anura > Ranidae > Lithobates > Lithobates clamitans. Next base: position 5,108,664 of record JBBGZY010000310.1, read on the forward strand.
AAGCATACTGTACTTCCCTGTTTAGGCAGCAAAGCTGAACTACGGACACACACGAAGAGTAATTAACCACTTCCAGTCTCAGTACGTTTTGACATTTCAAAACAGCATTTTGATGCTAGAAAATTACTTAGAACCCCAAAACATGATATATTTTTTTAATTCAATCTTATTTTATTGAGAAAGGAAAAGTGTACAGTACACAAATATATCATTCAGTAACACATATAAAGAGAAAAACATCATTTTAGTATCTCTGCCAAAACATCTCATATAGTATGTAGTTTGTTAGCTTCAATTATTCTAGTTTGATATACAAGCCTGTGTAGCTATATCGTCAATCATGACTTCTTAAGGGTCAGTGAGCACCACTATCCACTCATGATATATTTTTTTAACCACTTCCCGCCCAACAATGTCATATGACGTTGTGGACTTATCAGTGGGGTTAACTGAATGATGCCTGTAGCTGTAGGCATCATTCAGATATCTTCTTTTTCTGCTGGCAATTCCCTGCATCGTAAAAACAATCATAGCATCTGTTCAGCCGCTTGATTGTTTTTACAGGCAGTGGGAGAGGACATCCCCCTCCTGCTGCCCTCCAGGTGCTTCTACCGGCTCACCCTTGCGATTGGCGATTTTGGGGTTCTGAGAAATTTTCTCGAAAAAAAATTATGATTTTTACATGTAGGAGAGAAGTGTAAGAATTGGCCTGGGTGGCAAGTGGTTAAAGTGTTTGTTAACCTAAAAAAAAAAAAAAGGATCTTGTTCCCTTACAGCATGTTATACATCACAGTGCTTGTGCTGTGTAACTTGGTCCCCCGTATCAACTAAAAAACCTGGCTGATCCTGCCTGGCTATGCCCTCCCCTCTGTAAACTGACTATGGTATATAATGGCTGCTGGTCAGTTTACGTGCCTTAGTCAGCCGCAGCCCTGCTCTCTGCTCTCCTGTGTCCTCCTGTGTTCTCCTCCCTGCCTGTCAGATTTGTCCACTCCACGATCCTCTCCTCCTGGTGCAATCAAATCTATACTATGATCATGCCATCCCCTCTGTTATATAACGCTATGTGCCCCTGTGCTGTATACCGAAAATTCCCATTATACCATATATCAGAACGGCTCCCATCGCTCACATGACTCCTTGGATCTGCTCGGCCCCATCCACTATAGCTGTCTGCCGGAGAGAGGAGAGAGCCGAGGAGTCACGTGAGCACTGGGAGCTGCTTTGATATATGGTATAATGGGCATTTTTTTTATACAGCATGGGCACAGGGGCACATAGCGTTAAATAACAGAGAGGATGGCATGATCAAATTATAGTGGGTTAACAACCACTTTAAGCAGAGACCCTGGAGAATAAAATGGTTGTTGTTGCAATTTTTTTTTTGCACTATAAACAAAAAAAGAGCGTCAAGTTTGAAAAAAAAACTATATTTTTTACTTTTTGCTATAATAAATATCCCCCAAATTAAAAAAAAATAAATTTCTTCATCAGTTTAGGCCAATACCCCGTGACCACGTCCTGTTGTGACGAAACGGCGTAGGGAGGAGGAGCTACGTCCCGACGACACCGCGATACACAGACCCGTAGGACACGGGTTTCCTTGGAGCCGGCCGGCTTTCTATTTACATGCCTGCAATTTACGATGCTTTTGTAAGTGCAACCTTTATACTTTTTATACAATAAATCGCTGGATTTTACACTATGTGGAGCAATTTATTTTTTACATGGCAATATTTCCATAAATGCTGAGGCTGTTTGGAGTGAGTTCCCGGTCCCGTACGCTGAGTGCCTGCTTAAGGATCCCTGGCTGGGGTTACAGCCATCTGCCTCCTGGGTCTCCTGTAATTTAGAGACCAATTCCATCTGGTAAGAGGCAGCAAAATTTTTTTCTTGGAGGTGGAGGTTTATCTACGCACCTTATATTCCATCACAGCGAGATCCTGTCACATTACCTCACAGAGCACCTGGAGATCAGTTTTAATCTATGCATGTCAATGTAATATGGATGGACTTTATTTAATACTGCTCTTTTGAATCACGGACCTTCTTTTTTTATAGTTTCTTATGTTGTTACACTAATTTGGTTTAGCTCTGTGGTTACAGTTAAGCTGTATTAATGTATTTATTGACACTAGAGGTACATATTGTCTATTGATTGTGAAATGCAATATTTGTTTTTTGTCATATACACAGTTATTCTCATTTATATTCATTCACTTAATAGCACCTTTAGTTTCTTTTATAGTGTTGACACTTCCACTTAATGACCCACATTCAATCTTCACAATTCACATCTTTCTTCAGACATTTGTCTTTTGTCACTTTAGTTTTTAGCGCGACTTTATTTTGAATCACAATACTGTATATATTCTTCCACATATATTTTGTAAAAAAATCGCAGTAAGCATATATTGATTGGTTTGCGCAAAAGTTATAGCGTCTGCAAACTATGGGAAAGATTTATGGCATTTTTATTATTTTTATTTTTTTTACTAGTAATGGCAGTGATCTGCGATTTTTAGCGGTACTGCGACATTGCAATGGACAGATCGAAGACTTTTGACTTTTTTTGGGAACATTGGCATTTATACAGCGATCAGTGCTATAAAAATGAACTGATTACTGTGTAAATGTCACTGGCAGGGAAGGGGTTAACACTAGGAGGGGATTAAGGGGTTAATTGTGTGTTCCCTCAGTGTGTTCTAACTGTATGGGGATAGGATTGGCTAAGAGAGGAGACATATTGTTTTTCCTACTTAGTAGGAACAAACGATATGGCTCCTCTCTTCTGACAGCATAGGAACTTCCCCGTGCTGGCACTTGTGCATGTGATCGTGCGTGGCCGGTGGCGATCGTGCCCACCAGCCACGCGCATCGGGTCCCCCGCCGTATCAAAAAAGGGTAGGACATACCCATATGGGATTTCACCCAGGAAAGTAATTCTGCCGCAGTATATCTGCATGACATGGTCCAGAACCGGTTAAAATATAAAAGATGATGTTATGCTGAATGAGTACTGTAAATACCTAACATGTCATGTTTTAAAATTGCATACACCTGTGGAACGATGACACACTATAGTACCTACAAATCTCCATAAAAAGTCTTTGCAGGTTACCAGTTTAGAATTACACAGGAAGACTGGCACTAGAATTATTGCTCTCGCTTTGAAGTTCCTGATAATACCTCACATGTGTGGTGCGATCACCGTTTACATGCGGGACTTACATGCACATTCGCATTTGCGCATGAGCATGGGGGATGGGTGCACTTTAAACATTTTTATTTTTTTATTTTTTTACACTGTACCATTCATTTTTTTTCTTCACATTATTGCTATCACAAGGGATGAACAACATCCCTTGTAATAGCATGGGCATTGACAGGTCCTCTTTATGGAGAGAACTGAGGTTTTTTTGGACCCTGTATCTCTCCTCTGGCTTCCAAAGCATCTGACTAAACTGAGGTTGGTTTGGTGATATGCTGGGACAGAAAAGACAGATAAAGGCACCGGGCAACCGATCCCCTTCTGCCCCCTGTAAAAGTGATTGGGCAGCTGTGTAGATACTTGGAACACTTTTATCTTTTAGGAAATTGCCCTAGAAAAATGATACCTTGACCATTGCCTCACCTGACAGAGATATCACCCTTCCCGTCTGAGGATGTCTATGTCTAACATATGGTAGATGCGAAGTGGTTAAAAGAGAACTGTGAGGAAAATAAATAAACATCCATACTCACCTGGATGGCTGCAGCATTGATCTGAGCTGCAGCTGTCCCCCGGCACCTCTTCACCAAGAACTGAGCAATGAAAACTGCTGATCTCTCAGTTCTTGGGTCCACTCTGAGCTGTCAGTCACAGCTCTGTGCTCTGCCCCTCCAGCGCTCACTGGAGCACCGGGCTATGGAAGGGGTAGGAGCGTCTGGTTCAGGCTCTCAGTGGCATGCTGAGAACCTGAGCCAGCTGCCAGTCAGGCATCTGGGCAGATCCTGATATTATTGTTGGGATCCCTGCAGAGCCTGAGCCAGCTTTGTGTTGTCAGCCGACAGCACTCTTTAGCCTGCTGTGTGCTGAATCTGGGTCAGAAGAGTGCAGAACTCTACAGGAGAAGTATAGTCAAAAGAGAAAAACACATGCAAAAAATATAGGTAACTAATATCTTTTTTCATAAATCTGCAACCTCTTTGCAAAATGCAACATTGATTAGACTGAAAAAAGCACAAACGTGTCAGTTTGATTTAAGCAGTTGTCTGCATTTTTGTCCTTTTTCTGCTGTTAGATAAAAAAAAAAAATAGATAAATAGTAAAACAGTGTAATAAATACAAATTTTATATGTTCTAAAAAAAAAAAAAGTTAGGTAGGCAAATCAGTCATAGATTTATTTTCAAACTAACCAATGCATGCTACATTTGGTTTCAGCATCCAGCCTTTAATGACCTCTGGCCATGAAGGGGTTAAAGGCTAAGTTCAACTTTTTAGGCAGAATTTCACTTTTCATAATTAATAATAGCCTTTGTAATTTCATTTCTGGGCCGGCCATCCCAATGTGCTTGTCTCTCACTTACCTCATTCACTGAAGCTTTGAAATTTCATCTGTTTGAGTGTTTGAAAAAAAAAGTTTTTGCTTCCATCTGCCTTACTGCATCACAGAAAAAGGGCCCCGTTCACATCTTCACGTAGCGGGATTTCACATTCTCGCATGTGTTTTTTTGGGGCGTTTTGGAGTGTTTTCGCTTGAAGCACATAGGGCAGCCCTTTGTGCAACAATGGCCCCAAAGAAGCTCCAAAACTTTTTTTAGAGCAAAGCGTGGTGTGTTTTGGTGCATTTGCAGCACATTTGGAAACACACAAATGTGAATGGAGTCTTACTGTTGGGTTAACACACCAATTTCAGTTTCAGGCCTCATTCACATCTAGCGTAGTGAGAGCGTTTTTTTTTGGCTTGTTTTTCCTGTGACACGCATAGGACAGCCCATTAATTTTAAAAAAGATTTATTTATAACAGAGAAGAGACCCACACAGGTCGACGTGTTACAGGTTAAAACTTCGAACAATATACCCTCCATTTAAAGATACATAGAATATTATTGGTAATATCATTTCAAACTGAACAACATTTGTAACCTCATGATACAACATTGTGAGCACAAGCATTATAATGTATCTGAGAGATGTCACGTGTCCCTGGAAAGCTCCCTGGTTTCTCTTCTGCTATTTGAGTATACAGCATACAGTATACCGAAAAAGTCACTTTCCTAGGGGAGTTTGTTTGTGTCTCGGTTTCATAGTAAAGTGTGGTGTCGGTGGCCTATGTTCGTCCGATCCCTCCATTTTCTTTTTTATTAAAGCAAGCTCCTTTATATGGAAAAGGGGGTAAGAGGGGGGGGGGGGGGGGGGACTGCGAGGTAAGGTCTCCTGAACATGGAGTGTCTGGGGGGCTGTATCGTTTAGCGTTTAGGTTGTTCCGTGTTACTGCTGTCACCCAGCGGGAGAGGACAAACATATTAGAACATATTATACAGCCCCAGTTGGTTCTCTCAGTGTTTGTTCCTCAGCCGAGTATATGAAAGTGGTCCACAGTTGCCATGTCTTAGAAAAAGTTTCTTGTCTATTCTGTGCTGTAAGAATGAGGTCTTCCATATGTCTAATTTCTTCTACCTTTGTAATCCATAAGTTAATTGCCATTGGGGATGTAGATTTCCAATGAAGTGGGATGCAAGCTTTTGCTGCGTCTAGTAAATGTCTAAGCACGGATGTTTTGTATGCTTTCTCAGGGATGTTAGATGCATGCAGCAGAAAGAATGCAGGGTCATCTGGTATGATGCATTCTGTGAATTTTCGAGCGACTTCGTGTATCGTTCGCCAAAAGTGATTTAAGACGGGGCAGGACCAAAAGATGTGTAGCAGTGTCCCCTTGTCTGCCCCACAAAGCCAGCAAAGATCCAACGTCGCTGGGAAGAACTTGTGGAGTAGTGCTGGGGTCCTGTACCATCTCGATAGGAGTTTGTAGTTAGTCTCCTGTATTTTGGCACATATGGAAGATTTGTGTGTAAATCTAAGTATACGTTGGCGTTTTGTTGTGTTAAGTGACAATTCAGTTCCCGTTCCCATTTAAGCAATCCTGGGGGTACAAAGTCTGCCTGTGGCATATTTAGGAAGCTGTAGGCTTGAGAGAGCGTGTGTGTTATAGTTCCTGAGGTGTCACAGAGTTCCTCTAATGTTGTGAGGGATTGGTCACTATCGGCGGGTGGTTTCACGGAGTGAAGAAAATGGATCTCAGGAAGTCCAGGCGAAACGGGCCAGTGGGGTCAGAAAATTCTGCTATGGTATGCCACTGTCCTGCATGACTAAAGTGGGAGGCCTGTTGTCTGCCCGTCTCGCCTAGCCTCCGAAAGACCACATCCGTATGCCCGGCAAGAACCCAGGATTTCCCAGGATAGGATATAGAGGCGAATTGGGGGAGGATATAGATGACTTAGAAATGAGTTGGGCACAAACCCTTGTCGTGGTACCTATCAATGGGTGTCGTTTGGTTTCCGTCAGGAGGGACGCATAGCACCAGGGGGCCCTGTTGAGGGGAATCTCGCTTTGATTTTGCTCCAGTTGTGTCCACAACTTGGATTGAGACCGTTTAGCAGTTTAACTAGCTGGTCGCCTAGCGATGGGAGCAGTGTCTTATAATATTGGAGTGTGAGTCCGTCTGGTCCAGGGGCTTTTCCAAGTTTGGTATTTTTGATTGCCAGTTGTAGTGCAGGTAGAATGATGGGGTCTTCTAGTAGTTCACGTGTCTCGTTTGGTATAGTGGGCATACGTGATGAGGTTATGTAGTCCGTTATATGATCTAGAGATGGGGGTGTCTTGGTCAAGTTATAGAGTGTCTCGTAAAAGGATTTGAATTCTTGTGATATTTGTTGGGGTAAGGCTATGTTATGACCTGTCGTGGAATTTATAGATAGTATGTAGGATGCCAATTTCTGGGATCGTAGGGATTGTGCCAATAGTCTACCACATTTGTTGCCCGACTCATAGACCTTCTTGCGGGAGATTTGCAGTGCCGCTTTGGCTTTGAAAGTAAGTAGGTCAGTGATTTGCGTGCGTATTATGTCAAGTTCTGTTTGTTTGTGTCTTGTTTCCAGGGCTTGGAGTTTGGCAAGAAGTGAGGTCAATTGGGCTGTCCTTTGTTTTTTGAGTCTCGTGCCGTGTTTTATAAGTACCCCACGTATTACTGGTTTGTGGGCTTCCCAGATTAGGCCTGCATCACTGTCTGCGTCAGTGTTGGTTCGAAAGTATTCGGTTATCTCCTTTGGCATGTCTGCTACTACCTCGGGGACCTGTAGGAAGCTCTCATTAAGCCTCCATGGCTTCCTTTGATTCCTATGAAAGTCGGTCAAGGCGTATCTCATTGTGGCTGGGGCGTGATCCGACCATGTGATTAATACAAAGGCTCCCAGTCCCTTCCCAACCACAGCGGCCTTTGTCGAGTGTGTAGATGTGGGCCATGGGTGGATGGTCTGAGATACATGTGAAAAGAACTTGCTAAGTTTAAGGCCATGAATCTTTATATATCACATAGTTCACTTAAAATTTCTAAAGCCGAAATAGTAACACAACATAAACATATTGCACAGGTTGACCTATCTAACAAAGGTATGTCCCCAGGTAGGTTGTCCCCTCCCTTTATCTCTTGGAAATATCTTCCGCCCCAGTTCTGCAACTTCCCCAATCGGTGCTATCAGGGCCACCCGGGGAGTGATATCTGAAAAGTAGGGTACGCTCAATATACTTATCCCGACCCTCCCTGAACCATCCTATAACAATTGTAGATTGCAAACCATCTCGTCATCTGATTTCCATCCATGTGGTCCCAGAGTGACAGGCTACATATCTCTTTTTGAAGACCCCTAATCGCTGCCCTGGAGTTCATATTAGTTCTACAGTATACTCCTGTGTAGTAAAGTGTCCAGTCCCCCTGCCCATTCGACACCACCCTCCCTCCATGCAACTCACATGACCTGTTAAGATGCCAGTATGTGTCCTTAGTCCTCCCAGAGCTGCCTGCGTGGCACCTTGTCTTTGAAATGCATCCAATGGAAGCTCTTGGGGTCCTTGTAATGACAAAAGAGGTACAGAGAGGCAATATTGATACATCCAAGCATATCGATCTTTAGTTGGTGGAGGAGGTGAACAACCTAAAATGTGTGTTAGAGGATTGTCCTGCTATAGATGGAATACTGTATATATAGTTCAATGAAACGGGGTGTCAGTTCAGTAACCAACGTGGTCATCATCTGTGGGGGGGGGGGGAGAGCACCATTATTTAGCAGTGTAGAACTGTGCTTGCGGTAGTGGTCTCCAAATCTTTCGTCACTTCGGGTTTACCACTTAGGAGCAATCCAGGGCAACCGAAAACAACAACCAGGCCCTAGCACTAACTCCATAGGAATCCGAGCAAACCCCTTAGGTGGCATCTTTGTAGTCCCTGAAACGGTGAGAAGAGGGCCAGAGAGGATTCCCCTTCTGTGTGGCATAGGATAGTTAGATGGGCAAGCTAGATGGGTCAGTATGCTGTTATAGTCTCCAACTAAAACCTCACCCGGACTGCTGAAGGGAGATGTCAGCCCCACCCCATTAAGAGCTGAGTTTGCTAGAAAACAGTTAGGACTCACATACTCCTACGTTAGATGAGGGTCTGGAACGACCTTGAGGCCTCTGAGAGCGGGCGGGCCTATCGGACCTGTTGGTAGTTGGGCCCGGTCGGCCTGCAGGCCTCGGAATCCTCATCAGCCAATTGGGTACCGGGACGGGACCTACGAAGGAAAGGTTTCCAGAGCCAGCTTCAGCGTTGCAACATCGCTCTGGAGAGATCCGGAAGGATCTGGATATTTGCCCCATCAAACTCAATGTAAACGTGGTCCCAAGCTCTGTGTAGTATGACCTCTTTTTGTGCAAATCGGTGCAGGCGACATAACACATCACGGGGTCTGGAGGGATCTGTAGATTTAGGGCCAAGAGTGCGATGTACCCGGTCTATCTCTAGCGAGGGTGGTGGGGAGTCCTGGAGTGTATTGAATATGGCTGTGACTGTCTCTGCTAGATCTTCTGGGCCCGTGGCCCTTCTGTGTGGCATAGGATAGTTAGATGGGCAAGCTAGATGGGTCAGTATGCTATTATAGTCTCCAACTAAAGCCTCACCCGGACTGCAGAAGGGAGATGTCAGCCTCACCATCATACATTCGTAACTGGGTAGCGGGAATGGGGATAGGAGGAGCGGTGAAAGCCAAACATCACGGTCAGCCTGTGTGAAATTAGGAGCTGAGTTTGCTAGAAAACAGTTAGGACTCACATGCTCCGACGTTAGATGAGGGTCTGGAACGACCTTGAGGCCTCTGAGAGCGGGCGGGTCTATCAAACCTGTTGCTAGTTAGGCCCGGTCGGCCTGCAGGCCTCGGAATCCTCATCAGCCAATTGGGTACCGGGACCGGATCTGCGCCTACGAAGGAAAAGAATTCCGGGAGGTTGGCCGGTGTTCGCAAGGTGAAAGACGACTGTGCCAAGCGTAGAATGACCACTAGGGGGTAGCCCCAGCGGTAAGTACAACCATGCCTTCTCGCGGTTTCCAGAGCCGGCTTCAGCATAACTCGGCGTTGCAACATCACTCTGGAAAGATCCGGAAGGATCTGGATACTTGCCCCATCAAACTCAATGTCACCTTGGTCCCAAGCTATGCGTAGTATGACCTCTTTTTGTGCAAATCGGTGCAGGCGACATAACATATCACGGGGTCTGGAGGGATCTGTAGATTTAGGGCCAAGAGTGCGATGTACCCGGTCTATCTCTAGCGAGGGTTGTGAGGAGTCCAGGAGTGTATTGAATATGGCTGTGACTGTCTCTGCTAGATCTTCTGGGCCCGTGGCCTCTGGGAGTCCCCGCAGCCGCAAATTGTTGCGGCGGCTACGGTCCTCCATTTCCTCCAAATGTAATTGCATCTCTTGGGTCTCTGAAATATGGGAGACATTTGCTCGTTCCAGGGCCTACACTCGTGTCTCAAGTGTCTGCCGTCAAAGTCTCTCCAGAGGTTACTCGGTCAGAAATCGAGTGCAGCTCCGTTCTCACCTCTTGTATGTTCCTACTGTGTGCCTCTTCAATGCGCAGGTTTAGGGATTCTATGTCCACTCTCGTAGGTAAGGCCCAGAGCAAGGTGCGGAGGTGGGCGTCCAGCCGGTTCTGGCTCTGATTGGGGTCAGCCATATCAGGTCGGAAAGCAGCTGGTATCCCTGTGAGGTGATCTGGCTCCGGTAAGTGTGCCAGCGTATCTGTCCGTGGAGCCGCAGAGTTCGGCTCCATGCGGGACCCACGTGGCACTGTAACAATGGCGCCCGGTGACTGTCTCTGTGGGACTCTGAAGTAGCGGCGGATGGTCGGTTGTGGTGTATACTGTCAGTTTCCTCTGGCTGTCGAACTTGTCCTATATCGGTTAGGGGTGTTCATGCTGTGCCCACATGAAATAATAGCTGTCTGTAGGCCACCATATATCGGGTTAGGCCGGGAGCTCCTCTAGTGCACGTCTTCACTCGGCCATTGCTAAGCTACGCCCCTCCAGCCCGTTGATTTCAACTGGTTGTGCTACACGTGGCAAAGTAGCTCTTGGGACATTTTGGCGTGTTGCAGGTTTCACATATTTATTGTGTGTTTTGCTGCGTTTGTCACTCGTTTTTTTTATTGGCAAAATGTGTGTTTGCTTATGCGTTAACAATAATGGCACCAAAAGCACAACTAGTTAATTTTATGTATAAAAAGGTGTCCACTGTAGTCACTGGAAACCCCTGAACTGAACTAACTTTTGGATATTTATACACATGTGCACTGCGCTTAAGAACGTATTAAACAAATAATAGTGCTGCTACTTATATCAAGAAATACCATAGAAATGAGAAGCAATATCCTGCAGTCCTCCACAAGACATACATTTCAATCTACTAATATGAAAGATAAGACTGATGTTACAATACCAATGACTCCACCACACTATATATAACACAGTCAGCACAATAGGATATATTATTGCACGTACAATAATTTTCAAAGCAGACCCTAAACAAGTGATCTTAAAGAGAAAAAAAAATGGTTGTCCCCTCAAAAAAACTCAAAACACAGCCATTAATGTCTAAACCGCTGGCAACAAAAGTGATATCTGTAGACTCTCCACCATTGCATGCATTATAATGTATCGTCCATCCGGGTCAAGCACCAGCCCCAGAAGTTTAAAGCAGGGATTTGCGTACATGTATAGTAACCCCCCTGGCAAAGTTGGAATATGTTCAATTGTACTAGTGGCCAACCCAGGGTTTTTTGAGACTAAGGGTCTTCCTCCCCATCAGGTGGGTTTCCTGGAGAACACAAATATGAGGATTGTGGGGCTTCAAGAACTGAAACACCAGTGACCGCTTCACTGGGGAGTTTAGGCCCCTGGCGTTCCATGAAATAATTGTTAGCGATGCCATTCCATTATCAAGTAGATCAATAGCGGAGAGTATTCAGGGGATAAGCCCGACCCGGGTGGAGCACAAGCAAAAAAACACATAATATAGAGAGAGTAGCCCTTAAAGGGCGTTAAAATTATAGGTCCAGATGACTGTGTCAGATATACATTCACATAATAAACAGTAAAAGAGAAACAAAACCAATAACAAAACAACCCCTCCCCCAGAACTGTGGGTGGCATTCCTTCCCGAGAACAACACGGCAAGCCGCCATGTTTCGGAGGAAACGTGTGCAAGAGGCTTACTAGTCATAAGTCTGCTGACCCATAACAGTTAGGGCTGTCCGGATAATAAATGTGGTGCCGGTCTCTCAGCAAGCTGGGGGTACAAAATCTTGATGTAGGTGTGTAGTTAGAAAGAGAGCAAAAAGAAAAAAAAAAGGAAAAACAAGCAACCATGGGTTTCTGGCTTAGACAATGTTTCCCAGCAAATGGCAAATGGGGTGAGGAGGAGGGGAGAGGGAGAGGGGAACTGATGAAAACACCATCCAGTTCACCTATCTGCAGGAAGGTGCCCGAGACTGTTTCCCCTCACTCCCCATTGCAGGATAACAGTCAGTGCAAGAGAGGGGGAAGCCGCCATTTTCACTGGAGTCTCAGTGACAGAGGGGTATGTAAAATCAAACAGCAGATAGAGCCAGAAAGCCTGATATAAGTGCTCAGCATGAAAGAGTAAGTTTCAACAAGGAACTATAGGATTTATACTTGCTTCATCCCGCACGGATCGTGTCGAGCCAGGAAGACGTCTCTTCAGGTGATGGGAAGAATCTCACTCTTTCTCCATCTTGAACCCGGAGTCTGGCGGGAAATAGCATGCTGTACTTCAGGTTTTTGGCGTGAAGTTGGGATCGCACATGATCGAACAATTTCCTCTGTCACTGTGTTTCAATGGAATAGTCTGGAAATATAAGAAGTTTAGCATTCTCATACTTGAGGTCCCCTGCATTCCTAGCTTCTCTCAGGATGAGATCACGATCTCGATAATTTAGTAGTTTAAGCATGAATGTGCGTGGGAGAGCTCCCTGCGGGCCTCTGACTGTGGGAATCCTGTGAGCTCGTTCCACCACAAAATGGGAGGAAAAGGAGGCACAGGGCAAAAGAGATCGCAGCAGCCACTCTGTAAACCGGGTTGTATCATTCCCCTTAGCTCCCTCAAGCAGTCCAATGATGCGCAAATTGTTGCGTCGGTTGCGATTTTCTGCATCTTCAGTGCACGACTCTAAGTGCTTGATTTTTAAGGAGTGGAGATCAGCTGTGTGCTCTCTTTGCACATCTTCAGCTGCAGCCACACGCTGCTCCACCTCTGTCACTCTGCCCTTAAAAGCATCAATGTCTCTCATGATCAAGCCCCAATTCAATATATACATGGTCAATTTTTTCAGTCAGGGCTCTTTTACACCCATTTATCGCTTCCAAAAGTGCTGTGTGCTCTGGAGGGACCTGAGGAGCTGCTGCCTCATGACTCACCTCCTAGTCCCTGAGCCGACATGGTGGGGGATATGGCTGTGGCCCTCTCCTCTGCACGCTGTGCAGTCCCGGTCCATTTCTGGCTTTGTCGGCACACTGCTCCCCTTGGTTTGTAGCTAGCATGAGCAGGGCTTGCTAGGGGCCAAGGGTGATCTGTCGTGATGGTGGATGGGTCCCCAGCACCGCGGGATCGGAGGATTGAAGATCCGGACGGCAGAGCGAGGCTAAAAGACGTCCGCTCCTGTCGCCATCTTGGGCACGCCCCCACACTCCCTACTTTACACTGTAGCAAAGTGTCATTTCTTCAGTGTTGTCACATGAAAAGAATAAAATGTATAGAAAAATGTGAGGGGTGTACTCACGTTTGTGAGATACTGTATATATAATATATATATATATATATATATATATATATATATATATATATATATATATATATATATATATATTATTTAAGATCACTTGTTTAGGGTCTTCTTTTAAAATGACTGTATGTTTAATAATATTTCCTATTGTGCTGACTGTGTTTCTTCCGTTTGTCTATATATAAGTACTGCATTTGGCTGTTTTTGCACTTTCACTTCATATATTATTCTGACTGCAGAATATTTTAACCCCGTGGACCCCAGATTCTGAAACCAACATTATCATAGGTTTTCAAAACAAAAAAGTTTATCTGTAGACATAATTTATTATTATGATTCAAGGGTGGAAAGGGTGACAATAACAGCAGTCAGTCTCTTATACCAATGATTGAATCGCCATTTATTTTTCTTGCCATAAAAGCTGACGGTACTACCACCACCCTCACTGATTTCTTTTCATCCTTTCGCAGGAGATTGAAGACACTATTGCGAATTGGATGTGGGTTTCCCTGCATCCAATTCGCAAGTCAGGAGATTGTGACCGACTCTCAATGGAGCCAGTTCATACAGCTCCGGGACGTCTGCGGACCGAATTGCACACAAGTCCTGTGCATCTTCTGGTCCGTTTTAGGACCAAATTCAGCAAAAAATTTGGACCGAAATCGGATCTGAAACAGTGAACAGGGATGCAACGGACCCCTGCCGTGAGCCGCTCCGCACAACAGTGTGAACCCAGCTTAAACGTTTTAAAAGGTCTACTAGACTAATAGGTCAGTATACTACAACATAGAATACTCAGGGAGAGCAGGTTTGCATAAGTTTCCAAAGTTTCACTTTGTCCCTTGCAGACTGGGGGATGTATAGAATCTGGAGTATAGCAGAGCTATAATTTATAGCTACCAGCAGATTTGCTTGCTAGGCATCCTCCATGTGTGTAATGCCTGCAGCGCACAGGGGGCCCAAAGGGGGTGGGGCAAGTATGGGGAAAAGCCTTTAGAAGCCATTAGTTCCCCCTTCTGTTTTAAACACTGTGGAGGAGATTTATGAAAACTGGTGCACACAGAATCTGGTTCAGCTGTACCAATCAGCTTCTAACTTCAGCTTGTTCAATTAAGCTTTGACAATAATCTCACGTTCACATTGGGCCGATTTGACATGTCAAATTGCATGCTAAATCAGAGGCTATTGCCGACAATAGCATAATTCGAATTGGCTTTGCGGCGCCACACCGATTCCCAAAAGTAGTTCATGTACATCTGGGCTTGAACCCACACAGATCTCTGTCAAATCGCCCCCAAAGTCGGACTGCATTGCCAGTTTGAAATCTTTCTAACCCGCAGCAGTGTGAACCTAGGCTTAAACCTAAAAGCTGATTGGTTACTATGCACAGCTGCACCAGATTCTGTGTGCACCAATTTTAGCAAATCTCCCCCTGTTTGCTTATACCGGAGAGGGAATAAGTGCTAAAGGCCAATGGGGCAGTGCAGACCTTGTAGCAGTGTTGTGATTGGCTGCGATTTACCCTTACCTACTAGAGCAGGGAAGAGGAAGAGGAGGAGCGCCAGAGCTGGAGTACTGTGATGAGTCCAGGGAGAGGAAGAACAGAGGTAAGCTGTGCAGAGTGGGTTACGGGAGCTGTTTGTAGGTACTGTGAGACGGGGTCTTTAAGGCTCATTTCAAACTTGTGCGACTTGTGCTGCAACTTGGGACTTCAAGTTGCAGCAGCTTTAAAGTGGTTGTAAACCCACATGAAAAAAAAAAAGACCTGCAAGACAAAGGCATAATGAGCTAGTATGCTATGCATACTAGCTCATTATGTAATACTCACCTGAGATCGAAGCCCCCGCTGCGGTACCCGTACAGAGCACTGGCCGGCGACATTTCTCCCCGGAGTTACTTCCAGGTATCATGGCTCCGGCACTGTGATTGGACGGAGCTGCGATGACGTCACTCCCGCGCATGTGCGCAGGAGCCGCCGGTAACGGCACACTCGCTGAAGCAAATGGCACGTACGTGCCATTGCTTCAGTGTGCATGTGCCGATGATGTCGGCACATGCAGATACAGGGGATATCTCCTAAACCGTGCAGGTTTAGGAGATATCTGGGGTAGCTACAGGTAAGCCTTATTATAGGCTTACCTGTAGCAAAAAGTGGATTGTAAGGGTTTGCAACCACTTTAAAGTAATCCCTGCACTGCTTTGGTCTGACTTTGATGCGACTTGAGGTCCAAAGTACTCAAGATTACACAGGTATTGCTTCAAGTTATGGCAAAATTGCAGCAAAGTCGCAAGACTTTCAGGTCGCACAAGTTTGAAAGCAGTCTTACTACTGCACTCTGCATCGCTACTGATCTCTGAACTCTGTGTCACTTACTCCTGACCTCTGAATCACTTCCCTTTGACCCCTAAACTCTGTATTAAGTCAGAAGTGACGCAAAGGTCAGTAGTAAGTGATGCAGAATTTAGAGGTCAGTAATAAGTGATGCATTGTTCAGAGGTCAGCATTGATGAAGAGGTCAGTGTTAAGTGGAGTCCAGAGGTGAGTAGTAAGTGTTGCAAAGTTCAGGGGTCAGTAGTAAGTGATGCAGAATTCAGAGGTTAGTACGTGACACAGTTTACTAAGCTTCAGTAATGAATGGACACAAGATCGATAGGTACAAATCGCTCATTGTGTGCATTCAGGAAAGAAAGGGTCGGTAAATATGGCTTATTTACCCGCCCTCAGTTCTCCATCATGAAACAATCCCCCTGTGTGCCCTCAGCAGCTGCTGGCAGGAGAGGAGGGAAGCGCTGCAGGGAAGGGGGAAGGGGGGGGTACATAGGGAGACTGGACAGCAGGTGGAAGGGGCACAGATTAGTAGAACCGATCCCTTTGGAGGGAGAAAAACAGCAGCGCTGCAGGGGGAGTCACAGGGCAGTTCAGCCTACCCTCCTGCTCGGCAGGTACCCAGGCCCATCTCTTGAACAGATGTAGTCCAGAATAGGAGGGATGACTGTACTGTCTTATCAGTGGCTCTGGTCCTATCAGTCCCCAAGCCTGTGACTGGACAGTGAAGGGAGAAGCAGCAGACTAATAAGCTTATCTCTCTTACTTTGCCCTCTCATCCCATCAGCCTGTTCCTTGTTAGCACATAAGTACTACAGCGCACCCACAGTGATTCCAAATCATATACTGTATAATGATCTATTTATCAATGTTCTTACCCAGCATTCAAACAATTTTCACCCAAGATTAGTCCATTTCCCCAATAGGATTCCATTAGAAAAATGGATGAATCTCGGGTGAAAGTTGTGTAATTGTTGGCAAAAACTATTAATTAATAGGTCACTGAATATGACTTGGAATCCCTGTGGCCTGTTCCAAAATTCTTAGAATTAAATATAAAAGTGTTACTAAACCCAGCACCCTGCATTCACTATATCTGCTCTTACACAGTACACAGAACATGGAAATGCAATATTTTTAGTAAATATAAACTGCTAAATACCTTTTCTCATCAGCAGTATATAGCAGTCTTTTGACTTTCATCAGTGTCTGGTTAAGACTTATAGGAGGAGTTTTCATTCTCCCATTGCCTGAAGTTTAGTCTATATTCTAATTATTTTTGGTATGAGAAATCTTTCTTTAAACAGATATGTGGCATTGCAATGGGTGCAAAATACACACCGAGTGTAGCCAAACTGTATATGTCATAATGGGAAGAAGGAGGCATTATATAAAAAATTCCCACCACAGTTATTATTATTCAAACGTTATATAGATGATATCATTATTGTTTGGAGTGGGGACAAAGAAAGTCTTACTGACTTCTTCTTTGACCTAAATAATAATGATAAAAATATAAAGCTGACTTGGGAGATAAGTGATGAGGAGATTCACTTCCTGGACTTATTAATTAAGAAAGAAGAGAGAATACTTACTACTCAGACCTATTTCAAACCCGTGGACAGAAATAGTTATTTGCCTTTAGATAGCTGCCATTATGCACCATGGTTAGATAATATACCAAAGGATCAATTATTTAGAATAAGACAAAACTGTACAACAAAAGAAACGTTTTTTAAACAGGCAGAACTAATTGGAGAGAAATTTGTGCAAAAAGGTTACTGTCCAGAGGTTATAGATGAAAGGATAAGAGATGTGGCGGCGTTGGATAGAGAGAAGTTGATTCGAGACACGGTGAAAAATACAGAAAATAATAACACTCTATCACTTGTCATGGACTTCAATACCCAACATAAACAAATCGAAAGAATTGTTAGAAAATATTGGAATATCATCAAAGCAGACCGCCATCTCGGTACTATTCTCCCTGAGAAGCCCAGATTCACTTACAGGAGGGCTCCGACCCTCAGAGACCGTTTAGCAAAAAATTTACTTGATCCTCCTACCAGGAAGAACTTCTCCTTTTTTGAAGGGAAAGGTTATTACCCCTGTAAAAAGTGTTACACTTGTCGTCACACCAAAGAAAGCAAGAAAAAGAAATCCAGTTTTATCTCCACTGTAACGACAAAAGAGTACCTAATAGAGGACTTTATATCATGTTGGACTGAGGGGGCGGTTTATTTATTAGAATGCCCATGCCGGAGCCAATGTATTGGTAGAACGAAAAGGGAACTCTTGAAAAGACTGAGGGATCATGTCCAAAATATAAAAAAGGGCTTTGTACAACAAAGATATTACGCAGAATTCCACAATAAAGATCCCTCATCCCTAGTAATATGTGGCATTGAAATATACAAACCCCACTGGAGAGGAGGTAATAAGGTGATCAAAATTAGCCAGAGTCGAGATGAATACACGAAATACATACTTTGACTCCATTGGGACATAACGCTGAATTTGATCTCAACTGTTAATATATATTTTTTTCCTATGCTTCCCCGCTTTTGATCCTTTATGTGGACATTACTAGGTTTTTATTTACGTTTACAATCCTATATGTCATGTTTCTAATTCTCTGTTTTTCTCTACACTATTGAAGTAACCTTTCTATGAAATTCATTTATGCTTATTGCTAGTTATCCATAAGATGGCAGCAGGGGCGTTGCTAGGTCTACAAAAGATCTGGGGCTAGAGCCCATAGCAGCGTAGTAAAGAAAGTCTTACGCTTGGGCGGGCATACACATGTATATGCAGTAATATACGTGTATGTGTGTGTGTATATATATCCTCAGAGAACCCCAACTTACATCAAGGTCCCCAGAGAGCCCCCCCTTACATCAATGGCCCCAGAGAGCCCCCTCTTACATCAGGGTCCCCAGAGAGCCCCCCCTTACAACAGGGTCCCCAGAGAGTCTCCTCCTTACATCAGGGTCCCCAGAGAGCCTCCTCCTTACTTAAGAGAGCCTCCTCCTTGCATCAAGGTCCCCAGAGAGCCCCCCTTAAATCCGTGTCCCCAGAGAGCCCCCCTTAAATCAGGGTCCCCAGAGAGCCTCCCTTAAACCAGGGTCCACAGAGAGCCTCCCCCTTGCATCAGGGTCCCCAGAGAGCCCCCCACTTAAATCAGGGTCCCCAGAGAGCCTCCCCTGCCCTTGGGGACCCCTGCAGAGACTCGGGGCTATGGTCTATTTGTATATTTTTATACATTTTATTCAAGGTTTTTTAGCAGAAGGTTTAATAAATACACTAGTCAGACTGTGATGAGATACCGTACTTTTATCATATACTTAGTGAGGTTAGATTAATTGCTCAGCATAACCAGCTGCTTTGTGATTAGAACGGACTATATAAATAGACACCTGACTCCATCACCCTTTGATGAAGTCATGTGGGCAGTGACGCAATGCGTCAAGTAGGAGTCAGGTGACGCCACTTCCATCGCGGCAGAGACCGGAAGTACTCTGTCCTGTGCTGTTTATCCAGTTTTTTAATGTAAGTTACTACGTTGTGTTTTAATAAAACTGTGTTGGATTACTACACGATGGGGTTATTCCTTTATATTGCATGCCCCCACCTTACTTGCCAAGCCTGAAGCCTTCCATCAGAGACCCGCCAGTACTGGGACGATCGGAGGAGATTGATCAATTTTTGGATCATATCTACTTCCAGACTGCAGGCTTGATTTGACCTGTAGGGGTCTTTAACCAGTTACCAACCGGCCCATAGCCAAATGCAGGCTCCATGACAGTTGGATAACTCTGGGATCACGTACTATGATATGATCCCAGAAAACCGCTCCCCCTGGGGCACGCACACCGGAACATCCATGATCGCCGGGTCCAGAGGACCTGGTGCATCACGGATCACGGTGAACGGCTGCTGATCGCAGCCGTTTACCACGTGATCGCTCCGTCAAATGACGAAGCGATCACATGTAAACAAACTGGCGTCATGTCATGACACTGGTTCCTCCCTCCCCTGTGTGTACCAATCGGTACAGAGGGGGAGAGATCGGATGGCAGCAGCACTGTGGGCTGGATGTGTAGTGCCCAAAGCGCTGCTCAGTGACATGTGCAGTCACAGCCATGGATCCATCCATCCATGCTCAGCCATCCCTCCATGCTCAGCATTACCCTGCACTACTCTGCAATTCCCTGTGCAATACTCTGCAATACTCCGCAATACCCTGCAGTACCCCACAATACTCTGCAATACCCTGCAATACCCTGCAATACTCTGCAATACTCCGCAATACCCCGCAATACCCCGCAATACTCTGCAAAACTCTGCAATACCCCGCAATACCCCGCAATACTCTGCAATACCCCGCAATACTCTGCAATACTCTGCAAATACTCTGCAATATCCCGCAATACTCTGCAATACTCTGCAATACCCCGCTATACCCCGCAATACCCTGCAATACTCTGCAATACCCTGCAATACCCTGCAATACTCTGCAATACTCTGCAATACCCTGCAATACCCCGCAATACTCCGAAATACTCTGCAATACCCTGCAATGCCCTGCAATACCCTGCAATACTCTGCAATACCCCGCAATACTGTGCAATACCCCGCAATACCCTGCAATACCCTGCAATAATCTGCCATACCCTGCCATACTCTGTCATACCCAGCCATACTCTGCAAAACCCAGCCATACTCTGCCATACCCAGCCATACTCAGCCTTACTCTGCCATACCCAGCCATACTCTGCAATACCCAGCCATACTCTGCCATACAGAGCCATACTCTGCAATACTCGGTGATACCCAGCCATACTTGGCCATACCCAGCCATACCCAGCCATGTCCAGCCATACTCAGCCCTACCCAGCCATACTCTGCCATGCTCAGCCATACTCGGCTGTACTCGGCCTCTGTATGTGGCCAGGCTGTGGAAGTCTCACACATGTGGTATCGCTGGACTCAGGAGGAGAAGGAGAATCTATTTCGGGGTGTCATTTTTGTTATGTACATGCTATGTGTTAGAAATATTATCCATCCATCCATGCTCAGCCATCCCTCCATGCTCAGCATTACCCTGCACTACTCTGCAATTCCCTGTGCAATACTCTGCAATACTCCGCAATACCCTGCAATATTCCGCAATACTCTGCAATACCCTGCAATACCCTGCAATACCCAGCCATACTCTGCCATACAGAGCCATACTCTGCAATACTCGGTGATACCCAGCCATACTTTGCCATACCCAGCCATGCCCAGCCATAATCAGCCATACCCAGCCATACTCTGCCATGCTCAGCCATACTCAGCTGTACTCGGCCTCTGTATGTGGCCAGGCTGTGGAAGTCTCACTCATGTAGTATCGCCGTACTCAGGAGGAGTAGGAGAATCTATTTCGGGGTTTCATTTTTGGTATGTACATGCTATGTGTTAGAAACATTATCCATCCATCCATGCTCAGCCATCCCTCCATGCTCAGCATTACCCTGCACTACTCTGCAATTCCCTGTGCGATACCCTGCAATACCCCGCAATACCCTGCAATACTCTGCAATACTCTGCAATACTCCGCAATACCCCTCAATACTCTGCAATACCCCGCAATACTCTGCAATACTCTGCAACACTCTGCAATACCCCGCAATACTCTGCAATACTCTGCAATACCCCACAATACTCTGCAATACCCCGCAATACTCTGCAATACCCCGCAATACTCTGCAATACCCCGCAATACCCTGCAATACTCTGCAATACCCCGCAATACTCTGCAATACTGTGCAATACTCTGCAATATCCTGCAATACTCTGCAATACCCTGCAATACTCTGCAATACTCTGCAATACCCTGCAATGCCCTGCAATACCCTGCAATGCCCTGCAATGCCCTGCAATACCCTGCAATACTCCGCAATACCCCGCAATACTCTGCAATACCCCGCAATACTCTGCAATACCCCGCAATACCCTGCAATACTCTGCAATACCCCGCAATACTCTGCAATACTGTGCAATACTCTGCAATATCCTGCAATACTCTGCAATACCCTGCAATACCCTGCAATACTCTGCAATACTCTGCAATACCCTGCAATGCCCTGCAATACCCTGCAATGCCCTGCAATGCCCTGCAATACCCTGCAATACTCCGCAATACCCCGCAATACTCTGCAATACCCCGCAATACCCTGCAATACCCCGCAATACTCTACAATACTCTGCAATACCCTGCAATACTCTACAATACCCTGCAATACCCTGCAATACTCTGCAATACCCCGCAATACTCCGCAATACCCAGCAATACTCCGCAATACCCTACAATATTCTGCAATACTCCGCAATACCCCGCAATACTCTGCAATACCCCGCAATACTCTGCAATACTCTGCAATACTCTGCAAAATCCCGCAATACTCTGCAATACTCTGCAATACCCCGCAATACCCCGCAATACCCTGCAATACTCTGCAATACCCTGCAATACCCTGCAATACCCCGCAATACTCCGCAATACCCTGCAATACTCTGCAATAACCCGCAAAACCCTGGAATGCCCTGCAATACCCTGCAATACTCCGCAATACCCCGCAATACTGTGCAATACCCCGCAATACCCTGCAATAATCTGCCATACCCTGCCATACTCTGTCATACCCAGCCATACTCTGCAAAACCCAGCCATACTCTGCAAAACCCAGCTGTACTCTGCCATACCCAGCTGTACTCTGCCATACTCAGCCGTACTCTGCCATACCCAGCCATACTCTGCAATACCCAGCCATACTCTGCAATACCCAGACATGCTCTGCGACACCCAGCCATACTCTGCCATACAGAGCCATACTCCCCAATACTCGGTGATACCCAGCCATACTTTGCCATACCCAGCCATACCCAGCCATGCCCAGCCATACTCAGCCATACCCAGCCATACTCTGCCATGCTCAGCCATACTCGGCTGTACTCGGCCTCTGTATGTGGCCAGGCTGTGGAAGTCTCACACATGTGGTATCGCCGTACTCAGGAGGAGTAGGAGAATCTATTTTGGGGTGTCATTTTTGGTATGTACATGCTATGTGTTAGAAATATTGTATAAATGGACAACTTTGTGTTAAAAAAAAAAAAGCGTTTTAACCACTTCCTGCCCGCCGGCCGTCATACGACGTCCTTGACTTTGTGCGGGGATATCTGAATGATGCCTGCAGCTACAGACATCATTCAGATATCAGCTTTTTAGCCGGTGATTCCCTACACCATAAGAAAGATCATGGCGGCTGTTCCACTGCTTGATCGTTCTTATGGAAGGCGAGAGGGGATGTCCCCCCCTTCCCGCCGCCCTCTGGTGCTTCTACCGACTCACCGCTACGATTGAAGCCAGGATCGTTTTTTTTTTTATTGACCCCATATCTCACTGTAAAGAGGACCTGTCATGCCACATTCCTATTACAAGGATGTTTACATTCCTTGTAATAGGAATAAAAGTGATCAAAAAATTTATTTTTTAGACAAAAGCGTCAAACTAATATAAATAAAGTAAAATGAACAATAAAAAAAAAAAATTTTTTTCCCCCGTGTCCCTGTGTGCTCGCATGCAGAAGCGAACGCATACGTAAGTCCTGCCCACATATGAAAATGGTGTTCAAATCACACATGTGAGGTATCGCTGCGATCGGTAGAGCGAGAGCAATAATTTTGGCCCTAGACCTCCTCTGTAACTCAAAACATGTAACCAGTAAAAAATTTTAAAGCGTCGCCTATGGGGATTTTTAAGTAGCGAAGTTTGGCGCCATTCCACGAGCGTGTGCAAGTTTGAAGGGTGACATGCTAGGTATCTATTTACTCGGCATAACTTCATCCTTCACATTATGCAAAAACAGTGGGCTAACTTCACTGTTTTGTTTTTTTTTAAAGCACAAAACTGTTTTTTTTCCAAAAAAAGCGTTCAAAAAATTGCTGCGCAAATACTGTGCGAGATAAAAAGTTTCAACGACTGCCATTGTATTCTCTAGGGTCTTTGCTAAAAAAACATATATATATATGTTTTGGGGTTCTATGTAATTTTCTAGCAAATAAATGATGATTTTTACATGTAGGAGAGAAATGTCCATATTGGCCTGGGTGCTCCAGAACGCCTGAAGGTGCTCCGTGCATGTTGGGCCTCTGTATGTGGCCACGCTGTGTAAAAGTCTCACACATGTGGTATAGCCGTACTCAGGAGTAATAGCAGAATGTGTTTTGGGGTGTAATTTGTGGTATTCCTGGCTGAGAAATCCGACGCGTTGGCCTATGCGCTTCGCGGGATAAACCGCTTCATCAGGGCCTCGGATTATACTTTGATTATTATATCCAGGGCTTTTTTTTCTCAGAGAAAAGGTACAGGAACTCACCCTCCGCCCCAACCACGCCCAAACCCTGCCCCAGCCACACCCTAACCCCGCCCCCGCCACACCTTCCTTAGAGGAGAGATTTACAGCGGCGCCAAATGTATCACATAAGGCAAATTCCCCAAAATCCCCCCCAGCTCTCCTCATCACAAATCCCCTCCTAGCTTTCCTCTCATCACAAATCCCCTCCTAGTTCTCTTCTCATCACAAATTCTCTCCTAGTTCTCCTCCCATCACAAATCCCCTCCTAGCTCTCCTCTCATCACAAATCCCCTCCTAGCTCTCCTCTCATCACAAATCGCCCCCCAGCTCTCCTCTCATCACAAATCCCCTCCTAGCTCTCCTTTCTGCTGACCTCCCCCTCCACACACATACTTTCTCAGCTCCCCTTTCATCACAAGTTCCCCCCAGCTCTCCTCTGTGTACAATGCTCTCCCCTCTGCTAAACGCACACAAACTTCACCTCCCTGCGCATGTTCCCCCTCCCCCACACACTTTCACAGTGCACTCCTCTCTGAATGAACTCAGTCTCTGCAAAGCTCTCACTAAAAAAAAATCCCCCTTCCCAGCACAAATCTCCTTCCACTCCACAAATCCATATCCCAGCGCAGCTCCTCATCCCAGCAAAAATACCCAAACCCCAACATCCCCCAAGCATAAATCCTCCTCCCAGTACAAATTCTCTCCCCCAAATCTCCCCTTCGAGCACAACATGTTCCCCATCCTGGAACAATTCCTCTCCCCTTGTCCTCATTCCTCCAAGCCCCTCCTACACAAGTCCTCTCCCCAGTTCCATCACATATCTTCCCACCTAAATCCCCCCTGCCAGTACAAACTTTTCCCCCACAAACACAAATCCTTTCCCCATTTAAATCTCAGGAAAGGCCCATTACAACTGGGACAGTATGGAGGTTTGAATTTGGATTATAAACAAAATCCCAGTGTCCCATGAACCTGGGCTGAGTCCTGGAGCCCAGTGCTGGAACAAGTTCTGGCACTATGCTCCACTAACTTGTCAAGCAGGAGCTTGAGTGGGCCTCCAAGGTAAATGTCCTCCATCTCTCGGGGTCCCAGATGCCATGATCATGCCCTCTGTGAGAAGGACAGTGCTGGAAGGGGGGGGGGAGGGCTAGTGCTGGAAGGGGGGGAAGGGGGCTAGTGCTGGAAGGGGGGGGCTAGTGCTGGAAGGGGTGGAGGGCTAGTGCTGGAAGGGGGGGGAGAGGGCTAGTGCTGAAAGGGGGGAAGGGGGCTAGTGCTGGAAGGGGGGGAATGGGCTAGTGCTGGAAGGGGGGGAGAGGGCTAGTGCTGGAAGGGGGAGAGGGGTAGTGCTGGAAGGGGGGGGCTAGTGCTGGAAGGGGGGGCTAGTGCTGGAAGGGGGGTGTAATTTGTGGTATGCATATGCTGTGTGTGAGAAATAACCTGCTAATATGACAATTTTGTGAAAAAAATTTTTTAAAAATCTTGATTTTGCAAAGAATTGTGGGAAAAAATGACAACTTCAAAAAACTCATCATGCATCTTTCTAAATACCTTGGAATGTCTTCTTTCCAAAAAGGGGTCATTTGGGGGGTATTTGTACTTTTCTGGCATGTTAGGGTCTCAAGAAATGAGATAGGCCGTCATGACTGACGGATTACAGATGTCATTTTACCCCTAATACCACCCCACTTACACTTTTTCCCCAATAACTCAAACCACACCGAGCTTGGAGTATTAAAAGGCCTTAGCGGCCTAATTTATTTAACAAATAATCCTAATTATAAAAATATAACATATAAAACATTATCTATCATAAATAAAAAAAACATCAACAACAAAAACAACATCTGTTAAAACAATAACAGGACTTGCACTGCGTTCCCATCAAATCTATCAAATAGGCCTCAAGCCAACAAGCTGGCTCAGAGACTAGCAATGACCGCAGTGCCCCATTATCACTTCCCGGCTAACCTCCGTTAACCGGGAACCACCATCATGAGCCATATCAACGCTAGCTCCCAAAAAGACTCTTACTTTCTTGCCATCTACTGTACCTTCTTTTTTGCCCAGACCAACGCCCGCCACTGTCCTGACCTCGTCAAACTTTTTTTTTTTTTAATTAACCATAACCAGATCTTCTTAACCCTACTATACCAGAACAAAAAAGGGGAGCGTGGGCAGGAACTTTCTTCAGCTACTGTTACTCCCCCTGGGGCGGGGTTACCCTATAAGACCTTACTAGCTACCTCCCCCTCGGTTACTTAATACCCACCCCTAAACTATTAACTCCCCTGTTACCACAGTCATAAATGCCCTACGCTATGCATTACATGCTGTTGCTGCGGGCTTTTCTTGACTGACGGATTACAGATGTCATTTTACCCCTAATACCACCCCACTTACACTTTTTCCCCAATAACTCAAACCACACCAAGCTTGGAGTATTAAAAGGCCTTAGCGGCCTAATTTATTTAACAAATAATCTTAATTATAAAAATATAACATATAAAACATTATCTATCATAAATAGAAAAAAACATCAACAACAAAAACAACATCTGTTAAAACAAAACCTGCTTAATTAGCATCAAGTGTTGGTCTGAGCAATATCTTAATAATCCATTGTTCATAACAGGACTTGCACTGCGGTCCCATCAAATCTATCAAATAGGCCTCAAGCCGACAAGCTGGCTCAGAGACTAGCAATGACCACAGTGCCCCATTGTCACTTCCCGGCTAACCTCCGTTAACCGGGAACCACCATCATGAGCCATATCAACGCTAGCTCCCAAAAAGACTCTAACTTTCTTGCCATCTACCTTCTTTTTTGCCCAGACCAACGCCCGCCACAGCGCCCAAGAATAATACCTTAATCTTGGGTGCCCCTCCACACCCGAAGTGCTCTCTGTATTCCATCTTGTAGCCCCAAGGCCCACAAATCAATTCCAACCTCGTTCAAATGTACTCCATCCGCTCGTAAATACCTCCATGTCTCAAACTCGAGTTCCATATGCCTAACCGCCAGACCACCATTATTCACTACAAACTTGCTCACTTCCCTATTTATTTTTTTACGTGCCCTGTTGACCCCTTCAACTGATCTAGCCATCCTCCATGATGTCCAGGCCACCATGTCTGACCAGACAATAACCATTTTTGGAAAAGCTTCTCTTAACCGCCAAACATCCAACTTGATGTCGCGCTTTAGGTCTACCATGGCTCTAATGCCCAGGTCATTGCCGCCTGCGTGTATTACCAATACATCCGGCGGCCTATCACGTTGCACATAACGATGCACCTCCGACACCAATCTACCCCATAACATACCTGGGATCCCCAACCACTTTATGCATGCTTCCCTCCTGCTAAAGCCCAATTGCCTACCCTCATAACGGGCGTCCCCTCTCCGGGCCCCCCATGCCACATAGGAATGGCCCATGATCCAGACCATCCCCGGCAGTGAATCTGAAATAGAAAAACACAGAAAAAAACATACTATAAAAAACAAAACCCCATTAACACTTTAACACCCAGCCACCCATATCTCTATTACACCTGAACTACTTAACCTACAAACTTATCACCAGATTGGGGCGCACATAAGATTGAAACCTCATGGATTCCCACCTACCAATCCTCTTCACAGTTTCCTCCCCCAATCCATTCCTGGCTGCTTCAGTGGCTGCTCCTATCCTGAAGGAATGTGACGAGAAATCCTTCTCTGTCAGCCCTAATCCCCGTATACATTTTGCAAAAACTGCCCCAAATTGGAATCTGGATAAAAATTCACCCCCTGAATGTACCAAAAAGGAGCCCAGTCCCACTGGGCGAAAACCCAAAAACTCCCTAACCGCCCCAACCGGGCACAACTGCGAACCCATAACCGGATATACCCGCACGATTCTGCCTCTCCCTAGTTGGTCAGTCTTTGATTTCCTCAAATACAACTGCAAAACTTCCACCTCACACTTCACGTCCTGATAACTCAGCCCTCCTTGAACCTTCTTAGAAGGGCTAACCAATTCCCCTATTCTAAAAGCCCCAACGCTAACAAAAATGCCACCTTAAACAACATCACTTCGTAACCTGAGGAGCACACCCTCTCCAGCTGCCCTATAACACCCTGTAAAATCTCAAATGTCACCGGTCTTCTCGCATCCCGTCTAACCATCGCCTTTCTGTAACCCTTCATTGCCTGCCGTACCCAAAAGTCTTTTGTAAAGTCCACCTGACCTTGCAACTTAAACAGAAAGGCCAACCCCGTCACATTCCTATTCACCACTGACACGGATACACCCTCTTCCATTTTTCTAGCAATGTAGTATATCAACAGCAATCTCACCTCTTTACCGACCGGCTCTTCCCCAATATTCTGCACAAACTCCCTCCATTCTTGCCACACCCTCGTGTATGCCGCCCACATGGACCCACTTACCAAGTTTTTTATCCATCCAGCGATGAGGCCAATGCTATCTCCCACAGCCAGTCGGGACAAGGAACCCCGTGTTGCTCCGCCTCCGGCGCCAACTCCCGGAACCTTTCCCACTGGAAGCGAGACAAGGCATCAGCTATAACATTTTCAACCCCCGGTAGGTGTACAGCATGAATGAAAACATTCAATTGCAAACAACGTAGTACCAGGTGTTGCAATAGCCTAATCACTGGCGGAGACGATGCCGTAATCCTATTAATTACTTGTACCACACCTAGATTGTCCCCGTGGAAACGCACCTTCAGATCCCTGAATGATGCTCCCCATAACTCCACCGCCAGCACTACCGGAAACAATTCCAGTAACACTAGGTTCTTTGTAAAACCTGTGTCCACCCACGACTGAGGCCAAGGCCCAGCACTCCACTGCCCCTGAAAAAAGGCCCCGAACCCTGTTGAACCCGCGGCATCAGTGTATAGTTCCAAGTCAAAATTGCTGACCAGACCAGCCATCCAGAAAGCCCTACCATTAAAAGCTTCCAAAAGGTGTGCCACACCCTTAAGTCCGCTCTATGTGTTTCTCTCAACCGCACAAAGTGTCTCGGTGATTTGACACCGCTCGTGCTAGCCGACAACCTTCGACAAAACACCCTTCTCATCGGTAATATGCGGCATGCAAAATTCAGCTTGCCCAATACCGATTGCAGCGTTCTTAGCTGAACTTTACGCAAACCCATTAGCCCCGCAATCTCACTCTTCAGGTCCTCAAGTTTATCGTCCGGCAACCGGCATTCCATTGCTTCCGTGTCCAGCACAATACCCAAGAACGTGATGACCGTACACGGTCCCTCTGTCTGTCTGTCTTGTCAGCCGCCAATGAAATGCCAAATTTATCCGCGATGTGTTCCAACGTCGCCAGAAGCATCGCGCAGATCCTCGAATCAGCCAGGCCCATGCAGAGAAAATCATCCAGGTAATGAATTATGGAATTCACACCCGACACCTCCCTGACAACCCATTCTACAAATGAGCTGAACTGCTCAAATATCGCGCACGATATTGAGCAGCCCATTGGTAAGCATTGGTCAACATAAAATTTGTTGTTCCAATGACACCCCAATAACCGAAAGCTGTCCGGGTGTACTGGCAACAGTCGGAAAGCTGATTCCACATCCGCCTTTGCCTTCCCGTATCGACGAACCCAACCCACTACCGCATCAAATGATGTATAGATCACAGAACACTCACCTTGGTCTATAGCATCATTGACCGACCCCCCTTTCGGGAAGGATAAATGATGGATTAACCTGAATTTTCCTGGCTCCTTCTTTGAGACCACCCCCAGCGGTGACACCACCAAATTATCCAACGGAGCCACCGAAAACGGACCGCCCATCCGACCCAATGCAACCTCCTTCCTTAGTTTCTCTGAAACTATTTCCGGGTGTTGCATAGCTGACCTTAAATTAGGCGACACTGGTGGGATGACCGACAGAGTACACGGTATCTTAAAACCCACTGAGAAACCTTCATCCAACAATTGCCCTGCTTTTTTGTCTGGATATCTACCTAGAAACGGCCGCATCTTTTCCACTCTCATCGGGGTCCTCCCTTTTGTTTGCAGTTTCTCCTTGCCTACCCTTTCCCTGTTTAAAACACCTTGCCCCCGGGTGGGATCCCCCACATCCTGAACACTCGTGTTTATACTTACATGAGGCTCCAAACCTGCAGGTCCCGGTGTTGTATTGCCAACAAACCCCCTTTTTGTTTCCGACCATATGTCCCTGGGTGGAAAGTCCACCGGTCCCTCCTGGAAAAAAACTGATAGGGAGCCCTCGTCGTCGTCATCAATCTCATCCACAGGCTGATGTCCTTGTGATCCCAACGCAGCACTGGTCTAATCGCCCTCCGTTGACGGAACTGCTCATCGTACCTCAGCCACGCCGTGCCCCCATAGACCCTGTACGCCTCCCCAATAGCATCTTGATAACAAAATAGCGCCGAGCAATGCTCGGGTTGCTTCTCACCTATCACACTAGCCATAATCGCAAACGCCTGCAACCAGTTTGCAAATGTTCTAGGGATTAGCCTGCGCCTCCTCTTCTCTTCGTCCTCCTTCTTCGAATCGTCCGGTTTCACCCTATCCAGGTTGAATTTTTCTAAAGGCAGTAGGGAAAAAATTTCAACGTACTCACCCTTCCACAGTTTCTCACGCACCTCCTGTTTCAAGTGCGACCCTGACGGTCCCTCATAGCATACATAAACCTCACACTTGGCTGCATCTGCCAATCTGGTGATGTCCTGCCTACTTGTGGTCTCCGCTGTTTTGTCCGTCCCCTGTGCCACCGCACTCCCCGACGCCACAGGTGAAGTCGAGGCAACTGCTGCCGTGACCGTTGGTCTTAATGTTGTTCCCCCCGTTGTCACTACCACTCCGGGACCCCCTGTCGGCGGAATCCACGATGCTGCCGGGCCCGGGGGACCCGTCCCTGCTCCCTCAAAGCGCTGAAGTAACTCCTTAATGCCCGCTAAAAACCCCCCTAACCCTGAAGCCCCCCCACTACCTGCTGCCCCCGACCCACTGCTAACCGTGCTCACTACTGACTCCCCCGTCCCCCCCACTCTAGCCTGACTAGAATCAAAATATAAAACATTGGACTCACCAGGCTGCACAGGCGTAACCTCATCAGCCGGACCAGGGATCTCCACTGCTTCTGTTCTCCTGTGAGGGGGGGCCGATTCCTCCTCCAACCCGGACCATCCCCCTGTTCGGTCACATCCTCTTCCTCCGATGAAGGCCCACCCGGCCTGGCCGCCAAAGTTGCCGCTGGGGCTGTGGCCGGACGCCCCCGCTCCGCATGTCCCTTCCGCCTGCTGATTTGCCTTTTGCCTTGCCCGGACCGGTGTGTATTACCTCAGTCCTGCCGCATGGGACCTGTGATGCCCTGCTAGGCCGACCCTTCTCGATCCTCCTGTGTGCCCCTGCCGTGGAACCAGAAGGCCCGGGGCTCACTGCATGTGATCTCTCCCTCATTTCTGACTCTCTCCTCCAGTGGGCGGGGCTCGCGCTCCTCACTCTGCCCACTCTGCCAGGCTGCACCGCTGCTCCAGTACCTTCCATCTGATCATCCTGCCGCGCTCGCTCTCCCTCCTTCCGCTCCGGCCATCCGCTTTGGTGGCGGGCCCACCGCGGGACCCGTAGGAGTCCCGGGCTGCCGTTGTATGGTCACACGCTGGTCGGGGGAGAATCTCTCAGGCGGGCGGGATCGCCGAGTTCTGGCGCCGCCCGGTCTCCCCTGTACCTCAGGCTCACTGCTGCGCAATGCCGTTGCTATAGTGTCTTGCAGCCATGCTGCCCCCCGAACAGCGGCCTCGTCCCTAAGCTGCTCCATCATGCTATCCAGCTCAGCCATGCTCTTCCAGGAACTTTCTTCAGCTACTGTTACTCCCCCTGGGGCGGGGTTACCCTATAAAGCCTTACTATCTACCTCCCCCTCGGTTACTTAATACCCACCCCTAAACTATTAACTCCCCTGTTACCACAGTCATGTATGCCCTACGCTATGTATTACATGCTGTTGCTGCGGGCCTTTCTGTACTTCAGGTGTGATCAATTTTCAGATATTGGCACCATAGCTTTTGGACTCTATAACTTTCACAAAGACCAAAAAATATCAACCGATTTACTAATTTGCAAAATTTTATAACAGAAACGAAGAAAAATGCATTTTTTTACAGAATTTTTTCTTTTATAGCGCAAAAAATAAAGAACCCATCGGTGATTAAATACCACGAAAAGAAAGCTCTATTTGTGTGAAAAAAAGGACAAAAATTTCATAGAGTAATTGTCATTCAAAATGTGAGAGCACCGAAAGCTGAAAATTGGTCTGGTTATTAAGGGGGTTTAAGTGCCCAGTGGTCAAGTGGTTAACAGAGGTCAGAGGCTGGGGGAATCGTGGGGCACACCATGGACTGTCGTTGATTGGAGGAATTTGAAACCGATCATTTTCTGCACATGCACTTCTGTTTTCTCTGTATGAACTGTTATATGAAGATTGCACTTGTTGGACTATGCACTTTAATTCATGTAATTACTGGTTTTCTTGCACTTTTTTGCACTTTATGCAATTTTTCTTTGCACTTTGCACTTATACGACTATCACTTTATGCGATTTTCTTTATGATATGTGATTTTCTTCATTTTTATGTGCTTTATGAGTTTTATTGGATCCACTGATTGTATTTATACACTTTTGGACTTATTTATGCGATTTTTTTTATTCATGCGACTTTTTTTCACTATATGCGATTTTTTTTTATTTTTGCACTTTTTGCACTTTATGAGTTCTATTGGATTTATTGAATGTATTTTTACACTTAATATCCTGTTAGCCACTTGATGTCACATTAAAGAATTGTCATTAGCTACACATTTCAGTCACATTATTGTTGTGATATTTGATTTATTGTTACTCTTTAGTTAGCGCCACATATTTCTTTTATTTCATTGCTTTTTTGTGTGGGAACACTTTTAATATGTTTGGGGGCTTCTCTCATCCTTAATTTATTTCTTTTTTTCACTTTGGTTTTGCGCACTTGTCCCCCCCCCCCTTTTTTTTTCATTCTCCCATGATTGTCCTATGATGCTGCAGGAGCCCTGACCCTGTATCTGTACAGTGCTGATTGGCCCTGTGCTGATCACATGTACCCTCCCAAGAAAAAAAAGCTCTTGGAATACACACCAAACTGATCAGGTGCAGAATGTCCCCAAGGCTCTGTTCTATCAGGAGATGGTTTAGGGACAGTGGAAGAAGGGGAAGATCAGAGAAGACAGGATCAAACAGCCTTGAATTTAGTGTGAGAAGACACACTGAGCCTTGGCTCCTGTGCTGCAGACTGCACTCTAGGATTGGATTGCCTCTGTTGAGAGAGCTATATCTTTCATCTTTCCTCAGAGGATTAACCCCTTAGGTTACTCAGTAAGTATAACAAGCATGCTTTACTGCATACACAGACTGATTTTACTGTTGTGGGTTTAGTAACACTTTAGTTGAAAGGACCTTTCAAACTTCTCTTAAACTTGTTTCTGTATTTGTTATCAGTTTCTAGCAGATGAAGGAACTTTCGAAGATGACACATTTTGCAGATTACAGATAAAATGTGAAATGTGTGAAATTAGCACATTTTGTAAGCAAAACATGTGGGAAGTGAGTGTGAGATAATTATAACCCTACATAGGTGCCATCCCATAGAGACATATACAAAACGATAGCAAGATTGGTGGGACTTTGCATGTACCTTGTAGGGTTTAATGAATACACGAATAAAGGCGGTTAAAAATAAAAGTAAACAAAATTTTTATTTTACATCTACACATCAAAAAAAGCATTAATACTTAATTGAAAACACTGTAACAGTAATGTTGTCCATGTTGTTGTTATTCCTGGCTGAGAAATCCGACGCGTTGGCCTTTGCGCTTCGTGGGATAAACCGCTTCATCAGGGCCTCAGATTATACTTTTAATTATTATATCCAGGGCTTTTTTTCTCAGAGAAAAGGTACAGGAACTTACCCTCTCTATCCAACTCTCCGCCCCAGCCACACCCAAACCCCGCCCCCAGCCACACCTTCCTTAGAGGAGAGATTTACAGCGGCGCCAAAGGTATCACATAAGGCAAATTCCCCAAAATCCCCCCCAGCTGTCCTCATCACAAATCCCCTCCTAGCTCTCCTCTCATCACAAATCCCCTCCTAGCGCTCCTCTCATCACGAATCCCCTCCTAGCTCTCCTCTCATCACAAATCCGCTCCTAGCTCTCCTCTCATCACAAATCCCCTCCTAGCTCTCCTCTCATCACAAATCCCCTCCTAGCGCTCCTCTCATCACAAATCCCCTCCTAGTTCTCCTCTCATCACAAATCCCCTCCTAGCGCTCCTCTCATCACAAATCCCCTCCTAGCTCTCCTCTCATCACAAATCCCCTCCTAGCTCTCCTCTCATCACAAATCCCCTCCTAGCTCTCCTCTCATCACAAATCCCCTCCTAGCTCTCCTCTCTGCTGACCTCCCTCTCCACACACATACTTTCTCAGTTCCCCTTTCATGACAAGTTCCCCCCAGCTCTCCTCTGTGTACAATGCTCTCCCCTCTGCTAAACGCACACAAACTTCACCTCTCTGCGCATATTCCCCCTCCCCCACACACTTTCACAGTGCACTCCTCTCTGAATGAACTCAGTCTCTGCAAAGCTCTCCCTAAAAAAAAATCCCCCTTCCCAGCACAAATCTCCTTCCACCCCACAAATCCATATCCCAGTGCAGCTCCTCATCCCAGCAAAAATATCCCACCCCAACATCCCCCATGCATAAATCCTCCTCCCAGTACAAATTCTCTTCCCCAAATCTCCCCTTCGAGCACAACATGTTCCCCATCCTGGAACAATTCCTCTCCCCTTGTCCTCATTCCTCCAAGCCCCTCCTACACAAGTCCTCTCCCCAGTTCCATCACATATCTTCCCACCTAAATCCCCCCTGCCAGTACAAACTTTTCCCCCACAAACACAAATCCTTTCCCCCTTTATAATCCAAATTCAAACCTCCATACTGTCCCACTTGTAATGGGCCTTTCCTGAGATTTAAACAAAATCCCAGTGTCCCATGAACCTGGGCTGAGTTCTGAAGCCCAGTGCTGGAACAAGTTCTGGCACTAGGCTCCACTAACTTGTCAAGCAGGAGCTTTTGTGGGCCTCCAAGGTAAATGTCCTCCATCTCTCGGGGTCCCAGATGCCATGATCATGCCCTCTGTGAGAAGGAGAATATCTGGGAGGGAGAGGGCTAGTGCTTGAAGGAGGGGGGGGGGAGAGGGCTAGTGCTGGAAGGAGGGGGGGAGGGCTAGTGCTGGAAGGGGGGGTAGAGGGCTAGTGCTGGAAGGGGGGGCTAGTGCTGGAAGGGGGAGGGGGGAGAGAGCTAGTGCTGAAAGGGGTGGCTAGTGTTGAAAGGGGGAGGGGGGAGAGAGCTAGTGCTGGAAGGGGGGGCTAGTGCTGAAAGGGGGAGGGGGGAGAGGGCTAGTGCTGGAAGGGGAGCAGAAGGCTAGAGCTGGAAGAGGGAGGAGGGAGAGGGCTAGTGTTGGAAAGGGGAGGGGGGAGAGGGATACTGCTGGAAGGGGGAGGGGGGAATGGGGAGGGGGAGGGAGGGGGGAATGGGGAGGGGGAGGAAGGGGGGAGGAGAAGGGGAAGAAGGGGCAAGGGAGGGGGAAGGAAGGGGGGGGAAGGGGGAGGAAGGAAGGGGGAGGGAAGGGGGGAAGGGCTAGTGCTGGAAGGGGGGGGGCTAGTGCTGGAAGGGGGGAGGCTAGTGCTGGAAGGGGGGGAGGGCTAGTGCTGGATGGGGGGGGGAGAGGGCTAGTTGCTGGAAGGGGGGGAGAGGGCTAGTTGCTGGAAGGGGGGGAGAGGGCTAGTTGCTGGAAAGGGGGGAGGGCTAGTGCTGGAAGGGGGGGAGAGGGCTAGTACTGGAAGGGAGGGAGAGGGCTAGTGCTGGAAGGGGGGGAGAGGGCTAGTGCTGGAAGGGGGCTAGTGCTGGAAGGGGGAGAGAGCTAGTGCTGGAAGGGGGGGCTAGTGCTGAAAGGGGGAGGGGGAGAGGGCTAGTGCTGGAAGGGGGGGCTAGTGCTGGAAGGGGGAGGGGGGAGAGAGCTAGTGCTGGAAGGGGTGGCTAGTGTTGAAAGGGGGAGGGGGAGAGAGCTAGTGCTGAAAGGGGGGGGCTAGTGCTGAAAGGGGGAGGGGGGAGGAAGGGCTAGTGCTGGAAGGGGGGGGCTAGTGCTGGAAGGGGGGGCTAGTGCTGGAAGGGGGGAGGCTAGTGCTGGAAGGGGGGGAGGGCTAGTGCTGGATGGGGGGGGAGAGGGCTAGTTGCTGGAAGGGGGGGAGGGCTAGTTGCTGGAAGGGGGGGAGAGGGCTAGTTGCTGGAAAGGGGGGAGGGCTAGTGCTGGAAGGGGGGGAGAGGGCTAGTGCTGGAAGGGAGGGAGAGGGCTAGTGCTGGAAGGGGGGGAGAGGGCTAGTGCTGGAAGGGAGGGAGAGGGCTAGTGCTGGAAGGGGGGGAGAGGGCTAGTGCTGGAAGGGGGGGAGAGGGCTAGTGCTGGAAGGGGGGGAGAGGGCTAGTGCTGGAAGGGAGGGAGAGGGCTAGTGCTGGAAGGGGGGGAGAGGGCTAGTGCTGGAAGGGGGCTAGTGCTGGAAGGGGGAGAGAGCTAGTGCTGGAAGGGGGGGCTAGTGCTGAAAGGGGGAGGGGGAGAGGGCTAGTGCAGGAAGGGGGGGCTAGTGCTGGAAGGGGGAGGGGGAGAGAGCTAGTGCTGGAAGGGGTGGCTAGTGTTGAAAGGGGGAGGGGGGAGAGAGATAGTGCTGGAAGGGGGGGCTAGTGCTGAAAGGGGGAGGGGGGAGAGGGCTAGTGCTGGAAGGGGAGGAGAAGGCTAGAGCTGGAAGAGGGAGGAGGGAGAGGGCTAGTGTTGGAAAGGGGAGGGGGGAGAGGGATACTGCTGGAAGGGGGAGGGGGGAATGGGGAGGGGGAGGGAGGGGGGAATGGGGAGGGGGAGGGAGGGGGGAGGAGAAGGGGGAGAAGGGGCAAGGGAGGGGGAAGGAAGGGGGAAGGGGGGAAGGGGGGGGAAGGGGGAGGAAGGAAGGGGGAGGGAAGGGGGGAAGAGCTAGTGCTGGAAGGGGGGGGCTAGTGCTGGAAGGGGGGAGGCTAGTGCTGGAAGGGGGGGAGGGCTAGTGCTGGATGGGGGGGGAGAGGGCTAGTTGCTGGAAGGGGGGGAGAGGGCTAGTTGCTGGAAGGGGGGGAGAGGGCTAGTTGCTGGAAAGGGGGGAGGGCTAGTGCTGGAAGGGGGGGAGAGGGCTAGTACTGGAAGGGAGGGAGAGGGCTAGTGCTGGAAGGGGGGGAGAGGGCTAGTGCTGGAAGGGGGCTAGTGCTGGAAGGGGGAGAGAGCTAGTGCTGGAAGGGGGGGCTAGTGCTGAAAGGGGGAGGGGGAGAGGGCTAGTGCTGGAAGGGGGGGCTAGTGCTGGAAGGGGGAGGGGGGAGAGAGCTAGTGCTGGAAGGGGTGGCTAGTGTTGAAAGGGGGAGGGGGAGAGAGCTAGTGCTGAAAGGGGGGGCTAGTGCTGAAAGGGGGAGGGGGGAGAGGGCTAGTGCTGGAAGGGGAGGAGAAGGCTAGAGCTGGAAGAGGGAGGAGGGAGAGGGCTAGTGTTGGAAAGGGGAGGGGGTAGAGGGATACTGCTGGAAGGGGGAGGGGGAAGGGGGAGGGTGATTAAGGGGGGAGGAGAAGGGGGAGAAGGGGCAAGGGAGGGGGAAGGAAGGGGGAGGGGGGGAAGGGGGAGGAAGGAAGGGGGAGGGAAGGGGGAAAGGGCTAGTGCTGGAAGGGGGGGAGGGCTAGTGCTGGAAGGGGGGAGGCTAGTGCTGGAAGGGGGGAGGGCTAGTGCTGGATGGGGGGGGGGAGAGGGCTAGTTGCTGGAAGGGGGGGAGAGGGCTAGTTGCTGGAAAGGGGGGAGGGCTAGTGCTGGAAGGGGGGGAGAGGGCTAGTGCTGGAAGGGAGGGAGAGGGCTAGTGCTGGAAGGGGGGGAGAGGGCTAGTGCTGGAAGGGGGCTAGTGCTGGAAGGGGGAGAGAGCTAGTGCTGGAAGGGGGGGCTAGTGCTGAAAGGGGGAGGGGGAGAGGGCTAGTGCTGGAAGGGGGGGCTAGTGCTGGAAGGGGGCGAGGGCTAGTGCTGGGAGGGGGAGGGGGGAGAGGGCTAGTGCTGGAAGGGGGGGAGAGGGCTAGTGCTGGAAGGGGGGGAAGAGAGCTAGTGCTGGAAGGGGGGGGGGCTAGTTGCTGGAAGGGGGGGAAAGGGCTAGTTGCTGGAAGGGGGGAGGGCTAGTGCTGGAAGGGGGGAAGAGGGCTAGTGCTGGAGGGGGGGAGAGGGCTAGTGCTGGAAGGGGGGGAGGGGGAGGGGGGAGAGGGCTAGTGCTGGAAGGGGGGGTTGGAAATGTGCTGGGGGGAGAGGGGCGCTAGTGCTGGAAGGGGGGTTGGAAGTGTGCTGGGGGGGGAGGGGAGCTAGTGCTGGAAGGGGGATTGGAAATGTGCTGGGGGAAGAGGGGGGCTAGTGCTAGAAGGGGGGGTTGGAAATGTGCTGGGTTGAGAGGGGAGCTAGTGCTGGAAGAGGGGGTTGGAAACGTGCTGGGGGAAAAGGGGGGCTAGTGCTGGAAGGAGGGGAGTTGTAAATGTGCTGGGGGGAGAGGGGGGCTAGTGTTGGAAGGAGGAAGGGGGTTGGAAATGTGCTGGAAGGAGGGGGGGGGCTAGTGCTGGAAGGGGCTGTCAGGTTTCAAATTAATCCCACATTGATTTCTGGTATATGTCCTTTCTCATACCAAAGCACATGTCCTCCTAATCCCCCAATCACTGCTGTATGTGAGTGAGACAGGCAGCTGCAGGGACCAATGGCGTCCCTAGGGGTGGCCAAAGGGGGCCCTGACCCCCCCAACATTATGCTGTGCCCCACCATGTGCCCCCCCAATAAAAATTTTTTTTTTTTTACAAAAATCAATGTCTAAGAGGGAGAGAGTCCCCAGTCAGCTCCTGCCGGTAATTCTTCCCCCCTCCCTCTGCTTGCTGACACTGCATGATGCGAGCGCTCACACAACCATGGCCGCCCAATCTGCTCCTTCCCCTGCATCTTCATTGGCAGGGAGAAGAGCGAGTTGCAGGAAGGACTCCACCAGGACTCTCAGTTACTGAAAAAACAGACTGATTTCTCCCATCCTTAGGACAGGAGAACCAGCCTGTAAATTCCAAGAGATGCCAGACTAGAGCAGTCAATAGCAGGGGCAGGACAGCAAGAGGAGGCTGGGAAACCCCACAGTGGCAGAACACCAGGGCCCGGAGGCAAGACAACCTTTGCAACCCTGATAGTTCTCCCACTGCTTTGGATCCTTATATTTTCTTGGTATGCTGGTGACATATATCTCCTGTTTTCTGCCACCCTGGGGGACCCGAATTGTCCCTGTCCCCCCATGTGCCCGCCCTAAATATAAAAGCTGGAGACGCCACTGGCAGGGACGGGAGACATGCATCTGATGATCGTGCAGACAGCAGACATGTCACTCCCAGGAGAGGAGAGGAAAGGAGAGGGCTGCCAGAGGTTCCGGAACTCAGTTACGGCTGAAAAAAAGCCCTGATTATATCTATTGTAAAGATAGTACATGAACATATTATTAACCACTTGCTTACTGGCCTCTTAAACCCCCCTCCTGCCCAGACCAATTTTCAGCATTCAGCGCTGATGCACTTTGAATGACAATTGCGCGGTCATACAACACTGTACCCAAATTAAATTTTTATAATTTTTTCACACAAATAGAGCTTTCTTTTGGTGGTATTTAATCACAGCTGAGGTTTTTATTTTTTGCTAAACAAACAAAAAAAGATGGAAAATTTTGAAAACAAATAAATAATTTTTCATAGTTTGTTATAAAATTTTGCAAACAGGTAATTTTTCTCCTTCATTGATATGCGCTGATGAGGCTGCACTGGTGGGCACTGATAGGCTGCACTGGTGGGCACTGATAGACTGCACTGTTGAGCACAGATAAGGCGGCACTGATGGGGACAGATAAGGCGGCACTGGTGGGCACTGATAAGATGTCACTGATGGGCCCTGATGGGTGGCACTGATTGGTGGCACTGAAGGGCACTGAAAGGTGTTACTGATAGGTACCACTGATAGATGGCACTGATGGACACTGGTAGGTGGCAGTGATGGGCACTATTAGGTGACACTGATGGGCACTGTTGATGAGGCATTGATTGATGACACTGATGGGTGGCACTGTGGGCACTGATGGGTGGCGCTGGTGGGCACTGGTAGGTGGCGCTGGTGGGCACTGGTAGGCAGCACTGTTGTGCTTATCGCAGATGACTCGCTGATCACAGAGCGTGCCGCGCAGGCCGCTCGGGCACGGGAGGACGCCTATTGACATACTCCCGGGAAAGGAGGTCCGCGCTGTAGTCGTCATTTGGCTATAGCGCGGATCTGAAGAAGTTAATAAACAACAAGCTTTCTCAAGTTAAGAACGCTGGATATTAAAACCATTGAGGAGGATGGCAGGGGTGTGCCACCTTATTTTCCCTTTCCCTGCCATGATGGAATACTAGTCAGTACCAGTGTGCAAAGGTATGCTGCTTTGCAAGAATTAACCACCTCTAATGTTGAGTGTCCTACGTATGTGGGTGATGCTGCATATAAAACTATTAGTTTCGGGTTTTTTTACATTTTAAAATGGGGCGCCTCAAAATTGTGCCAAATTTTAAAGGGTGCCTTGATTGAGAAAAGGTTGAGAAACACTGATCTAGAGCTCTGACTTAGTCGTTCGTATTGCTATTTTAAAAATAGAATGATCCTTTTTTAATGTTTTCTGCAGAACAAGCTGCAGATGTGGCAGTTAGAGGGTTGAGACAAATCATTTAACACTGACAGGGGTGCTTACAATGATCAGCTTATATTTAAAAAAACCTTTATTCCAAAAGGAAAATAAATTGTTGCTGTAATTACTTTAAAAGGGTTAGCTGGATTTTGGCTTCAATTTGTTAGTATATTTAAATATGCGAGCACGTCTAGCACTATCCTGCTCCCCCCCCCCCCCAGATTGATAATGCTGCTGTCCAAATGTGCCCCCCTGTGCTCCTTCATCCAGAGTAAAGGCGTTCTAATACAGTAGGTTTGTTACTGGACAGATCACCAGGAGTGAAAACAGAGGAAAAAAGACAAAAAAAGGAAACTAATGCAGCAACCACATGTAATGATTGGTATGCTGCAAAATATTACATTTTGGTTTTTGGTTTAATACTGCTTTCGATGTAAAACGCTGATCTTTCATACATTATGCAAGCCTTTATCTGATTATTTTCTATCAGTATCTTGCAGATGAAGGAAGTGTAAAGATAATTCATTTTTCAGATTACCAATATGTAAAATCAGTAAAAATCTTGCGGCTTTTCTGACTAATACAATGTTTGGTTTGTTTAAAGTGCAGAAGCATTTCAAATTGAAGTCTTGTTTGAATCTATTTAGTATAACTTCTTATAACTCTGATTGAATCTGTAAACAGCTTTTAAGAATTGATGAAAAAAATAATCCTTCAAAACTACAAAATATTTGCCCTAGTGTTATATATATATATATGTATATAGACAATTACTCAGTGATTGAATGACAGGGCTAGGCTTATTGCTCCTCACATTGCCCTGAATTTTAACTCGTGATCACAGTTTTTATCTTTATTGCTGTATGCCGGTTTTTAGAAATAAAAAACCTTACTTTTTTGAGTTACACCATATGGAAGCGTTCTTTTTTTGCATACCATCCGGATGAGAGTCGCCCTGCTGTCCAGTCGGTCTTTTGACATTTAAGATCCAGCCTTGGTGCTCCTTCCATCAGAGGTTCGTTTGGTGGTCATCCATCCTGGATTCATCTTTGGAGGTCCTGGATCCTTTCGAGTTCCGTTTATCCGCCGATTTCAGCACCTTTGCCTTTATGAGTCTTTGTTGCTGACATTTGAGTTCACCTGTTTCGGTAAGACTATATATACCATCCTTGATGTTTTTCATGCCGGACAGTGCCAGCTTATTCTGTCTTTGATTCATCATCCTTTGGTTGTTGACGCACAGGCCTTCTTCAATAGATTTCCAAACATCATTTTTATCATTTTTTTTCACACAAATAGAGCTTTCTTTTGGTGGTATTTAATCACCACTGGGTTTTTTTATTTTTTGCGATGTAAGTGAAAAAAGAGTGAAAATTTGGGGAAAAAAAGAACACTTTTTTTTTCGTTTCTATTATAAAATTTTGCAAATAAGTAATTTTTGTTCATAAATTTGGAACAAAATTTATACTTTTTCATATCTTTGGTAAAAATTACACAAATCAGTGTATATTTATTGTAGCGGGCACCTATTTTTAGATAGGTGACCTTTATGCCGCGTACACACGAGCGGACTTTACGACAGACTTTGCCCGGCGGACGGGATTTCGTCGGACAATTCGATCGTGTGTGGGCTCCAGCAGACATTGTTTTCTCAAAAGTTGGACAGACTTAGATTTGAGACATGTTTTAAATATATCCGTCGAACTCGAGTCCGGTCG
Organism: Lithobates clamitans; assembly: GCA_037952925.1. Lineage (NCBI taxonomy): Eukaryota > Metazoa > Chordata > Amphibia > Anura > Ranidae > Lithobates > Lithobates clamitans. The sequence continues at coordinate 5,151,334 of JBBGZY010000310.1, forward strand.
AAAAGTCCGCTCGTCTGTATGCTAGTTCGACGGACAAAAAGCCACGCTAGGGCAGCTATTGGCTACTGGCTATAAACGTGGTCACAAGAAACGTGTTGAGAAAAAAACTGTAAATTATCTGCCACAGATTTGAGAAGAACTAAACGTGAAGCTACTATTGAACCAATTATCCTCCAGTGCTGTCATATTCCAGAACTACAACCTACCTGGGGTACCCAGAAGTACAAGGTGTTCAGAAATGTCCAAGAAATATTTTTTCAAAGGTTTTATGGACTGATGAGATGAGAATGACTCTTGACAGACCAGATGGATGGGCCTGTGGCTGGATCAGGAATGGGCACAGAGCTCCACTCAGATGTTAGCAAGGTGGAGGTGGGGTACTGCTATGCGCTAGTTGGGCCTTTTCAAGTTGACGATGGACTCAAAAACAACTCTCAAACCTACTGCCAATTTTTAGAAGGCACTTTCTTCAAGCAGTGGTCCAGGAAAAAGTCTGCATCTTTCAAGAAGACCATGATATTCATGCAGGACAATGTTCTATTACATGGATCAAAGTACTCCACTGTGTGGTTAGCCAGTAAAGGCCTTAAAGATCAAAGAATAATGACATGGCCTACTTCCACATCTGACCTAAACCCTATTGAGAACTTGTGGGCCCTTCATAAATGGTAGATTTACGGTGAAGGAAAACAGTACACCTCTCTGAACAGTGTCTAGGAGGCTGTGGTTGCTGCTGCACAAAAAATTGATCGTCAACAGGTCAGGAAACTGACAGACTCAATGAATGAAAGGCTTATGACCTTTATTGAAAAGAAGGGTGGCTATGTTGGTCACTGTTTTTTTTTCAAATGTTTATTTGTAAATTTTGAGTTGTTTGTTTGTTATTCTCACTCTGACAGATGAAAATATACAAGTTTAAAGGAAACATTTTCGCTTTTCATTTAGTTGCATAATATTTCAGCACACTAAGGGCCCTTTCACACTGGGGCGGGGGTGGCGTCAGCGGTAAAGCGCCGATATTGTATCGGCGCTTTACCGTCGGTATTCGGCCACTAGCGGGGGCGGTTTTACCCCCCGCGAGCGGCCGAGAAAGGGTTAAAAACCACCGCAAAGCGCCTCTGCAGAGGCACTTTGTCGGCGGTATAGCCGCGCTGTCCCATTGATTTCAATGGGCAGGAGCGGTGATGGAGCGGTATACACTCCGCTCCTTCACCGCTCCGAAGATGCTGCTAGCAGGACTTTTTTTCCCGTCTTGCTAGCGCACCGCTCCAGTGTGAAAGCCTTCGGATGGCAAGTATTACACTGTGTGCACAATTAATAGGCAAGTTGTATTTTTCAGGATTCATTTCATTATTGAACAACTACAGTGCTCTCAGTCAATCCAAAATGTTAATAAACCTCATATCCTAGTAGTTAAGAAAGTAAAAGTACACAAATGTTTACAGTCCGGGTAAAAAAGCCTGCTTGCTAATAGCATACAGAAGAGAAGGACGCTTGCTCTTTGTGTGGAAGCAGAGGTCAGATACATTCCTTGCTAAGTCAGGATTAGAGCCCTCCAATCAGCAAGGAGCATGAGCTTTGCTTATTGCACATCAATAGATCTGACTTAGCAGGGGTGTGTCAGGCCTCTGCAGAGATACCACTGCTTCCACGCAGAGAGCAAGGGCCCTTCTCTGCAGCATGCTGTCAGGAGACAGGTTTTTCTACTCAGGCTGTAGCTGAAAAAAAGCAAATTGTAATGCCATGCACACTTTTATCTTCATACACCTGGAATGAATACAAAATACGTTTATCTGAGCTGTAAATTTGAAAGCGAATAATTGGATTCAAAGATAAGTGTTTTACCTTTTTACCTTTTAGTTTTTTTCTTTTGTTTTAGCCTATACATTTTTAAACTAAAATTTCATAGCTGTTTTTTCAGTACACATATAAATATGTTGTTTTACAAACAAACTTCAAACAAACAAACTGTTATGTAATGATGTTTTTTTTTTTGTAAAATACTTTTTATTGAGTTTAAATAGAACATACAGTAGAAAAGTGACTTGACCTGACACCAAGCCACTCATGAGGCCAACCCTGTTTCCATCCAGAAGTGTCTCCTGCAGGAGGACGAGATGTGGCCTAGACTGCTTAAGATATTGAAGCATCGTGGCCCGTTTGAATTTGCTATTTAGCTCCTGCACATTCCAAGATACTATTTTAAACTGGTTAGTCATGACATTAGAGTCCAAAAACTATAGCTGGAACCCTAGAGCCCAAGCAAAAACAATGCCACATGAACTAAAATAAGAGGGCACCACCACCCTAAATTGATACCAAAATACCCGTGAGAGCTGGGAACTAAGCCTGAACTGAAACAAAACCCCCCTGCCATTATACCAGAACCAAAAAAGAAAAAGAAAAAATAGAAAAAATTTGAAGATAAAAACATAATCAACAAAAATGTCCTGGAAGTTCAACCGATGTTGGCTGACGCCGGGAGGTGTGGCTTGAGCATGACAGAGTGAGCGGCGGAGCATCGTAGTGGCGCATCCATGCAGGAGATCGTGTGCGGGCTGAGGCAGAGACGTCAGGAACGCTAACAACACATGCCGGGACGTGGACGTGAGAAGGGTATAGGAGGGACGGAAGCACCCAGACATCCGCGGATCACCAAATACCTGACTGTAAAAACAGAACCAGCCATGTCCTTGGAGACCGGGAACGCTTCCCAGCGGGCCGTACGAGCCGCTCAGAGACAACTAGCGGCCATGGAGGAATCACCCGCCCCAGACACTTCAAGTAAGCCAGCTGGAAACTTCCGTACGGAGCTGACAGAGGCCGTGGAAGTAAGCTCAGTGGCTGGTGGTGGTGAGCAAGACATTAGGAAGCTCATACAGACCTTACCGACCAAAGAGGACATACGAATCCTGATGAGCGAATTAAAGGTGGCTGTAAGAGAGGAATTGAGTGAAGTGGGTGCGAAGATAGAGTTAATGGAAAGTAGACTGTGTAGCTGTGAGTCCTTGCAGACCTCGACAGATGCCCGCATAAGTGTATTGGAAAGTGAGCTGAAATTGCAACATCAAAAATTGTTAATTTTACAGTTACAAGCTGAGGATTCTGAGAACAGAGGTAGAAGAAATAATGTCCGCATTAAAGGAATCTCAGAAACCATAAAAACATCTGATCTGAGGAAAACAGCAATCAATATTTTTATTAAATATCTGGGGAGTCCCCCCGACACTCATATTGAGTTGGACCGTGTACATGGGAGCCCGGTAGGGTTTATCCCGGAACAGGATCCCCTAGAGACGTGCTATGCCGTGTTCATTTTTACAAAATAAAAGAAGACATAATGATGGCAGTATGGCAGAAAGGGGTACTGGAATTTGCAGGCCAGGAGGTCCAAGTGTTTCCAGACCTTTGTCGGCTGACGAAGATAAGGAGACGGTTGATGAGGCCACTTCTGGATCAAATCCGGGCAAAGGGGGCAACATACAGATGGGGGTACCCATTAGCATTAACTATAAAAAAGGATGAACATGCCTTTACCCTGTCTACACCTGAACAACTACCGGACTTGCTTAAGTTCTTGGGCTCAGAAGTATTGGAGGTTCCTGACTGGATTGATATTCCAATTGAAAAAAATGGGGGGATATAAGCAATAGAGGAAGGGGCAGAGGAGAAGGAATTGGGAGAATGAAGCAGAATAATTAGTCTTCTTTGTTTTCAACGTGGATTGGACTTTCTTTTTTTTTTTTTATTCTCCTTTTCCCCTCCATCTTATGCCCCACTCCCTTTTCCACGCACACCCAGGCACCCTTTTTTTTTTTTTTACCGATATGAAGATGGGAAGATATCCCTCATAAGGGACAATAGGATCAAAATTGTGGTCAATAGGAGTTACCTCTGCTCTAGGTTATTTTTTTTTTTCTTTTTCTGGGTTTGCTGTTAAGGTGGTTGATTTTTTTTTTTTTGTGTGTGTGTTTGAGGGGATACCACGATGTTTTTTGATGCTTTTGGGATAACCACAAAGTAGGGGAGGGAGGGTAGGGTGGGGAGGGACCTTTTTTTTTTTTTTTGTTTGTGACATGGGGATAATCTAAATAATAAAGGTGGTCTGGCTACCTATAAAAAAAGGGTGGAAACAAAGGTCATAATTATTAAAGAGTAAGACACTTTTTTTTTTTTTTTTGTGTGTGTTTGAGGGGATATCACGATGTTTTTTGATGTTTTTGGGATAACCACAAAGTAGGGGAGGGAGGGTAGGGTGGGGAGTGTTTTTTTTTTTTTTCTTTTTGTGTGACACGAGGATAATAAGAGTAAGACAACTTTTTTTTTTTTCTTCTTTTTCTTTTTGTGTGACACGAGGATAATCTAATTAATAAATGTGGTTAGGTCACCTATGGTAAAGGGGGGAAACATAGGTCATTAAATATTAAAGAGTAAGACACTTTTTTTTTTTTTGGGGGGTCTGGGGGGGGGGGGGTGGATAGGTGTTAGGGGGGTAAAAGGGGTTCACAGGGGAGAGGGATTGGGGGCTCACAGGAGAGAGGATTGGGTTAGGGCTATGGGAAGGAAGAGTGAGATGCACGGTGTAATTTATAACAGTAGAGGGTGGAAAGGGTGGGAGTGGACCAGGGGGGATGGGAAGGGTGGGGTGGAGGGGGGGGGAGAGGGTAAAGGATGTATTATGAATTTAATTGCTAAATAAGTATGGAAATGTAAATACAATGTATAAGATTACTTTTCTTTCCTCTACTGCTGTAAAAATAAGGATCATATGGTGGAAACTAACGCATGTTAACTGTAAATACTGTGGAAACTTTTCTTAGTTATTTTTTTTGGGACGCGCCGCAGCTGGTGTACCTACGCTCAGACTTTTGTGCTCGGGGACACCCCCCATTAACAAACGCCTCTCCTCTGAGTGGAGGAAAGTCGGAGGCGTTTTTCGGGGTTTTTTTTTTTTTTTTTCTCGGGATCCCCCCTTCTCGTAGCTCCCAGACGATCGTACAGACATGACTAGAATAAAATTTACCTCATATAATGTTAAGGGACTGAACATTCCAGAAAAACGGATTAGACTGCTTGCAGAAGTGGGAAGGTTAAAAACGCAGATCGCTTTTCTCCAAGAGACACACTTTAGTAGAGACAGAATACCAAAACTAGTAAGTCATAAATTTCCTGTGGCTTACCATAGTACCTCTCTCAGTGCCAAATCTAATGGAGTATCTATTATTATCTCGAAACAGACCCCTTGGAAGGAGAGTAAAGTAATTACAGATGAGGAGGGTCGTCTCCTAATTGTAAAAGGTCTAATTGGATCGCAGAAAGTAACACTAGTGAACTTATACCTCCTGAATGAAGATCAGGTTAGTTATTTAGAAACTTGCCTGCAAATGATACATCAGTATAAGGAAGGTATTTTGGTAATGGGAGGAGATTTAAATTTGACAATGGACCCCCTCCTGGATGCTTCCAGGGGAGTCTCACACCTCTCATTGTCAAAATTACAAAGAGTCAAAAAATTATTAAATGACTTGCAGGTGATAGATACATGGAGGTCATTGCATGTTCAAGATAGAGATTATACTTTTTTCTTGGCAAAACATAAGTCATATACTCGCATTGACTACATCCTAATATCACAGATAGCAATAACATCAATGACGAGTGCCGAGATAGGATCATTTACTCTATCAGATCACGCCCCGACAAGTTGTATACTAGATTTAGTAGAGGAAGATTGCAGTGAGTGGCACTGGAAGATTAATGAGTCTTTACTAAAAGATAAAGAGTACGAACAAAAAATAAGTCAGGAAATGGATCTCTTCTTTTTGACAAATGAAACGGACGAAGTCACCCCACTTTGTATTTGGGAAACACATAACTGTGTGATGAGAGGAGTTTTGATATCGTTAGGGGCGCATAAGAAAAAAAAGCTTAATGAACAGATTGAGACTTTACTTAAAAAAATTCGGGAAGTAGAGTTAATACATAAAAAGTCTCAGACACAGCAAATAGAGGAGAAATTAAATGTTCTTCGGGAGAATCTAAACTCTCTATTAATTGAACAGGCCAAAGCGAAATTGAAATGTGGAAGGCGGACGCTATATGAATTTGGGAATAAACCAAGGAGGCTGCTGGCTAAGGCCCTTAAAGATGCTACAACACAAAAGCATCTGTCGGGAATTAGGAAACAGAGGGGGGAGATGGTTAACTCCTCACAGGAGATGGCTCAGATCTTTAAGGAGTACTACGAGGGTCTCTACCACTTAGAGGACCATTACTCCCCACAGAGGCGGGAAAGTAAGTGGGAGAGGATAAGGGACTACTTATGCTAATCAGAAATGCCAAAGTTGACGGAGGAGATAGCACAAAATCTAGATGTTCCAATCACAATAGAGGAATTTAAGAGAGTAGTAAACCTCTTAAAAGTGGGGAAAGCACCAGGCCCAGATGGGTATACTCTGACATATTACAAACATTATGCGGAGAAATTGGTCCCAAGATTTATAGCTGCTTTCAGCTCATTACGGGAGGGACAGATGCTACCCAGTGAGATACTGATGGCACATATAGCGGTAAACCCGAAGGAGGGAAAGGATCTCTCTCAATGCCCCAGTTACCGGCCAATTGCACTACTAAATGTGGACTTAAAAATTTTTTCTAAAATTCTAGTGATTAGAATAGAAGAGTTTATTCCTAAATTGATACATCCAGACCAAGTGGGATTTACAGCCGGTAGGGACGGGAGGGAAAACACGCAGAGAGTAATCAATGCAATTTACATTGCACAAAGCCGACAGAAACCCTTAATATTGTTTTCAGCCGATGCAGAAAAAGCAATCGATAGAGTGGACTGGATCTTTCTCAAGGCCACCCTACAACACATTGGATTGGGTGATAGAATGTTAAGCTGGCTCTCAAACCTTTACTCAATCCCGAGTGCAAGGGTTAAGGTAAATGACAGATTGTCGGAACCCTTCAGGATACATAATGGAACACGTCAGGGCTGTCCCCTATCGCCTATTATTTTTATTCTTACACTGGAACCCTTTTTAAGGAAGATACGTGCCAATCCCAATATTAATGGCATCAAGACAGAAAGAAAGGAGTATAAATTGGCAGCATATGCTGATGATTTGATATTTTTCATATCTTCCCCAATTATATCTCTTCCCTCCCTTTTAAGGTAAATAAATAACTATGGGGAATTAGCAAACTCTAAAGTGAACTACACTAAATCCGAAGCTATGGGGTTGGAAATAAAGGCACCTGAAATACAACAGATAAAGTCCCAATTTAATTTTAGGTGGACAGATTCCCATATAAGTTATTTGGGGACTAAAATTCCTAAGAAGCTTAACAGAGTGTTTGAATTAAATTATGCTCCGATGCTAAGACAAATTAAACAGGACTTCAGGAGATGGGATAGAGTGATCTTTACTTGGTTTGGTAGGAACAATATCATAAAGATGAATGTGATGCCTAGACTTCTTTACTTATTACAAACCTTGCCAATAAAGATCCCTTCGCACTTCCTGAAGGACCTTCGATCAAGGTTTCTGAGATTCATTTGGGCAGGGAAACCATCTAGAGTAAGGAGAAACATCTTAGCGCTCCCAAAAGAAAAAGGAGGTATTGGTTTCCCAGACCCAGTGAAATACCAGGAAGCGTCGCAATTAGCTAGAGTGATGGAATGGTGTGCTCGTGAGAGGTACAATTAGAACAAGCGACAGTTAAAATTCCCCTAGAGGGTCTGGCATGGATAGCTAAATCAAAAATACCTACAACAGTGAAAAAACATCCATTGATAGGATCAACTATCCGCACCATCAATATGATTTTCAAAAAGACAAATCTCTCAGCTTACCCAAGCCCTATGACTCCAGTACTGGGTGCACCAGATTTCCAACCTGGTCTACCAGATCGGAGTTATGAGGTATTAAAACAAAGGGGAAGAATCAGGATTATTCACTTTTCTAGGGATAATCGTCTGATGACACGAAGCGAGATAGAGGGAGAAGTGTCACCTGATTTAGATTACTTTAGGGTAATGCAGCTAGGAGCCTTTATCCGTTCGAAAATTAAAACTTACCCAGTGGTTCGGGAGTTATCCCGTTTTGAACAGAGGTGTTTAGAGGGAGAGAGTATGAGGCACTCATTATCACATTGCTACGAGGTATTAACGAACCAAGAAGCCCCTCAGGAGCTTAATTTTATTCAGGTTTGGGAGAGAGAGATGGGGGTAATGTTCTCCCAAAGTCAGAAGGTTAAAATTCTGAAATCCACACATAGGACATCGATCGCTAGCAGATACCAAGGGGGAGTATATAAAATCCTCACTAGGTGGTATAGAACACCATCCGTGTTACATAAAATATTCCCACAGACCTCAGATAGGTGCTGGCGTTGTACGAGAGGGGAGGGTACTATGCTGCACATATTTTGGGAATGTGAGAAGATCAAGGATTTTTGGGAGATGGTGGAAGAAACGATTAAAGAAATTACGGGTGTATCTCTTGGGAATAATCCGGCTGCATTTCTGTTAAATGATGTTCCCCTGTCGGTGGAAAAATATAAGAACTCTTTACTTAAACACCTTCTCACGGCAGCGAAGGCCTGTATACCGGCTTTATGGAAGAGCTCAGTCCCTCCGACTAAAACACAGTGGTGGGTCAGGATTATGGAAATCCAACAAATGGAAAATTTGACCTTGATGTTGAAAGAACAAGATGAGAAATATTTGAGGATATGGACTCCCTTCCTGGACTACAGAAGTAGAGAACAGGCAAGGTAGAGTATGTGCGATCAGACGGGAGTGAGGAGGGGGCATCTCCGGGGGGACCTTTCCCCCCTTTTTTTTTTTTTTGGGGGGGGGGGGGGGGGGCGGGGGTTGATATAAGGGATAAGATGGGAGAAAAGGGAAATAATATATGTTTATCAGGTAGATGTAATTCAGTTCCACCTAAAAAGAAAATGTATCATGTTGTTAGATTACAATAATTGGAGAAGTAAGAGAGGAAATGAAGACTATGTGAAACACTTTATGTGGAATGTACTATATGTTATTCAAAAATAAAGAATTAAAAAAAAAAAAAAGTTCAACCAATGTATAAATGTTCGACAAGTCAAGTAGATGTTCTTGTGAGTACCAGGAGGCTCCACTTAGAACAGGACTAGGAGCATTGCAGAGCAAAAAAAACTGCATGCTGAAACTAAAAGAAAAAAAAGAGAAAAGGGGCAGTAGACTGGATACCTGATCATCTGGCGCCATCTATTGACGTTTAGTAGGTATAACATGTAGGTTCATGCATTGGATAAGTATTTAGGGGAGATTTAAAATGTATCTCCAACAGGAATCGCTTGAGGGCCTGGATAAAGGGACAACAGGTGCAACAATGTGGAAAGGCAATACTTATCAGAGTCCAGGCAATCTTCATGGGATCCCGTCCAGCCATTTACAGGCAGCTAGTGGGTTGTCAAAAAATGTCAACGCTCCATAGTGCTGTACTCGCAGCCTGCTGGGATATAGCATGCTGTATTGTATATTCTTAGCTCGCAATCTTTTCCAGATATCGTTGAATGGGCGTCTCCTTTTCTGGGATTCTGCAGAGAAATCGAGGAACAACATTACACGGGCATTTTCAAAGCTCAGCTCCTGATGTTTCCTGGATTCTGCTAAGATCATATCCCGGTCTCAGGAATCTGACCAAGAAAGGCCTAGGGAGTTCCCCATGGCAACATTTGCCTGTGGGGACCCTGTGAGCCCATTCAACCACATAAGCGGGTGGGGGGGGGGAGTTCCCCCAGTACTAGGAGCTGTTTGAAGAATTGTTCTGCAAACATGGCCGGCTTAGCTCTTTCTGCCCGTTCAGGCAACCCCTCCACTTTCACATTGTTCCTTCTCTACCTGTCTTCTTCGTCATCAGCCCTATTTGGCAGCAATTTTACCATATCTTGCAACTCAGATAGTTGATTGCCTTGGGAATGAGAGGCATCTTCCACCTCAGAAATCCTGTTCTCAGCTACTGTGAGCCTACCCCGGATTTTATCCAAGTGATGCCGGATCAATGTGCAATCAGTGGCCAGGTGGTCTTTGCTTACCATCACTGCAGCCTTGCTTGCATCAATCGCCTTCAGGATGGGTCTAGTAATGGCATCTTGCGGGTTTTCCTGCTCCTGAAAGGCCGACAGGGAGACTCCAGGGTCCGGACCCTGCACAGCAGGCGTGTGTGCCATCTTCTTGGCCTGCTTCTTGATGCTCTCTCCTGTGTAAGGAGAAGGCAAGATGGTGGGGGCGGAGCCTACCTCCGGGCCGCGTGTGGAGTGAGTCTGACACTTCTGCACCTGGTGCCCTGACTTGGAGGCCCCCTTTCTCATGTCCCAGAGTACAGCGGTTGAGCCCGGTACCTCTGGTACTGGGTAGAGGGCAGGAAATCTCCTAAAAATGGATCTATTTGCAGGAGAAATGTGGAGCTCCAGTAAAACAAGTCCTGCCCGGTTCACATCCGGTCACACCCCCTTATGTAATGATGTTTACTTTAATACTAAAGAAAACACTTTTTTACATTTTATTTTTAGTCATCACCAATATGAATAAAGAACAAAAATATATACCATGCATTCTCTTTAGGAAACCAAGCCTATACAATCATGAACAGGGCCACCACATGTGAAAGCCACAAGATGCTGTGGGGTTGATTTACTAAAACTGGAGAATGCAAAATCCGGTGCAGCTCTTCATAGAAACCAGTCAGCTTTTCCAGCTTTTATTTGTCAAAGCAACAAGATGAAGGTGGAAGTTGATTGGCCACCATGAGCAGCTGCACCAGATTTTTGAGATATTTGCTTTGTTAGATTCAATCAGATCGCAAATACTAATTCTGTAGACCAAAGAACAGCTGGTCATTTAATAATAAATATTCTACAAGACTGGAGTTTTAGAAAGATTTTCTAGTAGGCTGCTATGAAGCCACAGCTCCACTTTAATTGTCTTCTGTTTACACAGATTTCATACTTCATCCCATTGCAAGCCTATAATTCTTAATTCAGGAGTACTTTATTGAGAGCCGTCTACCAGACTTAGCAAGAACCTTCCGTAGTCTAGCTCAGAAGAGTTGCCATCCGCTCTCATCACTTGGCCAGTTTAAGTAGGTCTTCTTGTCCAGTAGCTTAGTTAGTCTATGGTAATGCTGGAGCTCTTCTTTAGAGATCTTATCAAGGAACACCAGAATGAGGGAGTCCTCACTTTCAGCTAGAAGCCTGTACATGGCCATCCTCATTTCCAGGGAGCACCAGTTACTGTGAAGGTAAGTGCAGGTGATAACACACACCTTCCATCTGTTGTTGTAGATGCTGTCCACGATGTTCTCCACAATGTCTCTACCAACCTCAAAATCCCGGTTATGGATACACACTCGAAAGAAAGGAGGACCATTCTGCTCCAGGTTGGGAAGAAGTTGCTCAGTGACCCTTAGTTCATTGTTTGTATTGTAAGAGACAAAAGCATCATATTTATAATTCTCTCCATCCTGGTGGCTGGTTTAGCCAACATTTAACTGTGAAAACTATGGAGAGGATATACCAGCAGATATTTTCAGAGAGACATACACATGAACAGCAGTGTGAAACCAAAGGTCACTATAAACATGATAAGAGTCATATTACTGTGAAAGTTACTGTGAATAAATTAAACTGGATTGAAGGATTTTTGGTTAATCTGACACTCCTGATTGGGAAAGTTAATGGAAACCCTTGTGCCAGATTGTAGCCAGGATAACAACCTAATGTACCTACAACTACAGGTAAATTTGATTTGTATTATATAAACATACTTTAAATTAGTCGTATAAGTGAACACATTTTCATTTATTTCTTGGATGTTCTGATTTTAAATGATGAGATTTTCCAGTTATGTAAATCTCTAAAAATATTTTTGCAATCGAATTTCTCTATTCCAGAGTTCTTTAAATGTAAAACCCTGAGATGTGACAACCCTGGAAACATCTTATAAATATTTACTCTACTGTACTTAATGAGTTTCTCAGTATCTTGGAGATAAAGAAATTTTAATGGTGTGTTTTTCAATGAGTTGTTAAGTGTAATGCCCCGTACACACAATTGGAAATTCCGCCAGCAAAAGTCCGATGTGAGCTTTTGGTTGGAGATTCCGACTGTGTGTATGCTCCATTGGACTTTTGCTGGCGGAATTTCCGCCAGCAAAACATTGAGAGCAGGTTCTCTATTTTTCCGTTGGAAAAAGTTCCTATCGGAAATTCCGTTCGTCTGTATGCAATTCCGACGTGCAAAAAAACATGCATGCCCAGAATCATCACTTCGTATAGAACTTCCCTTTTCTAGTGCCGTCGTACGTGTTGTACGTCACTGCGTTCTTGACGGTCGAAAGTTCAGAGAACTTTTGTGTGACCATGTGTATGCAAGCCAAGCTTGAGCGTAATTCCGTCGGAAAAACCATCCAAGGTTTTTCCGATGAAAATTCCGATCGTGTGTACAGGTCTGAATAATCCTGTGGGTTTGCAATGAAGTAGAGTTTTTCAAGATTTGTCAAATTCAAGAGAGGGTTCCATTGTTTCTCAGGACAATTAAAACCAAAATGGATAATGTTTCTGAAGTGTAGTTCCTTAACTTTGCTAAACTGAGAATTGGGGCGATTCAAATTTGCATAGTGTGTATCCAGTTCCAAAACCTGCAGCTGTGGAAAATTGTAGGAAAATAATTCTTCATTTATGACAGCTAGAGAATTTGCTGAGAGATGTGTCAGAGATGACAGAACCGTCTCCCACACAAAAATGTCCCTCCAGTCATCGAATAAAAATTGGAGTCCAATAAGATTTACAAGACAACGAAAAGCTTTTTCTCATGGCACTCTCCTATCTTATTTCATATACATTTAAATGTCTTAAGGAAAACAGATTGGCAAATGTAAACTCACTAATGGGAAACAAATTATTATTTTGGAGATTCAATACCTCTAACTTGGATAATTCATCAATTGCAAAATCTTCAATAGGATTAATCTTGTTGTTTTCTAAAGCCAAGATCTGAAGCTTTTTTAAGCATGAAAACTGACCTTCTTGAAGATTAGTTAAATACTACATTTTTTTACACATTTAGGTAAACCAACTCCATTATTGGTGAGGATTTACTTGCAAAAAATTCAATAATTTGTTCATGGATACATTTAGTCCAGTAACTTGTTTAAGCTCTGGAATTGGTTTAAGCTGACACTGTTTATGTAATGAAATGTTAAATCTATTTTTCTTAAATTTTTGCATGAGCCATTGGAAGTGTTAATTCCACTCATGGTGGACGCTGTAACTAGAAGCTCCTCCGCTCTAAAGTGGGATGCATACAGGCAGACGTCAAATATGTGATGTGCAGCAGGGGACAGTATAATGGTCTTACTTGTTTTAATACCTGATGTGAGGGTATCCCCAATGTGAAGAATACTAACTTTTAATTAGAACAGCTCCAAATATGGAAAGTTGCAGAGGGAATGCTTATCAATTTTATCCACCCTGTTTAAGCTTAAATCTAGGTAAGTAACATTAAAATCTATATAAAATCTATATACTGTACTGTGCAGTCTCTCCATCACTGCCAGGATATGGTGAAGTAAAGCATCCATCTTCTGTCAGATAACGAATGTCATGGAAGATTACTGATAGTTTTCGTAAATTAGGTAAATTGTGAACTTTGCCCAGAGATGTTGTTACTTTAGACAGATTATGCTGTTGTTATAGAGTATCAGGTGGTCCAGTTGATGCAGCTGGTTAAATATTGAAAAGTTGATTATTGAAAAATGTATACCAGATATTTTTAGTTCTTGAAGTGAGTTTAAACCATAGAAAATGTCTTCAGAGAAAGTGAAGTGAGTGGTTTCTACTTTTATCCAGAGAGTGGAAAGTCCAAATAGACCAATGAAGGCTCCTGGTAGAAGTTTTGTCTTTCCTGTGATATAAAGAAATTTTAAGCTTGTGAACTGTGTGAAGACTTCTGCTTCCATTGTCACTCATTGGCAGTTTGTCATGCAAAGCCAGTCTGTGTCCTAAGGTATCTCTTGCAGGGTCATACTAAGACTGTCCACCATGTCACAATTTACTACAATGGTAAAATTCAGCTCTTCAAATTCTTCACACATATTGAAGATCCATAAATGGTGCAATTTTTTTCTTTTCCAGCACTTGGCACTTCCTCCTTAGTAGGCACTGGCAGAACGATCCACCAGAAAACAAGCTGAGGGGCTATGCTTGAGTATCTTTACATTAGTATCTTTATCTTGAGTATCTTTACATTAGTATCTTTATCTTGAGTATCTTTACATTAAACTGCTCAATAGATTTTATAAAACATGCTTCCCTTTAATTAAAGCAATTCAAAACCTAAATTATACAAAAAGGGGAACCTACATTTTTAAAGAGGAATTCATGCTAAAATTCTAAATTGTAACTACTGATAAAAGTTCACTTTGAGAGGGTGGGGATGCTGTAATCACAAGATCAGCCTCTATCAAGAGAAACAATCCATTATCGGCCCCTTTACAAGTTTATGTTAAAAAAAAAATCACTAAAATAATAGTGATAGAATTTTATGCACTGTGAAAAATATATATCTAATGCCACGTACACACAGTCGGATTTTCCGCCAGGAAATTTTTGATGCGAGCTTGTTGTCGGAAAGTCTTTGAACATTTGCTGTCGGAATTTCCGCCCACAAATGTTTGAGAGCAGGTTCTCAAATTTTCATCCAACTTCACTTTGTTGGCGGAAAGTCCGATCGTGTGTACACAAGTCCTTGCACCAAAGTTCACGCATGCTCGGAATCAAGCAGAAGGAGCCGCACTGGCTATTAAACTTCCTTTTTCTCGGCTCGACGTACGTCTTGTATGTCACCGCGTTCTCACGTTCTGAATTTTTGGCCAACATTTGTGTGACCGTGTGTATGCAAAACAAGTTTGAGCCAACATCCTTCGAACAAAAATCCACAGTTTTGTTGCCGGAAAATCCGATCGTGTGTTCGCGGCATTAGAGTGACAGAGAGGTTGCTAACGCAAAAGGTAGTATAGCTAACCTCAAAACATAGAATCTTAACCACTTGACCTCCAGAAGATTTACCCCCCTTCCTCACCAGGCCATTTTTTGTGATACGGCAAGAGCTTTCTTTTGGTGGTATTTAATCACCTCTTCTGTTTATTTTTTGCGCTATAAACAAAAAAAGGCCAACAATTTTGAAAAAAAACCCCAATATTTTTTACTTTCTGCTATAAAACATATCCAATGAAAAAAATGAAAACATCAAATTTCTTCATCAATGTAAGTCAATATGTATTCTGCTACATATTTTTGGTAAACAAATCCCAATAAGCATATATTGATTGGTTTGCGCAAAAGTTATTGCGTCTACAAACTATGGGATATTTTTTTTTTTTTTTTTTTTAGTAGTAATGGTGGCGAACAGCGACTTATAGTGGGGCTCTGATACTGCGATGGAAATTTTGACACGAGTTGACACTTTTTGGGTACCAGTGACACAAATACAGTGACCAGTGCTAAAAAAATTGCACTGTCACTGTATTAATGACACTGGCTGGGAAGGGGTTAACCCTGTGCCTAGCCTGTGTTTCAGTGTACTGTGGGAGGTGCTTTTACTAGGGAAAGGTATGGATCCATGTTCCTGCTTTGCAGGAACACAGGATCTATGCCTTCCCTACTAACAGAACGGCAATCTGCCTTGTTTACATAGGAACACTGCCATTCTGCCTGTGTAACGAATGATTGGCGGGTGTTGGCAGACATCGAGTCTGCGGTACCCGCTGATAATCACAGCAGGGGCGAGGTGCCGGTGGCGTGCAAGTGTATATAAACGTGATCCGGCGCACAACTGCCGCCCTGCAGAAGTACAACTGCTATGGGGCAGACAGCAAAAGGTTGAACAATAGCGTAGTGCCACTCTTGAGTACAAATAATAGTACAATATATAACATATAGTGAAATATAGAGCAAACAAAGAAGCTTGTTCCAGTGCTGGCAAAGTACATGGATATGAGTCCAAAAAGATGTTCAAATGACCAGTCACCAACATTAATAGATTCAATGATCACCAGAACAGAACACAAACATTACAGCAGCATATCAGCCTGTGTAAAAACAAAATAAGCCAGTGCCCAAGTGTCCGATCACCAAGCTCTCACCCCCCTGTGTGATACAAGACAGAATGCCTGGTATGAGAGCTGAGACACCAGAAGGTACTACTGGGAACAAGTTGCCATACTGATCCCTGTTGTATTTTATATGTACCCAGGTGTTCATGCTGCTGTAATGGTAGCCTATGATTCTGGTGAGGTTTGACATCACATGGTGGTGGTGATCAGACACTTGGGCACTGGCAGCACTGTAATCAGTTACTTCACTGATTTTAGTGACATGAAATTCCAGTTCAGAAGTTGAATTAAAAAAAATGGATTTTTTCCCACCTAATTACCGTAATTAGATAGCTAAGAAAATGACTAAAATGTCTTGACATCTCTATTGTCAATGCAACAATTCTTTAAATGTAAAACTATGAAATATTAGCTCTTGCAAAATACCCTAACTATTTATCTTACTGCACTTTTTTTCAGTATATTGCAAATTAAGGAAGTTTAAAGATGATAGGTATTTAAGATTACTTAAATGTGAAATCAGTAAAAAATCTTGTGGCTTTTATGAGTAATACAGATTGTAGTGCCACCTCCGCGAGGGGCGCTGGAAGATGACTGTCCCCAAAAGTTGCTCTGACCTTGAAAGCCTCCCGACACCTCTGACACCCTGGCTTCGGACATGTTTCAAAGTGATAATGCAATTACACAGACACCAGACTGTAGCAAAGTAAACAAATATTTTCTTTAAAGTAGATAAGAACAAGAATTGCTAAGGCAGATATCTTTCAGTATTAAACTTTGTTCTTAGTAAGTATACAGGATATGCAATGCAAAGGAAGATCACAATTAGTCAAACAGTAGTAACCGGTAGGTCCCAAAAGAACTTATGACCCCAGGTATAAAAGGGAAGAGAATGACCTATTTCTGTGTCAGCCTGCCCCCTTAAAATCCGGGTGCCACAGGCCCAGAAAGATTTTGGAGTATGACTGTGGAAATTTATGTTTATTCAGCCAAAAGTGCAATTGTGGGCTTAGGTTCCGATTTAGTTGGAGGAGAACACCTGGCTTGCAGTCAGTATTCCAATTCACCCCAATAGATATTCAGTCATTTTGAGGTCAGGGCTCTATGCAGGTCACTCACTCCACACCAAACTAGTCAACCCATGTCTATATGAAGCTTGCTTTGTGAACAGGTGTACAGCCATGCTGGAACAGAAAAGACCCTTTTGTTACCACAAGGTTGCAAATACAAAATTGTCTAAAATGTCTTTGTTTACTGTAGCATTAACAGTTCACCACTGAAAACAATGATCTGGAACTGCATCAATATATTTCTGGCCGTATAGTGTATCATTGCAATTACTACAGCTTCCACAGGATGGCAGTATTCACCTTTGCAATGTATCCTGGGTGAATTTCACCCCCCCCCCCCCCCCACCTGATGATTAGACAGGGATTTTCATGCTCTTATTCCTGCAGCCAATGCACAGAATTCCCTCCTCTGTATTTCAAATAATTGAATTCCCAGCAAGGAATGGAGTTTTAATATTATGCTTGTAAATCTAATGTGGAGGGCCTGTGGAGAAGTAAAACAGCCTGCCAGTTTAATAAAAACATTTGAACTTTTCCTGACAGGCTTTGACATATTCTTTCTTGAGAATTATAATGTTTAACAAAAAGAACTTGCCTTGAGATTCACTGTTTGGTTTTGTTATCTCTGTAGATATCTATCTATTTATATAGCATATATAGTTTAAATTGGTCAGAAAAACTGAAACCCTATCCTGGCAGCAGAAGTAGGTGCATCCTTTCCACCTGCATATGAGGAATTGTATAAAGAGTGACCTGCAATAGCTGCAACAGTTGTGTTGTTTTTTTTTATTTTAGCTTCCAGTGGATCAGGGCAAGATTTAGAACCTCTGTATGCGATGCAGTAGTCTCCAAAACAAGTCATAAGAAATCAAATTTAATAACAGGGGCATTATACTTATCTCTCAAGCTGTCTGTGCCACCATCTTTGCTCAGTTGGTGTGCTACAGTCTTCCTTCAGACTCCTGGGACCATCAGATGTCTGTGTCCTCCTTTCACACATTGTGGTTCCTTTTTCCGACACCTAGGAAAAGTGCCCTCTTACATTGGTGCCAGTGGAGAGAAGAATGCCACATTACATTGGTGTCAGTGGGAGGAAAGGTGCCCTTTCACATTGGTGTCAGTGGGAGGAAAGGTGCCCTTTCGCATTGGTGTCAGTGGGAGGAAAGGTGCCCTTTCGCATTGGTGTCAGTGGGAGGAAAGGTGCCCTTTCACATTGGTGTCAGTGGGAGGAAAGGTGCCCTTTCACATTGGTGTCAGTGGGAGGAAAGGTGCCCTTTCACATTGGTGTCAATGGGAGGAAAGGTGCCCTTTCACATTGGTGTCAGTGGAAGGAAAGGTGCCCTTTCACATTGATGTCAGTCGGAGGAAAGGTGCCCTTTCACACTGGTGTCAGTGGGAGGAAAGGTGCCCTTTCACATTGGTGTCAGTGGGAGGAAAGGTGCCCTTTCACATTGGTGTCAGTGGGAGGAAAGGTGCCCTTTCACATTGGTGTCAGTGAAGAAAGAATGCTCCATTACATTGGTACCAGTGGGAGGAAGAAAGTCCTTTACTTTGATATCAGTGATAGAAGAAGGCCCCCTACATTGGTGTAAGTAGATAGAATAATGACCCCTTTGTTGTCAGTCAGAGAAATAATGTCCTTAAATGGGTATCAGTAGGAGGAAAAACACCCCTTACATTGGTGTCAGTGAGAGGAAGAATATCCGTTAATTTGGTAGTGAAAAGCAATATCAAATATGGCCCCAAAGGGGATATACTTGAAACCCAGCCCAAAAGGTGCAAGACCCTCACAACCCTCAGAGGCAAAAGTACAAGAGGTGACTAGTAGTAAATCTCAAGGCAATGTTCATGAAAATAAAGCCCATTTAATATAATGAATCCAACAGAGGGAATACACTGTTATGCCCCGTACACATGGTCGGATTCTCCGACAGCAAAATGTTCGATGGGAGCTTTTTGTCGGAAATTCCGACTGTGTGCAGGCTCCATCGGACATTTTCCATCGGAATTTCCGTCGCACAAAAATTTGAGATCTGGATCTCAAATTTTCCGACAACAAAATCCGTTGTCGTAAATTCCGATCGTGTGTACACAATTCTGACGCACAAAGTGCCACGCATGCTCAGAATAAATTAGGAGATGGAAGCGCTTGGTCTGGTAAAACTAGTGTTTATAATGGAGATAGCACATTCGTCATGCTGCAATTTTAAAAATAGTTTAATGCAGCGCATTCTCTTCTTTTTATAATGCTAGAATAATGAAGTTGTTTTGCTGCTCATATTCTCACAAACTGATTTCTTTATTATTTCTCGTGATCTCCTGAATAATATTATTTATTTTTTTCCTCAGATCTCCATAATAATGTTTAGAGTTTTTGTTTATATATATATATATATATATATATATATATATATATTTTTTTTTTTTATCAAGATCTCCTACTTTTTTTTTTTTTTTTATAGTGATCTCCATAATATTTTTTCTCGTTTTGTGTGTCAAGTTACCACAACACCATTATGTTCTTGTATTTTTTAATCTCAAGGAGGTTGGTTTGTGTTGGTGTCCCTTGTTAATTTGACATTGTATTTTTGAAATGTACCTGCCTACTCACAAACAAACTGTCCTTTTTGAAGTAAAACACATAGCCATGTATTTCAGCAAAAAAATATCCATTTATTCTGGGTCATAACAAAATAAAGAGGAAGGCTGGAGAAACTGCTCAAATTTGCGAAGCCTTTGTACCCCAGGGCAGACATCAATAATTTTACAGTCAAAATTGGTGGCCTGACGAGTCCTTATAATAGTGAGCACAATCCGGTGCAGGACTACAAGAGATCAGGAACAGCAGCAGATGACATATATGTCCAGACCAGGGTAAAGAATTATAAATAATCAAGTTTTCCTACAAGAAGACTCACAAAGTGGTTTGAACAATCATGCACCAACGATATGGTAGCTGGTTATGTGGGTGGACGATCTGGCAATATTGGTCTAGTATAGTGATAGTCAATGCAGCTAAATCAAACAGATGGAGATGTAAGCCGTGATTAAAGATGAATGATCAGATGTTACAGCATATGAACCATAACAGCATTGCAGGGAAGTTCCATTATCAGTAAGGATTGATGAAAACAAGGTGCAGAGGCAGCGGGATGTAATTCCATACAAACAACATGAGGGGGATGCTTTAAACAGTATTGACATGTACTACAAGTGCTGAGTGGCAAATGAGGTTTTCACCAAATGCACACAGTCCATCATCTAGTAGTAGCATACCTTTATCCCCGGAGTGCTGTAGCCATAAGTACCGCTTCGTACTGGCCAGTAAGTAAGATCAGATGGGGAGACATCCCTCACTGTGTTATCGCTGCCTCCGTGTTGTTCGTGGCTGATGGGAAAAAAACGCTGTCAGCTGTTGGTTCCGTGTTAGACACACCAGATCGTAAAGCGCGGTTCCTAGTGACGTGCTGACGTCACGCTACTGACGCGTTTCACCAGCCAATAGACGCTGGTTTCTTCAGAGCAGGGAGGAGTTGGTGGGGTAGGCTTAAATAGACTGTGAAGGTGTAGTACCCACTAGATGTCGTCCGAAACACCTCACATGCATAACATTCAGCAAAGGAAAACAAATAGTAAGTGCTTAATAAGTGTACTGACAAAACAATAATACGAGAGAAAATTAATGAATAGAAGTGACGGCTAAGATGGAGAGAGTGAGAAGTACTACTTATACATAAATTTAATTAAATTAGCCCTTTTTGGAGAAGTAATATGCCTTCCTATAAAGAAAGAAAACTAATAAGTAATTTAATTTAATTTATGTATAAGTAGTAAGATAAGTGTGGAAGAAGAATCTCATTTCACAAGTGAAAGTGCCCAGATCGTCATCGGGGAGATAATGGGGTGAAATTGTGATTTAGAAAATACAAAGGAAACCATCAATGATGTTCAACAAAAAATGAAGAACATCATTGACGCTTTAGGCAGAATATAAAACACGCAAAAATTGTACCGTTTTATTGTGTATTTTTGATTTTAAAAACAAGTTTCAAAGTATTTTAAAAGCCAAATTTTGAAGATGCACACGGTGTGTTTACATGTGTTATCTGCCATCACGAGATATCAATGTACACGTTTTGTGGGTGCAAGGCAATATCAACACAGTTTGGACATACTAATGTCTGATATTGCCTTCACTTTGTCAAAGTTGAACTTTGTAAGTTCCTGAGTTGTGTATGTTCTGTTTGGAAACATGCCTGTTGAACCAAAAAAAGGCTATTTCTAATGTGACCAAAAAAAATGCTATACAACAAAGATGTTGATTTGTTCAAAAACCCTTTTCTAACGCACATGTGAATGTGCTTTGAGTAAAATGTTTTCTACTCAACAATGTGTGGCTTCTTATTTCAATGCTCAAAAGCAGTTTTTGTAGTAAGTTGGTGTTTACAGTGACAATGGGGGTTATTTACTAAAGGCAAATCCACTTTGCACTACAAGTGCACTTTCATTGCAGTTTCAAGTATACTTTTGCAGTGCACATGGAGTGCAAAGTGGATTTTCCTTTAGTAACTAACTCCCGCGGTGCTTTTTAATTTGCCGCAATCACTCCATTTTCGTGACTACCAAAAAATCACAAAAGAAAGAAACACAAGCAGTAAATACAAGGAAATATTATTTCTGTTTATCCAAAAAAAAATTATTTTTAAAATGTTTCTTGATTGTGTGGCATATCAATGGCCCCCCTACCCGCAAAGTACTCTGGATATTTTTGTCTCACTTCGTGGGCGCTTTGGGGGGGCAAGCCAGGACGGCCAGCTTCAAGTGTGCCGTCAGGGTTGAAGGATCATGAAAGCCAGCCTCAGTCCCAACTGAGGCCACATCATTTGTAGCATTTTTTCAAAGAAAATTGTGCATAATGCAGTAGGCAAGCACAATATGGTTGAGTTTATATTCTGTAATGTGGATTGGTGTCAGAAATAGGCGGAACCGGCTGGCCATTATCCCAAAGCGTTACATAGTTACATAGTTACATAGTAGGTGAGGTTGAAAAAAGACACAAGTCCATCAAGTCCAACCTATGTGTGTGATTATGTGTCAGTATTACATTACATATCCCTGTATATTGCGGTCATTCAGGTGATTATCTAATAGTTTCTTGAAGCTATCAATGCTCCCCGCTGAGACCACCGCCTGTGGAAGGGAATTCCACATCCTTGCCGCTCTTACAGTAAAGAACCCTCTACGTAGTTTAAGGTTAAACCTCTTTTCTTCTAATTGTAATGAGTGGCCACGAGTCTTATTAAACTCTTTTCTGCGAAAAAGTTTTATCCCTATTGTGGGGTCACCAGTACAGTATTTGTAAATTGAAATCATATCCCCTCTCAAGCGTCTCTTCTCCAGAGAGAATAAGTTCAGTGCTCGCAACCTTTCCTCATAACTAAGATCCTCCAGACCCTTTATTAGCTTTGTTGCCCTTCTTTGTACTCGCTCCATTTCCAGTACGTCCCTCCTGAGGACTGGTGCCCAGAACTGGACAGCATACTCCAGGTGCGGGCGGACCAGAGTCTTGTAGAGCGGGAGAATTATCGTTTTATCTTTGCAGTTGATCCCCCTTTTAATGCATGCCAATATTCTGTTTGCTTTATTAGCAGCAGCTTGGCATTGCATGCCATTGCTGAGCCTATCATCCACTAGGACCCCCAGGTCCTTTTCCATCCTAGATTCCCCCAGAGGTTCTCCCCCCAGTGTATAGATTGCATTCACATTTTTGCCACCCAAATGCATTATTTTACATTTTTCTACATTGAACCTCATTTGCCATGTAGTCGCCCACCCCATTAATTTGTTCAGGTCTTTTTGCAAGATTTCCACATCCTGCGGAGAAGTTATTGCCCTGCTTAGCTTAGTATCGTCTGCAAATACAGAGATGGAACTGTTTATCCCATCCTCCAGGTCGTTTATGAACAAATTAAATAGGATTGGTCCCAGCACAGAACCCTGGGGGACCCCACTACCCACCCCTGACCATTCTGAGTACTCCCCATTTATCACCACCCTCTGAACACGCCCTTGTAGCCAGTTTTCAATCCATGTACTCACCCTATGGTCCATGCCAACGCACCTTATTTTGTACAGTAAACGTTTATGGGGAACTGTGTCAAATGCTTTTGCAAAATCCAGATACACCACGTCTACGGGCCTTCCTTTATCTAAATGGCAACTCACCTCCTCATAGAAGGTTAATAGATTGGTTTGGCAAGAACGATTCTTCATGAATCCATGCTGATTACTGCTAATGATATCATTCTTATTACTAAAATCTTGTATATAGTACCTTATCATCCCCTCCAAGAGTTTACATACTATTGATGTTAGGCTAACTGGTCTGTAATTCTCAGGGATGTTTTTTGGGCCCTTTTTAAATATTGGTGCTACATTGGCTTTTCTCCAATCAGCTGGTACCATTCCAGTCACCACCACTCTTCTGGCTCTGGCCAGCCAGTAATTAAAAACCCTCTGGTCCAGGGTGAGGGTCCTCATAGGGAATGGCCGCATAAAATGGTCCCCCAGCGCAAATGCTTCATCTGCGACGAAGACAAACGGGAGTCCTTCCACATTGTCTTCTGGAGGTGGCGAGCTCAAGCTGCCATTCTGGAGCCGTCGGTAAAACTCTGTGTGGGTGATGACTCCACCATTCGACATCCGGACATTTTTCCCCACGTCCACATACAGGATCACATAAGTAGCCGACACCACCGCCAACAACACAATACTATTAAAACCCCTTGTAATTATAGTATGACCCAGAGATGGGGGGTGGGACTATATGGACGTGTTTCCCATCTATTGCCCCTCCGCAGTTGGGAAAGTCCCACCACTGGGCAAAGTGGGATGCCACTTTGCCATTCCTGTGGTGTTGAAGGAAACTGTGGAGTCAAACAAGAAAAAAAAATTAGGACTTTTGCACATAACATTGCAAGCAGATTAGACACAAACATTCTTGGCCAACATCAATATAACATTTATTTTAAAGAGTACATAAAGACAAAAATATAAGGTCCACTTATCAGATTCCTCACCCCCTCTGAAGGCCCATTGTAAAAGTTTTAGGGAGGGGGAGATGTTTTGGACAGTTAACCCTCTCCGCTTCATTGAGAGCTGAATGCATAAATAATGTATGTTTCTTTGGCCAGCCCCTCCTTACTTTACATGATTGGCAGCCCACTGGACAGGTAAGAAGTGTCATAAGACAAAAATATGAATACACACTGTCCTAATTGAAACACATTTTTTTCATTATGCAATTACCTATCAAGATAATAGGAGAACAAAACTTTAAACAGTACCATTTGAAAGTATTCAGGCAGGACCTTTCACTACATGCTTTGGTGAATTCATACATAAATATGACCACAAAAGAGGTAGGTATAGTGTGTATGGGTTGGGCAAAGTCAGCAGATAGAGGATCGGTATCGGTTGACTTAGCGGTTGGGGGGAGGAAGGGTTCCAAATGATTTTGGGACCCCAAAAAAAAGCCTCTGGCACTCTGCATGAATTTAAGCATACAAATAACATTTGTACACATTTTAGGGGGTGTTTAGGGTAAAGCACTACAATCAAGCTGACAAAATACATTGTTAAGTGACTAGGCTAGGTGTGTATGGGCCCAGGATAGCATGCTGGGGAGGTTAGTGAAGGCAAATATGCATGAAGGACAAAAAAGGAAGTTTAAAAAATTTAAGCATGCATGAGGATAAAGAGGAAAGGATAAAACTTACCTTAATATAGTCCTTCTGCAGGACCTGAATGATGGCAGAACAGGTCTCTGGAATAATGATCCCCAGAGCCTGGGGGGAGATGCCTGTCGAGAACTTGCCTGTCGATGCCTGTCGATGTCCTGCAGACTTCTCCCTGCCGCCAAGTACCGCAACATGGCGACTAGCCTCTGCTCGGGAGTGCTCTGCTCGGGATTAGCAGGTGTCCTGCTATGCCAACAAACGGTGAAAAACGGGGTCCGTCATCCGGAGATAATTCCTGAAATCATCAGGATTATTCTCACGGATCTCCCACAACAAAGGTATATGAGAGAATTGGTCACGCTGGAGCAACCAATTCTTCGTCCATGAACTTCTCCCCACCCTGTTCATGGACTGGGCTTGGGTCAAAGCAAGAACCCCAACACCAAGCCCCCACATAGCACGAACTCTACGACGAGTACGTAACTGCAACATGGCTTCAAAAGGGTCGGCTGGTCAGAACAATCTAACAGAACACACTGAAAAACTGAAAGGCCTGAAAAGAGTGAGCTGAAAATCAGAAACGAGCTGACAAGAACGCACTGCAAATTCAAATACATACTATAAAATACACACTGAAAAACAAATGCGACCTGGTTACACGCACTGAAAACCAGATACGAACCCACAAGCAGTAGCGATTAGAAAAACACGAGTCTGAAAAGCGCAAATCTCTCTCTCGCCAAACTTCTACTAACACGAGATAAACACGAGATTAGCAGAAGGAGCCCAAAGGGTGGCGCACTGGCTATTGAACTTCCTCTTTCTAGTGCCGTCGTACGTGTTGTACGTCACTGCGTTCTTGGCGTGCGCAAATACCGACCAACTTTGTGTGACCGCATGTATGCAAGACAAGTTTGAGCCAACATCTGTCAGAAAAAATCCATGGATTTTGTTGTCGGAATGTGCGATCGTGTGTACAGGGCATTACAGTGTCAGCAGTTTTTCCTTCATGCGAGTTCTGGAGTTTTCCCACCAATAGTCATGTAAAAACAGAAAACAGGGAGAGGGATAGAGAATGCCACTGTCTAAGCTTAGTAGTAATAGGAAAATAAAAAAAAACTAGATGATAAGTATTGCACCCATATACACATAAAAACACAGCGTATTAATATGTTTAGTGGAGACATCAATGAATGGCAGCTTTTTAAGAATACTTTGATGGATATAAAACAATGCGAAAGAAGAGAGAGGGGAAGCGCACGCTTCTCATGGAAGTTTTAATAAAACGCAATGTACATGTAGCACCCTGAAGTTTAGACAGGGTTGCTATCAAATTTAGTTGCCAGGCGATAGTGCCTTTGCCAATTGATTTCCCCCTAATTCTGGAATTGCTACACTTCTCTCCTCTGTCACTAGGTGGCATGGCAGCTGGTGACATTGGGTAAGACGAGGGCATAGCAAGGACAGATTATGAATGAATGGGGTGTCTCAGCCAATTGGCAGGTGTTTCTTTAAGTCCCTTGGCCTTCTGGGAGAGCCTATTTATTTGGGTGGAGTCAGGTGATCGGGTTTCTGTGCCACCTGGGCGGCTGTCTGGGTTGACGTGTGTTGTACTGCCCAGGGCTGCTAGGCCGGGAGCCTGAGGCATATCCCAGGGGCATCTGGCTGCTAGGCTGTCTGAGGCCTATCCAGAAGCAGGAGAGCAGGGGACGGAGGTGGAGGGGGAAGCTGTTGCCACTAAGGGACCATCCACCTTGTTACCGGAGACCACTGTGAATAATCTGAAGTCAGTACCTGAGCAGTCTTCTCATCAGCCGGGGACGGTGAAGAAGTGCGAAAGCTTCAGTGAGTGCCAAGCCAGGGACCCAGTGGGACAGCAGAGGTGACGCTTGCGGAACATCAATGGGTGCCAAGCTAGGGACCTAGCGGGTCAGCAGGGGTGACGCTTGAAGAGTATGCGTGAGTGCCAAGCCAGGGACCCAGCAGGGAAGAGGGGGTGACGCTTGGGGAAGATACTGAGTGCTAACAGTGAAAGAGTTCATGGGAGCCAGTGGCTATTGGATCCGAAGTCTAGTGAAAGACTGGGAGTTCATTGAGCAAAGATCCACAGTGAGTTATTGAGGAATAAACAGAGAACTGTTTGTGTTGTCAATAGTAAAATATACTACCGTTAGTAACTGCTACAAGACTGTTGCCATAGGAGACAGCGGTCCTACCTATACAGAAGTGATGTCCGGCTGGAGGCCTTCACCTGTATAGCTGTCTTTCTATAGAAGTCTCGGAGTCTGCTAATTATCATTGATCTGCTTAAGAGTGTCCTGGCCCTAACCCTCTTTCCCCCAGTTCTGTTCAAGAGACAATAAATATCATTTTGCATTCTAAAAGTGCCTGGTGCCCACCATTTCATCTTGCATTACACCCACCATGCCTTGTAACCCACTCTACACAGAAGGATGTCAGCTGTTCCTAACTCTGGTGGTTACCATTAGGCCTAAGGGGCCCCGGGACTTTGCTATATACAATTATTAAGGAGATGCACTCACATGAAGGTAGTGTAACACAATCATTACTCGATGTGTCCAGCAGCTGGCATCCTTCTGATGGTCCCCAATGGAGATGTTTAGAGGGTGGATAGGGAGCTGCTCCTGGTGGATGTAAAAATATGGTGGCAAAAAAACTAAAAACAAAGGGAGAATGGGCTGCTCTAAGTGTAGTATTATTTATTAAATAAAAAGATAAATGATAAAAATACACTCACATTTAGTAAGTAAAGCAACAGGCAATATACCAAAAACTTCCAGCTGGTGGCATTATATCATGAGTCCCAATGGATAGTCAGTCTTTGATGGTCATGGGTAGATAAGTATGCCAAGAAGTACTATAGTTAGGATGAGAATCAGGAAGAACCAACACTGGTAGATATGATTGGAGGCCACTGTGGCTAGTAGGAAGCAAATTCACTGGCCAGGGCAGCTGGCCATGATGACATCACACATTGGGTATGAGTGGGTGGAGCTTCATGTTTCGGGGCAGAGTCCCCATAGTCAAGCACACCCACTACAGTGTAAGAGAACAATATATAGGGGAGGGGGAAGAGTGGATGGGTGGGAGGCACCACAGAGGGAAGGGACTACAGGAGGAGCCAGAATCTAGATGGATAAGTGGCACTGTGGGAAACAGCGAGCCCAGGTTCCAATCTGTGTGCAGCCACAACTTCAAGATATTAACCGTCTCCCGAAAAGCCGCCTAATTATACTGCGGCAGGTTGGCACGGCTGCACGAATCACCGTAGGTGTATGTATGCCTCTTTAAAAGCGATAGGGAGCGTGCACCCACGACGCTGGAGCCGATGCATGTGGCTGGCGGCTGCAATGTCCGCCTGCCACCTGCGATCGCTCCACAGAGAGCCAGAACAGGGATTTGTGTATGTAAACAAACAGATCCCTGTTCTGACGGGAGTAGAGAGAGATCTGCTCTTCCTAGTGATCAGGAACAGCGATCTCTCTCCTCCTCCAGTCAGTACACTCCCCCCAGAGTTAGAAACAGCTCCCTAGGGAAAACTTAACCTCTTGTTCGCCCCATAGTGTTAACACCTTCCCTGCCAGTGACATTTATACAGTAATCAGTGGCTATTTTTAGCTCTGATCGCTGTATAAATGTCATTGGTCCCAAAAAAGTGTCCGATCTGTCCGCCGCAATGTCGCAGTCCCTCTAAAAATCTCAGATCGCCGCCATTACTAGTAAATAATAAATAAATAATAAAAATGCCATAAATCTATCCCCTATTTTGTAGAAGCTATAACCTTTGTGCAAACCAATCAATATACGCTTATTGCGATATTTTTGGTAAAAAAAATAAATGTAAAAGAATACATATTGGCCTAAACTGACTTTTTTATTTTTTATTTTTTTGGGGACATTTTTTATAGCAAAAAGTAAAAAATATTTTATTTTTTTCAAAAAATTTTTTATTTGTAGCGCAAAAAAAAACACAGAGGTGATCAAATAACACCAAAAGAAAGTTCTATTTGTGGGAAAAAAAGGACATAAATTGTGTTTGGCTACAACGTTGCAGGACCGCGCGATTGTCAGTTAAAGCGACGCAGTGCTGTATCGCAAAAAATGGCCTGGTCATTAAGGGGGCAAATCCTTCTGGTCCTTAACCACTTAACAACCGGCCCATAGCCAAATGACGGCTACAGGGCGGTTGTTTAACTCTGGGAGGGCGTCCAGGGACGTCCTCCCAGAATTCTGCTCTCGCGCGCCCCCTAGGGCGCGCACTCGAGAGCATCTGTGACCGCCGGGTCCAGAGGACCCGGCGCATCACGGATCCCGGTAAATGGCCGCTGATCGCGGCCGTTTACCATGTGATCGCTCCGTCAAATGACGGAGCGATCACATGTAAACAAACCGGCGTCATCTGATGACGCCGGTTCCTCTCCTCCCCCTCTCCTCCCCTCCTGTGTACCGATCGGTACACAGTGAGCGGAGAGGCTGATGGATGGATGGCTGCAGCGTTGTGGGCTGCATCTGTAGTGCCCACAGCGCTGCACAGAGACATCCAGCCATCCATCCATCCATGCTCAGCCATCCCTACTACTCTGCATGCCCTGCAATGCTGTGCAATACTCTGCAATTCCCTCTGCAATGCCCCACAATACTCTGCCATACCCCGCAATACCCCTGCAATACTCTGCCATACCCTGCAATACCCCGCAATACTCTGCCATACCCTGCAATACCCCTGCAATACTCTGCCATACCCTGGAATACCCCGCAATACTCTGCCATACCCTGCAATACCCCACAATACTCTGCCATACCCTGCAATACCCCGCAATACTCTGCCATACCCTGGAATACCCCGCAATACTCTGCCATACCCTGCAATACCCCGCAATACTCTGCCATACCCTGGAATACCCCGCAATACTCTGCCATACCCTGCAATACCCTGAAATACCCCGCAATACCCAGCCATACTCTGCAATACTCAGTAATACCCAGCCATACTCTGCCATACTCTGCCATACCCAGCCATGCTCTGCAATACCCCACAAAAATCTGCAATACTCTGCCATAACCCGCAATACTCTGCCATACCCAGCCATACTCTGCAATACCCCGCAATACCCAGCCATACTCTGCAATACTCAGTGATACCCAGCCATACTCTGCCATACCCAGTCATACTCGGCGATACTCTGCAATACTCGGTGATACCCAGCCATACTCTGCCATACCCAGTCATACTCGGCGATACTCTGCAATACCCAGCCATGCTCAGCCATACCCAGCCATGCTCAGCCATACCCAGCCTCTGTATGTGGCCAGGCTGTGGAAGTCTCACACATGTGGTATCGCCATACTCAGGAGGAGTAGGAGAATCTATTTTGGGGGGTCATTTTTGGTATGTATATGCTATGTGTTAGAAATATTGTATAAATGTACAACTTTGTGTTAAAAAAAAAAAAGCGTTTTAACCACTTCCCGCCTTCCGTCATACGACGTCCTTGACTTTGTGCGGGGATATCTGAATGATGGGTGCAGCTACAGGCATCATTCAGATATCATCTTTTTCAGCCGGCGATTCCCTACACCATAAGAATGATCATAGCGGCTGTTACACTGCTTGATCATTCTTACGGGAGGCGAGAGGGGACGCACGCCCCCTCCCGCAGCCCTCCGGTGCTTCTACCGACTCACCGCTACGATCGAAGCCAGGATCTTTTTTTTTTTAATTTCAGGAACAGCCTAGAGGTGAGATGTGGGGTCTTATTGACCCCATATCTCACTGTAAAGAGGACCTGTCATGCCATATTCCTATTACAAGGGATGTTTACATTCCTTGTAATAGGAATAAAAGTGATCAAAAAAAATTTTTTTTTGGAAAAAAGTGTCAAACTAAAATAAATAAAGTAAAATGAACAATAAAAAAAAATAAAATTTTTTTAAAGCGCCCCTGTCCGTGTGCTCACATGCAGAAGCGAACGCATATGTAAGTCCCGCCCACATATGAAAACGGTGTTCAAACCACACATGTGAGGTATCGCTGTGATCGGTAGAGCGAGAGCAATAATTTTGGCCCTAGACCTCCTCTGTAACTCAAAATTTGTAACCAGTAAAAAATTTTAAAGCGTTGCCTATGGAGATTTTTAAGTGGCAAAGTTTGGCGCCATTCCACAAGCGTGTGCAATTTTGAAAGGTGACATGTTAGGTATCTATTAACTCGGCGTAACTTCATCTTTCATATTATGCAAAAACATTGGGCTAACCTTACTGTTTTGGTTTTTTTTTAAAGCAAAAAACAGTTTTTTTTCCAAAAAAAAACGCGTTCGAAAAATTGCTGCGCAAATATCGTGCGAGATAAAAAGTTGCAATGACCGATATTGTATTCTCTAGGGTCTTTGCTAAAAAAACATATATAATGTTTTGGGGTTCTATGTAATTTTCTAGCAAATAAATGATGATTTTTACATGTAGGAGAGAAATGTCAGAATTGGCCTGGGTGCTCCAGAACGCCTGAAGGTGCTCCCCTGCATGTTGGGCCTCTGTATGTCGCCACGCTGTGTAAAAGTCTCACACATGTGGTATCGCCATACTCGGGAGTAATAGCAGAATGTGTTTTGGGGTGTAATTTGTGGTATGCATATGCTGTGTGTGAGAAATAACCTGCTAATATGACAATTTTGTGAAAAAAAAAAAAAGAAAAAAAAAAAAACTTGATTTTGCAAAGAATTGTGGGAAAAAATGACAACTTCAAAAAACTCATCATGCATCTTTCTAAATACCTTGGAATGTCTTCTTTCCAAAAAGGGGTCATTTGGGGGGTATTTGTACTTTTCTGGCATGTTAGGGTCTCAAGAAATGAGATAGGCCGTCAGTACTTCAGGTGTGATCAATTTTCAGATATTGGTACCATAGCTTGTGGACGCTATAACTTTCACAAAGACCAAATAATATACACTAATTTGGGTTATTTTTACCAAAGATATGTAGCGGTATAAATTTTGGCCAAAATATATGAAGAAAAATTACTAATTTTCAAAATTTTATAACAGAAACGAAGAAAAATGTATTTTTTTACAGATTTTTCGGTCTTTTTTCTTTTATAGCGCAAAAAATAAAGAACCCAGCGGTGATTAAATACCACCAAAAGAAAGGTCTATTTATGTGAAAAAAAGGACAAAAAATTCATATAGATACAGTGTTGCATGACTGAGTAATTGTCATTCAAAATGTGAGAGCACCAAAAGCTGAAAATTGGTCTGGTTATTAAGGGGGTTTAAGTGCCCAGTGGTCAAGTGGTTAAGTGGTTAAAGGGGCCAGCACATAATAACAACAAAGAATGGAAGTACAACCGAAACATTTAGCAACACAATAAAAAGCAGTGCATAAATAAATGTACATCTTTAAGAGGACAACATAATGGCAAAAAATTGCAAGATATAAAAGAAAATGTTGTGCAACACAATAAAAGGCAGTACATGAATAGAATAAATATATCTCTAAAAAATACATTATAGCAAATAATGAACTAATACCAGATGTTATAAGTATAAAGACAAAATAGCCGAAATAGCCATAAAAAAATAATAATGAATAATATGAAAATTAATAAATGAATAAAAAGCTCCAGATGTGTTGCAATTAAAATATGTGTATATAGATATGGGAGCAAAAAATGTAAAGAAAAAGAGGAGGACGCACATAGCAGGGACACTATACTTGGTGTAGAAATTTGAGACAAGTCTGAAATCAGGACATGCGTTAGGGTAGGTAAAAAATTTAAATGCATAAGGTGATCTTTCAGAAACCATGACATGCATTAGTGTCAGTGAGGGAAGAATGCCACATTACGTTGGTGTCAGTGGGAGGAATCGTACCCTTTTACATTGGTGTCAGTGAAGGAAGAATGCGCCATTACACTGGTGCCAGTGGGAGGAAGAAAGTCCTTTACTTTAGTATCAGTGATGGAAGAATGCCGTCTACATTGGTGTAAGTGGACAGAATAATGACCCTTACTTTGTTATCAGTCAGAGGAAGAATGTCTTTACATCAGGTATCAGTAGGAGGAAGAACACCCCTTACATTGATGTCAGTGCAGGGAAGAATGTCCCTTAATTTGATACCAGTGAGTGAAGTATGATCCTAAACTGGTAGTCCGTGGTGGGAAAAATGCCTTCTTTTCCTGGTGCCAGTAAGTAAAGAATGCCTCTTACTTTGATGTGAGGAGGAGGAAGCAAGCCGCATCAGTGGGAGGAAGAATGCCCCTTACTTTAGTGATCATTAGAGACAATGGGGTTCAGTTACTAAAACTGGAGTGTGCAAAACCTGGTGCAGGTCTGCATGGAAGCCAATCAGGTTCTAACTTTGACAAAAAAAAAAACCTGAAAGTGGATTGGTTTCTTTTCAGAGCTGCTCCAGTTTTAGTAAATCAACCCCAATGTCCCCTTGCAGACAGCTAAAACCATTATGGGTGTCAGTAGTTACTTATCTAAAAGAGAAGTGAATGGGCTCCAATGGTCCTTCCCCAGTTGCTCTGCCAAGTGACTTTGTCCCAGGAACCATACACACACCTTAAGGCCAGAGGTCAATCTACCCCTGCTAAACAGTAGGAATGGTAAATACATGTATGGTAAAAATGGTAATATAGCAGAATCCTTAGCAACCTCTGGAGGAACCCTGGCTGAGAAAGGTTGTACTAAAGCAAAAGCTGTGAGCTAATTTCCCATAATTTAAGTGACTAATACAAAGCCTTAGAGGAACATTACACTACATAATTGCAGTTTAGTCCTTGACGAATGCACCACACAGCTGACTTGTTCTACATCTTGTTTGGTTATAATAATCACAGCAGCAGTTTTATGCCTCTTTGTCACCAAGACTCACTCACTAGGAAGTTTCAGGACAGCACAGGACAGGACAAGATAAAAAAGGATATAATTATGCAGATTCCAAGTTTCTTCTAATGCCGTTCAATGACCTTGCCACCACCATCAATGCACACTAATTACGTAAATCGTTACATCAATAAATTCTCTCCTGAGAGTATAGTAGGGAAGAAAGGTTTACAAAAACAGATCATGCTGTACATTCCTATTGTCCATCACATCTGTACCTCAATGCTGTGGTTACGGGACAGTATGCAGGATCCAAGATTTAGAAACATTATTACAGATCTTAAAGGCTTTTCTGAGCAATATATGAAACCATTACTACCAATGGATGGAAATATGAGAGCAGCCAATGATGACTTGATTTTAAAGGTACATCCTCCAAGAGGTTCAACTTTCTCCTTGCATCATTGCCTGGAGCAGTGGTGGCTGGTGAAGTTTTGGGATGGGGGGGCGCCAGACCCTGCCCTTCCTTTTTGACCCCTCCCACTTCCCGTAAGCCCCACCCCTTATAGAATCCACCCACTCCGTCCCCTGTATTCCACTTGCTTTCACCCGTAGTGTTAGGAGTATACAGCCCCGGAATCAAAGAGCAGAGTATACAGCTCAGCATTACAGACACGGTATATAGATCAGCACCACAGATACGCTATACAGATCAGCACCACAGATATGGTATATAGATCAGCACCACAGATACGGTATATAGATCAGCACCACAGATACGGTATATAGATCAGCACCACAGATACGGTATACAGACCAGCACCACAGATACGGTATACAGATCAGCACCACAGATACGGTATACAGATCAGCACCACAGATACGGTATATAGATCAGCACCACAGATACGGTATATAGATCAGCACCACAGATACGGTATACAGATCAGCACCACAGATACGGTATATAGATCAGCACCACAGATACGGTATATAGATCAGCACCACAGATACGGTATATAGATCAGCACCACAGATACGGTATATAGATCAGCACCACAGATACGGTATATAGATCAGCACCACAGATACGGTATATAGATCAGCACCACAGATACGGTATATAGATCAGCACCACAGATACGGTATATAGATCAGCACCACAGATACGGTATATAGATCAACACCACAGATACAGTATACAAATCAGCACCACAGATACAGTATATAGATCAGCACCACAGATACGGTATACAGATCAGCACCAAAGATACGGTATATAGATCAGCACCACAGACACTGACACACTGACAGCATGACAATACCCCCCCCCAACACTCTGCTCACAGCACCCCCGCCTGATGGATGGATCGCGGGACATCCCGCTCACAGCACAACCCCCCCCCCCCCCGTCTGCCCAATCCCCTCTATCCCTAGTCTCCACAATCCCCCCCAGTTTGAACAATTACCCCACCCCCAGTCTGCACAATCTCCTCCCCAGTCTGCACAAACCCACCTCCCCCCAGTCTGCACAATCCCCCCTCCCCCAGTCTGCACAATTACCCCCCCAGTTTGCACAATCCCCCTTCCTCCAGTCTGCACAATTATCCCCCCCAGTTTGCACAATCCCCCCTCCCCCCAGTCTGCACAATTACCCCCCTCCCCCAGTCTGCACAATTCCCCCCCCAGTTTGCACAATCCCCCTTCCTCCAGTCTGTACAATTACCCCCCCAGTCTGCACAATTACCACCAACCCCTGTCAATTGGACAGGCGGCTGAGGAGCTCAGCTAGGAAGACAGTGGCGATGGCCAGGCGACAAGCAGATATTGAACAGCCTGACACAGTGCCATGACTGCTGCGGGTGGCAGAAGTGATGCGGCCTTTACTGGCCATCCTAGCGGCCTGGCCAGCCACTGCCACCCAGCACTTACCTTCAGGCGCCAGTCCGCTTGTCTGAATCCTGTGGCCAGGAAACCGGAAGTGAGTGTGATGAGTGCTTAGTGTCCTCTCCTCCGGTCCAAGAGTTGACTCCACCCCCACATGATGATGTCAGACAGTGTCAATGAGGAAACACATACCGCCCACTGTCCTCTCCTCTGGTCCCTGCTGTGCCAATCCTAGGCAGTTAATCTGGCATATTAGCAAATCAGAATAGATTGGGGGTGTTTGTGGGCGCATTGAGTGCACCCCGGCCACACCCTAAACATGGGCAAATCAGCTTCCCATAGCCCGCCGCATGTCCGGTGCCCGGTCACTCCTAAAGTGACAATTTTTTTTGTTAACAGATTGGGGGGCGGCGCCCGAGCGCCCCCTATGGATGGGCCGCCACTGGCCTAGAGAGTCATCGAGCTGCAATAAATTGACAGGATAGGATTTTAGACTTCTATCTTAAGCTGTTCATACACTAAAAAAAGAATAAATAACCGATTCCTTCATCCACACAAAGTGGATGGAGGAATCCCACGGCGGGAAAATTGTATTCTGACAATGACACCCACCACTGTCAGAACTCACTGATCACCAGCTGCAGCTGCTGATCCCTAAAAAATATTCAACGTGTCCTTTCTGTGATGAACACAGGTATTTGATCCCTGCCCTCCTCACTAACTCGTGACAAAGGACCGGCCAATCTCACACCGCGCTGTCACTTACGTAACAATGCCACTCTCAGCTGCACCCGGCACAAAGATTTTCCAACTCGCGGGACCACAATCTAGGTGCCAGCAGCCTGAGAGCGATTGTCACTGGGCTAATTAAACAATTAACCCTTTAACTGCCGCCACCCCCTCTTTTGGACCGAGCAGGTGGAGACTCGTAATTTTAGCAATACCAATTAGGATTTTAGAATAATTGTCTGTAACACACACTGTCACCACAGACAGGTATGTTCAGAGGTTTTATCCTATACAGTAGCACTCTTCAAGCTTGCATTAAGAGCTTAGAGACAAGGTTAACACTTTTCAAAATAAGGTTTTAAAGTGTTTGTTAAGGCATTATTAAAAGTCTATTCCAGCCCCTCTATTAGAGGCACACTGTGTATGTTGTATTTAAAAATGAGCACTGTAAATACTGAATATCAGCAGTCTCATCACTCGCGGCCGCTTTCCAGCTGTGATAGATGTCTTCTGTGGGAGTGGCTGGGATCTCCCTCTGACGTCAGAGGGAGATCACGTGGCCGCTCGCCTCCTCCGCAGAAGCCACCCATCGGAACTGGAAAGCGACCGCAAGTCATGTGACCGGCCTGAAGACAGCTAATATTCAATATTTACAGAGCTCGTTTTTAAATACAACATACACAGTGTGCCTCTAATAGAGAGGCTGGCAGTGATATTTAAATATTAAATAATAGCGGCGGGGAGCAGGGCTGGTCCGGAGACAGACAGAGAGGGCGCTGACAGGGAGGAAGGAGGGGGTGAGGGGGAAAAGAGGAGAGCAGAGAGCAGGCAGCCTATCACAGAGGGAGGCACTTTGACCACAGTGATCAGGGCGGAGCTTCCCTGGTTATCGTGGTCTGTTTAGAGAGGGCATACAGGAAGTGGTAGGTTTAGGTTTTTTTGTTTTTTACAGTTGAAAGGGGGGAAGATTACATAGCACAAGCGCTGTGCTGTGTAATCTGCTTTACGGGACCAGAATCTGGCGTTTTTGGGTCAACAAGTGCTTTAATAATGAAAAGGTCAAAATTGGTGCAAATAAAATATTTACAGAAAAAGGTGTTTCAAAGTAAATAAAGACAATATACAGCAACAGAGTAATAAAGTAGAGTTAGAAAAAGAATACTTGCACAATGTCCTGGGTTGATCAGAATTTGGTCGGTGATGTTACAGGTTCTCAAACTTGACAGATGTTCCTAATTTGATGTTCAAGAAGAACTCCCAAACTGTCCTGGCATCTCCCAAAGGGTGCTGACAGACACCAATGACCAATCGTCTGGTCATCTGGTTTAGGGGGTGGTTGCTGGGAGGTCTCTACATTCATGACCATATCTCAGATATAGTTTAAGTATTCATATCTCTGCATCTCTACCGTGTACAGACTGATAACATTTATATTATGATCCAGCATGACATTTGCTTTAAAACAAATATAGATATGGCAGGTTTCTGATGTCTAGTTTTACCTAGAAATAATAAGGGGTACCAGTGGTTTCCCCTATGATCTGACATAGGGGTGTCTGGACTAGGCATGTGCAATTCATTTCGTTCCGAATTCATTTTTTATCGAATTTCGACAAATTCGTTAATTCGGGAATATCCGAATTAATGAAAACCCATTTAACAAATTTTTTCTGAATAATCGTAAATTCGATAAAATTGGACATTCGTAAATTCGGGCATTCGTACATTCGCAATTTACAAATGTACATTCGTACATTCGTACATTAGTAAATTAGTGAATTCGTAAATTTGTAAATTCGAAAATTCGGAAATCTGAAATAATAGTTAACTAATAATAACTTAACTATTAGTAATTACTAGTAACTTTTAAATTATAGGTATTGTAAATTCCTTTCAAATTTGGCTGTTAGTGAACGTAACACATACAAATTTATCCGAAGTTATGAATGATCCGAAAAAACGGAATGGAACGTAATGAATTAATAATAATAAATAACAACAATAATAATAACAACGTTTTATTATTATTATTATTTATTATTAATTTGTTCCGTTCCATTTGTTTAGATGCAGCATTCGTTTTGGATAATTCGTAACTTCGGATAAATTCGTATTTGTTACGTTCACTGACAGTCAAATTTGAAAGGAAATTACAATACCTATAATTTAATAGTTAGTTACTATTTCAGATTTTTGAATTTTCGGGTTTTTGGATTTTCAAACTTCGAACTTACAAATTTCCGAATGTTCTAATTTACAAATGTACGATTTTACGAATTTACGAATGTACGAATTTACGAATGTACAAATGTAAAAATGTATGAATGTGCGAATGTTTGAATTTACAAATGTACGAATGAACGCATTTACGAATGAACGAATTTACGAATCGCGATCATAACGAATGACCCGAAAAACGAAAAAAATAATAAACGAATGAAACAAAAATGAAAATGAACAAATTTTTTGGCTGTGCACATGTCTAGTCTGGACTTGATACACTACAAATTATCTGAGGAAAGTAAATATGTCCAAAATAGGGTTGTGCTATTAATATTTTGGAAGTTATAAAACATGCTGAAGTTTCAGAACTATCTTACTACACTGTCTGCACTTTATGTGGATTAAGCGATTTAGAACAGGTGTCTGTTGGTTCTCTGGATTTGGGATGGTGACAGTTTTATTAGGGTTTCCAGCCTTAGATTGTCGATTGGGTAATGGGAAAGTCTGTGTGTCTGATCAATGGATTGATAAGGTTCTCACTTCAGTCAACAGTTTGTGTATTGGATAACTTAAAGGAAAAGGTGGGGACAAGGTCACTGTGGTGTGCCCTTCACAAAACAACATGGCTGAGGTGAGCTGAGACATGACAAAATGGCTGTAACGCACAAAGCTATGCATTAGCCCAGTACGCATGACTGTTACACCTTCGACAGAAGTCGATCAAATGCTCAACTTGTGAATTTTAATCAGTGTGAGGCCAGCCTTGAAGTGTTTGTCAACCCATGTATTTTGGCCCCCTGTATTACCTGAAATGCCTGGTTGATCCTGCCAGTTTCTCCCCTCCCCTCTGTACGCTGACTCCAATATATCAGGGCTGCTGAGCCCTGATACCGTTGTCGGCGTAAGTGCCTCCATCATACGCTGCTATCTGCAGCTCTCCTCTGTCTCTCTCTGTCCTCCTCCTCCTCCCCTCCCTGCCTGTCATCTCTTACTATTGCTGATCTGCTTCTCTCCCTGCTGCTTCAAAGCTGATCATTATATCATCCCCTCTGTCAGATAAAAAGCTGTAGACAAAATAGAAAAATAGCCGGCAACTCCAATGCATAAGAATAATTTATTGGCACATGTAGGAAAACAAAAAAGCAGACGCGTTTCAGCTGGAGAGCCTTGGTCACTGCAAAATAAAAAGATAAAAAGCTGTATCCTAGTGCCTGTGCTTTATTTAAAAAAAAAAAAAAGATTTCTACCTGTTTTAACAGGGTCTTACAGTGATCACATGACTTCAGGCTCTCAGCTCCTCTATTCCCCTCATCCCTGACTGACATCATCAGGGGAATCTCCCACTGGAGATAACACACGGGGAGAGCTGGGAGCCTGGAGTCATCTTATCCCTGGGAGATGCTGTTAAAACTGTTAGAAATCGTTTTTTCTTTTTATAAAGCACAGGTACTAGGATGCAGCTTTTTATCTGACAGAGGGGATGATATAAAGATGAGATACTGGCTTTAACAACCACTTTAACTGCTTGCCTACCAGCCGCCGTCATTATACTGCGGCAGGTTGGCTCTCCTGGGCAAATCGCCGGTTGTGTACGTTGGCCGCTTTAAGAGCTCTAGGGGGCACACGCGTGCACCTGCAGCACGGCCCTGGAGCCGATGCGCGTGTCCAGCGGTTGCGATGTCCGCCAGCCACCCACGATCGCTGCTCACAGAGACAGAATGGGGATCTGTCAATGTAAACACACAGATCCCGGTTCTGTCAGGGAATTAGAGAGAGATCTGCTGTTCCTAGTAATCAGGAACAGCATTCTCCCTCTACTCCCTAGGACACACTTAACCCCTTGATCACCCCCTAGTGTTAGCCTTTTCCCTGCAAGTGACATTTATACAGTAATCAGTGGCTATTTTAAGCTCCGATAGCTGTATAAATGTCAATGGCCCCAAAAAAGTGTTAAAAGTGTCCAATCTGTCCGCCACAATGCCGCAGTCCTGCTAAAAATTGCAGATCACCACCATTAGTAGTACATTAAAAAATAATAACAAAAATGCCTTAAATATATCCCTTATTTTGTAGACGCTATAACTTTTGTGCAAACCAATCAATATAAGCTTATTGCGATCTTTTTTTCCCAAAAACATTTAGAAGAATACATATTGGCCTAAACTGATGAAGAAATTTGTTTTCTTTTTAAATAATTGGGGACATTTATTGTAGCAAAACGTTAAAAATATTGTTTTTTTTCAAAATTGACGCTCTTTTTTGTTTATAACGTAAAAAAATAAAAATCGCAGAGGTGAACAAATACCACCAAAAGAAGGCTCTATTTGTGGGAAAAAAGGATGTCAATTTTGTTTGGGTAAAGCGGTGCACGACCGCGCAATTGTCAGTTAAAGCGACGCAGTGCCGTATCGCTAAAAAAAATGGCCTGGTCATTAAGGGGGCAAACTCTTCTGGGGCTGAAGTGGTAAAAAGTGGATGTAAACCCTCACATATACCCAGTGAAGTGAACAGCGTCAGATGATACACAGAGATGAAACAAATCGTACATAAGTTTTACATGTATATCTGCTGTCTTCGAATTTCTACACTCTTTAGAAAGTACAGGCCATTTTAGAAATCTTGTTTCCTCTTCCAGCAGTGGGAGGGGAGTCTGGGCATACACTGTGTAAGAGCTGATTAGAGGAAAGGGACACAACCCCCTGCACATAGGCAGAGGAGCGAAGAAACTTGCAGAGCTGCAGTGTGAATAGACAAGAACTCTGCTTATCTATCTCTAAGCTCCTTTCCCAACACAAATTTCCAGCTACTGTTATCTTGTGTGTCGGAGAACTTGTCAGAAGTTATAATGCTGATAACAGAGGAATGGAGTAGCAGAAAGATACGGGACTCAGAGCTTTGGAGAAAGATAAGTAAACACTACAGATAGATGTGCCCAGGTCAGGTTTCATGAACGGGGTTTACAACCACTTTAATCCTTGTACACACGGGCCGAATATTAGGCTGGTTCAATAGAAACCGGTTGACATTCGGCCCGTGTGTACGACGACCTGTCTGTCAGAAACCAGACGAACGTCCAGCTCCTGTCGAAGAGACATGAGCGAGAAATATCTGCCAATATCCCATCAGCTCTCTCAGCCAAAGACCGA
The DNA here is from genome assembly GCA_037952925.1 of Lithobates clamitans. Classification (NCBI taxonomy): domain Eukaryota; kingdom Metazoa; phylum Chordata; class Amphibia; order Anura; family Ranidae; genus Lithobates; species Lithobates clamitans. The sequence goes on from JBBGZY010000310.1 coordinate 5,193,142, forward strand.
GAGCGCTTACTCGTGTGTTCTGGCGGGGGGGGGGCACCCCCCTGTGAGAACACAATAGCTTAGTGGGGGGATCGCTGTACTAACATTGGACAGATAGAGCTCCTCAATTTTTTCTCATTCAGTCTGCTTGGTTGAATGAAAAAAACATTCATAGTATGTATCTAGCTTTAGACTTTACTAGCTACATGTTTGTTACCAATCAGTGACTTGCTACTAGGTAGTGAAGCATGTTCAAGATACCAAACCTAGAAGGTGCATCTTTAAAACTGACCTTTTAGGCAACGTTACAAGCTTGCATGAATAAATTCTTGAAGAGGTCACATAATACAGAAACAATATTCTTTTTCAGAAAAGCTCCAATCTTTTATTAATAAAAAGTCATTGTTAGGCTCCAGTCCAATTACTTTGCCTAGGCTGGTCTGGTGCCATAGTCTGCTGAAGCTAGTATCCCAGTCTAGGAAGTAGATAGAGCTCCTGGATGATAACTGTACACAGATCGTACCATCCTTAAGAGAAAAGTATATGAATGCATTGTCAGCCTGTCATTGATTTGTATAGGTTGCTGCTCGCTGCTGTTTGCAGACACCGTGACTACTGGGCTAAGAAATCGCTCCTTTATATATTTATACGGCCTTCTGCTGCTGTCTAAATGAGACCTAAAGTAGAGTACAAGCTTTTTTTTCTTCATTTTCATTTTTCAGACACTTGTGGTTTTTATTTTCAATAACACATTTTAACTTCTTTTTCTACATTTTACTGTTTAGGGAAACACTTTTTTGCAAGCATTATGACTGTGTTGAAAATAGAAGTAATAATGTGTCATTTTTATATCAAAGGACAGAGATGATTTTTCTTTCCTTTTTAAGTGCACCTGTCATACCCTGTCACATCATGCCTCACTGTATGCCACCCCTGGTATGGAGCTCTGTGGGAGATCTGACTCCTCTCTGGGCTGAATAATGAATTAGCCTCCAGTGCCAGGGCTTAATGAGCAACATTAATAATAAATCAGGTTATTCTGAGAACACTTTTGGCTGTAATCACAGACAGATTCTATTGCCTATCAGTTGTTATCATATCTTACTGCATAATAAACGTTTAACGCTGCCAATCTGTCCCAGATACGCTGTACATTTGTCCGTGTTCTCCCAGGAACAGCCCACCTTCACCAATATCCACTGAATGGCCGCACTGTGGATTGGGCATCAGATATTTAACACTGGGATTCAGTTCAGTCCCCTACAAAACAGTCATTACTAATTAATGGAGATTCCCATTCCTGTGTTATTACAGGCTTAATCCCCTCCCCCATGCTGGCAGCAATCAGCGTAGGTTTGTCAAGCGAGCGGCGCACCTGAATTATCCTATTTATGTGTTGGTGACGGTTTCAAGTAAACACTTCATTAAAATGAACTCTTATCAAATTAGTCCAGGACTTTGGAATATACTAGGGAGGAGAGCGTAGGATGGGGGTCTGCCTATTGCAGAGAGGTGGGTATGGAAGGTATAGGCTTTCACACACAGGAATACACAAAACCGAGCGTTCTCATTTCTCCAAAACTGAAAAATTGTGCGATTTTGTAAAAAAATATGCAACTTTGGAACCAATTGGGAAGGCTTAGCTAAAGTAGAACTTAACTCCCAAAAAGGAGTCAGTTCCATTTGAACACCCCCAAGGTAGAAGTGCATTTTTTATTTATTTTTTTGGTGTTTAGGACAGAATGATGTGTGCCTGGTCCTGCAGCATCCTGGTATACGTACATCACTTCCCTAAGGAGGCTACATGATCGGGTACACAGAGAGGTTGGGGGCCAGGCTGGCTGTTTGCACCCAGAAGAAGCAGCCAGCTGAAGAGGTCCAAGATGATGGCGTGGGTCTTGTTGTATGTCACCTGAACAGTGAATCCCAGCAAGGCAATCCTGGATTCGCTGTGCAGGTGAGTATGTGAGAACGCAGCACCACAGGTAAGAGGGGAAAAAAATAGGGGTTGAATACTTTTTTGTGGGTCACAGGAGTACTCCTACTTTCTTTCTCCTGTGATCCAGTGTCAGATTATACCAGGCTATTAGGCACTATCAGCTGACGGATCAGAACCATTTCACAGAGGAGAGCGGTAACTGACAGTCACCGCTCTCCACTCTGAGCAAAGTAAGAGCTGAATGAACAGCGGTCACGTGATCACTCAGTTTTTAGTCTTAAGTCGTGTATACACGATCGGATTTTCCGACAACAAAACCATGGATTTTTTTCCAAAGGATTTTGGCTCAAACTTGTCTTGCATACACACGGTCACACAAATGTTGGCCCAAAATTCCCAACGTGAATAGCTTCACAATGATCTAGGTGAGTCTAGATGATTATTTTTTTCTTTTCTTCTTTTGTAGTTTCTAAAGCTGAACTCCAGAAAGATATAAAAAACAAACAGTATAAGCACAATAATTTGACTAAGTATCAGTCTATTGCACTCCCTGTAAAGTCTGTACAACAGAACTGAGAGAGAGGAAGAAGCAGTATAACATCAAATGTGCCACTGTGAAAAGAGTGTAGAAGCTCCCCCAACACCCTGGAAGCATCTCACCACAGGGCTGAGTCCATAGCTAAAATAGGGGACTAAGAAGAACATTGGGTGCCAGTCACTTTATCTTTTTTGATTATTGCAGAACGGTCAATGAGGCGGGGGTTAGGGGTCCCAGATACCATAGCAGATCACTTACAGACTCTCCGAATCCAGATCCATGTCCATCTTTACAGTGCCAGATCCTTTAAGCTAATTCAGCAACAGTGTAGACAGTAACCTAGCTGGTTCACAGGCTTTACTTTCCATTTCCTAGGTTCAGTGCGTTATCCAAGCGAGTCAGCAGGCCTTTTTTGAGAGACCAGCCTTCTTCCTGGCTCTCTCCAGCAAGACATCTCCTCTGGGTCTTCTTCTTGGCAAAGCTTCCTCTATCACCATCAGGATGGCTCCAGGACCACTGCCAACACGTTAGTCCCCACACAGGTTATTGGACCTAACAGCAAAGCTCTGTTGGGCAGCACCTAGGGAGGATTGCGCCTGGGGGAAGAGAGTGAGCATGGGGCCTGTTCCAGATATTTACACTATATCCTCCCCCAGCATGCACCAGTGGCCTAAACTTCCTACTGGGTTGGATGAAGGAAATCTAGATATTCATAACTCAGTCTTATTTGTAAAATTTCATTCTGTTGCCATTGGAACCAGTGACACCTACTGGCAGTAGTAAGAAATCACAACTCAACTGAGCTTAAGAAAAAAACAGGTGAATAACTACACAATCAGTTTGGGCTAACTACCACCTAGCCAAAAGCTGAATTTACCTAGTAGCCCCTGTTTAGGACAAATGGGGGCACAGGAGCATGCCAAAAGGAGGAGAAAGCAAAGACAAAAGTTATATAATCAGTTTACTGATTCTCTTTTTTCTGTCCCTTCACAGGTTGGGGGTTGAGAGAGGACCTGTTGGTGAAAGTGAAACTGTAGCAGAGAAAGATCAGGTTTCCTCCCCTGCTAGGCAGGCTATGCTTTGTGGAAGAGCTGTGTAAATCTCAGGACAGGCTGAATAGAAATACGTCTATTCGCAGGTAAACAGCTCCCACATACTGTAGGTCAGGGGTCTCAAACTGGCAGCCCTCCAGCTGTTGCAAAAATACAAGTCCCATGAGGCATTGCAAGGTTACAAGCACAACTCAAGCAGGCAGAGGCATGATGGGACTTGTAGTTTCGCAACAGCTGGAGGGCCAGCAGTTTGAGACCCCTGCTGTAGGTGTTCCATCCGTATATCAATATAGTATTCATGTACTTTTTTTGCAAAAATATCAAAGCTTTCCATAAAATGGAAGTTGTGAACAGGGCTTGACAGCTGAGTGTTTCTGTCCACTCCCTCCTATGTACTTGTATAAAGATTGCCATACACTATGCAAACTGATTGTGTATTTAGTGAGAAGGGTGATCACTGATTGATTACATTTCATTTAAAAAAACTTGCAGCTGGGAGTGGGAGGGTAGATGATGCAGAGTGTGTGCTAATGAGATCAGCTGGTCAACTCCTTCCTGTGTCATAACCTAAAGTCTGTAAGGACGTAAGACAGAAACAATAGATACGTTTGGAATCATTGATGGAGGACAGTAAGGTACGTCTCTGTAGATTTTATGGAAAGCTTTGATATTTTTGCAAAAAAAGTACATGAATGCTATATTGGTGCATAGGGGAGCTGGAATTTAGAAGAAAAAAAAGAGAACTTAGCCTTTAAGGGTGCAATGCTCTTTAAATGGCTCCTGAGAGTTACAGAAGAACCTTTTAACTATCCTGGACCTGTTCCTATGACATTGTAACCCCCTTCTAGCTTACGGTAGTCATTTTATGTTTTTTTCACAGAAAGAAAAAAACATGGAATAAAAGATATTTTAAAATAATATCAAAGTGATAGTACACAAATAATAAACAAACACACAGAAAAAGAAAGGAAAAAATACAATAAACAATAAATAACACAAGTAATGTAGAAAGCTCTCATATAGGACAATGTACCATTAACAGCACAATGTAATAATTACAATAAGAAACTATGCCATTGCCTTTACACGGTGACATAGACCTGCTGGAATGAAGATTTTGGAATGAAGATTTTGCTTGCAAGGCTTTACAGTTTAGGCATTTAGGGTGACATATGTTTCATTGAGAATGGATGGATAATAGACATCTGTTCATCCTCAAGCCTGTTGCGAATGTCTGCAAAATTTGGGCGCCATGCACCCAAGCAAAGGATATCCTTTATTTTTTTCCCTTTTGGCCTATTAGATATATCACATAAAGTATTTTGTTATATTTGTTCAATAAGTGCAAAAATATCTGTTGATCCTGTCATGAGGATTGTATGCTAATAACTCGGTCCAGTGGCGGACAGTGCTCCAGCCAGGAGGGGAGTTTGGCAAACAAACCACCCAACACACCCCCCCCCCCGGGGGACTGCAAACCGCTCTTGGCAGCGATGCAGAGATGACGGATGCAGAGCCGATGATGGCGGCCATCTTCCAGATCTCCATACATCCTCCCCGCCCCCCAGTACCGGCTAATGCAATTGTTTCTCCTCTCTGCCAATCGCCCTCCTCCCGCTTCCTGGTTGGCCGGGAGGAAAAGAAGGAAGACAATAGCGAATGTTAATTCGCAATTGTCACAGGTGGTCTCGGGGCACAGTGCTCTGTGCCCCAAGCCCACCCTTTTTTAAGCCAATTAGAGCCTCGGGCTCTAATCATGTGCTAAAAAAAAACCCATTGGAATCCATGCGTTCGGCACCCCGCATGTAGATTAGGGGGCCGGACACATGGATAGGGGGGCGCCGCCCCTGCGCCCCATATTGGGTGTCCGCCACTGACTTGTTCCCAGTTATCTCTGAGTACTACAGAACACCCAGCCTTATTTTAGGAAGAGCAGAGGTGGAGGTTTTGTCCCATTTCTGTTATCCTTTTACAAAACAAACATTGTCAACCTATGGTAGATGTGTGTTATTGACAGGATCACCAGGTGAAAATAAAGGAAAAATAAGCTTGAAAAAAAGAAAACTAATGCAGCCACCTGTGTGCTATGGCTATATTAGTGATTTCTATAGCATAAATATGGAATGATTACCATGTATTGGTTTTAGAAGTTAGGCTTTCCCTATTCATATGCTAATTAACTAATTGGACTGGTTCATGAGCTAAGGACAGGAAGTGATAGTATAGGAAGTAGAAGGAGAAAAAAAAAGAGGACACAGCCATGTGCTGAACAAAGGAAGCACTAGTAGGTTCCGGAAGTGTCAGGGCTGGGCTCAGCCCTTCCTTCTCTGAGCTGGCCGCTCAGCTGTCGGCTAATTGCCAGCTTTTATCTCTCCACAGTGACTCTGTAAATCATATCCTGCTCATCAGTTCTGCCTACTTAAGTCATCCAGCCCAGAAGATCTCTGCCTTCGCCTTGGTCAACATCACAGAGACTATCTCCTGCCTTTCTGTTAAAGACTTGCTTGGCTGACATTCCTTCTGGCTCCAGATCCTGCTTGCTGTTCCACTACGCTAATCCCTGGCTTCCTGACTTTCTGGCTTGTCTGACTATCTGTTCCAGTTACCGAACTTTGGCTACGTTTGTTCTATTTACTTTTATTATTAAACAAGTGTGATTTAACTGTACTTCTGTCTCGGTCTGATTCATGGTTTCTGACAGTTGGCGAAGGTCATGAATTCAGAAGATGCAGCCAATCCACTTGTTGGTAATATTTTTTCCAGATTGGTTGAGCAGGATCACTGCATGGATCAGTTTGCCATGGCGTTACAAACGCTCCTGAGTCGCACGGCTCACCTGGAATCTCCCACTGTGGCTGTTCTGGTACAACCTGTGTTGCAGGCCGTTCTGGCTGCTGCTCCAGTCTCTGTGCAGGCACCTGCCTCGCGTATTACCTCTATAAGAGGTATGTTTGGTTCCGCTCCGCTGTCAAGTGCCTCATGTCCATCAAACAGAGTATGAGTAATGTTGCCGATTACATCACTGAATTTCGTACTCTGGCAGCAGAGGTTGCTTGGAACAATGAGGCCCTTGTGGCTGCTTTTTCTCACGGTCTCTCGGATACCATCAAGGATGGAATAGCAGCCCGAGATATACCCACTGAGCTGGAGAAGTTGATTACGTTTGCCATCCTAATTGACTTCAGGCTCAGAGAAAGACTCTCTTTTAAGGAGCGCTTGCGGAAGCCTCCTGTACATTTGTCTCCGAGCTTTGCAGCCCCACTCTTGCCTCCCTCACCTCCCATGCCTCCTGGTACTGAGTCTGTCAGTGAAGGTGAGCCCATGCACTTGGGCTTCACGTATCTCTCTGCGGATGAGAGAACTCTTAGGAGGAGGGAGAGATTGTGCCTTTATTGTGGCCAGGCAGGTCACTTTTTGAAGTCTTGTCATATCCATCCAGGGAATGCCCGAACCTTGAGGTCCTGTCACGGACAGAACTTAGGTGGCGTTGTTTCGTCCCCAGTTATCCAGAAGGATGAGCCTCTGGTTTTGGTTACCCTTTCTTGGGCTTAGTCGCTCGTCGACAAACAGGCTCTAATCAACTCTGGGGCTGCAGGCCTGTTCATTGATGCTGCCTTTGTATCGAAGCACTCAATTCCGCTGCAGCTGCGTGACACTTCACTTGCCATTGAGGCTCTTGATGGGAGACCTCTACAGCCTGCCCATGTGACTCATGAGACTGTTCTGTTGTCCATGGCCGTAGGGATTTTTCACCATGAGATAATCTAATTCCAAGTTATTTCTTCGTCTCCTGCTGGTGCTGGTTTCTTCTTTGTGAAGAAGAAGAGTGGTGAACTGAGACCTTGTATTGATTATAGGGGTCTCAATAGTTTCACGATTAAGAATGCCTATCCGATTCCGTTGATTACGGCGTTATTTGACCGCCTCAAGGGAGCAACGGTTTTCACAAAGCTTGATTTGAGAGGGGCATACATTCTCGTGAGGATTAAGGAGGGTGACGAGTGGAAAACTGCGTTTAATACCAGAACAGGCCATTATGAGTACCTTTTAATGCCTTTTGGCCTTTGTAACGCCCCGGCAGTTTTCCAAGAATTTATTAACAATGTCCTCCGAGATTTGTTGCAGTTATGTGTGGAAATTTATCTCGACAATATCTTCATATTTTCCAAGTCCCTGGAGAGCCACCACACAGATGTCTGTCGTGTGCTTCAGAAACTAAGAGAGAACAATCTCTATTGTAAATTGGAGAAGTGCAAATTCCATCGTGAACAGGTTAAATTCCTGGGTTATGTCATTTCCACTGCTGGTTTTTCGATGGACCGAGAGAAACTTTCAGCAGTCCTACAGTGGCCCCGACCAGTGGGTTTACGTCCTCTTGTTTTGCTTGCGTCTATCTAGCAAGGTTACTTTGTGGTATAAGCAAGGAAGCTGAGACCTCTGCAGTGTGTAAATGTGCTTTTACTATACAAAGATGCTGTACATACAAAACTATTACAATATTAGGAATACAGTAAAAGACTGACGGATATCAATAACAGGCAAAATGCCTAGCAAATAAACAGCCTATGGTCTGTAACAGTAGAAATACACTTAAAAGTTACTTAGCTCCAGTAAATGCATTCATGATCTCCGTTGCTCCTGGAGAACAGGTACCTTCTTGTTAGCTGATTACAGATTTGAGCGTCCTTCGGTGTTAATCCATGTTGAGTGGGCTGCACTATCAGTCTCTACTGCTCCTTTTATTTGGGCTTTTGTTTACCAGTTTGTTGACAATGGTTACAAAACAACCAAACTTCCAACTGTCAACAGTTCCCATTGTTACCAAGGCATTTGTTTGAGAAACATCCTCAGACAAACCTGATCTCTGTTAGAATAGCAATCAGACTTGTTTTTATCACAGTCTTATTGAACAGTGGTCATCAACCCTGTCCTCAGGGCCCACTAACAGGCCAGGTTTTATGTATTACCTCGGGGAGATGCAGACTAGAATATTGCAATAACTGAGCAGCAAATGATATCACCTGTGATGTATTTCTGTTATCTTGCAAACCTGGCCTGTTAGTGGGCCCTGAGGACAGGGTTGATGACCACTGTTATAGAATTATCGTATATTTTATATCAAACACAACACATTCCGCCCTTGATTTTTCTCTGACTACACACAAAAAATCTCTTCATTACTAACAACTCACAATACACATTCATTTCCTTGAATGCAACCCCCCCCCCATATTTATGTCACTGAGAAGGTGTTTCAGTCTTTGGCTAAAAGTTCATTAGAAAGTCCATTCTAAAGTTCTTTAGAAACAAGTCCAGGCTTGTAATACATCAAAGGCCTTGCTCTCCACAGCTCTTGTGGTCTTCCATCATTCTGTCCAATTGGAGACAGCCTGTGGAGTGGAAAACAAAGTGGATTGTATGTTCCTTCTAATAATACATAAACAGTAGACCCCGGCTCTTCAGCTACAATCTCTCCTCTAACTAGCTTCTTGTCTGGATCTCTGACCAACACTTTGCCACCTGCCTGTAATCACTTCTGATCCTCCCAAAGACCATCAATAGGGAGGAGAGGAAATATACTGATATTTCCCAGAAGACCACTGCTGTTTATTTTGGAAGGTTTGCTGAGAAGTATCCACTAACCAGTCACTGCCTTGAAGCTCATCTGCCAATGCAAATATAACTTCAAACCTTCCTGCCAGATTCCCTCTCATTCCTAGATAGGCTTCAGCTTCAGATACGTCACGTTTCTATGTCATGGGAAGCAGTAACATGGTATCTGGTATCTGTTACGCTCTGTTCTTTCAGGAACCTTACATAAATACTGAACTCTGTACTCCAGCTGTGGAATCTGTGCTCCAGCCCCTGCTATCCTCTCATATGGTGTGCTTTTGGCTATTGGCCTAAAATTTAACAACATGACTGCCTGTGTGAGGACCTGATCCCACCCCCTTAGTGTATGTGTGGGTGTAAGTTTGCGTATCTGGTCCTTCAATAGCCTGTTGTATCTTTCAATCAAACCAGCTGCCTGTGGATGGGATGTGGCACAACCTGTACACTCCAGAATCTTTGGCCCCCTGCTGTACTTTTGATCCGGTGAAGTTTGAGCCGTTATCACTTTGGACTTGTTTGAGACAACCATAAGCAACGACAAGTTTCTGGAGTAGTTGAAGCGTTGCAGCTTGGTCTGCACGTTTGCAAGGATGAACAAGCAAGTCCTGAATAGGTGTCCACTGCAGTGCAACAATATGTCAGTCCATTGTTTCCCTGGGGCAGGGGACAATTAAAACCAATCTGCCAGATCTCTGCAGGCCTCTCACCCACTCTTAATCAACTCGGTGGAGTACTTTTGCAATGGCCATTATCGCACTTCTCCACACACTGTACAGTACCCTATTACAGTCTTTATCATGTCCATGGATATAGGGAATCCTCTCTGCTGTGCCCATTCATATGTTGCTTTCTGCCCTAAATGTCCAGATTGCTTGTGGGCCCAGTTGGCTAAGTTCATCAAGACATTATCAATTTCATCTGCAACTCTGTTATAGTTCTCAAAGCCTGGGACTAGGGGCACATGTGCATCAACATACCCCACTTTTATGGTGCGGGAGTGAGCTTCCTTCCAGATGTAGTCCCAGACTTACTTGCCTCATCACACCACCTTTCCATGAATCATCCATTTATTGGACTTCCACGTGGGCATCCAAGTTGTCAGTCCTTTAAAAACCGCCCAGCTGTTAGTGTAGATAGTGACATGGGAAGAAGGATGCTCCTGAAGAGTCATCACTACAGCTTTCAACTCTGCATACTGACTGGACCTTCCAATTCCGGTCTCCTGCAGGACTGTGTCTGTACTTGGTTTGTAGGCTGCTGCTGTCTATTTATGCCCAGACGAGGCGACTATGGCTGAACCATCAGTGAACCACGCTGACTCCTTCATGTCTTCTAACAGAGACTCAAAGGGTGGAGCCTCTTGAATGGGGGATGACTGCAGCACAGAAATTTCTTCTTCTGGCTGGGTGCTGGTAAAAGTAACAAGCCCTGCCAACTGTTTTGAAATGTCTTTAACATCCCCAGCTGCAATACCCCCTCTTTCTTGAAGGTACCACTTCTGTTTCATCAGTGTCTGGTTCTGGGCTGCAGCTGCCCTAGTGGTCAGTCCAATATCTCTCACCCATCCTGCTATTGGCAATGCTGTATCGATGGTGACTGTGTCCTTTCCTGTAATGGTCTCTACATGTTGAAGTGCTGTGTAGGCCCCAAACAGGTACTTCTCTAGGGGCGTGCATCTCTTCTGTGCCCCTATCAGTTGTTTGGACCAAAATCCAATGGGTATTGCTCTCAGTCCTTTCTTTTCATTTGGCTGCCACAGACTCCAAGATATGGTACCATTCTGCTACACTACATCAAGCTGAAATGGTACTCCTTGTCTCACGGGTCCTAATCCCTGATGCTGCAAAATACCGTATTTATCGGCGTATAACACGCACCCCAAGTTTAGGAGAGAAGTTTAAGGAAAAAAAACTTACATTAAAATGCCCATCAATGCAGCCTCATCGGTGTTCATCTGCAGCCTTGTTAGTGTCATTGCAGCCTTTTCAGTGTCAGTGCAGCCTTGACCCAGTGTCCATTGCAGCCTTGTCAGTGCAGCTTTGCCCCAGTGCAGCCTTGTTAGTACAGCTTTGCCCCAGTGCAGCCTTGTCAGTGCAGCCTTGTCAGTGCAGCTTTGCCCCAGTAGTCAGTGCAGCTTTGCCCCAGTGGTCAGTGCAGCCTTGCCCCCAGTGGTCAGTGCAGCCTTGCCCCCAGTGGTCAGTGCAGCCTTGCCCCCAGTGGTCAGTGCAGCCTTGCCCCCAGTGGTCAGTGCAGCCTTGCCCCCAGTGTCCATGCTTGCCGCCGCCGATATACACATAGCTGCATGTAGTTTTAAATATGGCGCCACGGAGTTCGGAGGGACTCGGCGGAGCTGAACGAACGCCGCCGAGATACACATAGTCGAGTGTATTCAGCTCTTTCCGGCGCCGCTCACAGTCCCGCCCAGTCCCGCCCTATGATGGACATAACACAGGTCCAATGGCGGGACTGGGCGTGACCAGGCCCGGATTTACTCCCTTTGCCGTCCCAAGGCCGGGCCCTTCAATGCCGCCCCCCCCCCACACCACCAGAAAGAGCCCCCAGACATAATACGGTCAAAGACTGCAGACATGATACAAGAGATGGTCAGAGACTGCAATCATAGTACAGGAGATGGTCAGAGACGGCAGACATGATACAGGAGATGGTCAGAGACTGCAGTTCCTATGGACATTAGTAGATAATAGCCGATCGGCCCTCTCACCTGACCCAGCAATACAGCAATGGTTCCCCTGATCAGGAGTCAGCTCACTCTGAATTGCCTGTGGCGACTCCGCTGGGTAGCACCCAGATCTGTATTCCTGCAATGACTCCATTCCTTTCTCTGCCAGGGATGGCGCCAGGCTGTGTGGCTTTCCCTCTGGTGGTGCAGGGCAGCGGGGTTCTCTCTCTGATGGTGTTCCCTCAGCACTGCCCTCTCCCTCTGGAGCTCTGGCTGTACTTTCCTGGGTGTAGACCCCCCCAGGACAAACCACCCCCTTCCATTAGTACAGACCCTCCCCCCCTGGACAAACCCCCCACCATTAGTACAGACCCCCCCAGGACAAACCACCCCCTTCCATTAGTACAGACCCCCCCCCCCAGGACAAACCCCCCACCATTAGTACAGACCCCCCCAGGACAAACACCCCTCCCTTCATTAGTACAGACCCCCCCAGGACAAACCCCCTCCCTTAGTACAGACCCCCCAGGACAAACCCACCCCCCTCCCTTAGTACAGACCCCCCCAGGACAAACCCACCTCCCTTCATTAGTACAGACCCCCCCAGGACAAACGCCCCTCTATTAGTACAACCCCCCCAGGACAACCCCCTCCATTAGTACAAACCCCCCCAGGACAACCCCCCTCCATTAGTACAAACCCCCCAGGACAAACCACCCCTCCCTTCATTAGTACAGACCCCCCCCAGGACAAACCACCCCTCCCTTCATTAGTACAGACCCCCCCAGGACAAACCACCCCTCCCTTCATTAGTACAGACCCCCCAGGACAAACCACCCCTCCCTTCATTAGTACAGACCCCCCCCCAGGACAAACCACCCCTCCCTTCATTAGTACAGACCCCCCCAGGACAAACCCCCCTCCATTAGTACAAACCCCGCAGGAAAACCCCCTCTCCATTAGTACAAACCCCCCCCCAGGTCAACCCCCACCCCCTCCATTAGCACAGACCCCTCAAGGACAAACCGCCCCTCCCTTCATTAGTACAAACCCCCCAGGACAACCCCCCTCCATTAGTACAAACCCCCTCCATTAGTACAAACCCCCCCGGACAACCCCCCCCTTCACTAGTACAGACATCCCAGGACAACCCCCTCTCCATTAGTACAACCCCCCCAGGACAAACCCCCCCCATCACTAGTACAGACCCCCCAGGACAACCCCCCCTTCACTAGTACAGACCCCCCAGGACAACCCCCCCTTCACTAGTACAGACCCCCCAGGACAACCTCCCCTCCAAGTGTGTGCAACAGAACAGATGGAGACAGGCACAGGCTTGGGCGGGAGTGAGAGACAGAGGAGAACACGCCCCCCCCCCCGCCGCCGCACAGAGACCAGCCGCTCTGATCTTCGGCGGCTGCTCTCCTTCTCTGACAGGAGGAGGGAGGGGGGACGGGCTTCAGCAGCGAAAAACACAGCGGTGGCATCGGTGACCTGCGAAGGGAGCCGCCTCAGTCTGGACACAGAGAGGAGGAGGAGGGAGAGGAGCACTCTAGCGCTTCAGCACCCCCACCTCTCTGGCGCCCGGGTGCACTGTATGCTGATGTTAGTGTGGGGGGCGGCTGAGCCGCCCCTGTACCACTGCCGCCCCGAGGCCTGGCCTCGGTGGCCTTGTGGGAAATCCGGCCCTGGGCGTGACTGTGAGCGGCTCCGGAAAGAGCCGAATACACTCGACTATGTGTATCTCGGCTCTGAGCAGTCACTGTTATTTCGGCGGTGCTCGTTCAGCTCCGCCGAGTCCCTCCGAACTCCGCGGTGCCATATTTAAAACACACTATGTGAATGTCGGCGGCGGTCGCCGCCGATAGATCACAGTTAGCGGGGATCAGCGTATAACACGCACCCACGATTTTCCCCTGATTTTAAGGGGAAAAAAGTGTGTGTTTTACGCCGATAAATACGGTAGCTTCTTTAGCAGCCAGGAATGCTGTCCGCTGCTTTGAACCCCATGAGAACTCAGTCTTTTTTCTGGTGATATTATATATAGGCCTCAGAATCAGTCCAAGATGTGAGATGGACTATCTCCGGAACCCCACAACTCCAATGAACTTCTGTGCCTCCTCTTTCATAGTAGGGGGCGACAGTGCCTGGCTAGTTTGCACAACTGTCTCTGGAATTTTCCTCTGCGGCCCAGTCCACATCATTCCCAGGAATTACACTTCTGTGGCAGGTCCTTGGACTTTGTTGATAGCCCACCCTCTGTTCTTCATGTGCTGTATCAGCAGGTGCAGTGCTTCAGTTCCATCTTCTTTTGTTCCAGAGATCATGATGTCATCAATGTAGTGAAACACAGCAACTTTCAAACTCAGGGTATTTAAATCTCGGGCAGTCAGTACATGACAAATCATTGGAGAATAAACATAGTCTTCAGAAAGCAGGGTGAAAGTGTACAGGCGGCCGTCTCACACCATAGCAAACTGGTCTTGACACTCTGGGTCTATTAAAATTGAAAAGAAAGCATTAGCCAGGTCTATTACAACATGATATTCTCCTGCCTCTTTAGCAATTTTCTCAACAATTGAGATCATATCAGGTACAGCTGACTTCACTGGAGGAGCCACTTTGTTTAGACATCTTTAATCCACAGTTATTCTATATGTCCCATCAGGTTTCTTTACTGGGAACACCAGAGATGATAAAGGACTTACAGCAGGTCTAAAGATCCCTACTCTCAACAGTTCTTAAATAGTCTCCCCAATTTCTTTGTGGGCTTCAGGAAGTCAGTACTGCTTGAGCCAGACTGGCTTATCTGGTGGAGGAATATAGACAGAGGCCCATTTCGCATGATCTCTGACCACAGCCTTCACCGCCCTAACCAGATATGCTTTATCAGGATAGCTGAATGTGAATGTACCCCATTCAGTCTGAATAGACTGACCTTGAAGTACATCCATCCCAAGAATATTTTTGGGTAACTCTGCTACCAAACATTTGTCCAAAATCCTAACTGCGTGTGGTTTGCCCTCCCAAACCTTCTACATAAATCAATTCTCCTTTGTGATGGGAAGGATTTCCTTGCAAAATTCTAACTTCAGGAACAGGTGCATACGGGCGTTGGTCTCCTGCTGTCACTGCCCTCACTGCTATTACAGGAGACCCACCTTCCCTTCATAAAGGACAAGGAACCTCCCAATCCCCTTTTCTGAGTCTCTTTAACTCCTCCCCAGGATAGTGGGATTTGGGTTTGGGTTCATGTGCAGTGTTGGGAATTGGTTTGGGGCTAACAGGGGGGTCTGTTCTGTTTTCTTTAAATCTAGGCTGATGTTATTTTAACTAGGAGTAGTGTTTCTAACCCTGACAGTTTTCCCCACTAAATGTTTCCACCGCTTCAACATTTCTGCAGTAGAAATCCCATCTATCTCATCTTTAGGTACTCCTGCCTTTAATAGGTCCACCCAAATTTCTTTTCTAGAAATAACTAGCCTGGTTTTCTCTTTACCTCCTGTCTTCTCTACCCCATTTCCTTTCTTCTCTGTTTTTGTCTGCTTGTATCCTTTCTGTCTGGCCTTGACCTTATCTACTGCCCTGACAGATTTTGTTTTAGTCTCCTCTAGCTCCCCCAACTGGCTTAAGAGGGTAGTGGCCTAATGAATCTTGCTGTTTAATCCCAGGCCTCCCAACAAGGACAATAATGGAGCCCTGAGATTAAGCATCAGCTTAGAGCGCAGAGCAGACGTAAAGGGTTCCATATCTGGACCCACCCATTCTGGAAATGTATTTAATTTGGTTATATAACCCATCTCGCGTAACCTGGAAATACCCTCTCCTATTGATCTCTCCAGTAGTACGTATTTTCCAGGTCAGTAGGACTAGCGTATGCTCGGACTATTCCATCTCTCACTAGGTCTAACAGTGAAAAATTCACACTAAACTCTCTGGCTTTTCGCATTGCCTGACGCAATTGTGGATCATGGGTTAACACTCCCATAGCCACTGCTTCCTTACCTGACAAAACAGCACTGTCCGACCCTTCATCTCACAAGCTTAGGAGCCAACTCAATAGGGGCTCCCCAGACATTTGTTTGTATTGTTTTGCCAGCTCAAGGAGTTCAGTTTGTGTAAACTCCCATACTTCTTCAAATTCAACATCTCTGGGGTTGCGATAATGCACCTCCCCATCTGCCATATCCTCTCTATCATGTTGCCGTTTCCTATGCTTAGTAATGAGCGGTCTGGCATACTTTTTCTTTCCCACTAGCAGATCATCATCTGAAATATCAATCTCTATCTCCTCATCCTCACTATCATTTGAGGAGAGCACATCCTCACAATCCCAGTTTTGGGATGTGACAATGGCATGTACCCTGACTATACTAACAGGTTTACGACCCTTCCTTTTCCTTAATTAATTGATTTGGTCATGAGGGCTGCACACCGCTTTTGCAAATCATCAGCCCGACTAGCGGTTGAACGTACACACTCTGAAGCAACTGCTAGCTGGTCTTTTAATACCTTAACTTCTGCCTCTGCCTTCGCCCTTCCATATGATTCGGTATAAATAGCATGAAGGAAGTACCAACTCACTGTGGACACTGTCCTCTTCTCTTTTTTACTTAAATCAAACCCCTTAAGGCTAAAATCTAAAAAATGATCTGAGATTTTATCACCCCAAATCATATTCAAGGGAGAAGCATACTTCACAAATTCTTTAGCAAGAGGCTCCCACTCATTGTCTCTGGCCCAGATAGGTAAGCTGCACACTTTCTTCTGGCCACCAGAACCCTTTGCAGCCTTGCTTTTCTCAAACAGCTTACGCAGCATTTTACCTAGCACAAGCTACACAACACACCACAGAAAAACAGGTCTGCTTCAGTTGAATTATAGCACAGATCGCAGCACAAGCCCCCAAATTGTTTTGCTTGCGTCTATCTAGCAAGGTTTCTTTGTGGTATAAGCAAGGAAGCTGAGACCTCTGCAGTGTGTAAATGTGCTTTTACTATACAAAGATGCTGTCTATACAAAACTATTACAATATTAGGAATACAGTACAAGACTGACAGATATCTAAAACCAGCAAAATGCCTAGCAAATAAACAGCCTTTGGTCTATAACAGTAGAATACACTTAATACAGTACAAGACTGACATATATCTATCACAAGCAAAATGCCTAGCAAATAAACAGCCTATGGTCTGTAACAGTAGAAATACACTTAAAAGTTACTTAGCTCCAGTTACTGTGTTCATGATCTCCGTTGCTCCTGGAGAACAGGCACCCTCTTGTTGGTTAAATAAACCATAAACAATACCGCGCTAACATAAAGGTTATTCTACTAATGATTAGCAGAGTAGAATGAATAATAAGCTGCAGTCTTAACGTGAGGCGTGCACACAAACATATAAAGAAAAATCAGAAAACCCTCTTGTTGGTTGATTACAGATTCAAGTGTCCTTCGGTGTTAATCCATGTTGAGTGGGCTGCACTATCAGTCTCTACTGCTCCTTTTATTTGGGCTTTTGTTTACCAGTTTGTTGACAATGGTTACAAAACAACCAAACTTCCAACTGTCAACAGTTCCCATTGTTACCAAGGCATTCATTTGAGAAACATCTTCAGACAAACCTGATCTCTGTTAGAATAGCAATCAGACTAGTTTTTATCACAGTCTTATAGAAGAATCATATATTTTATATCAAACGCAACACACCTCTGCAGCGTTTTCTTGGCTTTGCCAACTATTATCGGAAGTTTATTCGTAACTTCTTGTCTCTGGTCAAGCCCCTGACTAATATGACCAGAAAGGATGGTAACCCACAGAGTTGGTCTCCGGAGTCCATTAAGGCCTTTGAGAGTCTCAAGGCTGCCTTTGTTTCTGCTCCTGTGTTGGCACATCCTGATCCTACGCTACCTTTTATCCTTGAGGTTGATGCTTCTGAGACTGGAGTTGGCGCCCTTCTGTCTCAATGTCCTACCTCTGAGAGCGCTATGCATCCTTGTGGCTACTTTTCCAAGAAATTGTCACCTGCACAGTGCAATTACGAGATTGGTGACAGAGAGCTGTTAGCGATAATTTTATCCCTGAAAGAATGGAGACATCTCCTCAAAGGTACCACTGTGCCGGTTCTTGTTCTTACTGACTATAAGAATTTCACATTCTTGTCTGAGGCTAAATGCTTCTCTCCCAGAGGGGCGTGATGGGCTCTTTTCTTGTTAAGTTTCAATTACTTTGTCTCATTCTTACCCGGTACTAAGAATGTAATGGCTGACACTTTGTCACGACAATTTTCCAAGATGGAGTCGGTTCCGGTTCCTGTGATTCCTCCTGATCGTATTCTGGCTACGGTTTGCACCAGTCTCACTTTTCCTTTGGGGACAAAATTCTTGCTGCTCAGGTCCATGCTCCTCCTGAGAAACCTTGTGACTGTTGCTTTGTCCCAGAGAGTCTCCGTGCTGCCATGCTCCAGACTTACCATTCTCCCAAGGCTGCTGGCCACCCTGGGAAGAATCAACTCTTTTGGGACATTTCCCAACAATTCTGGTGGCCTACTCTACGTGCTGATGTAACCGCCTTCATAGCTGCCTGTTCCGTGTGTGCTCAGAGTAAGACTCCACGACACCTTCCAGTGGGGCTCCTACAACCCATACCCAATGGAGAGAGGCCCTGGACCCACTTGTCTATGGATTTCATTGTGGAGTTACCCAACTCCCAGGGCAACACAGTTATCCTTATGGTGGTTGACTGGTTTTCGAAAATGTCTCATTGTATTCCACTTAAGAAGTTGCCCACTTCTAAAGAACTGGCTTCCATTTTTGTTCGGGAGATCTTTCGCTTACATGGGCTACCAAAGGTGATTGTCTTGGACAGGGGTAGTCAGTTTTTGTCTCGGTTCTGGCGAGCCTTTTGTGCACAGTTGTGAATTCAGCTTGCTTTCTCCTCCAGGTACCACCCGCATTCTAAAGGGGCCGCAGAACAAGCCAATCAGTCCTTGGAGCAGTTCCTACGTTGCTATATTTCTGACCATTATAACAACTGGTCAGACCTCTTGCCGTGGGTGGAGTTTGCTCAGCCAATTTATCCCCGTTTATGGCTAACTATGGTTTCCAACCTTCCATGTTGCCTGACTCTTTTGTTCCGCAGAGTATTCCTGTGTTAGAGGAGCATCTCTGTGGTCTTCGTTCCACTTGGGCACAAGTCCAAGAAGCTTTATGACATGCTAATGATAGGTACAGACTCCATGCTGACCGCAGACGCCTGCCTGCACCTTCCTACCAGGTTGGGGAGAGGGTCTGGCTGTCATCTCGCAACCTTCGACTTTGTGTTCCCTCTCTGAAGTTCGCACCTTGGTTTATTGGGCCTTTTAGTATTCTTCGCAGGGTTAACCCAGTGGCTTACTCATTAGACCTTCCTTCTAATATGCAAATCTTAAATGTATTTCATGTCTCCTTATTAAACCCTTTGGTCTGCAACCGCTTTACCACCTCGGTGCCACGTCCTCACCCTGTACAGGTTGAGAACCATGAGGAGTATGAAGTACAGTCCATTGTTGACTCCTGTAGGTTCCGTGGGCACATACAGTACCTGGTGCATTGGAAAGGGTACGGTCCGGAGGAACGCTCTTGGGTCTCATCCTCGGACATACTTGCCCCTGTCCTCCTCCATGATTTCCATAGATGTTTTCCGCTCAAGCCTGGTGGTCCTCCGAAGGGGAGAGGTCATTGAGGAGGTGGTACTGTCAGGGCTGGGCCCTTCCTTCTCTGAGCTGGCCACTCAGCTGTCAGCTAATTGCCAGCTCCTATCTCTCCACAGTGGCTCACCTGTTGGTGATATCCTGTTCGTCAGTCCTGCCTACTTAAGCCATCCAGCCCAGATGATCTCTGCCTTCACCTTGGTCTACTTTACAGAGACTATCTCCTGCATTCCTGGTAAAAACTTGCTTGGCTGTCACTCCTTCTGGCTCCAGATCCTGCTTGCTGTTCCACTACGCTGATCCCTGGCTTCCTGGGTTTCTGGCTTGTCTGACTATCCATTCACCGAACTTTGGCTATATGTTGACTTTGTTCTATTTACTTTTATTATTAAACAAGTGTGATTTAACTGTACTTCTGTCTCGGTCTGATTCATGGTGTCTGACAGGAAGACTCTGAGAAGCTTTGCAGGACTCCAAGAAGCAAGAAGAAGTCTGGAAGATTCCTGGAACCTGGAAGATGACTCCGTCATAAAGAAAGACTGGAAATAGGAACATTACCTGGGAATTACACTAATGCCCCGTACACACGGTCGGATTTTCCGATGGAAAATGTCGGATCGGAGCGTGTTGTCGGAAATTCCGACCGTGTGTAGGCTCCATCGGACATTTTCCATCGGATTTTCCGACACACAAAGTTGGAGAGCAGGAGATAAAATTTTCCGACAACAAAATCCGTTGTTGGAAATTCCGATTGTGTGTACACAAATCCGATGGACAAAGTGCCACGCATGCTCAGAATAAATAAAGAGATGAAAGCCACTGCCCCCTTTATAGTCCTGACGTACGTGTTTTACGTCACCGCGTTCAGAATGATCGGATTTTCCGACAACTTTGTGTGACCGTGTGTATGCAGGACAAGTTTGAGCCAACATCCGTCGGAAAAAATCCTAGGATTTTGTTGTCGGAATGTCCGAACAAAGTCCGACCGTGTGTACGCCCTATAAATCTACAACCCAAGTTAAGTAATTTTAATGCCGCATACACATGATCAGACTTTCCGCCAACAAAACCATGGATTTTTGTTCGAAGGTTGTTGGCTCAAACTTGTCTTGCATACACATGGTCACACAAATGTTGGCCAACAATTACGAACGTGGGAACGCGGTGACGTACAAGACGTATGACGAGCCGAGAAAAAGGAAGTTCAATAGCCAGTGCGGCTCCTTCTGCTTGATTCCGAGCATGCGTGAACTTTTGTGCGACGGACTTGTGTACACACGATCTGATTTCCTGACAATAAAGTTTTGTTGGCGGAAAATTTGAGAACCTGCTAACAAACATTTGTTGGCGGAAAGTCTGACAGCAAATGTTCGATGGAGCATACGCACGGTCGAACGTTTCGACAAAAAGCTCACATCCAACATTTCCCATCGGAAAATCTGACCGTGTGTACACTGCATTAGTGTATCCTTCTTATGTACAATGTTCCAGTTTTCTTTCACAGAGATTTTCTCTCAGTTTTTGTCATGTCTCCGAGATACTCCCTTATGAACGTTCAACATCCTTCTACTTTCTATCCAAACCTAAAAAGAAATGTTTTGGTTAGAGATACACGTTACAAGCTGTGAAAGATTAAAGCTGTGATCTAACAGGATTGGTTTATAGAAGGGAGGACACCCATCCAGTTACAGTGCTCTGTGATGCACCGCCGCCTTTTGACTGCCCTCAGCTGCACATTTGCTGTAGATTAAGTTGTGTTGAGCTGGAAGGATTGTGCTAGCAAGTTTACTCTGAGATCTGCACTTCCTTTCTTTCATTAATGACCCATAGAGGCTACGGCAGAGAGGACTCCGCTCTGAACAGGCTGTGGAGGTCATATGACAGATGTCCCCAGGGAAATCCTGGATAAATAGCAAAACAAATTAGAGTGAATGGCGGTGAATTGACTCACCGCGGTCAGTACAACATGGTTATGGTAACATCAGCCTAATGAATGAATACATCCATCGAACACAAGCTTCGCATTAGGCCGTGATGGAAATGCATTCCTACTTGAAAGCAAAGATGCAAGAAGCAAATTGTATATATAAAATGTAAGAAATGTAAGCACAAAAATAAAGATTTTATTCATAATAATTAAAGCAGTATTAAACCCCCCCAAAAAGATTATTATATTGCAGCCTACCAATTCTTAGATGTGATAGCTGTATTCGTTTCCATTTTGGGCTTTATTTCTTCTATTTTCATCTGGTGATCCAGCCAGTAAGTCTGTTGTTTTTTAATAGCACAAGCTCTCCAGCAGAATGTATCAGTTTACACCGATGAGGCAAACCACTTAACACTAGCAGGGGTGATTAAAATGATCAGCCTTTATTTATCCATGCAAGAACTTTATCTCAAAAAGAAAAAAAATGTTTGCTGTATCTGATCATAAAGTGTGAGCTGGAGATTAGCTTCAATTTGTTAGTGTATTTGTAGTGTAGTCTAAATCTGCTAATACATTTAACATTACCCTCCCACCAGACTGACAATGCTGCTGTCTGCTGTGCCTCCTGTTCTCATTCCTCCAGAGTTGTGTCTCACTAATTCAGGAGGTGTGTTACTGGCCAGATCACCAGGTTAAAACAGAGGGAAAAAAAGCTAAAGAAAAGAAAACGAATGCACCCACCTCATCTAATGATTAGTAAACTGCAATAGAATACATGTTTTATTTTGGGTTTAATAGCGCTTTAAGGGCATATTTCAGTGAATGTGACATTTGCCAATTATTCACTGAAGGTTAATTTTCCTTGTGCACATGATTTAAACTACAGTGACTGATTCACTTGCAGTACATCTTTGAAATATATGCACATCTCTCCAAGTTGTATCTTTCTCCTACAGGTACTCAGAAATAACAGTTGATCGGTTGTAAATCTGGTGAGCTCCTAACATCCTGTTTGGGAAACATGGTGACTGCAATGAAATCCCATCCAGCTTCATCAGCCTTGGCTGCTGGACTGCAAAACTCTGCCTATAGCTTATAGAAAAGGAGAGCTCTGGGACTTTAAATGAGACGACCGCCATGTCAGATATGGACAAAAACAACATAAAGTTGAAGTTACAGTACATGATTTATTATTACATTGAAGAAAAGTATTAAATCAAATAGATAGGTAGTCACATGACTTATACTATATATGCTGCTACATAGCTTGCAATACAAATAAGAATTAGACATAATAAATGTACATGATAAGATAAATGGGTTAAAAAACATATATTATAGTGGCACTCAACACATTTCCTGGCATTACAGCCATTCTTTAGGAGTGTTATGATGTAATATACTGGAAAGGAAATGGACAGGGGTTAATAATAATGCCCATAAATTAAAGGAGGACAGAGAGATTATATCCCAACAGGGTGGAGATAAATTGAGATATTTACTAACAGCCTCAAGGCCAGGTCCAGTATCTGCCAAGGAAGACGGGGGTAACAGGCGTGATGTCTCCCCCGGGGTTGAGACGGAGGAACCCTCCAAGGACGGAGAACAGCACCCGGAGCCCAATGGCGGTGGTCACAGCATGATCCAATAGACTATGTGTGCACGAAAAAGTGCATAGTGTTACTGGAAAAATGTGTCAAAAAGGGATTGATTAAATGCGTAAACGTGCAAAAATAAAAAAAGTGCCACTTTATTTTTACACGTTCACACATTTATTCAATCCCTTTTTGACACATTTTTCCAGGAACACTTCAACTTTATATGGTTTTTGTCCATATCTGACACGGCGGTCGTCTCATTGAAAGTCCCATAGCTCTCCTTTTCTATAAACTAATTTAGGGATGGAGGTCGCCATGTGTGCTATAATGTGTGTGCCAGGTCACATCCAATTCACTGTTTCACAAATATTTGGGTGGAAGACACTCGCTCCCAGTGACCCCTCACACCTAACATACTCTATCAACTTCTGTTTATTGCCCTTATATTGGGCCGTAACAGTGTTCAGCAATTTGATACAAGTTTTATTCCTTATTTCCATTAGATCCTTGTGTTAATATTTCCCAATGTATTATCTTCGACCAAGTATCCTTTTTAGATCACTTCCCAATCCCTTGTCCAGTTCAGCTTGAGTTTGAGGGGAGTTGGGTGTTTTCTCTGTCTCCGGGGTTGCGATGGGCAGGAGCCCGTCCCTCCCCCCACCCTTTGATGGGGCGGGGCTTGGCCTCCTGCTCATCAGCGTCATGCCTCAACACCACAATCAGCAGTGTCATCGACGTTGATTTAACGTCTTTTTTCATCTTTGGCCACGCACGGGATGGGTGGAGACCCACTGATGATGGCTCCACCACATGCAGCTGGGAATCTCCTCCCCACCTCTCTTGTGCAGATCGGCCAATCAGGCATGACGGGGAATGGGAGTATATAGTAGCCTTGGAGCAGCCGGTGGTTCATTTGCTTGACTCAACCACAAGGAAGCACACATTGATCCCGCACACAGGTTACCCCCTTTTGCTGGGAGATCAGATATCCTCTTTCGGTATGTTTTTTCTTCCTTCTACTTGGTTTTATTTCACATACACTCCCTCACGTAGTCCCCTTTTGAGAACACAGATATTTTGCCACTTTATTTTTACACGTTCACACATTTAATCAATCCCTTTAGACACATTTTTCTAGGAACACTATGCACTTTTTCATGCACACATAGTCTATTGGATCATGCTGTGACCACCATGTTGGGCTCCGGATGCTGTTCTCCGTCCTTGGAGGGTTCCTCCGTCTCAACCCCGGGGGAAGACATCATGCCTGTTACCCCCGTCTTCCTTGGCGGATACTGGACCTGGCCTTTAGGCTGTTTATAGGTATCCCAATTTATCTCCACCCTGTTGGGATATACTCTCTCTGTCCTCCCTTATTTTAAGGGCATTATTATTATTAACCCCTGTCCATTTCCTTTCCAGTATATTACTGTATAACACTCCTGATGAATGGCTGTAATGCCAGAAAACGCGTTGAGTGCCACTAGATGCCCAAAGTTACTTGTTTCTATAATATATGTTTTTTAACCAATTTATCTTATCATGTACATTTATTATATCTAATTCTTATTTGTATTGCATGCTATGTAGCAGCATATTTAGTGTAAGTCATGTGACTACCTATCTCTTTGATACAATACTTTTCTTCAATGTAATAATAAATCATGTACTGTAACTTCAACTTTATGTTGTTTTTGTCCATATCTGACATGGTGGCCATCTCATTTAAAGTCCCAGAGCTCTCCTTTTCTATAAACTAATTTAGGGATTGAGGTCGCCATGTTTGCTATAATGTGTGTGCCAGGTCACATCCAATTCACTGTCTGCCTATAGCTGCCCCTCCTTGTCCCTTTCCTTACATTGCCACTGTGTGGAGGGTAAGGGCTCTTGGAATGTTTAGTTCTAGGGACATGTTAGTAGAAACTGCCCTCCAAGCAGCTGCCCCTGCAAGAATATTATAAGCTCGCTAATAATGTCACAGGGTATAATAAAAGCTCTTTCTTGACACAGTAACAAAGTAAATTAAAAAATAATTTTGGAACATGATTTAAAGGGGAGAGGGAGGTCTGGGGGTCAATTTAGGAAATCCTGGATGTACACTATGGAGTTAATTTACTAAAGACAAATAGGCTGAACCAGAGCCAGAGCTTAGTGAATGTGGTAAAGTTTAATTTTGTAAAGAATACCCAATCACGTGCAAGGACAATAACAAAACAGCATTTTTGTTTGCACAAGATTGGAAGTCAGCAGATCTTCACCTCTTTCACTAACCTCTGGGGCAAAATCTCTTTCAAAGTGTAAATTTCCTTGCAAGGAGAACAGCCTATTTGGCATTAGTAAATCAACCCCTAAAAGCATCAAATTCTTGAAACAAATAACAGAATGGATGGATTTTATCCTCTGCCCCTTAGCAATGTTCTACATGTTGCATGGGTCTGTTCTGTCATTTTTGTAAAGAAAACTAGTTGAAACTGATTGAAATTGTCTGAAAATATATCATACACTCCATCTTTTCTTGGCTCTTGGCAAACGTCCTCTTCTATTTGAGATGCAACTCTGACAACCAATGTGTGTTATCATCATGTACATGTACTTTGTGTAGGGCAAGAAGTGTTCAGACAGGTAGGGGTCCTGCAGTGTGCAGAGGATGAGTCTTGATCACGAGGCGGCCAACTGCAGCTACAGGGGTCTCTCTCTATATGAGCCTTGTTCGGCATATTCAGCATGATTCCATATTTATCCTCATAATTACTGAGCAGACAAAAAAGAAATCAATTTACTATTTTGTATAGGTCAACGGTATTCATGTTAAAGTGACACCCCAGCCAAAAATCTAGATAAGCCTTTATCAAACTTTTTGGGGGACTCTTGAGATAACTTTCAGGTCACAGGGAACCTCTGCCAAAAAGTACTCTGTCTGCAGCTCACAGGATGTTAGCAGGTTTGTCAGAGGTAAGAATGTTCCCTACATTGGTGGTCAGTGGGAAGAATTCTCCTTACATTGGTGGTAAGTGGGAAGAATGCTCCTTAGCTTTGTTTGTCGCCCCTCAATCTAACTGTTTATTTGCTTTTGAGTACAATGTCATATGCCTCCTGCACCCCAAATGTCTCTGTAGGTAAGAACTGTGTGCCACCCCTCCAAGTGGACCTACTGATACTTGTGGTCGGATTCCTAGATATCCCCCAATCAATGTGATCTGACTTATGCATTGCTTATTTGTTGGTTATGTCAAATGCGTTACCCTTCTGTTTAGTGCCTGTTGCACTTGATATTTGTTTATGTATCCCTTTTTTATGCTCAATAAACTTCCTCTTGATTTAAAAAAAAAATGCTCCTTAGTTAGTAGGAATGAGCCAAACATACATAAGTTCAGTTTGGGGCGGCTTCAGTGAAAATTACAGAAGTTGAGGTGTTAAATCTGTGCTTTTATACTTGTTGTATGAAGATATTATACAATGATTGGTCATGGTTAATGTTCATATTACTGTGAATTGAGAATTTACACTCACCAGCCACTTTATTAGGTACACCTGTTCAAATGCTTGGTAACACAAATTGTTAATCAGCCAATCACATGGCAGCAACTTTAAAGACTTTTGGAAAAAACAACAGCATGGTTGCTAATAAACTGACAATACTGTATGCATTATACCTATCTATGCAGCAGGTGGCGCTGTAGTATAATAGTGTTATAATGTGTATTCTTTGATATGACAGGATGTACTGTCTATCTAAGTTCAGTGCAACAATAGACACCCCCCCGGTATCTAAGCAGGCTTCATGAGTGCCGTGGATCTGCATCGCCAAAGAATATGATGAATGGTGGGTTTACATTGTGGGACATTATTTTTTTTTATTAAAGGCTTGTAAAAATAGAAAAATAGTGTTTTTATTTATTTTTACCTTCTTTGTAAATAGGTAGGGATACTATGTATTCATTTACATGGGGGGGGGGGGGCTTTGGCTGCCCCTAATTGTTAAAGAGGGGGTCCCAACTTCTGATAGAACAAAATAGATTACAGCGCACACATACAAAAATGACATTTAGATCATGCAAGGCTACTTAAAACACCTGAACATATTTAAAAATATGGGGATTTGGTCTCACTATATAGTGCTAAGCCCACTTACTGCTTCAAAGTACCCTATTATCAGTCAGTCCTACACTAATCATAGAATGAAAGATCCTGCGTCTCAACTATGGGAGACAAACTCCTCTTTAACCACCTGGCCAGGGTCCTCTTTTCCTCTTCAACATAGGAAAAAGGTGCTTTTGGCGCTCCTCCTGGTAAATCACCTCCCATGTTGAAGGCACATGGCCTGGTATGATTTAGGAGGGGGCAACATTGCCCCCCCCCCCACCTTTAATGGCCTGCTGGGCTGCATGCACATATAAAGGCCTGGTGTGGATGTTGGGGGATCACCATGTTTTTTTTTTTTTTTTGTGTGGGGTTCCTCCATAAAATGGCATAGCGTTTGGGATCCCTCCTAAAATTCACACCAGATCAAATGGGCCTAGTATAAATTGTAGAGGTACCCCACACTTTAAAACTATCCCAGTCACTTTTGGAGGAATTCAAGGCCATTCACATTCCTCTCCACCTGTTGAGCTAGTGGTGTGCAGTGTCTCTCATCCCCCTATGCTTCACTGCTTTCTGAATCAAGCAATCATTGCTGTGAGACACTGGATTCCTTGCGTGGGGCTATAAATGGTTACAAGGTTTTGTAAGTATCTCAACTGCTTGGTTTATATGGACAGGTATTCCCAGCCAGCGAATGCATAGGGCAGGATGAGGTTACTGGTTGCTAAGGATGCAGCAGGTGCCCACACCCTCTGCTTTCCTAGCAACCTTGACAGTAGAAGAAGGAAGTAAAAAAACTTGCTAATATATATAATGTTCGGCTCCTGAATGCCCGAACAAGCTAACCTTGTGTTCAGACTCATCCCCATTTAAAATATGTTTTCTTTTTCAAACTGTTTATTCAGGTACAAATGACAGACCTAGTACATGCCACTTTAAGTGGACCTATACTTGAAGCCAAAACCATTTTTTTTGGGTTTAGATGGAGTGGAACAGGGTTAGACCTGCCAAGTTTTTATTACTGTCCCTATCATTTTTTTTTTTTTTTCCTTTCCTTTTTTTTTTTTTTTTTTCTTTTAAATCTTTTTATTTAAAAAAAAAATTTCCATTACAAAAAAGAGCAGAGAACACGATCATAAAAAAGGGGTACAAAAAATAACATCCTCTATCCATACATTATTGTACTTCCACTACGTGCCAATTTAAGATACCCTCAAGTAGTGAACACAAAAAAAAAAAAAAGTTTCTTTTTTCCCCATTTACTCCCCTACCCCTCCTCCCAACCCCCCCAAAACCCCACCACCCTCAAAGGCCCCCTACCACACAACTCACAATACATCTTTTACAACCAATCTTTACCCATTCTGCCATCCTCCTACCCCCCCTTCCATTCCGTCCTTATCCCGATCCAGCCATGGTTTCCATATTTTTTCGAATTTCTTATAGTTACCCCTCTTCTTATATATGTACTTTTCTCTACTAATCACCTCCTTTACTGCATTCACCCACTCTATAACCGTCGGTGAGTCCTTTCTCTGCCAATGCTGTGCAATAAGCTTTTTACCCTGGAACAGGCATCTAACCCTTGCTGTCTGCGTATCCTCCGTCAGACCCAGCAAACACTCCTTAGCCTCCAACCTCAACGACGTCCCAAACATAGAGTTTATCTTTTCCACAATCCCTTTCCAATATCTGTGGAGCTTGGGACATCGCCAAAACATATGAATCAAGTCTCCATACGCCCCTCCACATCTTTGGCACTTCGCATCAGGCCTCTTGCCAAACCTAAATAATTTCAATGGTGTATAATATGCTCTATAAGACAAATAAAAATGAGAGACCACCTGTGAGGGAGATAGAGTGATCCTGGGCCCTAAAGACAGGACATACTCCCATTGGTCGTCAGACAGTGGTCCAACATCTCCCTCCCATTTGATCCTACTTTTATTTTCCACCGCGCCCTCCTGAGCTGATGCATTCAGGCATCCGTAAATATCAGAAATTAGGCCTTTCGTAGAGCTGGCATTGATCAGCTTTCTCAAAGAGGTACTGTCCCTATCATTAAGGGTTACCCTCTCTATTTGTCCTGGTTAGCACTGTCAATTTTGTATAATTTGTTTTGTTTTATTCCCCCCCCAAATACATTTTTAAGAAATCAGAGCAGGTTCCCCTTTAAATCAAGATATTCAACAAGCGTTACAGCAAATGCCTCCTGTTTGAAGAAGCTTAGCCAGCATCGCCCACATCGACATCCAACGCAAGGTCTGCCCGAATGCCAGAGCCTGGGCATGTATACAAGCCTCAGAAAAATGGGGAAAAAATAAAATACTGAGAACAGTGTGCAGCTCTCCAATAGGAGGAAACACATACACAATAATAGTATAATGTTCAGCGCTAAACCATCTGATGAAAAAGATTAAAGTTTAAAATTTAATGAAAAGGTATGTATCTGCATGCTGATACATGAAGGTGTAACAATGTGAATGGTGAGTGGATTGAAAGTTCTGGGGGATGAACTCCTAAAAATTAGTCTCTAAAAAAGTCTCTAAATGGAGGCTGTAAAGGGAGCGAGGCTGCTTCAGGCACGGGCTGGGGAACCCGATCACTGTGAACAAAAGGAAAGCAAAAGAAGGAGAGAGAAGCGCCAAGCAAATCCTTTAACTGCTTGCCAACCAGCCACCGACATTTTACTGCAGCAGGTCGGCACGATCCCGCGAGCCGTCGTAGCTATACGTCAGCTCGTGGGATCAGGATAGCACTGCAGGGGTGCTGCTGCTCATGGCCGACGGTCGCGATGACCACTGGCCACGAGCGATCGAGGCCACGAGAGGCAGAACACGGAAGTGTGTGTGTAATCACAAATCCCTGTTCTGCTCTGTGAAGAGTGACAGATCGTGTGTTCCTAATAGCTGGGAACCACAATCTATCACTTCCTCTAGTCAGTCCCCTCCCCCTTCAGTTAGAGACATGTAGCAGGGAACACAGTTAACCCCTTGATCGCCCCCTAGTGTTAACCCCTTCCCTGCCAGTGACATTTTTACAGTAATCAGTGCATTTTTATAGCACTGATCGCTGTATAAATGTCAATGGTCCCAAAAATGTATCAAAAGTGTCCGATGTGTCCGCCATAATGTTGCAGTCCCGACAAAAATCTTTACTAGTAAAAAAAATTAAAAAATAATAATAATGAAAATACTATAAATCTATCCCCTATTTTGTAGACGCTATAACTTTTGCGCAAACCAATCAATATACGCTTATTGCAATTTTTTTACCAAAAATATGTAGAAGAATACATATCGGCCTAAACTGAGAAAAAAATAGCTTTTTTTTAAATAAAAATGGGGATATTTTTTAAAGCAAAAGGTACAAAATATTGTGTTTTTTTCAAAATTGTAAAGAATTTGAAAAAAAAAGAGGTGATCAAATACCTCCAAAAAAAAGCTCTATTTGTGGGAAAAAAAGGACATCAATTTTGTTTGGGTACAGTGTTGCACGACCGCGCAATTGTCAGTTAAAGTGACGCAAAAATGGCCTGGTCATTCAGCAGCAAAATCTTCCGGGGCTGAAGTGGTTAAACAGCTTAGGAATTTATTCTGTATATAAGTATAAAACAACACTAAAAACTTGCATTCAAAATGTTGGAGCACTTGGAGCACTTCCAAAGTGCTAGAGCGGGTAGGAGCTTCCACGTGCAGTGTCACCGGATCACAGGAGGACTGCAGGAAAGTCTCTATTGAAGGATCCACGAGCGCCGTGTGTTAGCCGCAGCTGGAGCCTCGATAAGCCTCATGGAGACGTCGGCTGTGTGTCTCTGGGTGCGAGTGGTCCAGGGCTGTCAAACTGGGGAGCCGCCCACATGCTGTCTGGCCAATCAGAATGCGTTTTGAAGGCACGGCCTCGCCTTCTTCATCACTGTGATCAGCAAGTGCTCCAACATTTTTCACAAAAGTTTTTACTGTTATTTTATACTTATATACTGAATAAATTCCTAAGCTGTTTAAAGGACTGGCTTGGCGCTTCTCTCTCCTCCTTTTTCAGTTCTCCAATAAATGGGATTTTACTTTTCACTGATGTGGGGTGAGTATTTGTTATAAACTCAGGGCAAGAGGGGATAGAAAAATATGTTAAAGCTCAACTTCAGGCAGGATAAAACAAACCAACAAACAGCAATGAATGCAGTTTAAAAACTGATTGAATACCATTCACATAAGATTTTTTTAAACACAGACTAGGGGAAGGAAGGTGACCAGGCTGTATTGCTCCAACTGCAGGAGAGAATAGTCAGGTCACCAACCTAGCTGTACTGTGTACATTTCAGGACTGGGTGAGAGCAGCATGAATCCTTAGGTAGATAACATAGTTACCTTATATTTATTTTAACCCCTTCACTCCTACTGCACACAAATATGCGGCCCCACTGGACTGGGCTTTTATTTCCATTGGGCTGCATATTTGTGTATCTCTCTTTGTGCTGCACGGCGCACTCCCAGCACAGAGACTGGGTTCTTACCGAGAGCCATGGGCCTGTTCTAACGATTGGTCAGTCACTGTGAAGCCCACCCCCGTGTTTTCTGTCTCTGTGAATGGATTAGAGAGATACATTGTATCACTTTCTGTCTTTTCAGAGATAGGAAAAAAAAGTGTGTAAAAAAAAAAAAATAATAATAAAAACAATTTATTAAAATAATAATAATAAAAAAAAGAAAAATAGATCAAGGTCTGATTTAGGTCAGTGCCAGGGTTAGTGTTTGGGTCAAGGTCAGGATCAAAGGTTAAGCTCAAAGGTCAGGGTCCATATTTTTTGGACAGAATTTTTTTTTAAATTAGTATGTGTTAGTGTGTTTCAGGCAGGATTAAAAAAAAAAAAAAAAGCAAAATATTATTTCTGCTAATGTTTCTGGGCTGTACTATGGGTACAAACATCAACCAATCTACACATATGTGATAGAGCTGCGATTGTCAGGAGCAGGAGAATTTATTTTGGGTTGTTCTTTGGTGTTTTTTTTTACTAGTTGGGGCCAGTTTTCCTTTGATTACAAAAAAAAAAAATAAAAAAATCAGAGGATATCCATTATGATTTATCACCAAATCAAAGCCCAATTTGTCATGAAAAAAACAAGGTATACTGTAATTCACCTGAATGCACAAATTAGATGTGATGATAAGTACGGTTTTACTAACACATGTCAAAATTGCACAATGTGTCTTGGTTGAGGTCATATCCAGACCCACAGGGCAAGATGTCCACCCACAATACTTTTAACACCACTAAATATTGTAAAAGGTCATCTTCCCACCCATCAGCTCGTGGTGAACAATCTCACACCATAATGTGTTCATTAACAGATAACTGGGGTGACATTAAAACATAGGAGATGGGGTAAGGGCTCAAACTGGGATTTCTGGTCATACAAAAATTATTTTAGAGGTTATTGGTGACACCTTGCACAAAAATATTCAGGCAAATAGGCTTTGAGTTAACCCAAGTTGTATATTTCTTTGCAATTATGACTCAATCTATTTTTGTATAGCATAAGCACCTGAATCTGTCTTTATACCAGTCTCCTGTCAGCCCTTACATAGTAGCAGACGGGGAGAAAGGGGAGCAGCATATGGACCCAATCAGGTCTGCTGAGAGTGAACATGCAGATAGGAGGAAACAGCAGAGTGGGTAGAATTGGTGACTTATGAGTAGGATTGCACTGATCGGTGTTGATACTTAGCATTGGCATGAGTACTTGTACTTGTGCAAATGCTCCAATATCTAAAACTGGTACCTTTGTGGTGCAATTTGAGCCTATACAAAATGAATAAACTCAAATTGCACTGCAAAGAATTGCATGTGATTTAAACAGAAATGTCTTGTCATAGCTTGTCATAGTGGCTTCAGTCTGGGTTCACACATGAGCGGTGCGGGAAACCATTACTGTTCAGATCACATGTGATTATTTGTGTATGGGCTGAAATTGCACCGCATGGTATTGGTAATTGATAACGGTGAGTACTTGAGCTTATGTATCAGTACTCGCTCTTAAAAAACATGTATTGGTGCATCCCTACTTATGGGGGGTGTTACTCCTTGATTGTCGAACCAGCAAGCTAGATATTTGTGGCCCATCCATACGGAGTGCAGAATTGCCGCCTGCCGCCCCCCTCAGAATGCAAGGATTTCAATGTTTTTTTTTAAGCACATGATTAGAGCCTGATGCTCTAATTGGCTTCAAAAAGGGGTGGGCTCAGGGCGCAGAGCACTGGGTACTGAGCCCACCCAGTTGTGTGACAATAGCGAATTAATATTCGCTGTTGTCTTGCTGTTTCTTCTCACCCGGCCAATCAGGAAGCGGGTCCTGAGACCCAATTTGCTGGGAGTCTTAGAGCAGACCAGGGAGACAAGGACAGATACGAGCAGAGCAAGAATGGCGGGGGCAAGCTTGGCAGCAAGGAGGAGAGGTCCCTGAGGCTGAGCATCAATGCCTAGAGAGGAGGAGGATGCACGACAAACGATGCCTTGGACAGCCTCCAGTCCATCATCCCCAATGCCCACAGCCCATCCATTTGGAAACGCCCCAAGCTTGCCCCGGCTCTTCTCCTGGAGCAGCTGGAGCGAGGAGCCTCCTTATGGTAAAGCCTCTGATCGACGCTGTCGAGGGGTGGTGGCGGCTGTGTGAGTGAGGGGCACCAGCCGCCACTGAAGCTAGTGGATGCAGAAGTGACACCCCTGTATTCCTTAACGGTACCAGAGAAGGTGGTGTCACCCTGCTGCCTGTGCTGCCAGACAGAAGTGAAGAAATCACAAAAGCAATCAACCATAATTACACATCCTTTGGCAGAGAGATCACTTCAAAATTGTGCATTTAGCCATGTACCTAGCTGTTTCCCTGAATTTGGGTTAAAGATGTAGAAAAAATAAAATAAAAAATTACGATACCAGAAAGTGTAGGAGCTAGGTGAGGATTACTACTGCAATGATATTCCACCATTTACCAGGTACCAAGGAAAGAACAATGAAAGAACTTCAGATGATGTTCGTCTCAGGGAGGGAAAGTCAACAACTTAGATATCGATGTTTCGACCAAGTGCGTAGGTGAGGTGGAGTAAAGAAAAGGAGAGGAAAAATAGTAAAAAAAATAAAAAGAGACCAAGTAGCTTAGTAGTGGTCTGCCAACAACAAAAGGGTGAGGAAACAACTACCGTATATACTCGAGTATAAGTCGTTCCGAGTATAAGTCGAGGCCCTAATTTACCACAAAAAAAATGGGAAAAACTTATTGACCCGAGTATAAGACGAGGGTGAGAAATGCACAGCTACTGTAAGTGGAAAAGAGGGTCAACAATGCCCATTTGCAGCATCACTGTGCCCATTTGCATGCCTCACTGTGCCCATTTGCAGCCATAGGTCCCCTGAACTTCAAACTCGGTAGTTAAGGGTTCCTAGATGCCCCCTAGCTGCAGCCAAAATTTGGGGTCTCTGAACCCAAAGGGTCCCAAAATGACATTGCTGCAGATAGACACAGTTGACCGAATTTGGGGCCCCGTATCTCGGGGTCACTTAGTGCTAAGAACCCCAAATTTGGTGTGCAAACCCAGTGGAACTAGAGCCATAAAATTTCCAAAGCTGGGGTTTCTAGCACCAAGTGGCCCCGAGATACAGGGCCCCAAAAATCAGTTCAGAAAATGTCAAGCACTTTTCTGCAGCAGAGAATGACATTTTCTGAACCAGGTTTGGGGTCCCGTATCTCAGGGCCACTTGGTGCTAGGAACCCAAGCTTTGGATATGTTATGGTACCAGGTCCACTGGGTTTACATACCAAATTTGGGGTTCCTAGCACCAAGTGGTTCTGAGACATGGGGCCCCAAAGTCGGTTCAGAAAATGTCAAGCACTTTTCTGCAGCAGAGAATGACATTTTCCGAACCGATTTTGGGGCCCCGTATCTCGGGGCCACTTAGTGCTAGGGACTTTAGCTTTGGATATGTTGTGGTACTAGGTCCACTGGGTGTGCATACCAAATTTGGAGTTTCTAGCACCAAGTGGCCCTGAGATACGGGGCCCCAAAGTCGGTTCGGAAAATGAAATTTTTTGCTGCAGAAAAGTGCTTGACTCGAGTATAAGTCGAGGGGGGCACTTTCAGCACAAAAAGAAGTGCTGAAAAATTAGACTTATACTCGAGTATATACGGTACTTAGTTTAAAAAGTAAACGATTCTGACAAGAATCTGAGCAGATAACTATCCGCTAAACTGTGGGGGTTTCAAAGAATAAACATGCAGCTGTATAAAACATTGTGAGAGCCTGCGGGAGCTGCTAGAAACATGTTTATGAAATTAAATCTTGCCTGTAGAGGGATGGTGAGCATTGTTTCTGGAAATCAGTGGGTGTCGAAGCATCAGGTTCAAGGACTTTCCAGTCGCTCAGCCATTTAAGGCCTTGGTCTATGACAGTGACAGAAAAGGTCTTTCCTTCCCAAGTTATTTGCAGATTGGCAGGATAATTCCACCTATACACAATATTGTGGTTGTGGAGTGGTTTAGTAACCATGGCTAGGTTCCTCCTGCGCTGCAAAGTGTTATGCGATAGATCAGCAAAGAACATAAGACCATGAATAATTTCTGGTATCCTATCTGGATTTCAATATAAGGACATCAACTTCTCTTTATTCGAGAAAAAAGGAATGCAGACATAGGGAGACGCTCGGGTAGGTGCTTGGGTTTCGGGAGTCTATGTATATGATCGATGGCCAAATCTTCAAGCGGCAAGTCTGGAAGGGCATCTCTGAAGATTTAGTGAAGAAGATTTGGAGCTCATGCTGTTTCAACCGTTTCAGGAATCGCCTTGATTTTGACGTTATTACGCCTAGAGCGATCCTCCAGATCCGCCAGTTTGGACATAATGCAGGACTGATCGCCTTCCCTTTCGTTGTGGGCATCAACTAGGTCATTAAAGGTTGATGTAAACTCCACCATTTTGTTTTCGATGTGCAGAACTCTGTCATCTGACTTGAATTGCTGCATCAGGGTTAAAATATCTGTGTGGATAGTGCTTCTCAAAGAAACCAACATGTCTTTTAAAGTTGTATCCATCACAGACTGGTTGGATGTGGGAAATGCCAGAATGGAGTCCTGCAACTCCTGGTGTCATCTAATAAGAAATCAAATTCACTCACCCCTGTCAGTGTACTTGATGAGTCTGGGAGCTTCTGCTTAGCTTTGGCTTGGGTTGTAAAAGCTGGAAGAAGCCTGAGAATTTGGGCTGCTGCATTGGGGATGTGTGAAGCTTGTCCCTCTGGAGCTAGATTTTGTCTCTCCTCTCCCCTGCTTGTGGCCATGTGAGGAACCAGAGGAGCAGCCGCTGCCATCTGGATCCCACCACAGGAGGCAGTTGGAGGGATTCATGCCGGAGAGGCAGCAGGAGAGAGCAAGGAGAGACAGTGAGTAGATCAGCATGGTGCAGGGAAAGACATGGAGAGACTGTCAGCTGTAACAGTGCTCTCTTGGAGACCGCGGTGTGCTAAGTCTTTATCTAGCATTGCCCTGGGGAGTCTCCATGTGTGTGTGTGCCAGTCAGGAGGACTGAGGGACGCAAGCAGCCAGGTGGGTTGGTAGTCTTGTGCATTAGTAGAACTGGGCTCAGTGTCTACAGGGATTCACTCACCCCTGTCAGTGTACTTGATGAGTCTGGGAGCTTCTGCTTAGCTTTGGCTTGGGTTGTAAAAGCTGGAAGAAGCCTGAGAATTTGGGCTGCTGCATTGGGGATGTGTGAAGCTTGTCCCTCTGGAGCTAGATTTTGTCTCTCCTCTCCCCTGCTTGTGGCCATGTGAGGAACCAGAGGAGCAGCCGCTGCCATCTTGGGAGTCCCAACAGAGCGGAAGGGTGAAGAAATCCATCATCCGGCCCAGCCACCCTTGAACTTTCTTCTTTTACATGATCCTGGAGGGTGCCCAATGCTGTGGGGCCAAAAAACGCCGCTCCCAAGTACCCAGAATAGCTGAAGTTTGCCCCGGCAGGCCTCTTCACTATAGAGCTGTTAAAGTAAGCGACCATACTCGTCCGCGAGCCGACCACGCCCCCAACTGTTTCCCTTAACTTAAAGCAGTTCTTTGCGCTGTTTGAAAAAATGTAAAAGTCAGCAGCTACAAATACTGTAAGGACATGTACCTGTCCAGGGGCCAGGGACCTGAAGACTGGTGAAGAAACCGCTTCAGGTGAGGATGGTGCTGGCCCCTGGACAGGTACATGTCCTTACAGTATTTGTAGCTGCTGACTTTTACATTTTTTCAAACAGCACAAAGAACTGTGGGCAGCCAGCTGCCAAATGCGCATGGGAGAGCCGCTGTGAGATTTGTGAATGGTTCCACAGCCTTCTGTGACCTGCGACATGTCCCAGAAGGTTCGGGGGGGGGGGAACATCCAGTGCAACACCGTGGAGATCTGACCAGTAGTGAGAATGGGTACCTGTCAAAATCAGATACCCGCTTTCACCGCCCCCCCCCCCCCCCCCCCAAAAAAAGTGCCAAAAACAGAAGAGGAAGGAGAGCATAAAGCAGAATTTACCCTTTAGGGTGAAGATCTGCTTTAAAATGTATGTATCAGTGTACCTGCCACAGTGACAATATTGTTACCAGGAGAGGAAGTGAAGTGGAACTTTCCCACAAAGGCAGACATCAGAAGAAAACTGAGTTCTAAATGTTCCTTACTGTATCTGAAAAAGAATGAGATACACTTTGAAGTTGAACTCCAGCCTTCCCTTTAGTCTTGCACAGTTGTACAGGCTCCTCTCCCGTAATGAAATTGCTTACTGTGATTTCACTGCACACCGTGGGCTCCTCACAATCTGCATTAAGAGCTGTAACAAGTCAGATAGTCATTTGATGGATTACATCCAGCGTCATCTAGCCTTTTCCTTCTTATCCAGACTATCCCTGACCTGCCCCTTTCGTTCATTGGATTTCTTTCAGCCGTGGAGGCTCAGCATTACCTATCGTGGTACAGTGTTAATTTTGATGTCAAATTTCAATTTAGTTTTAGTCATAGTCTTTTGACTAAAATGTCATTTCAATTTTAGTCATCTGAATTGTTTTAGTCGTATTTTAGATGACTAAAATCTCCAGTACATTTTAGTAGACTAAAACCTAATGGGTTTAGTTGTAATGCATTTTTAACATTTCTCTAGAATTGCAAAAACATGGAGTAAAACATGTTATTATTGATGGTATTAAAGTGTTTGTTAACCTAAAAAAAAAAAGATCCTGTTCCTTTAAAGCATGTTATGCAATGCTTGTGCTTTGTCATTTGGCCCCCTGTATCACCTGAAATACCTGGCTGATCCTGCCTGGTTCTGCCCTCCCCTTATTAAACTGACCATGGCCGCCTCTCTCCTCCTACCCTACTGACTGACATCAGCAGGTGGATCTTTGGCCCCGCCCGCTGCAGCTGTCAGGCCAAGAGAGGAGAGAGGCGGTTGGCTCCCTGAAAACAGGTACATAGCTGCATTTTTTTTATAAGGCACAGACACAGGAGCAGATTATATGACTAAACAGAGAGGATACTGTAAATTTTACTTAGTGGGTTAACCACCACTTTAAGGCTTGAACATGCACTACAGACACAGATTTAGCCGTTGTGATAAATAACGCCTTTATAAATAAAACCAAGTGCCATAAACAAACAAAAATATTGCTTTTTGACAAACAGAAGTGCAACTTTAAAGCATATAAAAAAAACAAAACTGTAAACTCTATTGGCTGTAATGCCATTGCACATGCAGCACCGTCTAGTAGTGTGTGCTACTAGCAGTGAGAGTA
Source organism: Lithobates clamitans (assembly GCA_037952925.1). NCBI lineage: Eukaryota > Metazoa > Chordata > Amphibia > Anura > Ranidae > Lithobates > Lithobates clamitans. The sequence continues at coordinate 5,232,040 of JBBGZY010000310.1, forward strand.
GGAAAACTATAATTTGACTCATACTGGTGAGTCATTAATTGGGTCAGGGTTACTAAAGTTCAGGGCTGGAAGACTCATCCCAGTAGCTCTCTGGTGCCCCCCCTGTTTCTAGAATATTGGAGAACGTTCTAAAAAAAAAGTGGTCTGAGGCTAGGAGTGGCTGCCTTGAATATTTATGGGTCCTCAGCCAATCCCCAGGAGTGAGTCTGGTAGTGGCCTGAGAAACCCAGAAATAGACATGGGCCATGCCAGCAGGGGAGTCGGGTTGAAGATGGTGAAGCAGCGCTGCGGAGAGGCTGTTGGTGGCCCTTGAGGGGTCCCTGCCAGGGAGGGCTTTCATGTTGGGCTGGAGCTTGGAAAGCTGGCCTGGAAGGATCCCACCACAGGAGGCAGTTGGAGCAATTCATGCCAGAGAGGCAGCGGGAGAGAGCAAGGAGAGACAGTGAGTAGATCAGCATGGTGCAGGGACAGACATGGGGAGAGACTGTCAGCTGTAACAGTGCTCTCTTGGAGACCGCGGTGTGCTAAGTCTTTATCTAGCCTTGCCCTGGGGAATCTCCATGTGTGTGTGTGCCAGTCAGGAGGACTGAGGGACGCAAGCAGCCAGGTGGGTTGGTAGTCTTGTGCATTAGTGGAACTGGGCTCAGTGTCTACAGGGAAGCAGAAGGAGTTGCTGTTCCCTCCACAATGTGCTTAATTTTCCACAAAGCGACGGGATGTTCCTAGCCTGTAATGGGCTGTTGCTGAATTGACAAAAGACTGTTTATTCCACCGGAGTGATCAGCAGGTGCTGTACACAGTGAACCAAGTTTGTGCAAGAGGAAGGAAGAAGAGGATCTTTATATCTTTATATCTTTAATAGGGAGAAAGTTGTCCCCTTTTTGTTCTGTGTTCTGGACATTTTCAAGTTGGGCATCCCATAATTCCCTACACCACCCAAATTATCATCCCCTAATAAAACAACAAAAACAAGCAAAGGACTGTTTACTGCGTTTGAGTGAATGAAGGAAATGCTATGTGACTGGCTGTGCAGCAGTGGGGACTTGGACATCAGCGACTCCTACGGGTGTAGTGCTACCCACATATTACGTTAATATATTACCAACATATTTCCAACATTAAATATTAAAGGGTAACTCTACTTTCGTCAGAAAAAAAAATAGCAAATAAAAAAGAAAATAATATAGTGTGTATACAAATGTGACACAAGTCATATTGTAATTGAATGTTATTTAAAATTACTTTTTTTCTTTTCAATCTGCAGCTCTGTCGTTTTCTGTAAAATGCAATGCAATATGGCTACCTGAAGGTGTTCTGTACACAGAATGTGTACAGAACGCCCCCCAAGAAACATCATTTCCTACTTGTGTGATTGGCCTACTGATTTTCCTAGACGTCTGCACTGAGATACAAGTCAGATTTCAGGCATCCCCTGCAACAAAAATTGAATTTTTGATGAAATACTCCCAATAGGAAATAACATCTAAAGGGATGCAGACCCCGCAAGTTTCCTCATTAGGTGCAGCAGCTAGTTGACAATTATGAAACCACTCCCATTAGACTTTCTCAGCACATAGGCACAGATAAACAAACATGGATTTCTTCTGAATAATAAAAGGTAGGAATCTGCAACAAAGTTTATTAAAATCCTTGCAATATACATAGATCACATGTTTTTTTTCAACAAAAGTGGAGTTACTCTTTAAGAAAAAATAAAGAAAAGCCCTTTTCTATTTTTTTTTTCCTTTCAGCAGCTTAGTAGATGCCCCCTACTTATTTTTATGTGGTAGTGCAGTGTTCATTTTGACATCAAATTAAAATTTCGTTTTAGTCATAGTCTTTTGACTAAAATACCATTTTAGTTTTACTCTTATTTTATTCATCTGAATGGTCTTAGTTTTAGTCATATTTAAGTTGACTAAAATAGTGTTAATTTAGTCGACGAAAATATTTTCATAGAAAAAAATTAACACTGTGTGGTGTGTATGAAGCCTGTCTCCCACCCACACTCACTCCTCCAGACTGACATCCATCCATCAGGGCATTTCAGTATTTGTATAACACATGTACAGCACCTTGCCCTCTATTCCAACCAGCCATGGTCTGCCTGCATTCAATAGAGAACACAGACCCAGTAATTACATTACTGCGTCCAAATGTGGTATGTAATAAAAACAGAAAAATTTTATTTATAAATGTCTTTAGCATGCTGATAGGGGAGAAAGCCGGAACAAGGAAAGGAAAAATATAAGCAGATCAAAGATACACAAAATAGAGATACGGAGCAGGACTTTAAATATGCCTTTGAGAACTGAGACCACACAAAATTTATATAAAAACTTGTAGAAATTTTTTTGAGTTACATGTTAAAAAGACATAAAAACGTCATTGTATCTACCATACAGTATAGAGTTCAAAAATGAAGCTGGTATGTAGCTTTAATTCAGTTGATCAATAATTTCATAGTACGCTGGTCTACGTGTTTCTCTCTAACTGCAAATATATAACATAAAAGAAAAATGTTATAGAGATAGTATATATGAATGAATACAAAATAACACTGGTAAATAAGATATTATAGGGATGGTTCGCCCACAACAACAAAAAAAAAGGAAAAAATTGGGGAGAGCAATATCCAAACCCCCCAGTAGGTTTAATAACAAGTAAATTTATTCTACATCATACCTGTAATAGTGGACGATGAAGACCATGAATAGTGTCAACCATAAAGAAAAAAGAAGAAAAATGAAAGATCTCCAAGTGGGAATATGCCTACCGGCCCATGGGAAACACCTAAAATCCACATTAGCCAAAAACATAGACTATAGATAGTGAGAAGTTAAACAATGCGCATAATAGATGGGTTATCATATATGTACAGTATGTACATCCACATAGAGATAAAGATCTTACCCCAGTGGATAGGTTGGTTGGTTGACAGTATGGGTAAGATGATGAATTAGGTCCCCAATGTTGGGCTGGTTTTTATGGATGGAATAGTAAAAAACAAAAGGGCCCCACATAAAAATGGTGCATTCAGATATTCCCCATCTTCCGTCAAATATTCTTAAAATCAACAGACAGGGGTATATTTAAATATGGAATTGGAAAAAAGAACCCAAACAATGAGCATCCACGCCAGTTTCCACATAAAACGTACCCCTTATCGGGAGAGTCAGTTATAAGAAGTTCCACTGCAAACATACCGTATATACTCGAGTATAAGTCGATCCGAGTATAAGTCGTTCCGAGTATAAGTCGAGGCCCTAATTTACCACAAAAAAATGGGAAAAACTTATTGACCCGAGTATAAGACGAGGGTGAGAAATGCACAGCTACTGTAAGTGGAAAAGAGGGTCAACAGTGCCCATTTGCAGCCTCACTGTGCCCATTTGCATGCCTCACTATGCCCATTTGCAGCCATAGGTCCCCCGAACTTCAAACTTGGTAGTTAAGGGTTCCTAGATGACCCCTAGCTGTAGCCAAAATTTGGGGTCTCTGAACCCAAAGGGTCCCAAAATGACATTGCTGCAGATGGACACAGTTGACCAATTTCGGGGCCCCGTATCTCAGGGCCACTTAGTGCTAGGAACTCCAAATTTGAATGTGCAAACCCAGTGAAACTAGCACCATAAAATATCCAAAGCTGGGGTTTCTAGCACCAAGTGGCCCTGAGATAAAGGACCCCAAATATAGGTTCAGAAAATGTCAAGCACTTTTCTGCAGCAGAGAATGACATTTTCCGAACCTATTTGGGGCCCCGTATCTCAGGGCCACTTGGTGCTAGGAACCTCAGCTTTGGATATGTTATGGTTCCACTGGGTTTGCACACCAAATGTGGGGTTCCTAGCACCAAGTTGCCCTGAGATATGGGGCCCCAAAGTCGGTTCAGAAAATGTCAAGCACTTTTCTGCAGCAGAGAATGACATTTTCCGAACCGATTTTGAGGCCCCGTATCTCGGGGCCCCAAACTTGGTTCGGAAAATGAAATTTTTTGCTGCAGAAAAGTGCTTGACTCAAGTATAAGTCGAGGGGGGCACTTTCAGCACAAGAAAATGTGCTGAAAAACTCGAATTATACTCGAGCATATACGGTACATAGTGGAGTCAACGCCATGATGGAGGTTTGGTCTTCATATAAATTAAATGGGAGTGTCTGAGGGCCACCATCCGCTGAGGGCAGAAACCTGTTTTTCAAAAATCAAACATGAGCATTTTGATGAATAAGTGCAATCCCGGAGAGTGTTATTGGCCTTTCTCGTCACAGACATGTATACATATCCTGTGGTTTCCTTTGGGCATGGCATTACAAATCACCAAAAGCGTCAAATGCCAAGAATCCTTGGGACCAATCCCTTTATTTGCATGAAATAAAATATGATTGATCTAAAGGCATAGGAGTATTCATAGATGTCTCATTTTCATTTTCTCTACTGATCTTGTTTTGAAAAAACAGAAAAGAAAAACATCTGTGAGTAGGGAGCCTGACTCCGCATCCATATCGAGAGCAGCTGATTGGCAAAACCCCTAAATGTTGTTGCAAAAACTAAAATGATAAAATGATACTTGCACATTTTCTGCTTCGCCCTCGTATTAAGTGTTTGCCAAGATTTCCCAATTCCTCTACTAGACTCCAGAGTGGTGTTGTGAGCCGGAGCAAGTCACACTATTTACGCTGAGAGCGTACAGAACAGATGTAGGTGACGCATTGTTTATACACAGTATGCACCACGGACTATGCGCAGCTCTTCAATCCACGCTACGCTGACACAGAGGAGTGACTAATCTGCATTATGTCTGTTGTCTCACATCACTGTACCCTTCTTAAAGTGAAACAATTTCCAAAAAATCTACCATTGCAAGTAAGACACCGTGTTGATGTTTTAATTTAGGCTCATGAATAGACTAAAAATACTTATCTCAAAACTTTCATATGAGAGAGGTGCATCTAGCTTCAAACCCTTTCATTGGCAGAGCTATTTATGCACTTCTTTTCTTTTTTTTTTTTCACACATGTTAAAATGCATATTCTAGGCCTGAATATTATTTTGAAAGCAGAGACTCTGGAGAATAAAATGGTGATAGTTGCAATTTTTTAAGTCATACAATTTTAGCATAACAGTTTATTTTCTGTAAAAAAAAAAACACACAAGCACATTGGGGTTGATTTACCAAAACTGGAGTGCAAAATCTGGTGCAACTGTGCATAAAAATCAGCTTCCAGGTTCATCTTTTTTTTTTTTTTAAACACAAAAATGTTATACTTACCTTCTCTGTACAATGGTTTTGCACAGAGTGGCCCTGATCCTCCTCTTCTGGGGTTCCCCAGCGGCGCTCCTGGCTCCTCCCCGAACTGAGTGCACCCTCAGAGACCCGCATTCCAAGGGGACACTCGTGCGGGCGCGCTCTCAAGTCCTGCTACTGCATCCATTGACATGCCTCCCGTGTCACTGGATTTGATTGACAGCAGCGGGAGCCAATGGCTGCTGCTATCCAATAAGGATCTGAGCTTGTTCTTGTCGCTGGAAAGATCGGGGTAAGGTAAGTAAAAGGGGGGCTCTGGGGGGCTGCTGCACTACAGAAGGTTTTTCACCTTAATGCATAGAATGCATTAAGGTGAAAAACCTTGAGGGTTTACAACCCCTTTAATTGAACAAACTGAAGTTAGAAGCTGATTGGCTACCATGCACAGCTGCACCAGAGTTTGCACTCTCCAGCTTAATAAATAAACTCCACTTTATTACTATTTTTTAAAACATGGAGAGCATCACTATAACCATTTAACTTGTGTCAATAGTTTGCCAAGGTGACAGTGCGTATTACAGACATTTATTAACCATTTTATTATTAGGCCATAGCCAAAAGACAGCTACAGCGTGGCTCTCGTTTTGGAAAGGCGTCCATGATTAGTCTCCCAAAACAAGCCTCCCGCTCACCCCTTGGAATGCGCAACGGGCACACTCTGTGGTCGTTGTGTCCTTTGGATCACATGTTGAGGTAAAGGGTCAATCCCAGCAGCCCTTTACCATGTTATTAGTGTTGGGAGAACAACAACATGTAATGTCAAGTTGCTTATATAAACTGACAATATGTACTGTATGTATTGTACCTTTGTATCCAGCAGGTGGTGCTGCAGTATGATTATTCTATGGTAAAGTAAAAACAGGATGTTCTGTCTATGTTAAGTGTATGTACTCATATTGTCCTGTTTCCTGTAAGACATTCATTGCTAATCCTAAATGAAAGTAAAGTATTCTCTGCATACAACAAGCTTCCAAGCGCATGATTCAATAACTCAGCTAATAATTAGCTGTGTCCAACAGGGGGTCACATATAAGCAAACGGCATTCGCGATGTCACTGTGTGAGCAAAGGAGAGCCGATTAGCAGCAATGCTGACAGGGCACATTTACACCGATAATCAGGAAAATGATTGTCAGTGCTCTGATTATCAGTTCAGCCCTATCAGTGCCCATCAATGCCACCTATAAGTGCCCATCAGTGCTGCCCATCAGTGCCCATCAGTGCTGCCTCATCAGTGCAACCTTGTCAGTGCCCATCAGTGCAGCTTATTAGTGCCCATCAGTGCCGCCCCATCAGTGCAGCCTCATTAGTGCCTATGAGTGCAGCCTCACCAGTGCACATGACTGCATCCTCATCAGTGCCCATCAGTGCAGCTTCATCAGTGAACAAGAAAAATTACTTATTTGCAACATTTTGTAACAGAAACAAAGAAAAACTTTTTTTATCCCAAATTTTTCCGTTTGTTTAGCAAAAAAGAAAAAAACCCTGTAGTGATTAAATATCACCAAAGAAAGCTCTATCTGTCCCCCCAAAAAAATGATAAAAATTTCATTTGGGTACAGTGTTGCATGACTGAGTAATTGTCATTCACAGTGTGACAGCTCTGAAAGCTGAAAATTGGCCTGGGTAGGAAGGGGCTGAAAGTGCCCAGTATTGAAGTGGTTAAAAGTCATAATTGTTATTGTGAATGGTTGATATGCCAACAAGCTATCTGGTGGCAGTTTAAGAAGTCTAAACCCAGTGACAATCGCTCTCAGTCACCTGGCACTTAGATTGTGGTGCAGAGAGCTGGAAAATCTTTTTGCAGGGTGAGGCTGAGAATGCCATTGTCACGTATCAGTGACAGCGCAGTTTGAGTTTGTCAAACTATTTGTCACAAGTTGGTAAAGGTGGCCAGGGTCTGACACAGAATTCGTCACATGGACATCAGCTGCACAGCAGGTTCAGTACCAAAGTATCCATCCAGGTGCTACTTTTGACAATTTTATATTGAACTAATTCGCTCTTATATAGATAAAATGAAGAATAAAAATACGTGCTGAACATGTACTTTGCCTTATTAACAAATAATATCTGAGTTCCTATCTTAAGGCACCGCAGAGTCAGCAGTTGGTTTGCCTCCATTAACTCAGCCCAAGGTTAAACAGTTTTAATTGGGCTTGTCATATTACCATGACATAACCGCAGTGTGAGTGCGGGTAAATGAGGGGCACATCCATTCAGCAGAAAGTAAACTGCAGATGTATTGATTTTCTGGTTTTATACTGCTCCCTAACACATCTACATGTGCATGTTCAATAGTTTATATGAAAAGGTGGAAACCCATGATCGATCAACACAAAAACAGTGATTTATAACAGAAGGCTCAGATTCCCTGTATTCTAGTGGCCCTGCTGGAACAGATGCGCCACTTAGAGGAAGTAAACCCTGGTGGGTTTTTCTTCTTTTTTTTCTTCCCAGCAAAGTAAAGGCATAATGTGCTAGTATGTAGGGCTGCAACTAACGATTGTTTTCATAATAGATTAGTTGGACGATTATTGTTTCGCTTAATCGGATAATAACCTTAAAAAAGTGTGGTGTATAATTTAATTAATATGTAAAGTTTAAAACAAAAAGCTATTTATTCGTACATATCTATATGCGGTGGTAAATATAAATAACCAACTATATGGTTAGGGAGCAAAACCTCTAATCCACTCTGAGAATAACAGACAGAAGAGATATACTGTATATACTAGGAGAATTTGGTAAATATCATCAGACTTAGAGATCAAATTTTTTATTTAAAGTTTAAGTTCACCTTTACAAAAATCTGTAAGGTGAACTTGCACAGGACCCCCTCCTAACCCCCCCCCCCCCCAATTCACGCTAAGCCTGAGTGGTACGTTTAGGAGATTAAAGTGGTTGCAAACCCAAGGAAAAAAAACCCCTGCAAGACAAATGCATAATGAGCTAATATGCATAGCATACTAGCTCATTATGAATTACTTACCTGAGATCGAAGCCCCCGCTGCCATCCTCGTACACCGCTCCGGCGGCCGACAACGCTCCCGGAGTTACTTCCGGGTATCGCGGGCTCCGGCACTGTGATAGGCTGGAGCCGCGATGATATCACCCCCCGCGCACGGGAGCCGCTGGTAACGGCACAATCATACGTACGCGCCATTGCTTCAGTGCGCATGTGCCGAACGTCGGCAAATGCAATTACAGGGGATATGTCCTAAACCGTTCAAGGTTTAGGAGATATCCTGGGTAACTACAGGTAAGCCTTATTATAGGCTTACTTGTGGCAAAAAGTGTGTTGTAAGGGTTTACAACCACTTTAAGGTCTGGTGATTTCTAAGCCCTGGAGCCGTGAGGCGGCTATACTGGGGCTCAGAACGGGGGATCGCCGTGCTGCAGGTCAGCGGGACTGGGGGGTTGAAGGGGTCCAGATTTACAGATTTTTCTGTAAAGTTGAACTTACCCTTTAAGGAAAAAAAAAAATTAAAGACTGTTTTACAGATTTTTAGACCAAAGATACCTGCGCCTGCTGGCCATACACAAACAATGTCTTCCTTCAAAAAAATTTTAAGAACGTTTGTTTATTTTCTAATGCCGCGTACACACAAGCGGACTTTCCGGCAGACTTGGTCCGGCGGACCGGACTCCGTCAGACAATTCGACCGTGTGTGGGCTCCAGCGCACTTTTTTTCTCAAAAGTCTGACGGACCTAGAAATAAAACATGTTTCAAATCTTTCTGATGGGCTCTGTCCGGTCGAAAAATCCGCTCGTCTTTATGCTAGTCCGACGGTCAAAAAACGACGCTAGGGCAGCTATTGGCTACTGGCTATCAACTCCCTTCTTTTAGTCCAGTTGTACGTCATCACATTCGAATCCGTCGGACTTTGGTGTGATCGTGTGTAGGCAAGTCCGTTCATTATGAAAGTCCGTCGGAAGTCCGCCGAAAGTCCGTTGGATAGACCGTTGGACCTAGTCTGCCGGAAAGTCCGGTCATGTGTTAGTGGGTCAAATCGACGTCTGTTTTCGAGCACAGTGATGGGAAAATTTGAAAAAAGCAGAATAGAAAACTTTTTTCAGACAGTGTACGTGGTTTTCGTTCAGAAATCACATTAATTTTAAAGCTGAATGTTAAAAGCAAGTGAAATTTTCAAACAACATTCTTTCATTCAGCGAATGTACAAAGATTTTTCGTGATGATATTCTTGTCTGAAAATTGATATATGGTGTATGGCCAGCATAAGGCTCGGGTCACACCTATGCAGTTTGCTTTTGATCCGTTTCTGCAATGCTTTTTGCTGTGCATTTTTGCACACGCAAATTTGCGTTTTGCATTTTTTGTGGCCAATATGTTGTTGGGCAGATTAAAAAACACAGATCGCGGAAACAACACACTACATGCTTTTCTCCAGCTTCTCCATTGAAGTCTAGTGAACCAAAGAAGCAAAAAAAAAAAAAGCAACGCCTTGCGTTGAAAAAAGTCCTTGACCCTTTCCAAATCTGCTGGAGACCGGACCCGGGTGACTTCAGATAAGGTATGTATAGCGATTTCTTCTTTACAGGGCTAGATAGGTTTGTCTTAGATCGTGGATGCAAGTAGATTTAGAGATTTTATTTTTAGGGTGAACTTCCACTCTAAGGAAGAGCTCCAAGCAAAATTTTAAATGTCTCATGCAGTGGGGCTCTGCCCACACACTGCATAGGTTAACTGCTCGTTTTGTCAAGGATGCAAGGAAAAGCTATACTTACCCGGTCCTTCAATTCCCCCAGGAAAACCGTGCTCCCTCGTGTCCAGAGGTGAACTGTTCCCGCAGTCCTCATGTCCAGGGCTAGTCTATAGCGTGATGACGTCAGGAACAGTCCATTCACAAGACCACTAGCGTGCAGGGGACAGGAGGAGCAGGGACCGGATTTGCGCTCGGAGGATCGATGGATTAGGTAAGTATATCTCCTCTCTGCAACCCTATAGACAAAATCGAGCAGTTAACCCATGCAGTGCAGACACATGGGTTCCTATGGAACATGTTCACATCAATGCCTTTTTGTATCTCTGCATTTTTGAAAAGGGTCAGGGACTTTTTTTCATGCAAAATGCAGCATTTTGCATGTAATAGAATTCAATTGACAAGCATCAAAAATGCAAGTGCAGCGTTTTTGATGCGTTTTTGCCGCAAATCGCGGCAAAAACGCGGCAAAAACGCTGTAAAAACGCTGCTCAAAAACGTGGCAAGCATGACAAAAAAAACTCCAAAAACGCTCAAAAGCAACATGCATAGGTGTGAATCGAGCCTTAAAGCCACTAGTGCAACATAAAATAGACTTTTTCCAGATCCTCATCTGTAATACGAGAATAATTATATATAACATGGATAGGTCCAATTTTGGGAGCTGTTGAATCACACGCTGGGTTATTTTTCCTGGGGACACCAGTGGCATTGATGTCAGTTGTGGCAGCTTTGCTGGGACAGTCCAGCATCTTACTCCTCTGTCCTGCTGATCCTGTGTTCTGAGATCTCTACCTTATTTGAGTTACTGCAAATGCACAGTAACTGAGATAGGCGTTAAAGTGGTTGTAAACCGCTGATGGTAAAAAAAAATAAAAATCCTGCAAGGCAATGCCATAATGTGCTAGTATGCATCGCATACTAGCACATTATGATAGACTTACCTTAGAACGAAGCTGTCCAGCAACGCAATGTCAGCGCTGAGACGGCTGACATCTTCACCCGTCTTCCTTTCCGGGTACATGAGTGGCTGGGGTGTGATAGCGTCACTCCCGCACATGCGCGCGGGAGACACCATTTGCGGCACGGGCTCTGTAAGCCGGACCTTCGGAGCGCATGCACCGGTGATGTCATCGGCTGCATGCATTCTGAATATCTCCAAAGCTGTGCAAGTTTAGGAGATATTCACAGTACCTACAGGTAAGCCTTACTATAGGCTTGCCTGTAGGTAAAAGTGGTGTTTACAACCACTTTAATTGGGGGGGATCTGGGGTGGAACAACATGTAAAGTGTGTGTGATGAGTGGTTCCTGCATATATTTAGAGGCGGAGTCTAGGAGGGACCAACCCATAAAGTGGATATGATATGGGATCACCCACCCAAAAAGTGGGCAAATAAAATGCGGACCATGGGTGGGGGGTTAACAGTGTCCCAGGATTTCAGATCATAATGATGGCAAGTATGCACTCAGGAAATGACCCCAAAGGGACTGCCAATTCCACCAGCCTGCTGTGTTGGAGCTTGTAAACACATGCATTTGCTTACAACAAAACTGTGTTTTTCCCCATAAGGCAGTGGAAATGTAAAAACATCTTAAAGCAGCTCAGAAGGAGGTCAGAAGTAGCTTATATCCTTGCAACATCTGTGACTGATATGGCTACAATTGTTAGAGAGCAAGAGTAGAGTTTCACTGTAAAGTACTCTAAGTATAAATGTCAGTTATTTGATTTCTTTTGGTCCATTAAACCACATGCCGACTGCCCTGTTGCACATTTATTGCTACTAGGCGGCCACCCTGGGCAGGATCACGTATATTTACGCGATCCAGCACTTTCGGGTATCGGGCGCGAGTAGATTTACAGCAGGAGCTGATCTGCCAGCACCCACTGATCATTCTGTACACAGGCAGACTGCCGTTCTGCCAGTACAGAAGGCATGGATCCTGTGTTCCTGTAAAGCAGGAACAACAAACCATGCCCTCCATTAGTAAAAGCACCTTCCACATTCAGTGACAAACAAGCACCCCCCCGAGCGGCTGGCGGAACACCCCCCATTTGCGCATGCATCACCTCCCCTCCTCCCAGGCGTCCAATAGGATCACCTGTCCTTTCAGCCAATCAGGTGACGGGTGTCAAAATCTGCTTCCCAATTGGCCGGGAGGAGGATCAGTGTTACAATAGCGAATATTCATTTGCTGTTGTAATACACCTGGGTGGGCTGTGAGCACATTCTCTGCGCCACAAGCCCATCCTATTTTGAAGCCTATTAGAGCCTCTGGCTCTAATCAGTGCTTTAAACCCCCCCCCCTACTCTAATGCCGCGTACACACGACTGGTTTTGCCGTCGGAATAAACTCCAAAGGTTTCTCCGACGAAACTCTGACGGAATTCCATTCAAGCGGTCTTGTCTACACACGGTCAACCCAAAGTCCGACCGTCCAGAACGAGGCGACGTACAACACTTACGATGGGACTAAAAAAATAAAATTCAATAGCCAGTTGCCAATAGCTTCCGTCTCGTACTTGCTTCAGAGCATGCGTCGTTTTTGGTCCATCGGAACAGCATACAGACGAGCGGTTTTCCTGATAGGAATTGGTTCATTCGGAAATATTTAGAACATGTTCTATTTCTGGGTCCATCAGAATTTTCAAAAAAAAAGTCAGGTGAGGCATACACACGATCGGAATAGATGATGAACAGCTTCCGTCTGACTTTTTCTGTCGAACATTCCGCTTGTGTGTACGCAGATTTATAGGTGTATTAATTCAATCTGTTTCATTAGAGCGAAGAAAACAAATTGCTGTTGTTCCTGCAAGAAATGAAGTCAGCCAAGTCTGGCAGCCACAGTGGTGTAGTGGATAGCACTTTTCCCCTAGCAGTAAAAAGGGGTCACTGATTTGAATCCCAACCACGACACTACCTGCCTGGAGTTTGCATGTTCTCCCTGTGCCTGCGTGGGTTTCCTCCGGATACTCCAGTTTCCTCCCACACTCCAAAGACATGCTGGTAGGTTAATTGGCTCCTGTCCAAAATTAGCCCCCAGTATATGAATGTGAGTTGGGGACCTTGGATTGTGGGCTCCTTGAGGGTAGGGACCGATGTGAGTGTGCGATGTATGTGTGGAGCGCTGCGTAAATTGACGGCGCTATATGGGTACCTTAAATAAATAATAATATAATAGATGAGCATCTTAATGAGACACAATGTACAGGGATAGGAACAATTGTAGACACACACCCTCACTCAGGTTGAACTGGATGGACTGGTGTCTTTATAACCTTACTAACTATGTAACTAAGTGCTGTCCTCTGCCCTGTACACTATGCAGTTCATTTTCAAACAATTATCAGGAAGTACAGAATATTAGGAATACAGAACACCTTCCCTCATGTTATGAAAATGAGGAGATGTGGGGGTGTTCTGTAGTCCTGACACACTTCCCGTTCTAGATTGACAACACCGCTCTTCGATCTAGTACAGAGAGTCAATGTTGCCACCCTAGGACAGGAAGTGTGTTACTGGCAGGATGACCAAGGGAAATTAAAGGAGAAGTCCAGCCTGAGCTCGCTTGGCTGTACTTCTCCTATGGGTCACAGGAGTGCAATTCGTTGTGCACTCCTGCGATCTGTTTTCAGAAGCGAGCGGTCTGAAGTCCGCTCTCTGCTGACTTCACTGGAATCAGTCCAGCCACTGCGTCATCATGACAATAAAGTCTGGATCCGCCAGGTGCCTGGACTAACACCCAGCTCAGCCTCTCAGCGAATCACTGAGAGCCTGAGACGGCCGCTCCCCGCCCCTCCACAGCTCAGCGCTTCAGTGAGCGCTAGGGGGGGGGGGCAGAGCGGAGAGCTGCTGATTGCTGATTGACAGTCAGCAGCTCTCTGCTCGGTGATCTGTGAGAATGGAGCCATCAGCGGTGTTTGCTCGCTCGGTTCTCAGTTCAGAGACTCCGGGGGACAGATGCAGCATCCACCTAGGTAAGTATAAATGTGCAAAAAAACAAAAACATACTTCTCTTTTAAAGGTCAAAAAGCATGAAATAAGAAAAATAATGTAGCCACATCTAAGGAGTGTAAAGCTGTAATATATGACATTTTTGTTCTTGGTTTAGATACACTTTCATTTTAGAAATTCCTATTTGATTAGAATATGTTCATGCATTACCCTCATCTCCTTTTATCTCCGGCACTCAGTTTGTGGTGGCCAGTTAAGAAGCTGTATACTTCCAACCTCACTGTAAATAATGTGCGCTATTATGTTGACTTCTCCAGCACTAAGTGAATGATCTCACTGAAGCAATCTTTTATGAAGCAATGGCTTGCTAATATACTGTATGAACACATGCTTGACTTTGGCTCTATTAATGATATATAGGACGAAGAGTTAAAGCCCTGCGTATGAAAACTGAAAGAGGGAATGCAGATGGGCAGACAGGGACTGCGGGGCAGGTGACAACGCTGCTTCATATTGCAACTCTGCTTTAAAGTGATAAAGAAAAATAATTATCATATATTTTATTAATAATTGAATTACACTACAAAGTGCTTATATGCTAACGTTATGTTCTTTATATAACAGATAGATGGTACTGGAACAACTTTTTGTTCTCCTGGTCCTTGGATTGTCTTGTTGTGCAGTGTGTACACACAGTCTCCTTTTTCTACAGTGAGAGTCTAGGTCACAGTCAAAATGATAAGGTGTTCCAAAATAACAGTAGGTAAAGCCGTAGTAAACCGGCCCAAAAGAAAAAATTGGGTCCCCTGCAGGTTTATGTCATAATGTAGTAGTAGGCATCACATACTAGCACATGATACACTTACCTTTTAAAATTGTACCTACAGGTAAGCCTGATTGTAAATTTACCTGCAAGTACAAGAGAAGATAGAAAGTTTACAAACACTTTATTTTTTCTTGCAATTAATGGCGTGCTGTTTGTGCAAATTCCTAAAATAAAAAGTGAATGAGGAATGAGTTAAAAAACACTTGCTGACTGCCCTATAGCAGATTTACTGCTACAAGATGGCCGTTTTGTGCAGAACCACGTATATATACGTAATTCTACACTTCCGCTTGGGGGGGCACGTGCGTGCACTGCCAGTGCGCCACTTCTGCTGTGATTAGTCACAGCAGAAGCCGATCAGTTGGTGCTGGCCAATGGATGACCACGGGTACCCGCTGATTGCCAAAGAGAGACACAGGAGCGAGCTCTGCATTTGTAAACAATGTAGAGCTCCGTCCTGTCAGGACGCGGGGATTAAAATCCAAGGCAGGGAATAAATTCCACCTTGTCCCTTAGTAAAAACACCTCATTGTGTACAAATAAACACTAGTTAGGCACACATTTAACCCTATGATTTCCCTAGATGTTTAACCCCTTCCCAGCCAGTGTCATTAGTACAGTGACCATGCATATTTTTAGCACTGATCACTGTATTAGTGTCGCTGGCTCCCACAAAGTGTCAAAAGTGTCAGTTAGCGTCAGACTGTCCACCGCAATAAGTTGCTGATTGCCGCCATTGCTAGTATGAAAATAAATAAGTAAATACAAATTCCAATGTATATACCATAGTTTGTAGATACTATTTTGCACAAACCAATCAATATATGCTTACTGGGATATTTTTTTTTTACCAACAACTTTGGTAGCAGCAGAATACATATCGGCCTAAATTTATGAAAACATTAGATTTTTTACATTTTTTATTGGATTTGTTTTAAAGCAGAAACTAAAGTATATTGTTTTTGGTTTTTTTTCAAAATTGTTGGCCTTTTGTTTTTATAGTGCAAACAATAAAAAACTCAGTGCTGATCAAAAGAAAGCTCTATTTGTGGGGAAAAAAAAATTTATGTACAGTGTTGCATGATTGCGTAATTGTCAGTTGTAAGTAATGCAGTGCCGTATAGCAAAAAAATGGCCTGATCATGAAGGGGGTAAATCTTCTGGAGTTCAAGTGGTTAATGTGTAAGGATTGGAGCTTGAAAGCCCCCCTTTTGATCAGATTGTTTCCTGACTTTCCTGAGGATCTCAGCAGTCGTAATTTCTCTGCTTTCTGGTTTACAATGACTTTGTACCTTCAACCTTCACCAGTTGTAATTTTATCAAGTATTTACATACCTTTTAATTTACAGGGGTGGATACATTTGCCTAAAAACAGCTGGCGTTGTGGTTAGTTTAGTCCCTTGTTATATAAAGAACATTTTGAAACCACAGGTCCCTAATAATTATTATAAAACTCATTAGTGGATAATTCTAAACATATGGCATCTGACTAATTCTGGTTTGCATGAAAACTAGCACTCTATTGGATTACATTATGGAATTCCTATTACACAGGATCCGGGAGTGGTCCAGTCATTAGAATGGATTTATCATCCTATATATCTTTTTCGCAAGAACACCAGCTATGTTATAAAGTTACTATATCGGCCCTTATTAGTCTGAACCTCGTTTTTTAAGAGGATCTAAATGCCAGGAGGCTGGCTTTCTAATCCTGTGAACGCTGTGATTGGCTGTCACATGATCGGAAGCTCTCAATTGCAAGTGTGCATTGGGAGCTGTCTGTGAGCGAAAGCCCAAAAAAAAACCCCAGTCGAGCAGCCACTGCATATATGTGTGTGGTTGGTGAGAATGGGTTAAACAACTGGTCTAGCTCTTCTGTAATGCTCCCTTTAACACAGGGGTCTCCAAACTTTTGAAATAAAGGGCCAGTTTACTGCCCTTCAAACTTTATGTGCTGTGGCCAGTTGGAGCTGAAAATGCCCTGACATCGGTAGGAGTAAACAAAGCCATTGGCTTTGTGGTCAGTGGAAGCAGAACATTGACATCATTGGCGTCAGTGGGAGGAATAGTGCCCCATTGTTGGTGGGAAAATGAGTTCCCCATTTCTTGTGTCAGTGGGAGAAATAGTACCCCATTGCTGGTGTCAGTGAGAGCAATTGCTGCATTTGTAAATTCCAAAAGCCAATATAAAGGAATAGTAGTGGTAAAAAAACAATATTTTTTTTTGTACAATTCTATTTTAAGGGGGCGTGGGAAGGGGTGTGTCCTATGCCTACATACTTTTGCTAATAGGTGTCCCTCATTCCCATCTCAGAAAGGTGGGAGGTATGGAATATTGCCCCAAGGGCCGGATAAAGAAGACCCCCGCTAAACCTCTTGCCGACCAGTCGCCGTCATTATACTGCGCGAATCGGCGTAGGTGTACGTCGGCCGCTTTAAGAGCGTGAGGGCCGGACAGAGCCGATGCGATTGGCCGGCGGCCGCGATGTCCGCCGTCCACCCCCGATCACTCCACAGAGAGCCAGAATGGGGATCTGTCAATGTAAACAGACAGATCCCTGTTCTGACAGGGAAGGAGAGACAGATCTGCTGCTCCTAGTGATCAGGAACAGTGATCTCTCTCCTCCTCCTCCAGTCAGTCCACTCCCCCCCACAGTTAGAAACACCTCCCTAGGGAACACTTAACCCGTTGATCGCCCCCTAGTGTTAACCCCTTCCCTGCCAGTGACATTTATACAGTAATCAGTGGCTATTTTTAGCTCTGATCGCTGTATAAATGTCACTGGTCCCAAAAAAGTGTCAAAAGTGTCCGATCTGTCCTCCGCAATATTGCAGTCCCGCTAAAAATCGATGATCATCGCCATTGCTAATAAAAAAATAATAATAATAATGTCATAAATCTATCCCCTATTTTGTAGACGTTATAACTTTTGCGCAGACCAATCGATATACGCTTATTGCAATTTTTTAACAAAAAATATGTAGAAGAATACATATTGGCCTAAACTGATGAAGAAATTCATTTTTTTACATTTTCTGGGGGGGTAATTATTATAGCAAAAAGTAAAAAAATATTGTTTTTTTTTCTAAATTGTCGGTCTTTTTTTGTTTATAGCGCAAAAAATTAAAACAGCAGAGGTGATCAAATACCACCAAAAGAAAGCTCTATTTGTGGGGGAAAAAAGGACATACATTTTGTTTTGGGTACAAAGTCGAACGACCGCGCAATTGTCAGTTAAAACGACGCAGTACCGTATCGCAAAAATGGCCTGGTCATTAAGGGGACAAATCCTTCTGGTCCTTAAGTGGTTAAAGGATAAGTCCACGTTTTGCAAAAAGTAGTAAATACAGCAACCCAGATTAATCAATCTGAATTTACTACTTATTTGCATTATAGCCTGCAGATCATTCCACATGTGATCAGTGGGCTGCAGGTGCAATGCATAGGCTGTTTCAATGTTCACTTCCAGCTTTAGGTCTTTGTAGAAATATGAGACGTATGGACCTGGCTGGGAGGTAAGTAGCACAACTACAAAGTGGCGAGGGAGGTGGGACTGCCAGCCTGCTCTGTACATGTTCCATCTGCTGCGGTGATAGTCATTGTTTGTAAGCAATACCAGACCTGGATGATGCGCTAGTGCACAGGATTCTGCTGGAAGATGCACCCTGCAATTCAGGTATGTTGGAGGGTGGGTTGGATTTTGGGAATGGTATTTTAATCCAGGTTTCATGTTACACACTAAATATAGGCATGACAGGAAGCATGGTATAAAACATAGGGGTTGATTTACTAAAAGCAAATAGACTGTGCAGTTGCTTCAAAGCGAATAAATGAGGCAAACTTCACTTTGCAAAGATTACCCATTTACATGCGAGGAAAATTTAAAAAACAGTAGTTTTGCTTGCACATGATTGGATGATGGATGTCAGTAGAGCTTCTGCTCATTTACTAAGCTCTGGAGCAACTGCACTTTGCAAAGTGCATAGTCCATTTGACTTTAGTAAATCCACCCCCTTGTGTCTTGCTGCAAAGTTACAGTAATACAGTCTGATCACTGGAGGAGAACATACTAAGGAAAAAGCTTCTGACAAGTCAAAAGGACTGAAGACACTGGATCAGCATGACTGCAGAAGCAGTCTTTAGATTAGAAGAAGGGGTTAGGAGTGGCAACCTCCTTTAGGGCAGGGGTCGCAAATTGCGGCCCTTTAGCTGTTGTGAAACTCCCATCATGCCTCTGCCTATGGGAGTCATGCTTATAACTGTCAGCCTAGTAATGCCTCATGGGACTTGTAGTTTCGCAACAGCTGGAGGGCCGCCAGTTTGATACCCCTGCTTTAGGGAGTTATGCCTTTACTTGCAACATACTTGTTTTTAATCTGTGGCACAGAAAGTAGTAAAGTTAGAGGGTCAGCATGACAGCCAATCAGATAGTGTTTCCTCAATAAAATAAATAAGTATAGACAAGGCAGGACAAGATACAGTCCGATTTTGATGGGATGCAGTGCCTGTGAGATCTCTTTTGACCATCTGCTACCGTTCACCATATACACAAGATAGTAATGCTGACCTCTTCCTCCTTTCAATTGTTTCAAGTTTTTTCAGGTCTACAACTCAGAAATAATAAATCCAGACACAGTCAGGAAAATAGCATTTTTACCAGGAGGCCATCTTATTCTCCTTGTGACAGGTCCCCTTTACAGTGTATGTAAACTCAAACAATTAACTTCTTTTGAATAAATAATCAAAAAGTGAGTAGCGCTAGGGACTATAAAAATTAAACACCATCAAAAATATACATTTTACTCAACTTGTGTTAAATCCTACCCCATACACCTTTCATTAAAAGTGAAATCCAAACAGTGATAGTACATCAGTTTTGTGCCAACTTATTGCTGTGCTCAAAAAACATGTCCATGCAACAAAAAACACTCTCTGTGCTGTGTACTCCACTTCAGATCAATTCTGTGTTCCAATGCTTGACTCTTCAAACTATGCTCCGTACCCCTTATAGGTATAGACCAGGGGTCTCCAAACTTTCTAAACAAGGGCCAGTATATGGTCTTTCTAACTTTGGGGGGACAGGACTGAGATCAGTGGGAGTGGAAAATGTCCTGGTGTCAGTGGGAGTAAATGATGCCCCATCGTTGGTGTCATTAGGGGGAATTTTGCCCCTTCGTTGGTGTCAGTAAGAGAACATATGGTCAACTGTTGATGTCAGTGGAAAGAACAGTTCCTTGTCATTGATGTCATTTGGAGGAATTTTGCTCCATTGTTGGTGTCATTAGGAGGAGTTGTGCCCTTTCATTGGAGTCAGCAGGAGGACATATTCCCAGTTGTTGGTGTCAATGGATAGATTAGTGCTCCAACCTCTAAATACCCGATAAAAGCAATCAAAGTGACGAATACAGCCCCTGGGCCACAGTTTGGAGACCACTGGTATAAACTCACCAGAAATATTTGACTTGTTACATAAATAATGGTTCAATGATCACTTTATGATTGCAAGAATCCACCACTCTGTACAACACAGGACTATCTCATCAGCATGTGGACCATAAATGCCTCTTAGAGATGGAGACAAAAGGAAACGGCAAAAACAAATATCATAGCTTTGCCATTTATTAGGAATGCACCATACAATGAAAGCTTTTAAAAATAATTCACTTTTCTTTTTTTTGCATAGAGTGTGTTTTTGTTGCACGGACAAGTTTTTTTAGCACAGCAATACATTGGGACACAATTGGGGACATTTTTTATTTTTGATGATGTTTAAATGTTAGAGTCTCTAGTGCTGCTCACTCTTTGATTATATATTCACTTTGGTGTGCACTGAGAGCCAGGCACATACGGAGCAACTTGTCTGGGGAATGTATTATTATTATTGTTATACTCTTTTTTCATGTCTGTCCAAAAAGTACAAAAAGCACCTGTTGATCCTGCCAGAAACCTAGTGAGCTGATAACTTTCTGTGCTCTCTGCCTGTGTTGTTATCAGTTACATTGCTCCCGCTGTAAACTACAGAACACCACCACCACCCCCAACCCCCATGCTGTGGCGGTCATGAAAGGACAAGCTGTTCTTTAGTTCTAACACACTTTCTGCCCTAAGGTGACAATGCTGCTCCTCCATTGATACAATACATTAGGTGAATGTTGTCACCCTAGAACAGCTGACCTAAGTTCAAAGGCCAAGCAGTGTCATTTGGGTACTAAGAATTCGCTCTGATGAATTTCTGCATTTCTTGCGACCACAAACCTCAAACACGCAGGGTGTGCCTCGCACCTCTGTAGCAGTGAGCTCTATCCTTATCCATACAGAAAGTGTGTTACTGGTAGGATTATTAGGTGAAAATAAAAAGCCTGAAAACAGAAATCTAATGCAGCCATCATATCTAAAGGCTGGTGAGCTGCAATGCATTTGATTTTTGTACTTGGGTTTAGATATACTTTAATTTTTGATGACTGGTCCATAGTCATATACCATATGGATAAAAAGTAAAAAATACACGTCCTGCATATGGGGCAGTGGTGAAACAGTTAAGATCTTCTGAGCATAATTACACGCCTGCTTCTCCCTAGGAGTGACTGCATCTATTTCCAGCAGTGTGTATTCTGTGTGTCACGAGGGGATGAATCCTTTGTACAAAACCTGCCCTCCTCTCTTTGTATCACCAACCCCCCTCCCTACCTTTCCCCACCAACGAAGCTGCAAACTGGTGAAGGGAGAGATAGCAGTTTTTTGGAATCTGGACCAGAATTGGTGGGTTGCCATGGTAACCCCCATCCCTGTGCTCTCGCGGCTTGTCTCGTGAAAACCTATAAATGATGCAGGAACAAGCTGGGTATACAGAATATATTTAAGTCTGGTGGGTTACCAGAAAAAAAAAAACGGTTCAATGACTCTTCCATGTTGGTCAGTTATGAGGAAAATGATACATTCTCAGCGCGGGTCGCTGGCGTCGCTCTGGCGGAATTGAGATTTCGGAAGCAGAGGAAAGTATCCTGTTCGGGGGTGAGGCTGTGCAAACAGGTCTCTCCACAGGAAATTCCTGGATCTGCCTCTAGCTGGGCATTAGAACTGATCCCAAATTTTGGACCACAACAGAATTTCACAGATTTGGATAGCCTGAATTTCAGTGTTAACGCTGGGTACACAAGTGTAGAGTTTTGTTTAAACATATGTACAGAAATCTTTCATCAAAACATTCTTGCCATATTGTACGAAATTCCCTAAAATGTTGTCAATCTGCTATTTGAATGGAATTCCAGGCATATTATATAGGTTTTATTACAATATGTACAATTTTTCCTGAACGAAAGCCACATTCACAGTTAGAATTTAATTTGTTTTCAGTGGCGGCCAGTAGCACTTTTTATGGGGGGGGGGCAAACAGTAACACCCCCCAAACCCCCGGTCGGTCAGTCAGTCGGTCGGTTGGGTGGGTCCGTTACACCTACCCCATCTATGGTGGGCAGTGCTTCTCCGGGGCTTCACCGGCAGCTTCCCGCACTCGGCGGTGGCAGCAATGGCTTTCCGTTCCCCTGCTCTCGACGGGCATCGCGGTGGTTTCCGTTTCCTCCCTCCGCGGCCAATTTGGACTCTTCTCTTTTCGGAAAATCCAGAAACGGGTCTCAGACCTGCTTCTGATTGGCCGGATTGAAGATCAGTGTCTAAATAGCGAATATTCATTTGCTGTTGTAGCACCTGGGAGGCCTCCTGGCCCAATGTACTGCACCACGAGCCCACCCTATTTTGAAGCCTATTAGAGCCTCTGGCTAATCAGGTACTTAAAAAAACACCCCTGCCACTGTAATTCATGCGCCCGGCGTCCTGAAAGGGGCTGGACGCATGAATAGGGGGTGGCGGTGTTCTGTCAATTTAGCGGCTGTGGATAGAGCATGGAGGTGGCGGCCATGGATAGAGGGGGCGGCGTTTGGGCACCCCTAATGGACGGGCCGCCACTGTTCATTTTAGAAAAATTTTCCATCCTGCTCTTTCTAGTTTTCTCTATACTGCAGTCAAAAACAAATGTCAATTTGACCATACTAACCCTTAGAAGACTGAAGGAGTGTATAGAAATCGATCATTTTCAACCAAAATTCAATTTTTGTGTACCCAGCCTGAGGGAGGGTAAAAATATTTGGGGAGGGCCTGGTGATCTCTCTCTTCCCCTGGGCTGTGGCCTGGGGAGGGTGTGTGAGGCGCAGCTGAGCTAAGACCTATGCATGTGCTTGGAACAAAGGCCTGGGAGCAGAAGGAGCCTGTCCAGAGTGTCTTGCTGCTTGAGGCCCCAGGGTAAGGGAGCCTCTCATGGGACAGGAGAGGACAAGATGATGTCTGAGATGAAGTAGTACCAGAGGTTAATCTGCTGCATGAGGTCCTGTGGAGGAGAAACTCATGGAGAGGCTGGGAAAGCATGAAGATGGGATTATCAAGGCTGCTGCTATGAAAAAAGTTATGGTTGCTATGGGAGACCACTGCTAGATCTAAGAAGGTACAGGTTGCTGGATTCAGCTTAAGGCTAGGTTCACATTAGTGCGGGCTACAGGAAGGCTTGTAATCGCACGCCTTCCCGCCCCATAGAATAAACGCAGTTTAGGAGATGCATGGGGTGCCATGAATCTTTATGGCACCCCCACGCACTGAAAAACACAGCACAATTTCCTGGACTAGGGACCACACCGCACTATGCGGTTTCCCTGCGGCTGTGTTTTCTGAAAAGATGAAGGGACCTTTTACCTACCTTTTCAGTGGGCACAGCAGCCCATTCAAATTAATGGGCTGCTGTGCCCGAGCAAACGTAGCTGCGGGAAAACCTCAACCTTTTCCTGTACTGAAGCCCATTGTTATGTTACTGAGTCCACAGGTCAGTAATGGGTGTCCTGAATTCCCTGTCACTCTCTCCCAGGAGCTTGAGTGTGATCTAATAGACTCCTTTTTGTTTGCATTTAAAAGTGACTGGCGCCCATCTGTTCACATTTTGAGAACTACACCCTGAGGTGAAATGAGGTCGGGGGGGGGACGCGCTACATTACAATTTTTACTCTCTAATTTTTTATAATTTTATTTCATTATTATAGTTCTTTCATTTTAACTTCATGATTTTGTATAACAAATGGTTGTTAGTAACAACGCGCCTTGGATGTCAAGCATGCAAAGCGCACCAATTCTTTATTCATTTTCTTTATGAATATATCAACAATATACTGATCACACTCTATACTGTGAACTGTAGATACAACCATTGTTAGCAGGAGTTCCCTGAGATCTGAAAATGATTTCCTCTAAGGTGAAAAGTTTGAGAATGACCGCTATAGAGTGTCAATTAAAAAAGCCGAACTACACTTACCTTAGCTCCAGAGCTTCCCGTCGGCCGCTGACATTATTGGCTGGGCGGCTTCTGGATACTGATGATTTTAATTGGCCAGGCTAAGGTGACATCATTCCTGCACATGGGTGGGTGTTCAGTCATCTCGACGTTACCAAAATTAAGCACTTTAGGGAAGAAGAGACATAGAGGTTGATCTGCTAAAATATAACCTGGGCACTTTGCAAGTGTAGTTGCACTAATTTTCCCCAGAGCTTAGTAAATCCATCATCCAATCATGTGCAAGCAAAAACGTTTTTTTTAAATTTCCTGATTGGGTATTGTTTACAAAGTGAAGTTTCACCACTTTATATTTACTAAGGAAAATCAGGGCAACCGCACTTGCAAAGTGCACAGTTTATTTGCCTTTAGTAAAGCCACCCCATTTTTATTTTTTACTTTAAAGTTCCACTCTAGGTTACAGCACCAAGACTGCTGGGGCTGTTGACATCACATCCAAGATGGTGGCGTCCTGCAGCTTTTGGATGTCTACACAAGGGAGGCTTCCAGGTAAATAACATGCATAAAATATTTTAATTGCACATATAATCTTATGGGTTGTATAATTAGACTGTAACTAGAGTGGCCAGCCTCACTAATTATCCAATGGAGCAGAGCATAAAGGTCCTAAACAAAAGTTTTGCCCAATATGAATCATTTTGATTTATGTCGGGCACCACACCATCACCTTCATCAGTAGGGGTGGTGTAGATTGGGGATCCCAGTGGGAGGAGCAAGGAAAGGGAGCTGCTGAGCAAGGAGCAACTGGTGGGCAATGAGAAAGGCCTCTGGGAGTGCCCAGAGGTGCTTTGCAGGTGCATGCCCCCGGTGGCCGCAACCGGCCCGTCTGCCACTTCCGCATCCTGAACAACATTGCTTGGCACTGTAGGTGGCAGCCTCTCAACTTACTGGGCTCTGTAGGCAGACATGACTAAAGGATTCGTCAACCTGGCTCCTTACAATTATAGAATAAAGATACGGACACGGAATGCACAAGAACTCAGTATTGGATAAAATTTGGCCACGGCCTGATTTATTGGTTTTCAAACAAATATTTAAGTATATAATAAAATGTATTTCATCAATGAAATTCATCAACAAATACTGATAAACTAAACAACTCTCAGCTCAGCCACTGAGACTTGAGCTGACTCAACCTTCAGTTTAACCTTGAGTCATTTTCTTACATATCCCCTTTAGCCAATCCAATCTAAAGGGATCCACCAAATAAATCGTTCGCGAAGGGGGGTGGGGGGGGGGTGGTAGTTAGGGGAGTTCCTTGCAAAGTCTTCTTCTCTGGCGACTGGCCAAGAATCCTGTCAGCTGGCCCCTTAGATAGGCACAAAAACCAGTTTCTAGAAGATTCTAACGGTCATATGACTTTAATGACCAATCATAACTCGACCTTCCAGAACCTTCCTTACCACATGACCCAAACTGACTAATGGAAAAACTCTTATTAAAAAAACTCCTAATCTTGGCCTAGAATGCCGACGCCACGGCCCCATAAGGTAAAGGGGGCCTAAATAAGGCTAACCCCCCCCCCAATTAAAACCAAAGAATAAAATAATATCACATTAAAACATACCAATAAGTGCAAATTCAACAATGTAATGCCCAACAACAAGAGGTCTTTGGGTGTCCTTAAGGCACAATTTTAACTGGAATTGTCCATGTCCTCAGCCGCACCCCAACCGGCTCGAAGACGTTCCGACATCACACATACTTCCATATTCCCCTCCCCCAGGGGACCTAGCTCCTGGGAGAACCACCACTAGTGGAAGTGTCATACCTTCGATGGGCCCCAGAATTTTGTAACCATGTAATTAGTCACTGACCCCCCAAAGACCCCTTTGAGCCGCCAACTGCTGTGACAAAATGAGCAACATACAATTTATTAAACTATTATACATTTATTTATTTTATTTATTTATTTTTTTAATAAACTCGATCAAAACATGAGACACAAAACCGAACCACAACCTATCCACTGCGGTAAACCCTAACACCAGGGCGGGTGGGTGAGAAGCTGCCACTCCTCCTGACTCTCTTGAAATGTGACAGTCTACCTATCTGCAAAAGACCCACTAATCTGAACCCTGCCCCTTCAACCTCTGCCTCCAATCAGGTAAGACTACACCCCTACCCAAAACACTGACCTAGCTGACCGTTCCTTTACCCTGTTCCTCCCATAGTCATGCAGCCCCTACATCCATTCTCTCCTCACTCTCCAAGTGCTGTCATTCCCTCATTGGTACTTATTGTAAAGATACAGTAGCATTTCATACACATAAATGATAAAGTGACAGCCAGTGATAGGCTTGCTAGGAAGCCACTTACCTTTCATGGAGTCACTCCTTCTCTGGCCACACTAGTGAGATGTCACTCCACCACCGCTCCCTCCCCAGCTAACAAGAGTCTGCAGCATTCCAATACTGCAGGTAGCAAACCCCATAAGGGGAAATGATTGGTATATATTCACAGAATGTGCCGCTTTTCATAGATCACCAATGGTGGAATCGTTTGAGTGACTTCTGCTAAGGATGGTTATACATGTAATGATTTTTTTATCTGACTATTCGATCTGATTGTTTAGGCTAATCTCCAGCTAAATACACAGATGAAATATACATATATTGGAGCTGTTTTTCCTACCAAAGGATTCTAGTTCAGTATCACTTACAGACATTGTCCCTCCCCCTGCCTGTGACTGGATAGTAAAAGGAGAAGTAGAAGCCTGATGAGCTCATCTCTCTATCACTCTGCTCTCTCCTGCTATCAGCATTTTCCTTATTAGCGCATAAGCACTGCTGCAATATTGAGTTGCCTTTTCCTCTCATATTCTGAACTCTGTTCTAAAGGGATTGCAAAAAACAAATACAAATCTGATTAAGTTATGCACACTGCTTGCAAAAATTACATTTAATGATGCATTAATGGTTACAGAGCTGCATTCAATTGTGTGTTTTTTTTTAGGTTTTGAGTTGAGCAGTGAACCCTGTTAGGATATTTTTGATGTCTGTGTTCCACTGGGGAGATTTTCTTTCACTTCCTGCCCCAGAGATGCATCAGGAATTTGTTCTTAATGTATTTAGATGTATTTTTTGACACTACCATTTTACCATTTATAAAAAAAAAAATATTTGAACTTTTTTGCTATCACACGGGATGAACAACATCCCTTGTGAGAGCAGGGGCTGTGACAGGTCCTCTTTATGGAGAAATCTGTGGTTCATTAGACTTCAGATCTCGCTTCTGCCCTCCAAAGCATCTGATTAAACCGAGATCAATTTATGTAAACCCACATGGGGGAAAAAAACAGGAAAATGGGATTTTGTGAAACCAAGGAAAATATATGCAAAATACCCAAACAGGGAAAATATATGTCTAAATGTCACCAGTTTTATTGAAACCAGGGTTGCGCCGATACTAGTATCAGTGCCAATACTAATACTAATGCCAATACTCATTTTCGTGAGTATCGGTACTCCTGAAAATGCTTCTATACCTGAGACCGATAACGGAAGTGACGTCACCTTGGGGGCGGACAGTGACATCGCTAAGTGGGTGCAGGCCGCACCCGGGTGACACCCGCCACCTGCATGTCTCGGGCAGCTGCGGTGGCTGGGCTGCTCCTCCCTGCGGCCAGCCGACCACCCATTTAATTCACTGCACGGCCCAGTATCAGTGTATAAAACAAGTAAAAATTTGCGCTGAACTGAAAAAAGCAAGCGGCCAGCAAAGTTCGTAGATAACAAACAAAAAGTCACATGCATAAAAATTATTGCGGCGCTGAAAAGTTCAAAAATGAAATTGAAGAGTGGGAGGAATCCAATCACCAAATGTATTGTGCAGATGTAGAAAGAGTCACTCGTCACCACGTGGTAATGTAGTCTGCTTACCAGAAGGTGTTAAGGATTAGGCATAGATGATAAATTCTTAATAGCATCCAGCAAATCCAGCCCACTGGAACCCCTCATCAGACCACAACATCCGTGGGATTTCCTTCACAGAAAAACATCTCCCAATGGTCACTTCAGAATTAGGCATTCAGGCATGTAGTCATCACATATCCGAGAAAAGAAAATGAAGGACCCATAGTGAAGCCCGTAATGATAGATAAAAAAACTTTTATTGTAGTAACTTACAGTTGAAGCTTAAAACAGCATGCATCAATGATGGGAACAAACGGCTGCCTCTGAAGACATCTGTTACGATGAAACATGTCAGGCAGGCTGACATCCGTACGCTGATTGCTGCAGCCGTTTGTTCCTATCATTGATGCATGCTGTTTTAAGCTTCAACTGTAAGTTACTACAATAAAAGTTTTTTTATCTATCATTACGGGCTTCACTATGGGTCCTTCATTTTCTTTTCTCGGATATATGATGACTACATGCCTGAATGCCTAATTCTGAAGTGACCATTGGGAGATGTTTATATGTGAAGGAAATCCCACGGATGTTGTGGTCTGATGAGGGGTTCCAGTGGGCTGGATTTGCTGGATGCTATTGAGAATTTATCATCTATGCCTATTCCTTAACACCTTCTGGTAAGCAGACTACATTACCACGTAGTGACGACTGACTCTTTCTACATCTGCACAATACATTTGGTGATTGGATTCCTCCCACTCTTCAATTTCATTTTTGAACTTTTCAGCGCCGCAATAATTTTTATGCAGTATCAGTGCATACCTAACTGAAAACAAAGTTAAAAAACCCCTAGAGAAGTGGGGGCAATGTAATACAACATTAAATAGTATAATATAGAATTGAAAAGGCTAAAACTGTATATAATACAGGCTTATAACTGGAGATATACATGCATAAAATATACACGGATGCCACAACCATAGGAAAAATCCCAACATATTTCAACTGTTTCAGTCTTCCTCAGGTTGGCATCTGTTGATAATCTCAAAGGATCTCTGCAACATAGTATGGATCAGTACATATAGCAAACACAATAATTACTTAGAGCAAATTATGAACATGTGTATAAACTTACCTGTACAAAATAGCATCAACAATCATGTGATCAACATATACTGGATGTCTCCGGGAGGAGGTGGCAGTGCTGAGGTCTCTCCACTTGTCACAAAACAAAGCACAAGGGATATGTAACATGGACTCCAGGGGAACAAAAGGCCTAGTAAAACACATGAGGGAATGTATCAGGTTATTTAACAAGGCATTGAAAAAGGGGATGAGTAAGGTCCCAAAGAGGCCAAGGTGCAAAAACATCTACATATATAAATGTAAAAATGAAGTAGTACCTCAAGTGTATATAATTTAACCCAGACCAGGATCTTAAAAGAGAACTCAAGGTGGTTAACTCCTTTCTTATAGGAAAATCATTATACGCCCCACAGGTGTACTAATGGGACAAACAAAGATATTGTGGGTAAGTATGTTGGATAAAAAAGCATAGGTTCTAGGATTAAATACATGTAAAAAGAGCCATCTGTACAGCATCTTACCCACAGGAATGGAATCCTAGTATATGTAAATGGAGACACCCCAGGGAGACAGCCAGCCTGGGTGTACCTACCCGGCAGCATGTGAAAGCTTTCCCTCATATGGGTTTACACAGGGCTTTTTTTCAGCAGGAACTAGGGGGAACCCAGTTCCACCACCTCTGGCTCAGGTCTTCTGCTCCCTGCTCACCACCATCACTTGGTAACACTGAAGTCCAGCTTCTGCGTTTACAAGTGATAGCTTATCTCCCAGTAGCTCCCACAGGTCAGATCTCCCACTGAGTGCCGGACAGGAACAAAGGAGATACAGAACAGGTGCACCCTAGGTGGTCTCCATTTTTTCCCTGGTGACCAATTGTTGATGCTCCTACTGCATGATCTCCCTTGCAAGTGACTGTAGTATAGTATAGTTTGCTGCAATAAAGGTAAGACATATGACAGATGGTGGAACTTTTAAGGAGGGGGGGAAGATGAGGGCAGTGGAGGGAGGGGGTTGTATGCATAGGGAAGAGCTACTATTTGATGCCATTTGGCAGGTATGTGTGTGTGGCAGGCATGGTTGAGTTCCTGCACCTTTTCTCTGAGAAAAAAATCCCTGGGTTTACATATAGTAATATAGGGATTGATACCAGTGCACTGTGGGGTCCAGGATCATATTATTTAAATCAAACTGAGATCAGGTTGATCAGATGATTTGCAAGCTGGTAAAGTCTTGTAAACAAACAAACCAAAAATCCTGGTCGCTTCCAGTTTCTGACGTCACAGAAAGGGAGGAACGGAAGTTCTTCTCACTCTATCTAGGGCATGCAATGTGACAGGTCGTATCGGTACAAGACTTTTCGGGTTTCATGATAGAACCCAGTTACATACCTCACAACTTTCTGAAATGGTTAAAAGGGGACACTTAGGAGCAAAAGTATGTATGCCATGGACACACCCCCCCTTTAACCAGTTCCTGACCGCCCTATAGCACTTTTACTGAATAGGACCACGTATATATACGTCATGTTTACACGTGAGTGTGTGCTGCCGGAGGCTCGCTCCTGCTGTGATTTTACACAGCGGCAGTGTTGCTAACCCCCCAAAGTGAAATTTACTGACAAGACGCAAAAATTTACAGACGGCACCAATTTTTTTTTTCTGGCAAAACTCATGAAATTTACTGACAGAGCCACATTTTATGCTGACACAAAAAAGTACCTAAAATGGTGGTTTTCAGTACTAAACAGTACACATTTTAATATTAAAACTATAAAAATGAAGCTAGTGCTATTAGCAAAGTGTTTAAGTTAAACAAAAGTCAAAAAACATATTTCTCCATTTACATGAAGGTCAGGTTAACATAACCTAGCCTGCACAGAGTTCCCCCATATATCAGAGTGTGCAGGATTCCCCCTTACCGTGCAAGGGAACTCTGACATAAAGGGGAATGCTGCAGATCATGATCTAAGGGGGAACTCTGATGTAAGGGGGGGCTCTGGGGACTAGAGACTACCTTGTATCAGAGTCCACTGCGTCAGGGTCGGCAGCGTTCCCCCTTACACTGTAAGGGGGAATCCTGCAGACTCTGATGTAAAGGGGGATTCCGGAACTCTGATTTGGGGAGGACTCTGGTGACCAGAGACCACTTTCCTCAGAGTAAGGTAATGGGGGGGGGGGGGGGGTTGCTGATATAAGACTGGCCTGGGGGCGCTGTCAATTAGAATCTTGAAAGGATGCAAATAGCTTTTCCTTTTAGTTTAAATCAGTTAAACTCATGCTGGGACATAGGATCTCTCAATCAACCAGCTTTTTTTAGGTTTGACTTGGTTCACATCTATGTGTGTTGGGAACGCGTACAAAAATCATTCTTAATGCCCATCCCCATGCATCAGCAAATGTGCAAGTTTTCACACACGGCAAACTGCATGGTGCTGCCTGCAGGCGTCTTTCCCCATGTTTCTCACTGGTAGGGCAACCCATTGAAATGAATGGGCTGCCCTACACTAGGAAACATATGGAAATAAGTGCAGAACCACAAGCACTTGGTCGCACCATATTGGTGTGAATTTAGCTAGCCTAAAAGAAATAAAAGAAACTATTTCAGGTTGTCAATTTTACACAAACAAGCTAAAAAATATTTTTACAAGTCTTCCTGCATGATTTATTTATTTCTTTATTATTAATGTAACCTGATGCAAACTAGTACAAAATTCTGCAACACCCAACTAGCCAGAATAGGCAACCTACCTGAAGTCCACTCTATTATTTCCATAGGGATGAAGGTCTTAGCTGCCTATTTAGAAGAATATACAGAAGTCACATCTCAATGATGGAGCCCAAAGTGTGTTTCCTACTCAAAGGTGGCCAAACACGTATTGATTTGTTATTGATCCAGGTATGAACGAATGCAAACAAAGAGATTCCTATTCATTTTGATCATTTTAATCACATCGAATGATCGACTAAATGATCGACTAAATGGTCATATCAATATGTGTCTGATCATTTCGCACACCTGTATTCAGGAGAATAAAACAGTCTGTAGATTCTCTTGGTTTGACAATCAATTTGCTCCTCTAATCAATTGTTTGCAGATAACAGCCACAGCCACCATGTTCGACTGGCTCGCCAGTGTGGAAATCAATTGGAAGCTCAGTAAACCGTTCAAACGAAAAGTCGGTGGCTTATGATTGTTTTTCAAGTTGATCATTTTAGTCACAACGAATGATCGATTAAATGATCATATCGATATCCCTCTCTAAAGGTGGCCATTCACATATTAATTCATGTATGAGCGATCTACTGTATGTACAAGCAATTGTTAACAAGCAATTCATCATCATTTAAAATATCAAATGATGCAATATATAGGGTATTGATTGAAAATACGATCTATCGAAAAGGATCTGATGGAAATTAATATTTATTCGAACCGTATTATGATTGGTTGACACACGCTCACACTCAGATATTTTTTTTTGATTAATCAGAAAAGATCAATATAATTATCACAGGCTTATTGGCTAGCCACCATCAGCGTCACAATCGTTCGAAAGATCACTAAATCGATCAAACTGATGGTCGCATTGAATGATTAAATGTTCATTTTGATACATGCGTGTAACAATTTTGTGCACCTGTATATAGGAGATTAAATCAGTTTGTAGATTCTCTTATTTTGCCAGTTGA
This sequence comes from Lithobates clamitans, assembly GCA_037952925.1. Classification (NCBI taxonomy): domain Eukaryota; kingdom Metazoa; phylum Chordata; class Amphibia; order Anura; family Ranidae; genus Lithobates; species Lithobates clamitans. The sequence continues at coordinate 5,264,865 of JBBGZY010000310.1, forward strand.
TTGGCTCTTCTCAGCTTTAGCTGGCCCTACACATATCAATCTCTGATCAATCCAGGTATCGTGATTCATCATCTATATCAGATATCGAATGATGCAACACATACAGCATCATTTGAAACTACGATCTATTGGAAATGATCTCTTTGAAACGATTGTTTAATCGATCTGTAATACAGTTGATTGTCTGATACACATGCAGATTTTTGTTCGACTTATCAGACATGAATACATTTCTGTCAGAGCCGATTGATTTGCCAGTGTTGGAATCAATCAAAGGCTCACTGGATGGATTGAATGGAGGATTGTGGTTCTTGATCCTTATTCAATTTGGTTATATTGATGTGACCATACATGTACCAATTTGTGATTAATTTAGATATGTGCAGTCACAAACCAGTGACCTATATATAAATAAAATAATAAATGATGCAACAGTGTATTGTTCCGTATTTTGTAACTGATCAAAAATATGATCTATCGATTCTAAATGGAAATGATCTATGAAAATGATTTAATTAGTATGAATTATAATCACTTCTCTGACACACATGGATATTTGTTCAATGGATCAGAACCGATTGACAAAATTCTTCCACCGCAGATCATTTTTCCAGAGTCTAAATTGTTTGGGAATTTACTAAATCGGTTGAATGAAGGCTCTTTAGTTTACAATTTTTATTCAATTCGATACGTTTTTTTCCATTAAAAGATCAACTGAATGATTATATCTATATGTATGTGGCCAATTTTAGCCACATTGAATGATTGACTGAATGATCATGTTGATACGTTTGTGGCCAGCTTATTGTGACCATACATGGAACGATTTTATATACGATTGTATTGTCGATTAATTAACTGTTTAGGAGAAAAATACGATTGAAAGAGACGAAGATCAAAAAGATCAAATGATCTTAACAATCGTATTACTAGATCTACTTTTTTTTTTCATGATTGGATTTGCCTGTCCGTCATTTGTTTTTTGCTCAAGTCGATCCATGACACAGTATATGTCTTTTCAAAAATTCAGAAATCCAGTCATATTGTATGATTGGGTGAAGAAACGTTTGATCAGATCGTTACGTGTATGGCTACCATCAAGCTGATCAAATTGAAAAAGTATTGTAAACAACGGACCTTCCATTCGATCCATTTTAACACTGGCAGGTCGACTGACTGTGGCAAAATTATTCCATAATTTCTTATTGACTGAATGAATATCTGCATACAGCATGTCAGACAATTGATTGCAGTACAAATGAAATTTTTGTTTTTAGTAGATGATTTCTAATTGTATTTTTATTCTTTTTTTTTTAATATACTTTATATATAGAAAAATAAATAAAAAATACTTAATCTGGGTATTATTATTATTATTTTTATTATTATTATTATTATTATTATTATTCACGATTTATATAGCACCAACAGTTTACGCAGCGCTTTACAATGTAGTGTATGAAAAACATGAATTTTCAATACCATTTCATATTTGAATCAATGATAAATTGATTCATTTATTTATTTATTTATTTGTGTGTGTGTTTTGTTACGAATTGTTAGTATAATTGTAATTTTAGTTGTTTAGTGGGTATTTATTGTATGTATTAGTTTTGTTGTAAATTGAAAAAAATGTCTGCAATAAAAAAAGTATCTGATTGAAAAAAATAATGATGAATTGCTTGTTTATTAAGCTTCATTCCCAGATTGATACATATAGCTTTAGTCACATCGAATGATCGATTGAATGATAACATCAATACGTGTGTGGCCAACTTAACACTGAAGCCTGCTCTGTTGATCTGATAGTTGATCCAGCCTGCCTACCAGTTGTTTCACTAAATTATGCATCTTGACCTGATGGTACAGGAGCATCAGGATGGGAGGATCTACTGTCAGGCAATGTCCAATCACAGCCAGGCTGAGCAGGGAGAGGCTGACACCGCAGCCTCCCTGTGATGTGATGCTGGGGATGAGGACACTGTGTGGCTGCAGAGAGAGAGCCGGCTCTGTCTGATGTTACAGGAAGCATTAATAATAAGGTAAGCGGCTGGGTCACACACATTGCATCCCAGGCACCTCTGCAAGGGGCAATCACAGTGCAGGCAGAGGGGGCCCATGGACCATCCAGCAGGCTCATCTGTGCATGCTTCATTCCACTTTACAGAGGACCAGGCTGGGGGAGATGTGTTAGGAGGCTGGGGGAGCCTGCAGCATCTCCTCATCCTCATCACAGCAAAATCAGGTGCATTCAGGATCAGCGATTGGAGAGCAGCGTATACAGCGTATACCTCAAGGCTTTGCTCCCTGGGTGGCCAATGCGTTGAAATGATTTCCAGGGACCCTGTGCTGCTGAGCCTGTGAATGTGAGGCTCCACGTTAGCCACAATCACTTTATACAGCACAATAGGCTCATTCACAAACCTTGAGTCTTTATTTTAGCCATGTGATTGTCATTTCCAAATCTCAGCTGAATACAACTGTCACTTTGTGAAAATAAGGAGGTGTGTGTGGTGTTGTTAGCTTTGTGGACTGAACCTTATCTATGTATACTATACGGTTCTTGGAGCAAGCAAGGACCGTCCTCGGAAAACCGTTGGCAACTGTGCATTTTTTTTAATTACAGCCCTCTCAGTGATATAGCTATAGAGGGGTCTGGGGGACGAGCCAGCACCTGGCTACCTTATATTCCTTGGATACTCTGCTAGAGGGATCTCCCTGCTAAAGTTCTCAACTCTGTTGCTGCTCACCTAGATGTTTTCGTTGTGTTCCCACCTTATTTGTGTTCCGGCACCTTCTGTTGCGTTCTCCGTAATATAAAATAGATACAAATCCAGCAGGGATAGTGGAAGCCCCTCATAGCGGGCACATCAGGTGTCCAGACCCAGGAACTCAGAGCAAGAATGGTGGGAACCACTCATAATGGGCACAATGGGTGTACAGACCTGGGAATTCTGTCCAGGGATGGTGGAAATCCCTCATAATGGGCATTGCAGGCGTGCAGACTCAAAGACTCAAAGCAAGAATGGTGAGAACCACTTAAAATCGGCACAGCAGGTGCACATACCCAGAAACACCAAGCAACACTGATGGGAATCCCTCATAATGGGCACTATGGGTGTACAGACCTGGGAATTATTGCAGGGATGGTGGAAACCCCTCATAATGGGCCCAGCAGGTGTGCAGACTTAAAAAATAAAAGTAAGAATGGGGAGAATCACTTAAGATTGGCACAGCAACTGTACATACCCAGAAATGCCAAGCAAGACTGGTGGGAAACCCTCATAATGGGCACAGTGGGTGTACAGACCTGGGAACTCTGTGCAGCGATGGTGGGAACCCCTCAAAATGGTTGCAGCAGGTGTGCAGACTCAAAAACTCAAAGCAAGAATGGTGAGAACCACCCAAATTCAGCACAGCAGGTGTACATACCCAGAACGCCAAGCAAGAATGGTGAAAACCCCTCATTATGGGTACTATGGGTGTACAGACCTGGAAAATCTGTGCAGGGATGGTGGGAACCCCTCATAATGGGCACTATGGGTGTACAGACCTGGAAATTCTGTGCAGAGATGGTGAGAACCCCTCATAATGGGCACTATGGGTGTACAGACCTGGAAATTCTGTGCAGAGATGGTGAGAACCCCTCATAATGGGCACTATGGGTGTACAGACCTGAGAATTTTGTGCAGGGATGGTGGGAACCCCTCCTAATGAGCACTATGGGTGTACAGACCTGAGAATTTTGTGCAGGGATGGTGGGAACCCCTCCTAATGGGCATTATGGGTGTACAGACCTGAGAATTTTGTGCAGGGATGGTGGGAACCCCTCCTAATGAGCACAGCAGGTATGCAGAGCTGACCCAGCACAAAGATCCCACCAACAGAGTTACTGAGAGACAGAAGAGACTGTTGGGAGGTTTACTGTCCAGAAGTTACCAAACACTGAAATAATCATTTTGGGTGGACTGAGCCTTTAACAGGTGGAATATCACAGTCAAAAAGAAATTATAATGAGAAATGTTTGTATAAGAAAAGTGTAATATTCCAATGCAACCAGAAGCCCCTTTTAAGTGCCAGTTCACACCAGTGCGGCATCAAAGTCGCACAACTTTGAAGCTGAGATCTCTGTGCGACTTCATCACGGCTTGCATACGACTTTTTTTATCAGAAGTCAATGCAAGTCACGATGAAGTCACCCTAAAGTGGTGCAGGAAACTTTTTTTAAGCCAGAACGACTTGAGTCAAACTGATTAGAATGGTTCCATTGCCATTAATGGAGCGTGATTTATCATTCAACTTTGTCACATGACATGGTGCGGCAGTGTGCCTAAAAGGTTTATTTATAATTAAGTGAAGAATGATTGACGGCAATGGTTTCATGCATTTTGAGTACTGATTGCTCTTTGCTTTGCTGAACATTTGTGAAATATACAGATCAGTCTAGGATTACCATACACCATATGATTGGATTATATAATCTACCGTACTTTAGATTCACCATCAACTATGTAGTGTAATGGCCCGTACACACGGACGAAAAATAACACTTTCGACTTGATTGTACGATAATCAGATCGTTAATACAGAGCTTTCGAGAGCCGATCACGACAGTTCATCCGATATTATTCGATCGGACAAGCACGAAAATTTTCCTCGTATGATACCAGATTTTCGTTTAGTCAGTACAGTTGTCGTCCCAAAATACAATACAAATACATTACGACACATGACATCACTTCCGATTTTTTTTTTCTGTTGTACGAGGATTTTCGTGACTTTAGTAACCTATTCAATTTCTATTTGCTAATATTAAGCGAAAAAAGTCAGACGATCTGTCGCCCGATTTTCGGATCGTGTGTACGGGCCATAAGCCCCTCTCTGATTTGACACTAATTGGATATATTGTTTCAGTGTGTCCTCATTTTACATAGTTTTGGTAAATCTAAAGGAGATTGGACACAGATTAGATTGTATAGTGTACAGCTAGTTTAAGAAGATTACGTGGTACATCTCACCATATACGTGAGAGTTCCCCGCTATTTGTATGTATACATCATACAGAATTGCGCTGATCTGGGTTCTGTGTATTGAGAAGTGAGATATATATATATATATATATATATATATATATATATATATATATATATATATATAAACTGCTTTGTCATAATAGAAGCATGAGTCTGAAAACCCCAACCTGTGGATCAGGCCCATTGAACACCTATAGTCACAGGTCTTTGTGTATTTACATGTAAACAAATCCTGTATGTGATAAATGTGTACATATTGCTATCCATAAAAATATAAGTTTTCCAGGAAACTAAAGCTACTGCAAAGTGTATGAACATTGTGAAATGTTAAATATGTGTGTTGTAAAAAACTTGTAAAAAAAGAATCAGCTGGAGCCCTTTCACACTGGTGCGCTTAAAAAAGGTGTTATGCGTTCTGCCAAAACGCGTAAGAAATTATTAATGCATTTTCAATGTGTTTGTGGTGCGTTTTTTAAGCATGCAGCAAAAATGTAGCATGCAGGATGTTAAAAAAAAAAGCGAAGTTCCATAGGATTTAAAAGGGATACGTTTTTCATGCATTTCTGTTCTGCTTTTTAAACGCCAAAAGCTCATTAAAAACTGATGAGTGTGAAAGGGTCCCTCAAGGGGGATTACGATCAACTACAACCCCAACCCCCCCCCCCCCCAATTTTTTATGCATATAGACTGCTAAAATTTATGTAGTTCAAAGAGTAGAAGGCTAGGTATAACATTCATACTACTGCCTGTCATGCTTGTCAGTCTACAAAATATGTTCCCAGGTTGACATGATGACAACGTAAAGTGTTAGGGAAGTAGAATGGATTGTTATCATTGCTATACACCAGAGTTGTGAATGTCTGTTATATACTGCAACATTGTTTATATGCTTGGTATACACTACATTGTGTAATATTGTGTGAAGATGTGTAGGTATATTACATAATGTAGATGGATCTACATGGGAGGACAGTGCAGGATTCTGATAGAGATGTATGGCTGTAGATATGATGGTATATGAGATTGGCACAGAATGAAGCACTGAAGGCCAGAAACAGACTTGACTAAAGCTAAGTTCAGACTTGCATCTAAATCTAAACGATTGGCGACTGGTGCTCCTTTTCTTTGGAAGGTCGGTCGGTCGGTCGCACCCACTGCACCCCCCCCCCCATCACTCGTTCGCCAGCCCACCAGCTCCGCACCTACCCTATCTAGTTCGCGTACAGTGCTTCCTCCTCATCGGCTTCACCCTGCTTCACCCTCTCCTTGGTTTCACAGCGGCTTCCCCTGCATCTTCTCCTCCTCGGCGGCCAATACGATATCTTTCCTCTCAGCCAATCGTGACTCCGCTTCCTGATTGGCTGGGAGGAGAATCAGGAAGACAATAGCGAATAATAATTTGCTATTGTCACATAACTGGGTGGGCTCAGGGCGCAGTGCTCTACACCCCTAGTTTTTTATGCCAATTAGAGCCTCTGGCTCTAATCACGTGCTTCTAAAAAAAAAAAAAAAAAACCCATTGGAATCCAATGCGTCCGGCGCCCTGCATGTAGAGGGCCGGACGCATAGATTAGGGGGGCGACGCCCCTGCACCCCTTATGGATGGGCCGCCACGAATCTAAACTGTACTGTGCCTCTCATGCATTGTTATGCCTCTTCACCATCAGTTTTAACTCTACATGCTGAACTAACAGCATGTCCCCGTTCCCTGGAATGGCTCACATTTGTCAGCGCTACGGCCCGCAAAATGCGACAAGGGAGATAATTCTACCACAAAGCATCGCGATCGTGGTATGTGAACACTCCTGTCTGCTGCCTTAGGGTGGAGCAGTTGGGGGGCGGAGGGGCGCTAAAAACGCAGTTCAACAAGACCTACATTTTTGAGTTTTCCATGAAATGCAATGTTTACAAAAACATTTATCATTTAGGCCCCTTTAGGCAGGTGGACTCCAGCAGCGGATCTGCCTGAGAATCTGTCCGCTGATCCCCACTGAGCAGGTGGATGACTGGTCTGTGTCTGCTCCGCCGATGCAGAGTGGTAACAGGCACAACCTGCTTTCCTCTATGGGTGGTTGGATGGAAATGGCCTGTCCGTTTAAACCCGACTGCCATCCGATAAGATCCGCCAGAGGAATGGGGAACGGACCCTTCATCTGTGTGTTCTTAGTGAATAGGATCTGATGTAAGAGGGTGTCAATGGACATTCCGTTGACATCTGCCGCTCCATAGAGGGCAATAGATGGCCCGATCGGGTCCACCTGCACATGGGAGTTAAAAAAAAAAAAAAAGCTGTGTTTTTTACTGATCTGCACACAGATGCATTGTTGTCAATGAAACAATGCACATAAAGATCAGTCATACAGCGATAAGTACAAAGCCCTAAAATAAAAATAGTACATTTTACGGTTGAGTGCAGTAATTTACGCACATACGTGCTTATATTGCAATGCTGTCAAGAGGATGAATATGAATTTTATGCCTGTGTATGCATGTATATGGTAAAGTCATTACAGAACATTTTACTCCGGATCTTTCTGTCAACAAGATCCTGAGTATGAACAATAACAAATTATTACGTCCATGTGCAAGAGGCGCTATTGTTGCAAATGCACAAATATGGCTACAATCACCTTGTTGTAAATGGTTTACTTTTGATCTTCAAGAAAATAATTTAAAGAGGAACTGCAGTCTGCCCACATAATCTGTAACAAAAACATCTTTGCCATTTTGAAGCTTCTCTCCAACCACTTTGCATATTATTTTATATATACTGTGATTCTGTACTTGCCAAATATACTGCAGAAACCTCCCTCCACTGAGTCAGGCTGCATCCATTTTAACTGTGGGCAGCTGAAGCTGATGCCTGTTCACTTCCTGGATTTACACAGACACACAGAGGCACACCTCCAGCTCTGCAGCTCTCATCTGCCCTATTATGACTCATCCCCCCTCCCTTCCTGGCAAACTCTCACGAGAGAGAGCTGTGCACGATGTCATAAGCCTAGGCTTTTTACCAGACAAGAAACAGAAAGTGGGCTGTATAAGGTATTTACTGGCAGAAATAAAATGTTTTACTATCCAAAGTTAAAACAACAAGAGCAGAGGATTTAATAGATGGAAAGTTTAAAAAATGACTGAAAGTCCGCTTTAAGTTAAACAATAAATGTAGGATAAGCCAGCAACAATATAATACTGTTGGAGACAGGAGTAATAAATAATACCCCGTGCCTCAGTGTGGTCAGCAGTGGCGGAGCCAGACTTCTTATAATTTCAGCCGATGTATCTGTACCATACAGCCTCATACTTGGGTCGGGAGCTACGGCTGAGTCCCCTGCAGCGTGCAGTGCCGTTTGTTTACTTTTCTTACTAGCGCTGAGCTGTGCGCAGGCAGCCAATATAATATGAATGGATACACATCAGCTCTACGGACTTTACTGCACATCTGAGCTTAACAGGAAAGCAGGAACGGCTGCACAGATCCAGACAGATAGGCTTGCATCCTAGTCTGTGCATCCCTAGACACAGCTCAGAGAGGGGTAGAGAAGGAAGCGCCACCTGAGTGTAGTATTAACAGCTGATATTTAATGACACCAGGTAAAATAACACTTACAGGATAAAAACATATAAAAAAGCTCATCTATATTAGTGTGCGGTCCCTAGTATGCCCTCTGTCCTGTTCTGGTGACGCTGCAGGGATGCTGGGCTGCAGAGGATGGATTACCAGCCGGGAGCTCCTTCTGTGGCCATCAGGAAGAGGCTGGGGCCGGTGTGGAGCGCGCGTGACGTCACAGATCGTCTGATCGCTTCCGGGATCAGTATCCAGGGGAGGGATCATCCAGGGAGGAGGGCTGTGGAGAGGTTTAGACAAGGCTACGTGCTCAGAGCCACTGCTCCTTCAATAGGCCTACCGAACCACAGTCGATACCAAACCGTTCTATAATTTTCCTTTCCTGGTGCCTATCCATAGGCCTATTGAAGGAGCAGTGGCTCCAAGCGCGTAGCCTTGTCTAAACCTCTCCACAGCCCTCCTCCCTGGATAATCCCTCCCCTGGATACTGATCCTGGAAGCGATCGGACAACCTGTGACGTCACGCGCGCTCCACGACGGCCCCAGCCTCTTCCTGATGGCCACAGAAGGAGCTCCCGGCTGGTAATCTATCCTTTGCAGCCCAGCATCCCTGCAGCATCACCAGAACAGGACCAGAGGGAATACTGAGGACCACACACTAATACAGATGAGCTTTTTTATATGTTTTTATCCTGTAAGTGTTATTTTACCTGGTGTCATTAAATATCAGTTGTTAATACTACACTCAGGTGGCACTGCCTTCTCTACCCCTCTCTTACCCATCACAGAGCCAGCTCTCTGAGGACAGCAGTCACCTTGTCAACCAGCCTATTTTAACCCTTGCACTGCCGTTTACTGTTTAACCTTTGAACTACCAGCCTGTCCATTATGGACTTAGTTGCTCAGCTCTTTATATCTCCTGTATTATATGGACTTGTGTGTTTGCGCTTACAGTTATTAATACCTTATCACAGCTCAGGACCAGTAGAAAAAGTAAAGAGATGGCTCTTCACACTACATGGTAGGGGGCACGCGTTTGTGCCACCGGCGCGGCCCTTCTGCTGTGATTTGTCACAGCAGAAGCCAATCAGTGGGTGTCGGCCAATGGATATCCGCCGGCACCCGCTGATCATGGAGAAAAGAGATTGGACAGAGCTCTGCATATGTAAACAATTCAGAGCTCCGTCCTGACGGGGGGAAAGTGCAAGGCATGTAAAGAAAATTCATTACATCCCTAATTAAAAACAGCACACATAGTACACACAAACACTGGTTAGGCACACATTTAACCCTTTTATAGCCCTAGATGTTTAACCCCTTCCCAGCCAGTGTCATTAGTACAGTCACAGTGCTTATTTTTAGCACTGATCAATGTATTAGTGTCACTGGTTCCCTCCCACAGAGTGTCAGTTCGTGTCCGATTGGCTGCTGCAATATCGCAGTCCCGCTATAAGTCGCTGATCGCCGCCATTACTAGTAAAACAATAAATAATTAAAAATTCCTGTATATATAGCCCATAGTTTGTAGAGGCTATAACGTTTGTGCAAACCAATCAATATACGCTTATTGGGATTTTTTTTTTTATTTACTAAAAACGTAGCAGAAAATATATTGGCCTAAATTGATAAAGATTACATTTTTTTTAATTGGATATGTTTTATAGCAGAAAGTAATAAATATTGTTTTTTTTTTCAAAACTGTCGGTCTTTTTTGTTTATAGAGCAAAAAAAACAAAAAAACAAAAAATGCAGTGGTGATCAAATACCACCAAGAGAAAGCTCTATTTGTGGGGAAAAAAATTACATACATGTTATTTGGGTACAGTGTTGCATGACCGCGCAATTGTCAGTTAAAATAATGCAGTGCCATATCGCAAAAAATGGACTGGTCATGAAGGCGGTTCAATCTTCTGTAGGGCAAGTGGTTAATTTTCACAATAAAATCATATCTTATTATACTTTTTCATGTTATGAATTATGTGGTTATGGATGGTTTCATGCATTCTTTATTAATCTACCCATTCAGAGTGCCCTTTTATAGCTGGATACTATTTGGCATATTTTAACCAGAACCATGTTTAATGGGTTTGCTTTTAACTGTTTTTATATGTTATATATTGTATGTAAGGGTATTACATGTGGCGGGTGTCTTACCTTTAGGCAACATGGACACTGGCATATTAAAATACTCTTATCTACCCTGGATCTTTCTGCTAGGAGTTGGCAAAAAATCAAGCGTAAGAAATAGTTTGTTTTGGCATGTTTACAGGTGTATGGTGTTTAAGTGTAAACTCATTCTATTGGTCAGAATATTCAAGGCACTGAAATTAATTTACGCACATTTATGCGCATATGTGCATAAATTCTGCCGGAAAGCTCATCCCCAAATGCAGATTTGAGGCTTTTTTTCTGCCCCATATGCTGCTCCAAAACACAAATCTAATCATCACAATGTGCATGGAAACATTGCCTGAAACATAGCTGCATTCAGAGGCATAAAGAAAATGAAAAATTCCTTACTACCTGGTATTTTGTCTCATGAGGCCCTGTGGAGTTTTTATAATTTGATATAATATTTGTCGTTTACCAAGAAAGCAATTATGTTACTTCTTTATTTGAAGTGGTGAGGGCATATTTTCAGGGGCAAATTGAGTATTCGTAGACATTTATCACTGACTTTCAAGTAATAAAACCTCAATTACAAATCAATAAGGTAATTTCAGGTTTTCAGATGCATTATAATGGAAAAGCCGCAGAAACAAACATTTCGAGCTGAACTCCCAGCACACATTAAAACTAACAGGAAATAGTCAGAATGGTGCTAAAGCTGAATATGATCTTTAGTTTTACAAATTGCAACTCCAAAGACCTGGGGGGGGGGGGGGGGGGTTTCCATAAAATAGCTCCCATGATTACTTTGTGCATCAGCTGCTTTTAAAAAACACATCTTCGGGGGAGTGTCCAGGCTGCTTCGTCCCCACCTACTATGTGACTGAGCCATTCAGAAGCTGGGGGCGGGGAGTGTTTTCCTCAGGGGTGGGTCAGGGACTAAACATGCCCTGTATTGAAGAAATGTACATGTAACATGGTCACCAAGTCAGGACATCTGTAAAAAAAAGGACTGCTGGTCTTCACAAATGTACTGTTATTTCTGAGGCTGGTTGTAGAAATGTATCCCTTGGCAATTGGGCAACTTTTGCAGGCACTGGTTTTGTTTAGGCCAGATTTTAGCCTTAAAGGGACCGCAAGATGCTGATACCAAATCAATTTCAGATACTTACATTGCTTGAACAAAAAAAATACATTGCTTTATCATTGAATACAGAGTTGCATTGATGTGTGTTTTCCATGTCTGGCTAGAGTTTTAAAGCCATATTTGTTTTTGGAATACATGTTACACAATAACACAAGAGACCAACCAACAGATTGTCAAACTACATGCAATACATACAGATAAAATGTGTTTTGAATTCTGTTCAACTGCTCTTGTGATTTATATATCTCCTCTGTAGAGCACAGCCATGATAGTGAAATGCTCAGCCTCAGTGCCTGAAATATGTTAGCAGTAGGATCTGACTGTGTGATATCTGCTGTGCATTGAATTGTGGAATAATATGCAGACGGCCATCAGGCTATTGCACAAGATGTGTTTGTTGTATTTCAGTGAATGCTTAGCTGGAATATAATGTACTGTTTTATACTTGCCTAGAGCATCACATTGATTCAGGAAAAAGTCAGCGTTACGTTAGAAGCAAACAAGTATTTGTCACAGTGTGGAACAGAACAAGATATCATCTGTCCACATGGCTGCTCCCAGGTATTCTGCTCTACCAGTGCCAGTGAAAGGGGAATGTGATATCTTAGGAAATCGATCTGTTAGTTTAATCTTGCAACGGTATTCTGACTTTGGATCTATCTCTATGCTGCCCTTATCGTTTGCATCCAGGAAGATATATCTGGTTTATTGTCATGTGTTTAGTTCAGTAACTGTACAGCATGTTTGTCCCACCATGTCTAACCTGTAACTACGCCTTCCATAATTTGTCAAGTTAAATTGGTTGTAAACCTAGTTACACCCCTTTTAATAAGGCTCACCTGTAGGTACTGGAAATATCTCCTAAACTGGCACGGTTTAGGAGATATTTACCATATACGCTTGCACCAATGTCATGGGTGCATGCACCAATGTCATGGGCGCATGCACACTGAAGAAAGGGCACAATCATGCCATTTCTAAAGGGCCCGTGCTGTGACCAGCGGCTCCCGCGTGCATGCGTCCATTCACAGAGCCGGAGTTCACTGCCCCGGAAGGGAGAGGGGTGAAGATAGATGCGGCCACCAGCGGGGAAATCGCGGGCTTTGTTTGCAGATAAGTGGCACATAATCGGCTAGTATGAGATGCATACTAGCCCATTATACTTTTACTTTGCAGGGAACAAAAGAGGAAGTAAAACCCATCAGGGTTTACTTCCTCTTTAATTATCTTCTAATGAAATGCATTGAAATAGTATGATGAGCTCTTTTTGGTGTGATCTACTTTCCTGATTGCGTGAATGCAGATAGATTTGGGTGTCATGTTTGTGAATCGCTATGGGTCTGTTTCCTGATCATGTGAATAAAGATACATTTAGGTGTTCTGTTTGTGGATCATTGCAGCTCTGCTATCTGATCGTGTGAATGCAGATAGATTTAAGTGTCCAATTTATGGATCATTGCAGGTCAACTTTCTGTTTTTATGATGAATGCAAATACATTTAGGTGCTCCATTTATGGATCATTGCTGGTCTGCTTTGTTGTGTGAATGCAGTTATGGATCATTGCTATTGCAAGCATTGGCAAGAAGAGCATTGCATGTCCTGTACTACCTTTATTGAAAAAATTATATATAAGTAGTGCTTCCCCCCGGAGAAGCCACTTAAATTAATTGTAAGGTTCATTCATTTTTTTTTTTTTAAATGACAAACATATCATACTTACCTCCACTGCAGCTCGTTTTGCACAGAGTGGCCCCGAACATACTCTTCTGGAGTAACCCGGCGGCTCTCGTGGCTCCTCCCTACATCAGATAAGAGAAGCTCTTCCCCGAGGGGGTTACCTTGCGAGCGAGCTCCCGAGTCCAGCATTCAGCGTCCATAGCCGCCGAATGTATGACTCAGCCCCCCTCCCCGGATCATTGGATTTAATTGACAGCAGCGGGAGCCAATGGCTGCTCTGCTATCAATCTATCCAATCAAGAGCCAAGAACCCCGGGCAGTGAAACAGCTTGTCCCCGGCGGGTCAAGTTCCAGGGCCCAGGTAAGTAAAATGGGGGGCTGGGGGGCTGGGGGGCCGGTCACTGCCAGGTATTTTTTCACCTTAATGCATAGGATGCATTAAGGTGAAAAAACACGAGGGTTTACAACCCCTTTAAGTATGTTTGGCTCTGTACTCTGTCTCTCAACCCCAAGAACAGTCCCAACCCCTCTGGCACACCTGATATGCAGTATTAGTGCAAAACATAGCAGTAGAAAAGAAACACAAACTGTGGTTAACAAGAAGGTGTGTTTACTGAAGACCCTTCAGCATACAGCAAACAGTAAATGGGTAACTAGTAGCAACAAAAAAAAATAGCAAACTCTGGTTTTTACATATATAGTCAGTGGACAGGAGGGCAGGAGAATGACTTTCAGTTATGTCAGACCACTCCCCCCTGTTCCTCAACTCACAGGCGCAAATGATAAAGGAAATAGCATAACATTTGACAAACTGTTATAACTTGTGGAATTTAACCTTTTGGATAAGGGTGGGGGGGTGGGGTGGGGTTAGGTGTAGTTCCTTAAGGAGATGAAGTCCCTTGGTCTTCAGCTAGCACTTAGGAGAATTGTATTAGGAGAAATCCTGAATGGCAGAGAAAAGCAATTAAACTGAGCCAGTTTTAGCAAGCAAAGAATGCAGACTCTTCCTGTGTTACTTGCATACAAAGTGATGACTGTGGTAGTTTGCTTAAAGGTATTGTATTCAGTGGTACTACAGGTACCAGCAAGGTGAATAAGGACAATGGTGTCTGTATACAGTGTCTATGTAACTGGATGGACTTGTATCCTGTGGTACTGCAGGTAACCAGCAAGGTGAAAAAACACAATGGTGTCTGTATACAGTGTCTATGTAACTGGATAGGCAGGTGCCCGCTCACCGATACTGTAATTGATGATGCTGATGGTGACGATGATGAAGATGGCTTTAAACTTTATATAGCCCAATGTCATCTATAAATCCGCTATATGAGTGCTATGTGCAGTAACCATTTAGGCTACTTTCACACTGAGCGCCTGTGTCGTTAGCGCTAAAGCACTGTTCGTTTTTGCGGTGCTTTAGTGCTGTTTTAGCAGCGCTTTTGCAGTGCTTTTTGGCTGCTAGCCGGGCATTTTTTACCAAAAAAAAATGGTAAAAAGTACAGTTTTTCTGCTCTTTCAAATTGCTTTTAAGGTGCTTTGGAAGCGCTGCCCATTCATTGCATAACTTCTTTCACAACCTTTTATTAACCTGTTATTTAAAAAGGTCCGCCTTTAAGACAGGGCAAAAGGGGCAGCTGCCCTGGGCCCTGTCATTATTGTGGGGCCAAAATCAACTGCCTCATACTTGCCAACTATCCAAGTTTAAATTCCCTTGTCCTTTGAAGTTTTAGTCCTGTGCTGTGTCCCAATATCTCACTGTGAAGTGCTGGTACCAGCTCTGCCCAGCTCTGCCTTATTGTTGTGTACAGATGACTCACCTGCTGATGCTGTGTTTACATGTAAATAACCGTCATTCATATGTAAATAGCGGCAGCATTCATAAGTAAATAGCTGTGGCTGGCAGTATTGATATGTAAATAAAGGCGGCATTCATATGTAGATCATGCTTCCCTGCAGTGAGGAGATGATGTGCTGTAACCTCTAGCAACCAATCAGTGAGCAGTAATACTGTACAGTAATCTCTAGCAACCAATTAACAAGCAGAAATCATTTGCTGTAACCTCAAGCAACTAATCCGTGAGCCGTAATGTGTGCTGTAACCTCTAGCAACCAGTCAGTAAGCAGTAATGATATGCTGTAACCGCTGGCAACCAATCGCAATTGCTGCCTGATCTGATACAGTAAACTGATTTTAAGTCTAGCTGCTATTTATTGTATGTCTCAGAGCAGGTGGAGAGTGAAATTGCATGGGGGGGGCAAGAAAATTTTTGCCCAGCGTCTAATCAATATTAAAGATGGCCCTGCATTTAAATATTTAAATTTTACCGACATTTTTTTTTCTTTTCTTGGTGTGGCCTGCCATCTTGTTTTTATGTAAATGTAGATAGATTTAGGTGTCCCATTATTGGATAATTACAAGTAGCTGGCAACTATAAGGCTTGAGCTAAAAATAACCTAACAATGCCAATCCTATTGACTCTAAAGAACTAAATGGTAAAAATTATATATATATATATACATTTTTAATGAGTCACTATGTTTACCCATTATGACTGCAATGAAGCCACATGTTCTATGAACTGTGAATGATCTGTCAATCAAGTGGGAAAAACTGCATGCTGACTTTTTTTTTTGTGTGTGGTCTGCTTTCCTGATTGCATGAATGTAGATAGATTTAGGATTATTCATTATTGCAGGTCTGCTGCCCTGATTGTGTGAATGCTGCAGATATATAAAACAGATAGAAAGCCAAGTTGTTTTGAGGGTACAAGATATGATCTTTTAATAAAGCCTGTTTGACAATATCACACATTTTCAGTGAGTTTTCTGTTTTCCAGTATTGTACAAAGTCTGGAGAGAGCTTCAGGCCGGGTTCACACAGTTACGACAAACGCTCTGAAATTGGGAGCTCATGTCCTATGACATGTGAAAATCAATGTTTCCTTAGGAGAGCCGTCTGAACTGGTCCGACACAAGTCAGTCCGACTTTGAAAATGCTCCCTGCACTACTTTGATCCTACTTCACCCCATTGTATATCACTGAAGTCGGATCAAAGTCGGATCGCAGTCTTAACTGATCCGACTTTGGCATGCGACTTGTGTTCTGATGTTCTTGAAGGGGAGCTGCACGCCAAATAAAAAAAAACAGAATGGCATGGGTTACCCCTCCAAGACCATACCAGGCATTTCGGTCTGGATTTTAGGGGAACCCCCATGCTGAAAAAATGACGTGGGGTCCCCCCCAAAATCTATACCAGACCCTTATCTGAGCACATAGCCCGGCAGGTCAGGAAAGGGGGTGGGGACAAGCGAGTGTGGTTGCACGGTGTGCCACTACTTAAATTGGCATGGGGATGGGCCCCCGAAAGATGTCATCCGGAGGCCCCCCTTATGATGTCACCGCCCCATCATGCCCCAGGCAGTGATGTTAAAAGGGGCGGGCCTCCGGATGATATCACCCGGTGTCCCTGCCCCATGCCAGTAGAAGTAGTGGCACACCGTGCACCCAGCATTGGAGCGGGAGAGAGCATCAAGTCAACATCATAAGAAGAACAGAGGGAGAAAATCCAGCAAAAGAGCGTGAAGATAGTGGAGAAGATCTGGCAGAGGCAGAAGACAGCGGACAGAGGAAGAAAAATCGGAGAGGGCTAGAAGACCGGGAGATGGGAGAAGAACCGCCAGAGGCAGAAGACATCAGCGGAGGAGGCAGAAGAGCCGGAGCTGCCTTAATAAATTACTTTAAAAACATGTGTAACGTGTTTTATTTTTGACACTTTTTTTTTAGGTGAATGGGTAGGGGTACAATGTACCCCATACTTATTCACATAGGATGGGGAGCTGCAATCTGGGGGCCCCCTTGTTAAAGGGGGCTTCCAGATTCCGATAAGCTCCCCGCCCGCAGACCACGACAACCAACGGCCAGGGTTGTTGGGAAGAAGCCCTTGTCCTAATCAACATGGGGACAAGGTGCTTTGGGGTGGATTGGCGCAGGCCCCCCTGCCCCAAAGCACCCACCCCCCCATGTTGAGGGCATGCGGTCTGGTACGATTTAGGATGGGGGCTGGTATGGATTCTGGGGGGATCCCCACGCAGTTTTTTAGGTGTGGGAGTTCCCCTTAAAACCATACCAGATCTAAGGGCCCGGTATGGTCTTGGAGAGGGAACCCATGACATGTTTTTTTTATTTGGCATGGAGTTCCCCCTAAAGATTCATACCAGACACAGAGCCTGGTATTGTCAGGGATCAAAGTCGGATCCCTGTTCATTAAAGCCGGATGCATGTCAGACTTCAAGTCGCAGGGCAAAGTCGGATCCACAGTCGTACGACTGTCGTGTCGCACCAGTGTGAACCCAGCCTCAAGGTTATGGATATTGTAATTTACCCTGTACTTATATGGAAATACCTAAATAAACATTGGATAGAAGTAATTTATTAGAAGGATTGCATCCTTTTCACACTCGATTGCTGACATTTGGCATTCATTTTTACTTGGTGAATGCAGATATAACATTTGGGTGTCCCATCATGGCATGTAGCTATGCATTTTAAAAACAGTCATCATTCACTGAATTTAAATCTCCCTGCAGTCAATATACAGTATGTTCACCCCACCATGACTGCAATCTTTCATGATCTGTCAATCAAATACATGCTATTCATTTTGTGGTGCATCACACTTTTCTGATTGCAGAAATGCAGGTAATTATGGTTGTCCTATTCATGGGTCCTGCATGGAGTTTGCATGTTCTACCTGTGTTCGCATGGGTTTCCTTTGGGTTGCCCTCCACCAACCAAAGGCATGCTGGTAGGTTAATTGGCCCTAGTATGTGTGTAATAATTTCAGCTGGGATGTTACATAGTTACATAGTTACGTAGTAGGTGAGGTTGAAAAAAGACACAAGTCCATCAAGTCCGACCTATGTGTGATTATATGTCAGTATTACATTGTATATCCCTGTATGTTGTGGTCATTCATGTGCTTATCTGTGGGAATAGATAAGATGGCTTTATTTTATCCTTGATGGTATGAAGGGGGTCCTGAAAGATGTTTCCTGGGAGAAAGAAACCAAAGCGTTCACTGGGGGATGTGAATATTTCTCTGGTGTGGAGGATTCCAAAGGGCCCAGTGCCTCTTGATTTGAACTGTGAGGGCTGGCAAGGCAGATGGCCCACCATGGTGTCAAGTGCCCCTTGGGAGTGGGTTGACAGAGTAGCCCCCACTATTCTGTTGACACAGTAGACCCCACTGTGTAAAACTGCACTAAGCCAAGACACTAAAACTTTTTTCTACACTATGACTCATGGGCTAAGTCTTTTGGCTAAGACCGGGGCAATTTTGTTAACCAGGCTGCAAGGCTTAGCCATTGTGCACACATTGGCACTATTTTTTTTTTTTACTTTATTCACCACTTTTGCCACTGCACTTTATATATGTGTCTCTTTCTTTTACTTACGAATAGGACCAGTGATCCACCCTGAAGTCTAGTGGGAAAGTTGTGTGGTAATTAAGTTCCTTCCTCCCCTGCTTTGTGGGTTTTCTCATAAGGAGAGCCCCCCTACATAGTACCCAGTGGTCATTTCGGCTGATCATGCAAGGCCTTTTGGCAAGGTGGACCTGAGTATGCCTTGCTCTCATCCTGACAACAGCCACCAGGGCACCTTCAAAAATTATTATAACACCCCCATAAAAGCTTAATCAGAATTTAGGATCCATAACATGTATTAGAATGTCACATATCTTTACATATATGTAACTGTCTTGATGGAAACAGCCCTAATTACAAGGGACTTGTTTCTCTCTGTGGAGGGATACAGAACCTCCTGGCCGCATTTTCCGATGCTCTGCTTCTAGTCCCGGCTACCGGAGCCCTGTTGGGACTGTTCACAGACTGATCTAGCATCTATTTGAGTGTGTGTATATACCGTATATCTCGGCAGCTTTCGCCCACTCTCGGCGGCTTTCGGCGGATCTCATAGTCCCGCGTGAGCTGCCGAAAGATGCCGAGAAAAGCTGAGAGTCACCGAAAGCCGCCGAGAGCGGCCAAGTGCCGCCGAGATATACAGGGCATCCATCTCTGTATCTCGGCGGCGCCATTTTTAAATGGCAAGATACTGACAGTACAGACTGTCTGCAAATGCACAGGGGCAAGGCTGCAATTGACACTGACAAGGATGCAATGATGGACACTGACAAGGATGCAATGAAGGACACTGTCAAGGCTGCAATGATGGACACTGACAGGACACTGACAAGGCTGCAGTGATGGACACTGACAGGACACTGACAAGGCTGCAATGATGGACAAGGCTGCAGATGGACACTGACAAGGCTGCAATGATGGACACTGACAGGACACTGACAAGGCTGCAATGATGGACAAGGCTGCAGATGGACACTGACAAGGCTGCAATGATGGACACTGACAGGACACTGACAAGGCTGCAATGATGGACAAGGCTGCAGATGGACACTGACAAGGCTGCATTGATGGGCATTTAAATGTAAGTGTTTTTTTCCTTAAAATTCCCGCCTAAAAGTTTTTTTCCTTAAAATTCCCTCCTAAATGTGGGGTGCGTGTTATACGCCGACGCGTGTTATACGCCGGCGCGTGTTATACGCCGATAAATACGGTATCTGAGTGTGTATATATGTGTGTGTATGCACGTTTCTTAGTATATATATATCTTAGTGTTTCTTTACAATATGTGTGTATGCATGTATCGGAGTATATATATATATATATATATATATATATATATACACACGCACACACACATGTGCTGTATGTAATTGAGCATTTGTATATATCTCAGTATCTGTATGCATTTGAGTGTGTATGCAAGTTGAACTTAACCTTTAATAATCCTTCCCATATATACATAAACCTAAATACAATTAACACACTATTCTATATCAGCCTTGTGTACGCATGCTGTCATGGGGGGGGGGGGGGGGGTATTGGGGGGAGAGGGAGGGGGTGGATGCTGAACATGTTATGCCCTAAATACGGATGTAACATGTAACTTGTTCAGAAGGGTAAACTTAGCCATTCATTTTAGTGGCCAAGGGGTAGTAAAACCAGTGCTAGGGGAAGAGGGCTGTGCTGGGAGAATGGAATTTGGTGGGGGGAGGATTTGTGCTAGGAGGAGGAATTTGGGCTTAGAGGAAGGATTGGATTTGGAGGATTTGTGCTGGGGAGGTGGCATTTGTAGGGGAAGGGATTGTGCTAGGAGGGGGATTTTTGGGGGGAGGGGGGTTGTACTAGGAGGTAGAATGTGAGGGAGCTACAGCTGCTGATTAGCTTTTTCTAGACAGGGTCTAGTGCTGATGTCAGAATTCAATAGGGGGATTCCTCCATCTACATGACTTAATTTGCTTGGATCGAGTTAATTTTTTTTTTCGTTCAGCCCACTGACTGAATGAAAAGTAACTGTGTATGGCCTGCTTAACAGACTCCTGCACTTTTCACACTATTGTACATTACATACTTCTGACCAAAGTGATCATTGTCTCCATAGTTGCTGGTTGCTAATCAGTCCCTGACTATTTTAATGACGGTCTTCTTTAAGGTAGGCTCAAAGAGTTAGCTGTCTGTTTATATTTAGTGCACATAAAATCATATGTAATGGTAGCGTTTCATTTTTTTAAAATGATAGTGCTAATGGGTATGCATATCTGTGAGACTATTTCTTGTGGCAAAGCAAACAAAGCCTATTTTATGAGTTCACAAAGGTTTGATTTATTAAACCATACTCCTTTAAGCCCATTAACTGTTCTCTGTAATTGGGCCAGCACCCAGTGTTCGCAGTCACGTGCTGTGCATGCCACATTACTGTTTAAGTTTGGGTGCCCAAAGGTGCCCAGGTCTTGTATAGTTCTAGCAACACCCCTATATTATACCCAGGCCATTCACAATGACCACCAACTCCATAAGGTACACAATACTCCACTCCTGGGCTGATTTAACCTAACATTTAAACAGACTGTTTGCAAAGTATTCATTGATTTTTTTTTAGAAGCATTGTCCATCTCACTACCCCCTGTCCACTCCTACTCCAATGTCTTTAACAATCCTATTGTCTATAGTGTATACTAAAAAATAAAATGTCGTGCGCCAGTAAAGTGTTCAGGTTTGGCTTGAAGAAAAGGTGGCAACCCTAGGGCCAGGGAGGGGACATTCTTGTCTTGTCTTCTTTGAGAAGAGATCATTGACACACCCTAGTGCACTTTTTTTGTGTGCATGCTCAAATGCACTTTTGGTTCCCCTTGGTGTTTTGTTTTTGTACTTATAAAAAAAAAAGTATATAAATTGGCTATGCACCTGTGTTATCGCACACTTCATGGTAATTGGGACTGGTTGGCGAAAGACTAGGTGACCTAAAGTAAAACCTATAAAGAAAATTCTTTGGTAGAAAACTTACAAGTATATCAGACAAGGTGCCCAGAAAGCTTGCCCCATAGTGCCCCGGCTGGCCATTCTTAGTGTCATTAGGAGATTCTATTCTCTATCAAGCCTTTAACTTAGGTCCTCTAGTCCTCTACCCACATCCATTACTCAAGCCCTGAAAAGGGGAAGACTCTTTCCCCCAAAAGATGTTGGTTGTATCTGATGCTCTTCATGTTAATTGGGGCTGGTTGGCGAAAGACTAGGCGACTTAAAGTAAAACCTACAAATAAAATTCTATGGTAGAAAACTTACAAGTATATCAGACAAGGTGCCCAGAAAGCTTGCCCCATAGTGTCCCAGCTGGCCATTCTTAGTGTCATTAGGAGATTCTATTCTCTATCAAGCCTTTAACTTAGGTCCTCTAGTCCTCTACCAACATCTATTACTCAAGCCCTCAAAAGGGGGAGACTCTTTCCCCAAAACATGTTGGTTGTATCTGATGCTCTTAACCAATAACATTTCAGAAAGACATTTTGAGTGATTCAATTCTTTGTACTAGGTAGTCCTCCATACAAATCCAAAAGCCGAGCAATTGGGGAGGGTCGAGGAAACAACCAGTGACTTCTCTCGTAAAAACTCACTAAGAAAATTCTGTGAAAAAAGGCTTTTAGGCGTATCAGACATGGTGCCTAGAGAGCTGGCCCATAGATTTGCTGAGTCGGTTATGACTGAATAGATAAAGATATATATATCTACGGTACATACATAAATTCATGGTTCATTTCTTGTAGCTGCCAATGGCAAGGCATCAGCTAGAAACAACCATACATGTTCTACTGACTCTGAAACAAAAAAAGTATGATAGTATTTATACTCTCTCCACAATGCTGACATCATCTTCTGAATGTGAATTTGCCTGCCCCAGATTCCTCACTGTTTTTCTAGTGTCTTAGTCTGAAGTATATGACTGTACAGTTCCTACATTTATATTAGCAATCGCCCTGGGTATTAGTCATCTCTTTTATTACCTTCTGTCACTTCATAGCTTTAACGCATTATAGCTTTGAAACGTTTAGTGAGTGTTTTTTGTGATCGTTTGTGCATGAAAGTCTGCAGGGATTTTGTGCTCAAAAATACGAGCCATGTAGGTAGGAGCTACAAGGTACCAGTTAAATCCATTGTTGGGAAGAGGTTTAACCTCTTGATGACAAATGTCTTCTTTGAAATAACTGTACTGAGGAGGCTGTCAACAAGCAGTTAAATGCATGCCAATAAGTGATTGAAATGTTATTTGTGCTGAACAATTCAGATTCATTCGGAATAATATATTTAATGCATTCAATACCATTTGCAGTTTATTTTTACAGAAAATTTGGGATGAAAAAATTTATCTTAGAAGTAAGCTGCACTAGGAGGCGTTAAATTGGTCTTAGCAGTATGTGCATATGAAAAATTGCAGGTTTTTACAGGAACTCTATGCTAAAGTACTGTATATGTACATTCAATCTGTAAAAATATCATATAAGTGTTAAAATGGTAATGTAATTTAAAAATTAATTTTATATCTGCAGCTTTTAGTAAAACATGCAATTTTTCAAAAATATAAATGTTTTATTAACATACATTTTTTTAAAAAAGGCACACAAGTTTAAAACATTATTCGATCAGTAATAAGCCCCATACGTATACAATCCCCATATGCCACCTATTAGCAATCTTAATCATATAATTAACTTATAGTGCAGGTAATTTACTCCATCATACATATGTAGCACCCTCTAGAGTTGAGAGTAGGTAAAAGCATTTCTGCCCAGGAATAAACCCCAGTCACTGAATAGAGGCCAGGGCTGGATCATTCATCCTGGAAGCTCTCTGGTGCCTTCCCCCTCATGTTTGGAAGGTTGGAGAACATTCTAGAACCAGAGAGCTTGGGTAAGGAGGAGCAGCCATGAATATTTATGGGGCCTCAGCCAATCCCCAGAAGTGGGCTGGCAGAGGGCTGAGAAAATGCCATAAAGAGACATAGGCCATGCCAGCAGGGGAGTTGGGTGGAAGATGGAGATGGGGTGCAGAGGAGAGGCTGTCAGTGGCCCTTGAGGCGAACCCCGTAGTCTGGAGGAGGGTGCTCTGCCTTGGGCTGAGGCCCAGGAAAGCTGGCCTGGAAGGATCCCACCATAGGAAGGATTCATACTGGAAAAGGCAGCGGGAAAGTGCAAGCAAGGCAGTGAGTAAGCTCAGGCTGGTGCAGGGACAATACAAGGGGAGAGACTGTCAGTTGTAGCAGTGCTCTCTGAAGACAGTGGTGTGCTTAAGTTTTCATCCTTGCCCTGGGGAATCTCAATAGAAGTGTGCCAGTAAGGAAGGAGTAGACATGTGCGGTTTGTTTCGTTCCCGAATTAAAATTCTGATGAATGTTTGTTTTTCATCAATTCAGATGTATTCAAATTTCTGAATGAGAATAGTACCGAATTTAAAGGAATCCGAAATAACGAAAAGAAAAATTCGGACAAAATTCAAATTATGCCCTGTACACACGGGCAGGCTTTTCGGCAACAAAGGTCCGACAGTCTTTCAGACGGACTTTCGACTGACTTTTGACGGACTTCCGATGGACTTTTGAACGAACGGACTTGCCTACACACAATCACACCAAAGTCCAACGGATTCGTACGTGATGAGGTACGACTGGACTAAAATAAGGAAGTTGATGGCCAGTAGCCAATAGCTTCCCCTGGGGTCGGTTTTGGTCTGTCGGACTAGCATACAGACGAGCGGATTTTTCGACCGGACTCGAGTCCGTTGGACAAATTTGAAATATGTTCCAAATCTAAAGTCCGTCAGATTTTCACATGAAAAAGTCTGCTGCAGGTCCGATGGAGCCCACACACGGTCTGATTGTCCTCCGGATTCGGTCCGTCGGACCAGTCTGGTCGAAAAGTCCGCTCGTGTGTACGCGGCATTAGAATCATTTTCAAATACTTTTCGAATTTGGATACTTTTCGAATTCGAAAACTTTGAATTCAAATCATTTCCAATTTCCAAAGAGAATAAAATAGAATAAGAAATAAAGGAATAGAATAGAATTTTTTTTCTATTCTATTCCCTTATTTTCTAATCTATTGTATTATTTTTTGAAATTGGAAAACTATTCGAATTTGAAAACTATTTGAATTCTTTTTGGAAATTGGAAAACAATTCAAATTCGAAAAACTATTTGAACTTGAAAACTTTTTTAATTTGAAAACTTTACGAAGTCGAAAACTATTTGAAATTGATTTGAAAACTTTTCGAAAACGAATAAACTACACAAATTCCGAAAACGACTGAAACTAATTTAACTAAACAAATTTTTGTAAATGATGAAATGAAACTAAATGATTTTTTTCGTTCTGCGCATGTCTAGGAAGGAGTGGGGAAGTGTGCTAGTCAGGAGAACTGGGTAAGCAAGCAACCAAGTGGGTTGGTATCTTCTGCATTAGTAGAACTGGGTTTAGGATCTACAGGAAGGCAGAAGAAGATGCTAATCACTCCACATTGTGCTATTTATTCCACAAAGGGACAGATGCTTCCAGCCTGTAATGGGCAGTTGCTGAATTAACACTAAAGACTGTTAGCTCCCCTGGAGTGATCATCAGCAGCTGTACATGTGAACCAAGTTTGTGCAGGAGGAAGGAAGAAGAGAATTTTCAGTGTACATAGTGAGGAAGTTGTCCCCTCTGTTAAGAGTTCTGGTCAATTTTCAAGTTGGGCATCCCATAATTCTTTACCCCATCCAAGTTATCAACCCCTAAGACCCCTTTCACACTGAGGCGCTTTTCAGGCGTTTTAGCGCAAAAAAAAGCATCTGAAAAGCGCCTCTCAAGCGCCCCCAGTGTGAAAGCCCGAGTGCTTTCACACTGAGGCGGTGCGCTTGCAGAACGGGAAAAAAAGTCCTGCAAGCAGCTTCTTTGGGGCGGTGCAGGAGCGGCGTATATACAGTACTCCTAAACCGTCCCTGCCTATTTAAATGAATGGGCACCGCTGCCAGTGGGCTCTATTAACCCTTTCCTCGGCCCCTAGCGGGGCTTAAAAGCGCCCCACTAGTGGCCGAATAGTGCAGCGATAACAGCGATAAAGCGCCGCTAAAACTAGCGGCACTTTACCATTAACGCTCGCACCGCCCCAGTGTGAAAGGGGTCCTAGAAAAAAACAAGCCAAGGATTTTTTTCTGTGTTGGAAAGCATAAAGGAAAATGCTGTGTGCCTCACCGTGTAGCAGTGGGGAATCCTAATTCACCAGCTCCACCGTAGGGTGTGCTACACATAGGGGGTTATTTACGAAAGGCAAATCCACTTTGCACTACAAGTGCCCTTGAAAGTGCACTTGGAAGTGCAGTCGCTGTAGATCCGAGGGGGACATGCAAGCAAAATAAAAAACTGCATTTTAGCTTGCACATGATTGGATGATAAAATGAGCAGAGCTTCCCCTCATTTCAGATCTACCCCTAATGCCGCGTACACACGGTCGGACTTTACGGCAGACTTTGCCCGGCGGACTTTTCGACGGACTTTACGACGGACTTTCTGAATGAATGGACTTGCCTACACACAATCCACCAAAGTCCATCGAATTTGTACTTGATGACGTACGACCGGACTAAAACAAGGAAGTTCATAACCAGTAGCCAATAGCTGCCCTAGCGTGGCTTTTTGTCCGTCAAACTAGCATACAGACGAGCGGACTTTTCGACCGGACTCGATTTCGACGGATTGATTTAAAACATGTTTCAAATCTAAGTCCGTCCAACTTTTGAGAAAACAAAGTCCGCTGGAGCCCACACACGATCGAATTGTCCGACCAAATCCCGTCCGCCAGGCAAAGTCTGCCGTAAAGTCCGCTCGTGTGTACGCGGCATTAGATTTAGAGCGACTGGACTTCCAAGTGCACTGAAAGTAAATAACCCCCATAGTTCTGCAAATATATGATGAAGGCATGGGGATTACTCAACGTGTTTCTCTGAAATATTCCGCTTCTTCTGAAGTTTAGTGTGGGCTGAAGCTACAACAAATACAAGAAAAACATAAATAAGAAATCTAGAATTCACTAACAATGTTGTAATTTTACTAAACTTCTGAAGAAGCAGAATATTTATAATTTCTACGAAATCTGTTAGGTAATCCTTACGCCTTTACCATATCTTGGCAGAATTCTGTATGATGGAATAAGTTAATTGAACTATAAGGATATTATATGATTTAGATAATTAGTAGGTGGCAGAGGGGGATTGTTAATGTTCAGGGGCCTATTGCAATGTTGTTCTAATACTGTCTGAAACTCGTTTGTCTTTTTTTAAAGAAAAAACATTATTGATAAAACATATTTATTTTTGTAAATTGTATGTTGTGATGGGGGAACGATAAAAATCTGGTATACATAAATCGGTATCCGAAAGTAATCCAACAACGTTGGATGTTGTACCATTTACTGAGCCCACTCTTTTTATGTTCTGCAGCTTTTATTAAAATAATACCTGGAGATCAAGCCATGAAGGTTCTTGATCAGGTACTTTCTGTGATGCAGCGTACACACGGGCGGACTTTTTGACCAGACTGGTCCGACGTTCTATCCGACGGACTTTCCCAACGAACGGACTTGCCTACACACGATCACACCAAAGTCCGACGGATTCGTTCGTGATGTACGAGCGGACTAAAATAAGGAAGTTGATAGCCAGTAGCCAATAGCTGCCCTAGCGTCGTTTTTTGTCCGGCGGACTAGCATACAGACAAGCTGACTTTTCGACCGGACTCGAGTCCGTCGGAAAGATTTGAAAGATGTTCCAAATCTAAAGTCCGTCAGATCCGCTGCAGGTCCGATGAAGCCCACACATGGTCGAATTGTCTGCCGGACTCAGGACATCGGACCAGTCCGGTCGAAAAGTCCGCTCGTGTGTACGCGGCATTACAGGTTGACAACGTTCTGGCCCTGTCTCCTAATTGTACTTCTACGTTGTCACCCTATTACAGTGCTTCCGATGGAGACAAGTGGCTAATTTAACAGACATTATGCACGCATGGTCCACTGTTGTCACCTGCCCTGAGAAATGCTATGCAGCCATTTCTATAGTGCACTTAGAGGATATGGTTACAAAGAGGTACAGGAGATCAGCAGCACTGAGGTGCAACAAAGGATGAAAAAAAAAGGTGAAAATGGCTATTCAATAAAAAAATGCCAATTGCCTATGAAACATGGAGATTTAGCAAAAAAATGCATGTCATTTAGTTTAGGATCTACTTTAAGGACCTATTTAAATCTTTATATCTTTGCATGTGCGGTATTACGTGTGTTGCAGTGCTATTCATTTTCCTTGTGATAGTGCATTGGGATGCATTACATTACAAATTTTGTGAGATCTCTCATTTTCTAGACATTTTGGTGCACTGGGAGCTTATTATTTTTAATAAGCTGATCCTAACGCATTGCACATCAACGTGTGACATAGTGTGCATTAATGCACCACAAAAATGTAAATAGGCCCTAATGGTTGCCAAGCTATCCGGAGGAGGCAGTCTCAGAAGGTCAGGGGGTCACTCTCAAGTGGCTTGTCTGATGGTGGTATTGATCCTGTGGCAATACCAACTAGATGCAGAATACAATCAATTCTGAGTAGGCTTGAAAAAGCATCCCATCGTTCCATTAGGGTGTTTGTGGTAAAAGACAAAAACTTCTGGTTCATGCCTGGGGTATTGTCCAAGTACCGGCTGTTATGCCACTTACCAAATACCACCTTACCTTATTTAACCACTTCAGCCCCGGAAGATCTGGCTGCTCAATGACCAGGCCATTTTTTTCGATACTGCACTGCGTCAAGTTAACTGACAATTGCGAGGTTGTGCGCTGTTGTACCCAAACAAAATTGATGTCCTTTTTTTCCCCACAAATAGAGCTTTCTTTTGGTGGCATTTGACCATCTCTGCGTTTTTTATTTTTTGCGCTATAAACAAAAAAAGACCGACAATTTTGAAAAAAAAAACACAATATTTTGTACTTTTTGTTATAATAAATATCCCCAATTTTTAAAAAAAAAAATGTTTCTTTCCTCAGTTTGGGCCAATATGTATTCTTCTGCATATTTTTGGTAATAAAAATTGCAATAAGCGTATATAGATAAGTTTGCGCAAAAGTTACAGCGTCTACAAAATAGGGGATAGATTTATGGCATTTTTATTTTTTTTAATTTTTTTTTACTAATAATGTCGGTGATATGTGATTTTTATCGGGACTGCGACATTATGGCGGTCAGATCGGACACTTCTGACACATTTTTGGGACCACTGGCATTTATACAGTGATCAGTGCTATAAAAATGCACTGATTACTGTGTAAATGTCACTGGCAGGGAAGGGGTTAACAGTAGGGGGCGATCAAGGGGTTAACTGTGTTACCTAGGGAGTGATTCTAACAGTGGGGGGATCAGACTGCCTGGGTGAGGAGACTGATCGTTGTTCATACTTAGTACTTAGTATGAACAACAGATCGCTCTCCTCACCCCTGACAGCACGGAGATCTGTCTGTTTACATTGACAGATCTTCATTTTGTCTCTGTGTGGAGCAATTGCGGGTGCCCAGCGGTCATCGCGACCGCCGGGCACACGCATCGGCTCCGGCGTCGCGCCCCTTTGTGGTCAAAAGGTGAACCGACGTACAGTTACTTCGGTTCGCCCAGGGGAGCCAACGTGCCACAGTGCAACTGCGGCGCCTGGTCGGGAAGGGGTTAAAGAATTCAAACTAGACATACTTTCTTGGGTTTAAATGGCCATAGCAGCCCATTATTACAATAACCAACCATGAAAGACAACTTTATTACATAATGTAAGCGGTAATAAACAGAAAAACATACCATAACCTCTCAGACTGAATATAACTGCCTGTTTTCTAGAGCTGCATGATCAGGGCCGTCTTTAAGGCAGGGCAAAAGAGGCAGCTGCCCTGGGCCCTGTCATTGTCGTGGGGCCCAAAGCAGCTGCCTCATACTTGCCAACTATCCCAGGTTAAATTCCCTTGTCCCTTGAAGTTTTAGCCCTGTGCTGTGTCCTGATTTCTCAGTGTGAAGTGCTGGTACTAATGCTGCCCAGCTCTGCCCTATTGTTGTGTACAGACGACTCACCTACAGACCCTGTGTTTATATGTAAATAACCGGCATTCATATGTAAATAGTGGCAGCATTACTAAGTAAATAGCTGCGGCCGGCAGCATTGATATGTAAATAAAGGCAGCATTCATATGTATATCATTCTCCCCTGCAGTGAGGAGATGATGTGCTGTAACCTCTAGCAACCAGTGAGCAGTATTACTGTACAGTAATCTCTAGCAACCAATTAACAAGCGGAAATCATTTGCTGTAACCTCTAGCAACTAATCATTGAGCCGTGATGTGTGCTGTAACCTCTAGCAACTAGTTAGAAAGTGGTAATGATATGCTGTAACTGCTGGCAACCAATCGCAATTGCTGCCTGATCTGATACAGTAAACTGATTTTAAGTCTAACTGCTGTATGTTGTATGTCTCAGAGCTGGTGGAGAGTGAAATTGCATGGGGGGGGGTGGCCCAAGAAAATTTTTGCCCAGGTTCCAATCAATATTAAAGACAGCCCTGTGCATGATTAATCGTTAAGAATCATTATCGCAATTTTTTTCCCCGTCCCCTTGCGATCTTGACAAAGTATTTTCCCGATTTTTTTTTTATGCAGAGAATTCTCTGCGCTGCTGAAGCCACAGCTGTCAAAAGAAAAGAAAAGAAAAAAAAACAGGCAGTCTGCCAAGTATCACAACATTCTTCAGCCATGGAACTAAGTATAAACATTGTAACAATTTGTCCTTTAGATCAAAGGAATACACTTTGGTGTGTAAATGAGGGAAGTTTAACCATTTAAACACTAAACCTTTTTCTTACATTTGCTGGTTTCAAGTTAAAATCACTATTTTTTGCCAGAAAATTACTTAAAACCCCCAAACATTATATATATATATATATATATATATATATATATATATATATATATATATATATATATATATATATATATATATTTTTATGCAGAGACCCTAGGGAATAAAATGGTGGTTGTTGCAATATTTTATGTCATAGTTACATAGTTAGTAAGGTTGAATAAAGACACTAGTCCATCCTGAGTGAGTGTGGGTGTGTGTCTACAATTATCCCTATTTATTTAAGGCACCCATATAGCGCCTTCAATTTACGTTGCGCTCCACACATACATTGCACACTCACATTAGTCCCTACCCTCAAGGAGCCCACACTCCAAGGTCCCCAACTCACATTCATATACTAGGGCCAATTTTGGACAGACGCCAGTTAACCTACCAGCATGTCTTTGGAGTGTGGGAGGAAACCGGTGTACCCGGAGGAAACCCACGCAGGCATAGGGAGGACATGCAAACTCCAGGCAGGTAGTGTTGTGGTTGGGATTCCAACCAGCGACCCTTCTTTACTGCTAGGCGAGAGTGCTAACCACTACACCACTGTGCCGCCCGTCACACTGTATTTGCGCAGCAGTCTTTCAAATGCAATTTTTTTGGAAAAAAATACACTTTAATGAATTTAAAAAAAACTAAACAGTAAAGTTAGCCCTTTTTTTTTTTTATATAATGTGAAAGATTTTACGCCACGAGCTCAGCAGCCCTGATTATCGTGGTCAGAGCAGAGAGGGGGGATACAGGAAATCGCAGGTTCAGCCAGGTTTTTTACCTTCTAGAGAGGGGCAGATTACACAGCACAAACACTGTGCTGTTTAATCTGCTTTAAGGGACCAGGATCTCTATTTATTTGGGTTAACAAACACTTTAACGACAAACCGAAACAGATCGCAAAATGCAGTGCAATTGGCAGGATCACATCACATGGGTGTGAAAATGTGATGCGATTCAGGTCCGGGGGAAAAAGTCCTGCACCATTTTGGTGCTGATGCAATGCAATTTCAGCCATACAAAATGGATGGCTGAAACCGCAACCTCACAGACATCGCATATGCTGTGCACAGGAATGCGGTGCAAAACCTGTGCGAATCACATGCGATGTCTACATCGCACAAGTGTGAACCCAGGCTAAAGGTTTAGGGCACGATTTACTGCTGTGCGGATTCAAGCTGACTCATTCTATCCTTTGGGTTGTTGAATGATTAACTTTGCTGCAAGGCATTGGTTTTCATCCTTTATGGTAGGTCATGTTTAAGAGAAGGCTCTTTCTATTTTTTTATCTAGCAACAGCAATCTCTGGCTTCAGAGAATATAGTTGAAGAGTGGGGATTGTAAAAGTATGAAGCAAAGAATTATTTTGGGGAATATCAATGATCCCTATAATAAAAATCTAGACAATAACATGGTGAAATTTAACTTCAATTTAACTAATCATGTACACGCGGTGGTGGGAAAATACCAGGAAATTGCACTTCTTTTTCATATTTTTTTTGTCTTTCTTCTTAATTACAATAATTAAGTATCAAAAATGTATATTTATTCCACTTCACTAGGAAATTAAAAAGCCATCTGTCATGAAAATGAGATGGAAAATCTGTAAGGTGTTCTAGTACGTTGCATGAAGCCGATGTCTGAGACTAAACTAACATTGCTCCCGCCAGGGTACCAAGCATGTCGCTCTGAGGTGGTTACGGGGCAAATACCAACCAACCAAATGGTTGCAGGCTAGCCAAATAACTAAAAACAGAGTTAAAGCTGCAGTTTATTCCGCTTATATTTGCCTTTACTGGTTCCCCCACCTTCCCCCAATCCCAATCAACATACTAATAAAACTTTTAGATAAAATATTTCTGTTTTCATTACAAACCTTATTTTAAATCCTGTGACATCATCACTTGATCTCTGTACTTCTCTATGCAATGCAGATAGATCATGGCTGGTGGGAGGGGACAGCAGGGTGCTGTACATGGCTTTCTAGAAACATCACAGCCCTGGCTTAAAGTGATAATAAAGGTAACTTAAAAAACATGTTATACTTACCTGCTCTGCGCAGTGTTTTTTTCACAGAGCAGCCCCCATTCTCCTCTTCTGGGGTCTCCCGCAGAGGCTCCTAGCTCCTCCCCCCCTGCAGAGTACCCACATAGCAAGCCATTTGGGGCACTCCAAGGCAGGCTCTGTGTGTCCACATGATACACAGAGCGAGGCTCGGTCCTGCCCCCTGCTCCCTCCTCACTGGCTGTGATTGACAGCAGTGTAAGCCAATGGTTCTTGCTGCTGTCTCTGAGCCTACGAGGAGAGAGAGAGCCAGGAGAGCAGCTGCTCTTGTGCATATTGCTGGATCGAGATCGGGCTCAGGTAAGTATTGGGGTGGGGGGTATTTGCATCCTGAAGGTTTTTTACCTTCATGCATAGAATGCATGAAAGTAAAAATCCTTCAGCCTTTAGAATCACTTCAAGAGCCCTCATCCCTATTGCAAGCAGTGGGCTGACTCTTTGGAGAAGTTATGCAAATATCAAAAAGCCTTGATAGGTAGGATTCAGCTTGGAGGGTAGTCACAGACAGGCTATATTTTCAT
This sequence comes from Lithobates clamitans, assembly GCA_037952925.1. Classification (NCBI taxonomy): domain Eukaryota; kingdom Metazoa; phylum Chordata; class Amphibia; order Anura; family Ranidae; genus Lithobates; species Lithobates clamitans. The sequence goes on from JBBGZY010000310.1 coordinate 5,298,339, forward strand.
GCAGACCACCCTAGGTAACACCCACATATGATGATGAGTCTCTACGATTAATAGAAAGGAAATCCAGTGAATGAAAAGAGAGAGCCTGGGACAGTCAGGCTGCGGAGGAAAGCGCTAAATGAGGCTGGACAGCTCCCTCCTGTATACCCAAACTAAGAACTTCTCTTTCATACTCATTGCAGAGTCTCGATCACTGCAGGCCCCATTCTAACTTTTAGCGAACATCTGGCAATAATTTTTGCAAGGAAAAATGAATAAAGTGAGGAGTGTTTTTGTATATTTATCAGCAGTTCCTCCTTGAAGCTCGGTTCACATATATGCGAATCGGATTCTTTTTTAATCATGTGATTCGCATAACATGTGAATCAGACTGGCTTTCAATGGAGGCGGTTCACACATGTCTGGAGTGGCTGTGGTCCATTTCTGAAAAGGGTCCTGTGCGATTTTTGGGTCCAGTTTAGGTGCGATTCCAAGTAAAAATTTGGACAAAACCGCACCGGATTACCAACTGCAAACCGCAGACGGACATATGTGAACCTAGCCTTAAGGGACATTCAAACTTTTAATCAACCTAAGGAGAACTTAGCATCATATACATTTTTCATGTCCATCCATGCTAAGTAATGTGTAAGTGTAACACTTGCAGATATTTATTGTCTCAGAGATCACAGTACTTCCTCTGACAATGCCTTCATCTGCTTTTCTTTCCAGAAGGAGGGAGCCATCTTTGTTTAGGTCCTGCAGCTTCTCACTTGCTACAAAGTTACAATGTTGCAGTCTGATCAGTGGTGCAGAGGGACTGAGGAAATGCTTCCTCCTGCCTGCAGCTGACTGATGACATCATCTCAGCCTAGGTAAAGTCAGGAGACTTGAGCTGAGGGATGGCTTTTTTTTTATAGCAGCAGCTGAAAAAAAGATATGTGGCTGTATATTGCCATACAGCAGCAATATATTCAGGCAGACTTGAGTTCCTGAAAAGTCCGTTTTGCCATCTGGCCAAGTATGGGTCAATGTCACCTGCTGACCTAAGGCCTGTAGCTGGAGATATAGGTAGCCTATGGCAGGGTGTAAGCTAGTTAAAAGTTTTATTACTGTTTAATTTCTAGACGTGAAATGTTTCTGATCTATCCATGTCTGTGAAACTCAATAATTGAAAACACAGTTGAAAAGAAGCTTTTTACGAGTCCAGTGGGGCAGCTAGGGTTCACCACGATACAATTAGGCCTAAAATGCTTACAAAACTATAGGAAGAACGATGGTCTTTTTGTCCTAATTTTTCAGCATGCCCTCATCTTGAACAGACTGTCTCATTCTGGCACTGACTCATTAAATAGATGTGTATTCCTCTGCCAGGAGGAGCTGTGTTGGCAGAACATTAGAAATAAAAGTGGCAAACAACTTAAACAAGACAGGATTCAGGAGCATAAATATATTAAATGCTCTTAAAGGAATTATTATCCCTGGAGGCAGCGTTTGAAATCAGTTTGATTGTTTTGTTGTTTTTTTGGAGGGGAAATGGGGGCAATTTAAGAGGCCAAACAAAATCCACATTTTCACTTATTGAGTATGAGTAAATGGGTCTGCACCCTTAACTTCAACTTGGAGCTCATGTGGATGAGAATATACAGATCCTGCAATTTATATTACGGAATCCCACTGTAGGAGGCCGCCATGAGTAGGCTCACTCACAGGAATGAATGGGGCCATGGTTCACATGCGCAGTTGGAAAAGGAGATAGCCAGGTCATTTTACTTGTAAAATCTGTGCCACGGTGGGCCAAACTGTTAGGTTTGTAAGAATTGGGAAGGTATTTTGCCAGGTGGGCCATGGACCTTCCATGGGAATAGGTCTACCAACACAAATTGTTTTTCAAAGCCATTTACAAACCTTTCATTCACCCGAAATAATAAATCTCTATACCTTCTGGCAGATATGGGAGATTGAAATCTCAGGGATTTCAATATCTCGTTGTTGTCTCCCAGAAGAGGCTGGGGCCATTGTAAGACCTTCCATTTGCCATAAAAGTTACGCTTTAAACATGCAGCTTGCCATTTCTTAGATGTGGTGTCTGCATTTGTTTTCTTGTTTTTAAGCTAAGGTTTTTAGCAAGTACAGAATATGTCTGTTGCTCTTGCTAGAAATGAAGTTTCATTTTCATTTCCTGTGAGCTGAAAAGAAAGCACAAACGTCTTTATCTTATCTAGTGTAGACTACTGGTTCCATCTGTAGTCCTACCCCACAGGAGCTGCATGGCTTGATGGCTATATACTGTACATATATTCCTGGGATCTAGTTGCCCCTATAAGGTAACTGTTAAATATAAGCGCTTGACTCGTTTCTTCAGTGGGCTAATTATTATTATTATTTCAGATACTTATATAGCGCTGTCAATTTACGCAGCGCTTTACATATACATTGTACATTCACATCAGTCCCTACCCTTAAGGAGCTTACAATCTAAGGTCCCTAACTCACATTCATATACTAGGGCCAATTTTAGACAGAAGCCAATTAACCTACCAGCATGTCTTTGGCGCTAATGATGGGATCCAGTCTGTACGGTGGTTCACTTATTACTATCTCTTTAAGACTGCATGTAGTGAACTATATTTGGGCTGTTAGACAAAAAGGGCAGTCTCTGGTTGTATTGGGCCACTAACACTGAGGTTACAAGCACAAGTGAATCCTCTCAGCAGTCCTTGTATACTGCAAAACTTGTCCCAGGCATTTGTCGGTGTGCAGTCATCAGGGCCCGATCCTTGGTGGCTTGTCCCCAACACTCTGAGTCTCACAGGCTCAGTCACTCTTGTGTAGACACAGACACGTCTAAGCAGCAGGTCTGTACTTTCACAATCTGCAGCAGCAAAAGGCTTTCAGTGGCTCAGCCACCGGCGCTCACAAGGCTCTCACAGCTGTGCTATTCTCTGTACTGCCCTCCAGCTCAAAGCCTGGGAAAACTCTGCTGCTCTCCTCATCTGTTTGCAAGGCTCTTCCGGAGATGTAGTTTACAATCCTATTCATTTGCACTATACAATGTTCCTTGAGGACTACATGTCCCATGATCCATTGTGGCTGCTTTATTGGAATGAACAGCTCCACTAGCGAGTACTTTTCCTCCTCACAGACCTCACTACCATTGCAGACACTCTGGCCAGTGGGAGGGGGAGGGAGGGTAGACAGATGAACACACACCTCAGCTATCCCCTTAACCAGCAACACAGCGACATGAGGTGGTGGATCACACAGCCAGCAGGGCACCCCGCTATACATCAATCCACCATGTAATGGAGATGAACAAAAGCAAACATGTCCATGGCTGCCCCCATGCATACAGTGAAGTAAAATGCGTGTACAATGCTTTGTTAATTGCAGGATTACCAGGTAAAAAAATGCTTTGCTTTAGATACACTTTAAAAGTCAACTTTACTGAAGATTAACGTTGTCCCTTAACCTCTTTATCCTGAGCGAGAGCAAATATGCGACCTCTCGGCAGCCAAGCCTTGGCGCCGAGCAGCAGGAAATGTTCGTGCAATAGCTCCGATAGAGCAGTGCCGAGAGGGCACGCCCTGCTGGTACAGTTACTGGTGGTTAACGGAAAGCTCCCGTTTGCTGCTTGCGATCCGGAGCTTTGCGATCATGTGACCACCGTGACAGCCTATCAAGGCAGTCACATGACCAAAAGCCCCGCCCTGCCTCCTGCCATTCTAAAGCCCCTAAAGTGTCGGCAGGTATGAACTCTATGCCTGATTAACAGGTTCTGTTTGACTATGGTCTGTTTGCACCAGACAGTTTTACCCTCCTGAATATGGGACTCTGAACAGTATGCTCATATCTTTCTGCAAATATCAATTTAGCCTGTTTCTTTTTTGGCCGGATGTTTGTTGCCTGTAAATTCAGACCAACCCCCTAGAATTCTGCTGAACTTTCTGTAACTTGTACACTAGGGAGTTAGTGGTGTAACATTCACACCACCAAGGGCTCTGGTGAATATCAATGCCTCAGGGTTGGGCTTTGGAGTGCATGCGCATCCACAGGTCAGGCAGGGGGTCCATGTATTGTGATAGCTGCTCACCAGAGGTTTCTGGGGTAAGGCATGGAACTAATATTCTATTGGAACCTTGGGTTTCTGTACACTTGGGGCCTTGCTCATCACTACAGACAGATAAAGGGCTCATAAGTTCATAAGCTCTGAGTTCATAAGCTCTGATCTCTAACAATCATATCTTGAATTCATAGTTGGCAAGGTTGAATAAAGATGCCAGTCCAAACTTTCTGTTAACAAAAAAAAAAAACACCAGTCCATCCAGTTCAACCCGTGTGGGTGTGTATGTGTGTGTATTTATGACTCTACCACTTTCCATATGCCTGTAAAATGTGTTCAATAAGATGCCCATCTAATAGTTTTTTAAATCAGTGACACTTCCTGCTGAAACCATTGATTGTAGAAGGGTGTTCCACATCCGTACCGCTCTAAAGAACCTCTTATGCAGTTTAACCACTCGCCGACCGGCTCACGTTGATATACGTTGGCAGAATGCCTCTGCTGGGCGAAACTCCATATGGGTACGTTGTTCCTTTAAGAGCCGCCGGGGGGCACACGCCTGCTGCACGGAGGGGGACCCTCTGTGCGTGGCCAGCAGGCACGATAGCCATCAGCCATGCGCGATCGCGGGCACGAGAGCCAGCATGGGGATTTGTGTGTGTAAACACACAAAGCCCTCTTTTGTCAGGGGAGAGGAGACATATCATGTGTTCCTAGTAAGTAGGAACAACGATATGTCTCCTCCCCCAGTCAGTCCTATCCCCATACAGTTAGAAACACTAACTAGGGAACACAATTAACCCCTGTTTACCCCTTCCCTACCAATGATATTTACACAGTAATCAGTGCATTTTTATAGCTCTGATTGCTGTATAAATGTCAATGGTCCCAAAAATGTGTAAAAAGTGTCCGATCTGTCTGCTGCAATGTCACAGTACAGCTAAAAATAGCAGATCACCGCCATTACTATTAAAAAAAAAAATAATAATAAAAATGCCATAAATCTTTCCCATAGTTTGTAGACGCTATAACTTAATATTTTTTTTTTTTACCAAAAATATGTAGAAGAATATATATTGGCCTAAACTGATGAAGAAACTTGTTTTTTAAAAACATTTTTGGGGATATTTATTATAGCAAAAAGTGAAAAATATTGTTTCTTTTTCCAAATTGTCGCTCTTTTTTTGTTTATAGCACAAAAAATAAAAACCGCAGAGGTGATCAAATACCACCAAAAGAAAGCTCTATTTGTGGGAAAAAAAGGACACAAATTTTGATTTGATACAGCATTGCATGACCACACAATTGTCAGTTGACGCAGTGCCAAATTGTAAAATGTGCTCTGGTCAGGAAGGGGGTAGAATTTTCCAGGGCTAAAGCGGTTAAGTTTTTTTTTTTTTTTAAAGATATTTTTATTATTATTTTTATAAATCAGTAGTACAAAACAAGCACAACAAACATCCACTTAGTATGTTCGGTCAGTCATTGGTAAACAGCAATAACATGTAGCTCATATAAACAGAGATAGACATTGGTACATCTGCGAATATTTGCACGTAACAACTTATACAAGCAGTTCGTCTGTACATAACGGTACCAATAGTTTGCATAAATTATATATATCATCCTGGCGCGACCTGTAAACACCCCAGCTACATATCCTATGAGGTGAGGGTCAGAGGGCTAGCAAGCCATCTGTCCCAGATCCTATGGAATGTTTTTTTCCGCTTTCTTAATTCGAAAGTGAGTCTATACAGTGGTATCACATCATTGATCAGTTTTAGCCATAGAGATTTCAAGGGTGTTGATACACCCTTCCATGACAACAGGATGGTCTTTCTGACATAAAAGTATAGGATTCGCAGTAGTCTTTTGGCCTGTGTGGATATCTGTAAGTCTCCAAAAATCCCCAATAGACCATTTTTTGGGTGGGTAATATTGGGAAGGCCCAGAGCTGAGGAAATAAAGGAGCCCACCTCCACCCAGAAGTCCTGAACCACCGGGCAGTTCCAGAAGCAGTGCATAAAATCAGCACTCCCTCCACAACCACGGAAGCACTCATCAGAGGTCCTTAGTCCCATTTTGTGTAATCTGGCCGGGGTAAGATGAGAGTGGTGAAAAAATTTAATCTGTATAACTCTATCTCTAGATGAGATGACCGTCGCTTTATATGTGTCTCTAAATTCAGTCCAGTCTTCCTCAGTAAATGAGATGTTCATAGATGCCCATTTGTCCTGTGCTTTACTGAATCGGGGGTTAACGTCCGCCATTAGGGCCTCATAGTAGGTTGAAATAAGCTTATTAGGGTCTGGTTGTCTTAGTAGTTTCTCTAGTGGGGGCAAATTAATGGGATTCTTTAAGGAGCCAAACTGAGCTCGTATAGCATGCCTAAGTTGATAGTAGTAGAGTAAATAGGAGCTTGGTAGGTCGAAGTCCAATCTCAGCTGTTGAAAGGTTTTAAACCCCTGGGCATCATACAGATGACATAGGTATTTTATTCCCTTAGAGTACCATCTCTGAGTGTCTGGCAATGAGTGTAGTTCCTGTAGAGTAGGGTTGAACCACAGGGGATTGTTTGGGGACGTGGACCAGGAAGATTTAGATATTTTTGTAGTGATATATTGAAAAAGTAAAAAAGAAGTTGCTAGCATGGAAGTGCCCGGTCGACCTGGAACCCCACCTCTATAAACAATGTTATGTAGAGTTTCCATGGAAGACGCAATGGCTCCCTCGGTGGTAGTACATGCGTTTGCCGGGTCCGGACATAGCCAATCATGCACATGCACCAACTGTGATGCTAAGTAATAAAGAAAAAAGTTTGGAAACGCTAACCCCGCCATATGTGACGGCAACCGCAACGTCTCCAGTGCCACCCTGGGGGTCCCCCCACTCCACAGGAACGTTGTACAAATCGCGTCTATCCTTTTAAAAATAGATCTGGGGATTTTGCAAGGGGAGTTAGCTAGTACGTATAGTAGTTTTGGTAAGTAGATCATTTTAAGGAGGTTTGCTCTTCCCATAAGATCCAGGGGTAAGTCCATCCACTGTTTAATTTGTTCCTGTAGTCTATTCAGTATGGGGTCTAAGTTATTAGTAATGTAGGTGGACAGGGGCGACTGCACCAACACTCCAAGGTATCGAAAGGAAGTCACTACCTGTAAGTTGGAGTCCGGGTGGATCTGGGAGACCGCTGCTGAATCCAAAGGGAACAGGCTGGACTTGTCCCAGTTCACCCGGAATCCAGAAAAATCCCCAAACCTATTAATCTCAGCCAGTAGCGACCGAAGTGATGCACTGGTGTCTGCCAGATACACCAAAGTGTCATCTGCATACAACGAAATGCGTTCCTCAATGGTAGCAATAGGCAGGCCTTTGATGGAGGAGGATGTACGTATCCTAGCCGCCAGTGGCTCCATAGCCAAGGCGAATAGAAGCGGGGATAAAGGACATCCTTGCCTCGTGCCTCTGGTAATGGAGAATGATTTAGTGATGGAGGAATTAACACGCACTCGGGCTTGGGGGGATGTGTAAAGTAGCCTAATCCATGCCACCACGCGAGGACCGAAACCGTACACCTGCAGCACACGAAAGAGATACGGCCACTCCACACTATCAAATGCTTTGCATGTGTCCAAAGACACAATGGCACGGGTACGAGGGCATTCATGAGGGTATTGCAAGTTTTGGAATAGTCTGCGAATATTCATTCTTGTGGACCGCCCAGGTATAAAACCCCCTTGGTCGCTATTAACCAGGGACGTAACTACAGTATTTAAGCGATTTGCAAGCACTTTTGCTAGAATCTTAACATCCACATTTATGAGTGATATTGGGCGATATGACTCGCATTTAAGTGGATCTTTGCGGGGTTTCAGCAGGAGCACGATCAAGGCCTCTCGCATGGTGGGGGGAAGGATACCAGCATCCAAAGCCTTATTATATGTACGTAGCAAAAATGGGCACAGTAATTCCTTAAATTGTGAATACCATTCAGTGGGATAACCATCTAGCCCAGGAGTCTTGTGGGCTGGCATTTGAGTAATGGCTACTGCAATTTCTTCAACTGAGATGGGGGCGTCTAACATTTCCCTTTCCTCAGTGGAAATGGAGGGGAGAGATATGTCAGCGAGGTATTCGTTTAGCTGGGGCTCAGTGTACTCAGCTCTAGAAGTGTAAAGTTCTGTGTAGAAATTTAGAAAAGTTTCCATAATATCCCCAGGGGCCTCACTCATTTGACCTGTCTTAGTATAGATACGAGGAATAGATACTGGGGGGTGGTCAGGCCTCGTCAGATATGCTAGGAGGCGCCCGGCCTTGTTACCATGCTCAAATGATTTTTGTGCCGTGTGTAACAATTTCTTTTTTGTAAGGTCTAAAAGACGTATTTCATACTCCCTACGTTTCAATAGCCATGTTTCTCTTTTGTCTGGAGTTGGATCAGAGGTATATACCGACTCCGCTTGTACCATGGCAGTTTCAAGCTCTGCCGTATGTTGTTGGTTATTTTTTCTCAAGACTCCAGTGATGGACATAAAGGTGCCCCTCAATGAGGCCTTGAAGGCCTCCCATTCTATAGAAGGGTCCACTGTCCCCACATTGTCTCTCCAATATTCCCTGATACCTTGTTTACATGTTCCCTGTACCACCTCATCCTCCAGCCAATAAGAATTTAGCCTCCAAATGGAGGGGGTAGATCCTGGAAGGATGGTGAGGTCCACAGAAAGGGGCGCATGGTCTGAGACCCCCCTAGGTAAATAGGAAGTTGCAGCGACAAAGGGGAGGGTGTCTGCTGGGGCAAAGGCCATATCAATTCGAAACATGGTGTGAAATGAGTCTGAATGACAAGAGAACTGACTATCATCTGGATGTTTCCAACGCCATAGTTCAGTAAGGTTATAAACCTGCATCCAGTTCAAAAGGGAGGGAAAGGGTCTACCCCCACCCCCCAAGCGATCCACGGCCGGGTCAAGTACAGCATTAAAATCACCGATGTAGAGGAGAGGTCCAGGGGGTCTATCCAATAAGTGCAGTGACAATTTCAATAATACCTCCACCGAAAAGGGTGGAGGAATATAGAGGTTAACAATAGTAAACGTTATTGAGGAGATTTGTAGAGTAAGTACAACATATCTCCCATTTGGATCTGTCTTGACTTGTAAAGTTTCTGCTGGGAGGGATTTTGCCACTAAGATGGAGACTCCTCTAGAGTAATTTGTGTGCGTAGCATGATAACCCCGAGCCAGCCATGGACGCTTAAGGGCCCTCACCTTCGTGTCAGTTAGGTGGGTCTCCTGTAGACATACCACATGAGGGCGACATTTCTTTAGGACTGAAAAAACGAGAGCTCGTTTTTGGGGGGCATTTAAACCTCTAGTATTCCATGATACTATTTTTAGGGACCCCGACATTGTATGCCAAACAATATATCATGTTCATAAGGATACATATGCACATACTCATCTAGTACCTCACAGGCCGCGCCAGGCCACATGCATTCAATGATGTGTATAACATATTTCAAATATCTATGTTTACTTGAGTCTGTATCGTCAGTATACAGGCCCGAGTAAACCAATAAATCGATCCGAGCAATATCTATATAAATTGTAGAAGAGAAAAAAAAAGAAAAAAAATAAGAAAAAATACCAAAGAGCACAAAAAGGTGCAAACCGTGTTTGAAAAACCCGTAACCCCCGCCCCGCTCGGCCATCCCCAACTTAGCGAGCCTTGGATCCCAAAACCCAAACAGACCCCTTCTACCCCGTAAAAAAAGGGGAAGAAAGTGTTATTGAGGGTCTAACTATTCCGTGGTCACACCACTATCCGGTGGGGAGGTAACGTGGAGATCAGTGTGGCTCCCAACTAATTTTAGAAAAAAAAATTTAAAGTTATGTCCTGATTCAGGATCAGTCCTTCGCACTAGTAACTGGAAGAAAAAGGAAGTTGAAATGCTGGATCAAGCAAAAATGCCAAGGACCGTTGCAGGATTATAGATCTTTCTTCCTTCTTCTCTCTCTTTTTCCTTTCATTACAAGACCTCAGGTATAGGCGAGTAATCCTATATGCTGACGTAAGCCTGTGGTGAATAGGGGACTGTATGGTTTCATCCAGGAAGAGTTCAGCCAAGGGGAACATTACACAGGGGAAGCTGTCAGTGTCCTCTGCGCCTGTCTGTGGGCCCATAGCGATCATTTAGCCAAGCCATAGCTTCTTTAGGGTTGGAGTAAAATTGAGCTTTACCATCGGATATGATGCGGAGCTTGGCAGGGAACAGCATGGCATATTTCAATCTTTCCTCACGTAAACGACTCTTCACTGCTGAGAATGATATGCGCTGGCGCTGCACCTCAGCAGAGAAGTCAGGATAAATAGAGATATTGTTGCCGTTGTATTTGAGCGGACCTTTCTCTCTTGCTATTCGTAAAATGGCCATTTTATCCTGGAAATTAAGGATGCGGGCAATGATTGAGCGTGGAGGTGCTCCCTCTGGGGGAGGACGTGGAGGTGTGCGGTGTGCCCTCTCAATCACATATGAAAATGATGGCGCATCAGTGCCAAAAATATCCCGCAGCCAGGAGTACAGGAATTTTTCAGGGTGGGAGCCCTCCGCGCGTTCAGGGAATCCAACAAAACGTAAATTGTTCCTTCTAGAACGATTTTCCAAATCGTCAATTTTGGCGCGAAGAGCTGCTAGCTCCCCAGTATTATCTCTCACTTTAACAGTTAGGGGGTGCATAGTGTCCTCCACGGAACTAATACGTTCCTCCATGTCCCCAGCCCTGTCACGTAGGTTTTGGACATCTTGTTTGAGGAGTGAGAAATCCATTCTTATGGAGGCTATTTGAGTAGTGAGGGAGGCCTTACAATCTTGTATAGCCAGCATAATAGTGGCTAGGGTTGGTTCAGCAGGGGGATTTAGCTCTCCATCATCATCTGTGAATTGCTGGGGGTCTTGGGCTGTCTGGGGGTCTTGTGATATCTGGGAGACAGACTGTGTGCGGAAGATAGCAGGAGTAGAGGCACTCACCCCACTAGCAGAGCTCCGGTCATCAGACATATTCGCCTGCAGCATGGTTGCCTGAGATGTTTGTGTCCCGGCGCCATCTTGCCTCCGGAATCCCGCCAGACGGTCCGACGTGGATGGGGGCCAAGCCGGCCCGTATTTCACCATGTTAGCCAGCCTGCTTCTTGCCCACTGCCGTGGGGAACAAATTGAGAACTTCGGCGAGGAGATAGGACTCAGGATGCCTGTAGGATGGTTGTTGAGAGCCGGAGCGCTGTGACTATGCGACCGCTCGCTCCACCATCAAGCCACGCCCCCCCAAAGCGGTTAAGGTTGAACAGCTTCTCATTCAACTTCATTGAATAGCCACATGCCTTCTTGTGTGACCTGAGACTGAATAGTTTCCTCCCAATGTTGGAATCAACATTAAGATATTTATATATTGCTATCATATCCCCTCTTAAGCTTCTTTTCTCCAGGGAGAATAGGTTTACTGTTTGTAATTGTTGCTCATAACTGATGTCCTCCAGTCCCCTTATTCATTTTGTTGCCCTTCTATGGACTCTCTCCAGTTCCAGTACATCCTTCCTGAGGACAGATGACCAGACTTGGACAACATACTCAATCTAAGGCCAGACCAAAGTTTTATAAAGTGGCAGAATTATAGTTTTGTATTGTAAATGTACTGTCTCCCCATTTTAATAAAGTTCTACACAAACTGTTGGTTCTATATACATCCTCTAAGACAGTGGTCTCCAAACTTTGGCCCGGGGGCCAGATGTGGCCCTCTGCTTGCTTTTGTCCAGCCCTTGGGGCATTATTTTATCCACTGACACCAACAATGGGGCGTAATTCCTTCCACTGACACCAATGAAGGGGCACAATTCCTCCCAATCACACCAACGATTGGGCTCAATTTCTCCCACTGACACCAACGATAGGGCATAATTCCCTCACTGACACCAATAAAGGAGCAGAATTCCTCCCAATGATACCAACAATGAGGCCCAATGACATCAATGATGGGGCACAATTCCTCCCACTTGAGGGGAGGACCTTTTTACTCCCACTGGCCACAGTCTGGCCCTCCTAAAGTCTAAAGGACAGTAAACTGGCCCTTTGTTTAGAAAGTTTGGAGACCCCTGCACTATGACATTATCAATAATAATAATTGAATTGTATTTGCAAAAACCGATTCAATGAGGAAAGCATGTATCTTCAGATGATAGTAGCATCTGATTAGTTGCTGTGGACAACAGACTCCCCTGTCCTCCGCACCTATCATACATGAGCCTACTATACAGTATACAGCCAAACACGATAAATGGACACCAACATAATTAGTTTTTCTCCGTGTCAATAATACATGTTTGTTCTATCCTATACAGTGAGGCCGTACAAAGGCTGCTATAGGAAACAAAAGGAACGCACACAAAAGTGTATTTACACAAGAAAATAAGCTTTAGGGGACGTACTCCCGGCAGTTTTACATCCCCTGCATTACATTCTGTTCATAATCACTACGTGCGTCTTGGTAATGTCAGCCTGTCACATACACAAAGAGCTGCCATTGACTATTACAGGCTGAATTAATATCAGCAAAGACGCAGACTATTAATTTACTAGGAAGCGAGGTCGTTACTGAGACACGGGGCGCCTCGTCATAGCCCGCTTCAGACAGCAATATGACATATGTCTCTTTTATAGAGAAGCTTAGAGAGAACTGGTCATGACTTGGCTAATTCAAGATAATGAATATTAGGAATGTATTAACTTTGAAGCCTGACTTATATTTGACCTCTCATTTAGCTTGGGGGGGGGGTGTGACCCCCTCCTATGATGAATTGACACCATAAGCGTCAATATATCCTGAAATTCTTCACACTGTCTCTCAATAGCATGATACCTGCTGTCTGAGAGTCCTATGTAGGGCTCTGAACATAAGGTGGGTGTGGGTGGGCTGATGTCTTGGTCAACTTAGTGAAAGTCAGTATTTGCATTGTGAATTTGGTGAATTCTTTTATAAATATACCCCTTAAAGTCCATCTAAACACCAACATAATATTTTTTAATATAGTGCAGCTAACCAGATTACATGAGTTGCCTTTTTTTCAAACTTTGTTTCTATATTTCCACTTGGTGTACTATTATAATCATCATGATAATGATGATGATCATAAGCACAGTGAGACCTTGTTTACACTTGTTTTTGGGGAGAGGTAGAAATGTGCAGCTGAGCCAATTTTTTACCATGTTCATGTAGCTAGAGCCACCTGTTACTTCATGGGGATGCAGCGGCTGTACAAACGCAGTCCCAGATCCTAACCTGACAAGTGCGCGTGAGCAAATAAGAACCCGCAGCTGTCTTTACAACTGTAGCATCCCCATAGTGTAACATAGGCGCCTGCACACAGCTTCAGCTACATAAACAAACTACTGACGTACAGTGTATAGGCCCCATGATTTCTAATGGCTGAGGGGGGCTGTCAGGTAGGCTGTACGGGGGCCCCATGATTTCTAACAGCAGCCTTGTATTTTGCAAAGAAGAATGGGCAAAAATGTCACTCTCTAGATGTGCAAAGCTGGTAGAGACATCCCCAAAAAGACTTGTAGATGTAATTGCAGTGAAAGGTGGTTCTACAAAGTATTGACTCAGGGGGGCTGAATACAAATGCACACCACACTTTTCACTAGGATTGTCCCATCGGGACCGATACCGAGGATTTGCGCGAGTACTTGTACTCGCACAAATGCTCCCGATGCCTTAGCCGATACCTTGGGAGAGGCAGGAACTCAGCGGGCGGAGTCAGCGGGCGGAGCGGAGGGCAGAGTCGGCGGGCAGAGCGAAGGGCGGAGTCAGCGGGCGGAGCGGAGGGCAGAGCAGAGAGCTGAGAGCGAGTTCTCCGAGTCCTCAAGCAGAGAGTGCAGGGCTCGGCGACCGGAGCCGTCACATTCGGTAATGGAAGTGACGCTCCGTATTGCCGTTACACCGTCGTCAGTGCTTAAAAATCCCGACGCCCATCTTGGTACACCCTGCCAGCAGCGGACATCTTGTTACACCCAGCCCATATAGTTCAGGCTGAACTATATGGGCTGGGTGTAACAAGATGTCCGCTGCTGCTTTAATGAGGCTGAGTGCAAGGTGTACCAAGATGGGCATCGCAGAGGCAGCATAGAAAAGTAAATCGTCTCATGCCCATAAGTGCCAGCCATCAATCAGTGACATCTGTTAGTGCCCATCCAGCCAGTGCCACTGCCAGCCATCAGTCAGTCCCAGGCATCAGTTTGTGCCACCTATCAGAGCGTGCCACATATCAGTGCCCATCAGTGCGTGCCACCTATCAGTGCTCATCAGTGCCACCTATTAGTACTCATCAGTCAGTGCCATCTATCAGTGCCGGCCATCAGTGTGTGCCACCCATCAGTGCCCATTAGTGCGTGCCACCTATCAGTGCCCATTAGTGTGTGCCACCTATCAGTGCCCATTAGTGCGTACCACCTATCAGTGCCCATCAGTCAGTGCCACCTTTCAGTGCCACTGCCCAGCCAAGAGTGTGTGCCACCTATCAGTGCTCATCAGTGCTGCATAATCAATGCCAACTATCAGTGCTTATCGGTGCTGCATAATCAGTGCCACCCAGGCCTGTACTGGCCATAGGGACTACCCGGAGATTCCCGGTGGGCTGATGGCTCAGTGGGCCAGTCAGATGCAGTCCTGGAGCTGCTCCTCTCTGACAGTGAGTGATTGCAATTTCACTCCTGTCAGGAGGAGAAGCTTCCTTCCATTAGGCCTTATGCTCCCTCCAGCCTGCAGGGGGAGATAGACCAACGGCAGATTTTCCTTCCTCTCTCCCCTATCACTTGTTATCACATGAAGAGAAGCTGCCTTCAAAACGGTGAGTACATGTGGGAGGGGGAGAAGAGGGAGGACACTGATTTAAAGGGCTGCTGATGGGGGCTCTCTGGTGGGGACTGTGATGTGAAGTGGGCTGCTGGTGGGGACTCTGATGTGAAGTGAGCTGCTGGTGGGGACTCTGATGTGAAGGGAGCTGCTGGTGGGGACTGCTATGTGAAGTGGGCTGCTGGTGGGGACTCTGATGTAAAGTGAGCTGCTGGTGGGGACTCTGATGTGAAGGGAGCTGCTGGTGGGGACTCTGATGTGAAGGGAGCTGCTGGTGGGGACTCTGATGTAAAGTGAGCTGCTGGTGGGGACTCTGATGTGAAGGGAGCTGCTGGTGGGGACTGTGATGTGAAGGGAGCTGCTGGTGGGGACTCTGATGTGAAGGGAGCTGCTGGTGGGGACTCTGATGTGAAGGGAGCTGCTGGTGGGGACTCTGATGTAAAGTGAGCTTCTGGTGGGGACTCTGATGTGAAGTGAGCTGCTGGTGGGGACTGTGATGTAAAGGGAGCTGCTGGTGGGGACTCTGATGTGAAGGGAGCTGCTGGTGGGGACTCTGATGTGAAGGGAGCTGCTGGTGGGGACTGCAATGTGAAGTGGGCTGCTGGTGGGGACTCTCTGTGAAGGGAGCTGCTGATTGGGACACTCTGATGTAAGGGGGAAGCTGTTGGGGACACTCTGATGTAAGGGGGACTCTGTTGGGGACACTCTGATGTAAGGGGGACTCTGTTGAGGACACTGATGTAAGGGGGACGCTGTTGGGGACACTCTGATGTAAGGGGGACGCTGTTGGGGACACTCTGATGTAAGGGGGACGCTGTTGGGGACACTCTGATGTAAGGGGGACGCTGTTGGGGACACTCTGATGTAAGGGGGACGCTGTTGGGGACACTCTGATGTAAGGGGGACGCTGTTGGGGACACTCTGATGTAAGGGGAACTCTGTTGGAGACACTCTGATGTAAGGTGGACGCTGTTGGGGACACTCTGATGTAAGGGGGACGCTGTTGGGGACACTCTGATGTAAGGGGGACGCTGTTGGGGACACTCTGATGTAAGGGGGGCACTGTTGAGGACACTTTGATGTAAGGGGGACGCTGTTGGGGACACTCTGATGTAAGGGGGACGCTGTTGGGGACACTCTGATGTAAGGGGGACGCTGTTGGGGACACTCAAAATTAAAGTGGGCCAGTCATGAGGAAGTCCAGGGCCAAATTTTTGTCCAAGTCCAGCCCTGGTGCCACCTATAAGTGCACTGCTCATCAGTGCCCTCTATCAGTGCCAACCACCAGTGCATGCCACATATCAGTGCCCATTAGTGCGTGCCACCTATCAGTACCCAGCCATCAGTGTGTGCCACCTATCAGTGCTCATCAGTGCTGCATAATCAGTGACACCTATCAGTGCATATCACTCAGTGCCATCTATCAGTGCCAGCCAGTCAGTGCCACCCATAAGTGCCCATCCATCAGTGCGTGCCACCTATCAGTGCCCATATGTCAGTGCCACCTATCAGTGCTGCTTAATCAGTGCCACCTATCAGTGCTCATCAGTGCTGCATATCAGTGCCACCTAATCCTATCAGTGCACAACAGTGCTGCATATCAGGGCCTCCTTATTAGTGCAGCCTATCAGTGCCACCTCAGTTCAGCCTATCAGTGCAGCCTCATTAGCACACATCAGTGAAGGAGAAAAAGTACTTATTTACAAAATACAAAAAAAACTGTCACATGACATTAAAAAAAGTATCGGTAATCGGTATCGGTGAGTACTTGAAAAAAAAGTATCGGTACTTGTACTCTGTCTTAAAAAAGTGGTATCGGGACAACCCTATTTTTCACATATTATTTGTAAAAAATTTTGAAAACCATTTATCATTTTCCTTCCACTTTACAATTATGTGGTCCTATGTATATAGACAAATAAACCGCGCTAAAGTGAGTCCAATAAAGTCTGTGATAATAAGCAGTCTGTGGTACTAAACAAAGAAATCCAAAATCCTTCTGTATGATGAAGTGAAGAAAATAGAGTGACTGTGTGGTGAACTGCTTACCAGAATGTAAGCCAAAAACAGGCAGATGGCTTAAACCCAGCCCGGGCCTTTGGGAGCACTTCAAATGGACAGAATCCTTTGCGCTCGAACGGCAGAACAAATCCACATAGAGTTAAATCAAAAACAAAAAACCATAGTGTGATACTGACATAACATACTTCATCAAAGAAGGAGGGGGTGTGTTCACACAAATAATCATAAACTAAATATCATGCAGGCACCCTGGGGATGTGAGACCACTCTGGGACGCCAAAAAATGTGTACAGCATGCAATAGAAGATGTCCTTTTATCTACTGTAAATAACCACCAATTGCCATACAGCTAAAGGAACACCCAGTGCCCAGGTACGCGGGGCCGCTTACCAGATAGTGAACAAGTGAGGGCATCAATAGTACAGGGTGCAACTTGTGTATGACCTGGGGTATATGTAGAATGAACCTACAGGGGTTCCTGCTCACCAGAAGGACGACCAGAGATAGCCCAAAAACGAAGCACTGGCAGAGTATCCCGATCCCGTCTTGGCAGGTCTTCCCGGGCTCGATGGGTATGTGTATTAGAGAGGAGAAGCAGCCAATGGTGTGATAACGTACAACTCCAGTTTATTAAAAACAAAACAAGCACTTACATATAAAACGAATAACATCGATGCCGGCCGGCACTCAAAACAGCTCCCGTCCACTCAGAGCAAAGCGTGGTGACGTCAGCACGTCCCTCCCATTTTTTTTGGAATTTGTTTGATACCTGCTACGGTGTCTTCTCACGTCTTATTTATTTACACTGTTATTACCAGAGATTTCAACTTCACTATTTAATTTTAATTTTTAGTTTAATTTATCCAAGCGCAATTTTGTTTTTTCTTAATGTGGTCCTATGTGTTGGTCTATCACATAAAATCCCAATAAGATAAATTTGCGTTTTTGGTTGTAACATTGAAAATTTCAATGGGTATGATTACTTTTTCAAGGCACTGTATACCATGGTTTGTGGACTCTATAACTCTCTCACAGACTAAATATTATAGACCAATTTGAGTTATTTTTAACAATGAAATGTAGCACATTTGGAGTACAAATGGAGTACATTTTGGCCTAAATTTATGAAGAAAGATTATTTATTTGCAAACTGTTATAACAAATATAAAGAAAAACAATTTTTTTTTAAACTGTTCGGTCTTTATTTGTTTATTTAGCAAAAAAAAAACAAAAAAAAAAAAAAACGCAGTGGTTATTAAATACCCAAGAAAAAAGCTAATTTTGTGTGGAAAAAAAATGATAAAAATTTCATATGGGTACAGCGTTGCATGACTGCGCAATTGTCATTCAAAGTGTGACAGCGCCGAAAGCTGAAAATTGGCCTGGGCAGGAAGGGGGTAAAAGTGTCCGGTATTGAAGCTGTTAAATATTCTACATGTTCTAGTTGGTATAGAAGATAAGATTGTAGCAGGCACTTGCAGGGTTAACCTTGGAGGTAGATTGCATTGCGTTGTTTGCCGTCAATATAAATAATAAATATCGGCACAGATGGATTAACATGGCCTAGTTTCTTTAATTATAATATTTTACACCCCTTGTATGTGTGTATTTCCAATTTCCACTTGCAGCCTGTTACATACTGTAATTTCGCGGTTGTTCAATTAGCGTGTTCTATAAAAAGATCTAAACGGTAACGTTCAAGGAACGTGTCAACACCGCCCAGGCTGAAACCCAGAGCTAAAGGGAACCTGTCATGAAAGAACAATGTTCAAAGCTCTGCCTAGCTGCTATACTAAAGCAGAACTTCAGCCAAAAATATCAAGATAATAGTGATTACCCCATTAAAAGTAGGGATGAGCCCATGGTTTGAGTCGAACGTAAGTTCGCCTCGAACATCGGGTGTTCGCTCGTTCACCGAATTTAGAACATTATGGTGCGACCCGCGGAACACCCCATAATGCGCTGCGAGATCGTCAATGCACTGCGAGATCGCAGTGCATTGACGGCTGCTGATTGGCCAAAGCATGCACCTGACCTGCATGCTTTGGTCAATCACAGCGCACTCGGCAGTGTGCCTTTGGCCAATCATGGCTCAGGGGTGTAATGAATTAGAGCAGCAAAATGACATTTCTAAAGGAAAAAATGTCATTTAAAACTGCTAGCGGTTGTAATGTATTGTCGGATCCTGGCAATATACACACAAATACAGTAATTGAAAATAAATGGCGTGAGTCCCCCCCCCCCCCCAGTCCATTACCAGGCCCTTTCGGGTCTAGTATGGATATTAAGGGGAACCCCGCGCCAAAATGTAAAAAAAAATAGCATGGGGGTCCCCCCTAAAATCCATACCAGGCCCTTCAAGTCTGGTATAGATTTTAAGGGGAATCTCACACCAAAATATTTTAAAAAATGGCGTGGGGGTCCCCCCCAAATCCATACCAGACCCTTATCTGAGCACGCAACCTGGCAGGCCGCAGGAAAAGGGGGGGGACGAGAGAGCGCCCCACCCCCCTCCTGAACCGTACCAGGCCACATGCCCTCAACATAGGGAGGGTGCTTTGGGGTCCCCCCCAAAACACCTTGTCCCCATGTTGATGGAGACAAGGGCCTCTTCACCACAACCCTTGCCCGGGGGTTTGGGGGTCTGCAGGCGGGGGGCTTATCTGAATCTCGAAGCAACCTTTAACAAGGGGCCCCAGATCCCGCCCCCCACATGTATCGGGTACATTGTACCCCTACCCATTCACCCAAAAAAGTGTACAAAAAGTAAAAATGACAGGAGACAGTTTTGGACAATTCCTTTATTAAACAATCATGTAGGTTGGGGTTCCAACTTCACTGCCTCTCTTCATTCAGGCAGTAGAATATGTCTGTATCTGCCAATCTATTATAAATAGATCCTTCTGTAGTAAATCTGTAGGATCAGCATGGCAGCCCTGGGACTCGTGTCCCAGGGAAAAGGGAATGTGACGACTTCCCTTTAACCATTTGCTGACTGCCCACAGCACATTTACTGCAGGCGGCCAGCACGGGAAGGTTTTACATCATCCAGCATGCTGCTGGTTAGGGGTGCGCTGCACTGGACACAGCGGATTGGGGATCCTGGTACCCGATCACAATGTCAACAAAGCTGGTATGAATGAATTTCAATCATAGCAGCTGTGTTTCCTGCAGATTGATGCTGTGATTGGCCCACAGCTATCACATGGTACCTGGGCCAATAACAGCACCCTGTGCCGTGTAATTAATGTAGCCAATCACTAGTAATCAAAACTGTTATGAAACTGTCATAAATGTAACCCATGTATGACAGTTGAAAACGTTGCTATTACAATGATCATCCTTGTAACAGCAATCAAAGCGTAATTTTTTTTTTTAAATCCCTGATCACCCCCACAGAGTAGTACAGTGTTACTATGGTGACACTGAACTACTTTGTTGAGTGTATTTAAAATATATATATATATATATATATATATATATATATATATATATATAAAAAATAAAAAAAATAATAAAATGTTAAAAATAATGTTTAAAAAATGTAATACTATAAAAAAATGTAATATTATATAAAATTTGTTTTTGCTTTTTTCTGGATGAATGCAAAGAATTCCCTGATTGGATGAGGTGGAGGGCCAGAGTGGAGAGCTGACGTCATGCACTCCACCTCATCCAATCAGAAAATGAAAAGCATTTTCTAAATAGTGCCTGTGCCGAGCAGCCAACCTCCCTTGTTGACATGAAGTCAGTTGCTGAGCACAGGACCCGGAAGCAAATGATGATCACTGGAGTAGCAATGTCTACTTCTGTGATTTTCAGTTTCCAGGGACACCAGCCAGGTATAGTATATACATACACTATATTGTCAAAAGTATTGGGACGCCTGCCCTTACACACACAGAACTTTAATGGCATCCCAGTTTTAGTCCGTAAGGTTCAATATTGAGTTGGCCCACCCTTTGCAGCTATAACAGCTTCAACTCCTCTAGGAAGACTGTCCACAAGGTTTACGAGTGTGTCTATGGGAATGTCTGACCATTCTTTCAGAAGCGCATTTGTGAGGTCAGTCACTGATGTTGGACGAGAAGGCCTGGCTCGCAGTCTCCTCTCTAATTCATCCCAAAGGTGTTCTATCTGGTTGAGCTCAGGCCAGTCAAATTCCTCCACCCCAAACTCGCTCATCCATGCCTTTTTGGACCTTGTTTTGTGCACTGGTGCGCAGTCATGTTGGAACAGGAAGGGGTCATCCCCAAACTGTTCCCACAAAGTTGGGAGCATGAAATTGTCCAAAATGTCTTGGTATGCTGAAACCTTAAGAATTCCCTTCACTGGAAATAAGGAGCCAAGCCCAACCCCTGAAAAACAACCCTACACCATAATCCCCCCTCCACCAAATGATTTGGACCAAATAAAGCCTTTTTAATACGTTATCACGCTATTGGAGCCTTCCTTCTTCCATTTATATTTATGTGAGACCTGTATAAGAAACTTGGAGAGGACATCTCGCAGTGGAGCATTGTTGCTGGTTGAAGCAGGAGATTGTTCAGAGGCAAAGTTGCTGGTTTATACTATTACCAGCCATTAACTCTGGTGAGTTAATTTAGTGTGATTGGTGGAGGATTACACTGGGTGGCAAGTTTATTAAAGAGAATCACTGTCAATAAGGACGTCACTGAGATCTACAGTTGTGACAACGATGGATTTTTTGTTTTGATCACTTTAAGGACTATTTTTCTTTTGATTTTTTTTCTCCTTTGATGTGTACATATTTGATTTGATCCTCAAGGTTACTGCACATATACCCCACGTATTATGAATTTTTGATTGTTTATAAGCATTTTACACTTTATGTATGTAATATTTTGCATTATATCTCATAGAGTAGTTTGCACTTTATTTATGCACAGTTTGCACATTAGGGGTTTACATAGTGGTATTTATAGGTGAGGTTCACATTACAAGACACTATATTGGGAGGTTTATGCAGAGAACCCTAGGACCAGCGCTGCTTGTCTTTGTTTTCTCATGTGCGTGTAAATCCAAGTGTCACAATACTTTTGACAATATTGTGTAGTTTGGTCCAAGCTGAACCAATGTAACTATGTAAAACGTGTCAGTACCTGGAATTCTTTAAAATTTATGCAAACCTTAACTGACTGACATTTACATCACTAAAGCCATATGTGTAATAAACAATTGCCATTTTTAATGAAATACCGTTTTCACCTTTTTTCCATAATTTGCTTTATCAGTGCAGCTGATCTTCTGCAACCCCTCTGCAGCCACTTTCTGTCTACATAGTACATGCACTTGAGCGTTGGCTGCATTGAATTTCTCATTGTGCCTGTAGAATTTGTGTTGAAACATCCACTTGTAATCTCCATCATAAGCCCATGTGACAACGAAGGAGCACAATTAGGCAACGGGGTCAGTACGTTGTCACACTATAACAGGAAGTGCCCAAACAAGGATCCCCATGGCACGATCCCCAGATATTATTTCAATAAAAGATGCAAATTTAAAAAAGGATTAAAAGGATAATTGAAATTACTTTAACTTGTCAAAACCTATATAAGATGTTATCGGCGGGGTTTCCATCTACTATACCATCCTTCACTATTCTCACAAGTGCTTCTCTTGCCCTTTGATGCTTTTGTAGTCAAGCATAGAAGTATTTCTGTTTTCTCCATAACCTTTAATCCTCCATTGTATGCTGACAACTGGTTCCAATTTCCAGCAAACAAAGCGCTAATCTCGCAGTGCGGCATGATAATGGATTGCTCTCGCTGTGTATAATTAAAACGGGAACTCGCGCTCTCCGCTGTGACATTTTGTGGCTCTGACCTCCGACTTCCTGCTCCCCGCCATGTCAGAAGATTACTTCCTAATTACAGGCAGCAGAGGGGATATCATTCACCTCGCTCTGCGGGAGCGAACATACACGGATACATTGAAATGGAGTGTTGCTGGGAAAATAGCATCCAGATGTGGAACCCTTTTCCAGTTACCACCTTTTTATTTGTATCAAAATATGAATCGCTTTGTAGCCACTGTGTAGGACATTAGTCAAGCACAATGTCAGATCTATTGCATTTCTATAGTGTCTATGCTGGAACAGCAGTCTGAAAGCAGGAAGGCTTTTGCAGCAAACACGGTTTCCAAATTAAAGCTGGACCCCAGCCTTCAGTCTTTACAGTTCTTGCAGGATCCACAATGTGCATTAGAAGCTGCAGCAAGTCAGAAAGAGCTCACCTCATATCCAGGCTGGAGCATGTCCAGCCTCATTTAGGCCATTTAGTAAGCTTCTCATAATGAGCATTAGAAGGTACATAGTTGGTAAGGTTGAATAAAGATATCAGTCAATTCAGTTCAACCTGTAGCACTATCCCCAAAGGAGAGGAGCTGCTGATAAATGTTCAATTCTGCACCCTGCCTCTCAACCCCAAGAACAGTCTCAACCCCTCTGGCACACCTGTATGGTAATATGAGTGTGGGACCCAACAGTAAAGAGAAACACAGTAATGATACACTATACTCGTAGTATATTTACCGTAACCTTGGGACCCGTCACTTCACCAGCTGTAATAATAGATAGAGACTCACACAAATTATAAATTAACCATTCAGGAAATTTACTGATATGGAAATTTAACACAGGGAACAGTGTGGTAATTTGAAGGTACCGTATTTATCGGCGTATAACACGCACCGCCATATAACACGCACCCCAAGTTTAGGAGGTAATTTTAAGGAAAAAAACTTTTAGGAGGGAAGTTAAGGAAAAAACTTACATTTAAATGCCCATCAATGCAGCCTTATCAATGTCCATCTGCAGCCTTGTCCATCATTGCAGCCTTGCAGAGTGTCCATCTGCAGCCTTGCCCAGTGCCTTTGCAGCCTTGCCCAGTGTCTCTGCAGCCTTGCCCAGTGCCTCTGCAGCCTTGCCCAGTGTCTCTGCAGCCTTGCCCAGTGCCTCTGCAGCCTTGCCCAGTGACTCTGCATCCTTGCCCAGTGACTCTGCATCCTTGCCCAGTGTCTCTGCAGCCTTGCCCAGTGCCTCTGCAGCCTTGCCCAGTGACTCTGCATCCTTGCCCAGTGACTCTGCATCCTTGCCCAGTGCCTCTGCAGCCTTGCCCAGTGCCTCTGCAGCCTTTCCCAGTGTCTCTGCAGCCTTGCCCAGTGTCTCTGCATCCTTGCCCAGTGCCTCTGCAGCCTTGCCAGTCTCTTTGCAGCCCCTTCTTTTTTAAAATTGGCGCCGATCTCCGCTGACTGTGAGCGGAGAGAAGAGAGTGCCGATGAGATACACAAAGCCGAGTGTACTCGGCTAGTTTCGGCTCCTCTTGCAGTCCCGCCCATCTCCAGTGATTGTGAGAGGAGAGGAACGAGCGGCGCCGACAAACACATAGCCGAGTGTAATCGGCTAGTTTCGGCTCCTCTCGCAGTCCCGCCCCTGACTGTGAGTAGAGCTGAGAATAGCTGAGTACACTCGGCTATGTGTATATCACTGGCACTCGCTCCGCTCACAATCAGCAGAGATCGGCGGGGATTGGTGTATAACACGCACCCACGATTTTCCCCTGATTTTAAGGGGGAAAAAGTGCGTGTTATACGCCGATAAATACAGTAATTAATGACAACGGATAACAGTCAATGTATATATGAAACCATAGATGCAATGCTCACTATAGAGATGTATATGCAGACAGGCGCACAATAGGACAAACACTCAATATCCTATAACTTATATTAAGCGCCTTCCCACTAGGGTGACCACATTTCCAAACTTCCATTCAGGGACCCCCCCCCCCCCCAGAAGATGATTTTTGATACTTTTTTTTTGGCCAATTTTTGGGGCAGGGGCAGTGGCGTATTATGCACACAGTGGGCCTGTGTGCAAGATCACAAGTGGGCTCTAGGATCACTTTTCAGAGGGACTACCGCAGGGAGTACAGCAGGTCTATCCCCCCCTTACATCCTCCTCCAGGGTGCCCCATTCAGATAGCCCAGAGAAGCGATGGCCATTAATCATGCCATGTCAATGTTAGGAGCAGAGCACACCGCCGACCTCACGGCCACCCTATTCCAGTCTTGCTTGCGCTCTCCCTGCCAGAGCCCCATGTTATCTGTACCTGTGACTGTAGCTCCTTGTCAGTGTCACTTGCTATCGGTCTTTGCGGTGAAGTGCAGGGAGGAGGAGTTCCGGGACTGGAGTCTGGATACTTCGTGCTCCTCTGGGGTCAGCCTGACAGCCGCTGCCACTCCTGCTTCCTCGCACTGTCATCGCTGGTAACCAGACCCACCGCCTGCCACCCGAGCAGTAGCAGCAGTCGGGCAGGCTGACACACAGTAGGTGGGCTGGTCAGGGACTCGGGAGACACTGTCCTGACTCTCTGCTGCATGCCGCCGGGTGCCGGAGAAGGAGGAGGTGCCGACTGCCGAGGTGGGCGGAGACAGCAGGGCAGCCTCGCTCACTGTTTGTGACGTCACTGGTTACTAGACGCCAGGTGGGGCCGGCCCTAGCAACCAGTTCCGCAAATAGTAGTTAATAGGGTGGCTGGACTGGCTGTGTCTAGTATTTCATTCCGGGAAACTGTATTGTCCCGGAATGAAGGTGCCCGGGACCCAGGACAGACATGTCCATTGCGGGACAGTCCCGGGCAATCCGGGACACGTGGGCACCCTACTTCCCACCGACCTCAAAGCATACACACCAAATCTGCAGTAATGTTATGAACATGCAATAGTTCAATACAATATATATATATATATATATATATATATATATATATATATACACACACTGTGCTCAAGGGCTCCCCCTAGATTGTAATGCAATGTTCCAAATGCAAAGTGAACTGTCATGCTTTGTGGAAGATGAATAAAAGTCCCTTGTCTTCTTCATCTTCAGCTAGCTTATGGTATTAGACTGCAGAATTTGTAAATCCAAACAGGGAAACAAGTAGAAAGCAAATTGTAGGATAAATGATGCGCTGGTAATTGTGTACTTGCACATCTAAGGCACTTATAATACTTTTTCCTTAGCAGTGGATGTGATTCAGTATGAACTTTATAGCCTAAAGTGCAACTGTATGCAGCCCATGGATAAGTGAGATCACTTCTGTGGGACTACAAGTCTCACCAGCAGTCTGTAGATGGCACACTTAGTTAATAATGTACTCTACTGAAATAAGCATGTCCCCTTCTCACCACATAGACCCAGAGGCAGTGAGGCTCCGTCCAGACTCTCCTCCTGGTATCTCAGTTTGATGAAAGATGGCTCAGCCACACTGTACTGCTCCTCTAAATAGCTGGGTTGCAGGAACTTTCAGATGTCCTGGACTGCACACCGATCCGCAGCTAAGTTGGCAGAGCTGTACTCTGGAATCCCTCAGAGGTTGGAGATCCCGCTGTGCGCCGCGCAGGCCATGATCTTTTGGTCCCACAACACAGACCTCCTTGCTGGCTGCTGAATGGCGCCCCAAGAGAGCGAAAGATGGCCGCACTGCCCCTTTTATCTGTTTAACCAGCAGGCTGTTCTGTGACTTGGCATTGTGGGTAGGTGAACTCGGCATTGTGGGTCAGTAGTTCCCAGACTGAGTTAAGCACATGAGTCGTTTCCTCATTAAACTACTAATCCCATAATGCATAACTGTTAGCCTCCAAATAAAGAAAAGGTCATGCCAAATTTTAGCGGCCACTAGAGGGAGCCGAACCCTTACTTAAGAAACAACACATTGTTTAGCATGTTAACTTGGCCACAACCCCTGCGTTACAAACCTGAGAGTGTGTGTGTGTTTAGGCCACTCCCATTTTCCATATCCCTTTACATTGTGTTTGCTAAGAAACACATTTAAAAGTTTTTGGAATTCATCTACACTCCCTGTTGAGAACACCAATTGTGGAAGGGAGTTCCACATCCTTACCACTCTAACAGCAAAGAACCCCTTACGTAGTTTAGAATTTATTTGATTCTCCTCCAACTTCATTGTGTGGAGTGCTAGAGTCACCATTTAACAATTTGCATATTGTGTTCATATCTCCTCTTAAAGTGATACTAAACACACATTACCGTGTCCCTTCTATTTCTGTATGTGGATAATAGCACTGTAATTATTTTTATATAATTACCAGTATATATATTTTTATATATAAAAAAAACTCTAAGTACATTTTTCCTAATCGATATACAGCTGTCACATAACCCAGATCTTCCCCAGCCTGTCTGCAGGGAAACATAAGCAGGCACTTCTAGTCCTCTGCTGCTGGTCAAATGTTCAAAAAAAAAAAAAAAAACAGCCTTTGGAATACAGAGTAAAAATAAATTGTCATACAAATATATGTTTGAAATGAAATCGTTATTATTTTTTGTCAATAATATGGTGTGGGCAGATTTCTGCCAGTCAGCCTGTGTCACGCCTCTCCAGCCTGTGTCAACCCCCGTTGTGAGTAGCTAGTTAGTGGGCATGGAGGAGGAGGGAGTGGGATGTCATTTACCACTGTATATACGCTCACATGTGTGAGTCTATTGTCACATGGGCTGCTCAGATGCGATAGTGAGGAAATGCTCAGCATAGAAACTCACAACTGAGCATGTGCAGAGCTGCCAACACTGCTCTGCAAAATCCCCAGCTGAATTGGGGACTTGAATAGAAGGTGGAGATGGAGAGCAGCAGGATCAACCAGATTTTTTGTAGAATTCAAAAAACGCAGCTCATAGTGACTGAGTGAGTATGAACAGCATGTAATACACCATTTATTGATAGTTTTTTTATGATGTAGGTTTAGTGACCTTTAAAGTGTTACTAAACCCACAACAGTAAAAATAATCTGTATATGCAGTAAATCATGCTTGTTATACTCACTGTGGAACCTAAGGGGTTAATCATTTGCATTGTGTATAAAGGCTGCTTGATCCTATCTCTCTGATCCTCCTCTTCTTCCGCTGTCTCAAAAAAACCCCTGATATTTACAGAGCCAGTCGACAGGCTGCACATGCTCAGTTTAGTGTGTATTGCTAGAGAGTTTTCTTTTTTTTTCATGGGAGGGTGCATGTGATCAGCACAGGGCCAATCAGCACTGTCCAGACATGTCCAGACAGAGGATCAGTGCAGTATGAAAACGCCTCCTACAAGGTTTACTAGGAACTGATAGAAGTCACAAGGCTGCTAAATACTGCTGATGATAAAAGGTATTTATCAGTTTATATTTACTAAAATAATTGCATTTCCATGTTCTGTTTACTGTGGGAGACCAGATATAGTGAATGCAGGTTCTGGTTTTAGTAACACTTTAGGTGCCTCTTCTGGGAATATATATTTCTATATTTCATTTCTGTAATCATTCTTCAAAACTGAGGTCTTCCAGTACCCTTCTCAGTTTTTTATTAGTTACCTTTTGCTATGCTTTACAGCTTGAGTCTTGATGTGTATTTCTTCCAGATCTGTGCAGTAATAGTAATCCAGTGTGAAACTTTTCCTCTGTGCGTGAGCTTCCTGTAATGAAGACCGGTCACTGCTGCTCTCTCCCCTTGTGCAGGGTGACTGGTCCTGTAACCTCCCCCTGCAGGCAACCTGTAGTGGGTGGGCCTGCTTGGCCCCTCCCAAAGCCCTGCTCTTTGTACAGGATATGTACAACACAGGGATGATGTCACTGCTACAAGAGAACATCTAGGTATGCAAAGGCATTCGGGGCACACAGAGTGGATTTTTTATGCTTTGTGACTATTGGGGAATATAATGAAATTTTATTTTTTGTGGCAGGAGTTCAGCTTTAAAGCATACCTAAAACCAAACCAAAAATGTAATACGTTGAGCTTAAAGCGGAGATACACCCAGAAATGGAACTTCCGCTGATCCGCCCCCCCCCCCCCCCCCGGTGTCACATTTGATACCTTTCAGGGGGAGCAGATACCTATCTAATCCAAGTATTTACTCCCACTTCCAGCGCGACTCGCAGATGAGCAATAGGGAAACACGCTGTGAACCCACAAGGCTTCACTTCCTGATTCCCTTACCTAAAGTGGATGTAAACCCGAAAAAAAAAAAAATATCATACTGTATAGTATAAGATTTCCTATCATTTGAGCCCAGTCTTGCCACACAGAGTTAATCCATCTCTGAGCAATCCCCTTTTATTGTTCAGTGAGAGAAATCTTGACAAACTGAGAAAAACTTTGTCAAATACTCCCCCTTGCTGTGAGTGACAGCCTAAGACACAGGCAGTATTTTTTAATTCCCTCCCCCATTCCTTTCTTCAGCAGCTCTGCAAGGATTGGCTGTTCCACACCTCAGCATGATTTGGCATGCTGAAGTCATGTGGTTACTTTCCTGTCTTTTCACTGGATGTTAGAGATCATAGCAGAAGTTCAATGTTAGAAATACACAGGGGAGTGTAGAGGTGGGCGGGGAGTCTACTGACATCACAACTCCACCCACCGAGCTCCAGACCACAGACCCACCCACAAAATATGCAGTTTTTCAGCTCTCATAACAGACAGAGGGGAGACATTTGACAGGTTAAGATACATGCATCCTAAGATAGGTGTAGTAGTTTGTACGCACAATTTTTTTTATAAAGAGAGAGCTTGGTACAAGGTGTATATATTGACGTAATAGGGGGGAAAAAAGGAAGAAAGGGGAGAAAAGCAGAAATGTACTTTTTATAGCATGGATTTATATATCACATTTGGGTATTAGGATGTTTATTACTGTTTGGAATTTTGTATACTGAGTAATGTGATGTATTGTGTATAATCATGAATAAAAATTATCAAATTAAAAAAAAAAAAAAAAAGATACATGCAGGAGGCATGCATATCCTTATAGATAACCCCTATGGCAGTAGTTTAGAAAGGATGACATTGGGTTTACATCCACTTTAAGATGCTGGCGCCTCCACCTGGAGCCGAGGGATGGGTCAGCTTCGGTGAGGACATCGCGGGCTCACTGGACAGGTAAGTGTCCTTTTTTTAAAAGTCTGCAGCTGCAGGATTTGTAGCTGCTAACTTTTAATTTTTTTTTGCAGGCGGAATAGTCTTTGCATGTGATTATTGCATTCATTTTCTTTATAGTACATAACGGGACACAGAGCACCATAATAATGACTATGTGGGTTATACGCTTACCTTTAGGTGATTGGACACTGGCAACCAATAGTAAGACGGTTCCTCCCATATAACACCTCCTATACCAGAAGTGCCTCCGTTTTTTCGCCAGTGTTGGCTTCCCTAAGGTCTCAGAAGGTCTCCGTAGTAGGATATCTGGACGATCTTCTTCTAAGGAAATGCTCTCGCCCCATACTGGTTCAAAACATGTCAAGAACAGTACGGGTTTTACAACGCCTAGGTTGGATTCTAAATGTGGACAAGTCAGCTCTTTGTCCAAACCAAGCCTTGGTGTATCTGGGTCTGGTCTTGGACACTGCCCAAGAAAAGGTGTTTCTTCCTCCCTTAAAGGTCGCCTCCATAGTGGAACTTGTACAGAAGGTGAAAAAAGAACTAACACCATCTATTCAGCTGTGCATGAGGTTACTAGGCAAGATGGTGTCATCCTTCAGCGCAATGCCATATGCACAGTTCCACTCCAGAGTGTTTCAGAACAGTATTCTAAAAGCCTGGGACAAGTCGGCTCGAACCTTGGATCAGCCTATGTTTCTATCTCCACGGGTTCTATGAAACCTCTCTTGGTGGTTAAGAACCAGCAACTTGAAAAGAGGGAAATCTTTCCCACCGGTAGCCTGGAAGGTCGTAACCACGAACGCCAGTCTTCTTGGCTGGGGAGCAGTCCTAGAGGAAGCATCTGTTCAGGGAATATGGTCCCAGACAGAAAGGGCCCTGCCCATCAATCTATTGGAGATTCGGGCAGCTCGTCTGGCTCTGCGATTCTGGACATTCAGATTGCAGGGTCTTCCTGTCAGAGTCCAGTCCGACAACTCCACAGTGGTGGCATATATCAACCACGAGGGAGGTACCAGGAGTCGGGCAGCCCAGAGGGAGGTAAACCATATACTGACTTGGGCAGAAAAACATGTGCCGTTCCTTTCGGCAGTGTTTATCCCGGGGGTGGACAATTGGCAGGCAAATTTCCTAAGTCGCCATAAATTGTTGCTAGGGGAATGGTCCCTGCACCCCAAGGTTTTTCTACAGATCTGCCAATACTGGGGGACCCCAGATGTGGATATGCTGGCATCCAGATTCAATGCCAAGCTGGCCAGGTTTGTCTCCAGGACCAAGGATCTGCTTGCTGGCGGGATAGACGCATTAGTAGTTCCTTGGGATCAGTATTCTCTGATATATGCCTTTCCCCCGATCCAAATTCTACCGCACTTATTACGCAGAACACAGGAGGAGCAAAAACCAGTGATCCTCATGGCCCCAGCGTGGCCCCGGAGATCCTGGTACTCGGAGAGTGTGAAGTTGGCAGTAGGAGAACCATTGGTCCTTCCATGCTGTCCAGACCTGTTTGTCCTATTGACCAGAAAATTTGTTTTTTTGGTGGCTATAACATCGGCTAGAAGGGTGTCTGAATTGGCCGCCCTTTCTTGCAAAGAACTTTTTATGATTCTTCATCAGGACAGAGTGGTCATGCGCCCTCGTCCGGATTTTCTACCGAAGGTGGTTTCCAAATTTCATTTGAATCAGTATATCATTTTACCTTCCTTTTTTCCAAACCCTAAGACTAGGGAGGAAAGGTCGCTTCACTCACTGGATGTGGTGAGGGCAATCAAAATTTACTTGAAGATGTCAGCTCCCTTTCGGAAGACTGACCGTTTTTTTTGTCTCGCCAGAGGGTCCTAAGAAAGGACAGCCGGCAACAAGTTCAACTATATCCAGGCGTATGGATTAAAGCGCAGGGTTCCACCTTGGGATTTAAAGGCACACTCCACTAGAGGGATTAGTGCATCATGGGCAGTACGCCAACAGGTGTCTATGGCTCAGGTTTGCAAAGCGGCTGCTTTGTCCATACCATAGAGGGCCATGGTTCTGTACACACCCTTGGCCCACTGTCCATAATATAGAGGGGCATGCTTCTGAATCTTACTCTTGGTCCCCTCTTCATAACATAGAGGGGCATGCTTCTGTACTCCACCCTTGGCCCACTGTCCATAACATAGAGGGGCATAGTTCTGTACCCCACCCTTGACATACAGTCCATAACATAAAGGGGCATGGTTCTGTACCCCACCCTTGTCATACAGTCTATAACATAAAGGGGCATGGTTCTGTACCCCACCCTTGGCCCACTGTTTATACCAGGGTTAGGAAACCTCGGCCCTCATGCCTGTGATTGTCAGGGTCTTGCAATGTCTCATGGGACATGAGACAGCTGGAGGGAGGAGGTTGCCTACCCCTGGTCTATACCATAGAGGGTTGTGGTTCTGTACCCCAACCTTTGCCCTTGGCTTACTGCTCATTACATAAAGGGGCATGGTTATGTACTGCACCCTTGGCCCACTATTCATAACAGAGGGACATAGTTCTGTACCCCACCCTGTGCCCATGGTCCATATCATAGAGGAGTGTGGTTCTGTACCCCACCCTTGGCCCACTGTTCACAACATAGAGGGCCATGGTTCTGTATCCCACCCTTGACCTACTGTCCATAACATAAAGGGGCATGGTTGTGTACTCCACCCTTGGCCCACTGTCTATACCATAGGGGGATATGGTTCTATACCCCAAAATTTGCCCACTGTCCATACCATAGAGTAGTGTGGCCCTGTATCCCACCCTTGGCCCACTGTCCATAGCATAGAGGGATGTGGTTTTGTATCCCACCCTTGGCACACTGTCCATACCATAGACTAGTGCATTTCTGTACCCCACCATTGGCCCACTGTCCATACCATAGAGTAGTGCATTTCTGTACCCCACCATTGGCCCACTGTCCATAACATAGAGGGCCATGGTTCTGTACTCCACCCTTGCCCCACTGTCCATAACATGTAGAGGCGTAGTTCTGTACCCCACTCTTGGCCCACTGTCCATACCATAGAGGGGTGTGGTTCTTTACCCCACCCTTTTCCCACTGTCCATAACAGAGGGGCATTGTTCTGTACTCTGCCTTTTGCCCACTGTCCATAACAGAGAGGGGAGTGGCTCTGTAGTATTCAGAGAAAAATATAACAGAGCTTGTTATCAGCTCACAAGATTTCCTGCAAGATCAACAGGTATTTCTTTTACCTTACCGAACAGATATATAAACAAAACTTTTAATAGTGTTATTTACGGGATCACACAAAACCAGATAAGTGAAGTTCATTGTTAGGGCTTACATACACTTTCATTTTTGTTGACAGCCAGTCCAGTGTAATGACACCCTGTCCCTGTCCCCAAGGGTGTGTCCATGACAGCCTGGGCATGCAAGAAGCAGTTAAATTACACAGGCTATCATTCAGTCCAAATGTGGGCTATGGAGGAGGATGAAGAGGGCAGCGCCAGAGCGTGGAAAGGGCAATTGGTGCTAAAAATGAAACTGGACAGACAAAGTTTTGCTTCAATCCTTATAGTTAGAATCATTGAAGGGTATAGCAGTGATAGAGCAGAATGATTTCACTGCAATCCAGCAATGAGATCTGGAGATGGTTGGGTACCTCATATCCTGCGTTATGTCCCCCTGTCTAGTCCATGAATGCAATTATCAGAAGATTGGGGGCCTCTCCTGAATGACAGTAAGCTAATAGCTCTTCTGACCGAGGGGCATCACAAGTGTAATGCAGAGAACGCTGTTCTACAATCTCTGCTCAGACTGGGATCGGAATTTCTCGCTTCACTGCAGATGTGATTAAACGCCAGCACTTTAATGCACTTTTCCTTTATGTCATCGCAATCCATTCTCTAGCTTAAATCCCAGCTATAATGTTTACTGAATACTGCAGATTTTCCTTTCCAGGGTTTACACATTATATAATGTCCAGGCCTGTGCTAGAAGAGGACATTCACAAAACAAGCCTCAGAGATAGAAAAGAGGGAGAAATCTGTTTTATGGACAGGCTATCCATTCTTCTCACTGAGCCGGATCACTGTGGATCTGGCTGCGTTATTATCAACTTGTGCCCATTTTTTTTTTTGCTTTTTTTTTTTTTTTAGGTTTCAAAAGTCAAAGTTAATTCTTTTTTGCTGTGAATAAAATAGGAAGGGGTTAAAAGCCCTGTCAGGCATTTATTACGGTGTCCCCGTTGGGGGACTCTTCTACAAAGAGACAGGTTACGAGAACAGAACAGATGTCCCTATAGAAGGATTTCCCTCTGTTCCTGTCATGGTGATAACCATAATGTGATGTGATGGGGCTGTGCTGGCAGATATTTTTCAATGCAGCCCCAATGTATAGACAAGGATTAAATGTTTTGCTTTCTACTGTATTCTATTCTAGCATTGCTGTGCTTTTTCAGTGCAGCGGGTTGTGATGCAAACGACTACATCTCAATGCCGCCACAGTGCATAGAACTGAATTGAAATGTCACTCGTGACAGTACTGTATATTACACCTTACTCTGAGTTATGCTGTCATTACAAGCCCCATGCGTGTGCAGATTGGATGCTTCTTTGTTGTTTTATTGAATAAAATATTTTTAGCAGAAATATTACTTGTGACATTTCAATAAAGCTCTGTAAAAAAAAAAAAATTAACAGTGTGATGTGCAGAACGGAAAAATGTGTTTTGTTTCGTATAGATTTGTTATGTTACTAATTCTGTTTTGGTGATTTGTTTCGGAAATTGTTTAGTTTCCATTAAAGGGGTTGTAAAGTCAGAAGTTTTTTTTATCTGAATGCATTCTATGCATTCAGATAAAAAGCCTTCTGTGTGCAGCAGCCCCCCTCAGCCCCCCCCCCCAGTACTTACCTGAGCCCCATCTCTGTCCAGCAATGTTCACGAGTGTCTCGGCCATCCGGGACTCTCCCTTCTGATTGGCTGAGACACAGCAGCTGCTCCATTGGATCCCGCTGCTGTCAATCAAAGTCCTGTCACCAGGGTTCCTCGCTCAAATGTAAACAAAAGATTGCCGGTAATAAAAAATTCTGAAAAAAAACAGCGTGGGGTCCCCCCCAATCCATACAGGGTCCTTTGGGTGCCACAAAGCACCTCCCCCCATGTTGAGGGCATGTGGCCTGGTATGGTTCAGGAGGGGGAAAGGGTGCTCGCTCACCCCCCCCCCCCTTTCTGGCCTGCTGGGCTGCATGCTCTGATAAGGGTTTGGTATGGATTTTGGGGGGGACCCCACGCCTCCAATTTTTTTTTATGTTTTGGCATGGGGTTCCCCCAAAAATCCATACCAGACCCAAAGGGCCTAGTATGGATTCGGGGGGAGGGGGGGCACACAGTTTTTTTCTGAATTTTCTATTGCTGGCAAACTTTTGTTTACATTTCAGCTCTTAGCGGGGAAGCTTATTGTTAAGGACGTGGCGGCCGGCTTCCTGGCCCACTCCTTAACAAGCAACTATTCTTCACAATGAATTTGAATCAGCCAATCATTTTTTGACTGATCCGATTTGGAATCGTTCCAAAAATTTGGAACTCATTAGAAAATGAATAAACTAAATGAAATTAAACTAATTTCAACGAAATTTGCTACTATTTTATTCAGAGATTCGGATTTGATGGCACCAAAGAGAAAGGGGTTTCCCAGGCAATTCAGTAAAAGCTGTTCCAGGCTCCTACTATTCATCATGGTCTATTGAGTTCTGTAGTTCAGAAAGCCAGTTATACCAATACATGAATGTGGCCTCGAACTACAACTACCAGGGTTCCAGGCATGCTGAATAAGGATCCATGGGTTCACTAAACATGGTTACCCCTGTTGGGCAGAGGAGAGTTGCACAGTCCAACATTACCAAAACAAAATGGGGAAAGTAGTTAAAGAGGAACTGCAGTCTGCTCACATAATTTGTAATAAAAACATCTTTGCCATTCTGAAGCTTCCCTCCAACCACTTTGCATATTATTTTATATATACTGTGATTCTGTACTTACCAAATATGCTGCATAAATCCCTCCACTGAGTCTGGCTGCATCCATTTTAACTGTGGGCAGCTGAAGCTGCTGCCTGTTCACTTCCTGGATTTACACAGACACACTGAGGCACACCTCCAGCTCTCATTGGCCCTCTTATGACTCATCCGCCTTCCAGGCAAACTCTCACGAGAGTGAGAGAGAGAGCTGTGCATGATGTCATAAGCCTAGGCTTTTTTTACCGAAGAAGAAAAAGGAAGTGGGCTTTATAAGGTATTTACATACCCCCCAACATTTTGTGATGGGAATGAGGGACACCTACTTACAAACATATGTAGGCATAGGACACGCCCCCTGCCACACCCCCTTAAAAGATAATTAACAAAAAAAAGATCAATTAAAATCCACATGGACTTTTTTTTACCACTACTATTCCTTTATATTGGCTTTTAAAAGGTTTAGCACTGGGAAACACTTTCTGAAAGATAAAAAGTGCCTTTTTTACACAACTATATAGATCAGACCAAAATGAGGGACAAATGAGGAGGAAAGAGGGACGTTGCTCCAAATCTGGGACAGTCCCTCGAAATCAGGGACAGTTGGGAGGTATGTATTTACTGGCAGGAAAAAAATGTTTTACTATCCAAAGTTAAAACAACAAGGGCTGAGAATTTAATAGATGGAAAGCTGAAAAAATGACTGAAGTTCCGCTTTAAAGAGAGACGTCTCCTTCTACATACTGTCGTAGCCCAACATCTGGCTACACGTCCATCAAGGCATTTTGATATTTGCATAACTCCTCCCAAGAGCCAGCCCACTTCTTACATCAGTGCTGAAGGCTCTTGATGGGAGTACTGAGGCAGGGTGCTGTAATGTTTTCAGGAAGCTATGTACAGCACCCTTCTGGCCCCTCCCACCAGCCATGATCTGCCTGCATTGCATTGAGAAGCACAGAAACCCAGTGAAGACATCACTAAGTTTAACATTAGGTATGTAACAGAAATGGAAACGTTTTATTTAAAAATGTTATTAGCATGTTGATGAGGATGAGGGAAGAACCAGCTAAGAAATCATTTAAAAACAGATTCAACTTTAACAAAGAGTAAGCACCTCCTTTGCTCTTTGTAAGTAAGGCTTTCAGATTCCATGTAAGTTTTCATTTATTCAGAAAGATTTTGAAACCTTTAAAAATAACAATGCTGATTCAGTTTGTTTAGTAGAGACATGCTTAATTTTTCAAGGTCTGGCTGGATTATGATAAATGTCTTTTTCATTTGGCATAGGTAGAGACTTCAGCACAGCTGCCAGCTCCAGATGACTTTCTGCATTGACCTTGCCAATGTGTAGTCAGCTTTGGCGAAACTTTTTAAATATTAAAGTTATCATTTTAAAGAAGAACTCCAGCCACAAAAAAAAAATGAATAGCTTGATAAAAAGATAAAATCATGAAACCAGGTTTTGCTGCAATGTTCACTTTCAATCCAGATATTTCCCATGCAGTTTTTTGTTTCTGCCGCTAGATTCCTCAGTCT
Source organism: Lithobates clamitans (assembly GCA_037952925.1). Classification (NCBI taxonomy): domain Eukaryota; kingdom Metazoa; phylum Chordata; class Amphibia; order Anura; family Ranidae; genus Lithobates; species Lithobates clamitans. The sequence goes on from JBBGZY010000310.1 coordinate 5,335,789, forward strand.
GATGTCCAGCACCACTTAACCTACTTCCTCTGAGCCCAGGTCTGGACAGTGAAAAGAGGAGGAGCGAGCAGTGATAATCTCATCAATCTGTCACTCTGCTCTCTCCTCCTATCAGCATGTTCCGTGTTAGATCATGAGCACTTCAGTACAATTGACTGGCTCCTTGTTCTGCTTCTTCCTCTGAGTCTGCAGCTCTATTGTACAGGGACTGCAGGAGGCTGATACCAGGATAAATTCAGGTACTTACACTGTTTCCATTTAAAAAATATATCTGTAGAACATAACTCTAAGTGGGTATTTAAAGGAGAAGTATGACCAAAGCTTTTTGGGCTATACCTCTCCTATGGATCCCAGGAGTGCAGTTCGTTCTTTACTCATGTGGCCCGTTTTTAGCTGACAGCGGGCTAAAGCCCACTGATGGCTGACATCACCCAGCTGGTCCAATTTGGAGAAAGATCCATCCAGATGCCTGGTCCGGCAACTGGCCCGTCCTCTCTCTGAGAAACTGTGCCAGCTGCTCCCACCCCCTCCACAGCCCACCGCTTCGGTGAGTGCTGGAGGGGAGAGCAGAGAGCTGGTGACTGAGAGTCATGGCTCTCTGCTCAGAGCGGAGGGTGAGAACTGAGCATTTAGCGGTGTTTGATCGCTCAGTTCTCAGTGTAGAGCTAGTGGGGGGACAGATGCAGCATCGGATCAGTCAATATTTAATAGCAAAGCAAGGACTTCACACAAAGGAAGCAATACAAAGATAACAGGATACTTATTATACAAATACATGCCACAACAGGCACATATCAGGAATATGAAGTGTTGGGTTTACTTATTCTTAAGATAGTTATACTGTCCAGCCAAAAGGAAGGATTAGAATCCCTGTCTGATTTTACTGCTATCTGTATTAGAGAGATTTCTCCTCTCTTCCTGTACCAGTGACAACAGTTTGACCAAGAAGGAAAGGACGGTAGATCTCAAACAGCAACACAGATCAGAATAAAAAGGTTTTTTTTTTCCAATACAGCTCTTACTGTGAAGAAACCTTTCCGTGTTTGGAGATGAAATCTCTTTTCCTCTAGGCGTAAAGAGTATCCCCTTGTCCTCTGTGTTGACCATAAAGTGAATAACACCAAGTTCACTATATGGACCCCTTATATATTTGTACATGTTGATCATATCCCCCTTAATCTCCTCTTCTCAAGAGTGAATAAATTCAGTTCCTCTAATCTTTCCTCATAGCTGAGCTCCTCCATGCCTCTTATCAGTTCGGTTGCCCTTCTCTGCACTTTCTCCAGTTCCCCGATATCCTTTTTGAGAACTGGTGTCCAAAACTGAACTGCACATTCCAGATGAGGTCTTCCTAATGATTTGTACAGAGGCAAAATGATATCTCTCTCTCTGGAGTCCATACCTGTCTTAATACAAGAAAGGACTTTTCTCACTTTGGAAACCACAGCTTGGCATTGCATGTTATTATTAAGCTTATGATCTACCAAAATTCCCAGATCATTCTCCACTACGGATTCCCCCAGTTGTACCCCCTAGTATGTATGATGCATGCATATTCTTACCCCCCCCCCCCCCCCCCCAAGTGCAAAATTTACATTTATTAACATTAAACCTCATTTGCCACACAATTGCCCAAATAAACAGTGCATTGAGGTCGGCTTGTAAATTGGAGACATCCTGTAAGGACGTTATTCCACTGCATAGCTTGGTGTCATCTGTAAAGACTGAAATGGTACTTTTAATCCCAGACCCTATATCATTTATAAAGATATTAAAAAGTAAGGGTCCCAGCACTGAACCTTGGGGTACACCACTGATAACCTTAGACCCTTCAGAGTAAGAATCATTAACCACTACTCTCTGAATTCTGTCTTTTAGCCAGTTTTCTATCCATTTACAAACTGATCTTTCCAAGCCTGTAGACTTTACCTTACACATGAGCCGTGTGTGGGGAACTGTGTCAAACGCTTTTGCAAAATCCAAGTATACCACATCCACAGCCACCCCTCTGTCCAAGGTTTTATTTACCTCGTCATAAAAATAAATCCGACTTGTTTGACAACTTCTGTCTTTTGTGAACCCATGCTGTCTGTTGCTTAAAATATTTTTTTCCAGCAAGAACTCATCTATGTGGTCTTTTATTAAACTCTCCAGTATCTTCCCGACTATAGAAGTTAAACTAACAGGTCTATAGTTACTTGGTAAAGACTTTGTAAAGACTTTATTCCCTTTTTAAATATAGGCATCACGTTGGCCCTACACAAATCCAGTGGTATCATTCCCATCATGTCATTAATGAGTCCCTAAAAATAAGAAACAATGGCTTTGAAATGACAATGATGAATGTGGTGTGACTTCTTAAATTGCAACTTACATGACATTGCAATACACGACATTGGGAGAAAAAAATACAAAGTTTGCACCACCATAAATGGCCCTGTCAATATTAATCATCAAGGGAACATCAAAGCATTAGCAGATCAACTAATTATGAGGAAACAGTAGTGGGGTCCGCTAAGGGATCTTCAAACTACGGCCATCCAGCTGTTGCGGAACTACACAAACCATGAGGCATTGTAAAACTCTGACATTCACAGACATGATTAGGCATGATGGGAATTGTAGTTCCTGAACAACTGGAGGGCCATAGTTTGAAGACCCCTGATCCAGACCATTCTTTGTTATACTTGGTAGGACAACCACGGTTAGCGTAAGTGTCTTTATAAAGCAGGAGATTGTTTTCAAAAGGGCGTGGAGGGGGGGGGGGGCTTTATTCCAATGTGCAGCATTATTTCTTGCTCTGATACCAACAATGAGGCACTATTTTTCCCACTGACACCAATGATGGGGCACTATTCTTTCCCCTGATACCAACAGTGGGGCACTATTCTTCCCACTAACACCAAAGATGGGGCATTCTTTACTCCCATTTACGCCAGAACATTTTCTACTTCCACTGGCCGCAGTCCGGCCCCCTCAAAGTCTGAAGGACAGTAAACTGGCCCTTTGTTTAGAACGTTTGTAGACCCCCACTCTCCAACAGCAATACAGACAGAAATAAATTGCTTTCTTAGTAGAGTAAGAGAAGGCTAGAACCCCAGTGAGATTTATATTGCTGTTCGTGTCTCTCTTGCGGAGTTTCTCTCACTTCCTGTCTAGTAAAGCCATAGTCGCAGAGATAAAGCCCCAGTAGGCTCGGCAAAACATGTCAGGGGGCGTGGCCGGAGCAGCGATGGCTAAGGCCAGACACAGCCATATCCACGTCTGAAGCACAGGGTCAGTTTTAAGCAGCGTCATACACTACATATGTCTACGCTTTTGAATTAATGCCTGCTGCCCGCCTCAGGTAGGGGTTCCAGAGGAGTAGGGGAAGTGCAGGGACACGCCATCCTTCCTGGACTCCCCATTTGGGTACGGACTGGCCAGGCCCTTAAGACAGATACTGTCAGCACACCTGAGACCCTCTGCTACCAACACATCGCTGTTACATCCTGTGAGTGCTCCCAGTCATATGTAGAGTGCAGTTTTCAGGGAAAGTCTTTTAAAACTAACCATAGATAGCTTATTGGTCAGGTGTATTCCATGTAAAACATAGTATCTATTGTGCAGGAGTCAGGAGAGTGCAGAGCTCAGGAGTGCATAACACAGAATACAGGACCCAGAGGTGCATAACACACAGAACGATTGACTCAGGAGTGCATAACACAGAGTACAGGACCCAGAGGTGCATAACACACAGAGTGATTTACTCAGGAGTGCATAATGCAGAGTACAGGGCCCAGAGGTGCATAACACACAGAGTGATTTACTCAGGAGTGCATAATGCAGAGTACAGGGCCCAGAGGTGCATAACACACAGAGTGATTTACTCAGGAGTGCATAATGCAGAGTACAGGGCCCAGAGGTGCATAACACACAGAGTGATTTACTCAGGAGTGCATAATGCAGAGTAAAGGGCCCAGAGGTGCATAACACACAGAGTGATTTACTCAGGAGTGCATAATGCAGAGTACAGGGCCCAGAGGTGCATAACACACAGAGTGATTTACTCAGGAGTGCATAATGCAGAGTACAGGACCCAGAGGTGCATAACACACAGAGTGATTGACTCAGGAGTGCATAATGCAGAGTACAGGGCCCAGAGGTGCATAACACACAGAGTGATTTACTCAGGAGTGCATAATGTAGAGTACAGGGCCCAGAGGTGCATAAAACACAGAGTGATTGACTCAGGAGTGCATAATGCAGATTACAGGGCCCAGGGGTGCATAACACACAGAGTGATTGACTCAGGAGTGCATAATGCAGAGTACAGGGCCCAGAGGTGCATAACACACAGAGTGATTGACTCAGGAGTGCATAATGCAGAGTACAGGACCCAGAGGTGCATAACACACAGAGTGATTTACTCAGGAGTGCATAATGCAGAGTACAGGACCCAGAGGTGCATAACACACAGAGTGAATGACAAAATGAAAACATAGGCTGCCGGGCTCAGGAATATGTAACACACAGAGAACAGGGGTCAGGTGTGGGTATCACAGAGAGTTCATAGGGTCAGGAGTGTGTAACACAAAGAGTGCAGGGATCAGAAGTATGCACAGGCTAGTGTACTGAGTAAAACCAAAAATTACACCTTCCAAGTATAAATTCCTCCTTCCCCAAGGCCATTACCCTTCATGATACAGGCCCTAACAGCCCCTTGCAATATGAATTGGTAGCAACTCATTCATAGCAAATTCTGTTGTAGGCTCTTATAAAGTATACCATATGCAATACCGATAGCAGCTTATTCATATTTTGTGAGAAAGAGAAGAAGGTTACAACCTTGTATATAGTAAAACAAAAGATATGAATGGGACAAAGAAAATAATATAGATTTTGTTGCTGGATAGAGATCATGCATCTGATAACAGAGAGGCTATACAGTAATCATCCAGCTAAACTTGCCCCAGCCTGGGTTGAAGTTCAGGGTTTGGGGGCTCTGGCAGGGGACAAGAAGGCCTCTCACAGTGTATCTGAGGATGAAGCTTGCAGCTTCTGTCAGAGAACGTCCGCTGCCATCTGGGCTTGCTGCTATTCTGAGAAGCCAACATCGCTTATCTGTACCATGTGGTCTGCAGAAGGAGCACACAGGGAGGGATTGCATGCTAATCTCCCCTCAAGGCATTCAGAAATAGTATGTATATATATGAGTGACCCCCAGAGAGGCTAACCCAGGTCACATGAAACCATTCAATTTTATATACAGTATATACACACAAAGCAGAGATAAATTCCCAGGTGTGAAAACTCACCAATACTTCCACCAGGAACGTGTTGTATTTTCTGAGCCAATATGATATGGCCAAACATAACAAGCAGCTATTATTATTATTAGAAATAACACTGCATGGTGCGAATCGCAGTGCCAGGAATCTGTTAATTTCTGAAGCTGTTATTGGCACTTGTGAGTAGAGTTGCCACCTCATCTCTTTAAACCCAAACACATATGAATTACACAGGTTCTGAGGATAATTTAATGCAGGTAAGGCACCAAGTGAGATTAATTACCACCGTAATCACCCACAGAACCTGTGTAATTAATATGTGTTCGGGTTTAAAGAGATGAGGTGGCAACTCTACCTGTGAGTGACCATACACTTTAATGTCAGGTCGGTGGCGGGGTGCAGTTATCCGTGGCCGTCCAACCAGCCAGAGGTTACATGTGGTGATCACTGCTGGATGCTCTTTGTGTGCTTCTAGCAGCAATCACCTCATGTAATCGCTTGGCTTGGAAGTTATGTGTAATGTTATATATTCCATTACCTACAGGTGTCTGCTTCTGTAAAATTCATCCCTGCAGGCACTGAATACTGTCCTGGGCAGCGGCTTTCTCGAACTATAAAGGTAACAGCAGAGTCTTCTACAGAGAAAAGTTGTGTCACCCACTTCTACCCGCTTCGCCATTCCTGTTGCACGAATTACTGCTCCCACACAACGCATTGCATTCTGAGAGTGGGCAGAGGAGATCCTATCATTCAACTGCTCAGGGTGGGACAATCATAGTAGGAGTAATGTGAATGACAAATTGGACAGACAGGGGCCGGTGGGTGGCGTTGGTGCTGTATCCCACCAATACCAAACTTCAGCTTCAAAGCTGAACTCCAGGCAGATTTAAAATATTACAGCTCAAAATGATTCTCTTATTTTAAAATGCGAGGATTGTGTGTACCTCTTGATGTCTACTGTACAGCAGAACTCAGACCACATGAGGGAGGAGCACCACACTGAGGTAATCAGTTGTAGTGAAGTTTTGGGAGCATGCTGATAGGAGGAGAGGGATGAGTTCTGTTGCTTTCTCCTTTTACTGTCCAGTCAAAGGCTGGGAGGGACAAGACCTGTAAATCTTACTTAACTTCAGAAGAGAAAAATCAGGTCTTCTATCCTGCAAGACAGTGGGGCTGTGCTGTGTGGAAGAGCTGTGTAAATCTCAGGACTGTATACTCTGAAATCCAAATCCTCTTACAGTTAAGACAGCTCTCATATACACTAGTCAACTTTATGACCACCCACCTAATGTTGAGTAGGCCCACCTTTTACTGACAAAACAGCCCTGACTTATCGTGACATGGACGCTACTAGACCTCTGAAGGTATGCTGTGGTATCTGGCGCCAAGCCGTCAGTAGCAGATCCCTTAACCACTTGCTTACTGGGCACTTAAAACCCCCTCCTATCCAGACCAATTTTCAGCTTTCAGCGCTGACGCACTTTGAATGACAATTGCGCGGTCATACAACACTGTACCCAAATGAAATTTTTATCATTTTTTTCCCACAAATAGAGCTTTCTTTTGGTGGTATTTGATCACCTCTGCGGTTTTTATTTTTTGTTAAAAAAATGTAAAAAGTCTGAATTTTTAAAAGAAAAAAAAAATGTTTTAAAAATATTTTGTGTTAAAAAAATTAAAACAGGTAATTTTTCTCCTTCATTGATGTACGCTGATGAGGCGGCAGTGATGGGCACTGATAGGCGGCAGTGATGGGCACTGATGGGTGGCAGTGATGGGCACTGATGGGTGGCAATAATGGGCACTGATCTGTTACTGATAGGCAACACTGCTAGGTGGCACTGATTGGCACTACTGGTGGGCATTGATAGCTGGCACTTGTGGGCACTGTTGGGTGGCACTTGTGGGCACTGTTAGGTGACACTTTGGGCACTATTAGGTGGCACTTTGGGCACTATTAGGTGGCACTGTGGGCACTGTTAGGTGGAACTGTTAACTGGCAAAGATGAGGCAGATGTGCCTCTTCCACTTCGGGACCTTTGTCCCTCTCATCTGAGCCGGTGATCGGCTTTTTTTTCTACTCACACTATCAGCGTGAGTAGAAAAAAAAATGATTACCGATCTTTTGTTTACATCATGTGATCAGCTGTCATTGGATGACAGCTGATCACATGGTAAGGGGCCAGGACCGGCCCCTTACTCTGATCGGTGATCAGCCGAGTCTCAGTGATTCATGTACCTGTTGTAGACAGCTACTTAACCACCTGCCATCCACGCTGTGGCCGTCATTCGGCCATAGCGCGGATGGCAGGTGGTTAAGTAGCTGTCTACAACAGGTACATGAATCTGTCATCCACAGCGACATTTCTCATGTGGAAGAACATTGGAATTCTAAAGAGTGTCTTAGATACTCTTTATGAATTCCAAGGAATACCTCTAAGCTGCACCTGAGATGACTTGAGAAAGGTTGAACATAAAGGTTGCGATTTGCTCTAATGGTAACTGTTGGTATATACTCTGACCAGTTATAACTTTCTGACCACCCACCTAATATTGAGTAGGTGTCTGTTGAGGAATGGATGCCACTAGACCTCTGAAGGTATGCTGTGATATCTGGCACCAAGCTGTCAGTAGCAGATCCTTTAACCACTTCAGCCCCGGAAGATTTGGCTGCTCAATGACCAGGCCATTTTTTGCAATTCGGCACTGCGTCGCTTTAACTGACAATTGCGCAGTCATGCAACGCTGCACCCAAACAAAATTGACGTCCTTTTTTTCCCACAAATAGAGCTTTCTTTTGGTATTTGATCGCCTCTGCGGTTTTTATTTTTTGCGCTATAAACAAAAAAAGAACGACAATTTTGAAAAAAACACAACTTTTTGCTGTAATAAATATACCCATTTCTAAAAAAAAAAATTTCTTTCATCGCGACCTTCGGCCATAAGCATCGGCACCCCCGCTGTGCAGCGGGCTAGTGTACGCGCCTGCCATCCCGATCCCGCAAGCCGATGTATAGCTACGACGGTTCTCGGGATCGTGCCGACCTGCCACAGTAAAATGACAGCCGCTGGTCGGCAAGCAGTTAAGTCCTGTAGTGTGAGGCCTCTATGGATAGAACTTCCCACAGATGTTCGATTGGATTGAGATCTGGAGATTTTAGAGGCCAAGTCAACACCTCAGACTTATTCTTGTGTTCCTCAAACCATTCTTGAAGGATTTTTACAGTGTGACAGGGCGCAATATCCTGTTGAAAGAGCCCACTGCCATCAGGGAATATCATTTCCATGAAGGGGTGTACTTGGTCAGGAACAATGTTTAGGTAGGTGGTAATTGTCAAGTAACATCCACATGAATGGCAGGACCCAAGGTTTAATAGCAGAACATTGTCCAAAGCATCACACTGCCTCCACCTGCTTGCCTTCTTTCCATACTGCGTCCTGGTGCCATGTCTTTCCCAGGTAAGTGACGCACATGTATCCGGCCGGGCCATCCACGTGATTTAAAAGAAAATGTGATTCACCAGACCAGGCCACCCTCTGCCCTTGCTCTGTGGTCCAGTTCTAATGCTCAAGTGCCCATTGTTGGCACTTTTTGTCATCATGAGCACCCTGACTGTTCTGCGGCTACGCAGTCCCATACACAACAAACTGTGATGCCCATTTTTTCTGCTTTCAACACATTAACTTCAGGGACAACATGTTTACTTGCTGCCTAACATATCCCACTGACTTTCAGATGCCATTATAACAAGATAATCAATGTTATTCACTTAACGATCAAAGTTATGGTTTATCGGTGTATGTATTCCATCTGTGTGTTTAGCTGTTTGCCTGGAGTTCAGCTTCAGTTTTTGTTAAAATGCGAAAGACATGTTTTTTTTTCTGAGTTTCTGACTATGTAGCTAAAGCTGACTATAGAAGGATTTAAAATTGTTTGGTTCAGCAGGGACCAGCCAAATTTCCATCAGCGTGTGGTCATTCCTGCTTGACAAAAGTCGATCAAAAGAGGAAATTGCTAGAAAATAAATCTCGATCAGCAGCTGCAGTCAATGAGCCGCAGCTGCTAATCAGTGTATTCTGACAGCAGCGATTGTAGCTGTCAGAATACACTTGTCTTGGCAGGGGGAGGGGTTTCCTCCATCCACCTTGTTTGTGTGAATGGAGGAATCTGTTGTTTTTCTTTTTTTTTTCTTTCAGCCCACTGGTTGAAAAAAAAAAACCTCTGTGTCTATGGCCAGCTTAACTGTTCATTGGATGGGAGGAAGTTGGACAGGGTCTTGCTGATGCAATTAATTCTGTGTGATCTGTAAATCATTGCTCTTTATATTGGCACTACTGTATAATAATAGTAAATAAGTAAAAATAAATGCTGCCTTCTATTTGGCGTTTGAAAAAGTATTTGCCCCCTTCCTGATTTTTTTTTTTTATGCATATTTGTCACACTTAAATGATTCAGATCATCAAACAAAGTTTAATATTACACAAAGATAATCTGAGAAAATACAAAATTCAGTTTTTAAATTATGATTTCATTTATTAGGTGAAAGAATCTGTCCAAACCTGCCTGGCCCTATGTGAAAAAGTAATTTCTCCCCCACTAAATCATGAATAAGCTGTGATTAACCACAATTTTTGTAAAGCTGAGTTACATTTCACTTGCCACACCCAGGCCGGATTACTGCCAGACCTGTTGAATCACGAAATCACTTAAAGGGTAACTCCACTTTCGTGGGAAAAAAAAATAGCAAATAAAGAAAAATGATATAGCTCATATGATTGCGACACTAATCATTTTGTAATTGAATGTTATTAGAAATTACCTTTCCTTTTCAATCTGCGGCCAATGTAATTTTCTGAGAATAGATTGCAATATGGCTACCTAGAGTTTTCTGTACACAGAATGTGTACTGACCACTCCCCAGAAACATAATTTCCTGCTTGTGTGATTGGCTCACCAATTTTCCCAGAAGTCTGCCTAAGATACAAGTCAGATTTCAGGCATCCCCTGCAACAAAAATGTCATTTTTTGAGAGATACTTTCAATAGGAACCCATCTAAAGGGATGCAGGCCCAGCACATTTCCTCATTAGTGCCCTGTAGCTCCACACCTGACAGTTAAAGTGGTTGTAAACTCTTACAGACCACTTTTCACTACAGGTAAGCTTTTAATAAGTCTTTCCTTTAGCTACCATGGATATCTCCTAAAGCTGCACGGTTTAGGAAATATCCACTGTATAAGCATGTGTCGACGTCATTGGCACATGCACACTGAAGTAACGGTTTGTTCGTGCCATTGCTTCAGCTGATGTGCCATTACACGGCTGAGAGACGTCATTGCGGCTCCGGCCGGAGCCCACGATACCCAGAAACAACTCTGGGAGACATGTCGCCAGGCAGAGCAGTGTGCCGGGACTGCTGTGGGGGCTTCGATCTAAGGTGAGTATTTCATAATGAGCTAGTATGCTGTACACACTAGCTCATTATGCCTTTGTCTTGCAGGTTTTTTTTTTTCATGGGTTTTACAGCCACTTTGATTATTAAACAACTCCCATTAGACCTACTAGAACAGAGGCACAGAAAACACACAGGGATTTCTTCAGAATAACAAAAGGTAAGCATCTGCAATAAAGTTTGTTATAATCCTTGCAATGCACATTGATCACCCAGAGGGGAATGTTTTTTTCTAAACAAAAGTGGAGTTAAGCTTTAAATAGAAGCTATCTGACAAAGTGAAGCACACTAGATCTCAAAAAGCAACACATCATGCCGCGATCTAGAGAAATTCAAGAACAGATGATAGTATTTGCAAAGTATTTGACAGGTATCAGTCTGGAAAGGGCCATTTCCAAGGCATTGGGGCTGCAGCAAACCACGGTGAGAGCCATTATCCACAAATGGAGAAAACTTGGAAGAGTGGTGAACCTTCCTAGGAGGTCATAAAAGAACCCAGAACAACATCTAAAAAACTGCACAGGCCTCACTTGCCTCAGGTACGATCAGTGTTCATGATTCAACAATACAAAAGAGACTGGGCAAAAATGGCATTTATGGGACAGTTTCAAGGCAAAAGCTACATGCTGACCAAAAAAGAAAAAAGAAACAAAAGCTCTCTCATTTACCAAAAACATCTTGATTATTCCCAAGACTTTTGGGCAAATATTCTGGACTGATGAGACAAAAAGGTGATCTGACGTAAAACTAACACAGCATTTCATCAAAAAAACATCATACCAACAGTCAAACATGGTGGTGGTAGCGTGATGGTCTGGGGCTGCTTTGCACAGAACTATGAATTCTGTGTTCTACCAGAAAATCCTGAAGGAGAATGTCTGGCCATCAGTTTGTGACCGCAAGTTCAAGCGCACTTGGGTTATGCAACAGGACAATGATCGGAAACACACCGGCAAGTCCAGCTCTGAAAAGCTAAAAAAAGGTTTTTGAGTGGCCTAGTCAAAAATCAGATTGACATGCTGTGGCATGAACTTCAATAATGGGCACTTTTACCCCCTTCCTGCCCAGGCCAATTTTCAGCTTTTAGCGCTGTTGCACTTTGAATGACAATTCATAGTTTACAACCGCCATGTGACCTGCTGTGATTGGTTACAGCGGTCACATGGTGCCAGCAGTAGGCCAGTACAGTTATCAGCTGGATGCAGCTGGTGACAAATCGCACCGCTGCAGGGCCCCGCTCCCGTGCGGGGCTCGATCTGGGAGGACAACATATGATGTCCACCCGGTTCAACGAGAGGTCAGCTCCAGCCTCATCCTGCCATAGGCCGGGTGGGAGAGGGTTAACCAGGCCATTCATGTTTGAAAACCCACCAATGTGGCTGAATTAAAACAATTCTGCAAAGAAAAGTGGACCAAAATTCCTCCATAGCGATGTAAAAGACTCATTGCCAGTTATTGCAAATGCTTGATTACTGTTGTTGCAGCCAAGGGTGGCACAACCAGTTATTAAGTTTAGGGGGCAATTACTTCTTCACATTGGGCCGGCAGGTTTAGGCAGCTTTTTTCTCTTAAGAAATTAAATCATCATTTAAATACTGCATTTTGTATTTACTCGGGTTATCTTTGTGTAATATTTGTTTGATGATCTGAATCATTTAAGTGTCACCAATATGTAGAAAAGGGGCAAAAACTTCTTCACAGCACTGCGCATGCAATGTGCAAAAATGAAAGAATGTGCCCTAAACCCAGTGATCAATTTAATTTCAAATTGCTTTTACTGCACTTTGAAAGTTGTATCTTGCTTATCAAAGCGGGACCCTGACCCAACAAGAAAGAAACATAGGATAGAGCAAGATTTGTTAATTTATATGTCAAATTAGCAGATTTCATTGATGGTAACCTTTGCTTCTGTATTTCTCAGCCTTTTCTTGCTTTGAATTGCCCAGGTATGTGACAGGTTTAATTTAAAGGTAATTTGTCAATTTGATGCATTATGATGTGGCAGCAAGACATATTTTACAAAGTCTTGTTGTATACCTGAAAGATGTTTATGAAGCCACTTTAATACATAAAATGATTTCATTAAAAGCTTTGTGCTTTTATCTAATATGCTAGAACAGCCTCCAGCTCTATATTACGATTGAAAGTGATGTACGAGGCTTTGCCAGAAAAAACCTAAGTGTTCTCTCCGCTAGTCTTAATGGATCTGGGTTTTAGTTAATGAAGAGTGGTTTGCTTCCCAGTGCTGGGACAAGGTTCTCTGGCCCCTTAAGGCGGGTATGCCAAAGTACAAAGCAATTTTTTTTTTTTTTTGCTACAAACAAAGACGAAAGCAAATTTAAAAAGTTTACATACATATAATAAAATATTGAAAAAAAAAAGCACCATTTTAAAATAGGGCAAGCCTGAGCGGCTCCTGGTGCTGAAGCTCCAGCTGTCAGTGGTGATGAGCCGAACATACATGGGTTCAGTTCGAGGCAGGTTCACCAGACTTTACCAATGGGGTGGAAACTTAGAAATCAGTAATGGCCATTTTGTGGGCTAATAGGCAAGGGATTGTCAAACAAATGACACGAGGGCTGGGATATGCCCTGGAGGATATGTCCCCATGTAAAACATTTTTAGGGGTTATGCTCGATGAGGGTATGGTGTGAATGTCATAAGAGACCCCAATGCAAAATGCAAGAAAAAACTAGCATGAGGTACCCTTCAAAATCCATACTAGACCCCTATCATGCAGCCTGGCAGGCTAGGAAAGGAGGGACAGACAGGGCCCTCTTAAAATAAGGAGGTCCCCAGATGTCCAGTAAGGCCCCTGCCCACAGACCCTCTCAACCACAACCAAGGGTAGTGGGGAAGAGGCTTGTCCTCATCAACATGAGAACAAGGTACTTTTCCAGGAGGGCATCCACAAGCAAGGTAACATTGCTATGTTGAGAGCATGTGGCCTGGTATAGTTTGAGGAGGGAAGGGGGGGCATGCTCATTTGGGCAGAGCATGTATTTTTTACATTTATTTATTACAGATCAATATAGCAGTGATCTTCAAGGGCCTCTTCCCCGCAAGGGGCTCTTCCCCACAACCAAGGGTAGTGGGGAAGAGGCCCTTGTCCTCATCAACATGAGAACAAGGTACTTTTCCAGGAGGGGATCCGCAAGAAAGGTAACATTGCTATCATAGGTGTGCGCACAGGGTGTGCCAGGTGTGCCTGGGCACACCCTAATCACCCTGTGTGGTGCAGTCTGCCCCTGTTTTGACCCCTGATATTTCACCAAAGCTCCCTAATGAGGCTCCTAAAAGCATTGTAAAAAAAAAAAATTATAAAAAAAAAAAATTAAAAAAAAATTATAAAAAAATAAAAACTACAGACACCAATCTCTGCTCTACTGACACTGTCCACTGCTCTACTGTCACCATCAGTATATATACACATGCCCACGCATATGTTTTTGAGTTTTGGGGTGCACACCCTAATGCAAAATGCTGTGCACACCTATGATTGCTATGTTGAGAGCATGTGGCCTGGTATAGTTTGAGGAAGGAAGGAGGGGCATGCTCATTTGGGCAGAGCATGTATTTTTTACATTTATTTATTACAGGTACTTATATAGTGCTGTCAATTTATGCAGTGCCTTACATATATGTGTATACATATATGTATACATTTACATCAGTCCCTGCCTTCAAAGAGCTTACAATCTAAGGTCCCTAACTGACATTTATATATACAAATAATAGGGCCAATTTAGAACCCACACAGCAAACTGATGACCCTAGTGCTGTTAGGCCCAATCCTAACCACTTAGCCATCGTGCTGCCCACAGTACAGTACTTGCTTATGATCCCTTGACCTCCAAACCAGACCCTCATCAAAAATGAAGGTCTGGCATGCATTTTTCAGTGGAATGCCTTTTTTTTTTTGTTAGGTCATCCTTGGCATCCATACCAGGCCCTCCTCCAGGTTTAAAAAGAACAGTTGGGTACTGTTCTTAATGAGCATCCGCATTGCGGACATCATACAAGTAATGACCATATCTTTGACTTGCACTGTTTTGATCAAGCACGTGAGGTTTCAGTCAGTGGTGTAGTGGTCGAATAAAAATCTTTGATATAAAAAAGAGAATTGGTTCTATTTAAATCACAGTGAATACAGGTTGGCATACACGCCACTCTTCCTAGTCCCACAGACAGCAAATCATTGCTTTATCAGTGGCAGTATAAAGCATTGAATAAAGTACTATATATAGCAGCACTGTATAGTTCTGTAGTAGCACAATACATTAGCAAACCCTCTTTCTCCCAAAGAACTGTTACCTATCCCCTACTCTTACTAAGTTCCACACTAACAAAGGGCTGCTGGGAGAGCAGCTTTTTATAGTGTGTGGGCTGAGACTTTTGACTAAAAATCATCATTGGCCAAGATTTTAGCCAGTGATGGGGTCTTGCAATGCATTGTGTGATGTTCAGCTAGGCAATTCCCACTGAACATCCCAGAACTTCAGATTAAACCTGATGCCGCGTACACACGAGCGGACTTTACGGCAGACTTTGCCCGGCGGACTTTTCGACGGACTTTACGACGGACTTTCTGAATGAGCGACTTGCCTACACACAATCAACCAAAGTCCGTCGAATTCGTACGTGATGACGTACGACCAGACTAAAACAAGGAAGTTCATAGCCAGTAGCCAATAGCTGCCCTAGCGTTGCTTTTTGTCCGTCAAACTAGCATACAGACGAGCGGACTTTTCAACCGAACTCGAGTCCGTCGGATAGATTTGAAACATGTTTCAAATCTAAGTCCGTCCAACTTTTGAGAAAACAAAGTCCACTGGAGCCCACACACGATCGAATTGTCCGACGAAATCCTGTCCGCCGGGCAAAGTCTGCCGTAAAGTCCGCTCGTGTGTACGCGTCATGAACCTCTAAACAAGCAAAATTTGGCCCCAACCAATGTTTGAACCAAACCTGGAACTCATCTCTAGCTTTCAGTTACAGCTGGGGTCCGGTGCTAAGCCCAGGAGCTGAAAATCCTTGGGCTTTTGATCGTTCTACAGACTACTTTGTAGGAGTGAGCTGTAAAAGCAAATGTAAACACATGTTGTTTTTATATTGGACGTGTAGTGACATCACAGCACTCCTTGTCAGTACTTCTTGTCAGTTACGGTTCTGTCCAGCCTCTCTACAGCAATTGATCACTGCTATATTGATCTATTGCTGGCTGATTGCAAAATAAAAAACGATGAAGAAAAGGAAAAAACAGAATTTCAGTTTATGATCCAATTTTAGCGTACCAACTGCCTTTTTTTTCTTTCCCTTGTTAGCCTTCTGACTGTTATGGTTCTTGGTTCTACACGCCAGCATTTGCTAAGGCACTACGGTAAGGCTGAGAAATAAGGCTCTTGCTAGTTATCAATCAATGCTGACTCACTCTACAATGCATTCAGTGACAGCAGCCCTGTACAGAGGTAATGAGGAAAAGTTCCAAAGGGATTTGACCAGCTCCTATTATTTGTAATAACCTCAACAAATATCTAATCTATTTCCTGACTGTCGGCAAACCAGGGAAAAGGCTGATTGTTATTACACAGAGCTGATACAAAATAAATGTATTGCAATACATCACCGCTGCCACTTGGTCTAAACTGATTATTTTTCTTATTCCAGTATAAAATCACTTGCTGAAAATGATAATTAAACAACAGAGGTAAGGTTATCAGTGAATGGGTAAAGGGGACTCCAAGTCATCAGAATAAAAAATAGATTTGGAGAAAGACCCTCACTACCTGCTTTTAAAACCTTCATTTAAAAAGGATTGTGAAAATACACACAAAAAAATATTCTTCTAAAATTGGAGTTATATGAACCTATTGGCCTACTTTCTATTTCTTTACAATACTTCAAGGAGTTTTGCTTTGAGGAAGGGTATGCATTTGCATTATGGTATTGGTCATTTGACCAATAAGAATCAAGGCTTTTATTCTCAGAAAATAGGTGGAGGAACGTTTGGTACAGAGTACTGAGTTTAGGGGTTTGCTATGTATAGAGTTCTGGGGTGCACTTGGTACATAGTACAAAGTTTAGGGATGCACTACATGCAGAGTTCAGGGGTGTGCTATGTACAGAGTGCAGAGTTCAGAGTCTAGGTTTCATCCACAGCTGCTTACCTCTGCATCCTCCATCTACATCTCACGTTCACCCCTCTTCAGCTCTGACTTCTGCATGCAACTCCCCCCTCACTTCACCCATATCCCCCCCCCTTAAAAGATCCACCATCTTCCACATAACTTACTTTTGTTGCTGTATTAACCTGAAGCATCCAGTAGGCACTAGTACCTCCCCGCACACTGTAGGTGATTCCTCCTCTCTCACTTGCAGGGAGATCATCTAGTGGGGGTGTCGGCATCCGCAATGCACCCCAGGCACCTGCATCTCCCTTGTCACCATCCTGCACTCAGAGGGATCTGCTCAGGAGATCAGATCTGAGGGAGCCGTTGGGAGATGAACTATAACTGGTAAACACAGAAGCCGGACTTCTGTGTTTACAAGCGATAGTGGTGAGCAGGGAGCAGAGGGCCTGAGACAGAGGTGGTGGAACTGAGTTCCACCAAGTTCCAGCTGAAAAAAAGCCCTGATAAAAATGATAACAGTAAACATTTGAAAGGCAGGTGTAAGTATGTAGATAACATTTCAAAAATTGGGTTGGAAGAAAAGGCCCAAATAGGGTTTTTACAACCTTGGGTGGGTAAAGGTCATCAAGAGGCAGCAACATAAGGTAGAAAATGGAGATTCATCCGGTTGATTGGAGGTTGGTTATCAAAGGTGCACTTAAGACAGGTGGGGGGGAAGGCAAATGGGTATGGGTTAAACAAATGTAGGTGCAGGGGGAGGAAGAAAAGAAAAAGATAAGAGGAGTGAAGAGTAAAATGTTGTGGTATGCAGTGGGCTCTCTGACGGCCCTCCTGGGCGGCAGTTTTTCCTTGCCCCCCCTTTTGTTTTTCCTCTCTTCGTTTCTCTTTTCCCTTTTTTCTTTTACACTTTGGACTTCTATGGTTTCCATATTTGGTATACAGTATTTGGAAGTTGTGACCCACGTCACTTGGCCGGTGAGTTATTTTGTTTTTCTGTGTCCCCTGCCTGGGCTTTCCGGGTGCCCTGATAGGGTGATTTATCTCTGTGTGACGGACAAGTTTATGTGTTTAATTATTGATTGAAGTTGACATTACGATACTCTATTTTGCTGGTTATGCCTGCCATTGATATATGTATATCACCCACCTGCTCTGTGGGACCTTATCTTATCTTTGTTTTGATACTATTGTTTCTGCACGAGTTGTATACTCTCTCCCTTTTTCATAAAACCTTAATAAAAATATTGAAATAGAAAATGTGGGGGGGTACAGGGGTTCAGGGTTCTGAGCAAGTAGGATTCAGACAATCAACAGAAATTGGTCAAAGGGTCACAGACTTTAAGTGCATGACCCAGGGGTTCCAAACTTTATGGACTATAGATAATCTGCTGCATTCAATTGCAGTCAGTTTTTCATATAACATGTCATGCACTGATGCATACAAGATTTGAATTCAGCTACAAAAAGGGTAGCCATTTTCCAGGCTTTAACGATGGTCTCTCCCCAAGAGGCAAGAGCTCCAGAGAAGGCACGGCTTAATGGTTCCAGAGAGATGGGAGTGTGCCTCAGCATGCAGAGTGGTGCTGCCTGGAAAGGCGTACTGGCATACTGCCAAAATGGGCCTGGTGTTGAGGCTTACCCTCTTTTGTGGAATACCACAGGATATACTACTGGGCAAGCTTTTCTATCTGTATCAGCCCCTGGCAATGGTGGAAGAGTCCAAGGAAAGCCTGCAGGGAGTTGCAAGGTTTTACACTCTCCAGTTTTTGTAAATCAACCCCACTGTGTATTTGGAGTGAAACCTCCCTCTGTGCAGTTCTATAGAGTGGAGAGGCAAGTGTTAAAACCCTTGACCCCCTTCATGACCAGAGCGTTTTTGGTTATATAGCAGTCTGCTATTTTAACTGGCAATTGAGCGGTCATGCAACACTGTACGCAAATTCAATTTTGAATAATTTTTTTCACACAAATAGAGCTTTATTTTGTTGGTATTTGATCACCACTGGGATTTTTTTTTGTGATATACACAAAAAAAGAAAGAAATTAAAAAAAACAAAAAACAATATTTTTTACTTTCTGTTATAAAACATATCCAATGTAAAATGTAAAAAATCTAATTTTTTCATGAATTTAGGGCAAAATCTATTCTGCCACATGTCTTTGGTAAAAAAAAAAATCCCATTAAGTGTATTTTATTTGGTTTGCATGAAAGTTATAACGTCTGGTATAGATACTAGAATTTTTATTTATTTATTTTATACTAGTAATGGCGGTGATCAGCGACTGTTCGCCTGCCTGAGTCTTTTAAGCAAAGTGCTAATCTACATGTGGTAGGGGTGACATTTAAAGTAAATGTGCAATTTCCCCTAGCAACAACATTGGGTGAAACAGGATTCCTTAGAAAGTCTTGGGGGGCCCAGAATGCCAGGGCGAGAGGTTGCTTTGGACAACTGTGGTGCCACCCTGGTGGGCAGAGTGTTTTCTCAAAGATTGAAGGGAGTATGCATGCATTAAATGAAGAGCTACAGGGTCACAAAGTTGAAAATGTGTCAATACAACTTTCTGAGGATTAATATGTTATTTACCAAACTGAAAATGTCCCTGGCAAGGTTGTGGAGCAGCTTGCTGTCGCTGAATCAGAGAGGATGGTAGTGAATAAGGCACACAGCAATGCTATTTTGTTGGTTAAGAGTGAGGCTAGCACCAGTTCTGAGGTTCCTTTTACAAATGGCATGCTCCAGAACTTCAGCAACTGAGCCTCTCCACATGTTCACCCACTTGAGTTTCCATAGAGTAACTTAATCCTGAATTCAGAGTTCCCCTTTTTGATAGACATGTTGGCAGAAATGTGTAAATTGTCAGCTGTTCAGCCACTATATACTTCTGTGTCTCCTCCGCTGTCAGGTGGGCTGGTACTGCAGAGTACCAATATCCTGAGCAGTGTGTTACAGGCTGTACTGCACAGTGAGATTGGGACAAATTGATACAATGTTTAGTAATGATGAATAAAGAGGTCTCATTGTCCACTGCTGGGTTTCTTCCAGGTATATGGAGGATGTACTAGAGCAGTGGTTCTTAACCCTGTCCTCAAGTACCCCCAACAGGCCGTGTTTTAGGAATTTCTGTTAGATAAAATAGCTGTCCAAAATACCAAGCCATTGACTCTGATTTAAAGCATCTGTGCAAGATAAAGGAAAACCTGCAAACATGACCTGTTGGGGGTACTTGAGGACAGGGTGGAGAATAGTGGCTGGTGGTATATATTTGAAGGGGGGGGGGTGCTTGCTGCAGCCCAATCCCCCACCCCCCGGTTAGATCAGTCGGGTCTCCCTCCCCGGTCGGTCAGTCAGCAGCCAAGCACTAACCCCATCTACGGCACAGGCTTCATCCGGGTGGTGGCTTCACACTGCATTCTTCTTCCCCTGCGTGATGTCTCCTCCCTCCTCCTAAGGCCAATAGCATCACTTTTCCTTTTGGCCAATAAGGAAACAGGTCTCGAGACCCACTTTCTTATTGGCCAGGAGGAGAATCAGTTTTGAAGCCTATTAGAGTCTCAGGCTCTAATCACGTGCTTAAAAAAAAAAAACAATTGGAATCCATGCGTCCGGCGACCCACATGTAGATTAGGGGGCCAGACACATGGATAGGGGGGCGGCCGACACTGATGGAGAACCACTATCCTAGAGGACTGTTAGACTAGACATGTGGATAACAGAAAAATTTGTTTTGTTTCGGATAGATTTGTTATGTTACTAATTTGATTTCGTTGATTCACTTCGGAATTCATCTAGTTTAGTTCCGTTTTAAATTTTATTTTTTGATAAGTTTTTTAATGAATTCCAAATTTTCGGAACAATTTGAATTTGGATCGGTCTAAAAATGATTGACTGATTGATTCTGTGTGAAGAATAGCTGGTTGTTAGGGAGCAGGCCAGGAAGCCGGCCGCTTCTTAACAACCGATAACTTATCAGATGTCAGTGGGCTTCCGCGCTGAGAGCTGAAATGTAAACAAAAAAATGCCGGCAATAGAAAAGTCTGATAGAAAAATAGTGTGGGGTCCACCTCCCAAATCTATACCACGCCCTTCGGGTCTGGTATGGATTATTAGGAGAGCCCCATGCTAAAATAAAAATATAATGGAATGGGGACCCCCCAAAATCTATGCCAGACCCTTATCCGAGTATGTAGCCCGGCAGGTAAGGAAAGGGGGGGGACAAGCAAGCATCCCCCCTCCTGAACCATACCAGGCCACATGCCCTCATCATGGGGGTGCTTTGGGGCCCCAAAGCACCTTGTCCCTATGTTGATGGGCCCAGGGTGGTGGTTGTGGTTGTCTGCGGGTGGGGGGCTTTAAGAAGGGGGCCCCCAGATCCCACACCCCCCTATGTGAATGAGTATGGGGCACATAGTACCCCTACTCATTCACCAAAAAAAGTGTAAAAAGTAAATAAAGACAATACACAAGTTTTTGACAATTCCTTTATTAAAAAATAAAAAACAATGTCCCCTAATGTAGATCCATCCTCAATCACGCCACTGCCGCACCGCCAGACCCGAAAAAAGAAAGAAAGCCCATGGCCTCGTCAAGTGCTCCTCGCCGACTGCCTGTTCCTCCGTCTGACATTTCTTAAATTGCTGAGTGGGTGTCATCCAATAACATCAGTAGATGACCCCGCCCCTTGTGACATCATGGGCCCAGCATGCCCCAGTTGGTGACATCACAAGGGGGGTAGGAAATGGCAGCAATCCTGTCAGTAACCTAGGAAGGGATTGAAGAGTCTCTGTTGCAACGTAAAGATGTAAAGCTGAGTTAGAAAGACAACTGATTGTTGTTTCTAACAAGAGTAAAAATGGCAATGCTTTGCTGATCTCCAATGATCTGGTTAACATAAAAAAAAACAAAAGGGCTTATGATCCTGAAATGACAGAAGGTACTGACAGTAGCAGTGAGATGGGACTGGGAGCTTGCTCCTTAGTACATGCCGAGATAGAGAATCCGGGTGGTAAAGTACCATGTATAGTGGGAGTTGGCTCTGCATTAGTACAGGATGTTAGTTTGGGCAGGATGTTCCCCAATTTTGGAAAGTTGGGGGCAGGAAGATTGAATCTGGTAGATCAGGGATTGATGTAAGCCTAGAGCTCTGTAAGGTGGTGCTAAAAAGAATTAGTGAAGTCATTGAAACGTCTGAAAGTGCTGAGCATCTTCCCCTCTCAGTATTGCTAGTGGCAATACATTAAAAATGTGTGGTTTTCTAAATAGAGCCAAACCAAAATTATAATAGTGTCTGAAAACATGACATGTGTTGAGCCCAGTACGCGCTCCACTGTCAGATGTCAGGTGGACGTGATTGGGCAGCTGTATAACTGGCCGATTGCTTTTCACAGCAAACCAGCCCAGTATGTTTGCCCCCGCAGGACCCCTCCGCCATGTTCCCTCTGCCATGTTCCCTATGCCACCTCCCAAAGTTTGTTGCCGTGTCATGGTCAAAATTGTAAGGTTTGACATGTTGGATGTGTATTTACATCACTCGTGCAACCTATTCTTTTATATGTTACCAAAAAATGAGTAATATATTGCATTTATGTGCAGTAAATTTACATTAGTGTGATGTTTTACCTAAAATTTGTGCTTGATAAACAGTTGCGCCAATTCCATTTTTTCTCCAGGGTCTCTGCTTTTAGAAAATGTATAATTCAGGGATATTTCTGAACTGGAAAAGAATCAGAGAAATGATCCCAATGAGAAGCCATTCAGATGTTCTAGTGACAGAGAAAATTGAGTACTGTCCGTGATACTTCTTTTATTTGCACTAACATACAATTTTTCAGGACAAGCTTTCGGGGTATGTCCCCTTCTTCAAGGTCCAAGCAGTACTCATGTTCTAGTGAGCAGGCTTTGCTTTAGTCAGAATAGAACTAGAACTTGGCAGGAGTGTACCCATGATGGCAATAGGTGTCAGAAATTACACATAAGCAGTGCAAAGAATTATAGCCCTAATGAGGATACTGTGAGGATAAGTGTTCCTTGCTGTAGGGGTTTGTGTGTTCCAACCCCTGGATCGATGCCTCAACAGATGTAAATTAAAATACCAGGTGGGAACAGCATGTTTATGTGGAGAGACATGCAGGGAGCATGTGTGCAGTCCTGACTAAGGCCTCTTTCACACGGACGATCCGTATGTCCGTTTTTCATCCTTCCGTTTTCGGATAAAAAACGGACATACATTCATCCCTATGGAGCGTCGGATGTCAGCGGTGACATGTCCGCTGACATCCGACCCACTCCGATCACTACGGTCTGTCATCATCCGATCCCCCCATAGGGGAGAGCGGCGCTCTGACAGGTCCGCCGCTGCACAGTGTGCAGCGATGGACCTGTCATCTTCCTGCTCAGTGGGGATCAGCAGAGCGATCCCCGCTGAGCAAGCGGGTGTTCACGGGGCGGATCATGACTGATCTGCCCCGTGTGAAAGAGCCCTTAGGGAGAACTTGGGCTTGGTCCAAACTCATGTTTGGCCCAACCTGGAAGGATGCTGTCAGTGCTGGCCCAATCAGCTGTGGCCGAGACATTCCCAGCCCTGCAACTGCATGTACACAAAAGGGCAGAGATGCTCATGACATTATTGACTTAATATGGCCATGTGTTGTGGGAGCCTGCTGCTGGGTAAAAAGGCTGACTGCTCACAAAACACTAGAAGCTGCCTGTTTGGCGAATCCATTAGGGGGCATAACTGCAAGTCAGGAACTGACCTGAGTTTATTTAGTGGCTTGAATAAGCAGATGTTTTGGTTTTTGATGATATGGACTTGCTGTACAAGGCCCTCCTGCATTGAAACAGTGTTTGTTTGCTGCCTTGCTAATTGAAAGTGCAGGACAAATCTGCTTGGACTGTTCTTGGGTGTCCCTGTCTCATGCATGCTTTACCATTGTCCATACCAGTTGAGCTGCCCCCCCTACAATAAATAGAAGATATTGTCTTTAACATTAATGCTAGTATTTGCTCAGGGAATATACTCCAGTGCCTGAGGTTTGGAAGTCCAGCTCACATCTGTGATATAATTAAATCCAGCACAGATGTGACTTATTTAAACATTACATAGATTGAATTGATCTCCACTGAGGATAGAGGAAAAGCCTGCACTGCATACATAGAATGTCAGTTTTCTATAGGTGATAACCTGCAGTTCTCCATTCTTAGTAGTTATTCACTTAACCCCCCCCCCCCCCCCCGCAGAAATTAAGCAGTGAGGGGCCATTTATGGGCCATTGAGGTGCTAATTACCATTCCCATATACCATAAAATAAGGAACATATGATCAGCTTTCCTTTTCACTGTGCGCAACTTTATAACCAGCATCTCTAATATTGTTGGAATGGGAATGATATACCAGTTTATGGGGCCAAGTAAACGATGGGTTACAGCCTTTTTTTTTTTTTTTTCAATATACAAGTGAAACTGCTGGGCTTCTTGTAATTAAGCTTTCAGTGTTTGCAAAACCTTGTTCTAGTTAAAGATTGTGAATATACTGTATGCGTGCATGGGGGTAATCCAATGCTTTGTCCTGTAATGACGCAGGGATCAGGGGATGGAACCACAGTGCGCAGGAGGACAAAAAATATACAACACTCCCGGAAGTGTCAAATTCCAAAGACACTGAAGGAGGCTGCAGCTGCACTGGAACAGAGAGGGAGTAGGAGACGTGGGCCATTGGAGAGATTAGTATAATATCACTTTTTTTGCACAGACCTTTGATCTCAATAACCTTACATGGTCACTGTATTGCCCAGTGGCAATCAATAAAATAGTGAAATAGTTAATCAGTCAGGTAGACAAAGGGGATTATTTACTACGGTAAATCTGGAGAGTGCAAAATCAGGTGCAGCTCTGCACAGAAACCAATCAGCTTCCAGGTTTTATTGCCAAAGATTAATTGAATAAGCTGACGTTAGAGGCTGATTGGCTACCATGCACAGCTGCACCAGATTCTGAGTGCACCAGTTTTAGTAAATCTCCCCCATTGTATTTACAACATAACCATTCACCATTTGCTTGCAACAGCAATTGCATAGTGTCCCTAAATATTACTGTGCAGTCTAACAGGCACTTAAAGGGGCATTAAGGTGAAAAAACATCTGACAATACTGCCCCCCCCCCAGCCACCCCATTTTACTTACCTGACCCCTCGAAAGTCCCGCGCTCGCTCCCGACATCCTCTTCGCCGCTCAGCCTGGCCGTTGATTGGCTAGAGTGGATGGATTGAAAGCAGCGCAGCCATTGGCTCGTGCTGCTGTCAATCACATCCAATGACGCAGCACGCCGTGGGGCGGGGCCGAGTGATACAGTGAGCGGCTATGGTTGCCGGCTGTATCACGGGAGCACGCTCGCAAGCACTCAACACCATGCGAGGGAGTTCGCATGAAAGTGTTGAGTCCTTGCGGGGGGAGCCGAGATAGCTGCCGAGGGATCCCAGAAGACCAGGTTTGGGGCCACTCTGTGCAAAACGAGCTGCACAGTGGGGGTAAGTATAACATGTTTGTTATTTAAAAAAAAAATAAAGCTTTAGTGATCCTGTAAGTTAGACCACATTGCCCAGTGCACTCCATCTTCACTGTATCACTACAGGGAAAAAAATGTTAAACTATTACTGAAATACTAACTGCCAATGTGGAGCTGTCCCCCTCAGTACCTTATTACAGCCACAAGTTGTCTTCGTTCTTCAGGGTTGAATGATACCAAGGGATCTATGTATAACACATGACGTACCTCAATCAAGAAAAATACCACATTATGACCACTAGATGGTGCAAATGATGATACGTAAATAATCATGTTACACAAAATGTAGCGATTTTAGTTGCGGCCTTGAGACTGTTTGTCACATTCTCACAGGAATTATTCTTTAGGCTGGGTTCACACCTCCGACGAATGCAGCTAGCAGCAGGGGTCCGGTGCGTCCCTGTTCTCAGTTTCAGGGACGAATCCGGACCGAAATTTTGCCTGAATTCGGCCCTGAAACGGAACCAAAGATGCACAGCCACTCTGCAGCCGTAACAAAGATATGTGAATTGGCTCCAAAGAGAGCTGTTCACAATCTCCTGTTCATGCGAATTGGATGCGGAAAAACCTGCATTCAATTTGCATAGGTGTGAACCCAGCCTCAAAAATAGACCCTTAAGTGCCAGGAGGAAATACTGCAGGGTGTCATGCATTTGCCCCTTGATGCAGCTTTAACATGGAGCCCTGCACGAAAAATATAATGATGAAGAGAGCGGTGCTGATGTTATCATGCTAGCGCCACCCTCTATATCATTAATCAACTCTCATCTCTGGGAGATGACCGAAAAGGAAGATATATTTATGTTTTTCTTATGTTATTTAGTATGTTAATAATGCGCATGCTGGTGTACATTGTGAAGGGTGTTGTCATGCCCATGGTACAACTTTATCTTTAAATTGTTATATTTTAACTTTGTTAAATATGACAAATTTTGTTCAACTTTATTTACAGCTGTGATGAGCTGTCGTACTTTGACATGGGGTGACATGCTGCATCTTCATGCCAAGCACACCACTATACATGTATGGTGTGAACAGGGATCATAGAGAACAAATTATTTTCTATGTGCCCCTGTGCACTTGGTATAAATGAGTCTTCAACACACTTCTCCACAGGATACAATTCAGAATTCTTACTGGTTTGTAAATACATTCTGCTTCACTAACACGGGTCTAAAAACAGATGCAAAGGTCCTGCTTGGAAAATATTATATCTGATTCCTCCTCTATCAAATTGTATTGTAATTGTACTGTCTGCCCTCATGTTGTAAAGCGCTATATAAATCCCGTATAATAACAATTGGATAATTTATTTTACTTTTTCTAAAACTGTGACAATGATTGCCCTGTAAGGTGTGCAGTAGAAGCAGCTTGACCCCCCCCCCCCAACATAATCCTATCTAATAAGCGCTAGCCTTTTCCCGCAGTGACCAGAATTTGAGCCAATTATCTGGCTATTGATTCTATTCTCCTGCAAAGGCGAATCTACATGAATGAATGGAGGCCAGAATCCCACCACTGTCAGCTTCAATTAAATCTCCGGCTCATATCCTACTCAGGAATTCCCTAGTGACATGGATAAAACGCTCTGTGCGTGGGGGGCAGGCAGAGGCACTGCCTAATGATTCCGCGTGAGTTCATTATATTGTCTTTTTTTATGTCCATTAGATTGTTAATCAGTATTTGTATCTAAACTGACCACATGACCAAAGCCCTTATGCAATTTAGAAACTCCCCCAAAAAAAAAAAAAAAAAATGCTTATTGAACTATTTTCCCTTTTTCCCTTTATCACCCATACACCTGTGGAAGACTTAAAAATAAATAGAATCTCTGATTTCCCAGCTTGTAGACATTGCCCTAGGGATATCTGAATGGTGATATCCTTTATAAAGAAGCCCTTTAATGGCTTAATCCTTTTAATTTTTCTTGCTTTTTGAACTATTTAGAGTCTTGTGACTCCTCTTTCAGCCTTCCATAAACCCTAACCCCCAAAGCTATCTTGCCAAATTTAGCCACAAAAATTGGCTAGGAGAGTTATCCTACTTTTGTAAATTTTGAGGCTTGGTGTTGCCCCCTCTAATCCTGTCGCCCACGAGTTCTATTTTAATAAATACGGCTTTGGGTGTTTGCCTACTCCTTCTTTTTTTTTTAAATCTTTATTTAGGGAGTGCAGATTATACATAGAATTCAACAATACAGTATGACAGTTATCTGATTCTGTAAATATTTTTCACACACAGCAAAGAAAAGAAAATCAATTATATATTAGTTTAACAGCAGGTATGGCAACATGACATTGTAGCTAACTATGTGACTCTCAAGGGGTCACTCCAGTCTATCCCTGTTGTCTGAGTAGTGCTCTGCCATCTTATGGTGAATTAAGTCTATGCATTGCGTTATATACAATTTATGGTGTTCAATCCTACGGGCATAGGGGTGGCACCAATGTGGGATACTGCAATCCGGGGTTTTTTTTTGTTTTTAATTGTTTTGTTTTTCCCCTACCCCCTTCCCCCCTCACTGCTGGGGAAAGGAGGTGAGGAACACTATTAGTGTCAAAAAAGGAAAAAGGGAATAGAAATGGGGGGAAACAGAAGTGGAAAAGTAAGAAGGAGGGAGGGGTAGGTATAGGGTTCTGGCGAGGCCGGCGGCCCGTGGTCCCGAAGCTTCCGGGAACAGACATCTATATGTACGAGTTATAGTCATCTGAGAAGCGGAACATATTCCAGTGTATCCAACGGTTGCCATGTTCCTCCTCTTTTTCCCTGAGAGCAGCTGTGAGGCTCTCCATCTGCAGAATATCACAGACCCTGTTAAACCATTGTGTCACTGTTGGAGCGGACTGCTGCTTCCACATGCTGGGAATACACGCCCTAGCTGCATTCAGGAGGTGTTTCAGCAAAGATTTGCGGTACCGCTTACTAGACATCGGAGTCAGGTTCAGGAGTATTGCCGCTGGACTGTTCTGGAGAGCCACATCAGTGAGTTTGTGAATGATTTCCAGTACCTGTCTCCAGAAAGGAGTCAAGACCGGACATTCCCAGAAGATGTGGATTAATGTGCCATTTTGTGTGCCACATCTCCAGCATAGGGGACTGTGCCCCGGAAAAATGGATGCCAGCACCGAAGGAGTCCTATACCATCGTGTCAGAATTTTGAAGGTAATTTCTTGGTATTTGCTACATAGAGAGGATTTATGTGCAAAGAAGAGGATTCGGGTCTTTTGGTCTTCTGTAAACGTGGTGTTCAAATCTCTCTCCCACTTCCCCAAGTATGGGGGATCCTGTTGGGACAGATGGGTTAGTAGGATGTTATAAGATTGAGAAAGAGATTTCCGAATTGGCTCCTCACCCGTGCACAGCTCCTCAAAGGGTGTGGGTTGTCTACAAAAACCCTGAACTTCTGGAAGAGATCTGAGAAAGTGTGACAATTGTAGGATCTTCCATCTGCCCAATATGGAGGCGTTAAAACTAGGGTATATGGTAGAAGGGTCTTTCCAACCCGAAGGCCCACAAAAGGAGGAGGCTCTAACTAGACTCCGATTCGAGTGGAACCGAAAGGACCGATCGGAAAGGCCTGGGTGGAAATCCGGGTGTCCAATTATGGGTGTCATTGGGGAAGGAAAATTAGGCTTCTCCACCATTCTGTAGTATCTACGGAGTTCCTCCAAGGTGGCATCCCGCAGTGGGTGTGGAGGTAAAAATCTGGAAGAGCGAGTTCCACTCCAGGGTAGACCCTCAATGGGAAACGGAATCGTCTCTTGTTCTAATCCAATCCACAGCTTGTGTGATGAATGTTTGCACCAGTCTACAATTCTATTCATGTGCACTGCTGTGTAATATAGAGCTGGGTCAGGTAGGCCCACGCCTCCTCTCAGTTTTGGTCTTTGTAGTAGGGATCTCTTGATCCTCGGTGGTTTGCCTCGCCAGACATATCTAACAAATAATGAGTGTAGCTTACGGAAGAAGTCCCGCGGTATCCCAACAGGCAGTGCCTGGAGGAGGTAGAGCAGTCTCGGCATGATGTTCATTTTTAAAACATTGCACCTGCCGAGCCAGGAGACCGCCAGGTCCCTCCATCTGTCTAGGTCTGAGGAAAACACACTCAGTAGTGGTTGAAAGTTGTGTTGGTAAATGAGGTGTAGATCAGAAGGGATTTTTGTGCCTAGGTATTTGATGGCCTGGGGGGACCACCGGAAGGGGAAATTGCCGCTAATGGAAGCCCGGGATCTAGGGGTAATAGTGATGTTCAGCGCCTCTGACTTTTGGAAGTTAATTTTGAAATCCGATAATTCCCCGTATTTACGTATGGCCGATAGTAAGTTTGGTAGAGACGTATGAGGATCCGAGATGTAAAATAATAGGTCGTCCGCGTATGCGGCAATTTTATGGTGATAAGTGCTTGTCTCGAGTCCCTTGATATTCGGGTTAAGCCTTATATGTTGTAATAAGGGCTCCAGTGAAATTATGAAAAGGAGCGGGGAAAGTGGGCATCCCTGTCTCGTACCATTGCTTATCTTGAATGGGCTAGAGGTACTCCCATTTACCCTAACTGTTGCTGTGGGAGAGGAATATATGGCAGAGATCCAGGACAACATAGGAACCGGCATGCCAAGGCGTCGCAGGGTGGCCAAGAGGAAAGTCCAATTCACCCTGTCAAACGCCTTTTCGGCGTCTGTAGATAACAACATGAATGGTATGTTGAGGTGTTTAGCCTTAGCCACTACGTTTATCGTTCTGATAGTATTATCTCGAGCCTCTCTGTTACGGATAAAGCCTGCTTGGTCCAGAGGGATTATGCGTTGGAGAACTGGGCCTATTCGCTCAGCCAGGATTTTTGTGAAGAGTTTCAAATCACAGTTAAGAAGGGAGATAGGCCTGTAACTCGCACACATCAGTGGGTCTTTTTCAGGCTTAGGGATGACAGATATATTGGCTTGTAGAATATCTGTAGGTATGGCGTGGTTATCCTGTATGGCATTGAAAGCGGTAACGAAGTGAGCTGCTAGTTGAGTTTGGAAGGTTTTATAATATGTGATGGTGAAACCATCGGGGCCGGGCGCTTTCCCCGTCGGGGTGTTTGCCTACTCCTTCTAAGAAGATCAAACTGAGAAGGGCTAAGGCCAGGCTCACACTGGTAGGACACGACTGTTGTATGACTGTCATCCCACTTTACCCTGCAACATCAGTCCTATATCTGTCCTACTTTGGTCCTACTTCCTTGAATGAACAGCATAAGATTTTGCTCTGACTTTGTGATAGTAGACTTGTCCTTTGACCAATCAAAACAACCCCAGTGTGACATAAATTCCTTTTACTGCTGCTGTAGTCACCATGTTGGATGTCACAATTCGGAAGGTTAGGACAAGGATCTGACTTTTATCTGAATTTAATGATATTCAATGGGCTGAAGTAGGACCAAAGTCAGACCAAAGTAGTGCAGGAACCTTTTTCAAATTCGGACCGACTTGTGTAGGACCAGTTAAGACGGCTCTCATAGGGAATAACTTATTAACACACGTCATGTGCTCCCAAAGTCGGAGCGTATGTCGTACCAGTGTGAACCCAGCCTTAACCAGGAGTAAAAAACCCTCTGCTCTCATGAACCAATAGAACAGTTCTGTCCTGTTCTGGCCTCTCAGGCCCCGTGCAGATAGGACAGCCCATTCTTTTTATTGGGCTTCCCTATGCACAACAAATGCAGCAAAGTAGCCCATGAGCCTTCTTAATCTCGGAGCTTTGTGCGTTTTTTAACTGTGCATATTTCCTGCATTTGTGCCATGCGTTTCTTTACATCTTTTTGCCATGTTTGGGGTGACACTAACATTTAATAGCATTGCCAGTATGAAGTGGTTTTTGCGCATTTCATATACATATGTAAAATCGTGTTATTTTGCTCTCATTCATGAAACACTATAGTGTATGGTCCCTGTCAGAATTGCAAAATATGCTCCAAATTATTCCCCATCTTGTTTTCGTGGCTGTGGTGATCTTGGATCACATCTTCATTCTTGGTGGGATTGCCCGGTAGCAAAAAATTTCTGCAAAGATTTTTTTCTTATGATTTCAACACTGTTTGAAATCCCTATGAATCCTGATCTTACAATAGCACTTTTAAACCTAAAACCGGCCACTCTGTCCTACCGCCAATTCAAACTCCTATTACAGATCACTACAGCCGTGAAACAAACAATTGCCAAAGCTTGGAAATCCCTGTCCTTAATAATTGCTAAAATTAAAAATAGAGTCAATCAAGCAATGATCCACGCCAAAACAGAGGCTATAACTCAAGATAAAATATCCAACTTTGAGAATATATGGAATTCCTGGGTGACTCACTTTTTACCTTCTAATTTTGATGCTTCCCTACTAAGACCTTGGTAACCTCGATTTATACTTCCGTCCTCTGCATTCATAGTATGTGTTTATTACCATGTACTACCCCGGGGACCCCTACTACCTCTCATTTCTTTCTTCCCTATCTATATTTTCTCCAACCTAAGTTTACTGACTTCCCTTCCGCTACATACTGCTCACTGACTGCCCTTCCAACACATACTGCTTACTGACTGCTCTGTCACTACATACTGCTCACTGATTGCCCTTCCAAAACATACTGCTTACTGACTGCCCTGCCACTACATACTGCTCACTGACTGCCCTACCAACACATACTGCTTACTGACTGCTCTGTCACTACATACTGCTCACTGACTGCCCTTCCAAAACATACTGCTTACTGACTGCCCTGCCACTACATACTGCTCACTGACTGCCCTTCCAACACATACTGCTTACTGACTGCTCTGTCACTACATACTGCTCACTGACTGCCCTTCCAACACATACTGCTTACTGACTGCTCTGTCACTACATACTGCTCACTGACTGCCCTTCCAAAACATACTGCTTACTGACTGCCCTGCCACTACATACTGCTCACTGACTGCCCTTCCAACACATACTGCTTACTGACTGCCCTGCCACTACATACTGCTCACTAGAGCTGCAGAATTCTGGCTAAAATGAGAATCACAATTTTTTTGTTTAGAATAAAGATCACGATTCTCGTGGCGTAACATCATCTTTCACATTATACAAAAAAGTGGGCTAACTTTACTGTTTAGTTTTTTAAAATTCATTAAAGTGTATTTTTTCCCCCATAAAATTGTGTTTGAAAGACTGCTGCGCAAATACAGTGTGACATACAATATTGCAACAACCGCCATTTTTTTCTCTAGGGTCTCTGCTAAATAAATATATATATATATATATATATATATATATATATATATATATATATATATATATATATATATATATATATATATATATAATGTTTGGGGGTTCTAAGTAATTTTCTAGCAAAAAATACTGATTTTTAACTTGCAAGCAACAAGTGTCCGAATAACGCTTAGTCTTTAAGGCTCCATGCACACTGATTTAAAAAGGAGCTTTGTGTTCTGTCTGTAGAAGCTACTCAATGTTATCCTATGTGTCTTTGTACATTAGGACATTTACAGGCACATTTTGAGCTCAACGTTTAGAGGCAGGAAAAAAAAAAACTTCTAGTTCGCATTTCTGATTGGAGTTCACTGGCAGAAAAAACGTAAAACTCTTCTAAATTCGTATAGACTTTGTATACTTCATGCTTTATATATATATTTTTTGACAGCTGTCGGCTGTGAGCAGAGAACTCTCTGCGCTGATTTGAGGAAATGCTGTATTAAGATTATGAGGGGGGTTGAATCAAGATCACGATTTGTTAATGATGAATCATGCAGCTGTACGGCTTACTGACTGCCCATCCACTACATACTGCTCACTGACAGTATAAAATAAAATGTAATAGCACCCCGCTGTTCTGTGTACACATATACATACAAAATCACTGACTAGAGCTCAAAGACAGCTTTTTATAGGTGGAGCTTTTTGAAGAAATAATAGTGCCGCTGTGCAATATCACATGACAGGAATTTATTCATGCAGGC
The DNA here is from genome assembly GCA_037952925.1 of Lithobates clamitans. Taxonomy (NCBI): domain Eukaryota; kingdom Metazoa; phylum Chordata; class Amphibia; order Anura; family Ranidae; genus Lithobates; species Lithobates clamitans. Next base: position 5,369,190 of record JBBGZY010000310.1, read on the forward strand.
CTAAAAAGGTACTAAAAGATCCAATTAAAGTCTGTATAAGTGATTGTTTTGTATAAACTAATGGCAAAAATTACCAAGACAGATGATGTGATAGAAGCATATTACAGTAAGAAGAGCTGCACTGCTTTGTAATCTAATTACTGATAGTAGCTTCATTAAAATGTTATGAGCTTTTAAAAATAGCTCAGTGCCCTCCTACCCCGCTGATACTCCCTGGCAATAAACTCCCTTAAAACAGCTCTTCCTAATGCCCTGTCCACTGTACATCTTCTGCTTTTAAAGATCCCTGAAAAATAACCGCTGTATTATAAAATAATTTAAAGGTAAACTCCAGCCGTTCCTTCAGACTTGCACAGTACTCCTGCATTGAAATTACTCTGATTTCACTGCACACTGTGCATTAGAAGCTACAGCAAGTCAGATAGATACACTTCATTTCATGGCTGGAGAACAACCAGCATCATCAAATTTTTTCCTAAGTCTGATTGCCCCAGACCCACCCATTTCCTTCATTGAATTTCAATTCCTTTGTTGGAGTACAATGTTTATGTATTTTGTGCAACAACTACATCAGCCAGCAGATGGCAGTGTTTATAAATTTGTTGTCTATGGTAAACTCAACGTCTTTTCTCTGCTAATAACGTTTCCTGTTTCATGTCTGCAGTTAAGCAGCAAAGCCAATTAGGACAGTGCACTGTCTGTTCTGTAGGGCTATTTACAGAATTTCTAACATCTTTCAATCAAAAAGGCTTAGCATCACATGTAGGTTTTACCTAGGGTGGTCTGCATGCAAATACAGCCTGCCTAGGGATGCCCACCAACCGTACTGCTATCAAGGAATATAGATATTGGCATTAATCCAACCAAGCTCACTGCTCACATCATGGCTGAGGGCTCTTAAAAGGGGTATTGAGGCAGGGTGCTGTGATGGTTTTAGGAAACTATGTACAGCATCCTCCCACCAACCATGATCTGTCTGCATTCCATAAACAAGCACAAAGACCCAGTGATGATGTCACTGGCTCTAAAAGAAGGTATGTAGTGAAATTGTAAAGATTTTATTTCAAAATGTCATTAGCATGTCATTGAGGGGGAGGGAAGAACCAGAGAAGGCAAATTATAAGCAGATTAAATTTTAGCTTTAAAGCCCTACTCCCTCTTTTCAATTGTCTGTCCTACCTCTTCTCTCTACTCTCTTCTTTTTTTACTCTTTTTATGTTGCCCTTTTGTAAATCTCCCCACCCACTCTGAGTGCAGCCAGCCTGGGATAAGTCCCATAGGAATAAATGAGGCTGCAGTGCACATGCGTGGTACGAAGCAGAGCTTGTCCATATCATGTTGGAGGAAAGATCACTGAAACAGGGGGAAAGGTAAGTATTATCCCAGATGGACTGCTTTCAGGGGGGTGGGGGTGGAAATGTATTAAAAGACAACTTCACTAAAGCTGGCCATACAATGATGGCCATAACAGATTCCTTCCTCCACATTGTACAGCATGGATGAATGAATCTCCCCTTATGGCTACTGTGTTTTAACAGGTGGCCAGAGGGAGCTGCTGATCAGCTGAAAATTTTTGCAGTAGGCTCCTTCAGCAAAATTCGATTGAATGAATGGCTTCTGTCAAATGGAAAGGGGTCGGCGGGGCAACACACTGAGCACATTTCCACCAGTTCCTGAGGATCAATGTACGGCCAGCTTTAAAATCAAGTTGTCCTTTTAGGCTGGCTATGCATACTTCTTGCATACTGTATGTTGAATTACGACTTCAATTCTCTCTCTTTTTTTTTTTTTTTTTTCACATTTTCCTTTGTTTTTTATCTCCCCCCCCCCACCCGAAAAAAACCCCCAAAAAACTATAAGACACAGATCCCCAAAAACCAAAACCCTTGTTTCCCTATTCTTATCAAATCCAAAGAAACAGACGTTATCATATATTCCCATATCCGGTACCAGTCCAGGAGTATCCACCCAAGGTTTCCACATCCTCTGAAATTTACCCATACACCCCCTTCTCGCATAGGCGAGTCTCTCTCTTATCTATATTTTGTTGACCACTTTTAACCAGTCTACATGAGATGGTGGAAAGGGGGCCATCCATTTTTGAGCAATTAACTTTCTGACTTGATAGAGACACCTTAGAACTGCCAATTGTGTTAAAAAAAGGGCCCCTTAGACCTTCCATATAGCTCAATACACAGAGTTTAAATTCTGCCAAAAGGCTAACTCCAAATACCATGCTTATTGTACCCACCACCTCCTTCCAGAATCTACGTAAATAATTTGGGGCACCCCCATAACATGTGAAAGAAAGCTCTAGAAGAGTCCCCACACCTTGGGCATGATGCTTCTAGATGTCTCCCAAACAAAAACAGCCTTCATAGTGTATAATATGCCTTATGTATTATGAAAATCTGTGTCGATATTTGTGATGGGGACAAGGATATTCGCACTACTTATTCTAGCAAATGTTTCCACTGCTCATTTGTCAATTCCCTTACATCTTCTACCAAATTTGCTCCACACGGGAGAACTACCTCTTCCTCCAGTGCTGCAAATTGAATCCTGTCATACAGTTTCAATATTAGCCATCTATTGGAATTAGCTCTTACTAAGGTTCCCTAAAGTGGAGCATTACTCCAATCCAGTCCTCCTGAACTGAACTGTCAATGCATACCTTATCTGCAGTTATTGATAAAAACATTTATTTCAGAGGCTAAACAAATTTTTTGACTCCTGGAACGTTTTTATTTTCCCAGAAGAATATAATTGCGAGAGTACAATTCCTTTCTGCTTCCAGTTGTTAAATTTGTCTAACCCTTCCAATTCTGTTAAGTTTTTATTGTCCCAAATAGGGGTATACTCTATAAATCCAGTCTAATGAGGTATAGAGCGTGCTATCCGCCACAACTTTAATAGTAGCTGAAGTGTAGGACATTGTGACTCTGCCTCTAATACCTCAACTAACATGTGGTGTACTGGTCAGCAATGCTCATCCACTATACCATGCGGAGCCCCCTTCCAGTGCAAAGCCCTGTATGTGCTGCAAATGGGCTGTCACAAAAGAACCCCACGGATGTGGCAAGTCCAATCCTCCTTTTTCTTTTGGCAGTGGCAACACCCAAGGACGTAGCCTAGCCTGTCCCCGCTTCTATACTAGAATAACGTATCTATCTTCCTAAACCAGGTCCCAGTAACCCATATCGGTAAGTTATGTAAAACGTAAAGAAGTTGGGGCATCCATACCATCTTAATTAGATTACATCGACCCACCACTGACAAACAGGGCACCACATTTAAAATGTTTCCTTAAATATTGCCAGTAAAGGGACTAGATTGTTTAAAATATATAATTTAGGGTTTACTGTTATATAAATGCCAAAATATTTAAACCTTTCTACAACCAGTATATGTTTGGCACTATCAGGCAATTCCCCTTCTAGCGAGTCCACTGGAAGCAAGGTAGATTTCTCCAAATTGATAGATAGACCCTAAAAAAGAGTCAAAGCTCTTTACAATCTTCATCACCGATATCAACAACTGGCATGTGTCCCCCAGAAATAAGAGAATATTGTCTGCGCGATTTTTTCCTCAAAAAATCCACCCTGCCATTTAACTTAAAAAACTGAGATATAAACACAGAATATATATATATATATATATATATATATATATATATATATATATACTCATTGGCCACTTTATTAGGTACACCTTGCTAGTACCCAACAAAAGAAAGGGTTTCACCATGTCAGGTCCAAAAGGTGTGGTTGCCACATCCCTGGCATGTGATTAGGAAAAAGAGAAATCCCCCTTCATTGGGACTTTTGAGGCAACACACACTTGGGTAATGCAAAAAGATCAAATTTAATAAATGTACATAAAAGTAATCGATCATGGAGATGATTGATGGTTAAAAAACATCAAAGTTTGTACAACAAATACATACAAGAAAAACAAAAAAACAACAATTTACAAGAACAGTATGATAACAAAATAATACTCTCCGGTACATAGTAATCCCCGGTACCCAACGCGTTTCTGGCTAGACACCTTCGTCAGGGGTATAGGATAGGAATAAGTATAGTCACAATTTTTTTTTAATATAAAAAGGACATGTCAGAGTGGCACAGAGAAGAAAACAATACCCGTATTCGCTATGAGAAAACAGGTCATCATATCATTCAAAAAGATATACATACCATGCAAAAATGGTTCCAAAAAAGGAGAAATAGATGAAGCAACTGTGCAGGAGGGGGCGTAGATGGACGCCAAACAGGGAACGGTGAGATCATAGAACACAATATGTTCCAGGTTTGGTATTTGCCTACTGGATAGCAAAAAGTGGGTTCTAGCTGCTTGGCAAAACTAGCAACAAAAATGTAAGAACAAAAAATCACAAAGGTTTATGATTTTTTGTTCTTCCTTTTTTGTTGCTAGTTGCACATTAAAGAGGTCCTGTCATGCTTTTTTTCTATTACAAGGGATGTTTACATTCCTTGTAATAGGAATAAAAGTGACCCAATTTTTATTTTTTTTTAAAGGACAGTGTAAAAAAAAAAAAGTAAAATAAATAGAAGCGAACGCATACGTAAGGTGCGCCCGCATATGAAAACGGTGTTAAAACCACACATGTGAGGTATCGCTGCGATCGCTAGAGCGAGAGCAATTATTCTAGCAAAAGACCTCCTCTGTATCTCAAAACTGGTAACCTGTAGAAATTTTTAAACATCGCCTATGGAGATTTTTAACGTCAAAGTTTGTCGACATTGCACGAGCGTGGGTGCAATTTTGAAGCATGACATGTTGGGTATGAATTGGCGTAACATTATCTTTCACAGTATAAAAAATGAGCTAACTTTACTGTTGCCTTTTTTTTTTAATTCAAAAAAGTATTTTATTCCAAAAAATTGTGCTTGTAAGACCGCTGCGCAAATACGGTGTGACATAAAGTATTGCAACGACTGCCATTTTATTCTCTAGGGTGTCTCAAAATATATATATAATATTTGGGGGTTCTAAGTAATTTTCTAGCAAAAAAAACTGATTTTAACTTGTAAACACCAAGTGTAAAAAAATAGGCTTGGTCCTTAAGTGATTAAAGTCCGATGGACGAATATTGGTTGTCTGTATATTATATACGGGAATGGTGGCATGATACGTTAGGCACCTGCTCACAGTTCTTTTTTTCTGTGTAAATTTATGACGATCGCTGGGTGAGGGCAGTAATTCATTGGCCAGCACCCGGTGATCAATATCTACTGTGTCTAATCACAGCACAGCCAGGTCGCCGGCGGCGCACGCACGTCCCCTACCAGGAAGTGTCAAATCACATACTAGGCACGTGATCTGGTGCAGCCTCGCCGCCATATATCTAGGTAATACGTCAGCAAGCGGTTAAAAAAGGTTCTTAATGGCAGAACTATTTTAATAGAAGCTGCAGATTAAAGAATATAAAAAATTATTTTTGAATGACATTAACAAGCTAAAGCTTATATACAATTTTGCTGATTTGGTTTACATTGACTTCAAGCAGTGCTGGGAGTTGTGTGAATATTCCAGCTTTCCCTTAGCATAGCCTCCCTTTGGCTGAACACTTGGAGGAAGAGGAGAAGGCATCCGTCAGGAACTGACAAGACGCCCACACAGCAGTGCCAACCCTGCCAGCATCTCCTCATGTATTGAGAATGGAAAGGTGACAGCAGGAGTGCTCCATGTCAGCCCTCTGCTCTGCACACCTCCGATCCTTCCGCCTTATTTAATCATTAGCAGGGCTTTTTTTCTCAGAGAATAGGTGCAGGAACTCCCCCCTTCTGAGTTGCCGTTCATTTCTGCTCCCTACCCACCTCTGAGCATTGTCCCTTGGTTCCACCAACTACCCACCTCCCAGTACCAACCTTTTTAGAGAATACAGAACCAAGCATCTTGTGCTACTAAGTGATTTGCATGGAATTTGTTAATAATAACAAGAAAAACAGTAAAATAGAGTGCAGTAAGCAACAATAGACCCCACCCCAACAACAGTAGATCCCCCAGTAATGATAGACCTCACCCCAGAAACAATAGATTGCCCACACAACAATTGTCTCTCCACCCTCCCCCCAGCAAAATACCACCCCAGCAACAATAGACCCCCAGCAGCCGGAATCAATAGACCCTCCAAGAGCCAGCAACAATAGACCTCTCCCTCAACAGTAGATCCTTCTCCCAGCAATAATTGACCCCCCCCCCCAGCAACATACCACCCCCCATTGGTAACAAAAAAAACCTACCCAGCAACAATAGACATCCATACAAAAACAGATTTCCCAGCAGCCAGCATCAAAAGACCCTCCAGCACACCCCAGCACTCCTTGCTATTACTTACATTCATTGCTGGAGGTGCCGGAACTGCGTTCCCCCTGAAAAAAAGCCCTGATCATTAGACAGGAGGGTGGCAGGTGATGAATAAGCAGAATTTAAAGTTAGGCATTATGAATGGGAGGAAGAAATATAAATTCATATTAAACAGAAGTGCTTGTGATTCAAAGAGCAGCCCTGCTGCAATTTTTCCAACCTACATAGCACAGAAAATACCTGGAGAGTTGGAGCAAGTTTCTGCTTCTTCAAAATTTTGCAAACATTGGAACATTTTGACCAAATTTTGCCATTTTGGAGAAATGCATTGGAGTGAACGTAGAAGGGTGAATTTAAGGCAGGAACTCAGTCCTGGTTTAACCAGGCTCCACCCCCCTCCAGTGCCACCATTATTGTGCATGAGCAGATAAGTCCATGCATGAGCATCTAGACAAGCGCACAGGCAAAGACAGGAAATGTTTCATGGATGTGCCGCAGGGCTCTCTCAGGAACCTGAAAGTGTGTCAAGAAACGTTGTTACACTAGGAGGTCCAGCTCTCATTTCAGAGACACAGGCTGAAGCTGCAGGTGCACACTACTGGCGACCGCAGGCTGACAACACACTCCAATACCATGTAACAGGGGCGTACGTGCAAGGGTCACGATTGCGACCTGGCCCCATGCTCCAGGGGGCCCGTGCGGCCCCCTTGTACACCTGCATAGGAGCGGTAGCATGTAGAGGAACCAATCCCTCCATGCAGCCGATGAATGCCGCTTCTCCTTCTCTCCCTCCTGCAGACATTCAGTGGTTGCAGGAAGGAAATGGAAGGCATCAGTTGCTCTAAATGCCACCCACGCCACCTCCCTATCCCTGTCCTGCTGCCCCAAGATCCTGTGTCCCCCTTCTACCTGCCGCGGGGATACTGTCAGGATGGAGAGCGGTAACGCTCACTGACATTTTTTTAAAATTATTATTTATAGCTGAGGCATAAACTGTGTTTACTCTGCTTCAGCTTATGAATGAACGGGAAGCTCTGTACAGAGTTATTCCTGTTCATTCATTCTGTGCTTCTGAGGCTGCAGGGATGGAGATTGAGTTGTCCTCAATCTCCTTTCTCTGTCTCAAAGGCGAAACATCCTGATATTTCACCAAAGCTCCCCAACAGGGGTCCTGTCAGAAACCATAAATCAGACTGAGACAGAAGTACAGTTAAATCTCACTTGTTTAATAATAATAATAAAAAAAGGTAAACATAGTAAACGTAGTCAAAACATAGCCAAAGTTCAGGAACCGGAACGGATAGTCAGACAAGCCAAAACGTCAGGGAGCCAGAGGACAGCGTAGTAGAACAGCAAGCAGGATCTGGAGCCAGAAGGAATGTCAGCCAAGCAAGTCTTTAACAGGAACACAGGAGAGCGTTTCTAGAGATGTGACCAAGGCGAAGGCAGAGATCATCTGGGCTGGACGGCTTGAGTAGGCAGAACTGACTAGCAGGATATCATCAACAGGTGAGTCACTGTGGAGAGATAGGAGCTGGCAATTAGCCGACAGCTGAGCGGGCAGCTCAGAGAAGGAAGGGCTGAGCCCAGCCCTGACAAGTCCTAAAAAAATATATAAAAATAATAAAAAATAAAATGATAAAAAATAAATAATAAAAATAAATAAATAACAAAAGTAAAAAACTACAGACACCAGTGGCGGAACTACCAGGGTCGCAGATGTTGCACTTGCGAATGGGCCCTGGCATTCTGCCACCGTGGGGGGACTCAAAGACGTCAGGAGGGGGGCCCGCTGCGGGACCATTATAAAGGATCCCAGAGTGGGAATAAAGGGCCCTGGGATCAGTGGGAAGAGCCATAGGCGGGGGCCCTTCATGGATTCTTGCACTGGGGCCCTGAAGGTTCTAGTTACACCTCTGCCATGTAACATTATTACCGATTGTTTATTGTTGTACAGTCAGCATTCGTTTGATGCGATTGAAGATTTTAGCTTGCAACTGCAAACAAGGAATTTAGCTTCTGCACCAAGGACTACAAAATGTCCTGTGACTAGAAGTGACAAATGTGTAATAAAAGTGGCCCAAACTTTTATCAAAGCATAAAAAAAAATATATATATTGAACTTAATCATGGTTGATAAAATGCTTACAAGGTGGGATCCAAGTTCCATTGCATTTACAGTTCTGCCAATTCTAACATGTTTCAGGCACTGGGAGCTGAAGTGGAGAATTGTGTAATCAGTTTACAAAAGGTAGGGGATCCTTCTCAGTGGTCCTTAGCAGTATGACAATGCTCTTTCTTTGCAGGAAGGTGCAACTGAGCTTTGGACACTACTAATAGCTGTATTGGAGCAAAAAAATAAATGGTTCTCTGTAAGATGAAAATTGTTAAAAGCGACAGTTTAATGAAATATCAAAATGTTATCAATGCAGGGCAGTTTTGATGGTTTTCCTACCCAGAAAATAAATTTGCCAACATATTGAGGGGTGTAGACTCAGCGGAATCCACAGGCAATATACTGTAACTACATTGTTAATATAGCGCCACCTGGAGGTCAACAAGGAAACTGATCCCTCCAAGAATAGTACAGTAACTAATACAATGTGTTTGTGTGATATACAATAAGAAAATATTTTCGGGTAATTCTACCCACTTTCTTTATGACATGTATTTATTGTTTTAGGAAAGCTGTCTTGTCATTCTTATGACATGTAAGACACTTTCTAAAAAAATGTTTACTTCATTGCTTTTAGGTCATTGACATGTCAATCCCACCATGCATATGGATTTAATCTGCGGAGAGTCTTACAGTTCAGAAAACCATGAACTATGTGGTTCAACACAGAGGAACAATCTGCCTCTTTTAGGGTAGTGAAAAATATTGCAATTAACTGATTCTCCTGATTTGTGAAAGCCACCCCCCCCCCCCCCCTTCCACCCCTGTCATGTATTCAAGCTAGTTTCTGCTGTTGTGCCATACGATACAAAAGGCTTCATTCACAAAGCTAACCACCAATATAAGCATACTAATTCTCAAAAAAGGGGACAGCTGGTTTCAGGTGCGTCCAATGAAGTTTGAAAATGACAGTCACGTGACCAAATTGGACTTATCTCTGTGTTAAAGCTTTGTGATTAGACTAAAAAGGCATTGTGGCCCTATTCAGATAGCAAAATCATCTGTCTTTATCCGAAAGCTACTGAATGTCAAATAGAAGGGAGGTGATTAGAAAAAAAAACGTGAAAAGTTAAAGGGAATCTACAATGGTTAATTTTATTTTATGTTTTTAAGTTTACAGGTTTTAAAACTTTTTTTTTATAATATTATGTTTGTTTTAAAAATAAGCATTTTATATATGTCAAAGATAGTTCAGACAGAACCATCTGTCACTGCTGTGCTGTCATTCAACTGTGTGTACATTTTTAGCTTCAGCTATAGAGGTCAACAGTTTATAATAGGGTAAAAATGGGCAGGTAGCTCCACCTGTTGGCTAAAATAAAATAAGAAATATTTATGTACAATGATTCACAATTACTTCCAGTAACAGGCCAAGCTGTCCAGCAAAAGTTACAGGGAATAGGAGAAACCATACATCGCTTCTAACTGCCTGAATTTCAGATATGGATATTTTTTATACATTGGTCCAGCTTGGATCCATATCTGGCCCTTCCGCAAGCAAGAAATCACAGAAGTAGGCATTGCTATTGCAGTGATTGCTGCTAGGTTCTGGGTCTTGTGCCAAGCAGCTGCCCTGCTGCTTAATGAACACAAGAGGTCACTCATTCAGCATGGGCACCATTCAGAAAACGCTTTGCATTTTCTCATTAATCCCTGGTTGCAGGGTTGCCAACTGTCAGTAAATGTATGCCAATTACTTGTTGTGTGTATTGTCATCATGTTTATACTGTTTAAACATTGATTGTCTTCATTTTTGTCAGTAAAATAAATGTGCCCCATCAGTAAATCTCCCATGTTTTATCAGTAGAAAAAAAATGCAGCGAAGGATTGGCAACCCTGTTTGGTTGTCACTAGAACTATTGTTCCCACTGGAAGATTTCCACTCAATTAATTTTTGGGGAACAACCCAAAATGTGGGATTCTCTTTTAATTTCACTTTTGATGATAATGGTAAACAGGACAAATAGAGAGGGTGATTCTCCCCAATGGGGGCACAGACAGCAATAAAAACCTGACAGGGGTTATAATCCATCTCCACTCTATTCAAAGCTAAAAAAAAGTTTTGCCTTCAGTAACACTTTAAAAGGTGTCAGCTGGGCTTTAGTTTTGTTTGTTAAAGGAGTTGTAAAGGCAAAAGTTTTTTTATCTTAAAAAAAACCTTCTGTGTGTAGCAGCCCCCCCCCCCCCCCAGCACCCCCCAATTACCTACCTGAGTGCCTTCTCTCTCCAGTGATGTCCATGATCTGCTCAGCCATCCAGTACACTCCTCCTGATTGGCTGAGACAGAGCAGCGGCACCATTGGCTCCCGTGCTGTCAATCAAAGTCAGTTAGCCAATCAGGGGAGAGGGGGCAGGGCTCGGTCGGGGCTCCATGTCTGAATAGATACACGGAGCTGTGACTCGGCTTGGGTGCCCCCTGCAGAAAGCTGCTGGCTGAGGGGCACTCAAAGAGGGAGGGGCTAATAGCAGCAAAGAGAGACCCCGAGAAGAGGAGGTTCCAGGCTGCTCTGTGCAAAACCAACTGCACAGAGGAGGTAAGTATAACATGTTTGTTATTTAAAAAAAAACAAAAAAAACAAGCCTTTACAATCACTTAAATTACTGTACATAAAACCCATTTAAACTTACATTACCATCTAGGACTACACTGTCCATAGGGTGACAATGCTGCTGTGTGATTTTACTTCAGAGTGCACAGCATTGCCACCCTGTTATAGGAAATTTAAATGGATCTACTGGCAAGATCAACGAGGACAGAGGGAAACAAAAAACGCTGTTAATGATGGTGACAGACTACATCACTTACCGTATCTCACAAAAGTGAATACACCCATTTTTGTAAATATTTTATTCTTATCTTTTCATGTGACAACACTGAAGAAATTACACTTTGCTACAATGTAAAGTAGTGAGTATACAGCTTGTATAACAGTGTAAATTTGCTGTCCACCCAAAATAACTCAACCCACAGCCATTAATGTCTAAACCGCTGGCAACAAAAGTGAGTACACCCCTAAGTGAAAATGTCCAAATTGGGCCCAAAGTGTTAATATTTTGTGTGGCCACCATTATTTTCCAGCACTGCCTTAACCCTCTTGGGCATGGAGTTCACCAGAGCTTCACAGATTGCCACTGAAGTCCTCTTCCACTCCTCCATGATGACATCACGGAGCTGGTGGATGTTAGAGACCTTGCACTCCTCCACCTTCTGTTTGAGGATGCCCCACAGATGCTCAATAGGGTTTAGGTCTGGAGACATGCTTGGCCAGTCCATCACCTTTACCTTCAGCTTCTTTAGCAAGGCAGTGGTCATCTTGGAGGTGTGTTTGGGGTCGTATCATGTTGGAATACTGCCCTGCGGCCCAGTCTCTGAAGGGAGGGGATCATGCTCCGCTTCAGTATGTCACAGTACATGTTGGCATTCATGGTTCCCTCAATGAACTGTAACTCTCGAGTGCTGGCAGCACTCATGCAGCCCCAGACCATGACACTCCCACCACCATGATTGATTGTAGGCAAAACACACTTGTCTTTGTACTCCTCACCTGGTTACCGGCACAAACGCTTGACACCATCTGAACCAAATAAGTTTATCTTGGTCTCATCAGACCACAGGACATGGTTCCAGTAATCTATGCCCTTAGTCTGCTTGTCTTCAGCAAACTGTTTGCCGGCTTTCTTGTGCATAATCTTTAGAAAAGGCTTCCTTCTGGGATGACAGCCATGCAGACCAAATTGATGCAGTGTGTGGTGTATGGTCTGAGCACTGACAGGCTGACACCCCTACCCCTTTAAACTCTGCAGCAATGCTGGCAGCACACATACATCTATTTCCCAAAGAAAACCTCTGGATATGACGCTGAGCATCTGCACTCAACTTCTTTGGACGACCATGGCGAGGCCTGTTCCGAGTGCAACCTGTCCTGTTAAACCTCTGTATGGTCTTGGCTACAGTGCTGCAGCTCAGTTTCAGGGTCTTGGCAATCTTCTTATAGCCTATCCCATCTTTATGTAGAGCAACAATTCTTTTTTTCAGATCTTCAGAAAGTTCTTTGCCATGAGGTGCCATGTTGAACTCCCAGTGACCAGTATGAGAGAGTGAGAGCAATAACACATTTAACACACCTGCTCCCCATTCACACCTGAGACCTTGTAACACTAACGAGTCACATGACACCGGGGAGGGAAAATGGCTGGTTGGGCCCAATTTGGACATTTTCACTTAGGGGTGTACTCACTTTTGTTGCCAGCAGTTTAGACATTAATGGCTGTGTGTTGAGTTATTTTGAGGGGACAGCAAATTTACACTGTTATACAAGCTGTACACTCACTACTTTACATTGTAGTAAAGTGTCATTTCTTCAGTGTTGTCACATGAAAAGATAGAATAAAATATTTACAAAAATGTGAGGGGTGTATTCACTTTTGTGAGATACTGTATGTCACTTTTTATTTTGCCCATAGTTCTACTTTAGTTTGGATTCACACCTCTGCGCTATGATGACGCACTAGTTACTACAATATGCAGTAACGCAAAACGCACGTAACATTTTGCAATACCATTTATTTTAAAAAGCACCCCAATGCACCCCGGTAACGCACCTGCATTGTAGCACACTGTAATGCATGGCAACACATGGTAATGCATTGTTGTGATTTTAGTTACAAAAAAAGGATCATGTACAATTTCTGACATGTTGCATTACCCCAAGAAGTAAATGACCCCCCTAGGGATTTAAACGATCCGGTGATGCAAATAAAGGATACAGAGTTCTGGTAATAAGTGGGGAATTCACCATCTAAGAACAGACAAATGTTACATCCGCTATCAGGATGGAACAGAAATGCTGACTTTAATGTAATCCAGTTTTTGATTCCGTGTAATGTTAGCTTAGCGTGGGAGGAGTGTTATTCTCTGTAACTAATTCCCGGCTCAGGAAATGTTAGTGATGACGCCCAGCTTCCACTAAAGACCCTCTGTCAGGAGCCTGGCACAGGGGATCAACATCCATCACATGAAAGGAGCTTGGCTTTCTGTTGATGGCTTTCACAGATTTGCTATCTGCTGCCACCTAAAGGTGTGAACTACTTTTAAAGAGAACCGATGCTGGCTTTGTAATAAAAGTGCAGGTTCCTGGGCCCTCCTTACCTTTCTACACTACTTAACATTTGTGCTTTGCCAATACAGGGAACATTACAAAGTGATACAACTTCACCAAACTAAGTGAACATGCTTTTCCTCTATTAAAGTGTAAATCAACCAAAATATGTTTGTTTCAGTTTTAGACAGAGCAAAGAAGGATTGCAAGTCCTGTATGATTTTTTGCTGCTATCCAGGGCTGTGTTTGAGAGATTTACCCTCACTTCATGTATATTTACTAGGGAGATAGTGAAAGAAAATCTTCAACATGGACATGGACAGAAATAAAACTCTGACAGGGGTTTTAGGCTACTTAACTACTTGCCGACCAGTTCTGGGAGGGCATTATATGATGTCCTCCCGTGATTGCGCCTGCTGCAACGCACTCTCTGATAACTGTGTCCTCTGGACACAGCTGATCACAGATCGGGGTAAAGAGCCAATCAGTGGCTCTTTGCCATGTGATCAGCTGTGTCCAATCACAGCTGATCACAATGTAAACACACTTTACTCACTTGTCAGGTCCCCTCCCACTATCCAATATGCCTCCCTATTGGACCAGTGGGAGACAGAACAAGCTGAGATGCACCTGAGTACAATGAGCAGACCTAACCAATAGATCCTGCTCCCTGGTAGGCAAGAGAGCACTCTAAGTTTTACCTGACCATCTTCCTGGTAAGCAGAAAGATTCAAAACAATACTCTCTTCTACCGCCTATCTAGGAGGGTGCTACATGTTTATAAGTGGGTTTTTTCAAAACATTCCCCTCTGCTAATTTTTTACTATAATCGATTTACACTTGGAAATGCCAAACGCGTCTAAACATGTATGCGCGTCAATCGTATTATTCTACCTGAAAGCTCCTCTCCTCCGTGATTGTGATGTTTGTTTTTTTCTTTTCAGTCTGTAAACGCTCCTCTTCAAATACGCCTGTAAATGCCCAAATGTGCATGTAAACAGGCTTCTACAGGCTGAAAGAAAAAATGCAAACACCTGTATAATCTGTATTTTTTATGCCCAGTGTGCATGAGGCCTAAAAGTCTGTAAGAATGAATTTCTGACATGTCACAGTATACAGCAATTGTGTCCCCTACACAATTATAATTCCCCTGCAACCCACCCCCTCCTATCAATTTTAATTCCCCTGCACCCCACAATCTCACATTGCATACAATTCCCCTGCACCCCCCTCCCCCAGGAGGGTCTCTCATCTCTCCCCTGGCCACCATCACTCACTCCAGCTCCGGCTAGTAAACAACAGCCCGTTACCAGGGCAACCGAGGGGTGCAGTGAGGGAAGTCAGGGCGAACAGAGATTCGACCATTCATGTGCCACCTCCTCAGGAGTCACCATCCCTCCTCCTCTGCTGTCACCCCATTCCAGTCAGGGCCCCTCGCACACATGTGCGGTATATATATATATATATATATATATATATATATATATATATATATATATATATATTATATACCTACTTGATGGTGTCACACCCTGTTATCCAGGGTGTCACCTGGATGTGGTCCACACCGCCATAGCAACACCGCTGTGAACACAGCTAAGGACTGCACATGCACCAGGATTTACATGATTGAGTCATCTCTGAGCTAGGTGTTAAAGGAACTTTAAAATTATGTGCTAATTGTGAATGGATTTGATACCTTGTGCTGTCAATTACAGTTATTCTTTCCAATATCATGCTCTTTATCTTACAGCTTTCTGATCTGTGTGTGCACTGGGATGCCAATGTACAATTTAATACAGCAAAGTCTACTAAACATAAAAACATTAAATACAATAAACTATGCTATGAGAACTTATATATCCTGAACGTTAGTAGTAATTCTATTAAAGGTCATAAATAATCTTGGTTTAGCTGAATTTTAAAGTCAAGGAGAGGTTATATTTTTATCTGCAATTTTTAGGTTCTAAAAAAGTTCTGAGATTGTGATTAGACCACAGAATAAATTTTTTAAGCTTACACAACCAGATAAGATAATACTGCCCATGGATAATTGCTGCTTTCATGTGTGCTCAGTCTGGGTTCCATCAAGTGTTGACGTAGATTGCTCACTAGCTCAACTTTTATGAATAATTCTGTTTTCCTTCCCTACTTTCAATGCAGTGTAATGTTTTAGCTAACACAACCTCTTTATTTTCTCTACAGCTCAAAGACCGGGAAAGAGTTTTGGAACCCAACTGGAAAGGTCCATCTGCTGACCCTCATACAGTACAAACTCTTAGTGCTTCCAAGTTTTATCACTAGGCCACAGCCATGAATTTCCTACGCAGACGTCTCTCTGACAGCAGCTTTGTGGCCAACCTTCCCAATGGCTACATGATGGACCTTCAACGACCAGACAATTCCACAAGTTCCCCAGTGTCCCCAGCCATGGAGAGAAAACAGCAGCAACCTTCACAGGTTCCATCTTCTACTTCTGCACCAGGTTCCAGCCTCTTCAGTTCTTTCACCAATGCAGTAAAGCAGACTACTCAGGCTGCTGCAGGCCTGGTAGAGCAGACCGGACCTCCGCCACCTCCTCTGGTCCTGAAACCCAAGATTCTCCTGGTGATTGATGATGCGCACACAGATTGGTAAGAAGATCAACCTGTTTGGAATAATTCTGTGAATAGATTAAATGGCCATATGATAAATAAAAGATCTACTGAACTAGAGTTGCACCAATACCACTTTTTTAAGATCGAGTACAAGTCCTGATTATTTTTTTCAAGTACTCAGCGATACCGATTACCAATACTTTTTTTTTGTCATATGACAGTGGCACTTATATGCAGCATTTTACAATTTTATTTTTTACAGTTTTATTTTTTATTAATTTTTACAATTTTATATATATGTATATATATATATATTTTTTTTTACAATGCTTTTTTTTGGGGGGGGTGGGGGAGTGGACAGTGTCAGTGTTTTTTTTATTTTACTTTTTGTTTTTACAATTTAACTTTGGTGAGGGGGGGCTTTGGTGAGATGTCCAAACAGACCCCTGATATCTCCCCTTTGAGACAGGGAAAGGTACAAGGAACACAGCTTCCCCAATCCCTTTCTCTGCAGTCTTAGCTGCACTGAAGATGAATGGACAGGAGACAGCAGCTCCTGTTCATTCATAAACTGAAGCATCGTAAACAGTTTACGATGCTCAGTTATGAATGGACAGAGTCAGTGATCCTGAAAGATCTGGGACATGGGGGGACTGGGGGAGGACAAAGAGAGCCAGGGGAGGATGCAGGGGGACCCGGAGGAGGACACAAAGGGGGACCCTTAGGGTGAAACGGATCTGGACCTGGAGGACGACACAGAGAGCCGGGGAGGATGCAGGGGGACCAAGGGGAGGAGCACAAAGGGGGACTCGAAGGATGAAACAGATCGGGACCTAGAGGAGGACATGGGGAGCACAGAGGGGGACAGCTGGGGGTGATCGGTGCGGCGGCGAGGGGGAGTTACAAGCACCGATCTCCCTGACAGGAGGGAGAGGAGGAGAAGCAGCTGTCAGAAAAACTATACAGGGATATTGGTGCTTGTAACTTGTACAAGTACTCGTGCAAATGCTCTATATCAGCACCGATACTAATACTAGTATCGGTGAAACCCTAAACCTAACCCTAAACCAGTGTTGGCCAACTTGAAAATTATAGAGGGCCTCAAGTGCAGCCCCCAAAACCTCAAGATGGCTGCACAATAGCAGCACATTTTCGCACCTCAGCACCCAAAAATGTTGGTCCTGCTGCATTTTTTTTGCAGTGTATCGCAATGCACACTGAAGAATTTGGAGTTCAACAACCCCAGAATTGGGGTTATTTATCAATGAGTGCAATAATAACCTCCAGCATTGGTGTTAGTGGATACATTAATAACCCCCAACATTGGTGTCAGTGTATGCAATAATTACTCCCAGCATTGGTGTCAGTGGATGCAATAATAACCCCCAACATTGGTGGAAGTGGACACAATAATAGCCCTAAGCATAGTTGTTAGTGGATGCAATAATATCCCCCAACATTGGTATCAGTGAACGCAATAATAACCCTCAACATTGATGTCAGTGGACAGAATAATAGACCCCAGCATTGGTGTCATTGGATACAATAATAGCCCCCTGCACTGAAAGTAAGCCCCATCCCCCGATTGGTGATCACTTACCTATCACACCTCCCATGCTAGTCTTTCTCTCCACAGTTGGGACATTACTTGTACTGTGAGTGGAGATAACTCCAATACTGTACAGTCTCTCTTTCAGTGCTGGGTACTGGAACACAGAGTGCATTCTAGCGCCCTGCACCCTGCTGCCATTCTGCTTTTTATGTGGTGTTCAATAGCCCGCATGGACACCAGCAGGGCTGCTGTTAGAAATCACAGAGCCCGTACAGCCTACCTGGCCACATCCTGTGGTCCTAAAACCCAAGACTCTCATGTTGATTGATATTGCACACTCAAACCGGATTGTGCGAAGCTTGTTGCCCAAAAAAGAGCAGGAGCTTCTCTGGGTGACAAGCTTTCTGTGATGCAGTTTGCTACAATTGCTGCGTGATTCTGTCGCTTGCCAAGCGTGTCAAAACCGCACTGCGTTTGAGATGCCATTAAAAATGAATAGCACCTAAACATGCGTGTTGTGTTTTGCCACGATTACAGTGCCATTTGGAATCGCATGGATTCCGCCCTTGATCCCAAATCACCAGATGTGAACAGGGTCTTTTAAATCAATTACAGAGATCAGTTCCAGAACCTTACCCTTGTAGTAGTTACAATCAATAGATTATGTTTTTATACATAAGTTCTCAGCTTTGTACCAGTCATATATAAATCCGGACAATGTGAAATCAAACCATGGGTAATAATGGAGGACTCGTCAGGTAACAGCGGTAGACCCTCCTCTGATCCCCATGTGTGTTCCAGCAGCAGCTGCAGTCGGCGGAAGGAAGACATTTAGAGCTGGCAGCACTGCGGGAGGAGGGAGGAACGATCATGAAGGACCCAGAAGGGGGTGATCGGTGCAAAGTCCCCAGAAGTGCAAATATTGGAAGCAGTTGTCCTGAGTCTTTTCTTGCAGCAGGGAAAAGGTTGTGGATGGGAGAGGAGGAGAAGCCGCTGGGCTTCAGGGGGAGCCACAGGAAGATTTGTTTCACAAATGAGGCAGTACAGCCAGCCTTTCTGCTCATCAGGTGCCCGGGCCCCCGTTATGAACTGATGGGGCCCGGGCACCTGAACAGGAGGGCTGGCTATACTGCCGTATCAGCGGCCCTGGGCTCCAGGGCCCTAAACCAATATTTATTATTATTATTATTTATTAATATTAGATTTATGACTAGGCACAGGTAGGTTGTATTGTAACATATGCAAAACTTTGACTTCTTCCACATACATTGCATACAGTATCACCCAACTATCTCTCAACCAAAAAGCCAGAACCCCCCCCTTCCCTCTTTTTGGTCTGATGAGCAGGCCTTCAAAAAAAATGTAACGTTTCATCCAACCTGTAAATTGTTGAATTTGATATTTTGAAAAGCCAGTATAAAAAATAATGATTAAAAAAAATACTTGTGGGTTTTACCAGTGGCTTTTTTATCATTGATTCTTCGTGGTCTGTGTAACTGAGGGTGTCCTTTGCCTATACGTTTTGCTAGGCCTAGGGCACTTCTTTTTGGGGATTTTTGTGCGTGTGTCACAAAAATACATTGAGTCCAATGAGGCCATTCACATATGTGTACTGCATTGCTCTGTGTTGTTAAAAATGAGGCATGCCTGATATTCAATGCATTTATATGTGTTTATTGTCACTACAGGAAAATTATCCTCACTGGTTAAAACCAAAAATGCAATGAAAATGCATGTAAAAGACACTTAAATGAACAATAAATAAAAACGCATGACGACAGAAAGATGCGAGCTGGGCCTGCAGGTACTTTTACAGTGCCAACAATATATGCAGCGCTTATATATTGTACAATCATATCAATCCATACCTTCAAGGAGCTTACAATCTAAGGTCCCTAACCTGAGGCGTAACTAGAATCTTCAGGGCCCCGGTGCAAGAAACCATGAAGGGCCCCCACCAGGGGCGTTGCTAGGTCTACAAAAGATCTCGGGCTAGAGCCCATAGCAGCTAAGTAAGGAAAGTCATACACGGGCAGGCATACACATGTATATAATATATATGTATGTGTGTATATATATATATATATATATATATATATATATATATATATATATATATATATATTACATATCTGAATGCAGATCCCCCACTTACATCAGGGTCCCCAGGGATCCACCACCTACATTAGGTTCCCCAGAGAGCCCCCCCTTACATCAGGGTCCTTAGAGAGCCTCCCCTTATATTAGGGTCCCCAGAGAGCCTCCCTCCTTACATCAGGGTCCCCAGGGATCCCCCCATACATCAGGGTACCCAGAGAGCCCCACTTACATCAGGGTTCCCAGGGAAACCTCCCCTTACATCAGGGTCCCCAGAGGGCCCCCCCTACATTAGGGTACCTAGAGAGCCTCCCCTTACATCAGGGTCCCAAGAGAGCCTCTGGGGACTCTACTTATATTAGGGTCCCCAGAGCCCCCCTCATTACATCAGGGTCCCCAGAGAGCTCTCCTTAACATCAAGGTCCCCAGAGGGCCCCTCCTTACATCAGGATCCCCAGAGAGCCTCCCCTTACATTAGGGTCCCTAGAAAGCTTACCCTTACATAAGGGTCCCCAGAGAGCCTCCCCCTACATTAGGGTCCCCAGAGATCCTCCCCTTACATCAGTGTCCCCAGAGAGCCCCCTTACATCAGGGTCCCCAGGGAGCCCTCCTTACATCAGGGTCCCCAGGGAGCCCTCCTTACATCAGGGTCCCCAGAGAGCCCCCCTACATTAGGGTCCCTAGAGAGCCTCCCCTTACATCAGGGTCCCCAGAGAGCCTCCCCTTACATCAGGGTCCTTAGAGAGCCTCCCCCTATATTAGGGTCCCAAGAGAGCCTCCCTCCTTACATCAGGTTCCCCAGGGATCCCCCCTTACATCAGAGTACCCAGAGAGCCCCACTTACATCAGGGTTCCCAGAGAGCCCCCCTACATTAAGGTCCCCAGAGAGCCTCCCTTACATCAGGGTCCCCAGAGAGCCCCCCTACATCAGGGTCCCCAGAGAGTCTCCTCCTTATGTCCGGGTCCCCAAAGACCCCTTTCCTTACATCAGGGTCCCCAGAGAGCTCCCCTAACATCAGGGTTCCCAGAGAGCCCCTCCTTACATCAGGGTCCCCAGAGAGCCCCCCTTACATCAGGGTCCCCAGAGAGCCCCTCCTTACATCAGGGTCCCCAGAGAGCCCCCCCCCCTTACATCAGGGACCCCAGAGGGCCCCTTCCTTACATTAATGTCGCCAGAAAGCCCCCCCCTACATGTACCTGGCTGGTGGCGGTGGGAGGCGGCGATCGGCAGCTCTATGGTGTCCACAGGCAGGGAAACTCCATGAGGCTTGTAGTTCTTCTCCTGAGTGTATACAGTGGAGAGGGGAGGAGCCTCTGACCCGGGCATGTATCAGCAGCAGTGTACAAGCAGAGCGACTCACTGAAAGTGAAACTGATACCTGCCCGGGTCAGGGGCCCCTCCCCTCTTCTCTCCGTTGTATACACTGACACTCTGGAAGAGAGAACTACAAGCTCCAGGGAGATCCCACAGGCACAATAGAGCTGCCGATCGCTGCCTCCTACCTCCCCCCACTGCATTCTAAACTGTAAGCCAGAGGTGCAGGGGGAGATGCCGGGTCTTGGGCTCCCCACAGCGGCAGAATGGCAGGGCCCAGTCGCAAGTGCGACTGCAGCAACCCCTATAGTTCCAACTGTCCCAAACTCACATTTATACATACACATACTAGGGCCATTTTACCTACCAGCATGTCTTTGGAGTGTGGGAGGAAACCCATGCAGGTACAGAGAGAACATGCAAACTCTAGGCAGGTAGTGCCATGGTTAAGATTTGAACCAATCACCCTAGTGATGTTAGGCAGAAGTGCTAACCACTTAGCCATTGTTCTGCTTATAGGGATGTGGCACCAATAATTGGGCATCTATAACCTGTCTGACATAACTTTTTCATAAAAGTTATCCCTCTTTGGGAGCTATGTAAATTAACTGATGCTGAGGCTTCTGTTTGCAGGTACACACTTCATTTTGTGCATTCCACCATTGTATCACACCCTGGCATCCAGGCAAATTACTCCCTACCCCTACACCACATACACTCAGGCAACGAGACTTCTCTCCCCTTCCTTAGGCTCGGTTCACACAGGGACGACTTGTCAGGCGACCTAGTCGCCTGACAAGTCGCCTCCCGTTCTGTGCTATGGAACAGTTCTAAGGGGAGCGATGCAAGTCGCTCCGACTTAGAAAAAGGTTCCTGTACGACTTTGGGGGCGACTTGGGGCGACTTGCATAGACTTCTATACAGAAGTCGTTTTGCAAGTCGCCCGGGCAGTCGTGTGCAAGTCGCCTCGGTGAGTCGACCTGCAAGTCGTGCCGCCTCTGGTGTGAACCGAGGCTAACACTAAAGTCAGGATGTTTTTTTAAAACTCTTTAGGGAGTACTACTCTAGTTTATCCACCATGATAATGTCTGGAGTTCAGCTTTAAGGAATCTTAAAGTAATATTAAAGTAATTTCTTCCCCTTATATCAGAAAAAATTGACCATAGCCCAATTTTTTTTTCAATTCCCTCCATAGAGCTTCATTTTTCCCTTATCCCCAGGCAGTACCCCTATATTCCTGTTCTCTCCATGCCCCCTGTGCCACTAGAACCTATGAAGTCTTATGCTGCGTATACACAGGCGGACTTTTCGATAGACTTTTCGATGGACTTTACGATGGACTTTGCAACGGACTTTCGAATGAACAGACTTGCCTACACACGATCAACCAAAGTCCGACGGATTCGTACGTGATGACGTAGGACCGGACTAAAATAAGGAAGTTCACAGTCAGTAGCCAATAGCTGCCCTAGTGTCGGTTTTTGTCCGTCGGATTAGCATACAGACGAGCGGACTTTTTGACCGGACTCGAGTCCGTCGGATAGATTTGAAACATGTTTTATTTCTAAGACCGTCGAACTTTTGGGGAAAAAAAGTCCGCTGGTGCCCACACACGATCAAATTATCCGACGGAGTCCGGTCCACCAGACCAAGTCTGTCGGAAAGTCCGCTCGTGTGTACGTGGTATTATGTGAGTCTCTGCAATATGCACACTCTTGCTCTGTGCTACAATTCTACATGCAGACATTCAGAGTGCTGCACACAGCCAGGGTCAATGGCCATTGTGGAGAAGGAGGAGAGACACATCTTTTGCTCTGTCCCTCACTGGCACTCTGTTGCACTCTTGTGTGGCACTCTGAATGGCTGCATGTAGAATCGTAGTACAGAGTAATGCTGCGTACACACGATCGCACATTCCGACAACAAAATCCATGTTTTTTTTCCGACGGATGTTGGCTCAAACTTGTCTTGCATACACACGGGTCACACGAATCTTGTTGGAAATTCCGAACGTCAAGAACACGGTGACATACAACATGTACGACGAGCCAAGAAAAATTAAGTTCAATAGCCAGTGCGGCTCTTCTGCTTGATTCTGAGCATGCATGGAACTTTGTGCGTCGGAATTGTGTACACACGATCGGAATTTCCAACAACGGATTTTGTTGTCGGAAAATTTGAGATCCAGATCTCAAATTTTGTTTGTCGGAAATTCCGACGAAAAATGTCCGATGGAGCCTACACATGGTCGGAATTTCCGACAACAAGCTCCCATCGAACATTTCCCGTCGGAAAATCCGACCGTGTGTACGTGGCATTAGAGTGCACAATTTATAAAATTAAAAAAAAAATACTGTGTGTTATTACCTGTTATTGTTATCTGATTTAGGAAAAAAAAATACTTTAATACCACTTTAAAGTGTGAGCATGCTAATGTGGCCTCAGTATTATCATATGTCAAGCATACCTTAAAGCAAATCTGCAGAATAGAATCCTAAAAGAAGCTCCCCCTGTAGAGTAAAGAATATACAGAATACTCACCTGTCTCACTGCCCATGCAGTCAGTCTTCACTCACTCTATTGTTGGCTGCATCCACCACTTCTGGGTGTGTCATATGACTGGTCCCCTACTCAGCGATGTGGTTTAACCTGCCAACCCCTATGTTACTATTATATCCTGTAGTGGTGTAAGGGCCAGGACAATGAACCAGAGAATGCAGAGGGGGGGCCAGGCCTCCAACCCTCCTGGAAATGTTGGATGCTGAAAATTCTTTGGTTGCCGTAGTTTTCCAAAGAGATTGGCTGGGCATGTGGCAGAATAGGTTTATATTAATTATTTTCTTTACATGATACTTTAAGTTTTTATCCTAGTGTCATTTTAAGTGCTATTTATTTAACTTTAAAGCCAGTGCATCTTTTTAAACCATAGTTCTTTATAAGATAGTCAGTGCAATGACAAAAGGTGTGATCGAAGATCATAGCACTAGAGGGCAGCATTGTAATAGATAATATTTTAGAGTTCACTGGCGCGATCGAGTTTTCTGTCAGTCAGTATGGTTAGGATTTATTAGCGGCAAAATGCAAATCTGGAAGACTACCGCAAATCTGCATACTAATAGATTAAAAAGTTGATTTATGCTAAATATACTTAAATAATATAGGAACCTTGTTTATCCTGTAATTGTTCTAATTTGAATGAGCCATGCTTATTTTGGAATCAAATCCCCCTTCCTGAACAGGTGCCCATTTTTTACATCTGATGTGAGGCTCTTTAACGCTTTTGCTGCCAGGGCCGTTTTTTTTTTTTTTTTTTTTTGTTTTTCGCACACATTAAAAAAAAATCCTGAAGATTGGTTAAAATCCCCAAACATTCAGTATTATATATAATATATATTATAATGATGTATATAAAAAATATATAATTTGTAAAATATAAAATATAAACGGTGAGGTCATGTCGAGTAATTAAATAATCAAGCCCCAAATTTTTGTGTGGCTTGGAAATGACATTAAACTTCATTATCCAAAACTGGCCATAGAAGACACTTTAAAAGCCCCTACAGGTCATTGGTTTAGAGGTAGGCTATAGTTGATGCAACCAAAGGCTGGGGGGCGTGGGGATCTGTCCCTGCTGAACACAGTGATTATTGCTAGCGGCTTTAGCCACTGGCAATAATCGCATGTAAACAGCTGACATGCTGGTTGTATCTAAGTCAATAGATGGATCGACATGGGTACAATCAGCATGCCCATAGATGGTTCGAATCTCAGGCGGTACCTGCTGAACCAGTCGAGAATAAACCATTTATAGCCCTTTTTACCCATGAAATCTCACTCTAGAATTAATGCTCTGGCTCCGCCGCTTGTCTTCTGCACTCCAATGAAGCTAATGCAGATCGTGCTTCATTACCTTCTTCCCCAGCAACAGCAAAGAGGTAAAGTGACAGCAGAAACCAGAAGTGACAAAATCTCCGTCACTTTAGGATTCTTACTAGAAGTTCCTACTAGGAGCAATGTATAGAGGATCTGTTGAAGTGACTGGGTGGCTGTACAGTCGCTGGATCACAGTTGACTTGCCAGATTTATACACTGTAGCAGCCAGGAGCATGTGTAAAACCCTGCTCTACCAGCAACATATGACATACAGGGCCTTGAAAAAGTATTCATACCTCTTCACAGTTTGTCATGTTACAAGCAAGATTGTAAGTATGTTTTATTGGAATTTTATGTGATAGATCAACACAAAGTGGCACATAATTGTGAGGTAGAAGGAAAATGGTTTTCAATTTTCTTTACAAATAAATATCGGAAAAGTATGGCGTGCATTTGTATTCAGTCCCCTTTACTCTGATACCCCTAACTAAATTCTAGTGGAACCAAGTGCCTTCAGAAGTGACCCAATTAGTACATAGCGTCCACCTGTGTGTAATTTCATTTAAGTATAAATACAGCTGTTCTGTGAAGCCCTCAGAGGTTTGTTAGAGAACCTTAGTGTACAAACAGCATCATGAAGGCCAAGGAACACACCAGACAGGTCTGGGATAAAGTTGTGGAGAAGTTTAAAGCAAGGTTAGGTGGTAAAAAAATATCCCAAGCTTTGAACATCTCACAGAGCACTGTTCAATCCTTCATCTGAAAATGGAAAGAGTATGGCACAACTGCAATCCTACCAAGACATGACCATCCAGGCCGGGCAAGAAGAGCAATAATCAGAGAAGCCCATGGTAACTCTGAAGAAGCTGCAGAGATCTACAGCTCACATGGGAGAATCTGTCCATAGGACAACTATTAGTCGTGCACTCCACAAATGTGGCCTTGGAAGAGTGGCAAGAAGAAAGCCATAAGAAGTCCCATTTGCAGTTTGCGAATAGCCATGTGGGGGACAAAAGCAAAACACTCTGTGTGGTGAAAACTAACACTGCACATCCCCCTGAACAAACCATCTCCACTGTGAAACATGGTGGTGGCAGCATCATGTTGTGGGGATGCTTTTCTTCAGCAGGGACAGGGAAGCTGGTCAGAGTTGATGGGAAGATGGATGGAGCCAAAATACAGGGCAATCTTAGAAGAAAACCTGTTAGAGTCTGGAAAAGAGGGCGGAGGTTCACCTTCCAGCAGGACAACGACCCTAAACATACAACCAGAGCTACAATGGAATGGTTTAGATCAAAGCATATTTCAAAGGGTATGAATACTTTTTCAAGGCAATGAACATAGGTACCAGTAACAGGGTTAAATAATTGTACTATATGGCTACTAAAATGTTTATAATGCTTTAAATACTCCACCTCTAAGTTATTACACATTTTTAAATACTTATATATAGCAAAACAATTGTAAAAAAAATGTGTTTAAATGGACCAGACAATGACTTTACAAATCTGCATGAATACATGCCTCACATGTCACAATACAGTATATATCTGTGCCATTTTTCAGAAAAGCTCCAACTTTTATTCCTGAGCTCCATTCCAGTGACTTTGCATAGGCCAAGATGATCATAAGTCTGCTGCAGGAAGCATTTCCTCAGTCTCCTCTTTGGAGTGTTGCGCTGGCAGGTTATACTTAGCAGACACTTGACATGGCAAAATATATCTAATGCTAGGTCCACTTTATATCAACCCCAATAGGTGTTAGGCCTTTACAATAAACATGGATATTTTGTGTTCTAATGAAAGGCTTTGATACATTGGGGGGTATTTACTAAATCTGGTGCACACAGAATCTGGTGCAGCTATGCATAGTAACCAATCAGCTTCTAGGTTTTATTATGAAAGCTTAACTGAAGAAGCTGAAGTTGGAAGCTGATTGGTTATTATGCACAGCTGCACCGCATTCTGTGTGCACCAGTTTTAGTAAATCTCCCCTATTGCGCCATAAATATGATATTTGATTCACTTTAAAACCCAATTGACCTCAGTTTAATGCCCTTTTCAGACAGAGTAGACTCTGTCAAGCCGATCCGCCTGCTCAGCTGGGGGTCTGTCCTCTGATCAGCTGGGGATCTGTCCTCTGATCGGCTGGGGATCTGTCCTCTGATCGGCTGGGGATCTGTCCTCTGATCGGCTGGGGATCTGTCCTATGATCGGCTGGGGATCTGTCCTATGATCGGCTGGGGATCTGTCCTCTGATCGGCTGGGGATCTGTCCTCTGATCGGCTGGGGATCTGTCCTCTGATCGGCTGGGGATCTGTCCTCTGATCGGCTGGGGATCTGTCCTCTGATCGGCTGGGGATCTGTCCTCTGATCGGCTGGGGATCTGTCCTCTGATCGGCTGGGGATCTGTCCTCTGATCCCCGCTGAGCAGGCGGATGACAAGTCCATGCTCTGATGCAGAGCGGACACAGACACAGCCCGCTGTTCTTTATGGGGCAGTTGGATGGAAACTGACTGCCTGTCAATTTCCATCTGATCCAATACGCTAGACGGATGGGGAACAGATCCTTCTCCGTCTGTTTTTGGTGGATCGGATGCAGGCGGGTGTAAACGGACACATAGCCGTTTATATCCGCCTCCCCATAGAGAACAATGGGTGGTCTGATAGGGACCACCTAAAAAACAGACAAGTGGACCCGATCGGTCCGATGTTTGAAAGGAACCCTAATCAGCCTCAATATAGTGGTGCGAGGTCTTACAGTTTGTTTTTTTAAAATACAGCCACAGCCTGAGTATTGAAGCCTGACTCCTGTCAACATGCTGCAGAGATGGTCCCTTACTCTCTGCAGAAGTTCAAAATGCCCTCCAGCTGAGTCAGAGCCAGATCTCTCCAATCAGCAAAGTGCATGTTCGAGAGACAGAGAGTGCAGAGAGACCACTGCTTCCACACAGAGAGCAAAGATCCTTCTCTGCAACAAGGTGGCAGGGGATAGGCCTCATTTAGGCTTTAAGGCCCCTTTCACATGAGTGCCTCCGTATAGCAGGATCGCTCCACTGAGCCCTGCTGAACAGGCAGATGACAGGTCCTTCACTGTGCAGAGTGGACACGGACACAGTCCTGCTCTACTCTTTTTATCCTATCTGATCTGCCAGATGGATGGAAAATAAGACTGCCATCAACCTGTTTTTGGTGGACAGGATTGGATCAGCGGACATCGCCGTTCTATAGAGGAGACTGCATGGTCCAATCAGGTCCGCCTAAAAAACTGACAGAAGGACCTGATTGGATAGCTGCTTGAAAGGGCCCTTATTGTATTTTTTAAACTTCCTTTGTTTGCTGACACTGACCAAGGTAAGCTTCTGTAACTGCACCAGACCTGTGACATCTGCCAAGGCCGCCTCCCTGGCTCAAATCTACTTGTGCGAAAAGTCGTCCCTTTTTGGGATGTGAAATTTGAAATAAGCCCCTCTCACGTTTTCCAATTGTAACAGATAATGTGGAGATCTAGGATTAGGATGTGTTTGTGATGTAAACAACACTACTCGGTGATCTTTAGCAACCACAGATGAGAAGAAAGGCTGAATCTGTTCTGAACGGTGTCGCTATGCAATGCCTCTGACCTACAGAGCGGCCGAGATGGCTGCAGAACATTCTTCCATCTTTGCTCGCCATCTCCCAGGCACTGCGCCTCTCGCTGATGTCTGACACCCTTTATCTGCACACAAAGCCCTCATACAGTAGGGCCTTGTCCCCCCGGATCCTCCGGCTGCTGATACCGGGGGGATGCTCGCAGTGGGTGACACTCTTCTCTGTCCCCCGGTCATTATTGCAACGCAGACATCAGCCAGACGTGTTGTATCTCCGAATCGTTCCCACAAACGGTGCTTGGTGAGGCGGCCGGACATGATCTACATACACAGCAGTCTCCACACTGAGGGATCATACAATCCCCGGCCAAAAAAAGGCCATGTACAAAAGGAAAAGAATCTTATTTATTCCCATGGGGGATTTTCTTTTTTGTTAGTTGCAGCAGAGAGAAATCCATCTCATGTACCACAGACATCTCCATTCAGGGATTTTATATGAAAAAAAACATTTGATTTAAAGGAAATACACGTTTTTGTTTTTTTCTTTCTAATTATATGCGGGAATGTGACCAGCTTAAAGCTGAATTTCAGGCAGATAGAAAAGACACATAGTTGTATATGATCATTCATACATCATTAAAGTGATATTAAAGGCTTTCTTTTAAAAAAATAAAAAATAATAATCATGTCTTACTTACCTGCTCTGCGCAATGATTTTGCACAAAACAGCCCCAATCCTCCTCTTCTCGGGTCCCTCGCCGGCGCTCTTGGCTCCTCAATCATGCTGAGTGCCTCCATAGCAAGCAGCTTGCAATGGGGGCACCCAAGCAGGCTTGTTGCCGAGCCACAGCGTGCCCATTTATACACAGAACCACCACTTGGCCCTGCCCCCCTCTCTCCTCATTGGCTCACTGGCTGTGATTGACAGCAGCTGCTGTCTCAGCCAATGAGGAGGGAGAGTCCCTGGAGAGCTGAGTCTCACGTGCACATCGCTGGATCGAAATGGGGCTCAAGTAAGTATTAGGGGGGAGCTGCTGCACAAATGCATGAAGGTAAAAGACCATGGGTCTTTAGAACGAGTTTAAAGAGGAACTCCAGGCTCTGTCAGAAACACTGTAGCTGCTGACTTTTAATATTAGGATACTTACCTGTCCACGAATCCAGCGTTGTGTTCACCTGAGCCATTTTTTTCAATTGGCTCTCAGGTGCTGCCGCCATTTCGGGTAAGGGAAGCTGGCAGTGAAGCCTTGTGGCTTCACAGCTGATTCCCTACTGTGCATGCACGAAAGCACGCTGCGCTTTGTGAATGGCCTGGGCAGCAGGGGGAGGAGGAGGGGGGCTGAACTTCCACGGCCACGGCGTAGTCACACAGGAAGTGGGAGCAGGTACGATATATATATACACTGTATGCAATACATGCAGAATCCCCTATGTTCTTTGGAGTTTGTAAACTCCCCACACATTTTCTTCCTTGAATTCTGTGACCCGTAGTCACTATGCTCTGTGGGTAGCACTGCTGTGTCACACATTTCATGGGGCCTGCCTTCTGAATTACAGAGGTGCTGAGAGGAGGAGTTTCAGGAGGCTAAGTCAGTACAAGAACCACAGTTTGCAGGCAGCAAGGTACCATGGGATATGTAGTCCTTAGAAATGGAATTAAAATAGCAGAGGGGAAGCTGCAAAGCATGCAGGGAATCCAGGAAGTTGTGGAAAGAGATGTCCAGCAATCAGGCAGCAACTCACATGAAAGGAGAGGTTTTTTTTTAAGTAAGGTTACTGTATATTGGATTGTTAATTACATTCAATATTTTTACTGTTATTACAATGCTGATGTTAGAGTGAAAGTGTATGCATGTATATGAATATAGAACTCTTAGCCTATCCTCTATTAAAAGGAATAAACACTAACTAGATTTAAATTTACTGTAAATATTTTTTTAATGAATATGTATTATTGAATGTTTATCTTTTTAAAAGGTTAATGCAAGGTTATCATCAGAGACCAAAAGTAGAACTAAAGGCAAAAATGTAGAGGAGAGGGAATTAGAACCCCTGTCAGGTTTTATTGCTGTCTGTGCACCCATTAGGGAGATTCACCTTCTCTATTTATCCTGTTTACCATCATCATTCAGAAAGAAAGTGAAGAAAAATCACAAATTTTGGGTTTTTACCAGAACAGGCATGTAGGGAAAATCTTCCAATTATTTCTGTTGACTTTTTTGGCTATGGGAAAGGAAGTGAAGTAAAATCCTCCCAAGGGGACACAGTCACACAAAAAACCTGAATGGGATTATTATTATTTTTTTTTTTCAAAAGTTGCCACCTTTTCACTTAGGGTCCTTTCACACTGGGGCGGTTTGCTGGCGCTATTGCGCTAATAATAGCGCCTGCAAACTGACCCGAAAGTGGCGCTGCTTTCATTCCAGTGACCTGCCAGCAGCATCTTCGGAGCGGTGAAGGAGCGGAGTGTATACACCGCTCCTTTACCGCTCCTGCCCATTGAAATCAATGGGACAGAGCGGCTATACCGCCGGCAAAGCGCCTCTGCAGAGGTGCTTTGCGGTGGTATTTAACCCTTTCTCGGGCGCTAGCGGGGGGTAAAACCGCCCCGCTAGCGGGCGAATACCGACGGTAAAACGCCGCTAATAATAGCGGCGTTTTACCGCCGACGCCGCCCCCGCCCCAGTGTGAAAGGGCTCCTAGTTGGTCCCCTAATCTCAAATCACTCCTTCTTTTGATGTATCTGTGAAGGTTCACATTTGTCCAGGCCATGGTATATCTAGTAGTTTTTTTTTTAATTCTCCATATACAAAATGTAATATGACTTTCACATATTCAACATTCATATACCTTAAATCTCCAGAAATACCCTCCCCATCCCTCCACCTCTTTTTTATTTACCACTTTCTCCCGTCTCCTCCCTCCTATTCTCTGATTCTCCTTCTTTCTCCACACCTCCCTCTCTCTCTATTCACCCCATATCTCTGTGTACCTCCTTGATCTCTTAAAGAGAAAGTAAACCCTGATAGGTTTTACTTCCTTTCTTTTACCCTGCAAAGTAAAAGCACAATGTGCTAGTATGCATTGCATACTAGCACATTATGTGACACTTACCTGCAAAACGAAGCCCGCACCATCCCCGCTGCAAGCTGCATCCATCTTTGCCCCTTTTCCTTCTGGGGGCCACGGACTTGGCTCTGTGACTAGCCGAAGCTACGTGACGTCATTCCTGCGCATGCGCGTGGGAGCCGATGGTCGCGGCATTCACTCGTGAAGAAACGGCATGGATGGGGTTAAAGTCCAATGATCCTGGATGTGAGGAGAGTCACTGTGGGACACAAGGCAGGATGTGATGTCGCACCTGGGGCGGGCTGGTTGCTATGGTGACACTATGGTGAACCAATAGGAGTTCTAAAACGCGTCACCATAGCAAACAGCCCACCCCAGGTGTGACATCACATTCTGCCTTGTTTCCCACAGTGGCTCTCCCCACCTCCTGGAACATTGGACTTGGTTTCCTCACTAACTATACGCTGTTTGCTGTCACAAGCAGCTCTTCCAGTGGACGGCTTCCACCCAATGGGGCATGGCTGCAGATAAGCTCTTTAATTTTATATTTTTGTGAATCTGCATTTGGCATTTAATCGTAATAAATCCATTAATGCTGCACTTAGCTGGCGCCCCTTGTTTCCTTTCTTTTTTCTCTTTTAAGAGATTTGTGCCTGTCTCAGGTGGAGCTGTCTAATGAAGTACAACTCTTTCTATGGGATTTATATGAACATTTTATGAACTACCTATGCTACCCAAGCGTATCTTTACATTTACTCGAGGGGGTAGAGGCTAACTCATGTGGATGGTGCATTAGCATTTGTTTGCGCCACAATTTCAATTGTTGATCATTCCTGGCAGGTGCCCCTGGAAGCTGGAAATCACTGAAGTAGAGACCGCTACTCCAGTGATCACTTTCTTCCAGGTCCATTGCTGAGCAGCCAGCCTGATGCATTCTGAACATAGAAGGTCAGCCGTTCAGCATTCTTGTGTTAAGCAGTTTTTTTTTTCATTTCCCCTCTCTCTCTCTAGCAGCACA
Organism: Lithobates clamitans; assembly: GCA_037952925.1. Taxonomy (NCBI): domain Eukaryota; kingdom Metazoa; phylum Chordata; class Amphibia; order Anura; family Ranidae; genus Lithobates; species Lithobates clamitans. Next base: position 5,401,909 of record JBBGZY010000310.1, read on the forward strand.
TACTCACCATTCCTTCTTTCCCCTGCTGTTCTATCCAGGAAATAAGGAGCATAGGTAAATGTATACTCTAAACCAGGGTCTCCAAACTGCGGTGCTTTACTTACTTGGGGCACTATTCCATCTACTGACACCAACAATGGGGAATCATTCTTGTTGCTTACACCAACAATGGGGCACTATTCCTCCAACTGACACCATCAAAAGGGCACAATACCTTCTATTGACACCAATGATGGGGCACTAGTCCTCCCACTGACATCAAAGATATGGTATTGTTTACTCCCACTGGACACCTGGACATTTTCTACTCCCAATGGCCCTAGTCCGGTCTCCCTAAAGTCTGAAGGACAGTAAACTGGCCCTTTGTTTAGAAAGTTTGGAGACCCCTGCTCTAAACTGACCATAGACAGTTTCAGGAGCCATAAATGACAATCCAGGAACTGGGGAAAACAAGGGCAATTGGGTAAGACTTTCTAATCTGCTTGATTGTGGTGTACCCTTGAGAATTCTCTTATGGGACTTCCAAGTGCTGTGCCCTAGACATTGCATTATTTTGCAATCTGGTTAAAAATCCTACCATATTTTAATTGTCTATTTATGCAAACCGAAGCCCCCATAGCTAAGTACCCCCATAGTAATTGGACACATCTTATTTCTAGTAATACTTTTCTCTTATTGACTCTGAAGGTTTGTAAGACTTACCCACAAACCTGGGTGCTGACGATTGCTGTCATCAGGAAGTATGTGTTGTCTTATTAGTTTGGCATTGTCTTAATTCCAAGTTGCAATCAAGAACATGATAGTAGTTAAGGCTGGGCCCTTTACATTAAAACATAACACAGACGATATTTTCAATTGCTTTGTTACAATGTCAGTTTTTTATCTGGGAGAACCAAGAATTAATATGTACATTCTAGAGGAAAACAGTCCAGACCTTTTAGCAAAGTGAGTGATAGTTTTATGGAAGAAAACATTTTCTCATTTTCCCATTAGTGTTATTTTTTACTTTAAAAGACAGCCAGCTGCAGAGTTTAAAGGCTGGCATGATGGGGAGGAGGAAACAAGCTGTCACATTTGCCCCTCTGTTATCCTAAAATTTGATGTAGAGGCACGTTGTGGAATATAAACTGGTCCTTTAAACCTGCGGTTACATAACATTTCTCTGTAATCTATCACCGCGCTGGCAAGAAACATGTCTTCAACAGGACAAGGAAGCCAGGCTAATGTTTATCTGTCGTTTCCTTCCCGCCAGGGCCAAGTATTTCAGAAGCAAGAAAGTGAACAAGGATTATGAAATTCGGGTGGAGCAGGTGAGTGTTGCTCAGATCACACGCAGCTGCACTAATTTTCTCAGACACTTGAGGAGAGATGTGTAAAACACACCAAGTTCATTTATAAGAAACGTTTCTACAAGTAAAAAAAACTAAAGCCCAACCCCACCCAAACTTTTGTGCGTTCAGAAGGACTAGTGTCCCTGTGGGTATGTGCAGCGTGATGCGGCGGGCAGAGTCTAAGTGCAGTAACAGAGATAGATTGTAACTTCTAGCAATACACAACAGACCCAGCGGGAAAGCAACACGACTGGGAACACTCACAAGTTTTTACAGCGATGAGACAGTTGTTTGAAGACTCAGTGGTGCCAACAGCATCTGTCATGATGAGCGGAATATGGCCTGGCCGATCAGTACCCAAATGGTGAGGCTTTCAGGAAGGATGGCATGTTCGTGCACTTTCCCCACTCCTTCAGAACTTTTCTCCGATGCTGAGCACTGTTCTTGACAGACAGGTATCCTGTCGGTACACTGCCACTCTCAAAAATGTGTGCCAAACCTGAGAGCCAGGGTCTTAATTTGACTCTGCCTGACCCAAGATGGCCACCAAAGCCACATGGGATGCCAGCATCCAATTGGATAGCTGCCTTCCAGTGACTGAGGAAACCATAGAGGAACTAAGTTCCCCTCCACTTTCTCCCTCATCTGCATTCTCGCTGCGGACCGGCACCACCTGCAGTGGAGAAAAAAGACTGCACCTGGCTACATCCCAATTTTCTGTACAGGGGTAACTGGGACATGGAGCAATGGGACGTTTCTCCAAGGGGGCAAAGCTAGATACAACAGCTTTTTAATGTAAAGTGATGAAAGGTTAGAAAAAACATAAGCAAATTTGCAAGCTTATGTGTTGTTAACAGTTTTGTGAATCTTGCTCAAAGTTCGTCAACTTTGTGGTGAACACCATTAAAATCTATAGGGTGGTTAATCTTGTTATTCGATTCTAGCTATTTTTACTGTAGCAATGACCCCTGAAAGAACTGCTGTATTTGTATTGGGTTCTTCTGCCTTCCTACTAGTGATCTGTCCTATAGCTGCACCCAGCGCACTGACCCACTGATGGTGACTTCAGTTTCTTTTCTTGCAATTTATTAGTGTACAGGAGACCCAAAAACAGCAGCAAAAATTCCTTTCACTTAGGCTCAGATGTGCTACTATCTTCCATTGTCTTTTGACTTCTGGCACAGGTCGGCTGTAGGACTCTTCATGCCTATGCCACAGGCTAGTGTCATTTCTGTAGAATTAGATGGGTAGCTACCTTTTAGTTTCCATTACAGATCAGGTTAGGACTCTTCAGGTTGTTGCAATGGACCGGTTTGGGATACTCTACGCGGAGATGAGCAGCTAAAAAGCCAATCACCCTTTCTTGGCTCTGCTTCCTCCAGGCAATGCGCCTGGAAATCAAAGATTGTACCTCTTGCAGTTATACCCTCCCCAGACAGCATACTGGGAGGCAAGGACTTTCCACCAATACATTTTTTCCAGGCAAAGCCTTCTTCTAGAACAGGAATGTCCAAACTACGGCCCTCCAGCTGTTGCGGAACTACACTTCCCATGAGGCATTGTAAAACTCTGACATTCACAGACATGACTAGGCATGATGGGAGTTGTAGTTCCTTAACAACTGGAGGGCCATAGTTTGGACACCACTGTTCTAGAAGGTCTCTACAAATATTTATAACCTCCCCAGCCCACATCTCTTGTATAAATCCCTCAGTGATTGGCAGAATAATTATTAATAACCCAATACATTGTATTTTCTCACTCTGTCTACTGGTGAACACTCAACAGAAGCAGACAGAAGCACACATTGTCCTTGGGCTTAAACTGGAGATTGATGGGTCAGTCTTTTTCATTCAACCAGTCAGTTGAGCGAAAAAAAAAAAGACAGATTCCCCCAACCACACATTCAAGGTGGATGGGGGATTCCTTGCTGCTGTGTATTTGTATTCTGACAGCGGGGAGACCTCCCTGACGTAAGAATACACTGATCAGCACTGCAGGCTATAGTCTGCACTACTAATCAAGGGGAAATTTTCCAGAAGGGTGGTTGTACATAAGTTGACCGGTAGATCGACTTTTGTACAACCGCAATGCCCATACATTCCCAGCGCAAAATTTGGCTGGTCCCCACCGTACCTGCCAAATTTGATTCATTTATTGGCAGCTTTAGAAACCAATCAAACCCAGATAACATAGACAAAGCTCAAACTGGCTACAGCCTAGCGTCAAACACTAAGATGAGATTAGACACACTTAAAGGAGAAGTACAACCAAAGCTCCCTCTGCACTTCTGTGACCCATCTTCAGCAGACAGTGGGCTGAAGCCCACTGTTGGCTGAAGCCCACTGTTGGCTGACGTCACACAGCTGGTACAGGCTCAGGAAAGATTGCGACCATATGACCATATGGTTGGTTCCATCCACATGTCTTGACCGGTATCCGGCTCAGCCTCTCAGCAAACCAGGTCGATGCTGCTCCCGCCCCCACACCCTCCACAGCCCAGCGCTCCAGTGAGCGCAGGGGGGGCAGAGCATAGAGCATATGACTGACAGTCACCAGCTCTCAGCTCCTGAGAACCAAGCGATCGGAGGTGTTTGATCATTCGGTTCTCAGCCTTAGAGCCGGTGGAGGACAGAGGCAGTAACGGACCTATGCTGCATCCACCTAGGTAAGTATGATTCCAAAAGAAAAATCCCATACTTCTCTTTCAAGCTTAGGGCGGGGTCCCTACAGTAGGGCTAATAAACCACCTATTGTCAAACAAAAGGTAGAAGTTGGGCACTGCCATGGGACACATATACCAATGCCAAAATAAAGAAAAACAGTATCTTTCGCTACATAGCATTGTCAGCTCTTCCTAAAAGTTCTAACTCACACTAACAATTTGGGTGCTATAAGTCCACTCAGCAGACCAGGGTCAGGTGCTATGCGCTGAGTTTTATGCATTGCATTATAAAGTAGGTTGCTCCTTATCTGTGGTGGAAAACCACAGTTTGCATCCAAAAGTTTACAAATGCAGGGGATTCACTGCAAATACATGGTATTGCTAAACTTGAATCTCTTCCATCGTTAGAACCTTGTGAGGTTTGTTTTGCTTTTTTGTGCTCTTCTATCCTTGAGACCCAAGAGACAACCCAGTGGAAGCAACTCTTCTATTAGCATAAACATTTGGGCTGAAGTTGGGCAACACGTTGTTTATTCCAAATCCTGCTGTGGACAAAGGGTACTGGCTTTGGTTCTAAAATCTGAATTGAGGGTAGGCTCCAGACTCCAAACTTGTAAATGTAGAAACTGTCACATCCAGTGGCTCATATGTCCATCCTTTCCATCTAGCTTATCCTCTATCTATATCTAGCAAATATGTTGAAATTGTGGATATATTCCTAATGAAATATTGAAACCAGTGAGTTTGCTGGATCTGACACCACCAACTCTGCCAATGATAGACTCAGACACACATTGGGGAAGGAGAGGAAAGTTTCCCAGCACTGAAAGGTGCAGTGTGACCAGAAATGTGTGCAATGACTAAAGGTCATGTCATAGCAGGTTCCTACATATCTCACATTAATTGGATATATCAGTGTGGTTGAATTGGGATATAATTAGTGAACTGTATTTGTTTTTTGGGGATTTTCCTTAAAAGAAAGGGGGGCTACAGTCTGCTCTAGTCTGGCTCTAAAAATGGAAGCCTCCTGAAAGGCGCAAGAGCTGAGTGATGATCTCCTTAGCGTGCCCCTGATAGTCAGTTATTCAGTCACAGGCTGGGGCTGGTCCCAGTCTAAGCTGTGTTGTTTGACTTTCTTAGGGAGTTCTCATGTTTTACAGGACCTGGCTGTGCTGTTTTGCAGAACTGTCTGACTCAGAAAATTAGCCGAACAGAACTAAAAAACCCTCAGCAGATACAGGTCATGTGAAAAAATGTGTCACCGAGCAATATAAGTCTATATAAAAAATGTTTAAATGTGCCTTTAAAAAGCGGATCTGCTGCAGTCATAGATTCCACACCAATAATGTGAAGTAAACAATGATACAATAAAAAGTGTAACTGCGCTGACCCTAAATAATATACGTATCTTACCACATAACTAAAGCAGTGAATAATAATTATCAATAATATATAAACTCAATCAAGTGCATAATTAGTGAGCTACAGTGATCTAGGAAAAATAATAATGTTTTCCCTTAATATAAAATATTAGTGAATAAATCAAAATCATGTGTTTAACAAAAAAGGACAGTCCCAGTATTCCTCTTCAAGAACTGGTTATCCGAATCCCACGTACACAAATCCACATACGTTATTGGAATACTACCACCTTCTAAAATGAACACTTACCAGAGACAAAATAAAAAGACGCCATTGGTTTATGTCTGGGTTAACCACTCCACTGATATGGATATATCTGAAGGTTTCCAAACGGCATGCCAGTAATCACTCCATAAATCTCCACAGTGATCTCAGGATCTCATAGAAAGCAAATAGCCATCATTGCGCAACATATTATGCTTTATTCAATCAATAAAATAGATATAAAAAATTTCCACTCACAAGTATGGTGCCTATAGACCGGCACTGAGTCTTTCCAGCAATACTTTTGGGGTTAGCAAACGCTGTTCCATCTCCCGGGGTCGGCGTGTGGTCCAAGCCTCAATATGGTGCGGGTTGGGGCATGAAGTGACGTTGGTGTTACCCCGAAATCTCTACGCGTTTCGCATTCAATCATGCGTCTTTAGGAAGATACAGGTCATGACTGAGGGACCTGCAGAGTGCTGAGGCTCAGGTAAAAATAAGGTATTAAACCTGGAACAATAAACCCCCTTTTTCCCACTTGAAAATGATCAGACGACACATTACTTCTTTTTTGGAGTCGAATGGCCATAGCAGCCTTTTTATTATAAAAACAGATAAATACAGTATTAAAGAGAACAATCTCAATGCATATATACAATCAATGCATAACCAATAACACAGTCAGATTAATTCTGCCAGGTCTAAGGTCTTTGAAGGGCAATATCATTCAGAGGAACCGGTTGTATCTGCTACACCATAGAAGCCCCACGGCCACCATTTACATCGCCTCAAGGACTAATTAACCAGTTACTTACTATCGGATACAACCTAATTATAATCCGTTTCCATGGGGGCACCCGTGCGGGCCCTCCTGAGTCCCACTGCTGCATCCTTTAACACAGACAGCGGGACTCAGCCACGCCCCCCGCTCCCCGTCACTGGATTTGATTTATAGCAGCGGGAGCCAATGGCTCCCGCTGCTATCAATCTGTCCAATAAGGAAAGAGACAGTGGCTGGAGCTGTTGGGCTCGTGCTCATCACTGGATCGGATCGGGCTCAAGTTAACAGAAAAAGGGGGGTCTGGGGGGCAGCTGCAGCAAAGAAGGTTTTTCATCTTAATGCATTTTATGCATTAAGGTGAAAAACCTTGAGACTTTAAAATCACTTTAAATGTAGCGGCTGCATTAGTTTCCTTTATTTTAGGCGTTTTATTTTCACCTGGTAATCCGGCCAGTAAGTCTGAAACTTCCTGTAACAGCCCAAGCACATGTGGCAGTTAGAGGTTTTAGAGAAACCATTTAACACTGGCAGGGGTGCTTGCAATAATCAGCTTTTATTAATTTATATAAAATCTTTATTAAAAAAGGAAATAAAAAACTGTTGTAATGCTTTAAAAGGTATTAGCTGAAATGTTGGTATTTGTTGGTCAAATTCATCGAAATGTTCTTTTTCTTCTGCACTACCCTCTCCCCAGATTGACAATACCGCTGTCCAAAGGTGTCTCCGTTTCTCCTTTATAGAGTGGAGGCCATCCAGGCTTCAATTTTATTATTCAATTCATTTCAATGTGCAATTTGATCAAAAAAGATCATATCTGCAAAAAATCAAGTAGCCATAACTTCTAGGGATGCGCCAATACCAGTATTGGTGCCGATACCGAGTAATTGCACGAGTACTCGTGCCAATGCTTCGATACCCGAAAAAAACTATACCTTTGTGGTGTGATTTGAGCCCATACAAAATGAATGAGCTCAAATTGCACTGCAATAAGTCACTTGCAAATTGAACTGGAATGTGATGCAATTCATGTTTGAATCGCATGCGATTTCTCGCACTGCTCCTGTATGAACCCAGGCTTGTCATGGTGACTTCAGCCTGGGTTCACACAGGAGCGGTGCGGAAAACTGCATGCAATTTGTACAGGAATTTCACCGCATTCCTGTGCAAATTGCATGCAATTCTTTGCAGTGCGATTTGAGCCCATACATTTTGTATGGGCTAAAATCGCACCACAAAGATATCAGTACTCAATATTGGCAACTACTTGATCAAAAGTCTCGGTACTCGTACTTGCCAGTAAAAAAAAAACGGGATAGGTGCAACCCTAATAACTAGACTCAATTATAATGGATTTGAATAAACTGAGGCAATGTTGCCCAGCTGCATCATTCAACCACAGAAATCTGTGAATGAACTACACATCCCATCTGCCAACATTGCAGATATTTTGTAGTTACCAGGGAAATATGAGCACGCTCATCAGCGCCCTCGTACTGAGACTTCCTGCAGCTCAGTAAGTGTCTGCCCATACAGAGGTACGGGCAGAGAGCTGTCAGTGTCTGCAGGAGGTTGGAATTGCACCCGCACCCGCACCCACTGATCACAGGTGCAATGCTTTGTAGGCTCTAGTGTAAAAAATATAATAAATGCTCATCTTTTGGCTGAAAAATCATGTGGATTTATTATCTTTTTTACTAAAGGTAAACTTTTAATAAATTTAGCCCCTTTTATGACAATATAACACGTATATGCGGCAACACAGCAGGTAGAGCTTAACGCCCATCTGCAACACTTTGCTGTGTTATTCTGGGGCGCCCAGGACTATCACTGACAGCTCATGGTCAGCTAGTGTCAATCATAAGCTAGTAGGGTGGGATCCAGATTACCTCTTCACTGTTTGGCCAATCACAGTGAACAAATGAATGGGAGCCCCTCCTATTGGCCTCCAGCGTCATGGCCTGAGGGACTGGTTCCCGCCAGCAGCAAGGGGTAGAAGTTTTATGAAAGCAAACACTGCAGTGCGTTGTGCACCTGCTGTTGGGAATAGGCCCCAAAATCCAAAAAAAAAATAAAATAGAAAATTGTAGGTCATATCCAGTAAGCAGTCCAACTGTTTAGGTCCCAGGAAGACTGAGAGAAATGTGAGCACTCATCTCTTTTCTAGCCCACGCTCACTGGCAGTGGGAAAAGTTCACATCTCACAAAGCAGCTTCTCAAAGCAGTGTGAAAAAAAAGTGGTTTCTGACCCTATTCTGCTGTCATGCCAAAAAGCATCGTTGCATTGACTGAGAGCACAATGTCTTGATGCTCTCCCCCTGCCAATTACAGACACCATTCACTGAGGACGACCCGCTTGCCAGCAACGTACTTTGGGGCAGGAAGAATTTGTCTTGGCACCAAGCTGATTAAAATCTTCTTTTTTTTTTCCTGGCTTGTTTACTGTAGAAATTATCTGGGTTTTAAGATCCATTACACCCTGCATAAAGGCCATAACAAAAAGTGATTGCCAACTCCCTCTAATTCGGACGCCTCTGTTCCCTCTTAAAATTACTGCAGAGCTAATTTCAGAATAGTCACACTCAGTGGCAAATTAAAATAAGGGCAGAATGGGCAACTGCGGCAGGGGCCCAGCACTCCAGGGGGGCCCATGAAAATCCAAAAAAAGAAACTTCTTTACATCAGCACTTTAAGGACTTTTTTTTTTCATAATGTATCTATTAGACATGTGCAGAACAGAAACATTTGTTTCAATTTGGATAGATTTGTTATGTTACTAATCTCATTTCGTTATGGAATTTGTTTTGTTTGGTTTCGGAATTAGTTTAGTTTAGTTTCGCTTTCGTTAAAATTAGTTTAGTTAAAATTCATCTTGTTTTTTCATTTTCTAACGATTTCAAACTTTTCAGAATGATTGGCAATTCAGATTGCTGGTTGTTAAGCAAGGAGCCTGAAAGCCGGTCGCCCACGTCCTTAACCACTTCAGCCCCGGAAGGTTTTACCCCCTTCCTGACCAGAGCACTTTTTACAATTCGGCACTGCGTCGCTTTAACTGCTAATTGCGCGGTCATGCAATGCTGTACCCAAACTAAATTTGCGTCCTTTTCTTCCCACAAATAGAGCTTTCTTTTGATGGTATTTGATCACCTCTGCCGTTTTTATTTTTTGCGCTATACACGGAAAAAGACCGAAAATTTTGAAAAAAAATGATATTTTCTACTTTTTGTTCTAAAAAAAATCCAATAAACTCAATTTTAGTCATACATTTAGGCCAAAATGTATTCGGCCACATGTCTTTGGTAAAAAAAATGTCAATAAGTGTATATTTATTGGTTTGCGCAAAAGTTATAGCGTCTACAAACTAGGGTACATTTTCTGGAATTTACACAGCCTTTAATTTATGACTGCCTATGTCGTTTCTTGAGGTGCTAAAATGGCAGGGCAGTACAAAACCCCCCCAAATGACCCCATTTTGGAAAGTAGACACCCCAAGGAATTTGCTGAGAGGCATGTTGAGCCCATTGAATATTCATTTTTTTTGTCCCAAGTGATTGAATAATGACAAAAAAAAAAAAAAAATTACAAAAAGTTGTCACTAAATGATATATTGCTCACACAGGCCATGGGCATATGTGGAATTGCACCCCAAAATACATTTAGCTGCTTCTCCTGAGTACGGGGATACCACATGTGTGGGACTTTTTGGGAGCCTAGCCGCGTACGGGGCCCCGAAAACCAATCACTGCCTTCAGGATTTCTAAGGGCGTACATTTTTGATTTTACTCCTCATTACCTATCACAGTTTCGGAGGCCATGGAATGCCCAGGTGGCACAAACCCCCCCCCCCAAATGACCCCATTTTGGAAAGTAGACACCCCAAGCTATTTTCTGAGAGGCATGGTGAGTATTTTGCAGCTCTCATTTCTTTTTGAAAATAAAGAAAGACGAGAAAAAAAAAATTTTTTTTTTCTTTTTTCAATTTTCAAAACTTTGTGACAAAAAGTGAGGTCTGCAAAATACTCACTATACCTCTCATCAAATAGCTTGGGGTGTCTACTTTCCAAAATGGGGTCATTTGGGGTTTTTTTTTGCCACCTGGGCATTCCATGGCCTCCGAAACTGTGATAGGCGGTGAAGAGTGAAATCAAAAATTTACGGTCTTAGAAAGCCTGAAGGCGGTGCTTGGTTTTCGGGGTCCCGTACGCGGCTAGGCTCCCAAAAAGTCTCACACATGTGGTATCCCCGTACTCAGGAGAAGCAACAGAATGTATTTTGGGGTGTAATTTCACATATTCCCATGGCATATTTGAGCAATATATCATTTAGTGACAACTTTGCGCAAAAAAAAAATAAAAAAAATAAAAAATTGTCTCTTTCCCGCAACTTGTGTCACAATATAAATTATTCCATGGACTCAACATGACTCTCAGCAAATAGCTTGGGGTGTCTACTTTCCAAAATGGGGTCATTTGGGGGGGTTTTGAACTGTCCTGGCATTTTATGCACAACATCTAGAAGCTTATGTCACACATCACCCACTCTTCTAACCACTTGAAGACAAAGCCCTTTCTGACACTTATTGTTTACATAAAAAAATAATTTTTTTTTGCAAGAAAATTACTTTGAACCCCCAAACATTATATATTTTTTTTAAAGCAAATGCCCTACAGATTAAAATGGTGGGTGTTTAATTTTTTTTTTTCACACAGTATTTGCGCAGCGATTTTTCAAACGCATTTTTTTGGGGAAAAAACACACTTTTTTACATTTTAATGCACTAAAACACACTATATTTCCCAAATGTTTGATGAAATAAAAAAGATGATCTTAGGCCGAGTACATGGATACCAAACATGACATGCTTTAAAATTGCGCACAAACGTGCAGTGGCGACAAACTAAATACATTTTTAAAAGCCTTTAAAAGCCTTTACAGGTTACCACTTTAGATTTACAGAGGAGGTCTACTGCTAAACTTACTGCCCTCGATCTGACCTTCGCGGCGATACCTCACATGCATGGTGCAATTGCTGTTTACATTTGACGCCAGACCGACGCTTGCGTTCGCCTTAGCGCGAGAGCAGGGGGGACAGGGGTGCTTTTTTTTTTTTTTTTTTTTTTTTTTCTTTATTATTATTATTATTTTATCTTATTTTTAAACTGTTCCTTTCATTTTTTTTTTTTAAATCATTTTTATTGTTATCTCAGGGAATGTAAATATCCCCTATCATAGCAATAGGTAGTGACAGGTACTCTTTTTTGCAAAAATTGGGGTCTATTAGACCCAAGATTTCTCCTCTGCCCTCAAAGCATCTGACCACACCAAGATCGGTGTGATAAAATGCTTTCCCAATTTCCCAATGGCGCTGTTTACATCCGGCGAAATCTAAGTCATAAAATGCTCGTAGCTTCCGGTTTCTTAGGCCATAGAGATGTTTGGAGAAACTCTGGTCTCTGATCAGCTCTATGGTCAGCTGGCTGAATCACCGGCTGCATTCTCAGGTTCCCTGTTGAGACAGGAGAGCCAGAGAAAAACACGGAAGACGTTGGGGGGGGGGGGGCATTCCCTCCCACTGCTTGTAAAAGCAGTCTAGAGGCTAATTAGCCGCTAGGATTGCTTTTACATGAAAGCTGACCGCTGGCTGAAAAGAATGATACCAAGATGATACCTAAACCTGCAGGCATCATTCTGGTATAACCACTCAAAGTCGTGAATGGCGTACCTGAAGACAAAAAAATGGTTAACAATAAAGCACAGTAAACGGTAAGGTATAAAAAATTGCATACCTGAAAAGCAAACATGATAAAACATAATAACAATAAAACATTGCAGAATAGAATACAGTAAAAAAGAGCAGAACAATAGAGAGAGAGAATAGAGAGAGAGAAAGAACAATAAAACGACAACTATTTTTTTTTTATTTTATATTTTTGTATGTTTTTTTTTTTTTTTTTTACACTTTTTTTTGTAACTAACTTTTATAACTGTAACCGGTTCCAGGTTCGGGTCTCTCAAAATGCGATGGCATCTTGGGAGACCCTGTGAAAGTGTGCCTAGTCTGTGCAATGCTGTACCCTACGCTAATACTCAAATAGTGTATGGTAGCGTTCAAAACATTCACCAATGCAAAGACCAGGATTGTCAGGACAGGAGGGACAATAATAGCGGCACTTGCTGCAGACACGACATCTTTTTTGGGGGGTTCGTTGGGTAGGGGTACTCGGGAGGACATAAAAATGCCTCTCATGCAGCCGACTGCATTTGGTTGGGGATGTGAATGGGGGAAGTACGGGCGCTGCAGAAGCGGTGGGTTCCCAATTAGGATTGGCGAATGCAGCAGGAAGGGCACTATGGGCACGACGGGCCTGTGTTTGTCTTTTTGGTGGCAGCGGGACACTACTTGTGCTTGCCACCTCACCAGCTTGAACTGCACTTATGGGACTCGCCACGTCACCAAGTGTTACTGCAGTGCTGGTTTGACTACGACCGGGGTGTACTACGCCGCTGGTGCTTGCCAGTTCACCAAAACACTACCAAAAAAACTGTTAGCGATCGCAGGGATCAGGCCTGACTCTGCGAACGCTGCAGTTATGCGTTTCGTGTTTTGTAAGTGACAGTGATCGATCGATACTGCACTTGGATGGGCTGGGCTGGGTCGGGCGGAGGGGCAAAACGCAGGTGCTAGCAGGTATCTGGGCTGATCCCGCTAACACTGCGTTTTTGGGAACCCTAAACTGCTGGGGACGCTAGTATAGATCTGATCAGATCAGATATTGATCCGATCAGATACTATACCACTAAGGGAGGCGTATGCTGCGTGCGTGGGTGTTAGCGGTACTGGCGCTAATCTGACGCTGCCTGGGGCTGGTGCTTGCCAGTTCACCAAAACGCTACCAAAAAAACTGTTAGCGATCGCAGGGATCAGGCCTGACTCTGCGAACGCTGCAGTTATGCGGTTAGTGTTTTGTAAGTGACAGTGATCGATTGATACTGCACTTGGGTGGGCTGGGCCGGGCGGACGGGAAAAACGCAGGTGCTAGCAGGTATCTGGGCTGATCCCGCTAACACTGCGTGTTTGGGAACCCTAAACTGCTGGGGACGCTAGTATAGATCTGATCGGATCAGATATTGATCCGTTCAGATACTATACCACTAAGGGAGGTGTACGGTGCGTGCGTGGGTGTTAGCGGTACTGGCGCCAATCTGACGCTGCCTGGGGCTGGTGCTTGCCAGTTCACCAAAACGCTACCAAAAAAACTGTTAGCGATCGCAGGGATCAGGCCTGACTATGCGAACGCTGCAGTTATGCGTTTAGTGTTTTGTAAGTGACAGTGATCGATCGATACTGCACTTGGGTGGGCTGGGCCGGGCGGAGGGGCAAAACGCAGGTGCTAGCGGGTATCTGGGCTGATCCCGCTAACACTGCGTTTTCGGGAACCCTAAACTGCTGGGGACGCCAGTATAGATCTGATCGGATCAGATATTGATCCATTCGGATACTATACCACTAAGGGAGGCGTATGCTGCGTGCGTGGGTGTTAGCGGTACTGGCGCTAATCTGACGCTGCCTGGGGCGACGCATATCACCGCCGGGCGATCGGGGGGTTAAACCTTTATTCGGTAATAAACGGCGGGTGCCCTGACACTATAAAAAATAAACAAACTAACCAGCGTCACCCGTAACGGTTATACGGTGATCAGTGGTGAAAGGGTTAACTAGGGGGCAATCAAGGGGTTAAAACATTTATTAGATAGTATATGGGGGTCCCTGACGCTATAAAACGCTGACGGCGAACCTAAATATTTACGTCCCTAACTAGCGTCACCAGCGACACTAATACAGCGATCAGAAAAATGATCGCTTAGCAACACTGGTGACAGGGGGTGATCAAGGGGTTAAAACTTTATTAGGGGGGTTAGGGGGGTATCCTAGACCTAAAGGGGGCCTAACACTCACTACCCTAACACTGTAACTGTCACAAACTGACACTATGCAGTAATCAGAAAAAAAAAAAAAAAACCTGCTTGGTGTCAGTTTTGTGACAGGGGGGGGGTGATCGGGGGGGGGATCGGGGGGCGATCGGGAGGGGGATCGGGGTGTAATGTGTGCCTGGCATGTTCTACTGTGTGTGTGTGTGTTTGGTGCACTCACAGTTCAGTCTTCTCTCCTCGGCCCGGAACGGAAAATACCGAGCCGAGGAGAGATGACATCATTTCCTCTGCCTCTGTGTACAATACAGAGGCAGGGAAATGATCCCATTGGCTGGGAGCGATCGCGAGGGGGGGCCACGAATGGATGGCCTCCCCCTCACCACCGATCGCCGGGGGACATTTGCCGACCGCCGCAGGCACCGGGGGGGGGTCCGATCGGACCCCCCACCCGCGGGCAGGCAGGGACGTACAGGTAAGCCCTTTTGCCTGCCCGTTCCGCTCTGTCGACGTACATCGTCGTGCGGCGGTCGGCAAGTGGTTAACAGCCATGACTCCTCATCTGTCAGCTGGCTTCCCCACTGATGGATGAATGTAAGGAAAAGAATGCCAGCAATTGCCTGGGAATAGAAAAATGTTTAAAAAATGGCATGGGGTCCCCCCCCAGTTCATACCAGGCCCTTTGTGTCTGATATGGATTTTAAGGGGAAAGATTAAAAAAACAAAGTAAAAAATCCACACCAGAACCTTATCCGAGCATGCAGCCTGGCACGTCAGGAAAGGGGGGGGGGGCAAGCGAGCACCCCCCGAACCATACCAGGCCACATGCCCTCAACATGGGGGGATGGGTGTTTTGGGGCTGGAAGGGCTCTGCACTGTATTATGTCCACGGTCCCTGACCATTTCCTGTATCGTTTCGCCAGTCTCTGACCATCTCCTGTGTCATCTCGGCAGTCTCTGACCATCTCTTGTGTCATCTTGGCAGTCTCTGACCATCTCCTGTGTCATGTCGGCAGTCTTTGACCATCTCCTGTGTCATGTCGGCAGTTTCTGACCATTTCCTGTACTATGTCGGCATCCTCTGACCATCTCCTGTGTCATTGTCAGCAGTCTCTGACCATTTTCTATATCATGTCTGTAGTCTGAACATCTTTTGTACCATGTTCGCAGTCTCTGACCATCTCCTGTATCATGCCTTCAGTCTCTAACCATCTCCTGTATCATGCCTTCAGTCTCTGACCATCTCCTGTATCATGCCTTTAGTCTCTGACCATCTCCTGTATCATGCCTTCAGTCTCTGACCATCTCCTGTATCATGCCTTCAGTCTCTAACCATCTCCTGTATCATGCCTTCAGTCTCTGACCATCTCCTGTATCATGCCTTTAGTCTCTGACCATCTCCTGTATCATGCCTTCAGTCTCTGACCATCTCCTGTATCATGCTTTCAGTCTCTGACCATTTCTTGTATCATGCCTTCAGTCTCCGACCATCTCCTGTATCATGCCTGTAGTCTCTGACCATTTACTGTATCATGCCTTCAGTCTCTAACCATCTCCTGTATCATGCCTTCAGTCTCTGACCATCTCCTGTATCATGCCTTCAGTCTCTGACCATTTACTGTATCATGCCTTCAGTCTCTGACCATCTCCTGTATCATGCCTTCAGTCCCTGACCATCTCCTGTATCATGCTTTCAGTCTCTGACCATTTCCTGTATCATGCCTTCAGTCTCCGACCATCTCCTGTATCATGCCTGTAGTCTCTGACCATTTACTGTATCATGCCTTCAGTCTCCGACCATCTCCTACATCAAGCTCACAGTCTCCGCCAATCTCTTGTATCATGCCTGTAGTCTTTGACTATATCCTTTTTGTGTGTCTGCTCTCTGACACTAAATATTCATTGAATTTCATGTCTGGCCCTTTACTGATGTCGGGGGCCACACTTGAACTCCCCATATAACAAGAAAGTTCACCATCACAGATTTAACCCTTCCAGACAGGAGGGGGGCTGTTGGATACCTGAAAGGGTGTTCTGTGTCTTTGTCATGGTTGGAGTTGAGCTATGTCATGGTTCTTGATACAAATGTTTTATATGGCCTCCTTTAAGTGAACCCCTATCAGAGGAGGGCCATGTAGCCTAAT
Organism: Lithobates clamitans; assembly: GCA_037952925.1. Taxonomy (NCBI): domain Eukaryota; kingdom Metazoa; phylum Chordata; class Amphibia; order Anura; family Ranidae; genus Lithobates; species Lithobates clamitans. The sequence goes on from JBBGZY010000310.1 coordinate 5,418,382, forward strand.
AAATGGGCAACAAACGTTTTTCAAGTGCAAAAGAATCTCTGAATCTCCCATGTGCAGCTGGACTGGTTTAAAGTCTGGATAGTTTCTATTCCACTTGTATTCTGCGCCTGTCTAATTTCACACAGACCTGTCTAGTTTTTCTTCCCTTTCGGAAACCGTCTTCCTAATTTTGTCTTGGAAACTTGGCAGTGTTAAAATGCCAGAAAGTCGAGCAATAAACTCTGTGGAGAGGCATGCATAGGAAGGAACAGGGGACGACGATGCGGAAGATAAGGGCCAACTCGTTTTGTCTTCTTTTGATCTATTTTAAAATCCTGCGGTGTTGTCCTTTTGTCACATGTCTGCGTCACATTTCTCTTTTTGTCACTGTCTACATTATATCTACTGTTCTTGAATATTGCTCCAGTGGTCTAGAATTGACAAAACAGGGTAATATATCATTATATGTCTTTATATGACGGCTTTAAGAAAGATGAAAACCAATACTGGATGACATTTCGTTTGCTAAAGCATTGTGTATCATAAACAAATTCCTTCTTTTCTAATCACTTGCCGACCCCCCAAATGCAATTTACGAGCAGCCGCTGTAGGCAAAGTGTCATACCTGTACGTCGATGCCTACTTCCACTTTTAGGGAGCACACATGCATCCCCCACCCAGCACCCGCTGTGATTGTACACAGCAAGAGCCTGTCAGCATGTCCTGGACAATGATTCATGGCCGGGACCTGCTGATCGGCTGTGTACAATCACAGCCCAGAGCTCTGTGTTGGTAAACAGCACAGGGCTCTGTAAAGAGGGAGCGACCTGTCAGTTTCTCATCCCTGCAAAGCAACATTTTGAATGGCACCCCCACGCATCTCAGCCCGCAACATGTTTGTGGGTATGGGAGCCGCAGGGAAATTGCATGGTCTAAAAGACCATGCAATTTCCATGCGGACGTGTTTTTGAAAAGGTGAATGCACTTTTTTTTTGCGGAAATGCAGGCACAGCAGCCCATTCATTTGAATGGGCTGCCATGTCCACGCATATGCGGGCCACAAAAACACATAGGTGTGAACCTGGCATAAAGGCTTTTTTTTAAAGCTTTGCCTATGGAGATTTGTAGGTACCATAGTTTGACATAATTTCACAGGTGTACAAAATTTTAAATCTTGATATTTTTGTATCTATTTACTCGGTGCAACATCATCTATTTTATTTTACCAAAACATTGGGTATTGTGTTTGTGTGCACTAAAATGCTTTTAAGTGTATTTTTTCCCAAAAATTTGCATTTGATAAACGGCTCCGAAAATATTGTGTGATATAAAAAATTTCAACAATGACCATTGTATTTTCCTGAGCCTCTTGCTTTGGGAAAATGTATAATGTTTGGGGATTCTAAGTTATTTTCTAGCAAGAAATACATATATAGTGCCTTGCAAAAGTATTCATCCCTCTTGGCATTTTTCATGTTTTGTTGCCTCACAACCTGGAATTAACATGGATTGTTTGAGTATTTGCATCATTTAATTTACAGAACATGCCAACAACTTTGAAGATTTTTTTTTTTTATTGTGAAGCAAACAACAAATAGGACAAAATAACAGAAAAAGTAAATGTGCATAACTATTCACCCCCCTAAAGTCAATACTTTGTAGAGCCACCTTTTGCGGCTATCACAGCTCCAAGTCGCTTTGGATAAGTCTCTATGAGCTTGCCACATCTTACCACTGGGATTTTTGCACATTCCTCCTTGCAAAACTGCTCCAGCCCGTTCAAGTTGGATGGTTTGCGCTTGTGAACGGCAATCTTTAAGTCTGACCACAGATTTTTTATTGCATTGAGGTCTGGGCTTTGACTAGGCCATTCCAACACATTTACATGTTTCCCCTTAAACCACTCAAGTGTTGCTTTAGCAGTGTGTTTGGGGTCATTGTCCGGCTGGAAGGTGAACCTACATCTTAGCCTCAAATCACACACAGAGTTGTACAGGTTTTGCTCAAGAATATCCCTATATTTAGCACCATCCATCTTTCCCCCAACTCTGACCAGTTTCCCAGTCCTGACTAATGAAAAACATCTCCACAGCATGATGCTGCCACCACTATGTTTCACTTGTGTTCTTTGGGTGATGTGATGTGTTGGGTTTGCGCCAGACATAGCATTTTCTTTGATGGCCAAAAAGTAAAATTTTAGTCTCTTCAGACCAGAACACCTTCCTCCATACATTTTGGGAGTCTCCAACATGCCTTTTCGCAAACTCAAAACGTGCCATTTTGTTTTTTGCTGAAAGTAATGGCTTTCTTCTGGCCACTCTGCCATAAAGCCCAACTCTATGGAGTGTACGGCTTATTGTCGTCCTTTGTACAGATACTCCAGTCTCTGCTGTGGAACTCTGCAGCCCCTCCAGGGTTACCTTAGGTTTCTGTGCTGCCTCTCTGATTAATGCCCTCCTTGCCTGGTCCATGAGTTTTGGTGTGAGGCCGTCTCTTGGCAGGTTTGCTGTTGTGCCATGTTCTTTCCATTTGGTTATGATAGATTTGATGGTGCTTCTAGGGATGGATCTTCAAAGATCTGGATAATTTTTTATAACCTAATCCTGACTTGTACTTCTCAACAACATTGTCCCTACTTGTTTGGAGAGTTCCTTGGTCTTCATGGCAGTGTTTGGTTAGTGGTGCCTCTTGTTTAGGTGTTGCAGCCTCTGGGGCCTTTCAAAAAGGTGTGTATATGTAATGACAGATCATGTGACACTTAGATTGCACACAGGTGGACATCATTTCACTAATTATGTGACCTCTGAAGGTAATTTTTGCACCAGAGCTTTTTATGGGCTTCATAACAAAGGGGGTGAATACATATGCACATGCCAATTATCATTTTTTTATTTCTGAAAAATTGTTTTATGTATATATTTTTCTAATTTTACTTCACCAACTTAGACTATTGTGTTCTGATCCATCACATATAATTCAGATTAAAAAAACATTGAACTAAAGGCTGTAATGTAACAAAATAGTTAAAAAGCCAAGGGGTGTGAATACTTTTGCAGGGTACTGTATGTGAAAAATGTCAGAATTGGCACAAAAGTCAAGTGGTTAATTGAGTTGTCGTGGGACACAATACAAGTTCCTTACCCAACAAAGGTTAATCCAAATAAGTTCTGTTTGTTCAAGTCAAGTGCTGTTATTACAGCTCTGCTGTTATTACAGCTCTGAATGTTTTATTTTCGGCCCTGTTCTCTATCTAAACTCTCCAAAAGAACATTTTTCTTTTTTTTCCCTCCAAAGAATAGAGACTTCCATGCGGTGTATAAATGGAAATGATGGGACAGAATCAGCCTGGAGCTCTGATGATCCAGACCGTGAGAGCTCAACAGAAGATATAATTAGCACAATAGACGCGGTTCATGTACAACCCAGGGAGATAAGTCATTGCCAACCTTGGTGCCTGTAGTGCTTGTCTGACTGCAGCCACAGGAACTGACCGCCGTAGGACTGAACGCAAACATATGTACAAAGGGTTCACCCCTTGTCAGAGAATAGGACGTCATCGGGATATCCGAGGACCAAACTGTCTGTTACCTAAACAATATAGCCAATATGACAGGGTGTGGGAAAAGCAGCACTGTATAACTAAAACTACTTGAAGGATTTGTTTGTTTCAGTTTCTTTTTATTTTTAGATGCAAAAGGGGTCAACTTGATGGAAATCATCTTGTTAGACAATGAATTGCGTTATAGTGGAATCAAGGTGGGGAACAGATTAATAATTGCATTGGCTTGTATCCCAGGCAGAGTCGTGGCTTGGACAGCTCATGAATAATAATAGGTTGGATGGCACTAGCTCTCAAGGGATAGATAACATTACTCAATGGAGCTAAGGTCGTTTTATGTAATGGGAGCGACAAATAATAATTTTCCAGGATACATGTAATCACTAAAATAATAATACTGACTTTCAGCACTAACATCTTGTTAATATCTCCATACTACACGATGACAAGTGATAAATAGGCCCCAGGGTATTCTGGCTTGCTGTCTGGAAACATGATACTGTTACTTCCATGTGGCACATAGGCTAAGAGGAGAAGCACGGGCTTCCATTCTCCTTCCTCCCATCTGGCTTGGTGCTGCACGTCATCCAGGCGCGCCTGACACTTCGGCTTGGCTCCCCTGGTCTCCGGTCCCGCTTCCCAGTTGGCTTCCCTTCATGATCGTCTCATTCTGGCAGGCAAACCGGACCCTTTGACTTGGTCCAGGGCGTAACACGTCTTCCTGCATTCCATGGCATTGCATCCCCCTGGATATGGCTCTGTCCTTCACTTCAGCAGTAAGTGCGGGGCTGGTGGGCGGACGGACAAGCGAGCGACGGGGGACGGTGGTTTGGTGGAGGGACCGTCTGACCAACCGGGGGGGTGGCGGGTGGTTTGTTTGCCACACCCCCCCCCAAAAAAATGGAGCATGAGCCACCACTGGTGCATGGGCAGGCTCAAATATACCACGCTGATCCATTAATTAACATGAGTGCCATCCATTGGGAGAATGACAATGTCTCAGCAGGAGGGATTCCCCTGTCAGCACTGTCTCTGTTGACCGTCCTGGATTCGCCAGGACCTTCCTGGGATTTGATTGAAGGCCCATAGTCAAGGCGAATAAAGCCTGAGACCTGGAGCTGAGCCCAGTGCCAGAACAAGCTCTGGCACTTGGCTTCAGTGACTTCCCCAGCAGAGACACACTAGCGTGGGCACCAATAGCATCTGCCTGCAGCTTCTGCAGGGTGTCTAGGTTCCCGCAAGTCACATCCATGGCTCTATATGGCAGCTGGCATCTCTCGTGACTGGCTGCCTCTTACAGTGCAGAGCCACTGAACCCGCCTCCTCCTCCCCAGGTCTGATGTCTTCCTGTATACAGACAGTAGGAGGAGGCGGTAGGAGGGACACTGCTCTGAACTCTACACTGCGACAGCTGAATGTAAAAAAAAAATTGCCAACAATAAAAAAAACAGCCCCCCAATCCATACCAGGTCCCTGACCAAAAAAAAAAAAAAAAGATCCGCAACCGTCGCTGGCTCCTACCGTCTACCCTCTTTGCCGTCTGACAGTTCTTGTATAGCTAAGGGGTATGGCCACCTGGTTCAAAACTCATCCGAATCGCATATGTGAACAGAGCCTTACATTAGGCTTTGCAGGGAAAGGGGATACAGTGACTGGGAAGTGTGGTGGGGGAGGGGGCAGGCAACAAAGAACTATACTTGGAATGAGATTTGGGGGGGGGATATGTGCTAAGGGGCACTAAAGGAGAGGAGGACTTGTGCTAGAAGGAGGGTTGGATATGAAATTGCCGCAGGTGCCCAAGCTAGTGCCCCCCTGCCAGGCAAGTTAGTGGAGCCAAGTGCTGGTACTTGTTCTGGCACTGGACTCCAGGATGGTTCACACTATGACGCGCTGTGCATTCTTGTGCAATTCACATGCGGTACAAGTGCAGTGCAATTTCAGCCCATTCATTTGAATGAGCTTAAATTGCGCCAAACCGCACCAGAAGTAGTGCATGCACTACTTTAAAAACCGCACAGCAACTGGATAACATAGTACTACTGTACCATGCGATCCGCAGCAGACAAACACTGTGGGCTTGATTTACTAAAGGCAATTAGACTGTGCACTTTGCAAAGTGCAGTTGCCCTCTGCAAGTGCAGTTGCTCTAGAGCTTAGTGGATGAGGTAAAGCTTCCTTTTACATCAGTGGTTCTCAACTCCTGTCCTCAGGACCCACTAACAGGCCAGGTTTGCAAGATAACTGAAATACATCACAGGTGATATAATTTGCCACTCAGTGATTGCAGTATTCTAGTCTGCATGTGGAGGAGAGTATGTCTTGCAGGATGGGGTGGGGTAGAATTTTGACCACACTGTGCATTACATACTCCTTACTCCTGTACTCCTTTTGTTTTGTACTCATGCGCCCTAGTCCCTTCTGCTAGTCCCTTCCACTAGTCCCTTCCTTAAGTGTACGTCATTCTGAAGTTCAAAAGTTGAAAGGTATGTACCATTTATGGCTTGCCTTATCCTACAATCTGATTGTGCATCTTTCTCCTTTCTCCTCCGGCCATAGATGGTTCAAATCTCAGCCAGTTCAGATCCTGGAAACACATGCTTATGGCACCGGAGATACATTTCCATACACCCCCATTGCAGGCTCCCAATGCTAGTATTTTTAGTTATTTTAGTGCTTGCCAATTGCTATTATAGATGTTTTAGTTTTTAGTGGTTGCCAATTGAATAACATGCTTGGTTGTTATTATTCTCAGGTGCATAATAAGCTATCTCTACCAGAAATGCACATAAAATAAAACAATGAATAAGATGTTTTAAAGCTGAAGTCTAACTTGCTTATATTCCTTATATTATATTCCTGCTTCCTTGACTCCTCTTGCCTATCCTCATCAACATGCTAATGAATGGTTTAAATTGTGCTAATTAACACACCTCTTGTCTGCTAGAAAACTATTGAGGAATTTGTTTATACTTGTGTAGCCCCTTGTTCCTAAAATTGGGGCTATAGTGTAAATTTAGTTTTTGGCTGAGGTATAAACAGCTCAGATTGATTGTACATAGTTTATTTGGTTCTGTTCTAAACTTGACTGTGTTGTGCATTTCCCACTGTTGCCAGTAGGTGTCACTGGTACCACAGGACAGTGTGAAAATTACAACTAGGTTGAGCTGAATGAATGAATATTATTTTTCCTGGAAACAGCCCAGTAGGAGGTTTCTGGCCGCCGTGCATTCTGGTAAGGGGTATTTATTAGACAAAGGCCATGTACTCTAGTCAGTCCTCACCTCGTGGCCCTTCAGGCCTGAGGCTACGTTGCTGCAAGCTCTGCAAGTAGGCCCAGAAGCCTATCTGGGACCTACTAGTCCAGAGGGGGTCCTTAGGCTGTCTTGCCTGAATAGAAGAAGCCGAGCCAAGCTGAGGAGGGGGATCCAGCGGGAGCCAATCCAGGGGAGGACCCTTGCTGGAGAGAACCAAGATGAAGGCTGGTCTCTGAAGAGGGCCTGGTAACTCACTTGGAGGACGCACCTGCATCTGACTACCCTTAGAGTACCGCCGGGTCGGCATAAAGTTTCTGGTACTGTCAAGCTGCTCTACAATCTAATCAAGGTAATACGCTCCTGGCTGCTAAGTTTGTGAGAGGGACTTATCCAGACATCTACTGGCTGCTATGTCTGTGAGAGAGGCTTATCCAGACATCTTACTGGTTGCTAGGTCTGTGTGAGAGACCTACCCAGGTATTCAAGATCTGCTGAAAGAAAGTTGTTTGTCCTTTGATTCAAGGAGTCTGTAAGTGATCTGCTAAAAAGGGTATCTGAAACCTTCCTTCAACCTCTTTTCTACAACCTTTATCAAGTTATGATTAAAGCATTGAAAAATATCTAAAGTGACTGGCGCCCATATTCTGTTCAAACTTCCCAATATAGCCATGGACTCAGCTCTGGGGTGAATGTAAGCCCGCTCCCTGTATCTGGAGGTATCCTCTGTGCTCCCAGTAGACCTGGGGGGGGGAACGACTGCACTTTCATAATGTGTATTGTACCTTGTGAGCTCGAAGCCGGCAAGTCTCACCTGGAATGAGACCTCTGAGTCATCCAGATGGCTAATTAACTTAATGTTTATACTATATGTCGGTTGTTGTAATTATATTCCTGTGTACAGGTTGTATTGTTAGGGTAATATTAACAGGAGGGGGATGTCCTCCTTTGGTATATATATTCTGTGTAAGTTTGTTCACTAAAGAGAGTTCCAGTTTAGCAGCCAAATGAGTCATGCCTAGTTCTTGGTTGTAATAGGCGGCTATAATATCTGATATCTATGTTCTGATGGGAGGAAGCGGTATACTGATGGAAGCACTGAAGCGGAGTGTGGGACTGGTTCCATCACAGGAGTGATATATTGTTGCTGGCTGCTAGAGAGTCTATTGATGCTGGCTGTTGGGAGATCTGGTATTGCTCCCAGGAGTCTATTGTTGCTGGGGGGGGGGATTTTGTTGTAGGTTGTTAGATGTAGGTTGTAGGTTTTGTTGTAGGTTGTAGGTGTCCAATGTTGTTAGAGGATCTATTGTTACTGGTTGCAAGGGAACTATTTTATTGCTTTTATTGTTATCAAATTCCATACAAATGATTTAGTACCACAAAATGATACTTGGTTCTGTATTATCTAAAAGGGGCAGTACTGGTTGGTAGGTAGTGGATAGAACCATGGAATGATGCTCGGGGGTGGGTAGGGATGGGAAAAAGGGTGCCTCAGAATGGGAGAGTTCCTACACCTATTCTCTGAGAAAAAAATCCCTGTGGATGTTAGTCTTGAGAAGTGGGCATCCCTAGCTAGGCCGTATTTGCCTGCAGAGATAACACCCACATGTGTTAATGAGCCTCCATAATTGAAAGAACTGAAATTCAGTTAATAGAATGGGTGGGCCTGGGACCGTCAGACTGGCGAGGAAAGTGCTAGACATCCTGCAGAGAATAGGGGGGTCTCTATCTGATTTGTTGCATCCATTAATGCAGACTGTGAGAAGCTCACAGTGACGTAAATAACAAAATATACAGTGCTGTCTACACAATAGCAGCCAGCACAAAAGTGTAAAATAAACAAAAATATATATATGGAAAATGTGCAGCGCTAAGCAAATAATGATCAATATCAAAAATAAAATTGACATATGAAAAAAAGCAATATAAATAGTGACACATGTTCCGTGAGAATTAATGTCCAAGGTGTAAATAGAAAAAAAAAAGGGGGGGGGACACAGACAAGTCCCAAATGTATTGCAAAAGGGTGAAGTTCAAAACATAAATGGGTGACAGTCACACAGAAAGCATAGACTCATACAGGTGTACACCTGATGGGTCAAATAGGCTTTACAGGATGACCAGGGAATTCAGGCTCACTAAGTGGATACAGTCTTCAGGCAAACACTCCAAAGCGATGGATAAAGCAGGTAAACCGAATGGGCAAATAAGCCCAACAATAAAGAAAAAAGAGAGGAAGAACAGGGCACATAGCGTAATTTATTGCTGTAAACATAAGAGTTGCACTTACATTTTCCAGAGTAAAAACAAGCGCTTCAAAATAGACAGTAACCGGGGATGATGGCCCATATGATGGCTATTTAGGCGAAACGCATCGGGTTGTTACGCTGATCCCCTGGTTACTGTCTATTTTGAAGTGCTTGTTTTTACTCTGGAAAATGTATGTGCAACTCTTATGTTAACAGCAATAAATATTCCTTACGGAATTACATTATGTGCCCTGTTCTTCCTCTCTTTTCTCTTTATGGTTGGGCTTATTTGCCCATTCGGTTTACCTGCTTTATCCATCGTTTTGGAGTGTTTGCCAGAAGCTCACAGTGTGCAGTGATATCAGAGTAAGAATTTTTAACATAAGGAGACTATACAACGCAAGACTGCGAGGGCTGGGGTTAAACTTTAAAAGGTAGAAATCCCCTTTAAGCCTATGGGAATATACCAGTGCTATCAGAGCCTTTGGCAGGGCCCTGTGTGAAGTGATCACAGCCCCAGGTTATCAGCAGGCATGTTCATGGAGTTGTTTAGAGTTTGATGTTCTGGGTCATCGGCAAGGCTCTTGGAGAGATGGCGCGAGTGCGGGCCAAATGATACAAGGCGTGATCGGATCGTAAATCCAGATAATATTTATCAGAATAGTTTTCACAGTGAAGAATTCCTGCAAAGTAACACAAAACCACTCTCTGATGGCAGATGAGACTTTTTTCTTGTGTATCTCCTGCATAGATGTGGACTGTATTATAGGCAAAGCTGAATTCCCTTCTGTCATTTTCACCATGTTCTAGCCACTAGGGGTCACTGTTGTATGAATGACTGACGCTACATAACACACTGCTTTAGCCAATGGAAATACAGGTTCTCATGCTCTGTAAGCGCTAAGCTACAAGGGTTATTTTATTTAATATGTAACCAATACTGGATTTCTTCCTAAAGCATTGTGTAACATTTATTTATTACAGGTACTTATGTAGTACCATAAATTTACACAACACTTTACATATACAGTGCATCTGAAAGTATTTACAGCGCTTCATTTTTTCCACATTTTGTTATGTTACAGCCTTATTCCAAAATTGATTAAATTCATTATTTTCCTCAAAATTCTACAAACGTGAAAGAAGTTTGTTTGAGATCTTTGCAAACTTATTAAAAATAAAAAACAAAAAATTATCACATGTACATAAGTATTCACAGTCTTTGCCATGGCACTCAAAATTGATGTTTCTACAACTTGATTGGAGTTCACCTTTGGTAAATTCAGTTGATTGGACATGATTTGGAAAGACACACACCTTTCTATATAAGGTCCCACAGTTAACAGTGCATGTCAGAGCACAAACCAAGCCATGAAGTCCAAGGAATTGTCTGTAGACCTCAGAGACAGGATTGTATTGAGGCACAGATCTGGGGAAGGGTACAGAAAAGTTTCTGCAGCATTGAAGGTCCCAATGAGCACAGTGGCTTCCATCATCTCTAAATGGAAGAAGTTTGGAACCACCAGGACTTTCCCAAGAGCGGGTCGTCCGGCCAAACTGAGCGATCGGGGGAGAGGGGCCCTAGTAAGGGAGGTGGCCAAGAACCCGATGGTCACTCTGACAGAGCTCCAGCATTTCTCTGTGTGGAGTGAGGAGAACCTTCCAGAAGAACAACCACTGCTGCAGCACTTCACCAATCAGGCCTGTATGGTAGAGTGGCCAGACGGAAGCCAGTCCTCAATAAAAGGAACATGACAGCACACCTGGAGTTTGCCAAAAGGTAAGGAATCTCAGACCATTAGAAACAAAATTCTCTGGTCTGATGAAACAAAGATTGAACTCTTTGGTCTGAATGGTCAAAAGTGTCATGTCTGGAGGAAACCAAGCACCACTCATCACCTGGTCAATTCCATCCCTACAGTGAAGCATTGTGGTGGCAGCATCATGCTGTGGGGATGTATTTTAGCAGCAGGAACTGGGAGACTAGTCAGTATTGAGGGGAAGATGAATGCAGCAATGTACAGAGACATACTTGATAAAAAAAAAACCTGCTCCAGAGCACTCTGGACCTCAGACTGGGGCGAAGATTCATCTTCCAACAGGACAACGACCCTAAGCACACAGCCAAGATAACAAAGGAGTGGCTAAGGGACAACTCTGTGAATGTCCTTCAGTGGCCCAGCCAGAGCCCAGACTTGAACCAGATTCAACATCTCTGGAGAGATCTGAAAATGGCTGTTCGCCGATGCCCACTGCTGCGGCTATGTCTGGTCTTGTCACAGTGGCAACATAGAGCAGCTTACTGATTGCTCTGCGATACGTGTCATTGTTGGGTAGCAAGTTTTCTGCTTCATTGCTCTTTTGATAGTCTGGTTCCATAGGAGTTTTCACTTCCTTTGCATCTTGCCAATGGAATTGTTCCAGAGATTTTCTGAGATTGGTTGAGAAAATATCTTCCATCTTCTTTTCTCTGTCTATTTGGAGTCCCGGACAGTAACTAATGTTCCCTAGTTCTTTGATTTCAAAATTTTCTTTCAGCTTGTGAACTATCTGATTGTAATCCCCTTCTTGTTCAAAACAAGTTATAATGTTATCATCTTAGATCAGGATGTATATCCATCTGTCATCTTGATTTCTAGAGTAGAGACAAAGGTCTGCTTTACTTCTTGAGAATCCCCCTCTATTAAGTCCTTCATTCACTTTCTCATTCCACATCCTTGCAGATTGCTTAAGACCGTAGATGCTCTTCTGAAGTTTACACACAAGGTTATCTCCTTGCTCAAAGCCTGGTGGTTGCTCCATGTAGAGGTCTTCCTTAATGTCTCCATATAGGAAAGCCGTTTTAACGTCTAGGTGTTTGACTTGCATGCCCTTCCCGGCGGTCTAATGGTGGAGTGTTTTACGAGAGCGAATGTTTCATCGTAATGTTCACCGGATTTCTGGGAGTAACCCTTGGCAACTAATCTGGCTTTGTATTTGTGGATATTCCCTTCTGCATCTGACTTTACTTTGAAAGTGCACTTACTTCCTATAGTTCTGCGGTTAGAAGGGAGCTCTGTGAGTGTCAAGGTTTTATTTTCTTGAAGTGACTTTAATTCTTCTTCTGTTGCCTTTCTGCATTTATTGACTTCACATTTTGGCAGTTTTTCTAGGTCTTCCCAGGATGTTGGTTCAAGTATGCTGTGTGTTTGTGTGTTTTGACAGTGTGTGACAGCTTGTGGGGTCATATCCCCTTTGTAGTTCGAGTGGATCTTCTGACTTCAGGCAGTTCAGCAGGATCTGGTGGGGAACTTGATTTAAGCATTGTGAGTTCCATCGCTTATTCTGACTCCTGCACAGGTTCGCTTTGGTCGAACTTTTCTTCTGGTTTGCTTGGTATATTCACTTCACAACTTTCAGAGATTGGTGGTTCTAGTGATGGGCTTTCATCAAAATAAACACTATTGCTTATTGTCACTTTGTCAGTCTTTGGGTGTAGGATTCTGTAACCCTTAGTTTGCTCACTATAGCCTACTAGAATGCCCTCTATGGCTCTGTTCTCAAGCTTGGATCGCTTTTCACTTGGAATATAGGTATATGCTTTACATCCAAACAATCAGATGTGCCTTATGCTAGGCTTTGATCCATGCCACATTTCAAATGGAGTACTTTTAATGGCTCTTGAAGGTAGTCTGTTCTGTAGCTGGTTTGCAGTCATGACTGCTGCTCCCCAGTATTTGTGAGGTAGGTTGGCATCCGACAACATGCACCTTGCCATTTATATAAGAGTGCGATTTTTCCTTTCTGCTACACCGTTTTATTCAGGAGTGTATGGTGTGGTTGTCTGGTGTACTATTCCTTGTCTCTTCAGGTATGAGGCCACTTCTTTGCTTATGTATTCTCCCCCATTGTCGGTGCGTAATATTCCTGGTTTGCGTTGGAATTTGTTGTTAGACATGGCAATGAACTCTTGAAGTTTCTCTGATGTTTCATTCTTGTGTTTTATCAGATAAGTAGTTGTGTACCCGAAATAATATTAAATGAAAGTCAGTAGATATCTGTTCCCGACTGATGTGGGAGTTTTCATTGGATCGCATACATTATTGTATATGAGCTGCAGGGGTAGGGTGTTTTTTCTTTAAGACACCTGTGGAAGGGGAGCACGTGTGACTTTTGCTTCAATATAGCACTTGCATTTCAGGAGCACTTTGGAAGGTGCTATTGTTAAATCTTCTGATAAGCCTCTCTTTATAATGTCCTGTATAGCTTCTGGACTTCTGTGCCCCAGCCGCCTGTTCCATAAGTGAATACATTTGCTGTTTAGGTTATTAGAGACTACATTGGCTTGCTGGTCTGTGGTGATGAGCCTGTATAGGTGATCATCCAGTTTTCCTTTTGTGAGGAATCTCTTATTATTTTGAATTGTGCATTCATCACCCTGGAACTTAATTGTGAGACATTGTGTTGTTTGCAAGACTTTTCACTGATAGAAGACTGCCTTCTAGTTTTGGAACATACAGCACTTTCTTTACAAGGATACTCTGCTTGCCTTGTGGTGTAATGCAGTTCAGGAAGCCTTGGCCTTTACCTACTGAAGTGATGCTTTTCCCATTTGCTAGGAAAACTTTGTCTTTTGCACTGTAATCAATGTTTGTGAAGAAGATCTCATCGCTTGTCATGTGACTTGTCGCACCTAAGCCTATGCACCAGTCACGTGGCTTGCCGCTCTGTGTCACTTTAAAGGTGCCACGCCATGATGCAGTTTCCTTTGTGGTTGCTTTGACTCTTTCTTTTGCGGATAGCTTTCGCTGTTCGGCTTTCCAGATAGAACAGTTCTTTTTTAAGTGACCAGTCCTTTTACAGCGAAAACAGGCTCTGCTTGTTTGTTGTGCTTTGTGCCTTTGTATATCTTAACATTTTTGTCATCATGGTGCATATTTTTTTCCTTCTGTCATATTCATCAATTCATTTGCTTTTGACATGTTCCAGTGTCAGCTCCTGCTCAGGTCTGGTTTCTAAAGTGTTAATAAGAGCAGTATATGTCTCTGGAAGGCTGCAGAGGAGCAGGGCAACAATATGGTTATCTTTGATGTCCTCTCCGATATCGCGCAGTTGTTCTATGATCTCTAACATAGCCTTCACGTGGTTACACATTTGCTGGCCACCTTCAAGTCACATCTTGTATAACTTTCATAGCAAAAACAGTTTGCTGTTTATACTTGAACGCTCATGTAGCTTTTATAATGTAGTCCACATATCTTTGGCTGTTTGCTCTGTTCTTATGTGAAAAAGCTGGTTATCTTCCACTAGTAAGCTTATACAGTGGAACCTTGGATTATGAGAATAATCCGTTCCAGGAGAATGCTTGTAATCCAAAGCACTCGCATATTAAAGCGAGTTTCCCCATAGAAGTCAATGAAAAGGAAGGTAATTTGTTCCGCATTGACTTCAATTACATGCAATACCGTATGTGGCCAGAGGCGGGGGGGCACGGAGAGCCTCGGAAATACTCAGGGACAGCTTGGCTGAACTCAGAAAACCTCGGAAAGACTCGGAAACACTCGGGAACGGAGTATTTCCGAGTGTTTCAGAGTATTTCCGAGTCATTCACAGTATTTACGAACGGCTCCAAACCATTCCAAGTGTCCCTGGCGCCCCTGCACCTCTAGCCAAATGTGGTACTGCACAGCCCATTAGCTTGAATTCGGCTTGTTTTGCGAGACAAGACACATAATAAAATATTTACAAAAATGTGAGGGGTGTACTCACTTTTGTAAGATACTGTACATACAGAAAATATCTGGAGGAAAGAGCTCACTTCTTTCTGTGAAGAAGGCGGCTAAGCGACCCTCAGATAAGAGATCAGGAAAGGCTTCCTCAGGCTTTTCAGGCCCTAGTCAGTTTTGACCGCAACAGGGATCTGGGGCCAGAGGTAAACAGCAAGGCCAGAGCCAGAGAAGGCCTTGGGTCCAAAAATCTTCTAAGACTGGCACCAAGCCTTCCTTGGCTTGTGCGCGTGGGGGTAAGGTTGCTACAGTTTGCAGGAGTTTGGGAAAGGCTGGTTCAGGACAAGTGGGTCATCTCCACAGTGTCTCAAAGGTACAGGCTGAAATTTCAGGCCTGCCCTCAAGGATTTTTAAAGTCCAGCGTTCCCTCTTTGAAAAAGGGCTTATTGTTCCAGGCACTAGATCGCTTGAGGCTGCAAGGGGTAATTATGGAAGTCCCAGCAGCCAAAAAGGGTAAAAGGTTCTATTCAAACTTGTTCACAGTTCCAAAACCAAATGGGGACATACGACCTATCCTTGATATAAAGGTGCCGAACCGTTCTCTTCCAGTGTGGCCTTTTTGGATGGAATCAATTCGCTCTGTGGTGGCCTCTATCCAAGTAGGAGATTTGATGGTATCCATAGACATCAGGGATGCATACCTGCATGTGCCTCATTAAAGGTTTTTCCAGTTTGTGGCTCTGCCCTTTGGGCTCGCAACAGCCCAGAGTCTTCACAAAGGTCCTGGCACCAGTTCTGGGCCTTCTGAGGTCTCTTGATTTTAGGCTACCTAGAAGATCTCTTGCTCAGGGATCAGTCTTTATGGTTCAATATCTGGAACTCCTGGGCTGGGTCATAAATGTCGAGAAGTCGGCTTTGGAGCCAGTTCAGTGTCTGGAATACTTAGGTCTGGTTCTAGACACAGCCCAGGCAAAGGTGTTCTTGCCTCCAAGAAAGGTCAATGCCTAGAAGGATTAAGTTCGGCAGGTAAAGGGAAAGAGGTACCCTTCTATCCGGCTCTGTATGAGTCTGCTGTGAAGGATGGTGTGCTCATGCGAGGCATTTCCTTATGCCCAGTTTCATTACAGACCCTTACAGCAGAACATTCTGTCAGGATGAAACAAAAAGATGCAAGTTCTTGATTCTTGCATGCTCGTTGGAGTCTCAGTTGGTAGTTAATAGATCAGAATCTGATACAAGGAAGATCTTTTCTACCGGTATTGTGGAAGTTAGTGACCGCAGATGCCAGTCTCTCTGGCTGGGGCACGGTCATGGAGGTCTCTACAGTCCAGGAGAAATGGTCTCTGATGGAACAGAGGCTGTCCATCAATGTTCTAGAACTATGGGCAATATGCCTGGCTCTGAACTTTTGGACATCCAGATTATGGGGTCACCCGGTAAGGTATGTCAACCACCAGGACGGCACCAAGAGCTGTTTGGCTCACAAGGAAGTCAGTTATGTACTGTAGTGGGCAGAAAAGCATGTACCATTACTGTCTGCGGTCCACATTCAGGGTGTGGAGAACTGGAGGGTGGACTGTCTCAGCCCCCAACAAATGCACCCAGGAAAATGGTCTCTGCACCCCGAGGTATTTCTGGAAATTTGCAGACGATGGGGGACGCCAGATGTAGATCTGTTGGCATTCAGGTTCAACAACAAGATGCAGCAGTGTGTATCCAGAGCGAGAGATCCCCTTGTGATTGGGGTGGATTCTGTGGTAGTTCCCTGGACCAAGTTCTCCCTAATTTATGCATTCCCCCAATTCCTCTCCTGCCACATCTCTTGCGCAAGATTCGAGAAGAGATGTTGTCTGTCATTCCGGTGGCTCCAGCCTGGCCCAGGAGGGCCTGGTATCCAGAGATAGTGAGATTGGCGGTAGACGAATCTTGGACGCTCCCGGTCCGCCCGATCTACTGTCACAGGGTCCTATATTCCACCCAAGTTTACGCTCATTAAATTTGATGCCATGGCTATTGAAGCCAGGGTACTAAGAAATCGTGGTATTTTAGGACCAGTGATATCTACGCTGGTGAGTGCCAGAATGGCGTTCACCAGGAGGATCTATCACAGGGTTTGGAAGGCCTACATTGCTTGGTGTGAAGCCAGAAGGTGGCATCCTTGCAAATACATGAGTGGGAGAATTCTTTCCTTTCTTCAGTCAGGTGTAGACATGAAATTATCCTTGGCAATAAATAAAGGGCAAATTTCAGGCTGTTTACTTTCAGAGGCCTTTGGCTTCACATTCTTTGAGCCAAACTTTTAATCATAAAGTAACTAATTTGTTGCCTCCTGTTAAGTTAACTCTTTGTCCTTGGGACTTGAATTTGGTTTTATCGGTGCTACAGAAGTAGCCCTTTGAACCTATCAGGGAGATTCCATTAGTTCTTTTGACACAAAAAAGGGATTGCTCTGGGATGTCCCAGTTAGTAATGTGTGTATATATATATATATATATATATATATATATATATATATATAGCCTGCTCTGTGTCCCATGATGTACGACAAAGAACATTGGATTTTTTCTTCAAACTTAACTTACCTTTAAAATCCATTTCTTTGAGTACATCACGGGACACAGAGTTCCCTCCCCTCTCTTTTTGGAGTTCATTGCTTGCTACAAAACTGGAGTACTTCCTATATGGCAGGGGTTATATAGAGGGGAACTGCTGTCTGTTTTGATCTGCCAGTGTCCATTAGACATGTGCGGTTCGTTTTGTTCCGAATTATTATTCAGACTAATTTTTCGTTATTCGAAGATTCCAGATATATCCGAATACCCGAATTACAATATAAACAAATTTTACCGAATGCTCCGAATAACGAAACGAAATTCGGATGAATTTCAGAAATTTGGACGAATTTCAGCAATTCGGACTGAAATTCGAATCAAATTTTACATCGAACTTCAGTCTAATTCTAACTGTACACATATTGCTAAAATCAAAGACTGTGTGTTATTAGAGTACCATTTCAAAATAGTGCTGTTTTAGTTTAGCCAAAGGTGATTTAAGGAGTCATTGTAATCATTTGATTAAAATGTTTCTTTTGTTTGTTCACTTTGCCACATTTGAAAATAATCGAAAGTTTTCTATGCAACGAATTCAACATTTTTCGATTTTAACGTTTCGATTTGAAAATAATCGGTAAATTTGAAGAAAATTAGATAAATTTCAAATACGAATTCCGACTACGAATCCCTAATACGAGTTGAACGAATCAACCAAATTTAACTAAACTAAAAAACTAGATATACGAATCAAAACAAATTTTTTCGTCATGCACATGTTTAGTTTCCGTTCATCTATAGGTGGCGTATAACCCAGTTAGTAATGTATCTATAGCCCGCTCTGTGTTCCATTATGTACACAAAGAAATGGATTTTCCAGTATGTAGAAAAAATCCAATTTTTTTCCCCCATTGTGATGCTCGGTTTGAACTTCATAAAGTCATCTTCACCACATCTAGATGCCTAAATGCATTGAGTTGCTGCCATGTGATTACCAAGCAATTGAACAGGTGTACACAATGAAGTGGTCAATGAGCCTATATTACTTAGGCATGGTCCACTGTTGTCACCATCAGGAAACCCACTTTGAGAAATGCCATGTAACCATCACTGGAGTGCATGTAGGCATGAAGTGGCTCTAAAGAGAAAACAGGAGATGAGCAGCACTGAGAAGCAGCAAAACGTACAAATGTAGAAAGTGAAAACAGTATTTTATCTTAAAAAAAAAAAGCAATTGTCTATTATACTCATTGTGCAGAGGAATCCAAAGTCATTTGGTTATAGTTTACATCTTCTTTGAAGGGATACACATCATTGTGCTATTTAGCTCTTAGTGTGGACTAGTCAGAGTAAATGTTGTTTTTAGGTTGGTTCTCTTTAACTTGGGCAATCCAAAGTCATCGTCCCTCTGTAATCAGATCAAAGTGAAAAGTGCTCTATGCCATGTACGACCCGGCCTTTGCCTTTCATCAGGCTGAGCCGTTTAGAGTGATTGTCTTGTCACATTGAGTGGTGCAGCGCCAAGGGTGACGGATCTCTGTAGAAACTTCTGGAACAGGAAGAACAAAAATCTGATTCTGCTAAATATAGTGCTGGACAGGAAACTCTCTGAGCAGGTTAATCGCACAGCTTTCCTGTGGACATCATACAGCTGGAGCTGGTCAGCAACAGACATGTTATTATTCAGTCTTCTAAAAATGGTCTTTTCTTTTTGTAAGATCTGCTTTGGGTTTAGAAGAACTAGGGTGCAGATATGTTGTGGACAGGCAAGCAAGGTTCCAATCCAACCTTTGTTCACCTCTAGTGTAACTAATGACATATAAAATAAAGTATTATTGTGTTGTATATTTTCTTAGATTTTTATGTTTAGCTACTTCAATACAGGGCACTTTCCACCCTTCCTGCCCAGGCCAATTCTCAGCTTTCAGTGCTGTCACACTTTGAATGACAATTGCGCAACAGTGTAACCAAACAAAATGTTTATTATTTTCTTTATACAAATAGAGCTTTCTTTTGGTGGTATTTGATCACCCACTGGGGTTTTTATTTTTTGCTAAACAAACTAAAAAAAATGCTTTTTTTTGTTTCTGTTATAAAATTTTGTTTTCTACTTCACTGATAGGCACTGATGAGGTGGCACTGATGGGCACTGATTAGTCGGCATTAATAAGGTGGCACTGATAGGCACTGATGAGGAGGCACTAGTATGTAGAATTGATGGGCAATGATAGGCGGCACTGATATGCAGCACTGAGGGGCACTGATAGGTGGCACTGATGGGTACTTATAGGCGGCACTGATAGGCAGCACTAATGGGCACTGATAGGCAGGACTGATGAACACTGACAGGCGGCGCTGATGGGTGGCACTGATTTGCACTAATAGATAGCACTGATGGGCAGCACTGATAATTAGGTATTCACAGCCATTACTGATGGGCACTGATTGGCATCTGTTCAGGGCACTGACAAGTGTTACTGATGGGCACTGATTGGCACTTTGGTGGGCACTGACTGGCACTTTGGTGGGCACTGACTGGCAGCTGATGGGCACTGATTGGCAGCTGTGGGTGGGCACCTCTGATGGGGGCTGTGCTGATAATCAATGCACTTATTATCAGCGCAGCCCCCCCCCCGAACAGGAGAGCCGAAAGGCTCACCCTGTCAGTGCGAACCGCACAAAGCAGTTTACCGGCACTTCCTGGTTACACGCTGTGATCAGCTGTGATCGGTTACAGCTGATCACGTGCTAAAGAGCCTGCATCATAGGCTGTGTGCCAGGATTGGAGATGCGGTGTGTCAGAGTGACACACAGCACCACCGATCGCCGTGCTGCGCACCCCCGTGGGCACGCAATTGCGGCTTATCCTGCTGGACGTCATATGACGCCCAGTAAGGATAACAGAGCCACGTTGCGAACGTCAATCCGCAATGGGGCGGGAGGGAAGTGGTTAAAGTGGATGTAAAAAGGTAAAGAGTTAGGGTATATTGGCGCTACCTATAAGCATTGAATATTGGGATAGCCTATAAGTATATCCCCCTTACTTGCAGTGATAAATCTATAAGGTGAGTAGGTTATCTAATTTCCCTTATAGTATAAATGATACCCCAGCAGACAATAATGTACCTACTAATCATAAATTATGGTAAATTGTAACACACATCAAGTGTCGCACACCATAGAAGGTCCTACAGCGTCTAGAAAAAAGGCCAGAGGCTATATTCCATTGTGTGCATTTGCTAAAAAACCATATACCAATGCGGTGATGTGCATATAGGTAATATATACACTAAATTGATAACATATGCTTTTGGGCATGATTTGAAATCGCATACAAAAAAACAGCTAGTAGAAACACAGAACATCCAGCAGATAGATCTCCAATATATATTATGACAGTCCATATACTGATGTTACTATAATAATATTCAGATTCCCAATGGTGACTTTGGTGTTGAATCAATTTGTCAGGTGACTCTCGTGCTCCCCCTATTGGTTGCCTACTCACCAGCTTCCAGAACCCCACCAGGGGTATAACGCCTGTGGTGTAGTATGCTGGGTCACTTCACTTGCTGCTTCATCTGGTAGATATTGCTGTAATCGGCTCCCCAGACCCCACGCCGGGGAAATGCTCCTATGTTGGAAAATGGGCCGTCTAGCTGTTGTATATTGTGCTGGGTGACTCCTATATTTTTCAATCCATAGATGCGTTGCTTCCCCTCATATATTCAAAAAGAAAGAGCTTCCATGGCGTAATAAAGTATGACCACTTTATTTAAAACATATATGCCCATAAAACAAGGATACTGGGCTAAAAATAGTAAATTAAAACAAAACAGGGCTAGACCACAGAAAATGATTTGCAAAACACAAAAAAAAACACAAAAAAAATATATATAAGAAAAAATATATATATATATATTTTTTTAAAAAGTAAAGTAAAAAATGGAAAAATCCAGGCACTAATGTGTATCTCTGTCCAGATGGAATAGGACAGCAGTAAAGTGGATTTAAACCTGATTCATGAAATTTGAGCAGGGCACATACAGTTGTACTCATAAGTTTACATACTCTGGCAGAATTTATCATTTCTTGGCCATTTTTCAGAGAATATGAATGATAACACAAAAACATTTCTTTCACTCATGGTTAGTGTTTGGCTGAAGCCATTTATTATCCATCAACTGTGTTTACTCTTTTTAAATCATAATGGCAACAGAAACTACCCAAATGACCCTGATCAAAAGTTTACATACCCTTGTGATTTTAGCCTGATAACATGCACACAAGTTGACACAAAGGGGTTTGAATGGCTATTAAAGGTAACCATCCTCACCTGTGATCTGTTTGCTTGTAATTAGTGTGTGTGTATAAAAGGTCAATGAGTTTCTGAACTCCTGACAGACCCATGCAGCTTTCATCCAGTGCTGCACTGACGTTTCTGGATTCTGAGTCATGGGGAAAGCAAAAGAATTGTCAAAGGATCTGTGGGAAAAGGTAGTTGAACTGTATAACAGGAAAGGGATATAAAAAGATATCCAAGGAATTGAGAATGCCAATCAGCAGTGTTCAAACTCTAATCAAGAAGTGGAAAAGGAGGGGTTCCGTTGAAACCAAACCGCGGTCAGGTAGACCAACTAAAATTTCAGCCACAACTCCCAGGAAAATTGTTCGGAATGCAAAGAAAAACCCACAAATAACTTCAGGTGATATACAGGACTCTCTGAAAACATGTGGTGTGGCTGTTTCAAGATGCACAATAAGGAGGCACTTGAAGACAGATAGGCTGCATGGTCGAGTCGCCAGAAGAAAGCCATTACTACGCAAATGCCACAAAATATCCCACTTACAATACGCCAAACAGCACAGAGACAAGCCTCAAACCTTCTAACACAAAGTTATTTGGAGTGATGAGACCAAAATTTAGCTTTTTGGCCACAACCATAAACACTACATTTGGAGAGGAGTCAACAAGGCCTATGATTAAAGGTATACCATTCCTACTGTGAAACACGGAGGTGGATCGCTGATGTTTTGGGGATGTGTGAGCTACAAAGGCACAGGAAATTTGAAAATTTCAAAATTGATGGCAAGATGAATGCAGTAAATTATCAAAAAATACTGGAGGAACATTTGCATTCATAAGCCAGGAAGCTGAGCATGGGACGTACTTGGACATTCCAATATGACAATGATCCAAAACACAAGGCCAAGTCGACTTGTCATTGGCTACAGCAGAATAAAGTGAAGGTTCTGGAGTGGCCATCTCAGTCTCCTGACCACAATATCTTTGAGCCACTCTGGGGAGATATCAAACGTGCAGTTCATGCAAGAAGGCCCAAGAATTTACAGGAACTGGAAGCTTTTTTCCAAGAGGAATGGGCAGCTTTACCATCTGAGAAGATAAAGAGCCTCATCCACAAATACCACAAAAGACTTCAAGCTGTCATTGATGTTAAAGGGGGCAATACATGGTATTAAGAACTGGGGTATGTAAACTTTTGATCAGGGTCATTTGGGTAGTTTCTGTTGCCATTATGATTTAAAAGAGTAAACACAGTTGATTGATAATAAATGGCTTCATCCAAACACTAACCATGAGTGTTAGTGAGAAACACTTTTTGTGTTACACAAGAAACGTTTTTGTGTTAGTTACCTAGTAGGTGAGGTCGAAAAAAGACACAAGTCCATCAAATCCAAACTATGTGTGTGATTATATGTCAGTATTACATTGTATATCCCTGTATGTTGTGGTCGTTCAGGTGCTTATCTGATAGTTTCTTGAAACTATCGATGCTCCCCGCTGAGAGCACCGCCTGTGGAAGGGAATTCCACATCCTTGCCGCTCTTACAGTAAAGAACCCTCTACGTAGTTTAAGGTTAAACCTCTTTTCCTCTAATTTTAATGAGTGGCCATGAGTCTTGTTAAACTCCATTCTGCGAAAAAGTTTTATCCCTATTGTGGGGTCACCAGTACGGTATTTGTAAATTTAAATCACATCTTCTATCAAGCGAATAAGTTCAGTGCTCGCAACCTTTCCTCATAGCTAATATCCTCCAGACCCTTTATTAGCTTTGTTGCCTTTCTTTGTACTCGCTCCATTTCCAGTACATCCTTCCTGAGGACTGGTGCCCCGAACTAGACAGCATAATCTAGGTGAGGCCGGACCAGAGTCTTGTAGAGCGGGAGAATTATGGTTTTATCTCTGGAATTAATACCTTTTTTAATGCATGCCAATATTCTGTTTGCTTTGTTAGCAGCAGCATTGCTGAGCCTATCATCTACTAGGACCCCCAGGTCCTTCTCCATCCTAGATTCCCCCAGAGGTTCTCCCCCCAGTGTATAGATTGCATTCATATTTTTGCCACCCAAATGCATTATTTTACATTTTTCTACATTGAACCTCATTTGCCATGTAGTTGCCCACCCCATTAATTTGTTCAGATCTTTTTGCAAGGTTTACACATCTGGCGGAGAAGTTATTGCCCTGCTTAGCTTAGTATTGTCTGCAAATACAGAGATTGAGCTGTTTATCCCATCCTCCAGGTCGTTTATGAACATATTAAACAGGATTGGTCCCAGCACAGAACCCTGGGGAACCCCACTACCCACCCCGGACCATTCCGAGTACTCCCCATTTATCACTACCCTCTGAACCCGCCCTTGTAGTCAGTTTTCAATCCATGTACTCACCCTATGGTCCATGCCAACGGACCTTATTTTGTACAGTAAACATTTATGGGGAACTGTGTAAAATGCTTTTGCAAAATCCAGATACACCACGTTTACGGGCCTTTCTTTATCTAGATGGCAGCTCACCACCTCATAGAAGGTTAATAGATTGGTTTGGCAAGAACGATTCTTCATGAATCCATGCTGATTACTGCTAATGATGCCATTCTCATTACTAAAATCTTGTATATAGTCCCTTATTATCATTCATATTTTCTGAAAAATGGCCAAGAAATCATAAATTCTGCCAGGGTATGTAAACTTATGAGCACAACTGTATATCTGCATTGTTTTCTTATCTCTGTTGAAAGCACTAAGTCAGGTAGCTGCTCGGTTCCTTTATTATCAGCCTGATAATTTTTGACAAGTTCTCTGAGATGGCAGCCTGAAATGTGTGTTGGGGTAGGTTGCTATAAATAGATTAGCACACAGTTTTCCTCTCAGAGTAGAGCTCTGCACATTCCTTTCTTCCTTTGCCAATGTGGAGTGGGGGGGTGTGTGCCTTTCCTCCAATCGGCTGTCTTGGCTGTATGCCAATAATCCACTCCCAGTGGTGAATAGGAAGAAAAAAATCTGTAACAGGAAGAGCACTTTTTAAAGGGTATATACAGCTGAAGACAGCAGATACATATGTAAAACATATATAGGGAGATTTGTTTTGTCTCTGTGTATCATCCGAGGCTGTTCATTTCACTGGATATATGTGAGGGTTTACATCCACTTTAAGGTAAAAAAAATGAGTTCGATAAATAATAAATACTACATGAGAATATGTAATCTCCCTTTTCAGCCAACTGATGCCTCTTTTCATGTTTTCTCTGCCTCTTTGCAAATTGTTAAACAAATTCTGTTGTTTACAGTACTCAGTAGCTCAAGCCAAAATGTATACAAGTGAATGAGTAAGAGCAGTGATCAGACATGGGTTTGCTGTGAGTGAGTGCTATTAGCTGTATTCACTGTACAAGTAGATATGTCAAAGATCACTATAAGAAAGGCAAGTTTTCCTCTCAGAATGTGTGACTATTTTTTATTACATTTCAGGCCGAATTCTCAGAACTGAACCTAGCTGCATATGTTAATGGTGGCTGCATGGTGGATATGCAAGTAATCCGGAATGGCACCAAGGTGGTGAGGTAGGTCTACTGATGGAAAGATGATCAAAAGATTGGTTGTAATTGTACTTAAATCTGTACCTGCCAACATTCCAAAATCAAGACGTGGGTGAGATAAGTCCTAACCTGTTCAATGGCTGTCTCTCCAGTGACATGCAGTTCACGATTTTAATGCTCCAGAAACTGATTATTAGTTGCACAGTTCTTAAGATGTTCCAATTGGTTTTGAGGAAACAAAATTGCCCCCTGCACACTGGGAGTGCAGTGACAGCATACTGGGAGTTTTTATAGCTGCTGTTTTGGGCATCAGGCATTTTTTCTAACTGCCTCTAAACTCCCCTGCATGTTATCCTATGTGTTTATGTGCACCTAGGCTTTTAGCAGCGTTTTGTGGCAGGAGAGTTTAGTGAAAGAAAAAAAAACTCACTGTCAGCACGTTCTGGAGCAGCAACGTTTTGGCAGAAAAAACTGACAGCTCTGCTAACCACCAGTAAATAGCTGGTTGATAAGGAGTGGGCCGGTGTTTCGTCAGATTCGGCGACCTGTCAGAATTTGTAACAGAAGTGACGCTTCATCACCGTCATCTCGCTACACCCCGCACTCATCCACAGTAAGCATGCAGTGAAAAGGTGGCAAGCGGACATCTTGTTACACCCACCGGAGTCTGGCATTTCACACTTATTTTAACCACTAAACTAAGCTTATATAGTGACATTCAGTGTTTTTAAATCCATCTGACTGTTTTAATGTTGAATTGTAAAAGCAGCGGCAAGCCTGCTAATCTCACAGGCTTGCTGATCTGACAGAACACTGCTGATTCAACATCAAAACAGTCATACGGATTTCCAAATACTGTATTTCACTATATAAGCTCCGTTTAGTGGTAAAAATAAGTGTGAAATGCCAGACTCTGGTGGGTGTAACAAGATGTCCGCTTGCCACCTTCTCGCTGTATCCTTACTGTGGACGAGTGTGGGGTGTAGCAAGATGGCGGCAACGGAACGTCACTTCCGTTTCAAAATCTGACGGGTCGCCCAATCTGATGAAACACCGGCAAGCCGGCCACTCCATCCTTAACAATGGGTGAGTCATCAGCTGTCAGCAGTGTTACCCCCGCTCCTGAACCATACCAGGCCACATGCCCTCAACATGGTGGGGGGGTGCTTTGGGGCACCTTGTCCCCATGTTGATTAGGACAAGGGCCTCTTCCCCACAATCCTGGCTATGTTTTTGGGAGGTGCGGGGCATGCTGGGTCACTGATGTCACAAGAGGGGAGGGTCACCCAGTGATGTCACTTGATGGCCCCACCTCTTAGTTTATTTAGCAGTGGGAGGAAGCAGAGCGGTGGATGTACATCAGGGGACCTTTTTTTTTTTTCTAATAAAGGACTGTGTGTACGTGTGATTTTTATTTACTTTTTGACACTTTTTTGTTGAATGAGTAGGGGTATTCATTCACATGGGGAGGGGGGCATTATCTGGTGGCCCCCTTGTTAAAGTAAAGGGGGCTTCCAGATTCCGATAAGTCACCCCTTAAGATCCATACCAGACCCAAGGAGTCTGGGGTGGGGGCCGAACGCCGTTTTTTTCCCTGATATTAGCTATTCACTGGTTGTTAAGGACACCGATGGCCCTGCGCTTTAATGCTGCTAAATGTAGCTTGCACACTGTGCGAAACGCCAGCAAAAGATGCTAAAGCATTAGCGTTTTTGTCCAACGTTTTTTGTCCAGCATTTTTAAAGCGGTTTTTAGCTTTCTAGTGTGCATGAAATCTTAGGTGGAGAGGATCTGGTTACAAGATGGATTTTCTAAGTAGCGAAAGAGTAAGCCTACTCCAACTGCTAAATATACAAAATAATTCTGCGCTACCAAAAAAGAAGGCAAGTGAGCAGCTAACACAACCAGCAAGTGTAAACAATGTCAAAAAATAATAAAATCAGTGTAGCGCTTTGGAGAAAAATCAGATATAAAGTCTATGGACCAACAATTCAGAATGCGTAAACCAAGGGGAAAAACATCCGTAAAGAGAAAAAGTTAATTTCATAGGATCCTCTGGAACCAATCACATCAAAGGTATAAACCAATTGTAGAAAGAGCCCACACACCACCACTGAAAGTGAAAAGGCTTACCAGACTGGATGGACTCAACAAGGCATACGCCAGGTGGAGTCAGATAGGCTTGGGTGGTGCTGGGCTGTAGATGGTCCAGAAGAGCAATGTTGGTGGAGTGGTTTCCACAGAGCTGGATTCCCTGGATAGTACCGAACTCGAAGAGATGAGATGAAACACACGTGGATCGTGTCCCTCGGATCAGCGTTGAAACTAGAGATAACAGAAGCAAGTGAAGGAAAAGAAGAAGTGGCCAAATAGTGTAAATCCGTATAAATGGAAATTTATAAAAAAAAAATTTATACACTCACATGTACAAGTATTTAAAAACAGCGCTGTGTGCAAGTGGCAACAGTGGGGTCCTACTTCAACTGCTAGCAACAAATAAACTGTTTCTAAAATATAAAAATCTGGAAATATTTGAGACAATTTAGTCAAATTCAATAAGCCTACGTAAATGTGTTTGGGTTTGTTCAGAAAAGCAACTTAATTTTTGCATTTCAAATCAATTTTTTGGGGGTAACTCCTATTCTCATACGTTATATATAAAGCAACCGTAGAGTGTTGATGGAGCATCGCCAGGCCAGTACAGTGGGTGGGGAGGGTGATTTCCAGGTTAAAAGTAGACAGAGATGTAAAAATGAATAACTTGACATATCTACCCACCTCCTAACTGTCAGTACCACCTAATAAAAATGATATAAGATATAGCCCCAGGTGTAGGTCACACATTATTAAAAGTATCAGCAATAGCTTCCCACTATGGGCGTTGGTGTGGGCAAGTCCAGACCATTTGTAGGAATGTGCCCACCGATGTTTGGCATCTCTGGCAGAGGGGGTTAGCAAATATACTGTATATGCGCTAATCTTTGTAGACTGTAGTAGACCCTTTGAAGGAGAATCAATCTTTGGCGGAGATCATATGAGTGAGGTAAGCAGTCACACAGTCAACCCAGTCTTCTGCTGCAACATCTGGCAGGTCTATCACCCATTTCTGAAATGAGCCAACTGAGTCAGTTCAGTGGAGTATGCATTAGACAATTGTAGGTAGATAGAAGAGAGTGGCCTCTGCCCTAAAATCTTTTGGCTGCAGGGAGTAGGGGGCAGAACCGTGGTCAGGTTCTATATTGCAGTCTGTACTGCACTCCTGTGACCCATTTTCAGCTGACGTCACAGAGCCGGTCCTTGGTCAGGCAAGATAGCGACAGTGGAGTTGAGATCTGCCCACATGCCTGGACTGGCCCCTGGCTCAGCCTCTCGGCGAGCCGGACGCTCCTGCCCCCCCCACCCCCACCCCACCCCAGCGCTCAAAAAACATCTCTTTTAAAGCTGAACTATACTCACCTTCTAACCAATGATCTAAGGTCTGCGAGGTCCCTCACTGGCTCTGGCATCTTGTCCCCATCTTCTTTAGGGTGCCAGTCTTCAGCCGCCTTGATTGGCCAGCACAGGTTGGCGTAACTCCCCACATACACAGCAGATGAGTCACCCTGGCACACAGGCACTATGCTGGAAATGTAAACTGAGCGGCGCATGCGCCACTCAGTGTACATTCTACAGAACACTGTGAACAGGTGGGTAAGGTATTTTATTGCAAAAGAGACATTGCATGCAAGTTTTCTATAGTTGAATTTAGTTCAACTTTAAAGCATGTCTAAACAGTGGTCATATGACTGGGAAGCCCATGGAACTTCTCCAGAATTACAATTTTTTAAACGGCCAACATTATTTTGCATCAATCTGATCTCCTTTACATGTAGAGCACATCTAAAATAAATTGTGCAGGCTTTTCATTCCCTTTAATTGCAGAAACACTTGGCTGATGTCCGCTTCCCTTCATGTAGTGGAAATCAGCGGCTGCATTTTGAAGTAAAATTCCTTTCCCTTTGCGACTAGAATGATGCATCTTCCCCTGCTGAGGCATTGCGAAGTTAGTGCCCTCTGGAGCAGGCTGGTGTGAGGCTGTTTATGGACTGCTAGGAGAGAAGCTTTCCTAACGGCTCGGGGAAAGGAAGCGCTGTGTAAACAAGCATGAAAGCTCTATTCATTATCACATTTTAGTCATAGTTCCTGTATTGCCCCAGGACAGGCGTCCGTTATCAAAACAATGCATACCTGATGTCTACGAATCCTCCAAGAAGACATCTTGTTCTGTGAAGCCATATTGATGACTAGTAGTAGTAGGGGTCACTGAGGAAGGTGTTAAAGCAGAACGCTAAGCAAGTATAAAAGACGCCAAAGAATGCAGCATTGTAATCACAATATGTCATTAAATGTATACTTTATATGCAAGCAACATAAGTAC
The DNA here is from genome assembly GCA_037952925.1 of Lithobates clamitans. Taxonomy (NCBI): domain Eukaryota; kingdom Metazoa; phylum Chordata; class Amphibia; order Anura; family Ranidae; genus Lithobates; species Lithobates clamitans. The sequence continues at coordinate 5,447,933 of JBBGZY010000310.1, forward strand.
CTGAATTTGACCTGGTAACAGTCTCTTGCAGTCTCTGTACAGCAGGGCTGGAGAAAGAAGCAGCACAAGTAACCAATCAGTTCATGTGCTGACAAGAAGCATGGCGATAGAGGTGAAAACTGAGGGCCAGAAAGATGAGCTTGTCACTGTGCAGCTTCTACATTCACTGTCAAGTTACAAGCTGGGGGCAGGTCCAGGACAACCTGGGTTCAGGGGAAGTGAATTGAAAAATGCTGGCCATCAAACTGAGGCCATGTACAGCAGAGGCAGAAAACTGCATTCTGCACACATAATTTGTAATAAAAACATTTTTGCTATTCTGAAGCTTCCCTCCAACCACTTTGCATATTATTTTATATATACTGTGATTCTGTACTTGCCAAATATACTGCAGAAATCTCCATCCACTAAGTCTGGCTGCATCCATTTTAACTGTGGGCAGCTGAAGCTGCTGCCTGTTCCTGGATTTACACAGACACACAGAGGCACACAGACACACACAGACACAGACACACACACACATATGCAGACAGACACACTTACACCTCTGCTTGCCTGCACATTTCTCCTCTGTGGATGAATATTATTATTATACGCGATTTATATAGCGCCAACAGTTTACTCAGCGCTTTACAATGTATAGGGAGGACAACACAAATACAGTACAGTTCAATACAAAAGGTACAGGAGGGCCCTGCTCATAGAGCTTACATTCTAAAGGGAGGGGGTGGTGGTACAAAAGGTAATAGCTGCAGAGAATGATTTGATGGGGGTGGCTCGGGGACAGTTGTTATATGGGTGTGGGATAGGCTATATAGACATGGATCTCTGCAGTCTCCTGTTATCTTCTCCCTCATCCAGCCCCCTCCAGCTCTGCAGCTCTTATTGGCCCTCCTATGACTCCCCCCCTCCCCCCGCTGGCAAACTCTCAGGAGAGTTAGAAAGAGTTGTGCATGATGTCATAAGCCTAGGCTTTTTACCCGACAAGAAACAGGAAGTGGGCTATATAAGGTATTTACTGGCAGAAAAAAAAATGTTTTACTATCCAAAGTTAAAACAACAAGGGCAGAAGATTTAACAGATGGAAAGTTGAAAAAATGACTGAAGAGCCTTTAAATTGAAGGTTTACATGTTTACATATGACGCGAGACCGACGCTTGCGTTCGCCTTTGCGCGTGAGCACAGGGGGACAGGGGTTATTTTTTTTTTTATTATTATTTATTTTGCTTTTTTATTTTATTTTTAAACTGTTCCTTTCATTTTTTTAAATCATTTTTATTGTTATCTCAGGGAATGTAAATATCCCCTATGATAGCAATAGGTAGTGACAGTTACTCTTTTTTGAAAAAATTGGGGTCTATTAGACCCTAGATCTCCCCTCTGCCCTCAAAGCATCTGACCACACCAAAATCGGTGTGATAAAATGCTTTCCCAATTTCCCAATGGCGCTGTCTATATCCGGCGAAACCTAAGTCATGAAATGTTTGTAGCTTCCGGTTTCTTAGGCCATAGAGATGATTGGAGCCATTCTGGTCTCTGATCAGCTCTATGGTCAGCTGGTGGAACCACCGGCTGCATTCTCGGGTTCCCTGGTGGGATAGGAGAGCCAGAGAAAACCATGGAAAACGGCGGGAGGCGGGACATACCCTCCCACTGCTTGTAAAAGCAGTCTAGAGGCTAATTAGCCAATAGGATTGCTTTTACATTAAAGCTGACCTCTGGCTGAAAAGAATGATACCTAAACCCGCAGGCATCATTCTGGTATAGCCACTCAAAGTCCAGCAACATACCTGCTGTCCTTGTTGGGCATATATTGTAATGTTCTTTTTTTCATGCAGCCTGTGGGCTGCATGAAAAAGAGAGATTGATCGGGGGTATGCCCACCATTAGAATACCACCCTTCATCCACCCACTTCTAATGATGGGCATACATGTACCATTATTTTTTTAACTCTGGTGGTGAAATCACCTCCTACAGCGCTGGAGCCACTGATTTACATATCGTGAGAGCAAATGCTGTTGCTGTCAAGATAAATAAATCCGTGCTGCAGCTGAATGGCATAACTGAAAAGCAAACAATTGTAACAATAAAACATTAACTCAATAAAACAACTTATTTTTTTATCGCAATCTGTGCCTAAAAAATATATACCAAAGCATGGGGGTAATCCGCCCCTAATTTTACGAGCAAATCACCCCTCCACCCCTGCCCCCATGCTTTGGCATATATGCTCTTTTTTTAATAAATTTTAATTACATTTTTTTAAAATCACCTCCTACAGCGCTGGAGTCATGGCTTTACATATCGTGGGAGCAAACGCTGTTGCTGTCAGAATAAATAAACCTGTGCTGCAGCTGAATGGCATACCTGCAAAGCAAATCATGGTTAACAATAAAACAAAGTAATATTACAGTATAACAGTAAGATATACCATACCTGCAAAGCAAATACAATAAAACACAGTAAAAATAAAACATTACAGTTCTAAAATACAGTAACAATAGAGACCGAACAATAGAGTGAACAATAGAGAGCGAAGATAAGAGAGAGAACAATAGAGAGAGAAGAAAAATAAAACGACAACTCTTTTTGGCTTTTTTTTGCACTTTTATATAAACTGTAAACTGTAAACGTTCCAGATTAGGGTCTCTCAAAATGTTATGGCCATCTCATCTTTCGAGACCCTGTGTAAGTGTGCCCTAGGACTGTGTAGTGCTGTACCCTACGCTAATACTCCACTAGTGTGTGGTAGTGTTTGAAACAGTCACCGATGCATAGACCAGGTTGGTCAGGACAGGAGGGACAATAAAAGCGAGTGTCAAGCCTAAATCTGCGTTTTCTGCAGACATGGCATCTTCTTTGGGGTGTTCTTTGGGCAGGGGTACCAGGGAGGACATACGATAAATGCCTCTCATGCAGCCAGCTCACTGCATTTGTGTTGGGAAGTTGGGCCACAGCACCCTCTGGAAACAGAAGGCTGTGATGATCTCTTCCTGGGATTTTAGGAAGGATCCAGTTCGTCCTGAAGCTTTGTATAGCACATAAGCGTTCAGCAGAGCCAATTGGAATAAATATACAGACACTTCTTTGTACCAGCGTCTGGCCTTACGGGCAATTAAGTTTGGCGCCAACATCTGGTCGTTGAGGTCCACCCCTCCCATGTTAAGGTTGTATTCGTGGACACAGAGGGGTTTCTCCACAACATCAGTCGCTGTTGGAATTTGGACTGTTGTATCTGCGTGAAGGGAGGACAGAACGAAAACATTCCGATTATCCCTCCACTTCACTGCGAGCAAATTATTACATCTCAAGCAGGCTCTCTCCCCCCATCTAAGTCAGGACTCTAGAAGCCGTTGGGGGAAGCCCCGGCGATTAGATCGCATGGTGCCACGTGCTCCAATTCCACAATCAAAAAGGTGACTAAAAAGTGGCACGCTTGTGTGATAATTGTCCACATACAAGTGGTACCCCTTTCCGAATAAGGGTGACACCATGTCCCACACAATCTTACCAGCGCTCCCTATGTAGTCTGGGCAGTTCTCCGGCTCCACGTGACTCTTTCCTTGTAAACCATAAAACTACATGTATAGCCTGTTGCCCTGTCACAGAGCTTATACATCTTAACCCCATATCTGGCACGCTTGCTGAGAAGATACTGTTTGATAGACAAGCGACCAGAAAATTTAATCAGGGACTCATCAACAACTTGATCGGGAGTAAACAAGGCTGCAAACTGTTGGTTGAAGTGGTTTACGAGGGGCCGTATTTTGTAGAGACGATCAAATCCAGAGTCACCCCCAGGACGACAGAGTTCATTGTCGTTGAAGGGCATAAATCACAAGATCTGCTCGTATCGTGTCCTGGTCATGCAAGCAGAGAACATGCGCATATGATGAATTGGGTCAGTGGACCAATATGACCGCAACTCACTTTTTTTAGTTATGCCCATGAGGAGGGATAGGCCCAGGAAGGTCTTAAATTCGGAAACCGTAATAGGTCTCCAATCTCTGACGAGGGCCAACTGGGGATTAGCGGCGATGAATTGACCAGCATACAAATTGCTTTGGTCTACAATAGATCTATAGAGATCTTCTGTGAAAAACAGCGAATAAAAATCAAGTGACATAAAATCAACTGTTTCCACCTGAATTCTGGGTTGGCCAATGAATGGGGGAAGTACGGGCGCTGCAGAAGTGGTGGGCTCTAAATTCAGATTGACAAATGCAGTGGAAAGGGCACTATGGGCTCGACAGGCCTGTGTTTGTCTTCTTGGTGGTCGTGGGCCGTGGGACATTACTAGCCACCTCACCATTACTAGACATTACTAGCCACCTCACCAGCTTGAACTGCACTTATGGGACTTGCCATGTCACCAAGTGTTACTGCAGTGCTGGATGTACGACCAGGATGTACTAGGCCGCTGGTGCTTGCCAGTTCACCAGAAGGATGAGTGGCACTAGTACTGGCTCTCTGCTCCATACGAGAGCCCTGCGGTTCTTGAACCTCAACAACAGCAGAAGAACGGGGTCGGGTACGTCTGACCTTGGCAGGGACCACTACTCCGTCGTCAGAGCTATCTGTCAGGCTGCTGTCTACCGGTTCATATTCTGAGCCTGAATCTGACAGATGGGTAACTTCCTCACGTCTCTCATCTGTCATGCTAAGAAACGTGTAGGCCTCTTTATTACTGTACCTTCGATTGGACATTGTGGCGTCCAAATTTACTGGTACAACTAGTGAAACTCACAGGAAAAAAGATCACCTGATTGTCAGCGACTGCTTCAAACGCTACAAAAAAAACTGTTATGCCCTGTACACAGGGTCGGACATTGATCGGACATTCCGACAACAAAATCCATCCTTTTTTTCTGACGGATGTTGGCTCAAACTTGTCTTGCATACACACGGTCACACAAAGTTGGTCAGAAATTCCGAACGTCAAGAACGCGGTGACGTACAACACGTACGACGAGCCAAGAAAAATGAAATTCAATAGCCAGTGCTGCTCTTCTGCTTGATTCCGAGCATGCGTGGAACTTTGTGCGTCGGAATTGTGTACACACGATTGGAATTTCCGACAACTGATTTTGTTGTCGGAAAATTTTATAGCAAGCTCTCAAACATTGTGTGTCGGAAATTCCTATGGAAAATGTGTGATGGAGCCTACACACGGTCGGAATTTCCGACAACTGGGTCCTATCACACATTTTCCATCAGAAAACCTATCGTGTGTATAGGGCATTAGTGTTCTCAGGGATCAGGCCTGACTCTGTGAATGCTGCAGTTATGTGTTTTGTAGGTGACAGTGATCGATTGATACTGCACTTGGGTGGGCTGGTCTGGTCTGGGCTGGGCGGAGGGGCTAAACACAGGTGCTAGCAGGTATCTGGGCTGATCCCGCCAACGCTGCGTTTTTGGGAACCCTAAACTACTGGGGACGCTAGTATAGATCTGATCAGTTCGAATATATTGATCTGTTCAGACACTATACTACTAAGGGAGGTGTATGGTGCGTGTGTGGGTGTTAGTGCTACTGCCACTAATCTGACGCTGCCTGGGGCTGACTTGGACCCTAACTGATGCTAAAACCTGATGTCACCCGCCGGGCGATCAGGGGGTTAAACCTTTATTCAGCAATATATGGCGGGTACCCTGACGCTATAAAAACCTGACAGTGACAGTAACTAGCTAGCTGGCTAACTATACACTGACGGGTGATCAAGGGGGTTAAACCTTTATTAGTGGTGTTTAGGGGGGTCCCTAGACCTATCTGGGCCTACTACTAAGCACCCTAACGCTGATTAGTGCCACAAATGACACCAGTACAGTGATCAAAGAAAAATATGAAAACTGCACTTGGTGACACTGTGACAGGGAGTTAAGGGGTTAACTGGGGGGGCGATCGGGGGTGGAAAAGTGTGCCTATGTGTACTGTGTCAGTGTAGTGTTGGTACAACTCACATTTGGATGTCCTCTCTCCTCTCTCTGGAACGGAAAAGAATTCCAGAGAGGGAGATGACGTCACTTCCCCGCCTGTGTTTACACTTACAGGCAGGGGACAGTCTCCCATTCGCCAGAACTGATCACCGGGTCCAGGCCAGAAATCAATGGCTTGGGCCTGGAGACTGATCGGTTCTGAAGCGAATCCGATCACTGCAGGTGCTCCGGGAACGAGCCGCGTCCACGACGTACAGCTACGACACCTCGCCCAGGAGAGCCAACCTGCCGCAGTATAACTGCGGCGGCTGGTTCGGAATCGGTTAAATAGACACTGTTACCACCCCATGTGTGATTATTAAACTGTTCTGTAAATGCTCACAGTAGAATAGCTATGACTACCTAAATTTTTAACAAGAAAAAACAGCCAAACACTTCCAGTGCTCTGTGGTCCTCAACGGGGGGAAGGCCAAACCAGGGACACGTGTATACTCGGTTTAATGCCGGTAGATGCAGCCCTCCTCAGATGGGGTATCCAGTGTGGAACTACAAAAGCAAAGAAGAAGGCGCAGACCCCTAGTGTATCACCCAAGTAAAAAGATATTTATTAAAATAGAAGGAAGCCAATAAAATGCATACTCACAAAAGTACCAAGGTGTACAGCATGTACAGTATCTCACAAAAGTGAGTACACCCTTCACTTTTTTGTAAATATTTTAGTATATCTTTTCATGTGACAACACTGAAGAAATGACACTTTGCTACAATGTAAAGTAGTGAGTGTACAGCTTGTATAACAGTGTAAATTTGCTGTCCCCCCAAAAAAACTCAACAAACAGCCATTATTGTCTAAACCGCTGGCAACAAAAGTGAATACACCCCTAAGTGAAAATGTCCAAATTGGGTCCAAAGTGTCTATATTTTGTGTGGCCACCATTATTTTCCAGCACTGCCATAACCATCTTGGGCATGGAGTTCACCAGAGCTTCACAGGTTGTCACTGGAGTCCTCTTCCACTCCTCCATGATGACATCATGGAGCTGGTGGATGTTAGAGACCTTGCGCTCCTCCACCTTCCATTTGAGGATGCCCCACAGATGCTCAATACGGTTTAGGCCTGGAGAGATGCTTGGCCAGTCCATCACCTTTACCCTCAGCTTCTTTAACTAGGCAGTGGTCGCCTTGGAGGTGTGTTTGGGGTCATTATGATGTTGGAATACTGCCCTGCAGCCTGGTCTCCGAAAGGAGGGGATCATGCTCTGCTTCAGTATGTCGCAGTACTTGTTGGCATTCATGGTTCCCTCAATGAACTGTAGCTTCCTAGTGCCGGCAGTACTCATGCAGCCCCAGACCATGACACTCCCACCACCCTGCTTGACTGTAGGCAAGACACACTTGTCTTTGTACTCCTCACCTGGTTGCCGCCACACACGCTTGAAACCATCTGAACCAAATAAGTTTTTCTTGGTCTCATCAGACCACAGGACATGGTCCCATTAATCCATGTCCTTAGTCTGCTTGTCTTCAGCAAACTGAGCTTCCTTGTGCATCATCTTTAGAAGAGGCTTCTTTCTGGGATGACAGCCATGCAGACCAATTTGATGCAGTGTGCGGCGTATGGTCTGAGCACTGACAGGCTGACCCCCCCACCCCTTCAACCTCTTCAGCAATGCTGGCAGCACTCATACGTCAGTTTCCCAAAGACAACCTCTGGATATGATGCTGAGCACGTGCACTCAACTTCTTTGGTCAACCATGGCGAAGGCCTGATCTGAGTGGAACCTGTCCTGTTAAACCGCTGTATGGTCTTGGCCACTGTGCTGCAGCGCAGTTTCAGGGTCTTGGCAATCTACTTTTAGCCCAGGCCATCTTTATGTAGAGCAACAATTCTTTTTTACAGATTCTCAGAGAGTTCTTTGCCATGAGGCACCATGTTGAACTTCCAGTGACCAGTATGAGAGAGTGAGAGCGATAACACCAAATTTAACACACCTGCTCCCCATTCACACCTGAGACCTTGTAACACTAACGAGTCACCTGAGATCGGGGAGGGAAAATGGCTAATTTGGCCCAATTTGGACATCTTCACTTAGGGGTGTACTCACTTTTGTTGCCAGCGGTTTTGACATTATTGGCTGTATGTTGAGTTATTTTGAGGGGACAGCAAGTTTACACTGTTATATAAGCTGTACACTCACTACTTTACATTGTAGCAAAGTGTCATTTCTTCAGTGTTGTCACATAAAAAGATATAATAAAATATTTACAAAAATGTGAGAGGTGTACTCACTTTTTTGAGAGATACTGTAAATGGGAGGATAACATGAGGTAAAAAGTGCAAGTGCTTCTAAAACCTCACATGGAGCATGCTGATGCATTTCGGGGGCACTGACAGCACAGCTCTGAAGAAGGGGGTGAGCCCCCGAAATGCATCAGCATGCTCAATGTGAAGTTTTAGAAGCACTTGCACATTTTACCTCACATTATCCTCCCATTTACATGCTGTACACCTTGGTACTTTTTGTGAGTATGCATTTTATTGGCTTCCTTCTATTTTAATCAATATGTTTTTACTTGGGTAATGAACCAGGGGTTTGCGCCTTCCCTTCTTTGTTTTTGTAGACCTATATTTTCAACATCTATGATGCTTGTTTGCTGCATACAGACCTGACATTCCTCTTCTTCTCTGACACTTCCCAGAAGCATCCCCATCCATCTGTTTTAGCAGATAGGAACGAATCAGATGTCGGCTCGTGTCAATGGACACATGTCCATTGACATGTGCCGCTCCATAGAGGACAATGGATGGTCCAATTGGGTCCGCCTAAAAAAACTGACAGGCGGACCTTATTGGTCCGCCCTTGTGAAAGGGCCTAAGGAGCAAAAAATTATCATTAAATGAAAAGTAATCATACAAATATAGAGCAACATCGAAGTAAAATGATGCTGATTAGATTGTTAGAATTCAAATTCAAATTTCGGCTTTGCACCAGATCAAATATAGATCCATTTGGTTATAATTTCCTTTGAGCCCACTCAGGTCTTTATTATATTCTTCTAAGCCCTGGTGAAGGGGAAATGTGTTGCCCCTGAAAAGCAATACCTGTTTTTTACATGACAGTATTACAAACAATTAAAGTACTTTGGATTTGTTCACTTTGTAGTTTGGCGCCCTTTTGTATGACTATGGGAAGGTCATAAATAAATTGACTTAGGGTTATATCATACAACATACACTCCAAAAACTATACTAATGTATACTGGATACTGTATACTAAAAATATTCTTTCCTTTCATTAAAATAAATGTATACAGTATAATATCGCCCTCCCCTCTAAAACTACTATATCCAATAGTCCCAATTTACCATTCTTAACAGGACAGGGTGTGTGTAATATATAGATAAACAGGTGCATATACAGATTTAACTTAGTTATTTAAACGTGGATGATCCCCCCCATCAATCTATAATAAAGGCTGTGGAAGTAAGTGACCTTTTCTGAACTAAGCATAAAATCCTGTCCGGGTCACCTGCACTGCTCTTAGAGTCCATGCGCACTGGACTTTAAAAAAATCAGTCCTTTTGGCAGAAAAAGACGCTCATATAACACAACTGACCATTGGGGGAACAAAAGTTTAACAAGATAGTAGCAGGAGCAGGCCCCCTGCCTCAAACCTTCTGATAAAGCATAAGGAAGAATGTCTCCTTCAACAAGTCTTGTAGCCCTGAGTCTTGTACATTCCACTATAAACTTGTCCCCACATGTATTTTGTACATGTTACCTTCCATGTAGTGTTTTCCCAGCTGTGCAGTTCAGTTATAAGTCCCCAGTGCATCTTATCAACCAGGTAGGTCCCACTGTGTCCTACATGTGTTTACCATATGGCCTTTTTCTATGACATAAGGGCAGTCACAATGTATTGGTGCATGGAACCTTTTGGAATGTACGGTATTTGTAGAGTGCAGAGATTTCTTCCCACCTGCTAACCTTCTATTAAAGGATCCTTCTAGGCATATACATGAAACATGCTTTGGTTCACTCATATTTTAAAGAGGACATGTGCTGTGAATGCTCCCTGTACTAAAAAAAAAGCAAGCAGAGGGCAAAGGACTAGTCAATGGTTTTGGTTGTGATCTCCCTGAAGCTGACCTATTCCTGATTACTGACTTATCATGCATTTTTCTGTACTGTGTCTCTTTGAGGAGGCCACCATCCATGGTAGAGGAGCAGGGCTTTGCTTGCTTATGTAGCTAGGTTAATATTCAGTAATCAACTAGAGAAGAAAGACAGTATCTACAGAATGAATAAGGCAGAAACAGGGAAATCCGTGCACTGCAGGTCCGCGGGTACAGCTTCTGTTCCAGCAAGGAGAACAGTGGTCAGCACAGAAGTAATATCACCAAATCTCTCGTTCCAAATCTACTGAGCTACTAGCAGTCAAGGGCAGCAGTGAGATCTCACACTGCATATATACAACTATTAGCATACCTGGAAACTCACTGGGATTGATCCAGCAATGGCGGAATTTTTAACCGGTTGCCCGACCATTGCCAAAATCATAAAATCTCATTTCTCATCAATCATTTCTCTGAGTCACACACACTGTGCTCTGTCTTCACTTGCTGCCTGGAGAGGAGAAGAGAGGGGTGCTATGCAAGAGCAGAGTGGGCCAAGAAGCATAGCCAGCATAGCCAGCATAGCCATGAGGAGGCATGGTGTGGAGAGTCCATGCTAGTCATGGGAAAGTTTGAAAAAACAGAGAGGATGCCAAGCCGAGACCGCAGTTTGAAGGAAGTTTTTTTTGTTCTGCGATCCAGTACTCCTCCCCTAATCAGTCCCCATTTTAAGGCATTAGGATTTTCTAAAGTTATACAGAGATGGCTATTAGGCTTAAGACACAGAGGTGCCTAGGCAAAGGAAGTGTGCTGCTATTTTTTAGAAGCCACTGTGAGAAGTGGTTTTGGGGGTCAGTTGTACAGCATGGTGGAAGCCTAGAGGAGCATGAATTATAAGGTATTTCTGCTTATGCCAATCCTCATAGACTGAACAAACATTTAACTGTTGCAGTGGTGCAAGGTGATGCTTAAAGCAAAAGTCTTCACAAAAAAGCTTTTTTTTTTTTTTTTCAGCTTTGCCTGGAGCTCCGCTTACAAACAAGGTGTCCATTAGTGAGGCACACTAACCGAAAGACTTTCTTAAGATGCTTTCACACAAAGAAAGATGATAAGTTATGACATTCTTTATTTAATAATAGCATGTCACTAGTGAGTTAGTGCAGCTGTCGACTGAAAGGATCCAGAGTGAGATGCCATAGAATATTCTACAAACCGATGCTCTCGGCATGATAAAACAGGTTGTTTCTGAACATTGCTAAATGCTTTAGTCCTGGGTCATGTTTTATTTAGGTTAACTTTTCCCTTTTTGACAAGCAGAACACAGCAATCTTTTCTGTTACGCCATTCTTCTCTGTCACCTCTCCACGGTACTCTCACTCAGACAAAACGGCTTACAGGTTGAGGTACTCAGTGTGAGGGCCTTTACTTGACACTGTACCGTCTGCCATAGGTCTGTAGCGGTGATGCTACCCCTATTCATTAAGGTGGTATCAACTCATCTGTTGTTCTTCCAATACTTGATGCTCTACCACAACTGGCGCTGCTTCTGGGAGTCCTGCGATGGCTGGATGAGAGCTTCAGCTGTGAGTGGAAAGATCTGTTCTGACAGGTTCTCTTTAAAAGTGGAATCACTGGAAACAACAGCATAAAGATAGATAGATAGATAGATAGATAGATAGATAGATAGATAGATAGATAGATAGATAGATAGATAGATAGATAGATAGATAGATAGATAGATAGATAGATAGATAGATAGACCCCCATTCAAATAAATGGATAGATGGATGGATGTAAAAAAAAAGCCATGAATTTTTTTTTCAGGCCATTGATACAGTAATAGCGCTCACTGTGTACTTACTAAAAATAAATTATAGTTTCCCATCAAGCTGGTTTTAGCATCTAAGTTACCACATCCCCAGGAAACATTTTGAATTTACCGTCATGTTCTATAGTGTGGTAATAAGCAATTGGAAATATACCCAGCTCAGGATCACTTCCTTGTTTCAAACTCAAACATAAATAAAACGGTCCCTCTGTGAACTTCTCAGCTGCCGGGGCCTGTCGGTACCTGTTTGTACCTTATAATAAATGAGAGCTTTGTTATACTCTGCTATGTTTATCAGGAATGTGACCAGCAAAGTTTACACGAGGAAGAATCTGTTCCAAAATAGCCCGCATGTTTTTGCTGGAGTATGGTGTAGAAGTTAGCTAGAGTTCTTATAGTTTAGAGCGTAAATAGAACACACAGTGCACTGAATGATAGAGAGTGGCCCAAATAATTACAGCACCCTCTTCCAGAGACAGGATTCTATTTTCTCTGGGCTGTCCCTGGGGCTCCTTGGTGTCTTGGGTCTTTAAAAAGGGGTAAAAGTCAGGCTAAGGTCATATTTTTAACTCTTCCACATTACTGAGTTATGTGTATTTAACACTAAGGCTGGGTTCACACCTACAGTATGCAAATTGGAGGCGGCTTTCCCCGTATCCAAGTTGCATGACAGGAGATTGTGACCGGCTTTCTATGGAGCTGGT